>CM077016.1:75912668-80712668 GCA_039090855.1 Macrothele yani
GGAAAGTGGCACTCCAAGTACATGCTCGAGGGTCACAAAGGAGAGTCAAAAAGTACCACTTCCGGTGGTGTACAAAATTTTCTTTTGGGTGTACAAAACTGTGCAAAATTAGGACAACACTCTGGCAGTGGTTTTTTTTTTTTTCGATTTTGGAAAAGTGGCACTCCAAGTACATGCTCGAAGGGCACAAAGGAGAGTCCAAAAGTACCACTTCCGGTGGTGTACAAAATTTTCTTTTGCGTGTACAAAACTGTACAAAACTAGTACAACATTCTGGCAGTGTTTATTTTCGATTTTGGAAAAGTGGCACTCCAAGTACATGGTCGAGAGCCAAAAAGTACCACTTTCGGTGGTGTACAAAATTTTCATTTGGGTGTACAAAACTGTACAAAACTAGGACAACATTCTGGCAGGGTTTATTTTCGTTTTTGGAAAAGTGGCACTCCAAGTACATGCTCGAAGGCCACAAAGGAGAGTCAAAAACTACCACTTCCGGTGGTGAACAAAATTTTCGTTTGGGTGTACAAAACTATGACAACACTCTGGCAGTGTTTTTTTTTTTTTTTTTTCAATTTTGGAAAAGTGGCACTCCAAGTACATGCTCGAGGGCCACAAAGGAGAGTCGAAAAGTACCACTTCCGGTGGTGTACAAAATTTTCTTTTGGGTGTACAAAACTAGGGAACACTCTGACTGTTTTTTTTTTCAATTTTGGAAAAGTGGCACTCCAAGTACATGCTCGAGGGCCACAAAGGAGAGTAAAAAAGTACTACTTCCGGTGGTGTACAAAATCTTCTTTTGGGTGTACAAAACTAGGACAACACTCGCAGTGTTTTTTTTTTTTTCAATTTTGGAAAAATGGCACTCCAAGTACATGCTCGAGGACCACAAAGAAGAGTCAAAAAGTACCACTTCCGGTGGTGTACAAAATTTTCTTTTGGGTGTACAAAACTAAGACAACACTCTGGCAGTGTTTATTTTCGTTTTTGGAAAAGTGGCACTCCAAATACATGCTCGAGGGCCACAAAGGGGTGTCGAAAAGTACCACTTCCGGTGGTGTACAAAATTTTCTTTTGGGTGTACAAAACTGTACAGAACTACGACAACACTCTGGCAGTGTTTATTTTCGTTTTTGGAAAAGTGGCACTCCAAGTACATGCTCGAGGGCCACAAAGGGGTGTCAAAAAGTACCAGTTCTGGTGATGTACAAAATTTTCTTTTGAGTGTACAAAACTGTGCATAACTAGTACAAAACTTTGGCAGTATTTATTTTCGATTTTGAAAAAGTGGCACTCCAGCATGTACTTGGAGTGCCACTTTTAGAGAGCTGAAAAGTACCACTTCCTGTTTTGTACAACATTTGCTTTTGGGTGTACAAAACTGTACAAAACTAGTACAAAACGTTGGCAGCGTTGATTTCTTATTTTGGAAAAGTGGCACTCCAAGTACATGCATCTCCAAAGACCTTGGAAAGAATGGGCAGACGTAATGCTGCCCTTCGGAGGCAACGAGTAGCAATTGAGACAGCAGCGCCATCTGTAACCACGAGTACTTGGTGAGCAAGCCATAGCTATTGGAAAGGTACGTACCGTGTTTTATTCAAAACATAATATATCTTATAAATAGCGCAGAAGGAATATTCGGGTGCGAATGAGAACCAACAAATTTCTAGATCATAATTTAATCATCAAGTTCTCAATTTCGATGAAAATCAGCTATGAAATAGAAGATACGCCGCTACATACAACGAACACCTCATACGTGAAGTTGCAGCAATGCGAATTTAAATATACAGCATTATTGTTCCTTAATATTACCCATAATCACCCGATTTTGTTCCTGAAATTGTTTTATTAAAAAATATTTTTACCCCATGTGCTCATGAAAAATGAATATCGCATAAGATAAAAAAGGGGGTCTACAGATATCATGTTTACAAAACTATCACGGCTTTTCCTTAGACATGCGGAGCTCTTTCTCTTTATATCTATTATTTATTGCAGTGTCGTATTCATACTCAATAAACTAATTTTAAAAGCTATTCCTACATATAATTTGAAAGATTAACATAGCACTTTATCTCATCTAATTTTCTATTCAAACACTTGTATGCCTCAGTAAACACTATGTTCTTATGAATAAGCTGACCAGAAGTCCCCAATTCTTGAAGACAGTCCTCGAATTCAGTTTACTGTCCCCCAAAAGGCCTGATGCCTTTGGGGACGCAAATCGTCCTCAAATTTTGGTGTTTGTCCTTAAGTGTCCTCGAATTTACACTTCCTCATTAGCTCGTTAGATTTCTAATGAAAAATGTTCTTAAAAGTAGTTTTTCTTGTATTAGTTTTCCTAAATGCTTCTTCTGAAAACAAATTTTGCCTATTTTTGTTTTTTTTTTTCTTTCCGAGTTTAACGACCACCGCAAGCAACTCAGAGGACTATAAGCAGTCACCGGTCTCTAATTTTGAGGCATTCGTTCTAGGGAAGAGAGAGAGCAAGTGCTGTAAGACAAACACACCACCCATGCCTCATTCGGGACTCGAACCTGTGCAAACTTGTAGGAATCGTCGTCAGTGACCAGCACTAAGACACCGCACCATTGACACGGTCAAATTTCGGTCTCTTCAGTACACTGAAGAGCAATTGAATTAGAGATACCTGTCTAGTAACGTGTTGCACCACTTTCCGGCCTGATGACGGCGGCGATTCGTCTCGGAATGGACTCGACAAGACACCGGAAGCGTTGGAAAGCCATGCGGATCCACGACCCCTGAACAAGCTCCCACAGTTCACGAAGATTTGATGGAGGGGGGGCAGGGCCTCGAACATCTCTCTCAATGGGGTCGAGTTCTCTTTACGGATGAAAGCCGATTTAGTCTGACGGTCGATTCTGGACGTATACACATCTGGAGAGAGCAGGGAACACGCAATCACACCTCCAACATCATCGAAAGGCACCGGTTTGGAGGTGGCGGAGTTCTCGTTTGGGGCGGCATCATGCTTGGTAGCCGTACTGACCTCCACATCTTCCAAGGAGGTTTAGTAACTGGTGTCCGCTATTGTACCTAAGTTCTCCTGTCTCACGTGCGTCTGTTTAGAGGGGCTGTAGGTCTTGAGTTCCTCTTCATGGACGACAACGCTACACCTCATCGTACAGTGGCTGTCGCAGAGCTGTTCGAGAGTTAAGATATTCAACGCATGGATTGGCCCGCAAGGTCCCCGGACCTAATTCCAATCGAACACGTGTGGGACCTTCTCGGGAGACGCTTGGCAGCACGTCACCAGCCGTCAGCAACGATTCCGCAGCTGCGATTGGCGCTACAAGAGGAATGATCCGTGACGCCTCAACAGCTCCTTGACAACCTCGTCCTCAGCATGGACAGACGTTGTAAATCCTGCAACGCAGTCAGGGGTGATCATATCCGCTACTAAAGACTGGATTTTTCTTGGAAGCCGCCTGTCACATGGACGTTTCTGTCTTCTGCCCAGTTGTGCTCGAAGCTACCTTTTCAATGAAGTGCCTTTGTATCCTTTGGATTCTTTATTTGGACGGTTTTGCTCACTTGACCCATATTCTTACATCTTGGGGATCTTATGGTATGATTTGAGTCAATGTGGAGCACTTCTGCACGATGTTACATTCGAAAAACCGTCTTGTCCTTAATTTTTGCACGCCAGTGTAGTTATGCCAATGATTCCTAACCAAACAGGCACAACAAGCAGGTGCAGATTTACAGATGCCAACGAGGCCCAGGCGCGGGGCCTCATAATGTTGGTGGGCCCCAAATTAATGATTTTGTTTTTTCATTCCGTAAAGGAAAAAAAAGATTGTAGAGTGAGAGGTAAATTCACTGTTTAGGGTTTTGGAAGCATGATTCACCTCAAAGTATGGCATCTACAAGCCCGCCGACCAGTGGCGTTCCTGGAAAACTCGACCCCCTCCCACAGCAAACATGTCCATTAGCTTTCAACTACAATTTTAACTTCTGTATTATTAACTAGGCTCTACGACAGTTCAGCGAACCCTGCTGCGTGTTGGGCTCTGATGTAAACGGATGGTCACTGCACCTATGCTAACGGAGGTGCATCGGCAGAAAAGGCTTACATTTGCACAGCAGTGTCGGAATTGGACCTCTGCATCATCGAACGGATAGACGTTGGCGTATAAAGCAAGAAACATTGGAGAACAAACACTCTTCAACCACTGCTGGCATAACACAAGTTGGTGGCGGCAGCGTCATGGTCTGGGGAATGTTTTCGTCGCATTCCCTGGGTCTTCATACCTGTGGAAGGTACGATGGACTGAGTTCGCTATGAATCCATCCTTGGAGACCACGTACATTCATACATACTGATTGTGTTTCCTGTGGCGCATGGGATCTTCCAGCACGACAATGCGACGTGTCACACAGCTAGAAATGTCCGACAGTGGTTGGAAGAGCACGATGAAGATTTCAAAGTACTTCCATGGCCCCCTAATTCCCCAGACGTAAACCCAATTGAGTATCTGTGGGACCACCTCGATCGTGTTGTTCGCTCTATGGATCCTCCACCACACACCCCACACACCCCAGCAGCTGTCAGATGCATGCACTGCAGTCAGCGAGGTTCCACATACCTGTGAACACCTTCAGCATCCTATTGAGTCACTCCCAGCACGTCTAGCTGCGGTCCGCGCTGCACACGGCGGCTACTCTATATATCAGCTGGTGGTCACAATGTGACTCGACCGTGCATAATATATTATATAGTTTTATATGAACATACACTGATATAAGATAGTATATAGTTTTGTATTTATAGAAAACAATATTTTGTTAATAAACTTCTGTTTCAGTTGATTTTTTTTAGGGAATTCAAAATATTTTACCTGCATATTTTTCTAAAAAAAAAATTCATGTCTGTTTATTTTTAAGGAAGCGGGGGAGGGGGGTGATCGCCCGATTTTGGATCCGTCACAGACTTTTTTTTTAATGAAAGTTTAACGACCACCGTGAGCAACTCAATGGGCTATAAACAGTCGCCCGTCCCTAATTTAGGACCACTGGTTCTAGAGAAGGGAGAGAGGCAGTAAGACAAACACAACTTCTATGCCTCACCGGGATTCGAAACCGGACCCTTCTCGGACGAATGGTCACAAGCCAGCGCTTAGACCACTGTGCCACCGGGGCGCTCCACCAACTAATTGCCCGCCATCGTTTCTGATTTATGGCGCAATAGTATTCCACGGAATTGTCAATTACATTTTCAAACAAAGAAGTTTTTCTTCTGGGGATTTTTTTTTTCAGTTTTGGGGATTTTCTGACGAAAGTGTTTTTTTTCGGAGGATTTTCAGCTAAATATGAGCATACTGGCACTTCAAAATTTCCATTTTGTGCACTGCATGTACAGGGAAACCAAACAATGGTCATCATTGGGACTGCAAAGAAGTGCCTGTTCCTCAGCCTAGGTTAATATTGCTTGTCAGGTTCATTGATGTAAACGCAAAATGGTAGGTATATGAAACCTATGCTCACAGAAAACTGTTGCAGTAGCTTTCCAAAATGCTGAGTAAAACTCTGGTGAAATAATGACTGAACTCTATTACAAATTAATACATGCACTGAGATGTCGATTTTTTAGTTACATCTAGCCTTGTCACATAAATAACTCACTCCAACACGTACAACTGCACGTTATTGGTGTTTATACCGGGCAGGCCAGCTCTTCGAGCATTAGTTAAGAGTTTGATTGAGGGACAGAATGGGCAAAACAAGTGATCTGGGTGACTCTGAATATGACACGATAGTTAGCTCCAAGCGTAGTCCAGGAGTACCTCCCAAACAAGCCATTCACATGGGCTTTTCACACATAACTGTAGGAAGGGTTTACTGTGAATGGTGCAACATGGAAAACGACTGGATCAGAGGGTTCAAAAAGAGACTGGCCAGAATCGTACCAGAAAACAGACGGGTCACAACCTGGAAAATTCCTGCATAATGTCAAGGGTCATCTCCAAACGCACCATGTAGTAAATGGGTTATGTCAAAGCCCAAGATGCCAGTCTTCTCTAATCCACCTCCACTAGCTGTTTTCAACCACTGGGTGTGATTGTAAGACATTTTTTGCATGTCGCACCATTTATGGTAAACCCTCGCTGTGGTTAAACCCATTAGGATTGGCAGTTGTTTGAACTGGCATGCTTGGGGCAAACTATCATGCCACATTCACACAAAGTCGCTTAGATCACTAGTTTTGCTTGGGCTTGGTTCAACCCTCAATCAAATGTTGATGCTCAAAAAATTGGTCTATCTGATTTACATCACTCACCATATTAATGTGCTGTCTTCCATATTCGAGTGAACCATTTATCTGATTGGGGCAGGGGTCTACCAAGGAGGTTAGAATAATACTTCTGGAAATGCCCAGTCTCTCTTAACCGTGAAGAAGGCGGAGGAATTTGACATTATTTACATGATTGATACCTATGTAGTTTCAGCTGTGTGTATTTTGGAATTGAGTGGCTTTTGGTTCCAGAAACCCAGGTAATATCAAACCGGAATGAATTATACTTCTGTTGCATCTTGCCTTCACAGGCTGATGTGGCCGCGGCACCAGGTGAAGTATCGCGTGCAGTGAAGCACCCGATATCTCCACCAAAAAAATAAAAAAAATAAAAATAAAAGTAAAAAAAAACTAAAGAAAATTTTGTCGAAAATTTTGCCCCTCCTCCTCCGCTGCTCGAGGCTAACAAGGAGTTTTCCTACTTGCGTTGGCAACCGAAAATTATTCAACAACAAATTAATTATTTGATTCCAATAATTAATAATGACCTCCCAGAATTAATTATAACAAATTAATTATTAACTTCCCGCAAAACCCGTACCGCGATTGGGCGTGAATGCCTGGATTTAACTCCA
Source organism: Macrothele yani (assembly GCA_039090855.1). NCBI lineage: Eukaryota > Metazoa > Arthropoda > Arachnida > Araneae > Macrothelidae > Macrothele > Macrothele yani. The sequence goes on from CM077016.1 coordinate 75,919,563, forward strand.
GCACATCCCAATCTACTGAAAAGTCACAGCAACGCACACTCAAAAAGTTACCCAACGCTCATTTCACGCATGCTTGATATTTAATATTCAACAGTATATTATACACACTGCCACCTTTATCCATGAAGTGGCACAAGCTGCTGAGATGAATGCATGGCGGGCTGCTCTATCAGCAGCATAATTATGCACAATGATTTAGACACTCTATCACTGATTAAAACGATAACACTGATTTCTAACTCTCATTTAACAATTACCACTGATTCAAACACTGTTCACTGATGAGATTCTAGCATGCACAATAAAAATACAGCAAAGGAAACATATGTGAGAGATAACCCAAAACATTTCAATACACACTTTAAAAAACGAGAATTTATATAGTACGAGCGTGGGTACCGGTTACTAAAATGATACAGTAATTACCATGACTGCCGCAATTTAATTATAAGCTATATAAACTGGCGGAAAGTGAAAAAAGAACACCAAGAAGGAGACGTCTGATACCAACGAAATTTATACAGCATAATAACGGAATACAGAGGATAACGTGATCAAAACATTATGGCAAAATACAGCTGTATTTGCTGGTAAACTGAAAAATGACATTTCTATGTAACATGGTTAGTACGAGGTTGAAGCGCCATGAACTGCGTCACACTGTACAATTCTGGCATGGAGTCTGTCGTACAGATGTTGGATGTAAGTTTGGGGTATTGAATTCCAAGCATCCTCAACCTGGACACGTAAATCGGGGATAATCGTGGCTGGCCGTGGAGACCGGATAAGTGGTTGTCCCATAAAATCCCACGCGTGCTCAATGGGGGACAAATCTCGTGAACGTGCAGGCCATTGAAGTTGTCTCACACCCTGAAGCGCATGTTGCGTTGCACGTGCCGTGTGTGGGCGTGCGTTATCTTCCTGGAAAACACCACGATGGACCGACCTTACAAATGGCACAACAGGCTGAATGAGGTTGTTGATGTAGGAGGTGCTGTTTAACGTACCCGGTACAAACACTAGTTGTGTACGGGAGTAATAGCTGATTGCTCTCCACACCAGGAGACCAGGTGTAGGCCTTGTGTGTCGCTGGCGGATGCAAGAAGGGTGGAGACGCTCCCAGTGTGTTTGCAAACACGCATACAGCCATCGGAGGCTCCAAAGCAGAATCTGCTTTTATAGCTGAACACGACAAATCGCCATTGCGTTCTCCAGTGCAGACGTTGGCGACACCACTGCAGCCGTTCCTGACGGTGGGCTGGAGTCAGAGGTACACATGCCAGAGGCACACGTGCACGTAGTCCTGCATCCAGTAGACGGTTGCGGGTTCTTCGCATAGTCACCTCAGGTGCAACGGCAGCTCGGATTTGCGTCGCAGTGGATGTTCTGCTTGACAACGCCGCTCTTCTTATGTGTCGATCGGTCCGCTCATCAGTCCGACTGTGACTCCCGGTTCCACGTCTTCTCCTGTGGGAATATTCCTCGGACCATCTACGCCACCATCGTACCACCACCAATACTTCCCATCCAATTCGCTCCGCGATACGACCACCCGGCCTCGCGGAGTCCGACTAGACGACCTCGCTCAAAGTCCGATAACTGCTGAAATCGTACACATCTTCTATGTCCAGGCATTGCAGCTTCTTCAGGGTCTTTGCACGTGTCCGCACGCCGACGACTGATTTCGCCGTACTCCTTAAATAACAACTTACCAGTGCTGTTGGACGGTAATTTGACGATAATTTGCATATTATGCCGACGATAATTTGCATATTATGCCGTGCTGTGGCGTAAGCGCTCACCGGTTGGTCCCGAAATTAACATCACACCTACGTAAACTCGACCCCATTAACATATGTAAATTTCATGATCTTCCGCCAATTCCTTCGTGGTGTTCTTTTTTCACTTTCCGCCAGTGTATATATCTATACCATTACACACACTCTGCATAGGCTTGAGGCCAAATTAGCAGGGAAGAGCTCTTTATAACTATGGCCACAACACAGAAAAAAACGAATAAAATGTGTTGGAGGCCTACGATTACGTACTCCCTTTCACAGGGGACAGAGTTCTACACGCTGTTTCACCATCCAACGGCACTAGTAAGTTGTGAGCAAATGTTCAGATAACGCCACATACCTAGGCAGTCTTTAAGATGTCCTTAGCGCAGAGAAGTGGCAAGAAATATCCTGCCTTTCTTTCGTGTAGCGACAGCCTAGGCATTTGTGCACTAATGTCGACCTAATTGCGGTCGAGAAGCACCATGTCCAGAGGACTGAGATGTTGCTCATTTTTCGAAGGGATCATTCTTCACCCTCCTTACTTGCTTCGCTCCGCTCCGGGGTCGGTGTTTCTCTGGTTCTTTTAGGCGGTCAGCGGTCACCTCTCAGGCCTAGGTTCCATCGGTTCCATCCCACTTCGCCGCTGAGTTTCTTTCGCGTCTTGGCGCAATTAAATCGGTTATGAGAATGACCCCCACGCTTGCTTATCTTCTCCTGGGTTCTCTCCTCTTTGTCCTGTCACAAGGGCTCCTCTTCGCCATATGAAGAGGGATTTATCACCTTGTTTTCAACTGTGTGTGGCCTTCGGTTTTCCCTTATGCAGTCCAGTTAGGAGAAAATGCCACCGCCAGAATGTCTTTTTAAAGCTTCAAGAGGGAATTTTGGGGGTGAGTTTTGCAGACTTTTGTTGGAGTCAAAAATGTACAAGACGATTGCCATAAGTCCGAAATAGAGATGGTCTGTCGCCATGTGGCCTTTCACAATTCTCGTTTGCCAGAAGGCTACGAATTATGCACTTTTCAAATAATGAACAAATTTTAACAATGGCAGTCATAAACAAATTAGAGGATCAATTACAGTAATTAATTATAACTATGAGTGTCACCTTGCAGTTATCGAAACAAAAATTTATCGCATAAATAAAAAATAAAAATTCTCCACAAGTTAGGCTGCACCCTATAACAATCCTTCTGCCTGCCAAAGAAAAAAAAATATGAATGTATACATATATTTTTTCATTGAAGAATGGAAAATTTTGAATATGGATATCTCCCTCTTTCTTATATTCCATGACATGTCTAATTCCGGAATTTAGACATATCAAGGGGTAATAGGAAAGTCTGTATAAAATCTCTGATCCATTCATCATTGCCCATAACAAGAAAATAATATAAACATAAGTTACACAGGTGAGAGCCAATGTGCGTCTCACCAAAACCCCTTTGGACTCAACGTGCCTTTCCTCTTATCTTGGTCTGATCTTCTGTGCGGTCTTGAGTTTGGCTCGCGAAATCTTCTTCCTCCTCACAACTGTATATTTCTGTGCTGTCACTATCCTCCTCGTCTGCAACCATTTCTTCCCTAGATTTTTCCTCTTCAGCCTGATGTCCAAAAGCTGCGAGGTTTCCCCACTCTCCCGTGCTCATCTCGGGGTCTCAACGACGCTCTCGTTAAGATGGGGGGACTTTTTTCTTTGCTCCCCTCTGGCTCTCCATGAGCTGCTGCTTCCTCCACCATGGGAGCAGGTTAGACCGCCGTGCTGGTCTCTTCCAACCCCTAACGTGTTTCCGATTCATGCGGCTGAAAACTGTGCATATCCCTTGCGATCACCGGCCAAGTGGGCGTCACCCAGTCATCATCCTGCTCTGAAAACTCTTCTTCAGGATGCCTTTCGTCTGCAGTTGGCATACCTGCGCTCGGCGAAATTTACTCATTCCGCTTTTCATCTTGGAATTGCCCTGCGTCAAACACCCTTCTTTGTGGTGGTTTGAAAATCCTGTCTACGTGTGTGAGTCGAGTTCGTCTCATATCATTTACTGGAGCGGTTTTAAAGTTCACTGGGGATGTTTTTTCAATTACTCTGAAGGGTCCTATAGAAGGTTTGGCCAACTTTCGCGACCTTGTCTTGGATGCTGATGGGTCGTGCTGGTACACTAGGTCCCCAATTTTGATCTGTTTGTCTACAGCCGACTTCGCTCGATATTCCCTGATGGAAGTTTGGGCTGCTTCTTCCAGATTATCCTTGACAATTTTATACGCTTCTTGCATTGTCGTGACTAAGCTCTCGGCGTAGCTCTGGGATTCAGCGTAGCTAAAAGGGATTTCCTCACTCAACAACTGTCCTGGCATATTCAGATCTCTTCCGAACATGAGTAAGTTGGGTGTTTCTTTAGTAGCACTGTGCGTCGCGCTTCTGTAGGACATGGCCACAAATTCTGTATACTTGTCCCAATCCTTTCCATTAGGGGAACACTAAATTGCTAGAGAGTGCATTATTGTCTGAATTTGTCTCTCGGCTTGTCCATCTGTCTGTGCATGGTGGGGAGATGTATTCAGTTTTTTTCTATGCCAAACTTAGGGCACAACTCGGTCATTAAATCGGACAAAAAATTTGTTCCTCTGTCCGTGAGTAAAAGATGTGGGACACCGTGACGCGCTATCACGTTAGAAGCAAATTTTTCGGCAATTTCTGCAGATCGCATAGTCTTTAATGGAATCAGCTCGATGTACTTAGTGAATGAGTCAGTGACAACCAATAAATATTTATTTCCATCCTGTCAGTGGAAGAGGTCCAGCGATATCCATCGAAATTTTGGACCATGGGACAGATACAATTTCTGAGGTAATTAGACCCACTTTTTGCTTCTTTTTGAAGCCACGACGTTTCAGGAATTCTTCGCAACTCGCCGTGTAGTTCTTGATGTCTGAGAACATGTTGATCCAAAAGTATTTCTGTTTAATTCTCCCAAGAGACTTTTCAAAACCAAAGTGACTGGCGCATAGTCCGTCATGTTCTGATTTCAACTTATCAAGTATCACTAACTGTTCTGCGATCAATTTCCGTGGGCTGTTTTTTGCTGGTAAGGCAAAATGAAATAATAAGTCATCCCTCATAAAATAGGTGTCAGTAATTTTGTCGACTGCTGAAGAATCACGCCCTTCAAGGCAATCAATTACTTCAACTAATTTAGAATCTGTTCTTTGTGCTGATTTCAGGGTTTTGTTATCAAGTGGTACAACTGCAACTGTATCATTGGCTTTCACTGCTGCAATGTGCCTAGATAGCACGTCGGTGTTTGTATTTTTCATTTTTCTTTCCTGGTTGATATTGCACATCGAAGTTATACTCCGACAGACTAAGATCCCATCGGACCAGTCTAGAATTAGGAGTCTTCAAATTCATAAGCCACTTTAGAGGTCTATGTGGTTGGTAATAACCATAAACTGCTGGCCTACCAAATATTCGCGCCAATGAGTGATGGATGATACTATTGCCAGTGCGGCATCTGTGGTGACGAAAAATTTCTTGCTGAAATCAGGAAATATTAATAGTGGCTCACTCACCAGTGCATGTTTCAACTCTTGAAAAGATTTCTCGCAGTGTTCGTCCCAAATGAATTTCACGTTTCTCCTAGTAAGGTTTTTTAACGGTAAGGCAATGGACGCAAATTCCTAGGAATGCTCGAACATGTTTCACTTTCCGTGGAGTAGGGAATTCCCGAACGGCTTCTGCGTTCTGTGGGTTAGGTCTAATGCCCTGACGATCTAAAAGGTGCCCTAGGTATGTCACTTCTTCCGCCAAAAATTCACACTTACTAAGCTTAATTTTTAGATGGTGCTTCCTTAATCGCTGGAAAATTAATTTCAATTTCTCAAGGTGTTCGGATAATGTCCTGGAGGCACACAAGATGTCATCCACATATACCAAAATGCTGTCATCTCTTTTGTCCATAAAAAGAGAATCAAGTGCCCTTTCAAATGTTGCCGGACTGTTACAAAGTCCAAAAGGCAAGCGATTCCACTGGAAATGTCCGAATTCGCATGAGAAAGCCGTTTTATGCCTATCCTGTTCTCTAACTTTAATTTCGCGATAACCAGCCAACAGGTCAATTTTTGAAAAATATTTGGATTCATGCAGTAAGGATAGAGTTTGCTGGATTCGGGGAACAGGATAACTATCCTTTCGGGTTATTTCATTTAATTTTCGAAAGTCAATACAGAAACGATAAAGAGTTTCCGCGCCTCACGAGAACAATAGGAAAGCTGTAGGGGCTATCTGATTTTGATATGATTCCTGCGTCAAGTAATTAGTTTACCTGAGCTTTTACTTCGGGTCTTAGGGCATGTGGCACAGTATACTGACGCAACTTAATAGGTTTATCATCCGTGAGATGAATTTCATGCTCTGCGAGATCCGTACCTTCTAAGTCTGAAGAACTCCGAGCAAAAACATCAAAATATTTCTGTAATAAATTTAGCATCTTCTCTCGTTCGCTAAATTCCAGGTGGTCTAATGTAAAATCTTCCACAGAGATTGGTTGACATTTTCGGGATGTTCCTTGCGGACAACGCTTAACTTCCACTGGTTCTGCCTGAAAGAGCTTCGTATGTTTATTTAGCCAAATTGGTGAATCACTGTGGTTAGCCGCTCTTACATCACACAATCCGCTTGCCGAAACATTATTAACTGAACGTGCTAAAAGTAATCTATTTCTGCGTGCTCGCGGTAATGGTTCGAACATAATACTTCCTTCTGTTTTTCCTACAGTGGGTTTACTAAGCGCCACTTGGAGAAAAGTTTCGCTGTTGGGGGAACGCAAGTTTTACGAGTCAGTGCTGCTATCCTGGGGTGTCTGCTGTAAACATCAATACCTCTCTGCTCCTCTGGGGTGGATGGCTGAGATGGGGGTCAAGGAAGTGAAGCTGGTTTGTATCTGCTGCGAACGTAAGACGGTGGTTTCGTAAAGCATCTATTCCCAACAAAGCTGAGTAATTTTGACTCAGGGGATTTTTTGTCACAAATGCCTTGACCCATATGTCTCTTCCCTTAATTCGCAGATTTACCTCGTAGCAACTCAGCGTTGGAATAACTTCTCCTGTGATGCTTTTGATTTTTACATTTGAATCAACAGATTTTAACTTTCTGCGAAATTTTAATCTACGATAAACATCGTTAGCTAATAAAGTGACTGATGACCCTGTGACAATTAGCACTTTAATTTCATCCCCATCCATATTCGCATTAATGATTGGTAAATCATTTCCATTTTTCATAGACACGTACCGCACTTTAGAGGGTTTTAAATATTTCTGAGCAGCACTACCTCTCATAGTTCGACCCCGATTCAGTTTAACTGTTTGTTCTTACGCTCAGGTGCTTAAGCACTAAACTTTCCTGTTGATTGATAATGAGCATCTCTGTCGTTGTTATTACTAAACCTCAGTTTTGGTGTTGTTTCTGCCCTATCCCTATTTCGATCGTTATTCGGGCATAGCTTGATCACATGACCTTCCTGTCTACATCCGTAAGCATACAATTCTGTTGCTCCTGTACTGCGCTTGCTGGTTCTCAGCGCGCAAGCGATTTCGAGTACCTGATCCTCTGCGTTCATTATTTTTTGCCCCATACTGTCGAACGAGTCCGTGTCCAGATGACTGAAACCTGGGTAACTGCAAACTTTCTTCCTCTCTGGAGTTTCCTTCTCGTCTCCGATTTTCGCTTTCCTGAAAATTTACGGCTAACTGACCCACTGATCTTTCCGTCGCTTCCATCCTTGCCATCATCTCTTGCAAAGTACGCGCTAATAAATCAGATCCTGGATTTGTTTCCGATCTCTCTACAGCATTTACTGATGCTTTCTTACTCATGAGCGCCAAATTATCTTCTTCTTGAATTGCTGTGAGAATAGCAGCGTCTGAGTTTCTGGGCACTTCGTTAAAACCCAGCGGCTGATAGATTCGGATCAAACTGACACATCACTGTCTGAACCCTATGCTGCCTGATGTCTTCTGACATATCAGTCGTATGACCAAAATATTTTGCCGCTGCACTTTTGAGCCGCGTTGCATACTGTCTTACATCTTGTCCCGGCATTTGAACACAACTCATGAATTGTTTCATACGGGTAACAAGAGGTAATTCCGCTTGGAAACGATCAATCACTAGACGTTTGAAATTTTCATAATTTCCTTCAAATCTCAGCTCATCACTATCTGACAAGAATTCCGCAGCCCTTTCCCTGAATTTCGATTTTACTACTGCCAATTTCGTTTGTTCGCTCCATCTCCCTATTGTAGCTACATTTTCTACATCTTGAAAAAAATGTTTGGCACGATATAGAGGATCTGTGCCTGTAAAATATCTGAGCATATTAATACATCCTGCTATCTCTTCACCGCCGTACATTAACATACCTGGAGCTGCCATTCTAGTCTTCGACACTCCTGCGGTACTTGTTACTGCATTACTAGCTACCAGATCGGTTGATTCTCCTGTGGGAATGCTATGTTCCTCCCCATCATGATGATTAGAATCATCTGAGTCAGTAGGTTCGGTGTTCTGCTTCTCTCCTTCATTTGCCATATTTAAATACACTTAACCTATGGCAGTCTTTGACACAAAAATGCTTAAGGCTTACAATACTTATGTTATGCTTAAATATGCTCGTACTGAAATCAATTTGCAATATCCCGAACGCTTGTGCGTGTTGCTCTGCTTTTGGAAGTACAAACAAGTAAGAATCCTGGTCATCGGAACCAATTGTTGGATCTTACCGTTACAGGCTGATGTGGCCGCGGCACCAGGTGAAGTATCGCGTGCAGTGAAGCACCCGATATCTCCACCAAAAAAAAAAAAAAAAAGTAAAAAAAAAAAACTAAAGAAAATTTTGCCCCTCCTCCTCCGTGCTAGAGGCTAGCAAGGAGTTTTGCTACTTGCGTTGGCAACCGAAAATTATTCAACAACAAATTAATTATTTGATTCCAATAATTAATAATGACCTCCCAGAATTAATTATAACAAATTAATTATTAACTTCCCGCAAAACCCGTACCGCGTTGAGCGTGGATGCCTGGATTTAACTCCAGCACGTCCCAATCTACCGAAAAGTCACAGCAACGCACACACACACTCAAAAAGATACCCAACGCTCATTTCACGCATGCTGGACATTTAATACTCAACATTATATTATATATACTGCCACCTTTATCCATGAAGTGGCGCAACAAGCTGCTGAGATGAATGTATGGCGGGCTGCTCTATCGGCAGTTTGGATATAATAAACGCTTGGTAAGATCAATGTATGCAAATATTAAAAACGAAGTGAAGAATAAGAAATCAGTAATTATGGAAACTGAAAATAAATGTTTTATAAAATTTCCATACTTACCACCCGTGAGTGATATCCTTAAAAGGAGTGTGTTGATCACAATATTAAGTTGGCAGAGACGGTAATTGACAATGGGAAATTACTGACTGCCAATAAAACTTCCACACTGGAAAGTTCAGGCATATATTCTATTCCAACGATTAACAAAGAGAGAGCACAAATGAAATCATATATAGGTAGCACCAAAAGACGATTACAATGCAGGTTGAACTAATAAATTTCAAATTGGTGCAAAGGGGAGATGAAGACATCTGATGCAGTATTGTTCTGAAAATAATTTTTCACCAGACTGGTCAAATATCAAATTAATAACATCACATAAAAAATACGACCAGCAGTTTATTTCAGAAGCAGTTTAATCGAAAAATACAAAAATAGAAATTGTAACAATAATGTACCAGTTGAATTACCGTACGCCTGGAAGTACTTGATAGAAATTGAAGAGTAGATGAAGAAACGTTATTACAATAAAAGAAAATACGAAAGACCCAAAAGAAAATAAGTCCTTGATCTCACCATAGATGGCGCCATGGGTGTTGTGTTCTTGTGATCCCAGGATACTTTGCGTTTAGAAGACCAAGGGTGTGGCCTCCATGTCTGACGAGTTCGGCATTGATGTGTGCACGTTCGTAGGATGAAGAAGCACTGTTGGAAGTACCACTGATGATAGCATGAAACTTGCTGAAACCGGTCTGGTGATGTGGCTTGACGACTGTGACTGACGAGTTCGGCATTCATGTGTGCACGTTCATAGGATGAAGAAGCACTGTTGGAAGTACCACTGATGATAGCACGAAACTTGCTGAAACCGGTCTGGTGATGTGGTTTGACGACTGTGACCGTCCATCTGCTTTTAATTCATTTTAATCTTGGTTCCATTTTATATTGTTATGTCTTTGTTTGTCTTGTGGTCGTTTGTAGTGCCTCATTTTAATTCTGACTTCGTCCAGTGGGACCGCATATTTTATCACATGTACGATTTCACCACCGGCGTTTCTAGATGTTGAAAGAAAGAGGAATATTTGACTAGGTCTACATTGAGCATTGGCAGTGGATGTTTTTTGGGACATACTCATCGACATCGAAGGTAGAGCGCTTTTTTTTTATATATATGTAATTCGGAGTGAGCTGCTTGGTATGTCGATATGAATAACTTTTATGGCACATTATATGTTGGAAGTCACGTCGGAGAGCTATATTTACACCATATTTAACGTGATGAACAGTAAACGTTTATACGTTAATATAGTAATAATTTTAGCCACGTAAAAATATGCTCGATTCAGCATAGAGCTTTGTGCTGATTTGAGTAGATAATGTAATAAAAAATACGTCGTCTGCATAACGCAGCCAAGTGGCAGGCCGTGGGGTAATGCTGGAGAATATATTCCGCTCAGTTGGACCAAGTATTGCTTCTGCAAGGACGGGTGAAAGTGACGATCCCATCGGAGCGCCATTATTCTGTTTATGTACTTGTCCTTGGAAGCTGTAGAAGCTAGTATTATTGACCTGTTAATTTGAAGAAGCTTGTACTAGTCTATTAATTTGGAGATGCTGAGGCATGACTCCTGCGTATAAAAATTTCAATTAGATATGGCCTCCTCTAGTGTTCTGATGGCTTCCGGAACGGAGATTGAGGGGTAAAGGGAAACCACGTTGAAGCTGCCGATAATGTCGCTTGGTAGGACAGTGAGTTTCTTGGATTTCGTTATAAAATCCAGAGTGGAATTTATTGCAAAGTCCGCGTCAGGAAGAAAACTACGCAGGAATTTGGATAGTGCTTTCTCTAAATTGTACGTTGGTGCAGACTTCCTGGATACGATGGGTCTCAGTGGGATTCCGAGCTTATGTGGTGCTTAAGTCTTCTGAAGAGCTTTGGGATCTGAGCCCCAGGTGGTAGTCTGGCAGCTTTCCTGAGATCGTCTGGGATAGCGGTAACCGGGCAGCTCATTGTACCTGCGCAATCCAAGAATTTAGAGGGTTCCTTTGAAGGGCTGTAGAACCAGAGTCAGTGATAAAATCTTCAAGTTTCGTATTGTAGTATGCTGCGTCCATAATTGCTATCTGGCCAGATTTGTCCGTTAGAGTCAATATTATGGACGGGCCATTTCTAAGGATCGAAACTGGCCTCGGAATTATAAATTTATTAGGTATTTTAGTAGGATTGTACCAAGATCGTAATTTAGAAGAACAGAGCTGGCGTAGTTCATCTTTTGAGTCGTTTGGAACTCGCGATATTACGCTTTCGAATTCGGAAACGACGCTTTTCGGGCTCGATATGGTTCGGAAGCAGAATTTTGGTCCAAGCTCCATAACTTTTGTTTCATCTTGGGAAAGCGTCCGGTTGAAAACATTGACGAATGGAATTGCGAAATCTTTAGCGTTTGGAATCTGGGAAGATCTCAAGCAATCCAGTTTTTTGTTGTGTATGGAGAATAAGGAAGATACGAGTTTTTCAACTAACATATCTACACGGAGGGTTAAGATGTTGAAGGTGATCGGGTCGTACAATTCGTGCAATTTCATATAGAGTGTGTAACACTTGGTCTCCAATGACATAACGTCCTTTCTTTTCAGGTTCACAATACGTGACAGGGTCTGACGAAGAAATTTGTCCTTGTTATTGTCAAACCAGGATCCTTTAACTGCTGATTTAAAGTTGTGGAACTTTGGATTTAGCCCCATTTGTTTTGCAGGCAGATAAAAAGTCGAGGTGGGAGCGTTCCTTCTCCAGTTCAAGTCGAAGACGTCCAAAAAGTTTGAAGGTGTTCCACATTGCTCGCAGAAAGGCAAAAACAAATTGACAAAAAATACGGTAAAGTAGCCACGGCACTATATCCAGAAAAGTCAAAATCAAGTGGCCTACTCCTATGTGGGATGATATAAAGAAATTAGCTAGCTACTCTACCCCTAAATGTACAGCCATTCGGGAAACCTTGGAGATCATTAGCAATAGCGATACTTGCAATGATTATGTCTCACTCGAGTTGCCACGAATTTGGAACCAATTCTTCAAGTAACGCCTTTTCTCTATCAGGATTCCACGTGCAACCGACGTGATGCCTCGTATCTTTAAATTAATATAACATCGCATCTATAATATATTGTCAAGTTCCCGCGTTCAAATTGTTAGGCGTTCTATTTTTCAGTTTGTGTCTAACTTCCTTGAAAAAAACATCTGGTTGATGTGCGAAAGCTTGGAAACGCTTATGTGTTTATTTCCTATGCTAATAAATCGGATCACTAGTATTGTGTTGCTATTTACTACTTATTTGGTGTACTGTTCCTCGTTATAAATTTGTTTTTGCCATTCTCTGAGCAATGTGGAACACCTTCAAACTTTTTAGACGTCTTCGACTTGAACTGGAGAAGGAACGCTCCCACCTCGACTTTTTATCCGCCTGCAAAACAACTGGGGCTAAATCCAAAGTTCCTCAACTTTAAATCAACAGTTAAAGGATCCTGGTTTGACAATAAAAAGGACAAATTTCTTCGTCAGACCCTGTCACGTATAAAATTTCTTCGTCAGACCCTGTCACGTATAGTGAATCTGAAAAGAAAGGGCGTTATTGTTAGTTATTTCTAAAAAAATAAAATCTATAATTGACGATAGCCTTTTATGTAACGCAGTAAGCCACTTACCAGCTGCAGGAAAAATCCTATAGTAATCACAGAAAAAATGGATTAAACACTTGAATGACAACACACTAATATTTATTGTACATCTCCACAAAAAGGTAATAACTCACTATTCCAACACGCACACCCTCTATATATCACCGACATTGTTGTTGTTCAGTCAAAGATCAACCACTTAGATTACTAACCGACGTGAGCAGCAGAAAGCGGATTTCAGGCAACGCTCGCTAGAGCAAAACAAATAAAAAAGTTCCGAGCAGCACCACCTGCAATTCTGTTAATTGTGCGCTGAGGCTTCTGGTTCAAATGTCGAGGAACTTTGTCAGTCATATTTCTTATAATAATTTCTAACAGTCTCCCACTTGGCTGGAGGAGTTCATTTTATCACGCCTCGTGTCAGTCTAAGTTTTTCAAACTGGGGTATAGCCAATGGCTTGGTGAAAATATCCGGAACCATTTGAGAAGTATTGCAGTAGTCTAACTGAAGAACAGTTCCACTCAATTCTTTCACAAACTGATACCGCACCATAATGTGTTTAGATCTGGAATTGATCTTTTGATTTTCTATAAGATGTATAGTTGATTTGTTATCCTGAAATATTGTAGTGGTTCCAGTCTGTTCACAATCAAAATCCTTGAGTAACTCTCGCAACCACAATAGTTCTTTGCTTGCTTCTGCAGTGGCGATGAACTCTGCTTTGGTTGTCGATAAGGCTGTTGTTGACTGCTTACGGCTAGTCCAACATATGGCACTCTTTCCAAGCATGAAAACAAATCCAGATGTTGATTTCCTGTCAGTCCGTTCTCCTGCCCAGTCAGCATCTGCATAGCCTTTTAAAATTAGTGGGTCTTGTGAAGATAGTCTTAATTTAAGGTTTACTGTTGATTTCAAATAATAAATTAACTTCATAATGGCTAACCAATCTTGTTTACTTGGTTTTTCTACTTTTCTGCTTAAGATGCCTATGGCAGTTGAAATATCTGGTCTTGTTACTGTAGATAAATACATGACAGCTCCCACTATTTCTCTGTAAAGTCCATTATCTTTTAGAAGTTCTTCTTCTTGAATGTTCTTTCTGTAGTCTATACTGATTGGTGTTTTACTTTCCTTATTTTGATATTTGTATAATTTCCTTTATTTTATTACTTTGACTCAGAAGAAAACTTCCATCTTCTTCTCTTTCTATTTGAATTCCAAGATAATATGTTATGTGGCCTAAATGTTTGACTTCAAATTGATTTTTCAACAAATTTGCAGTTTTCATTATATTTTCTGTGTTATTCGGTGCAATTAATATATCATCTACATAAATAGCTAAATAAGTTGTTTGTTTTCCATCCTTTAGCGATAGTAAGCAAGGATCTGTCGTACTTTGTTTGAAGCCCTTGTTGCACAAATATTCTGTTATTGTTTTATTCCAATTTCTGTTATTGTTTTATTCCAAATATTCTGTTATTGTTTTAACCCATTAGATCTTTGATCTTATCCTAATAAGATTCCCTCTTGTGCTCTATTGCCAAATTTTCTTCTTTGTTGCTTTGGTACATATACATAAGCTTTTGATCCAAATACTTTAATATGACCAAGATATGGTTTAAATCCGTTCTACAATTCAAAAGGAGTTTTTCCTGTTGCTTGTGTTGGAACTCTGTTTTGTATGTAAGCTGCTGTTATTACAGCTTCTGCCCAGTATTTACCTTCCATATTAGCAGGGATCATAGCATACTTCTGGAAAATTTTAGGTTGGAATTTTAGGAATTTTAGGAATTTTTAGAAAAATTTTAGGAAAATTTTAGGATTGTATTTCAATAAAAACTAGATGTATATTTGTATACATCTAGTAAAACAACTTTGTATACATTGTAAAGAGTTTGCTTCACACCCTTCAACCATATATACTGATAGACTGCGCATGACATCAAAATTTCTGGCTCCAACATAAAATCACATGACAACAGTCAAAAAGATGGGTTACACCTGCTGTGCTTATGGTTGCTCTGAGCGATATAGTAAAGAAAGTTCTATGATTTTTCATGGGTAAGAAACGAATTAAATACCTAAGTCAATAAAGTTCAATTACTTAACCAGAAACTTGCAGCTATTGATATAAAAATACAGTAACTTAAGAAAAAAAAATGGAATGCATGTTCCAAATTCTTCGCAAATGTTCATCACATTATAAATCACAAAATGTAAACAACCCGTTCATGCATGTATATAGCTCATAAGTAAACTTACCTGAAGAGTTTTCATTATATATGAGGCGCATTCACATAATACACCGAAAACACTGAAGTTCTGCAATGTAAATTAGTAATCATAACAGCATTTTTACACGAAATTTGAAGTCTGATGATGACGTGCCCAATGTTTGAGCCATGGCGGCTTTGATGCAGCTATTGCCAATGCGCAGTCCATTAGTATATATGGTCGAAGTTCACACCCAAATTTTTTGCATAACGTCTAATGTCTAAAGTTTAAGTATGATTTACTTCTAATGTTCAGTTCTTATCTTTTCACGTGTTATTATCATATTCAAGTATATTTACCACATTCAAGTTTCACTTTGAACATTAATATGCTGTTTAATTCACGATTTTCACAGAAAGTTTTCAGGTTTCACATTAAATTATAATATCCTAAAAAGGTAATTGAAAACCAAGAACTATGTACAATTGTTCACTGAATTACTTTTTTCATATTATTGTTTTAACCTTTTCCTGATACGCCTATCTTTTTCTGCTTCCACCACAACTAATTTACTTTGTTTTCTTTATTTCAGCTGAACCTTGTATGATCAAGTTAGAGGCAACTGCTATTTCAACAGTATTTTGTTTTTCTACAGCTTTTCGCATTCTTTCTGTTCCCTCTTGAATTACTGCTAGGGAGGCTTCTTTATCTTTTTTAAGCCTATTTATTTCTGCATCATTTTCTTTTATTTTGTCATCAAACTCAGCTTTTCTTTTTTTCTCTAGCTGCTTTTCCTTATTTTCCCTCTCTTTCTGCTTCCTTTCTTTTACCTTTTTTGATTGTTCTTCCTTCAGCTTATCAACATACTCTTTATAAAATTTATGTGAATCACGAACACTATTTAACAAATTTATTGTTATGGGAATTTCTTGTTATGGGAACTTTTTTTTCCTTTATGATGCGCTTTTACTTGTGAAAAGCCACTATTAGAAATATTGAAAATTTCTGAACACAATATACACTTAGCAGAAAATATTGTTTCAGTTGCAGAACACCATTCTTTCAACTTCACTCCGTCCAATTCTTTGGCGAGCCACGCATCTTGAAATTTCGTTTTGGATTTAGGCATCTTAAACACTTGTATTACTAACCAGAAAATGAAAGGGAAGTACAAAAACACGTTCCAATATTGCAAAACCAGACAACTTCCCGAAATTTGGCTGCGAGGATGTCAGAAGATATGAAAAAAAAAAAAAAAGCAGGTCACCACTAGAGAACTGAACCTGCACAGAGAACACCATAAAAGACGTAAAACCAGAAACTATCATACGCATCTCACGCAAGTTCAGTCAAAGCGAGTCGGAGCCGAGATATATTGCGCATCGAAGGTCGCTGTCGCCGACGCATGATCGAAGGTCAATGATCACGTGCTCTACTGCCTGCCAAGATAACTCAGCTACCATCCCATCGTCATTACCGGAGGTTACGGAAAAAGACCACATGTTTCCTCTTTGCTTCCACCCACCTGCGGTTTACAATAACAAAACATCAGCAGAAAGAGGAGGTTCCACAAGGCATGTACAAAAATAAAGTACGATCTTCTGCGTGCCACGGAGTTCGTCTGCAAAGCGCAAACCAGGGGTGAAAATGACCCCTCCCCTTTTCCCTTAGATCTCTTGTTACTCTCGAAAACTGTTCGAAGGCAAAAAAATGGAACGCCCGCCCCGAAGCAAGTGCATCTCGATGGCGTCATTTTTCCCTCCCTTCAGCAGCACAGCATATAGGCTGTGTTTCTACAATAACAGGTCTTTTTACCTTACCGTAATGGTAAATTTATTGGCGTTAATAACGGTTGTTTTTAATAAAAATAAGCTTACGAAAATTTTAGGATGAATAGCAAATTTTAGGTCTAATTTTAGGAATTTAAGGAGGGTCACAAAATATTAGGAATTTTAGGAATTTTAGGACGAATGCGATCCCTGTATTAGCATCTAACATAATAGCTTTTGTCATTTCTGTCAAAAAAAATGTTTTTCTTTCAGCAATTCCATTCATCTGAGGACAGTATGGAACAGTTGTTTTATGTTCTATTCCTTGTTCCACTAAATAATTTTCAAAATCTCTTCCACAATACTCTCCTCCATTATCTGTTTTTATTGATTTGGACATTTTTCCAAATTTGGTTTTCACTGAAGCTACATATTGCTTAAATTTTACTAATGCTTCATCTTTACTTTTAAGCAAATAGATGTAACAATATCTGCTATAGCCATCTATAAATGTGATAAAATACTTGTAACCACTAGGACTGGCTTCAACCATGGGACCACAAATATCTGTGTGTACTAATTCTAATACAGCTTTGGCCTTAAAACCACTTTGTTTGGAGAATGGCTTCTGTGTAAGTTTGCCTTTTATGCAAAACTCACAATTTTCTTCCTTTTTACAATTGGAAAGAGTTATTCCTCTTGCTAACTCCTTTTTCTCCATTTGTTTTATCATTTCAATATCCCTATGACCTAGCCTTCTGTGCCATAAATTCAAACATTTTTTTATTTTCACATGTAGTGGCCAAATTATCTGAGGCATCTATTAAGCCTATAGCTATAATAGTATCCCCATACTTAATTGTGCATTTCTTATTCTTGAATAAAACTTCAAATCCTTTTTCTGTGGCTTTTCTAACAGATAACAACTTAGTGTCTAAATCTGGAACATATAACACATTCTTTACTTCCACTTTTCGAACTTTTCTTTTTTCGATTTTGCAGTTTAAGGTTATATTTCCCTTGCCTTCTGACTTTATCTGAGAACTGTCGGCAGTAGTGATCAGCTCTGATTCCCCTTTTGAAAGTTCTTTAAACAGTGTTGCATTATTTGTCATGTGACACATTGCACCGGAGTCAATTGACCAACCTTTGGATATTTTGTAGGGTTTTGATTTCGTTTCTAATGAGAAATTTTCATTTTCTCTTTTAATGTCATTTTGTTCACAATCTAATTTTGTTTTTCTTGTCTTCACGGCAATATTACTGTGAGACTGTATGTGGGTTTATTTTGTGAAACTTACCAGTGTTACCTTTATTTTGATTCCTTTTGTAGTGCCAACAGTCATCTTTGACATGATTCTTTCATTTACAAAAAGTGCAAAATCTTTCTTGTTTAGAGCTGTAATTTTTCTTTTTATAACTTGTTTTCAAAACAGTTGTGTGATCGGTGTGTGCCTGTGAGTTTTCTTTCCTTCTATTCGATTAATTTATCACTTTACATTTGATAAACTCAAGTGTTAAATCTTCTTCCTGTCTTGCTTCTAATGCAGTAACTAAATTTTCATAGGTACTTGGTAAACTATTTAGCAAGATAGCCCCCAAATGTGTGTCTTTGAATTCTTCTCCTTGTGCTTTAAACTTGTGAACAATTTCCAGCATTCTATTTACATGCTCTTGCATAGTTGATCCATTTTCTTGAAAACGTAAACTATACAGTTTTCTAAGCATACAATTTACTACTCAAACTTTCTCTTTCGTAAACCATTTTCAAAGCATTCCACATTTCGGAACTTGTTCTCTTATCGCGTACGTGAATAATTTTATCATTAGACACGCAAAGTGTTATAGTAGCTTTAGATAGTTCGTCATTTCTCAACCATGCATCACTCTTTTCTTCTGGAATTGGCTCTGAAACAACCTTCCATAAATTATCTTTAATAAGAATAATTTCCATTCTTATTTTGCAAATTTGTTAATTAAAATGATCTAACTTTGTTATGCTGTACATGCCGCTTCCTATGAATGACGCCATTCTGTTCCGCTTTCGATTTTCGAATGAGGAACTACGCAGTAACAAATACGCCTTTAATCGAACACTCGACTCAAATGCTTGATGAATTTGACGAACTTTGTTTTTAATCTTCCTGACAGCAGTGAGATTTCAGTCTCATAATCAAGATTATTAGTTATTTCTAAATAAATAAAATCTATAACTGACGATAGCCTTTTATGAAGCACAGTAAGCCCCTTACCAGCTGCAGGAAGATCTATCCTATAGTCATCACAGAAAAAATGGATTAAACACTTGAATGACAACACACTAATATTTATTGTACATCTCCACAAAAAGGTAATAACTCACTATTCCAACACGCACACCCTCTATATATCACCGACATTGTTGTTGTTCAGTCAAAGATCAACCACTTAGATTACTAACCGACGTGAGCAGCAGAAAGCGGATTTCAGGCAACGCTCGCTAGAGCAAAACAAATAAAAAAGTTTCGAGCAGCGCCACCTGCAATTCTGTTAAACGTGCGCTGAGGCTTCTGGTTCAAATGTCGAGGAACTCTGACAGTCATATTTCTTATAATAATTTCTAACAGTTATGTCATTGGAGACCAAGTGTTACACCCTCTATATGAAATTGCACGGATTGTACGACCCGATCACCTTCAACATCTTGACCCTCCGTGTAGATATGTTAGTTGAAAAATCGTATCTTCCTTATCCTCCATACACAACAAAAAACTGGATTACTTGAGATCTTCCCAGATTCCAAACGCTAAAGATTTCGCAATTCTATTCGTCAATATTTCCAACCGGACGCTTTCCCAAGATGCAACAAAAGTTATGGAGCTTGGACCAAAATTCTGCTTCCGAACCATATCGAGCCCGAAAAGCGTCGTTTCCGAATTCGAAAGCGTAATATCGCGAGTTCCAAACGACTCAAAAGATGAACTACGCCAGCTCTGTTCTTCTAAATTACGATCTTGGTACAATCCTACTAAAATACCTAATAAATTTATAATTCCGAGGCCAGTTTCGATCCTTAGAAATGGCCCGTCCATAATATTGACTCTAACGGACAAATCTGGCCAGATAGCAATTATGGACGCAGCATACTACAATACGAAACTTGAAGATTTTATCACTGACTCTGGTTCTACAGCCCTTCAAAGGAACCCTCTAAATTCTTGGATTGCGCAGGTACAATGAGCTGCCCGGTTACCGCTATTCCAGACGATCTCAGGAAAGCTGCCAGACTACCACCAGGGGCTCAGATCCCAAAACTCTTCAGAAGACTTAAGCACCATAAGCTCGGAATCCCACTGAGACCCATCGTATCCAGGAAGTCTGCACCAACGTACCATTTAGAGAAAGTACTATCCAAATTCCTGCGTAGTTTTCTTCCTGACGAGGAATTTGCAATAAATTCCACTCTGGATTTTATACCGAAATCCAAGAAACTCACTGTCCTACCAAGCGACATTATCGGCAGCTTCAACGTGGTTTCCCTTTACCCCTCAATCTCCGTTCCGGAAGCCATCAGAACATTAGAGGAGGCCATATCTAACACAAATTTTTATACACAGGAGTCATGCCTCAGCATCTCCAAATTAATAGACTAGTACTAGCTTCTTCAAATTAATAGGTCAGTAATACTAGCTTCTACAGCTTCCAAGGACAAGTACATAAACAGAATAATGGCGCTCCGATGGGATCGTCACTTTCACCCGTCCTTGCAGAAACAATACTTGGTCCAACTGAGCGGAATATATTCTCCAGCATTACCCCACGGCCTACCACTTGGCTGTGTTATGCAGACGACGTATTTTTTGTATGACCTCACGGAAAAGACTATTCCAAGTTTCCTTGATAAAATCAATCCCAAGATCAATTTCACGATGGAGCTTGAACGCAACAACGCTTTACCCAGTGGTTGGAAGTAGTGCGCTACAAGTAATGAAACTACTGTAGTCGCTACTTTTCCGCGTAGTTTGTAGTGTAACGCGCTACTTTAACAAAAAAGTAGTGTAGCGAGTAGCGCGATGCAAACCTCTATAGTTTGTAGCGAGTTTCGACACTACTTTTAACGTTACTTCAGTAAACAAACAAGGTGCCCTTCTACATATCACTTGATCCTTACGTGTGTTTGCGCCCCAACGCTAATACTCGTTTGAACTACACAGCACCAGCGCTAAGTATCGCCATCTAGCGAGCATTTCTTTCATGATATCGGCTTTGGAGAGGATTAAAATGGACAGCTTATGACGAACGAGGGTCTCGGAATAAGAACGATTGGTGTTTCGAAGCACAGGGTTTTCTAGCATAGGTTGGCGACACCAAACACTTGTCTCGTTGTCGTTTTCGTCTCGTGTGAACACGAACCTGTTTGCTTTCCTTGCTTCGAAGACTTATTTAACTCATGTTTCCCGGTGATTATAAATTTTTCTGTTTTCCTGAAATATGGCACCTACTGTCCAGCTTGATGAAGAAAGAATTGAACTGCCTTGGTCGGCGTATAATAATTATTTCACAGTGCTCGAGAAGCAAGCAAACGGGAATTTTTCAGTCACTTGCAAACTTTGCCCGTTAAATAAGAAGCTGTCGGGTTCAAAGTCATCCATCTCTAATTTGAAATTGCACATAGAGGTACGTCAAATTTTTCAGTACTAATAGCAATGAAATAAATAATTAGTTATGTGTATTTTTCGCTGTCTTTATAACCACTCATTTAAAAATCCCGGACTTTTTTCAATCCCGGACACAGCCCCGGACGTCATCACAAATCCAGGACTGTCCGGGCCAATCCCGGACGACTGGTAACCCTAATTATATGTCATAACCAGGTTTCTATATGATATGGTATATTCTACACTGCTGGCCACCCAAAATGCTACACCAAGAAGGACACGAGATAGCAAAGTCAGATTTACTGTACACATAGCAACAGATACAAAGATGAAACGATTGAGCTTACAAGCCCGTGCGACTTGCGGAACACGCAGACATCAATAGTTTGTGTGGCTCCATGGCTGGCAATAACGGCTGCTACACGCCGCGGCATCAAACGAAAGAGGCTTTGGATGTGGGCTTGGGGTACGTCGGTCCAGAGTGCTTCCACACGTTGCCACAGTTCATCAGGCGTAGCCGCGGGTGGTGCTTGCCGGGTCACTCGGTTGCCAATCAGCGACCAGACGTGTTCGATGGGCGACATATCAGGAGAACAGGCAGGCCACGGCAACAGTGACACCTAGTGGGCCGTGAAGAATTGTTGAACGATGTGGGCGCGCATTGTCCTGTTGAAACGTGGCCACTGGCAGGTAAGGGAGGACTACAGGCTCCAAAACGTCGGAGATGTAGCGGTGGCTGTTGAGTGTACCGGCGATGCGTACCAGAGGGGTGCAGGTCTCATATCCAATTGCTCCCCAAACCATAACGCCAGGCGACGGACCGGTATGGCGATGCATAATGCAGGCGTCATACAGTCTCTCGCCACGGTGCCGCCACACGCGAATCCAACCATCCTGGTGTTGCAGGCAGAAGCAGGATTTGTCGGAGAAGACAATGTCGTGCCATTCCGTAGTCCAGGTGCGACTTTCAACGGCCCACTGCCGCCGCACTCGCCGTTGGCGTAACATTAATGGTAATCGGAGCAATGGGCGTCGTGCGAGAAGTCCCCGCTCCTGCAGACGACGTCGAACGGTACATGCCGACACAGGTTGTTGAGCAACACAACCTAATTCCTGCGCTAACGTTCGTGATGTGTCGGTGCGAGTCGTCAGTGCCCGCCGCACAACATGCCGGTCCTATTGCTCGGCAGTGTGCTGCGAGTGCGGCAATCGCTCACGTCGGTCCGTCCGTCCCTCCTACACCTACCGAATCCATACCCGCCTCACTGTGGCTGGATGTCGTCCCACACGGTCGCCGATGTCTCGGTACGATAAACCGCTTTTGCGATAAGCCACTATTCGTCCTCTGTCAAACTCCGAAACGTGCTGGAATGATTGCCGTATTTTGTGACGAGGCATCCGGAAGCTGCATGCACAGGTCCGGCAGCACAACACACTTCCACTGCTTACACCCGGCCTTCTGTGCACCCTTCTTATAGTGCTTCTCGGTGGCGTGCCGGGCGCACATGATTTGCATATGCCCTGCAATGCTAATCGTTTGCATGTCCTTTCGCGGGCGACGCTTGCTGCGAATTTCAGGCCAATCTGATGCTTCCTTCTTGGTGTTGCATTTTGGGTGGGCCGCCCCGGTGGCGCAGTGGTCTAAGCGATGGCCTCTGATCATTCGTCCGAAAGGGGTCAGAGTTCGAATCCAGGTGAGGCATGGATGTTGTGTTTGTCTTACGGCACTGGCTCTCTCCCTTCCCTGGAACCAGTGGCCCTAAATTAGGGACGGGTGACTGCTTATAGCCCATTGAGTTGCTCACGGTGGTCGTTAAACCTCCAATCAAAAAAAAAAATTGGGGTGGCCAGCAGTGTATATGCTACATTGTACAGTCTTGTGCAGTTCATTTTATATGATATGCTATATGCTACACTGTAAAGTCTGGTGTATATGGGATATACAATGTTTTGTAGTAATATAACATCCTTAACTTTGAGTGTGTATTGAATAATCTCGCAAAATTCAGATCCTAAAAGTAGTGAAGTAGTGACTACATTTTCAAAGTAGTTTGTAGTCACTACTTTGTTAAAAATGTAGTTGTAGTTAACTGCATTTATCATAAAGTAGTTGTAGTTGTAGTTCGCTACAAATAAAAAGTAGTTTTTCCAACCACTGGCTTTACCTTATCTGGATGTTTTATTGAGGAAATCGCCTGACAACCGCCTCCGTCCCCCATCTGATGCTTCGTAGTTCTTTCTGTCCGGCAGAATACAAAACAGCTATCTTCCGTTCTGGAATTCGAAAAGCCTTCGCAGTTTCTTCCGATACCCATCCTGGACAACATGAAATTAAAAGCTTCATCAAGTTAGCCACTGATGCAGAGGATATTCATTGAATCAGATATGTAGCTTTATCCAAAAAGCCACAGTCAAACAGTCCAATCTTCCTGTGCCGCAGCTACTTTATTTAGGCTCAAGTCCCTACATACCAAGTGTGTCTTACAAACTCATAAACGCCCTCAAGAAGATGAACTACGGCGTCGGCATAACTTAGTCTGCATCTTTATATATGTCCTGTCAAGAATTTTCATGTTCATAAATCTCGGGGAAACTGATCATTTCGCTGAGATTTACGAAAAAAATAAGTAAATAAATAAAATGAAAATCCTCGACAGTCCACGTTTTAAAATTTGGTTTGGAGGTGGTGAAGTGAGGGAATAATGGCCATGTTCGTTCATTTCTGAGCCCGGACCAAACAAACAAAATTTCATAAAAAAGGGGGGGGGGATAATAAGAATTAAACTTCATTTTTCTTTTTTGGCTTAATTTACTTTTACTCTAGTAAGTTAAATAGAAAAGGCGAGCAAGAAGTTACCATCAACCCTTTCAGAAAACAAAATTATTCGCTAGTAATCACGGAATGAGGGAAATACGTTTCTGTAAATTTGTGCAAAAGCCAAAAATCTTTCTTTTTAGAGTCCGCCATTTTGGGGAAAGTTTAGATGTCTCTAAATGTGTCACCAAAAGTTCTCCTGAACCAGAGATAGACTATTTTTAGAACAAGGTCACAATAGCATGCAGGAAGGCTACAGCGTTTCCCCTTGCGTGAAGGTCAGAGGTCACCCTGGCTGGCATGGGAGGAAAACCATGTCGTGTCCAGTATCAGTTTTGGTGGGAACCAGTTAGCCAATGGCCAACGAAGTCGTTGGTTACTAGGGGAAGAGTTTAGCCAATGAGGGGTCAGCGGTTTTCAAGCACCCCAGCCATGACCCCAGCTTTCAAGGGAGAAAGCGTTATTCTACTCTTGATTGCCTTTTGTGCTGGCCACGATGTAAGATCGTAAGGAAAAAAAAACCCGGCGAGGGGCAGCCGCCAGTCGGAATCGGGGTTGGCCTGCAGGGGAAAATGGTGCCGCTGCTCTTGAGAATGGATAATAGTGGCATGGGTATGCGCTGTGCTTCGTACCTCGAAGAGAAAAATTATTTTCAAGATTTCCTGTACCGAAAATGAGACGCTCACTGATTCAACCTTCTCACAGTGGACGACGGCAGTATTGAGCTGCAATGGAAAAATTAGTAACTACCGTAAATTGGCCTCAGCAGGAGAATTTCTTCTTGCCAACCCGAATGCTTTCGCCGCTCTGTTCGACATATAAGGGACTCAAGCCAGTTCAACCAGACGCTGGAATTACCGGAAAAGACATGGCTATTATGGACAGTTTGGTGGACTGCATCTTGAGCATTAGCTGCAGATCGTCGTCCTGGGCCCAGTGAGAAGAGCCGCGGAAAATTTTGGGACCCAACCCCTATATGTTGCCGGTCAATGAAGAACCTACCCTGGAAGCCATGTTTTTTTGTTGTTGTTTCCCCTCGTGTGTGCGACTCCGAGAGAAAAAAAGGGGGGGGAGAAAGAAAAAAAATAAGGAATTTGTTTGTTTCCCGGTGGTCAAGGTAAGACTCTTTCTGACTTTACTTGTGCACCAGACCTAGGAACATTTTTAGGCTATTAAAATTGGCAGAGATGTGACGTCAGGAACTCTCAAAGTTTTCCCCCAAATTTAGAATGTCTTTTCTGACTCGGGGTCTGTTACCCACGTCTACGTGAGCCTTAAAGAAACTCAGGCTGTAAATGTAATTTGTAAAAAAAATATATATATGGTCTGCTAAAACAATTATGTTTAAATAATAAGTTTTCTCTTAGCAATGAAGTTTGAGTGAAATAGTTTGGTTTTTTTTTTTTGGAATGGCCTGGTTTCTACTATAATGAGTCTACTGTAGTTTGTTAGGGGTTAAAGTTGGAGAGATGTAAATATTAATTTTGGTGTTGGTGTCATCAGGTCCTGTATTTCATGCTTAAGTAAAGAAACTTCCTGTTATTTCTATTTTCATATATATGTAAAGGGAAATTAATTGAAAATGCAGTTCTGTATGTGTCAATACAGTGTTATATGGGTTATAAGCTATTTTGAAGAACAACCTCTCAAACCAGTAATTTTTATTTAGGAGATTTAACTTTTTTTGTGCTTAGTAGTTTTAATATTTAAATTGTATTTGTATTTATACAGATACAGGGCCATGTAGTAAAAAAAAATTGTCTTGGAGGCAGGTTATGGTGATTTTCTAGTTTGGCAAATAATGGGTGTAAAATTTTCTGTACCATTTAGTAGTAATTGTGACTAGAGACCATATCGGCAAATGGATGTGAAAGTGGATTTTCACGACGGAAGGATATCAAAAGAAGGCATACTTTCTGACTAGGGGGGGGGGGGGGGCATATGTCTAGAGTGGCGGAGGAGTTATAATGCCACCCTTTGCCAACCCAGTTCGGAGTATAGGTCTGATGAATTCACAACTCATTCACACCTCCATCCTGAACATTGATTTTTTTTTTTTTTCTGAGTGGAATTTTGGTCTCGAAGCAAGTGGATTTGAGAATCTGATTTGCTTAAGGGGGAGGATATCAAAAAGGGCATACATGCTGACTAGGAGGCAAAAGTATATTGTGGCGGAGGAATGCCTGATTAACTGTTTGGATTCTTCAATAGGTGCTTTCAGAGATAAGGATATGGACGTGTTTTCTAGTAGATATAGGTGCGACGAGATAATGGTGTTGCTGCAGGGTGCGTTTCTTGGGACTGGTGTTCTTGCATGCTCCGGATGTGGGATTCTCTTGAGGAAAAGGTGATTTTGAGACAATTTGGGGGAATTGTTTTCAGGGGGAGTGCCTGAGTAGAGAGATCCACAGGATGCGATTATAGTGCAAGCTTTGAGTTGGGGGCCTTTTCAAGGGTGAAAGTGCTCTCCAACCCTTACCCCTGTATGCCGGGTAGTACCTAGGTGGTTCTTCTGTGCGGGATGAGTTCAGGTGTAAAGTTCCAAGGTGTTCACGAAAGTAAACAGTACAGGATGATAAGCCACAGTTTGCCACCATTTCGATGTATAGGCTTGGATTGGCTTCACGACCCAAATTCTAGCCTTTAGCCTGATTGATACTTTTTACGAGATGTAAATTTTATTTTTGAAGAAAAGTAAGTCTGATGACTGAGATGTTTTGCCTACCCGTTACCTCAGTGGCTTACTATCTGAGTTGGTAAAATTACTAAAAGCTTACATGGTACTAGTTTGAATTTTTAGATTAATTTGTTTATAAATTGCTGGTCAGAATTAGTGGTGTACTTTTAAATTGTTATGAACAGTGGGAGTGCAGATAAGTATGAATATGGGTCCAGGAGTGTTGAGAGTTAGTGTTTGCCTTTTATTTACATGGTGGGATATTGTGTACTCAGAGCAAGTTTGTATAGTGAAGTATTTTGAATTTTTCCAGATGATAGGGTGAATTTTAAGTATATTTGTCAGCATTATTGTGTAATGATAACTTTTGAGGTAATTGAGTAAGGTATTTAGTGCAGTATGTTTAGTAGTGTTGAGAGTGATTTTGTATCAAGTAATGCTAGAATGTTGAGTAAATTAAATTTTAATGCAAATTTTCCTGGTAGTGTAGGATAGTTTACTGAAGTAACTTTTGGTTATTTATAATTTTTTTCTGTTATTGTAATTTTAAAATTACTGTTGGCTAAGGAATGTGGTTCGAGAGGGTTGTTCGTAAGGCTAAATGAAATCTGTGGAGGGGTTTGTGAAGCTGTAAATTCCGGGGGGGGGAGAGAGAGAGAGAGAGAGAGAGAGAGAGAGAGAGAGAGAGAGAGAGAGAGAGAGAGAGAGACAGAGAGAGAGAGAGAGAGAGAGAGAGAGAGAGAGAGAGACAGAGAGACAGAGAGAGAGAGAGAGAGAGAGAGAGAGAGAGAGAGAGATAACACTTCAGGTAACAGAGCCAATCCACAATGTTAAGTCCTACCGTATCATCAGTCAAGTGTTTGTATTTTGCAAAGCAATATTTTTTTCTTTGTAAATAATGATGTGAAATTGTGCTACCCAAAAGGGACAAGCTAGATTTTTTACTTATGGCAAAAAGATCAGTACACTGTTGTACCAGTTTAACTTGAATTGAATGAGATTGTCTGCTTAATGTGAAAGTTTAAAATTGAAGGTACAGAATTGTTATTTGCTAGCAGACATTTGTTTTTCCCTTTCTGAATCAGAAGTACATTAGTCATGGGTCATGTTGATATTAATTGAAATAAGGCCCAAGCTCCAATGTTAACCATTTTTTTTTTTTTTTTTTTTTTTGAGTGTGTAAAGCCCTGTTTGTGTTTTTGAGCAACAGATGCTGGTTTTTCTTGTTCTGTTTGATGTTTAAGTTTTTAAACTAAATGCAGGCCAAGTGGACTTTCAAAAACCCAAACCTTGTGCAGTGAAGAATTAGTTGACACAGTTGAAGTTTATTGCAGGGTCACATGCTAATCCACCTTAGCTTGCCTAAGGCCGGAAACAACCGGGAAGTTTCTTTATTTAATTAATGCATTTTGTCCTAACCACTCGATCATCACAGCTTACAAAAGTTATTACACGTGTACATCGTATACCATCTAATTTTTAGTGCTTACAAATTTGGTACACATGTAAACAATAATTACGTATTTTACACTTGCAGGTGCCTCAACTCATCGTATATTCAAACAACACAAACCTTCAATAATAACTTTTGTGAATTTTCAAACCTCAGTGTTGCATTTTATTTATATTTTCATTTATCATGCCCTTAAGATAATTGAATTTACTTTTTGTTTCAAAATGCATCCACCCATCTCCCAAATCTTAGTTTTCACCTGAATTCAACTTTTACCTCAAATTTATATTGGCATAAATTTAAATAGTAATTACACAGAATAACTAATCTCTTTTTTCCCACCATAACATATACAATGCTAAAGAGAAATAGTGAAAAACCACCTCTCTCCTGCGAAGCAGGCGTTTATGCGATCCCCCAACAGTATCCGAACGGCTCTATACGATACTACATTGGAATGGCCAAGCGTTCATTTGGAATCAGTCAATGAACATAAAAGGGACACAAAATACGGTAAAGTAGCCACGGCACTATCCAGAAAAGTCAAATTCAAGTCCGCTACTCCTATGTGGGATGATATAAAGAACAAAGAAAGGTAACTTGATCACGCTAGTTACGTTAACTAAAACTTTTACAAAAAGTTCGTAAGTTGGAAGCTTTTCGACCTTATCTTAGGTCTTCATCACGCCAATGGAGGACTAAAATTGTTGCCAGATTCTACATTTGAATTTTCCTATTTTTGTTGCCAAAACTTAGAATTGATCTCCAGATCAACGGAATGTAGAGAGGAGATTCGAGTTGCAAGTCATTGAGTTGAAAATAATTTCTATGCTTTCACGGTAACGGAGGGCAAAACGATTGTCAAACGAAGCAATTCGTTTTGCTTCGTTCCAGTGGGGAACTGCAGATGTGTCTTCCATTGTCAAAATAGACAAGGCAGTGTTGGGATTGCCTTTCGAAACATCTTTTCTGTGTTCTAAAATTCTATGGCTAATGCTCCTGTATGTGCTTCCAATGTATAAGTTATCCCCAGTAGAAGAAGAGATAGGAATGCAGTAAACTCCTGGGAGGTTCAGGCTTTCAACTTTGTCCCTATCCCTTTGTAGAAGTTTCAAGATGTTTGGGGTAGATTTAATGGCAAGATGGTAACCAAAACTTAAAAGGATCTGTAACTTATAAGCATAGGAAGGATGGTAAGGAACAGAACCACAGAATTTCAGGTCTTCTTTCTTGTGAGGAAGGAGGCATTCGATTTTCGAATGGTTTTCATATTTCTTTATGAGGGAGTTAACTGTAACAGCAGGAAACCATGAGAGAGGGCTATTGTAGAAATTTTGGAGAGTTCTTCTTGAAGAGAGAGTTGGTTGTTGCAAATGATATGAGCTCTGTGGATGTAGGACTTCAATGCTGCAAGCTTGTAGAGATGCAGGGTGCAAGATTTGTAGGGAATGATGTTAGTGGCTGCAGAAGGTTTTCGATAGACGGAACGAGTAATGGAGAGATCAGCGTTTCTGCAGATAGATACATCCAGGAAATCAATTTTGTGATTTACTTCCTTAGATATAGTGAGCTTAATGGAAGGAAATTTTTCTGTAATGGAGTTGATCAGTATCTGTAGCTCAGACTCGGAATGTGGCCAGCTAATGAAAATGTCGTCTACATATCTTAACCATAGGGAAGGTTGAAAAGGGTGTAGAGGAATTATGGAAACTTCAATATGTTGCATGTAGATTTCAGTTTCCATAATTCCTCTACACCCTTTTCAACCTTCCCTATGGTTAAGATATGTAGACGACATTTTCATTAGCTGGCCACATTCCGAGTCTGAGCTACAGATACTGATCAACTCCATTACAGAAAATTTCCTTCCATTAAGCTCACTATATCTAAGGAAGTAAATCACAAAATTGATTTCCTGGATGTATCTATCTGCAGAAACGCTGATCTCTCCATTACTCGTTCCGTCTATCGAAAACCTTCTGCAGCCACTAACATCATTCCCTACAAATCTTGCACCCTGCATCTCTACAAGCTTGCAGCATTGAAGTCCTACATCCACAGAGCTCATATCATTTGCAACAACCAACTCTCTCTTCAAGAAGAACTCTCCAAAATTTCTACAATAGCCCTCTCTCATGGTTTCCCTGCTGTTACAGTTAACTCCCTCATAAAGAAATATGAAAACCATTCGAAAATCGAATGCCTCCTTCCTCACAAGAAAGAAGACCTGAAATTCTGTGGTTCTGTTCCTTACCATCCTTCCTATGCTTATAAGTTACAGATCCTTTTTAGAAGTTTTGGTTACCATCTTGCCATTAAATCTACCCCAAACATCTTGAAACTTCTACAAAGGGATAGGGACAAAGTTGAAAGCCTGAACCTCCCAGGAGTTTACTGCATTCCTATCTCTTCTTCTACTGGGGATAACTTATACATTGGAAGCACATACAGGAGCATTAGCCATAGAATTTTAGAACACAGAAAAGATGTTTCGAAGGCAATCCCAACACTGCCTTGTCTATTTTGACAATGGAAGACACATCTGCAGTTCCCCACTGGAACGAAGCAAAACGAATTGCTTCGTTTGACAATCGTTTTGCCCTCCGTTACCGTGAAAGCATAGAAATTATTTTCAACTCAATGACTTGCAACTCCGAATCTCCTCTCTACATTCCGTTGATCTGGAGATCAATTCTAAGTTTTGGCAACAAAAATAGGAAAATTCAAATGTAGAATCTGGCAACAATTTTAGTCCTCCATTGGCGTGATGAAGACCTAAGATAAGGTCGAAAGCTTCCAACTTACGAACTTTTGTAAAAGTTTTAGTTAACGTAACTAGCGTGATCAAGTTACCTTTCTTTGTTAATATTGTTACGTGTTTTGCCCATAATCGTCAAGATATAAAGAAATTAGCAAGCAACTCTACCCCTAAATGTACAGCTATTCGGGAAACCTTGGAGATCATTACAAACAGCGATACTTGCAATGATTGTGTCTCACTAGAGTTGCCACGAATTTGGAACCAATTCTTCAAGTAACACCTTTTCTCTACCAGGATCCCGCATGCAACCAACGTGATGCCTCGTATCTTTAAATGAATATAACGTCGCATCTATAATATATTGTAAAGTTCCCGCGTTCAAATTGTTAAGCGTTCTATTTTTCAGTTTCTGTCTAACTTACCTGAAAAGCCATCTGGTTGATGTGCGAAAGCTTGGAAACGCTTATGTGTTTATTTCCTACGCCAATACATCGGATCACTAGTATTGAAGATTTCAATTTTAACGTTATGTTTTGTTTAGAATTCACACTAATGTTTGGGTATTTCAATTTAAAATAAAAAGGGGAAGGAACCTCAAAATAATTAAAAATTTTATAAATTCAGCATTTTCTCACACATCAGCAGCAAGTTACAACGCAAAATTTGAAACGTTTGCAACGAAAGAAGGAGATTCAGCCAACACAAAATGCATTGCTATAGCCTTGAAAACCATCACCCTACCCACACTTTGACGGCCGTCGCTCGCGGTCATAGGTTTCACGCAAAGTGGTACTTCTCTATTAACGAGGGCATCTTCAGATATCTCATACTTTTTTTTTTTTTTTTTAGTGGAGGTTTAACGACCACCGTGAGCAACTCAATGGGCTATAAGCAGTCTCCCGTCCCTAATTTAGAGTCGCTGATTCCAGGGAAGGGAGAGAACCAGTGCCATTAGACAAACACAACATCCATGCCTCACCGGGATTCGAACCCGGACCCCCGTTCGGACGAATGATCAGAGGCCATCGCTTAGACCACTGCGCCACCGGGCGACATATCTCATTCTAACCTCCTTGGGATGTACATACTAAAATGACATTCAGTGTATGTTCAAATAACATTGCACATTACTTTAAAAGGCACAAAAACACAGGTCCACTTTTTTTAGTGTTTGCCTCCCTACTGGCATTAGCAATTAACAGCAGTTTGACACATCTTGAATAAGCAGGGCCGTAGCTAGGTCCCAGAACTTGGTGGGGGGAGCTCAAATTTTTGCTAGGCGTGGGCATAGAGGGCAGTCGCTCATGCAGTTTTGCCGACTTGGGGGACATTCACTAAATTCAGGAGATTTCAGAATGGAGTTAGTGGCAGACATATTGTTTTTCGGATTTATGACTTTTTCAGCGGATTTTTTAATGTTTTGAACAATTTCAGTAACTTTTTACATTTATGGTTTCAAACATTTAAAATGTTGTATTTGAAACTTCTTCAGTTCCGTAGTTTCCATAACCGTGATTTTTAATTCTTATAATATGCAATCCCTTTCCCCTTTCCGGAGCAGCTTTCCAGTTTTTAAATCCATTTACAGTAAAAGCATTTTCTTTACTGCCGCAGTGCTGAAAGTGTCTGCAGGCATAGCAGAAAACAACATCCAGTGATTGGGAATATTCCACCCATTTAAACTTCCTGAACCAATCACTCTGAAAACTTCTTCCTGACAAATTCCTGGGATATTTTTCAAGTATCACTTGACTGATATTTTCGCCTGATTTCGAAATATCGTCAGCAACATATTTCTGTGGTTGACACTCTCCAGAATTTTGGGTAGAATCCTTTAATGTCACTGAATGCTTTGAAGATGTAAATGGAGAAATTGAAGAATTTGCATGCTTTTGAATTACTATGTATTTTTCCATATAAAAATAGCTCACACTACAAATTCGAAAAAAAAAAAAAAAAAAAAAAAATTCAGCCCAATTCTTAAGATAACACTAACGGAAAAATCAACTACACTAAGCACTGTTTAC
This sequence comes from Macrothele yani, assembly GCA_039090855.1. Lineage (NCBI taxonomy): Eukaryota > Metazoa > Arthropoda > Arachnida > Araneae > Macrothelidae > Macrothele > Macrothele yani. Next base: position 75,952,704 of record CM077016.1, read on the forward strand.
AAAGATTCTAGTCTGTCCGGCAGACGGCAGTTAAATGCAACATGGGCGAGGAGACTTTGTTGATGAGAAAACTACTGAAGTCAGTAGAACTATCAGATTGTGTTTTGTATGCTTTAGAATTCCAGAACTTCTCACCTTTAATTGTTTCCGTCTTTGGAGCCCCCTTCGCGTCACCATATGTGTTAGCAAGTGTCACGCCAAGAAAAGCAAAACAAGTGTACGAATATGTTACCTCCAGCATAATGAGGAACCTTCCCTTTGAGGGCACGGAACAGACCCAACGGCAATAGGATCCCATGTGGTCTTAAAGTGCTTCGTTTGCCATCAAGGGCAACATTCAATTGTCTCCTTAAAACCACAAAGAATGCAGCCTGGGATTTAAGCCCCCAAAGCTTCCCACCTACCTTTAATCCGGTCCCAAGTGCAAGTACGCCTCCACCCTCGATTATTACTTTCTTTTAGCTTATTCTTATAAATTTAACGTCCTCCTCCCCCCCCCCTCCTAAAATGCGTTTCTTGTTCCTTATAACTCCTACCGCTAGTAGAGAATCACTAAAATTACTAATACAGCCGTTACAACTAATTCACAATTCAAAAAGTCAAAATTTCTTTTTTCTTTTGAGTTACATTCATACTGCGTCGTTTTACTGTTACTTAACTTTTTAAAAAGTCCAGTATACGAATAAAGTATTTATGCCTGTGATGAAATATCAAAGTAATTTACGTAAACCATCGAAATAAAAGTTTAAGTCATTTTTTACAGCATCAATTTTCCAGGGGGGCACTAGCAGTCCCCCGCTAGCTACAGCCCTGTGAATAAGCACACCAGTTTTATCACCATTATAAACATCCCAAATTTTATATTTTGGAACAAAGTTTTTTCTAAATGTTCGGTACTTTTGATGCCTCCATGTAATTTACCTGCACTACGAAAAAAAAATCACACCAATTATTTTAGCTATCTATTAAAAGTGTTAAGATTCAATAGTAGTGTTGAAATTCTCAAAGCCTATCTTTGTGCGATATCAAGCAATTTCTTGCAATAATGTCCCACATATTGGAATGTTTCTTAATCAACAATTAGCAAACCACTGAAAAATTATTTCCATAACACCTTTTCTGCCATTTATTTATTTCAAGCAGAGAGCAAAACTGAGTTGCAGAGTATGTGGTCCCAGATGTACTCAGTTTGCATGAAATTCAAACTGAGCATAAATAAGGGAAAAACCAAAGTTATGGTTTTTGAGAGAGGAACTGGTAGTACTGAATGTAATATAAGTCTAAATGGCACAGTGATTTGACCAGGTGAATGAGTTTGTGTATTTAGGAAGCATGTTTGACAGAGAGAACAAATTGCATGGTGAAATTAGCAGGCAAGTGAATTCTTCATTCAAAGTCATGGCTGCTTTAGGAGGTTTTCACAGGAATGATGGGTTCTCAAGAGAGTCCCGGATGGCTGTGTATGAAAGTGTAATTGTTCCTACTCTGATGTATAAGCACCAAAACCTGGGTACTGCAGAAGAAACGTAGGAGTCGTTTGTGTGCTGGATAAATGCGTTACTTACAGGGGGTTTGTGGCAAGACACGTTCTAATCTATAATCGTATGAGAAATTATGTGTTGCAGTTGTGTAATGTGACGCAAAATGTTGTTAGCAAGGTGGAGACTAATATGCTTCGGTGGTTTGGCCATGTTGGAAGAATGAGTGATGAGATGCTGACTAAGAAAATAATTTTAGCCCAAGTGGCAGGAAGGAAAGGCAGAGGAAGGCCAAGGAAGTCATGAGAGATCAGATTCAGGAGTGTCTGCATAGATTATGAAGTATAGAAGGTCTTGTTTATGGCGTGTGATGGAAGTCAGTGAAGCCCGAGTTGTATGTCAAGATTGCTGTAAATGGAGAAGTTTGATGCAGCAACATAAGTAAAAATTATCCGGTAGTAATCTGGTCTTTCCCTAAGACTCCAAACAGGGAGTTTAATTATGTCACACTGTATGTATTGATTAAACACTTAATGCAGGGCTCGACAAATCCAGGGAGCCTACAAATCTGGCCCTGGCAACCAATTTTTTTTTTACTTCAGATTTGTAATTTAAAAAAAACAATTTTATCAGAGTTTTTTTTTTTTTTTTTTTTGATTAGAGGTTTAACGACTACCGTGAGCAACTCAATAGGCTATAAGCAGTCACCCTTCCCTAATTTATGGCCACTGGTTCCAGGGAAGGGAGAAAGCCAGCACCGTGAGACAAACACAACATCCATGCCACACTAGGATTCGAACCCGGACCCATCTCAGACGAGTGACCAGAAGCCACTGCTTAGACCAATGCACCACTGGGGGCAACATTTTGTAATTTGCAGTAAATACCATATTTTCTGTTGTATATATTATATGCGAATTTTCAGTTAAAAAGTTATAAATTTAGGTTCTGTGGATAATACGCTGGTTAAAAAAAAATCCTGTGGTACTTTAAAAAATCCACATGGTACATGATCAGAATAGATGGTCTTATTGAAAAAGTACCAGGTAACGGAAAATATGTAATGCAATATGGAGACAGAGGACCAAAAAGAGATTGAAAGAACAGTGTTAGAATTAGAAATAAATCTTATACTGGCCCACTGGTTCGCCAAAATTCCCACTGGTCCGTAAAAAAAATAATACAAAAAAATTTAGACATTTACAATATATGGTAGAAAATAATGCATCATTTCAATGGAATTATCTCCAATATTTTTAAACCTATCATTAGTTTGCAGGCTAAAAAAAACCATACAGCAAGGTAAAAGAAATAAAAATTCATTTTTTAACTTGTAACAAATTAGAAAAAAAAATAAAATACTGGCTGTCTAGGTTAGTAAAATCAATAGTTCAGTGGTCCAACAGAAATTTTACTGGCCAATGAACAACTGGGTAATTTAAACGCTGAAGAATATATATATTTTTTACTTACAAGCATTTTGACAGAAAATATGACACAAAGAATGTGGCAATACTTGTGCTCGCAGAAGGACCAGAGCTATTCCACGGAACATGATCACTTGTGAATTGCATTTCTGTAGTTTAGCCGTGCAAATCGTATTAGTTATGGATTTAGCTTGCTATTCAGTTGAAATATATTTGGAAAAAGAGACTAATACTACAGATAGTTCATAATTTTTATAGATTTTTAGGTCTAACTACTAATGAACTATGGCAATGCTGAAAATACCAGGGAGTTTAGTTCTTTATTTACTTAGAAGTAACACAAAAGTACTTAAAAATGATAGATGCTTTTTTAATAAGATGATTGTTTCTTAATTCTTTGGACTTCTGCGTTGGTCATCCTGTGAATTGCGGCTTTCCTGTTGGAAACTATGGTTCACGGTGAACAATTAATGAATGGAAGAGGACGACCTCACATTGAGTGGGTTGATGATATCAAAGACTGGTGCGGTGGAACTCTTCAAGAACTGAACCACTCTGCAACGAACAGACTTCAATGAGACAACATAGTTAAGATGGGAACAGACACCTATGGGAATTCTACCCATGGTTGTTGATGATGATGATCAATGACAGGTGCAGATTATACAATAGCAATTTTATTTTTATTTTTTTCAGGAATCCTTTTTCTTTCCGAATTATATGAAGAAAAATATAGTTTTTCTTAGAATTTCATGATCAGGCATGAAAGTGGTCCTGGCAGAAAAAGGCTGAACTTTTTCCACATAAGAATATGCAAAAATAATTAATCTTTCAGCACTTATAAACTACCCTAAGCACCATATACATTGAAGGGCCAGAAAAACTGGTACACCAGTCTAATACTTAGTAGATCCCCCACGAGAGCGCAGGACTGCTTAAATACGATGGGGCGTGGACTCCACTAGCTTCTGGAAATATGCTGTAGGCAATGCACACCATACTTCCTGCAGAGCGTTCCACAATTTGGGTGTATTCTTGGATTCCTGTGTTTGATAGCACGTTGCATGGCATCCCAAATGCGTTCTGTCACGTTCAGATCTGGGGACTTGGGTGGGAATGGCAACACCCCAAACTCAGATTAATGCTCCTCTAACCATAATGTGGTGCTCCAACACTTATGTGGAGGTGCATTGTCCTCTTGGAACAGGCCCAACCCATCAGCATGAATGCAGGACATGAACGGGCGTACCTCGTCAGAAAGGATGCACACATAGCGTTGGCCAGTCGCAGACGTTTGTAGACGTACCAGGGGTCCCAGTGGAGTCCAGCTAAACACATCTCGTACCATTATGGACCATCACCAGCCGGTACAGTTCCCTGTTGACAGGCGGGGTCCATGGCTTCATGGGGTTTGCGCCATACACGAATCCTTCCATCTGCCTGATACAGTTCGAAACGCGACTTGTCAGACCAGGCTACTTGTTTCCAGTCATCAAGTGTCCAGTGGTGGTGTTGCCGTGCCCAAGTGAGGCGCATAGCTGTGTGCCCTGCACCCATCAAAAGACTCTAGTTGGGAGTCGGCTCCCAAAGCCCATATTGTGCAGGGTACGTTGCACAGTCCGGACGCTGATGCTTGTTTAGGCTCCAGCATTGAATTCTGACGATACCTGCGAGAGTGTTGCACGCCTATCACGTGAAACGATTCTTGACAGCAGACTATGGTCACGTTCACCCAATGTCTTTTTACGGCCACACTGGTATCGTAGGTTGGAGGTTTTGCCGGTATTCTTGTAGTCATGGTACACCCTTGCAATGGTCATCCGTGAAAATCCGAACTTTGTTTCTACCTCTGAAATGCTATGGCCCATCTCACGAGTGCCAACTATGACACCGCGTTGAAAATCGCTTAAATCGTTATTACTTGTCATTCTCATGCCGAAAACAGCTCCGACAGCTGGCAAGGATGTCTATCGCTTAATATACGCACTGGCGGACGCAACCGCGTACGCGCATAGGTGCTGTTGCTATGCATTTTGCATAAGCTTGTTTGTACCAGTTTTTCTGGCACTTCAGTGTATGCATATACAAAAAACATAAAATTGTCTAACATTTCTTTAGGAACGAGTAAGAATTTTATTTTAGTCAATGTGCTTACATCAAAACCAATAATGTCAGTCCCATATTTATACTGATTTAATTTATTTTATTGCAATCATTGCATTTCTGCGTCGATCTCAAGAACTCCCCAGATTATTTCCAAAAAGGCGGAACTCTTTCACCCCTGCATGATCCACAAATTATATGCCACTGCGAATTGTGCGTTGGACTTTGTTTTGATTTTTCACGGCCCGTGGGTGATATGCCGCTGCTGCAGATCTTAGAAAGGAATAGATGAATATTTTTTTCCTGAATTTTATGGTCTGCAGATTTTATGAAGGAAAATATCGCACTTTGAATTAATACATACAAAACTTATCTTCCACAAATTGGGTTTGAATGAAATTGAACATTTAAATTTTTTGAGGGCAACAACTGGAAGAACGGGAAAAGAAAATTACGGAGCAAATTGGATCTTTATATTGCAATCAGTGAGTTGGGTAGAAAGAAGAGAATTATAACAAATATACTTCATCACTTCCAGCATTATCCCCACACATTATGTTCATGTATTATTCTTTGAAATTTAACTTTCTTTCAACCTGGCTCCTAGATATAGAACATGTTTGTCGAGCCCTGACAATGTATTATTCACAGAAACACTTGCAAGTTCCTAGAAAAAAAAAAAACTTTTGACTTGTTTTTAATACTTAATTTTCTAATTCATATGCTATCCATTTTGTGGTAATGTACAATTAAATTTTGTTATTTTGGGCAAAAACTTGTAGCTTAAAAAAAAAAGATTTTTCCATGATGAAAATCAAAACTTTTTATTTTGTTTTATCAATTATTTTAACCACTTCAAGGTTTCATATTAACTAACAAAATATCAAAATGTTAGGCTAGTAACGAAACTATTTTTAGAGGAACTTTTTATGTTTTATGGTGGGAAAAATAAGGAATAAATTTTGAAATGCTTATACAGTTTTAGAACATTTTATTAAAGACAAATTTTGATGTCTACAAATATGTTTTGGCATCTTTCACTCTTTCTAAACAGTTACCAACAGTCATGAAAAATAACAAATTATTGCACATCAAACATTATAATGTTAACTAAAAATAGACTAATTTAGCAGATCTCTTCCAGTTAAAGAGATTCCGCTTCAAGCCAGAAACGAAAGTAATTTTTTTTTTTTTTTTTTGGTTTGAAGTTTAACGACCACTGTGAGCAATGGGCTATAAGCAGTTGCTCATCCCTAATTTAGGGTCACTGGTTCCAGGGAAGGGAAGGGAAAGAGCCAGTGCCGTAAGACAAACACAACATGCACGCCTCACCGGGATTTGAACCCAGACCCCTTTCAGACGAATGTTCAGAAGCCATCACTTAGACTCCGCTACCGGGGTGGCAAAGTCAGTATCCTTTAACATTCTATAAACACATGAATATCAAGTTTGAACAATACCTCAAATTAGGCTCTCCACATTACTACACATATTTGGCATATATAATCACATATATTTCAATGATACTATATTACACAACCAAAATCAGCCGCCCCGGTGGCGGAGTGGTCTAAGCGATGGCCTTTGATCGTTCGTCCGAAAGGGGTCCGGGTTCGAATCCCGGTGAGGCATGGATGTTGTGTTTGACTTACGGCACTGGCTCTCTCCCTTCCCTGGAACCAGTTACCCTGAATTAGGGACGGGCGACTGCTTATAGCCCATTGAGTTGCTCACGGTGGTCGTTAAACCTCCAATCAAAAATTACAACCAAAATCACATGCTGGTGTGAAGTATAGATCATACGATAAGAAAAAGCTATTTTAAAATTGAAAAATCCTTGTATCTTACTGTGCAACAGCACCGTCATCAATAGGAAAGAAATGTTTCACAATGGAACACTCCTAAACATGCTTTTTTTTTTTTTTTTTTTTTGTTGTTGATACAGTTAAGTTTCTGACAAGCCAAGCCCTTGGATACATGGATAGTCAGTTATACATTCAACGGATTTTTAAAATCATTTCACAAATAAGTAGTTCTCACAAGTTTTGTTAAAAGCAAAAACATTTCATCTAATAAAACAGTAAAATGCATTATATCCGACATCATAAAAACATTGCTAACAAACCCCTGAGATTCTGCCCAATCAAAATGCATGATTGTCAAGTATATATACATAAGGGTTTTTTTTTCATAGATAAGTAGTTCCCTGAAGTTTTATCACAGCAAAAGTATTGTCTAATAAAACCGTACAATACTATTTTACATATATCTTAATAAAAACACAGATCAATCAAAATATATAGGTAAAGTGTAGATATAAAAAGTTTTACATTTTACAGATGAGCAGCTATCACAATTTTTATCACAGGCAAATACTTTATATCTAATATAACAGAACACTATTTTAAATATAACTTAATAAAAACACCGGGCAGTCAAAATATGGCAAGTGTATGTATAAAATGGTTATTCATTTAACAGATAAGTACATTTCAGAAGTTTTATTACAGGCAAATATATTGTATCTAATAAAACAGTACAACACAATTTTAAATTTATCTTAATAAAAACATTGGCCAATAAAAATATAATGATTAAGTGTATGTATAAAAAGATTTTTAATTTTATATAAAAGTAGCTCTTACAAGTTTTATCACACAGATATATAATTCATTAAAGAAATACACTATCTGCCAACAAGTAATTGGACACCCTTGCAATCCACGATATCTGCGGTCCTGGTACACGTCACGGCTGCCGCCGTTAAATGTTGTGTGGGAAACAACAACGCAACCAGTCGCATGCAAGATGCCAAGCAGTTCGGAGCTCTCCGATTTCGAGAAAGGTGTAATCGTCATGTATCACAGAAATGGCCGATCCATACATGACATATCCAGTGAGTTGAAGTACCCAAAATAGACAGTGGCCTATGTGATTGGCAAGTGGAAGATGAGAGGTGACTGTCGGAATGTGCAGAGCCACAAAACTGGGAGTTGAAGGACTAACGGAACCCGGCAGACCCACAAAACTGGGAGTTGAAGGACTAACGGAACCCGGCAGACCCACAAAACTGGGAGTTACAGACCGACGGGTGCTGGCCAGAGAAATTCCGAAGAACCGCACCAAATCGATGGGCCACATCCGCGAGGAGTTTTAACAGGCATCCGGGAGTGTTCTTTCGATGAATACCATCCGTAAGGAAGCCCATCTACTCGGTTATCATGGACGTGCTGCCGCCCACAGGCCTTTGATCACCAGGTCAAATAGCGCTGCTCGGCTAACGTGGTGCAAAGAACGTCCAGAGTGGACCGTTGAGCAGTGGAAGCAGGTTCTCTGGAGCGACAAATCAAGGTTCACCCTCTACCGTTCGGATGGCAGGGTCTGGGTTTGGCGTCTGCCAGGAGAATGCCTCCTGCCGGAATGTATTGTGCCAACTGTGAAGTTCGGCGGCGGTGGAATTATGCTATGGGGGTGTTTCTCCTGGTATGGCACGGGATCATTGGTCGAAATTCCTGGTAGACTCAACGCCGAGACCTACTGCACCATTTTGGATGACCATGCGCTTCCTACGTTGTGGCAGTTTTACAGGATGGACCCATGTTACTTTCAGGATGACAATGCCACCTGTCATCTTGCGAGGTCCATCATGGCTTGGTATGGTGACAATGGGGTTAATCGAATGGACTGGCCTGCGCAGAGCCAGGACCTTAACCCTATCGAGCACCTCTGGGACGAGTTGGAGCGTCGAATTAAGGGGTGCCCGCACTGTCCGAAATCGGTGAAGGAACTCACCTGTCTTCTCCAAGCCGAGTGGAAGAAAATACCGCTAGCCGTCGTACAACGCCTGGTTGAGAGTATGCCCCGGAGGGTCGCAGCTGTAATCGCCGCTCATGGAGGCTCCACCAACTATTGAAGGTGAATAAACTTCGTTTTTCTTTACTATTACAGGTGTCCAATTACTTGTTGGTAGATAGTGTAGTAAAAAAACTTAATAAAAACATTGGCCAATTAGAATGTATGAGTGCCAAAAAATTTATGTAGAAAGGTTTTAAAGCATTTATAATTCAAATATAAATAACTGTCACTATTTTTATCACAAACAAAAATATCTTATCAAATAGAAAAATAAAAAAACTATATTAAAATACTCAGCTTCTTGGCAGCATTGGCTATTCAAAATATGAAATCCTTGTGGTAATAATGACATAACTGTAATAAATTAACAGCATTAAAATGCTATACAAAATTCTAATCATATTTTTCTGCCAGATAAAATCATGGCAGAAAAATATTATATTTTCATTTATCTGACAATTCCCAGAAAGTTTTAGCAAAAATATTGGCAATTACCAGTTTTGAAGAAGTCCAAGCGTAAACAATCTTTAATTTTTATTTGATTTGGTATTTGAAAAATGAAATTCGAAGGTTAGTTGCTTTTTTTATTGTTTACACTATGCGCCGTAGATGGAAAGCGATTACGTAAAAGACGCAAGTACCTATCATAACACTATGTTTTTATGTTTTTTATAATTCCAATGGAGGGTGAAAAAAATTGTCAACTTCATATTATACCTGGCGAAAAAAACAAAAAAAAACTGAATTTGGCAAAAACTTGCCAGAGCAACTGCTATATATATATATATATCACAAAACAATTTCTACTAGATATTTTTGCCATTAAATTTTTATCATATTTTGGGCATTTGTTTCATTTTTTTTTTTTTTGCAAAAATGTGCAATTATCACACCTTTTTGAAACAAATGAGTTCACTGCTTTTGCTTCCAACAACAATAATTCAGAATCACAACATCAATTTAAGACATAAACATGAGTGCATTCACCCAAACAACAGAAAGACAGCTAGTGTCAACTCAAGTTGACTAATACCTTAAACATAGTTTCTTCAGATCCATAGGGGTGGGGAATTCCACGCAAAAGACTGCACTGCATTTATACAACAAACCCTTTTGATAAGGGTTTGTTTAAATGCTTTTTGAGAAAGATTGACATCTTTCTCAAAAAGCATTTACATATACTGATAAAAAATAAAATTTTAAATATGACAATTTTGTTCATGTCCTGCTCCAATATAGTGTTTTCAAATTGAAAATCACATTTTTATTTGTCAAGATGTGGAAAAGATTTCCCTTTTTTTATTGCATTACCACATTTTACCCATTTTATGTTCTATTCCCACATTACCTCCAAAACAATGATAAAAAAGAAATGCAAATATTGCTTTAATCACATTTTGTTTGATGCCACATTTCATGATGAAACACAAGTAAACACATATAAAACAGGTACAGCCAGTTTCAAGAAATGAATGGCATTCTTTTACGAAGATTTTTTTCATGCCACTAACAGAAAACAAAACAAAAATTTCTTAATGTGCTAATACATTCAGGCACTATGGAAATTGCCTTTACAAGAGTTATATGTTAATTGTAAAGGATAAATCATAAAAGCAAAGATGAATCACAATAGGTATTGAAAGAAATCTTTCTATGCCAAGTAGGTTACCTGAATGATGAGCAGGGATAGTTTTTTCACAGTATCTAAACATGTTAATGCATGATACAAGTTATGTTAAACATAAGTAAGCATACATTCTCCAAAATTAAAATTTTGTAATTCTTATAATGAATACTGTATTAGCTATTTGGCACTATTGTTTTGGGCTGAAAAGTTTCTATGTTCTGTGATGAAAAAAGGATAAAATTGCAGTAATCTTGGCACAAGTATTGTCATAAGTTATCTTGGAAATAACAGCTTTACTTAATTAGCAAAATTTCAGTACTTATATTTCTTTCCAAATTTGAAATTCTGCACAAAACCAAAAATGATATATGCTGGCAGAAAGTGTGAAATCTTAAGCAGACAGAGAACATTAATATCAAGTTCGAAGAATTTCTCAAATTTAACAAATGTCCTTAGGTTAATGTAACTGGAAAAATGTCACATATTAATGCAAATTTCAGTGCATTTCATATATTAGAAAGCTTTTAAGAAGTAAGAAATTCATATTATGCGGAATAATGGCTGAACAGCAAATTTTGGCCATTCAAATATGCTCCTAAGCATTATATGTTTCGAATAGTTTGTACGAAGAGACATTTGGCATGGTAAGATGCAACTTAGCAGCCACCATTATCTTCCAATTTATAATATAGTGACCTGACTAGCATTTACCTATTTAAATAACAATTACTACACATGGAATGTCTAAACTGACATCTGATTACACAAATTCCTCTGCCTCCATATGTGTTCTACTTAGAACTAAATTAATACCTGAAGGTTTAATGTGCAAATGAAGCATTCTTTGTGGATCCAGAATGTTTAATAATATTTCCATGTATGAGAAACAAACTTCTTTGGTCATTTTAATATACTTAACTAATTACAGTAATGATACAGGAATGTAAGTGAAGGCCTATAATATATAACTACACTTCTTTAACACACTGAACCATCCATGTGTGCGATTCTGTTTGCATGAATTTGAATATGTATGAACTATTTAATGTCTTATTCCTTTATTACTTTTTTAAGCAAATATGAAATCAAATATACTCAAGCCAAGCATTGTGGTAAGCATGGTTTTGCCATATCTGGCCGTTCATATGGTTCTCCTGGCCATTTTTTTTTTTTTTTTTTTTTTTTTTTGTGGAAAGAGTCCACATTCCATTTTTTGGCAGCGCAAGTCCAGGGTTGCTGTTTTCCTTTTGACATCATTCACTGGACAATTCGGTTAGGCACAATGGCTACAGCAGCCAATGGTATCATACTTCATTTTGCATATGATACAAATCTGCTGTACTTGCCACTGTTATTTCATCTGCAGTTTGCACAGCTGCCATCACCAGGCAATTATACACCTGCCAGACAATGTTTCCATACTTTACTTCACAATGCTTGTTTAGGACCTTAGATAAAAAAAAAAAGAAAAAAAGGCACTCATTTTTCATCACTTTAGTATTAAATATTGCTTAAATTTACATAAATATTGGTTTATAAAAAAATGTATGTGGATGCAGTTGATCCCATAATAGACCGATTTATTAAGCTTGAATTTCATGCATAAATTTTGGAAGGAAAAGCAAACAGAATCTTCGTATACATGGAGGACAGTGTATGTAATGGCTGCACTGATCTTGAATTCTATGATTTTCAGCAATGAGGCTAAGTTGGTTAAACTGCTGCATCAGTATAGAAAACTTTCAGTTAACTACAAGGATATTTTATGCTATTAAAATACTAAAAAAAAAAAAATACATGATGGTAATTTTTGCTCTAAGGCATTGCCCAACTTTAATATTTTAAATTTAACTGTTTCCATTCATAATATGTCAATGGTCATACAAGTGCAATAGGGTCAATCCAGGCAGCATTTGATACCATTTGGTGGTATCTTCACAAAATGTTTTCAAGGGAAAATTCTATTTTTTTTTTTTTTTTTGTCCAGCCGGGAAACATTATTTCTTATTTACATACCCAGACTAATCATTTTGATGATCCTTACATTTGGGCAGCTGCATTTTGCAACATTACCAGATCTGAGAATGATCATTCTATTAATGAATTCACACCACCTTGAATCTTTGTGAACTTTTGATAGTTTCTTCAGCAACGTTTTTTGGTACAATTGCTCTAAACACAAAATTTCACAAAAATGGGTATCAACTTCCAAAATCCTAGATCGACCCCTGTACAATAGGGTAATCACCTTATAACACTATGCAAAATAACTTCTCTGCCAGCAAAAGTTATCCTACATGGTTAAAAACCAGTTAAGTAATTCAGAATTACTGGCAGGCACAAAGTTGTATTTACTAAATAACTGAAAAATGTAAGGAAATTAGTCTTGAATAGAGATGCCTATGAAATATGTTATAATGACTTTAAAACATTACATTTCACATGTACAATGGACTTTGGATGGCCACTTTGTGGCACATTAATAATTAGCCTGTAGAGAAATCACAACAGCATTATTTATTGGCAGCAATTCAAAGTTGGGATGATTATTTAGTGGGGAAAGTATTTTACGGGAGGAAGAACAATTTTTTTCTTTTTTGCGAGGTTTGACAGAAATGTTGCCACCAAAGTGACTAGATCTTTCAAGGTTCATCAGTAACAGACAGAAGTATGGCTGAGATAAAGAGCTGGAAGGTCAAGAGCACACCATAGCCCACTCCTAGTAGTGTACCAGTGTACTACTTTCCCAAAGCAGCTATCCAAAGCACATTGCTATAGGTATATTTTCTGCATGGTGTCTAGATATATCCCATTAACAGCAGAGGGACAGGAAGTTGCACATGAGCTTTTGAGTTAACATTTCAATTACACTATAACTTTTTCATGTTTGTCTCCGTATGAAGAATCTCTGCAATATTATTGCTATAAGTACAGTAGTTCTTTGCAACTGGAAATTTGAGTACATATGAAAATATTTTCTGTATAAATCCCTTTATCTTACACATATCCTCACCTTAAGTATGTGAAGATTGATGGCTATGTTCTGTCAGCAATAACAGCCTTGTTGGATTTAAACTCCACCTAACATTTAATTTGACTGCAAAATTTAATTTTGGCATGTTAAAAACAAATAAAAAAAAGAACAATAGTATTTCTGCAGGCTTCAGACACTTTTTGCGTTGGAACTTTTATATATATATATATATAGGCGGCACTATATCTCCCAAGCCGCCCCGGTGGCGCAGTGGTCTAAGCGATGGCCTCTGATCATTCGTCCGAACGGGGTCCGGGTTTGAATCCCGGTGAGTGAGGCATGGATGTTGTGTGTTGTCTTACGGCACTGGCTCTCTCCCTTCCCTGGAACCAGTTACCCTAAATTTGGGACGGGCGACTGCTTATAGCCCATTGAGTTGCTCACAGTGGTCGTTAAACCTAAAAAAAAAAAAAAAAAAAAATCTCCCAAACTCTTTAATGCCACATTGGAAAATGTCTTTCAATCACTGAACTGGGAAAACAAAGGGATAAAGATTAATGGAGATTATCTAACTCTCCTTTGTTTTGCTGATGACAGTCATTTTTGCAACTACCCCATCAGAGCTACAGAGTATGATCCAGGTACTTGCTGACAAGAGTAAACAAGTGGGATTAAAAATGAATTTTCAGAAGACAAAAGTGATGTACAATGCTTTTACAAGAAATGAAGATTTATCGATTGATGGAGAAAAGCTGGAGATAACAGACACGTACATTTATCTTGGACAGCAGATATCAAGTGAGGGTCACATTGATGAAGAAATTAATCGGCGTACAAAACTTGCCTGGAGAGCTTTTGGAAGAAACAGCATAATTTTCAAGAGCAATATGCCATTATGTCTTAAAAGAATACTGTTTGATCAATGCATCCTTCCAGTGCTTACGAAAAATTAAAATTCTGTATACATCCCTGATATAGTAATTACTTCTTCAAATATTTCAGGAATAACAAACTTTTTCCAGCTAACGGAGGGGTGGGGGAGGGTCTGCAGGCTTGACATTTTTATCAATTAAAATGCATTCAACGCACTCTTGATCCTGAATCACGATTTCCGGACAATTAGATATGATTAGTCTACTTATTATATTTTGAAGAATATCATGCGTCGTGATACACTTTTTAATAAAATAAACTATAACTAGTACCATTTTAATAAATATTTAAAAGAAGTATAATTGGAGAAATATTTGTAGCATAAAAAGAAACGAAACTTCCTTTTTCATCATAGCCTGAATTTATTAAAATTTGGTTCGGTAACCTAAGATGTCTCCGGGGGGGGGGGCGAATGGTCGTTTCTGGTTCTGGGAGGGCTTTGCCCCCTTGATGTATGCCTGAAAGAAACACTGCGCATGACAGCCAATACTTGATCAACTTCTACATCTTTACAAAAAAAAAGTAACTAATTTCGGAAATAAATTTCGTTATAAACAATCCACAGTTGAATAAAACTAGCACACTAACACCCGAATAGCCGCCCCGGTGGCGCAGTGGTCTAAGCGATGGCCTCTGATCATTCGTCCGAAAGGGGTCCGGGTTCGAATCCCGGTGAGGCATGGATGTTGTGTTTGTCTTATGGCACTGGCTCTCTCCCTTCCCTGGAACCAGTGACCCTAAATTAGGGACGGGCGACTGCTTATAGCCCATTGAGTTGCTCACGGTGGTCGTTAAATCTCCAATAAAAAAAAAAAAAAACACCCGAATAAGCCTATTGCGTTTTAGTGATCAACTGTTAGCAAAGATACTGCCAAGAAGATTTCCCTCCACTAACCTCTGTTTTGTGAAAATTTGAAGTTTCGTAAGGCAGCAAATCCTTGGCAAACAAACTTCCCACCATTGAATAGCATGAAGCCGATGAAGCATCCTAACGTAACTTCCGATGCCAGCGCCCTCTGTCATTTCATGACAATTGGTCAAGGGACATCTTAGGGACACGTCACACTAATTCTTCTAGGCACTGTACTTACTGAAGTCAGAAATTCATTTCTATGATTATCACGTAGCAAAGGTATATGATCGGCTTTGATCACGTAGAATGTCAGTTGGTGTGCTCGAAACCCCGCTTTAACGCACTGGTTTTGTACAAATGTTTTTAACCTAATCATTAAGACGAAGCACGAAACTAATTTCTTCAGCAAGGGCTACGAATTACTTCACTTACAAAAAATAGTTCAGGGGTAATTTTGGTTCAACTCGATCGTACTGAAATAGCACTACTACAACTAAAAAAAAAACAGTTTCTGCATGTTAGCAATTTATTTTCATAGCGCAAGAAGAAAAGTAAATGAAGTACTTACAAACAAACAAACAAATAAATACATCAACATAACTAGGCAAGAGATCCACATGCTGTGCCGCTGAATCTTTACAGTACAGGGCCGCCCCGGTGGCGCAGTGGTCTAAGCGATGGCCTCTGATCATTCGTCTGAACGGGGTTCGGGTTCGAATCCCGGTGAGGCATGGATGTTGTGTTTGTCTTACGGCACTGGCTCTCTCCCTTCCCTGGAACCAGTGACCCTAAATTAGGGACAGGCGACTGCTTATATCCCATTGAGTTGCTCACGGTGGTCGTTAAATCTCCAATAAAAAAAAAATCTTTACAGTATACTCGTTTGCGTACTTCAATTCAGTGTTGCCAGATAGTTCAAAGAGAAAGTAACAGACTTGGCTCTGAAAAGTAGCCAAATTAATTTTTTTTTTGTTTGTTTGGAGGTTTAACGACCACCGTGAGCAACTCAATGGGCTATAAGCAGTCGCCCGTCCCTAATTTAGGGTCACTGGTTCCAGGGAAGGGAGAGAGCCAGTGCCGTAAGACAAACACAACATCCATGCCTCACCGGGATTCGAACCCGGACCCAGTTCGGACGAATGATCAGAGGCAATCGCTTAGACCACTGCACCACCAGGGCGGCCCAAATTAATTCAAAAGTAGCCCAATTTTTATTAGTGTTTCTTCAATAAAAAAAAATTAAGATCCCTTCCTTTGTTCATTACAAATCAAAATTTTCCAGTTATTAAAAAAGTTTACTTGTGAAATAAAATGGGTAAATGTAGTAAAAATCAACTGTTGTAGAAAACGAAATTTTACTAAACTGTCTGTAGTATAGACCGTATGCATTGACGTCACGAAACCGCGGTTCGCGTCATTTTTTCGTCTGCTGCTTTCTTGCAGAACAACTGGTGTACAAGTGAGATCAAAGATACATTGCACGGGCTACGTAAGTGGGTTATCTGGTGGCCAAAAACAGCTTTATTCTGATAAATTAAAATTATTGGGCAATTGTGGTGACCCATATAAAATTTCATACTCACTTTTCCTGAACAATATTGAGGTCTGGCCACGAATAAAACACGGCGATATTGTTAATTATTTGGGTTTTTTTTCACTTACGCCGTCACTCACGAGCAGATGAAATCGTACAAGTCCTTAGAAGCTCATAATTACTTCACCAGTGGTTGGGTGAGTAACAAAGTATTTACCAAACTGGTTTGTGCAGGACAAGTTCTTCTGTTAGGTGAGGTAAGTGTCATTATTATTATTATTTTTTTTTTTTTGAGTGATGCAGTTCCAAGTAAGTATAGTGTATAATAGTAAATAAACCTGTACGGTTTTTTTTTTTTTTGGAGGTTTAACAACCACCGTGAGCAACTCAATGGGCTATAAGCAGTCGCCCGTCCCTAATTTAGAGCCACTGGTTCCAGGGAAGGGAGAGAGCCAGTGCCAAAAGACAAACACAACATCCATGCCTCACCAGGATTCGAACCCGGACCCCTTTGGCGAATGATCAGGGGCCATCGCTTAGGCCACTGTGCCACCGGGGCGGCTGTACATTTTGGTAAACTGGTTTTTGGATGACCGTTAGTGATTCATGTGTGCAACGATCGTTGTGTGGCAGATACTGGTTTGTCTTCTTCGAGTTGTAGTGTGTTGTTTGTTTTGTTATAGTATAGTTTGGACGATTTAATTGCAATAATTATCTGCCATTCAAGTCTCCTATGGAGGTACCTGGGCAGAATGATGACGAACTAAAATTTCCTCTTTTTGTTGTTTTTTCATGATGACACTGTATCTCTCTTTTGTGACGTGATGACACTCGGTATTTTTACTTGTGATCATCTGTTTTGGTCGTCAGCCAAAGACAGATGATCACAAGTAAACAGTAAATTATTTTTGTCTCATATTTTTGGTTTGGAGTCCTAAAGAAAAAATCTAAATTAAAATTTGGCTCAAATATGTGACAGATAAATAAAATTCCGTGAAGAAATTGTTGGCTTAAAGAGTTCACAAGTAAATTGAGATAAACTAATAGTAAAAATGGGCTAATATTTGTGAAGTTTAGAAAAGGTAGTGCTAATTTTTTTTATTTGGTTGTTTTGGTTCTCTTATTTTAAAAGCTTAACTGGTTTGATTGCTAGATTTTCTTGTGGGTTGTTTTGAGAATGGGTCTCTAGTTATGTTGGTTATCAGGCAGTGTGGAGGTTAACTGAAATTAATTTCTAAATTTAATTTTTTTATTTTATTTTTTTTTATTTTGCTCATTTAGACAGATTTGAGTTCGAGGGCTAGGAATGGATCTAGTGAGATATTAAAAAATTGTTTTTTGTTTGCTGGTTTATTTTGGCCTATTAAACTAAAATTAAAGCTGTAAGAATCTTTTTTTTAAGGCTAAAGTATCTATATTATATAGAATAAAATATATTAACCGTGTGAAAATGTAGAAGAGCCATATTCAATTTTTTAGTAAACTTCTGATTGATCTAAACCAAAGAGTGAAATTGTTAGGGAATTGAGTAAAAAAAACAACTTAAGTTTGTTAAATAAAAAAAAAAAAAAAAAAAAAAAACGTGTTCACAAAAAGAAATATGTTGAGAATTCAAAGTAATGAAAATTTAAAGCATGTGACAATAATAAAGTGTTTTCGTACTAAAGAAAGTGGAGACTGTCATAAATGGTGCATCATTTTGAGTCTATATTGTAATGCATCATAATGCTTTACGATCTGCTATAATCTTGAAATCGTTTCTTTTCATGATAAACATTACGTTTTTCTACTTTGTACAGATGAAAGAAAATTAAATGGGAAAATTAAATTAAAATAAACTATGTGAATGTACAGGCAGTAGTGGAGTAGCCAGAGGGGGAGGGTTGAACAGCTCCCTTGAGGGGAGACTGAGCCCGAATTTAAAGCGATATATATGTGTATACGAGGCTTTCACCAATGAACCAAACCCATGGACCCCCCCCCCCTGTTAAGAACTTTCTGGCTACGCCACTGACAGGCAGACCAAATATTGTCTACCCAGTAATTTTAGTCAGAGGCTACCTTGTGCTTTGATATAATTTTGTAATAAATGCTTCCAGTTTTGGACTTTTCTGTGTGATACACATTTACAGATCTGATAACATTGATGTATTTACCTTTCAATTCTTATTTAGATTATTATATATTTAAGTTCAATTGTACATATTGCTGAAAACTATCTTTTGCTTTTCTAGGTCAATCACTCACAAAGTCTGCGGAGCTCAACACTAAAGGTATGGACACTTTGCAAGAAATTGTAACAGCGCACTGCACTTGCATGGCAGGAATGGGTTCAGCTTGCTCACACATTGGAGCTTTCCTGTTTGCTATTGAAACTGGTGTAAGAATGCATGAACTGCAGTCATGCACACAAAGTGCAAACACATGGTTGCCACCACACTATTTGAATCAAGTGCCATCTGTTCCAATAAAAGAATAAAATTTTAGTTCAGCCACCACAAAACGTAGAAAGCTCAGTTCTGGAAATGATAATCCACAGAATAAATATAAACGGCTACTAGTTCCTTCTCCCTCTGATGAAGAAATTACGCAATTTTTTAAAGATGTCGGCAACAGGTGTGCCTGCTGCTGCTTTATCCCTAATTCCACCTTTCAATAATGACTTCATTCCCAAAAAAGAGACAATAGTTTTGACCAATTTATATTCAACTGATGCTGAAATACTTAATTGGCAACAGGTAGTTGCTGAAAGTAAAGAAGTTTTTGAGACAATTAAAGTGTCTGTGGTAGAATCAAAAGAAATAGAAAGCAAAACCAAAAAACAAGCTCAATGTATGAAGTTGTTCTCTTATAGGGCAGGAAGAATAACAGCCTCCAACATGAAAGCGGTGTGCCATACAGATATCAATAAGCCATCCCTCAGTCTATTAACGAGGATTTGCTATCCACCATTGTACAAGATTTCAACACCTGCAACTAAGTGGGGATGTGACCACGAAAAAGTAGTAATTGAAAAAATAAGAAAAAATCTCAAAATCACACTGGCTTTGACATTAAATTAAATGTTTTTTTTATTCATCCTAAGTTTCCTCATCTGGAAGCTACTCCTGATGCTCAAATTTCATGTGACTGTTGTGGAAAAGGCATGCTAGAAATAAAATGTCCATACTCTTTAAGAGAAAAAACTGTGAGAAAGATTGTTCAGCAAAAGACATCTTGTTTGGTAGTTGATGAAGCCTTTAATGTAGAATTAGACAGAACTCATGCATATTACTACCAAGTGCAGATTCAATTGTTTGTGTGCAGTGCTGATTTTTGTGACTTCGCTGTGTGGACTAAAGAAAGCTTGCATGTTGAACGAATATTTCTTGATGAAATATTTTGGGAATCCATTTGTGAACAATCTGCAACCTATTTTGTGCACTGTATTCTTCCTGAACTTATTGCTCGGTGGTATTCCAGAAACAAACAGTAATTGTTACTTACAAGAGTACTAAATTTTATATGAAACAATTCATTCATTGAAAGTGTAATTTGTGTGTTATAATTAATTCTTCCTCTATGAATTTTCACTGCTTCCCACCACTATTCTTTGAATAAAGAAAACTATGCTTAAGCAGTTAACATCTGGAATTTATCATTCAAATATAAAGTAATACTTTCTGCAGTTATTTTGAGCTTTGTATACATTTATTTAGATGTTTCCTGTGTAGAAATGAGCAACAAGGACAAAAACACTTGCATTTTTATTAGTCATTATTTCACCACATACAATATTTGAAATGTATTTTTTTTAATACATCACATCAGTGCAATTTATTTATTGTTGTACCAACCATCTGATGTGTATACAATTCACTTCCATCACTAGGCAACCTGAAACATCTGGTTTTGAGCTGGTATTTAAGTGCAATGGCTTCAATGATATGTGTCTTGATAGTCTAAGGTGTTTTGATACGTAATCAGAAAGATACTGGTTTGATTCCAGGCATGAGTGCTGACTTTCGCGATATCCAAGGAATGCTCCTGCCTTCGACATGTCTGTTAAAAAAAACGGTATTTTAATTGTAGAAATTTTTCCTCATTACAATAGGCGTGTGCGAATTATTGAAATATGCCCTTTTATCATCATCATGATGATGATAAAAGGGCATATTTCAATAATTCGCACATGCCTATTGTAATGAGGGAAAATTTCTACATATAAAATACCTTTTTTTTTTTAGCCTGTTGCAGAACATTCAATTAAAATATAAATAATCAGCTCAAATAAGGCTGCAATTTTTGAGGAAATCAGCTGTCAAAAATTTGGATCGCATGTTAAACTCCCTCCCAAAATTCTTTTGCTAATTTCCAGAATTAAGTCGAATCACAAAAGGCTTCAACAGTGGGTGAAAAGGAATGTCGACAGGCTATTTTGGAATCAGTTTTCATAAACAACCCCTCTGTTTTGCGATGGTTTAATGTGCTTTTCGTGTCGCTGTGCCTTGGGATTTGGGGAGGTTAGTTCGAAGGATTAGTGAGAAACTTCCCGGATGCGTTTGTTCTTCTCTCTCGTATTGATGGGAGTGAAGGGCAACAATGACCCCCCCCCCCCACCCACCCCTTTTTTTAGTGTCTCATGGAGATAGATTAGAGGTCATTGTCATTCTTTATTTGTATCTTTACTTCACAATTTTATTACCTTTATTTAGACACATTTTCTTGCACATCTCATGCTTTTATGCCAGCTGGTGCTTGGGCCCCAAAGCACCCATGCACTAGGCACCTATAATTCCAAGGAGATGATATTTTTCAAGTCACTGAAAATTATAGAGATGGAAACCGATTGTTCCCGGTAAAAATACTTGCCTTTATGTGAAGAAATGCTCTCCCATTTTTTATTTGTCACTGGTAAGTGTGCATACATATACAATGGGAAAAAGGAAACATAAATAATGGCTACACCTTTTGTATGATATAACTATGACACCAATGCAACATAACACAACCTGTGTAACAACAGTTTAAAAAAATCAGAAAAGGAATAAGTCTATAAAACAATAAATAGGGCAATTCTAAAAATATTCCATTTATTAATTACTTATTTGGATGTTATGAATGTACAGTAGAAAATGCATTATTCTTTCCAAAGCACAGAATAAACTTGATGCACAAGAATCACCATAGGAACTACTTCCTGTAGTACTTAAAATCTTAATGCTAGCACTGCCAAACAAATTTTAGTCTTGCAGAATATCAACAGCGGGTAATTTCTGCCCGCAGATCATTTTAGTCTTGAAAATAATTTAAAGAAACAAAACACCTTTTCCAAGGTTTAAATGTGTTTTACTTACATATTTGCATGGCTCAATGTACATTTTAGTGAAGAAAGACACAAATCAACTGAATGTTTTGAAATCAGCTATAAAAATGTAATAAGTCAACATTGTACCATTATCTGTCTTTCAATTGTTAATATATTGGCATCCCCACCACAACAAATAGTGCGCACCTCCAAATAGAACTGGTTATCACACATATTTGTTGTTTTGGTGATGTTACGATGTTTAAAATAGCATAAATTAAATCAACCAGAAAAATCTAATTCCCCAAAACACCTAACATGGAATACAAAGTGTGGGCAAAAAGTGCCTGCAGCTACTTCACCTGATCATAACTGGAATAAAATTAAGGACATTTCTATACTATTCAGTAATTATGTTTGAAACTATATTTGTCACAAATATATATGATATTAAGATGTCCAAAAATTTTTAAGCATATTTTATAGAAAATGGAAAAAATGTGTGGACACTTTTTACCCACCCTTGGCAGATCTAGGGCTCAGTGGGGGAAATACATCTCATATTTTTTTTTTTTTTTTTTTTTTTTTTTTTTTTTTGAGTGGAGGTTTAACGACCACCGTGAGCAACTCAATGGGCTATAAGCAGTCGCCCGTCCCTAATTTAGGGTCACTGGTTCCAGGGAAGGAAGAGAGCCAGTGCCGTAAGACAAACACAACATCCATGCCTCACCGGGATTCGAACCCGGACCCCGTTCGGACGAATGATCAGAGGCCATCGCTTAGCCCACTGCGCCACCGGGGCGGCCATCTCATATGATCAAGCTGAGTTTTTAAAGTGCTTTTGGCAAGCTTTACCATAATTTTCTTTAATAAACAAACTGTAATAAAATCAGTGTACAGCTACATGGCTCTCCACAAAAAAAAGGGCCGCCCCGGTGGCGCAGTGGTCTAAGCGATGGCCTCTGATCATTCGTCCGTAAGGGGTCCGGGTTCGAATCCCGGTGAGGCATGGATGTTGTGTTTGTCTAAGAGCACTGGTTCTCTCCCTTCCTGGAACCAGCGACTCTAAATTAGGGACGGGAGACTGCTTATAGCCCATTGAGTTGCTCACGGTGGTCGTTAAACCGCCAATCAAAAAAAAAAAAAAAAGGAAAAACGGAAAAATTATTAATAGTTGTCAATTCAACTGGTAAAGAGTTCCAGTAGTGAGGACCAGAAAATTTTAAACTTTGTTTCATGGTTTCCGTCCTTGGATAGATAGGGATTATTTGTGTTTTAGAATGGGTATCCTATGTATGTAACCGAGGAGTGATTTTTATGAGGTTAGTAACAATATTACTTTTTTATTCTTTTAAACATGATTTTTCCAAGATTGAAGTAGTAAAGTTGATTAATAGTAAGTATATTAAATTTATTTGCTTTAACTGTGATGTGAGAATGAAAAGAAAGCTGAGAATGTGTATATTTGAGTTCAATTAATATAATAAATTTATTTTGTAATATTTGAAGTTTTTTGAAGTTATACTTTGTGGTCTGTCCCCACGTCAAAATCCCATAGTTTATATGTGACTGAAATAAAGTATAGTATAAAATTATCAAAGCTTTTGGGGAGAGGTTTGTTAGTACTGTGGAGATAATCCCAATATTTTTGGAGATTTTATGTAAAATAACATTTACATGTGTATTCCATTTAAGGTCAGTAGTAATAGTAGTACACAAGTATAATAATGAGGTAATAGCCTCAGTCATCGAGCTTATATTAGATGGAGACACCACTCCTATCCACGCAGCATTGGCCGCCATAAGTCACCACCCGCGCTGCGTGTGACGTCACAAGCAGGCAAAAGGCTGCTTTGAAACTACGGAAACCATTGAAGCTACAGGCGTTTAGACAGATAAAGTGAGGGATTTAATAATTATCATTATACAACCTTATTGTTTAATCAACTGTGTAAATAAGAATGTTTTTTCTTCTTAATTTCACAAGATTTCCAAAAAGAGAAAAAAAAAACAAAAAGAAAAAAAAACAGCATTTCGGGAATCTAAACTCGGAGACGTTACGAAACAAAAATCAGAATGCAATTTTTTCACAGAAGGTTAGGTGCTGAAAGAATATAATTACTTGCCTGATATGTGCAGATAATTTAATATTTTCAGTAATCTCACTAATTTAAGTTTTTGAAGTCGAATATATTTCCTTACTTCAAATTTTACAGTAAGTGAAGGGTCGCTATTAAGAGGTCCTATTTTTGAAATCTAGCTGCTGTATTAAATCATTCAAACTTTATTCAACCAGAATAAGGGGGAAAAATACAAAACAAATAATAAACATGCATGCACATGCAGTAGCGAACAAAAGTATTTGGCGAAACACTTTTTCGACCATAATTTTTTTCTGCCGGACCAAATCGGGCCATTTTGAGATATGATATGTGTTGATTCGTGGATTACAATGCCGAGTAGTTTGTATTTCGCTCACAGCAAATTTGTCGTTCGAAATGGGCCATATTCAAGAGTCGTCAATTATTACCCATTTGTTTGCTGCATGTATTAATGTTTTTCTTGTGATTTTTTGTGGGTTTTGTGATGTGTAGTGTGATAATAAGTCAATCTTAGGTGTTCAGAAATGGGTAAAAAGGTGGAGATCCCTGTTAGAGCTCGCCAGGCGGCCGTGAACATGATGGAATCCGGAATGCGCGTCACCGACATTGCGAGGGCCCTGAAGATCCGACACCAGTCCATTTCAGCTATCCTGCAACGTTATAAGAAGACTGGGACCGTCCAGAATAGTCCGCGATGTGGTAGGCCTCGTTCCACTACGTTGCGTCAGGATAGACGCATCCTCCGTCGATCTCGTGCTGATCCGACCTTGACTGCTGTGGACATCGCCACCGAATTCCGCGACAGCGACAACCTGAATGTCAGTCGAATGATCATCTCCCGTCGTCTCATTGCTGGTGGATTGAATGGAAGATGCTCCGCCAAGAAACCAGTAATCGGAGTCAAGAATCAACGAGCCAGAGTCGCGTTCGCACGCCGTCATCGACACTGGACCGCGGCGGACTGGAGTAAGGTGCTTTTCACCGACGAGAGCAAGTTCAACTTGTTCAGAAGTGATGGCATCCGATACGTACGACGTACGTGTGGCCAGAGATTCAATCCCCAGTTCATTCAGCTGACTGTCACGCACGGAGGATCGCTCATGGTTTACGGCGCCTTCCCTCGCAATGGAATGGGCCCGATCATCAAGATTGAGGGAATAATGACCGGCCAGAGCTACACGAACATGCTCATCAACGATGTCTTCCTATGGGCAAACCAGAACATGCCACTCGGATGGATCATGCAGCAAAACAACGACCCAAAGCACACCTCCAGAGTTGCAAAGGCAGCCTTCCAGCAGCAACAGGTCACACTTCTAGACTGGTCAAACCAATCTCCAGACCTCAACCCCATCGAGCACATGTGAGAGGAGCTGGAGAGACGATGTGCGAAGAAAACCTGCCGGAATAGGGCCCAGAAGTTCGACCAGCTGTATGCAGAATGGGCGCGAATTCCGTAGGTCACCGTCGAGAAGCTAGTGGACTCGATGCCGGCCCGTTGTGCAGCTGTTATTAAGTCTCGTGGATATCCCACTAAGTATTACTTATTGTTTTGTCGTTTTCTCGTACTTGTTTTCTGTTATAGTTGCATTAAATGAATATGATACACATCTACTTTGTTGGTCAATTTGCATGATCTTTGCGATTAAGCTCGGTACCTGATCTGTGTTAAGGTTTCCGATCCATCTGCATATGGGTCAGGTTTACAACTGAATAACACATATCATAATCCCAAAATGACCCGATTTGGTCCAGCAGAAAAAAAAATTATGGTCGAAAAAGTGTTTCGCCAAATACTTTTGTTCGCTGCTGTATATTCTCCATACAAAGGTCATTCTTATGCCCACCTCACATCAGCTTGATAGGTGTCATAGCAGGTCACTTATTTTTCATTACGTTTAAAATTTCATTCAGTATCTCCGAACATAGAATCAAATCTGTTTATGTCCACTGCTATACTTACAATAAATAATAAATATAAATAGGAAAACAGCTTTAAAAAAACGATTCCACACTTTTGTGTATACATATGTGACATAAATACACTGACGGAAAAAAATCCCACCACCACGAAAAAATAGTTGTAGAGGAATGAAATGGCGGCAATACATTTGTATAGGTAACATATTTAATCGATCAAGGTTTCAAGATCACAGCTTAATGTAAGCGCGAGAAGAGCCATTTTAAATGTGAAATGCTGGTACATTAATAACCGGTGTAACCGCCAGCATGTTGAATTCAAGCACGCAAACGTTCATGCATTGTGTCGTACAGGTGCTGGATGTCGGTTTGTGGGATGGAGTTCCATGCCTGTTGCACTTGGTCGGTCAATACAGGGACGGTTAATGCTGGTTGGTGGTGACGCTGGAGTTGTCGTCCAATAATGTCCCATACGTGCTCGATTGGAGAAAGATCTGGTGATCTAGCAGGCCACGGCAACATGTCGACACTCTGTAGAGCATGTTGGGTTACAACAGCGGTGTGCGGGTGAGCGTTATCCTGTTGGAAAACACCCCCTGGAATGCTGTTCATGAATGGCAGCACAACAGGTTGAATCACCAGACCGACGTACAACTGTGCCGTCAGGGTGCGTGGGATAACCACGTGAGTGCCCCTGCTGTCATAGGAAATTGCTCCCCAGACCATAACTCCAGGTGTAGGTCCAGTGTGTCTCGGCCACAGACAGGTTGGTTGCAGGTGCTCACCTGGCCTCCTTCTAACCAACACACGGCCATCACTGGCACCCAGGCAGAACCGGCTTTCATCAGAAAACACAACAGATCTCCACTCCGTCCTTCAATGAGCTCTAGCTTGACACCACTGACGTCGCAAACGGCAGTGGTTGGAGTAAGTGGAATGCACGCTACAGGGCGTCTGGCTCGGAGCTGTCCTTCAAGTAACCGATTTGTAACAGTTCGTTGTGTCACTGTGGTGGCAACTGCAGCTCGAATTGCTGCCGCAGATGCAGTACGATGCGCCACGGCCATACGCCGTACACGGCGGCCTTCCCTCTCAGTAGTGCCACGTGGCCGGCCGGAACCCGGTCTTCTTGAGGCAGTACCTTCCCTTGGTCACCGCTGCCAACAATCATGCACAGTGGCTACATTCCTGCCAAGTCGTTCTGCAATATTGCGAAACGAAAATCCACCTTCTCGTAGCCCTATTGCACCTTCTCGTAGCCCTATTCCTATTGCAAACTCCGTGAGCTGTTGGTAATGCCTTCTTCGTCTTCTTAAAGGCATTCTTGACTAACATCAACACACTACGTCGAATCTTGACGATAACTAACGCTCACGAACGTTACAGCGCGTATTTACAGCAAACCTGCTTTGCATGTTCCGAGGCGCTACTAGCGCCACACGTATGCGCCGAGCGCGAAATTTGCATAGACGTCATCTTACAGATGTATTCTCACCGCCTACCAACTGTCATTTATCTAACACAACCCCTTCTTGGTGTTGGGATTTTTTTTTCCGTCAGTGTATAAACTCCACGTTTTCACAGAAAAAAAACACACACACAAAAAAAAAACATCCAAAACACAGGTCCTAATATGAAAAATAATTATACATATCACCCCAGAGTGGACCCACAATGCGTAATGAATATATGTGCCCATACAGGATATAGTTATTATATATCCAAAAAACATAGCATTAAATTCCACCACAGTTCAACACAACAAAAAAATAACATAGCCAGAATTACCCTTTACAAGAAAACCAAATAATAATTATTATTTTACAAAAGTTTGTTCGATAGTTGGGTCAAACTATTGAACCTGCAAGTGTTGGATTCAATATAATTGTCCCCAAGGTAAATCTTTACAAATCTCATTCAAGATAGCATTAAGGACATTCTTTGCCCAACTAACTCCTATTATAATTACATACAGTTGTAACAGCACTTTCTGTTAATTCAACAATTAAAATACAATGACAGAAGATTAATACTGTTAAACCCATGGGCGGCGGAAGGTAGGGGACGCGGGGTCCGGACCCCGTCTGGAATTTCATGGTCCCCCTCACTGAGGGGGTCCACCCAGAAAACTTCCTAAAACTATGTGGTTCACATATAATTGAAAGTTTTTTCGTTTTTACGATTTCCTGGATATCGTAAAAACAAAAAAATGCCACCATGCCTCGCAGTTTTCTGGAAACTCTTCAATAATTCAACGCTCTTTCTCCTTAAAAAAGATCGTTAAAGAATTCTTTAAATTTCTTTAAAGCAATAACCAGGGCAAAGATGGGGTCTTTCTCCTTCCCTCTCTCCGTTCTCTCTCTTTTTTTTTTATTCCAAGTCCGAATGTATCTTACTCAAGATGAGAAAACCCATTAAATACATCTGATACATAAATAACTGAACAAAAGACTTGTGCTCAGAGCACACGTCTTTCTTGGTGTTTTGTCACATAGCAGATAGACGATCCTGGAAGAATGTGCGTGCTTTTGCTGCGAGAACAACTATTGTCGAAATAAGTGTATCGAAATCGTTTACCTCTCACACTCTGTGGCGTTCTGGATGGTGCTTTTGCCGAGAGCAGAAACAATCTATCAGCGTTTCCTTGACGTTTGTGTTTTCACCTGTCTTCTTCATCCACAATACCTGTGTGTGGTAGAGAAAAACTCGAGATTTTTAGGCACTGGGCTTGATGTGAATTTCAAAGTGCCCGAGTGAGAACAGGCTCCTGCCATTTTAACAACAGTCTTACCCGTTTAACCCAAGAGATATATAATTGCAATACTAAATGGCTGTTCGCATCCCAAATACAATTCGGCGTTCATACACAGTCGAGTCACATTATTGTGACCACCTCCTACTTTTGAGGACCATTTCACCAGCCCCCACTCCCAACTTCGCAAATTTTAAAATTTAAACAGCCTGATCGTTTGTGCTACGTTTGTGCTCGAATGAACCGTAAACATTTTCGTTTGTACCGCAACTGTTTTTCCGTTATCCGCGAAACAAAGTGTGTGTGTTGGGGAGGGGGCTGTGGAAACGGCACTCCCCCACACACACCTCGGAAATTTTATAATTTGAACATACCATCAGGGCCGACTTACATAGAATTGGGCACTAGGCACAACCCAAAACGAGGCCCCCTCCACTCGACATTTACTTTACGGAGTCGAGTAGGTAGTGTGACCATTTTGGGTGACTGTACTACAATCCAGCGTAATAATTTATTAAACACAATACATTTACAAGACTGATATTAAATTACGGTAGTAGCTGGTAAAAATATTGTTTTCTCCTAGATTTTTATGCTGTCCTACTGATTTGCATCTGAAAAGACTTGAACCTTCATGAATGAAACAGTTGTGTGTGACAAAGCCATATGACGGGTAAAATACAATTGGACATTGGATTTTTTGCCAAGTGTGTCTAAACTATACTATTACCATATTAACCAGTGGTGTATTTAAGAGAGAGGTTTGGGGATTCAAACCCTGCCCGAATTAAGTCCAAAGATTTTTTAAATATAACTTTTGGGAGCTAAAATGTCAAAATGTTTAAAAATTGCTTCAGATCCATGCAGTATTTGAAATTGAAGTATATAGTTGATCTTAGTAAGCCATAATTACAAACATACACATACTGCTAGTTTTTATTACACAACACGACAATTTTTTTGTTTAATCTAACACAAAACCCCTCCCCAAATTATCTGGAAAATGTTACTAATATTAACTAGAAATATCACATATTATATTGCCAGTACTTGCTTGTGTTTTGCCAGCGATTTATATATAGTTACTCCACATCACATCTACCCACGTATAAATATTTTGAAAAATGGAAAGTTTTTTTTTTTAACCAAGATTTTGGGGCCCTTTCAATTTGAGGGCCCTAGGCATGTGCCTTGCTTGCCTAGGCGTAAATCAGGCCCTGCATACCATTCGTTTGTGCTCAAATGAACCCAAAATTTTCGTTTGTACCACAACCATTTTTCCGTTATCCGCGAAACAGGGGAGGGGACGGCAGCCAACTACGTCGAAAATTTCATGATTTCAACATACCATTCATTTGTGCTACGCTTGTGCTCGAATGAACAGCAAAAATTTTTCTTGTGTACCACAACCGTTTTTCCGTTATCCGGGAAATTAGGTTGTCAGGGAATGCAGAAACCTAAGTCCGAACCTCAGAAATTTCATAATTTCAGCATGTCATTCGTTTGATAGTTTGTGCTACGTTTGTGCTCGAACGAACCGCAAAAATTTTCGTTCGTGCCAAAACCGCTTATCCGTTATCCGCGAAATTAGGTTGGCAGGGAATACCGAAACGGAGGTCCGAACCTCACAAATTTAATAATTTCAGCATGTCATTCGCTTGTACTACGTTTGTGCTGGAATGAACCGCAAAAATTTTTGTTTGTACCACAATCATTTTTGCGTTATCCGCGAAACAAAGTGAGCGGGGGCTGTGTTAATGGCAGCCCTCAGCCTCGGAAATTTCATGATTTTAACAGGCCATTCGTTTGTGCTATGTTTGAGCTGGAATGAACCGCAAAATTTTTTCGTTTGTATCACAACCGTTTTTCTGTTATCCGCGAAACAAAGTGGGAGGGGGCTGTGGAAACGGCAGCCCCCCACCTCGGAAATTTCATGATTTCAACATACCATTCAGTCCTGCAGATATTGCCGTAAACGGAACTTTGAACTTATACCCTCTAGTGGCACACTTGTGCGTTAAGAAAAATTCGAAATTATATAAGAAACATCTCACATTGAAAATGCCCTCCAACAAAGAAAGAATTCTTCAAATCAGACTCACAGAAACGGATATATCAACAAAAATAGGATATGCATTTACACCCCTGGTGGAAAAACTATGCACTATTTTAAGCAGGAGTTATTCTCAACAAGTTATACGAGGTAAGGGGTATCGGTTCACGAAAGAATTTTTCCAATGGAGTTTTCAGAAGCTCAAATTTTGTTGCAAATACATCAGAAGCTAAAATAAACACTTAAGCCATCTGGTGGCCAAACCATTCTTTACCAAAAATGAGAATTATATGCAAAACATTTTTCATCAGGAACTGTATCTGTCGTAGGAAGTATTTTTCAAATCGGACTTTTAGAAGTGATATTGGGGAGACCGCAATTTACCTTTATGCCCCCTAGTGAAAATTTATGCATTACTTGAAAATGAGACTAACTAAAACAGTCTTCGATATAAATGGAATCAAAAAAGGAAAAAAATGTCAATCGGAAATTTAGAAGTAAATATGAAATAAAACGTATTTTGAATTTGATAGGATCTACATTTACGCCCTCCAGCAGCATAGTTGTGCATGGGGGGGGATAAAAGGACCATCATTTTCACATTTCAAGCATTTCATTACAAAAACAATTTTACAAATCGAAGTAATAGTTGCAGAAATATGATGCCCCCAGCTGGACAGACAAAATGATAACATTTTTTATTTATTTTTTACATAAGACGTGCTAATAACACAGTTTTAATACTGCTGACAGACAAGAAAATTAACAGCCCACGCATTTTGCAGGGGATGGGAAGGGAAATTTGTCAGACCTAAGTTATATCAGTAGAAAAATCCTGAACTACAAAATATGCAGGGACAAAAAGGCAGGAATGGACCTTCTGCCCTTGCCACTGTATGGCCTTTTCGCCTCCAGTGCATCACTCACACGAATGAGTTGCTGACAATAATGCTCAGCATTAACCGTTTCACCAGGTTTGAGCGACTCATAGTGTACGACACTGCGCTGATCCCACAGCAACAACTTCCTGACATGGATATTCGGTTTGGCGGTACTGGTGGTAAGGCTGACCTGGATAAACCCACGATTTGCACCGCTTAGGATTATCGTAGAGGATCCACTTCTCACAACAGGTCGAAATCTTGTGGAGGAAATCCTTTTTCTTGAATCTGGAGTGCAAGTACACAGCAACGTCGTAGCCCTTAGACTTGTTCGCAGTTGTGAGTTGGTGGGGCACCCAACGGCCTTCCTTGTGAATCTGCCCAAGCTTGTGCAGGCGCTTTTGCAATGGCTTGCCGTGTTACTCCGAGTTCCTGTGCGAGCTACTCCGAGTTCCTGTCTGACTGCGTGCGACAGGGATACGCGTCCAACGGTTGTTCCAGTTCCTCATCGTCAACTTTCTGTGGCTGTTCCGGACGTTCTGCATCCCGGAGATCGAAATTTCCCTGCTTAAACCGCTGAAACCCACTTTTTACTTGTACTGTAGGACACAGCAGCCTCACCCAAAGCAGCACAGATCATTTGCTGGGCTTCTGCATCACTTTTTTCAGCTGAAACGCGAACAGGAGACAGTGCCTCAAATGTTGCTTCTCGAACGGCATTGCTTTCACTATAAACTTTCGTCCCTTCTGTCACTACAGCTGTGAGCGGTTACGGACAACTCCCACATACCAATAGGAATCATATACACATGCTATGCAGCAGTTAGTTTATCTTGAAAATTAGTTACACTGATTTTGGAAATAATACTGTAATATTTATCAGAACTTAATCTTTTAGCACCAATTCTGAAATTGGGAAGTGGTGTAAAGTGATGCATTGTGCGTGTACCAGGAAGAGCTTTTGCTTTCTCAATACGGGGGACTAAGCTGATTATGCGCACTTTGTTCATCTTTTCTGCACACACAAAGAAAAATTTAATTTCTTTTATATTATTTTTGCAGAAGTTATACATTGTTGCAGCAAATGTTATTTATTGAGCTAAAGGTCACAGCAAACTGACTTTTGTTGTTAGCCTTTTTACAATTTGCACCAATACCATCCACATGATGACTTGATGTGACTTGTTGCAAAAAAAAAAAAAAATCACTTCCTTACCTATCTAAAAAAAAAACCCTGTTCATGATAGCACAAGTTCAGAAAATTCTAGCATTTTTTATATTGTGCAAAAACAACCATCAGTGAAGTACTCAATATTTTTCATAGTCTGTGGTAATGCACTAAATTTTTCCTAAACTGAAGGAAGTAGAAATGTCCACAATGACTAGAAATTTCAGGAGGAGGCAAAAACAAATATAGCAAGTGAGGATAGAACTTTATTTTGAAGTCCTGTAAGGAGCATAGATGCCAACCTCTAAAAGTAGTTTTCAGTAACCAACATGTTCATTTTTCAGTAATTTTCAGTAACAATTATTTTTTTCAGTAATTTTCAGTAATCCAGTCACCGGCGGCAAATTTGGGTATTTAACACTGCAACAAATTTTAATCTGTCAGAAATAATAATAATAATAATAATAATAATAATAATAATAATAATACAATACAAAATAATTTGATAGTGGGAAAATTTTAAATACTGTCTACCAAAAAAAAAAAAAAAAAATTACCTCCAGACAAGAAGAAAAATTATTCCTCGGAATGTTGGCCAAATTATTATGATAAACTGGCTGTAGTTGCCATTTTGGCCTTCCTTAGTTCAATTTACGAAAACTTCTTCTGATAGCATAGTTCACTTGTGCAATGCTGTTTATTTTTTCTACTAATAAAGAAGACAGCAGACAGCACATGAGTACTTAAATTAGGTCTGAATTCATTCATGGTTTTTTTTCACAATACTGAAAATTCTTTCTGTACTTGCATTGCTATGAGGGACTATTAAAATCATTTTCATAATTTTGTATAATGATTCATACTTCAACTGGCCACTTTCATTTTTCATTAAAGAAATTCTGTGCCACACTTCATCCATTCTCCTAGAAGTAACAGCACAGTTAAAATTTTCAAACTGGTAGTGAGCAAATTCAGATTCCACCATGTCAGATTCTTCTGGTTTCAAAACTGGAAACAGGGAACACATATATTGGACTGATGCAAAAGAAACACTTTGCCTTAATGCTACATCTGCAATTTCAGCATGACTCAGAAATTCATCATTAAGAAATAACATCTTTTACTTGACCTATCACAGTGTTAGCATTGTCACAGGAAAATGACACACAGTTGCTCCACGAGATATTTTTTTTAACAAACTCATTGTTCAAAACGTTGAATTTTTCCCAATTTTTTTGCCAAAATGTGTTATTGTAATGGGATACAGTTTATTTGCTTGAGCATCATTACTTCCGTCCGTAGATAGAGAAAACGGATTTTTTTTTTTTTAACTTCAGATACGATGTTACTTGTAGAAACACTGGCCATGTGCTGAATTAGTGCAGTAGCCTTGGTTCCTCCACACGAATATTTTTTTGCGATCGCTGAATTGGGAAGCATGGCTTGAAAATAACGGTTTTTCAAGCCTTCAGTTTTCGGAAATTTATCCAACATTTTCAAGCTGAAATACAAATATTTATGGAATAAAATGATATCTAACAATACTGGGTAGAGGAAACATCGCGAGAAAAAAGAAATTATGATTACCAGAGAAATCTTACCTTCGTCTACTTTCCGTTTTCGAAGGATGAAATTCTGTCCTCCGAAGGAAAAAACGACCCCCCCGCCCTCACCAATCCTCCCAAAATTTAAGTTCAGTTATGCATCAATTTCGTACATGGTCCAAATGATAACAAAAAAAGACTGAATTCCTCGAATCAGCGTGAGAATTTCGTCGCCGAAGATTACGGGGAAATTTTCGGGCGGCCTAACTTCCGTTTTCGGAAATCGTTGCCTACAATTTCAAGCTGAAATTATGCAATGAAATTATATTTAACAATACTGAACAGAAGCAACATCGCGAGAGAAATAAAATACGATTACGGGAAAAATCTGCACTTTGTTGAACTTCCGTTTCCGAACGTTTAAAAAGACAAAACAACGTCCCCAGATGGAATACGACCCCCCCCCCCCAACTAATATCCCAAAAATTTCTTCACTTTTGCATCAATCTCGAAAACGACAAAATAAAAAAATTAAAAAAATAAAGAAATGGAGAGGACTCCGCAAATCCGCGGAAGAATCTCATGTACGAATTAACCTTTTAAGCGGCTCTAACGAAATAACTCGGGTACGTTTCTGTGGCCCATAACGGCTGGCACGAAATAACTCTGGGTACGTTTCAGTGGCCCATAGCGGCTGGCACGAAATAACTCGGGGTACGCAATCTGTCCACTGCCCAGCTCACCCGAGTGACCTCGAACTCCGGATAACAGTGAACATTGCATTCCCCCTTTGCTTTGTTATTCAAACTGCTCGTTTACGGGGACGGTTGACACTAATCCTTTCTGACTGATTACCTGCTAAAAGGGTTCGGACAATGGCACTGAATCTAAAAGGAGAGATGTTTGGATGTCATTGCAGTTTCTACATTTGTCTTGGAAAGATAAATTCACGAAGCTTGAACTGTAGTTATGCGGCAATTAAAACTGAAGGAAAACTTTAGAGTATTTCGGTAATTCTCTGTAATCAACTAGGCAAGAAAAAATATTACTTTCGGGAACACAATCTTTTAATTTTAAAATATTTAATTAACGTGATTTTATTTAAAGAAATAGGAAATTCACTGTGAAACTGATTTTTCGGTTTGCAACAGCAACCTAACAATAATTTAAATAATATGACATGCATTTTTTTTACATGAAATTTCTCATTTGGTGGTACTAAAATTGTGGAAAAACAAAATTTAAATTTCAGAAATTACTTTATTATAAGATTTCTCAAAAGTGCTTTGCTATTTTAAATGAAAACAGCAATGATTTGAACTATTAGTGAGAACAGATAGTTGCATATAAGTGTGAGCAATAAAGAATAGATAAAACACACAAGACACAAAGACGATTTTTTAAATTTAACAGGAGGAAATAGTAGGTCGGTTGTCAATCAGCATGCTTTGTACGAAGACAGTTGATCTAATTCTTTTGAACACATATGATTTCGGATTCGAGATGGAAAACGGTTAGCTAGAAAAAATTGCGCTATCCTTGCAGAAGTCCAGTCAGACTCTCATTCACTGTATGTTATTTAGAATTCAATAATATTACAAGCTATGCTTATCGGAAAGCTTAATATCGAGTTGCCCATAGTTGGATTTTTTGAACCTGCATATTTTGAGGAGCGAGATCAGACTGGATTAGTTTTTCATAAATACAGTCATGTACACACTTGCATTTATTTTAAAAACAGCCAACATCTCCTAATGCACAATCTCGTGACTGTTATGTTTAATCCGATGTGAATAACGAATGCGCACAGAAATATTGCTCACAGAAAAAATCGCACTCCTCGAAAATAAGAAAAAAATGCCCACGTCTTGAAAATAAGATAATACTCAGATGTGTGTTGTTTTCTTACGTCTGTTAGAAACAAGAGGTCATTTTTAATTTCACGAAGGAACATCTTGATTTTAACTAAGAAATCGACAAAACTAGTCAGATCATTTCCTCTGCTGAGCGTCAGAACTTTACCTAGCATTACAAGGAAATTGAACAGTTCTGAAAATCAATTCCACTTAGTAGTTCTAATTCTGACTATTATATAGCTATAATTATTGTACTATTCTCTTTTGCGTGCGATATTTCAAAGTAACTTGTACAAAAAACTAGCGGATAATGCTTACCTTGGCATTCCTTTCTAGCGACGGGAACATTTCACGTACGTGTTTTCCAGTCCTTTGTTGATGTTATTGTCCTTTCCACAGGCCCGATAATGTGCTAGGGTCGTTCTGGTTACATACCCTTGCTTTATTTTTGTAGATTAATATTGCTTCTTCCCTCCTCATTTGCCTTTCCGATTTTTTATTCTTTTTTAGCATTTTAATTTCATCGAACTTTGGGAATGTCCGGTTTTCCAAGCAGAAGTGCACTAAAGCAGTTTTGGCTTCTTTTTTTGCCCGTTTGATATGTGTTGTTTAAGTCTTTTTTTTAATCTGTTTTTCGTACTTCCAATGTACGATATTGGGGGTATGTGTGCTATTGGAATTTCGTAGGTTCCTGATTCTTCTAGCATTTTTTCCTCTGTTTTTTTTGTTGACAGTCATACTTTTCACGGTGTGCACTGAGCTTCCTAGTTGTAAGTCATATTTAGCACAGTGCCTATTGATTTCTTTACTCACTCCTTCCAGGTATGGGAAAGCTCCAATGTATTTCAATTTTTTATTTCTCATCTTCCTTTGGTTGTGCACTTCTTGGCCTTCTTTACTCTGAGTCATATGCTTTTTACTCTCATGTATCCATTTATTAATTAGCTTGCTCGGGTACCCATACTCTTGTGATATTTTCGAGATAAACTCTAGCTCTTGATTTTTTAGCCTGTTGTTAGATGTGTGTGTGTACGCTCGCCATATCAAGAAAAACAACAACAAAAGAAAAACAGGCAAAAAAAGACAAGAAAACCAGGATAGGAGAAGAAAATTAAAAAAATAAATAAATAAAAAAAAAAATACGGGGGAAAAAAAAGTGTTCTTAACGAAACATAGATGGCGCCAGCCGGGCTTGATAACGAAATATATCCAGGAAAGTTTTTCCGACGAATGGCAACAAGGAGTATTGGACTCCATTAGCGCGAAGTTAACCACGAACATTGGTGGTAAAGTCGCCACGCTCCTGAAGATGCCCAGAGTATGGGCGAAAATTTCGAGTATAAAGAACGGTAAAAATTGATGTTTGAATCCTAAGGCAAAGATCCAATGAGTATACCCAGCGAAAAGTGTGAGAAGTAAAGCCAGTCATCGAATACAACGGACTTTAGGACAATAACATCAACAAAGGACCGGAAAACATGTGCGTGAAATGTTCCCGTCGCTAGAAAGGAATGCCAAGGTAAGCATTATCCGCTAGTTTTTTGTACAAGTTCTGAAAATTTCACAACAGTCTTGTCAAAGAAACTCAGCAATTTTAATATCTCGTAAGTGTGAACTTGCAATCAAATGTTATTAAGAAGCAAGAACGCACTGAACCTAAAACGCTTACAAAATTCCTATGTCTTGGACTTTTCAACACAATTTAGCTTTTACATTGGAGTTTTAAGGTGAGGTGTATTCAAATATACATTCTAAAATTGGGATAGGAGGAGTAGTACATCAATCCTTAGATGCCTGCATGAACAAAAAGACCTAAGCTCTTTTTACGACGTTTTCCGTTAAATGCTTGATATTTCATTTTTGTATACGAATGACAATTACCAATAAAAAAATTGTGCTACACGTGAAACTCGTGCAAAGCCTCCTAGGCTTTTTCACCAGAATTTTTGTTACAATCATAATGTTTGATATGTTTAAATAAATAAGAAAAAGTGGTAAATGGATATCAACATATCAGTCATCGGATGTTTGAAACAATATATCAGTCATCAGGTGTTTGTATCTCCCAAACTCTTTAATGCCACATTGCAAATGTCATGCAGTCACTGAACTGGGAAAACAAAGAGATAAAGATTAATGGAGATTATTTAATTCACCTTCGTTTTGCTGAAGACGTAGTCATTCTTGGAACTGGCACTTCAAAACTGCAGAGTATGTTCCAAGAACTTGCTGACAAGAGTGAAGAAGTGGAATTAAAAATGAACTTGCAGAAGAAAAAACTGATGTACAAAGCAAATTTTGAAGATATTAATCTTTTTTTTTTTTTTTGGTGTAAATACGACGTGGATGCTAAGTCAGATAATATCCGAAAACTTGAAAATTTCGTCGTCCTGCTGCGGGAATCGAACCCGCGTCTCCTGATGAATCGAACCTGCGTTTCCTGATGAATCGAACCCGCGTCACCTGGATAGCGCCCGA
The DNA here is from genome assembly GCA_039090855.1 of Macrothele yani. Lineage (NCBI taxonomy): Eukaryota > Metazoa > Arthropoda > Arachnida > Araneae > Macrothelidae > Macrothele > Macrothele yani. Next base: position 75,991,529 of record CM077016.1, read on the forward strand.
GTCTATCCGGGAGACGCGGATTTGATTTCCGCTTCAAGACGACGACATTTTCAAGTTTTCGGATATTATCTGACTTACCATCCATGCCATATTTACACCAAAAAACCGATTCACATTTTCCAGATTTGTATTGTATGGTGTAATCCTGTATTCCATTCATGATGTACAATGCTTTTACAAGAAATAAAGAATTACTGATTGATAGGGAGAAGCTGGAGATAACGGATATCTACATTCACCTTCTATAGTAGATATCAAGCGATGGTCCCTTTGATGAATAAATTAATCTGCGTATAAAACTTGATCGCCGTGCTTTTGGAAGAAACAGTGAATTTTTAAAGAGCAGTATGCTATTGTGTTTTAAAAGAAAAGTGTTTAATTAATGCATCCTTCCAGTGCTTACATATGGAGTGGAGACGTGAACCTTAACGGAAAAAGCTTACAAAAATGCGGACAACTGAAAAGAAGCTTGATATAACCAGGAAAGAAAAGAAGAGGATCTCATGAATAATGAAAATGACATGAGTGGAAGACAGCTTGATCAGGGCAACATCCCTGAAATGACAATGGGCTGGATACATTGCCAGAGGAACGGACCACCGACGCAGAACTAAAATTTTAGACTGGACTCCACAGGACTAGAAAAGACCCAGAAGGAGACCGCATGGGAGATGGATAGATGAAATTCGAAAGCATGGAAGAGACTGGCTCAAGGCAGATCGTTATGGAGGAAAGCTATGGAGATCTTCATCCAACAGTGGATGATAACGGTTGATAATGATAGTATAGGTGGAAGAGAAGTGGCCACCGGAGATTGGCCACCCAGAGAACTGAACATAAATATATAAAGGACCGTATAATAATCGTCCATTTGACTGCTCCATGTAAACATTCCCAGTTGTGACTCATAACGACCCTCATAATTTTGTGTTCCTTTTAATTGAGATATTTAGTGTATTATAGATATGTGAGACTCTTCCTCAGTTTTTTTCCTGTGTTATTACTATGCCGTTTGTCCCAAAAGTGTAAATTACAAAGAAAACAAAAGAACGACAATTCTGATCTTTCTTTTCTTTCTTTCTTTGATTGAAGGTTTAACGACCACTGTGAGCAACTCGATGGGCTACAAGCTGTCGCCCGTTCCAAATTTAAGGCCACTGATTCCAGGGAAGGGAACAGTGGCATGAAATCAGAATGATCTCATGCCAGTGTTGAATATATAAGAAATCAGAATGCGGCCCAGTGGCGTAAGACAAACGCAACGTTCATGCCTCACCGGGCAGGATTCAAACCCCAGCCCTTCACGGACGCGTCAATGGGCACGTAAAGCCATCAGACTTCGGGTACTGGACCCCCGGTAATAAATAAGGGCGTCTTCCTTCCCCTTTCTACCTCGCTTCCGTGTAACTTTCCTATCTGTCACTCTAGCCCGAATCTCCTAGCTTCCTATTTCTAAGGGTTGTTTAAGAAATGGGGTAAGGCACTGCTTTCCTAAAAGCCTCTGCATATAATATGATAGGATGTGGGTAAAAATACCCCCTGGAAAAAATATTCCCGGAGAAAATACCCCTCAAAACTTAAAAGCGGTAAAAATACCCTAGGAAAAAATTCCCCCGAAGGAAATACCCCCAGAACAAACTGTTCACTGTAAACTGCCACACAGGAACACTGATGTGTGGCAGTGTTCTGGTGTGGCAATTTATCGGCAACCCTGCCACACATCTTTCAGCAACTTGGAAAATTGCCCTGTTTTTCATTAAGGGGCCGGGCACAAATAGTTGTTCCTCCAAAGAACACTTTGAATGTGTGACAATTTTTCTAATGGGGTAGTTTTCCAAATTCCAAATGTATTCCGAATTATATGTGACAGTAAAAATTCTGAATTATATGTGGCAGTTTCCCAAGGTGCCTAACGAGGGGAAGAAACTCTTTTGTTGGTCTGAATTTCCATGCGGGTTCTTACGAGTTTAGGGCAACTGGGCCACAAAAGTTCGGGGGCTGTAAAGATTGTCGTTTCTGGGCCTATTTTGAGAACTGAATTGGGAACTCCAAACGAATTTCGAGAAAACGTTCCATGTCAGCCAAGCGAGAATTGTACTTTAATTTGAAGAAATAAATTGCCGAGGATCCGAGGTACACTTAGTTGGGGGGGGTCCCGAACTTCCGTAATATTATATTCTGGGCCGCTTAAAGCGCAGACAGATGTTCAAGGTAAGGGATTTGCTCGCAATTTCTATACTTCATGTTGTGTTTAGTGGCAGACTATGTATGCCCTTCCCCGCTGCCCCAGTAATTTGGTGAAGTCTGTAAAAGGGATACGAGGTTTTTGGTTTGGAGGGCTCTACCCCAACTTCCGTAATTTTATATTCTGGACCTCTAGAGTTGGTCAGTGTATCCTCGATGTTACCCCTGGAGAGCTCTTAGACACGGGAGGGGGGGGCTGAATTCACCCCACCCTCCTGAAAATTCGTGGTCGTGTACAGAATCATTATATAAAACATGGTACTGATGTTTACAGCAGCTCTACGTCCATTTTAACATTCTGTGGTACCCCCCCTCCCAGCTCACGGACCTCGCGGACGCTTCAAGAGGAACATTCTGGATACACTGATAGACTCCAGCGACCCAGAATATAATATTACAGAAGTTTGGGATAGAGCCCCTCCCAAAACAAGTATACCTCGAATCCTCGGCAATTTATTTCTTCAAATTAAAGTACAATTCTTGCTCGGCTTACATGGAACATTTTCTCGAAATTCGTTTGGAGTTCCCTATTCAGTTCTCAATATAGGCTCAGAAACGGCAATCTTTATAGGCCCCCCCTGAACTTTTGTGGCCAGTTGCCCTAAACTCATATGAACCCGCATAAAAATTCAGACAAAAAAAGAGTTCCTTCCCCTCTTTAGGTACCTTGGAAAACTGCCACACATAACTCGGGAATTTAGAAAACTGCCCCACTGGAAAAATTGTCACACATTCAAAGTGTTCTTCGGAGGAACAGCAATTTGTACCCGTCCCTTTAATGAAAAACGTGGCAATTTTCCAAGTTGTGAAAAGTGTGAGGCAGGGTTGCCGGTAAATCGCCATACCGGAACACTGCCATACATCAGTGTTCCTGTGTGGCAGTTTTCAGTGAACCGTTTGTTCTGTGGGTATTTCCTCCAGGGGTATTTTTACCACTTTTCAATTTTCATGGGTATTTTCAGGGGGGGTATTTTTACTGTTTACCGATATGATATGGTGTGATCGTTTCCCGGAAAAGAGCATAGGTAATGAGTGGTAGGGAATTCTGGGTACCCCTTACATTTCGGAGTCCCACTAGAGATTAATCCCCCCCCTACAAGAAAAAGAAAGTTTTCCTGAAATGTATATTGTGGTTTTGTAAGAAGGGTTGGAACTGTTTCTTTTCCATTAAGGTACAATAACATCATTCTTTCACTAAAGAAAGAAAATAAAGGTGAAGGTGAAGAAGGGAATGAGATATTTTTACACGTACATCGTTTGCATAATCTAAGAGCAACGGTTCTTGTGGAATTCATACAAATGCAGACATGTTCAAATCAATACCGTTTGTCACTGTTTAATTTACAAATACGAAATATCTAGGTTGCAACTTATAATCTTTTCAAAAGGCCCGCAGCCTAGGTGGCTTGTAAATAGGTGTGAAATAATCCGTTGTGTGCCTTTCATTAGGTTCAATAAAATGTTTACAAATACGAAATTTCTAGCTTGTAACTTAAAATCTTCTAAAAGGGTCCGCGGCCTAGGTGGCTTGTGAATAAGTGAGGAATAATCCATTGAGTGCCTTTTATTAGGTTTTATAAAATGTTTAGAAATACGGAATATCAAGGTTGTAATTTAAAATCTTCTAAACAGATCAGCACCTGAATATCGATTCGTTGAGCCCCTGTTAATTAGCCTTTATTGCTTGTTATCACATGGGAGATATTAAAATCATAACTCAAGATTAAAGGAGTCAGAAAGGTTCTACATGAACCTTGAGCCATTTTGATCTTACATACCCATTGAGATCTCTAGGAAAACTGGTACATTCCGTTTTGTTCAGCTAGGAAAACGCGTACACTTTGTCAAAATCTCGGACCGAAACGCAATTTCTGTATATCCCCTTACTTGAAAGGGTGTACGAGTTTTCCGCCCTTTGCCCTTTTCTAAGCGGCATGAGAAAGTGTACGAGTTTTCCTGGATCCGTTGGAATAAGGTAATTTAAGAGTAATTTTTGTTACTTCATCTGAGCAATGGACAAGAATTTTTGGAAGGGTGGGGAAAGGGGACGGACCTTATGGGTTTTGCCCAGGTGTGCGCCACACAGTGGTATGAAAACAAAAGTAACTTCATATCGATATATTTGGTTTTAGAAAAATATAGAACACAATTATTTTGAATTAAATTTAAATTTTATAAATACAAAGTTTTGAAATTAAAAAAATTAGGAAAGAGTAATATGTTATGTGAAAAACTTTATTCAAAAATTCAGGGGTGTTCTCGATAACGGAAGTTGAGGGGAACGTGTGTTCCCTGTCTACATACGATTCAACCCCTATGGTTAAATCCAATGTATGAGGATGTAAAACTGTTTTCTTTTTTCTTCCCCAATGTAGTGTGCATCACTGTCTTTACATGTTAATTCTTTCCCTTCATTTTTTTTCTTCCGACCGACTCAACAAGAATTGTGTTGGAGGAGACTGGCCTTCCTGTTCTCGCCTTGGGTCCTAACGGAGCATAAAGGACACTTGATGGCATCGTTAATCCCTGTCACAGGCTTGCGTTCCACCCGCTGAGGTGAGAAGGGGGACAGCAATCGCTATGTTGGAAAAGCTGAAATTCCGCTGCAATGGGACCAGTTTTTCGGAAGAGGGAGGTAAATTTGGACACAATACGTGTTCAAGCTTCGGGTGATTTTTGGCGACATTTTGTTCCCGTAAACCGGCCGGTTAAAGGGTTAACCGCTGAATCGATTTCGAATGTAAATAACGCTAAAATATCGATGAGCGGTAAATTTTAACTTTTGGAGCAAAATTGGCGCAGATTTGAAATGGCGATTTTTTAGCAGAATGGCGCAAGAACAAAGTTTTGGCGCGGGCTGGCGCAATTCTGGCACACCTGAATGTAGCATTTAATTTTTTTCCCCCAGAAAAACTTGAAGAACCAACAAAAAATTCTAAGTTGATGATAATTTGCTTTCTATCTCAGAAAATTAAATCAAATGGTGATTTTCCGTAATTTCAGCAGTGTTTCCGTACTTCCGTAACAGCAACCAAAAATCCGTAAAATTATGGAAAATCCGTACTAGTTGGCATCTATGAAGAAGGAATGATTAGGGTGGGTGGGGGGGGGATGGACTCAACATTTACATTAGTACTTAGGGCAAGCATTTCATTACTGATACAAAAAAAAAAAAATTTAGGATGGACTTTTTTTTTTTTTCCATTTTCTTAAAAGTATTTACATGCAGTGGATGGAAAACTAACTAAAGAAAATTCCTGTACCTTATTACAACTTTACATTCAACAGGTTCATACCCTTTTCTGTGTAAAAAAAGTAAGGACTTTCTAAGGACCTACACTGCAATTGATATTTTGCAGCATTGGAATATCATCAGGTGTGTGTCTGACAGTATGTATATATACATATGTAGGGGATTAAACAGCACAAGTGGCCATGTACCAGGCATTTTGCCCCAAATATAAACTACTTTGCCCACAAAGGACAAAATTAAATACACGCCAAAAAAAGGACAAGCAGGAGACACAGCGACAATGAAGCATGGTGAACTGAGTGAGCAGTAGACACTAGATAGATCAGACAACATGAAACAACTGACACTATAATTAAATTATGAAGAAGTCTTTGCTTTGACCCTCTGACCCCTGAAAAGACACACAACACAGATGTTAATCCCACTGGTAAGGTCACGCAAGGTAAGTCATGCAGGCTACAATGGGAAAAGTGGGGGGTGGGGTGTTGAAGGGAGTTCATAGTTCATTTTTAAGAACATTCCAGGGGATTATCTCTCTTCAATGAGCTAAAAGAAGGCTCCCCTGGTGAACGGGTTAACATATTTACAGACACAAAAATGGGAGCAGGGTTAGCGATGCCCATTACTGCAGCACAAAAACAAGACTTGGGGGGGGTAAGCACTTGTTTTAAAAAATAAGGACTTTTTAAGGACTTTTAAGGGCCTTAGAAATGGAAATCAAAAATAAGGAGTTCTTAAGGACTTTTAAGGACCATACAAACCCTGATTTGATTGCACATTTCATATGGAAATAGAATATTTCTCTTTGTTAAGTTTATGTACTATGTATGTACTTACGAAAAAAATCTGAAGATTCAAAATAAATTATTGTATTTGCTGATGATCTGAAACGCACGTGTGTGTGCGTGCATGTGTTCTCCCTGACTTAAGTTCTCCATAGCTGAAAACTACTAGCCATAGTTATTACACAAAAATTCTCAACTTGGGGTTCCAGCTCCTTGTCACCTTAACAGTCCATCAAAAATGGTGATTTATGTTTGTGAGTATTGCAGATTTCAAAGCCATTTTAAGCAAGGTTAAAAAAAATATTTTCTATCATTTCTATACATTTTCTGTAAGTCTAAAATGTACTCATTAAGGTAGTGACAACCAAAACTTTTAATCTACAATAAGAGGAAATCAAATGCCTTTTTTCAAAACCATTGTGAGGCCCTATTTTGGTGTGCCGCAGAAAAGAAAAATGAACCTATATCCAAGATGGTGGCACATAAAAATAAAATAAAAATTGTTTTCAGGCATGAAAGTGGGCAGTGATAGGAAAAGCTGAAATTCCACACGTGGGGGGGGGGGGCAAAGTGTTGAATCTTGGATTTCACTCTCTAATGTATACAACCATGACATTTAGGTATTGCTCACATGCCTGCCAACTAAATAAATTTAATGTATGTATTTTGTTTCAAGAAAATTAAATATATAGTACAATATAATGAAAGGGGAAAAATTGCTGATGAGGTCATGCATAGAAACTCACTCACCTTAGTACAGAACGATGTCTTTAATCAAATGAGGAAATTAATCAAATGTCTTTTTATAAGATAACAAGGTTGCATGGAAATGAAATCTTGAAGGTTTGAAAAACTTCAGACATGTTTGTTGACAAGTAATAAAAGTTCGATGAAGAATAAATGTTCAATTCTTGATTTGACACACAATTATTAATGAAGAAATATGATAAATGCTTGAGAAAACATTAGATATTTTGTAGATAAATAATAAAAGTCATTCACAACTAATGAAATTTCATTTTCTTAAGCTGTCTTTGTCTAACAATTTGTTCTAACCTTTTTTTATGAATTAGCCAGCTAGAGTTTTCTTTCTCTTGAACCAATTCATTTGACTTTAATTTGTTGTGTAAGTTATTAGAGATATTTAGCTCCTTTTATCTTCTTTTTTCTTATCTTATAATTCTTTCTTATATTCTGAATATGATGATTTCATATTTTGGCATAAATCTCTATTTACAGGGTCATGCAAATAATCGTTTTTCTTTAAAAAAAATTCCAAGGCTGACTTATCCTGAAAATGTTTCAATTTTCATGTTGCTAGATTCTTTATCAAATACATACCCCATCATACTAAAGGAATTTTCTACTTGAGAGCCAGAAAAACAACTCAATAATGCCTTCATTATTTTTGACAGGGCACTGAATTTGTTTAACTTAAAAAGTGCATGTTTTGGGATTTACTGAAATTTATGTATGTAAATATTAAACTGGAGCACATCACTGCATCCAAAGTATAAAATTACTGACATTTAACAACAACATAGGGTAGAGGGAACGTCGCGCGAGCGGGGATTACGATTGCCAGCAAAATCTTCGCTCCGTCCAACTTCCGTTTTCGGATATTTTCCCTCCGATTTTGCAAGATAAAATACAAATATTTATGCATTAAAATGAAATGTAATAACAATACTGGGCAGAAGAAACACTAATTACGAGAAAAATAAATTAGGATTTTGGGAAAATATCTTCACTCCGTTTTCGAAAGTTTTGAAAGATAAAATACCGTCCCTTTCCCCCAAAAAACAGCTTTTTTTTCAGTTTTGCATCGATCTCAAGAATGACCAAATGATGAAAGAAAAAGCGGAATTCCGCGAATCCACGAAATAATATCATGTATGAGTAGGAAAAAACTAAGAAATGGGAAAACACGAATTTTATGGAAAATGAAAGTGAAAAATCGATACTGCGTTGTTCACTCTGCGGTGAAACAATTTTAGGGGACACGGAAATGGCGCGGATTCCACCACGGACGGATTAAATACTGATCTAGAAATTTAATTTCGTTTAATAAAAGGGAAAGAGGCAAAAACATTGCTCTCTACTGATTAGTTTTGAAGAAGTATGTATTAGAAATAGGGTAACATGCATTTCTCATTAGAAAAAATTCTTAAAAAAAAAAAATTGAAGTCGCTCCTTTTCACTATTACCGAAGATATTAAAAACAAGGAATATGACAAGAAAACATCAAAATTAAAAATAGAGAGAGAGAAAAAAAAGGGGGGTCGAAAAAATTTGTATGAGGAAACGGGAAACAACGTGACATTTTCAACACCCACAAGACATTTCCGAAAATAATATTTAAAAAGTGTTAGAATCTTGAAAACACGAATATAAATTTTACACAGATGCTTACTAACGTTATTTCACTGAGATTTTCGATTTCCGTTGCATACTCGACGTTTTCCGTCGTTCGTATCGGACCGACAATTTCCATAGCATACTCTATGTTTTCCATTGTAACTACGTAAAATTTCTAGTACTTGGAGATGCTGAATCATTCTTCCCACCGCATAGACTTACTCAGCGTTAAGCGGAAGAGTGTGCACGGAGAATTTACTGTACCAAAGTCCGGACGATGACGACGGGCACAGAGGTTCTGGCACCCAATGGCACAAAACCTGCCTTTTGTAGCAAGATTTTTGTTTTGGCACATTTTGGCGCAGAATTTCTATCCCTGAAAGAATTGAAGTCATTCCCAGCCGTAACCATCCCGTCGTTCGAAGTCATTACGATTTTGCTTTCCGCAAGAGAGCCCCCCCCCCTCCCTAAAAATTTTATTGTATTTTTGGAATAATATCGGTAACACCAAAAACGGAACAGAAAAAAGCGGATTGTCTTTCATGCCTGTGTTTTGAGCTACTCACCGATAGGGTTAAACTATGGGGAGAAAGGTGTATAGAATGGTCAAGCAACCACTTAATTAAAAAATTGGGTAATATTATGTTGGAAATGTCCCATAAATAAAACACGCCATTTTGGATTTTTTCTCCTGCTGAAAGGTTACGTTATAATATACACATGAAAATATTTTTAGCAAATTTGAAGTGGGGGCTCATTCTGAAAAAAAAAATGTTTTGTTTAATAAAAATGTGGCCTCATTTTTCCATGTCTTTTGTCATTAATTTAAACAAGAAAGATGACACCGAATTTTCGGGTGTAATAAGCATATCTTTTGAATCCGTTCTGACGCAAATTAAATTTATCAAAGCTATTCAAAGTCAATGGAACCGGTATGGAAAACAGTACTATCTGACGGAAGAAAGAAGTTCTTCAATCGGGTCTTTAATCCCTCAGATATTGCTGTAAACTGAATCGTTACCTTACGAACTCTTAGAAACAGAGTTATTGACAAAAATAAGATGTGACTTTACGTCCCTTGGTGGGAAAACCATGCATTATTTTAGGAAGAAAGTATTCACAAAAGGTTTATCCATATGAGCGGTATCGGTCCAAGAAAAAGAATTTTAGTCGAGTTTTCAGGAGCCCAGAATTTGCTACAAATACATCAGAAGTAGAAATTAACACTTATGACCCCTGGCGGCCAAACCATTATTTACCAAACATTAGAAATTACATGAAAAATATTTTTCGTCAGGTCTTGTATGTGATACAGGAAGAATTTTTCAAATGGGAGATTTAGGAGCAGAAAACGCAATTTACCATTGTGCGCCCTAGCGGAAAGTCTATGATTTACTTGAAAATTTTGAATTTATAGGAAAAACATTTCGCATCGCAAACACTATCCAAACAAAGAAGGAATTTTTCAAATCGGACTTTTAGAAGTAGAGATATTGACAAAAATAAGATATACATCTACGCCCCTGGCGTAGAAACCATGCATTATTTCAAGAAGAAAATGTTCCTAAAATGTTTGTCGACATGAGCAGTATCGGTCCACAAAAGACTTTTTTCAATCGAGATTTTAGGAGCTCATATTTTGCTGCGAATACATCAGAAGCGGAAATTAAGATTTACGTCCCCTGGTGGCCAAACAATTTTTTTACAAAAATTAGAAATTATGTGCAAACGATTTTCTATCAGGAGCTGTATCTGGTGCAGAAAGAATTTTTCAGATTGGAGATTTAGAAGCAGAGATATAGGGGAAAACGCAATTTACCTTTACGCCCCTAGCGGAAAGTCTATGAATTACTTAAAAATTTTGAAATTATATGAAAAACATGCGACACGGAAAACACTATCCAACAAAGAAGGAATTTTTCAAATCGGACTCCTAGAAGTCGAGATATTGACAAAAATAAGATATACATCTATGCCCCCTGGCGTAGAAACCGTGCACTATTATAAGAAGAAAATGTTTCTAAAAAGTTTGTCGGCATGAGTAGTAACGGTCTACAAATGACGTTATTTTCAATCGAGAATTTAGAAGCTCATATTTTGCTGCAAATTACATCAGAAGCGGAAATTAAGGTTTACGCCCCTGGTGTCCAAACCATTTTTTTACAAAAATTAGAAATTATATGCAAACGATTTCCCATCAGGAGCTATATCCGGTGCAGAAAGAATTTTTTAAATCGGAGATTTGGAAGCAGAGATATAGGGGAAAACGCAATATACCTTTACGCCCCCTAGCGGAAAGTCTATGAATTACTTGAAAATTTTGAAACTATATGAAAAAACATGTCACACGGAAAACACTATCCAACAAAGAAGGAATTTTTCAAATCGGACTCCTAGAAGTCGAGATATTGACAAAAATAAGATATACATCTACGCCCCCTGGTGGAGAAACTGTGCAATATTTTAGGAAGAAAATATTCCGGAAAGGTTTATCGATTTGAGTGGCATCAGTCCACGAAAGAATTTTTCAATCGATATTTTAGAAGCTCAGATTTTATGGCAAATACATCAGAAGCGAAAATTAACACTTATGCCCTCTCTGGTGGCACAAGTATTCTTTACCAAATATTCAAAATTATATGCAAAAGATTGTGCATCAGGAGATGTACCCGCTGCAAAAAAAAAAAATATTTCAAATCGGAGTTTTAGAAGAAGAGTTATCAGAAAAAATGCAATTTACTTTTACGCCCCCTAGTGGAAAATGTATGCATAATTTGAAAAAGAAACTATATCCAAAATACTCTTTGACATAAATGGAATCGAAAGGTAAAAGATTTTTTCAATCGGATGTTTAGAAGCAAATATGTGGAATAAAACATATTTTTGAATTCGACATGATCTGCATTTATGCCCTCTAGCGGTGAAATTGTACATCGTAAAAAAAAAAAAAAAGGATCATCATTCGCATATTTCAAGCTTTCGAATGCAAAAAGAATTTTTCAAATCGGACTAATAGTTGCAAAGATACCGTGGGTACGGACGGACGGACAGACAAACCGATAACATAAGCACTATCTTTTTTTACAAAAGACGTGCTAAAAACAGTGTCCTTTTAATTCAAAAAGTGCAGAAACAAGTTGTTCCCAAATGTATGGATCGTGCAGATCATTTAAGGAAAAAAATATGTGGCTGCAACAGTTAGTAGGGAAGTTATGAATTTTTTTTTTATTTTTTTTTATTTTTTTTTTTTTTTGTCCTACAGTGTAGTTGTGAAAACTTATACAGGGTTCCAACTCAAAAGTAGAAAAAAAATTCCCTGACTTTTCCAGGTGGTTCTGAGAGTTTTTCCAGAGCGGCAAATCAAATAACATTGCGACAAATTGTTGCATTTTATTACATTCCTGCGTTCCTTACGAAAGCATACATTTGTTAATTCTTTAAATAACTGTTCTTTATATAATTACCTGCTTTTTATTAATAACAATTAAATGCATGAGGCATATTATTTTTGGTACCATAATCTTTTCTGAACTTAAGTGGTATACTGCCCATGTAGATTTTGTTAATACATTACCGTACAAACAGTTCATATGAAAGAAAAAATCTGTATGTTGAATAGTTTGTTTTCCTTTCTTCTATAGCACAGTGTAGATAAGCTTAATGACCAAATGGGCTCCTGCTCAGAGGAATGTCGAAAGAGAATCAACCAAAAAAGGGCTTTGATCCATTGTTTAAGTGGTTCTCTTGTGATGTGTTTCTCAAAGCAAAAGTGTACCAGGCCACTGTGCCTAATTGTTCCATGTTACAAAATATGAAGCAAACTATCTGCAGAAACCGAATAAAACCGTAATGTCAACAGGCAATTTTTTAAATTCAGTTTTGATAATTTTTAGAGAATTAAGGAATAATGTTAATGTATTGAAAGCAAGATTTATCAAATTCTAGACAGGCTGTAATTGCAAATAATTGCTTACCTGAAATTAATACTGATAATGTTATGTTCATCTCACATATGAGGGAGAATTAAAAAGACACCACATAATGAACGTCCCGATTATACAGTCCATAAATATAAACAGAAAATATGGAATATAAAGGATAAATAACTTTCATTTTCCCAAATTACTTTATAGTTACAAAAATTAATGTATTTAACATAAATTTTACATAATATTTACCAAAATCATGTTTTATTTTTTTGTTTCAGAGAACATCGAATCTATGCTATTTGCTTCTAAATAACGCAGCATAGGATATTTAGACATTGTGCTGTTAAATTTCATAACCAATAAGCTGGCACAAACCAAAAAAGAAAATAAATGTGCAAAATAAAGTTTAAAATCATACCTTTGATGGCTGCAGCAACTATGTGAAATGTTGTACTCTCTGCAAACTTTATGATTGAATGTAAGTTTTTTGCTCCATACATGATGCAGCATGATTGTTTAGTAAAACTACAGTTAATATGGCACAAACATCAGTTGATTTTAAATTTCTTCTGTAGCAGAAAGACAGCATAGGCACAAATGTTTTTGCAACATTAGCTGGCAGAGAATATAATTTCTGTTTACCAAGTCTAGGAGATACATGATATCTTCACTGCTGTTGTAATTTGATCAGTTAAATTTTTCTGTAAGTCTTTAACAGTTTCCTTTTTTTTTTTTTTTTTTTTTTTTTTGCGATGCATTACACTAAAAAAATGTAAGAACTATTCTAACAATCTATGGAGAAAAAAATGCATGAAAGCCAGGAAGAAATGATGATCTTGAGCAGAGAAGGCAATTTGGATATCTAAAAGATATCTTCCTGAAGTATCAAGAAAAAAATATATTCTTCAAAATTTTTTAGTAGCACCACAGTTTAATATTTCATTCATTTTGACTGAAAAATTCTGTCACAATATGTTGTTCACAATTGGTATATGACTGCCAACATAAAGCTATAAATGTGTTTCAAAGTTTAATTACACCTCAAAATGAAAAAGAAAAATAATCTTTACATGAAGCAGCTGTAGCATAATATAATATGAAAAATCATTCAGGGAAATAATAAACTGATGCAATTTGCTGAAGCAAATTAATTCACATTATCATGGTTTTGTCAGTTATTCAAGTCACATACTGTAAGTTAAAGCAATAAGCACCAAGAAATTTTTTCAAAGAAAATTCAAAACCACTGTGCATAATTTCTACACTAATCAAAATAACAAAAAAGTTTGAAGGAGCAGTACATTATAAATGCTTTGATAATTCAGCTATCTGGAAGTCTATACTACTTGCTTCCAAATTCATGTCATGGCATAACTTTGCTTTCTTTTGCTTTAGAAATTTTATCTGATTTAAAGCTTTCCTCTTTTTATTTTATTTTATTTTTTTCTTCATAGTCAGCTTTTTTTTCTGATTACCTAGATATTGGTGGTAACGAGAATGAGACATTTTAGCATTATTTAGTAGCTCTTTTGTAAGAGGAACATTTATTACACCACCACTTGCCTCAATGAAGTCATAGACAGTACGTAAAGCTATCAAAGACTTGTCATGCAAATTTTCAACTAGCATGTCTTTATTTATCGAAAAGCCGTTTTGGACATTAAATAGTTCTACTGCACAGATTTAAAGTAAGATTTTCTACGACTTCCATAAGAGGAAATGATCAAGGAATGACAATTTTAGAAACAAAAAGTCTGGGATATATGTCCTGGTGCCAATTCTTGCGAGGGAGAGGTGATACTACGTGAAAATAACGTGAAATACCTGAAGATAACAGGAGATAACGACAGCAAGGCTAAGGAGTTGGAAAAAATGTCATCGATTATTTTCGGGTAGAGCTAGTGTTTAAATAAACAAGTTACTGTAATTTTCGGACTAAGAGCTGCATCGGCGTAAGGGCCGCAGGTGAGAAATTTTGCAATCTTGGAAGCAAAAGTTGCCGTAAGGGCCGCACCTGTGAAGTCATGGTGCTGCTCAGAAAGCTAAATTATCTTCCTTATTTTCATGAATTAACTCACGCCCAACGTGATTATATGTATACTTCAAAGGCTAATTCTGCAACTCAGTGTCGATCTGCTTAATACATTTATTTTTTCATACTGGCAAAAAATTTTATTTATACATTTTTTATTAATCATGCTAATGATGTTATTTGTTTGCACTTATTAAATGCTCAAAACCATTTATGTAATCAATATAAATCACAGTTAATCTTAAGACTCCCGTCAGAATATTGCATTGCTCGTAAAACCGCACAATTGTCTAAATTCCTTTCAATGTGGATGTCTGCTAAAGGATGGTTCTCTGTTAACCGCAACAGAATCCGTCTTGGAAGTAATTAATTTATAAATTATTGCTTGTAATGTTTTCTTTAATAATATGTTTCTTCTATGTTATGCTTTTCTTTTTCCCATCTAAAGATGTTTTTGTTAGAATGAAGTTGCGCTTCCTTTCACCAGCTGCCTCGCACGTGTCGCGCATCTCGCCGCCAACACTTCGAAACAGCGGTGCCGCTTTCTCTCTTTCAAAGTGGTTTGACCTACTTTCATTTACTGTGCACTGAGCCTTCACGCTGAGCCTTTACGTTGTTTTCAACAGGAGATCCTAATGCCATAACGGCCAAAAAAATTAAACCCAGGGATAAAGAAAAAATAATGGAAGCAACAAGTGAAGAAAACTAACAGTTAATACGGAATACCATTTTGCCTGAGAGGCTACAAATCATATAAGTACTTCCAACATCCGGAAGTCTTAAAATTGATTGGCTACGTTTGTGACACAAACATTAGTACTGAACTTTTCTCGCAGGTCACAGTTCATTTCCACGCTACGCCAAATTAGTTGTACGGGAAATAATTGGAGGAAGTTTTGTGTGCACGTGTGCTCATAAAATCCTCCAACGCTTTTTTGTCAACATAATTTTTCATCCTGCGGCGAGTGGCACGTTTATACTTAGCAATATGATTACGAAGGGCAATACATTTCTGCGATGTTGATCAGGAAAAGTGCGAGAAAGGTCTGGAGCCCACTCAGGTCATTTGCAGTAACTTCCCACAAATAATGTCATCCAAAACAGAGACGGAGGCTTTAGTGCCTGCACTGACAAACCTGAAACCAATAAGAGCACGCACGGCAACGATTACATCAGTAGCAACTAGACCATTTTTTTTTCGCGAATGTGACGGTAAAGATGCAAAATGAATAATTTATGCAAATCTTATGAGGTGCAGCAACGCAAGAAAAAGAATTTACGATTACAAGAAAATTTCTACTCCGTCTAACTTTTGTTTTCACAAATTTTTGTTTCCTATGTATTATAAGCTGAAACCTTGGGAAAAATTACGAGAGAATGATGAATTTTATATTTCTTCTTATTCTAAATAACAGAGATATTTGCGTTTTTACGGGAAACGGTTCCACTATGCACAAAAATTCAAAAAAATAATATCTTCTAATCTATCAGAAATAAAAAAAAAGTTGAAACTTTCAGGGGTTTTTTATATGTTGGAGGCAGCTACCCGTAAAAAAAAATCGTAAGAATCGGAGACCTGTTGGTGGAAAATTATTTCAATATCTGACGATTTCGCGTGGAATGACCCAGATGTGAAAATCTATGGTTCCGGGCGTCAGACTACCCTATTTTTCGCAACCAGCCAGTAAAGATCCAGACTCACGGTCGCCAGGTCGCCACTGGCGATAAACTTCATCGTCGTGGTGACTAAAAATATTTGATTAAATCGCCAATTCTGGCGACCTGTACAGGAAAAACATTAATTTTATTTAACTTGTATTGTACGGAATTTCTTTTTTAACTTGTATGGAACTCGCACGTTTTTTGAAAATTTTTACTCCAAATGTACGGAAATCGCACGAAATTTGAGTTGTACGGAAGTCGGCCATCACCTTTTTCATTCTGCTTGAACAGCAGAAAAGATAAAAAGTTTATAAAAAAGGCGAGGGTGTCGGTTTATGATTACAAAGAATGCGCCAAGGCTGGGTCATCGTAGTTAGCAAGGTTGCGGTGGGGATGAAAGCCGGTGGTGGACAGCTCAATTGTCTGCGTTGAAAAGTCCAACTGGGAGAAATTTTTAATAAAAAAAAATTCTCCAATTTTTTAAATAACTGAATGCAAATTTTATAGTAACCAAGACACCTCAAAATAAACTCCCATGTGAAATTTCGTCAAAATCCGATGAAAACTTTAGAAGTTAGGCATTTTTTTTTTTTATTATTTTTAATGAATGTTCGCTGAAATCCTGCATAGGCCATAGGAAAATTCTAAAATCCGGAATCGGCATAGTCCGGATCTCCGAGGTTGTACTGTAATATTTCCATATCTGTGAACTACTACGGAATGTCCGTAGTTTCTACGGATTTAACTGGCTGACTACGGACCTCGCTGTCGAAACTACGGATTCTCACGAATTTTCAATTTTTTTTTTATTTTATTGTTTCATGATATGCATGAGATTCTTAAGTGGACTCGCAGAATTTCGCATTTTTTTTGTCATCATTTAGATCGTTTTCAGGATCAGTGTAAAACTGAAGACAGTTTGCAGGTGGGTGGGGGAAGTTCCGTCTGGAGACGGTATTTCGTGTCTCAAAACTTTTGAAAACAGTAGCTGAATAGAGTGAAAAAGTTACAGTAATCGTAATTTTTTTCTCCCGATATTGCCTTAGTGTAAAGTTTTATTGTTAAATATGATTTTATTGCATAAAAGTATATCAGCTTGAAACTGTAGGCAACAATGTGCGAAAACGGAGGTTAGACGCCGCAAAATTTTCCCCGTAATCTCAGGCATCAGATTCTTCCGCGAAATCGAGGAATTCCGCAGTTTTCGTTATTATTTTGGTCGTTCGCGATCGCGAGATCAATGAACCAGTGAACACAAGGGGGGGATGTTTGTCGGAGGACGGAATTCCATCTTTACGAAAATTTCGAAAACGGAAGGTCGACAGAGTTCAGATTTTTTCCGCAATCGTAATTCCTTTTTTCTCGCGATGTTGCCTCTGTCCAGTATTATTGTTAAGTAATATTTAACTGCATAAATATTTGTATTTCAACTGGAAAATAGCGGGAAAATTTCCAAAACCGGAAGTCGGGCGGTGCATAGAGTTCTCCGGTAAGCTCACTCCCCTCCCCGCGCAATGTTCCCACTCCTCCTGCATTGTTTTATTACTTCAGTTTCAACTTTTTTGAAATATGCAAAATAAAACATACTGATATTATACTAAGCAATTTTATAAAAATAATTTAGTATGAAATTACAATTTGATATTTTTTTTCAAAGTTTGGCCACTGAGGTTTTTTTTATGGCCACTAACAATTTTGGTCTTGGTGGCCAATTTCTACTAGCAAAATTTGTAAGTCTGGATCTTTACCAGCCAGTTCTTGCAGTAATCGGAATATCGTCTTAAAATAGCTATAAATAAATTTTTTCATGCATTATGAAATAGAAATATGACAGAATCAAGAAAAATCTCTTTCCGGCCGTAACACCGGAAGACAAAGAATCTAGAAAACCGCCGTGAAATCTGGGAAATTTGGTAGGTATACAATAGTACCGGCTTCATTGCATGGTATTTTTTGTCAAAATACTCGTAAGTACTATGAAAAAAAAAAAATCTTTCCCCCTCTTTGAAGAATCTTCATATTTCAAAATATTTTCCCTGTTCAAACATTTGAAGGTCATTACTTTTCCAACTATACCAACTCTGCTGCAGAATTACGAAAGCGAAGCTTCAGTTCGTAAGTGATACGAACCTTTTTCAAAATAAATTAGGTGCCCTCAATTTGCAACATTCATCCACACTGCTCTTGAAGGAGGGAAAAAACGAATTTATTAGGATCACCAACATTCGGCAAAATCAAATGTTTTTGTACATTTTGATAAAAGACAAGTGGAACATGCAAAAGAAAAAGAAAGCTCAACTTCTAAAGTTTCCAATGAATTTCGGCGAAATTTAAAATGGAACGTTATTTTCATATATCTTGCCCACTGTAAAAATTTCAGTCTGTTATTTAAAAAATTGAGGAAATAGCTTTTTCATAATTTTTTTCCCAGTCTACACAGAGAACCGGGGCACCTACTCAGGAACAAATGTCGACTGCCTCTGTGCGAACGCCAGCAAGAGCCTGCGAAATGGGTGTGTGATTAATGGCTTTCTCTCACGCTTTGACGTGTCCGTTTGTTCGGTTGTAGTTTAGAGCATCTGGAGATGGGGAAACCGCAAAGAGACGCACTCCCCAGCACAGCTGCACTTTAATCGGTGGGTGGGTTGCCTCGAAGGGTAAAACAACTCGGAATTATTTTAAAACTTAGCAATACAGAAATATATTCTACAAAAGTCTGAAAGAAAATATTTTTTGGCAAAATAAAAAATTCCCTGACTTTTCAGTTCCCTGATAAAAAAATCCCTGATTTTTACGGAAAAACACGATTTTCCCTGAGTTTTCCCTGATTTTTGGAACAATTTTCAAATTCCCTGAGAATTCCCGGTTTTCCAGGTTGCGTGGGAACCCTGTTACAGCACGAAAACTACCTAATTTTTAAAGTGACATTACTCAAGATCTACTGGACCGACTGACCTATAATTTTAACTGGTTTCATATCTCACCAGTACAATACTTTGCACCAATTTTCACAAAAATCTGAGATGGGTGGGTGACATCTCGTGAAAATGCTGGGCGTTTTTGACATGGAATGACCCCTTTTTAAGTTTAAAAATCAGGTGTTCAAACCAATCAACCAGAGCACAACCTGGAAAGTAAGTACACCATATGTTTTCTTCACTGAACATGAGAACTGTACTGACAACTGTTTTTGTTTCATCTCATTTACTTAATGTTGTGCTACAAGTATGATGTTCAACTTTTTTTCAGATCATCAAATAAGAAAACATGGCTAGAAACGAGCCTTCCCAAAATTAAATAGCATCTTTTCCTCAAGAAAACTTTTTATTCCCCACAATTTACCTTCAATGAAATACAGTGCAATTCTATAAAGTGGAGAATGGCTTTACACAGTCCTACCAACACTCAACTATAGGCTATTACTACACCATACCCAGGAGTAGAAAAATATTCTGAAATCTGGTGGCCAGCTAAATTTCTTAGTGGCCAGTCACTGGACCTGCCGAGGGGGGAGTATATAATATCAAAAGTCATGTACACTTCTGTCCAAAAAATGTTCAACCCTCAGCTTATTTCTCTCTCCCTGACACAAAAAAAACGGTACATTTTTTGTTTTGTTTTTTGTCAGGAGCTCGCAATTTTTGAATAACCGTAATTTTCGTCATTTATCCCTAGACTTTGGAATTCACACAATTTTTTGTTTTTTTTTACCTTCGTATAATTCGCAGATTGTGACATTCAGATTTAAAAAAAATCTACGTATAATCCGCACATCACAAATGCTGATCCAGAAGCGGAATTTGACAGAAAAGTTGGACACATAAAAGACCCCGGAGACCGAAAATTAAAAAAAATATATATGATCTAACTGAGTGAAATTCATTTTTAAAGGAAACTGTCAGATACAAACATGTACTCAGTTGAATAGTGCATGTTTACTGTTCATGAATACTGGCGAACGAGTTCATTTTCAACAATGTTAAAGGGCATTTCGGGATACATATGGCAAAGGAAGTGTACCGTCAGAATCCTGTATTCACAAATTGGTGAAAAAAAATTAGAAACAGGAAGTTTTCTCAATCAACATGCAGGAGGCCGGAAGATGTCTGAACACATGTTGTAGGATGTAAAGGAGCAATTACTGGCATCACCAACAAAGTCCTTAAGAAGACTTTCACAAGAAACTGGTATTCCTTATTTCTCGTGTCTAAGAGCTGCCAAAAAGGCGAAATTGCACCCACATCACGTGTCTGTAGACCAAGAGTTGGTTCCAGAAGATTTAGACAAATATGTACAATTTTGTATATGGTTCCAATGTTTCGTTTAGGAACATCCTGGGATTTTGGACATTACACAGTTTACGGATGAAGCCAGGTTTCATCTGAGAGACTACATGAACTCACAAAACACACCTATATGGGCAGAACAAAACCCACATGACATTCATATGGAGCCTTTACATTCAGAGAAAATCGGGGTGTGGTGTACCTTGCCCCGTAAACGAGCTATTGGTCCCATATTCTTCGATCAAACTGTTACCACGGAGGTGTACTTAAACATATTCAGTGAATTTGTAAATCAGTTAACAGATGACAAATTAATGGGACCTTACTTTCAACAAGATGGCACAACATGGCACACATCTAATATAAGCAAGAGGGAAATTAAGTTATTTCGTTGACCAAGTAATCTCGAAAAATCTGTGGCCGCCAAGATAACCACCTGATTTCTTCCTGTGGGGTTTACGGAAAGGATGAGTATACCAAAATAAGCCTTGAACAATTGCTGCCCTCAAAGACTCAATATGGCAGGAGGTTGCTGCCATTACCAAAGCCACATTAGCACGTCTTTACAAATTTGCAGACTCGTGTACAAAAGTACAAGGATGCTGGAGGGGGCCATTTTCAGCATATGCTTTAGAAAGACCTTGTTTTGCAAGATACAAGTTAAGTGCATGTCAATTATCACAGGGAACCATACAGAAATAAAAAATTCTGGAGGAATGTTTGTGTTTCCTAGAGAGAAAATCACCCAGTATGAAAAACCATACCAGATGTGCCAAATTTCAAAAATTGAAACCATAAAACATTTTCCGTAAATCTTTAGTCAATATGCTCTACTGACTGACCGAACAAATATATTAATTAAAAGAAGATTTTTATGCAAATCATTTGTCAATTTTAATCAATTTCATACACTATAATTAAAATATTAGGCACTACTGCCCATGTACAGCAATTAAAAAATGCAATCAGCACATAATTATCTCATTAGTATGTTACAATTTAGTTACAGACACAGATAAAAATTTCATTTGCAACTGTGAATTATTAAAATTGCAGTAACTTTTTAAGTTTTTGACTATAAATTTTTTGTGCTAACCTGTTAGAATACCTTTGAAAAATGCAATTTTAAGTCTTATGTGAGGATGATATTTTTCATTGCTCTCTATCTCTCTTTTTAGCAGTTATTATTGCCAATTGTAATCCTACAGAAATTTTTAAATTATGCCATCATGTTAGAATACCTTTCAAAAATGCAATTTTAAGTCTTTTGTGAGGCTGATATTTTTCATTGCTCTCTCCCTCTCTTTAGCAATTATCGCCAATCCTAATCCATCTTACAGAATTTTTACTGAGTGTTTTCCACTAACTTAAGCTGCAAGAAGAGGTCACATACTGGATTGACTTTTTTTTTTTTTTTTTTTTTGGTGTGTGGTGCTGAAGTATATACACAATCAATACAAGAAAATTCTATTACAGAATATGCATACTCCTACCTCTTTTTTGATCTTCTTTTTCAACTTAGTCTTCCTCCCTTTTTTCTTCTTCTCTTTTTTCTTCTTCTTCTTCTTCTTTGACTTAGTCTTAGAAGAGGCTGATGCATTCATTGAATCAAAAGGTACTTCATCATAAGGCTCATCATCAGGATCTATTGGTTCCTTTTCTATGACAGCAGGTATGTTATTATTATCCATCTTATCCTATAAAAATTAAGACCATTTTTTTTTTTTTTTTTGCTCCAGTAATTGAAGAAACAGCTTCAACATAATAAATACATAAAAAGCAAACTTCAGATCTGTAACTATATGGACACACAATTATGCAATATTCCTCAAAATTATTATAAATCTTATTAAACATGCAGTAGATAAAAACAGCAGATATGAGTAATTTCCTACCAAATAAAGCCTGTATTAATTATATATTTATGTAATGGATTTAATTTATTTTTGGAACAGCTGTACATTATGTGGAAACAGGCCTTTTGTTGTTTTTTTAGCAGTAGCAACACTTGCTAGTGACTTTATTTTTTACTAGCAAATTGCATTATCTGTTAGCGAAAGTTTATTAACATTGTACAAAAGAAACTTTAACATGTCCCCCTCCATTAGTCAATCATGACACATTTCGATTTCACTCCTGTAACTGTCACATTGTAATGCTGAAAAGATTATAAATATTTAGATATATCTCACCATGACCTGACAGATTAATTCTAACAATTTAATTCAAATACAAATATTCAAAAAACATTTTTTTATTTAATTTTATTCATAAAATTCATAGGTATGGTATGGAGGTTACAAAAGCTGTTGGAGGATTTTCAACTTTTGTTCATCTGTAAGAAGAATCACGACAAACATTTTGGCATGTTTTTTCATCCCATTTCCATTGACAATTCAAGTTTTATCAAAAATTATATGAAGTTATAGCACATCCAGGGCGCAAAATTTGCAGTCACCCAGTCGCCAATAGCGATCAGAAATTTATTGTTGGCGAGCAGTAAAAATATTAAATTGTTTTCCTGTTCGGCATTCGATGTTGTTGGGCGGTATCTTCACAAAAATAATTTGAACTGTAATGGTCTCTTCACTTTTAGTATTAGTAAAATGTTATCTTAAAAATATTTCAGTGTGAGAGGCAGATCTTGAGTATTATATTTAACTGTATATATAATACTCAAGGAAAAAGGAGCATGGTGGTGGAGGTGCTGACAATTCGCTTTATGGGGGGAATTAGTTATTTCTTTTCCTCTAGCACTCAAAAATATTGGCTTTCCTAGTTTAATACAACCTGGAGGGTTATTATTACTACTATTATTTTCTGAGATCTCAGCTGTAGCACAATTGCAGAGTTGTATATATAAATAAATATTTGCATACACAATCATTGAAACAGAAAACTTACTGCAAATTCACTGTCTCTTGCATGTCACAGTGGTGTGATAGAGAGTGATATTTTTTTTTTTTTTTTTTTTTTTTTTTGGCTAGTAGAGTTAGACCTGAAATTTTGAGCCCTGGCACTATATCAATTCTTCATTGATATATTTAAATGATATATGGACAGCACCAATGTGTAGACCTACCGTCAAACTACGGTAAGTGCAAACGCCCACCCCCTTTATTTCAACTCAGCTGGTACTAGATATATCGAGGTATGGAGGTTACAAAACACATTATCCACATTATCTAACGCTAAACGCGGGGAAACAGAAAAATTAAAGATGAAAAAGCCAATTGTTGGTTGATTTCCACTGTTTTTATAACAACTTTATACCATGTAAATAAATAAGGTGTAGAGATATTGCAATGCAGCAATATAGTGTGCTTTAATTTATGCTCTTCGAAAGTAATCTTTAAAAAAAAAATCAAGTACTGACAGAATTAAATTTTATCATTTTCTACTAAATGTTATAATGGAACTACACAAAGATAATGCATTTTAAGTCAGCTCAGAATACTAGAGCAGTTTTTATTTTTCAAATTCACAGGAACTGTGTGATGACTACTCTTGAACAGTTTTTTTAACTTTTAACGAACAATTATTGAAGCAGATGTACAACTTTACATAGAGTATATTCGTTCGCAATGCTCTCATTAAATGTAAGTTTGTTTTTTAAATTTTAATTGTTCTGCTTTTGATTAAGAGCTGAAAGGTTTAATAAATTAATCAGAACATTTGCATATTTACATAATCTTATATTGTATATTTACATAATCTTGAGGGATGGTGCATTGCTTGCCGTTTTTGTCCTTTCCCTAATTCTCACGAATTTGACTTTTGCAAAATGGCATGTTAAAAAAAAAAAAAATTAAAATGTGGGTCACAAAGAACGCATAAAATTTGTAATTATGGGTCCTTTTATTTTTTGTTTTAAGGTAATCTACGAGCTACAGCACATCAGTGGCAGCACTGCAACGGATGTAGAAGGGCTTTATTGCAGCTTAACGGCGCTAAGGCACTATTTTTTAGGCTTAGCAGCGCTGAGGTACTTTTCGTAGTTAGGTGGTTGCGGAAGATGGGTAAAATTTTTTTTTAGGTAATCATATATTCGCAAATAGCGAATACTGTGATTTATACACAATCATAACCGAAATATTCATATTGCTAGGATGAGGTTAAACCGTCTAATCATATAATAGGACACCTCACTGAACATAAGGGTAAAGAGGATGTAGTTTGTTTCTGGGTTTAACTTTCACTGTGAGCTTTTAAAAGGGCTACATGCCATTGGCCGTCCATGATTTAGGGCAGGGGAGGTGCACCCAACCATGTGGAAAACTCTGACCCCTAATGAGAAACTCACACCTCCGGACCTCAGCACAGACTTCATTGTAAAAAGTAGTGAGAAAAGTTACTTTTTAGGAGAAAAAAGTGACCAATTTTTTTTTTTTTTTTTTTAGTGACTAAATAGTGACTGCTCAAATAATTGAAAACCAGACTAAACTGTTTAAAACGATAGAAAACACACACACACAGTATATGGATAGAACATATAATTTGCACTTTGAACGGATTTACTTTATTCTTTGCTCAACAGTGAACAATTCACTTTATAATTTGTGATGGAACATATGTTAATCAATGTGATTATCTGTTGTAAAAAACAACAACAATATATTGGATGGGCAGGTGATTCCTTTCAATATTTTTTTATACACAACTGTTTGTGAAAATTGCAACACGAAGAAGGAGGAACCATGCGATTTGGATGAAATTTATACCAAACATTACTGATATGACTGTACATAAGTGATTTAATTTTCGGAACAATACAACAATTTTTACCTGCAAAAATCCGTATCTTATGAAGCCTCTGCGAGCTGCAATAAGAGCTTCGAGACGGGTTGGCATTGAATCGAAAAGGCGTTGGATGGTGTTCTGGGTAATTGCTTGACAGGCAGCATAGCATGTATACGTGGCCACAGATCACTGGTACTGACCGCTGGAGGACTTTGAGGGGCCAGTTGCCAAGTGACCATATCCCAGACATGTTCAATAGGCGACATGTCTGGTGAACGTGCAGGCCAGGGAAGAAGCGGTATCTGCTGTGCTGCGAAGAGGGCTTGAACATTCCTGGCAACATGAGGTCAGGCATTGTTCTGCTGGAATATAGCGCCTGGAGTGCTGCTACGAAGGAAGGTATGACTTCTGCCTGTAGAACTTCCATGATGTAGTGGTCGCTGGTGATATTGCCCTCAAGTCATAGCAGCCGAGATCGTGAACGTTACCCAATGCAGGGTTCATACACTTTTTTAAAGAAAATAAATTCCAGGAGTTTTCCAGGAGTCCGTAAAAAAATTTCCAGGAGTCCGTAAAAAATTCCAGGAGCCCAAACTTTTGCTAGAATCGCAGTGCGTTGCTGCCTATTTGCAAATTACGGTAAAGTTTACAACTTATTTTTTTTCTTGTGTTTCAAGGTTTATTGACCATCATGTGCAACTCTGAGTGCTAGAAGCAGTCGCACATCTCTAATTTAGGGCCACTTGTTGCAGAGAAGGGACAGAGCCAATGCCATCAGACAAATACACCACCCATACCTCATATGGGACTCAAAACCACACCCACCTCGGGCGAATGGTCAGACCATTTGGCCGCCGGGGCAGCACTACACATTTACAATACATCGACTGAAAGCAGAAAAGATATATACACATTAGTAAGGATGGGAAATTCTGATTCATTAAAACCTTAAACATGCTTCCTTGCATTTCTGAAACAAACAAAATAAAATACATGCATGATACTGATATTTTTTTCCCTGTAACTCAATATTTTTTTACAGTGCCTACATATCAGAAAGCAGGCACTGAGCTAAAGTAAAAGATCCCAAATCTTTCACAGAGCATGAATCATGTAAACCTCAATAATGACACTAAGCATCACCAAGCTTCACAGGATTTTTTTTTTTTTTTTTTTTATCCACTTTGATATAAACCTAAAAGGCAGGATATTCCATGCTCTAGAATTCAAGAAACTGGATGGAAACAAGAACCTAAAAAGCTGGAATGCCCAACCCTTAGGAGAAACAGGAACAAAAGAAAAAAAAAGAACAGATTCTGTTTTTACTTGTATAAAAATACTCCGAACTTTCTATTTACAATATGTAACATGCCTTTATTGGATGGCAGACAGTGAAATACTGATGTTTCTGTATGCCTACTTAGTATGAGGGAAACATTTAAATGCATATTTTTGCAACATGTACTTTACCTTCTCTACCTGGATTTATTGTTTATTTTTGATATTTTTGAAAACTGGCTACTGGTTAAAAATTTTAGGTAATTTAATACATGAAAATGTTTGACCAACTTTTTTAATGCACCCTGTATGTCTAACTATTTTGAAAGCTAAGAAAAAGCAATGCTCAGAGTGCCTAAAAATGTTTTTTGATTACGCGCTTTTCCTGGAAATTTGTCATTTTATTCCAGAAATTTTCATCTGGTTTCAGTATGTTCTTCGAAACTTAATGCATGATAATACACATACAAAAGCCTTCAATTCCGCCGAAATTTTAGTTTGTTCTTAGGGACCCTGAGGCCCTAGGGGATCTTTTACTTAAAAACTCGATGGGGAAAAATGGTGTATATCGAAGAAATGAGTTGAAAATGGCTGACATTTGATTAATACGCAGTGTGCATGAGCTTGATCAATTCTTCCACAGATTTGCATGCCGCTAATTGCTACGAAAGAAACCAGGTGAATTCCTTTTAAAAGGAATACTTCTCTTTTCTAGCAGGTAAAGTTTCCCCCGTTTTATGGACGCAATATAAAGCCGTATGGGAATAAAGTTTCGATTGGGAATTGCTGTTGACTTACATTTCCTCTCCCCACTCCACAGCCACTAATGACCACAATATAAACGAGAGGGGAAATAAAGCAGAATGGGGAAAAGCAGAATGGGAAGACACAGTTTTGTTATCTAAAAATTAGTTCATTAAGAAAAAGGTACATTCTTGTAGACATATAACTTCAAGAGATAGGATGTTTCCTACCCCTTTAACAATTCTTGTGTTGCATGAGTTTTTCATGAAGTTCATCAGCAACAAGCAACAGAGCTTTTTCTTTTTCTTTGACACTGTGTCGCAGGGCATTTGATTTTGCACGCAATGTTAGTGAGCTTTTTGATTCTGCCTGATCAGCATACATTTCAGAGGATTTTTTTAAATTCAGAAATGCCTGTTTCAAGTCTTTCTTTCTTTGATTTAAGACATGATATGTCTTCCATTAGCAGCATTCTTTTTTCTCCCCGCATACATTTCTTTTGCTGGGTTTTCTTCTGTGCATCCAGGTAAGCTACATACTTTTAACGAGCACAGGCAACACTCAGTAATAGCTCTTTTGACAATTCAACATCTATTTTCCTAACTGTATTTACATGGTCAACAATAATTCTTCTTGCTACAACAGATTCTTCTCTTAAATTCTCCACCATGATTTTTTTATTTGTAGAAAATCCTCTTTCAACAGTGGCCCGCCCATGGGATAGAAGCAGAACTTTCTTTGCATCGACAAGGATGAGAAGTATCTTCATGACTTCCCAAAGGTGTCTATACTTATTAGCAACAGTAGCATGGTAAAACTCATCTAGTCTGTGAGTTCTTGGATCAAAATTTGTGAGCTTAGCCTTCCTTTCATTGAAAAGTTCCTGTACTAAATTACTATACTCCTTTATGATATTATCACAATTTGCTTCCAAAATTTTCTTTGAATCAACAAGGATGAGTAATATCCTGCTGAACTTCTGAACCATATCTTCTGAATTTCCCAAAAACTTTCTTGGGTCTAAACATGTCATTAACCTAACCAATGAATACTGTAAAGGGGATTTTTCGAGTAACTTCTTAGTAACTTGGATCAAAAAATGCCTACCTTGTAACTTAAATTCCATAATCTGTTTGTCACTGACATTTTGGCTCTTCTTTAGTTCCGTTATTAATTTGCTTGCAACAAAACCAATCATGATTTTACTCTTATCTTTGTAATTTGTTTCATTTATTTCAATTTTCAGCAGTTTAAGAGGACTATTTACACTGTTCATTATGTTACCCTTTATGAATTTTTGCATCACTTCTTTTAACAAACTATATAAGTCATGAGCCAAAAAGGTAAGCATTGGTTGGTCAGTCTGATAAACAGTCAAAAAATATTCAACACTTTTAGCCACGCTAACAAAAAAATTACATTTGACAAGAAAAAGTGGGTCTTTAACATGTTTCTTCACCACATCAAATGACTTGTTTTGAGGGTCAGGTAATATCTTTTGTTGAACCTTGCTGACATATAATGAAATACTTGGCAAAATTTCAATAGCTCTTTCAACAACACTCACATTTTCAAGTCAACGGTGTTTGCAAAACTTTAGCGGAAAGACATTGCAGTTTATCACTTTTGAAAAGTCTTCACGTTTAGCTGGTGAGTCCTTGAATACATAATACAATGCTTGAATAGTCTCACCAAGTTCTGGCATTATTTTGCAGCCACTGTTGAAAGCAATATGAACAATATTGCAATCCACAACTGCCAACATTCAACAAAGAGGCATGGCCCTCTAGTTTTAATGCATTCAGCATCATATCATAAACTTTCCAACTGACATGGGGTCCATCCATGGACAGCTGATGCAAGTTACCAGAACCTAAGCCGGAACACTTTTCTTGAATTTTACTACACAATACATCAGCAGTAGCATGTCCTTAAAAGTCAGAGCCTAAGTATCTTGTACAAACTTGCCTACCATCCCAAAAACTAACATGAGAATCCAACTGTTTTTTGCTAGTTTCCTTGTTAAGGGTCTCGTCAAACAGTAACTCATATCCATCTTGAGATTTGACTCTTCCCTTTAAAAGTGAAATAAAAAATGGTGCAATACTAAAATCAGAATATGCACATTTTTTTCACCAAAAGTGAACTTCTTTGCAATGCTACTGTCAGGGAACATTAAGGTCAGTACAGATTGGATGTTTTCACATGACTTATATGAATAATGTGAAGTAATGACTTTCAACGTCCATAGAATTTCTGCTTTTAGCACATTGTTTTGGGAAAACGAATTTTCAAGACTTGTCAGATACTGCAGGTTTTTTAACAGGAACAGCACCATGTGACTTCTGGTAAAAGTCTTGGATATCTACTGTTTGCTTCTGTTTAGCTGCCAATAAAGAAATATGCTTTTTACTAGCCACATGACTAGTAATGGCAGACTCACCCATATTTGAAATATTGAAGCAACGATCACATACTTTGCACTTTGCTTTAAACTTAGAAGTATCTCATGATAATTAACACAGCAAACTTGAAAATTTCGCCGCCGTGGAGCGGGAATCGAACCTGCATCTCCCGATTTACGTTTGAGCGTAAATCGGGAGATGCAGGTTCGATTCCCGCTCCACGGCGGCGAAATTTTCAAGTTTTCTGGTGCGATTTAATTCACGTGTGAAACAGTAATTACATACAGTCAATTCGGCAATGTCCGAATGCTGTGTTAATTATCATGACATATTTGCCATGTATTATGAGAAAAATATTTCTTCAACTCTGAATTAGAAGTATCTTTCAGCAAAAAATCCTTATACTTGACATTATCTAGCCAAGCTGGATTAAATATACACTTACCACCTGGCATAAATAACTACACAACAATAAATTATTCTGACTAATAAAACAGAACAATGTTCTCATTACCAATTTACAAGGAAGACCAGCCAAATGCCTCTGCAATCGGATGTAGGTAAAAATACCCCCAGAGAAAATACCTCTGAAAACTGAAAAGCGGAAAAAATGCCCCCGGAAGAAATACCCCCAGAACAAATGGTTCACTGTAAACTGCCACACAGGAACACTGATGTGTGGCAGTGTTCCGGTGTGGCAATTTACCGGCAACCCTGCCACATATCTTCAGCAACTTGGCTACAAAAGTTCAAGTGGGGGGTGGGGGTCTATACAGATTGCTGTTTCTGGACCTATATTGAGAACTGAATTGGGAACTCCAAACGAATTTCGAGAAAACGTTCCATGTAAGCCAAGCAAGAATTGTACTTTAATTTTAAGAAATAAATTGCAGAGGATCCGACATACACTGAGGGGAGGGGGTGCTCAACCCCCAACTTTCGTAATATTAGATTCTGGGCCGCTGGAGTCTGTCAGTGTGTATCCAGGCTGTTCCCCTTGAAGTGCCCGCGAGGTTCGTGAGCTTGGTGGGGGGATTTCCCCCAAAATTTTAAAATGGACGTAGAGCTGTTAACATTAGTATCATGCTTTATATGATTCTGTACACAACCACGAATTTTCAGGAGAGGACTTTTATGGTGAAACACTCTGGCTGCCTAACCACCAAACTAGTTCAGCATAAAAAGAAATACAAACTTTAACCAAACTAGTCAGCATAAAAAGAAATACAAAAATTCCAGGAGTTTTCCAGGAGTCATTAAAAATTGCCTTCTTTCCAGGGCCCTGGAAAATAAAAATTTAATTCCAGGAGTTTTCCAGGAAATCCAGGAAGCGTACGAACCCTGCCAATGACACCCCACACTATCACACTCGGAGTTCGGCCTGTATGACACTCAACAATGCATGCTGGAAGAAGGCGCTCACCACAATGCCGTCTAATGCATATGAGGCCATCATGGTAGTCCAAGTTGAATCGGAACTCATCTGAAAACACGACATGTTGTCAATTAGCACGCCATTGTCTGCATTGAAAACCCCATTGCAGCCTAAGGTGCCCATGGTTTAGGATCAAAGGAATCTGCTGCAAAGGGATGCGTGCAACCAGTCCTCTGTGCAACATACACGTTGAACTGTGGAGGCAGACAATGCCACACCTGTTGCAGTGCTCCACTGTTGTGCTAACACTTGCGAATATGCGGAACGGTTCGCCACTGCCATGTGGACGAGGTGTTGTCACATTTCTCGGTCCACTGCCAGATTATCGATGCACCTGGTTCTCCTCGGTCCACTGCCGCCACACGCACATCACTATCATGGCGTTATGTCTCGTCCGAGCCGCAATGCCACGGTGCGAAAATGCACCTTCACGTAGACCAATCATTCGTCCCTGTTCAAACTCTGTCGTATGGTGATATTGTGCCCTTCGTTGTCGCCAAAGCATTGCTGAATCCTGGAGACACTTTCATAACTCGCTGTCCGCGATGCACTACCGGTGTGCATCCTAAACAGCCCTCTCTTTATATCCCTCACTCGACTGTTCAGGCGGCGCTGCTGGGTCAAGACATGCGCATGCGCAATGACTGCATTTCTAATCATTTGCATGTCCTACCCTGCTCTGCATATCCTGTAAGTTTCATGTGATTACCATCATTCCTTCATGGTGTTGCAATTTTCACAAACAGTAGGTTATTTTATCAGCATGATGGCATTTGACGATTTATAGCAAATAAGTATGCAAACACTAGCAAAATAAGTATGCTCTAGAAATTATTACATATACAAACTACAACAGGTTTATATAATGAAAGACTAATAATAAAGAATGAATGTAATGTTTACAATTTGAAAATTATTTTTTTTAATTTGAAAAAAAAAAAAAAGATAAAAAGTTTCTTTCTAGATGTGTACTACTGTATACTGAAGTGAACCATAGTACATTGTTAAAGTTTACTATTATACTATGTCATTAGCTTTAAAAATATATATATATAAATATTTTGTAATATAGAGATCATTTATTTTAAACGGAAATCTAAGAAGAACAACAAAACAAGGCAATATAAAATAAAGGGTGTATCTGAAATAATTTCACTCTTCAAATATCATTTACTTTTCAAATAAATTTCAGCAATTTACTTTGAAAATCAAATGCGTAGAGGGAAAATTACTTTTATGCTTCTTAATGAATAACAAGAAAGATGACACCGAATTTTCGGATGTAATAAGCATGTCTTTTGAATGCATTCTGATGCAAATTAAATTTATCAAAGCTATTCAAAATCGATGGAACCGGTTTGGAAAACAATCAATTGGTTCCAACAAATCGATAAAATATCCAGAAATAGAAACATCTACTTAGTTCTACCAGTGGCTAAAAACTATGTTACGAAAATTAACAAATGGTGAACAAAAAAGTTTATCATAACACAAAGAAGGTACCAGAGACGAAGATATTCTCAAATCAAACAGTTAAAATGAGAAATATAGAATGAAACATGATATATGTCTATGTCTGCTAGCGGAAAAATTTTGCATAACGGAAAAGTTTAAAATTATTCTTCATTAATACAGACATTTGCGTGGACCAGGAACATGAAAAAAAGGTCTTCGCTCTTTCCACGTTTATAAGTGAGTCACGGAAAAATTCTCATTGGCCACCACTGGGAACCAAACCCAGAGTCTTCCACTTGCGTGACGGGTATGCTTCCACTACACCACAGCGGCCTCGAATTCCTCCAGACTCACACACGCTAACTGCCAAGCCAATTTGGCAGGTTGCTTCTTGGAGCCCCGCACAATGCTGGGGATTCACCAAAGATGGTAAGCAGCAACTGAAGAAATAATAAGAAGACAAATAATTAATTAATACATACATTTGACATTGACCAGGAACGTTAAACAAAGGTCTTTACTCTTTCCACGTTTATAAGCGAGTCACGGAAGTTAGCGTGTGTAAAGTCTGGAGGAAAAATCAGAAATCACAGGCAAAATATTTTCCATCAGGAGCTGCATCCGCTGCAGAAAGAATTTTTCAAATTGGAGTTTTAGAAACAGAGATATCGGGAGAAACAAAACTTACTTTTACGCCCTAGCGGAGAATCTATGCGTAACTTTAAGAAGTGACCATACCTAAAATAGTCTTCGACATAAATAAAATCAAAAGGTAAAAGATTTTTTTCAATCGGCCGTTTAGAAGCAAATATATCGAATAAAATGTATTTTGAATTTGGCATTATCTGCATTTACACCCTCTGGAGGCAAAATTGTGACTGGTGGGAAAAAAAAAAAAAACGAAATAAAGGATCATCATTTGCACATTTCAAGCTTCCCAATGCAAAAAGAATTTTTGAAATCGGGCAATTGGTTGCAGACATATGGTGTCCACAGATGGACGGACAAACCGATAACATAAGCAGGATCTTTTTTTACAAAAGACATGCTAAAAAATTAAGAAAACTACTTTTCCGAATTCTTCACGTAACTGGCTGAAATTTGTACATATACTATTATTGGCTAGGAGATGACGACTTTAAAAATTTTAAGTGAATCAGCAAAAACGTTTTTAAATTAGCAGTAAAATGCCGATTACGAATTCTGGGCATGCCAGCCACATGATATAGAGAGTAAATAAAAAATTACGGCCCATTTAAAAAGTTTTTAATTGATTTATGCGAAATTTGGAGGGCTCTTTCTTATTAGCGATTTATGGTGTCGATCAAAATTTCGGAGATTTTCATGAAAAATCCACGGAGATAAACTTTTGTGATATTTATTTCACTTGAAAAAATCCTTGAGAGAACCCGCTGGCTGTTGTGGGCGGGGCCACTGCCTCTTGCTTTGTTACGAAGCTCTCGCTCTTGTTGCTGCAGCAAGGTGAGTGGTGAGTTGCGTTTACAACTCGTGATCCCACCCACGTGTTCACAGAAATAGGTGTTTAACAAAACAATTTATTTTTGTTTCAGCGTTTCTTTTTTCATCTGACAAAAAATCCCCTAAATAGATATAAAAAACAACAACGCAAAACTATGGCTAAATTGAAAAAAATACGGGCACACTTAAGAAGGTGAGAATAGTGACAAAATTTTAAAAAAGGTAACAAAAAGTGACAAATTTATAAAAAGGTGACAAATAGTGAGAAAAGTGACTTGCGCCGAGGTCTGCACCTCTGACCAATCGGCAACCGGGACGGAAAAAAGAGAATTTAAGGTCCATTGTCTAGACCAGGGGAAAACAAAAACCCAAAATTTTCAGGTGCTGCCTCCATTTTTTTTAAGAGCCAATTGAATTTTTTAAAGAGATACGAGGAGAAAACCAAGTGCAATCTACACTGCTGGCCACCCAAAATGCAACACCAAGAAGGAAGCATCCGATTGGCCTGAAATTCACAGCATGCGTTGACCGCGAGAGGACATGCAAACGATTAGCATTGCACGGCAATGCAAGGTGTGTTGTGCTGCCGGACCTGTGCGCTAGAAGCTTCCTGATGCCTCGTCGCAGAATACGGCAGTCATTCCAGCATGTTTCGCAGTTCGACGGAGGACGAATAATGGCTTATCGCGTTAGTGGTTTATCGTACCGAGACATCAGCACCCGTGTGGGACGACATCCAGCCATAGTGAGGCAAGTATGGATTCGGTGGGTGCAAGAGGGACGGACGGACCGACGTGAGCGATTGCCGCAGCCGCGGCACACCACCGAACGAGAGGACCGGCATGTTATGCGGCGAGCATTGACGGCTCACACCGCCACATCACGAACGTTAGTGCAGGAATTAGGGTGTGTTGCGCAACAACCTGTATCAGCACGTACCGTTCGACATCATCTGTAGGAGCGGGGACTAGTCGCAAGGCGGCCATTGCTCCGATTACCATTGATGTTACACCACCCGTGAGTGCGGCGGCGGTGGGCCGTTGAACACAGCACCTAAACTACGGAATGGCACAACACTGTCTTCTCCGATGAATCCCGCTTCTGCCTGCAACACCACGATGGTCGGATCCACATGTGGCGGCACCGCGGTGAGAGATTGTGTGACACCCTGCATTATGCATCGCCATACCGGTCCGTCGCCTGGCGTTATGGTTTGGGACGCAATTGGATATGACACCAGCACTCCTCTGGTACGCATCGCCGGTACACTCAACAGCCACCGCTACATCTCCGACATTTTGGAGCCTGTAGTCCTCCCTTACCTGCAGGTCCTGCCAGTGGCCACGTTTCAACAGGACAATGCGCGCCCGCACAAGGCAAGCATCGTGCAACTATTGTGTGACACCCTGCATTATGCATCGCCATACCGGTCCGTCGCCTGGCGTTATGGTTTGGGACGCAATTGGATATGACACCAGCACTCCTCTGGTACGCATCGCCGGTACACTCAACAGCCACCGCTACATCTCCGACATTTTGGAGCCTGTAGTCCTCCCTTACCTGCAGGTCCTGCCAGTGGCCACGTTTCAACAGGACAATGCGCGCCCGCACAAGGCAAGCATCGTGCAACTATTCTTCACGGCCCACCAGGTGTCAGTGCTGCCGTGGCACGCCTGTTCTCCCGATATGTTGCCCATCGAACACGTCTGGTCGCTGATCGGCAACCGAGTGGCTCGGCAAGCACCACCCGCGGCTACGCTTGCTGAATTGTGGCAATGTGTGGAAGCAGCCTGGTCCGACATACTCCAAGCCCACATCCAAAGCCTCTTTCGTTCGATGCCGCGGCGTGTAGCGTCCGATATTGCCAGCCATGGGGGCCACACGAACTATTGATGTCTGCGTGTTCTGCAAGTCGCACGGACCTGTAACCTCAATCGTTTCATTTTTGTATCTGTTGTTATGTGTCCAGTAAATCTGGCTTTGCTATCTCGTGTCCTTCTTGGTGTTGCCTTTTAGGTGGCCAGCAGTGTAAATAAAATAAATAAAAAAATGCCACATTCAGAATTGTGACCATCAGTCCAAATTATTATACTTCTTATATACTGTTCAAACAATTCAGTGAAAAATCTTCAACTTAAACTAGGCAACATATTTATATACTTGAATAAAAAGTTGCACTTCAAAAGAGGTTTTCATTGCAAAAAATTCACTTTGCCTTCTGGTGTACCACATTCAATAACAGCACTAATGAATAAATACACTCATAAGCACCTCATACAAAATCAGTGCAATGGCTAAAAGTGCCCACACACACTCTTTAGTGTCATGCCAAGGTAGGGAGATTAAGCACTGACCATCTGGGGTCTAGATTTTGACCAGAGACAGTCGTGATTCTTGAGTGACAGTTTTGTGAAACACGTCTCATTTGCATAAATATCCTTAAAAGAGCGAAAATGCCTTTTTCTTATAAAAAAAAAAAAAAGATGCATAAGATTTATCTGACTATTTTGATAAATGAAAAGCTGAAAACGGATAGAAAAAACCTCAAGACTACAGTTCTGTCCCTCCCAAGGTCAAGATTTTAGGCAGGCATTGAAGAGCTTCACTCCACGCCATACTTCACCTCTGGGCACCAAACTCTCTCTATTGCTGGTGTGACATTCAAACAGTAAGCATGTATGTGCACCTTAAAAGAACATTCCGATGCACACTCCAAATGAGTGCAGGCACCTCTTTCTTGGACTGCACTGCATAACTTCAGCCTGAATCACTACTGAAAGATAGAACTCTGCTGGCGGTGGTACCAAAAATTTATGTTAGCAAACTTCATCATTCTAATTGTATGATAATTAGTGTATAATAAAAGCGCAAACATAAAAAATTTGTATACTGCATTTGTTGTTTTATTAAATATATGCTTCATAACAAATTCAAATTTTGAGAATGGAACTTGAAATAACATTTTCAAAATGAAATTTGGAAACTCAGGCACCAAGAGAAAATTTTCAGTCGCAGCGGCAAGCGGGCGCCTTGGATTTGTCTACCCCTGATCTAGACGGTAGTCTTCAAAATTATTTCGCTGCTTGGAGAAAAAACAGCAGAGAGATTATGCACCCATTAAGTTTTGTGCAAGCAAAGAATATTTTTACTATAAGCTACTCTTTCTCTTATCCCATAAAAATCACATATCTATTTTAGTGTTCTCCCCAGAGCCCTTTTACTGGGCGGCATGCCCAGCTAATTTTCTGTACCACCCAACTAAATTTTCTTTAATGAATGTTTTCACAATGGACATAATGGTAAGAGTGAAAAACTTATTCCCATATACATCATCAATTTTGATGAAAGCTGGCTGAAATCTGTGCCGAAAAAGTGAAACCACGGCCGGCTTGAAAAAATAAATATTTGTGACAAACTACATTGTATTATCTTAATACAGTGTTCGAATTACCCAGTGGTCCGCTGGCCATTGGAATGTAAAACTTCTGTCGGACCACTGAATTATTGATTTTACTGGTCCAGATAGATGGCTAGTAAGTTTTTTTGTTTTTTTTCTTAAGTTGTCACAAGTTCAAAAATTAATTTCTATTTTGTTTCTTACCTTGCTGCATGCATGGTTTTCTTTTCAGGTGCAAACTAGTGATAGTTTCATGAAATGCTATTGGACAACAGCTACTCTTTTTTTTTTTTTTTTTTTTTATCCCTCATGATTTGTAACGAGTGAAGGAAACAGCTAATGCAGAAAGGCAGTTTCCCAGTCTTTGCCTTATAATGGCTACAGCCATTTTTTATTACCTTCGCCTAACCCTAGTGAATGTAGCAGATACTAACACAAGACACAAACCAGCTTTTGTTACTGGCCCAAGAAAACACACCAGCACAGAAGATAAATTGGATGTGTAAAAGTAATTTTTGCAAAAGAGCAATTCACATGAAACAGTTTTAAATGGAGGACTAAAACTAACTTCATGGGAAGGTAGCAGGGATGAGCAATAAGACTAAAAATAAGGAAAGGAAGCTAAATCCTAAACAATAAAGCATATAAAAAAGGCTACTAACGTGCAAGAATATTTTGTACCCTTGGAGTCTCCTTGTTCCTTCTTACTTAAAAACAGATCAGGAATGCGCTCTTACTTTGTTATATCACCAATCCATCAGGATCTTATTCTGGAAAATTCTACTTTGTTATATCACCAATCCATCAGGATCTTATTCTGGAAAATTCTTTGTCCTGTCAGTTGCACTTTCAAATTAGAAGTTTTAAAAAACAAATATTAGAGATAATTCCACTAACATGACATTATTTTCTACATATATTGTAAATGTCTTTATTTTTTTTTTTTTTTTTACGGGCCAGTGGACATTTTGGTGGACCAGTGGTTTGCAAGTTCTAGTGGTCCGCTGGGCCAGTAGAAGATTTATTTGTAATTCTAACACTGTTAATATACATTTAATTGTCACAAGACTGTAGTCTTTGAGATCAAGTATGATTTATTAGTTAGCTCTCATATTTTTATCATTTATGTATAATTTTCTAATGTTGTTTATCAATGTTATATTACATTAATGCCTACCACACTGCTAAATATGTTTAATAAGTATAATAATGTTAAGCAAAACATTATTTTTTTTTTCGATTGGGAAAGAGGTCATTAAAAGTTCCGCCCAGCAAAAATTTCTTGCCACCCAGATGTAAAAAAAATCTAGCTGGAACACTATATTTAATTTACCTTACCTAAGAATATTAGGAAAAGGGCATTAATCACACTGAATGGATGTGAATATACTAGTTATATTTATTCAGTGCGACTCCAAGTTACATCTATTTAGTACATCTCAAGCAATAAATACACTGAACATTTGTAATTGTGTGAAATGACAGGGTTACTTACAAAGAAACTGCATATTTCTAGGATGTGAGTAACAAACATTTTTTATTTTTTAAAAATTGCTCAAATTAAGCAATTTAAATAAAAATGATTAGTAATATTTTTTTTATAAAATATACTGAATAAAAATAGCAAATCAAAATTCACAACACTCTTTAAAACTTTTGAGTCTTTACATAAGCGATTTTGCTTAATCAGTTCACCTCTAAGGCACTTTTTTACTTAGAACTACATCACTACATAATACTAACTTTCCTCTTCATATCGGGATGATTCTAGCATATTGTTTTGTCAAAGAATTGTCGTACAATGACACAACCGGGGAATCGTTACAGGGTGATGTTACTATGTCCACTGAGACAGTACTTTATGACCCTTTACCTTATAAAAAAGAAATGATAGAAGAACTAACAGATTTATCAAAAGAAATTGGATTAGAAATCAATATTGATAAAACCAAAATAATGTCAAAACAACTTAATAGCAAAGCACAAGAAAATATTAGAATAATAAAGAAATAGAATATGTGGAAGAATACATATTACCTAGGAAAAAACCCACAAAGAAATGGAATTATGGAAGAAATTGACAGAAAAAATAAAAATGGGGTGGACAGCTTTTGGTAAGTTAAAGATTATATGTATAGTGTTCTCCCCGGATTTTTTTACAGGTGGGTGGCAAGAAATTTTAGCTGGATGGTATTAACGATCCGTTCCCTAATCAAGAAACAAAAAGATGTTCTTTTGCTTAACATTATTATACTTATTAAACATCTTTAGTGGTGTGGCACGCAATAATATAACATAGCATGATAAACATTAGAAAATTGTACACAAATGATAAAAAAAAGAGTATTTACTAATAAATCATATTTAGACGTGCCAACCTTTAAAACCTAAAAATCAGGAGATATTTTACAGCTCATAAAATCACATGAGCGCTATTTTTTATCGAAATTTCTCAGATGCAGCAGCAATTTTCCAGTAGTATTATTGGTACATAGCATTTTTAATGTTTAAAAAGTTATTCTAAATGCAGACTATGTTTATCAAACTGAAATGCAAAACTTTTTTCTGGGAGGGGGGGGGAATATTTAAGAATACAGGATACATGTTCTGATCATCGTTGGGGGAAAAAAATTACAGTTACAGGGGATATTTTTGCTACGTCCGATTTCCGTTTTCGGGCATTTTCCCTCCATTTTCAAGTTAAAATACAAATATTTATGAAATAAAATGATATTTAACAACAATACTAGAGGAAACATCACGTGAAAAATAAAATTACGGTTACGGGAGAAATCTTCACTACGTCTAACTTCCGTTTCCGAAAGTTTTGAAAGACGAAACTTCCTCTTTCGAAAGTTTAGAAGAAAGTTTCAGGCGGAAAACATCCTCCACCACTACTAATTGCCCCAAAATTTCTATTCAGTTATGCATCGATCTCGTGGATAACCCAAATATTGAGAGAAAATGAGAAATTCCTCGAAGTCGTCGCACTCTCATGCCTAAAGATTACAGCAAATTTTTTTGCCCTGAACCCTCGAATTTCCGTTTTCGGAAATTTTTCCTCCATTTTCAAACTGAAATACAAATATTTACTGAATAAAATGATATATAACAACAATACTGGACAGAGGCAACAAACATCACAGGAAAAAGAACGATTACGGAAATGATCTTCATTTCGTTTACTTTAGTCTTTAAAGACGAAATACTGTCCCAATGCGTATTTTAACGAATTAGTAAAATTCTTCAATGAGTAGTTTTACGCGCCGAGAAAAATTCCAGATGCGTATTTTTACACGTCGAGAAAAATTCCCGAAGCATATTTTTACGCGTTGATAAAATTTTGATGCATACTAGACACGTAATTAGATTACGCATTTTGGAGAACTCTGGTCGGCACATCACTTGAGCACTCCAGTGGAGAGAGAGAGAGAGCTACCCAAAGAAACGCCAAGAAGCGGAGCCATCGTTATACACTTGATGGCTCTGCGCGAAGCCGGGAGCCAAAGATGACATCATCGCGAAACACGGTGCGCGTAAGGCCCGGTAGAAAATCTAAATGGATGGTTGCAGGGGATTGAAATATTTCGATTGAGCAATCGAAATATTAAAAAATCCGTAAAAAAAAGACTTCTATCCGTAAATCAGTAAAATTAAGCAGAAAT
This sequence comes from Macrothele yani, assembly GCA_039090855.1. Classification (NCBI taxonomy): domain Eukaryota; kingdom Metazoa; phylum Arthropoda; class Arachnida; order Araneae; family Macrothelidae; genus Macrothele; species Macrothele yani. The sequence continues at coordinate 76,032,676 of CM077016.1, forward strand.
CCGTAAAAGTTAGCAAGTATGCAACAACCATGCTCCACTGCGATTCGAACCTGGACCCATCTCGGACAATTTGTCGAAAGCCGGTGCTCAGTTTCACAACTTTATTATGCAGCAAAGACAATAACAGCTAATATGTAAAGAAGAAACAAATTGTCAAAGATGTGATATAAAATAAAACATTAAAAACCACGAAAGTGGCGTAATGCAAAAGGAAAAATCTGCCGCAAAAAGTAAGCGAAAGGAATGAGAAAAAAATCCCAAACTAAGTGTACACAAAAAGCTACAATAGAAGATAAAACAAAGCTGACAATAACAGATTCGCAATTAGAGATGAACAAAGGAGCACATTAATAATTAATACAGACTGGAAGACCCTGGGTTCGACTCCCGGTGGCGGCCAATGAGAATTTTTCCGTGACTCAATTATAAACGTGAAAAGAGCTAAGATCTCTGTTTGACGAGCACATTAATCTTCCACAAAATGCGACGAAGAAGGGAAAAGAGACAAACATGATGCAAAACAAGAAATAAAAATCTCCACAGTAAAGCAAAACTGAAAAGCACTCCGCAAAACTTTGAAGAAACCATAAACACAGCTCGCAGCTAAGAGCGGGGAGACGTGAAACGATAAGTAGTTCACAGCTGGTGCACAAGAAGTGTGTTTGTAACCAACGTAAAATAGACCACAGCGCCTTTGTTTTTGCAGATATGAGAGGAAAAGTACGATACTGATGACTGTAAATGCCATCTTGCATCGACACAGAAAGAAAAAGATTTCACAAGCAGTTCGAAATCTTTTTCTTCTGCGTCGATCCAAGGCAGTGGTTGATGGAATTTTGACCATCGTAACGGCTAATTATCGCCGAAGATCGAGAGAATTTGACATTTATCCGGAGGGCAGGAGGAATGGCTGAAAATCCGGAGAGCTGGCACGTCTGCATATTCAACATAGATTTCAGCCAGTTTTCACTACTTATGGTGGTATGTATTTGTAGGGATAAGTTTTCCATTCTTACTATTATGTGCATTGTGAAAATGTTCATTAAAGGAAATTTACCTGGGCGGCACAGAAAAGTAGCTGGGTGGACCACCCAGTAAAAAGGCTGTAGGGAGAACACTAATGTTGTAAAATAAAGCCAGAAAACAGAGCAAAACTTTTCAATGCATAATACCCATTATGACATATGGCACTGAAAGCTGGCCAATCAAGAAAAACATCTTAGACAAATTGCAAAATACACAGCGTAAAATAGAAAGATCCAAACTACATATGAGACTTCAAGATACAGTATACAGATATAAGATCCAGAACAAAAAATGTTTAGGCACAGAAAGGTACTCAATTTAAAATGGAAATGGGCTGGCCATATAAGCAATAATGGAAAAGAGATGGATTAAAATAACAGAATGGAGACTTGGGGGGGGGGGGGTTAACGAACACTGTGAGCAACACAATGGGTACGGGCAGTCGCCCATCCCTAATTTAGAGCGAGCCAATGGTTCCAGGGAAGGGAGAGAACCATGACCGCACAAACACATCTATGCCTCGCCAGGATTCGAACTCTGATCCATCTCTTACGAATGATCAAAGCCATTGCTTAGACCACTTCGCTACCGGGGCAGTAGAATGGAGACTTAAGGGAAAAGAAGAGTGGGAAGACCACAGGGTGGATGGATAACAAACAAAACTGTAGGAAAATTGCGAAATAGAAAAGCCTAGGGTAGGAACTTTTGGAAAGAGATGAGGGAGGCCTACAGCATCAATCAGCTATAAAAAGGATTGGAAGAACTTACGTATTGCTGAGAACTATTATCACACAGTTCTTCCTTAGCACATATAATTTATTTTAAATTCGTGCAATCAATCAGTTGATTCTGCCAGACAGACATCTTCCCATTCATGAGTAAACAACTTACATGTGTAGATTAGCGTCCTAAATTATTTCGTCGGAAAAGTGCAACGTACAGATTTTAGAGTATGTAAATTAATGGTAAATAGTGCAGTATGTCTCTTAAAGATTTTTATTGTAATATTTACCTGTAAGTGTGATGCTGAGGTAAGCCTACCGCATCGGTATGGCGATGATATGAAGCTTTGCTCGGTTAAAAGGAAGGTCGTTGCTGTACCAAAATGACGGGCGGAATACAAGAGAAAGTGGTTACGTTGTTGGCAGGAGAGCGATAAATGTTGTAGTGTTACGCTACAAAAAATAGGTCCACATTATCCACCCTTGATTTTGTTGTATTCTGTACGTTGTTGGCAGGAAAAACCGGATAAAACCTCTTTGATTTGCAAATGACACTATCAGTGAGATAGAAACTGATCTGCGAACAAGGTATTAAGAGGAGAACCAAAACTGCAGTGGCAGAGCAAATCAGCTACAAACAGAAGCCATTCAAAGCAGAACAGAAAGGTATACTTTCCCAGTTTTCTGTACAACATAGAAAGGCATATTCGTATTTTCTATTTCGAAGCAGGGAATCATATGCAAAAGAACAAAAAATTCTCAACATCTGCTTTAAAAACAAATGACAAAGCATGAACGATTGAAGCGTATGAATACAACATGGTTCACTCTCCTGGCAAAAACGTATGTAGTTGCATTTGTAGTCATGCGCACGATTTACACACCGCAGTGAATCTTCCTTTCAACGGACCAAAGCTTATCATCATTGCTGTACCGATGCATTAGGCCTACTGCAGCGTCTCTTAACAGCCTCACACTTACAGGTAAATATTACGATAAAAATCTTTAAAAGACATTTCAAATATGAAACTCCTGCACCATTTGCCATTAATTTCCATACTCTAAAATCTGTACGTTGGCACTTTTACCAGGTACCAACATTTTTCCAATGAAATTATTTAGGATGCTAATCTACACATTTACCATACTTTTCAGTCATAATAAAAGTTTCGGAGTAAAAACACAATTACAATTCGTAAAGGTCCTCTTATGGGTCAGCCAAAAATAGTCAGGAAATGTGTATATTACAAAACTCACTCGCAGTAATTTTCACAGTGGCTGACAGATGCACGTCAGCACTGATTCGTAAATCTCGGAGAGTGGGCCAAGGTTGGAAATTTTGGTAAATGTGTAGATTAGAGTCTTAAATTATTTCATCAGAAAAATGTTAGTACCAGGAAAAAGTGTGACGTACAGATTTTAGAATATGGAAATTATTGGCAAATGATGCAGAAATTTCACATTTGAAATGTCTTTTAAAGAGTTTTATTGTAATATTTACTTTTAAGTGCAATGCTGTGAAGAGACGCTGCGGTAGGCTTGACATATTGCTGCGGTGACCATGTGAAGCTTTGCTCTGTTGAAAGGAAGATTCACGCACGTACAACTACAAGTATAACCACGCATGTTCTTGCCAGGAGAGTGAACCATGTTATACTCGTACGCTACAGAATATAGTTCATTCATGTTTTGTCATTTGTTTTTAAAACAGATGTTAAGAAATTTTTCGTTCTTTTGCATATGCATAGATGCCAACCTCTAAAAGTAGTTTTCAGTAACCAACATGTTCATTTTTCAGTAATTTTCAGTAACAAATTTTTTTTTCAGTAATTTTCAGTAATCCAGTCTACAGCGGCAAATTTGGGTATGTTAACACTGCAACAAATTTTAATCTGTCAGAACTATTAACAAAATAATAATAATAATAATAATACAATAAAAAATAATTTGCTAATGGGAAAATTTAAAATACTGTCTACCACGAAAATATAATAAATTACCTCCAGACATGAAGAAAAATTATTCCTTGGAATGTTGCCAAATTATTATGATAAACTGGCTGTAGTTGCCATTTTGGCCTTCCTTAGTTCAATTTGCAAAAACTTCTTCTGATAGCATAGTTCACTGTGTGCAATGCTGTTTATTTTTTTCTACTAATAAAGAAGACAGCACATGACTACTTAAATTAGGTCTGAATCATTCATGTTTTTTTTTCACAATACTGAAAATTCTTTCTGTACTTGCATTGCTATGAGGGACTATTAAAATCATTTTCATAATTTTGCTTAATGATTCATACTTCAACTGGCCACTTTCAGTTTTCATTCAAGAAATTCTGTGCCACACTTCATCCATTCTCCCAGAAGTAACAGCACAGTTAAAATTTTCAAACTGGTAGTGAGTAAATTCAGATTCCACCTTGTCAGATTCTTCTGGTTTCAAAACTGGAAACAGGGAACACATATATTGGACTGAGGCAAAAAAAAAACACTTTGCCTTAATGCTACATATGCAATTTCAGCATGACTCAGAAATTCATCATTAAGTGGAAATTTTCTTAAAATGTAATTGCAGCCTGCCTTGTAAAATTCCCTTACCTCAGAATAAAAAGTAGCCACTGTGTCTTCACTCAGATCTGCAGTTGTGCCTATATAAGATCTCGCTTTTGACCCAATTACGAGATCACAGTTTTCTTTTTGATTTCTCCTTCTTTCAAAATTTCCATCTGCAAGAGATGTTGCTGTCACATCAAATGCCGATGGCTTGATAAATCGTACAAGCAATTCAGATAACAGACTATGAAGTTTTCTTTTTAATACATGCACAAGCGGAGCTTCCTGCTGCAAGAACACATTAACAGATGTAAACAAAGGAAGAGTAGCAGATAAAAAAAGACAAAGTTTAGATGAAGGATTTCCAATCATACTTGCAAGGTTCTTATACTGTGAATTAACTTCTTCATTGTCACTAAAATAATGTTCTAGAGCCTCTCACTGTTCTAAAATTCTGTCAATGGATTCCAAAAGTGATAACCAGCGAGTATTGACATGCTTTAGAATTTTGTGTGGTTTAGTACCACAAACAGTTTGACTCAGTTTTAGATTGTGTTTCCTCTTTGAACTTTTCTTAAAAAAAACAAAAAAAAACAACTGTATCAGAAACTGCTCAACATTAAAGCCTTACAGTTGAGTAGCAGATTTCTGTGCAGCTAAATTTACTAAATGGCATGAACATCGCTGCACTATGATTGCAGGCTGAACCTTCTTTATGTGATAAACACCTTTTACTTGACCCATCATAGTGTTAGCATTGTCACAGGAAAATGACACACAGTTGCTCCACGAGATATTTTTTTAACAAACTCATTGTTCAAAACGTTGAATATTCCTTCACCTGTATTATTACTTGATTCAACCAATGATAACAAAACAGTTGAATTTTTCCCTATTTTTTCGTCAAAATATGTTATTGTAATGGGATACAGTTTATTTGCTTGAGCATCATTACTTCCGTCCATAGATAGAGAAAAAGGATTTTTTTTTAACTTCAGATACGATGTTACTTGTAGAAACACTGGCCATGTGCTGAATTAGTGCAGTAGCCTTGGTTCTTCCACACGAATATTTTTTTGTGATCGCTGAATCGGGAAACGTGGCTTGAAATAACGGTTTTTCAAGCCTTCAGTTTTCGGAAATTTATCCAACATTTTCAAACTGAATTGACTTCACTTTTCGGAAATTTATCCAACATTTTCAAGCTGAAATACAAATATTTATGGAATAAAATATGATATCTAACAATACTGGGTAGAGGAAACATCGCGAGAAAAAAAAAATTACGATTACCAGAGAAATTTTATCTCCGTCTACTTTCCGTTTTCGAAGAATGAAACTCGTCCTCTAAAGAGAAAACGCCCCCCCCCCCCCCCCCCCCCCCCCCCGCTGCCGCCACCAATCCTCCCAAAATTTAAGTTCAGTTATGCATAGATTTCGTACATGGTCCAAATGATAACAAAAAAAGACGGAATTTCTTGAATCAGCGTGAGGATCTCGTCGCCGAAGATTACGGGGAAATTTTCGTCGGGCGGCCTAACTTCCGTTTTCGGAAATCGTTGCCTACAATTTCAAGCTGAAATTATATTTAACAGTACTGAACAGAAGCAACATCGCGAGAGAGAAAAAAATACGATTACGGGGAAAATCTGCACTTCGTTTCACTTCCGTTTCCGAACATTTAAAAAGACAAAACAAGGTCCCCAGACGGAATACGACCCCCCTCCCCCAACTAATATCCCAAAAAAAATTTCACTTTTGCATCGATCTCGGGGAAAAAAAAAAAAAACTGAGGGGACTCCGCGAATGAATCTCACGTACGAATTCACCGCTGAATCGATTTTGAATGTCGTAAGATAACGCTAAAATATTGATGACCGGTAAATTTTAACTTTTGGCGCAAAAATGGCGCAGATTTCGTCGAAATGGCGATTTTTTAGCAGAATGGCGCATGAACAACATTTCGGCGCGGGCTGGCGCAATTGGCGCAGGTCTGGCAGCCCTGAATGTAGCATTTAATTTTTTTCTCCCAGAAAAACTTGAAGTACCAACAAAAATTTTTAAGTTGATGAAAATTTGCTTTCTATCTCAGAAAATTAAATCAAATGGCGATTTTCCGTAATTTCAGCGGTGTTTCCGTACTTTCGTAACAGCAACCAAAAATCCGTAAAATTACGGAAAATACGTACTAGTTGGCATCTATGCATATGATTCCCTGCTTCGAAACAGAAAGTACGAATATGCCTTTATTGTAAAGAAAACTAGGGAAGTATACCTTTCGGTTCTGCTTTGAACGGCTTCAGTTTGTAGCTGATTTGCTGTGCCACTGCAGTTTTGGTTCTCTTAATACCTTGTTCGCAGGTCAGTTTCCATCTCACTGATACGTATCATTTGCAAATCAAATCAGTTATATTCGGTTTTTCCTGCCAACAACTAAAGATCCAGACTTACAAATTTTGCTAGTAGACATTGGCCACCAGGACCAAAATTGTTAGTGGCCATTAAAAAAACTCAGCGGCCAAAATTTGAAAAAAAAATCAAATCGTATATTTCATACTAAATTATTTTTATAAAATTGCTTGGTATAATATCAGTATGTTTTATTTTGCATATTTCAGTTATAGTATTCTTAGACTGCAGTGTGCTAAACAAGTTCAACACAGGTAGTGACCATAGATTGGTGAGATGTAAGATGCACCTCAACACTAAACTGGAACGTGGCAAGCTCATAAGACAAACAAAATGTATTGACATAACCAACCTTAAAAAACACCATAATACTTTCAAGTTGGAACTGAAGAACAGATTCTCTGCTTTAGAAGGCCTAACATCGGAAGAAGTGGATATTTCTGAAGTTAACAGAAAAGTAACCAAAGCTCTTATGGAAACAGCAACAAAATTAGCTGGGTCTAAGAACAAGTTGCATGTAAACAAATTATCAGGAAAAACCAAAATGTTGATGCAAAAAGAAGAGAGATGAGGACAACTAAAGAAGATGTGACTTCCAAAGTGGAATATATAGAGCTATGCAAGACAGCACGAAAAAGTATCACTGAAGACGTAAGGAAATTCAACTGTGAGCTAGTGAGGAAAGCAATTGAAAACAACCAAAGCCTAAAGATAGCAAAGGGACATCTCAGTAAGGGAAGAAAACAGATTATGGCTCTGAGAAAAGAAGATGGTTCTATAACAAGAAATAGAGGCGAAATTTTGACAAGAGTGAAAGATTTCTACTCCAAACTATATGAAAGGGATGATATATGCACTCCAGACATCATGAAAGGTACCAGAGTTCTTCCAGTCCTCCCAGCAGAAGTTGCTCATGCAATCAAGAACATGAAGCGGGGGAAAGCTCCAGGAGAAGATGGAATTACTATAGACATCATACAAGAAGCAAGTGGAGAAATTGAAACAGTACTCGCCCAAATTTTTACTCGATGCCTTAATGAAGGGAAGATTCCTGAGGATTGGAACAATGCTACAATGATCCTGCTACATAAAAAAGGTGACATTGAGGATCTCAGGAACTACAGACCTATCAGCCTCCTATCAGTGGTTTATAAAATCTTCACTAAAGTTCTTTCACACCGCTTGAAGGTAACACTGGACATGGCTCAACCGAGAGAACAAGCTGGATTCAGGAGTGGCTACAGCACAATAGATCATATCCACGTACTGAGAGAACTAATTGAAAGAGCGAGGGAATATGAACTTCCATTGTGCATGGCTTTTATCGATTATGAAAAAGCCTTTGATTCGGTGAAACCATCAGCAGTTACCACGGCTCTGAAATCCTGCGGTATTGAAGATGCATACATTAATATTATTAATAACATCTATGAAAATGCAAGTGCAAAGATTCGGCTGTTTGAAAATACAACACACATAAAAATTGGAAAGGGAGTGAGACAAGGTGACACCATATCTCCGAAGCTCTTTAATGCCACATTGGAAAATGTCTTTCAATCACTGAACTGGGAAAACAAAGGGATAAAGATTAATGGAGATTATCTAACCCACCTTCGTTTTGCTGATGACGTAGTCATTTTTGCAACTACCCCATCAGAGCTGCAGAGTATGATCCAGGAACTTGCTGACAAGAGTAAAGAAGTGGGATTAAAAATGAACTTTCAGAAGACAAAAGTGATGTTCAATGCTTTTACAAGAAATGAAGATTTATCGATTGATGGAGAAAAACTGGAGATAACAGATACGTACGTTTATCTTGGACAGCAGATATCAAGTGAGGGTCACATTGATGAAGAAATTAATCGGCGTACAAAACTTGCCTGGAGAGCTTTTTGGAAGAAACAGCATAATTTTCAAGAGCAATATGCCATTATGTCTTAAAAGAAAAGTGTTTGATCAATGCATCCTTCCAGTGCTTACGTATGGTGCAGAGACGTGGACCTTAACTAAAAGAGACATACAAAGGCTGCAGACAACTCAAAGAAGCATGGAGAGGTGCATGCTTGGTATAACCAGGAGAGATAAGAAGAGGAACTCGTGGATCCGAAAAATGACGAGTGGAAGACATCATGATCAGAGTTAAATCCCTGAAATGGCAATGGGCTGGACATACTGCCAGAAGGACAGACCATAGATGGACAGCCGAGATTTTAGATTGGATTCCAAGGGACAGGAAAAGACCCAGAAAAAGACCACATGGGAGATGGGTGGATGAAATTCGTAAATATGCGGGAGTGACATGGAGGAGACTGGCACAAGACAGACCGTTGTGGAGGAAACTTGGGGAGACCTTCGTCCAGCAGTGGATTGATAATGGTTGACAATGATGATGATGATGATTCTTACAAGTTGAAACTGAAGTAATAAAACAATGCAGGAGAGTGGGAACATCGCACGGGGAGGGGAGTGTGTTTACAGGAAAAACTTTTGCACCATCCGACTTCCGGTTTTGGAAATTTTCCCACTATTTTCAAGCTGAAATACAAATATTTATGCAGTTAAATATTACTTAATAATAATACTGGGCAGAGGCAACATCGCGAGAAAAAAGGAATTACGATTGCGGAAAAAAATCTGAACTCTGTCGACCTCCCGTTTTCGAAATTTTCGTAAAGATGGAATTCCATCCTTCGACGAACATTCCCTGTCATCCCCCCAATTGTGTTCACTGGTTCATTGATCTTGCCAATGACCAAAATAATAACGAAAAATGCGGAGTTCCTCGTTTTCGCGAAAGAATCTGATGTCTGAGATTACGGGGAAATTTTTGCGACGTCTAACCTCCGTTTTAGCACATTGTTGCCTACAGTATCAAGCTGAAATACTTTTATGCAATAAAATCATATTTAACAATAAAACTTTACACTAAGGCAACATCGGGAGAAAAAATTACGATTACTGTAACTCCATTCAACTACCGTTTTCGAAAGTTTTGAGACACGAAATACCGTCTCCAGATGGAACTCCCCCCACCCACCTGCAAATTGTCTTCAGTTTTACGCTGATCCGGAGAACAATCTAAATGATGACAAAAAAAAAAAAAAAGCGTAATTCCGCGAGTCCGCTTAAGAATCTCGTGCATATCATAAAACAATAAAAAAAATTTAAAAAAATGAAAATTTGTAGAATTTGTAGTTTGACAGGGAGGGTCCGTTAGTCAGCCAACTAAATCCGTAGAAACTGCAGACATTCCGTAGTAGTTCGCAGGTATGGAAATATTATTACAGTACAACCTCGAAAATCCGGAATCGTCCAGAGATACGGAGTATGCCGATTCCGAATTTTCCTATGGAATATGCAGGCTTTCGGGCGAACATTCATTAAAAATAATAAAAAGAAAATGCCTAACTTCTAAAGTTTTTGTCGGATTTTGATGAAATTTCACACGGGAGTTTATTTTGACGTGTCTTGGTTACTGTTAAATTTGCATTCAGTTATTTAAAAAATTGGAGAATTGTTTTTAAATAAAAATTTCTCCCAGTTGGGCTTTTCCGACGCAAACAGTTGAGCTGTCCACCACCGGCTTTCATCTAAACCGTAACCTCGTTCCCCTACGATGAACCATCAGCATTGGCACATTCTTTGTGATCAAAAACCGACTCCCGCCTTTTTTATAAACTTTTTTTTTCTTTTCTGCTGTTCAAGCAAAATGAAAAAGGTGATGTCCGACTTCCGTACAACTTAAATTTTGTGCAATTTCGTGCGATTTCCGTACATTTGGAGTAAAATTTTTCAAAAAATGTGCGAGTTGCGTACAAGTTAAAAAGAAATTCCGTACAATACAAGTTAAATAAAATAAATGTTTTCCCCGTACAGGTCGCCAGAATTGGCGATTTAATCAAACATTTTAGTCGCCATGACGATGAAGTTTATCGCCAGTGGCGACCGTGACTCTGGATCTTTACCAACAACGTACAGAATACAACAAAATCAAGGGTGGATAATGTGGACTTATTTTCTGTAGCATATCACTACAACATTTATCGCTCTCCTGCCAACAACATAATCCCTTTCTCTTGTACTCTTTCGCCTGTCATTTTGATACAGTAACGAACCTTCCTTTTAACCGAGCAAAGCTTCACATTGTTGCCAAACCGATGCATTAGCCTACCGCAGCTTCTCTTAACAGCATTGCACTTACAGGTAAATATTACGATAAAAATCTTTAAAAGACATTTAAAATATAAAATTTCTGCACCATTTGACATTAATTTCCATACTCTAAAATCTGTATGTCGCACTCTTCCCAGGTATTAACATTTTCCGACGAAATAATTTAGGACGCTAATTTACACATTTACCAAAATTTAACCATCTTACTTGCTAAATTATCATTTGTATCAGAAGCAGAGCACATTTAAGGAGACTGTGGCCGGGTGCTAGACAGTATTTTGTGGCCCCAGTCTTAACCCTCTAGGCGCCAAGAGCATGTTAACGAGTTTTCATTGTCCGTCCCGCAAGCGCCATCGTCATATGAACACGTCCTGATAACAGTGACACAACAGCGGCTTGAGCGAGCCGAGACGGCCTGCAAACGATTTCCTAACAGCGCCAAGAGTGACTTCAGACGTTTGTACCTTTCCCCTGCATGGTAACCTAAACGCCCCATGTCAGTTGTTAATTGATTAATGGAGTTTAACCAAACAGAATCCTGCGACCCAAGGAGTGCGAATAAAGGCTCCCCGATTACTCCCTATCCCCCATGGCGGGCTCTTGGAGGGCAACATCATCAGGGCTATGTGAAATTGGAAAACTAGAACTGCGTCGCACGATAATTTTTTTCATTTCTTCTCAGGTTTTTACTAAACTTTTCGTTAACATATGTGCACATAACAAGTATTTACCTTGTAACTTACAGCATACCAGAGAGGCATGAGGACTAGATAGTAAAATACTTTAAAAGATAAACTGGTAAACTAACGCTCGAATATTTAAAAAGTATCGGAAACTTAATTATTAAACTTTCTGTAACCAGTATTGATTGCGCACTCCGTATACAGCCTATTTTGGATAACAACGCGTAGGTCTATATAAAACTCTTTTAATTTCTGCACTTCAAAATTTACCACTGTCTTAAAAGTACGCCTGTTGTTTCAATGTATGAAAGAATGCTCACTGAAAAATGCTCACTTCTCGAAAATATGTCAACTGTCGACTATCTCTTACGTCTGTTAAAATCATGGCTCTTTTTATTATTATTATTATTATTATTTCATTAAGGAAGGCTCTAATTTCAACTAGGTTGTCAAGATCGGGGTTCAGACAACTGGCCACAAAAGTTTTAAGGGCCGTATGAAAATTACAGTTTCTTGGGTCAAGAAACTGCAATTTTCATGAGAATTGAATTGGGAACCAGGGACGTGCGCAGAGGGGGTGGTAGAACATGTCAATCAAATTTTACGGCTGATAAATTAATACGAGTATCAGTGATGTGGGAGAAGTTGAGAAAACGTTTTACTGTGAGAAATCGTAATGCTACGTGGCACGCTTATTGTTTTTAGTAAAACTAATTCATTATATAATTTAAGAGAAAACGATTTGAAATCAGAGAATAATTTTTGGTTCACTGTAAACCGCCACACAGGAAAACTGCCACACAACATTCAGCACCTTGGAAAACTACCACATATTAGAAAATTGCCAAACAGGAAAACTGCCACGTTTTTCATTAAGGGGCCGGGCATAAATTGCTGTTCCTTCCGAGGAACACATTAAATGTGTGGCAGTTTTTCCAAGTTTCCAAATTATGTGTGGCAGTTTTCCAAGGTGCCTAATGACGGGAAGGAGCTCTTTTGTTTGTCTGAATTTTAATGTCGGTTCATACTTAGGGCAACTGGCCACAAAAGTTCAACAGACGGAGGGGAGGGGGGGGGCTACAAAGATTGCAGTTTCTTGGCCTATATTGAGAATTGAATTGGGAACTCCAAAAAAAATTTCGAGAAAACATTCTGTGTAAGGCAAGCGAGAATTACAACATGACTCGTGCAGTGTTCAGAAAAGGACAATAAGGTGGGATTAATTTTACTTGTTACATAAACTTCATGAATATGAGATCGGTGGAATAAAGACTACCGGAGTACCAAAATGGTGAGGGGGCAGAAATAATATTGTAATCTGTAGAGGCGACCTACTTGGAATTTGACAAGGTAATATCAAAAGTGTGATTTTTGTGCAACTCGCCAACAGTTTTGTGGTCATCCTAAATCAAAGTGGACACGAAAGGGAAAAAAAGGCAATTTTTATAATGCCCCCTAAACTTTTGTGACCAGTTGTCCGTACGGTCAGTTGTCTTAAACTCTGTCAGATCATTGATATGCCTAAGTAAGCGATAAAAAGTAATAAATAGAAAACAATATATCAGTCATCAAGTGCTTAAAATGGGCCCAGGATACAGGCTAAAGATCCAGACTTACAAATTTTGCTAGTAGACATTGGCCACCAAGACAAAAATTGTTAGTGGCCATTAAAAAAAACTCAGTGGCCAAACTTTGAAAAAAAATCGAATTTTATATTTCACACTAAATTATTTTTATAAAATTGCTTAGTATAATATCAGTATGTTTTATTTTGCATGTGCTTACGGGAGAAATCTTTGCACTGTCCGACTTCCGGTTTTGGAAATTTTCCCACTATTTTCAAGCTGAGATACAAATATTTATGCAGTTAAATATTACTTAACAATAATACTGGGCAAAGGCAACATCGCGAGGAAAAAGGAATTACGATTACGGAAAAAAATCTGAACTGCATCACCTTCTGTTTTCGAAATTTTTGTCAAGATGGTATTCCGTCCGCCGACGAACATCCCATGTCACCCCGCCCCCATTGTGTTCACTGGTTCATTGATCTCACGAATGACCAAAATAATAACGAAAAAGGCGGAATTCCTCGATTTCGCGGAAGTATCTGATGCCTGAGATTACGGGGAAATTTTTGCGGCGTCTAACCTCCGTTTTCGCACATTGTTGCCTACAGTTTCATGCTGAAATATTTTTATGCAATAAAATCATACTTAACAATACACTACGGCAACATCGGGACAGAAAAAATTACTATTACTGTAACTCCATTCAACGTTTTCGAAAGTTTTGAGACACAAAATACCGTCTCCAGACGGAACTCCCCCACCCACCCGCAAAGTGTCTTCAGTTTTACGCTGATCCTGAGAACGATCTAAATGATGACAAAAAAAAAAAAAAAAAACCGCGGAATTCCGTGAGTCTGCTTTAGGATCTCGTGCATATCATAAAACAATAAAATTAAACAAAAAATGAAAATTCCTAGAATCCGTAGTTTTGACAGCGAGGGTCCGTCAGTCAGCCAACTAAATCCATAGAAACTACGAACATTCCGCAGTAGTTTGCAGGTATGGAAATATTATTACATTACAACCTTACAACCTTGAAAATCCGGAATCGTCCGGAGATACGGACTATGCCGATTCCGAATTTTAGAATTTTCCTATGGAATATGCAGGCTTTCAGCGAACATTCATTAAAAATAGTAAAAGAAAATGCCTAACTTCTAAAGTTTTCATCGGGTTTTGACCAAATTTCACATGGGAGTTTATTTTGACGTATCTTGGTTACTGTTAAATTTGCATTCAGTTATTTAAAAAATTGGAGAATTGTTTTTAAATAAAAATTTCTCCCAGTTGGACTTTTCCGACGCAAACAGTTGAGCTGTCTACCACCGGCTTTCATCCCCACCGCAACCTCGTTCCCCTACGATGAACCATCAGCATTGGCACATTCTTTGTGATCAAAAACCGACGCCCTGGCCTTTTTCATAAACTTTTTTTTCTTTTCTGCTGTTCAAGCAGAATGAAAAAGGTGATGGCCGACTTCCGTACATTTGGAGTAAAATTTTTCAAAAACGTGCGAGTTGCGTACAAGTTAAAAAAATTCCGTACAATACAAGTTTAATAAAATAAATGTTTTCCCCGTACAGGTCGCCAGAATTGGCGATTTAATCAAACATTTTTAGTCGCCATGACGATGAAGTTTATCGCCAGTGGTGACCTGGCAATCGTGAGTCTGGATCTTTAATACAGGCCCCATCCATTGTAGTCATTTTGCAATTTCCTCATTTGGGACACTGAAAGCTGTGGGTTTATGAATTAACATTTTCAAAATATCTTTCGGGGTAAAGACTTATTACACTGGTTTACCAAGACACCAGTACTTAGCCTATGTGATACCTTGAGAGTGCTTTTTATTTTACCATGTCTTTAAGACGCATTCAGTTTGGGGTTAGATAAATCTGCTTCCCCTGTAATGCACCACTCCCTAATTCCCCATGAAAAGAATGCTGGAGATACTTTGCCCAGGTCATGAAATTTCCAGTCCCCAGCTCGCCATTGGCAAGTGAAGAATTGTCATTGGCGAGTAAAACTTTTCTCATTGAATTACCGCAATTTCGTTGTTAACAGCCGCGACTGGTATGAGGAAAGAATGCCCACGGAAAGAACGCCCACTTCTCGAAAATAGGAAAAAATGCCCACAAGTAACTACAATGTAAAGGACCCCGACACAAAATTCAGGCCCATTTATTTAATTTTAATTCTAACCATATAAAAATTCATGAAGAGCCAATCGGAGTATTTATAAATTAATAATCATACTTTTAATTAATATATATATATATATATATATATATATATATTCTATAAAGAAGATACCTAAGCAAAAAAATACATATATAATTTTGACTCACACCTAGTACAACATAGAAAAGGTTATGTATCTACCTGTGTGAGTAAAAGGAGAAAAGATAAAAAAATAAAATAAAACAACTGAATGTAGAAGGTGTCGAGAATACTGAGCCTTGGCTTTATCAAGGACCAGCAAAAACTCTGCATTTACTCACTTCCACAAAGACCTAGTTGGAAATGGGTTTCTGCAAGGCCATAGATGCAAGTAACATTCCCACCTAAAATAGTTTAAAAATATATATATAAGACATGTCCTCCGTAGAGTAGCATGACCTAGCACTAGTTAACAATTTCGCTTGCATCCATTAACCTTCATGGCCCGACCCATGCTCTTCATCTGTTACTATTAAACAGAGAGAAGAAGATTAAAGAGAACTCAAGCTGTGAGAGTGACATAATAAATTGAAATGATTTTCAGCTATAACGAAATTCCAAGTTCGTTTGAGAGAGAATTTAAACCTGAAAAACAATGCAAAAGAAATCCAAATTTTACATTGCAATTAAAAAAAGGAAATGTTAATTTATAACGAACAGATTTTTGAAAGAAAACTTGAGTCTAAAACCCCCTACTCTACAACTTATGACAGCACGAAAACGAGAATAAGTTAAAGATAATAATTAACTAAAGAAAACTTTGTGAAAGTTATATACCTTAAACAGTTAGTTGCAATATGTACAAAGTATTTCAGCAGTGCTTTAAGTGCATAATTAATTAGTTATTAAGAACTTAACTACTTTGAAAAAACAGCGCATAGACAGCGCATAGAAAAGGAACAAGCTTAGCCTTCTTCTGTTCCTAGGTACCCCAAAAGACGCTCAAAGTTACAAAGAAAAGTAAGAGTTAAAACCCGTATAAATGTTAACAGACAAACCAATGCTTAAAAGCTGAAAAGCTAAAGAACGACAGAGAAAAGGTACATAAAGTACAAACATTGAACATATAAAACCTAGAACCCAAAAACAAGGAAGAGAGCTTACCTCTTGTGTGACAAAAACTTTTCTCCTCACAAGAGGAGAACATGGCTGACCCCTTCCGCCACTCCCTAGACGCAGGGGGGCAGTGAGGGTGGGGCTGATGGCCTCCTCATACAGCAAGAAACCAACGCGCGGAGATTTTAACCAGAGAAAAAAATATATAAACTTAAGACTGTGGATCTGTATGATCAGAATGAGCAGAATTAACTCTCCAGAATACATGAGAAATATTATAAAATACACGAGCAGTTTATTTAATAATCTTTGCATGTATTAAATCACCTTAGTGAGCTTCTATAGATTAATCAGAATCTTATTAATTTTAATGTTGGTTTTACTATTTTTAGTATAGCTATCCTAGTGATGAATAACTAGTTTTCTTTTTTTATTTGTTTTTATTTTCTTTTATAAACAGATTTTTAAGCTTTTTTTTGTGATTTTGTTTATATTATTTAATTTTTTGTTTTAATAGGACCGTCATATCCATAGCACTAAGGTTCCTTTAGGTAGTTAATAGGCATCCTCTAGCCAACTTCCTTACGGCTTTGATTGGTCAGAATCATATTATTAACTGTGTAGAAAATTAAAGCAGATCTGCCAACCTTACTCTATTATTCAGAATAATTTTTCTTAAAGTTCTTTTGATGAAAGAAGAAGGAATTTCGTTCTCTAGAAAACTTTCTAATAGTATATTAATGTGGTAATTGAAATCCAAATTGTTGCTGCAAATTCTTGAAATTCTTAGGACCTGAGAAATTAGTACATTCTCAATTACTTTGGTTGAAATGTTATTATTCCAGTGTAGATATTTAATTACTTTGAAAGGAAAATTAACTCTTTTATCAAAGAGGCTAATAGATGGGTTACCTCTGTTGAGCTTAATGCTTAAGTCTAGGAACTCAAGTTCCTGATTACTGTGGTTGGTTTTACATAAGTTAAGAGAGCTAGGATAGATATTATCAAAATCACTCTCTATAACTTCTGAATTATTGATACACAGCAGATCATCAATATATCTTTGTGGAAGTGAGAAAATGCAGAGTTTTTGCTGGTCCTTGATAAAGCCAAGGCTCAGTATTCTCGACACCTTCTACATTCTGTTGTTTTATTTTATTTTTTTATCTTTTCTCCTTTTACTCACACAGGTAGATACATAACCTTTTCTATGTTGTACTAGTTGTGAGTCAAAATTATATATGTATTTTTTTGCTTAGGTATCTTCTTTATAGAATGTGAATTCTGAATTTTCAAAACTGCTGCGTTGCGCGTTTTGATTTTCAGGTTATTTTGCACCCTTCGTTTTAAATTCTAAAATTTTTTCCTTAGTCTTCAGTTTTGCTCTTAAGTATATATATATATATATATATATATTAATGAAGAGCCAAATAAGATTGTTAACTTTCAACTTCCTACTGTAGAGTAGCTACTTTCCTAAAAAATTCCAGTTCGGCTTTACTGTAATAAATTTGTGACTATTCTTATTTTTTAAAGTAAGGTCTTAATTTTTATAAAACTATGCATGTTTATTATTTAATTATATCAATTAAAAGGAAAATCATTAAAAGTCAGATTATTTTATTTATAAATACTTGTAAGTATAATGCATTTAATTTTAAGATATGAAAATAGAGTCACTTGAAGGCTAAATATTTTGAATGTGTGAACATCAAACTCCTTGTGTGGCCCCTTCCTCTCTCTCTTTCTACAGCGGGGGAAGGGGAAAGACATCTGCTTTTCGTCAAAGTGGTGCTTTGCAGCTGGGCGACGCCTGCGAGCAAATGGTATGAGGGAAAGAAAAATCCACACAAAGTAACAAGCCATATATTTCATTTAAATTTATCGGTTGCCTAGCGGTCAGTGTGGGTGATTAGGAACCACACGATTCCTAGCTATAAAGAACATCTGAGGAAAACTGCTTCGAAACTTGTGGCAGTATCAAGTTTCTTGTGTCCAGAATTTAAAGAAAAAATACGCACTAACACACATTTTCACTGGATAATAATATACATTTCCCTCACTGCAGAGTATTAGCTTCTCAGTATATGCTTGTTCACCAGCTGCTGTATTCTGATTTTTTTTTCTACTTTATGCACTTTTCTTTAAAAAATGGAAATTGCGGTGAACAAGAAAGGCGGACAATCTGTTGCTTATGATGGTTTTATGTACATCAAGCATTCCTTCAAGAAAGGAAAAGTAAGATGGCGGTGTGATAAACGTTCTCTTCATTGTGGGGGAAGTCTCTACACAGACAAAGGGCTAAGAAATCCCCAGGCCTGTGGTGCGCCAGGTACGGAGAACTGGCCACAAAATTTTTAAGGGGCCATATAAAAATTGCGTTCTGGGCTGCTCCGTGGCCACGTCTCCCCGAGATTGGTTATCTGACACACATAAAATGTCCGTAATTTCGTATTTACGATATTTTTCTATAAACTATAACTAAACAAATTCTTTGCGAGTATGAGCAAACCCAGGAAACTTGTCAGGTGGGGGTGGGCTTAAAACCTAAAATATGAAATATAAAGAATTTTTGGTCCGATCGGGAGATTTTCAGCCATTACAAGCTACAAATTAATCGAATTGTCTAAGGGCATCTGCTGCCTCAGGAAACTAGTTGGGGGAGCGGGGGGGGGTTACCAAAAGCGTAAAACATGAAAAATTCCTCGTCCGATCGGGAGATTCTCAGCATTTAGCAGCTACAACTCGACACATTATCTGAAGGCATGTGCCTACTCAGGAAACCTGTCGGGGAGGGCGGGTGTAGCTTGTAAATGCTGAAAATCTTCGGATCGGACGAGAAATTCATCTTTTCCAGAGTAGGCACATACGCTCAGATAATATGTCGAGTTGTAACTTGTAAATGCTGAAAATCTCCTGATCGGACGAGAAATTCTTCATATCTTCATATCTTATACTTTTGGTATTACCCCCCCCCCCCCCCGACGGGTTTGCAGAGTAGGCACATGCCCTCAGATAATGTGTTGAGTTGTACGTAGCTTGTAAATGCTGAAAATCTCCGGATCGGACGAGAAAATTTTCATATTTTACAGTTTTGGTATGCTCCCCCCACACACACACACGTTTGCTGAGTAGGCACATACCCTCGATTAATGGGTCGAGTTGTAGCTTGTAAATGCCAAAAATCTTCTGATCGGACGAGAAATTCTTCATATGTTACACTTTTGAAATTATCCCCCCCCCACCGCCACCCCGACGGGTTAGCTGAGTAGGCACATGCACTCAGAAAATTTGTCGAGTTGCAGCCTGTAAATACTGAAAATCTCCTGATCGGACGAGAAATTGTTCATATATTTTACACTTTTGGTATTACCCCCCCCCCCTCGCCGACAGATTTCCAGAGAGTCGACATGCGCTAAGAAAATTTGTCGAGTTGCAGTTTGTAAATGCTGAAGATCTCCCGATCGGAAGAGAAATTCTTGATATTTTACGATTTTGGAATTACCCCCAGCTAATTCTTCTTTAGATATCATGGAGAATGATATTTAAAGAAGAATTAGCTAGAATGACCCCCGTTAAACCCCCCACGCCGACAGATTTCCAGAGAGTCGACATGCGCTAAGAAAATTTGTCGAGTTGCAGTTTGTAAATGCTGAAGATCTCCCGATCGGAAGAGAAATTCTTGATATTTTACGATTTTGGAATTACCCCCAGCTAATTCTTCTTTAGATATCATGGAGAATGATATTTAAAGAAGAATTAGCTAGAATGACCCCCGTTAAACCCCCCAAAGTAAATAAAAAAAACAAACCCCATACACCATATCAAAGAAACATTCAACTTAAAATAAGACCCGTATAATGTCGTCATCCAACTAAAAGCTTTAATTCCTGTAGGGACAGCAATAACTAGTTTCCTGAGGCACCAGATACCCTCAGATAATTCGACGAGTTGTAGCTTGTAAAAGCTGGAAATCTCTCAATCGGACCAGAAATTCTTTATATTTCATATTTTAGGTTTTAAGCACCCCCTCCCCCGACAAGTTTCCTGGGTTTGCACATACTCGCAGAGAATTTGTTTTGTTGTAGTTTCTAGAAAAATATCGTAAATAAGAAAATACGAAATTACAGACATTTTATGTGTGTCAGATAACCAATCTCGGGAGACGTGGCTACGGAGCAGCCCAGAACGCAATTTTTATACGGCCCCTTACAATTTTTGTGGGCAGTTCTTCGGGTGGTCAGTTCTCCGGTGGCCAGTTTTCCGCTTAGTCTTAGCTCCGAAAATCATGGAAATGTCTAAATTTCTTCTGAAAAGGAAATATTAAAAAAATATATATGAACAATTGTTGCTGTAGTAGTGGGGAAAATAGCCACACGAAATTTGTTTACGCACAACAATTTTATGGCACTGAAATTGCAATGTGTCCAGTTCTCCGGTGGCCAGTTCTCCGTACCCGCTACATGACAACACAAAATGGCACCACATTTTTAATTTTTTGGTCCCTACAAAATACACAACTTCTGCTGAGAGAATCGCAGTTCATTTTGGGTGTTTAGGTCATAAGGAGTTGTTGATCCAAAGTGCATGTTGTTCGCAAATATAACAAACAGATGTCAGAACTGCAGAGATATTGTTGTATAGCAGTTGGCTTGAAGACAACAGTGAATCATTAGTATGTTTTTAAATAAATGTTGCATAAGACTACCACTGCTTTCAAGCCAACACCATACAACCTCTACAGTCCATCAGTGCAATCCGAACTTTCCTCTCGTATTTGTAAGGTTTGCAGAAAATATTTTACACATCAAATTATTAATATTGCGGTATTACTCAGGCAGAAAATAATATTAGGACTAACGTTTAGGCCCTTCTAAAAGTTTTCATTCCGTCATTCCCATATTCGCGTTATGTAGGTGAGGTGCCAAGAAACCACAATTTTTATATGACCCCTAACGCTTTTTTGGCCATCAATCTGTGACCAGTTGTCCGAACACCGTTTATAACAGACATAAAAACTTATCAGTCGACCACATATTTTTCCCGTGAGCATTTTTTCTGTGGGCATATTTTCCGTGGGCGTTTTTTCCTATTTTCGAAAAGTGAGCGTATTTTCCGTGGGCATTCTTTCATACAATCCGCCCCGGTGGCGCAATGGTCAAAGCGATGGCCTCTGATCATTCGTCCGAAAGGGATCCAGGTTCGAATCCTGGTAAGGCATAGATGTTGTGTTTGTCTTACGGTACTGGCTCTCTTTCTTCCCTGCAACCAGTGACCCTAAATTAGGGACGGGCGACTGCTTAAAGCCCATTAATTGCTCACGATGGTCGTTAAACCTCCAATCAATCTAAAAAAAAACTAAAAAAAAACTAAAAAAAAAAAAAACTAGGGGGCTCGGTTTATACGCAAGCATATACATATCATCATCATCATCATTGTCAACCATTATCAATCCACTGCTGGACGAAGGTCTCCCCAAGTTTCCTCCACAGCGGTCTGTCTTGTGCCAGTCTCCTCCATGTCACCCCTGCATACTTTCGAATTTCATCCACCCATCTCCCATGTGGTCTTCTTCTGGGTCTTTTCCTGTCCCTTGGAATCCAATCTAAAATTTCGGCTGTCCATCGATGATCTGTCCTTCTGGCAGTATGTCCAGCCCATTGCCATTTCAGGGATTTAACTCTGATCATGATGTCTTCCACTCTTGTCATTTTTCGGATCCACGAGTTCCTCTTCTTATCTCTCCTGGTTACACCAAGTATGCACCTCTCCATGCTTCTTTGAGTTGTCTGCAGCCTTTGTATGTCTCTTTTAGTTAAGGTCCACGTCTATGCACCATACCTAAGCACTGGAAGGATGCATTGATCAAACACTTTTCTTTTAAGACATAATGGCATATTGCTCTTGAAAATTATGCTGTTTCTTCCAAAAGCTCTCCAGGCAAGTTTTGTACGCCGATTAATTTCTTCATCAATGTGACCCTCAGTTGATATCTGCTGTCCAAGATAAACGTACGTGTCTGTTATCTCCAGCTTTTCTCCATCAATCGATAAATCTTCATTTCTTGTAAAAGCATTGAACATCACTTTTGTCTTCTGAAAGTTCATTTTTAATCCCACTTCTTTACTCTTGTCAGCAAGATCCTGGATCATACTCTGCAGCTCTGATGGGGTAGTTGCAAAAATGACTACGTCATCAGCAAAACGAAGGTGGGTTAGATAATCTCCATTAATCTTTATCCCCTTGTTTTCCCAGCTCAGCGACTGAAAAACACCCTCCAATGTGGCATTAAAGAGCTTCGGAGATATGGTGTCACCTTGTCTCACTCCCTTTCCAATTTTTACGTGTGTTGTATTTTCAAACAGCCGAATCTTTGCACTTGCATTTTCATAGATGTTATTAATAATATTAATGTATGCATCTTCAATACCGCAGGTTTTCAGAGCCATTGTAACTGCTGATGGTTTCACCGAATCAAAGGCTTTTTCATAATCGATAAAAGCCATGCACAATGGAAGTTCATATTCCCTCGCTTTTTCAATTAGTTCTCTCAGCACGTGGATATGATCTATTGTGCTGTAGCCACTCCTGAATCCAGCTTGTTCTCTCGGTTGAGCCATGTCCAGTGTTACCTTCAAGCGGTGTGAAAGAACTTTAGTGAAGATTTTATAAACTACTGATAGGAGGCTGATAGGTCTGTAGTTTCCAAGATCCTCAATATCACCTTTCTTATGTAGCAGGATCATTGTAGCGGTGTTCCAATCCTCAGGAATCTTTCCTTCATTAAGGCATCGAGTGAAAATTTGGGCGAGTATTGTTTCGATTTCTCCACTTGCTTCTTGTATGATGTCTACAGTAATTCCATCTTCTCCTGGAGCTTTTCCCCGCTTCATGTTCTTGATTGCATGTGCAACTTCTGCTGGAAGGACTGGAGAAACTCTGGTACTGGTATCTTTCATGATGTCTGGAGTGCATGTATCATCCCTTTCATATAATTTGGAGTAGAAATCTTTCACTCTTGTCAAAATTTCGCCTCTATTTCTTGTTACAGAACCATCTTCTTTTCTCAGTGCCATAATCTGTTTTCTTCCCTTACTGAGATGTCCCTTTGCTATCTTTAGGCTTTGGTTGTTTTCACTTGCTTTCCTCACTAGTTCACAGTTGAATTTTCTTACGTCTTCAGTGATACTTTTTCTTACTGTCTTGCATAGCTCTATATATTCCACTTTGGAAGTCACATCTTCTTTAGTTGTCCTCATCTCTCTTCTTTTTTGCATCAACATTTTCGTTTTTCCTGATAATTTATTTACATGCAACTTGTTCTTAGACCCAGCTAATTTTGTTGCTGTTTCCATAAGAGCGTTGGTTACTTTTCTGTTAACTTCAGAGATGTCCACTTCTTCCGATGTTAGGCCTTCTAAAGCAGAGAACCTGTTCTTCAGTTCCAACTTGAAGGTATTATGGTGTTTTTTAAGGTTGGTTATGTCAATACATTTTGTTTGTCTTATGAGCTTGCCACGTTCAAGTTTAGTGTTGAGGTGCATCTTACATCTCACCAATCTATGGTCACTACCTGTGTTGAACTTGTTTAGCACACTGCAGTCTTCTATGACGAATTTTTTGTTACACATAATAAAATCAATTTCACTTGTCATCCCATTTGGATGTCTCCATGTCCATTTCCTGTGTGGCTTTTTCTTGAAGAAGGAGTTCAAGATGAAAAACCCTTCTGCCTCTGCAAACTCAACGAGAGTATTTCCACGCTGGTTTCTGTTGCCGTGACCGAATTTACCTACTGAAGTTTCATTCTGTTGCCGTTGCCCTATTTTTGCATTGAAATCTCCCATAATTATTTTCAAGTGCTGCTTACCTTTATTATTTAGATGACAAATTTCCTCATAAAATTCTTCAATTTCTTCTTCAGGATGACTTGTGGTTGGTGCATAAGTTTGAATAATCTGAGCCTGGTATCTTTTCGAGAGTTGGATAACAAGTCGTGCAGCTCTGTCAGAGGAACTTTCAACTTCTACAACTTTATCCTTCAGTTTCTTGTTTATTATAAATCCAACACCACTAGTTCTGGAGATCACAACCTTTGCAAAGCCTTCACGCATTGTGAGCTATCAAAGTTCTTTCTGAATTATTGGAATCCTTAAAATAAAATTAAAGTGATGTATATTATTGGATTATTCTTATGAAACCATGCATGTATAATTGCGTAAACCAATGCTATCTGTTGTTTGGCGGACAAGAGTTCGAAATGCTAAAATACCTGCCAGGTTTTGATTTACCGGTAAAATTTACGGAAATGCAACTTGCTTTACCGGCAGAGTGTTAATTTTACAGATTTGATTCTTCCAGATTTTTCTTTTTTTCTGATGATTTTGCATTCAGCATTAAGACTTTTTATTTAACATGATCCATTTAAATTGAAGCATCAATGTAAGTTACAAATAAACTTCTCAGTTACTTGGGAACATTTGTCTGCAGTTTTCCCACATGTTGTTTCGGGTTGTTTCAAACGTTAAAGAACTTACACCGCGCGTAAACGGTATGTAAACAGCTGTAGCTGGGCTTGTTTATCTCTCGATGTGTTGACAGGCGGACGGGCATCCTCCATTGGAACACGTCTTTATTACTCCTAGTTCGAAATGCTATCTCAGAGCGTAGTTATCGTAGAAAAATAATTCAAGCGGATTTTAAATCTGTGGAATTTTTGAGCCCAGATCGATACCCAACATGAAGAAATTAAACAAAAGCTGCCAGTTTTGTGAAATTAAAAACCCATTTGGGGCATGGTTTCATAACTTCTCTGGCAATAACTAACGAAAGAATGCAGTATTTAAGGAAATTAAAAAATAAATAAATCCAAAGCTCATTCGACCCAGTGCTTCTCCAGCAACGATTTATTTTGCTGGTCCTTTAGTCAGGAAGTTTTCTACGCTTTCCAACTGTAGATTGTAATATGTTCCAGATTTGTCTGTCCATACGATAATTTGCACGGTGCCTTCGCTGGATTCAACGAAATTTGTATGTTGGGGTCCATACTAATTCGTCGTATGATGTTTGTAACTAAAATCTAAACCTTTATTTTTTGATAACAACTTTCAGTTGATCTCGGCTTTCCTAGTGACCAGCTCAATCGGATAACTCGGTAGTCGGTATTTTTTCCTCTGCAAATTGCATCTCTTTAAGCTGTTGCTGTTTTACTATAGCAGTTTTAGTTGCATTTTTTTTTTTTTTTTTTTTTTTGCTATGAGCAGCAATATAAGGAGGTAGAGGGGGTACTATCACTAGTTTTGAAATACACGGGAATTCTGCGAAATTCCCGTGTATTGCAAAACTTCAAAAAATTAAAAATACGCATTTTGCCCTACGTGTCGATGTAATTTCAGCGTTTCGTGTGGTTAAATGATATTACTAATCATATTTCTAGTGCCAGGCATAAACCTAATGTCGACTGCGTGGGGGAAAATACGAAATTAACTTCTTTTGTTAAAAGTTATTATGAACTGGATGCGATTCACGCAAAATGATCACTTCGTTTTTAGTTGAGCATAATTTACCAATTAGTGTCCCTCATTTATTTCATTTGGCTGTCTCATTGTCCGTCACTCCGTAAGATAAACCTAGTACGAAAATGGTTCGTTTTTTAAAGTATTTTAGTTTGTTCCGTGACGGCGTGGGATAAAACCCTATTGGATTTGGGGGTCAAAGGGTGGGACTTCCATAAAATTAAGTTTTTATCTCTTTATAGATCAAAATGATAGCATAGTAATGAGAAATTATGTATAGATTCTATTTTAATCGAAATAAATGTGTCGATAAATTCAAACATCTGTAGTCATATTATATCATTAACATACCGTTTTTTAATTGATATGTTCGATATATTAAATCAATACGCGCAACAAGTAATTTCATCGAATATATTGATTATTATTTTTTATGGATTTCGGCTTCTGAAATTTCGCAGGTATGCGCTAAGGAGTGGCGAGTGCGGTTTGTTTTTGGCGAATGCATTTGATCTTGAAATTTCTCCCCCTGCTTTGCCTTAACGTAGTTACTCTTCTTGGAAGAGCTTAACACACTCACACACGCATGTTGATTCGAACAATGTGCGTCTTCGGCCATTTTGGAAACAAACTACGATGGCCTTATAATGCTAGCTAGTTAACGTTATGTGGTTGCGCACAGAAAGTGTCCTGATTAGTTTTGTCTATTGCTTAGTTGAAATTAAGATATTTTTTCATGAAACTAAGAAAGGCCTAATTTTTTCTGTGGTCATTTTCCCCAATTTTCAAGAAGTGGGAATTTTTTCCGTGGGCATTCTTTCCCCATACACTATTGTTTATGCTTTCCAACCATAGACTGAAGAATCCTGTATCTTTGAACTTTTTCTGTCAGACGCAGAAGAGGGTGCGATTACGACATAATTTAAATATTTGCCTGAGGACGATCCCAACTGCAAATGTTGAACATTACACCAAAGGTCTAAACGTAGGAGCAGGAATCCATATAAACACTATTCTGAGTGATAATTTATGTAAATGCGTTTCGATTATGACGAAAGTGCGGTATGTTGTTCCTAATAAATAGCGGATTTACTGTGATGGAAATCTTGGGAATATGGTCAAACGAACTCTCAAACATGGATAGGGAAAAAGGGAACAGATTCACAGGACATGTGTTCCAAAAAGGCATGACAAATGACATTTTAAATTATAAACAGCAGAAATGTGGATAAAACTGGAAAAACACTGAAGTGTACTGTGAAATTGATGTAACACAGTGAACAAAGTACGCATTTAAAAAAGGAATAAATACAAAAGAAAAAAAAAAGAAAAATCACTAAATGTTTTTGAAATAAAAAATTCTCATCCAGGAGCCTTCCCTCTCACATCGACCTAATTTCTTTAAAAATGTATGTTTTAGGAAACTTTAAAGCACTGAAAAAGTTTACTATCAATGATGCGCTTGCAAACCAATAGGTATTCATACATTGTCGCCTCAAACCCAGAAATTAAATTCTGAATTCGCCACTACAAATGAGTTGGATACGCAGTAACCCATTTGAGTCAGCCAGAATAGCAAAGCGGCACTCTTGTAAATCTTGTTTTATTTTTTTTTTTTTTCGATTGAAGTTTAACGACCACCTTGAGCAATTCAATGGGCTATAAGCAGTCGCCCTACTCTAATTTAGAGCCACTGCTTCCATGGAAAGGGGAATGGGGTAGAGCCATTGTCGTAAGACAAAAACTACATCCATCCCTCATCAGAGTTTCGAACCTGGACCGATCTCGGACGAATGGTCTGAAGTTAGTGCTTAGACGACAACTCCACCAGGGTGGCGTGGTTTGTGTGTGTGTGTAATCATCAGCAATCATTAAGATCGTCATGAAGGTCTCGCCATGTCTTTTAACACAACTGTCAGTCTTCAGCGAGTCTCCTCCATATACAGCCTGATTTCCAATTTCATTCACCCATCTCCCACACGGATATTTTGGGGGGAGGGGACAGCGAAGCTTTACCATAACTCACCACGCCAGTCTAGCGGGTTGGTGCGTATAGGATAGCATATTTCCTAATTGGTATATTTATACCATTACGATTGTCAGGGCGTCTGAGTGTATGTGTGTAATTCAGCCTCCTATCATTGCTTTATAAAATCTTTACTAAAGTTATTTCATATCGCTTGAAGGCAGCACTGGACGTGGCTCAACTAACAGTACAGGCTAGATTCAAGAGTGCCTACAGCACAATAGATCGTATCCAAGCACTAAACGGACAAATTTTAAGAACGAGGGAATATGAACTATTATATATGGCTTTTTTATTGATTATGTAAAGGCCTTTGATTTAGCAAAACCAGCAGTTACAATGGATTTGAAATCCTGCAGTATTTAAGATGCATATATTAATAACATCTATGAAAATGCAAAGTTTCGGGTATTTGAGGATACAGTACAAATGAAAATTAGAAACAGAGTGAGAAAGGGTGACACCATATTTCCAAAACTCTTCAATGCCACATTGCAAAATGTCTTTCAATCGTTGAAGTGGGAAAACAAGGGGATCCATATTAACGGAGATTATTTAACTCATCTTCTCTTTGCTGATGACATAGTCAGTTTTGCAGTTACTCCTTCAGAGCTGCAAAATATGATCCAGGAAATTCCTGACAAGAGAAAAGAAGTGAAATTAAAAAGTGTGCTTTTAGAAAACAAAACTGATGTGCAATGATGCTTTTACAAAAAATGAAGATGTATTGATTGATGTGGAAAATTTGAAGGTAACCTGTACCTACATTTGACTTTGACAACAGATATCAAATGAAGGTCATATTGATAAAGAAATTAATCGGCGTATAAAACTTGGTTGGAGTGCTTTTGAGAGAAACAACCTAATTTTTCAAGATCACAATACCATTATGTCTTAAAAGAAAATTTTCTAATCAATGCATCCTTCCAGTTCTTACTTAAGGAATAAAAATCTGTGTGTCATACTACAGAGATAAAGTGCATATAAAGATGACAAAGTTGCAGCAATAAATTGTGTCAGTATAACTTAGTTGGGAAATCATTCGGCTCCGGGGCAGAAGGATGTGGGTTTGATCCTTGTCACGGGCACATCTGCTAATTTCAGACATGGAGCATAACTAAAAAAGACATACAAATGCTGCAGACAACTGAAACAAAGGTGGAGAGATGTATGATTAGTGTAACCAGAAATGATAAGATAGGAACTCGTGGATCAGGAAAATGACAACTGCGGAAGACATTATCATCAGAGTAAAATCCCTGAAATGGCAATGGGCTGGAGATATTGCAAGAAGAACGGACCAGTGGTGGACAACCGAAATTTCAGACTGGATACCAGGGGTAGAGGACCCAGAAAAAGACTAGGAGATGGATGGATGAAATTCAAAAGCACACCAGAATGACATGGACAAGACTGGCTCCATTCTGAGGAAAAGTTTCACCAAAGTTTCATTTAACATGTAAAATGCTTAATACTACAGTTACGCAGCTCAGCTATTCTGTGTTGCTGAAATGCATTATCGCTGAAAATTGTTTTATAGTGGTGTGATCAGGATTTCATTACTGGGGTGGTTTAACAGAATAAAAATATTGCTTATCAAACAGTACCAAGGGGTTTTTTTCAATGCTTTAAAATTCCAAAGCACTCAAATTTTTTGAAATAGCATGAAAGAGAACGGGAGGGCGAAGGAATGTGGATTTTTTTTTTTTTTTTTTTTTCCTTTTCAAGAAATTGCATGTCAATGATTATTTTTCTCCTTTTTGGGGAAGTGGTAATTTTCAGAATTTTAGGCAAAAACTTCATCAGATAAGTGCAAAGTTTTAAAGGTTAAACACTTTGCGATAATTTAGTTCACACTGTTACTTTTATTTATTTGTGTAAGACATTTTTCTTCTCTTGATTCTATTCATTTCTCGTTTCCCAGATAATTACATATTTTTTTTATACATACTGCATATAAATTTAAGATTTCTACAGGGTAAACATTCAGATTATTCGGCATTTATTTAAATTACTGATGACTGTTGGGGGTGTAAGACACATTATGAAGTGAGCACATCGTACTGATCCGAATAAATAGCAATAACTAGCACTGAAATTATTCAATGCAAAGAATTTTGAGTCTAGATCACGAGGATTTTTTTATTTTTTGTTGTATCAGATCGCATAAAAGTGCCCTTTCTATTGAAGGGGAGGTTGCGTATTGATTTTATTTTTAGAGGATAAAAATATATTCCTGTTTGCAAGATGTACTACCTACTAATCCTCAGCGAACAATATGTGTTTTCTCCAAGTTATATAAAGGGGGAAATTAAATAAAAACTATAAACCTCGATCGACCGAAAATAGTTACAGTAATTGTTAGTGAATAAACGCTTATTTTTTCATTGTAGGTGGGATTCCGGGGTGTGTATATTTATGCTATGAAGGAATCAATTAAAATCGGTATAACACTCACTTTGTACGTAAAGTTTTCCTTGTGCGATTGATGGGACCAAAAGGACCTGGATGTGTCATACTGTGGGTGTGCGACACAATGAAAAACAGGCACGACTCTCTGCTATTACCGGAGACAGGGGCTATTAGTCTAATCCCATTATCATGGCTGTCAGTCAGTGACATCTTGTTCCTCCTCTCAGGGGGGGGAACGCAACAATCTCAGGGCTCCTATTAAAACAGCTTTCGTCTGCATAGCCTGCCGCTCTTGGAAGGTGTTTTCACGAGACGCATTGCAGAAATTAAAGAAGCACGGGGGAAATGTTTGGCGCCCAGAGGGTTAATGGCACATCTAGGAGCTCACTATGGGTGGATGAATAGAAATACCCAGGAGAAAGCATTCCCAAAATATGAAAGGAAGTCATAAAATTATCCCTGCCGTATTGAAGTGTATATCCCATGACTCATGGACAAATCAGTGGTAGCAAGAAAATGTAAAAATGAATAGTTGAAAAGGATACCAATTCAGTTCTGCTTTAACCCCTGCATTATTTTAAGAAAAAGGTATTCTGAAAAGATTATCTGCTGTGAGCAGTATTGGTCCATGAAAGATTTTTTTAATCAAATTTTCAGAAGCTTAGATTTTGCTGCAAATACATTAGAAAAATAAACACTTATGTCCCCTGGTGGACTAACCATTCTTACCAAAAATTTGAAATTATATGCAAAACATTTCCCATGAGATGCTGTTTCCGATGCAGGAAGAATTTTTCAAATCGGAGTTTTAGAAGCAGAGATATACAGAAAAATGCAATTTACCTTTACGTCCCTGGCAGAAAACCTATGTTACTTGAAAAAGAGACTGTGCCTAAAATAGTTTTCGCTATAAATGGCATCGAAAGGAAGAAAGAATTTTTTCAATCAGATGTTTAGAAGCAAATATATGCAATAAAATGTATTTTGAATTCGATATCATCTGCACTTATGCCCTCTAGCGGCGAAGTTGTGCATCGGGAAAAAAAACGGAATGCAAGGATCATCATTCTCGCATTTCAAGCTTCACAATGCAAAAAAGAATTTTTAAATCGAACTAATAGTTGCAGAGATATGGTGTCCACAGACGGACGGACGGTAGTATGACAGGAACGATCTCCAAGATGGGTCTCGTGGATAACGGTGAGGAATCCGGAGATCGCAAAAAAGCAGTGCCGCTGGTTTTAGTTAAGCACTGTCATAAACTGAGCAGTCATATCTCTGTGTAATTATAACGTTGGTACTTACGCACTGCAGCTACAACAATCGATGTGAACCAATTTACTGTGCAAAGTCTGGTGGTTTCTGGGGAAATTACAAACATTTATGAGGGAAAAATGGGAAAAAAGCGAAAAGGAAAGAGATATTCAAAATTCCTGATTTCCGGATTTGATTACTCTGAAAATTCCGGAAATAAGGAAATATATGGAACACAATCACCCCTGATCACAATTCAAATAAATTCTTAATGTGTAAAAATTTCCCTTACTCCCATTTACAGATGTGTACAAAAAAAAATTCTCTAATGCTTTTGAAAGATTTGAAGATGGATTGGGGTGACTATATTCTTTGCAGACTCCTCCTAAAAATGCAGAAAGAAATAGAAATTTTTTCACAATGCAGTTTCTTAGTTGTTGCTGTGCTATCTGCAAAAAAAAAAAAAACTGTAGAACTGTAAATTATTCAAGCATCTTATCCTGCATAATTCTGGGGCCCCTCTAAAATGTGGGGCCTGGGACTGCAGCCCCCTTTTAAATGGGCTCTGATCAGAAGTATGTATTTTGGCACAACCTCAACCATGAAAGGAATTCCAAAGAGAAATGGTACGTCTTTCTGCGCGACATTTCCTCTACGACTAAGAATGTTTTTTCTTAAGCACAGCTTTTTTCTGTCTAAACCTAGGGCGGTTTTCAAACTTTATTGGAAGGCGGACATGGAAAAACGGAAATACTTGCAGGCCACATGGATAAGAATACTAGAAATGAATCTTTTTATTAGGAATATAGATTATTTTAGACAAAACTAGTAAATCTGGGAAGTAAACAACAAACACAAAATGTGCTCATATGAGATACATGTAATATGAAAAATGCCCGAAATATTGTGAGTCGTATTTTGACCATGCAAAAAAAATCGTGTTGACACACAGAAAATATAAAATTCCCCATTTGACTCGTTACTTACCCTGCGTCCAGAATTTTTTAAAAAAATCACATGTAATGACGACAGTTATGGCGCTAACACACAAATCTCAGGAACTCACGCAAAGCAGAACCAAAACTTAACAAACCGCCACAGCGTTATACAGGTTTTGCATAAAAATAACCGTAACTCGGAAATACCTTGACAGCACCACACTTATTTCTTTGTTAAACCTACAGCAGTTTTCAAACTTTTCTGGATGGCAGACATGGGAAAACAGAAATACTCATGGGCCTGATGGAAAAGAATACTAAAAACTAATCTTTTTATTAAGAAAATATATTATTTCAGACAAAACTAGCGAATGGGTAGTGAACAACGAAACACAAAAAGGATTCAATACGAAAAATGCCCGAAATATTGCAGGCATTATTTCATTTGACCATCCAAAACAAATCATGTTTGGACACATACAGGGTGAGGAGGTAAGGCAACCTTTGAAAACGGTGACAAATTTTTTTGAAAAGGTGACTAAAAGATGATTAAAAGAGACTTCTTGCCAATAGCACAAAACAACAAATATAGTTACAAGAAAAGAATTTTTTTATACTCCCCTACCAAAAAAGGCCAGGTAAAATCATAATAAATTTCTTTATTATGGTCCTAGATGGGATATAGCAATTTTATTGTAGTCATATAATTTCTGAAAATCTAATAACGTACAATTCTTTCCAACGCTCCAGAAAAACAATTCTGAAGAAAAAAAACGTTTGTTTTACAGTTTTCTAGGCATCTTAGCAAAAAATGATTTTATCATACTTGATTTCCTTTTCTAAAGGTTCTTCTGAATGATTTCCATTTCTTTTTCTCTCACTCTTTCTTTAGTTTGCATACATTTTACTCCTCATGCATGCCTTCAGCTAATTTTGCTTCTTTTAAATCATTTTTTCAAGTGCTTTCTTCAGTTTAGCCGAAGCTTCCAAAAAGAGTTCTTTTTTTGCCTCCTTAGCT
This sequence comes from Macrothele yani, assembly GCA_039090855.1. Classification (NCBI taxonomy): domain Eukaryota; kingdom Metazoa; phylum Arthropoda; class Arachnida; order Araneae; family Macrothelidae; genus Macrothele; species Macrothele yani. Next base: position 76,066,251 of record CM077016.1, read on the forward strand.
TAGCTTGTAAGTGTTCTTTTTTTCTTGTCATTCAGAGCAGAAGTCTCACATTCGATTGACTTTTTATCTTTTCCATCTTTTTCATAATCCATTCTTTTTTGCTCTTCTTCTAATTCGATTTTCTTTTTCCTCTTACATTCTTCCATAAATAAAGGTAGTGTACTTCGAATGTGCTTGTTGTTCTTACTTAATGAGTTTTGGATCAATGTGTACAAAAAGAAAATTAGGATATTGTTTCAAGGCATCCCTCACAGTCAGTACACTGTTTAAAAAGCTTTCGGTCACTGCTGCTTTATCTTTTCCTAATATATGTGATGTGTCGCTGAATTTTTTAAGGGAATTAGGGGAAATTAACCACTTCTAATGACTGAAAGTTCAACGCGACACATCCATGATTACCTTCGGGAATGACTGATAGGGGAATGTGCACTAATTCTCCTGTTTGTCATCCCAGAAATCCGGTTGTCACAACATGTGTTTAAAATTTTCCACCATCTTGATACCATTTCTATTCTTTTCTCTTATTTATATTTATTCCGTGTGTGGGAGTGAATGATTCGGCATTTGAAATGAGCTGGGAAGCAAAAACTAAGTGGAGGTATATTTTCAGGAAAAGGCACGAATATTAACTAGCTTTACGGATTTAGGCTTATTAATTTCATATTCCCTTATATGTCACTGAAAAAATCTGGGGGGGGGGTTGATATGTGCAAGAAAGAAGTTGATTTCAAAAATCCGGTCATTACAAATTATTTATTCATAGTGTGATTATTTCAGCCAGGGTTCGAAATTAACGGGGGCCATGAGCGAAATGCGACTGCATTTTTGCATTCCGCGACCTGCGATTTGACATCAGGGGCCAAATCGCGACTACATGTATTTTCTACTGCATTTTATTATGATTCTTTTTAATCTAAATGACTATTTATGTTCACGATTCTTAGTGGTTTGCAAGAATTGTTCCCTTTCTCCAACTCAGTTTCTTAATTCACCTACAAGATGCACTTAACAAGTAGAACTGTGTATCAATCACTCGCATTGCTGACTTCCCCTTCATGTCCGCACTAACGTCACACAAGCAAGTAAAAGAAGCGACCTTCAACAATGAGCAGGATCCTCCAACAGTGATCATTCGACCTTTGCGAGTGCCCCCTCCCCCTTCCTCTCAACCTGAAGCAGAGCAGAGCCCAATGGAGCCACAGCTTGCCTGAAATTCCATAATTGCAACTGAAGAATTGTATGATTATATGTTCTGTTCATTGCTTTACACATCAGTTGTCCTTTGAATCGATTCATTATAAATCTAGTGTCAATATAACTTCTTGGCTTATGGCACATCATTTTTTAGCATGTTGCACTAACCAGAGTACGCCAAAATGCGTAATTATGCGTCTAGTACGCATGGAAAAATGTGTTTACACATCGAACTTTTACCAACGCGTGAAAATACGCATCAGGAATTTTTCTCGCCACGTAAAAATAGGCTTCGAGAAACACATAAAATACACTCCGAAGAGTTTTACCAACGTGTAAAGATATGCATCGGGATGGCATTTCGACTTTCAAAAACGGAAGTAAACGAAATAAAGATTTCATCTGTAATCGTAATTTTGTTTTCCCCGCGATGTTGCCTCTGCCCAGCATTGTTGTAATATATCATTTCATTCCATTCCATAAATATTTGAATTTCAGTTTGAAACTGGAGGAAAAATTTCCGAAAACGAAAATTTGACGGCGAAAAAATTCCCCTGTAATCTTCAGGCACGAGAGTGCCAGGGCTTCTAGAATTTCTCCTTTTTCGTCGTAATTTGCGTTATTCTTGAGATTGATGCATAACTGAACAGATATTTTGGGGCAATTGGTACTGGTGAAGGATGCTTTCCACCTGAAACTTTCGAAAACTGAAATCTTGTCTTTCAAAACTTTCGAAAACGGAAGTTAGACGCATTGAAGATTTTTCCTGTAATCGTCATTTTTTTTTAATGTCATGTTTCTTCTGCCTAGAATTGTTGTTAAATATTATTTTATTTCATAAATATTTGTATTTCACCTTGAAAATGGAGGGGAAATGTTCGCAAACGGAAATCGGACGTAGCAAAGATTTCTCCCTTAACTGTAATTTTTTTTCCTAACAATGTTCCGAACATGTGTCCTGTGTTCCTAAATATTTCCCAAAAAAGGTTTGCATTTCATCTTGATAAGGGGAGGGGGGCGAAAACGAAAGTGACGAAGTTGAAAAGTTAGTAAGAATTAATGCATGATGTTCAAAAGTATTAATATCCTCAAAGTTACACTTTATCTTATCAAAAATAGTGAAAGCTATCATGCATTCATGGTCCTCACAGACTGAAAGTTTTTTAGCATGATGGATAAAATTGTCATCCAAGGGCTTAAAAAAAAAGTGACAAAGAAATGGGAAGGGTAACAAAGATATCAACAAAATGAAAATTTAGGCACTGGATGCTGCTTAGCTGCAGAGTCAAGAAAAGACAAATGTGGCTGTGGTACTTACTGAGAAGTTTAATGCTGTGCGAAATCGCCGTCCAGAATTTTAGTTACTCTTCAATTGTGTACGTAAAAAAAAATTTTTTTTTTGGCTTCTAAAAAATTTTTGAATGGCTCCTAAATATTAAGCTGCACTGGCCATTTATCACATTTCAAATTTTTTTACTTTCATACCCTGATTTCAGCACTTGGCCGTACACAACATTTTTGGTTTCTCCTTCATCGGTGACAATATATAATTTTGTTGGATCCTTTGCTCTTGACATTCCAACATACAGCTGTCTGTAGAATCAAACGGACCAAAAGCGTTACGAATTATTTAAAGCGTTACGAATTATTTAACACGTGTCCAGGAGACATAGCATTAGAACGCTGACTGAACAAAATTCGTTAACAATTTGTTATGACGATCAAATGCATCACGTGCTTTCAGTTTCAGACGTCTTTGAAAGGTGAATCTCTGGGATAAAAAAGTTAAAAACGTATCATTGCGAATAATTTATGAAACTGGCCGAAATTTTAATGAACACAATAAATAGTTAATAGGAACATGACCTTCAAATTTCGCCTGAATCGGTAAATAACTTTTTTAATTAGCAGTCAAAATTTTATTAACCGTTTCTGGGTATATATTTCTGTTTACCAATGAATTAAAAATTACATGCCTATTTTAAAAAGTCTTGAACGGAATTCGGTGAAATTTTGAGGGACTCCTCTTATTACCAATTCATGGTGTTGATAAAAATTTCAGCACGTTTCGTTAAGATTTCGCAAAGTTCTTTTTTGCATTTTCTTATGCCCTTCTCAAAGAATAGAAACACCTGTGGATGTGCCGCGGCCATGAATGCAGTCACGTGCTTTCAGATAACGACGACGTAGCAAATGACGCTGACTTTATTGATTATCTTATTAATTAATTCATAACTTGCGAACGGAACAACATAGACATCTTAAAATAGTTGCGTTGACCTAGAAATTCCAGTATTAATAAGCTATATAAATTTCACGATGGCACAGTTCGGCGTTCGAGAGTTTTCACTGCTTCAGACAAACAGACGTTTTGTGTTTTATATATTAGATTAGTAATTTCATAATTTTATAGTCGATATGTGTGTGTTAGTTAACTAACAAGCTGCGTAGCCGATAATAAAGAAATGAAATAAAATATTTTTCTTTTTGCAAACGATAAAAGAATTGAAATATTTGGAAAACCAAATAACAAAATAATTAAATTTAACTTTTACATCAGTGAGCTGATTTACTCTCAATCTGGTCCTAAGATATGAAGCCTTGTAAAAATATGAATAATTAGAGAACATAATGTTGAACTGTGTGATTTATGTATAGAGTATGCTATTGAACGAAGTTGTAATGAAATGCAGAAAAAAGAAAAAATCTAAATTTCAGCATTCCCTTGTTCCTTGCCCAGGTCGGCAACATTCTAGGAATTTAGTTTGCATTCGCAGCGTCGTACTCCCGCCGCGAGTTTCTGGAATTTGCTCAGGTCACGACCTGTGCATGTGAAGCTGTCGTGCCCTAGCCAATGGGAGTCAAGTGCCTGCGGGGTTGAATGGAGAGCTTAAAAGGTAAGACGCCAGGTACGAAGCGCGCTCTCTCTCTCTCTCTCTCTCTCTCTCTCTCTCTCTTGTTAAGTGTCATCACTCCCTTTTTAGAGGGTTGTCTTCAAGTATTATTACCCCCTTCCTGGGTTTCAAGGGAAGAAGGGTGCCGGCTTTAGTTTTTCGTCACGCTGCCGGAGACAATCTCATCAATGGAAAGTCCCATTTGCCTCACGAAAGATGAAATAATGTCCATGCCAAACCAGCAGATCATTTGAGGACACACAAAGTTTAGGACACAGTCCGCCATGTTGGAAGTCCACTGAGATTCTTCGAAAAACAAAAGAAAGGAAAAAGAAAAAAACCTGAGCACATTGGAACACGATGCAGTGTCTAAAGCCACCATAAGCGTGCACCTTCAAAGGAAATTCTATTGTGAGACCCTGATAAAGAGTTAAGACGTTTTTGTTGTGAATGTGAATCAGATGCCCAAGTAAATGGTAGTGAAGCACATGTAGTTGAAAGACTGATGATTGAATCATGCAGAACTATAAGCTAGGCTCAAGATAAATGAGCAGTAGTAGTACCTAAGCCTACGGGTGAGGAATTTCGACCAGGCTGAAATATATGACTCTTATAATGAGAGATTTTCTCAATAAAGAGCATTACAATAATTTCCAGATATTCAGCTACTAAATAAATTTTGCATTCCATTGCACTGCCGCTCAGCAAGCGGATATTGTGATTTCCGAAGGCAATGTACATTCGATTTTTTTTTTTTTTGGTACCATGTGTACTTGTATTTAACCTGTTAGTTATATATACCATCTAGAACAGAAACTAAAAAATTTGCCATGTGCTAAATGGCCCGTGCAGCTAAATATTTAAGAGCCATACACAATTTTTTAGGAGCCAAAACTTTATATTTTTTTTATATACACAATTGAAGAGTAACTAAAATTCTGGACAGCGATTTCACCCAGCATAAACTTCTCAGCATGTACCACAGCCACATTTGTCTTTTGTTGACTCTGCAGCTAAGCAGCATTCAGTGCTTAAATTTTCATTTTGTTGATATCCTTGTTACCCTTCCCATTTCTCTGTCACTTGTTCTTTTCATTCTTTTATGCCCTTGGATGACAATTTTATCCATCATGCTGAAAAGCTTTCAGTCTGTGAGGACCATGAATGCATGATAGCTTTCACTATTTTTGATAAGATAAAGTGTAACTTTGAGGATATTAATACTTTTGAAAACCATGCATCAATTCTTAGAAACTTTTCAACTTCGCCACTTTCGTTTTTGGACCCCCCCCCCCCTATCAAGATGAAACGCAAGCCTTTTGTGGGGGAATATTCAAGAACACAGGACACATGTTCAGAACATCGTGGCGGGGAAAAAAATTACAGTTAAGGGAGAAATCTTTGCTACGTCCGATTTCCGTTTGCGAACATTTCCCCCTCCATTTTCAAGGTGAAATACAAATATTTATTAAATAAAATGATATTTAACAACAACTCTAGGCAGAGGAAACATCGCATTAAAAAAAATTACGATTACAGGAAAAATCTTCAATGTGTCTAACTTCCGTTTTCGAAAGTTTTGAAAGACAAAATTTCAGTTTTCGAAAGTTTCAGGTGAAAAGCATCCTTCACCCGTACCAATTGCCCGAAAATTTCTGTTCAGTTATGCATCGATCTTGAGAATAACGCAAATTAAGACGGAAAAGGAGAAATTCTAGAAGCAGTGGCACTCCCATGCCTGAAGATCACAGGGGAATTTTTTTGCCATCGAATTTTCGTTTTCGGAAATTTCTCCTCCAGTTTCAAACTGAAATTCAAATATTTATGGAATAAAATGATATATAACAACATTACTGGGCAGAGACAACATCGCGGGAAAACAAAATTATGATTACGGAAAAAATCTTTATTTCGTTTACTTCCGTTTTTGAAAGACAAAATACTATCCTGATGCGTATCTTTACATGTTGGTAAAACTCTTCAGACTATTTTATGCGTTAGTAAAATTTAGATGCATAAACACATTTTTCAATGCATACTAGATGCGTAATTACTCATTTTGGCGAACTCTGGTTAGTGCAACAAGCTAAAAAATGATGTGCCATAAGCCAAGAAGTTATATTGATGCTAGATTTACAATGAATCGATTCAAAGGACGACCGACGTGTAAACCGATGAACAAATAATCATACAATTCTTCATTTGCAATTACGGTTCAGGCAAGCCATGGCTTTGCTCTGCTTCAGGTTGAGAAGGGCGGGGGTGCTCGCAAAGGTCCAATGATCACTGTGGGAGGATCCTGCTCATTGTTCAAGGTCGCTTCTTTAACTTGCTTGTGTGACGTTAGTGCGGACGAGAAGGGGAAGTCAGCAATGCGAGCGCACGCAATTGATACACAGTTTTACGTGTTAAGTGCACCTTGAAGATGAATTAAGAAACTGAGCGGGAGGGGGGACAATTCTTACAAACCGCTAAGAATCGCGAAGAAAAACAGTCATTCAGATTAAAAAGAATCATAATAAAGTGCAGTAGAAAATACATGTAGTCGCAATTTAGCTCCTGATGTCAAATCGCTGGTCGCCAAATGCAAAAATGCAGTCGCATTTCGCTCATGGGCCCCGTCAATTTCGAAACCTGGTCTAGAAATTCGAAAAGTTGCACAGCCAAGTAGCTGGAATTTTTTTTTTTTTTTTTGCATTGATTAGTGTGTTTAAACTGTTAAAGCTGTTCTGAAAATGTCAAAAGAACTGTGAATGAATGACATGCATTCCTTAATATTTCAAAAGAGAAAAAAAATCTGCATTGGACTCTATATTTTGCATAAAAATTAAGTGGTAACATTTTGCATATAATTTAGTTTTCATAATGCATAAAAATTAAATGGCCCAATAGGGTGGAAAATTTCATGTACAATAAACACAGGCAAAGCTGCCTTTGAAAAAACAAAAACTTAAAACTTGTGTGTATGCAGTGAATTAGGTTTAAGGTTGAAAGTCATCATTAGCTATTAACTAGTGCATGTATCCCACCTCAGCCTGACTGCGGGTGGATCTGAACTTAGGGGAAGTATTGAATTATTGCGGAATACTTTTAACACAATCACGTACACGATTACACCACCATAATTACTCACAAGTTTTTTTTTCTTATTGCGTAATATGATGTGTCACATGGAATTCAAACTTGATTTTGCTACTGATTACATATCTGAAACCACAAAATTACACCATTTATTGTGAACACAATATCTACTTGCCATTATTGTTCCACAATAACACTTGCTTGACACATGTTTCACAGACAAGCTTTTGCCTACACAGTGTATAACATAAATGTATATTTTCAACTGATACCCATTTATATACACATCATATGCTTAGAAATGGAAAATTGTCTCTCTATGTCAGCATTTCCATGCAATACTTTATAACTTTTGCAGCGTTTGGAAACTTTATATCTTTTGATAACGAGTCCCTTTTTGAGATGTGTTGTTGCCAGTAATAATCAATAGTTTTGTTTTCAAATGTTGTAACATCTTTTTCCAGTTACAAAATTTTTCACTCATCTAATAATCTGGTTGAACATGAAATGCCATAATTTTTGCAAATTTCAATGTCTAGCTGCAGTTTCTACCATTCATTCTTTTGGGTCTAAAAATCTAAAATTTTTAAGTGATCCACTTGATAAGAAAGTCTTTTCCATCACATGCTTACAAGTAATAATATAGTGCTTTTGAGCTTCCTTCAGAAACAACAACTTAACACTATTGGAAAGCATATGCAACACTTTAGAAAAAGAGGATCAAATTAAAGCAGACCTCCTCAGAAAAGATTACTACAATAGCCTTACAAAATTCCAGAAGCAACTAAAGAAACCTCAAAAAAAATTGATAATAGTCAATTAAAAGCTCTTAAAGATTTCAGAAAAAAATTAAAGTGTAGTTGCTGTGAAAAACAAAAGTTAGTTGATTACTATTATGGATAAGAAAGATTATCCAGGAAAGATGGAAGAAGAACTAAAAAAGCCTATGTATGAAGAAGTAAAAGAAAACCCACTACCAGATTTGATTAAAAAGTCTCTAAGCTTATTACTTCAAAAAAAGAAAAACCAGCTTCCAGAAAACTATAAACAATTCTCAAAATTACAGTTCAGATTACCTCAAATATATGGAATAGTCAAACTGCATAAAGAACAACCAATTAGACCAATAATTGACTCAAAACACTCTATTCTTTCAAATCTAAACTACTTTTTAAAGTCACACCTTCAGAAGCTTTTAAAAGAGCCACCTAACTTGATAAAAAACTCAATGCAGCTAAAAGAAAAATTTGAACTTCTTCCAAAATTAGATTCTCCTATTAAGGGTAGTTTAGACATAGTGTCTATGTATACTCACATTAATATAGATCAACTTATAGACTTTATAGCGGAAGATTTGGCAGACCTAATAGTTTTTCACAACAAAGAAAAAAACTTATTAGTTGGAATTTTTGAAATGCTTACCTTCTCTTTGCAGAACAGCTACTTTCAATTTGGGAAAACATTTTTCATTCAAAAATCGGGGCTAGCTATACTCTCCCCACTCTTAGCTATTATGTGGGAAAACTAGAAGAAAAGATACTAGTACAACCCACATACTTCTGCTTATATAGCAGATACATGGATGACATCTTATTTATAATAGATAGCTCAGAAATTATTCCAGAAAGAGTTCTAGACTCATTCACTGAATTAGATGATTCCCTTAAGTTCACTATTGAACTTCAAGAAAAAAGAATTAACTTCTTAGATATTACTATCTATTATGAAGACAAAAAATTCCTCACTAGTTCGTATAAAAAACCAATGAATACTAATAGACTATTGGATTTCAATTCCTATCATCCAGTTTCTATTAGGAAAAATGTAGCAAGTCAGTTTTTAGAAAAAATTAATAAAATAGTTTCTACAGCAGGTAAAAAAGAAGCCCATAAAGAAGAACTTAAAGTCATACTTGCAGAAAATAACTATCCTAAAGAAGAAATTGAGAAGCTTCTGAATTCGCAAAAGCAAGAAGTAAAATTCACTAGAAACATTTATCACAAAGGTTTATTTGAGTTTTTAAAGAGAATTAGTAAGAAGTACAATATTAGGCTAGCTCCAAGTTTAGAGAACAAAGTTAAGAAATTTTTTTCTAAAATAGTTCAAAGAGAAGAAGATATTTTAAAAATGCAAGGAGTAGTTTATGAAGTAAAATGTAGTTGTCGACTATCTTACATAGGTGAAACAGGTCGCAGACTAGAAACTCGTATAGCAGAGCATAAAGCAGCTATAAGAAATTGCTTCAACAAGACTGGATTAGATAGACATGTTAGAGAAACTAGTCACGGCATGGATTGGAATTCCCTTAAAGTCAGTAGTTTCCAAAGCAATTTTCAAAAAGAAAGCTGAAAGAAGGAATAGAAATTGAGAAAAATCAAAATTCCATCATCAATTACTGCAAAGGATTTTCCCTGCCTAACATCTGGCAGGATTTGTTGAAAAATAGCCTAAACCGTCAAGGTTAACTGTAACCGCGATAGTGACAGGAATAAGTGACAACAAAAAGACAGCCTGAAGAAGGAGAAGACTTTTCTCCGAAAATTTGCAATTAAATGAAAAATTTCCTAGTAAAATTCCCATAACAGTTTTTTTAGATTAGTAACATCACTTTCTTTCAGGTTAGAAAGCTCGTCTGTGACCTTTTCATTAATGACAAGTTCTTCAAGAGGAAGCAGATTACCAACTGTAAACAGTTCATCAAGATCAACTTTAGAAAAATTAACAACTTTTCTAATGACAGCAGTCTGCAAAACATGAGCCATGAAGGTCTGAAGAATGTTCCCTATTTCTTCATGCAATCTGTGGATCATGGGTGCTTGGCACTGAAAACATTGTGTGCCGCCCATGTGGCACAGTGGTTAAGCGATGGCTTATGACCATTCGTCCGAATTGGGTCCGGGTTCGAATCCCGGCGAGGCATGGATGTTGTGTTTGTCTTATGGTACTGGCTCTCTCCCTCCCCTGGAACCAGTGGCCCTAAATTAGGGACAGGTGACTACTTATAGCCCATTAAGTTGCTAACAGTGATCTTTAAACCTTAAATAAAAAAATTAAAAAAAAACTTTGTGCAAACTTATCTTACACCTGACCTTACACCTGACCTTACACAAATAGGTTTATTTGAGTTTTTCAAAATATGTGCCATGATAATAAATAAAATTGAATTGGATAATTGAGAAACTTATATTATTTAAAAGTGTTTTCGTTTGACGTATAAAGTTTCCCAAATAACTGATTCATTTAATTTTTTTTTTTTATATAGCATCATCACCATTGTCAACTATTATCAATCCCCTGCTGGATGAAGGTCTCCCCAAGTTTCCTCCACAACGGTCTGTCTTGTGCCAGTCTCCTCCATGCCACTCCCACATACTTTCGAATTTCATCCACTCGTCTCCCATGTGGTCTTCTTCTGGGTCTTTTCCTGTCCCTTGGAATCCAATCTAAAATTTCGACTGTCCATCGATGGTCTGTCCTTCTGGCAGTATGTCCAGCCCATTGCCATTTCAGGGATTTAACTCTGATCATGATGTCTTCCACTCTTGTCATTTTTCGGATCCACGAGTTCCTCTTCTTATCTCTCCTGGTTATACCAAGCATGCACCTCTCCATGCTTCTTTGAGTTGTCTGCAGCCTTTGTAGGTCTCTTTTAGTTAAGGTCCATGTCTCTGCACCATATGTAAGCACTGGAGGGATGCACTGATCAAACACTTTTCTTTTAAGACATAATGGCATATTGCTCTTGAAAATTATGCTGTTTCTTCCAAAAGCTCTCCAGGTAAGTTTTGTACGCTGATTAATTTCTTCATCAATGTGACCCTCACTTGATATCTGCTGTCCAAGATAAACGTATGTGTCTTATCTCCAGCTTTTCTCCATCAATCGATAAATCTTCATTTCTTGTAAAAGCATTGAACATCACTTTTGTCTTCTGAAAGTTCATTTTTAATCCCACTTCTTTACTCTTGTCAGCAAATTCCTGGATCACACTCTGCAGCTCTGATGGGGTAGTTGCAAAAATGACTACGTCATCAGCAAAATGAAGGTGGGTTAGATGATCTCTATTAATCTTTATCCCTTTGTTTTCCCAGTTCAGTGATTGAAAGACATTTTCCAATGTGGCAATAAAGAACTTCGGACATATGGTGTCACCTTGTCTCACTCCCTTTCCAATTTTTGTGTGTTGTATTTTCAAACAGCCGAATCTTTGCACTTGCATTTTCATAGATGTTATTAATAATATTAATGTATGCATCTTCAATACCGCAGGATTTTAGAGCCATTGTAACTGCTGATGGTTTCACCGAATCAAAGGCTTTTTCATAATCGATAAAAGCCATGCACAATGGAAGTTCATATTCCCTCGCTCTTTCAATTAGTTCTCTCAGTACGTCGATATGGTCTATTGTGCTGTAGCCACTCCTGAATTCAGCTTGTTCTCTCGGTTGATCCATGTCAAGTGTTACCTTTAAGCGGTGTGGAAGAACTTTAGTGAAGATTTTATAAACCACTGATAGGAGGCTGACAGGTCTGTAGTTCCTGAGATCCTCAATGTCACCTTTTTTATGTAGCAGGATCATTGCAGTGCTGTTCCAATCCTCAGGAATCTTCCTTTCATTAAGGCATCGAGTGAAAATTTGGGCGAGTACTGTTTTGATTTCTCCACTTGCTTCTTGTATGATGTCTACAGTAATTTCATCTTCTCCTGGAGCTTTTCCCCGCTTCATGTTCTTGATTGCATGTGCAACTTCTGCTGGGAGGACTGGAAGAACTCTGGTACTGGTACCACCTTTCATGTCTGGGGTACATGTATCATCCCTTTCATATAATTTGGAGTAGAAATCTTTCACTGCCGCCCCAGTGGCGCAGTGGTCTAAGCGATGGCCTCTGATCATTCGTCCATAAGGGGTCTGGGTTTGAATCCCAGCGAGGCATGGATGTTGTGTTTGTCTTACGGCACTGGCTCTCTCCTTTCCCTGGAACCAGTGACCCTAAATTAGGGACGGGCGACTGCTTATAGCCCATTGAGTTGCTCACGGTGGTCGTTAAACCTCCAATCAAAAAAATCTTTCACTCTTGTCAAAATTTGGCTTCTGTTTCGTGTTACAGAACCATCTTCTTTTCGCAGAGTCATAATCTGTTTTCTTCCCTTACTGAGATGTCCCTTTGCTATCTTTAGGCTTTGGTTGTTTTCAATTGCTTTCCTCACTAGTTCACAGTTGAATTTCCTTACGTCTTCAGTGATACTTTTTCGTACTGTCTTGCATAGCTCTATATATTCTACTTTGGAAGTCACACCTTCTTTAGTTGTCCTCATCTCTCCTTTTTTGCATCAACATTTTGGTTTTTCCTGATAATTTGTTCACATGCAACTTGTTCTTAGACCCAGCTTATTTTGTTGCTGTTTCCATAAGAGCTATGGTTATTTTTCTGTTAACTTCAGAAATATCCACTTCTTCCGATGTTAGGCCTTCTAAAGCAGAGAATCTGTTCTTCAGTTCTAACTTGAAGGGGTTATGTCAATACATTTAGTTTGTCTTAGGAGCTTGCCACGTTCGAGTTTAATGTTGAAGTGCATCTTACCAATCTATGGTCACTACCTGTGTTGAACTCGTTTAGCACACTGCAGTCTTCTATGATGATTGTTTTGTTACACATAATAAAATCAATTTCACTTGTCGTCCAATTTGGATGTCTCCATGTCCATTTCCTGTGTGGCTTTTTCTTGAAAAAGGAGTTCAAGATGAAAAGCCCTTCTGCCTCTGCAAACTCAACGAGTATTTCCACGCTGGTTTCCATTGCCGTGACCAAATTTGCCTACTGAAGTTTCATTCTGTTGCTGTTGCCCTATTTTTGCATTGAAATCTCCCATAATTATCTTCAAGTGCTGCTTACCTTTATCATTTAGATGACTACTTTACTCATAAAATTCTTAAATTCTTCTTCAGGATAACTTGTGGTGGGTGCATAAGTTTGAATAATCTGAGCCTGGTATCTTCTCAAGAGTTGGATAACGAGTCGTGCAGCTCTGTCAGAGGAACTTTCAACTTCTACAACTTTATCCTTCAGTTTCTTGTTTATTATAAATCCAACACCACTAGTTCTGCCAGTATCTGTCCTATGATAGTAGAAGAGATGTCCACTTTTTAGTTCAATGAGATCTTCTCCTTACCTCACTTAGCCCGACGATGTCCCACTTGATCCTTTGTAGTTCCTCTTCCAATTCAAGAAGCCTTGAATTTTTTTTTTTTTTTTTTTTTTGATTGGAGGTTTAACGACCACCGTGAGCAGCTCAATGGGCTATAACCAGTCGCCCGTCCCTAATTTAGGGTCACTGGTTCCAGGGAAGGGAGAGAGCCAGTGCCGTAAGACAAACACAACATCCATGCTTGACCGGATTCGAACCCGGACCCTTTACGGACGACTGATCAGAGGCCAGCGCCTTAGACCACTGCACCACCGGGGCGGCAAAGCCTTGAATCAGAAGATAGGGAGCGTCCATTATACGTAGCCAAGGTCAGCAAAAAAATATATATATATATATATCGGCCTCCACCTTCCCCATAGCCGTCCAACTCACACCTTTTTAATTTTAAGTTTACTCTTTTTTTCATGGTTTTACATTTATTGAAGAAACACAAACTCATACACAATATTCAGAACAGTTACTATAAAAATATTACAGTAGGAGCACAGTCACTGTTTTTACATTACACACCACTTTTCTTCTTTTTCCAATCTGAAATCTTCGCCTACAATGCTGCTTCTCCCAACTCTAGTTCCTTCCGTACTGTCTTTTTTCTTCAATTTTTTTATTTCATGATCAATTTTTCTTTTTTCCTTCAGTTTTCTTTCTTCTTCGTTTTGAAGAACACTTTTGTTCTCAAGATAATCCTGATATCTTCGTCTGGAGGCTCTTACAGAAAGAAGAAGCCTTCTGTTGATGGCAATGTGTTCTACTCCTCCCACAATTTTAATGGCATCAAAAACTGTTGTCTGACATATCAGGGATTCTTCCAGGAGATTTTCCACAAGAGACTTAATTGACAGAAAATCCACCTTCCACTGAAGCATTTCCATGAGACATAATGAGACAAATTTTTATTACATCCCAAAGTTCACCAAATTGTTTTTGGTTGTCAAGTAGAGCACTGTAAAATTTGTCTAATCCAATGGAATCATCATGACTGTCTAAAAATTCATCAAACTGAGACTTTAAAGCAGATTGAGCTTCTACACACAATGAAGCGTACTGTTTATTAGCTTTTCAGCACAGTCATCTGAAATTTTGTTTGCACTAAGTAAAACTTCGAGCACAATATCCACTCTCTTCTTGCCTAGACTCGGCTGCTGCACTATAATATTTGAGACCAAACAAGTTACCCACGGACAAACTTAAATTTTAATGGGCTTTTCTCATGAAGTTTTTCAATCTGGTCACAAGCTTCCTAAATTCAAGCTTAAACTCTAATTTTTCCCTTTCTGAGCACTTTACTTCTTTTAATAGCTTTTCTCAATTAAGTACTTCTTTTAATAGCTTTTCTCAATTAAGAGAAGATTTTCACTTTTTGAAACATCTACAGTTAACAGTTTTGAGACATCAGCTTCACTTAATTTGTCAGGCTTCAAGCTTCATGCCATCAAATTTTTCATCAGATCCAGCAAATCAGTGTGTAAGAAAGGAATTAAAGGCTTTGGGCTCTGGAACCTTCTCAAAAAATATTCACTTTGAAGCTATAGTCCTAAATGCAGCCAATTTGCATTTCAACAGTGGACTTTCCATGAATTCTGCAAGAAACATGTGCCGTTTGCTGGAAAATGATGATTCTGGAACATATTTCTTGGTATGATCATAAACAAGCAATGCCCTAGTCAAACAATTAATGTTTTCCAACCACCTTACAGTGCAAAATTTCAAAGGAAAATATTTACGTCCAGTAATCATAGTATAGTTTGCAAGGCAAGCAGGACTATCTTTTAAAAGGTAGTACAAGTTACGAAGAAAGTGATGTATATCCTATTTCACTGCTTCAAGTCCAGTTTTCATAGCTCCATTTGACCACGTGAAGACCACATACTCCAATGTCAACTAATAATTTACCATCTGGATTTTCAGTTCTAAGTTTATCTTTCAGCTTTTGAAGAAAGCTGAGATTAACGTTAGGTCCATCCATTGACACTTGTAGCATGTTATCCAAGGGAAGAGGTGCACCGTTAATGAATTTCTCTAAAAGGTCATTAGCTGTTGCCCGTCCTAAAAACACACTACTTAAGTATCTAGTGGAAACTTTTTGCAGATTGAAGTCATAATAACGAACAAACTGGTTCATTTGCCCACGCTAAGCAATTTTGTTTAGTGATTCATCAAAACAAATTACAGTCAGTGCACTGCTTCAGATTGTCCATAAACACTCTTTGAAATGTGGTGCCAATCCATGGTTTATCACATAAGATGCTTTGCTTTTGCCTAAAGTAAATTTTGAAGCTATCGCACTGTCAGGAAACATTAACTGAAATGTTTTGTTAATCTGTGTACAAGAGTTCAGAGACATTCGCTTGGACGACACTTCCATGGCCCATATCATTTCCGACTTTATTACATCACCTTTCACTACATAAGCATTAAGGTCACTGGGCTTCACATCATCTTTCACAACATAAGTATTTGAGTCATTAGACTTAATATTTTCTAGAAGTACTGATTCCACATTTCCTGAGCTTGTTGATGGCAAGAGTTTGTTATTACAAAGAGAGTTCTTTTTCACAGAAGAAGTAAAAGAAGCAAGACTGGGCTGAGACATTTTAGCACTGATATTTTTCAAATGATTAGAGCCATTTCCGTGGCTGAAGACTGCCTGATGCCTCATGTTACTAAGCTTGAAAGTTTTAGAGCACACTTCACAAAATGCTAATTCATTGTCGCTGTTCACAGCAGCTATCCAACCAGAAAACTCGGGATTTAATTGTTCGTCCAACCACTGTTCATTAAACACACAACGCTTTGACCTTGCTGCAGTCTTAATTGCCTTTTAACAAAGTATAACTTATATCACAAATTTTCTTCTACCCCTTTGACCTAAAACAAAAAGAGAAATGTTAACAAGTAATGTAACACAACTTACAATAATAGGTAGGAAATACAAGGTCACATTAGTAGGAAGGGAAGTTAATGATTATATGCAACACCACGTGCAAGTGTGTTGGGCAATGAGGGAGTCACTCCCCGACACCAGGTTAAAACTAGTTGTAGTCTAACTGTGATTGGAATTTCCCTGACTTTTTTTTAAATATCACTGATTTTCCCTGACTTTTACCAACATTTCCCTGATTTTCCGCCCGACTTTCCAGAATGTGGACACCCTGTATGTTTATAAGACTTTTCCCTCGTGTCTGCTGGACATTACTATTGAAAAGCCTAAAAACTTTTTTATTAACATTAGGTTCATCTGATCCAAGCATTAAGCACCTGCTTTGTGATAAATTGGCCTCAGAAAGTTCTTCATAGTTTTTTATGCAAGGTTTCACAATCCGCTTTACCTAAAAAGAAAGTTCTGAGGTGCTGTGTCGTTATGCCACATTTGCTTTCTGACCAAAATGCGATGGTTGTTTGCAGCTCCTATTTATCTTTAACATTAGTTGTTTCATCAGTACTCAATGTGTAGTACGATGAACACGCTCTAAAAATAGGATTTTTAATGTTTGATAGCACATCAGAAAAAATATCCTTTTGTGTCTGCCACATCTTCGTGCACTATGATATTGCAATTCTATTGTTGGGAACTGATCTTCACTTAGCAGGTCGTATTGATGTCTTCAGGTAATGTTCTTACTAGGTTGTTGGTGGTATTGTCAACTTCAGTTTCATCATTTACCTCTGCATTTTGCAGAAATCCAGCTTTCTGAAAACATTTAACTATTGTCAAAATCTGTAAATTTTGCCAAGAAGCATGCACCCAATAAATACAATAAAAAACAGTGACTACTTTCGAAACTTCTGTCACACGAATGAAAGTATTTTGAGGACAGCCAGTACGATTTCACTTTTAAATGGAGTTTCTCAGAGGATGAAAGAATAAAATGCTATTGGCTTAGATGTCCCAATGCTCATCTTCATTCATAAAAATTGGGGCTTTACACATTCGCAGACAGTAATCAAAATGCAGAGACATTTATGGAAAATTCATATTTTCAGCAGGACAAGTAACTGGAACCCCCATACAATTTTGTCGGCATTTGCCAGTTGTACTTGCAGCATGAAGTCAAGTTCGACGGCATATAACGGCCATGCTACCTTGCCCGCCAAAATGTTAGTTGTACTATATAACTACATTAACATAGTTGTAGGCATACTTTCAACAATAATCTTTCAACTTCCAGTAACTTCTTTTGAAACTACATCGTTAAATTCTACATTTTCCCTCAATACGGTTTAAAGCAAAAGTTTGAAAAGATGACAATGGCTAAAATAGGCGACTCATTTTAAAACAAGGTGCCCGGTTCCTCACCCTGCACATACCACAGAAAATATAACTAAAATTATCCATTTGACTT
The DNA here is from genome assembly GCA_039090855.1 of Macrothele yani. Classification (NCBI taxonomy): domain Eukaryota; kingdom Metazoa; phylum Arthropoda; class Arachnida; order Araneae; family Macrothelidae; genus Macrothele; species Macrothele yani. The sequence continues at coordinate 76,083,971 of CM077016.1, forward strand.
GTTATTTACTTACCCAGCATCCAGAACTCGAAAAAAAGTTCACAAGTGATGATAGTTACCGCAACAACACACGAATCTCATAAACTTACACTAAATACAACCAAAACTAACCAAAACCAACCGCCACAACGTTCTACCGGTTGCGCTTAGAAATAACCGTAACTCGGAAATGACTTGAATAGTGTTGCCAACCACTCATTCCGAAAGTCTCCAAATTATTGATAAAAGTCCCTAAAAATCAGATTTTTTTATTATGTTAAATTTTCATACTTATCTGTGCGCCATTTAAAATTAAATGACACATGGCACATTGCAATTATTATTATTATTATTATCTATTTGATACTTTTTTTTTTTTTGGATTTTAGGTTTAACGACCACCGTGAGCAACCCAATGGTATAGCGTCTAGACGCTATACCAATGGGCTATAAGCAGTCACCCGTCCCTAATTTTGGTGGGTCACTGCTTCCAGGGAAGGGAGAGATCCAGTGCCGCAAGACAAACACAACTTCCATGCCTCACGGGATTCGACCCTGGGCCCCTTTCGACCGAATGATCAGAGGCCATCGCTTAAACCACTGCGTCACCTTTGATACTCAAATTAATGGGCGGCTTTGTTACTTTAAATTAATAATAAGGTAAAAAGAAGTCAATGTGACGCCTTTGTTACTTAATATGGCTGGGTGGGGGATAACTAACACCATGAGCAACACGATAGGCTGTAAGAAGTCACCCATCTCTAATTTAAGTCTGCCGCCCCGGTGGCGCAGTGGTCTAAGTGATGGCCTCTGATCATTCATCCGAAAGGGGTCCGGGTTCGAATCCCGGTGAGGCATGGATGTTGTGTTTGTCTTACGGCACTGGCTCTCTCCTTCCCTGGATCCAGTGACCCTAAATTAGGGACGGGCGACTGCTTATAGCCCATTGAGTTGCTCACGGTGGTCGTTAAACCTCCAATCAAAAAAAAAAATTAAGTCTACTGTTCCCAGGGAAGGAAGAGAACCAGTGCTGAAAGACAAACACAACATTTTTTTATTGGAGGTTTAACTACCACGGTGAGCAACTCAATGGGCCATAAGCAGTCGCCCGTCCCTAATTTAGGGTCACTGGTTCCAGGGAAGGGAGAGAGCCAGTGCCGTAAGACAAACACAACATCCATGCCTGACCGGGATTCGAACCTGGGCTCCTTTCGACCGAATGATCAGAGGCCAGCGCCTTAGACCACTGCGCCATCGGGGCGGCCAAACACAACATTCATACCTCACCGAGATTCGAACCCGGGCCCAACTAGGATCCGGGTTTGAATCTCGACTTAGGGGAGAGGATACAGAATCAAGTTTTAAATGGCTAAGAAGACTAGCCAAAAATACTTAATGTAAAGCATGGTAAACCAATAAATTGCCGCCCCGGTGGCGCAGTGGTCTAAACGATGGCTTCTGATCATTCGTCCGGAAGAGGTCTAGGTTCGAGTCCCGGTGAGGCATGGATGTTGTGTTTGTCTTACGGCACTGGCTCTCTCCTTCCCTGGAACCAGTGACCCTAAATTAGGGACGGGCGACTGCTTATAGCCCATTGAGTTGCTCATGGTGGTCCTTAAACCTCCAATACAAAAAACAATAAATTATAGCGTTGAAGATAAAGTTTCTTGTGCCGCCCCGGTGGCGCAGTGGTCTAAGGCGCTGGTCTCTGATCATTCTCCCGTAAGGGGTCCGGGTTCGAATCCAGTGAGGCATGGATGTTGTGTTTGTCTTACAGCACTGGCTCTCTCCCTTCCCTGGAACTAGTGACCCTAAATTAGGGACGGGCGACTGCTTATAGCCCATTGAGTTGCTCACGGTGGTCGTTAAACCTCCAATCAAAAAAAGAAGTTTCTTGCAAAAGCAAACGTTTTATCCAGTTGCGTCTTACTGTTACTTTGAATTATATTAAACAAAACTTTTGTTTTAATGAATAACAAAACAAAAGTTTTGTATAATTATAGAATATTTCTGCAAGTCGATACACTGTAGTAAGTCTCACCACCATCACACTCGCTGTCTAAGGGATCCCAGGCAAACTCACCGAGCATCGGCAAGCTTTCTGTGACTGATGGAAACAAAGGCGAGAAGGAAAAGGGATTGCATTCTACAAGCATTAAAATTCACGGTTATGGCTATTAGATCTGCGGAAAGTGAAGAAGGAATTCTCCTGATTCAAAAACCGTATTTAAAATGCTTAAAACTGTAAATAAAAGTAATTGCTGAAATTGTTAAAACAAAACAAAATACCCTAAAAAAGTCGTTAATCCCAAACTACTGTTTTTGTCGCTAACGCCAATCCAGAATTCCCTAAATTTAGCGCTTTTTCCCCAAATTGGCAACACTGGACTTGACACACCACCAAAGACCAGATACATGTACTTGGAGTGCCACTTTTCCAAAATAAGAAATCAACGCTGCCAAAGTTATGTACTAGTTTTGTACAGTTTTGTACACCCAAAAGAAAATTTTGTACACCACCGAAAGTGGTACTTTTCGGCTCTCTAAAAGTGGCCCTCCAAGTACATGCCGGAGTGCCACTTTTTCAAAATCGAAAATAAATACTGCCAAAGTTTTGTACTAGTTTTGTACAGTTTGTACACCCAAAAGAAAATTTTGTACACCACCGGAAATGGTACTTTTTTACTCTCCTTTGTGGCCCTCGAGCATGTACTTGGAGTGCCACTTTGACAAAATTGAAAAAAACACTGCCAGAGTGTTGTCATAGTTTTGCGCAGTTTTGTACATCCAAAAGAAAATTTGTACACCACCGGAAGTGAAACTTTTTTATTCTCCTTTGTAGCCCTCGAGCATGTACTTGAAGTGCCACTTTTCCAAAATTGAAAAAAACACTGCCAGAGTGTAGTCCTGGTTTTGTACACCCAAAAGAAAATTTTGTACACCACCGGAAGTGGCACTTTTTGACTCCCCTTTGTGGCCCTCGAGCATGTACTTGGACTGCCATTTTTCCAAAATCGAAAATAAACACTGCCAGAATGTTGTACTAGTTTTGTAAAGTTTTGTACACCCATAAAAAATTTGTACACCACCGGAAGTGGTACTTTTTGGCTCTCCTTTGTGGCTCTCGAGCATGTACTTGGAGTGCCACTTTTCCAAAAAATAGACACTGCCATAGTGTTGTCCTAGTTTTGTACGCCCAAAAGAAAAGTTTGTACACCACCGGAAGTGGTACTTTTTGACCGTCCTTTGTGCCCTTCGAGCATGTACTTGGAGTGCCACTTTTCCCAAAACGAAAATAAACACTGCCAGAATGTTGTCCTAGTTTAGCACAGTTTTGTACACCCAAAAAAAATTTGTACACCAGCGGAAGTGGTACTTTTTGACTCTCCTGTGTGGCCCTCGAGCATGTACTTGGAGTGCCACTTTTCCAAAATCGAAAATAAGCACTGCCAGAATGTTGTACTAGTTTTGTACAGTTTTGTACACCCAAAAGAAAATGTTGTACACCACCGGAAGTGGTACTTTTTGACTCTCCTTTGTGCCCTTCGAGCATGTACTTGGAGTGCCACTTTTCCAAAATTGAAAATAAATACTGCCAGAATGGTGTACTTGTTTTGTACAGACAAAAGAGAGTTATGAACCCCTCCGGCGATGGTTCTCTTTGCTTGTCCAGCATGCTCTTAGAGTGTCATCTTTCGAAATTCGGAAGTAAACACTACTATCCTTTTCCAGTTCATTACATACTTTCACTCCTGTTCATTATACACAACCAGCTGTTTTTGTGTTCATTATACGCAACTTTTATTTGTTCAAGGTCGCAAATTTTCGTGCGGTTGTCTTGTATAAACTAAGAAATTGTCGGAGCCTTCATTTTTATAGTAAAGGAAGAAAAGAAACAGTTTTTTGTTGCTTTGTTAAGCAATGCTTTCAGCAAAAGCATTTCGAAAACGCGAGGAAAAGGAATTCAAATCAGCGCGTATCATCGCTTCCAGTCTAGTAGCCATGCCGAGCAAGGTTGGGGGGGGGGGAGTTGCAAAACACTTCGACGCATTCGCAGTGGCGTAACTAGCACAACTTGTGCAACCCCGGAAAGTTTATTTCAGCTCCACTAAGCATAATAATTTTTCCAGGATTTTGGACACTAGGGAGGATGTGTTTTTCACGGTGTTTGTTTTGGGAAAATAAGGATGTCAGGAAGTTAGGGAGATTGTCTGGTAAAGTAAAGGAACTACCTATAGAGCCCTGTAGTTTTAACTTTTAAAATAAATTTTGGAACAGAAGTACATAATGCAAGGTTATCAATCAGCCAGTCAGATTTAACACGGTGAGCTGTCAGATGCATAATCATGAAAATACATTTTATCGCATTGAAACGAATTCGGTTAAGGTTAACAACTATGAGACTTTAGTGATCGTTATTGATTGGAGGTTTAACGACCACCGTGAGCAGCTCAATGGGCTATAAGCAGTCGCCCGTCCCAAATTTAGGGTCACTGGTTCCAGGGAAAGGAGAGAGCCAGTGCCGTAAGACAAACACAACATCCATGCCTTGCCTGATCGGGATTCGAACCCGGACCCCTTACGGACGAATGATCAGAGGCCAGTGCCTTAGACCACTGCGCCACCGGGGCGGCAATATGGATTTCGTAGCTGCAGATATTAATTTGCATGTACAACAAAACTTCAATGCAGGCCAGGAAGAAAAGAGTGCGTGTGGAAATGCAATGTGCAGGTATGTGATGTTTTCAAATATACAAGTACTATACCCAGTGTTCGAAGTGGGCCGGTATGGCATACCGGTAGTTAACAAAAATGGAAGTGAGCATACCGGCAGTTAAAAAAACCTTATTTACCATCCCGGTATGTAATAAGTTATAAACCCTTCACAAACTACGTAAAGATACGATAGCACAAATTTTAACGCAAAAATCGGCAAATGAAATTTTTAACGGATAAAATTGATAATTAGCAGCTGAGACTGAAAGAGACCACAAACCCTTCAATGAAGTTTTTTTAATTTTTACATTAATTTTATAATATTATATACATTAATTTTTCAATACCAAAAAAAAAATTATACGAAATGGTATGTATTTCTTTCAAAACCTCCTATTTATACTATGTGGATTTATGGTCTACACCATACCGGCAGCAGTTCTGTGTCACTTCGACCACTGAGTGTACCATATAACTACATAATATATATATAATATAAATTATAATTATATGATTAAAATACAAGTGGAAAAAAATTATGCGACAAGTGGAAATTTTCATGTTTTTAGGCCTAAGTCTTTCTTTTCTATCCTGCATTTTTTGGCGAAATTATAATAATTTCGCCAAAAAATTAGGCGTTGAAGTCCATTCTTTTGGCAAACTGCCTTTCTATGCAGTGACAATTCCTGCAGCCTATCTTGTGGCATGATGCTTCTCAAACAGTTCTTACAAATTTTAATTTGGAAAACGATCCCTTTACAGGTGCTACTGTGACGGGTAGCCGTGAGTGTTAAGAAAAACATCAAGGCTATAATTGCATAGTTTAGTACAACCACCGACAATTGTAGGATCCACATCCTCCACGAGGAATCTCCATGTGGCCTCGCACTCTCCTTCAGCAATGCATCGATAAGGCGCTTGCAAAGCGATCGTATTACAACTTGGAGCCAAAGGGCCGAATAGCTTCAATGTGTAGGACATCCAGCAACCGAAAAATTGTTATGCTGTGTGTTGGTAAAACGTGTAAAGTGCGATGTATTTGTTTATTCAACTGATGCCACGTATTTGGGGGATTTTCACTTAGGATATCAGTGCTTCCAAAGTGAACTTAAAACTCCTGGCAGCTGCTTTAGCTTCTATACTATCTACCAACAAGTAATTGGATACCACTGCAATCGACGATATCTACGGTCCTGATACACGTCACGCCCGCCGTTAAATAGCGTTTTGGGAAACAACAACGCAACCAGTCGCATGCAAGATGCCACACTGTTCGGAGCTCTCTGATTTCGAGAAAGGTGTAATCGTCGGGTATCACAGAAATGGCCGATCCATACGTGACATATCCAGCGAGTTGAAGTACCCAAAATCGACAGTGGCCTACGTGATTGGCAAGTGGAAGATGAGAGGTGACTGTCGGAATGTGCCCCGACCCGGCAGACCCACAAAACTGGGAGTTAGAGACCGACGGGTGCTGGCCAGAGAAATTCGGAAGAACCGCGCCAAATCGATGGGCCACATCCGCGAGGAGTTTCAACAGGCATCCAGGATTGTTCTTTCGATGAATACCATCCGTAAGGAAGCCCATCTGCTCGGCTATGATGGACGTTCTGCCGCCCATAAGCCTTTGATCACCAAGTCCAATAGCGCTGCTCGGCTAACGTGGTGCAAAGAACGTTTACAGTGGATCGTTGAACAGTGGAAACAGATTCTCTGGAGCGACAAATCAAGGTTCACCCTCTACCGTTCGGATAGCAGGGTCTAGGTTTGGCGTCTGCCTGGAGAACGCCTCCTGCCGGAATGTATTGTGCCAACTGTGAAGTTCGGCGGCGGTTGAATAATGCTATGGGGGTGTTTCTCCTGGTATGGCACGGGACCCTTGGTCGCAATTCCTGGTAGACTCAACGCCGAGGCCTACTGCACCGTTTTGGATGACCATGCCCTTCCTACGTTGTGGCAGTTTTACGGGGTGGACCCATGTTACTTTCAGGATGACAATGCTACCTGTCATGTTGCGAGGTACACCATGGCTTGGTATGGTGACAATGGGATTATTCGAATGGAATGGCTTGCGCAGAGCCCGGACCTTAACCCTATCAAGCACCTCTGGGACGAGTTGGAGCGTCGACTTAAGGGATGCCCCACCGTCCAAAATCGGTGAAGGAACTGGCCTGTCTTCTCCAAGCCGAGTGGAAGAAAATACCGCTGGCCGTCGTACAACGCCTGGTTGAGAGTATGCCCCGGAGGCTCGCAGCTGTAATCGCCGCTCATAGAGGCTCCACCAACTATTGAAGGTGAATAAACTTCGTTTTCCTTTGCTATCACAGGTGTCCAATTACTTGTTGGTAGATAGTGTATATTACTTGCCTCCCCCTTTCGCAGCTGCAGAAGTAGTATTGCGTACTCAGAATGCGGTTGCTCAGAAGAGACCTGCCACATTTTCTGGCGTCACACTTAGTTCCGTGTAATGACACTAGTTTCATATCATCACTTCCTTGTTTCACACTAGGTACTGTATTACTAGTAGGCGAACATTATCTCGATGGATTTTGATAATTTTATGAAGAAGCGTCGCGAAAGGTTTACTTATTCTCAAGCTTTCGTTGTCGGGTGCATTCATCACTTGGTTTCCGCTTGATTGAAAAAACAAACTTGTTAATGTTACTGTGATTTTCGAGCAACTACGATGCCGAGGCCTCCGTTGATCCCAATAGAAAAACTCAAGCATTTTTTTCTTTCGGAAGAATCTGCTATTAACAAGGGCAATGGAAGAATAGCTCCCAGAAATGACATTGTATGGAAGCGCCTCTGTGATGCCATGAAAGATGAATACAGAACAACACCGCAAGCCTTGTACCTAAATGTGCGCATGAATAGGCATGGTTTACATTCTTTACTGGGCATTTGTGTTGCATAACTCCCGTTAAAGAGTGACACAAGGCCAAATGAAAGGAACAGTTATTTCACATCTTCAGAAGTTGAAGAAGTCAGCAGTTTAGAATGGGAGGATGACGATTCTGTTCATCGAGAAGTACATTTTCCTGTCAACGAAGCAGAGGAAGCTGGTGATCTAACAGATTATCAGAAGGAATTCACAATATCATTCAGTGCTAAGGAGTGGTCCGAAATGGGACCAGAGAGAGTAACGTACACTCGGAAGTGTTTACAGCACACAAAACCGATGAGAAGGACTTATGCAGTGTTGAAGCGAAATGTATGGACACATATTATCCATGCTCATTTCTTCCAATGCGCACGAAGACCCTGTAAAATTATTTACAAAGGTGGCAAGGTTAACACAAAGGAAAATGTTCCCTATGTGTCTATTCGCGGTGCGTGTACGTACTGTGGCTCTATTCTTAAAGGGATTATTGAAAATGAACCGAAAGAGAGAGATTTTGTGCATATGAAATGCAAATTCAAAGGAAAATTTCGTCAAGACCATCCAAAAAATTACAAAAGAAACCTGTCGGAATCCCTCAGAGAGAGCAGTATACAGATTAACCCGGGAATCCACGTCAGCTAGTGCATTTAGGCGCTTGAAGGCTGAGCGCATCATGGTGTTTGCTGACCGTGAGCCCAGTCATGTGCCTGCACTAAACGCTCTTCGGCTAGCCAAGTCCCGTGAGATGCAACGAGGAAGGATGCACGAAGATCCAGTGTTGGCCATAGCTAAGTGTAAATATATAAGCCCATATAACTCTTACCTCAAAGATGTAACATATGATAAGTTAGTAATTCATTACTGGTCCACGGAGCAGGTACACATTACTGAGGCGATTTTCAGAGCTTTAAAGGTATCAAGAATATGCATAGATGCTACTGGTGGTTTGGTGAAAAATATCAGAAGAACGGAACGCAGCAAATCGGGGCACATTTTTCTATATGGGGCTACGGTGGCGCACTCAGAGGAAAAGGAACAGTATTTTGTGTTCAACATGCTAAGTGAAAGACATGATACAGAAACAATTTGGCATTGGTTAAGTAGATTTCTTCAGGAATGTAAGATCATGCCAATGGAGGTTCTAATAGACATGTCAGCAGCCCTCATGTCAGCTTGTGTACAATCGTTTACACATCTGCCCTCACTTGCGTCATACCTAGAAAAGTGTGCAAAAGTTCTTGGCATCGAAGAAGGAGACAGGTTCGATCTTCCAAATTGTTTCATTAGATCAGACGTTGCTCATGTGATCAACTTATTTGCTAAATTTTCGAGCTTGAAAGGGAAATTGCAAAGGACAAGGCAATTTTATTTAAGATCTTTGTGCGCAGTTGTTCAGTCAACGGACATGAATGACGTAAGGACTTTGTTAACTCACATTTTTATTGTAGCGCTGAATGAAACCGAAGGTAACGACGAATTTTCCAGCGAAGAGACCTCTTGCGAGAACAGTAAATGTTATCTGCAGCGCCATATATCAGGTTTCGCAACGGATGACACAGTTATTTAAGAGTCTTTTCTCGATGACACTATGGAAATTCTGAAAGAGAAAGGGCAGAGAAATGCCTTTCGTACATGAGCCATTTGCATGGAACAGAATGCTAGGGAATGTATTAATCCATATGGTGATCGTGGAAATCAGCAGTAGGCTCCAGGAATAGTAGATGACATTCTAAAGGTGTGTCACCTAATTCCTTTATAGACAGCTGTAATGGTCCCTCATTTTGGATATGCAGCCAGAACTGCTTCGAGTGCCTCTGTTGAAAGCAATTTTAATGACTTAAAGAAGAGAGTATGTCAAAACCTTAAATTACCTGCCCGAATTGATGATTTTTTGCTTACGCATGTAAAAATTATCAGTGGAATGATGAAATTAGCTTCCGCTTCCGTACCTCCAGGCGTAAACAATAATTCCAGCTGCCATCCCGCTGCGAGTGAAAGTGCTAGCGGAAAACACGAAGAAAAACAAGAGATTGGTTTGGACGAAATTCACAATCTTTATCAAAGGGAACGCGGTAAATCAGAAGTAGAGATACTGACACTTTCTCCCAGAAAAATGTCGTAGCAACAGGATTAACCGATACAGAAGTAAGTGATAGCAAACTTACTGGAATACTATTTGAACCCAGTGCAGAAGTGGGTGCACTAAAAAAGAACCCACAGAAAAAAATGTCGGGTTAGCTTCAGAAGATAACTGCATGAAGAAGACGATGCAGTCGAATAAAGACAAACAGAAGGAGAAAACCCCATCAGACATAAGAATATATTTTGTTAGGCGCAGAGAGATCATCGAACTAGAAAGGAATTCAGAAAGCAAAGCTTTCGAGAACTGGAGAGGGCTTGCGGAAGAAGGTGAACATAAACGACCAAAGAAATCGTATCTTGAACCAAGTGCAGAAATGCTTGCTATAGACTTCAGGTCACCAAACAAATGTGTTCCAATTGGTCTTCTGAAAAATGGAAATTGTATTGGTCTACGTTCCATTCAGATAGGTGAAGAGCAAATTACAGCAACAAAAAAAACACTTGCGCATACGACTCACTCGTTCAGTTATCTTGCGTTGGTTATTGCGATAGTGAGAAATACAGGGAGGCGTTAGACCAACATGCCCAAAACAATGCAATGGCTAACATGGTATCGAAAATGATAACGACTGGTCCGACAGCTAAAGTTTGCAGATTGCGGGCTGTAGCGCTTAAATGCATTATTAAAAACGCGAAGAAATTATTCTGTGGTTTGGTGTCTTTAGACGCTGCACTACCAATAGCATAGATGATACTAAGATCATGGGAAGGTATTTGTACCGCACAGGAGTTTCAAGAATGCGCTTCTGCATGTTCTAGAAGGAATGTTATTCTTCCTGTTGCCGTAGTGAAAGTGGGAACTACCAACGGAAATCTCAGTATTATTCCAGAAATGGTTAACAAGAACTTGCCAGCAGAACGGAGTGGTATTTGTCGATTAGCGTTGGAAGGCATAGATCGAACAAATGAGGACGCATGCATTGATTGAGAAAACTCAGAGAAACATCCCCTGTGTAATGGAATTAAAACGATACGGGTGAAATCGTCATTGTACCACATTTTTGTAGAAGTAATTGCAAAAATGATGAAAACGTGATAAGTCTGAAAATGGAACCAGCGCAACTGCCTTGAATGCTTGCCTTTGGTGAGCGGCAGTACTATTTGAGAGGGGCAGTTAGCTACACTGGAGGATGTAATGTTGCCAGTGTAGGTCACTATAGGGCGTATTGCTTACGTCAAAACAATGAATGCGAGGTGTATGATGACCATCAAAAAATGTACAAGGCCAATCCCCTGAAGGAAGAGACCTTCCACGTGCTCTTCTATACGATATAGAAATTTATTCACGTTGCAAATTCTCCCGTTGACTCTCACATTTTCTGACCAATTCGTAGCAAGCAAAAGATACTCTCCAACATTGTATTTGACATTTTGGCTCTATCATATAATCTGAGTTCGGTGGCTGAGTATGCGAATTCGCCGCTAGGGGTGCTGAAGTCGAGCTGATAGGATCAGCTTTTTGTCACTTACACCAATACCAATGGTTCCACTTCATTATGAGCCTCCGTTCGGCCGTCAAGCTGCTGTTGAGCAATTTATTACATCCACCCTCTATATCTCTGTGAGACCAATCGATACACTAGAATTGAAAGTTCAAACATTGAGTCAACCTTGTCGTTCAAACAGTGACTTCGGATATCTTGCCCTTAACAAGGTTTAGTCGCCTGAGCGATCGCTGATCACAGCTCTGTCAGACGGTAAAGACGTGATGCCGTAGGTCCAACCGTCTTTAAAATTAGGAAGAAACTGGTGTTCCATAGGAAAGACTACAATGGTAGAATATTAACATTGCCTCAAGGGCATGATGCTCAGTAATAAAGCAAACTGAGTCATTTCATAAGATGTTTATAAAGTGAATTAAATTATAATATATTTAATGTCCCGTGGCATAGATTAAAGTGGAGAGTTCTGTAGTTTTATTTCATTTGATTTGCTTTTGCGGATGATTTAGTTAGGTTTTGTTGTTATTGTTTCAACCAGGGTATCTGTAATTATTTTATTTCTCATTGATTTATATTATTAATTAATTTACTATGGTCTTGCGTTTATTATTTTATAGTCCATGAGATTCTGAGTTTCTAGGGCAGTTACTTAAGTTACAAAATAGTCATTATGTTTCAGCTGTCAGGTTATATATTACATTTTTAGTCTTTGTCTTATTTTTTTTATTTATTGGAGGTTCATAACACCTTTAAGGGCCAATCAATTTAATTAGTATACTGCCCTGTTTGTATATTAGGTTTGTTAACAGTAATGTTATTGTATAGTGTAATGTTTACATATTGTTCTTGCATTATGCTCTTTATTTATATTCACAGTGTGAAGAACTAGTTTTTGCACAGTGAATAATTTCCTTTTATTCATACTTGTAATTGGTGAAATGTCATGATTGTGTATGATTGTAATGCTGTAATATGTTTGGTGTAATGCTATTGTTGCTCATGAACACCAGTTGCAAACTTAGTTAATTAAAAATTATTATATTATATGCTAGTGTATAATTATTTCTTACTGAGCATAAGTTGATTATTTCGTATAGAATCTTATGGTGTTTAGCAGTGATATTATTGTTTATTGTAATGCTTACATGTTGTTGTTCCTGCATTATGCTGCTTATTTATATTCACATGATGAAAAATTGGTTTTTACGCAGTGAATAAGTTCTTTTATTAACTCTTGTAATACGATCTGTAATATCATTTCACTGATATAATAGTTGATAATTTGATTGAGTTGCTGAAGAAAAAGATGTTAAGCTTATTATTATTGTTATGTTATTATTCACATCTGTGAGTAACTTCAATTTGTTATCTGAGTGACTAGCGTATTCTTCACACTTCTGAATAGTTGTAAGGTTACAATGTTATTGTGATTTTTGAAATTGAATGTGAAAGCGTTGTTTTACTTTATTTGCTAATGTTGCTGTGTATGTATTGTCTTAATATATTATGTGGTATATGTGCTTAAAAATTTGGTTGTAAAGATGTTCGTTGTGTTCTTCACAGTGTGAATAACTAGTGTTTCACACAGAGAATATTTTCTTTTATTCACTCTTGTAAATGGATCTGCAAAACCATTTAAAGTTATTAATGTTAAATTTGGATATGTTAAATAAAGTTAAAATAATGTTGGGTCAACTGGTGATATGTTTGGTAAGATTGGTATCCCTTTTTAAACAAATGAAATGAGCTCTGAAAAGGGACTTTTATTTTTCCCAATTTTTTCACATGTAGCTGCTCTTATTTTCCTCATGTCATTCTGGAATAGACTGAATAGGTATTGTTATTGCTTGGGTATCTTACGCATAATATAACAACCCTTTACAATACAATAGGAAGTGCTTGATGTGGTATCGTACACTTAGAGGCAGCCCTTACAAGCAGAAAAGAAATGCAGAATTTTAGGAAAATGCAGAAGAGAATAGTAAAATAACTACTTGCTTCGTCTCTTACTCTCTAGAAGGCAGCCCTACGCAAGTAGTATATATAATGAATTTATAATTACCTTTAGATCATGAAGACGACCAATTCACGAAATGCGCACACCTTTTTGCGTAGATCCAAGGCGGTGAGAAGACCAGCTAACCACAAGGTGTCACAGACACAAAACACAAATTACAGAGGATTTGCCTCGTTCTCCAATGATGGCGAAAATAAATTCCACCAGCAACGAAAACATTACACGGGGGTAACGCAGTAAAGTATTACTTCATGCAAATAACCTACCACTCATCCGTAAAAGAGTGATCTGGATTTCGTAGCGGGGCCTCCACACCACGTCAAGTTTCCAGACCTCATGGGCATGGGCGTCTGCTGGGAGGGGGGGGCAAACGGGTCACTTGACGCCCCCGGTTCAGACCACTGTAACAGGGTGAAAGTCGCGAAAAAGTTACGAATTTCGTTCAAAGGTCAAAATTTGTGTGTGTGTTTGCGGGGGTGGTGTCAGCTCTGGAGAATTTAAGTTTTTTTGTGAGAGTCCAACGAGAAGACGTCTTATTCCAAGTGTGCTATTAGCTCCCACTGATTCATCCCTTGTGGACGACTGCAGTATTGAGGGGATGGGAACAGGGGCCTAAATCGAAGGGCTTCTTCATGCCAACCTGCACTTTGAGGGGTTCTGCCGACCTGAATGCTTTCGCCGCTCTGCACATCATATAAAATTAAACGACTGAGACATGGAGAAGAAAAACAGCTTACAGCGGTACGTTTTGAACCCGAGATCACTGGAGTCGTCAACATGGTCATCTTGTTTGGTCCACCATTACTAGCAGGGTAATCCAAAGTGCTGTTCAGCTTCCTGGGTTTTGGCCAAGCACACTGTGTCAGCACAAGAATAAGGATGATATCCCATACACCCGCTCCAGGTCAGAAGGTCCATAGCGAAAAAAAGGTGGGGGAGACAGGGGCATGCAGAGAATTTGGTTGTTACTGTGCAGTGAACTCTGGGGGTTTGTGTTTTAAAAAGGACACTAGCTCAAAGGTAATATTTTAGTTCATATCTTTTTTGTGTTAACACATAAGCACCCAAGCAAGTACTTGAGCTTCGAGCTGAGCATAAGAAAAAAATTTCGCCTCTGGTTGTGGCTGTGTTGTCGTTCTGGTTCAAAATTTTATTAGTCTCTCAGGTATGAGTTCATAAGAAAAAAAAGTTCTTCCCGAAGCCCAAATCAGGAAGGGCTCAAATTTTTGGCTGTGACAGTAGTATTTTGTGAAAGCTCGACTTTGTGCAATTCTGTGCTAAAGTAAATAGTTTTGCTTGGCATTTTTTTTAATATTATGTGCGGTTACTTTAAAATTATTTTTGCAGTGGAGCAGTACATGTTAAACGTACATATATTTCTATGATTTTTCGAGGCTAGCTGGGTATGGGAAAGTTGTCAATATAATTGTGTCAGGTTTTGTATTTGTGGTCAAGTAATGGTGAGCATGGGAAACTCCTGTCATTACTTTTTTTATTTCTTGAGCTAAGCTATAAAAGGATGCAATGTTGTTGTTGTTTTTGTTGTGTAAAGAGAATATCTAATATCATAATGGTGTTATAAGCTATTTTGAAGAACAACCTCTCAAACCAGTAAAATTTTATTAAGGAAATTTAACTTTCTTTGTGATTGGTAGCATTTAATAATATATAAATTGCATTTGTATTTATAAACATACAGGGCCATGTATAGTTAAATTTTTGTCCTTAGAGGTAGGTTATGGTGATTTTTGAGTTTTGCAAATAATGTGTGAAAATATGTAACATTTTGTAGTAATTGTGGCTAGAGACCATATCAGCAAATGGATTTGAGAATTTCATTTGCGTAAGGAGGAGGATGTCAAAGAGGGTATGCAAGCAGACTAGGGTTGTCTGAAAGTGAGGCCCGTTCATTACCTGTGTACAGTGAGATTTCTTCGCAAGGGGTTTGATTTCTGGAAATAGAGAGTGCTTCGGGAGGTGATAATGATTTCTGGAAATAGGGAGTGCTTCGAGAGCTGATAATGATTTCTGGAAATAGAGATATGATGTGTATTCTGGAAAGTGAGATTTATGTGGGTTTTCTGATAGTTTTTCTCTGGGATCTGTGTGTTTGGAGTAAGAAAATTTGGAGGCAAGAGAGCTCTTGCAGGAGGTTTTTCCTTACGTGGACATACTTCGGGTATTGAAAGGGTGCTCATGAGGATGAATTGGGGGATTCGTCTTCGGCCCCGAGTAAAATCGTCGGCCAGTAAGAAGCAGCTCCTGTCAAGTTGCATGCGTTCGAGTGTTGTCCCAAAGACAGTGAGCGAGGAAAGAAATTACAAGGGTAATGAGTCACACATATTGACTTACCATTTTCGTTGCTAAGGCTTGAATTGGCTTCGCTACCCAATTTCTCGCCTTTAGCCTGATTGATATTTTCTTCGGGATGTAAATTTTGTTTTCGAAGAAAGTGAGTTTGATATACTGAGATGTTTTGCCTAGCCGTTACCTCAGTGGTTTACTATATGGGTTGTTAAAATTAGTAAAAGCTTGCATGGTGTAATTTTGGGAATTTGAATTAATTGCTTGCCAGAATTAGTTGTGTAATTTTAAATTGTGATGAACAGTAGGAGCGCAGATAAGTATGAATCTAAGTCCAGGAGTTTTTTTTTATTGGAGGTTTAACGACCACCGTGAGCAACTCAGTGGGCTATAAGCAGTCGCCCGTCCCTAATTTAGGGTCACTGGTTCCAGGGAAGGGAGAGCCAGTGCCGTAAGACAAACACAACATCCATGCCTGACCGGGATTCGAACCCAGACCCCTTACGGACGAATGATCAGAGGCCAGCGCCTTAGACCACTGCGCCACCGGGGCAGCTAGGTCTAGGAGTGTTGAGAGTTAGTGTTTGCCTTTTATTTACATGGTAGGACATTGAGTACTCAGAGCAAGTTGGTGTTAGTGAAGTATTTTGATTTTTCCAGATGATGGTGTGAATTTTAAGTTTATTTGTCAGCATTGTGGTGTAATGATAACTTTTGAGATAATTAAGTAAGGTATTTAGTGCAGTATGTTTAGTAGAGTGTTTAGAGTGATTTGTATCAAGTAATGCTAGAATGTTGAGTATATTTAATTGTAAGGCAAGTATTCCTGGGGAGTGTAGAACCATTTTTTAATATAACTTTTATTTATGAATTTTGGTCAGTGGTTGTAATGTCTCAAATTAACATGTGTTAAGAAAACTGGTTTGATGGGGTTGTTTGAAAGAGGCTAATCAAAACTATAGTACATATTCTTATATTATAACACTGAGGGAGAGAGAGAAGACACTTCACTTCAGCAACATATCATACAAACTAAAGAGTGTTGTATAATTTGTGAATTTCAAATATGTGCTGCATTAGGCCTGCTATGGTAATCTAAAATTTTGGTGTAACTTCTTGTTAAGCAAGATCATTTTGTAAAGTAAAATCTCTAACGTATTTAGTAAACATTCTATTTTTATTTGTGGATGAAGTTCTGTTTCTTGTGAAGTGATTAATCTAAAGGTGTCATCTGAATGTTTCTTTAGGTCAGGGGCCAAAGTTAGCAATTTTGGAGATCTGCTAAATTGTAGCAGCAAAATTTTGCAGACATTGTGCTGTCTTGGCGAGTACTCCTTAAAACATTTTGTTGTGTTTTTTGTTATTGTGGTTAAGTTTGTACAATAAATGTAGGCCAAGTGGCCTTTCAAAAACCCAAACCTTGTGCAGTGAAGAATTAGATGACTCAGTTGAATTTCCTCTCAGGGTCACATGCTCGTCCACCTTAGCTTGCCTAAGGTAGGAGACCTCTCTGGAGTTTTGTTTTTATTTAAATAATGCATTTTGTCCTAACCACTAAAATTGATCATCACCGCCTCCAAAAGTTATTACACGTGTACATTGTATACCATCCATTTTTTAGTGTTCACAAATTTGGTACACATTTAAACAATAATTACTTATTTTACACTTGCAGGTGTCACAGATCATCGTAAATTCAAACAACGCAAACTTTCAATAATAACTTTTGGAATGTCCTAATATCAGTGTTCCATTGCATTTCATTTTCATTTATCATGGCCTTAATTGATTGAATTTACTTTTTGTTTCGAAATGCATCCACCCGTCTCCCAAATTTTAATTTTCACCTAAAGTCAATATTTACCTTAATTTTAACATTTGCTGAATTTAACAATTAATTACACACATGAGCAAAACCTATCCATAACAGTTTGAAATGTGGTCAGGAAGGACGAAACAAGATGATGGATGTGAAGACGAACTTTAGGCGTGCTCAAGCACACTGATCTGTTTCCTTCTGTTCGACAGTCTATTCCTATTGCTCAAACATTACCAGTAACAACCTGCCCAGTGGAGAGGTCCTTCAGCACTATGAGAACGGTTAAAAACCTGGTTAAGGTCAAAAATGGCAGATAGACCTTTATCTGACTGTGCATGATGAGTATTCATCGAGCAAATGTTTTTGAGAATAAACATGAACTCATACAAATGTGATTGATAGATTTGGACAAAACCAAGACGTTTGCAGTTTTTATTTCATAGTATCTCTTCTAAAGTGCAAGAAACAGAAAATTGAAGGGGGTATAAAAATAAACAGATAAATGTCTATAAAAAAAGGGGGGTTTTACTCATACTCAATAAAGGACGATAGAGCAGTGCAATTGTTTTATGTAACCCTAAGTTAATGTTTCCATACCAAAAGACTGTATTAAATTGATTATTAAATTTAGCAAGAAGCCTACAGTAAGGTTAAACTTTTGACTCAGATATGAATGAATAATAAGTGGCCAGTAATTGGTAAATGACATAATTATTATTATTTTCCGTTATTTCAATACTAAATATTGACTATAGAAAGAAAGATGTGTCCAAGTTCCCAAACTTTTCGGGGGCTAACAGTGCTCCGAACCCACTCCCTAGCTTTAGGGGCTCGATGCACTCGCCTGACCCAACCCCCACTATGCCATATAAAGACGCAGGGGTACTATAAATTTAGGCAATATTTATGATAGTGGGAGTATACCCGTTTGCCCCCTCCCCCGGAAAAGTTGCATCGGACGCCTATGCTCATGGGGGATATCGCTGCGTGGAAAAGTTTCCGGCCCTTTATATGGTTTTTTATCACCAAAATGGCGGTAAAACAAGTTCCCAAAGTTTGGCCAAATATTTTAAAAACCACATGACAAAATGATTATGTACAATTTCGCATTTTCAATACATGAAAAAAAATCTTTACTTTTTAAAAACTTTGTAGTAAATCCGAATGTTATTTTGTTTTATATTCATACCCCTATTACTCCTTCTTTATTAGCATCGCTCTTTTCAAAGCAAATTGTTTACAAGTTGATTTCTCAATAGTATTTGAGTAAAATGTTCTCTAATCTTTGCTTGTTTAAAATTTGTCAAAGTCAGAGAAAAAACATAACTGTGAACGTTATTAAGTTTTGCACCATCTATCTCATGGCTGAACTACAACAACAAAAAAACGTTCGCACCATGCCAAAAGTTGTAGCTTGCCTAAGTGCACGTTTTATTCAGAGCAACGATTGCGAAATAAATTTTTCATCCAAACCGAAACTAAACAACATATCCTTCTCTGATGAGATCAAGGTTCAACTTTGCAAGAAGAAGGAACACAACAACGCTGACCGAAAGTAAACAGCATACCCTTCTCTGATGGGATGAAGGTTCAACTTTGGCTGCACCAAGAACTCAGTAACGCTGTCTCGATACTCTCAAACTTGTGATATACCGGTTACGTATACGTAAACGAATCAAAGAACTGTGAGTTTGTGATAATCAGAAATTACAAAATTTATGTACATCGAAAAAAGCGTATAAATGAATTAATTAGCTATTATCGAATTGGAAAAGCTTAGAAAATACAGTAAAATATCGGGACTAATGCAGAATTACGTATAAATGTCAAAAAATAAAACTGGAGAACGCATAGCCGAAGTTTCACTGAATATCTTTTTATTTCTACAAAGCAATGCTTAAATTTAAAAATTTTGTTTAAACTGAAAACCACTAGATTGAAAAAACATTCCGCAGAAATTCAAATTGCTTGAATTTCAGTCTGTGACGCATACCTGTAACTTAACCCTCCTTTCGAGTTGCTTCTAAACTAAACATTTTCCCACTGAAAAATTCGTTACTTCTCTCAACAGCTTGTACATTTTAGCGACACTGACAGTGAGTCACAGCAAAATTTATAGAGACAACCTTGATTGTAAATAATAGGGTGGGGGGTGGTGTAGAGAGAGAAAGATTGCAAGTAATTGTGGGGAACTGATATAAAGAAAGAAATTTAAACGAATACGTATTGTTGATATATATGTTGATCTAAGAGCTATTTTGTGTCAAATGATGAATCACAATGTGACGAATTTTTATATGGATGACCTTCGAACTTTCATTGAGTGGAAAATTAAGGGAAAGGAGATTTTAAACATAAATCCTTTTGCCGATTCTTTCAACTTGGCCGTTTGGCTACTGGGTTATTACAAAAGTGTGTTTTACATGCAACAAACTAGGAATATTAATCAAATTAGTTAACCATTTAAGCTACTGCTTCGAAAATCAAAAATTCTACAAGTAATTTATCAATACAGTCATGGGGTATCCACAACTGAGGATAGCCGTTATACAGTCCCAAAATGTACAAATCTGTACTTAAAAAAAAAAAAGGTAAAAGTCAGGTGCAAATAACTTCATTAAGACAAAAATTGGTAATTAAGAACTGTAATCTGCTTACATACGCTCCGAGATCATCAAATTTTATCATGTAGGAATTTTATAAAATGATTTCTTATATTTCAAAATGGAGCACGTTTCTCGCACTTACAAAACTAGTAGAAAACGTGTGTGAATATTTCGGATTTGTGGAATGGTACAAGAAATGTATGTCTCGTACTGAAGTAAGACGGATGAAAAGTACCACATCCGGTAAAGTACAAAACATTTTTTCGAGCTAAAAAAAATAAAATACGACGACTTTTTGTATTTTGGACTGCAAGTACATGTTTAGCGGTACACCCAGTAGAAAAGTTCTACTACTGTTCTGTTCAGGAAAATAATTTTAAATTTCACGGTAGAACATAATAAAAAATGTTTGTGGTGTCTATTTTAAATTTTGGAGAAACTTTTCTACGATGGCTTTCCAGGAAAACAAAGGCTAGTTTGCTTAGGCGTAGTAAATGACCAGTTCCCTTTCGGTGGTGTACAAAACCGTACAAAACTCGTACAACACCCTGGCTGTGTTAATTTTCGATTTTAGAAAAAGGGCACTACAAGAGCGCATGCCGGAGAGCCACTAAGGAGAGGTGAAAATAACCTCTTCCGGTAGCGTACACATTTTCTTTAGGATGCACACACCCTGGCAGTGTTCATTTTCAATTTTGGAAAAGTGGCACTCCAAGTACATGCTCGAAGGCCACAAAGGAGAGTCAAAAAGTATCACTTCCGGTGGTGTACAAAATTTTCTTTTGGGTGTACAAAACTATGACAACACTCTGGCAGTGTTTTTTTTTTCAATTTTGGAAAGTGGCACTCCAAGTACATGCTCGAAGGGCACAAAGGAGAGTCCAAAAGTACCACTTCCGGTGGTGTACAAAATTTTCTTTTGCGTGTACAAAACTGTACAAAACTAGTACAACATTCTGGCAGTGTTTATTTTCGATTTTGGAAAAGTGGCACTCCAAGTACATGGTCGAGAGCCAAAAAGTACCACTTTCGGTGGTGTACAAAATTTTCATTTGGGTGTACAATACTGTACAAAACTAGGACAACATTCTGGCAGGGTTTATTTTCGTTTTTGGAAAAGTGTCACTCCAAGTACATGCTCGAAGGCCACAAAGGAGAGTCAAAAACTACCACTTCCGGTGGTGAACAAAATTTTCGTTTGGGTGTACAAAACTATGACAACACTCTGGCAGTGTTTGTTTTTTTCAATTTTGGAAAAGTGGCACTCCAAGTACATGCTCGAGGGCCACAAAGGAGAGTCGAAAAGTACCACTTCCGGTGGTGCACAAATTTTCTTTTGGGTGTACAAAACTAGGGAACACTCTGACTGTTGTTTTTTTTCGTTTTTGGAAAAGTGGCACTCCAAATACATGCTCGAGGGCCACAAAGGGGTGTCAAAAAGTACCACTTCCGGTGGTGTACAAAATTTTCTTTTGGGTGTACAAAACTGTACAGAACTAGGACAACACTCTGGCAGTGTTTTTTTCGCTTTTGGAAAAGTGGCACTCCAAGTACATGCTCGAGGGCTACAAAGGAGAGTAAAAAAGAACCATTTCCGGTGGTGAACAAAATTTTCTTTTGGGTGTACAAAACTAAGACAACACTATGGCAGTGTTTATTTTTGTTTTTGGAAAAGTGGCACTCCAAGTACATGCTCGAGGGCCAGAAAGGGGTGTTAAAAAGTACCAGTTCTGGTGGTGTACAAAATTTTTTTTTGAGTGTACAAAACTGTGCATAACTAGTACAAAACTTTGGCAGTATTTATTTTCGATTTTGAAAAAGTGGCACTCCAGCATGTACTTGGAGTGCCACTTTTAGAGAGCCGAAAAGTACCACTTCCTGCTTTGTACAACATTTCCTTTTGGGTGTACAAAACTGTACAAAACTAGTACAAAACGTTGGCAGCGTTGATTTCTTATTTTGGAAAAGTGGCACTCCAAGTACATGTATCTCCAAAGACCTTGGAAAGAATGGGCAGAAGTAATGCTGCCCTTCGGAGGCAACGAGTAGCAATTGAGACAGCAGCGCCATCTGTAACCACGAGTACTTGGTGAGCAAGCCATGGCTATTGGAAAGGTACGTACAGTGTTTTATTCAAAACATAATATATCTTATAAATAGCGCAGAAGGAATATTCAGGTGCGAATGAGAACCAACAAATTTCTAGATCATAATTTAATCATCAAGTTCTCAATTTCGATGAAAATCAGCTATGAAATAGAAGATACGCCGCTACATACAACGAACACCTGATACGTGAAGTTGCAGCAATGCGAATTTAAATATACAGTATTATTGTTCCTTAATATTACCCTTAATCACCCGATTTTGTTCCTGAAATTGTTTTATTAAAAAATATTTTTACCCCATGTGCTCATGAAAAATGAATATCGCATAAGATAAAAAAAGGGGGTCTACAGATATCATGTTTACAAAACTATCACGGCTTTTCCTTAGACATGCAGAGCTCTTTCTCTTTATATCTATTATTTATTGCAGTGTCGTATTCATACTCAATAAACTAATTTTAAAAGCTATTCCTACATATAATTTGAAAGATTAACATAGCACTTTATCTCATCTAATTTTCTATCCAAACACTTGTATGCCTCAGTAAACACTATGTTCTTATGAATAAGCTGACCAGAAGTCCCCAATTCTTGAGGACAGTCCTCGAATTCAGTTTACTGTCCCCCAAAACGCCTGATGCCTTTGGGGACGCAAATCGTCCTCAAATTTTGGTGTTTGTCCTCAAGTGTCCTCGAATTTACACTTCCTCATTAGCTCGTTAGATTTCTAATGAAAAATGTTCTTAAAAGTAGTTTTTCTTGTATTAGTTTTCCTAAATGCTTCTTCTGAAAACAAATTTTGCCTATTTTTGTTTTTCTTCTTTCCGAGTTTAACGACCACCGCGAGCAACTCAGAGGACTATAAGCAGTCACCTGTCTCTAATTTAGAGGCATTCGTTCTAGGGAAGAGAGAGAGCAAGTGCTGTAAGACAAACACACCACCCATGCCTCATTCGGGACTCGAGCCTGTGCCAACTTGTAGGAATCGTCGTCAGTGACCAGCACTAAGACACCGCACCATTGGCACGGTCAAGTTTCGGTCTCTTCAGTACACTGAAGAGCAATTGAATTAGAGATACCTGTCTAGTAACGTGTTGCACCACTTTCCGGCCTGATGACGGCGGCGATTCGTCTCGGAATGGACTCGACAAGACACCGGAAGCGTTGGGAAGCCATACGGATCCACGACCCCTGAACAAGTTCCCACAGTTCACGAAGATTTGATGGAGGGGGGGTCAGGGCCTCGAACATCTCTCTCAATGGGGTCGAGTTCTCTTTACGGATGAAAGCCGATTTAGTCTGACGGTCGATTCTGGACGTATACACTATACACATCTGGAGAGAGCAGGGAACACGCAATCACACCTCCAACATCATCGAAAGGCACCGGTTTGGAGGTGGCGGAGTTCTCGTTTGGGGCGGTATCATGCTTATTAGCCGTACTGACCTCCACATCTCCCAAGGAGGTTCACTCACTGCTGTCCGCTATTGTACCGAGGTTCTCCTGTCTCACGTGCGTCTGTTTAGAGGGGCTGTGGGTCTTGAGTTCCTCTTCATGGACGACAACGCTACACCTCATCGTACAGTGGCTGTCGCAGAGATGTTCGAGAGTTAAGATATTCAACACATGGATTGGCCCGCAAGGTCCCCGGACCTAATTCCAATCGAACACGTGTGGGACCTTCTCGGGAGACGCTTGGCAGCACGTCACCAGCCGTCAGCAACGATTCCGCAGCTGCGACTGGCGCTACAAGAGGAATGATCCGTGCTACCTCAACAGCTCCTTGACAACCTCGTCCTCAGCATGGACAGACGTTGTAAATCCTGCAACGCAGTGTTGGAAATAAAATTATTTAAAATAAATTTAGTCCAACATGCACGTGCATAGATAGCCCCAGGGGATAGCGGGAGGCAATCTCAAGCCTTGTGACGATACTTAGGCTCCAGGGGATATAGGGCGGTCGGAAAAGTTGAAGGGTCAGTTCCCAAGAAGGGAGCGAAGTGATGGATTAGATGAATCCCAGACTGGTCAAGTGACCTTGGCATCGGCGGACAAGGTGAAGCTTAGAAGGTCAGAGGTCTTCACTGGTCAAGAGGAGTGGAGTGCGATAGCGGCAAGGGACAGACGTGGGTAGTGAGTGCCGAGTATGACCAGAGAGAGATGAAGTATGCCCAGCGTTGACAAACGGAGAGCCGAGTTCGGATAGCGCCAGTCAGCTCAATTAGGTGTATATGCCCAGTGTTGAAAACCTGAAAGACATATGGAGATACCAGATAAGTTATTTTCCTTTTCCCTGTTATTGCATGTACTTGCTTAAATTAATTCATAACCCTATTTAGAGCACGTGGCGTGTGTATTGGTCATGATCAAACAATGAAAACCCAGTTAGCTAGGTAAAACATTTAAGTAAAGCATAGCAGAAAAGGAACTAGAAGTAAAATGAATCACTAAGCTTTGCACTTATATATATAGATAGATGTATGCAGAAATGATCGGAGACGTTATAGAGAAAAATCGTAATAAGAGTAAATTTTATGTGTAAGGTATTGTTAACGGCTGCACCCACGCACGTGGTACCTTAGTGTTCCTAAATCTCACGTATTAAACCATTTTTATTACTTCCATATAAGACTCCTGTTTGTTTTCCTTATAGCCACACAAGACATAAGTTAAGGTATGTGTAAACTAAGATATGTGTTTATGTTTCTAATTTCTTTCACGAGCGGCACCTTTACTCCCCCATCATTCCAGTGACGGGATAAAGGTGAATCACAACGCCGTGCTTTATTATATGCCAGTACATATAAGGGGCACGTTTTTGTCCATATACGATCACTGTAGAACAAAAGTCCCATAGTTATGAAAAGGCACGATAAAGTAAATTTAATCGGTAAATGATCTGTAATTGATGCACCTATAATTTGTTCACAATAATAAATATAACAATAAAATTAACACCTTGTATTTACCATTGATGACAGTAACACGTGTTCCAGTGAATAGCTTAACACGTGTGCCATTGTTCATAACTTTAACACGTGTTCCGTATTAGAATGTAACGTTGGTACCGATTAACGTTTGAAGATAACTATGGTGAATTGGTTAAATATTTGTTTATAACATATGATTATTGATATGATAATAACGTTTAAAATAATTGTTTATAACAGCAGTCAGGGGTGATCATATCCGCTACTAAAGACTGGATTTTTCGTGGAAGCCGCCTGTCACATGGACGTTTCTGTCTTCTGCCCAGTTGTGCTCGAAGCTACCTTTTCAATGAAGTGCCTTTGGATTATTTGTTTGGACGGTTTTGCTCACTTGACCCATATTCTTACATCTTGGGGATCTTATGGTATGATTTGAGTCGATGTGGAGCACTTCTGCACGATGTTACATTCGAAAAACCGTCTCGTCCTTAATTTTTGCACGCCAGTGTAGTTACGCCAATGATTCCTAACCAAACAGGCACAAGCAGGTGCAGATTTACAGACGCCAACGAGGCCCAGGCGCGGGGCCTCATAATGTTGGTGGGCCCCAAATGAATGATTTTGTTTTTTCATTCCGTAAAGGAAAAAAAGATTGTAGAGTGAGAGGTAAATTCACTGTTTAGGGTTTTGGAAGCATGATTCACCTCAAAGTATGGCATCTACAAGCCCGCCGACCAGTGGCGTTCCTGGAAAACTCGACCCCCCTCCCCCAGCAAACATGTCCATTAGCTTTCAACTACAATTTTAACTTCCGTATTATTAACTAGGCTCTACGACAGTTCAGCGAACCCTGCTGCGTGTTGGGCTCCGATGTAAACGGATGGTCACTGCACCTATGCTAACGGAGGTGCATCGGCAGAAAAGGCTTACATTTGCACAGCAGTATCGGAATTGGACCTCTGCATCATCGAACGGATAGACGTTGGCGTATAAAGCGAGAAACATTGGAGAACAAACACTCTTCAACCATTGCTGGCATAACACAAGTTGGTGGCGGCAGCGTCATGGTCTGGGGAATGTTTTCGTCGCATTCCCTGGGTCTTCATACCTGTGGAAGGTACGATGGACTGAGTTCGCTATGAATCCATCCTTGGAGACCACGTACATTCATACATACTGATTGTGTTCCCTGCGGCGCATGGGATCTTCCAGCACGACAATGCGACGTGTCACACAGCTAGAAATGTCCGACAGTGGTTGGAAGAGCACGATGAAGACTTCAAAGTACTTCCATGGCCCCCTAATTCCCCAGACGTAAACCCAATTGAGTATCTGTGGGACCACTTCGATCGTGTTGTTCGCTCTATGGATCCTCCAACACACACCCCACACCCCCAGCTGCTGTCAGATGCATGCACTGCAGTCAGCGAGGTTCCACATACCTGTGAACACCTTCAGCATCCTATTGAGTCACTCCCAGCACGTCTAGCTGCGGTCCGCGCTGCACACGGCGGCTACTCTATATATCAGCTGGTGGTCACAATGTGACTCGACCGTGCATAATATATTATATAGTTTTATATGAACATACACTGATATAAGATAGTATATAGTTTTGTATTTAAAGAAAACAATATTTTGTTAATAAACTTCTGTTTCAGTTGATTTTTTTAGGGAATTCAAAATATTTTACCTGCATATTTTTCTAAAAAAAAATGCATGTCTGTTTATTTTTAAGGAAGCGGGAGAAGGGGGGGGGGTGATCGCCCGATGTTGGATCCGCCACAGACTTTTTTTTTAATGAAAGTTTAACGACCACCGTGAGCAACTCAATGGGCTATAAGCAGTCGCCCGTCCCTAATTTAGGACCACTGGTTCTAGAGAAGGGAGAGAGGCCGTAAGACAAACACAACTTCTATGCCTCACCGGGATTCGAAACCGGACCCTTCTCGGACGAATGGTCACAAGCCAGCGCTTAGACCACTGTGCTACCGGGGCGCTCCACTGACTAATTGCCCGCCATCGTTTCTGATTTATGGCGCAATAGTATTCCACGGAATTGTCAATTACATTTTCAAACAAAGAAGTTTTTCTTCTGGGGATTTTTTTTTTTTTTTTTCAGTTTTGGGGATTTTCTGACGAAAGTGTTTTTTTCGGAGGATTTTCAGCTAAATATGAGCATACTGGCACTTCAAAATTTCCATTTTGTGCCCTGCATGTACAGGGAAACCAAACAATGGTCATCATTGGGACTGCAAAGAAGTGCCTGTTCCTCAGCCTAGGTTAATATTGCTTGTCAGGTTCATTGATGTAAACGCAAAATGGTAGGTATATGAAACCTATGCCAACAGAAAACTGTTGCAGTAGCTTTCCAAAATGCTGAGTAAAACTCTGGTGAAATAATGACTGAACTCTATCACAAATTAATACATGCACTGAGATGCCGATTTTTTAGTTACATCTAGCTTTGTCACATAAATAACTCACTCCAACACGTACAACTGCACGTTATTGGTGTTTAAACCTGGCAGGCCAGCTCTTCGAGCATTAGTTAAGAGTTTGATTGAGGGACAGAATGGGCAAAACAAGTGATCTGGGTGACTCTGAATATGACACGATAGTTAGCTCCATGCGTAGTCCAGGAGTACCTCCCAAACAAGCCATTCACCTGGGCTTTTCACACATAACTGTAGGAAGGGTTTACTGCGAATGGTGCAACATGGAAAACGACTGGATCAGTGGGTTCAAAAAGAGACTGGCCAGAATCGTACCAGCAAACAGACGGGTCACAACCTGGAAAATTCCTGCATAATGTCAAGGGTCATCTCCAAACGCACCATGTAGTAAATGGGTTATGTCAAAGCCCAAGATGCCAGTCTTCTCTAATCCACCTCCACTAGCTGTTTTCAACCACTGGGTGTGATTGTAAGACATTTTTTGCATGTCGCACCATTTATGGTAAACCCTCGCTGTGGTTAAACCCATTAGGATTGGCAGTTGTTTGAACTGGCATGCTTGGGGCAAACTATCGTGCCACATTCACACAAAGTCGCTTAGATCACTAGTTTTGCTTGGGCTTGGTTCAACCCTCAATCAAATGTTGATGCTCAAAAAATTGGTCTATCTGATTTACATCACTCACCATATTAATGTGCTGTCTTCCATATTCGAGTGAGCCATTTATCTGATTGGGGCAGGGGTGTACCAAGGAGGTTAGAATAATACTTCTGGAAATGTCCAGTCTCTCTTAACCGTGAAGCCACAAAGCGGAGGAATTTGACATTGTTTACATGATTGATACCTATGTAGTTTCAGCTGTGTGTATTTTGGAATTGAGTGGTTTTTGGTCCCAGAAACCCAGGTAATATCAAACCGGAATGAATTATACTTCTGTTGGATCTTGCCTTCACAGGCTGATGTGGCCGCGGCACCAGGTGAAGTATCGCGTGCAGTGAAGCACCCGATATCTCCACCAAAAAAATAAAAAAATAAAAATAAAAGTAAAAAAAAACTAAAGAAAGTTTTGTCGAAAATTTTGCCCCTCCTCCTCCGCTGCTTGAGGCTAACAAGGAGTTTTCCTACTTTGCTTTGGCAACCAAAAATTATTCAACAACAAATTAATTATTTGATTCCAATAATTAATAATGACCTCCCAGAATTAATTATAACAAATTAATTATTAACTTCCCGCAAAACCCGTACCGCGATTGGGCGTGGATGCCTGGATTTAACTCCAGCGCGTCCCAATCTACTGAAAAGTCACAGCAACGCACACTCAAAAAGATACCCAACGCTCATTTCACGCATGCTTGATATTTAATGTTCAACAGTATATTATACACACTGCCACCTTTATCCATGAAGGGACACAAGCTGCTGAGATGAATGTATGGTGGGCTGCTCTATCGGCAGCATAATTATGCACAATGATTTAGACACTCTATCACTGATTAAAACGATAACACTGATTTCTAACTCTCATTTAACAATTACCACTGATTCAAACACTGTTCACTGATGAGATTCTAGCATGCACAATAAAAATACAGCAAAGGAAACATATGTTGTTTTTTTTTATTGGAGATTTAACGACCACCGTGAGCAACTCAATGGGCTATAAGCAGTCGCCCGTCCCTAATTTAGGGTCACTGGTTCCAGGGAAGGGAGAGAGCCAGTGCCGTAAGACAAACACAACATCCATGCCTCACCGGGATTCGAACCCGGACCCCTTCGGACGAATGATCAGAGGCCAACGCCTTAGACCACTGCGCCACCGGGGCGGGTAGGAAACATATGTGAGAGATAACCCAAAACATTTAAATACACACTTTAAAAAACGAGAATTTATATAGTACGAGCGTGGGTACCGGTAACTAAAATGATACAGTAATTACCATGACTGCCGCAATTTAATTATAAGCTATATAAACTGGCGGAAAGTGAAAAAAGAACACCAAGAAGGAGACGTCTGATACCAACGAAATTTATACAGCATAATAACGGAATACAGAGGATAACGTGATCAAAACATTATGGCAAAATACAGCTGTATTTGCTGGTAAACTGAAAAATGACATTTCTATGTAACATGGTTAGTGCGAGGTTGAACCGCCATGAACTGCGTCACACTGTACAATTCTGGCATGGAGTCTGTCGTACAGATGTTGGATGTATGTTTGGGGTATTGAATTCCAAGCATCCTCAACCTGGACGCGTAAATCGGGGATGGTCATGGCTGGCCGTGGAGACCGGATAAGTCGTTGTCCCATAAAATCCTACACGTGCTCAATGGGGGACAAATCCCGTGAACGTGCAGGCCATGGAAGTTGTCTCACACCCTGAAGTGCATGTTGCGTTGCACGTGCCGTGTGTGGGCGTGCGTTATCTTGCTGGAAAACACCACGATGGACCGACCTTACAAATGGCACAACAACGGGCTGAATGAGGTTGTTGATGTAGGAGGTGCTGTTTAACATACCCGGTACAAACACTAGTTGTGTACGGGAGTGATAGCTGATTGCTCTCCACAACTGGCTGAATGAGGTTGTTGATGTAGGAGGTGCTGTTTAACATACCCGGTACAAACACTAGTTGTGTACGGGAGTGATAGCTGATTTCTCTCCACACCAGAAGACCAGGTGTAGGCCTTGTGTGTCGCTGGCGGATGCAAGAAGGGTGGAGACGCTCCCCAGTGTGTCTGCAAACACGCATACGGCCATCGGAGGCTCCCAAGCAGAATCTGCTTTTATAGCTGAACACGACAAATCGCCATTGCGTTCTCCAGTGCAGACGTTGGCGACACCACTGCAGCCGTTCCTGACGGTGGGCTGGAGTCAGAGGTACACGTTCACGTAGTCCTGCATCCAGTAGACGGTTGCGGGTTCTTCGCATAGTCACCTCAGGTGCAACGGCAGCTCGGATTTGCGTCGCAGTGGATGTTCTGCTTGACAACGCCGCTCTTCTTATGCGTCGATCGGTCCGCTCATCAGTCCGTCTGTGACTCCCGGTTCCACGTCTTCTCGTGTGGGAATATTCCTCGGACCATCTACGCCACCATCGTACCACCACCGATACTTCTCGTCCAATTCGCTCCGCAGTACGACGATACGACCACCCGGCCTCGCTGAGTCCGACTAGACGACCTCGCTCAATGTCCGATAACTGCTGAAATCGCACACGTCTTCCATGTCCAGGCATTGCAGCTTCTTCAGGGTCTTCGCACGTGTCCGCACGCCGACGACTGATTTCGCCGTACTCCTTAAATAACAACTTACCAGTGCCGTTGGACGGTAATTTGACGATAATTTGCATATTATGCCGACGATAATTTGCATATTATGCCGTGCTGTGGCGTAAGCGCTCACCGGTTGGTCCCGAAATTAACATCACACCTACGTAAACTCGACCCTATTAACATATGTAAATTTCATGATCTTCCGCCAATTCCTTCTTGGTGTTCTTTTTTTCACTTTCCGCCAGTGTATATATCTATACCATTACACACACCCTGCATAGGCTTGAGGCCAAATTAGCAGGGAAGAGCTCTTTATAACTATGGCCACAACACAAAAAAAAACGAATAAAATGTGTTGGAGGCCTCCGATTACGTACTCCCTTTCACAGGGGACAGAGTTCTACACGCTGTTTCACCGTCCAACGGCACTAGTAAGTTGTGAGCAAATGTTCAGATAACGCCACATACCTTGGCAGTCTTTAAGATGTCCTTAGCGCAGAGAAGTGGCAAGAAATATCCTGCCTTTCTTTCGTGTGGCGACAGCCTAGGCATTTGTGCACTAATGTCGACCTAATTGCGGTCGAGAAGCGCCATGTCCAGAGGACTGAGATGTTGCTCATTTTTCGAAGGGATCATTCTTCGCCCTCCTTACTTGCTTCGCTCCGCTCCGGGGTCGGTGTTTCTATGGTTCTTTTAGGCTCTCAGCGGTCAGCGGTCAGCTCTCAGGCCTAGGTTCCATCGGTTCCATCCCACTTCGCCGCTGAGTTTCTTTCGCGTCTTGGCGCAATTAAATCGGTCATGAGAATGACCCCCACGCTTGCTTATCTTCTCCTGGGTTCTCTCTTTCCTCTTTGTCCTGTCACAGGGGCTCCTCTTCGCCATATGAAGAGGGATTTATCACCTTGTTTTCAACTGTGTGTGGCCTTCGGTTTTCCCTTATGCAGTCCAGTTAGGAGAAAATGCCACCGCCAGAATGTCTTTTTAAAGCTTCAAGAGGGAATTTTGGGGGTGAGTTTTGCAGACTTTTGTTGGAGTCAAAAATGTACAAGACGATTGCCATAAGTCTGAAATAGAGATGGTCTGTCGCCATGTGGCCTTTCACAATTCTCGTTTGCCAGAAGGCTACGAATTATGCACTTTTCAAATAATGAACAAATTTTAACAATGGCAGTCATGAACAAATTAGAGGATCAATTACAGTAATTAATTATAACTATGAGTGTCACCTTGCAGTTATCGAAACAAAAATTTATCGCAAAAATGAAAAATAAAAATTCTCCACAAGTTAGGCTGCACCCTATAACAATCCTTCTGCCTGCCAAAGAAAAAAATATGAATGTATACATATATTTTCTCATTGAAGAATGGAAAATTTTGAATATCTCCCTCTTTCTTATATTCCAGGACATTTCTAATTCCGGAATTTAGACATATCAAGGGGTAATAGGAAAATCTGTATAAAATCTCTGATTCATTCATCATTGCCCATAACAAGAAAATAATATAAACATAAGTTACACAAGTGAGAGCCAATGTGCGTCTCACCAAAACCCCTTTGGACTCAACGTGCCTTTCCTCTTATCTTGGTCTGATCTTCTGCGCGGTCCTGAGTTTGGCTCGCGAAATCTTCTTCCTCCTCACAACTGTATATTTCTGTGCTGTCACTATCCTCCTCGTCTGCAACCATTTCTTCCCTAGATTTTTCCTCTTCAGCCTGATGTCCAAAAGCTGAGAGGTTTCCCCACTCTCCCGTGCTCATCTCGGGGTCTCAACGACGCTCTCGTTAAGATGGGGGACTTTTTTCTTTGCTCCCCTCTGGCTCTCCATGAGCTGCTGCTTCCTCCACCATGGGAGCAGGTTAGACCGCCGTGCTGGTCTCTTCCAACCCCTAACGTGTTTCCGATTCATGCGGCTGAAAACTGTGCATATCCCTTGCGATCACCGGCCAAGTGGGCGTCACCCAGTCATCATCCTGCTCTGAAAACTCTTCTTCAGGATGCCTTTCGTCTGCAGTTGGCATACCTGCGCTCGGCGAAATTTCCTCATTCCGCTTTTCATCTTGGAATTGCCCTGCGTCAAACACCCTTTTTTGTGATGGTTTGA
The DNA here is from genome assembly GCA_039090855.1 of Macrothele yani. NCBI lineage: Eukaryota > Metazoa > Arthropoda > Arachnida > Araneae > Macrothelidae > Macrothele > Macrothele yani. The sequence continues at coordinate 76,116,756 of CM077016.1, forward strand.
AAATCCTGTCTACGTGTGTGAGTCGAGTTCGTCTCATATCATTTACTGGGGCGGTTTTAAAGTTCACTGGGGATGTTTTTTCAATTACTCTGAAGGGTCCTATAGAAGGTTTGGCCAACTTTCGCGACCTTGTCTTGGATGCTGATGGGTCGTGCTGGTACACTAGGTCCCCAATTTTGATCTGTTTGTCTACAGCCGACTTCGCTCGATATTCCCTGATGGAAGTTTGGGCTGCATCTTCCAGATTATCCTTGACAATTTTATACGCTTCTTGCATCGTCGTGACTAAGCTCTCGGCGTAGCTCTGGGATTCAACGTAGCTAAAAGGGATTTCCTCACTCAACAACTGTCCTGGCATATTCAGATCTCTTCCGAACATGAGTAAGTTGGGTGTTTCTTTAGTAGCACTGTGCGTCGCGCTTCTGTAGGACATGGCCACAAATTCTGTATACTTGTCCCAATCCTTTCAATTAGGGGAACACTAAATTGCTAGAGAGTGCATTGGTGTCTGAATTTGTCTTTTGGCTTGTCCGTCTGTCTGTGCATGGTGGGGAGATGTATTCAGTTTTTTTCTATGCCAAACTTAGGGTGCAACTCGGTCATTAAATCGGACAAAAAATTTGTTCCTCTGTCCGTGAGTAAAAGATGTGGGACACCGTGACGCGCTATCACGTTAGAAGCAAATTTTTCGGCAATTTCTGCAGATCGCATAGTCTTTAAAGGAATCAGCTCGATGTACTTAGTGAATGAGTCGGTGACAACCAATAAATATTTATTTCCATCCTCTGTCAGTGGAAGAGGTCCAGCGATATCCATCGAAATTTTGGACCATGGGACAGATACAATTTCTGAGGTAATTAGACCCGCTTTTTGCTTCTTTTTGGAGCCACGACGTTTCAGGAATTCTTCGCAACTCGCCGTGTAGTTCTTGATGTCTGAGAACATGTTAATCCAAAAGTATTTCTGTTTAATTCTCCCAAGAGACTTTTCAAAACCGAAGTGACCGGCGCATAGTCCGTCATGTTCTGATTTCAACTTATCAAGTATCACTAACTGTTCTGCGATCAATTTCCGTGGGCTGTTTTTTGCTGGTAAGGCAAAATGAAATAATAAGTCATCCCTCATAAAATAGGTGTCAGTAATTTTGTCGACTGCTGAAGAATCACGCCCTTCAAGGCAATCAATTACTTCAACTAATTTAGAATCTGTTCTTTGTGCTGATTTCAGGGTTTTGTTATCAAGTGGTACAACTGCAACTGTATCATTGGCTTTCACTGCTGCAATGTGCCTAGATAGCACGTCGGTGTTTGTATTTTTCTTTCCTGGTTGATATTGCACATCGAAGTTATACTCCGACAGACTAAGATCCCATCGGACCAGTCTAGAATTAGGAGTCTTCAAATTCATAAGCCACTTTAGAGGTCTATGGTTGGTAATAACCGTAAACTGCTGGCCTACCAAATATTCGCGCCAATGAGTGATGGATGATACTATTGCCAGTGCGGCATCTGTGGTGACGAAAAATTTCTTGCTGAAATCAGGAAATATTAATAGTGGCTAACTCACCAGTGCATGTTTCAACTCTTGAAAAGATTTCTCGCAGTGTTCGTCCCAAATGAATTTCACGTTTCTCCTAATAAGGTTTTTTAACGGTAAGGCAATGGACGCAAATTCCTAGGAATGCTCGAACATGTTTTACTTTCCGTGGAGTAGGGAATTCCCGAACGGCTTCCGCGTTCTGTGGGTTAGGTCTAATGCCCTGACGATCTAAAAGGTTCCCTAGATATGTCACTTCTTCCGCCAAAAATTCACACTAACTGGGCTTAATTTTTAGATGGAGCTTCCTTAACCGCTGGAAAATTAATTCCAATTTCTCAAAGTGTTCGGATAATGTCCTGGAGGCACACAAGATGTCATCCACATATACCAAAATGCCGTCATCTCTTTTGTCCATAAAATGAGAATCAAGTGCCCTTTCAAATGTTGCCAGACTGTTACAAAGTCCAAAAGGCAAGCGATTCCACTGGAAATGTCCGAATTCGCATGAGAAAGCAGTTTTATGCCTATCCTGTTCTCTAAGATAACCAGCCAACAGGTCAATTTTTGAAAAATATTTGCATTCATGCAGTAAGGATAGAGTTTGCTGGATTCGGGAACAGGATAACTATCCTTTCAGGTTATTTCATTTAATTTTCGAAAGTCAATACAGAAACGATAAGAGTTTCCGCGCCTCACGAGAACAATAGGAAAGTTGTAGGGGCTATCTGATTTTGATATGATTCCTGCGTCAAGTAATTAGTTTACCTGAGCTTTTACTTCGGGTCTTAGGGCATGTGGCACAGTATACTGACGCAACTTAATAGGTTTATCATCCGTGAGATGAATTTCATGCTCTGTGAGATCCGTACCTTCTAAGTCTGAAGAACTCCGAGCAAAAACATCAAAATATTTCTGTAATAAATTTAGCATCTTCTCTCGTTCGCTAAATTCCAGGTGGTCTAATTTAAAATCTTCCACAGAGATTGGTTGACATTTTCGGGTGTTCCTTGCGGACAACGCTTAACTTCCACTGGTTCTGCCTGAAAGAGTTTCGTATGTTTATTTAGCCGAATTGGTGAATCACTGTGGTTAGCCGCTCTTACATCACACAATCCGCTTGCCGAAACATTATTAACTGAACGTGCTAAAAGTAATCTATTTCTGCGTGCTCGCGGTAATGGTTCGAACATAATACTTCCTTCTGTTTTCCCTACAGTGGGTTTACTAAGCGCCACTTGGAGAAAAGTTTCGCTGTTGGGGGAACGCGAGTTTTACGAGTCAGTGCTGCTATCCTGGGGTGTCTGCTGTAAACATCAATACCTCTCCGCTCCTCTGGGGTGGATGGCTGAGATGGGGGTCAAGGAAGTGAAGCTGGTTCGTATCTGCTGCGAACGTAAGACGGTAGTTTCGTAAAGCATTTATTCCCAACAAAGCTGAGTAATTTTGACTCAGGGGATTTTTTGTCACAAATGCCTTGACCCATATGTCTCTTCCCTTAATTCGCAGATTTACCTCGTAGCAACTCAGCGTTGGAATAACTTCTCCTGTGATGCTTTTGATTTTTACATTTGAATCAACAGATTTTAACTTTCTGCGAAATTTTAATCTACGATAAACATCGTTAGCTAATAAAGTGACTTATGACCCTGTGTCCATTAGCACTTTAATTTCATCCCCATCCATATTCGCATTAATGATTGGTAAATCATTTCCATTTTTCATAGACACGTACCGCACTTTAGAGGGTTTTAAATATTTCTGAGCCGCACTACCTCTCATAGTTCGACCCCGATTCAGTTTAACTGTTTGTTCTTACGCTCGGGTGCTTAAGCACTAAACTTTCCTGTTGATTGATAATGAGCATCTCTGTCGTTGTTATTACTAAACCTCAGTTTCGGTGTTGTTTCTGCCCTATCCCTATTTCGATCGTTTTCGGGCATAGCTTGATCACATGACCTTCCTGTCTACATCCGTAGCATACAATTCTGTTGCTCCTGTACTGCGCTTGCTGGTTCTCAGCGCGCAAGCGATTTCGAGTACCTGATCCTCTGCGTTCACTATTTTTTGCCCCATACTGTCGAACGAGTCCGAGTCCAGATGACTGAAACCTGGGTAACTGCAAACTTTCTTCCTCTCTGGAGTTTCCTTCTCGTCTCCGATTTTCGCTTTCCTGAAAATTTACGGCTAACTGACCCACTGATCTTTCCGTCGCTTCCATCCTTGCCATCATCTCTTGCAAAGTACGCGCTAATAAATCAGATCCTGGATTTGTTTCCGATCTCTCTACAGCATTTACTGATGCTTTCTTACTCATGAGCGCCAAATTATCTTCTTCCTGAATTGCTGTGAGAATAGCAGCGTCTAGAGTTTCAGGGCACTTCGTTAAAACCCAGCGCCTGATAGATTCGGATCAAACTGACACATCACTGTCTGATCCCTATGCTGCCTGATGTCTTCTGACATATCAGTCGTATGACCAAAATATTTTGCCGCTGCACTTTTGAGCCGCGTTGCATACTGTCTTACATCTTGTCCCGGCATTTGAACACAACTCATGAATTGTTTCATACGGGTAACAAGAGGTAATTCCGCTTGGAAACGATCGATCACTAGACGTTTGAAATTTTCATAATTTCCTTCAAATCTCAGCTCATCACTATCTGACAAGAATTCCGCAGCCCTTTCTCTGAATTTCGATTTTACTACTGCCAATTTTGTTTGTTCGCTCCATCTCCCTATTGTAGCTACATTTTCTACATCTTGAAAAAAATGTTTGGCACGATATAGAGGATCTGTGCCTGTAAAATATCTGAGCATATTAATACATCCTGCTATCTCTTCACCGCCGTACATTAACATACCTGGAGCTGCCATTCTAGTCTTCGACACTCCTGCGGTACTTGTTACTGCATTACTAGCTACCAGATCGGTTGGTTCTCTTGTGGGAATGCTATGTTCCTCCCCATCATGATGATCAGAATCATCTGGGTCAGTAGGTTCGGTGTTCGGCTTCTCTCCTTCATTTTCCATATTTAAATACACTTAACCTATGGCAGTCTTTGACACAAAATGCTTAAGGCTTACAATACTTATGTTATGCTTAAATATGCTCGTACTGAAATCAATTTGCAATATCCCGAACGCTGTGCGTGTTGCTCTGCTTTTGGAAGTACAAACAAGTAAGAATCCTGGTCATCGGAACCAATTGTTGGATCTTACCGTTACAGGCTGATGTGGCCGCGGCACCAGGTAAAGTATCGCGTGCAGTGAAGCACCCGATATCTCCACCAAAAAAAAAAAAAAAAAAAAAAAACTAAAGAAAATTTTGCCCCTCCTCCTCCGTGCTCGAGGCTAGCAAGGAGTTTTGCTACTTGCGTTGGCAACCGAAAATTATTCAACAACAAATTAATTATTTGATTCCAATAATTAATAATGACCTCCCAGAATTAATTATAACAAATTAATTATTAACTTCCCGCAAAACCCATACCGCGATTGGGCGTGGATGCCTGGATTTAACTCCAGCACGTCCCAATCTACCGAAAAGTCACAGCAACGCACACACACACTCAAAAAGATACCCAACGCTCATTTCACGCATGCTGGACATTTAATACTCAACATTATATTATATACACTGCCACCTTTATCCATGAAGTGGCACAACAAGCTGCTGAGATGAATGTATGGCGGGCTGCTCTATCGGCAGTTTGGATATAATAAACGCTTGGTAAGATCAATGTATGCAAATATTAAAAACGAAGTGAAGAATAAGAAATCAGTAATTATGGAAACTGAAAATAAATGTTTTATAAAATTTCCATACTTACCACCCGTGAGTGATATCCTTAAAAAGGAGTGTGTTGATCACAATATTAAGTTGGCAGAGACGGTAATTGACAATGGGAAATTACTGACTGCCAATAAAACTTCCACCCTGGAAAGTTCAGGCATATATTCTATTCCAACGATTAACAAAGAGGGAGTACAAATTAAATCATATATAGGCAGCAACAAAAGACAATTACAATGCAGGTTGAACGAATAAATTTCAAATTGGTGCAAAGGGGAGATGAAGACGTATCTGATGCAGTATTGTTCTGAAAATAATTTTTCACCAGACTGGTCAAATATCAAATTAATAACATCACATAAAAAATACGACCAGCAGTTTATTTCAGAAGCAGTTGTAATCGAAAAAAACAAAAATAGAAATTGTAACAATAATGTACCGGTTGAATTACCGTACGCCTGGAAGTACTTGATAGAAATTGAAGAGTAAATGAAGAAACGTTATTACAATAAAAGAAAATACGAAAGACCCAAAAGAAAATCAGTCCTTGATCTCACCACAGATGGCGCCATGGGGATTGTGTTCTTGTGATCCCAGGATACTTTGCGTTTAGAAGACCAAGGGTGTGGCCTCCATGTCTGACGAGTTCGGCATTGATGTGTGCACGTTCGTAGGATGAAGAAGCACTGTTGGAAGTACCACTGATGATAGCATGAAACTTGCTGAAACCGGTCTGGTGATGTGGTTTGACGACTGTGACTGACGAGTTCGGCATTCATGTGTGCACGTTCGTAGGATGAAGAAGCACTGTTGGAAGTACCACTGATGATAGCATGAAACTTGCTGAAACCGGTCTGGTGATGTGGTTTGACGACTGTGACTGACGAGTTCGGCATTCATGTGTGCACGTTCGTAGGATGAAGAAGCACTGTTGGAAGTACCACTGATGATAGCACGAAACTTGCTGAAACCAGTCTGGTGATGTGGTTTGACGACTGTGACCGTCCATCTGCTTTTAATTCATTTTAATCTTGGTTCCATTTTATATTGTTATGTCTTTGTTTGTCTTGTGGTCGTTTGTAGTGTCTCATTTTAATTCTGACTTCGTCCAGTGGGACCGCACATTTTATCACACGTACGATTTCACCACCGGCGTTTCTAGATGTTGAAAGAAAGAGGAATATTTGACTAGGTCTACATTGAGCATTGGCAGTGGATGTTTTTTTGGGACATACTCATCGACATCGAAGGTAGAGCGCTTTTTTTATATGTATGTAATTCGGAGTGAGCTGCTTGGTATGTCGATATGAATAACTTTTACGGCACATTATATGTTGGAAGTCACGTCGGAGAGCTGTATTTACACCATATTTAACGTGATGAACAGTAAACGTTTATACGTTAATATAGTAATAATTTTAGCCACGTAAAAATATGCTCGATTCAGCATAGAGCTGTGTGCTGATTTGAGTAGATAATGTAATAAAAAATACGTCGTCTGCATAACGCAGCCAAGTGGCAGGCCGTGGGGTAATGCTGGAGAATATATTCCGCTCAGTTGGACCAAGTATTGTTTCTGCAAGGACGGGTGAAAGTGACGATCCCATCGGAGCGCCATTATTCTGTTTATGTACTTCTCCTTGGAAGCTGTAGAAGCTAGTATTACTGACCTATTAATTTGAAGAAGCTAGTACTAGTCTATTAATTTGGAGATGCTGAGGCATGACTCCTGCGTATAAAAATTTCAATTAGATATGGCCTCCTCTAATGTTCTGATGGCTTCCGGAACGGAGATTGAGGGTAAAGGGAAACCACGTTCTGCCGATAATGTCGCTTGGTAGGACAGTGAGTTTCTTGGATTTCGGTATAAAATCCAGAGTGGAATTTATTGCAAAGTCCGCGTCTGGAAGAAAACTACGCAGGAATTTGGATAGTGCTTTCTCTAAATTGTACGTTGGTGCAGACTTCCTGGATACGATGGGTCTCAGTGGGATTCCGAGCTTATGGTGCTTAAGTCTTCTGAAGAGCTTTGGGATCTGAGCCCCAGGTACTAGTCTGGCAGCTTTCCTGAGATCGTCTGGGATAGCGGTAACCGGGCAGCTCTTTGTACCTGCGCAATCCAAGAATTTAGAGGGTTCCTTTGAAGAGCTGTAGAACCAGATTCAGTGGTAAAATCGTCAAGTTTCGTATTGTAGTATGCTGCGTCTATAATTGCTATCTGGCCAGATTTGTCCGTTAGAGTCAATATTATGGACGGGCCATTTCTAAGGATCGAAACTGGCCTCGGAATTATAAATTTATTAGGTATTTTAGTAGGATAGTACCAAGATCGTAATTTAGAAGAACAGAGCTGGCGTAGTTCATCTTTTGAGTCGTTTGGAACTCGCGATATTACGCTTTCGAATTCGGAAACGACGCTTTTCGGGCTCGATATGGTTCGGAAGCAGAATTTTGGTCCAAGCTCCATAACTTTTGTTTCATCTTGGGAAAGCGTCCGTTTGAAAACATTGACGAATGGAATTGCGAAATCTTTAGCGTTTGGAATCTGGGAAGATCTCAAGTAATCCAGTTTTTTGTTGTGTATGGAGGATAAGGAAGATACGAGTTTTTCAACTAACATATCTACACGGAGGGTTAAGATGTTGAAGGTGATCGGGTCATACAATTCGTGCAATTTCATATAGAGGGTGTAACACTTGGTCTCCAATGACATTACGTCCTTTCTTTTCAGGTTCACAATACGTGACAGGGTCTGACGAAGAAATTTGTCCTTGTTATTGTCAAACCAGGATCCTATAACTGTTGATTTAAAGTTGAGGAACTTTGGATTTAGCCTCATTTGTTTTGCACGCGGATAAAAAGTCGAGGTGGGAGCGTTCCTTCTCCAGTTCAAGTCGAAGACGTCCAAAAAGTTTGAAGGTGTTCCACATTGCTCGCAGAAAGGCAAAAACAAATTGACAAAAAATACGGTAAAGTAGCCACGGCACTATATCCAAAAAAGTCAAAATCAAGTGGCCTACTCCTATGTGTGATGATATAAAGAAATTAGCTAGCTACTCTACCCCTAAATGTACAGCCATTCGGGAAACCTTGGATATCATTAGCAATAGCGATACTTGCAATGATTATGTCTCACTCGAGTTGCCACGAATTTGGAACCAATTCTTCAAGTAACGCCTTTTCTCTATCAGGATTCCGCGTGCAACCGACGTGATGCCTCGTATCTTTAAATGAATATAACATCGCATCTATAATATATTGTCAAGTTCCCGCGTTCAAATTGTTAGGCGTTCTATTTTTCAGTTTGTGTCTAACTTCCTTGAAAAAACCATCTGGTTGATGTGCGAAAGCTTGGAAACGCTTATGTGTTTATTTCCTATGCTAATAAATCGGATCACTAGTATTGTGTTGCTATTTACTACTTATTTTGTGTACTGTTCCTCGTTATAAATTTGTTTTTGCCATTCTCCGAGCAATGTGGAACACCTTCAAACGTTTTAGATGTCTTCGACTTGAACTGGAGAAGAAACGCTCCCACCTCGACTTTTTATCCGCCTGCAAAGCAAATGGGGCTAAATCCAAAGTTCCTCAACTTTAAATCAACTGTTAAAGGATCCTGGTTTGACAATAAAAAGGAAAAATTTCTTCGTCAGACCCTGTCACGTATAGTGAATCTGAAAAGAAAGGACGTTATTGTTAGTTATTTCTAAAAAAATAAAATCTATAATTGACGATAGCCTTTTATGTAACGCAGTAAGCCACTTACCAGCTGCAGGAAGATCTATCCTACAGTCATCACAGAAAAAATGGCTTAAACACTTGTATGACAACACACTAATATTTATTGTACATCTCCACAAAAAGGTAATAACTCACTATTCCAACACGCACACCCTCTATATATCACCGACATTGTTGTTATTCAGTCAAAGATCAACCACTTAGATTACTAACCGACGTGAGCACAAAAAGCGGATTTCAGGCAACGCTCGCTAGACCAAAACAAATAAAAAAGTTTCGAGCAGCGCCACCTGCAATTCTGTTAATTGTGCGCTGAGGCTTCTGGTTCAAATGTCGAGGAACTCTGTCAGTCATATAACTTATAATAATTTCTAACAGTCTCCCACTTGACTGGAGGAGTTCATTTTATCACGCCTCGTGTCAGTCTAAGTTTTTCAAACTGGGGTCCAGCCAATGGCTTGGTGAAAATGTCCGGAACCATTTGAGAAGTATTGCAGTAGTCTAACTGAAGAACAGTTCCACTCAATTCTTTCACAAACTGATGCCGCACCATAATGTGTTTAGATCTGGAATTGATCTTTTGATTTTTTATAAGATGTATAGTTGATTTGTTATCCTGAAATATTGTAGTGGTTCCAGTCTGTTCACAATCAAAATCCTTGAGTAACTCTCGCAACCACAATAGTTCTTTGCTTGCTTCTGCAGTGGCGATGAACTCTGCTTTGGTTGTCGATAAGGCTGTTGTTGACTGCTTACGGCTAGTCCAACATATGGCACTCTTTCCAAGCATGAAAACAAATCCAGATGTTGATTTCCTGTCAGTCCGTTCTCCTGCCCAGTCAGCATCTGCATAGCCTTTTAAAATTAGTGGGTCTTGTGAAGATAGTCTTAATTTAAGGTTTACTGTTGATTTCAAATAATAAATTAACTTCATAATGGCTAACCAATCGTGTTTACTTGGTTTTTCTACTTTTCTGCTTAAGATGCCTATGGCAGTTGAAATATCTGGTCTTGTTACTGTAGATAAATACATGACAGCTCCCACTATTTCTCTGTAAAGTCCATTATCTTTTAGAAGTTCTTCTTCTTGAATGTTTTTTCTGTAGTCTATACTGATTGGTGTTTTACTTTCCTTATTTTGATATTTGTATAATTTCCTTTATTTTATTACTTTGACTCAGAAGAAAACTTCCATCTTCTTCTCTTTCTATTTGAATTCCAAGATAATATGTTATGTGGCCTAAATGTTTGACTTCAAATTGATTTTTCAACAAATTTGCAGTTTTCATTATATTTTCTGTGTTATTCGGTGCAATTAATATATCATCTACATAAATAGCTAAATAAGTTGTTTGTTTTCCATCCTTTAGCGATAGTAAGCAAGGATCTGTTGTACTTTGTTTGAAGCCCTTGTTGCACAAATATTCTGTTATTGTTTTATTCCAATTTCAGGCACTTTGTTTGAGACCATATATGCTCTTATGCAATTTACAGACTTTTTCTTCTTTTCCTGATTTTCTGAAACCTTCTGGTTGTTCCATAAATACATCTTCTAATTTTCCATACAGGAAAGCAGATTTTATATCAAGATGATGAACATTCTATTTTCTATTTGCTGCAACTGTTAAAAGAGTTCTTAAAGTGGTATGTTTTACTACGGGTGAAAAAGTTTCTTCAAAGTCTAATCCCGGTTGTTGTGTATACTCCTTTGCAACAAGCCTTGCTTGATAGCTTTCGACCTTTCCACTTGCATTGTATTTTGTTTTGAAAATCCATTTATTCTTAATGGCTTTCTTTCCTTCTGGAAGATCTACCAAAGTCCATGTTTCATTTTCCTTCTGGAAGATCTACCAAAGTCCATGTTTCATTTTCCTTCAATGCATCTAGTTCTTCCTTTATGGAATTCAACCAGTTTTCTTTTTCTACTTCGTTCATGTCCTGGATTTCTTTTAAATTTTGAGGATCCTTTTTATATTGAACTTTTGCAACATATGCTAATCTTTCTGGTGGTTTTCCTTTGTTTATTCTTGAAGACTTTCTTTGAACATTTTCAGGTTCTTCTCTATCATTATTTTCTTCCACAATTTCTGATGACATTACTTCATTTTGAATGAAAATTTCTTGTTCACCTTTTTCAGCAGGTTTACTTTTTATTATAGCTTGCTGACGTCCATCAAATTTTACTGATCTGGTAATAATTATTTTGTTTGTTTCTTTATTTAATACTCTGTACCCATTAGATCTTTGATCTTATCCTAATAAGATTCCCTCTTGTGCTCTATTGCCAAATTTTCTTCTTTGTTGCTTTGGTACATATACATAAGCTTTTGATCCAAATACTTTAATATGACCAAGATATGGTTTAAATCCGTTCTACAATTCAAAAGGAGTTTTTCCTGTTGCTTGTGTTGGAACTCTGTTTTGTATGTAAGCTGCTGTTATTACAGCTTCTGCCCAGTATTTACCTTCCATATTAGCATCTAACATAATAGCTTTTGTCATTTCTGTCAAAAAAAATGTTTTTCTTTCAGCAATTCCATTCATCTGAGGACAGTATGGAACAGTTGTTTTATGTTCTATTCCTTGTTCCACTAAATAATTTTCAAAATCTCTTCCACAATACTCTCCTCCATTATCTGTTTTTATTGATTTGGACATTTTTCCAAATTTGGTTTTCACTGAAGCTGCATATTGCTTAAATTTTACTAATGCTTCATCTTTACTTTTAAGCAAATAGATGTAACAATATCTGCTATAGCCATCTATAAATGTGATAAAATACTTGTAACCACTAGGACTGGCTTCAACCATGGGACCACAAATATCTGTGTGTACTAATTCTAATACAGCTTTGGCCTTAAAACCACTTTGTTTGGAGAATGGCTTCTGTGTAAGTTTGCCTTTTATGCAAAACTCACAATTTTCTTCCTTTTTACAATTGGAAAGAGTTATTCCTCTTGCTAACTCCTTTTTCTCCATTTGTTTTATCATTTCAATATCCCTATGACCTAGCCTTCTGTGCCATAAATTCAAACATTTTTTATTTTCACATGTAGTGGCCAAATTATCTGAGGCATCTATTAAGCCTATAGCTATAATAGTATCCCCATACTTAATTGTGCATTTCTTATTCTTGAATAAAACTTCAAATCCTTTTTCTGTGGCTTTTCTAACAGATAACAACTTAGTGTCTAAATCTGGAACATATAACACATTCTTTACTTCCACTTTTCGAACTTTTCTTTTTTCGATTTTGCAGTTTAAGGTTATATTTCCCTTGCCTTCTGACTTTATCTGAGAACTGTCGGCAATAGTGGTCAGCTCTGATTCACCTTTTGAAAGTTCTTTAAACAGTGTTGCATTATTTGTCATGTGACACATTGCACCGGAGTCAATTGACCAACCTTTGGATATTTTGTTGGGTTTTGACTTCGTTTCTAATGAGAAATTTTCATTTTCTCTTTTAATGTCATTTTGTTCACAATCTAATTTTGTTTTTCTTGTCTTCACGGCAATATTACTGTGAGACTGTATGTGGGTTTATTTTGTGAAACTTACCAGTGTTACCTTTATTTTGATTCCTTTTGTAGTGCCAACAGTCATCTTTGACATGATTCTTTCATTTACAAAAAAGTGCAAAATCCTTCTTGTTTAGAGCTGTAATTTTTCTTTTTATAACTTGTTTTCAAAACAGTTGTGTGATCGGTGTGTGCCTGTGAGTTTTCTTTCCTTCTATTAGATTAATTTATCACTTTACATTTGATAAACTCAAGTGTTAAATCTTCTTCCTGTCTTGCTTCTAATGCAGTAACTAAATTTTCATAGGTACTTGGTAAACTATTTAGCAAGATAGCCCCCAAATGTGTGTCTTTGAATTCTTCTCCTTGTGCTTTAAACTTGTAAACGATTTCCAGCATTCTATTTACATGCTCTTGCATAGTTGATCCATTTTCTTGAAAACGTAAACTATACAGTTTTCTAAGCAAATACAATTTACTACTCAAACTTTCTCTTTCGTAAACCATTTTCAAAGCATTCCACATTTCGGAACTTGTTCTCTTATCGCGTACGTGAATAATTTTATCATTAGACACGCAAAGTGTTATAGTAGCTTTAGCCAGTTCGTCATTTCTCAACCATGCATCACTCTTTTCTTCTGGAATTGGCTCTGAAACAACCTTCCATAAATTATCTTTAATAAGAATAATTTCCATTCTTATTTTCCAAATTTGTTAATTAAAATAATCTAACTTTGTTATGCTGTACATGCCACTTCCTATGAATGACGCCATTTTGTTCCGCTTTCGATTTTCGAATGAGGAACTACGCAGTAACAAATACGCCTTTAATCGAACACTCGACTCAAATGCTTGATGAATTTGACGAACTTTGTTTTTAATCTTCCTGACAGCAGTGAGATTTCAGTCTCATAATCAATATTATTAGTTATTTCTAAATAAATAAAATCTATAACTGACGATAGCCTTTTATGTAGCACAGTAAGCCACTTACCAGCTGCAGGAAGATCTATCCTATAGTCATCACAGAAAAAATGGATTAAACACTTGAATGACAACACACTAATATTTATTGTACATCTCCACAAAAAGGTAATAACTCACTATTCCAACACGCACACCCTCTATATAACACCGACATTGTTGTTGTTCAGTCAAAGATCAACCACTTAGATTACTAACCGACGTGAGCAGCAGAAAGCGGATTTCAGGCAACGCTCGCTAGACCAAAACAAATAAAAAAGTTTCGAGCAGCGCCACCTGCAATTCTGTTAAACGTGCGCTGAGGCTTCTGGTTCAAATGTCGAGGAACTCTGACAGTCATATTTCTTATAATAATTTCTAACAGTTATGTCATTGGAGACCAAGTGTTACACCCTCTATATGAAATTGCACGGATTGTACGACCCGATCACCTTCAACATCTTGACCCTCCGTGTAGATATGTTAGTTGAAAAAATCGTATCTTCCTTATCCTCCATACACAACAAAAAACTGGATTACTTGAGATCTTCCCAGATTCCAAACGCTAAAGATTTCGCAATTCCATTCGTCAATATTTCCAACCGGACGCTTTCCCAAGATGAAACAAAAGTTATGGAGCTTGGACCAAAATTCTGCTTCCGAACCATATCGAGCCCGAAAAGCGTCGTTTCCGAATTCGAAAGCGTAATATCGCGAGTTCCAAACGACTCAAAAGATGAACTACGCCAGCTCTGTTCTTCTAAATTACGATCTTGGTACAATCCTACTAAAATACCTAATAAATTTATAATTCCGAGGCCAGTTTCGATCCTTAGAAATGGCCCGTCCATAATATTGACTCTAACGGACAAATCTGGCCAGATAGCAATTATGGACGCAGCATACTACAATACGAAACTTGAAGATTTTATCACTGAATCTGGTTCTACAGCCCTTCAAAGGAACCCTCTAAATTCTTGGATTGCGCAGGTACAAAGAGCTGCCCGGTTACCGCTATCTCAGACGATCTCAGGAAAGCTGCCAGACTACCACCAGGGGCTCAGATCCCAAAGCTCTTCAGAAGACTTAAGCACCATAAGCTCGGAATCCCACTGAGACCCATCGTATCCAGGAAGTCTGCACCAACGTACCATTTAGAGAAAGTACTATCCAAATTCCTGCGTAGTTTTCTTCCTGACGAGGACTTTGCAATAAATTCCACTCTGGATTTTATACCGAAATCCAAGAAACTCACTGTCCTACCAAGCGACATTATCGGCAGCTTCAACGTGGTTTCCCTTTACCCCTCAATCTCCGTTCCGGAAGCCATCAGAACATTAGAGGAGGCCATATCTAACACAAATTTTTATACGCAGGAGTCATGCCTCAGCATCTCCAAATTAATAGACTAGTACTAGCTTCTTCAAATTAATAGGTCAGTAATACTAGCTTCTACAGCTTCCAAGGACAAGTACATAAACAGAATAATGGCGCTCCGATGGGATCGTCACTTTCACCCGTCCTTGCAGAAACAATACTTGGTCCAACTGAGCGGAATATATTCTCCTGCATTACCCCACGGCCTACCACTTGGCTGTGTTATGCAGACGACGTATTTTTTGTATGACCTCACGGAAAAGACTATCCCAAGTTTCCTTGATAAAATCAATCCCAAGATCAATTTCACGATGGAGCTTGAACGCAACAACGCTTTACCCAGTGGTTGGAAGTAGTGCGCTACAAGTAATGAAACTACTGTAGTCGCTACTTTTCCGCGTAGTTTGTAGTGTAACGCGCTACTTTAACAAAAAGTAGTGTAGCGAGTAGCGCGATGCAAACCTCTATAGTTTGTAGCGAGTTTCGACACTACTTTTAACGTTACTTCAGTAAACAAACAAGGTGCTCTTCTACATATCACTTGATCGTCACGTGTGTTTGCGACCCAACGCTAATACTCGTTTGAACTACACAGCACCAGCGCTAAGTATCGCCATCTAGCGAGTATTTCTTTCATGATATCGGCTTTGGAGAGGATTAAAATGGACAGCTTATGACGAACGAGGGTCTCGGAATAAAAACGATTGGTGTTTCAAAGCACAGTGTGTTTTAGGAGTTGGAGGATTGGCAACGGTTGGCTGGTGTGAAGTTGGCTCTCCTGTTTCTAATCGGTGAACCCCGTAGGGTACTGTTTTTTGGGTGTGTCGTCGTTGGCGAAAGCGTTCTTGTTTCGTTGCATTTTTGAAACAGCGGCTTGCTGTTTCCTCTTCTATTTTCGTTTCTTTTCCTGCTAAAGTTTTGCAGGCGGTTGGTTCTTCCCATATCCAAGGTAGGATTATTGTCTTTGCATGCTCTTGTCGGTTGTGGTCTGTTGATTCGGGGTGGACCCTAGCTGCCGCCGGTGGGTCCGGCGAGGATGGGGGACTCTGATTTCTCGACTCAGGCTAAAAGAATGCGTTCTTCGCCGGGTGATGAGCTTCCTCAGCTGGGTGGTTTGCTAGTTCCAGTTAATGATTTTGTTTGTTCGATTCAATGATCTCCTCAGGAATTGCTGCGTAGGGCATTTGCGAGCGGAGTGATTCGTGGTGAAATACTTATTTCCGCGACTTCTGGGAAGCTACCCAGAGTCCGTCCCATGTTGTTGAAGAGGTTCTTCGTGGACAATATTTCCATGCATGACTCGATTTCAGACGTTCAGTTTTTACGTTCAGGTGACTTATTGGTGCGTTCCTCGAATCTCATTTGCTTGCTGGAAATTTGTCAACTTTCTAATTTTCTTCAGGTACCTGTCAAAACTCAGGTTCTTACTAAGCTTATGACAACAAAGTTTTTAGTTCGAGATGTGGACACTGAAGCCCCTGTTGATGAAATTGCTTCAGAATTGTTGGACTGTGGTGTGAACTGTCTTCGTGTTGTTCGGTTCCGAAGTTCGGTAAATTCCTCGAGGGTCCCTACTTCTTCGGTCCTAGTGGAAGAACTGGGCTTTACTAACCGTGACACTATCTATCTGTGGTATTCCAGATGTGCGGTCAGACCCTTCTTGGATTCGCCTAGGCAGTGCAAAAACTGTCAGCGTTATGGACATCTGCTGTCAACCTGTCGTAGTGCCGCTCTCTGTTCTCGTTGTGGTGAAGGACACGACTCTTCGGTATGCTCGGCGTCGAGCTTCCAGTGCGTATTATGCAAGGGCTCTGATCCTGCTTCTGACACGAACTGCCCAATTTACCTCCGAGAAAAGCAGATCCTAGATATTATGGCTTCGAAGCATCTCAGCTATCCAGAAGCTCGGGACTCTGTGCGTCAAGTCCACCAGGCCTCATATGCGGCGGCGGCGGCGACTCAGGCTCAACCTCCGTGTGCTTGCTCCTCTGCCTTCCTACAGCTTCTGGACATTATCTCTAAACTCACCAGTAAATTGGACTCTTTGACGAATCTTCTTTCACCTCCTTCCCTACATGCTGGCCCCACATCATCCGTTGCACAGGTGCCACTGGCTGAAATTTTGCAGAATCCTCCTACTACAGTTGCGGCGTGCCCAGCTTCTTCAGTGCCTACTGAGCAACCTTCTGACACTGGCCTAAGCGCCGATGAATTCCTGTCATGCGAAGAATCTGTGGTTCCGTATGTAGAGTCTGCTGCTGAATCCGTCAAACTTTCTCACTCCAGAACCTACTCGTGTCTTCCATGCGCCATGCCTTTCTCTTCTCGTCCAGCCTTGCTGTCACAGCTGAAAGTTCATCGTGACGACGGTAAGTTTCTTTGTGGCCTCTGTTCCGTGCGGTTCAAGATGGCATCTGGCCTAGCGGATCACTTTTCTCTTCATGAATAGCTGGTCGTTGGTCCAATGGAATGCGCAGTCCCTTCGCTCCAAAAGACCTTATTTCACCGACAGTTCTATTTTTTCTACAGCCACGATTTTGACTATCCAAGAATCCTGGCTATCTCCTGGTCTCTCTTTTTCCCTCCCAGCCCGTACGGTGTATAGGAGTGATCGGGGGGAGGGTCGGGGGGTGGCCTCTTAACTGCAATTAGGTCGGATTTCTCTTCCAGATGGTGGACATCTTCAGTTCGGATTCGAACGAGCAGCTTCTTGCGACGGATATCTACTCCGGCGACACCACGCTCAGGATTATTAATTTATACATTCCCTCCCCTCCCCTCTCGGCGCTCTTGCTTGGACGGATCGAACAACTGCTCACTGATTGTTGTATGGTGGTTGGTGATTTCAATATTCATCACCCTAGCTGGGGTTCTACTTCTCCGAGCCGGGGAGGAACTGAATTCGTGGACTGGCTTTGCTCGCAAGATCTTTGTCGCCTAAACTCGGGGGCCTCTACCTTTTGCAGGGGTTCCACTTGTTCTGTTTTGGACCTCACCATGTGCTCTCCTCAGCTGGTTCCGTACTGCTCCTGGTCTGTGGATAGTGACCTCTACGGTAGCACCCATCATCCTGTCATTACAACATTGGAGGCAGGGATGTTTGGCTCCCCTCCCCCTCCTGCTCTGGGTCTACAACCAGTTGCTTGGTCAGTGGCTTGGCCTTCTATCCAGAAGATTATCCGTGGTGATCTTCCTTCCACTCCTGACGGTGCCGCTATGATCCTGGACCGCATTTCCCTGATTCTCCACGCTTCTCGTCGGCTCAGCGGTCAGCGTCGACGTTGGTCTCCCTGGTGGAACTCTGATTGTGCTCAGCGGCTTCGCAAGAAACGCCGCCTCCTTCGCTGTGCTAAGTCATCCGGCTGCCTCTTCGCTTGGTCATTATATCGGTAGGAAGAACGGAATCTTCGCCACCTCCTCATTCTTAAGAGACGTGCCTACTGGAAGGCACAATGCAACGACACCTCGAGGCCAGGCTTCGTTTTCTCCCTCTTGTGCCGTCTGAAATTTCATGTTGGTTCGACCCCGGATCACCTGCTACTTCGGATTGGCGATTTCCTTGTTGCTGATCCGGCGGAGCAGGCTTCGGCGTTTGGTGAACTCTTTTCCACTGCCTCTGGCTGTTCGGTGCACTCCTTTCTATTGACCATGATGACTCTTCTCTTGAGATGGATGCGTTACTTACTGCTAGTGAAGTTGCCGGGGCTATTAATGGATCGCCTCGACGCTCTGCACCCGGCCCTGATGGATGTACTTACGAACTGGTGAGACGTATATGGAGGTGGAATTCGTCTTGGCTGGTTGACCTACTTAACCTTTTTGGTCAGCCGGCGTTCATCCTTCATGCTGGAAAGAGTCCTGGGTGATTCCGATACAGAAGCCTAACAAACCTGCTCTCGACTTATCATCGTACCGAATGATCACTCTCACTTCAGTTTTTTCGAAGATCTTGGAGAAAGTCTTGGTCTCTCGCCTAACAGACTTCATTATCTCTCATCAACGGATCAGCAAGCTGCAATTCGCATTTTGCCTGGACGTTCCACATCGGCGTGCCTTCTGTCGATCCAACGTCATCTTCTGGTGGCTCGAGCTAGACATAATTATGTTTTTCTGGTGTCTTTGGACCTTCAGGCGGCATATAATTCGGTCTGTCACCCTGCTCTCCTAGGGAAATTGGCGTCTCTGGGTGTTCGTGGTCGTCTTCTCCGTTGGCTGGCTGACTACCTTGCTCGGCGCAGATTTCGCGTTCGTTGGCGGGGAACGGTGTCTTCCTCCTTTCCGCAGTGTCGAGGTGTTCCTCAGGGTAGCTCCATTTCACCTATCCTTTTAACTTATACATTGATGATGTGGTTGATTGCTGTCATCCGAATGCGCATATGTTCTTATTTGCAGACGATATTTTTATTGTTTCCTATAGTCCCAACCGGGCGGCGGCACTTAGCTATATGCAATCCTTTTTGGATTCCATTGTTCAGTGGGCATCATCCTGGGATTTACGTCTCTCTCCTTCTAAAAGCTTCGCGGTTGACTTTTCTCGTAAGCGCCGGTCGCCTGCCCCTCTTTTCCTGCTGGGCTCTGACTCAGTGACTTGGCAGTCCTCCATCAAGATTTTAGGGGTCTGGTTTAACTCCTCCCTGACTTGGTCTTCCCACCTCACGCATGTCAAGAAGTCAGTCTTCCGAGCCTTGTCTGCTGTTAAAGTTGTTTGTCATCGCCGGTGGGGTCTTGGCTTCCCCAACGCTCTCGCCTTTGTCGTTGCTGTGATTCGGCCTATTCTGGAATATGCGGCTCCGGTCCTGTTCGCCTCCCCCACCTATCTCTACGACGCTCTTGAAGTTCTGCTCAACCATGCACTCCGTGCAGCCATTCACCTCCCTCGTTCGACGCCTGTGGCGGTCTTGCGTGCCGAATGTGGAATCGCTAGCGTGCGTTCTCGAATCACCCTCCTGACAGTCCGATTTTTGTACCGCCATTTGTCGATGAGTCAGCGCTCGCCTATCGCTCATCTTCTTCTTGAAGAGGACGCCTTGTCATTCTACGCTTGGAAATCCCATGGCTTTCCCCTTGGAATCGTGCTCAGTCGCTTCCGACAGCAGCCGTTTTTCGTCAACAGCGATCTTCTTCAGGCTCTGTCGGCTCCTCCTGTTTCGTCTGCACCCTGCTACTCGATTATCTGCTCGGGTCTCCCTTTTCAGCAACGATATCTGCATCCGATGCTTATCAGACATTTGCTTTGGGGTGTTCTTGGCCCAGTTCTCAGCGTCACACCACATCATTGTTACTGACGCTTCGAAGATTAACACCTCGGTGGCGATCGGGCATTTTTTCCCACGGAACAACTCCAGCCGTTCGTTCTCCTTCTCGACTATTTCCTCAGTGTTCTCGGCTGAAGCATGGGCCCTAATATCAGCACTTGAATTTGCTCCCGGCCCGTGCGGTGGTCTCTTGCTGCTTACGGATAGTCGTTCTGTTCTACAGGCCTTGTTGGCATTGCATCTCCAGACATTATCGTTCTTCTGCATGATTCTCTTCAACGCCTCCGTTCTTTCTACGAGGACATTGTGCTCGTTTGGTGCTCGGCTCATGTTGGTCTTCCAGCGAATGAGGCCACTGACGCTGCCGCCCGACGGGGCCATGCTGAGGGCCTGGCCTTGTTTCCCCCAGTTACAGCCTCCGACGCTGCTCGGCACAGTGGTAACATGCTCATCACCGCTTCTGATTCAGCCTGGCTTTCGTCCGGGTGGGCAGAGCTGTATCCGTTCATCAGCTTCCGTCACAGATGGCCTAGCGAACACTGTTATCGAAGCTCCTCAGCAATCATAATTCAAAAATTACGCACGGACACGGCACCTTTAAACAGCTACCTCTTTCTGATTCGAAAACGTTCTTCCCCGATGTGCTTCTGTAGCTCCGGGCCAGAGACTGTTCCTCACTTCCTCCTCTCCTGCCCTGAGTACAGTGCATATCGAAGGATTTGTTTTGGAGTGACAACCCCTCATTCCTCAACCTCCGTCTCTGCTCAAATGTATTCTTTGTTGGACTTTCGGGACGCTTCCGTGGCAAAACGTAAAGTTCGGGCCTTGGAGAAATTTATTACTCTCTCAAGACGTTTCTCTGTGAGGACGCTCCTGTTCTAACATTCCTTCTCATGAGCGTGCCCCTTTGATGGACTTTTGTGCTGCTCCTGTGACTTCACGTGCTGGTCGCAAGGAGGTTCTCCTCTGTGGCTGGTCGTGCATCTTCGTGTCTTACTGATCAGGAGATATTTTAGCTATTTCCGCATGGCCAACTAGTTGCTGTGAGGCACAAAGCTTTGTCTATAAGCCTCATCGCCTTATTTATTTTTTATTTTTTTTGACTGGAGGTTTAACGACCACCGTGAGCAACTCAATGGGCAATAAGCAGTCGCCCGTCCCTAATTTAGGGTCACTGGTTCCAGGGAAGGGAGAGAGCCAGTGCCGTAAGACAAACACAACATCCATGCCTGACCGGGATTCGAACCCGGACCCCTTACGGACGAATGATCAGAGGCCAGCGCCTTAGACCACTGCGCCACCGGGGCGGCACCTCATCGTCTTATTCAATTAAAAAAAAAAAAGCACAGGGTTTTCTAGCATAGGTTGGCGACACCAACACTTGTCTCGTTGTCGTTTTCGTCTCGTGTGAACACGAACCTGTTTTTGTTTTTTTTTTATTGGAGGTTTAACGACCACCGTGAGCAACTCAATGGGCTATAAGCAGTCGCCCGTCCCTAATTTAGGGTCACTGGTTCCAGGGAAGGGAGAGAGCCAGTGCCGTAAGACAAACACAACATCCATGCCTCACCGGGATTCGAACCCGGACCCCGTTCGGACGAATGATCAGAGGCCATCGCTTAGACCACTGCGCCACCGAGGCGGCAAAAACCTGTTTGCTTTCCTTGCTTCGAAGACTTATTTAACTCATGTTTCCCGGTGATTATAAATTTTTCTGTTTTCCTGAAATATGGCACCTACTGTCCAGCTTGATGAAGAAAGAATTGAACTGCCTTGGTCGGCGTATAATAATTATTTCACAGTGCTCGAGAAGCAAGCAAACGGGATTTTTTCAGTCACGTGCAAACTTTGCCCGTTAAATAAGAAGCTGTCGGGTTCAAAGTCATCCGTCTCTAATTTGAAATTGCACATAGAGGTACGTCAAATTTTTCATTACTAATAGCAATGAAATAAATAATTAGTTATGTGTATTTTTCGCTGTCTTTATAACCACTCATTTAAAAATCCCGGACTTTTTTCAATCCCGGACACAGCCCCGGACGTCATTACAAATCCAGGACTGTCCGGGCCAATCCCGGACGACTGGTAACCCTAATTCTATGTCATAACCAGGTTTCTGTATGATATGGTATATTCTACACTGCTGGCCACCCAAAATGCTACACCAAGAAGGACACGAGATAGCAAAGCCAGATTTACTGTACACATAGCAACAGATACAAAGATGAAACGATTGAGCTTACAAGCCCGTGCGACTTGCGGAACACGCAGACATCAATAGTTTGTGTGGCCCCATGGCTGGCAATAACGGCCGCTACACGCCGCGGCATCGAACGAAAGAGGATTTGGATGTGGGCTTGGGGTACGTCGGTCCAGAGTGCTTCCACACGTTGCCACAGTTCATCAGGCGTAGCCGCGGGTGGTGCTTGCCGGGTCACTCGGTTGCCAATCAGCGACCAGACGTGTTCGATGGGCGACATATCGGGAGAACAGGCGGGCCACGGCAACAGTGGCACCTAGTGGGCCGTGAAGAATTGTTGAACGATGCGGGCGCGCATTGTCCTGTTGAAACGTGGCCACTGGCAGGTAAGGGAGGAATACAGGCTCCAAAACGTCGGAGATGTAGCGGTGGCTGTTGAGTGTACCGGCGATGCGTACCAGAGGGGTGCAGGTGTCATATCCAATTGCTCCCCAAACCATAACGCCAGGCGACGGACCGGTATGGCGATGCATAATGCAGGCGTCATATAGTCTCTCGCCACGGTGCCGCCACACGCGGATCCAACCATCCTGGTGTTGCAGGCAGAAGCGGGATTTGTCGGAGAAGACCATGTCGTGCCATTCCGTAGTCCAGGTGCGACTTTCAACGGCCCACTGCCGCCGCACTCGCCGGTGGTGTAACGTCAATGGTAATCGGAGCAATGGGCGCCGTGCGAGAAGTCCCCGCTCCTGCAGACGACGTCGAACGGTACGTGCTGACACAGGTTGTTGAGCAACACACCCTAATTCCTGCGCTAACGTTCGTTATGTGTCGGTGCGAGTCGTCAGTGCCCGCCGCACAACATGCCGGTCCTATTGCCCGGCAGTGTGCCGCAACTGCGGCAATCGCTCAAGTCGGTCCGTCCGTCCCTCCTACACCTACCGAATCCATACCCGCCTCACTGTGGCTGGATGTCGTCCCACACGGGCGCCGATGTCTCGGTACGATAAACCGCTTTTGGCCGCCCCGGTGGCGCAGTGGTCTAAGGCGCTGGCCTATGATCATTCGTCCGTAAGGGGTCCGGGTTCGAATCCCGTCAGGCATGGATGTTGTGTTTGTCTTACGGCACTGGCTCTCTCCCTTCCCTGGAACCAGTGACCCTAAATTAGGGACGGGCGACTGCTTATAGCCCATTGAGTTGCTCACGGTGGTCGTTAAACCTCCAATAAAAAAAACCGCTTTTGCGATAAGCCACTATTCGTCCTCTGTCGAACTCCGAAACGTGTTGGAATGATTGCCGTATTTTGTGACGAGGCATCCGGAAGCTGCATGCACAGGTCCGGCAGCACAACACACTTCCACTGCTTACACCCCGCCTTCTGTGCACCCTTCTTATAGTGCTTCTCGGTGGCGTGCCGGGCGCACATGAATTGCATATGCCTTGCAATGCTAATCGTTTGCATGTCCTTTCGCGGGCGACGCTTGCTGCGAATTTCAGGCCAATCTGATGCTTCCTTCTTGGTGTTGCATTTTGGGTGGGCCGCCCCGGTGGCGCAGTGGTCTAAGCGATGGCCTCTGATCATTCGTCCGAAAGGGGTCCGGGTTGAAATCCCGGTGAGGCATGGATGTTGTGTTTGTCTTACGGCACTGGCTCTCTCCCTTCCCTGGAACCAGTGGCCCTAAATTAGGGACGGGCGACTGCTTATAGCCCATTGAGTTGCTCACGGTGGTCGTTAAATCTCCAATCAAAAAAAAAAAATAATTTGGGTGGCCAGCAGTGTATATGCTACATTGTACAGTCTTGTGCAGTTCATTTTATTTGATATGCTATATGCTACACTGTAAAGTCTGGTGTATATGGGATATACAATGTTTTGTAGTAATATAACATCCTTAACTTTGAGTTTGTATTGAATAATCTCGCAAAATTCGGATCCTAAAAGTAGTGAAGTAGTGACTACATTTTCAAAGTAGTTTGTAGTCACTACTTTGTTAAAAATGTAGTTGTAGTTGTAGTTAACTGCATTTATCATAAAGCAGTTGTAGTTGTAGTTCGCTACAAATAAAAAGTAGTTTTTCCAACCACTGGCTTTACCTTATCTGGATGTTTTATTGAGGAAATCGCCTGACAACCGCCTCCGTTCCCCATCTGATGCTCCGTAGCTCTTTCTGTCCGGCAGAATACAAAACAGCTATCTTCCGTTCTGGAATTCGAAGAGCCTTCGCAGTTTCTTCCGATACCCATCCTGGACAACATGAAATTAAAAGCTTCAAGTTAGCCACTGATGCAGAGGATATTCATTGAATCAGATATGTAGCTTTATCCAAAAAGCCACAGTCAAACAGTCCAATCTTCCTGTGCCGCAGCTACTTTATTTAGGCTCAAGTCCCTACATACCAAGTGTGTCTTACAAACTCATAAACGCCCTCAAGAAGATGAACTACGGCGTCGGCATAACTTAGTCTGCATCTTTATATATGTCGTATCAAGAATTTTCATGTTCATAAATCTCGGGGAAACTGATCATTTCGCTGAGATTTACGAAAAAAATAAGTAAATAAATAAAATGAAAATTCTCGACAGTCCACGTTTTAAAATTTGGTTTGGAGGTGGTGAAGTGAGGGAATAATGGCCATGTTCGTTCATTTCTGAGCCCGGACCAAACAAACAAAATTTCATAAAAAAAAAACGGGGGGGATAATAAGAATTAAACTTCATTTTTCTTTTTTGGCTTAATTTACTTTTACTCTAGTAAGTTAAATAGAAAAGGCGAGCAAGAAGTTACCATCAACCCTTTTAGAAAACAAAATTATTCGCTAGTAATCACGGAATGAGGGAAAAACGTTTCTGTAAATTTGTGCAAAAGCCAAAAATCTTTCTTTTTAGAGTCCGCCATTTTGGGGAAAGTTTAGATTTCTCTAAATGTGTCACCAAAAGTTCTCCTGAACCAGAGATAGACCATTTTTAGAACAAGGTCACAATAGCATGCAGGAAGGCTACAGCGTTTCCCCTTGCGTGGAGGTCAGAGGTCACCCTGGCTGGCATGGGAGGAAAACCATGTGGTGTCCAGTATCAGTTTTGGTGGGAACCAGTTAGCCAATGGCCAGCGAAGTCGTTGGTTACTAGGGGAAGTGTTTAGCCAATGAGGGGTCAGCGGTTTTCAAGCACCCCAGCCATGACCCTAGCTTTCAAGGGAGAAAGCGTCATTCTACTCTTGATTGCCTTTTGTGCTGGCTACGATGTAAGATCGTAAGAAAAAAAAACCCGGCGAGGGGCAGCCGCCAGTCGGAATCGGGGTTGGCCGGCAGGGGAAAATGGTGCCGCTGCTCTTGAGAATGGATAATAGTGGCATGGGTACGCGCTGTGCTTCGTACCTCGAAGAGAAAAAATTATTTTCAAGATTTCCTGTACCGAAAATGAGACGCTCACTGATTCAACCTTCTCACAGTGGACGACGGCAGTATTGAGCTGCAATGGAAAAATTAGTAACTACCGTAAATTGGCCTCAGCAGGAGAATTTCTTCTTGCCAACCCGAATGCTTTCGCCGCTCTGTTCGACATATAAGGGACTCAAGCCAGTTCAACCAGACGCTGGAATTACCGGAAAAGCCATGGCTATTATGGACAGTTTGGTGGACTGCATCTTGAGCATTAGCTGCAGATCGTCGTCCTGAGCCCAGTGAGAAGAGCCGCGGAAAATTTTGGGACCCAACCCCTATATGTTGCCGGTCAATGAAGAACCTACCCTGGAAGCCATGTTTTTTTGTTGTTGTTTCCCCTCGTGTGTGCGACTCCGAGAGGAAAAAAAAAAGGGGGGAGAAAGAAAAAAATAAGGAATTTGTTTGTTTCCCGGTGGTCAAGGTAAGACTCTTTCTGACTTTACTTGTGCACCAGACCTAGGAACATTTTCAGGCTATTAAAATTGGCAGAGATGTGACGTCAGGAACTCTCAAAGTTTTCCCCCAAATTTAGAATGTCTTTTCTGACTCGGGGTCTGTTACCCACGTCTACGTGAGCCATAAAGAAACTCAGGCTGTAAATGTAATTTGTAAAAAAAAAAATATATGGTCTGCTAAAACAATTATGTTTAAATAATAAGTTTTCTCTTAGCAATGAAGTTTGAGTGAAATAGTTTGGGTTTTTTTGGAATGGCCTGGTTTCTACTATAATGAGTCTACTGTAGTTTGTTAGGGGTTAAAGTTAGAGAGATGTAAATATTAATTTTGGTGTTGGTGTCATCAGGTCCTGTATTTCATGCTTAAGAAAAGAAACTTCCTGTTATTTTTATTTTCATATATATGTAAAGGGAAATTAATTGAAAATGCAGTTCTGTATGTGTCAATACAGTGTTATATGGGTTATAAGCTATTTTGAAGAACAACCTCTCAAACCAGTAATTTTTATTTAGAAGATTTAACTTTTTTGTGCTTAGTAGTTTTAATATTTAAATTGTATTTGTATTTATACAGATACAGGGCCATGTAGTAAAAAAATTTGTCTTGGAGGCAGGTTATGGTGATTTTCTAGTTTGGCAAATAATGGGTGTAAAATTTTCTGTACCATTTAGTAGTAATTGTGACTAGAGACCATATCGGCAAATGGATGTGAAAGTGGATTTTCACGACGGAAGGATATCAAAAGAAGGCATACTTTCTGACTAGGGGGGGCATATGTCTAGAGTGGCGGAGGAGTTATAATGCCACCCTTTGCCAACCCAGTTCGGGGTATAGGTCTGATGAATTCACAACTCATTCACACCTCCATCCTGAACATTGATTTTTTTTTTCTTTCTGAGTGGAATTTTGGTCTCGAAGCAAGTGGATTTGAGAATCTGATTTGCATAAGGGGGAGGATATCAAAAAGGGCATACATGCTGACTAGGAGGCAAAAGTATATTGTGGCGGAGGAATGCCTGATTAACTGTTTGGATTCTTCAATAGGTGCTTTCAGATATAAGGATATGGACGTGTTTTCTAGTAGATATAGGTGCGATGAGATAATGGTGTTGCTGCAGGGTGCGTTTCTTGGGACTGGTGTTCTTGCATGCTCCGGATGTGGGATTCTCTTGAGGAAAAGGTGGTTTTGAGACAATTTGGAGGAATTGTTTTCAGGGGGAGTGCCTGAGTAGAGAGATCCACAGGATGCGATTATAGTGCAAGCTTTGAGTTGGAGGCCTTTTCAAGGGGTAAAGTGCTCTCCAACCCTTACCCCTGTATGCCGGGTAGTACCTAGGTGGTTCTTCCGTGCGGGGTGAGTTCAGGTGTAAAATTCCAAGGTGTTCACGAAAGTAAACAGTACAGGATGATAAGCCACAGTTTGCCACCATTTCGATGTATAGGCTTGGATTGGCTTCACGACCCAAATTCCAGCCTTTAGCCTGATTGATACTTTTTTCGAGATGTAAATTTTATTTTTGAAGAAAAGTAAGTCTGATGACTGAGATGTTTTGCCTACCCGTTACCTCAGTGGCTTACTATCTGAGTTGGTAAAATTACTAAAAGCTTACATGGTACTAGTTTGAATTTTTAGATTAATTTGTTTATAAATTGCTGGTCAGAATTAGTGGTGTACTTTTAAATTGTTATGAACAGTGGGAGTGCAGATAAGTATGAATATGGGTCCAGGAGTGTTGAGAGTTAGTGTTTGCCTTTTATTTACATGGTGGGATATTGTGTACTCAGAGCAAGTTTGTATAGTGAAGTATTTTGAATTTTTCCAGATGATAGGGTGAATTTTAAGTATATTTGTCAGCATTATTGTGTAATGATAACTTTTGAGGTAATTGAGTAAGGTATTTAGTGCAGTATGTTTAGTAGAGTGTTGAGAGTGATTTTGTATCAAGTAATGCTAGAATGTTGAGTAAATTAAATTTTAATGCAAATTTTCCTGGTAGTGTAGGATAGTTTACTGAAGTAACTTTTGGTTATTTATAAATATTTTCTGTTATTGTAATTTTAAAATTACTGTTGGCTAAGGAATGTGGTTCGAGAGGGTTGTTCGTAAGGCTAAATGAAATCTGTGGAGGGGTTGGTGAAGCTGTAAATTCCGGGCTGTGAGAGAGAGAGAGAGAGAGAGAGAGAGAGAGAGAGAGAGAGAGATAACACTTCAGATATCAGAGTCAATCCACAATGTTAAGTCCTACCATATCATCAGTCAAGTGTTTGTATTTTGCAAAGCAATATTTTTTTCTTTGTAAATAATGATGTGAAATTGAGCTACCCAAAAGGGACAAGCTAGATTTTTTTCTTATGGCAAAAAGATCAGTACACTGTTGTACCAGTTTAACTTGAATTGAATGAGATTGTCTGCTTAATGTGAAAGTTTAAAATTGAAGGTACAGAATTGTTATTCGCTAGCACACATTTGTTTTTCCCTTTCTGAATCAGAAGTACATTAGTCATAGGCCATGTTGATATTAATTGAAATAAGGCCCCAAGCTCCAATGTTAACCAATTTTTTTTTTATTTATTTATTTATTTATTTTTTTTTTTTGAGGGTGTAAAGCCCTGTTTGTGTTTTTGAGCAACAGATGCTGGTTTTTCTTGTTCTGTTTGATGTTTAAGTTTTTAAACTAAATGCAGGCCAAGTGGACTTTCAAAAACCCAAACCTTGTGCAGTGAAGAATTAGTTGACACAGTTGAAGTTTATTGCAGGGTCACATGCTAATCCACCTTAGCTTGCCTAAGGCCGGAAACGACCGGGAAGTTTCTTTATTTAATTAATGCATTTTGTCCTAACCACTCGATCATCACAGCTTACAAAAGTTATTACACGTGTACATTGTATACCATCTAATTTTTAGTGCTTACAAATTTGGTACACATGTAAACAATAATTACGTATTTTACACTTGCAGGTGCCTCAACTCATCATATATTCAAACAACACAAACCTTTAATAATAACTTTTGTGAATTTTCAAACCTCAGTGTTGCATTTTATTTATATTTTCATTTATCATGGCCTTAAGATAATTGAATTTACTTTTTGTTTCAAAATGCATCCACCCATCTCCCAAATCTTAGTTTTCACCTGAATTAAACTTTTACCTCAAATTTATATTGGCATAAATTTAAATAGTAATTACACAGGATAACTAATCTCTTTTTTCCCACCATAACATATACAATGCTAAGGAGAAATAGTGAAAAACCACCTCTCTCCTGCGAAGCAGGCGTTTATGCGATCCCCCAACAGTATCCGAACGGCTCTATACGATACTACATTGGAATGACCAAGCGTTCATTTGGAATCAGTCAATGAACATAAAAGGGACACAAAATACGGTAAAGTAGCCACGGCACTATCCAGAAAAGTCAAATTCAAGTCCGCTACTCCTATGTGGGATGATATAAAGAAATTAGCAAGCTACTCTACCCCTAAATGTACAGCTATTCAGGAAACCTTGGAGATCATTACAAACAGCGATACTTGCAATGATTGTGTCTCACTAGAGTTGCCACGAATTTGGAACCAATTCTTCAAGTAACACCTTTGCTCTACCAGGATCCCTCGTGCAACCAACGTGATGCCTCGTATCTTTAAATGAATATAACGTTGCATCGATAATATATTGTAAAGTTCCCGCGTTCAAATTGTTAAGCGTTCTATTTTTCAGTTTCTGTCTAACTTACCTGAAAAGCCATCTGGTTGATGTGCGAAAGCTTGGAAACGCTTATGTGTTTATTTCCTACGCCAATACATCGGATCACTAGTATTGAAGATTTCAATTTTGTTATGTTTTGTTTAGAATTCACACTAATGTTTGGGTATTTCAATTTAAAATAAAAAGGGGAAGGAACCTCAAAATAATTAAAAATTTTATAAATTCAGCATTTTCTCACACATCAGCAGCAAGTTACAACGCAAAATTTGAAACATTTGCGACGAAAGAAGGAGATTCAGCCAACACAATATGCATTGCTATAGCCTTGAAAACCATCACCCTTGCCACACTTTGACGGCCGTCGCTCGCGGTCATAGGTTTCACGCAAAGTGGTACTTCTCTATTAACGAGGGCATCTTCAGATATCTCATTCTTTTTTTTTTTTTTTTGAGTGGAGGTTTAACGACCACCGTGAGCAACTCAATGGGGGCTATAAGCAGTCGCCCGTCCCTAATTTAGGGTCACTGGTTCCAGGGAAGGAAGAGAGCCAGTGCCGGAAGACAAACACAACATCCATGCCTCACCGGGAATTCGAACCCGGACCCCCGTTCGGACGAATGATCAGAGGCCATCGCTTAGACCACTGCGCCACCGGGGCGGCATATCTCATTCTAACCTCCTTGGGATGTATATACTAAAATGACATTCAGTGTATGTTCAAATAACATTGCACATTACTTTAAAAGGCACAAAAACACAGGTCCACTTTTTAGTGTTTGCCTCCCTACTGGCATTAGCATTTAACAGCAGTTTGACACATCTTGAATAAGCAGGGCCGTAGCTAGGTCCCAGAACTTGGGGGGCTCAAATTTTTGCTAAGCGTGGGCATAGAGGGCAGTCGCTCATGCAGTTTTGCCGACTTGGGGGACATTCACTAAATTCGGGAGATTTCAGAATGGAGTTAGTGGCAGACA
The DNA here is from genome assembly GCA_039090855.1 of Macrothele yani. NCBI lineage: Eukaryota > Metazoa > Arthropoda > Arachnida > Araneae > Macrothelidae > Macrothele > Macrothele yani. Next base: position 76,147,722 of record CM077016.1, read on the forward strand.
TATTGTTTTTCGGATTTATGACTTTTTCAGCGGATTTTTTAATGTTTTGAACGATTTCAGTAACTTTTTACATTTATGGTTTCAAACATTTAAAATGTTGTATTTGAAACTTCTTCAGTTCCGTAGTTTCCATAACAGTGATTTTTAATTCTTATAATATGCAATCCCTTTCCCCTTTCCGGAGCAGCTTTCCAGTTTTTAAATCCATTTACAGTAAAAGCATTTTCTTTACTGCCGCAGTGCTGAAAGTGTCTGCAGGCATAGCAGAAAACAACATCCAGTGATTGGAAATATTCCACCCATTTAAACTTCCTGAACCAATCACTCTGAAAACTTCTTCCTGACGAATTCCTGGGATATTTTTCAAGTATCACTTGACTGATATTTTCGCCTGATTTCGAAATATCGTCAGCAACATATTTCTGAGGTTGACACTCTCCAGAATTTTGGGTAGAATCCTTTAATGTCACTGAATGCTTTGAAGATGTAAATGGAGAAATTGAAGAATTTGCGTGCTTTTGAATTACTATGTATTTTTCCATATAAAAATAGCTCACACTACAAATTCGAAAAAAAAAAAAAATTCAGCCCAATTCTTAAGATAACACTAACGGGAAAAATCAACTACACTAAGCACTGTTTACAAAGATTCTAGTCTGTCCGGCAGACGGCAGTTAAAAGCAACATGGGCGAGGAGACTTTGTTGATGAGAAAACTACTGAAGTCAGTAGAACTATCAGATTGTGTTTTGTATGCTTTAGAATTCCAGAACTTCTTACCTTTAATTGTTTCCGTCTTTGGAGCCCCTTCGCGTCACCATATGTGTTAGCAAGTGTCACGCCAAGAAAAGCAAAACAAGTGTACGAATTTGTCAACTCCAGCATAATGAGGAACCTTCCCTTTGAGGGTACGGAACAGACCCAACGGCAATAGGATCCCATGTGGTCTTAAAGTGCTTCGTTTGCCATCAAGGGCAACATTCAATTGTCTCCTTAAAACCACAAAGAATGCAGCCTGGGATTTAAGCCCCCAAAGCTTCCCACCTACCTTTAATCCGGTCCCAAGTGCAAGTACGCCTCCACCCTCGATTATTACTTTCTTCTAGCTTATTCTTATAAATTTAACGTCCTCCTCCCCCCCCTCCTAAAATGCGTTTCTTGTTCCTTATAACTCCTACCGCTAGTAGAGAATCGCTAAAATTACTAATACAGCCGTTACAACTAATTCACAATTCAAAAAGTCAAAATTTCTTTTTTCTTTTGAGTTACATTCATACTGCGTCGTTTTACTGTTACTTAACTTTTTAAAAAGTCCAGTATACGAATAAAGTATTTATGCCTGTGATGAAATATCAAAGTAATTTACGTAAACCATCGAAATAAAAGTTTAAGTCATTTTTGACAGCATCAATTTTTCAGGGGGGCACTAGCAGTCCCCCGCTAGCTACAGCCCTATGAATAAGCACACCAGTTTTATCACCATTATAAACATCCCAAATTTTATATTTTGGAACAAAGTTTTTTCTAAATGTTCCGTACTTTTGATGCCTCCATGTAATTTACCTGCACTACGAAAAAAAAAAAATCACACCAATTATTTTAGCTATCTATTAAAAGTGTTAAGATTCAATAGTAGTGTTGAAATTCTCAAAGCCTATCTTTGTGCGATATCAAGCAATTTCTTGCAATAATGTCCCACATATTAGAATGTTCCTTAATCAACAATTAGCAAACCACTGAAAAATTATTTCCATAACACCTTTTCTGCCATTTATTTATTTCAAGCAGAGAGCAAAACTGAGTTGCAGAGTATGTGGTCCCAGATGTACTCAGTTTGCATGAAATTCAAACTGAGCATAAATAAGGGAAAAAAACCAAAGTTATGGTTTTTGAGAGAGGAACTGGTAGTACTGAATGTAATATAAGTCTAAATGGCACAGTGATTTGACCAGGTGAATGAGTTTGTGTATTTAGGAAGCAGTTTGACAGAGAGAACAAATTGCATGGTGAAATTAGCAGGCAAGTGAATTCTTCATTCAAAGTCATGGCTGCTTTAGGAGGTTTTCACAGGAATGATGGGTTCTCAAGAGAGTCCCGAATGGCTGTGTATGAAAGTGTAATTGTTCCTACTCTGATGTATAAGCACCAAAACCTGGGTACTGCAGAAGAAACGTAGGAGTCGTTTGTGTGCTGGATAAATGCGTTACTTACAGGGGGTTTGTGGCAAGACACGTTCTAATCTCTAATCGTATGAGAAATGACGTGTTGCAGTTGTGTAATGTGACGCAAAATGTTGTTAGCAAGGTGGAGACTAATATGCTTCGGTGGTTTGGCCATGTTGGAAGAATGAGTGATGAGATGCCGACTAAGAAAATAATTTTAGCCCAAGTGGCAGGAAGGAAAGGCAGAGGAAGGCCAAGGAAGTCATGGGAGATCAGATTCAGGAGTGTCTGCATAGATTATGAAGTATAGAAGGTCTTATTTATGGCGTGTGATGGAAGTCAGTGAAGCCTGAGTTGTATGTCAAGATTGCTGTAAATGGAGAAGTTTGATACAGCAACATAAGTAAAAATTATCCGGTAGTAATCTGGTCTTTCCCTAAGACTCCAAACAAGGAGTTTAATTATGTCACACTGTATGTATTGATTAAACACTTAATGCAGGGCTCGACAAATCCAGGGAGCCTACAAATCTGGACCTGGCAACCAATTTTTTTTTTTTTTTACTTCAGATTTGTAATTTAAAAAAAAAAAATTTTTATCAGTTTTTTTTTTTTTTTTTTGATTAGAGGTTTAACGACTACCGTGAGCAACTCAATAGGCTATAAGCAGTCACCCTTCCCTAATTTATGGCCACTGGTTCCAGGGAAGGGAGAAAGCCAGCACCGTGAGACAAACGCAACATCCATGCCACACTAGGATTCGAACCCGGACCCATCTCAGACGAGTGACCAGAAGCCATTGCTTAGACCAATGCACCACCGGAGGCAACATTTTGTAATTTGCAGTCAATACCATATTTTCTGTTGTATATATTATATGCGAATTTTAAGTTAAAAAGTTATAAATTTAGGTTCTGTGGATAATACACTGGTTAAAAAAATTCCTGTGGTACTTTAAAAAATCCACATGATACATGATCAGAATAGATGGTCTTATTGAAAAAGTACCAGGTAACAGAAAATATGTAATGCAATACGGAGACAGAGGACCAAAAAGAGATTGAAAGAACAGTGTTAGAATTAGAAATAAATCTTATACTGGCCCACTGGTTCGCCAAAATTCCCACTGGTCCGTAAAAAAAAATAATAAAAAAAAATTTAGACATTTACAATATATGGTAGAGAATAATGCATCATTTCAATGGAATTATCTCCAATATTTTTTAAACCTATCATTAGTTTGCAGGCTAAAAAAACCCATACAGCAAGGTAAAAGAAATAAAAATTCATTTTTTAACTTGTAACAAATTAGAAAAAAAAATACTGGCTGTCTAGGCCAGTAAAATCAATAGTTCAGTGGTCCAACAGAAATTTTACTGGCCAATGAACAACTGGGTAATTTAAACGCTGAAGAATATATATATTTTTCACTTACAAGCATTTTGACAGAAAATATGACAATGAATGTGGCAATACTTGTGCTTGCAGAAGGACCAGAGCTATTCCACGGAACATGATCACTTGTGAATTGCATTTCTGTAGTTTAGCTGTGCAAATCGTATTAGTTATGGATTTAGCTTGCTATTCAGTTGAAATATATTTGGAAAAAGAGACTAATACTACAGATAGTTCATAATTTTTATAGATTTTTAGGTCTAATTAATGAACTATGGTAATGCTGAAAATACCAGGGAGTTTAGTTCTTTATTTACTTAGAAGTAACACAAAAGTACTTAAAAATGATAGATGCTTTTTTAATAAGATGATTGTTTCTTAATTCTTTGGACTTCTGCGTTGGTCATCCTGTGAATTGCGGCTTTCCTGTTGGAAACTATGGTTCACGGTGAACAATTAATGAATGGAAGAAATGGAAGAGGACGACCTCACATTGAGTGGGTTGATGATATCAAAGACTGGTGCGGTGGAACTCTTCAAGAACTGAACCACTCTGCAACGAACAGACTTCAATGAGACAACATAATTAAGATGGGAACAGACAACTATGGGAATTCTACCCATGGTTGTTGATGATGATGATCAATGACAGGTGCAGATTATACAAATGGCAATTTTATTTTTATTTTTTTCAGGAATCCTTTTTTTTTTTCCGAATTATATGAAGAAAAAAATAGTTCTTAGGATTTCATGATCAGGCATGAAAGTGGTCCTGGCAGAAAAAGGCTGAACTTTTTCCACATAAGAATATGCAAAAATAATTAATCTTTCAGCACTTATAAACTACCCTAAGCACCATATACATTGAAGTGCCAGAAAAACTGGTACACCAGTCTAATACTTGGTAGATCCCCACGGGAGCGCAGGACTGCTGAAATACGATGGGGCGTGGACTCCACTAGCTTCTGGAAATATGCTGTAGGCAATGCACACCATACTTCCTGCAGAGCGTTCCACAATTTGGGTGTATTCTTGGATTCCTGTGTTTGATAGCACGTTGCATGGCATCCCAAATGCGTTCTATCACGTTCAGATCTGGGGACTTGGGTGGGAATGGCAACACCCCAAACTCAGATGAATGCTCCTCTAACCATAATGTGGTGCTCTAACACTTATGTGGAGGTGCATTGTCCTCTTGGAACAGGCCCAACCCATCAGCATGAATGCAGGACATGAACGGGCGTACCTCGTCAGAAAGGATGCACACATAGCGTTGGCCAGTCGCAGACGTTTGTAGACGTACCAGGGGTCCCAGTGGAGTCCAGCTAAACACACCTCATACCATTATGGACCTCCACCAGCCGGTACAGTTCCCTGTTGACAGGCGGGATCCATGGCTTCATGGGGTTTGCGCCACACACGAATCCTTCCATCTGCCTGATACAGTTGGAAACGCGACTTGTCAGACCAGGCTACTTGTTTCCAGTCATCAAGTGTCCAGTGCTCAAGCGAGGCGCATAGCTGTGTGCCCTGCACCCATCAAAGAGACTCGAGTTGGGAGTCGGCTCCCAAAGCCCATATTGTGCAGGGTACGTTGCACAGTCCGGACGCTGATGCTTGTTTAGGCTCCAGCATTGAATTCTGACGATACCTGCGAGAGTGTTGCACGCCTATCACGTGAAACGATTCTTGACAGCAGACTATGGTCACGTTCACCCAATGTCTTTTTACGGCCACACTGGTATCGTAGGTTGGAGGTTTTGCCGGTATTCTTGTAGTCACGGTACACCCTTGCAATGGTCATCCGTGAAAATCTGAACTTTGTTTCTACCTCTGAAATGCTATGGCCCATCTCACGAGTGCCAACTATGACACCGCGTTGAAAATCGCTTAAATCGTTATTACTTGTCATTCTCATGCGGAAAACAGCTCCGACAGCTGGCAAGGATGTCTATCGCTTAATATACGCACTGGCGGACGCAACCGCGTACGCACATAGGTGCCGTTGCTATGCATTTTGCATAAGCCTGTTTGTACCAGTTTTTCTGGCACTTCAGTGTATGCATATACAAAAAACATAAAATTGTCTAACATTTCTTTAGGAACGAGTAAGAATTTTATTTTAGTCAATGTGCTTACATCAAAACCAATAATGTCAGTCCCATATTTCTGCGTCGATCTCAAGAACTCCCCAGATTATTTCCAAAAAGGCGGAACTCTTTCACCCCTGCATGATCCACAAATTATATGCCACTGCGAATTGTGCGTTGGACTTTGTTTTGATTTTTCACGGCCCGTGGGTGATATGCCGCTGCTGCAGATCTTAGAAAGGAATAGACGAATATTTTTTTCCTGAATTTTATGGTCTGCAGATTTTATGAAGGAAAATATTGCACTTTGAATTAATACATACAAAACTTATCTTCCACAAATTGGGTTTGAATGAAATCGAACATTAAAATTTTTTGAGGGCAACAACTGGAAGAACGGGAAAAGAAAATCACAGAGCAAATTGGATCTTTATATTGCAATCAGTGAGTTGGGTAGAAAGAAGAGAATTATAACAAATATACTTCATCACTTCCAGCATTATCCCCACACATTATGTTCATGTATTATTCTTTGAAATTTGACTTTCTTTCAACCTGGCTCCTAGATATAGAACATGTTTGTCGAGCCCTGACAAAGTATTATTCACAGAAAGACTTGCAAGTTCCTAGAAAAAAAAAAAAATAAACTTTTGACTTGTTTTTAATACTTAATTTTCTAATTCATATGCTATCCATTTTGTGGTAATGTACAATTAAATTTTGTTATTTTGGGCAAAAACTTGTAGCTTGAAAAAAAAAAAAAAGATTTTTCCATGATGAAAATCAAAACTTATTTTATTTTATCAATTATTTTAACCACTTCAAGGTTTCATATTAACTAACAAAATATCAAAATGTTAGGCTAGTAACGAAACTTTTTATGTTTTATGGTGGGAAAAATAAGGAATAAATTTTGAAATGCTTATACAGTTTTAGAACATTTTATTAAAGACAAATTTTGATGTCTACAAATATGTTTTGGCATTTTTCACTCTTTCTAAACAGTTACCAACAGTCATGAAAAATAACAAATTACTGCACATCAAACATTATAATGTTAACTAAAAATAGACTAATTTAGCAGATCTCTTCCAGTTAAAGAGATTCCGCTTCAAGCCAGAAACGAAAGTAATTTTTTTTTTTTGGTTTGAAGTTTAACGACCACTGTGAGCAATGGGCTATAAGCAGTCGCTCATCCCTAATTTAGGGTCACTGGTTCCAGGGAAGGGAAAGAGCCAGTGCCGTAAGACAAACACAACATGCACGCCTCACCGGGATTCGAACCTGGACCCCTTTCAGATGAATGTTCAGAAGCCATCACTTAGACCACTGCGCTACCGGGGTGGCAAAGTCAGTATCCTTTAACATTCTATAAACACATGAATATCAAGTTTGAACAATACCTCAAATTAGGCTCTCCACATTACTACACATATTTGGCATATATAATCACATATATTTCAACGATACTATAATACACAACCAAAATCAGCCGCCCCGGTGGCGCAGTGGTCTAAGCAATGGCTTCTGATCATTCGTCCGAAAGGGGTCCGGGTTCGAATCCCGGTGAGGCATGGATGTTGTGTTTGTCTTACGGCACTGGCTCTCTCCCTTCCCTGGAACCAGTTACCCTGAATTAGGGACGGGCGACTGCTTATAGCCCACTGAGTTGCTCACGGTGGTCGTTAAACCTCCAATCAAAAATAACAACCAAAATCACATGCTGGTGTGAAGTATAGATCATACGATAAGAAAAAGCTATTTTAAAATTGAAACATCCTTGTATCTTACTGTGCAACAGCACCGTCATCAATAGGAAAGAAATGTTTCACAATGGAACACTCCTAAACATGCTTTTTTTTTTTTTTATTTGTTGTTGATACAGTTAAGTTTCTGACAAGCCAAGCCCTTGGATACATGGATAGTCAGTTATACATTCAACGGATTTTTAAAATCATTTCACAAATAAGTAGTTCTCACAAGTTTTGTTAAAAGCAAAAACATTTCATCTAATAAAACAGTAAAATGCATTATATCCGACATCATAAAAACATTCCTAACAAACCCCTGAGATTCTGCCCAATCAAAATGCATGATTGTCAAGTATATATACATAAGGTTTTTTTTTTTCATAAATAAGTAGTTCCCTGAAGTTTTATCACAGCAAAAGTATTGTATCTAATAAAACCGTACAATACTATTTTACATATATCTTAATAAAAACACAGATCAATCAAAATATATAGGTAAAGTGTAGATATAAAAAGTTTTACATTTTACAGATAAGCAGCTATCACAATTTTTATCACAGGCAAATACTTTATATCTAATATAACAGAACACTATTTAAAATATACCTTAATAAAAACACCGGGCAGTCAAAATATCGCAAGTGTATGTATAAAATGGTTATTCATTTAACAGATAAGTACATTTCAGAAGTTTTATTACAGGCAAATATATTGTATCTAATAAAACAGTACAACACAATTTTAAATTTATCTTAATAAAAACATTGGCCAATAAAAATATAATGATTAAGTGTATGTATAAAAAGATTTTTAATTTTATATAAAAGTAGCTCTTACAAGTTTTATCACACAGATATATAATTCATTACAGAAATACACTATCTGCCAACAAGTAATTGGACACCCTTGCAATCCACGATATCTGCGGTCCTGGTACACGTCACGGCTGCCGCCGTTAAATGTTGTGTGGGAAACAACAACGCAACCAGTCGCATGCAAGATGCCACTCAGTTCAGAGCTCTCCAATTTCGAGAAAGGTGTAATCGTCGGGTATCACAGAAATGGCCGATAAATACATGACATATCCAGCGAGTTGAAGTACCCAAAATAGACAGTGGCCTACGTGATTGGCAAGTGGAAGATGAGAGGTGACTGTCGGAATGTGCAGAGCCACAAAACTGGGAGTTGAAGGACTAACGGAACCCGGCAGACCCACAAAACTGGGAGTTACAGACCGACGGGTGCTGGCCAGAGAAATTCCGAAGAACCGCACCAAATCGATGGGCCACATCCGCGAGGAGTTTCAACAGGCATCCGGGAGTGTTCTTTCAATGAATACCATCCGTAAAGAAGCCCATCTGCTCGGTTATCATGGACGTGCTGTCGCCCACAGGCCTTTGATCACCAAGTCAAATAGCGCTGCTCAGCTGACGTGGTGCAAAGAACGTCCAGAGTGGACCGTTGAGCAGTGGAAGCAGGTTCTCTGGAGCGACAAATCAAGGTTCACCCTCTACCGTTCAGATGGCAGGGTCTGGGTTTGGCGTCTGCCTGGAGAATGCCTCCTGCCGGAATGTATTGTGCCAACTGTGAAGTTCGGCGGCGGTGGAATTATGCTATGGGGGTGTTTCTCCTGGTATGGCACGGGATCCTTGGTCGAAATTCCTGGTAGACTCAACGCCGAGACCTACTGCACCATTTTGGATGACCATGCGCTTCCTACGTTGTGGCAGTTTTACGGGATGGACCCATGTTACTTTCAGGATGACAATGCCACCTGTCATCTTGCGAGATCCATCATGGCTTGGTATGGTGACAATGGGGTTAATCGAATGGACTGGCCTGCGCAGAGCCCGGACCTTAACCCAATCAAGCACCTCTGGGACGAGTTGGAGCGTCGACTTAAGGGGTGCCCGCACCGTCCGAAATCGGTGAAGGAACTCACCTGTCTTCTCCAAGCCGAGTGGAAGAAAATACCGCTAGCCGTCGTACGCCTGGTTGAGAGTATGCCCCGAAGGGTCGCAGCTGTAATCGCCGCTCATGGAGGCCCCACCAACTATTGAAGGTGAATAAACTTCGTTTTCCTTTACTATTACAGGTGTCCAATTACTTGTTGGTAGATAGTGTAGTAAAAAAACTTAATAAAAACATTGGCCAATTAGAATGTATGAGTGCCAAAAAATTTATGTAGAAAGGTTTTAAAGCATTTATAATTCAAATATAAGTAACTGTCACTATTTTTATCACAAACAAAAATATCTTATCAAATAGAAAAATAAAAAACTATATTAAAATACTCAGCTTCTTGGCAGCATTGGCTAATCAAAATATGAAATCCTTGTGGTAATAATGACATAACTGTAATAAATTAACAGCATTAAAATGCTATACAAAATTCTAATCATATTTTTCTGCCAGATAAAATCATGGCAGAAAAATATTATATTTTCATTTATCTGACAATTCACAGAAAGTTTTAGCAAAAATATTGGCGATTACCAGTTTTGATGAAGTCCAAGCGTAAACAATCTTTAATTTTTATTTGATTTGGTATTTGAAAAATGAAATTCGAAGGTTAGTTGCTTTTTTTATTGTTTACACTATGCGTCGTAGATGGAAAGCGATTACGTAAAAGACGCAAGTACCTATTATAACACTATGTTTTTATGTTTTTTATAATTCCAATGGAGGGTGAAAAAAATTGTCAACTTCATATTATACCTGGCGAAAAAAAAATGAATTTGGCAAAAACTTGCCAGAGCAACTGCTATATATATATATCACAAAACAATTTCTACTAGATATTTTTGCCATTAAATTTTTATCATATTTTGGGCATTTGTTTCATTTTTTTTTTTTTTGCAAAAATGTGCAATTATCACACCGTTTTGAAACAAATGAGTTCACTGCTTTTGCTTCCAACAACAATAATTCAGAATCACAACATCAATTTAAGACATAAACATGAGTGCATTCACCCAAACAACAGAAAGACAGCTAGTGTCAACTCAAGTTGACTAATACCTTAAACATAGTTTCTTCAGATCCATAGGGGTGGGGAATTCCACGCAAAAGACTGCACTGCATTTATACAACAAACCCTTTTGATAAGGGTTTGTTTAAATGCTTTTTGAGAAAGATTGACATCTTTCTCAAAAAGCATTTACATATACTGATAAAAAATAAAATTTTAAATATGACAATTTTGTTCATGTCCTGCTCCAATATAGTGTTTTCAAATTGAAAATCACATTTTTATGTCAAGATGTGGAAAAGATTTCCCTTTTTTTATTGCATTACCACATTTTACCCATTTTATGTTCTATTCCCACATTACCTCCAAAACAATGATAAAAAAGAAATGCAAATATTGCTTTAATCACATTTTGTTTGATGCCACATTTCATGATGAAACACAAGTAAACACATATAAAACAGGTACAGCCAGTTTCAAAAAATGAATGGCATTCTTTTACGAAGATTTTTTTTCATGCCACTAACAGAAAACAAAATAAAAATGTCTTAATGTGCTAATACACTCAGGCACTATGGAAATTGCCTTTACAAGAGTTATATGTTAATTGTAAAGGATAAATCATAAAAGCAAAGATGAATCACAATAGGTATTGAAAGAAATCTTTCTATGCCAAGTAGGTTACCTGAATGATGAGCAGGGATAGTTTTTTCACAGTATCTAAACATGTTAATGCATGATACAAGTTATGTTAAACATAAGTAAGCATACATTCTCCAAAATTAAGATTTTGTAATTCTTATAATGAATACTGTATTAGCTATTTGGCACTATTGTTTTGGGCTGAAAAGTTTCTATGTTCTGTGATGAAAAAAGGATAAAATTGCAGTAATCTTGGCACAAGTATAGTCATAAGTTACCTTGGAAATAACAGCTTTACTTAATTAGCAAAATTTCAGTACTTATTTCTTTCCAAATTTGAAATTCTGCACAAAACCAAAAATGATATATGCTGGCAGAAAGTGTGAAATCTTAAGCAGACAGAGAACATTAATATCAAGTTCGAAGAATTTCTCAAATTTAACAAATGTCCTTAGGTTAATGTAACTGGAAAAATGTCACATATTAATGCAAATTTCAGTGCATTTCATATATTAGAAAGCTTTTAAGAAGTAAGAAATTCATATTATGCGGAATAATGGCTGAACAGCAAATTTTGGCCATTCAAATATGCTCCTAAGCATTATATGTTTCGAATAGTTTGTACGAAGAGACATTTGGCATGGTAAGATGCAACTTAGCAGCCACCATTATCTTCCAATTTATAATATAGTGACCTGACCAGCATTTACCTATTTAAATAACAATTACTACACATGGAATGTCTAAACTGACATCTGATTACACAAATTCCTATGCCTCCATGTGTGTTCTACTTAGAACTAAATTAATACCTGAAGGTTTAATGTGCAAATGAAGCATTCTTTGTGGATCCAGAATGTTTAACAATATTTCCATGTATGAGAAACAAACTTCTTTGGTCATTTTAATATACTTAATTAATTACAGTAATGATACAGGAATGTAAGTGAAGGCCTATAATATACAACTACACTTCTTTAACACACTGAACCATCCATGTGTGCGATTGTTTGCATGAATTTGAATATGTATGAACTACTTAATGTCTTATTCCTTCATTACTTTTTTAAGCAAATATGAAATCAAATATACTCAAGCCAAGCATTGTGGTAAGCATGGTTTTGCCATATCTGGCCGTTCATATGGTTCTCCTGGCCATTTTTTTTTTTTTTTTTTGTGGAAAGAGTCCACATTCCATTTTTTGGCAGCGCAAGTCCAGGGTTGCTGTTTTCCTTTTGACATCATTCACTGGACAATTCGGTTAGGCACAATGGCTACAGCAGCCAATGGTATCATACTTCATTTTGCATATGATACAAATCTGCCGTACTTGCCACTGTTATTTCATCTGCAGTTTGCACAGCTGCCATCACCAGGCAATTATACACCTGCCAGACAATGTTTCCATACTTTACTTCACAATGCTTGTTTAGGACCTTAGATGGAAAAAAAAAAAAAGGCACTCATTTTTCATCACTTTAGTATTAAATATTGCTTAAATTTACATAAATATTTGGTTTATAAAAAAATGTATGTGGATGCAGTTGATCCCATAATAGACCGATTTATTAAGCTTGAATTTCATGCATAAGTTTTGGAAGGAAAAGCAAACAGAATCTTCGTATACATGGAGGACAGTGTATGTAATGGCTGCACTGATCTTGAATTCTATGATTTTCAGCAATGAGGCTAAGTTGGTTACACTGCTGCATCAGTATAGAAAACTTTCAGTTAACTACAAAGATATTTTATGCTATTAAAATACTAAAAAAAAAAAAAATTACATGATGGTAATTTTTGCTCTAAGGCTTGCCCAACTTTAATATTTTAAATTTAACTGTTTCCATTCATAATATGTCAATGGTCATACAAGTGCAATAGGGTCAATCCAGGCAGCATTTGATACCATTGGGTGGTATCTTCACAAAATGTTTTCAAGGGAAAATTCTATATTTTTTTGTCCAGCCAGGCAACATTATTTCTTATTTACATACCCAGACTAATCATTTTGATGATCCTTACATTTGGGCAGCTGCATTTTGCAACATTACCTGATCTGAGAATAATCATTCTATTCATGAATTCACACCACCTTGAATCTTTGTGAACTTTTGATGGTTTCTTCAGCAACATTTTTTTGGTACAATTGCTCTAAACACAAAATTTCACAAAAATGGGTATCAACTTCCAAACTCCTAGATCGACCCCTGTACAATAGGGTAATCACCTTATAACACTATGCAAAATAACTTCTCTGCCAGCAAAAGTTATCCTACATGGTTAAAAACCAGTTAAGTAATTCAGAATTACTGGCAGGCACAAAGTTGTATTTACTAAATAACTGAAAAATGTAAGGAAATTAGTCTTAAATAGAGATGCCTATGAAATATGTTATAATGACTTTAAAACATTACATTTCACATGTACAATGGATGGCCACTTTGTGGCACATTAATAATTAGCCTGTAGAGAAATCACAACAGCATTATTTATTGGCAGCAATTCAAAGTTGGGATGATTATTTAGTGGGGAAAGTATTTTACGGGAGGAAGAACAATTTTTTTTCTTTTTTGCGAGGTTTGACAGAAATGTTGCCACCAAAGTGACTAGATCTTTCAAGGTTCATCAGTAACAGACAGAAATATGGCTGAGATAAAGAGCTGGAAGGTCAAGAGCACACTGTAGCCCACTCCTAGTAGTGTACTACTTTCCCAAAGCAGCTATCCAAAGCCCATTGCTATAGGTATATTTTCTGCATGGTGTCTAGATATATCCCATTAACAACAGAGGGACAGAAAGTTGCACGTGAGCTTTTGAGTTAACATTTCAATTACACTATAACTTTTTCATGTTTGTCTCCGTATGAAGAATCTCTGCAATATTATTGCTATAAGTACAGTAGTTCTTTGCAACTGGAAATTTGAGTACATATGAAAATATTTTCTGTATAAATCCCTTTATCTTACACATATCCTCACCTTAAGTATGTGAAGATTGATGGCTATGTTCTGTCAGCAATAACAGCCTTGTTGGATTTAAACTCCACCTAACATTTAATTTGACTGCAAAATTTAATTTTGGCATGTTAAAAAAAAAAAACAACAGTATTTCTGCAGGCTTCAGACACTTTTTGCGTTGGAACTTTTATATATATATATATATATATATATATATAGATGACACTATATCTCCCAAGCCGCCCCGGTGGCGCAGTGGTCTAAGCGATTGCCTCTGATCATTCGTCCGAACGGGGTCCGGGTTTGAATCCCTGTGAGTGAGGCATGGATGTTGTGTGTTGTCTTACGGCACTGGCTCTCTCCCTTTCCTGGAACCAGTTACCCTAAATTAGGGACGGGCGACTGCTTATAGCCCATTGAGTTGCTCACGGTGGTCGTTAAACCTAAAAAAAAAAAAAATCTCCCAAACTCTTTAATGCCACATTGGAAAATGTCTTTCAATCACTGAACTGGGAAAACAAAGGGATAAAGATTAATGGAGATTATCTAACTCTCCTTTGTTTTGCTGATGACAGTCATTTTTGCAACTACCCCATCAGAGCTACAAAGTATGATCCAGGAACTTGCTGACAAGAGTAAACAAGTGGGATTAAAAATGAACTTTCAGAAGACAAAAGTGATGTACAATGCTTTTACAAGAAATGAAGATTTATCGATTGATGGGGGAAAGCTGGAGATAACCGATACTTACATTTATCTTGGACAGCATATAACAAGTGAGGGTCACATTGATGAAGAAATTAATCAGCGTATAAAACTTGCCTGGAGAGCTTTTGGAAGAAACAGTATAATTTTCAAGAGCAATATGCCATTATGTCTTAAAAGAATACTGTTTGATCAATGCATCCTTCCAGTGCTTAGGTATGGTGCAGAGACGTGGACCTTAGCTAAAAAAGACAAAGACTGCGGACAACTCAAAGAAGCATTGAGAGGTGCACGCTCGGTGTAACCAGGAGAGATAAGAAGAGGAACTCGTGGATCAGAAAAATGACAAGAGTGGAAGACATCATGATCATAGTAAAATCCCTGAAATGGCAATGGGCTGGACATATTGCCAGAAGGACAGACCATTGATGGACAGCTGAAATTTTAGACTGGATTCCAAGGGACAGGAAAAAGACTCACATGGAAGATGTGTGGATGAAATTTGAAAGTATGCAGGAGTAACATGGAGGAGACTGGAACAATACAGACCGTTGTGGAATAAACTTGGGGAGACTGTCCAGCAGTGGATTGATAATAGTTGACAATGATGATGATATATAAAGAGTATCCTTACTGAACTGAGGGGAAATGTTTTAAGAATTTTAAAATTTAAATTAGAAGAAAATGAAAAACCTGTTATACAAAATTGCAATTGGTGAAGCAGTATAGATGTATCATCAAAAAAAAAAAAACACTAGAAAAACTTTGATTTGAATGTAAGGGGCTGATAAAGTTTGGCAGTATAATTTTATGTTTTTTCTTTTTGGTTAGAAGTTTAATGACCACCACAAGCAACTCAATGGGATACAAGCAGCAGCTCATCCCTAATTTAGGGTTACTGGTTTCAGGGAAGGGAGAGAGCCACTGCCGTAACAAACGCAACATTAGACATGCCAACTTTAAAAATCCGAAAATTTGGAGATTTTTTACAGCTCACAAAATCACACGAGCACTACTTTTTATTGACATTTTCCAGAAGTAGTATTATTGATCCACTAAAAGCTCTGGAGGAAAAAAAAAAAAAAAAAAAAAAACAGTGTGAAAATCAACATTCTCTTTCCCTACTGAAATTTGCTTTCAGGTATGTACATTCCGCAAGATAACGAAAACGTAAAATGGCCTGCATGTTGTTTTTTACGAAAATAGCAGCCAACTGTTTATTTCTTAGATTGTGTGTGAATCAAAGACGACAAAAAGCATCATACTAACATCGCCTTTCATTACAAGGCGAGGCCAACTGTACCTACTCCCCTTTGTCGTTAAGGCTCTACGAGACCCGCCATCTTGTATTGCTGCCTTCTCTTGTTAACCAACCGGCAAGCGTATTTCACAAATTGCTCAAGCAATTTTGCATATTTTGGAACACCGTTTGTGGTTAATGCAAGATATATGATAAATAAAGAGTTCCCTGGTTTCAGATTTTCATTTTGGACTCTTAAGTATTTTTATTAGTTAATAAAACTATGGAAGACACCTTGGTACGACTTTTTGCGGCAGATAAAAAATGAAATAAAAATTCTGAAACCAGGGAACTCTTTATGTATCATATATCTTGCGTTAGCCACAAACGATGTTCCAAAATGTGCAAAATTGCCCGAGCAATTTGTGAAATATGCTTTTTTTTTTTTCTTTCTTTGATTGGAGGTTTAACGACCACTGTGAGCAACTCAATGGGCTATAAGCAGTCGCCAGTCCCTAATTTAGGGTCACTGGTTCCAGGGAAGGGAGGGAGCCAGTGCCGTAAGACAAACACAACATCCATGCCTGACCGGGATTCGAACCCGGACCCCTTACGGACGAATGATCAGAGGACAGCGCCTTAGACCACTGCGCCACCGGGGCGGCTGAAATATGCTTGCCCATTGGTTAACAAGAGAAAGCAGCAATACAAGATGGCGGGTCTCGTAGAGCCTTAAGTGAATTTGCCACTACTCAACTGTTTGTCATAACTTAGAATGAGCACAGCTCTGCTGAGGTGAGGGGTCGAAAGGCGGCTGAACTGCAAGGAGAAGGCAGGGCAGCTCCCATCTGTCAAACAATTACTGACCCTCCCTAACATTCTAGTGCCAAAGTGGGTGAGCTCTTTGCTGAAGGTGTCGTATTACAATCGGACTGGGAGAAATTTTTTTAAAGCAAATTATTTCCGACCCATCTTGGACGATTGGTCAGAAGCCAGTGCTTAGACCACTGCGCCACTGGGCTACTTTCTTTCTGCAGATAGGAGAGGAAAAGTACAAAACTGATTACTGTAATGCCGCCTTGCATCGATGCAGAAAGAAAAAGATTTCACAGGCGGTTCGAAATCATGGTGGTTGATGGAATTTCAACCATCCTTGCGGCTAATTCTTGGCAAAAATCAGGAGAATTTGACATTCGTCCAGAGGGTGGGAGGAAAGGTTGAAAATCCAGAGTCTCCTGCCTAAATATGGAGCGTTGGTACGCCTGGCAACATCCATGCTTCATCAGGATTCGAAGTTGGACCCATCTTTGATGAATGGAATTTCAGGTCTTCAAAAGAATTCCAATATTTAGATTAGATGTGCTGAAAAAAAAAATATCCCTAACTTAGTAAAATTTAATGGGAATGTTTAAAACTAAACTTTCAGAGGAAAACATGATGCAAAAGCGCAAAACTGACAAAATTGGAAAATAGAGGAGCCAGGGCATACGGCAGGGCTAGAAAAATATTCTGAAATCTGGTGGCCAGACATTGGACCAGTGTGTGCGGGGAGAGGGGGGGGGGTATGTAATATCAAAGTCATGTACACTTCTGTCCAAACAATAATGCTTTACCTTCGGAAAACAACAACTTTACTCACTCGCTCATTTTTTGTATCTGGAGCTCGAAAATTTTTGAATTACTGTAACTTTCGTCATATTATCCGCAGATTGTGACATTCTCAAAAAAAAAAAAAAAAATCACAGTATAATTTGCACATCACAAATGTTTATCCTGAAGCAAAAATTCCGGCAGTCCAAAGAAGTAAGAAAAAGAAATGCAGCGGAATTTCCGGCAGTTCAAAGAAGTAAGAAAAAAAATGGTCTTATTAAATAAATTGATTTTTAAAGGTTACTTCACTATATTTTTTTTATCTCCACACACAAATAAAGCTTAATGAATTCATAGAAATACTGTATATACTCACTTGTAAGTTGAAAGTTTTTGGTATATATACTGCTTTCAAAAGTTCGGGATCTGCTAACATATGGGTCAGTAAAAAGTGGGTTGCACTTCAGTGAATTCTCCCACGGAGTTTACTAATGGGCTAGTTTACATCTTAGATCGTAGCTTTTCATGTGCCCCCGCAAGCTAGTTTTCAGACATTTTGAAAACTATGGTGCAGTGACACGATCATATCCTCAGCTGTGCCCCCACTAAGCTTAAATTTGGCAGAGTAACAAATGTTTCCTTTTCAAAGACATTATAAATATCAATGGAAGAAAGTTGCAGCAAAGACATTGGTCAAAATGGCAAAGGATGAACTAAACACAAGGCACAGTTCACCCCAGATCCAGAACAAGGAACTTTGAAAGGAGGCATGCATATGTAGGTTCATGCAGCAAATGCTGTGTGTGTGTACATTTTCATTGACTGGTTGACAACGAGAGGGCACAAGCAGTCAGCATTTTGTCTTTCTCAATGACACTAAGACAGAACGACTCTTGCGGTCCGTCCTTCCCTACAACTTCCCCTATCTTTCATTATGACACCCCTTCTTCCTCCTCTTTGCTCCCTACTAACTCCTGAACTGAGAAAATTTTTTCAGAGTTCCTTTTCCAGTTACACCCCCTTCTCCTACACAATTACCCTGCAGAATTTTTTAAAAATCAAAGGGCCATAAAAACGTTATATATATATATATATACAGCATATATCGCCATATTATCTGCATCAGCGCACAATTTGCACAACCTAATTTTTTTACTTTTTTTAACAGTTAATCCGCAGATCATACAACAAAAATTACAGTGCATGTTTTCCGGTGATATTTTCTGTGGTGGCCTAGACAATTTCTTTGGTCGCCCTGGGTGACCAGGCGACTGCATTTTTCGACCCCTGGCATATGTCACACACACACAAATATATATATATATACACACACATAATGAGTATTCAAATATATTGAATGCTCATTATTTATCAACACACTTTCAAGAGTATTATAGTACATAAAGTTAGATATCACCTAATTTATGATGCACATGTGGTACTTTTGTTTTTTTTATCTTTGAGTCGACCCCTCCCCCTTAGTATAAAACCAATATTTACATATTAAGACCAAAGTACTAAATACTACAGCAACCCCTATCCTCTTCAACTACAAAACATTAAGTTAAAACATTAATTAGTTCAAAACAGAGGCGTAACTAGGAATGTCTGCACCTGGGGCAAACCAAAAAATATTGCTACCCATCTAGCTTTTTAGTTTATTTCTTTCTCCGACCACTTTTGTTCTGGATGGATCAATGGCAAAGCTAGTTTCGTTCAAATTATATATTTGTTGTGGCTTATCCAACAGACCAAGCTCAGTCAAAGTTGTGCCTAACAGATCAAAATAGCCTTCAATCAAGAAAAGATCAGCGGCAACTTTTATTCTAGCATATTCAACTGCCTGTCGCTTTTTAATAGACAAACGATGGCATTGTTTAAAGCATAAGAAACCGTCCTCCCCTGAAACTCCATCTTTGAAAGGATTTGGTATACCATTTCGCTTTATGAACTTTCCTGTTAACTCAAGAACTTTTTTTCTGCTGAGGCCCCATCCCCACTTCTCTAAAACTTTTGAGACCTTCTGCTAGCCTGTTTTCTTGTTAAACAGGAATTACAGTTGGTCAACCTTGAGAATTGCTTTTGCCTCTTTAATGTGTTTGAATTGTAGAATAGGGTATTTTGTATGTTGTGGAAGCTTGACATATTGTGCATTTCCCTCGGGTGATTTCTTCTATTGCTAATTCTAATTGTTCTTTGGTATAAGAAGAGTACTAAACTAATCTGCCTTCCTTTGATATTTCCGAACTGTTTTTACTCAGTTAAAACAGTAAAACCTAATATTAACATGCAAGCAAAAATACAAAATTGATGTGAATAAAATGGTAGGTTAGGTGTAGTTAATAGTTATGGGTGAAACAAACAGCGAGGTTACACTTACCCCAGTTCATGTGGTTACTGCAGCCACAGCTATAAAGAAAAATCAGCAAAGCTAAACAAAAAAAAAAAAAAAAAAATGATCAAATTTCTAAAATCTACTCACTAAATGTTAGGAACTTTAAAACCAATGCTTTTTGTGCAGTGTTTGAGAAGCAACAGCATGCTGAAATTTGAGCAAGCCACTACCACTGAATGTCAAAATGCAGGCTTTTTAATGCAGGCACCCTTATCTATCCAACTAAGGAAACATGGCATTCTTATATACATGGAACTAAAGCAAATTGACACCCTTATCTACTCAACTAAAAAAACTGTGGGCCCCATTGTTGTTGACGAAAGCAGCGGTTCTTCTTTCGTTGGAAGGACTTTTATACAACCAAGCGTCATTTCTGAATGTAAGCAACTAGTATTCCTCGGAACATTTTGCAGATAAAATCTAAATTTTAAGTATAATTAACAACTGGTGTGAAAGATTAGATTCTAATTTTAAGCAGATTACAAGCCAGGGTGAAATTTGACCGGTATCACATCACATTTTGCATGGAGTTGCGATAGAATTTTGAGATTTACGTCACATATTTCTGCGATGAAAGTTTCAAGTGGTTTGTACAAGTTGTGATTAAATACACATAATATAAATGTATATCCTAAAAAAATAATAACTTTTTAAAGCATTATTCTGACTGCCGGTAAACATAATCACATTCCGTCTTTCTGTTAAGCAATAGCACTTTCCAAATATGAACACACGGCGCACTTTCTCAAATTGAACTGATAACCCTGGCACTGATAGGACCATCCTTTCACATAAATGCCTGCAACGCTTAATGCTGAGTCATGCTGTAGGGATGCATTTCGATAAGCTGGCCCGCATGATTGCATGGGCTCTGCATTATGCTTTGCATTTGTGTTTAAGTGTAGCTAGGTAGTTGTACATTTTTATTGTGATTATTTTTTATGTAAAGAATTTATTTAGCTATTTTATTTATGAATGTTTTCAGTAAAAGTAACGACTGTTCAGAAGTGGCACCGGGAAATCGATCCACAATCCACGTGGTTGAAATTTACCATCAGCAAGGACAACCACTAAACACCCACATGAATCAAATACAGATTCTGAATGAAGTTCTGGAAAAAGTGCTATGCAAACGCAAGAAACTGCTATTCAACATTTTCTTTGCATAACAGTTTTTAGCAGAATTGCTACACAAAATTTTTGGGAGAAATTTCACCGTTACAAGTAGTGATATTTTTTGCCCTCTCTTGAGCTGTGCAGCCACCCCCCAGCTCCACCCTAGTTACGTCTATTCAAAGTAAAAATACCCAAATCCAAACTTACTTTAAATAACTATTAATGACAAAGGGAAAGGTCGAGCTCAAAACTTGCAGTGCGAGACAAATTTCAACCTTTCGCTTAGTCATTAATAGTTAGTTTAGATTTGGGTACTTTTATTTTGAACTAATTAATGTTTTTTTAGTTATAGCTGAAGAGGATAGGGGTTACTGTTGTATTTAATACTTTGGTTTTAATACGTAAATGTTAATTTTACAGGAAGGGCAGACTCAAAACGGAAAAAACGTACCACATATACGTATCATAAATTACGTGAATACTAGCAACTAACCTTAAATGATATAATATTCCTGAAAGTATGTTGATAAGTAATGAGTATTCCATATATTTGGTTCATTATAGGTTGATACACTATGTCCTTCATCAACCTAGAGAAATGAGTTTTTGCATGGGTTACAGGGGGTAATCTTTGGCATTACTACAACATCAGTGGCACAATTTGACAATTACAGGAGGGACAATAGGAATATGTACCTATGTAAATATATACTTAAGAGCATAGCCGAAAACATAAGAAAAACTTAAGAATTTAAAACGAAAGTTGCAAAATAACCTGAAGATCAAAACGCGCAATATATATATATATATATATATATATATATATATATATATGTGGTCTTTCTTGCAAACATTACAAGTAATCAAAAAGCAGGCAATTCGCTCATTTCAAAGGCCAAGGAATCCAAACTGAAAATGTGCATTCGATTTTATGACATTAATGCGTCATGACTAGTTAAACCTAATAAATATTGACCAGACTCCGATGACTGCTACCAAATAGCAGAACACCATTCAGTGATCTGAAATAATGCAGAGTTGTAAATTAGTCAATGTCAGTAGAAAAACCAGTTAACATTTGCAAAAGAAATTAAAAGAAAACAATCATAAGAGGTTCTGATGAAGGAACTTCCAAAAAGTGTCTGCAATGCAGAAATACTAAGGCATCTTGTTTCCTATACCTTTCACAGTAAAAATTTCAAATGAAAAGCACTTCACAGCTAATTTTTGAGAGAATAACATAAGCATACAGTACATAGCAAAAGATAATAAAGAATGCAGACTTGGCATAAATAAATTGTTTACCACATGAAATTATCTTAGTAAAGTTTTTGTTGGTATTTTTAAAGCCTATTTTGTACATGTAACCTAAAAATCAATTCTAATTACTACATACATTTAGTTATGTACACTATTACTCAAACTACATTAAAACCCTATTTACAGAAGCTCATTCAAAAACTATTAAGAATTACTTCTAATATATGCAAGGTTTTTATTTACTCAGTTATTGTTGATTTGCATTATTAGAGGTAAAAAATGGGCTTAGTTAAGATCTTAACCCTTAACAACCCAGGTCCAGTCTCACAGACAGCATTGGAAATGAATTGTTTTCTTCTAGCTTGCCTACTTCCAGGAAAGGTTTGAGCAGATGTGCATGTGTAGTTGTCCCCCTCTTTAAAAAATAAAAAGTTAACATGAATGAAATGATAAAAATGTGCAAGTCTTACAGACCGGACATGGGTTGATATGCGACAAACATAAGACCTAGGCAGTTAAGGGTTAAGCTGAATCACATATCTCCCCCCCCCCTCAAGATTTTATATTTACCAACCACTCTGGCAGTTTACAAAGAACTACTTGTACTTACTTTTTAGATACACAATACATGCTGGCCAGAGGTTCAAATTACCATTACTTCTAGCACTTTTTTTCATAAATACATTCAAAAATTAGGGAACTTTTCTGAAACACCAATAGCAAACAAGCTTGTACACAAACCAGTATTGGCTGTACAGTCCATTATAAATAACCAAACTTAAGTTTTTGATATCAAATGGGTAATTCACTGTGCAAATCAGCTTCATTTGGCATTACCTTTAACCCATATTATAATAAATTTCTTATATTGGCAATTCTTTCCCAATCAGTATTTGATAGTTATTTTTTCACTCACTGTACCTGTTTTACTTACAAAACTTTAGGTTACTGTTGTAGGCGTGCAGTCATTGGTGGTACTTCAGTTTATCTCGGACCTAGGTTTTGTAGACTTTTTCGACGCTGTATGGAATATTAGGCCCTATGGAACATGAAAGTGAAGTCCTTATTTATGGAGGGCTAAGGCATATATTTTTTTTTTTTTTATGGATTTTTAAAAGTTGGACTACTCTTTGCCCCGCTAGTGCTTACCGTCACAAGTGATTTGTGGAGCTACGCGGAGCAAAAAGTAGTCCAGACTTTAAAAATCCGTAAAAAAAAAAAAAAATATATATATATATATATATGCCTCAGCCTTACATAAGGACTTCACTTTCATGTTCTATTGGGCCTAATATTCCACATAGTGTGGAAAAAGTGTACAAAACCTAGGTCCGAGGAAATTACAATTATTTTATGCTCGTATTTACATGCTACACTTGTGCGTTGCTGATTAATTTGAATAAAAATGGCATACCACAAGTAGTGTTACAGTGTATTTCTAGAAAATGACAGCCATTTTGTGTGGCCTTCACTTCTACAGATCTTTTCCCTGAACTTTACCTTAAGCCTGCCATCAAGCACAATGCTACTGCAACTTCTTTACAATTATTAGCAAGAAAAATCTTCTCTAAAGTATAGCCACGCCTATTTCTGGCCTTCATAACAGCCAAAAAACCCTCATAATCTTCTTCCTTCAACTTCCGCAGTTCTTTGACAATAGCTGTGCAGCTGTTTTCAGCCATTTCGAAGAATCTGCTAAGCTGCTGCAGAAATAAAACAACTCTAGTATGACCAGCGTCTTCAGCATAGTCCAGTGGTGTTTTATGCCCAGTAGTGGAAATATTAAATATTGCTCCACGTCTTAGTAAAGCCTGTAAAACTTCAAGATGATTAAACTTTGCAGCATAATGCACAGCTGATTTATTCTCAGCTTTTTTAATGTTCACATCTGCACCATTTTTTAACAGAATGTAAACAACACCAATATATCCTTTCCATGCTGCTAAGAACAGAGGTGTTTCATAGTGAATACTTCTGCTGTCAACTAATGCACCTTCCTTAAGGCAGTTTTCAAGTTCTGTGCAATTGTTCCTTTTTACTGACTGAAACAACTTATCAGTTAATTCCAAGAACTGAACTACTTCTGTTTTACCTGCTGTTTGAGCTATTTTCAAGGGTATGAAACAGTCTATGCCCCGTTTTACATCATAATAAGCTCCATTGAAAACCAACTCTCTAACAATCTCTAAATTACCATGTAAAGCCCCATGATGCAAAGGAGTACAATTCTCAAGATCTTCATTGTTAACACATGCTCCTACTTCTATCAACCATTTAACCATTCTTAAGTTACCACAACTGACTGCAAGATGCAAAGCTGTACCTTTTAAACCAGTGTTAGCATTAACATTAGCTCCATTTTCCAGTAAACACTTGGCTATTTCTGTGCTACCATATAGTACTGCATAGTGTAAGGGTGTCCAATTCTGGGCATCTGTAGCATTAACTTCAACTTTATTTTTAATTAGAAATCTTACAACTTCAAAACCCTGTTCAACATCTCTAGTTAACTGAACATCAGCAGTACTTGAATTAATGCCATTACGGCACTTATGTAGTGCCAAATGAAGAGGAGTAACATCATTTATCATCTTGGCATTCATGTTGGCTCCCTTATTCACCAGAAGTTTTACTATTTCCAAGCTGCTACCTTGACAAGCCAAATGTAAAACTGTAGAATCATCATGCAGTTTAGCATCAACATCAATCCCTTCCACTTGCAGCAACAGTTCAACAACTCGAACATTGTCACATTGTGCTGCGAAGAACAATGCTGTTGCATTTCCGTGATCTTCATGATTCACTGTTGCCTTAGCTTTTATCAAAACATCAACAATTTCAACACAGCCAATCGCAGCTGCCAGCTGCAAAGGTGTGACCCCATCACTTGTTTCTGCATTGACATTTGCTCCTGCTGAAAGTAAAAGCCTAACCATTGCCAAGTTACCTAACCTTGTTGCAATGTGCAACGGTGAGACATTTGCAACAACTTGCATGTTTAGAGAACAACCAAGGCTGACATTAGCTTTATGTTCAATCAATGTTTTGGCAGTTTCCACATGGCCATGCATACATGCAAAATGTAAAGGTCTCACCTGTTCAAAATTTGCTGCATCAACATCAAATCCATTCTTAATTAGGGCTTCAGTTACATTCTGATGGCCACTATGTGTGGCAAAATGCAAAGGCGATTCAAGAAAATCAGTTTTACTAGCAAGATCTGCTCCTCTCCATATTAAGAGAGTAACTACATCCACTAAACCTAGTTGAGATGCAAAACTTAAAGGGGAGATACCTCTTGCAGCTTTATGATTTATATCTGCACCATGTTTGATCAAGAAGTTGATCATATGTATCTTATTACCCGAAATTGCGTAGTACAACGGAGTATAACCATCCGTTTCAAAATTTATATCCAATCCGCCAGCCAACAATTTCTTCACGGAAACAAGATCCCCCTCAAAAGCGGCTGAATGAAGAGGGGCACCACTACGATATGATCGAAAACTTACAAAAGGTGCCTCGAGTTCTAGCTGAAATCTCACTTTATGCACTACTCTTGTTGCAAGAAAATCAGACATCTTTGCCTTTTCAAAGCAAAACTACAGCACCGCTGTGCAACACTTAATCCACCAAAATAAGAATGCGAAAAAACTTATCTCACTCAGTTTAGTAACTGCAAAGCACACTATGCTCTGATCTTAAGTCACAATCAAAACGCACCCGCATCTCCTATTTCTATCCACAGGGTAAAACTACATCCTGCCTCCAAGATTTCACCGGGTCGAATACGACGGCTTCTATCGTTAACTGAAGCAGTGTGTTACACAGCGTCAGAAACTCACTGAAGTCAGAAATTCATTTCTATGACTATCACGTAGCAAAGGTATATTATCGGCTTTGATCACGTAGAATGTCAGTTGGTGTGTTCGGAACCCCGCTTTAACGCACTGGTTTTGTACAAATGTTTTTAACCTAATCATTAAGACGAAGCACGAAACTAATTTCTTCAGCAAGGGCTACGAATTACTTCACTTACAAAAAATAGTTCAGGGGTAATTTTGGTTCAACTCGATCGTACTGAAATAGCACTACTACAACTAAAAAAAAAACAGTTTCTGCATGTTAGCAATTTATTTTCATAGCGCAAGAAGAAAAGTAAATGAAGTACTTACAAACAAACAAACAAATAAATACATCAACATAACTAGGCAAGAGATCCATATGCTGTGCTGCTGAATCTTTACAGTACAGGGCCGCCCCGGTGGCACAGAGGTCTAAGCGATGGCCTCTGATCATTCGTCCGAACGGGGTCCGGGTTCGAATCCCGGTGAGGCATGGATGTTGTGTTTGTCTTACGGCACTGGCTCTCTCCCTTCCCTGGAACCAGTGACCCTAAATTAGGGACGGGCGACTGCTTATATCCCATTGAGTTGCTGACGGTGGTCGTTAAATCTCCAATCAAAAAAAAAAAATCTTTACAGTACACTCGTTCGCGTACTTCAATTCAGTGTTGCCAGATATTTCAAAGAGAAAGTAACAGACTTGGCTCTGAAAAGTAGCCAAATTAAGTTTTTTTTGTTTGTTTGGAGGTTTAACGACCACCGTGAGCAACTCAATGGGCTATAAGCAGTCGCCCGTCCCTAATTTAGGGTCACTGGTTCCAGGGAAGGGAGAGAGCCAGTGCCGTAAGACAAACACAACATCCATGCCTCACCGGGATTCGAACCCGGACCCCGTTCGGACGAATGATCAGAGGCAATCGCTTAGACCACTGCGCCACCGGGGCGGCCCAAATTAATTCAAAAGTAGCCCAATTTTTATTAGTGTTTCTTAAATAAAAAAAAATTAAGATCCCCTCCTTTGTTCATTACAAATCAAAATTTTCCCGTTATTAAAAAGTTTACTTGTGAAATAAAATGGGTAAATGTAGTAAACATCAACTGTTGTAGAAAACGAAATTTTACTAAACTGTCTGTAGTACAGACCGTATGCATTGACGTCACGAAACCGCGGTTCGCGTCATTTTTTCGTCTGCTGCTTTCTTGCAGAACAACTAGTGTACAAGTGAGATCAAAGATACATTGCACGGGCTACGTAAGTGGGTTATCTGGTGACCAAAAACAGCTTTATTCTGATAAATTAAAATTATTGGGCAATTGTGGTGACCCATATAAAATTTCATACTCACTTTTCCTGAACAATATTGAGGTCTGGCCACGAATAGAACACGGCGATATTGTTAATTATTTGGTTTTTTTTCACTAACGCCGTCACTCACGAGCAGATAAAATCGTACAAGTCCTTAGAAGCTCATAATTACTTCACCAGTGGTTGGGTGAGTAACAAAGTATTTACCAAACTGGTTTGTGCAGGACAAGTTCTTTTGTTAGGTGAGGTAAGTGTCATTATTATTATTATTATTTTATTTTTTTTGAGTGATGCAGTTCCAAGTAAGTATAGTGTATAATAGTAAATAAACCTGTACGGGGCCGCCCCGGTGGCGCAGTGGTCTAAGGCACTGGCCTCTGATCATTCGTCCGTAAGGGGTCCGGGTTCGAATCCCGGTCAGGCATGGATGTTGTGTTTGTCTTACGGCACTGGCTCTCTCCCTTCCCTGGAACCAGTGACCCTAAATTAGGGACGGGCGACTGCTTATAGCCCATTGAGTTGCTCACGGTGGTCGTTAAACCTCCAATCAAAAAAAAAAAACAACCTGTACGGTTTTTTTGGAGGTTTAAAAACCACCGTGAGCAACTCAATGGGCTATAAGCAGTCGTCCGTCCCTAATTTAGAGCCACTGGTTCCAGGAAAGGGAGAGAGCCAGTGCCGAAAGACAAACACATCATCCACGCCTCACCGGGATTCGAACCCGGACCCCTTTGGCGAATGATCAGGGGCCATCGCTTAGGCCACTGCGCCACCGGTCGGCTGTACGTTTTGGTAAACTGGTTTTTGGGTGACCGTTAGTGATTCATGTGTGCAACGATCGTTGTGTGGCAGATACTGGTTTGTCTTCCTCGAGTTGTAGTGTGTTGTTCGTTTTGTTATTGTATAGTTTGGACGATTTAATTGCAATAATTATCTGCCATTCAAGTCTCCTATGGGGTACCTGGGCAGAATGATGACGAACTAAAATTTCCTCTTTTTGTTGTTTTTTCATGATGACACTGTATCTTTCATTTGTGACGTGATGACACTCGGTATTTTTTACTTGTGATCATCTGTTTTGGTCGTCAGATAAAGACAGATGATCACAAGTAAACCGTAAATTATTTTTGTCTCATATTTTTGGTTTGGAGTCCTAAAGAAAAAATCTAAATAAAAATTTCGCTCAGATATGTGACAGATAAATAAAATTCCGTGAAGAAATTGTTGGCTTAAATAGTTCACAAGTAAATTGAGATAAACTAATAGTAAAAATGGGCTAATATTTGTGAAGTTTAGAAAAGGTAGTGCTAATTTCTTTTATTTGGTTGTTTTGGTTCTCATATTTTAAAAGCTTAACTGGTTTAATTGCTAGATTTTCTTATGGGTTGTTTTGAGAATGGGTCTCTAGTTATGTTGGTTATCAGGCAGTGTGGAGGTTAACTGAAATTAATTTCTAAATTCAATTTATTTATTTTTTTTTATTTTGCTCATTTAGACAGATTTGAGTTCGAGGGCTAGGAATGGATCTAGTGAGATATTAAAAATTTGATTTTTGTTTGCTGGTTTATTTTGGCCTATTAAACTGAAATTAAAGCTGTAAGAATCTTTTTTTTAAGGCTAAAGTATCTATATTATATAGAATAAAATATATTAACCGTGTGAAAATGTAGAAGAGCCATATTCAATTTTTTAGTAAACTTCTGATTGATCTAAACCAAAGAGTGAAATTGTTAGGGAATTGAGTAAAAAACAACAACTTAAGTTTGTTAAAAAAAAAAACTTGTTCACAAAAAGAAATATGTTGAGAATTCCAAGTAATGAAAATTTAAAGCATGTGACAATAATAAGGTGTTTTCCTACTAAAGAAAGTGGAGACTGTCATAAATGGTGCATCATTTTGAGTCTATATTGTAATGCATCATAATGCTTTACGATCTGCTATAATCTTGAAATCGTTTCTTTTCATGATAAACATTACGTTTTTCTACTTTGTACAGATGAAAGAAAATTAAATGGGAAAATGAAATTAAAATAAACTATGTGAATGTACAGGCAGTAGTGGAGTAGCCAGAGGGGGGAGGGTTGAACACCTCCCTTGAGGGGAGACTGAGCCCAAATTTAAAGCGATATATATGTGTATACGAGGCTTTCACCAATGAACCAAACCCATGGACTTCCCCCCCCCTTAAAAAATTTCTGACTACGCCACTGATAGGCAGACCAAATATTGTCTACCCAGTAATTTTAGTCAGAGGCTACCTTGTGCTTTGATATAATTTTGTAATAAATGCTTCTAGTTTTGGACTTTTCTGTGTGATACACATTTACAGATCTGATAACATTGATGTATTTACCTTTCAATTCTTATTTAGATTATTATATATTTAAGTTCAATTGTACATATTGCTGAAAACTATCTTTTTGCTTTTCTAGGTCAATCACTCACAAAGTCTGCGGAGCCCAACACTAAAGGTATGGACACTTTGCAAGAAATTGTAACAGCGCAGTGCACTTGCATGGCAGGAATGGGTTCAGCTTGCTCACACATTGGAGCTTTCCTGTTTGCTATTGAAACTGGTGTAAGAATGCATGAACTGCAGTCATGCACACTAAGTGCAAACACATGGTTGCCAATACACCATTTGAATCAAGTGCCATCTGTTCCAATAAAAGAATTGGATTTTAGTTCAGCCACCACAAAACGTAGAAAGCTCAGTTCTGGAAATGATAATTCACAGAATAAATATAAACGGCCACTAGTTCCTTCTCCCTCTGATGAAGAAATTATGCAATTTTTTAAAGATGTCGGCAACAGGTGTGCCTGCTGCTTTATCCCTAATTCCACCTTTCAATAATGACTTCATTCCCAAAAAAGAGACAATAGTTTTGACCAATTTATATTCAACTGATGCTGAAACACTTAATTGGCAACAGGTAGTTGCTGAAAGTAAAGAAGTTTTTGAGACAATTAAAGTGTCTGTGGTAGAATCAAAAGAAATAGAAAGCAAAACCAAAAAACAAGCTCAATGTATGAAGTTGTTCTCTTATAGGGCAGGAAGAATAACCGCCTCCAACATGAAAGCGGTGTGCCATACAGATATCAATAAGCCATCCCTCAGTCTATTAAAGAGGATTTGCTATCCACCATTGTACAAGATTTCAGCACCTGCAACTAAGTGGGGATGTGACCACGAAAAAGTAGTAATTGAAAAATATAAGAAAAAATCTCAAAATCACACTGGCTTTGACATTAAATTAAGTGTTTTTTTTTTTATTCATCCTAAGTTTCCTCATCTGGAAGCTACTCCTGATGCTCAAATTTCATGTGACTGTTGTGGAAAAGGCATGCTAGAAATAAAATGTCCATACCCTTTAAGAGAAAAAACTGTGTGAAAGATTGTTCAGCAAAAGACATCTTGTTTGGTAGTTGATGAAGCCTTTAATGTAGAATTAGACAGAACTCATGCATATTACTACCAAGTGCCGATTCAATTGTTTGTGTGCAGTGCTGATTTTTGTGACTTCGTTGTGTGGACTAAAGAAAGCTTGCATGTTGAACGAATATTTCTTGATGAAATATTTTGGGAATCCATTTGTGAACAATCTGCAACCAATTTTGTGCACTGTATTCTTCCTGAACTTATTGCTCGGTGGTATTCCAGAAACAAACAGTAATTGTTACTTACAAGAGTACTAAATTTTATATGAAACAATTCATTCATTGAAAGTGTAATTTGTGTGTTATAATTAATTCTTCCTCTATGAATTTTCACTGCTTCCCACCGCTATTCTTTGAATAAAGAAAACTATGCTTAAGCAGTTAACATCTGGAATTTGTCATTCAAATATAAAGTAATACTTTCTGCAGTTATTTTGAGCTTTGTATACATTTATTTAGATGTTTCCTGTGTAGAAATGAGCAACAAGGACAAAAACACTTGCATTTATTAGAAAAATACTTGCATTTTTATTAGTACTTGCAAGGGCAAAATACTTGCATTTTTATTAGTCATTATTTCACCACATACAATATTTGAAATGTATTTTTTTTAATACATCACATCAGTGCAATTTATTTATTGTTGTACCAACCATCTGATGTGTATACAATTCACTTCCATCACTAGGCAACCTGAAACATCTGGTTTTGAGCTGGTATTTAAGTGCAATGGCTTCAATGATATGTGTCTTGATAGTCTAAGGTGTTTTGATACGTAATCAGAAAGATACTGGTTTGATTCCAGACATGAGTGCTGACTTTCGCGATATCCAAGGAATGCTCCTGCCTTCGACATGTCTGTTAAAAAAAACGGTATTTTAATTGTAGAAATTTTTCCTCATTACAATAAGCGTGTGCGAATTATTGTAATATGCCCTTTATGATCATCATGATGATGATAAAAGGGCATATTTCAATAATTCGCACACGCCTATTGTAATGAGGGAAAATTTCTACAAATAAAATACCTTTTTTTAGCCTGTTGCAGAGCATTCGATTAAAATATAAATAATCAGCTCAAATAAGGCTGCAATTTTTGAGGAAATCGGCTGTCAAAAATTTGGATCGCATGATAAACTCCCTCCCAAAATTCTTTTGCTAATTTCCAGAATTAAGTCGAATCACAAAAGGCTTCAACAGTGGGTGAAAAGGAATGTCGACAGGCTATTTTGGAATCAGTTTTCATAAACAACCCCTCTGTTTTGCGATGGTTTAATGTGCTTTCGTGTCGCTGTGCCTTGGGATTTGGGGAGGTTAGTTCGAAGGATTAGTGAGAAACTTCCCGGATGCGTTTGTTCTTCTCTCTCATATTGATGGGAGTGAAGGGCAACAATGACCACCCCCATCCCCCTTTTTTTGAGTGTCTCATGGAGATAGATTAGAGGTCATTGTCATTCTTTATTTGTATCTTTACTTCACAATTTTATTACCTTTATTTAGACACATTTTCTTGCACATCTCATGCTTTTATGCCAGCGAGTGCTTGGGCCCCAAAGCACCCATGCACTAGGCACCTATAATTCCAAGGAGATGACATTTTTCAAGTCACTGAAAATTATAGAGATGGAAACCGATTGTTCCCGGTAAAAATACTTGCCTTTATGTGAAGAAATGCTCTCCCATTTTTTATTTGTCACTGGTAAGTGTGCATACATATACAATGGGAAAAAGGAAACATAAATAATGGCTACACCTTTTGTATGATATAACTATGACACCAATGCAACATAACACAACCTGTGTAACAACAGTTTAAAAAAATCAGAAAAGGAATAAGTCTATAAAACAATAAATAGGGCAATTCTAAAAATATTCCATTTATTAATTACTTATTTGGATGTTATGAATGTACAGTAGAAAATGCATTATTCTTTCCAAAGCACAGAATAAACTTGATGCACATGAATCACCATAGGAACTACTTCCTGTAGTACATAAAATCTTAATGCTAGCACTGCCAAACAAATTTTAGTCTTGCAGAATACCAACAGCGGGTAATTTCTGCCCGCTGATCATTTTAGTCTTGAAAATAATTCAAAGAAACGAAACACCTTTTCCAAGGTTTAAATGTGTTTTACTTACATATTTGCATGGCTCAATGTACATTTTGGTGAAGAAAGACACAAATCAACTGAATGTTTTGAAATCAGCTTTAAAAATTTAATAAGTCAACATTTTACCATTATGGGATGTAAGGTCAGGTGATGCGTAACATCACAGCCTCTCCTTGACAAATGTCAACCCCGCCTTCTCGTGGTGCATCCTGTTCCCACTAAAGGGGCTCTGACGACCGCCAATAGCGGTATAACTATACCATCGGGATCAGAGGAAATGCTATCCCACACTCACCAACCCGCTTGGCCAGCGTGGTGAGTTATGGCCAAACCCCTCCAAAATGACTCCACAACTTAAATCTTGGCCCTCAGTCTCCGGCAGCTGGAATGTACCTGGCCAAGGCAGCGGCCAGTGCGACATGAAGGCAGAGGGTGCTAAGAATCCCCGGAGGACCGGACTAGGCTGCCATCTGATGCTGACCTTGGCAACGTACAATGGACGCTCCCTATCTTCTGATTCAAGGCTTCTTGAATTGGAAGAGGAACTACAAAGGATCAAGTGGGACATTGTGGGGCTAAGTGAGGTAAGGAGAAAAGGAGAAGATCTCATCGAACTGAAAAGTGGACATCTCTTCTACTATCGTGGGACAGATACTGGCAGAACTAGTGGTGTTGGATTTATAATAAACAAGAAACTGAAGGATAAAGTGGTAGAAGTTGAAAGTTCCTCTGACAGAGCTGCACGACTCGTTATCCAACTATCGAGAAGATACCAGGCTCAGATTATTCAAACTTATGCACCCACCACAAGTCATCCTGAAGAAGAAATTGAAGAATTTTATGAGGAAATTTGTCATCTAAATAATAAAGGTAAGCAGCACTTGAAAATAATTATGGGAGATTTCAATGCAAAAATAGGGCAACGGCAACAGAATGAAACTTCAGTAGGTAAATTCGGTCACGGCAACAGAAACCAGCGTGGAAATACTCTCGTTGAGTTTGCAGAGGCAGAAGGGTTTTTCATCTTGAACTCCTTCTTCAAGAAAAAGCCACACAGGAAATGGACATGGAGACATCCAAATGGGATGACAAGTGAAATTGATTTTATTATGTGTAACAAAAAATTCGTCATAGAAGACTGCAGTGTGCTAAACAAGTTCAACACAGGTAGTGACCATAGATTGGTGAGATGTAAGATGCACCTCAACACTAAACTTGAACGTGGCAAGCTCATAAGACAAACAAAATCTATTGACATAACCAACCTTAAAAAACACCATAATACCTTCAAGTTGGAACTGAAGAACAGGTTCTCTGCTTTAGAAGGCCTAACATCGGAAGAAGTGGATATTTCTGAAGTTAACAGAAAAGTAACCAAAGCTCTTATGGAAACAGCAACAAAATTAGCTGGGTCTAAGAACAAGTTGCATGTAAATAAATTATCAGGAAAAACGAAAATGTTGATGCAAAAAAGAAGAGAGATGAGGACAACTAAAGAAGATGTGACTTCCAAAGTGGAATATATAGAGCTATGCAAGACAGTACGAAAAAGTATCACTGAAGACGTAAGAAAATTCAACTGTGAACTAGTGAATAAAGCAATTGAAAACAACCAAAGCCTAAAGATAGCAAAGGGATATCTCAGTAAGGGAAGAAAACAGATTATGGCACTGAGAAAAGAAGATGGTTCTGTAACAAGAAATAGAGGCGAAATTTTGACAAGAGTGAAAGATTTCTACTCCAAATTATATGAAAGGGATGATACATGCACTCCAGACATCATGAAAGATACCAGTACCAGAGTTCCTCCAATCCTTCCAGCAGAAGTTGCACATGCAATCAAGAACATGAAGCGGGGAAAAGCTCCAGGAGAAGATGGAATTACTGTAGACATCATACATGAAGCAAGTGGAGAAATCGAAACAGTACTCGCCCAAATTTTCACTCGATGCCTTAATGAAGGAAAGATTCCTGAAGATTGGAACACCGCTACAATGATCCTGCTACATAAGAAAGGTGACATTGAGGATCTCGGAAACTACAGACCTATCAGCCTCCTATCAGTAGTTTATAAAATCTTCACTAAAGTTCTTTCACACCGCTTGAAGGTAGCACTGGACATGGCTCAACCGAGAGAACAAGCTGGATTCAGGAGTGGCTACAGCACAATAGATCATATCCATGTGCTGAGAGAACTAATTGAAAGAGCAAAAGAATATGAACTTCCATTGTGCATGGCTTTTATCGATTATGAAAAAGCCTTTGATTCGGTGAAACCATCAGCAGTTACAATGGCTCTGAAAACCTGCGGTATTGAAGATGCATACATTAATATTATTAATAACATCTATGAAAATGCAAGTGCAAAGATTAGGCTGTTTGAAAATACAACACACATAAAAATTGGAAAGGGAGTGAGACAAGGTGACACCATATCTCCGAAGCTCTTTAATGCCACATTGGAGGGTGTTTTTCAGTCACTGAGCTGGGAAAACAAGGGGATAAAGATTAATGGAGATTATCTAACCCACCTTCGTTTTGCTGATGACGTGGTCCTTTTTGCAACTACCCCATTAGAGCTGCAGAGTATGATCCAGGAACTTGCTGACAAGAGTAAAGAAGTGGGATTAAAAATGAACTTTCAGAAGACAAAAGTGATGTTCAATGCTTTTACAAGAAATGAAGATTTATCGATTGATGGAGAAAAGCTGGAGATAACAGACACGTACGTTTATCTTGGACAGCAGATATCAAGTGAGGGTCACATTGATGAAGAAATTAATCGGCGTACAAAACTTGCCTGGAGAGCTTTTGGAAGAAACAGCATAATTTTCAAGAGCAATATGCCATTATGTCTTAAAAGAAAAGTGTTTGATCAATGCATCCTTCCAGTGCTTACGTATGGTGCAGAGACGTGGACCTTAACTAAAAGAGACATACAAAGGCTGCAGACAACTCAAAGCAGCATGGAGAGGTGCATACTTGGTGTAACCAGGAGAGATAAGAAGAGGAACTCGTGGATCCGAAAAATGACAAGAGTGGAAGACATCATGATCAGAGTTAAATCCCTGAAATGGCAATGGGCTGGACATACTGCCAGAAGGACAGATCATCGATGGACAGCCGAAATTTTAGATTGGATTCCAAGGGACAGGAAAAGACCCAGAAGAAGACCACATGGGAGATGAGTGGATGAAATTCGAAAGTATGCAGGGGTGACATGGAGGAGACTGGCACAAGACAGACCGTTGTGGAGGAAACTTGGGGAGACCTTCGTCCAGCAGTGGATTGATAATGGTTGACAATGATGATGATGATGATGTACCATTATCTGTCTTTCAATTGTTAATATATTGGCATCCCCACCACAACAAATAGTGCGCACCTCCAAATAGAACTGGTTATCACACATATTTGTTGTTTTGGTGATGTTATGATGTTTAAAATAGCATAAATTAAATCAACCAGAAAAATCTAATTCCCCAAAACACCTAACATGGAATACAAAGTGTGGGCAAAAAGTACCTGCAGCTACTTCACCTGATCATAACTGGAATAAAATTAAGGACATTTCTATACTATTCAGTAATTATGTTTGAAACTATATTTGTCACAAATATATATGATATTAAGATGTCCAAAAATTTTTAAGCATATTTTATAGGAAATGGAAAAAATGTGTGGACACTTTTTACCCACCCTTGGCAGATCTAGGGCTCAGTGGGGGAAATACATCTCATATGATCAAGCTGAGTTAAAGTGCTTTTGGCAAGCTTTACCATAATTTTCTTTAATAAACAAACTGTAATAAAATCAGTGTACAGCTACATGGCTCTCCACAAAAAAAGGGCCGCCCCGGTGGCGCAGTGGTCTAAGCGATGGCCTCTGATCATTCGTCCGTAAGGGGTCTGGGTTCGAATCCCGGTCAGACATGGATGTTGTGTTTGTCTAACGGCACTGGTTCTCTCCCTTCCCTGGAACCAGCGACTCTAAATTAGGGACGGGAGACTGCTTATAGCCCATTGAGTTGCTCACGGTGGTCGTTAAACCGCCAATCAAAAAAAAAAAAAAAAAAAAAAAGGAAAAAGGGAAAATTATTAATAGTTGTCAATTCAACTGGTAAAGAGTTCCAGTAGTGAGGACCAGAAAATTTTAAACTTTGTTTCATGGTTTCCGTCCTTGGATAGATAGGGATTATTTGTGTTTTAGAATGGGTATCCTATGTATGTAACCGAGGAGTGATTTTTATGAGGTTAGTAACAATATTACTTTTTTATTCTTTTAAACATGATTTTTCCAAGATTGAAGTAGTAAAGTTGATTAATAGTAAGTATATTACATTTATTTGCGTTAACTGTGATGTGAGAATGAAAAGAAAGCTGAGAATGTGTATATTTGAGTTCAATTAATATAATAAATTTATTTTGTAATATTTGAAGTTTTTTGAAGTTATACTTTGTGGTCTGTCCCCACATCAAAATCCCATAGTTTATATGTGACTGAAATAAAGTATAGTATAAAATAATCAAAGTTTTTGAGGAGAGATTTGTTAGTACTGTGGAAATAATCCCAATATTTTTGGAGATTTTATGTAAAATAACATTTACATGTGTATTCCATTTAAGGTCAGTAGTAATAGTAATACCCAAGTATAATAATGAGGTAATGGCCTCAGTCATCGAGCTTATATTAGATGGAGACACCACTCCTATCCACGCAGCATTGGCCGCCATAAGTCACCACCCGCGCTGCGTGTGACGTCACAAGCAGGCAAAAGGCTGCTTTGAAACTATGGAAACCATTGAAGCTACAGGCGTTTATACAGATAAAGTGAGGGATTTAATAATTATCATTATACAACCTTACTGTTCAATCAACTGTGTAAATAAAAATGTTTTTTCTTCTTAATTTCACAAGATTTCCAAAAAGAGAAAAAAAAAGAAAAGAAAGAAAAAAACCAGCATTTCGGGAATCTAAACTCGGAGACGTTACGAAACAAAAATCGGAATGCAATTTTTTCACAGAAGGTTAGGTGATGAAGAATAGAATTACTTGCCTGATATGTGCAGATAATTTAATATTTTCAGTAATCTCACTAATTTAAGTTTTTGAAGTCGAATATATTTCCTTACTTCAAATTTTACAGTAAGTGAAGGGTCGCTATTAAGAGGTCCTATTTTTGAAATCTAGCTGCTGTATTAAATCATTCAAACTTTATTCAACCAGAATAAGGGGGAAAAATACAAAACAAATAATAAACATGCATGCACATGCAGTAGCGAACAAAAGTATTTGGCGAAACACTTTTTCGACCATAATTTTTTTCTGCCGGACCAAATCGGGCCATTTTGAGATATGATATGTGTTGATTCGTGGATTACATGCCGAGTAGTTTGTATTTCGCTCACAGCAAATTTGTCGTTCGAAATGGGCCATATTCAAGAGTCGTCAATTATTACCCATTTGTTTGCTGCATGTATTAATGTTTTTCTTGTGATTTTTGTGGGTTTTGTGATGTGTAGTGTGATAATAAGTCAATCTTAGGTGTTCAGAAATGGGTAAAAAGGTGGAGATCCCTGTTGGAGCTCGCCAGGCGGCCGTGAACATGATGGAATCCGGAATGCGCGTCACCGACATTGCGAGGGACCTGAAGATCCGACACCAGTCCATTTCAGCTATCCTGCAACGTTATAAGAAGACTGGGACCGTCGAGAATAGTCCGCGATGTGGAAGGCCTCGTTCCACTACGTTGCGTCAGGATAGACGCATCCTCCGTCGATCTCGTGCTGATCCGACCTTGACTGCTGTGGACATCGCCACCGAATTCCGCGACAGCGACAACCTGAACGTCAGTCGAATGACCATCTCCCGTCGTCTCATTGCTGGTGGATTGAATGGAAGACGCTCCGCCAAGAAACCAGTAATCGGAGTCAAGAATCAACGAGCCAGAGTCGCGTTCGCGCGCCCTCATCGACACTGGACCGCGGCGGACTGGAGTAAGGTGCTTTTCACCGACGAGAGCAAGTTCAACTTGTTCAGAAGTGATGGCATCCGATACGTACGACGTACGTGTGGCCAGAGATTCAATCCCCAGTTCATTCAGCCGACTGTCAAGCACGGAGGAGGATCGCTCATGGTTTACGGCGCATTCCCTCGCAATGGAATGAGCCCGATCATCAAGATTGAGGGAATAATGACCGGCCAGAGCTACACGAACATGCTCATCAACGATGTCTTCCCATGGGCAAACCAGAACATGCCACTCGGATGGATCATGCAGCAAAACAACGACCCGAAGCACACCTCCAGAGTTGCAAAGGTAGCCTTCCAGCAGCAACAGGTCACACTTCTAGACTGGTCAAACCAATCTCCAGACCTCAACCCCATCGAGCACATATGAGAGGAGCTGGAGAGAAGATGTGCGAAGAAAACCTGCCGGAATAGGGCTCAGAAGTTCGACCAGCTGTCTGCAGAATGGGCGCGAATTCCGTAGGTCACCGTCGAGAAGCTAGTGGACTCGATGCCGGCCCGTTGTGCAGCTGTTATTAAGTCTCGTGGATATCCCACTAAGTATTACTTATTGTTTTGTCGTTTTCTCGTACTTGTTTTCTGTTATCGTTGCATTAAATGAATATGATACACATCTACTTTGTTGGTCAATTTGCATGATCTTTGCGATTAAGCTCGGTACCTGATCTGTGTTAAGGTTTCCGATCCATCTGCATATTGGTCATGTTTACAACTGAATAACACATATCATAATCCCAAAATGACCCGATTTGGTCCAGCAGAAAAAAAATTATGGTCGAAAAAGTGTTTCGCCAAATACTTTTGTTCGCTGCTGTATATTCTCCATACAAAGGTCATTCTTATGCCCACATCACATCAGCTTGATAGGTGTCATAGCAGGTCACTTATTTTTCATTAAGTTTAAAATTTCATTCAGTATCTCCGAACATAGAATCAAATCTGTTTATGTCCACTGCTATACTTACAATAAATAATAAATATAAATAAGGAAAACAGCTTTAAAAAAACGATTCAACACTTTTGTGTATACATATGTGACATAAATACACTGACGGAAAAAAAAAATCCCAACACCACGAAAAAAATGTTGTAGAGGAATGAAATGGCGGCAATACATTTGTATAGGTAACATATTTAATCGATTAAGGTTTCAAGATCACAGCTTAATGTAAGCGCGAGAAGAGCTATTTTAAATGTGAAATGCTGGTACATTAATAACCGGTGTAACCGCCAGCATGTTGAATTCAAGCACGCAAACGTTCATGCATTGTGTCGTACAGGTGCTGGATGTCGGTTTGTGGGATGGAGTTCCATGCCTGTTGCGCTTGGTCGGTCAGTACAGGGACGGTTAATGCTGGTTGGTGGTGACGCTGGAGTTGTCGTCCAATGATGTCCCATACGTGCTCGATTGGAGAAAGATCTGGTGATCTAGCAGGCCACATCAACATGTCGACACTCTGTATAGCATGTTGGTTTACAACAGCGGTATGAGGGTCAGCGTTATCCTGTTGGAAAACACCCCTGGAATGCTGTTCATGAATAGCAGCACAACAGGTTGAATCACCAGACCGACGTACAACTGTGCCGTCAAGGTGCGTGGGATAACCACGTGAGTGCTCTGCTGTCATAAGAAATTGCTCCCCAGACCATAACTCCAGGTGTAGGTCCAGTGTGTCTCGGCCACAGACAGGTTGGTTGCAGGTGCTCACCTGGCCTCCTTCTAACCAACACACGGCCATCACTGGCACCCAGGCAGAACCGGCTTTCATCAGAAAACACAACAGATCTCCACTCTGTCCTCCAATGAGCTCTAGCTTGACACCACTGACGTCGCAAACGGCAGTGGTTTGGAGTAAGTGGAACGCACGCTACAGGGCGTCTGGCTCGGAGCTGTCCTTCAAGTAACCGATTTGTAACAGTTCGTTGTGTCACTGTGGTGGCAACTGCAGCTCGAATTGCTGCCGCAGACGCGGTACGATGCGCCACGGCCATACGCCGTACACGGCGGCCTTCCCTCTCAGTAGTGCCACGTGGCCGGCCGGAACCCGGTCTTCTTGAGGCAGTACCTTCCCTTGACTACCGCTGCCAACAATCATGCACAGTGACTACATTCCTGCCAAGTCGTTCTGCAATATTGCGGAACGAAAATCCACCTTCTCGTAGCCCTATTGCACGACCTCGTTCAAACTCCGTGAGCTGTTAATAATGCCTTCTTCGTCTTCTTAAAGGCATTCTTGGCTAACATCAACACACTACGTCGAATCTTGACGATAACTAACGCTCACGAACGTTGCAGCGCGTATTTACAGCAAACCTGCTTTGCATGTTCCGAGGCGCTACTAGCGCCACACGTATGCGCCGAGCGCGAAATTTGCATAGACGTCATCTTACAGATGTACTCTCACCGCCTAAAAACTGACGATTATCTAACACAACCCCTTCTTGGTGTTGGGATTTTTTTTTTCCGTCAGTGTATAAACTCCACGTTTTCACAAAAAAAAAAAAAAAACATCCAAAACACAGGTCCTAATATGAAAAAAAATTATACATATAACTCCAGAGTGGACCCACAATGCGTAATGAACATATGTGCCCATACAGGATATAGTTATTATATATCCAAAAAACATAGCATTAAATTCCACCACAGTTCAACACAACAAAAAAATAACATAGCCAGAATTACCCTTTACAAGAAAACCAAATAATAATTATTATTTTACAAAAGTTTGTTTGATAGTTGGGTCAAACTATTGAACCTGCAAGTGTTGGATTCAATATAATTGTCCCTAAGGTAAATCTTTACAAATCTCATTCAAGATAGCATTAAGGACATTCTTTGCCCAACTAACTCCTATTATAATTACATACAGTTGTAACAGCACTTTCTGTTAATTCAACAATTAAAATACAATGACAGAAGATTAATACTGTTAAACTAATGGGCGGCGGAAGGTAGGGGACGCGGGGGTCCGGACCCCGTCTGGAAT
Organism: Macrothele yani; assembly: GCA_039090855.1. NCBI lineage: Eukaryota > Metazoa > Arthropoda > Arachnida > Araneae > Macrothelidae > Macrothele > Macrothele yani. The sequence goes on from CM077016.1 coordinate 76,189,718, forward strand.
TTCATGGTCCCCCTCACTGAGGGGTCCACCCAGAAAACGTCCTAAAACTATGTGGTTCACATATAATTTAAAGTTTTTTCGTTTTTACGATTTCCTGGATATCGTAATAACAAAAAAATGCCACCATGCCTCGCAGTTTTCTGGAAACTCTTCAATAATTCAACTCTCTGTCTTTCTCCTTAAAAAAGATCGTTAAAGAATTCTTTAAATTTCTTTAAAGCAATAACCAGGGCGAAGATGGGGTCTTTCTCCTTCGCTCTCTCTTTTTTTAATTCCAAGTCCGAATGTGTCTTACTCAAGATGAGAAAACCCATTAAATACATCTGATACATAAATAATTGAACAAAAGACTTGTGCTCAGAGCACACGTCTTTCTTGGTGTTTTGTCACATAGCAGATAGACGATCCTGGAAGAATGTGCGTGCTTTTGCTGCGAGAACAACTATTGTCGAAATAAGTGTATCGAAATCGTTTACCTCTCACACTCTGTGGCGTTCTGGATGGTGCTTTTGCCGAGAGCAGAAACAATCTATCGGCGTTTCCTTGACGTTCGTGTTTTCACCTGTCTTCTTCATGCACAATGCCTGTGTGTGGTAGAGAAAAACTCGAGATTTTTTTAGGCACTGGGCTTGATGTGAATTTCAAAGTGCCCGAGTGAGAACAGGCTCCTGCCATTTTAACAACAGTCTTACCCGTTTAACCCAAGAGATATATAATTGCAATACTAAATGGCTGTTCGCATCCCAGGTACAATTCGGCGTTCATACACAGTCGAGTCACATTATTGTGACCACCTCCTACTTTTGAGGTCCATTTCACCAGCCTCCCACTCCCAACCTCGCAAATTTTAAAATTTAAACAGCCTGATCGTTTGTGCTACGTTTGTGCTCGAATGAACCGTAAACATTTTCGTTTGTACCGCAACCGTTTTTCCGTTATCCGCGAAACAAAGTGTGTGTGTTGGGGAGGGGGGCTGTGGAAACGGCACCCCCACCTCGGAAATTTTATAATTTGAACATACCGTCAGGGCCGACTTACATAGAATTGGGCACTAGGCACAACTCCAAAACGAGGCCCCCTCCACTCGACATTTACTTTACGGAGTCGAGTAGGTAGTGTGACCATTTTGGGCGACTGTATTACAATCCAGCGTAATAATTTAATAAACACAATACATTTACAAGACTGACATTAAATTACGGTAGTACCTGGTAAAAATATTGTTTTCTCTTAGATTTTTATGCTGTCCTACTGATTTGCATCTGAAAAGACTTGAACCTTCATCAATGAAACAGTTGTGTGTGACAAAGCCATATGACGAGTAAAATTCAATTGGACATTGGATTTTTTGCCAGGTGTGTCTAAACTATACTATTACCATATTAACCAGTGGTGTATTTAAGAGAGAGGTTTGGGGGGATTTAAACCCTGCCCGAATTAAGTCCAAAGATTTTTCAAATATAACTTTTGGGAGCTAAAATGTCAAAGCCGCCCCGGTGGCGCAGTGGTCTAAGACGTTGGCCTCTGATCATTCGTCGGAAGGGGTCCGGGTTCGAATCCCGGTGAGGCATGGATGTTGTGTTTGTCTTACGGCACTGGCTCTCTCCCTTCCCTGGAACCAGTGACCCTAAATTAGGGACGGGCGACTGCTTATAGCCCATTGAGTTGCTCACGGTGGTCGTTAAATCTCAAAAAAAAAAAAAAAAAAAATGTCAAAATGTTTAAAAATTGCTTCAGATCCATGCAGTATTTGAAATTGAAGTATATAGTTGATCTTAATAAGCCATAATTACAAACATACACATACTGCTAGTTTTTATTACACAACACGACAATTTTTTGTTTAATCTCACACAAAACCCCTCCCCAAATTATCTGGAAAATGTTACTAATATTAACTAGAAATATCACATATTATATTGCCAGTACTTGCTTGTGTTTTGCCAGCGATTTATATATAGTTACTCCACATCACATCTACCCACGTATAAATATTTTGAAAAAGGGAAAGTTTTTTTTTAACCAAGATTTTGGGGCCCTTTCAATTTGAGGGCCCTAGGCATGTGCCTTGCGTGCCTAGGCGTAAATCAGGCCCTGCATACCATTCGTTTGTGCTCAAATGAACCCCAAAATTTTCGTTTGTACCACAACCGTTTTTCCGTTATCCGCGAAACAGGGGGAGGGGACGGCAGCCAACTACGTCGAAAATTTCATGATTTCAACATACCATTCATTTGTGCTACGCTTGTGCTCGAATGAACAGCAAAAATTTTTCTTGTGTACCACAACCGTTTTCCCGTTATCCGGGAAATTAGGTTGTCAGGGAATGCAGAAACCTAAGTCCGAACCTCAGAAATTTCATAATTTCAGCATGTCAATCGTTTGATAGTTTGTGCTACGTTTGTGCTCGAACGAACCGCAAAAATTTTCGTTCGTGCCAAAACCGCTTATCCGTTATCCGCGAAATTAGGTTGGCAGGGAATACCGAAACGGAGGTCCGAACCTCACAAATTTCATAATTTCAGCATGTCATTCGCTTGTACTACGTTTGTGCTGGAATGAACCGCAAAAATTTTCGTTTGTACCACAATCATTTTTGCGTTATCCGCGAAACAAAGTGAGCGGAGGCTGTGTTAATGGCAGCCCTCAGCCTCCGAAATTTCATGATTTTTACAGGCCATTCGTTTGTGCTACGTTTGAGCTGGAATGAACCGCAAAAATTTTTCGTTTGTACCACAACCGTTTTTCTGTTATCCGCGAAACAAAGTGGGAGGGGCTGTGGAAACGGCAGCCCCCCACCTCGGAAATTTCATGATTTTAACATACCATTCATTTGTTTTGTGCTACGCTCGCGCTCGAATGAACCGCAAAAATTTTCGTCTGTACCACAACCGTTTTTCCGTTATTCGCGAAACGAAGTGGGAGGGGGCTGTGAAAACGCCAGCTCCCCACCTCGGAAATTTCATGATTTCAACATACCATTCATTTGTGCTACTCTTGTGCTCGAATGAAACGCAAAAAATTTCGTTTGTACTACAGCCGCTTTTCCGTTATCCGCCAAACAAAGGGGTGGGGGTGGAAAAGGCAGCCCCCACCTCGGAAATTTCATAATTTGAACATACCATTCGTTTGTGCTCGAATGAGCCCCAAAAATGTTCGTTTGTACCACAACCGTTTTTCCGTTATTCACGAAACAAAGTGGGGGGCTGTGGAAACGGCAGCCCCCACCTCGGAAATTTCATAATTTGAACATACCATTCGTTGGTGCTACGTTTGTGCTCGAATGAACCCCAAAATTTTCGTTTGTACCTCAACCGTTTTTCCGTTATCCGCGAAACAAAGTGTGTGTGTGTGTGGGGGGGGGTGAAAACGGCAGCCCTTACCTCGAAAATTTCATGATTTCAACATACCATTCATTTGTGCTACGCTTGTGCTCGAATGAACAGTAACAAATTTTCTTGTGTACCACAACCGTTTTTTCGTTATTCGCGAAATTAGGTTGTCAGGGAATACAGAAACCGATGTCCGAACCTCAGAAACTTCATAATTTCAGCATGTCATTCGTTTGAAAGTTTGTGCTCGAACGAACCGCAAAATTTTTCTTTCGTGCCAAAACCGTTTTTCCGTTATCCGCGAAGTTAGGTTGGCAGAGAATACCGAAACGGAGGTCCGAACCTCACAAAGTTCATAATTTCAGCATGTCATTCGCTTGTACTGCGTTTGTGCTGGAATGAACCGCAAAAATTTTCGTTTGTACTACAACCATTTTCGCGTTATCCGCGAAACAAAGTGGGCGGGGGATGTGTAAATGGCAGCCCTCAACCTCGGAAAGTTCATGATTTCAACAGGCCATTCGTTTGTGCTGGAATAAACCGCAAAAAATTTCTTTGGCACCGCAACCGTTTTTCCGCTATCAGCGAAATAAGTTTGGCAGGACATGCAAAAACGGAAGTGCGAACCTCAGAAATTTCATAATTTCAACAGATGATTTGTTTGTTCTAAGTTTGTGTTCGAATGAACTGCAACAATTTTGGTTTGTACCTCAACCGTTTTTCAGTTATTCGTGAAACAAGATATGGATGGGTGGGTGGGGAAACTTCAGCCTTCGCCTCAGAAATTTCATAATTTCATCATGCTGTATCTTCGTGAAACGTTTGTGCACGAATGAACCACAAAACATTCCTTTTTTTATTAATGAAATCCAGCAGACCAAGTGGAATACTTATGAATGAAATTCAAAAACTTGTTGGAGTTACATGGAAGAGACTGGCTTAATATAAACAGTAGTAGAATACACTGGGAGAGCACCTTAATCGAGCAGTGGATTGAAAATAGTTCATAATAATGATGACGGTTTATAAAACAATGACAGCTTGGCATTTTACTGAAGAACTTTTGCTTCGGCTGAATATCTGGCATCCAGAAACGCAGAACAAGCATAGCACCATTTTGTTAGACATAGGGTATCAAAAGAGGAAATGAATGAACTGCTGTTATAGTAGATTTGTGCCAATATTTACGATACTACACCATTGTAAATATTGGTGCAAATCTTACACTTTGGGATATATTATTAAGCCGAAGTTATAGGTTTTCCAGTTGCAAAAACAGAAGGAATATTGATAAAGGATAAGTTATATTCAGCTGGCTTTTTCTTTTCAAATATTTTAGAAGAGACGTTTAAAGATTATCAGACATATTTGAAGATTATCAGTTCATATTTCTTAAGTTGATGAATGTGTTAATATTTGTGCAATCAGTCAACAAATAATTTGCCTAAGATTATGTTAATAAAATTGTATCACATTTGTCATAACTGTGTTGATTTTAACACCCATGAATTACACATTAATTTGATATATTTATAGGAAAAAAATGCTCAATTTTTTAACAGTGAGAAATACGTCCTTCTCGTTCTGCGATCAAAATGCGGTAGTTGCACGGCTGGTTGAGAAACTTTTTCATCTAAAAATTATGTTTAAGTTTTATTTTCCAGTTATTTAGGTGAGAAATAAATTAAATAAATAAATACGTTCGGATAATTTCGTTGAGAAAAGTACTGTTTAATTGCAGTGGTAAAAATGTATCGGGCTCACTTGTTAGTGAAATACTATGATCTCATTCGAAATGTTTCTTCTTACAAAACTTCGGCAGCGGAAAATCAGTCATGTTTTATATCTAGTCTCTCTAAAGTCAATATTTTTTTATATGTATCACTGTGAAATCATTGCTTTCTGCTGTGTATTTAATGATAATGAGAAAGTGATTTAAACGAACCGTGATTTCTAATTGGAATGTCAGTCACTTATATGTTGATTTATTTCCACAAATTAGACTCTGTATTCAATCCTAAAGCAAAAAGTAGAAAAATAGAAAATCCTAAAACGCAAGGTGTGTTTTAATATCATTAGAGAAAGGGTTCCTTGTTGACTTTTTAAGCAAATTGAACTCGTAAAACCGTCACGTAGAATAAAAACGCGTAGGGGAAAAAACAGTCTCGTAGAAAAGAAACGAGAAATTTTGAAAAGTTGAAATAAACATTCCAAGTTAAAACAGAATGATGCACACATAATGTTCTCGGATCAAGCTACATCAAATGTGCAACATCACGTGGACAGAATTCATTGTTCTAAAACAAGGATTTTTGCTTTATACAATGTAAGATCTTTGCAATGGTGAAACATATAAACTCAGTTTAAAAACTTCTAATTTCTGAAAGATACAAATACCATTTGGGAATCCGAAGATCTGTATTACTGTTTGAAGCGATGCGATGATAACGGCAACTGTTGATGTTTCCGCCTAAGTATATGCTTTACTTTGGGTTGTCAAGACACTGATTACGTCATCGTTCATGTATAAAGGTGAAACCTTTTAAGTTGTAAGTGAATCAATGACGCTGTTCGATTGTTTTAAGAAGAATCTGCATATAGTACATAACGTACAAGTTTTTTTCGTGCAGAGATATTGGTTCTACGTTATGTCTAAACCATTAGATAAGAATACGATGCAATAGTTCCTAATTAAATTTTTACGGCCAGACGAATCATAAGACAGAAGTCAACTTACGGTAATTGATTCTTTATTCCACCACTATATCAAGAGAACAACATCGCACTTCGAAATAATAACGTGATTCACACCCGCCACATATCTACTCCAGCAACTGTTATCTCGTCCTTTTATCTATCGTTCTTATCTCATACATTCATACGTCACGTTCACTCTGACCTCAATTGTTGCCAACCTCATTCTCGTTTGAGGGAAAAGATATGCGAAATCTGTGTTCACCAGCTCAAAGAGTACATGCATGTCTGAAACTTTACAGGTACGCTTTACAATTGATTTACAAACAGATCCATTTTATTTAGGGTAGGTACAGGAGGTCTCAATATCACACAAAGTACAATTAATTTCTTGTTCTAAGTTCTCCAGGTTACCCTTATTAACTCCTTGCAATAAAACTGCACGTGAAGTACGCCTAGTGATCCAGCAACCTCTTCCAGTGCATTTTATGATTTCTTCTACGGACGGATGTTCATAAAGTACACTTTCAGCGATATTTTTGTAGTGGCTTCGGCATTTATCTGAACAATTCCAGCAGGTAAATCTTCAGTAGTGCAGAATTTTCGTAACAAAACTGCACTCTGCTGATATGTATTTGTAGTAACCTTAGCATCAGCCACATCCCTTACAATACTGTAGAGGAGATCATCTTGAATTTATCTTACTTTAGTTTCGTAATGACAACAGTACACAAAACTGCTTGCCAAAAGTTGTACTAGAGAACTTAAGGCACATATATTATTGATTATGTAGGATTTTCCACTAAGTTTAATCGGCTTTAAATTCAAATGGCCATTGCCATTTTTCAGAATTCCTATGACCTTTATTCTTGATTCAGAAGAAAAGTTCACTTTTGCGAACTCAGCTTGTGGTTCCAAATAGGATTTCCTAGTACGCTTTTTAACGGTAGAGCCAGACCTTTCCAGTTCTCCACCTGTTCATCCTCGGTTGGCCCTTTGAGTTCTCTTTTCCTAAAACACTGATAACAAATCCTTTTCTCCCCATGTCTTTCAAGCGAATCTTGAAAAGGAAATGACCACTCAAAAATTCTGTGGACTGAGGCCTTACAAAATACAAACCTGCGAGCTCCCGTAGGAACATCACCTGTCGAACAAGCAAAGCATTTCTTGGTTTGGGAATCGCTACATTCGCGTAAGGTGTTTTATATTAGTAGAATGTTTTTTCCGAATCCTTATGTTTCTTAGTTCGCATTGCGCTTCAGTGTCAGTAAAAGTTTTTGTCGATGCAGCAGCAGCCAATTCCATTGATCCTTCTAAAGATTTAATGTGAATATCTAAAAATGTATCAATTCGAAATGGAAATTTTTTGTCAGCCGAAACTCGTGTCTTTAAAACTTTGAAACTGCTCTCTACTGCTGCGCTGCTTGCTGTTGGCGTACCAAACCCCAAAATAGGAATCATTACACCAGACCAGAGAGGCAGAAGTTTTCTCAAACGAATAAAGTAACCGATTATTTCTGACAGAAATTGTAAATTATCGTGGTCACCGTCTTCATATTTAATTTCATTTTTGCATTCTTCTGCAAGTTTCTAAAGCCACGAATCAAATCCTGAAATGACATTTTCCTTTTCCCCTGGGGAGTAGGCTTCTTCTGTATCATTTTCACCATGTTCCACACTATCTAAATTTAACGAAAGCTCTTCACATCCTGTTGCAATACGGTGCTTTAGGTAACCTTCTGCTATTTCACACTTTGTAACTTTTCCGGTCTTAATATTGCGGCCTTCAGTTTCACTTAAGGCCACGAAAAATATTGATTTAAAAAGTTCTTTCACGTCCGTGATATCTGTAGACATAACAATTTGCGTCATGCTGCGAATGTACAAATTCCGCGTTATATAGTTTTTTGATTTCAGAATTCTCCATGAAGCTATTAGTTTTATAGTATGAGCTATATCACATTAAATGAATGCGTTTGCCAACGATACGTTGGTGTCATCAAACAGAAGGATGCAGCAATTCTTCAAATAATCACTTAGACTATTAAATTGAGTGAAGGCTTGGGTAGAAGCAGATAAAAGGGCAATGGAGTGATCACACACAACTTCCTTAGGTGATGCAGCGCCATCACGCTTCCATACGGCCAGCCAATGAAAGATACTATTCACATCATGGCGCTCCAATAACATGTTGCTCACAGAATACTGCATTTTGCAGTTATCGTCATGGAAGGTTATTTCATATAAAAAAATATTTCCCTAATAACTATTTCCTGGCGTCTTCAGCTTTCTTACAACGCTGCTTGTTGCATCAAAACATATTTTTGAGTATTCAGATTTTTCGCAGTAGGTTTTATAAGTAACAGTCTGAGATTGTATCGAATAACGCACGAAAAAAGGATCATATCCTAGTGATTTAATGCTGTTTGAATAATCGCTATTGTATACATCATCATGTGTACAGAAACTATTAGATTTCTGTCCAGCTGTTTCATTTTTTCCTGTCTATGCTTTAAGATTCGCAAAGTATTTAATGCAGGTAGATGGCTTGGCTCCCAGTCTCCAAAAATCATCCTTTTATTGGCTTCTTTTTTTCTGAAAACACTGGGAGAATTCCTTTTTTTTTTTTGCATAGTGCATCAACAGCTTTCTCTCTAAGGGCACCACTAAGCTTGCGTTTACGTCCAGGTTTACATTTATCAAAACCTCCTTTGTACTTGCAAAAAAAGTGATCTGATCTCCTGCAGATGGCTGATCATAAGCATGCTCCAATAGTTCTGATTTGAAATTTACGTATCGTCCGCAAAGTACTATAAAATGCCCTGATTCTTCATACCTTTGGCGCGTTTAAATGATAATGTGCGAAAAAGTGACGTGTTTTTCCAGAAATGTGTATTTACAATTTCAGTCCACGAATTCGGCGGCAAAATTTTGTACAAACGCCTTCTTCGGTTGGGATTTCTTGCGTCAGTGCATTTGTACGCAACACTCATTGGACAAATGGTATCCCATTCTTCTTCTGATAGAATAATTTCAAATTTTAGTTCATCTGGCGTAAATTCATCAGATGAGTTGCTGCACGTATCACTTTCGTCTGCGCTTTGAACTTCATATCATCACCTTGATTCGTTAGGTTCTATTCCTAATTTCTCCCAGATGTTTAGTCTGTTCAATTTAAATAAAGTGTACATGTGTTTACTAGAATATTTAAAATTCAGGTTCTCACTTATGTTGGACAACATCGGGTTTGATAGACGTTGTATTTTTTCGGCATCCAAAACATCGCCCTTAAAATTTGAAGCGACATTTAACAGCACGCTTTCTTCAACAAAAGCTTTTCTCGGCATTTTATTACGCTTCAACAAGGAAATGTCTAATTTTCACATCAATCTACTAATACTTCTTGCTGTAAATAAAAATTAATCACTCAAGAAGTCAAACGAACCAAAACGAACAGGACACCTGCCTCAGTTAAAACGGCCTCAATAAATCCTGCAATTAAGGTTTCCTTTGGGCCATACTGCGTCTATTCCTTTATGTTATAAACAATAAAAGAAAATGAAAGAATAAACACAGTACCTTGCTATGAGGCAAAATAAAGTATTAATCCAAAATTGCTACGGAGTCAGAACAAAACATGTGTTTCTCTCTCTGTCTCTACGCTTTGCGGAGGAGGACGGAAGAGTAGATGTTAATATGTACGTATATAAAGGACCAGCGAGCTTCTGCACCGAACACACAGGCCGAAAACTCCAAAAGTTCAGCCTCCGAAGTCGTAAAATCATTCCCAGGCACATTTCTTAAATACCAGTTACTTTTCAGTTAATGTTCGGCGACAAGATATTGGAAATGAGTAAATAAACACCCCCAGCTTTTAGTGCGATGCATTTCCCAAGTACCCGGGACACAAAGCTTTTAACCTCTGACCTGGTGGGGACATGAATCTGTCGCTGAAACAGAGACAAACACAAGAACCGTCTAAGGGGCAACGTTAGCACTTCGCATCCACGTAAAACATAAACAAGTTCTCACTTCGTGAGCTTAGCAGGAGCTCGGAAGAAATGAATTCTCAAAAAGTAAAGACGAAACTACTGCCGGCGTCATTTAACATTTCCTAATACTTCTAAAGTTAAAAGCACAACCTATGAGGAAACAATCTACATTCATAAAATTACCGTGTCTGTCTGTCTTTCGGTTGCCAACAGAGAAAACTACTCTGTGTGTCTTTCGGTTGCCGTAGAGTTGAAATTTGATATGCGCACAGCGCTTAAGGACATGATGCACCTCGAAGGCTTTTTTCATATTTCAGTTTGCTGACTTCTAAAAAGTCAGCAAACTGAAATATGATCGTGTGATATCTGTCTCATGAAGTGACGCAACAAGTTAATTTCATTGTTTTACAGTAATATGGTTTACTAAACTATTACCGAACGTTATTTAATGGGTGTGGTACAAAACGTTGGCGGTCAAAATGTCGACACCAAAATGTCTACAATTAAAATGATGACACCAAAATGTCGACACGGTGATAATGTCGACAGTCAAAATATCGACACGATCATAACGTCAACAGGGTGAAAATGTCGACAGTCAAAATTTCGACAGTCAAAATCTCGACAGGGTGCAGAAAATATAATTTTCCTAAAATCCCCATACAAAATTTTCCTAAAATCTACAATTTTTAATTTAGAACCACCAAATTTGGTATACTATCTCATGGTACTCTATTTTAGACCGTAGACGGTTATTGGAAGGGATCGGGGCCCGGGGTCAGGAGCTCCCCCATACAGAATTTTCGTAAAATCTACAGTTTTCAATTTAGAACAACCAAATTTGGTATAATATCTCATGGTACTTAGTCCGTAGCCGGTTTTCGGAAGGGTCGGGGCCCGGGGTCAAGTGGCCCCAATGCAAAATTTTCGTAAAATCTAGTTTTCAATTTAGAACCACCACATTTGGTATACTATCTCATGGCATTCTAACTTAGACGGTTTTTGGAAGAGGTCGGGCCCGGGGTAAAGGGGCCCCCATACAAAATTTTCCTGAAATCAACAATTTTCAATTTATGAACCACCAAATTTGGTATACTATCTCATGGTACTCTAATTTAGACCGTAGACAGTTATTGGAAGGGGTCGGAGCCAGGGGCCAGGAGCCCCCATACAAAATTTGAGTAAAATCTACAGTTTTCAATTTAGAACCACCAAATTTGGTATATTATCTCATGGTGCTCTAACGTAGACGTTAGACGGTTTTTGGAAGGGGTCCGGGCCCGGAGTCAAGGGGCTCCAATACAAAATTTTCCTAAAATCTACAATTTTCAATTTAGAACCACCAAATTTGGTATACTATCACATGGTACTCAATTTAGACCGTAGACAGCTATTGGAAGGAGTCGGGGTCCGGGGTCAAGAGCCCCCATGCAAAATTTGAGTAAAATTTACAGTTTTCAATTTAGAACCACCCAATTTGGTATACTATCTCATGGCACTGTAACTTAGACCGTGCGCGGTTTTTGAGAGGGGTGGGGCCCGGGGACAGAAGCCCTTATACCAAATTTCCGTAAAATCAACAGTTTTCAATTTAGAACCACCAAATTTGGGATACTACATCATGGTACTCTAACTTAGCCCGTAGACGGTTTTTGGAAGGTGTCGGGGCCCGGGGTCAAGAGGCCCCCGTACATAAATTTTTAACTACGGCCTCTTGGACTGTAGGTCGGGTATTGGAGAACCGTAGGTCGAGTTATTCGTGTAGTATTGGGTATTGGTGTTTTTCGAACGTTTTTGCATAAAGAGATCGTATCCTATCAGGGTCTTTGCTCTTTGCTCGTCCGTACTCTGCATTCAATTTGTCAGAGGTTCGGTCAAGACGCAAACTTTCTAGCATTATCACTCTTATTGCAGGGAAGGAAACATTCCAGGTGTGTTTCCCAGATGTAGGTATATGGATGCCCCCTCTAATTTTATTTGCAAAAATATTCGCTATTAATCATCCGATTTAGACGATATTTAAAATGTAGGGGTTTTGCCATGTGCTAAATAGAATGCGCATAAAATAACATACCCCTTACATGGAAAAATTCGGAGATACTAAGCTAATGAGCATGTTAATTAGCTTATTTAGCATTTTCCTTCGCATCATGTGAAAGTTCCCTTTGTGGGCTTTCCAACGGTACCTTACTTGTTTATATGCGTCAAATGGTTTCAAAGTTAAGGGGGCTGGCTCGTGGGTTTTTTTAGGTCTGCAGCTATGTGATATCGAGTGCATGTGACTTGATATTGGCATTGATCATCCTTTTCTTACCGTTTTGAATTTTGAATAACTGGAACTCTTTATTTACATTACATTGTATTTCTGCTTGATAAGCCGCCCGTTGGTAGTGAAAGTTAACGTTTATTAATTTGTTTTCATTACACCATTAACTGGATATTTTTGCACTTTACTGTTATCTACGGCCTCTAACTTAGACCGTAGGTCGGGTATTGGAGTGCTGAATTGTGTTGCAGTTCTTAAGCGTAAAAAATGGAACTTTTTACAAAAATTTTGAACGGAGCACTTTGACCCCAGGTCCCGATCCCTTCCAAAAACTGTGTACCGTCTAAGTTAGAGTACCATGAGATAGTATACCAAATTTGGTGGTTCTAATTGAAAACTGTAGATTTTACGAAAATTTTGAATGGAGAGCCCTTGAGACCATCTCCGACCTCATTCAAAAACCGTCTACAGTCCAAGTTAGAGTACCATGAGATAGTATACCAAATTTGGTGGTTCTAAGTTGAAAACTGTAGAATTTACGAAAATTTTGTATGGGGCCTCCTTGACCCTGGGTCCCGATCCCTTCCACAGGCGGTCGCTAAATTCCGTGATATAGCATACCAAATGTGGTGGTTCTAAATTGAAAACTGTAGATTTTACGAAAATTTTGAATGGGACCCCTTAACCCCGGGCCTCGACTCCTTCGAAAAACCGACTACAGTCTAAGTTAGAGTACCATAAGATAGTATACCAATTTTGGAGGTCCTAAATTGAAAATTGTAGATTTTATGAAACTTTTGTATGGAGGCCCCATGACCCGGGGCCCCGACCTCTTCCAAAAACCGTCTACGGACTAAGAGTAATATGAGATAGTATACCAAATTTGGTGGTTCTAAATTGAAAACTGTAGATTTTACGAAATTTTTGAGTGGGGGTGGGGGAGCCTTGACGCCGGGCCCCGACCCGTTCCAAAAACCATTTACCGTCTAAGGTACAGTACCATGAGATAGTATACCAAATTTGGGGTTTCTAAATTGGAAACTATAGAATTTGCGAAAAGTTTGTATGGGGGGACCCCTTGACCCTGGGCCCCGACCCCATCCAAAAACCGTCTACAGACCAAGTTAGAGTACCTTGAGATAGTATACCACATTTGGTGGTTCTAAATTGAAAACTGTATATTTTACGAAAATTTTGTATGGAGCCCCTTGACCCCTTCCAAAAGCCATCTACGGTCTAAGTTAGAGTACCATGCGGACATTTTCTGACGGCGTCAGCATTTTGATTGTCGACATTTTCTGACGGCGTCAGCATTTTGATTGTCGACATTTTGACCCTGTCTACATTATGGTGTCGACATTTTGATTGATTGTCGACATTATGACCGCCACCGTATTTAATCGCGTTCTACATAAACGTAACCATATCTTATTGCAATCTTGCGTAATTAATAACAAGGAACTGTACACAAATTACACTTAAAATAATGCTAGTGATCCGAATTTCTTAGCGTAGAATATAAATCGAAGTTTCCAAGCTTTCGTACATCAACCAGATGGCTTTTTCAAGGAAGTTAGACAGCTAACTTCAAATTGGATAATGGAACGCTTCAACAATTTGAAAGTGGTGACTTGCCTAGACAATAGGCGCAACTGTGACATGATGTAGACATGAATAGGCACAAATGTGATTAGACATTCGAAGAAACGAGGTCACGTTGATTAGGCACGTGGTACTGTGGTAGAAAACACAGCATTATTTGAAGAATTTATTTCAAATGCGTGGCAATTCAAGAGAGGCGCTATCATTGCAAGCTTCGTTGTTGGTCAAGATTTCCAATGCTTCCCGAATGGCAGTAGATTTAGGCGTGGAGTGTGAAGCTAATTTCTCGATATCATTCCATATAGGATCAGCGGACTTGAACTTGACCTCTCTTGATAGGGAAGTGGTCATTTTACAGGTCTTTTGTATCACTTTCATGTCCGTTGATTCTAATTTTAAAAGAACTTTTGGTCATTCCGATGTAGTATCGCCTGGATAGTGCATAGGGATTGCATAAACACATGCCTCATTGAGAAGAGGATGCTTGTCAATATTTCTCCCCACTTTGTTTCAAAGGTAACGGAAAAACGGTTGTGGTACAAACGAAAATTTTTGCGGTTCATTGGAGCACAAATGTAGCATAAACGAATGAGATGTGGAAATTATAAAATTTCTGAAGTTCGGCTTTCCGTTTCTGCATGCCATGCCAACTTTATTTCGCGTATAACGAAAAAACGGTTTTGATAAGAAAAAAAAATTACGTTTCATTTGAGCACAAACGTAGCACAAACGAATGACATGCTGAAACTTCTGAGGTTCGGACTTTCGTTTCTGCATGTCCTTCTAACCTAACTTCGCGGATAACGGAAAAACGGTTGTGGTACAAAAGAAATTTTTTGCGGTTCATCCGAGCACAAACGTATGACAAACGAATGACGTGGAAATTATGAAATTTCTGAGGTTCAAACTTCCGTTTCTCTATGCTCTGCCAATTTTTTAGTGGATAACGGAAGAACGGTTGTGGTGCAAACGGAAAATTTTACGGTTCATTCAAGCACAAACGGATGACATGCTGAAATTATGCAATTTCTGAGGTTCAGATTTCCGTTTCTTCATTCCCTGCCAACCTAATTTCGCGGATAACGGAAAAACGGTTGTAGTACAAAGGAAAATTTTGCGGTTCATTCGTGCACAAATGTAACACAAACGAATGGTATGTTGACATTATGAAATTTCCGAGGTGGGGGCTGCCGTTTCCGCAGCCTCCCCCTCTCCCCACTTTGTTTCGCGGATAACGGGAAAACGGTTGTGATACAAACGAAATTTTTTGCGGTTCATTCCAGCACAAACGATGAGGCTGTTTAAGTTTTAAAATTTACGAGGTGGAGGGGCTGGTCAAATGGACCTCCGTATTTCGCGGATAACAGAAAAACAGTTGTGGTACAAACGAAAATGTTCGCAGTTCATTCGACCACCAACGTATGGCATGTTGAAATCATAAAATTTTCGGGATGGGGTGGGGCTGCCGTTTCCACAGCCCCCCCGCCCACTTTGTTTCGCGGATAACGGAAAATCGGTTGTGGTACAAACGAAAACTTTTGTGGTTCGTTCGAGCACAAACGAATGGCATTTTGAAATTTCTGAGGTTCGGATTTCCGCATCTGCATGTCCTGCCAAATTTATTTCGCGGATAATGGAAAAACTGTTGTGGTACAAACGAAATTTTTTTGCGGTTCGTTCGAGCACAAACAAATGACACGTGGAAATTATAAATTTCTGAGGTTCGGATTTCGTTTCGGCATGTCCTGCCAACTTTATTTCGCGGATAACGAAAAAACCGTGTTGGTACAAACGAAAATTTTGCGGTACATTCGAGCACGCACGTAGCGCAATAGAATTACAGATTGAGAGCAAGATATTTCTGAGATTCAAACTTCTGTTTCTGCATGCCCTAAAATGTTTATTTCGCGGATAACGTAAAAACAGTTGTGGTACAAACGAAAATGTTTGAGATCATTCAAACACAAGTGTAACACAAAAGAATGACATGCTGAAATTTTCGAGGTGGGGGCTGTCGGCTCCACCCCCACCCCCACTTTGTCTCGCGGATAACGAAAACACGGTTGTGGTACAAACGAAAATTGTTGCGGTTCATTCCAGCACAAACGAATGGCCTGTGGAAATCATGAACTTTCCGAGGTTGAGGGCTGCCATTTACACAGCCCCTGCCCACTTTGTTTCGCGGATAACGCAAAAATGGTTGTGGTACAAACGAAAATTTTTGCGGTTCATTCGAGCTCAAACGTAGTACAAGCGAATGGCATGCTAAAATTATGAACTTTGTGAGGTTCGGACCTCCGTTTCGGTATTCCCTGCCATCTTAATTTCGCGGATAACGGAAAAACGGTTCTGGCACAAACGAAAATTTTTGCGGTTCGTTCGAGCACAAACGATCAAACGAATGACATGCTGAAATTATGAAATTTCTGAGGTTCGGACATCGGTTTCTGCATTCCCTGACAACCTAATTTCGCGGATAACAGAAGAACGGTTGTGGTACACAAGAAAATGTGTTGCTGTTCATGCGAGCACAAACATAGCACAAACGAATGCCATGTTGAAATCATAAAAAATTTCCGGGGTGGGGAGCTGGCGTTTCCACAGCCCCCCTCCACTTTGTTTCGCGGATAACGGAAAACCGGTTGTGGTACAAACAAAAAATTTTACGGTTCATTCGAGCACAAACGTAGCACAAACGATCAGGCTGTTTAAATTTTAAAATGTTTAAAATTTGCGAGGGGGGAAGGGGCTGGTGAAATGGACCTCTACTTTTGACGTCAACAGCTCGTAGCCAATGAAAGAAAGCACGTGTCGTGAGCTGGCTTGGAGGGTATATAAGGTGTGCTGTAGGCAATCTCAAAACATATCACTCGTTGCTGTCATGGATAAAAGGTGCGATTTATCAGATTTGAAAAAAGAGATGATTATCGGCTTTCGGGCCAAGGATGGCAGTATTTCTAAAACAGCGCAGTTTGTGAACTGTTTGCGTGCTGTTGTAGTTAAAGTGTATCGTGATTGGAAAAACGGCACCATTGCGAATAAGCGACGTGGAAACTGCGGAGCACTACGTGCCATTGACGTCAGAGGTGAACTTCTGCTGCGAAGGTGCGTGAGTGCCGATCGACATGCTACAGTGGATCAACTCACTGGCCGAATGAACCAGGGGGCTACAGGGAGTGTGTCTAGAACGACAGTTGAGCGAACCCTGATGCGTATCGGGCTCTGATGCAGACGAATGGTCACTGCACCTATGATAACGAAGGTGCATCGGCAGAAAAAGCTTACATTTGCACGGCAGTATCGGAATTGGATCTCCGCTGATTGGCAAAGGATTGCATTCTCCGGTGAGTCACGTTTTCTGCTTCATCGAACGGATAGACGTTGGCGTATAAGGCGAGAAACGTCGGAGAACAAACATTCTTTAACCATTGCTGGCAGAAAACAAGCTGGTGGGGGCGGCATTATGGTTTGGGGAATGCATTCGTGGCATTCACTGGATCCACTCATACCTGTTGAAAGCATTATGGACCGAATTCGTTTTGAATCCATCCTTGCAGACCACGTACACCCATACATGCTGATTGTCTTCCCTGGGGCGAATGGTATATTTCAGAACGACAATGCGACGTGTCACACAGCTAGAAATGTCCGAGAGTGGTTGGAAGAGCACGATGAAGACTTCAGAGTACTTCCCTGGCCCCTTAATTCCCCAGGCTTAAACCCAATTGAGCATCTGTGGGACCACCTCGATCGTGTTGTTCGCTCTGTGGATCCTCTACCACGCACCCTCCAGCAGCTATCAGATGCACTGCAGTCAGCATGGCTCCAGATACCTGTGAACACCTTCTAGCACCTTATTGAGGGACTCCCAGCCCATCTAGCTGCTATCAGCGTTGCACATAGCGGTTACTCTGGAAATTAGCTGGTGGTCACAATAATGTGAATTGACCGTGTATATAACTACAACTTATCAGATCTTGACGTTTCTTTGCTGCAGCAAAGATCCGAACATTTCAGACACCCTTTTTTTAAATTTATTTATGACCTTTACTGACAGTTGGATGATAAAAGAATTTCGGCATGCTTTACACGTTTCGTATTTTACAGGATGGAATGGTGACAGGGGGATGGGGATTTCCAATCGCAGGACCTCTGTAAGTCTTTAGACTCCTATTGAGTCCGACGCCTGAAATTCAGCAGGCAGATGCTACAATGCAACTAACTGGCTTTGGAATGCACTCTCTTATCAGTTGACAGGTGATAACACATTTTCAGTTGCGCCCAACATTTTCTAATATTTGTTTTCAGTCTAGCTGTTTAGGTTGGGTACGAAGTTTTGTTAGAAAGATCTGGTCGGTGGCGCAACAGGAATTTCTTTATGCGGTGGCCCAAAATATTGAAGATGCAAATAAAATAACTTAGGGAAAACGTCACCTAAAGCACTGGGGAGCGATAAACAAAAAATCTCAGCTATTTTATTAAAAATATATAATGAATAAATTTAAAAATGAGTAGCGAATGACAAACAACTAAGCACGGAGGACCAAGCAACACCTTATAGAGAGCCCCCTCCGCGCGCACACACACTGAGTGCGTCACTGAGTCTGCTAGTACACTGCTGGCCACCCAAAATGCAACACCGAGAAGGACACGAGATAGCAAAGCCAGATTTACTGGACACATAACAACAGATACAAAGATGAAACGATTGAACTTAGAGGCCCGTACGACTTGCGGAACACGCAGACATCAATAGTTCGTGTGGCCCCCATGGCTGGCAATAACGGCCGCTACACGCCGCGGCATCGAACGAAAGATGCTTTGGATGTGGGCTTCGGGTATGTCGATCCAGGCTGCTTCCACACTTTGCCACAGTTCATCAGGCGTAGCCGCGGGTGGTGCTTGCCGGACCACTTGGTTACCGATCAGCGACCAGAGGTGTCCGATGGGCGACATATCGGGAGAACAGGCAGGCCACGGCAGCAGTGACACCTGGTGGGCCGTGAAGAATTGTTGCAGGATGCGTGCCACGTGCGAGCGCGCATTGTCCTGTTGAAACGTGGCCGTTGCCAGGTCCTGCAGGTAAGGGAGGACTACAAGCTCCAAAACGACGGAGATGTAGCGCTGGCTGTTGAGTGTACCGGCAATGCGTACCAGAGGGGTGCGGGTGTCATATCCAATTGCACCCGAAACCATAACGCCAGGCGACGGACCGGTATGGCGATGCATAATGCAGGCGTCATACAGTCTCTCACCACGGTGCCGCCACACGCGGATCCGCCCATCGTGGTGTTGCAGGCAGAAGCGGGATTCGTCGGAGAAGACAATGTCGTGCCATTCTTTTGTCCAGGTGCGGCGTTCAACGGCTTACTGCAGCCGCACTCGCCGGTGGTGTAACGTCAATGGTAATTGGAGTAATGGCCGCAGTGCGACAAGTCCCCGCTCCTGCAGACGACGTCGAACGGTACGTGCTGACACAGGTTGTTGCGCAACACATCCTAATTCCTGCGCTAATGTTCGTGATGTGGCGGTGCGAGCCGTCAATGCCCACTGCACAACATGCCGGTCCTCTCGTTCGGTGGTGTGCCGTGGTTGCGGCAATCGCTCACGTCGGTCCGTCCGTCCCTCCTGCACCCACCGAATCTATACTCGCCTCACTGTGGCTAGATGTCGTCTCACACGGGCGCCGATGTCTCAGTACGATAAACCGCTGTCGCGATAAGCCACTATTCGTCCTCTGTTGAACTCCGAAACGTGCTGGAATGACTGCCGTATTCTGCGACGAGGCATCAGGAAGCTTCCCACGCACAGGTCCGGCAGCACAACACAGTTCCACTACTTACCCCCGCCTTCTGTGCACCCTTCTTATAGTGCTTCTCGGCGTGCCGGGCGCACATGATTTGCATATGCCCTGCAATGCTAATCGTTTGCATGTCCTCTCACGGGCGACGCATGCTGCGATTTTCAGGCCAATCGGATGCTTCCTTCTTGGTGTTGCATTTTGGGTGGCCAGCAGTGTATTTTGGACTTTTTACCGAGAAAGGTCCATAAACCTGGAACTGATGAAACGGACGCTGGCTCTGCAAAGTATGTAAGGTTTGTCGATGTTAACTTATTCTCTATTTACGTAGTCTACTCTCATATTTGTGCATTTCCGCTTACGAGAAATGTACAGTTACTACACACATGTTTAAAGCCTGTGCTACAAAAATAAATAGACAAATAAACGGAAAGAAGTACTGAAAGTTTTATGAAATAAATAATATGAAGTGATATTGAGATTCATTGTTTGACAAATCCTTTCTGTGTAATTTCGTTAAATGTCGGAAAAAATAACTGCAGCCTGAAATCAGTGATGTAGGTCTAACATAAAAAGTACATGAGCGGTGAAGGGATTAGGCAAAAACATCCCAGGAAGAACTTACTTTTCCATAGCGAGCTACTTCAGGTTTGGGGCGGATTCTAAACCTGTGATTTTCAGCTCCCGCCTTTCTCACGTGGAAAGGGGGAAGGGAGATATATATGACGTACCACTGAGGTGATACAAGAGTCAGAACGGCAAGTTACAGGGATAAGCGAAGGTCAGTGTGAGAATAACACTGACCTTCGCGTTATTCTCACACTGACCTCCGCTCGAGTTGGGAGAATAACTGGCTTCGGAGCGAAATTTGTCGATTTGAATTCCACTACCGGCAAAAAGGGCTTATTTTCACAACCTTCTGTATTTATCACTAATAAATATCTACACCGATATTAGCATATGCGCTGTAGATAAAATTTTTAACCTTTAATTTAATTAGTAGAAACACGTAAATAACTAGAGCAGTATGTGTCTTCATTTTGTCTTATCTAGCAGGGCATATAGATTTTTACTATCAAAAAAATTTTAAGAGCTCCGTAGCTGTTTTCTCTTTAATTTAATTGCTAGTTCTGTACTTAAATTTAAATCGCAAGTAATGAAACCTTTTGCCACTAAGGAATTTTTTTACTCTTCCTCAATTCTTAAATAAACACAAAAATCGTTTAAACGGCGTAAAAGAGATCAACAAATAATAATATGCTACCATATATCAAATTTTATTCAAACATTAAATTTACGGTACAACTTAATGTTCGCAACTTATTACAATTTTATAAGTACTTTAGTCTATCCCTCAACTTTGTGCTAAAAACATTGTCAAACTGCTTTTCCCTAAAAGTTCGAATTTGCTAGGGAAAATGGTAATTTTTTCTTCTCTGAGCTTGGCTGCAATATGTATATTCTGTCAAATCGCACATATATATTTACATAAATATACAATATATGTACAGGACTTTATCAAAGTAATGGAAACATAGACTGTGGCTAAAGTTCACGCAATGCGCTATACGCAAATTACGGGGATGACGTCACCTGCGATGTGAGGTATATAACGGGGCGCAGTATGATGTCGGGTTTCACGTAGCGGTGCCGCATAGTCGCAGCCGAAGCATCTGTTGTGGAGCAATTGTCGACAACGCCACATCTCAGTGACCTCAAAAAAGGCATGATCATTGGTGAGTTCCTTGCAGGGGCTTTACTATCTGGAACAGTAGAAACAGTAGTGTAACAAAAGAAATTGTGTCGAGGGTTATGAATATTTATCAAAAGGATATGGGATCAGTGTTTCTTCCAGGCATACATCCGAGAGGGCTAAGCCCCCCCCCGGAGACTTTTTAAGTCACCTTGCAAAATGTTCATTAAAACACTCTACAAGCTAAAATGAAACAGAAAGTTTAATTTCTTTTGATGCGAATATTTTTCGAATAACATTTTAAAATATTTTTTCAAGTGTGATAATTTGTTTGGCTCAAAAAAATAGATTAAAAGATAAACTTTCTGTTTTTCAACATATAAAACTGGTGTTAGGAAGCTGACAGCGACCAGGTCAGGGAAGAGATTTTAACTATGCAGCTTTGTTCCCCCGTAATGTCCCATCGAAACGACAGTTAAGAAATCCTTCCTCTCACCCCCCCAGCAGGAAGCAAGCGTCGCCAGCTGAGCATTAACGTACTGACCTTAACTCGGCTGCACACCCACTCTTCACAGCTAAATGGTTTTATTACTTCGCACACATGTAGGATGTGAAAATAAGTAGACACGAGACATCTTGTTAGAAACCTCGTTAAGCGAAGCCACTTATCAGCATTCAACATCAGTTTCTCTTTGGGGACATTTTTGCATCTCAGCAGTACTGGCGTCCATTTCCGAGTTTCACTCCCCCCACTACCACTTTCGAGGCTCAAGGATGTTACAACTTACAGGGATTATTTTAGACTTTCAGTTAGCGCATCAGCGGCAATCACGTCACGTTTGCATTTAAGTGCAACAGGGAGCAACCGTTTCTCTTGACCACAATTCAGTCCCCCTTTCCCCAAAGAGAGTTGCTGTGGACAAAAGGGGGATCTTTTCATTTGGACTTAGACACTTCTTTCCTTTCCCTCACACACTGGCACAGCCGGCAATAGCAGATTAGTAGTAAAATACAGTGTCTCTTTCTTCGCGTCGAACGATTAACACGTGGAAGCGATAAATTTCCAGTGTCAAACAGCACAGGAAAGGAAGACACTGTTAGGATGGGATAAAGCGAAATTCTACACTTTATATCCACCTTTTTACATGTTAGCTAAGACACACATCGGGGGTGCGCGTAGTATAACTTTAATGAATAGATTTTCACACGATTACATTGGTCAATCTTCAGTGTATTGGGTGGAGTCTGAAGCAGAGATTATGGGGGGGGGTGAATTAACAGTCACCAGTCAGTAGTACGCTTTGAGGAACGAAAGGAAAAGGAAGGTAAATAGGAGAAAAAAAATCATGTTTTCGCAACTTGAGAGAAACTTTGTGGTTTGTTTATATAAAGGATATGATGTCTGCCAAAAGGAAAGTTTCGCAATCATCTATCACTTCTTTTATTAAAATTCAGAGAACAGATGATGCCAAGGGTGAAGAAGTGGAAAATATTCCAGTAGCAACCAAAGAATCTACATCAACGTTAACTGAAATTTCAGCTGATGATATTTACATAGCTTTGCCTGGTACCGGTAAAGTAAAAGAAAGACCTTTCTACAATAAGGCTTGGGAGAAGAAATACACATGGCTGTATGAAGACAAAAGCAGAGATGGCGCGTTTTGTAAACTTTGCGAAAAATTCATGAAGGATGATGTAAATGTTTTGCAAAAAAACGGTGGAGTATTCATAACGGTACCATTTACATCGTATAAAAAAGCGTTAGGGAAAGATGGAAAACTGGAGAAACATCAACATTCGTCAGCCCACATTGCCAGTGCAGAAATGGAAAAACTAAGATTAAATGCCTTGAAAAATCCTGTGAACAACCAAAGTGAAGAGCAAAAGAAAGAGAACAGGGAAGCACTTAGCGTGCTAAGTCGAAGTCTGTATTTTTTGATAAAACAAGAAATAGCCCACACAACTAAATATGAGCCTTTAATTAATAACCTGCTTGTAAAATGTAATCAGGATCTCGCAGACTGGAAGGCAGCACAAAGTGAACGATCTACGTACTGCACAAAAAATACAGCTTCAGAGTTATTGCATTGTATTGGCGAAGTCCTTCGCTCCAAAATAGAAAAAAATATCGAATAAAATTTTTTCTCTCATGGCAGACGAAAGTACTTCTCAAAAAAATGAAATGTAACTCAGTATTTGTGTAAGACACGTTGAGAACAACTATCCCGTTGAAACATTTTTTTCTTTGGTTAAAAAACTAAACGGTTTGTCTGAAACTATAGCTAATGCAAAGCTATTGATTATGAAATTAGAAAAGCAAAAATTAAATTACAACGATATTGTTATAACGAAGTGAATTTCTCCGTCATTTTTATCCGCGCCAGGATTCGAACCCGGGTCCACTCATTCCGGAATAAGTTGCTCTACCAATTGAGCTACGCGGACATTTTATTCTGATTCCTATCTGCCTTTATGTCGTGTGCGTCCTTCTGGCAGGTACGTCACATCTCCTGGTACGTTACATCATCTCCCTCGTGTGCGTCCTTCTGGCAGGTACGTCACATCTCCTGGTACGTTACATCATCTCCCTCGTGTGCGTCCTTCTGGCAGGTACGTCACATCTCCTGGTACGTTACATTGTTGCTTTTGGCTTTGATGGAGCATCAAATTTTTCAGGTAATACAGCGGGTGTTCGAAAAAATTATCTGAGAAAACTGGCAGGGATATACCTTACATTCACTGCCGAGCTCATATTTTGTCATTAGCTGTTGCTTGTTGTCGCAACAAAAATCCTAAAGTTAAAAGATTGTTTCACACATTAAATGACATATACAAGCTTTTCAGCCAATCCCCAAAGAAAGAAAATATCCTCCATGAAATCCAAGCAGTGATCAACGATCCTATACTGAAAGTCCCTGAATGTATAGAAGTGCGGTGGTTGAGCCACTACAGAATCGTAAATGCAACGAAAAGGAATTTCTCGGCAATCATGCTCGCTTGTGAAAATATACAAAAAAAGGGAGCAGATCTTGCATCTGCAGCTGGAGGAATATTACTGGAGTTGAGAAATAACAGTTTTTTTATTATCTTAATCGTTATGGATGAAGTACTGAATGCTGTATCTAATTTGAGTAGAAAACTGCAAAAAGTGGATGTGCCCTTTTCATCTTTAATTCTGCTGATAGAATCCACCAAAGAACATTTAAAAGACATAGCAAGTGCATGTGATGATGAAACGAGCGAGCTTCGAAAGAATATCTTTGACTTGATGAAGAAACCTTTAGAACTGTGTGGAAAATTGTGTTTAACCGAAGACGAAGCCCCCAAGCAAACATTTAGACACATGCAGCAACACATACACTGGTGTGCAAAAATTAAGGACGAAGAGGAGAAATTAGCATAACAGCGGAACGAGCAGGCAGAACGGACCGAAAGACCACTCAGGAGATATACTAGTGTCCGGTACGGTAGAACATGAGTATATATGCAGCATAACGCGCGGGGGGATTATCGGAAGGGTAGAAAGCACACGGGCGGTGTACGCTCAGCAATTCGGCGAAAGCTATTGCACGGTGTACAGCGTTTTTTGAACGACGTCGAGTTGCTGCCACCGTGTGATATGGCCAACACACGAAGCGTTTATATTCTTTGGCCAACAGGCAATCCAGTAGACGACATCTGGATGACTTTACCCGAGGTCGCGTCATTGGGAAGTTGGAAGAAGATCAAAGTGTGACTAGTGGGGCCGAGGAGTTCGGGATCGCTCACAGCATCGTTTCACGAGCTTGGAGAGCATTTCAAACGACAGGAACAGCTACCCGAGAGTTTAGAACTGGTCGTTCACGAGCAACCACCACGGCGGTGGACTGCCGGTATATTGTCCTACAGGCGAGAAGAGACAGACGGCAGACAGCGGGAGAAATCGCAAGGCACATGCAACAGACAATTGGACGTCCGTTATCGCGTTTTACCGTGGCCAGGAGGCTGCACAAAGGTGGTCTATTTGCACGACAACCAGTACGATGTGTGCCATTAACGCCTGCTAATCGGAGACGGCGGTTTCTGTGGTGCCAGGAACACAAGAACTGGACACATCAGCAATGGGGTCGAGTTCTCTTTACGGACGAGAGCCGATTTAGTCTGACGAACGATTCTGGACGTATACATATCTGGAGAGAGCAGGGAACACGCAATCACACCTCCAACATCATCAAAAGGGACCGGTTAGGAGGTAGCAGAGTTCTCGTTTGGGGCAGTATCATGCTTGGTAGCCGTACTGACCTCCACATCTTCCAAGGAGGTTCAGTCACTGGTGTCCACTATTGTTCCGAGGTTCTCCTGCCTCACTTTAGAGGTGCTATGGGTCCTGAGTTCCTCTTCATGGACGACAACGCTACACCTCATCGTACAGTGGCTGTCGCAGAGCTGTTGGAGAGTGAAGATATTCAACGCATGGATTGGCTCGCAAGGTCCCCGGACCTAAATTCAATCGAACACGTGTGGGACCTTCTCGGGAGACGTTTGGCAGCACGTCACCAGCAACGATTCCGCAGCTGCGATTGGCGCTACAAGAGGAATAGGCCGCGATGCCTCAACAGCTCCTTGACAACCTCGTCCTCAGCATGGACAGACGTTGTAAATCCTGCAACGCAGTCAGGGGTGATTATATCCTCTACTAAAGACTGGATTTTTCTTGGCAGCCGCCTGTCACGTGGACGTTTCTGTCCAGTTGTGCTCGAAGCTACCTTTTCAATAAAGTGCCTTTGTATACTTTGAATTCCTTGTTTGGACGGTTTTGCTCACTTGTCCCATATTCTTACATCTTGGGGATCTAATGGTATGATTTGAGTCGATGCGGAGCACTTCTGCACGACGTTACATTCGAAAAACCGTCTCGTCCTTAATTTTTGCACGCCAGTGTATATACGAAAAAATTAAAAATTAATTCTTTGGAGTTTGCCCCCTCTCAGATTTCATTCGCCTCCCCGGCGAAAAAGTTTTGAAAAAACCCCTAACTACGAAGGGTACTAAACAGCTACCTCCACTACAAAAAATAGTCTCTAGCGTTTTGAGCGAAAAGCATCAGAATTATTGCTTAGAATCCATTTTTATTTTCTCGACAGTTTATCAGACAAAATTGCTATCTAAAAAAAATTCCGGAAGTTAGAGCGCTTTTTGAAATAAATTTGTTGTGAGAAGTTGCTGAATCAATGAAGAGCTTCGCACTTTCGGATATTTCTGCCCACTTGGGATGCAACTCGGACAGGGGGAAGGGGTGGAAGATATCTCCCAACATTAACAACACAAAGACAATAAATTACTATCGGGGAAACTCGAAGGGTGCTTTACTTAAACAGGCAGTAGGGAAAGCAGTTCGGCCTCCACCAGACCCCCACTGCTTGTGAGATGTGTGTGGTGGTAGTGGGGGGAGGGGGTTTCTTGGGGTGTCGATCGACAAATAAAACTGAAAGAGTTAATTTTCGAAATAAAAATGAAATTGACAGCAGGTTGAGGTACGATCATCATTAAAAATTTAATTTCTTAACACGACAGGGATGGGCATCGCCGGCGATTGAGTTAAACCCCTTGAAATGACCATTCTTTAAGTGTTTTTTATATGATGTTTCACCGAAATGGAATATATATATATACATATAACATCCAGTTGCTGCTCAAGATTTTTTTATTTTATTATCTTTTTTAATATATAGAAGGATTTAGGGGATGCTTTCTTTTCTTTTTGATTTATTTTTTATTGTTATTTTTATTTAGGGTGCTTTGGGATGTAATTACAGCCTCCAAACACAATAGCGACGTCATTGAAAATACTTGAGCTCAAAATAAATAAAACCAATTTTGAAAATTCGCTACCAAAATGGTTCAAAATAAAAAAACAGCAAAGAAGTGTTTTACAAGAAAATTCAAAATTTGACATTTTTCTATTGTTTTTTGGGGGGGGAGGGGGGTAGTAAACATGGCAGGGAAAATTCATTCTGTTTGCAAATGGAATTACCAAAACATTTTATTGTACATTAGGGAAATGTATTTGAAAAATATTTCTAAAAGTGAAAGTTTTTCAAAGATAATTCAGTATTAGAATTAGAAATAAATCTTCTACTGGCACAGCGGACCACTAGAATTTGCAAACCACTTGTCCGTAAAAAAAAAAAAATTAAAGACATTTACAATATATGTAGGAAATAATGTATCATTTCAATGGAATTATATACAATATTTATTTTTAAACCTACCATTAGTTTACAGCCTAAAAAGATACCCATACAGCAAGGTAAACGAAATAGAAATTCATTTTTTAACTTGCTACAAATTAGAAAAAGAAAATTGCTCATCAGCAAATGAACAAGGAAACGGAAATATTTTTTTGGTGAATATTAATATTTTTTTAAAATAAGATTCAGCCTGTGTTTTTATAAAAGCATCCAGCGATTTTATTTCCAAACGTTTAAAAAATATAACGAAAAATTACGTGGATTACTTAAATAAACAGGAAACGCAAGAAATAAATATATACATAAAGGTGACAGAAATCATACGTTTCCGTCTTTTTATTTGTTTTATTTTTGATAATGGTTTTAAACATTTACCACATATTAAGAAGATATGTCAAACACAATATGGGGATGCCAATCACGGTAATAATATCCCTTACCTTGTCTTGAAATAATTCTCAGCCATTTTCCCCTCAATTCAGCTCTGCTGGGTATCTGATGAAAACTCACCACGTCGCATAAGGTGTTTGAAGAACAGAAAGGTACACAGTACAGCACCATTGTAACGTAGCGTAGGTAATGAAAATCAAACAAATGGAGAAGGCCAAGTACTTAATTGAAGTAAAAATCAATCAGAAATAATTTGAAACTCGTGAGCTTAATCCAAGTGCAACAAAACGATATCAAAACATGGCAAACCACGTGAAGCAACGGCGGGAAATGACTTGCGAAGTGTTTGTACGTAAGCTACTGTTTGTGCGGATTGCTAGCGCCGCTCGTGGCCCAAATCAGAAACTTTGCTGTCAGACAAGTTTTTCGAAAAACGACAGGCATTTTCTATTACGTAGGCAGAAATGGTCTAATCGTTGGCTTCTGATTGGAGTATAGTGTCGGCACAAGTGTTCCTAAAGTAGTACACAGCTGTGATGTGCTTTTGTTAATACATCAAATACTAAAATTATACACTGCCGGACAATTGCTAAGGACGGATGACAACAGCAACAATAGCAACCATAAAATGGAAGGCAGGAAAATGTGGAAATTAGCATAAGTGCGGGATACAGTAAGACGTGCTGTGCGTATGCAAATTTTGGATTGCCGAACTTGTTTGTGACGTCATAGCGCCGATAAGAGATATAAAGGATTTGACGCGTATTGACCGTTGTTGTTCAAACGCAAAGTTGAAAGGGAAAGAATCAATTGACGAACTTGTAATTTTCAGTATGTCTTCCCGACATCACCTAGATGATTTTACGCGTGGCCGTATTATTGGCAAGATTGAAGAAGGGCGAAAAATAACAGATGTTGCCAGGGAGTTCGACGTCAGCCACAGTGTTGTTTCAAGGCTTTGGAAATCATTTCAAACAAATGGAGAGTGTAGCAAACGTCACGGGGGAGGTCGTGTTCGCAGTACGACACCTGCAGAAGATCGGTACATAGTGCTATCAACAAAAAGACACCGGCGCAGCACAGCTAGTGAGGTAGCAAATCAGTTTATGGCTGCTACTGGCAAGCGGATCTCCCGAAAAACTGTCGCCAGACGTTTGCATGAAGGAGGACTATACGCCCGCCGTCCTGTTGTGTGCATCCCATTGTCCAGACGTCGCCGTACCGCCCGTTTGCAATGGTGCCATCAACATCGCAATTGGACTGATAACGACTGGTCTGCTGTCCTCTTCTCAGATGAGAGTAGATACAGTCTATCGTCTGATTGTCGACGACAACTGATCTGGCGTGATAGTGGTACTGCATATTGTCCAGCAAACATACAGGAAAGGGACCGATATCCGACATGTAGTGTCATGGTATGGGCTGGCATCATGATCAATGGCCGTACGTCACTCTATGTGCTTCCAACTGGGACTATGACTGGCCAACGATACATTAATGATGTTCTGCTACCTCATGTTCCGTGGTGGTGTCGGCGATAGATTCATTTTCATGGACGACAACGCAACATGTCATCGAACAGTCGCTGTCCAGGAGTGTCTTGAGAGCGAGGATATTCAACGCCTCGTATGGCCAGCACGTTCTCCAGATCTGAATCCCATTGAAAATGTGTGGGATGCTTTGGGGAGGAGTCTTGCTGGTCGCCAATGCCCTCCAATAAACAAGGACACCCTCATCCGTGCACTGACAGAGGAATGGGATAAATTACCCCAACAGCTGCTTGATAATGTTGTGCAAAGCATGACACGACGTGTGGAATCTTGCATCGCCCTCCATGGTGGCCATATCCCGTATTGACATCTTACGCCGGAACGCCTGCGGACGGCAATTGCATTTTTTTCACGTTTACGTATTCTGCACAAAATGGCCTGTTTGTCCCTTGAACACGTTCCAAAGCCTTCTGGATTTCAGAACACAATAAATTGTCTTTCTTGTAATGTCCTGGCATTCTGACATTATTTTATTTCACTTGGCATCCAACCACACTTACTTTTTTATGCGCTATATAGCCGTTTATGATCCGTCCTTAGCAATTGTCCAGCAGTGTATAAATTGCTTAATTCATTGAGCTAGAACATCTGCAATTGGACTTTCGAGTCATAGACTAAATACCGACAGGAAATTGTTATGCAATTATTTTGACAATATTGCCCAGCTGCGCCGGTGACCGAAGCGCCGGTTTATGATCATTCGTTTAAGGGTCCAGGTTCGAATCACGGTGAGGCATGGTCATTGTGTTTGTCTTACGGCACTGGCCCTCTCTCTTCCCTGGAGTTAGTGGACCTAAATTAGGGACGAGTGACTGCTCATAGCGCATTGAGTTGCTCACGGTGGTCGTTAAACCTGCAATACCGCCCCAGTGGTCTTTTTTTTTATTTGGAGGTTTAACGACCACCGTGAGCAACTCAATGGGCTATAAGTAGTCGCCCGTCCCTAATTTAGGGTCACTGGTTCCAGGGAAGGGAAAGAGCCAGTGCCGTAAGACAAACACAACATCCATGCCTGACCGGGATTCGAACCCGGACCACTTACGGACGAATGATCAGAGGCCAACGACTTAGACCACTGGGCCACCGGGGCGGCCCCCAGTGGTCTAATCGTTGACTTCTGATCATTCGTCCGAAAGGTCTGGGTTCGAATCCTGTGGGGCATGCATGTTGTCTTACGGCACTGGATCTCTCTCCCCTCCCTGGAACCAGTGGCCCTAAATCAGGGACGGGAGACTGATTATAGCCCATTGAGTTGGTCACGGTGGTCGTTAAACCTCCAATCAAAAAAAAATTGTCCAAATACAGCAAGCATTATTTAAAAAAATTTGACGCAATTAAAAACTTTTTTTTGGTTGGAGGTTTAACGACCACCGTGAGCAACTCATTGGGCTATAAGCAGTCGCCCGTCCCTAATTTAGGGTCACTGGTTCCAGGGAAGGGAGAGAGAGCCAGTGCCGTAAGACAAAAACAACATCCATGCCTCACTGGGATTCGAACCCGGACCCCTTTCGGACGAATGATCAGAGGCCATTGCCTTAGACCACTGCGCCACCGGGGCGGCGCAATTAAAATCTACAGTTATGTTGAAAGCAAATTACTTCAACAGCATGATAGTCCACCAAAGAACTTTGGGTTAACGGTCAGCTAGGAAAATATGTTAATAAATGTAACGCAATATGCTGTGGCTCTATAATTGCAAAAGTATGTACATTTTGCTTACCTCGCTTTTTTTTATTGATGTATTTAAACGGAGGTTGCTTTGAATATATTACCTTTCCTTTTCAAATGTTGTGTGTGTGATGTGCGTTTAGTTGATTTTCTGTTGGAGTTGGCGGATTTTTAGTTAATTTTTGATCATGGGAGTTGGCAACCTTGCACCAGATTACCATAGCAACTTCCTGTGTTAGGAGGAAACAACGTGGGATTTCGTTGGTAATAGCAAAGATTTGTTGCCTCGTTTGGTAAAGAATTTGACGCACGTTCATTTTTCTTTTGTTTACGGTTACACGATGTTTGCCTGTTGTGAGAACTACAGGATGTCCTTGCCAGATATGTGGTTGTTATCACAGAGGAAATATATTTGTTAGGTAATAAAGTATCATGCCCTGTGTTACGACACTTAAACAGGAAGCGTGTTTTCCGTTTGTTGGTGATAAGCCGATCGGTAATGGATGACGAGATGTTGATTCCAGCAAAGGATTCTGTGTGCCGAAGGATCTTGAAAATGTTGCAAGAAAATTTCTCGAAAGTTATCTTATTTGGGTGCATGGCGGTTTTGTTCGCTACTGTGATCTTGGTTTCAACAGTTCTTAGCAGAAGTAGTGTTAAAAGGTCTTCCGGTTCTGCAGCGTTTTATAAGGAATTTAATAGAAGCAATGACCCTTGTAATGATTTTTATTCCTATTGCTGTGATACATGGCTCCAAAACCAAACTTTAGGTGATGAAATACTTAAAACACATTTTTCCATTCTGCAGGAAGAAGTTAATAAAGAGCTTTTTGATATTTCTGAAAATCTTACAGATACTTCCCACTTGCCATCCATAGTTCAAAGTGCTTTACAGTTTTACAACTCATGTGTAAATCCAGTGAAACCTACTGAAAACAATTTACAACCTCTTCTTACATTTTTTAGCTGTATTGGAGGATGGCCTGTTCTAAATAATACTGTTTTGTGTAGAGATAATTTCAGTTGGTCAGAAGCAGATGATAATGATGGTTTCAACTGGACCAAAGCAGTTGCTAAAACAATAAAAGTTTTGGGAGTACAGACACTGATTGGATTTTATGTAGCAGCTGATGACAAAAATACAAGCCAGAATATAATTATATTAGGTCCTCCTGTTTTGAATAATGAGGCATTATCAAGTCCATCAGCTTCTGCTATATGGATGGTGTATATGATAATTCAAACATTAAATTTTGCTCCTATGCCTTATAATGAATTCAATAAACATTTTGATGAAGTAAACAAGTTTGAAAAAGCTCTGCGTAATCTTGTTAAGCCTGTTGATAAATTGAGGATTTCCATTGGAAGTACCAGGATGTCAATTGGTGAGTTGCAACATGAAATTCCTCAGGTGAATTGGCTTTACTTTATTCAGTCTATTGTGAATAGTTCATTGAAAGAGAATGTTATTAATGATAAGTATGAGGTGTTAATACACAACATGAATAGCTTAAAAAGCATGATTACTCTCATAGAAGGCTCATCGTTCTCTCAGAGGACTATTGCAAACTACATATGTGCAGTTATTGCTGAAGAAATGTATATAGTAATATCAGATGTATTTGAAAATTATGCCAATCTTTATGGCATGTCAGTTACAGAAGTAACCCAGAAACGGAAACAAATGTGCTTTGAAAAAATGTCCAGCCATTTTCCTTTAGCTTTAGATTACTTATATGTACAAAATAATTTGGATTTTGATAGAGAGAAAAAGTTCAGAGCTTATTCATTATCTTAAAATGGCCTTCAGAAATCTTACAATGGAAGCTGAATGGCTTGATAATGAAACAAAATTGGCAGCTCTTCATAAACTTAATTTGCTGAAGGAAGTTATAGGATACTCTGCCACACTGCATAATGCCAGTACACTTGGTGAAATATTCAAAAAATTTCCAGCTATGTCTTCAAATGCTTTGAAGAATTATTTTCTAATAAGTGAGTTTTCTTCCAAGAAAGAAATAAAAAAACTAGGATCTGTTAATCTCAGGGACAAGCTTTTGCCTCCCAGGTCTGTATCAGATGTTGGAGCATATTACATTCTTAACTGGAATACACTTGTGTACCCTTTAGCAATGCACAACAGACCTTTTTTCCTTAAAAATGGCCCATGGTACTTAAATTTTGGTGCTGTTGGTTCAATTATTGCTCATGAAATCACCCATGCCTTTGACACTCTTGGTCATGAAAGAGATGGATATGGCAATTGTCACAACTGGTGGACTAATTCTTCTCTTTTAGAATATAAAAAGCGAGCACACTGTTTTGAAAAGCAATTTAACAAGTACAAAATTAATGGTACTAATAAATATGTGAATGGCACTAGAACATTAGGTGAAAATATAGCAGATAGTGGAGGTTTAAGACAAGCTTATGTAGCATATCAGTTATGGAAAGTTGAAAATGGAATAGAAAATCCATTACCAGGTTTTGAAGACTATACTCCAGAGCAGTTATTTTTTACAAGCTTTGGGTCCATATGGTGTACAAAAATATCTCCTGGTATAGAACTTGGGTTTTATAGAAATACTGTACACAGTCCACCTAAAGTAAGAGTTTCAGGTTCAGTTTCAAATTCCAAAGATTTTGCAGATGCCTTTAATTGTTCAAAAGGAGCTCCTATGAATCCAGTGGAAAAATGCATGTTGTGGTAGTCGTGTATAGCACGATTTAATCATCCCCATTATTTGCATTTAGTTGGTGTACATTTTTACTTCATTAAATTGTCCATTTTTCACTGTGAAACTTAGACATATGATAATTTGCATTTTTGTTTATTGAAACAAGTTCTATAACATGTTGGATATAGTTTACTTCATTGAGAGAAGCTCTTTTAGATTGAAATGTCTTAGCTTACCAATGTTTTATTGTTGAAAATCATTTTATCTCATGAAGTACCCAATGGAATCTTTTTTGCTTTAAGTAATATATTTATCACTTGTTGACAACATAGTTAACAAGAAGCAATATGTACAGATTTCTGTGAGTAAATACTGCTGATTTAAAAACTGACTGAAACTTGTGTGTGTGGCCAATACCAGTTTGACTTACCAGCACAACATAAAATTTAATTTTTTTCTTCTTCTAAGCATTTCTGTTGCTTTGGATCCTAGTAATATAAAAGTGCTTATTATGTTTCAGGGGGGGGAGATATGAGTTTCTCTTACCAAACAATTTGTTGTAAAGCTCACCTTACTTTGTCATGTATCATTTTCACAGCACTTTAAATTTGAGTGGTGACATTGAGGCGAGGTCCCATTCAATTGCTTTCTCTATGAAACGTACAAGGTAATGGGGAATTTCTGGTGATTTCTAACAGAGCTTGTGTGTTTTCAGCTTGCGACATATTATAGAGGTGATGCATATGTCAAGACGGCAAGTAGCAGTGATAAGCCCTTGCTGCTTAATCGAGTAAGCATTCTGCTCTGGAGCAGAGGAATAAGGGTTCGAGTACTGCCACCAGCAGAGATATTGTTTGAATTTCACATTGGAGCCCAAATGTAAAAATGTGTCTACTGGCCACTAGGTTCTTCGAAAAATGTGTTCCTTCCACGCGTCACCTGGAATTATACTTGAGGCAAAGCTAACCTGACTACACTTCTAATGCTGTAAAACCAATTTACTGACAAAATATCTCGTGTTTCAGGGGTGCCATGTGTCATGGACCCTTCCTAAGGCAAGACAAAAGGAAACTTCCCACATTCCATCAAGATGTCCCCCTTCAAACCCCACATCTTCTTAACCTTCCCGACCACCAGACAAACGATTTCTCAATGAGCAGGGGTACAAAATTTTTCCGAAATCTGGAGGCCAGCTAAAATTTTTAGTGGCCAGACACTGGACCCGCGGGTGGTGGGTTGTGGGGGAATATAATATCAAAGTTGTGTACACTTCTGTCCAAGAAATTTTCTCTCTCTCCCTGGCAGGAACCCCCCCCCCCAAAAAAAAAATTGGTACTTTTTTTTTTTGTCTGGGGCTCCCAAATTCTTGAATAACCATAATTTTCGTCGTTTATCCCCAGACCCTGGAATTTGCACAATTTTTTTCTTTTTACTTCCCTATAATCTGCGCCGGCGTATATTCACAGATCGTGACATTCAGAAAAAAACAAAAAATCATCGTATAATCCGCACATCACAAATGTTGATCCAGAAACGGAATTTTTGACAGAAAAGTCGGTCACATAAAGACCCTGGAGTCCGAGAAATAAAAAAAAACCAATCTAATTAAATAAAAAAATTCATTTTTAAAGGAAATTTTTTTAAATATATGTTTTTCTTCAGACACAAAAGAAGCTTCGTGGCCTGGAATCCATAGAGCACAAAATTTAATCACGGCGATGCAGCAGCTCTAATTGCATTACACTTTGCCAATGATGAAACGCTGATACAGAACAATTAATAGAAATACCGTATATACTTGCGTTTAAGTCGAAAGTTTTTGGAAGAAGGTTGGACTTCCATGAATTCTCCTGCGGAGTTTACCGACGAGTTTGTTTACGTTTTAGACAGCGGCTATTCGCGTGTCACTGCGCGCTAGTTTTCTGACCATTTGAAAACAATTGCATAGTAACACGATCATATCCACAGCTGTGCCCCCACTTTAAATTTAAATTCGACAGTAACTGAATAGTTTCCTTTTCGAAGACATCATAAATAGCAATGAAGGATACTATCAGCAACAAAGACTTTGGTCAAAATGGTGAAGGAGGAACTAAAATACAAGGCACAGCGCACACGAGATCCAGAACGTGAAACTTAGAAATGAGGCATGCATGTGTAGGTTCGTGCAGCCAGCGCTGTGCATACATTTTTATTGGGAAATTGACGAAGAGAGGGCACAAGCACGGTCAGCGTTTTGTCATTCCCAACATTACAAATACAAAACAACTCCCGCCATCCCTCCCTACAACTTGAGCAGTCTTTCATTACGACACCCCCTCCTCTCCGCACAAACTCCTGAACTGCGGAAAATTTTTCTGAGGGAGTTCCTTTTCCAATTATACTCCCTCTCCTGCACAATTACCCTGCGGATTTATTTATTTTTTAATCATATGACCGCCCGCAAAAACTTTTTTTTTTTTTTTTTTTTTTTTAAGTCGGCGTTTATCCGCGTATTATACGGCAAACATCATTACGGTACATGCTTTTCAATGATGTTTTCTGTAGTGGCCCGGACAATTTTTTTGG
This sequence comes from Macrothele yani, assembly GCA_039090855.1. Lineage (NCBI taxonomy): Eukaryota > Metazoa > Arthropoda > Arachnida > Araneae > Macrothelidae > Macrothele > Macrothele yani. The sequence continues at coordinate 76,226,181 of CM077016.1, forward strand.
TCGCCCTGGGCGACCATAGTTTTTGACCCCGTCAATGAGTATTTTAAAACAGTAACCACGAAGAAAAGACCAAGCCATTATCTCATCCTTACCCTCAGGCCAATACAATTCTCCTCTCCTGCTCACAGTAAATATCCCCTATGTATACCCTCTCTGAAGTGACAATGACATTGCCAAAATGTGAGTATTTGTATTTTTTAGAAACACGACCAAAAAACTGGGATCTTTGTTTTTTTTACATATGTATGACATTTAGAATATCTATATATCTATGTGCTTTTTTAGGTCTCAGTTCAAGCTTGAAGAGGAGTTTTTAAACTGGAACTATATTATGCAGTGGAAGTGCACACTCCATAGCTTTAATTGCATAGTCAGGTTAGCTTTACCCTGAGTATAGTGAGCAGGGGTCAGTCCAGGTGGCATTTAATACCTTTTGGAGGTATCGTCAAAAAAATATTTTAAACTGTATTATATCTTCACTTTTCGTAAATTTCTATTTTAACAAAAATAGTTTAGTGTTGGAGGCATCTTGAATGTTGTGTTTAACTAACATGCTTTTTTTTCTTGTCGTTATGAACTGTTTTCAGTAAAACGGTCTCTAAAAGATGTCTCAATCACTGCCCAATCACTACCAGCAACTGAGGCGATGTTCCCTGAAATGCACCCCAAAGCATTTTGTGAGTATTTTTTTTTTTTCTGTTCTGGCAGTCTCCCTTTGCATGCACTTTCCAGGGCTAACACAAAAGCAGGGACGGGCACATCAATGTTGGACATCAGTGGACACTGATTCCCAAAATATCCACACGTCGGTAGGATTGATAGAAATTTTCGATGTATAGGTGAAAATCATGATGTTTTGCTGAAAAGCCGAAGAACTCACATCATTTCCATCTGCAGCAGTAATAGGCGCATCGATGGATGAAACTGCTGTGTTCAATATACTGGTGATTGATTACTCACCAGTTCAACATTGAGTACCCAATAATATTTGTTAAAACCTTGATGTATTGGCAGAAATCTTCATGTTTCTTTGATGCATGGGCTCCTATAACATCGATGATAAAAACTCTATTTTCGGTGACAAAACATTAAATGAAACCAAAAAAAATGCTAATTCACGATGTAGAGATCAGTGCTGAGACGGGCCAAGCCTGAAGTCGAGCCTGAACCGGGCTTGGGCTACGTAATACCTACTGGAGCTCGGGCTCAGACTCTGAGAGATAAAGATTAAAGTTGGTGATTTTTTTCAGGTGACCAAAATCTAGTGGTCACTTTTCTTACAGCTATTTCGTGTTGTATACACATTTTACCACTGCACTGTACACCTTTCATTTATTTAGACATGGTTAAATTTAAGCTTAGTAGTTACAAGGGCCCACTGTCTATTGTTCAGTGCAATTAAATGAATAAATATAATCTTAAAAGTTATATTTTTCTTCAACCACATCAACCAAATTTTCTAGATAGTTTATTGGAAAGATAATTTAATCATTTTTATTTGGTCTCTTGCTATGTTCACAAATAAAATCTCTCAATCTCTCCACCATAAATTGATAGCAGTGGATGGGTCAAAATTTTCAAGCAGTTTTTTTGGCTTACTTTATTTAACTGGCTGTATTTTCTAAAGTCATTCTTTGCATGAGCATTGTCTTGTCATCAAGAACATTGCCCACAATGCTTGCATTCTGGCTGTATAGCTTTCAAAAATGAATTTCATATCTTATAGCAGAATCATTTTGTGGTACAGCTGAGATTGGGAGAAATGTGATACCAACCTGGTCACTTTATTTTACAGACTCACAATGATTCCTGACCACTAACAGAAAATATTCAGTAATTTCCTAGATTTTTCTAATAAATATTACATTAAAGACATTGATAAACCTTCACAGGTGTTGAAAAAATAGTAATGACGAAATAAGAACACTTGCAGAGTATCCTGATTCCATCGGATTCTGTCCGATTTTCGAATCCAGTGTCAGTTTTTTTTTTTTTATAGAAAACACGTTCAGTTTTGATAGAATTTTAATCATTTTTCCTGTTTGCCCACAACAGACCTTTCAAATACTACGAATTCTCAATAGTCACTACGAAAACTGTCGCTCGCTGCGGAGTACGGGAAACATCGAATATACTACGGAAATAAAAAATCTGGTTGTCGGTTTTCACCCCTTCAGAAAACGTTGTTTTGGTAGAATTTTAATGATTTGTCATTTTTTCCTGTTTGTCCACCTCAGATCTTCCAAATGCTACGAATTCTCCATAGTCATGACGGAAATCGTTGATCGCTACAGAACAACTTTGAACAAATGTTATTCAACATTTGTTCAAAGTTCATTTTCATGTTTTCAAAATTCTAGCATTCATCAAACATTTTTGGGACTGTTTATTGGATGTTTTTAATGTCGCGACATTTGTTCGATATAATTTGGGTATCTTCATGCCGTTCGTCGCCTGAATATGATTGTTTTAGTACGGATGAAAATCTTCCATAGTTTTTTAAATTTAGAATTTTTCTTACCCCAAGATACGCCTTTTCTTTACTTTCTGGTTATATTCTCATTTGTTATATTTTTTATTATGTTTCTTGTTTTTAATATCTTCAGTAAAGAACAACTTCGTATTTTAAAAGTTTTTTTCTAGTGAGCGCAGTTTTTGTTATTTCTAACAGCCTGTTCTTCAAAACCAATCAATACGGAAAGTATTTTTTCTTTTCTGCTTTTTTAAAGCTAAATTAAATTTCAAATTTGGTACTTCTGCCCATAATGGAATCGGCCTTTTCTGTGACTTGTAAAATGACTATCACGGCAGAGTGAACGATACAGTACTGATTTTTGATGTTTAATTTCGCTGAAAAACTTGTGTTTACCCATTCCTTAGTAACACTTTACTGTATTAAGGGGCAGACAAGAGTTTTTTTATTTTGTTTAAAGCGAACTTCACACATGCAAAGGAAACACTACTCTGCGTGGAATGAAAGACGGCACACAGCGGCAGAAAGTGAAGTCCCGATTTTCTACCTTTGATTTCTTTTTGTAAACAAAAGGGAAAATGCTTGCCCATTTTGTTTGATGATAAGCAAGAAGTGCCTAAGCAATGGAAAATCAAGCATTTTCAGAGAAGCAAAACTTTAAAAAATGAGCTTCTGAAGAAGAGTTGTGATGCCACAGTTCCATCTAAAGCCACAGGTGTCCATTCCCGATATGGTTACTTTGTGCCCCGACTTAAGTGGAAAAACAAATATCCGCCCCTGTTCTTGAAGAGTGAATCTATAAATAGATCGTACCCACTTATTTGCAGAGGAAAGGGCTGTTTTGCACAGCGCGTGAGTTGGATGATTCAAAAATGCATTTCCTATATAACAGGAGCGTTTTAAAAAATGCAAATAAATTCTTTAGCAATGAAAAAAGGCAAATTTTTGAGCGTGGCCACTAAAGTAACTTTTTCTACTGGACATTTTATTTTATCCAGTCGCCACTTGCCACGTGGCGACCGCTAATTTTAATCTTTACTGAGAGAGGGAGAGAATTTTCTTGTTGTTTTTTTAATGTGATTTTGTATGATTTAGCACACAAGACTTTTTTACACTTTCCACCGGTAGTTGTTAAATCGAATTCTTCGGCAACTTGGTCTAGATGGGGAGTGGGAACTCTATTCATTCCGGGCTTGGGTAACAAGTACTATAGGCCAAGATTCACCGAATTTCTGCAAAGGAAAAGTTCCTTTAAGAACTATAGATAATAGATAGCAAGCTGATGAAATTTTGCTCCCTACCTCAACGGGGCAGCTCCTTGCTAATTCTATGTGCCTCCCGATTTTTCCTGATGCCCGACCACCTGAAACATTTCAGGAAGAAATGAATGGTCAAAGAAACTATAGAAACAGATATTCATCCCTTTCCCACTCCGCAGTTGAGAAAGACATCAGTTAATTGTACTGGGAGGAAAGGGTGGGAGTCTGGAAGAGGAGATGTTTTTTAATGTCTAAACAGGTTAATCACAGTTTTCGGGCTTGTTCGGGGCCGGGCTCTATCTTGAAATATAAAATTCGGGCTCAGGCAGTCTAGGGCTCTTAAAATTGAGCCCGAACTCAGCTCTGGTAGGGATATTTTATTACCTTCCTCTTTAAAAGAATGCAAGAAAGATAAATTAATTTACTTTGTGTTGAAAATATTCTTTTGCAGTTTCAAACATTGTTTATCACTTGCAAAGCATTGATGTCTTTTTCCTCATATCCTTACTTGGATTAATTTTTGCCGTACAGGCCGGGATTCCAAGAATATATTTACAGTTATGAGGTGAGGAGCATGGTGGGGAAGTGCTGACCATTCACTTTAATGGGAATCAGATTGTGACGTAGGATGGGATTTCTGTTTTGATATTTTAGTGAGTTATTTCTTTTCCTTCATCACTTAGAAATTTTGATTTTTGAGCCTCCCCCCCTCCCCAGTGATCTCAGTTGCAATATAATCACAGTGTTGTATAAAAAATTGTATCGGCATACACAGTCATCAAAACAGAAAACTTGCTAAAACCAGGAAACTGTGAACCATGATTAGTAATTGAATAGAAATAAAGTAATAAATAAAAAAACAACTGAAAACATAATAAAACAATGATACTGTCAGAATAATAATTATAGAGGATTTAAATTACTCTAAACTCAAAAATAAGCAAAATTCACAAAAATAGGGTAAATTTCACAAAAATGGGTATCATCGTTAAAAACCTGGTGAGAATTCCTTCTACACAGAGTTATTTCAAACATAGTTAGCGGCTAACCCGAAAACCTACAATTCTTCCCCTGCCTTTCTGAAGGGGGATGTATCTGACGTACTACAGAGGTGATGCGCATGTCAAGTAGAAATGATAAGCCCTTGCCGGCATAGCTTAATTGGGAAAGCATTCTGCTCTAGAGTGGAAAAATGAGAGTTTGAGTTCCGCCACCAGTAGAGAGGGAGTTTGAATTTCACAAACTATACAATGACACATGTTTACTACCTTTAAATTATACATTTCATATACCTTTTTCCTCATGTATTAGTCAAAACTTAATTAGAAACACAATCACCTTTTTAACTTCATGGTGATGGCAACTTAACAGGGTTTCATTGTGATTGCTTGCTGTGAATATAAAAGGATACAAATGGTAAAATAAAAGAGTAACTAATTACTTATTGAATGACTCCCCCAAAACTTTTTTTTTATTTTCAAAAGTGCAGTGAGTGTTTTTGCCATTTAAGGCTGAAAATCAGGGCTTGAAAAATATCTGAGAAGTTACATGCTCAGGTGGGCATGTGCAAAATTTTTACCTGCCCAGGTAGTTAAAGCTGAATGCCCAGGAAAATTTATCTTTTAAGTTTACAAATTAGAAGTCTCATCTCTTTTAAGTTAAAAAATATGATAAACTTTTTAGTCATCTTTTGCATTGAATTTTTAAGTGTCTGTATTCAAAATGTTCAGTGCACAAAAGTGTGTATCTCAGGTTTTAAGAAAGGCAATGACACTGAAAGCAGGTATTTGAGAAATTAAGTAATGCTGCCATGTTCATAAATTTTTAAAATATATCCTTGTTTTGCAGAAAAATCAGATAAACATAATTTGAATATACAACAGTTTAAATAGTATAGCAATTATGAATTAAATGATTTATGCACAATTCCTGAGCTATGCGACAGCAGTTTTTTTTGTACACTTATCATAATGCTTGCCTTTATCAGTTTCCATTAAACTAACAAGGTAGGTTCCAATTCTGAAATGACATCACTCAGCAATGCAGAAGATAAATTTGTAGCTACTGCTGACTAGTTGGGAATTTTACATATTTACTTACTACACGTTAGTCTTCGCTGGATTTTTTTTTGCTTTTTTTTTTTAAATTGGATATCCATTCCTTAATGTATTAATCAACTGTAGCTGAAGTGACAAGCTGCTGTTTAGATAAACTAAGTATCGGTAATGTTTGCTCTTCTCCTAGCTAACTGGAACGCATAGTGCAAGCTCATTTTTAAACGACACTTAGCCTTTGTTTCAGCAGCATTGCTGTTTGTTCTTGGGCCGCAGCTTCCATGCCATTGCTTCTTACCTCACTTGCTTAAGTTACCTAACCTCACCAAGGGCTGTGCAATATCCCGTTGTCATTCGTTCCCCTACACATTGCTACCTGCAAACATTTGGAGAAAACCGATATATGGCCCCAATTTCTGGATCTAGAGCGTAATATAATTAAAGAAATGATATTCTCCTGTCCTTGGCACTCCGTAACAATAATAGAACTTCTGGTGATTTGCAATGAAATGAAAAAAATGATATGTGATGACAGTCTTTCTTCTTAGAGCAGGAAATTATCCTTAACAGGAATTAAATCACTTAAGGCTTTACCCAGATATATTTAATTCTAGTTCCACTTGAAGATTCTTCATTTAATCTTCCTTTTCTCTTAGTTCCTTTGTTTTTTTTACAGATGTTTCTGGCCTCTGGATTATAGTCAATGCCTGTCCTCCATGTATATGCAGTGCGGCCACTGGTGCGCTGTAGCGCATAAATTACCCCCCCCCAATAAAAAACAAAAAAACTACCCATAACTACGAATTCTATGTGTCCTTTGGGACCCACGTTTTATTTCAGATTTTTTTAACATGCCATTTGGCAAAAGTCAAATTGCCGCCCCAGTGGCACAGTGGTCTAAGCGCTGGCTTATGACCGTTCGTTTGAGATGGGTCTGGGTTCGAATCCCGGTGAGGCATGGATGTTGTGTTTGTTTTACGGCACTGGTTCCTTCCGTTCCCTGGAATCAGTGACCCTAAATTAGGGGCGTGCGGCTGCTGCTTATAGCCCACTGAGTTGCTCAGCTCATGGTGGTTGTTAAACCTCGAATAATAATTTAAAAAAGTCAAATTCCTGGAATGAAAACAGCCAGCATTGCACTGTCCATCAAGATTATGTAAATATACAAATGTCCTGATTAATTTATTAAACCTTTCAGCTCTTTTAATCAATATTGGAACACTTGAAATTTAAAATTTAAAAACCAAACAAACTTACATTTAATGAGAGCACTGTGAACGATTATACTCTATTAAAAGTTGTACGTCTACTTCAATGATTATTCGTTAAAAGTAAAAAGAAACTGCACAAGGGTAGTCATCACACAGTTCCTATGTTTTGAAAAATAAAAACTGTTCTGGTTCTGATCTGTCTTAAAGTGCATTGTCTTTGTGTAGTTCCATTATGATGAAATTTAGTTGAAAATGATAAAATTTAATTCTGTCAGTACTTGATTTTTTTAAAAGTTTGCTTTCAAAGAGCATAAATTAAAGTGTCGAACAATGTACATTACATTTATTTTTCATTTGCTTATGTAAGTATAAATATTCATTATCTCTTGATTTTTTTAAAGGACCCAGAATATCTCACAAAATACCCACTTTTTAAAAATCTGTGGGTCCCTAGGAGCCAGCTTGATAACAATGCAATGGCAGCTCTGTATATGTACATTGAGAACAAGGCCTGTTCTCAATGTATATGTTCATTATATATGTACATTGAGAACAGGCCTTGACTAAAATCAATATCTGTAAAAAACCAAAGGAACTCAGAAGAAAGGAAGATTAAAAGAAGATACTTCAAGTGGCACTAGAATTGAATAAAAGAAATTCTCCATTCCAAACTTCTTTTTTTTTCTAAAATCTAGTTACCCGGTTGGGCAACTAGATTTTTTTTTACCTGCCCAAGCCAATAATTTACATGCCTCGAGCATGGTATTTTTCAAGGCAATGGAAATATTTGGCAAAAAGTTACATTTATGCAGTGCAGTCAAACCAATATACTGTGGCCAGAAATTGTAAAATGATATATCTTTATGGTTTACAATACTTTTCACAGGAAAATTTGTGTTTAGCCCAGAGCTGGAAAAATATGTTCCAGATCTAGGAGCCCAGTAAAATGAATTCAAATTCCAAAGAACAGCACATAAACGCAATATGTGGTGATGCTGCTGCAACACAAAGCAATATAGTGCATTTGTGGCCATTTTTTTTTCACCCAAACACCACTTACTGCTATATAAAATTCTAATTTAGTCCATAATTTTCTTTCCCCAGTCACTGCTCTCAACAAAGTGAAATTTTAGATTTTGATTTTACTAAAACACAATTTGTTGAAGTTAGAATCTGCACATATAAACTCAGAATCAAATTTACCATCGTATAATCAGTAGAATTTGAGATTCAGAATTTGTTTTTCTGTTACTGTAATCCACAGGCCATGAAATTCAGAAACAAATAAAAAAAATTGTTACTCATAATCCAGTGCTGCATATATACAATCTGTAAATCAGGAAATTCAGGGGGAAAAAAATTGTATAATTTGCAATGACACATACCTGTTTTGTTGATCCTGAATTGTAATTTCTGACAGAAAAGTATTCACAGGATGACCCAAAAGTCCAACAAAGTGAGAAAGAAATGTGTTGTTCTTATTAAGAAAAAGTACCTCATTTTTTAACTGTGGAAATAACTTTTTACGGGTTTTATAGAGGTTATTATTCAAAAAAGTTGGTCAAATTTTTGAACTAAAGCTTAGTTCATCATCAGGACTACGTCATTGGAGTAGTTGCTGCCACTCAGTCGGAAGTGTCCAACCTCAATTATCATTAATTGTGGTACTTCTTCTCTCTATTACTTCTAGTTTTCTCTTTACTAAGTTTGATTGGTGGGCAATTATTCTTATTGAGTCTCAATTTATGGAGTGTCCACTTGCTTGTAAATGTCTGTCTAGCCCAGTTTTGTTACTAATAGCTACTCGGTGTTCTTTCATTCGGACTTTAATACTTCTTCCTGTTTCTCCTATATAGCTGAGCTCGCAGTTACAGTCGATGCAATATATTACTCCTGCTTGCAATTAGATGTCCGTTTTTTCTGTTTTGGAGCTGGCAGGGATTTCTTTAATTTGTTATTTAGATCTGTAGCAAGCCTGATATTATATTTCGCTTCGATCCTCTTCAGTTTTTTGAAAAGTCTCTTGTGGTACGTAATTTTACTGGTGAATTTGTGTATTTCCTGCTTCTTTTTTGGCACTTGTCTAAATAACTTCTTGATATATGGGGAAGGGTAATTGTCTGCCAATATTCTTTTTAATTCTTCTCTGTGAATATCTTTTTGAGCATCTGAAGAGACAAGGACTTCAATTTTTTCCAAAACTTGTCTCGCCCTATTTGACTTAATATAGTTAGAATCAAATGAGCAGAAGTCGAATATCTTTCCTGTGTTAGTGGGTTTTCTAAAAAGCTGAGTGAAGATTCTCCCCTCTCTTGAGGTCAAGGTTAAATCTAGGAAATTGATGCTATGGTTTTTTTCCAGTTCCAGGGTGTACTGCAAATAATTTTCTAGCGAGTTAAATTCTGTCAGTCAGAGAGGGTAGAGATTGGTCCACATTATCTACAATAAACAGGACATCATCCATGTATCTTACATAGAGAGCAAATATTGAGGGTTGTACAAGGATTTTTGCCTCTAGTTTACTTACATAATAATTTGCTAGCAGAGGTGCTAGTGGAGATGCATCATATTTTCTGTCAAAATGCTTGTAGTAAAAACAACATATTTCCATCTCTTTGCGGCTCTCTACTTGGGTATTGCATTACTTTTCCCTGTTGTTAACACATTTTGCGTACTGTGGTACAGTTTTTCCATTGTTAATGCATTTCTGATGCTTTTTCATTACCAGATTTTTTTTGAGTGCTACAAAACCTCCCCCTCCTTAAAACGGGTACATTATCCACAGACCACCACATTTAACATATAATCTGCGGATACTACTACTGAAATTACAGTATTTACTGCAAATTGTGAAATTTGAAGTAAAAAAAATATGGCGCCTAATTTCTAGGCAACCTGGTGCCTAGTATTTTTCCAGCTCTTGGCTAACCTATAGATCATACTCTGCTTTTGCATCACCATCTATCAGCATCTAGTGTGTTTTAAGCTATCTGGGGACTGCTACTACGTTATCTGTGGTTCATGACATTTTTCTGACCTGTCAGCTTTATTCTGAGCTGCGTTCTCCCTATTGAGGGGCACATTTATGATAATAACTGGCACCTAAAGTTAGTAGTGTAAATAATGTTTTTGATGGGGAAATTGTTCTGCATTTTGCAAAATTAGCATTATGTGATATTGCACGGGAGCCCTTCAGCAGTACGCTGTTCTTTTCCAAAGATATCACATGGAAGGGCCAGTCATTCAATCGGCCAATATTCCACGTGCACTGTAAGCAGCGACATTGCGCCTTCATGCAGCCAATTGTATTTGCCATTGGCCAGGACTCTGATCTTTGCCACATGGCTCATGTGTTGGCATTTTGTGCCATACAAGCTACCAGGATACACACTGATGAGTCATTACATTATGACCACCCCCAACCTAGAGAAATAAGCGCACCTGGAGACCGAACGGTGGCACAAGTGAAATTCACATAGCAGTATATATACAACCGAAGGGACCGGCTTTCAGTTAGTAGAGTGTTTGGAGTCAGAAAGGGAAAAGCTGCCAATTTATTGGAGTTTGATAAAGGACAAATTGTGATGGCATGGCACAGCTTGTGGGTTGTTCATGTGCTGCTGTAGTGAGTATGTATCAAAAGTGGTGCACAGATGGCCAAATGATGAACCATTGCGCAGCAGTGTGTCGTCCGCAGTTCATTGAAGCCAGAGCGCAGCGGAGACTGTCACGTATTGTGTACAGCAACCACAGGGCCACAGTGTGACAAATCATCCACAACTACAACAGTGGTGATCAGGGCAATGTGTCACAGTGCACAGTTCATCGCAGCCTTTTCTGCACATGGGCCTGCATGGTCAAAGACCCAGCCGGGTCCCCATGCTCACTGCACATCATTGCCAACAATGCATGAAATGAGCCCAAAATCATTGAGATTGGACCGTAGATGATTGGAAGAAAGTAGCCTGGTCTGACAAATCAAGATTCCTGGTGCATCACGTAGACAGCCGAGCGCGGATACGGCGATTACCAACTGAGACAATAGCACCTGGATGCACTGTTGGGCGGAAACAGGCCAGTGGCGGCGGTGTTATGCTTTGGGCAATGTTTTCTTGAGAGACTTTCGGCCCCATTATCCCAGTAGCACAATCCCTGAAAGTTGTCAGGTATCTGAACATCGTTGCAGACCAAGTTCACCCATTCATGGCAACTGTGTTACCTGCTGGTGATGGCCATTACCAACAAGATAATGTGCCATGCCACACTGCCAGAATCGTCAAGGAGTGCTTCGGGAACATGCTGGTGACTTTCTGTTAATGCCCTAGCCTCCAAATTCACCTGACACGAACATTTGTGGTTTGATTTGGAAAAGCAGGTTTGTGCTAAATCCCCCCCCCCCTAAAATGTACAGGAACTGGAGGACATTACGGTACCAGATATCCCAGGATACCTATCGCCACCTCATCGAATCCATGCCTCGCCGAGTGGCCGCTGTTTTGCGGGCTAGAGGGAGGTCCTACAGCTTATTCGGTAGGTGGTCATAATGTAATGGCTCATCGGTGTAATCTAAAGCTTGACCAGATTTGCAATTCAGACTAATTTGAATTTTTTCTGAATTGGGTAATGCTTAACATTTTATATTCTAAATTACTTGGTGAGAATTTGCGGCAAAATCTTTGGTAATCATTTAGAAGAAGGATGTACTCATTTCTACAAATTCTAAGTAACTCAGTGTGTCCATGTTAACATTTTGCTACTTAAACATGCATTTTAGGAGGCAGAAATATTTTATGTATTTTTATTCATGTAACTTCATTATAAATATGTCAAGCAGTCCTCAAGACACTCAGCGCAAAAGCCTACTTCCAGTTTATTTTTGTACAACAATCGAAACCACCAAGTATCATATGCAACAGGTATCAGCCATAGCAGCTCTCTTACCTAATGTGGAAATGGCAAAGCAAGTACAAAAGTAAGCGGGGGAACTTAACGTTAAAGACGAGAGCCTTGAGAATTACTCTGCTTGCAGTGCCAATCAAAGCAGCGGCCAGGGGGAAAAACAGAATGCGTGCAATGCATTGTGGGAGTACATGCCTGCTGAGCCAGAACCACGTGTGTATTACAATTATTATACTTTATTCATTATTCTTTTTGATACTGCAAAAATGTTTATTCCTCTTGCGGATAAAACTTCTACAGCGACTTTTGCTTCTCGAAGTACACTTATAGGATTCAATTTGGATCCAATACTATGAGCTCCACACAAGTTCCACGTGAATTCGTCAACAATAACAAATAACTAAAATATGAAAGAAATGAATACCAAAGAAACACTTGCCGATCTTTTCGATTTGGAAATCGAAAGAGCTCAATTTGTCTTTATCTGTAATTGAACAATCCTTAAAACGAAGTTTTTTCACTATACTGATACACTTATTCCCCAGAACGCATGCAAAAATCTGTTCCTAATGGTTTAGGACTGTCATGTGACCATGTTGGTTTGCCCCCTCACTGCCAGATGGCACTGAGGTTTCGGGGATCCACTATTTCCATTGGAGTTCCTATGCTTACCATGTACTCGCTTTGGGGAACAGGTTAAAGTGCATCTAAGATTTAACCTGGCAAAAGGTCACAAAACTATCATACTGCTTACTTTTTGACTGATTCATGCTTGTTCTATTACTGTATTAATAAATCAGTAGCATGTTAGGCTTAGCTAATCATAACATGCTTTGTAGAAAAAGCAGCCAGTTTTTGGGTATTGCAAATCATGTGACAGTTTGGCCAGTTATCCCATAGCTGCACTCCCTCTTGCTTGGAAGGGCACAGCTATGGAAGATAACTGGGACATCTTATAGTCAGTGGTTTTGAGAGTTGTACAAACTGGATGTTGGCTTCCCTGCTGAACATGGCACAGTCTACCCAACATATATAAGGGTCGCCCAAATGAAAGTGAGACTTGTGTAATAGCATCATCGCATAATTACACAGAGCCATGCATTTGCGTCGTTAGATGGCGTGTCATGTCAGGAAAAAGGCTGTTCTTGGCGGCACGTCTCAGTTTGCACGTGTGGAGGCAAGTTGACTACGTAGGATCATGACATTGATTCGTCCAAACAGGCCCAGTGGGCAGTTATGCAATTTTTGGCAGTAGGTGTTAGTGGAGCTGAAATTTATTGTTGTATGAAGGATGTGTATGGGAATGAGTGTTGGTCATGGTGTACAGTGTTCTGCTGGTGTAGTGAATTTTGTAAAGGATGTGTGAGCACGGAGGACATGCCGAGACCTGGGAAAGCACATGTGGCCATCAACCATGGCATTGATTGCTGCCATGGACAACCTCATGAAGGAAAATCGCCGAATCACCATCTGCGAGCTTGCGGCAACATTGTCCATGAGTAAGGGAACTGTTAACACCATTCTTTTTTTTTTTTTTTTTGATTGGAGCTTTAACGACTACTGTGAGCAACTCAATGGGCTATGGGCAGTCGCCTATCCCTAATTTAGGGCCACTGGTTCAAGGGAAGGGTAAGAGCCAGCATCATAAGACAAACACAACATCCATGCCTCACCGGGATTTGAACCCAGACCCATCTCTGACGAATGATCAGAAGCAATCACTAACACCATTCTCCATTGCCGATTGGGATACAGCAAAGTTTGCACACAATAGGTCACCAAACATCTCCAGGAGGAGCAGAAGACTCTGCAAATGGGTGCTTGCTTGGAGCATCTGCATCATTCCCACACAGAAGGGGGACAGTTTCTTTCCAAGATTGTGGCTGCAGATGAAACTTGGTGCCACCACTTTGATCTGGCCATAAAATAGACGAGTATGGAATGGCGGCATACTAACTCTCCACGCCCCCAAAAAGCTCAGTCCTCCTTAAGAGCTGGAAAAGTGATACTCATGCTTTTCTTAGATGAAAATGGCCCATTGTTGTTGGATTGGCTGGATGCAGGCAGTATGGTCAAGGCAACTACATACTGCAATACGTTACGCAACCTCAAAACGGCCATCAAGCGTAAGCGACCCAGTATGTTGTCAAATGGGGTTATTCTGCTGCATGACAATGCCCGCCCGCATGTGGCGACAGTGTGGCAATATTTGCTGTGGAGCTTCCGCTGGGAGGTCCTCGACTATCCCCCTATAGCCCCGATCTATCGCCCTGCGACTACCGCATCTTCAGGCCACTGAAAACTCTCAAGGGCCACCGGTTTGCTAATGATGCTGAGGTTTGGGACGCCGTTGAAGATCGGTTCCACAGCCAATCATGGATGTTCTTCACTCAGGGTATCCTATCCACAATCTCGTGCCACGCTGGGACACTTGCTTGAACCGACAAGGCGACTATGTGTAGTGGGTATGTAGCCCATGTATCACTCTTACTTCCTGTATGTTCACATATTCTAACCTATAAACCCTTATGGCAAAAAAACCCCACCAGTCTCAGTTTCATTTGTGCGACCCTTATAGTAAAGTCACACAAATTAAAAAACATGAAATATTACTTCTGTCACCCGATATGTTGGTTTAGCTGTGAAGTGAAGTAGTATGGCAAAATGGATTGCTTAGAATTTGTAGAAATGAGTGTGTCCATCTTAAAAGTAATAAAATGTTTTTCTAAAGATTTCTCCCCTAAAATTTACCTTTAAGCTCAATGATGTTAGCAAAGTATGTGGTGAGGATCTATCTCTCTGCTTCATGGATCAATCATTTCACAGAATTTAAACAAATTTCATTAACTACTGGATGTTTAAAAAAATATGAGTTACAAAACTTTTTTGTATTTCAATAACCGATAAAGATATTTGAAAAAAGTAAAAAAAATCTGAAATGTCCATATCTTGTAGCATTAGATAAAGAAAGTTTAATAGCTTTAAGTCTTGAAAAAAAAAAAATCAACCAAAAGATGTGAAAATAACTGAAATTTTACTAAAAATACCAGTTTTTGGAATTTCTTCATCCTTGAAAGGAAAGAGAAAACAATGGTGTTTTTCTTTTTATGTGTTATTACTATTTTCAAGGCGTTAAAACACATACAAAAAATAATGAAGTTATTTCCTTCCTTTCTTAATATATAAAAGCTTAAATTTCAAAATGTTTAAAAACATGAGCATTTTTGAAAACCTATAAATCAAAAGAAGGGAGTAGAATAAAAATAGCAACGTTTATTCACAATTAATGTTTATTTAACAGACTATAGTTTCATAGAGCGAAACTATAATCAATGTTAAGTAACTATTTAATTGCGAATAGACGTTGCTATTTTTATTCTATCTCAACATCACAAGTTTTATAGTCATAAATTATATATAAGATGGGGGTAGTGGTAGATGAATCATTTTGAAGCCTTTAAGCAATAAGCTTTCAAAATGTTTGTTTCATGAAAATTTTCAAAATTAAAGCTCATATATTAAGAAGGGAAGGAAACAAAAACAATTTGTATTTTTTTTTGTAACAGCTTGAAAACACCAATAACACGTAAAATACAACAACACTGGATTGTTATATCTATTTCCCTTAAAGGAGAAAAAATAATCCAAAAACTGGCCTTTTTAGTAATATTTCAGTTATTTTCACATTGCTGGCAACTAATTTTTTTAAAGACTTAAAGCTATAAAACTTATTATATGTAATTATAAGATGTGCTGATTTCAACTCTCTGAATTTTTAAATGTCTTTAATGGTTTCTAAAACCTTGGATTTTGCAAAATCTCATTTTTTAACATCTTGTAGTCAAAAACTTTTTAAATTAAAATAAAAAAAAAAGGTTTCTGGTTTCTCATGTATATAGGTTTCAATGAAAAAAAAATGGTCAAGCAACTAAAAGACCGAAATTTGTTGAAACTCTGCAGAATGACTCTGACGACATGTTGTGACTCGTGTTTCGGTGGGCATCCATGTTAATGTTAGGCTTAGCAAGCTACAATAATAAATAAGTATAGAGCTATCATCAGCAGGTGCCTATGTCACTGGTATTGCTAGTCCTAATGTGGAAGCCTAACAGACTCCAATCAGTTTCCCTGATGGCATAGTGGTGTAAGCGCTGGCTTCTGATCATTCATCTGAATCCCGGTGAGGCATGGATGTTGTGTTTGTCTTCGACACTGCCTCTTTCCCTTCCCTGGAACTAATGGCCCTAAATTAGGGATGGGCAACTGTTTATAGTCCACTGAGTTGCTCATGGTGGTGGTTAAACTTTCAAACAAACAAAGGCTTCAATACAGCTTTCTGCTGATCATAAAAACTTGACATATATGCTTTGCTGGCTCGCATTGTTGCTTGTGAGTCAATTTTATGGCAAAAATATTCATAAAACATTTATTATGATTCTCACATTGTTTTACATATTTTTGAAAAGATATTTTATAATTTTTGCCCATACATTTCAGCCAAATTATTTAGGATGCTAATTCAAGTATTACATTGAATTATTTTCTTATGTCAGATACTAAACTTTAAAAAGAAAGAAAAATGTCTGAAGTGCAATAAAACAAAGTGATTCAAGCTGTTACAAGGAATTCTAAAATATGCTGTTGGTGATGCATACATACATACATACATACTTACCATTAAGCTGTTCTCTGAGATTCAGAGGTTAGCTCCTCAGAACAGGTAGTCTGTCAAGTAAACATTTAACTGAAGGAACTAGAATTTACTTACTGTTGGTATATCAAATTTCTCCATTTGCAACAATCTTGACACACAGCTCCAGCCTTTTTTTTTTTTTTTTTTGATTGGAGATTTAACGACCACCATGAGCAACTCAATGGGCTATAAGCAGTCGCTCGTCCCTAATTTAGGGTCACTGGTTCCAGGGAAAGGAGAGAGCCAGTGCCATAAGACAAACACAACATCCATGCCTCACCGGGATTCGAACACGGACCCCTGTTGAACGAATGATCAGAGGCCATTGCTTAGACCACTGTGCCACCGGGGCCGCAGCTCCAGCTTCAATGCCATCCTTCACACGTCGCACTCAAGACCTGTTGTACTTCATAATCTTTTTCTTAACCAGACATTCCTGAATCTGGTCCTCCCATAATTTCCTTGGCTTTCCTCTACCTTTCTTCCCTGCCACTTGGGCTGAAAAAATTCTCTTAGTTAGCATTTTATCACTCATTCTTTCAACATGGCCAAACCACCTAAGAATATTAGTCTCCACCTTACTAACAACATTTCGCCTCACATTACACATCTTCATTCTTTACATGATCAGAGTATGTCTTGTCACAAATCACCCATAAGTAGTGCCATCCCTCCAGCACACAAACGACTCCTATGTCTCTTCTGCAGTACCCAGGTTTCACTGCCATACATAGAGCAGGAACAATTACACTTTCATATACGGGCATTCAGGACTTTCTTGAGAACCCATCATTCCTGTGAAATCCTCCTAAAGCAGCTATGACTCTTAAAGAAGAATTCACTTGCCTACTAATTTTGCCATCTAATTTGTTCTCTCTCTCAAACATACTTCCTAAATATACGAACTCATTCACCTGGTCAATCTCTGTGCCATTAAGACTTATCTTGCATTCAATTCCTCGCTCAAAACCATAACTTGGGTTTTTACCTTATTTATACTCAGTTTGAATTTTGCACTACAACAGTTACTGTTCTCTGAAGTTTCACTCTCAAACAAATCCAAAGAAATTAGTCTGACATTCTCCTAGTTTCTGTGATACATGTGTTCTCATCTGTAAAGAAATATAATTCCTTTTCAAATTGTGGCTGATTTGTTTCATTTCTTACAAAACATATTTATTGAATAAGTCAATTTCAGTTTATCATAGGTGCTGTGGTTTTATATGCACCATCCTTTTTTCTTTCTGATGTCAGGGTAAGTTTTCTCAGTAACAAAGTATGATCATAGACAATAAAATTTCTCTTAGAAAATTCCTTCCAAAATTTACCCCTGCCCTCCACACTGCAAGCAAGTACAACATTCCAGATTAAAGGCAATATCTGGGCTGTTTTGTTTCAATTATAATTTTTAATTGAATTTGGGATGAGCTCCAAGCACAAATTGTAATTACAAATACAGTGCATGTTTGTTTGCATTCACGGTTGCAACGTTTCAGTTCTGCTTCTTCTAATTTGTTAAGTGTTTTAATTTATTTTCTCAAACTTATAGATATAATTCATAATACCATATAATTCATGCAAATTATTAATTAGCACTAAGTTTTGACAGAAATCTTCTAGTGAAGCTATTTGATGTTTCAAAAAATGAAATACACCAATTTTAAATTCATTCAACATTCTTTGAATAAAGCTCATGTTGAGAAATGGCTTCCTAGTTTAATTGAATTAATAATCTAAAGCAACTTATGGGAATTTTACTAGGAAATGTTTTCATTAATAGCAAATTTTCGGAGAAAACTCTTCTCCTTCTTCAGGCTGTCTTGTTGTTGTCACTTTTTACTTGTCACTATCACGGTTACGGTTTACCTTAATTTGCTATTAATGAAAAAATTTCCTAGTAAAATTCCCATAAGTTGCTTTAGATTATTAATTCAATTAAACTAGGAAGCCATTTCTCAACATGAGCTTTATTCAAAGAATTAGAACAGAGTATGGGTCAGATACTTGGCAAACAATCAAGAAAGTTCAACATGCTATATTGAAGATGGAAAGATCCATAGCTCAAATCAAGTTCCTGAAAAATTGCAAGGTAATTAACTTTATTCCAAATTCATTTAGACTTAGAAAACCATTTAAAGATTTACTTTCAGCCAACTTCGTAAGAAAAATAGAGCAAAAAACGTTAAAAAGAAGTATTGAAGCAAAATATAAAAATGTTGCTTATTATAAAAAAGTAAAAGTAGAAAATGAAAAGAAAATTTCTGGAATCTTAAGGGATACAGTAAAAGCAGAATTGGATGACTGGCTAAAAATTGGAGTAAGAAACAAAAATAAGAAATTTGTTAAAAAGCTGAACCTTAAAGAAGAGAAATTTTTGAAGAAAAACTATTCCAGTAAAAACAAAAAAACTGCAGTTCTTAGTCATGTAAAGGACAACACTGCTACTGGAGTTAGCCAAGAATTATTACAAGTGATAAATAAAGGAAGTAATTTCAATCTGTCCAAAGAAAAAATAAATCCAGAAAAATTGGTAATTGAATTGGAAAGCATCTGCAGCACTTTAGAAAAAGAGGACCAAATTAAAGCAGACCTCAGAAAAGATTACTACAATAGCCTTACAAAATTCCAGAAGCAAGTAAGGAAACCTCAAAAAATTTTTGATAATAGTCAATTAAAAGCTCTTAAAGATTTCAGAAAAAATGAAAGTGTAGTTGCTGTGAAAACAGACAAAAGTAAGTTGATTACTATTATGGATAAGAAAGATTATCTAGAAAAGATGGAAGAAGAACTAAAAAAACCTATGTATGAAGAAGTAAAAGAAAACCCACTACCAGATTTGATTAAAAAGTATCTAAGCTTATTTCACTTCAAAAAAAGAAAAACCAGCTTCCAGAAAACTATAAACAATTCTCAAAATTACAGTTCAGATTACCTCAAATATATGGAATAGTCAAACTGCATAAAGAACACCAACCAATTAGACCAATAATAGACTCAAAAAACTCTATTCTTTCAAATCTAAACTATTTTTTAAAGTCACACCTTCAGAATCTTTTAAAAGAGCCACCTAACTTGATTAAAAACTCAATGCAGCTAAAAGAAAAACTAGAACTTCTTCCTAAATTAGATTCTCCTATTATGGGTAGTTTAGATATAGTGTCTATGTATACTCACATTAATATAGATCAACTTATAGACTTTATAGCAGAAGACTTGGCAGACCTAATAGTTTTTCACAACAAGGAAAAAAACATATTAGTAGGAATTTTTGAAATGCTTACTTTCTCTTTGCAGAACAACTACTTTCAATTTGGGAAAACTTTTTCATTCAAAAATCGGGGCTAGCTATGGGCTCCCCACTCTCCCCACTCTTAGCTAACTATTATGTGGGAAAACTAGAAGAAAAGATACTAGTACAACCCACATACTTCTGCTTATATAGCAGATACATGGATGCCATCTTATTTATAATAGATAGCTCAGAAATTGTTCCAGAAAGAATTCTAGACTCATTCAATGAATTAGATGATTCCCTTAAGTTCACTATTGAACTTCAAAAAGAAAGAAGAATAAACTTCTTAGATATTACTATCTATTATGAAGATGAAAAATTCCTCACTAGTTGGTATAAAAAACCAATGAATACTAAAAGACTACTGGATTTCAATTCGTATCATCCGGTTTCTATTAAGAAAAATGTAGCAAGTCAGTTTTTAGAAAAATTAATAAAATAGTTTCTACTGCAGATAAAAAAGAAGTCCATAAAGAAGAGCTTAAAGTCATACTTGCAGAGAATAACTATCCTAAAGAAGAAATTGAGAAGCTTCTGAATTTTAATGGTACGAAGAACCCACAAAAGCAACAAGTAAAATTCACTAGAAAAATTTCTTATCACAAAGGTTTATTTGAGGCTTTAAAGAGAATTAGTAAAAAATACAATATTAGGCTAGCTCCAAGTTTAGAGAACAAAGTTAAAAATTTTTTCCCTAAAATAGTTCAAAGAGAAGAAGATATTTTAAAAATGCAAGGAGTAGTTTATGAAGTAAATTGTAGTTGTGGACTATCTTACATAGGTGAAACAGGTCGCAGACTAGAAACTCGTATAGCTGAGCATAAAGCAGCTATAAAAAATTGCTCCAACAAGACTGGATTAGATAGGCATGTTAGAGAAACTGGGCACAGCATGGATTGGAATTCCCTTAAAGTAATCAGTTTCCAAAGCAATTTCCAAAAAAGAAAACTGAAAGAAGGAATAGAGATTGAGAAAAATCAAAATTCCATCATCAATGACTGCAAAGGATTTTCCCTGCCTAACATCTGGCAGGATTTGTTGAAAAATAACCTAAACCGTCAAGGTAAACCGTAACCGTGATAGTGACAAGTAAAAAGTGACAACAACAAGACAGCCTGAAGAAGGAGAAGAGTTTTCTCCGAAAATTTGCTATTAATGAAAAAATTTCCTAGTAAAATTCCCATAAGTTGCTTTAGATTATTAATTCATTCAACATTTAATTTTTTTTTTTACATAAGAACTGTGAGAAGGGGGCATGCTGTGTTTGAATAACTTTCCCTACCTTTTTTTTTTTTATTTGGTTTCCCTTCTTCCCAGAACTGCATTAAAATATTTGATTTTTTACAAATGCAGCAGAAATGGAATAACTTTCAACTAGAATATGATGGATGTTAATTGAAGTGAACACTATCATGTCCAGCTGAAGTGCACATTTTGATCTGCAGGGGCTTATAAAGCATCTGGACTGTGACATAGCAGAGAGAGTATAAACTGATTTTAAACTTTAATTTTTCTTAAGAAAATAAAGAAGAGAAACATTTCCTCTGTTAACTGATATTGCAAGAGGGCAGGCACTGTAAGGAATAGGAAAATATTCATTTCATTAGGAAAATTCTTTAAAAATTATGGTTTTTCTTCTGCTCTGTCCCCAGACTAATGAGGTTTTATACATGATAGTGTATTCTGAAAATAGAATGTCAGTAATTGTATTATCTATATCCATTCATGAATTAGCTTTATTATGTTTTTTGCATTCCCCTTTTGGTCATTCAGTGGTGACAGTCATTATAAAATTTTCATCTTTGTTTTGAGTTAGCAAAAATGTGCACCAACTTATACACACTGCTGCTAACTCAGAATTTTTAAAAATTGCACAGGAGTAGTGCTAAGACTTTACATATGATGAAGTTTAGAGTGACACTGTCAACTTCAAACTTCTATCACTGTGATAATTCCAGCATTATTCATGCCCATACCTGACTAGTTATCAGACTGGAAAATGAATTCAAATTCAAGGAGTATGAGCATGTTAACTAATTACTGCCATTTACTTTTAGAATACACTATCGTGTAT
Organism: Macrothele yani; assembly: GCA_039090855.1. NCBI lineage: Eukaryota > Metazoa > Arthropoda > Arachnida > Araneae > Macrothelidae > Macrothele > Macrothele yani. Next base: position 76,248,136 of record CM077016.1, read on the forward strand.
TTATTGCTTGTGACATACCATCATAGATATTAATGAAAAAATTATCTTCACGAGTACATGGGAGTACAGAAGTATATATTATTTTCAGAAATAAAACTGCAGTATTGAAATGCCTTTAGTTCACTGTTCTCCACATAACACCACCTCAAAAAACTTGAAATGCTTTTCAATGGGAACTAAACCAACATCTTCCATACAAATTTTGAAGTTGTAAATTCGTTTATTGGTGTAAATATGACGTGAATGATAAGTCATAAAATATCCAAAAACTTGAAAATTTTGTCGTCCTGGAGCGGGAATCGAACCCACATCTTCCGGATAGCGCCTGAGTATGCTAACCACTACACCACTCAGAATGAACGAGTTTCAAGTTTCTGATTAACTGAAATGCAATTTTGTTAAATGCTATAGTACAAATGCTGATGTTTTTTGATGTTTAGTATTCGGACAGTGTGAATTCAAGTACTCACATTATTCGCATAAAAGCAAAAAGACTTGCAGTACCGTAAATTCTTAACAGGAATTATAGAGGATAAATTTATTAAGGTACATTACCTCTCAAATTTTTGATCTATACACTAAATCATCATCAGGAGTTCTTGCGTCTTACTACTTCCACAGGTCTGGTGACCAAGCCTACCAGGCTTGGTCACCAAACCAGTGAGATGCAGCAACTCCTGACAATGATCTAGTGCATAGATAAAAAATTTGAGAGGTAATGTACCTTAATAAATTTATCGTCTATTATTCCCGTTAATAATTTACGGTACTGAAAGTAATTAGAGGAAGCCATGAAGTCATTAATTATTAGGAAAAAAGACTTGTTTTCTGACTTAACATTCATGTCATATTTACACCAATAAATGGATTCACAACTTCCAAATTTGTATTGTACAATGGTGTAATCCTGTATTTCATTCATCATCATCTCTCAATTTTCATTCAAACATGCTAATGGTATGCTACTGTGGGCAACTAACTTCAGAGTAACCAGAGCTAAACAACTGTGGCTTAGGAATCTAAACAATTTCAAATTTGTACTAGTCGATGATATATGCAAAGATATCTGATGCATTGATGATTTGTTATCTATATCCATTCCTGGATTAGAAAGGGTCATCAATGCTATAAGGAAGTTCACGATTGCTTTTTGACTAGCACAAGTCATTCAGATTCCTAAGCTACAATTCCTTAGCATCAGCTACTTGGAAGTTTGTTGTCCTGGATAGCATATTTGACAGTGATGAAATATGGGAGATGTGGATTCAGTTCCCACTCTAGAGTGATCCAATTTTCAAGTTCTCTGAGAAGTTAGTTGAGGAACAGGCAATTTACACAGCACAAATGAATACAGTGCCAAAATCTAATTGTTGAAAATAATATACATTTTTAGCATGCAGCAAGCTGACTTCAGAAATCAAATCTTTGTGCTTTTATACAAATAATGTGAGTACTTGAATTCACACTGTCCAAATACTGAACATAAAAAAAATGTTAGCATTTGTATTATAGCATTTAACAAAATAGCATTTTACAATACTAATTACAGGCAGGAGACTTGCACAACTAAGTCATTCACACACGTGTGGACAAAGATCTTTATCTATATGAAAAGAGAATCACTGCCTTTCTTTTCAAACTGAAGTGCTTTAGTATCACTGCTTTTATATTAATTATTAAAAATATTTTACACAAAAGGTAAAAAGTTACATTAATCTTCTGTTAATATGCAAAATAGTTTCGAGCTTCTATGATACAGAAGCAGTTACTGTTAAGCCACCCATTAAAATATGTTATTTTTTTTCTTCCTATGCTTATAAGTTCCTTCCTATGCTTATAAGTTACAGATTCTTTTTAGAAGTTTTGGTTACCATCTTGCCATTAAATCTACCCCAAACATCTTGAAACTTCTACAAAGGGATAGGGACAAAGTTGAAAGCCTGAACCTCCCAGGAGTTTACTGCATTCCTATCTCTTCTTCTACTGGGGATAACTTATACATTGGAAGCACATACAGGAGCATAAGCCATAGAATTTTAGAACATAGAAAAGATGTTTCGAAAGGCAATCCCAACACTGCCTTGTCTATTTTGACAATGGAAGACACATCTGCAGTTCCCCACTGGAACGAAGCAAAACGAATTGCTTCGTTTGACAATCGTTTTGCCCTCCGTTACCGTGAAAGCATAGAAATTATTTTCAACTCAATGACTTGCAACTCCGAATCTCCTCTCTACATTCCGTTAATCTGGAGATCAATTCTAAGTTTTGGCAACAAAAATAGGAAAAATTCAAATGTAGAATCTGGCAACAATCTTAGTCCTCCATTGGCGTGATGAAGACCTAAGATAAGGTCGAAAGCTTCCAACTTACGAACTTTTTGTAAAAGTTTTAGTTAACGTAACGAGCGTGATCAAGTCACCTTTCTTTGATATGTTATTTTATGTTACCTTCCTCTTGTCTGACAAATTTCTGTTGAAATTCTATGACTGCTTATGAAACTTTCTTGCTTATAGAACTAATAGGCAAAACATTACAATTGCAGACTTATCACTTTGATGAATCAAGCATATGCTCAGGCTCGGATGTCTTGGTTGTAATTTCGCAAAATTCCACGAGTGTCATACAAAAAGATTCCTATCTTTAATTCAGGACTACATGGAAGGGAGAGAATCAAGGTGGGGAGGATGAAATCCAAATCTAGGAATTGTAGCATAATTAGACCAATGCCCTAGGCCAGTGGTCCCACCCAAAATTATGGCTCGCAGGCAAAATCCATGATGCGGCCTGAGGTAATGCCTCCTGGTTGTGGGACCTTGCAATTTTAACAGACATTACTGACCATCTCAATCAACTGAATTTGAATATGCAAGAGAAAGATAAAGTCACAGATCAGTTGTTTTTTGATATGAAGTCTTTCCAATCAAAGTTGGAACTGTTCAAGCTACAGTTAGCAGAGCAAATTTTTTACTTTCCATCTTGTAAAGATATGTGGGATAACATGTCTCATAAGTTTGTTTTTGATTTTGAGCACTGTGTCACAAATATTAATTTGTTGAAAGCCGAGTCTGAAAAACATATTAGTGTTTTTTACAAACATGAAAAACCATTGCAGCTATTGCAGGACCCATTTAATTTTATGGTTGGTGATGCAGGAGAGAATTTACAGTTGGAACTATTAGATTTGCAGTCTAATAATAATTTGAAGTCATTGTTTAAGAGTGAAAGTTTGATTGCCTTTATTCTCTTTTGTGTAAAAATAATTTTACAAATCTGAAAAGTTTTGCCAGGAAAATGCTTTCACCAATACATACATACATTTAACGTGGACCAGGAACATCAAACAAAAATCTTCGCTCTTTCCACGTTTATTCGACTTCCGGTGGTGGCCAATTAGAATTTTTCTGTGACTCACTTATAAACGTGGAAAGAGCGAAGATCTTTGTTTGATGCTTTCACCAAGCTTTCTCCTAAGTTAAATATGTGAAATTAAAGCTTCATGCACAATTGACCAACAACCACTTGTCAGACTTTTTAAAGGTTGAGTTGTCCAACCTGAAACCAAATATAAAAAAATCATTCCAGAAACAATAGCATTCTTCTCATTGATTTTTTTTTTCTCCAGTTTTAGATGTCGTGAAGTCAACTTACTGAAGACTAAACTTTAGTCTTTAGTAAGTTTAGTTTTGTATTTATTTTAGATGTGTATAAATATTTTTTAATATTTATTTGAAAACTTTCATGTTAAATTATAGACCATATAAAATTAACTAGACCTTGACAAATATTAATTCATTGAAAATTTACATCTGCATTGATTGATCTTTGGTTTACTATTTGTTTTCTATCTGGACCCCGAGTTTTAGCCAATTTCCCATTTGGCATTTCTCTCCAAAAGTTTGGTGACCATTGCATTAGGCTCACAAGAAACAAATCAAATGTTTAATTTTTACCTTGAAGTACTGGCATAAAAGACAATGAGCATCCATAAAATAAATATTTGTTACATCAGATATGGAAAACCTCTTAATTTTTGTGCAATTGGTATTCTGGAATTACAGGTTCAGTAATATCATGTTCTTGTTAACTGGAATTTACATACATGAAGTGTATTTTCAGTTAAATAACCTGTACAAGCTGGTGTGTCAAGTTCTCAGTCTAGAAAATACCATTACGGAAGTCTGTGATACTGTAGTTGCCAGTGATTTCTTTGAATACATGGTGTCCAAAGTCACAAAAATTTATGAAAATAGCAGCAGCGATGTATGCCTTTAAGGAAAAAACTAAGTTAGACTAGTACTCTTATTATGATACATAAAGAAAAAAGTTTTGGAGCAGCTTGTAAAAATGTGTAATTTCCATGCTTGCTATAGGATTGTTCATAAACATACATACTACCCAACTTATATCCTGGACGATTCTGACTAGTGGTGTAGCCACATAAGTGATTCACCAAATGCTTATTACACAAGAAGCAAAGGTTTATTTCAGGTTTATTCTAACAGGTGCTAATTCTGCAAGACATTACAAGAGGGTGATAGTTTTACATGAACAATTCTCAAATTACATCATGCAGTTAGATACTTGCAAATTAGTTTTTAAGTATGAAATTGAGACATTACTAAGGGCTCTTGTTCTGGTATTGGTGCTCATATGTTCCTTGTTAGAGTTGCTGAAATAAAATGTAAAATAAAATCTTGCTGCTCTTTGATAAAAGCAAAGGTGTTTATACCACAAATGCAAATTTCTGTAATAATCAGTTTTGCTGGTAGCTCTATAAACTTTCCAATATTGAAAGTGCAAGAAATGAATTTCTGTTTTCAAACTGTGTGCTTATTTAAATAGTATAACTATACTAGTGATCCAAAATTTCTTGGCGTAGAATAGAAATCGAAAAGCACGTCAACCAGATGGCTTTTTCAAGGAAGGTAGACAGCAAACTGAATAAAAGAACGGTTCAATAATTTGAACGTGGTGACTTAACAATAACAAATAGATGCAAACGTAATCAGGTATTCAAAGACACAAGGCATTATGCTCATTCAGCACGCAGAATCATGGAAGGAAAACCAAGAGGCAATCACTATTTGAAGAACTGGTTCCAAACTCATGGCAACTCCAGTGAGATGCTATCATTGCACGACTCACTGTTGGTTATGATCTCCAAAGTTTTGCAAATGGCAGTAGATTTTTGAGTGGAGTAGGAAGCTAATTTCTTTACGTCATCCCACATAGGAACAGTCAAGAGAAGAGAAGAAAAAAAAAAATTACTATGTGCAAAACATTGTGGTGGCATGATATAATTGTCTGTATTTTTGTACAAATTAGAAAACAAAGGTTATGAGACACTTCACATGGCAGTTGAGTGTTTTGTGTGCATGTGATCATTATGCATTTCAAAGAGGCTGGCCTCAGTTATCTAAAAGAATAAAATTTGCATGATATGATCAACTTTGGAGTTACTGTTTTGTAGTACTTTGGTATTTGTATTTACATGCAATAAAGTGCAATAATTTTGGTTTTATGAAAAGCACGTGTAGGTTTCAAAGAATTTGAGTTATTAAAAAGTCCATGAAACGTAGTACAAAATATGGAATTTAAAATTTTCAGTAATTGAAAGCTACTAGATTTTTGTAAAAGGGCCTCAAAGAAATTTTTTGCGGGGGAGGGGGGGCATAGTTTTTTTTGGTGCATCATTAATCAACAGGAAGTAAAATCTAATGCCATCAGAAACTTGATTTGGCATATGATTTTTTTTGAAGAGCTAACTTCTGAATCTAAGAACAACTTGGAGATATGTATAAAATTTGTGTGCAAATCTGTAGTGAAGTAACGGTAAACCTTTTTACGCTTTTCAACTGTAGGTTGAAGAAGCGTATATGCTCCAGCTTTGTCCGCACAATAACTCACGTAAAAATGGTTCAATTTCAATGAAATTTTAGTATGTGGTAGGGGACAACCCCTATTGAAAATGGACGAAATGGGGTCAAAGGTCAAGATATAGGAGCGGGATCCATTCCATCGCCCTTATGCGTCATAACTTAGGTAAAAATGCTTCGACTGGGACAAAACTTTATCAAGTTGTTCTGGAGGTATACTAAATCGGTTCTGTTGAATATCTTCAAAATGGGGTCAAAGGTCAGGGCACAGGAGCGAGATTTATCCCACAGCCATTATCCTCATAACTTGAGTAATGATTTCCGGTATGTTGGAAAGCGTGTCATAATCAATGCATTTCATGATTTTACTAATTTGTTATTTATTTTTTATCTTTAGCATATAATGTAGAAGTCTTTCTCTACTCATAAATGTTACTAAACATATCCTTTATTCAATGCTAATGGTTATATACAGACACATAGATTTGACCAAATTAACATAATAGTTTCTGATCTTAACTATTATTTTCATTTTTGGTAAACAAAATTACGAACAGGAAGACAGCCAAATCAAGGTATTTCGTCAGAAGTCACCTGGTAGGGAAAAGAAAGTGTTTCAGACTACAATGCAAGGAACAAAACTGTAAGTTTGTTTCTATATGTAAGTACATATGGTGCATGTACTATATGATACAACAAATAGGCATAACAAAAATAGGCTTATGTTAAAAAAAAAAAAAGTGCAGTACATATAATAGTTAGAAGAAAGAGTCCTAGCACACCTGGAATTTTCAGAATATGACAAATATTTAGACAACAAAATATAAACTAACCCAAATGTTACGTAATAATTACAACATATTTGCAGCCAAACAGAAAAACATGCTTCATACTACACAACTTGACTGTACATTTAGTCAAAAACTGAGAGAAGACTGTATTATCATGTCTCACTAAAATCAAGTTATAAAATAAATGTACCATTTTTTTGCTACAAAATAAGTGGCATACCAAATATATTTTTTAAAGGCATTATGGAAATTTAATATCCAATGTACATGGTAATCATATACGTTAATTATTCCCAGGCACAGAGATGCAATTATCAATGCACATTCTTCATTTAGATTTATGTGAGGATCTTTCATTTGCTTAGAAATACATTGTACGTGGTATAAAAGTGACATACTTATATTTCAAGTCACCCTAAGAGTGTACTATTGTTAAAGGCCGGGGAGCTTTATCACAGCCTCTCCGCGGACAGAAAGAATGGTATCAATCCATGTTACAGTGCACTCCTGCCGTTTCCTTTTTGTCAAGCAACTACTCTCGCACTGACCCCCCCCCACCACCTTCCCACTCACATAGGCAGTGGAGATTGTGAATGGGGGTGTGGAGGGATCCAAACTTCTTGCCCTACTGCTTGCTCAAGTAACCCTTCCCATTGTGTTCCCTTGATTTTCAATTTATTGTCTCTGTGTTGCGAATGTTAGGAGAAGTCCTCTATCCCTTCCTCCTCTTCAAGTTATTTCCCAGTTGGGCAGAAGCAGCCAAAAGTGCGAGGCTCTTGATTGAGTGACTTCTGATATCAAATTTATTTCTAAAAAGCTCCGACTTTTGGAAAATTTGTTTTAGATAACAATTTTGTCTAATAAACTGCAGAGTAGACAAAAATGGATTCTGAACAATAATTCTGCTGCTTTTTGCTCTGAACGCTATGGAATATTTTTTGTAGGGAAGGTAGCTGTTCTGTATCTTACATAGTGGTTGGGCTGACTCAGAGTATACACAGAAATTTAGTGACATGGATTGAATTCCTACTCCATGATGAAAACATTTTCTGGTGACCACATGGGTGATGGTTATTGATGGATTTCTCAGCCAGACTTTTTATACTTTGAGATTCAGCACATATTTTTATATGACAATGTTATGTGAAGGCCAGCATTCGTATATAATTAATTATCTACGTTTAAGAAGTCTTGAAATAATTTAGTAGCACATTGAATGTGTGTGTACGTGATCACAACTCTCTAAATCCTGAACACTGTAAAGAAATATGAAAAGCAATGAATAATACCCCTTAGAGACTAACAATGATATCAAAATTCAAGTAAAATGAGTTGTCACTGCACAATCCAAGAAATATGGGGTCAAAGTTGATCCCTCCTTCAAACTATTTAATACATTAAAATATATACATTTATTAAAACATACGAGGTCTTTCGAGCAGGCAGCCTGCTCATCTTCGGGTAAAACATAAACAAGCAAGGTACATGGAGGCAAAGCATTATACACAAGATTGGTTGGCAGTGATGCATGAGAGTGTCATGGCGCAGTCGTGTGGACCAACGAAGCACAAATCAAAGTATGATGAACTTACCATGGTAGGTTGGAAGGATTGCTATAGGTGGCCAACAGTCTGTTAGTCGGTGGTTGGACGAGGGTCCTCCAGGCCGATGGAACTGTACATGGCAAATCATCATTACAGCAATGTTCACCGTAATGATATATTAAGCAGACTTTCAGCAAACATAGTTAATCTTTTAGTTTTTAGAGTCAGTAATACACGAGCGTTATCCCAAATGGGAAAATGCGATCCAGATCCGGTCAACCGGGCCAAGGCTGTAGCAGAAGAGTTGCATTTGACATTGTATTTATGTTTGGAGAGTCTGACGCCTAAAGTGCGCAGTGTCGAGCTCATATACACTTGGTTTTCAATAGTCGGGTTACAGCTTTTCATGGGGATGGAATAAACACTGCTCTTATTGATCTCAGACACAGGGTCTTTATCTTTTTTAATTAACTTAAAGATGTTGGTTGTAGTTTCACCAAATCCCAGGTTGTGCCTTCTAAAGGCATTCTTCAGGATTGTACTCACTAAAGGGAGGTGGGGCATGGATCCAACAAATTTAATTACGCGGGTTTCACGTGTCAAGGTGGTACAGTTCAAACGCTGGATATGTTTATGTAATTTGCTGACACAGTCAATGGGGAAGCCATACATCAAGGCAATATCCAAAATCTTCTTCAGCTGTATTTGGCGGGATTGTACTCATCTACGGTAAAGCTGAAAAATTGTTTAAGCCAGTTTTTTTTTTTTTTGTAAAAAAAAAAACAATGACATAAAATGACTCTTCAAGAACCTATCCTCCCCCAAAAGTCTGACAATAGCATTTCTTAAGTGATGTAAATGAACAAAAAATACCCACTTTCCTATCACTTCTTGCATTTCAGATCACAGTTGATACTGCTCCTCCAAAAAAGTACTTCATTGCACAATGCACAAATGAAAAAAGCATGATATACGACCAAGCTGTAATATTAGTAGCAAGAAAAATTTCAAGGTTTGTCAAAAACACTTTACAAAGACATTACTTCACTTTCCATTTCTCAAAGCCAGTAGAAATGATAAAGGATGATAAAAAAGCTTCTGTTCAAGGTCACTGCAAGACTGCATATGACATGAAAGTGAGGCTATATAAAAGGCAATTAGTAATCTGTGAAGGCAACAGTCGAACTGTTGCAGAGACTGCCATATGTTTCTGTTGAACATATGGTAGTCTCTGCAACACTTGATGCATTTCAACATGGAGGGCAATGCATTCTTCGGGTGCATTGTGGCCGACAATGAAACCTGGTCCTTCCACTTCCAATCAGAATCCAAGTATGCAAGCATGCAACAGTGGCATCCGTCCTGTTCCCATCAAAAGAAATTCAAGGGGCAAGCATCTGCTGGAAAAGTGGTGATGACAGGGTTCTTAGACCACCAATGCCCATTGTTGGTACAGTTCAAGAAGCCAGGTATCAGTATCAATGCAGCATGGTATTGCGAGATACTCAAGTGTTTGAGTCATGCCATTAAGGTTGACTTCTAGTGATTTTGCTTCCTATACTTCCAATGGGCAAACTTCTGTACACATTTTTTTTCACAATTAATGTGTTCCCAAGGATGAAAATTTGAACATCGATTAAAATAACTTCATATTATAGCGTAGTGTACTTAATATTTTCTAAAACATAACCATAATTAAGCAATCCAACATTTGTTTGTCTACTGACGTCATCAATGAACAGGTTGCACCATCGTTTTTCTGGTCTCAACACCACTAAAAGTTATTGATTTTTAATATAATTATGGTTAAGTTTTAGAAAATATTAAGTATACTAGGCTATAATATGAAGTTACTTTAATTGATGTTCAAACTTTCATCCTTGGGAACACATTAATTGTGAAAAAAATGTGTACCGAAGTTTGCCCAATGGAAGTATAGGAAGCAAAACCACTAGATGTGTGCCTTAAGAATAAACGTCTTACCAACCTCAGTAAAGGGGTAATCTTATTGCACGACAATGCCTGCCCTCATTTTACCAATGTCATAAAGGACAAATTGCAAGACTTTAAATGGCAGATCCCTCGATTTCTGTATCGTCTAGATCTCTCCCCTTGTGATTTCAACTTCTTCGATCTCCTGAAAAAGAGACTGAAAGGATATAGGTTGCAGTTGGATGATGACATGAAGCAGGCAGTATTGGATTTTTGTTTGCAACTGATTTCTACCAGAGTCATGACATCAGATTTCTACCAGAGTCACGCCCTTGAACCTTGTCCGTCAATGCGACAATTGTCTTAAAGCCTATGGCAAGCACTTTTAATATCTGTAACCTATCTGAACTTACTGACTCCAAATGGAAACTTTTTGATCATACCTTATAATTGTGCACCTATTTTAAATGTTGTTACTGGGGAAGAGGCTGTATAAGTTGGGTAGCCACTCGATTAAGACCAGTAAACCATTTTATGCAAATTGGCTGATAATGATCTGTTGTCACCATGTCAATGCCACTCCATAATCAAGTGCATAGGAACCTTCTTAGTAGTAGTTTGGAATATGTTATTGAAGGTCTAACAGGAAAAGAACATGATCTAATGGACTCTTGAGTGTGGGAAGATATTGGGTGCTTGGAATAATGCTGTATCTGTAAAAGTGCTATACCTGTGAAATGTATATGTACAACAGTAGGAGTACATACAGAGCGGCAAATGCAGAAACCCCCCCCCCCCAAAAAACCCAGTTTCGAGTGGCATGACCTGTGGTTGAAAATGGCCAGTTGATGCCCAAGGTGTTCGATGAATAGCCATATTTGTATAAGCAAATAGTGATAAGATAAGAGGATTTGAATTAGGAAAAATGCAAGAAGTAATTCTAACATGTGTAGTGCTACCTATGTTATGACATTAGACCTGTCCATGCTCCATTTTGCTGTTTGTAACAAACAAGATAAAATGTCCTCAGTGGGCTCCTTAGCACCAGAGGTAGATCCTATATCACTGGAAAAGGGTAACGTGGCCTGACGAATCATGTTTTCAACTGAAAGGGCGAGGATTTGGAGACACCAGAATAAGGGCATGCATCCATCTTTCACGGCCACAACTCTCCAGGCTGGCAGGAGCAGTGTAATGGTTCTAGACTGAGGTTGAAGATAATTATTATCAGCAAGGCTTAGCCAGAGAAATGCAGGCATAACAGTGTTTGTCTTTAATGGCTGTCTCACTGTGAAATGGAAGGAGACAGGGACCCCATCTTATTTTCCCAAGAAACTATAGCATGGAAAGTCACATTCTACAAGCAATAGATAGAAGTATAATTACAAGACACCAACTGAGACATTCATACAGATGCACTAACCTGATTGAAGGAGTGATGGAGGAGAGACCTGTAAGAGGGGGACCAAGGACTTGATTAATGCATGACATAATGGAAGAATACATTCTACAATCAAGCAAAGGAGCCGGCTTTGAACTTTACATGCTGCCCATCAACCTCCAGGTTAAGGACAGGAACCAATATTCAGAGCCAAGTAGTATAACTTATGAAAGTTTGGCCTTGAGAAATTACAAGTGTCCAAAGAAGAATGACAAATGAAGTAGCAAAAACACACGTGTATGCAATGGAATTCCAAAGAAAACAAATTATTCCTACATTACCAAACAGAAGTCATCGCTTTTTCCACGCTAATAAGGGAGTCATGGAAAAATTGTCATCGGCAGCCACTGGGAATCGAACACAGGGTCTTCCAGTTACGCGCCGGACATGCTACCACTGCATCACAGTGGCCTCGAATTCTCCAGACTCACATGAGATTAACTGCCAAACCACATGGCAGGTTGCTTCATGGAGCCCCGCACAATGCTGGGGATTCACCAAAGATGGAAAGCAGCAACTAAACAAATAACTAGGAGGCGAATAAGTAATTAATTGATACACTCGACGTGGATCAGAAACACCAAACAGAAGTAATTGCTCTTTCCACGTTAATAAGTGAGTCACGGAAAAATTCTCATTGGCCGATGAGAATAAAAGCATGTCAGACGTGTAACTGGAAGAAAAAAAAAAGCATGTTTGGCGCATAACTGGAAGACCCAGGGTTCGATTCCCGGTGGCGGCTGATGAGAATTTTTCCACGACTCACTTATTAATGTGGAAAAAGCGATGACTTCTGTTTGGTGTTTCTGATCCACGTCGAGTGTATGAAATAATTATTCTTAAATTGGAATCAACCTTCCTAATTGGATATTACACTTCTTGCACACAGTGATGGGCAAATTTTGAAATGCAATCACTAAATGTGGCGAGTGGATTTTGTTACTACTGTGGCAATAAATTTTATAGAGAATGGAAATATATATTAAAACACATATTATATGTGTATTTTTTCTGTCTCCTTTGCACCGGCCTGAGTATGAATGTCATGGAATCCGTTGAATCAGTCACAACAATAAATTTGTCAATCCCCCTCTCTCTCCCCAGTAGTCACCAGCAAAAGTGGCAGAGAATCTGATAAATAAATGGAATTAATGATTTTGCCACTTGCCAATGTTTGTGAAGATGTAAACTGGGGTCGAGATTTTTCGAGCTATACCAAAACCCTGAGGCTATAACATGTAAAGGACAAAGGACGTTGGCTTGACCGGGGCGGTGGTGACAGATTCCAGGGAAGGATCACTTCAGCATTCTTTGAACTACACTTTTTGATCTCACATCAAGGTCACACATAAAAATCAATTAGCCCCATCATGCACAGTAAGTCTTTTTCATAGAAGTGATAGCCAGCTAAGGCGGTCCTACTTTGCTTGAATTTTTCTTTCTCTAAGATGAAGCAAAAGAAAAAAAAAAAAGTTATTGAGCTTCTTTCCATTTTATTTCCCAGAAATAATTTTTTGGGGGAAATAATTCCATTTTATTTCCACAAAAAATAGTTCATGACCTTCCATTTTATTTCCCAGAATGTTGATAACTGATTCATTAATCTGATGAAAGACCCATATTTCATGATTTTTTTCTCTTTTCTATGTGTTTTGAAGATCATCATTAGAGTTCATAACAAAGGTGCTGCCCTCTCACAGGAAACTGCAGTTTGTTTGGTTTTCCTGAGAAAGGGAAAGCTGTACATAAGGCTCGATTTTATTTCTAAAAAAATCCCAATCTTAACAGCTTCATACATACATACATACATACATACATACAGGGTGATTCAAATTAAAGTATCCCTGTTTGGAACGGTGTGGAGAGAGAACCCCTTGATATAATGGCCCCAAATCTGGAGGGTATACATGTCAGACCATGGGAAAATGATTGGGGGGAAAATAGTTCCAAAAACGGCCGATAGGTGAACATGTGGCGCTGCGAGAGTGTGCAGATAAGGAACATAAAACACGACACCACCAATAACCAACAGCAGACGAAGTGATATCATGTGCCATTATTAATGCACTCCATACACACACAAACTGTCGATCACACAGAGCTGTGTCTCACAGCACCAACGAAACACATGCGTCAAACACAGGCTTCACATTAGAACATAACAGTAAACCAAGTCATCGGAGCTGCCGTACAATGGTGTCACAGGCGGTGTTCAATGTGTCCACCGTGCTGCAGGGCCAACAAGAGATACCGTGCAGGAGTCGCGCTGGCTCATATAAAATTGTCGCCAATTTATTCACCAAATTAAATTTTTTATCACCAAAGTGTTATAACAGTACAAAAGGTAATCGCCAAAGCTCGTTTTCCATCGCCAAAACGATTTTGTTTTTATGAAATTGCGAAGATGGCGATCGACAACGCGACCCCTGCCGTGTCACAGCATGCTCCACAGCAGCACGTAACTGATCACTACAAATGTTGCGTGCGTGCAAGGTGATATGGCTCTTCAAAATCTGCCAGGTTTCCAGGGTTTCCTTGATAAACGTTGTGTTTCAGGAAGCCCCAAAGCCAAAAGTTGCAAGGTCTAAGGTCCGGTGACCGCGGAGGCCATCTTGTAGGAAATGCATGACTGATAACTCGATCCTCAGAAAACAGATTTCGCAGCGACTGTTGAAGGACTCTGCCCATGTGTGGGGGCGCCCCATCTTGTTGGAACGCTTATGTATCGAGGCATCCATGTTGCTGGAGTTTAGGAATGACGACACCCTGCAACATATCCCGATAACGTGCTGCTGTCACGGAGCAGGTCTTTGGATCCCGTGGACCGAGTTCCTCAAATAAAAATGGACCAACCAAAAGTTGTTGGTAAAACCTATCCATACAGTTACATAAGGTATACGAGGCCCTTGCACGCACATCTTATGCAAATGTTATTCTCCAGTACAGCTCGCAGCGCCACATGTTCACCTATCGACCATTTTTAAAACTACAATTCCCCCCCCCCCCCACCCAATCATTTTCCCATGATCTGACATGAACACCCTCCAGATTTGGGGCCGTTACGTCCAGAGGTTATCTCTCCACACCGTTCCAAACAGGGATACTTTAATTTGAATCACCCTGTACATACATACACATCACTAAGCTGTTCTCTGAGATATAGAGGTTATCTCCACAAAGATACAAACTACCAGATAAATTTTTAACTGATTATTTACTTACTGTCACTGTATCAAACTGCTCCACTCACAGCGATCTTGACACACAACTTGGGCTTCACTGACATCCATCACTCAATGTACACAAGATCTTCTATTCTTCATACTCATAATCTTTTTCTCATGCAGACACTCCTGAATCTGATCCTCCCATGACTTCATTGGCCTTCCTCTGCCTTTCCTTCCTGCCACTTTGGGTAAAAAGATTTTCTTAGTAAGCATCTCATCACTCATTCTTTCAACATGGCCAAAAAACTGAAGCATATTAGTCTTGAATTTGCTAACAACATTCTGCTTCACATTACACAACTGTAATACATCTTGAATTCTCACACAAAGTAACACATTTCTCCAGCACACAAGCGACTCCAGTGTCTCTTCTGTAGTACCCAGGTTTCACTGCCACACATCAGAGTAGGAACAATTGCACTTTCATAAACAGCCATGCGGGACTCTCTTGGGAACCAATCATTCCTGTGAAAACCTCCTAAAGCAGTTATGACTTTCAATGAAGAGTTCACTCACCTACTAATTTCATCATCCAATTTGTTCTCTCTGTCAAACATGCTTTCTAAATACACAAACTCATTTACCTGGTCAATCACTGTGCCATTTAGATTTATATTACATTCAGTGCTAACAGTTCCTCACTCAAAAACCATAACTTTGTTTTTTTCCCTTATTTATACTCAGTTTGAATTCCATGCAAACTTTGTACATCCGGGACAACATACTCTGCAACTCACTCTTGCTCTCTGCCAACAGGACAGTGTCTTCAGCATACAGCAATCTGCACACACAAATATTAACAAGATTAACAGTTTCATACTCCTGAAAAATCAATGGAACAATAGACCATATGATACAAGTAAATAAAAACACCTCAAATAATCAATTCTTCTACCAGAAGTATTCATCAGTAGAACAACACAAAGCTAAACTTGAAGTTAAATCTGTTGTGAAAGTTTGACCACATTACATGGCATAACTGTCGGCAGAAAGGTACAAGGGGAAGTCATACCTTTCTGCTGACATAAGTCACAAAGAGTTATTTAAGGTGGATCCACCTAAAATCTTTGCCTTGTATTTCCCATGGAAAAACTTCTGTAGCCATTTTCTTCACAATTAATGTGTTCCCAAGGATGAAAATTTGAATATTGATAAAAATAACTTCGTATTATAGCATAGTGTACTTAATATTTTCTAAAATGTAACCATAATTATATTAAAAATCAATAACTTCATCTTTGGTGGTGTTTAGACCAGAAAATAGATGGCACCACATCTACATGCGACTTACTAAATGCTATTTAGTGGACCAAACAACTGAAAATTGTTGGGGAGGTAAGGTGGATGTTCAAAAAGTTCCCAGCCTAGATTTTCAATTTTCTACTGTTGAGTCGTATGGGGTTTGGTGTTGTTGTGATGAAGTAGTACTCCTCTAGTCAGTAGGCCTGGACATTTTTTTTTTTTTAAATTTCACAGTACACAGCATTCACATTCTCACTTCATCTCTGGATATGGGCTAACAGCACTTCTTGTGAATCCTAAAACACTGTAAGCACAACCTTCCTTGCTGATGGCCAAATTCATTCACATTCTCACCGCACTTCTGGAAATGGGATGACAGCACTCTTTGAGAGTCCCAAAACACTGTAAGCATAACCTTCCCTGCTGATGATCAAATGCATTCACGTTCTCACCTCACTTCTGGAAATGGGTTAACAGCATTTCTTGCGAATCCCAAAACACTGTAAACAACCTTCCCTGCTGATGGCAAAATTCAGAATTTCTTAGTTGAAGGTGAAGAGGGATGTTTCCATTGCATTTGAAGCACGTTTTGATTCGGGTTGGTAGTGATGCACTCATCATTTGTCCCCAGTAACAATCCCATTAAGCATGTCTTCTCATGTACCAAGAAATATGTGAGGACAGACCCATTCAGTTCATTTTGTGTTCCTGAGTCAGTTCTCTGGGAACCCACCATGCACTCACTTTCAGGAAATTCAAATGCTCATGCATTATACTGTAGGCTAAACCACGAGAACATCCTACTGCAGTTGCTACACTGTCTATTGTTACTCACCTGTCAGCTTGAATCATATCCTCAACCTGCCTCGCAGTTGCTCCTGTCGCAATCTGAACAGGACGACCCAGTCGGTCTTTAACAGCAGCTTTTGAGCATCCTGGAGAGAATTCATTGATCCAGTTGTGTACTTCATTATGCGACAAACATTTCTGTATGAATATCCTTTGCCCAAAGAAAACATGTAACAGCACACCACTCTTTGGTTGAACTGTTGTGTATCTCCATTTTCAATCTGAGCTGATAATGCGATACCTAGCGCCTGCTATGTTGAATTATGAGTAAGCTGTATTTGTGCTACCACCTAATGACATTTTCAAAAACTAATAACTACCATTATCAGTTATATCCTGTAACTGTTTGTGACTTGTTTGCTGACTTCCCCATGTAATTTATTTTACTTACGAATATCATTGTAATTTTATGACAGACACTGATATTTATTGTACTGGATGGAGTTTGACGCCATGTACTTGTTACCGAACATTACTGGTAAAAAACCATCTGGGTTACTGATAATCATCTTTAGAAGGTGGCATCTCTGAATGTGATATTTGCATCAGGGATTATGTGGTGATGTAATGAAAAATTCCTTTGTGCTGTGCAGTGGCGCACCCAGGAATTCTTGTTGGAGGGGGCTATATATATACAGTATATATATAGTATTCGTACACAATGTGTGTACATATATATATATATATATACTTAAGAGCAAAACTGAAGACTAAGGAAAACATTTTAGAATTTAAAACGAAGGGTGCAAAATAACCTGAAAATCAAAACGCGCAACGCAGCAGTTTTGAAAATTCAGAATTCACATTCTATAAAGAAGATACCTAAGCAAAAAAATACATATATAATTTTGACTCACACCTAGTACAACATAGAAAAGGTTATGTATCTACCTGTGTGAGTAAAAGGAGAAAAGATAAAAAAATAAAATAAAACAACTGAATGTAGAAGGTGTCGAGAATACTGAGCCTTGGCTTTATCAAGGACCAGCAAAAACTCTGCATTTTCTCACTTCCACAAAGACCTAGTTGGAAATGGGTTTCTGCAAGGCCATAGATGCAAGTAACATTCCCACCTAAAATAGTTTAAAAAATATATATATAAGTCATGTCCTCCGTAGAGTAGCATGACCTAGCACTAGTTAACAATTTCGCTTGCATCCATTAACCTTCATGGCCCGACCCATGCTCTTCATCTGTTACTATTAAACAGAGAGAAGAAGATTAAAGAGAACTCAAGCTGTGAGAGTGACATAATAAATAGAAATGATTTTCAGCTATAACGAAATTCCAAGTTCGTTTGAGAGAGAATTTAAACCTGAAAAACAATGCAAAAGAAATCCAAATTTTACATTGCAAATAAAAAAGGAAATGTTAATTTATAACGAACAGATTTTTGAAAGAAAACTTGAGTCTAAAACCCCTACTCTACAACTTATGACAGCACGAAAACGAGAATAAGTTAAAGATAATAATTAACTAAAGAAAACTTTGTGAAAGTTATATACCTTAAACAGTTAGTTGCAATATGTACAAAGTATTTCAGCAGTGCTTTAAGTGCATAATTAATTAGTTATTAAGAACTTAACTACTTTGAAAAAACAGCGCATAGACAGCGCATAGAAAAGGAACGAGCTTAGCCATCTTCTGTTCCTAGGTACCCCAAAAGACGCTCAAAGTTACAAAGAAAAGTAAGAGTTAAAACCCTCATAAATGTTAACAGACAAACCAATGCTTAAAAGCTGAAAAGCTAAAAAACGACAGAGAAAAGGTACATAAAGTACAAACATTGAACTTATAAAACCTAGAACCCAAAAACAAGGAAGAGAGCTTACCTCTTGTGTGACAAAAACTTTTCTCCTCACAAGAGGAGAACATGGCTGACCTCTTCCGCCACTCCCTAGACGCTGGGGGCAGTGAGGGTGGGGCTGATGGCCTCCTCATACAGCAAGAATCCAACGCGCGGAGATTTCAACCAGAGAAAAAAATATATAAACTTAAGACTGTGGATCTGTATGATCAGAATGAGCAGAATTAACTCTCCAGAATACATGAGAAATATTATAAAATACACGAGCAGTTTATTTAAT
Organism: Macrothele yani; assembly: GCA_039090855.1. Classification (NCBI taxonomy): domain Eukaryota; kingdom Metazoa; phylum Arthropoda; class Arachnida; order Araneae; family Macrothelidae; genus Macrothele; species Macrothele yani. The sequence goes on from CM077016.1 coordinate 76,267,128, forward strand.
AATCTTTGCATGTATTAAATCACCTTAGTGAGCTTCTATAGATTAATCAGAATCTTATTAATTTTAATGTTGGTTTTACTATTTTTAGTATAGCTATCCTAGTGATGAATAACTAGTTTTCTTTTTATTTGTTTTTATTTTCTTTTATAAACAGATTTTTAAGCTTTTTTGTGATTTTGTTTATATTATTTAATTTTTTGTTTTAATAGGACCGTCATATCCATAGCACTAAGGTTCCTTTAGGTAGTTAATAGGCATCCTCTAGCCAACTTCCTTACGGCTTTGATTGGTCAGAATCATATTATTAACTGTGTAGAAAATTAAAGCAGATCTGCCAACCTTACTCTATTATTCAGAATAATTTTTCTTAAAGTTCTTTTGATGAAAGAAGAAGGAATTTCGTTCTCTAGAAAACTTTCTAATAGTATATTAATGTGGTAATTGAAGTCCAAATTGTTGCTGCAAATTCTTGAAATTCTTAGGACCTGAGAAATTAGTACATTCTCAATTACTTTGGTTGAAATGTTATGATTCCAGTGTAGATATTTAATTACTTTGAAAGGAAAATTAACTCTTTTATCAAAGAGGCTAATAGATGGGTTACCTCTGTTGAGCTTAATGCTTAAGTCTAGGAACTCAAGTTCCTGATTACTGTGGTTGGTTTTACATAAGTTAAGAGAGCTAGGATAGATATTATCAAAATCACTCTCTATAACTTCTGAATTATTGATACACAGCAGATCATCAATATATCTAAAAGTGTAAAGGTAGTTATCTGAGCAGGTGGGGTGATTTTTAATGAATTTATATTCCTTAAAGAACAGGAATAGATTAGCGATATTTGTGGACGTTGATGTTCCCATTGGAATACCGTTCACTTGCTTATAGAGAGTATTATTATATAAGATATGGTTATTTTTTATGCAGCAATTGAGATAAGAGTTCCAAGTTCCTACATCAACAAATTGGTTAAGTTTAAATTCTGCATACAGCTCTTTAAAGGTAGTGATTATATCTGATAGAGGCAGATTAGTATATAGGTTTTCAAAATCATAACTATTAATATCTAGGGGACAAACTTTGAGTATAGTAGAAATTACTTCTGCATTATTATTAATTATCCAAAAATCTCTGTACATCAAGTTAGAACAGTTTCTAATGTGTTTCAAAACCTTCTTTAAGACATCTTCAAAAGCAAGATCTATTTTCTTTTTATGACTCCTTACTCCACTAGCTATGAACCTGAACTTCACAGGATCCTTATGAAACTTAACCGTTGCAAAAAGAAATGGAAATTCAGGCCCATATCTTCTAGTTTGTGGAATTTTAAGTTTCTTGAAGAATGCCTTAAACCGATTTTCTAACTGCTTGGTAGAATAACTTACGGGCTCGTATGTTACTCTATTATTAAGTTCCATAGTTAACAATTCAAAATAGAACTTCTTACAGATAATTGCAAAATTATTGCTAGCTTTATCCGTAGTGGTAAAAATAAATTGGTCTTGTAGTTTGGAGAGTGACCTTTTAGCTTCTCCAGAGAAAAAGAGATTTCTGTCGAAACAAAAGTCCAGACCTGCCAACTCACCGGTGAAGCTATTGATTATATTATATTTCCATTCTGCGAAGGCCTCAATAGGCTGATTGTACGTTAAACTGGTTTTTACGATGTACTTATTTACATCTTGTGTGAAGCTCTCAAGAATCCTTTCTTTGGAAATTGTGAAGGAAGGTCTGAATTTAGAGCCATACTCTAATAAATTCCTAAGCTTTTCATTTTCAACATAACTCAAGTTTCCGGTGATAATATGGTTGTAATTCTTATCATAGTGAACTGTTTCTTTATGTTCATCACAAGAACAAGTAGTAATTACAGGAATGTAGCTCGAAGAGTTAAGTTTGTAGTTTTTAACTATTGACCCTAAGGTCTTAACATATTTAAAACTTACAATAGACTGGTGCCTGTGGATGGGAAAAAAAATTGCATTATTGTAGAACAGCTTCCTTACATTGAGATTATCGTAGGCTTTATTTAGGAACCTGATGGTAACAAAATTACTGGAAAATTCTTTAAGAGAAATTTTATCTTTAAGAATATGTTTAAGAATGTCCAGAACCAAAGCAAAAACATGCTTATCAACATGGTTTGTCTGTTAACATTTATGAGGGTTTTAACTCTTACTTTTCTTTGTAACTTTGAGCGTCTTTTGGGGTACCTAGGAACAGAAGATGGCTAAGCTCGTTCCTTTTCTATGCGCTGTCTATGCGCTGTTTTTTCAAAGTAGTTAAGTTCTTAATAACTAATTAATTATGCACTTAAAGCACTGCTGAAATACTTTGTACATATTGCAACTAACTGTTTAAGGTATATAACTTTCACAAAGTTTTCTTTAGTTAATTATTATCTTTAACTTATTCTCGTTTTCGTGCTGTCATAAGTTGTAGAGTAGGGGGTTTTAGACTCAAGTTTTCTTTCAAAAATCTGTTCGTTATAAATTAACATTTCCTTTTTTATTTGCAATGTAAAATTTGGATTTCTTTTGCATTGTTTTTCAGGTTTAAATTCTCTCTCAAACGAACTTGGAATTTCGTTATAGCTGAAAATCATTTCTATTTATTATGTCACTCTCACAGCTTGAGTTCTCTTTAATCTTCTTCTCTCTGTTTAATAGTAACAGATGAAGAGCATGGGTCGGGCCATGAAGGTTAATGGATGCAAGCGAAATTGTTAACTAGTGCTAGGTCATGCTACTCTACGGAGGACATGACTTATATATATATTTTTTAAACTATTTTAGGTGGGAATGTTACTTGCATCTATGGCCTTGCAGAAACCCATTTCCAACTAGGTCTTTGTGGAAGTGAGAAAATGCAGAGTTTTTGCTGGTCCTTGATAAAGCCAAGGCTCAGTATTCTCGACACCTTCTACATTCAGTTGTTTTATTTTATTTTTTTATCTTTTCTCCTTTTACTCACACAGGTAGATACATAACCTTTTCTATGTTGTACTAGGTGTGAGTCAAAATTATATATGTATTTTTTTGCTTAGGTATCTTCTTTATAGAATATATATATATATATATATATATATATCCATACCTCACTTCCCGCTAAGAACCTTCATTGGAGCAGGAAGTGAGGTATGTATATATACTCTACCAGTGGTTCTAGCAGCCTAGCGCGGATCCCCGGTAAGTAATACAACTCAATGGTACACGGTTTTATAGTTATTGTCATATATATATATATATAGCAAAAAACTAACTAGAAGAATTAAACAAAAAACAAACTACTAATTTGAAATTCCAAAGCACCAAAGGCTGCATAAAAGAAAGATCAAACCACAATACTAAATAAAAGCAAAACCCAAAAAGAAAATGAAAAAAATAAAAAAATAAATAAATAAATCTGAGAGCGAGCAGAAGAAAAAACGTCACAGCCCAACCATCTGATGCAAGCGAGCTCCTAACGAGGAGACCAAACAAATAGAAGTACACAGGAAAGCAGATCAATGACTGATTCTCCAATGGCTTCCTCAAAGGCAAGCATAAAGAAAATCCCTCACTTATCTACTGAGACCAGTGAAGTGTGCGTTTCTGCTAATTTAGTTTCCTATAAGGACAGATTAAATTTAAGGTTAAACTTGACATATTAAAAATGACATACTAAAAAGGGGATTGCTAACCCAACCCAGCAAACTAAATTACATTGCCCGACCGCAAAACAACAACCAAGAGAAGTCAGCTTAACACTGTTAGAGAAGGATGACGAGCACCCAAAATTTTGCAATTCCAGAGAAAAAATAAATACTGAAAGACAGCAAAGAGCCTAGTAAAAGAAAAGTTCAACAAAAAATATAAAGCGAAAGTTAGTTGTGTCTACCCTTGACAAAAGTGCTCCCAGCTCTGCTCATGGGCTGGTTAGTTGTATTTCTGTATTTTGTAGTATTTCTTTTATTTTTAATCTTGTTTTTTGAGTACTTCAACACTCTTTGGATGTTGGTAGTTTGTTTTGGCTGCATTAATATTTTTTCCGCGGAATTTTGGACTGGCCATTGAATCCCTTTATTGATTGTTACCAGAGGTTAGTTTAATTTTCTTTGGTTTAAGGCCTTCCTGTGGATTAAATGATTAAGACAATATTTTGTAAATAATTTTACTTGTACTAGCAAAACACTGCATTACATATTATTTCATTTTATAATTAGGTTGTGTTAATTTTTTTAGGTATGGAGTGAATATTCGTTTATTTTAGATGTGTACTAAACTTAACTATCCTTTAAATATTTTTCTTGTGTGTCTAAGGCATATAAATTGCTTCTCTGAGACTTGCAACTTGGTTCTTTGAATTTAAACTTTACTTTATTTAAATAATTTTGCTTAGTGTCTTGGACATTTCCCTTGCTTCTGAAACTTGCAACTTGGTTCTCTGGGTTTGTTCTCTGATTTTACAACTGTGCATTAATCCCTGTGTACCTTATGCAAGTTTTTCTTAAATATTTTGATTTAAATTTTGCAATATTCCAATTTCTCTTTGTTGTTATTTAAATTTAATTTAATTTATATGTTTTTTTAATTTAATGTGACAGGCTAAAAGTTTTTGCTTTATATTTTTTGTTGAACTTTTCTTTTATTAGGCTTTTTGCTCTCTTTTCAGTATTTTTTCTCTGGAATTACAAAATTTTGAGGTGCTTGTCATCCTCCTCTAACAGTGTTAACTTGAACTTGTCTTGGTTGTTGTTGTGCGGTCGAGCAATGTAATTTAGTTTGCTGGGTTGGGTTAGCAATCCCCTTTTTAATATGTCAAGTTTAACCTTAAATTTAATCTGTCCTTATATAGCAAACTAAATTAGCAGAAACCCACACTTCACTGGTCTCAGTAGATAAATTAGTGATTTTCTTTATGCTTGCCCTTGGAGAATCAGTCATTGATCAGCTTCCATGCATTCTTCTGTTTGTTTGGTCTCCCTCATGAGGAGCTCGCTTGCTTCGGACGGTTGGGCTTTGACGTTTTTTCTTCTGCTCGCTCTCGGAATTTTTTGGTTTGTTTCCTTTTTTTAAAAATTTTTTCTTCTCTTTGGGTTTTGCTTTTATTTAGTATATATAAATATACGTAGACAGTGTGTGTGTGTGTGTATATATATAATGTACACCTATAGTTTATATGCAGTTGTGACATACATCACTCTTAATCTCTTTGAGGCTATGGAAAGAAGACACCATGTGATAGAAGGCACTATGTCAAATACTATCTATGCACACAATCACTCTTAATCTCTTTGAGGCTATGGAAAGAAGACACCATGTGATAGAAGGCACTATGTCAAATACTATGTAATTTTTTGAACACATAAAATAATATTTTTGAATGTTTAATTTGTGACATACGTCTCTCTTAATCTCCTTGGAGGGGGCTCCAGCCCCTCCGTGGGTGCGCTGATGGTGCTGTGTTCCAGTTATCCCCCAACCATGATGCTGAATGATCAATAGCATTTTCCATTTGACTAGTAGAAATCAGACCCTACTGACAACAGTGGCCTGTAGAGAACAGGGCACTTTTGTGAAGTTTGACTGCAATCCTAAATAGCAGAAACTGAATTCATGCATGTGCATATTACAACAAATTCACTGAGAGAAAGTGATATTGTTTCATTATATCCGAGATTCCATCACACAAAATTTCTTACCAATAAAGCCTAGGTAACATTAGAAGCGCAAAATTGTGCCATTATAGCGTTGATCATTATGTGCACAAATAATGGAAGTTTGGAAACAAAAAGTGAGTAAACATTTTAACATGTACTTTTATAAGAACACAAAGGTGAGCAGTCACAGGAACTGTTTCAGAAGTACATCTTATCAATGCCTTTTTTTTCTTGGGGGAAGGGGCAGAAAACATCAAATGCCATCAGCTTTTAACTCATCTGAAACAGTAATATATATTTTCAATTACATGGATGCATACACTATGCGATTTTAATGCTGATAGTTCACTTTGCTCGCATAAAATTTTTTTTTTTTGCTACCCATTAGTTTATTTCCCCAAAATATTTTCATTTGAACCTAAATATCTGGAAGTTTTCATTTGTACATAACTGAGAAAAAGTCAATAAATAAAAATGTAAATCATTATGAAAAAAAAATACACATTTTAAATGCAGAACTAAATAAAAGTTAAAACTTAATTACTTACTGCTGACAGTTTGAGGGGAAATTCTTCATTTCATATTCAAGGAGGCTGTTTGACAATACATTCATGAGCTGAATCAAATCGCTCACCTGAGCACTTGACTCTGGGGTAATGTCTTCAACCTGAGAAACAGAAAAAAAGCTATTTATATGTAAAAAAAAATGGTGATTACATAAATATAATTTATAATTTGTATACTAGTCATGAAAAAAGATAGCAAGGAGCAAACAAAAACAGACCATTGGAATTAAAGCATTTTACACTACAGCAGGGTGTCCACAATGTCTTGTTAACCCCCCCCTGTAATAAGAAATGTAAGTGAGCTACACTATCTACCAACAAGTAATTGGACACCTGTGATAGCAAAGGAAAACGAAGTTTATTCACCTTCAATAGTTGGTAGAGCCTCCACGAGTGGCGATTACAGCTGCGACCCTCCAGGGCATACTCTCAACCAGGCGTTGTACGACGGCTAGCGGTATTTTCTTCCACTCGGCTTGGAGAAGACAGGTCAGTTCCTTCACCGATTTCGGACGGTGGGGGCACCCCTTAAGTCGACGCTCCAACTCGTCCCAGAGGTGCTTGATAGGGTTAAGGTCCGGGCTTTGCGCAGGCCAGTCCATTCGATTAACCCCATTGTCACCATACCAAGCCATGGTGGACCTTGCAACATGACAGGTGGCATTGTCATCCTGAAAGTAACATGGGTCCACCCCGTAAAACTGCCACAACGTAGGAAGCACATGGTCATCCAAAATGGTGCAGTAGGTCTCGGTGTTGAATCTACCAGGAATTGCGACCAAGGGTCCCGTGCCATACCAGGAGAAACACCCCCATAGCAGAATTCCACCGCCGCCGAACTTCACAGTTGGCACAATACATTCCGGCAGGAGGCGTTCTCCAGGCAGACGCCAAACCCAGACCCTGCCATCCGAACAGTAGAGGGTGAACCTTGATTCGTCGCTCCAGAGAACCTGTTTCCACTGTTCAACGGTCCACTGTCGACGTTCTTTGCACCACGTTAGCCGAGTAGCACTATTGGAGTTGGTGATCAAAGGCTTGTGGGCGGGGCAGCACATCCATGATAACTGAGCAGATGGGCTTCCTTATGGATGGTATTCATCAAAAGAACACTCCCGGATGCCTGTTGAAACTCCTCGTGGATGTGGCCCATCGATTTGGTGTGGTTCTTCCGAATTTCTCTGGCCAGCACCCGTCGGTCTCTAACTCCCAGTTTTGTGGGTCTGCCGGGTTGGGGCAGACCCACAAACCTTCCACTTGCCAATCACGTAGGCCACTGTCAATTTTGGGTATTTCAACTCGCTGGATATGTCACGTATGGATCGGCCATTTCTGTGATACCCGACGATTACACCTTTTTTCCGACAGTCACCTCACATCTTCCACTTGCCAATCACGTAGGCCACTGTCGATTTTGGGTATTTCAACTAGCTGGATATGTCACGTATGGATCGGCCATTTCTGTGATACCCGACGATTACACCTTTCTCGAAATCAGAGAGCTCCGAACTGCCTGGCATCTTGCATGCGACTGGTTGTGTTGTTGTTTCCCACACAATATTTAATGGCGGTGGCCGTGACGTGTATCAGGACCACAGATATTGTCGATTGCAAGGGTGTCGAATTACTTGTTGGTAGATAGTGTATGTATCTGTTGTATGATGTATATGTTGAGTTATGGTCTGTATTGTGTTTATTTACAGATTAGGTACCGGAACCATGTGTGATACCAGCGAATACACCCTGGAACAGCGGATTGTTGTCAGTGTCTGGGTACACGAACATCCACACACAGGGAAGACAATGCGTGACATGCGTGCCGATTTCCAACAATGATTCGACAAAGAGCCCCTCCAAAACAGACTCTTCTGCGGTGGGAACATAAACTCTTCAAAGCAGGCAACATTAAGGATAAACCACGAATGGGAAGACCATCAACCAGAGTGCAACAGTGTGAAGCGGTCGAGGAATCAGTTATCAGGTCACCGGAGCTTGGAATACCACGATCGATACGGCATAAACACATAAAAAATGACCTGAATTTGCACGCATATCGCCCGATGTCCGTTCAGGAGTTATCAGACATCGATTTAAACCGCAGACGGGATGCATGTGCAATGATGCTTCAGACATTTGCCACAATCCCAAAACGTGGAAAGGTCATTTTCAGTGATGAATGTGCGATATACCGCAGCTGTCGATCACGGAATGTTGTGTTCTGGTCCAAGGAAAACCCACATTATGTTAAAGAATTGGAACATCATCCTCCGCATGTCATGATATGGGCTGCAATGAATAGTCGACATCTGTGTGGACTGTATTTCTTTGATGGTCCAGTGAATCAGACAACTTATCTGGACATGCTGTAAACCTGGTTTGTGCCACAACTTGGCATTCTGAATGACGTATCATTCCAACAGAATGGGGCACCCACCTATTACGCAATCGCTATTCTGGAATACCTTGGCGAGGTCTTTCAGGATCGTTGGATCGGCAGTGCTGCCCGCTCCACTTAAATGGCCACCTCGAAGCCCAGATATCTCAACGTGTGATAATGCCCTTTGGGGTTTCATAAAGGAGGTTGTCGCACAGCAGCGCTAACAAACCACTGACGAACTTAAACAAGCAGTGAGACGTGCTTTCTCTCGTATCACCCCGCAACTGCTTCGGAAAATGTCCCACAGAACATGGCGTAAAATTATTCTCTGTCACGAGAAAGACGGAGCCCAAACGGATCCACTGGATGTTTACGGATGCCTCAACATATAACTCAACATATACATCATACAACAGATACATAGCTCACTTATGTTTCTTATTACAGGGGGTAACAAGACATTGTGGACACCCTGTACTGTGCACCTGCTCACAGTAGCTTTATACCTATATAGTTTTTAATAAAAGCAAAATGTGTGGAAAATATAGGCATGTGTAAGTGAACAAAAAGCAGCAGCACATATTGGTACACTATCTTTTGATATACATAAACTTGTCAGCAGGGGCAGATTGGGTCGACGAAACCAGGCCGGGAATTTTAGTCTTGTGTCCCACAACAGAAACACATGTATCCAGAGGGGAAGAACTCATAAATTTCCTCATGAAGGAAATCCTATTAACTCCTGGATGAAAGAGAACCCCTGAAATATGTATTGAAAAACTAATTCAGTCATGAACGAGTTTTAATAGCGATTTAAGAAATAATTTTAAAAATCCACTCATCTGACTGAATGTAACATATCAAAACATACTCAAAACGGGGAGTTGTACCAGATAATCATATTTATTTGGTCACTGATCATCTACAGCTCAACGGTATTCGTACCGCATCCCTGAATAGACACCTTTTCTAAGTCTACCCGTTATTTTGACTCGTGAACTACCACTTTGATCCATGAACCAGCACCCGTAAATCGTTGTTCCTTTTAAGATAAATGTGTGCGGGATGCGGATATCGGAACAACTCTGCCGGAGAATCGCTTTGTGCTATGTGTTAGTATGTTGTTAAGGGTGTGGAGATGATGGACCATCAAAATTGTTACTAGTGTTTTCTTCAAGATTTCAAAGGGAAGGCAGAGCCTACCAATGTCCCTTTGGCTCCAACCTTAATTATTTATAACAGTTACCTTAATTTATTTACAACTGTGTGCATGGTCCGGTCGCAAAGTTTTTACTGAAGTAGAGAAAATTTTGCTTCGTCATTTTAGAACAAACAGCCAATATAACACCCAACACATATATCGATAGAAAGAAATGCCAATTATTTTTCTAAGACAATAACATTTTAAACACATAACATAAAGCTCAAATGAAGTAAACATTTCTTAAGTACCAAAATAATTATTCGTTCTTTCCAAACAATCCAGACAAAGGAGATACAGCTACCCCGGTGGCGCAGTGGTCTAAGCAATTGCTTCTGATCATTCGTCTGAGATGGGTCCGGGTTCGAATCCCTGTCAGGCATGCATGTAGTGTTTGGCTTTCTCCCTTCCCTGGAGCCAGTGGCCCTAAATTAGGGACGGGTGACTGCTTATAGTCCACTGAGTTGCCTCAAGGTGGTCGTTAAAATCTCCCCCCCACCCAGGAGATATGAGAAAGTGGGCTATTTCTCGAGTGGTCCACCGGAAAATGTCCCGGTATCCCGGTGGGCCGATCCACCCCTGCTTGTCAGAACATTTCACACACACCCTGTGAAGTCTATGATAGACAGCTATAAATTATAGGCAAGTTGAAATGCTATGGGGCTTAACAGAGCACTTCATCTGGAATTTCTCTCCACGTAAATGTATTATCTCTTACCAAGAAAGACCATGCATGGGGTTACACAGGTATGTTTTACATACATACACTGTTTGTGAAAATTGTGACACTAAGAAAGAATCGTACTATTCAAATGAAATTTATATCACACATTCCTCATGTTACAGGAGATAACTAATTACATTTGTAGAGCTTTATAAGACTTTTTGCTTCAAAACATTTTGTTGTGTGAAGTCACCTCAAGCAACAATAACAGCCTCTACATGGAGTGGCATTGAATGGAAGAGGTTTTTGATATTGTCCCGGGGAATAGCCTTTCGGAATGCTTCTATGTGAGACCAGAGTTCATTTGTGGTAACTGGCGGAGGTGCTTGACGGGCCAGTCGATTAACTACCATGTCCTAGGCATGTTTGATTGGGGACATATCCAGTGAACATGCAGGCCAGGGAAGAAAGGGTATCTGCCATGCATGGAAGAGGTCTTAAACACTCTGGGTCACATGTAGTCGAGAATTGTCCTGCTCAAATACAGCTTCAGGACAACTATGAAGGAAGGGTATCACCTCTGCCTCTAAAACATTTCTGACATATCACTGGCTATTGAGGGTTCCCTCAATCCATATTAGGTGAGACTACAAAGTGAACATAATGGTGCCCCAAACTATGATGCTTAGCGCTGGGCCAGTGTGACACTGCAAAATGCATGTAGCAAGGTGACATTCACCACAATGTCTTTGCATATGTATGCGACCATCATGGTACATCAAGCTGAATTGTGACTCATCAGAAAACACAACCTGTTGCCAATAAGCATGACAATGTCTGTGTTACAGACCCTATTGCAGCCGGAGGCATCTGTGGTTGAGGGTCAAAGGAATGCGCAGCAATGGGTTGCCAGCAACCAATCTTCTGTTAAGCAGATGTCAAACTGTGCAGGAGGACAAAGCCTGACCTATGACAGTGATCCACTGCTGCGCTAACACCGTGGATATTGCTGTGTGATTGGTCACTGCCATTCAGTAGAGGTGTCTGTCATCCCGTGTAGTCATGCAACTTTGTGGTCTATTTCCCTGATTTCTGTGCATCTGAGCATCATCTGTCCACTGACGCCATGTTCGCATCAGTGTATTGCCGTTTTGTCCCATACAAGTGACAATTTTGTGGTAGGAAAATGCAGCTTCTCTTATCCCAACAATCCTTCCTAGCTCAAAGTCCTTCAGGTGTTCATAATGCGACCTTCTTTAGCCATTGAGCACAGTGAGACACCAGAAACACCCATTCAACTCAATGTCGGCTCTTCAATGACTGCAACATCTCGTTTGAGCCAGTTCTTTATACCCAAGACCAGACAGTTCAGAAGGTGCTGCTCTGAAACCACATGAGCATTTTCACTGACATTTTAATCATTTGCATGTTCCAACCTGTTTTACATATCCTGTAAGTTTCAAACTAATACCAGCGGTCTTTCATGGTGGTGCGATTTTCCCAAACAGTAGTGTACATACATATTATTAATATGTTCTCTGAGATTAAGGGGGTTAGTTACTCAAAGAAAGGTCCTCTGCCCGATTCAAAAGTTTAAAACTGATGGTGCTAGATTTTACTTACTGTTGTATCAAATGCTTTCATTCACAGCAATTTCAGCACACAAATCGAGCCTCACCGACATCCATCACGTCTCACAAAAGACCTTTTGTACCTCATACTCAATTATCTTTCTCTCATACAGACATTCCTGAATCTGACCCTTCCATGGTTCCCTTGGCCTTCTACCTTTCTTTCCTACCACTTGGGCTGAATAAATTATCTTAGTAAGCATCTCACAACTCATTTTAACATGGCTAAACCATCTCAGAAAATATGTACACACCATACACAGCTGCAAGACACCTTCATTCTTCACATGATCAAAAAGTGTCATGCCCTGTAAGTAATGCATCACTCAAGCACTTATAAATGACTCGTATGTCTCTTTTGCAGTACCCAGGTTTCACTGTGGTACATCAGAGTAGAAACAATTACACTTTCACACACAGCCATTTGGGACCATCTCAAGAACCTATCTGTCCTGAGAAATCCCCTCCCCCTTCTTCCTTAGGCAGCTATGACTTTCAAAGATGAATTCACTTGGCTCCAGGAGTTGATGGCATAACTGCTGAGATGTTGAAATATGGTGGCGACTGTAATTGACTGGTTAACTGAAATTTGTCAGTTGTGCTGGGAGTTAGGAATGGCCCCTCAGGATTGGAAGGATGCTATCATTGTTCCCTTGTATAAGGGAAAAGGGGATCAAACTGACTGCAAGAACTATCGTGATATTAGCCTACTGAGTGAAAGTGTTTGGTAAGGTCATTATTGAAAAAGTACAGGGTCGTACATCAGAGAAAGTGTGGGATGTTCGGAGTGGCTTTATGCCTGGCTGCACTAACCAAATTTTTGCATTACGCATGATGATTGAAAAGTATCTGGCTGTTGGTAAGAAAGTTTTTGCTGCCTTCATAGATTTAGAGAAAGCTTACAACCAAGTATATAGGACACTTTTGTGGAAGGTATTGAATGAATATGGTGTTACTGGGAATCTACTTAATAGTGTAAAAGCCATGTATGCTGGCAGTAGAGCTTGTGTATGAGTGAATGGCATTTTATTAAAAATTTTCTATTGCTGCAGGAGTCAGACAAGGCTGTGTAATGTCATCATGGCTGTTTAATATATATTATGCATGCGTGATGCCAAAATAGATGACACTGGTTTATGTCTTGGTTATATCTGTGTGTGCAGATTACTGCATGCTGATGACATTGTCCTGTTGGCAGAGAGCAAAATGAGTTGCAGAGTATGTTGTCCTGGATATACGAAGTTTGCATGAAATTCAAACTTGAGAATAAATAAGGAAAAAACCAAAGTTATGGTTTTTGGGAGAGGAACTGGTAGTACTGAATGTAATATATGTCTGGCACAGTGATTGACCAGGTGAATGAGTTTGTGTATTTAAGGAAGCATGTTTGACAGAGAGAACAAATTGGATGCTGAAATTAGTAGGCAAGTGAATTCTTCATTGAAAGTCATGGCTGCTTTGGGAAGTTTTCACAGGTATGATGGGTTCCCAAGAGAGTCCTGCTTGGCTGTGTATGAATGTGTAATTGTTCCTACTCTGATGTATGGCAGTGAAACCTGGGTACTACAGCAGAAACATAGTGGTGTAATGCGTTACTTACGAGGGGGTTTGTGGAAAACACGTTCTGATTGTGCGAGGAATGAAGATGTGTTGCAGTTATGAAATGTGAAGCAAAATGTTGTTAGCAAGGTGGAGACTAATATGCTTTGGTGGTTTGGCCATGTTGAAAGAATGAGTGATGAGATGATTACTAACAAAATCTTTTTAGCCCAAGTGGCAGGAAGGAAAGGCAGAGGAAGGCCAAGGAAGTGATTGAGGATCAGATTCAGGAGTGTCTGCATGAGAAAAAGATTACGAGTATGAAGATCTTGTGTACAGCATGTGATGGATGTCAGTGAAGCCCGAGTTGTATGTTGAGATCGCTGTAAATGGAGAAGTTTGATATGGCAACAGTAAGTAAAAATTAGTATCTGGTAGTTTGTATTTCTTTGTGATGCTAACCTCTGAATCTCAGAGAACCATTTAAACAGATCTTGTGTTCATGACTAACAGTTTCTCACTCACAAATACCATAAATTTAATTTCCCTCTCATTTCTACTCAATTTGAATCTGGGGCAACATACTCTGCAACTCACTTTTATGCTCCACCAACAGGACTTTTTCATCAACATATAGCATTCTACACACACAGATATTACCAAGGCATAAACTAGTATTGCCTGTTTTAGCATCATGCATCCATAACTATATATTAAATAGCCATGGTAATAATGCACACAGTCTTTTTGACTTCTTCACTAATAGAAAACCATTTCAATAAAACACCATTTAATCATACACAGGCCTGTCAACTTTAAAGAGCTGAAATCCGTAAAAATTTTCATTGAATGTTTCACCAATATATTCGATTGACAGATGTATCAAAGTTATTGTTCAAAAGCCGATTTATTATGAAAGTGATTTGTCAATTTTAATCGATTTCATATGCTATAATTCAGGTATTTAGCACCATTTCATGCTTACAGCAATAGAAATGCAATTGAAAAATAAATATCTTATTAGTACACTATCATTAAACTACACACACACACACACACACACACACACACACACACACACACATATATATATATATATATATATTTGTGCCAACATGTTAAAATATCTTTAAAAAAACGTTCTAAGTCTTATATAAGGCTGTTATTTTTCATTTCTCTTTCCTTCTCTTTTAGCAGTTATAGCCAGTCCTAACCCTACAGTAATGTTACCTAGTCTTTCCCACTAGACTGCAAGGAGAGAGCTTTAAAGACATATAAGAATGTGTGTGAAAATGTGATCAGGGAAATCAGAATATTCTGGTGCACGTTTTTGGGAACACTCTTTCAACCCTCGAAATTGCACTAACCTGTAAGAAAGAAAGAAAGAAACAACAACAGAGATCTGTAAAACATGCTGTCTGTAAAATAACTGCAAAACAAGTAGTATTTCTATAAATTTTATGAGTTTGCCGTAAAATCAGGCAGGCATGATTACACATGCTGTCTGTAAAATAACTGCAAAACAAGTAGTATTTCTGTAAATTTTATAAGTTCACTGTAAAATCAGGCAGGCATGAATACACATGCTTTACTGTCAGCGAACACAGTTTTCATGCTTTTAAGCAGATTCCCTGCTATACCAGAATTATTAAAGACCTTCCACAGAAGCATTCTCTTTACTGGGTCATAAGCTTTCTTTAAATCTACAAAGGCAGCAAAAACTTTTCAACAGACAGACATACTTTTCAATCATCATACATAATGCAAAAATTTGATTAGTGCAGCCCTTAGCATGCACAAAACCATTTTGTGTACCCTCACACCTTCTCTGACGTAAAACCTTGTACCTTATTGATAATGACCTTTCAAAACATTTTCCATGGTGCACTCAACAGGCTGACACAACAATAGTTCTTGCCTTCAGTCTGTGTGTGTGATCTAGAGCTGAGACGGGCTGTAGAATGTTTACTGCGGTTCCAGCTCGGGCTCTTAGAGAGGGGAGAGCGAGATAATTTTATACACTGACGGAAAAAAAATCCCAACACCACGAAAAAATAGTTGTAGAGGAATGAAATGGCGGCAATACATTTGTATAGGTAACATATTTAATCGATTAAGGTTTCAAGATCACAGCTTATTGTAAGCGCGAGAAGAGCCATTTTAAATGTGAAATGCTGGTACATTAATAACCGGTGTAACCGCCAGAATGTTGAACACAAGCACGCAAACGTTTATGCATTGTGTCGTACAGGTGCTGGATGTCAGTTTGTGGGATGGAGTTCCATGCCTGTTGCACTTGGTCGGTCAATACAGGGACGGTTAATGCTGGTTAGGGGTGACGCTGGAGTTGTCGTCCAATGATGTCCCATATGTGCTCGATTGGTGAAAGATCTGGTGATCTAGCAGGCCACAGCAACATGTTGACACTCTGTAGAGCATGTTGGGTTACAACAGCGGTATGCGGGCGAGAGTTATCCTGTTGGAAAACACCCCCTGGAATGCTGTTCATGAATGGCAGCACAACAGGTTGAATCACCAGACCGAGGTACAACTGTGCCGTCAGGGTGCGTAGGATAACCACGAGAGTGCTCCTGCTGTCATAGGAAATTGCTCCCCAGACCATAACTCTAGGTGTAGGTCCAGTGTGTCTCGGTCGCAGACAGGTTGGTTGCAGCCGCTCACCTGGCCTCCTTCTAACCAACACACGGACGTCACTGGCACCCAGGCAGAACCGGCTTTCATCAGAAAACACAACAGATCTCCACTCCGTCCTCCAATGAGCTCTAGCCTGACACCACTGACGTCACAAACGGCAGTGGTTTGGAGTAAATGAAATGCACGCTACAGGGCTTCTGGCTCGAAGCTGTCCTTCAAGTAACCGATTTGTAACAGTTCGTTGTGTCACTGTGGTGGCAACTGCAGCTCGAATTGCTGCCGCAGACGCGGTAAGATGCGCCACGGCCATACGCCGTACACGGCGGTCTTTCCTCTCAGTAGTGCCACGTGGCCGGCCGGAACCCGGTCTTCTTGAGGCAGTACCTTCCTTTGACCACCGCTGCCAACAATCATGCACAGTGGCTACATTCCTGCCAAGTCGTTCTGCAATATTGCGGAACGAAAATCCACCTTCTCGTAGCCCTATTACACGACCTCGCTCAAACTCCGTGAGCTGTTGATAATGGCTTCTTCGTCTTCTTAAAGGCATTCTTGACTAACATCAACACCCTATGTTGAATCTCAACGATAACTAACGCTCACGAACGTTACAGCGCGTATTTACAGCAAACCTGCTTTGCATGTTTCGAGGCGCTACTAGCACCACACGTATGAGCCGAGCGCAAAATTTGTATAGACGTCATCTTACAGATGTACTCTCACCGCCTACCAACTGTCGTTTATCTAACACAACCCCTTCTTGGTGTTGCGATTTTTTTCCCGTCAGTGTATATATATAAGTGTGATTTTATATGATTTAGCAAATGAGACACTTTATAGTTGGTAAAGGGAATTCTTCGACAACTGGTTCTGGTTGGAGAGCGGCCATTCGAGATGACTATTTATTCCGGGCTTGGGTAGAAAATGCCATAGGCCGCGCATTAGTGTATTTCTGCAGAGAAGAAAACACTTTTTCAAGAACTACAGTTATTGGATAGTTGATAGCATGCAGCACCCCCTATCTCCACGCAGTAGCTCCCTGATAATTCTATTTAGCAACGTAGATATTTCTGCGCATTATGGCGCGATAATATCAGCATTATTTGAGCAACATATAATTGCAGCATCTCCTGATCATTTTGGATGCCCGGCCGTCCGAAGCACTTCAGGTGGAAACAAACGGTCAAAGAAAATCGCACAGTTACACTGTAAAAATAGATAGAGGTCCCTTTCAACCACTCCCCATTTGAGAAATACATTGGTTAACTGCAGGAAAAGGAGAGAGTGGAAGTGTGGAAAAAGAGATGTTTTTTTATTAATGGTTGAACACGTTAGCAAGTTTTTGGGCTCGTTCCGGACCAGGCTCTATATTGCAATATAAAATTTGGGCTGGGCTGGCCTCAGGCTCCGAAAATTGAGCCCGAACTCAGCTCTAGTGTGATCACCTTTTCCCCTTATACAACAGAACAATAACCCTCTGATCATGAGGGACTATTCCCCTAACTCTCAGCACAACTGGCAAATTTCAGTTAACCAGTCAATCACAAAGTCACCACCATACTTCAACATCTCAGCAGTTATGGCATATACTCCCGAAGTTCTATCATTTTGAAGAGATAAAGCTTTACAAATATCTTCCCTTCAGATGTCCTTCCTTCTCTCATTGTGGTACCATCTACTTCTGCCTCAAAATCACCTTTGCTCTCATGTTCTAAAGCTCACAGAAGTATTCTCACCCCTATTCCACTTAACTCACAAATGCATATTGAATTTCAGTGGCTCCTAATCCCTATGCCAGTAAATTGCTGACTGGATCCTCCCAACTAAACATAACTCAAACTGGTATATAAGGAACATGTATAAGCCACAGAAGTTTGTTCTTGTTATAGCACCAAGACCCAAATTTATTGATTTTGAGGTGTGTTATTGGTAGATGTCACATCAATGGCTTGTCTTTTTATACAGCTGTGGACAGCCCAGACCATCCAAAATTGATTATCAGGAAATAAAGTGTGACAATACCACTGCCATCCAACAACACACTGAAAGAGCATGGAAGTTCACCTCCACATGACAGAAGGGTACTTAAAAATTCAGTAGAACAATCTCATTCATACTCTCTGCAAAATATCAACCAGAAGCTTTAGGTGTCAATTGTGGGTAAGATATGTATGAACACACAATATACTTAGCTGCACAACACTAGTTATCACCATGGGAGAGAAGTGGTGCAGCAAAGCTTAACATTAAAAACCACAATTAGCCATTTTAGCCATTTTGCTTTACAGGATAAAGAACAGTGTAATTGGTTCATAGAGTGGAAATTGGTTCCACAGTGCGACAAATCAGGAGTCTGCCTACCTTGCAATGGGTTTCAGCAGGATGGGTTCTTTTCAAGTTACCATCCATGCACACAGATAACCAAAAAGTATTGCTCAAGTTTTCCTTTATATATAACTTTTGTAATGTAATTAGTTTTAAAATTATGTGCAAAGTAGTCTCTAAATCTGAACACAAGAGCAAATTTAAACCATTTGTAATGATTTTCTCCCAAAAATACACATAATACTATATAAAACTATAAATAAAGCAAGTTTTGAACAGTGATGAAAAGCAATCTTTTAAGGCCATTTCCTTGTCACAACAGAAAGCTAATCAGCAGGACTGTTAATGAATCACAGCTGAATGATTCAATCACATCCTTCCCACAGCAGACCTTTCCCAAAGATATCAAAGTCTTAACAGGCAGATGACACCACCTTAAACTAAACAACAGATGAGCATTCAAGGAATGCATAACAGATGCGAGTTGAGTTCGTTAACACTGGGAAGGTAATTAAATATAAGGTCAGACACAAAAGTAATGAGACTGATGATGGTCAAAATATTATTTTACTCTCATTTTTACACTTCAATGTGATCTCTTCAAAAGCAACACACCACTGGAGGTGATCCTTCCACTCCTCAAAACACTGCTGGAAGTTGCCTTTTGTTCTGTCAGTGTATTTATTGTTCACAGTTCTCTGGAGGTTGTCACCTGTCTCAAAAAAATGTCATGTGGGTCCACAGTGGGAACATACAGGGGCTGTGGAACCACTACAATTTTCTTGGATGTCAAAAGTTCCCACACAGGCAATTCTAAAAGAGGTTCACAAACATACTCTTGCAGTTTTCCTTTTACTTGGAGGTGAGATTTTTTATTTTTTATTTATTATTATTATTTTTTTTTTTTTTGGCATGTACCGTAATTTTTGGACTAAGAGCTGCATCGGCGTAAGGGCCGCAAGTGAGAAATTTTGCAATCTTGGAAGCAAAAGTTGCCGTAAAGGCCACACTGGAATAAGGGCTGCACCTGTGAAGTCGTGGTGCTGCTCAAAAAACTAAATTACCTTCCTTATTTTCATGAATTAACTCACACCCAACGTGATTATATGTATACTTCAAAGGCTAATTCTGCAACTCAGTGTCGATCTGCTTTATGCACTTATTTTTTCATACTGCCAAAAAATTTTTATTTATACATTTTTAATTAATCATGCTAATGATGTTATTTGTTTGCCTTTATTAAATGCTCAAAACCATTTATGTAATCAATAAAAATCACAGTTAATCTTCAGACTCCCGTTAGAATATCGCATTGCTCGTAAAACTGCACAATTGTCTAAATTCCTTTCAATGTGGATGTCTGCTACAGGATGATTCTCTGTTCACCGCAATAGAATCCGTCTTAGAAGTAATTAACTTATAAATTATCGCTTGTAATGCTTTCGATTAATGTTTTCCTTAATAATATGTTCCTTCAATGTTATGCTTTTTTTATCATCTACAGATGTTTTTGTTAGAATGAAGTTGCGCTTCCTTTTACTAGCTGCCTCGAACGTGTTCGCAGATCCGGCCGCCAACATTTTGAAACAGCGGTGCCGCTTTCTCTCTTTCAAGTGGTTTGACCTACTTTCATTTACTGTGCACTGAGCATTCGCGTTGAGCTCCGCTTTTATATGAATGGGAAAGCTCTCCCTTCTTTTTTTCTTTTCCAGCCGAAGCCTTCAACTTCCACTATCGTCAGTAAAAAAAAAAAAAAAAAATTAAAATCGAAGCAAAACTCAGGAGCACAGAGCCAAGAAACACCTGCATCGCCAGATTAATCAAGAAGAGTGAACAGAATTTGTCTTTACGTCCCACCAGTATTGTTTGGAATAAGTCTCTGCTAATAGAATCATCCTGGGGCAGGCTTTTGCATTCTTCATGTTCTTAAGCTTTTGTTCAGGGAAGTGCCCATCAAATCGGTCTCCCCACCCCAGTGAAAATCAACTTTCCTTCCCTTGGTTGCAGCGCACCTTCCTGCATGATGTATGCTGCAGCCAACGAAAGAGATACGCTGGGCGCACTCCGGCGCTATCCACAGAAGCCTCGGACGTCACGCTACTCGTCTGTGTGCTTATGTCCCCATTCCATCCCACATGCAAAGGGCATTTGAGTCATGCATTCCTGCCCTCCCCCACTTTCCCTCCTAAACCAACATCAGGACAGTGGAGTTATCGTTTAAATAGACGTGTCTAACGTATGAGTAGAAGAGGGGGGGGGCATGATCACAGCCGAGTTTGTGAAAAAAACAAAGACGTGGTTTGAAAAAAATTTACTAAGAATCTGCATGGAAAAAAAAAAAAAAGGAGAGAAGAAACAGTCTTATCAAAAACAAATTCGGCATAAGGGCTGCACACTTGAAAAATGTCACTTTTAGTAACGTAAGAGCCGCGGATCTTAGCCCAAAAATTACAGTACTTTCCATATGCTCCATTAATATTTTGTGGAAGGCTTGTACTGAATTTATTTGATATCAATCTCACTGTCAAATGTTGATCTGACTTGATCAGATTCCATACACACCCTTTTCACGTCTTCAGATGTTATTACCATGACAGGTCACCCTGCATATGGTTCATTTTCACACAACTGTTTCCCATCCTTCCAGAAACCTCTTGTGCCAGGGATAAAGCTTGGTCCCCAAAAGCTCTTTACAACTTTTTGTATGTTTCCATTGCCTTTTTTTGATGCAAAATTTGATGGCATGATAAATATATCATGCCATTAATATCACATTGCTTGATATTTCTGTGCCCCATTTTAGTGATGCAGTTAATAAACACACAAAATGGATTGAGTCGCACTGAATCTTGTGTTGGCAAGATTCCAAGATCAACACTACATTACGGTTTCGTTGTCCCATGTTGACACCATGTTTTAAAAACATAATCTCATTACTTTTGTGACAAACCTCATACATTAAGTGAGCTATCAGGAGGTCAATGGAACAATACAAGAAGTGGATTTTCCATTAAACCAAAAAACTGCATTTTGTGTTTAGTGGCCCTAAGCTCTTCTGTCTCCAGAACATGAAGAGGAACAGTATTATGTTGATTAAACAGAACACTGAGCTACTACCTGTGCTCAGCTGCCTCCCTGATCCACAGGGAGTGAGTATATAACTCCCTGATCCATAGGGTTAATATAAAACAAGATTTCCAAGAAGTGGAATTGCTAGAGGGGAAAAATAAAAATCAGCTGTGCTACTTTGAGACAACTAAGACAGATCCTTCCAATTTTGTTTTGCACATTTTATTTTCAACATTTACAGTTGATTATGAAGAGATTTCAACAGGATTTGTGGTATTTCTTTAGTGGTTGAAACAGTATTAAAACAAGAAGGATGTTTCAGAAAGTGTGAAACACTTTGCCTCTCAGAGTGGGACACTAGAGCCAGTAAGTCAGTTTCTGATAATTAAACACATCATCATGTGTATGACTGCAAAAAAAAAAAAAAAAAAAAATGGAACTATCAAAAATCTTGTGGAGAGGAATTTCTGTAGGTAGAATAAATTAACAGAAAGTGCACATAGTTTCCAGATGTGGTTGACAAAAATAACCAATTTCTTAAGGGAGCTGGCTGCCCAGCTCAGGGTTTTCATAGAGAAACTCTTCAAATGCATAATCAGAGTAAATGTCACTTTAGATGTCACTATGCTAAATTTATAAAAGCAAATCCTACAAGTACACCCATGGCAGCTGCCATAAGAATAACAACAAGGAAAACTTTGATAAACTTGTTAAACTCTCAACATTTTTTATTTCCTTATAACTGAAAAAACTTAGCCTTTTCTAAATTTAAACACTTCTGTACTCTTCAAATAAAGAATAACCTCACCCTTGGTGACAGCTACCTAAATCATGGTGCATGTGGAGATTTTGTTTCATCTGTAGCTACAGTATTATGCAGTAGTTTTGGTGAAGAAATACAGCAGGCACAATTTCTTTGTATTGTTGCAGATGACTAAACTGAACAAAGTTCCTGTGAGCAGGAAACTGTTTATGTGAGCTACACTATATTGACAAAAGTCACTGGACACCTAGAAGAGAAACACAACACTGCATTTATTGACATACATTAGTATGGTGTCGATCCACCTTTGGCCTTAATTGAATGCACTGACCCTTTGAGACATACTTTTGACAAGGTTTTGGAACACAGCGATAGGTATGAGCTTCCATTCAGTACATAATGCTGCCGCTAACTGTTGCTTTATAGTAGGCCTTGGTTCCAAACTTCTTATGCTGCACTCTAATTCATCCCATAGGTACTCTGTGGGATTAAGATCAGGGCTCTGTACTCGCCAGTCCACACACAATATGGAATTATCATCAAACCACACCGCAACAGTCCTTGCATTATGGTTCGGTGCATTGTACATGCCGAGGTTCCAGCATTTTTACTCACCTGTACAATGTCTTGTGCAGTACTCCATTGATTAGCTTACAGTGATGACTCTCCTGAGGCTTCGACGTCCTCTATCAGTGATTTCCTTTGGTCTGCCGGTACATTTTGCTGCTTCAGGCACGCCATGTGTCTTCCACTTATTCAGTACATCCAAAACAGTTGACTTGGGTATGTTTAAACACCTCTTGTTTCTCTTGTGGACAACCCACTAATATGACACACGACAATCTTTCCCTTCTCAAAGTCAGTTTTCTCCCACCGCGACATTTTCACTCAACCTCACAGTGCGATATGATTGCGGTCAGCTGCAGGCTTGTTTTTATATTGTTTGCAGCTGTACCATGCATCTTAACACCACAGCGGATCTGTTCATTTGCTTTTGAAGGGCCACCCAGTGACTTTTGTCAATATAGTGTATGTTAATAACAAATCACCAAATAAAACATTTGCAGGCCTAATAAGTGTCTAAAAACGCTGTTGTCTACAAACCATGAAAATATCCTAATATTAAAAGAACTTATGTTGACTTTATCAAGTATAATGGTTGTAGAATGAGGTCTTCTGCTATGAATTTAGAAAAAAAAATGTGTTGGGAGAACTTGCAGGCAACAGGAAGCATTGGAAGTTGCCACATGAACCCATGTAAGTGCCGACTGTCAGAATTTGACCCTGCTTGGCTATTAAGGTGGATGTCTAGTGATTTTGCTCTCTATACTTTCAATGGAAAAAAATTGGACCTTATTTCCTCAGCAAAGAAAAATTTCCCATACATCAAAATTGGCCCACAGATAAAAAAACACTTCAACTTAGATTGCACAATTGGTGTTTTTTACATGACGATGATGTGAACTATATTAAAAACCTGAACTATATTAAAAAAAATTCCTTCCATTAATCTCACTATATCTAAGGAAGTAAACAACAAAATTGATTTCCTGGATGTATCTATCTGCCAAAACGCTGATCTCTCCATTACTCGTTCCGCCTATCGTAAACCTTCTGCGGCCACTAACATCATTCCCTACAAATCTTTCACTCTGCATCTCTACAAGCTTGCAGCATTGAAGTCTTACATCCACAGGGCTCATATCATTTGCAACAACCAACTTTCTCTTCAAGAATAATTCTCCAAAATTTCTACAATAGCCCTCTCTCATGGTTTCCCTGCTCTTACAGTCAACTCCCTCATAAAGAAATATGAAAACAATTCGAAAATTGAATGCCTCCTTCCTCAAAAGAAAAAAACCCCGAAATTCTCTGGTTCTATTCCTTACCATCCTTCCTATGCTTATAAGTTACAGATTCTTTTTAGAAGTTTTGGTTGCCATCTTGCTATTAAATCCACCCCAAACATCTTGAAACTTCTACAAAGGTACAAAGGGATAGGGACAAAGTTGAAAACCTGGACCTCCCAGGAGTTTACTGCATTCATATCTCTTTTTCAACAGGGGATAACTTATACATTGGAAGCACATACAGGAGCATTAACCATAGAATTTTAGAACATAAAAAAGATGTTTTGAAAGACAATCTTAATACAGCCTTGTCTATTTTGGCAATGGAAGACACATCTGCAGTTCCCCGCTGGAACGAAGCAAAACGAATTGCTTCTTTTGACAATTGTTTTGCCCTCAGTTACAGTGAAAGCCTGGAAATTATTTTCAACTCAATGACTTGCAATTCCGAATCTCCTTTCTAGATTCCGATGATCTGGAGATAAATTCTAAGTTTTGGCAACAAAAATAAAAAAAATTCAAATGTAGAATCTGGCAACAATCTTAGTCCTCCATTGGCGTGATGAAGACCTAAGATAAGGTCGAAAGCTCCCAACTTACGAACTTTCTTGTAAAAGATTTTCATTTAACGTAACTAGCGTAATCAAGTTACCTTTATTTGGTGTTTTTTACAAAAAAACTTTCCTGAACTATATTAAAAATCAATAACATTACTTTGATGTAGCAGTAAGGAAATGTGGCACCATCTGTAAGCAAGAGTCATAATTACACTGAAGTGAAGTTATTGATTATTAATATGTCCTTGTTTTAATTAAGACTACTTTGATGCAGTTATGATACTTGTTTACAGGTGGCACCACTTTTCCTTACCACCACATCAAAGTAAAGTTATATTGGTGTGTTTTGCTAAAACTTTCTTGAACTATATTAAAAATCAATAACTTTGTTATTGATTTTAAATATAGTTTAGCAATTCTTGAACAGAATAATGTCTGGCCACACATGGCATGGTTCTCGTAGGCCTGCCTCCATAATGTCGACACCCTTCTATGGCCAGCCTGATCACCTGACTTCTCACCGATCAAACATGTTTGGGACATGATGGGATGCCACCTACGCCCATACCGGAATGTTGGCGAACTGGCCCACAATTTGGACACTGGCATGCTATATACCTCAAGGTCAGTATCTATGAACTGTATACATCTATCCCACATCAGATAACCACTTGTATCCAAGCCAGAGGTGGCGATACAACCTAGTTACTTGTTCCACTCATAATGTAGCTGTTT
The DNA here is from genome assembly GCA_039090855.1 of Macrothele yani. Taxonomy (NCBI): domain Eukaryota; kingdom Metazoa; phylum Arthropoda; class Arachnida; order Araneae; family Macrothelidae; genus Macrothele; species Macrothele yani. The sequence goes on from CM077016.1 coordinate 76,292,701, forward strand.
TATCTGAATAAATGGCCCAACTGCTCTGGAACTCCAATAATTTCCTTTCCTATGCTTGTACATTGCACATCCAATTTTCATCTCTATTGGATGATTCCTTCTGGGTGCTTCATTTTTTTATTTATTTATTATTTTTTTTTTTTTTTTGCAAAGAGTATGAATCTAAAGTGTTTTCTGAAAAATATGGAAAGGCATAGGATTTGTGGAAAAAAAGCTACAAATGACTGAAGAATGCCTCAAAATACTAGATAAAATAAAAATATATATATATGGTGGAATTCATGTGATCAGCTTATGTTAATATACAATACAAAACCAGTCTGACCAATTCAAGTGTGAAGTAAGGTACTTACAAGCTACATATAAATAGGCTGGGTTTTTAATAATGTCAACAACGTATGTATCTGAAAACAGAGCTTGTACACTAATTTATTCTTTGCTCATACATGCCTTCCATAATTTTGCCCCTATGACCAGTGGTGGCTCGTGGTTGAAAAAATAGGTGAAGAGCTACAAGAGCAATATGAAAAGATATCTACTGTCTTCAAAGAAAATCACTATATGAGGACTGACCTATTTTTTGTATATTAGATCAATTCTTCTTTCTTTTAAAGCTGCAAATTTGTAGATTATGTCGTCATAGAATGGTTGTTTCTTCGTGAGCATCAATAAAATATCTTTCTGAATAGAAATATTTGCCAAAGAAGCAAGTCTGTCATGAGAAGTAATGTTTCTTCAGTAAGTTTGTATTCTTTTAAGGCAAGAAAAACTTCTTTCCACTGACACACTTGTAGATGGGATGGTTAAAATGAAGGCAACCAATTTATAAGCTTCTGTAAAAATGTCTTTATCTTCATGAAGCACTCGAAGAAGTTCTTGAGTCGATATATTCCTTAATTTTTCGTTGGCATATACAAGACTCAGTTCATTTTTAAGGCACTGGAGTTTTTAAGTAAATATTTTTCCGTAAAAATGTTGTAGATTTTCAAAAGCGCGAGAGGGAAAGCTTGAATTAAAGTGTTCGAATTTGGTTGTGTCAGCAAGACAAACAAATTGAAGTTTTTCACAATCTTGAAATCTTATATCCATTTCCATAAGAATGTGGTCTAAAATTTCAAAATACAATTGTTTATAATTTTGAAAAATTGTTTCTTGTGTAAGAGCAGCATATTCCCGTTTAGATCTGCTTATTTCTGTGATTTTGCTAGTTTTTCCAAACAGTGTTTCAAATACTTCATCGTTCCTTTTATGACTCAAAATTTCAAGAGTTTTTTTAATTTGAGTTACACAGTAGTTTATGTCTAGTGATTTTTTCTGCAAAATTTCGAATAATAGATCGGTGGGGCCAAAACTTTCATTAAATACTATTGCCAAAAATGTAAATTCAAAAGTGTTCATATCGTTTAAAAACACCCCTAGGCAAGTTGAATTGATTTTTTGTCTGATTGCTCACTATTTGTCAGAAATTCGAATACTTCCTTCAATTTATCCCAATTTTCAACAATTACACTTACTAACTTCGAAGTGGAGGACCATCGAGTTTCTGCTATGGTTGGTATGCGTCTTGCGGTTGTAGATGCGAGTGTATAAGATTGCTTCACTGAGTGGTGAAAAAACGAAGGAATTCCAGTGAGGCTTGCGTAAAATATACGACACTTTGAAATTTTAGAAAAACTCTGCTGTAATACAAGGTTCAAACGATGTGCTAAGCAATGAACAAAAACAGCTTGAGAAGCTTTATCCTTGATTTTTTTCTGGAGCCCATTCAAGTGTCCAGACATTACACTTGCCCCATCGTAACATTGTCCTATTAATTTGTGTTGATAATCGAATTGTTCCAAAATTTTGTCTAGCATTTTGTATAAAGCTTCTGACGTTCGATCTCCACTCACGTCGGGGAAACCCAAAAATCACTCAGCCAATACACCTTCCGAATCAACAAATCTTATTATTAAAGAGCACTGAGAAGTCTAATTTATGTCTGTGGTGTCATCTACTTGAATAGAAAAGCATTGAACTTCATTTATTTCACTTTTAACGTGATCGTTTATATATTCAGAAATACATTCAATTAATTCCTTTTTAATAGTTTTTGAGTCACTTGTGAAGACATTTTTTATCTTTTCGTATTGATTTTTAATTTCTAAAGGATTTCTTGATATCAACAATGAAAGTAATTCCTTGAAATTTCCACAATGTATCGAGTCCATGCTTTCGTCATGGCCACGGAATGCTAGTTCTTGTTTGCTCAAATATAATACTGCATCAATCACTGTCTGCAGAGAAAGTCTATTTAAACGAACGTTTTCGTTGAAATGCATTTTCAAAAGCCTAGCATTCTCCCTCAGGGCATCGGCAATGGTGTTCTGATTTTTTTCAAAATTCCTTAGCATTAACTCGCATTTTAGGTGTTTGCTAGAATCACCATGTTTATGAAGTGAGCGTGTTATATTTAATAAATCTGAGAATCCGTCTTTATTCCATGCCGAATGTTTATTACTAAAAAGTAAGCAGGGCCAACAAAATAATTTTTGTAACACAGAAGTACTACAAAGCCATTTATATTCAGTAAACCAACAATTTTTAAAATTAATATTGCAAGATTTGCCGCTCTTCTTGATTTCTTTTTTGGCAACAATTGTCAGTGAATCTGTCGGTCGTCCTTGAAGTAAAATGTCTCTTTTATCTTTATCTTTCCACCGATTAAATGGAGTTTGTAATAAATTACAAACAGTGTCGTTCACAGGATACATACTTTAATTAAAACTATCACTAACTGTTAAACTGTACACGAAACTACAGTAACAGCTAAACTTTTTGACGAATAATCACAAAGCACGAAAAAACAAATCCCTTTCGGAAAGCATGCACCACAACACTGCAAGATACCCTGGGGTTTCACCGTGATCTCCTTCGAAGGTCACGATTCCATCTGCAGAGCTTCGGCGCCGAAAGATAAAAAACTTCACTTGCGCGCCAGATAGGGGAGGTTGACGTCACGGTTACCATAGCAACTCGGTCGAAAGCTACAGACTTCCAGGGATTTTCATTTCAGCTCTTCACTTGCACTGTTTTGCGTATGAGGATTTGTTTTCCGTATTGAACGCGCTATGTGAATTGATATCTAATCAAACTTTTGAGTATTTTGTAACACAATAGAGACAAAAAAGAATGTATTATACAAATTACTGAATAAAACTTTATTTTAAGTAAAATAGGTGAAGAGGCACTTCACCTACTTCACCTGAAAAGCCGCCACTGCCTATGACTTGCTATCATACCACTGAAAGTTGCTGAAGACAGTTGTCAGAGAAGTGATTATTGTCCAGCAACATTTAATGTGACCAGTCAGTGCTTAGATATAGAACCAGACAGTGTGTATGACAAAATGAAAGGTAACAGTTATCAGTTACCTGTCAGTTCATGATGGTACTACTCTCAGGAACAGCAATAATGGATTGACTGAAGCTGATATGTAGTATAAGCATTGAGAGTGACGATACAGGTCTAGTATAATGATTGAGAATGATGATCCAGGTCTTGTAAGACACGTGAAGAGACCGTCTTGTCATATCACCCAGGAACAGAATTATGTTCAAGGTTCTGCAATATGACTTCCAAGGGATGTAAATATTCTGTTAGGAAAGCGCACAATACTTTGACGAAATTTCATAAAATAAACTCAAGTGATTAAATCACTGTAAAACAAAAAATATTAAAAAATTGCTTAACACTAGCTGAAACCCCTTATTAAATATAATAATATAAACCTGTTATTTAAATCAATTAAATTTATTTAGAACCTGGGGCATACATTTGGAATTTGAGATTCTATCAATAACTTTTAAAGTTAAATAGTGTGCCATTGATGCAGATTAACTATTTACAAAGTGTTTGTGGTAATTTGGTCCATACATAGAAACTCGGGCAGCTTTCAGCATTTTTCAGACTGATTTACATCCAGACGGTGCTCCATTTGGCATTATAAATATTCCTTTATCAGTTGTTTCAACAATGACATCATCTCAGTCATTAGTATTGCATCTTTTACTGGAAATTTTGTCAATTCCTGAATCCTAGGATTCACAAATTGCTTCAGAAACAGGCACAGACAGTGGTGCCCATATGAGTACTGGGGGGGGGGTAAGAAAAAAATCCTTACCTCCTTCAAGGCTGTCAAACATTTTAGAAAATGTACAAGATACTAAAATACAACAAAAATAATTGATACAATCAATCATTAATATCTTATTATTTTTAAAATTGCTTTAAAAAAGTTTTCGTGTATTTTAGTGTTTTAAATTTATCAGAAATTTGGCTATACCAATGGGAGGGGGGGTGAGCACCCTTTATGGGCATCCTTGGGCACAGATAGAATAAAAACAGCAAACTTAATAAATTTTGTGACCTCTGCTTTCATTTCATCTACAGCTTTTTAAAGAGAGCTTTCATCTGGAAAAATGTTCCACTTTTTTGCCCAATTATGTATATGCTATTTCTACTATGAATTTTTTACGTTTACTACCTGGTTAGAAAATAAATTAAGTACACTTTTTTCACCAATCAAACATTGCCTTACCGTTTTTCCAAGATGATTATGAAGAAAATGCAGCTTTAAATTTTTTAAAATTATTTCAGTCACAATCCAGACAAGCAACCTTCTCTCTCACAGATATTTATGGGAAGAATAAAAGCCATGTCCACAACAGCAGAACACGTGCAGACCGCACACGTGTTCTGCTGTTGTTGATGCAATTTTTTTCAGGATGGACACCTAACAAACACTCTCCCCTAGCAATATCATGTGGTGTTTGTCAATTGCTGAACTCCAGGAAATTTTAAAATTGGTGCCATCCCGCTTTGACAGCGCAGTAGAACGAAGGGGAAAAGGGTCTTTCAAAAAGCTCAGGGAGAAACAAAATCTCTTGCTATCCCAAATGGTAGGGTTGGATGGATGGATGGATGGATGGATGGATGGATGGATGTGTGTGTGTGTGTGTGTGTGTGTGTGTGTGTGTGTGTGTGTGTGTGTGCACGTGCAGGGATGGGGGATTTGTCAGTGCTTCCTGCAGACGGCTGAAGTTGCCGGAGTACAGACGAAAGCAGTGAAGACGTAGGGTGTGCAAACATACCCTGAGTTCGTACATCTAAAATAAAAAAAAATGTTGTGCAAGGGATTGAAATTTAAGACTTAACACAAAATGTTCTAAAAAAATATTCTGCAAGGCATTGAAATCTAAGATAAAAAAAATATTCTGAAGGGACTTTGTCCTGCAACACATGTCACAGTTTTATGTACTTTCTGCTCCTGGGCCACATCACACAGCCACTAGATATGTAGATGCTTTCAGATATGGCTGTGAGAATGTGCCAGATAGCCCAAGCTTGGGATTCACTTGTTGACAGAGGGAACTTATCACTTCTCTTTCATACAGAAATAAAATGTGGATCCACTGAAAGCTTGCAGGTGAAGTCAGTATTGTCCATAGAACTGTACAAACAATTTTGAAAAACAGTTGCACATGCTGAATTTCCTATTATCTTAAAGAGATTCAGAAATGGCATCACTCTTCGAAGTTGGATATACATATTTGAGAGGAGATGAACAAGAAGCTGTTGAATTCATATGTGGGATAACTGTGATGGACAAAACTTGGACTCGCTGTTAGGAAATAAAACTGAAGCATCCCTCGGTTGCGTGGCAGCATCTTTCATCATCATTTCTCAGAACACTTCAAGAAGAGCACAGCAACATTAAAGTTATGCAGATTGTGGTGTATGACCAAAAAAGTGTTGTACAGAGTGATGCATTATCTCTGAGCACAAATGTAAATGCTAAGTGCTATTACTTGCAATATCATCTGTGATTGGTAGTGAGATGCAAACATACTAATATTTTGACTAATAAGCCAATTATTTTTCATGACAATGTGCATTTTTATGTTGCAACTTGAGTCAAGAATTTGTTGTCTTGCTAAGAGTGGGAGACACCAAAAGACTTCAACATGAGTCCTTGTTACTTTGATCTGTTTGGCAAGTTAAAGGAACGACAGCATAGGAAATGTTATCACAACACTATAACATCTTATGAATGATACCATAAGAGATGCTATAGCACACATAAATAAGAATTACTCCATTGATGGTATTAAATGACTTCTACAAGTATGGTAATGTGTTATAGATTCAGAGGGCAAATTTATCAAAGGTATGTAGCTTGTGAGTGCAATATAGTTGTTTTAAACACAGAGTTGCTATTATTGCAAATACAATCCTTATATCAGATTAAATCTAAAACGAAAATACAAGGTAATCAGTCTGACTAACAGTGCAACTGAGTGTGTTCTGCATGTGGTGTAAGATATTTAATAATTACATATTATAATACTTCAAAAAGAAAAGAGAAAATAAACGCTAATAGCTATTTTACCAGATGTTGAATCAACTGCAACCTATATGAAGAAGACAACATTGGAGGTTCAGTACTTATAGGAGGTATCCCTGCTGATCTGAAAAGAGATGCTTGATAAATTTAAAGAAAAATGCAAGAGTTTGTAAGGAAAAATATAGATTATTATACTCTAAATAAATTAAACAAATAATAAAACAATTTATGTTTATAAAGTGAGGTCAATTACCATAATCCAGTAATCATCGGATTTCCATTATTTCAATTTTTGCAGAAAACTACTGTGCTAAGTAAATTATGTCTTGTTTTGATTTTCAATGGTGGACACAAGTTTCAAATAATTTTTGACCATTTTCATCGAAAAATAATTTTACTGAAAAAGTTAATTTTTTAGGAAATTTTTTCCAACACATCATGACATTATCCCTTGTAATATTAATGTTAACAATGAATATACAATGTAGATATCAATTTAAAATAAATTTCTACCAGTTTTAAGAGGAATTTTAAGATGCAATGATTACCGTCATGTAATTTTTGTCATATAATCCACGGATCATCTGTTAAAAAAAGTTCTAAATTTAGGTTATGTGGATTATACATTGATGCAGATAATACATTGCTTTTTACAAAGAGAAAAAAAGTTTTTGTGGCACTTTAATTCTTAAAAACACTGCATCATAGCTGTCAGGAGAGTTATGATGCAGAGTTGAAAAATTATCAAACCTGCATTAACACGAAAACGTAATGCAATAGGAAGGCAGAGGTCCCCAAGCAGTTGGAAATATTTTTTCTCTTACTTGTTAGAAGCATTTTGACAGAGAATATGATGCAACAAGGCCAGTATTGTTTGCTTTTGCAGATGATCATGTACTGAAGGAGGCTTAGCGTCACACACATTCATTAGTGCCACAGGTCTAACTATGGAACTGCACACTACAGAACCTAATTATGGAACTGTCATGTCAAATTACTGTAACAATACTAAAAAAAACTCATGATTTATCTCTATTCACTTGAAGATAAGACAAAAGAACTTAAAAACAAGTTATTTTTCTTAATAAGAAGATAGTTTTTTTTTCCTATTTCTTTGGACTGCTGGGTCATCCTGTGAATTGCAACATTTCTATAGGAAATTACGGTTCAGGATCTATACAGCAGGTGCAGATCATGTGGCTATTTTTTTCTTTCTAAATATCTGAGGCTGCAGATCATGAGCTGCCACAGTTCATATGAAGGATTTTTTTTTCTTTGCCTGAATTTCATTGTCTGCAGATTAAAAGAAGAAAAATACAGAAATGTAGCACCCTCAACATGACAACAGAAACCATAGTGAAATGCAATAAAATGTCTGCCCGTTTACATTTCTACAATTTTCTTTCCATGAAATTAGAGTATGAAATTCATTCCTTTACTGCTTTACAGAGGGTGAGCCGAAAGTTTTGCAATATTTGCATAAACGTGTGCGCTGCGACGGATATGCTACGTGTTTTAACTAGTTCAGGTCGCACACTGCAGTCAGTCGAAAGGGATATAAAGTGGTAGTTGTTGCCATGAACAGCATTGCATGTTGTTGTTCTGTCTGTCATTGGGACGCCTAAATGATCAACAGCCACAACCAGCTAATTAGGGAACTTTTGCTTTACGAGTTTGAACTCGGCCATAACATTGCTCAAGCAACATGAAACATTTGTCATGTGAAAGGGAAGAGCTCTGTAGATCACAGCACCGCAACCAGATGGTTGTAGAAATTTTGTTCAGTTGACGGAAACCTCGACCATCAGCCAAGGTCAGGTATGCCGCAAAATACGGATTTGGAGGCCGTCTGCAAGGCCATAGAGGCAAATCCAACAAGCAGCACTCGGAGATTATCAGGTGAGCTGGGCATATCACAGACCACCATGGTTCATCACCTTCAGGACCTCGGCAAGGTCTACAGGAGCTGCCACATTGTCCCTCACGAACTGATGCCAACTAAAGCAAACCGCCGAGTGGAAGTGTGCACGAAACTCCTAGAAAAGCAGCACGATGTACGTTTCCTCAAGAGAATTGTTGCATGCGATGGAAAGTGGGTTTATTTCCACAATTCTAACACACAATGGCAGTGGTTGAGCCCGGACCAGCTTCCTGAACCTGTTGCCAAACGCGGGTGCTTCAAGCACAAGGTGATGCTCTGCGTCTGGTGGAATTTCAAGGGGATAATCCATTATGAATTTGTTCCAGATGGTCGGAACATCAACGCCAATCTCTACTGTGAACAGCTGAAGTGGATGTATGCCATTTGGGAGGAGAAGTACCCAGGACTGGTGAACAGAAAGCATGCTCTCCTACAGAAGGACAACACTCTGCCTCATACCACGTGAACGACCCGGGCAAAACTCCACGAACTTGAGGGCATCGAACTGATGCTACACCCAGCATATAGTCCAAACCTTGCCCCGTCGGATCATTACTTGTTCCAATCTATGGCCCACTTCCTTCATGGGCGGCATTTCAACAACCAGGATGAGGTGGCAGCTGGGGTGAAGGAGTTCTTCGCCTCGAAGGACAAGAACTGGTACCACCACGGAATCGAAGAACTGGCAGACAGATGGCTAAAGACAGTGCAACACGATGGCTTATACTTTGAATGCTAGTCAGCTTTCATTATAAAGGTACGTATGAAGACAAAGTGCTCCAAATATTGTAAAACTTTCGACTTACCCTCTGTATTTGTGCTAAACTAACTATAAAGTATGGGCTTTTGCAAATGTAACTTGAATGACTGAATAGTTCTCTAAAATCAGCTCTGGATATATATTGAACAATTTCTCATGATCTTCCCTTGACACTTATGAGAAAGGAAATGCAAAACCATCTCATTGTCAGAGTTGTATAAAAAGAAAATATATCTGTGTACACGATTGAAACAGAAAACTTGCTACAAATCAGCGAAGAGCGAAACGCAATAACAATAGAATAAAATAATTTAAAAAATTAATAAAAGAATACATTATTATTAGAACATTACAGATTCCAATGAGAACAAAATAAGTACATACATTACAGTTGAATGTGAAGCAATGTGTGTGAATGGATCTTTATGGTAAAATATGAAAATATTGGCCAATGAACCTCATAAAAAACTAGCGACTAATTATAGTTTTTATATCCAGCAAAACAGTTCGATTAATGAACCTTCAAAAATTATAAATAACATTTTCAACAATTTAATTCTAAAATAGACTTACAAAACACATAAGAAAGAGATGTAAATTTAATAACTGGCAATTGCAAGAGGAACCTTCCAACAAAACTTAAATTCTTTCTGTGTAAACAAAACTTTTGATGCAGATCCTATAGATCGAGAACAGGCCTTGATAAAATCTAGAGGCCAGAAACTTCTGTAAAAACAAAAGATCATAGAAAATGTGAAAAATCATTAAAAGTTCTTCAAGTTAAAATAGATTTAAGTATATTAATCTCAGTAAAGCCTTGAGTAAGTGTTTTAATTGCTCTAAATATTTTTTCTATTTTAATCTACAAGCAAAAGCTATATGCAAAATCTGCTAATAGGAAACTATCCAAGTACGGCGTACAAGCAGACATCTACATTCTACTATTCTGCTCATCATAATTCTCTTTCCCCAGGATATTTTATCATTATGACTGCACAGCTCATGGTTATGAACTGCCAATGTTCCTGTCTGGACACAGCTCATGAAGAATAACTTACTATAGTGAGAGAGCAAGGCTGTTGCTGCCAGTATCTTATATCAGTATTGCATATGCCAATATGACTTTCTTATCAACACAGACCACACTGCGTTGACAAGAGACACAGACAACCTGATTGTGGAAGACTAGTTTCCTGAAACTTGTAGTAATTGGTTGAAAACTAATACCTGAAGAATAAAATTACTGCAAACATTGATATTACATGAAAACATTTCTTTTCATTGAAAACAATTAAATTGATAGTTCTACCTTAAAGCAATTTTTTCATGAAATGATCACAAAACTACTGGAAATGCATTTCCAGTAGTTGGAATCTGAAAACAGAAAAAATTGAAGACTTTCCTTTCAAGACAAACAGAAGAGTCTACTACACTATTAATGAAATCACAGGAAGAAAAATGTTATGCATTGTTTGATCCAACAGTTTTAGTATCGATAAATTTGGCTTCACACAGTTATTCTGAAAACAAAAGATGGAAATCCAAGCAATACCTATTTCCATTTCCATGGTCTGTTATTGTGTGGTACAAACTCCCAAATTAAACTAGTGTTCTTGCACATATATATTTTGTTTCACATCAAAATATGATTAGCAAAAATCAGGATGGATTACTTGCATTACCAAGTTTTGCCAAAAGGTAAAGAAAGAAATAGCATTAATGGATTGTGAACACATGAGAAAATAGTAGTCATTAAAAACAAAACAAAAACAGAATTAAATGAAAGTGTTAGCATGAAAAAAGAAGAGGAAATCTTAAAAACTATTTTAACTTCCTTATTTACATCTTTTTACATTCATATGAATGGTAGGTACCCAAAAATAACAGGCTGTTAGGAAATTTTTTCCTTGTATCTTAGATGAATGGTCCTAACTGAAAAAACAAGTCATAAGATTTATAGTAGAATTCTACCATGCCAGCAGTTTCATTGAAACCTGAATATTGAACAACTGTTTATGAAACTGGAATTGCTTCCTAGACCACAACATGTGAAACCTACACCGAAGTATAGAAACTGGCACAATTTGTTCATATAATTATCATGTTCACCATTGCTTGGCTGGCTATCAATCCTGAAAAGCTCTAAAGAAAGAAAGAATTTGTTCTGTTGTTCTGAATATACTCAATGAACTGACAGCTTAATCATTCAAGATTTATGAAAAGAACTGAAATATCTTTAAAACAAAGAGGTATTATCCTATTGGATCCCAAAATCACTAACTATGCTTAGAATTGCCAGAAGACACTTATGATAGATGGAAAAAGTGACTGAAGATGATTAAAATTTAGAAACAACTCTCAATATACAGTACATATATTTTTGACTGAAATAATCAGTTATTACAATTACATCCTGTTAAAAAAATTATTTTCTCTCTTATAGTCCTGCTATTATAGAAAACTTACAGAAACAAATAACATACAAAGTTTAAAGGATATCATCATTCCACACCTGTACACCAACATAGTCCACAGACATGTGCTACTAGAACATATCACTAAAACATCAATAATTCTGGCATCCAATGAACAGCCTCCATTTCTCTTTTTTGTCTAATGCAGGATTTTCTGTGTGTAATCATATTGCTTTCACATCACTAATGGCAGATTTTACACCTTTAATCTATCTTGTTCTAGGTCTACCCTTGCTTTCTAGCATTATACACTGCTGCCCAAAACTTAAGAATGTACAAGATATCTGAAATTTACAGAGCATCACCGGGGCTAAAAGAGGTTACTAACACATGCACTCAAGTATGGTGTTACGTATGGAGATATTCCATGACATGCAGCTCTTATGCGAATTTACTGTAAGCACATGATAGCTACCTAGGGTATATATATATATACACCGAAGAGCAATTGAATTAGAGACAGCTGGCATTATTCAAATGTGGCGCTGTGGGCGGCCCTGTAAACGGAAATGACATGACGTATGCAGTGATCCGACAATATAAGGAGTGAGGCGACGGGAATCAGTAAGAGTCGGACACAGTATAGGTAATACGAAGGATCTAAGCGTCCGACGAATGGGTCACTCCATCTCTGAAGTTGTGCAGGCACTGGGATTTTCACGAGCCACTGTGTCACGGATGCACCGCGAGTACATCGAATCCGGTAAAACCATCCCTGCAAGGGCCAACTGCCATGGACAACAGCGTGTGGATGAGCGGGGTCATCGTCGGCTAGCTCGCATTGTAACAGCGGATAGACGGGCCACAGTGCAAGAAATCCCTCGGTAATTTAACGCTGATGCACATAAACGTGTAAGCAGCCACACCATCCAGAACCATCTCCTCGCTATGGGGTACAGAAGCCATCGTCCCACGAGGGTACCGCTGCTGACCACACATCACAGGGTGCAAAGATTAGCATGGGCGCGGTAACATCGCCACTGGACCCTAGACATGTGGAAAAATGTTGCTTGGACTGATGAGTCGAGATTCACGTTGGTACATGCGGATGGCAGGATACGAGTACGGCGCAAACCACATGAAGCGATGGATCCTTCTTGCCAGCAGGGTACTCTTCAAGCTGGTGGGGGTGGCATTCTCGTCTGGGGACTGTTTACGTGGACTGAAATGGGACCCCTGGTACGTGTGACATCGTCCCTGACAGGTCAACGTTACTGGGATATCCTGGACGACCATTTAATGCCAGCTGTCTCTAATTCAATTGCTCTTCGGTGTATATATATATATATACCCTAGGTAGCTATCATGTGCTTACAGTAAATTCGCATAAGAGCTGCATGTCATGGAATATCTCCATACGTAACACCATACTTGAGTGCATGTGTTAGTAACCTCTTTTAGCCCCGGTGATGCTCTGTAAATTTCAGATATCTTGTACATTCTTAAGTTTTGGGCAGCAGTGTATAATGCTAGAAAGCAAGGGTAGACCTAGAACAAGATAGATTAAAGGTTCAACATCCCACTGGGGACCTCATCCTGCAACAAGACAATACACCGTGCCATCGCTCCCGAATTGTATCCGAATGGTTGGATGAACACTCCACCGATGTGACCTCGCTTCCTTGGCCAGCTAGGTCACCTGAACTCAATCCCATCGAGCACATCTGGGATGCCATCAAGAGAGATGTTCTAGGCTCTGACCCCATTCCATCAAATCTTCGTGAACTGTAGGAGCTTGTTCAGGGGTCGTGGATCCATATGGCTTCCCAACGCTTCCGGTGTCTTGTCGAGTCCATGCCTAGACAAATCGTCGCCGTCGTGAGGGCAAAAGGTGGTGCTACACGTTACTAGACAGGTATCTCTAATTCAATTGCTCTTCAGTGTATATATGTAGGAGGACGAGTCATGTCTGATAGATGTTCATTCTGTTTTTCAAGTGTTTCAGTGACAAAGCAAAAAACTGCATGGGTCAGGTAACAAAACGATGTCTCACAGACATCATATGGGTGATTTTACCTGATGCCAAATTACTGGAAAGCTCAGCATAAGCCAGACTGTGACTAATGTCAGTTTGAAGTAGCACACATCATAGTGCTGTGCCTTTGGTCAACATTCAAGAGACACAGAACTGATGCCAGATGTTTTGCTAGAGATTGTTCCTGGTGTACCAACTAGTGGGAAGACCATTACTTGGCCATAACAGCAAAACAGCATTGGAAATGCTTTGCGGGACAGCTAGGTAATTGTCGTCAAGCAAGCAGCAGTGTGCAAATCAGAGCCTAGCATCCAATCAGTTCCCAGAAAAAAAAAATCTAATTCCTCTCTGCCTAAATATGAGCAACAAAACTTAGACAACAGAATTCTTCCTTCAACCAGATAAAAAACATGTTCTTTAATTATAATATAAAAGCACACATAAAGCCTGTAAAACAGTTGTAGACTACATGGTTAATAAATATGTTATCAAGAGAATGGATTATAAGCCTAGGAGCTGACAAATATACATTGAAGAGCCAAAAGCATTATGACCACATGCCTAATGTGTTGGTCTTCCACGTACTGCCAAAACAGCTCTTACCTGGCAAGGCATTGATGCTACAAGGTTTCTAAAGGTGTCTTGTGGTTTCTGGTACCAACATATTACCAGCAGATCCTTTAGGTCTTGCAACTATGTGGTTGCAGTGCTGCAGACCAGATTTGTTGTTCCAGCACAAACCACAGATGCTCAATTGGTTTAAACTCGGGCTTCATGCGACAATAACACACAAACATAGAAATCGAGTGAAAGCACACAAAGCCACGTATAAGTAAAAAGGCTCATTCAGCGTCAGCTTTTGGTCATCCTACGACCTTGATCACCTGCGATCGACTGGATAGGCTGGTTGCCAAAACTACAATTTGAAATTGGGTTGCTGGAACTGTTGCCAGATTTTAGGACAGAAACCCAAATAAATGGGATTTGGTGAGGGGTCTCTGAATTGCAGTTTTTGGTGAACAAAATTTCAATGCTTTCTTGGAAATGCAGAGATGCTTTGTTGATTAATGGGGCAACTTATTTTGTCTCTTTCCCAAGGGGAATTGTATAAGTGTCTTCTTTCTTTTTTTTGGAGGTTTAACGACCACCGTGAGCAACTCAATGGGCTATAAGCAGTCGCCCGCCCCTAATTTAGGGTCACTGGTTCCAGGGAAGGAAGAGAGCCAGCGCCGTAAGACAAACACAACATCCATGCCTGACCGGGATTCGAACCCGGACCCCTTACGGACGAATGATCAGAGGCCAGCGCCTTAGACCACTGCGCCACCGGGGCGGCAAATATAAGTGTCTTCATGGGTTAGTGCAGATAAAGCTGTCTTTGGAAGACCATTGGAAACATCTTTTTTGTGTTCACTATTTCTTGTATTGACATGCTTCCAATATACACTGAGAGACCAGAGGAAGTTGAAATGGGAATAGCATTAACTCCAGGGGTGTCCAGAGAGGAGACAGGATCCCTGTCTTTAAGCAGGCACTTTATTACAGGAGGATTTGGTTTTACTGTGAGAGTAAAACCAAATCCTCCTGTAATGAAGTGCCTGCTTAAAGACAGGGATCCCGTCTCCTCTCTGGACACCCCTGGAGTTAATGCTCACAGTAAAACCAAATCCTCCTGTAATAAAGTGCCTGCTTAAAGACAGGGATCCTGTCTCCTCTCTGGACACCCCTGGAGTTAATGCTATTCCCATTTCAACTTCCTCTGGTCTCTCAGGGTATATTGGAAGCACATACCGAAGCATCAATACAAGAATTAGTGAACACAAAAAAGATGTTTCCAATGGTCTTCCAAAGACAGCATTATTTGCACTAACCCATGAAGACACTTATACAATTCCCCTTTGGAAAGAGAGAAAAAAGTTGCCCCATTCATCAACAAAGCATCTCTGCATTTCCAAGAAAGTATTGAAATTTTGTTCACCAAAAACTGCAATTCAGAGACCCCTCACCAAATCCCTTTTATTTGGATTTCTCTCCTAAAATCTGGCAACAGTTCCAGCAACCCAATTTCAAATTGTAGTTTTGGCAACCAGCCTATCCAGTCGATCGCAGGTGATCAAGGTCGTAGGATGACCAAAAGCTGACGCTGAATGAGCCTTTTTATTTATACGTGACTTTGTATGTTTTCGCTCAATTTCTATGTTTAAGATGCTCAATTGGATTGATGTCTGGGGAATTTGGAAGCCAGGGCAATACCTGGAAGACTTGCTCATATTCTGTGAACCATTTTCGAACAATCCAGGCAGTGTGGCATGGCGCATTATCATTGTGAACTGAGGTTATTATGGGCACTCAGAGTGACCTGCGGCTACACTGCCCCATTTTCAGCAGAGTTCAATGCACTATTTGTTGTAACACTTTACTCCCATCACCAGCAGTCAAATTACTGTCGAGTTGCACCACAGCATCCCTTCTGTTGGCTCATACCATATAGGATAGCCTTCACTCACCTCTAGCATCGATGAGCTCTGGTTGGCCTACACCTTGCTGGCAGTTTGTGGTTTTCTCCTCCTCAGACTAGTTTTTGAAGTTATTAACCATGGCTGACCATGAGCACCCCACAAGCCTTGTCATCTCGGAAATGCTCTGACCCAATCATCTGGCAATTACAATTTGGCCTTTGTTAAACTCACTCAAGTCTGCTGCTTTTGCCATCTGAAGGACAAAAGTAATACTGATTAACAGAGCTCAGTATCAGGTGTTATTTATACTGTTTCATCACCTTAACATGTGTCGTCGTTTACCTGTAGTTGCTTCAATTTGCATAAAGATGTGTTGGTCATAATGTTTTAGCTCTTTGCTGTATATGCCAAGAAAACATAGAATTAATGTCTGCAGTGTGGAACTGTAGCACTGATTGGGCTTTTAATTATTTGGAAGGAATAGTATATTTATATAACTTTGTTTAACATCACACATCATATTTTTGATAACCTATTTTTATAAACCATATTGCCTCAATATAGCATTATCTTGAATATAATGCACCTGCAAAATTTAGTTATGATTTTCTAAAAAACTGTATGTGTGAAATGATTTTAAATAAAAATGAATTTCTTACCAAAAACTTGCAAATAAATATTTTTAGGAATTCAACAACAAAATTTTACTAAATACTATTTTGTACTATTTATGTATATTGTTTTAATTATATATAATACATTTAATTGTACTTGTTGTTCTAATAAACTTGTTGTTTATGTGCATTTTAATTACATCCAAATATGCACATTACTTTTTAAGATCTTAAATACAGGGCAAATATTGCATAGTGACAGTTATTTCATGCAAAAATGTGCTATATTTGAGCTAATATGGTACAGTGTCCCATGAAAGGCCCTTTCAAGCATTTGTTTTTTAATTTTTTGTTTTCTACATATCAAAAGGTTTCTTATTTTAACATATATATATATATATATATATATTTCATTTGGACAGTCAGGTTCAGATCTAAAAAATGGATTAAGTGCATAATTATATAGTACATCTCTCCCTGAGAAACCACTCCTCTTCTTACCCAAGACTAGAAGCACAATTTGACTGTACTGAAGTACCTATACTTGATAGTGCTTTGACTAAGGGCAGTAGCAAAGTCAATTAACACAAATGATTGATTTCTTTTCATGACCTAACTGGATTCAATTGGTTGATTGTGTAAAAGCAGTTTTCCTTAGTGGCTGTTACAATTCTAATGACCATCTCCATTCTTCCTGAATATCCCACATGGCAGGACACCTACATGTCTTTCTTAGTAAGGTCAGTCATCATAACATTTGAATGTGTTATGTTCTGTGCTTTGTTTCAAATGGGGAACTGGTGCATTCAGTTGTTGGTATTTTTGTAGTTTATGCACACCATTTTTTACAGTGAGAGTTCAAATTGATGGTTTCCATAACAAAAATTGCTAAAAAATTATGAGAATGTGTTATTTTTTGCCAGTTAGAAAAAGAAATGTGAAGAAACAAAAATAGGACAATTTGTGGAAAATATATACCCCAATAGATGATGTTTTCTAATTCAGTGCCCAGTACTATAGGTGTTTCTTTTATTTGGGGTTTAGCAACCACCAATGAGCAATTGTACGGGATGAAATAAGCAGTCCTCTGTTCTTAATTTGGGGCCACTGGTTCCAGGGAAGGAGAGAAGGACAAACACACCACCTGTGCCTTATCCAGGACCCAAACCTGAGCCCTTCTAGTATGACTACCAGAAACTGGTGCCTCTGAACCACTCAGTCACCAGGAAAGCTACAACAGGGAGTCTATGGTGTAGTGACACCATTATAATGCATTGTATTTATATACAATTTAAACTACATGAAATAATACTTACAATACACGTGTAAAATATTTAGGTACTGTAGGGCTACTTCTCTATTGCTATTGTAAGAATTATATGGAGATAAGTTAATTCCTAAAAAAAAAGTTATAAAAAATATAAAAACAGCTACAGCATGGTTACAGAGTTCAAGCTTTTACTCCTTATACCCCCACTCTCATTAAACTCCTAGGGTGAATGGGGTGCTACATATATCCTGCACATTCATGAGAGAAGTGGGATTTTCTTAAATTCCAGACAGTTCTGGTTGAGGTCAACAGAAGGCACATCATATGGTACTTGTCTACGATCCCCAAATCTCTGGACCTGACACTGCATGCATGAAGAGGAAAGAAGAACATGCCTCTGTCTTTGTGTACATATGAGAATGCAGTAGTACCATACAGGGCTAGAGAATAAGGAAGGGCTGGCTCATCCTTTTGTCTTGCGGTCTCAGTTTCGTGCTCCGACCGAGGGGAAATTGGAAGGCGCTGTGACGTCACTGCGAGGACACTCAGTGACCCCTGTGCCAGCCCAGGGCCGGAGAATGGTGACATTCCAGTCGTTTTGTGCAGTCTATTTCTGTTGCTCTCCATTTACTGGTAGTAGTTTATGTAGTTGTTTATTAACGTCTGTTTTTTACCTGATGTGAGTTTTATTTTAACTAAAATTCAGCGTCTGTTTTTTGTATTTTTTTCATTCAAAGTAATACGCAATATGCTTTCATCCTGTGCTGTCGCTAATTGTACAAATATGCATAAGAAAACAAAAGAACGTGGCGTTATTTACCATGTTTTCCCTTCAAATGTTAATGTGATAAAAGAACGGATTGTTAAGTGTAAGCGTGTTGACAAATTTAAAGTTGGAAGTGCAAGAATATGTAGTGATCATTTCCAAAATTCAGACTACAAAGATGACATGTGAAATCGCCTGCTTGGGCTTCCCGAAAAAAAAAAAAAAAAAAAAAAAAAATTCTGAAACCCACTGCTGTTCCCAGTTTGAATTTACCGAATGAAAAATCTACGCAACATACAAGCCGAGAACAGAGAAGAATTAAGAGAGATATCCGTATAAGGGCATTGAATCGAACTCCGGAGCCAAATCCTGAAAAGTTACACATCGATGAAGTTGCTTGCAATTCTGACAATGGATATTCAGAAGAAAAGTGTGCATCATTTCAGTGCATGTCTTGCTCAGAGGTTAGAAGTCAGAACAAAATTCTAACCAAAAAGCTTGACATACTGGAAGGAGAAATACGTAGCTTGAAAAGCAAACACAAAAATACTGTTCGTGTTTTGCGTCAAAAAAATATCAGCATACGAAATAAGAGAGCAGAAATTGTGCTAATACGGAAAGCCCTGTCAAAAGCTAATATGAAAAATAAAATACTTGAACAGATGGAAATGAACCCCAGGAAAAATTTTTACACCAACACAGATAAAGTTCTTTGCAACACAAAAAATTATTAACAAATGGACAGAAGAAGATATATCTAGAGGAATAGTAACTAGAGCTATTTCAAGAAAAGCTTACGAATTTTGGAAGTGTAAAATTGGCATTCCTTTGCCAAGTGCTAGCACGTTAAAGCGGTGGTGTTTTAAATTTAGTTGTGACCCCGGAATTCTGCATAATGCTTTGCTCCTTATGCAAAAAAATAGCGAAACCCTTTCCGAAAATGACAAAGTTTGCGTCTTAAGCTTTGATGAAGTACACGTTGATAGTAAAGTGTTTTACGATACAGGAATGGACCAGATTTCAGGTCCGTACTCAAAGGTGCTAGTTGTTTTGGCTAGAAGAATATTGTCTTCCTGAAAACAACCCGTGTATTTTGACTTTCAGCGTACAACGAATAAAAGGCTTCTGTTTGAAATAATTGTAAACCTTGAAAAAACAGAAATTATAGTAAAAGCGATTGTTTCAGATTTAGGTGGTTGTATGACCTTGTGGAAGGAACTATTAATTTCTCCCAAAAAAATCATTTTTTAATCATCCGCTGGACGATAGTTCTAAGATTTGGATTTTTGCAGACCCTCCTCGCTATTTAAAATAATTACGCAATCATTTCATTGACCATGGACTTGTCTTGCAGGACGGATCTGTGCTTCAAACTGGCATCATCAAAGAAGTTTTCGCGAAGGATTCTGGGGAGATAAAGTTGTGTCCTAAATTGCTGCCGTGATAGCAGCAATCAAAGGGAAAGAGAGGCAAAAAGTAGGTCCAGCAAAAACTTTGTTTTCAGCCACCACTGCAAAGGGTATTGAATATCTAACAGAGCATAAATGCGCTGCAGTTTTCTTCAATTCAGCAGATTCATTTTTTGACATTATGAATAGCAGTACCCACACCCTGACAAAGGCAAACGTCTAAAAGCAGCTTTTGGTATTAACTCCCTTTTTATACAACAAAATGAAATTCTGAACAAATTGAAGTCAGAAATATTGAATCTCAGAGTAATGGGGAAAAAACATATGCTGCCTTTCCAAAAGGCATTCTTGTATCAATATCTTCTCTTCTCAGTCTCTACGAGGATTTAATGCTCCGTGGAGTCCGTTACAGTTTAACTACTCGTTTGACTCAAGATGCCCTGGAGAGTTTGTTCAGTCAAATAAGAGGCATAGGTGCTTTTTATGAACATCCCTCAAGTACGGAATTTATTAGTCGTTTAAAACACATATTGCTGGCAAATAAATTGCCTAATTTGTCCAAAAAATTTAATACAGAGTTTCAAGAAGGTAAAATGCTCCAAACATATTTGACAGCAGAGCTACTAAAAGAAGCTTTCACTACAGCTGATAATCAAGAAATTCTTGATGAAGTATCTGGAGAAATAAACTCAGATGACTTAGAAGTTTTAGAAAAAATTTGCAATGTGCCACGGCCGCAAGATTGGGACGACGACATACTTAAAACATTTCAAGATGTGCAATGTAATGCTGAGAAACAAGCTCTGAGTTATGTCGCAGGTTATATTGCCTATCGCTTACGCAATAAAGATCTCTCCCTCGGAATAATTTCTAGAAATGCCGAAGATTTTCCATCTGCTCAATGGATTAAAAACTTTATCACTCGGGGACTAACGGTGCCTTCTTCAAAGTGAATGAGAACGTTAGATCAATTTGAAATAATTTTTAAGTCAATTCACGGGACAGAGATTTCCCGAGAGAAAGGCATAATTCGAAAATTAAGAACTGTTATAGAAGAGAGATTTCCAGACACCTGCAAAGAAGGTGTAAAAATTTATTGCCGCATACGAACATTTATCAGAATTCGGTATATTAATCACAACAAAGATTTAGTGTCAGAAAGAAAATCAAATCAATAGAAAACCAAATGGATAAATTCTGCCGTTAAAAAACGTAGCACGACGCTGATTGACAGCGTTTGCTACGGAGAGAAAAATTTATTAACATACCTGTATAGCTAAAAAGGAGGAAGATATTCACCAGGTTCAGATATTGAATCTAAACCTAGTGAATATTTTCCTCCTTTTCAGCTATTCAGGTATGTTAATAAATTTTTCTCTTTCTGTTATTTACGCCTTCCGGAAAAAAATAAACAAAAACGTTACTTGCTACGATATATATATAACGTTCAGAGTTGTGTAAAAAAATATAATACGTGTTCAGCTTACTCCGACGGCTATGACTTCTGCCCTCGAAGGCAGCATCCCAAATCGCCAGTGTACTCGCAGTGACGTCACGTCCTCCCCAGCAAAGCGACTTGCTTTGGACTGCCTGGTGGGCCAGCCCTTCCTTATTCTCTAGCCCTGAGTACCATAGCTATATCATTAGTTAACAACACTTATCATACATGTGCTCATGAGCATATACGTTCTTCATCATGCATCTAAAGAGAAAGAGCTGTGCACATACTCTATTAATTCACATATAATACATCTTTTTACTAATCTTTTCTACTTTGAGATACAGAACCAGTGGCGTATATTCGAAGCTAGCTAGGCTAGTTGCGAAGCCCAGAGAATGCACAAATAAAAGTCAATTAGATGTACACTAATAAGTCAATTATCAATGGTATTAAGCTTCATTGATGTTTTGCTGTGAAAAAAAACCCCACATGAGCTGATTCACTTCTTTTGACTAAGAGAATGAGTCTGGCGATCAAATACCAATGGGCCTCCTAGTGGAGGGATGGTGTCATCCTGAAATAACCAGTCGTTCTACCAGGCTTCGCCTGAGGTCTTCACTGTGTGATTCGAAGACTTTGGATACATTTGCCGGCTAGGGTTTCCATGACAACATGGAGGAGCAGATGAAGTGTGAATGGGCCGTTGCTTAACGGTTTGCTCAGAAAAGAGAAGACTTTGACTACCTTCGTCACTTGCATGTTCCCGCCCGTAAATGCCCGTGTTTTGCGAGAGTTGTTTCAGCTGTGTGAAGTATCAATGAATTAAAATTAATGATATTATATCTTAAATTTGTGGCTTTTGTTGGATTCGAATTGTTTTGTTGTTTTGAAAATTTTTTGTAAAAGCTTTCCTGATCATCTATTGTCAGGACCCGTATGCTTCAAATTTTGACACAGTTCGGCTCAAAAAGAACTGCAGGTGTGTGTGTGTGTGTGTGTGTGTGTGTGTGTGTGTGTGTGTGTGTGTGTGTGTGTGTGTGTGTGTGTGTGTGTGTGTGGGTGTTAAGTATTCCCATGACGAATACAAAAAAATTAGTAAGAGACATTACTAGTTACATGAAATTGAATAAATTGGACATTGTGTTTATTGAGGTGTAAAAATTAGCAAACCTAATATTAAAATTTCCACCAACAACTGCAACTGCCGAAAGAAGTTTTCCTGCATGCATTAAAAAGAATCAAGACATACTACTTCAGGGAAACATAAGGGCATGTACACTTGGGCAAATTGGCTGTTTTGTCAATAGAGAAAAACATTCTTTTTAAATGTGATAAAATACTGTGGAAAAAACTTTTTATGGAAATGTAACACTCAACTTAACCAAAAGGAAAAAAAATAAAGTGCATGTACAAATAAAGTGTACAGAAGAAGAATGGAGTTCATGTACAAATAAGTGTTAAAATTCTAATCATCATAACAATTTGGTATTATGATATCAGTAGCATGTACTTAAAATTAAGAAAAAAAGTTACTTCTATTAGTTAACAACTGAAAAATAAACTTCGCAATTAAAAAAAAAAAAAACAGTACTGATGGAGGGTGAGATAGCCCAGGTCTTGGACCCAAGATACGCCACTGTATACAGAACATTACACTAACAAGAAAAAAAAAAAAAGATGCAACACAAATTCCATAAACTCAGTGATGAAATCTCTCATGCATAAAAAAACATGCTCTTAACAACTTAAAACCATACATTCATAGGAAATGAAATATACAAAAACAAAAAGGAACAAGAAAACAGGTTTGGAGTTTAGTCACAATATACAACATAGTCACTTCTCAATTCTTATCTATCTCTCTCTCTCTCTCTCTCTCTGTCTCTCGTCACCCGTATCACTCAATATATATATATGCTACCTTAAAATCATTTTTAAAATTTGACTGCAAGTTGCTTCAAACACCATTTCTATTCAGCCATCGCTCGAGAATGCAGTGTATGTATCAGACTCGACAAAACACAGTGCATGCAAACAGAAAACAAGACCATGAAAGTAAAGGTTGCTCTTTAAATTATATCTATTAATAATGACGAACTGCACACCAACTATACTTAAAATAGTAAAACTATATTAGAAATCCGAATTTATTGGCATAAAACAGAAATCAAAGTTTCCAAGCTTTTCCACATCAACCAGATGGCTTTTTCAAAGAAGGTAGACAACCTGAATAATACAATGCTGGCCACCCAAAATGCAACACCAAAGAAGGACACGAGATAGAAAAGACAGATTTACTGGACACATAACAACAGATACAAAGATGAAACGATTGAGCTTACAGGCCAGTGCAACTTGCGGAACACGCAGACATCAATAGTTTGTGTGGCCCCATGGCTGGCAATAACGGCCACTATACCCCGCGGCATCGAACGAAAGAGGTTTTGGATGTGGGCTTGGGGTATGTCGGTCCAGGCTGCTTCCACACGTTGCCACAGTTCATTAGGCGTAGCCGCGGGTGGTGCTTGCCGGGCCACTCGGTTGCCGATCAGCAACCATACGTATTCGATGGGTGACATATTGAGAGAACAGGCGGGCCACGGCAGCAGTGACACCTGGTGGGCCGTGAAGAATTGTTGCATGATGCGTGCCACGTGCAGGCGCGCATTGTCCTGTTGAAATGTGGCCGCTGGCAGGTCCTGCAGGTAAGGGAGGACTACAGGCTCCAAAACGCCGGAGATGTAGCGGTGGCTGTTGAGTGTACTGGCGATGCATACCAGAGGGGTGCAGGTGTCATATCCAAATGGCGGCCCAAACCATAACGGCAGACGATGGACCGGTATGGTGATGCATAATTCAGGCGTCATACAGTCTCTCGCCGTGGTGCCGCCACGCGCGGATCCAGCTATCGTGGTGTTGCAGGCAGAAGCGGGATTCATCGGAGAGGACAATGTCATGCCATTCTGTAGTCCAGGTGCGGCGTTCAATGGCCCACTGCCTCTGCACTCGCCGGTGGTGTAACGTGAATGGCAATCGGAGCAATGGGCGCCGTACGACAAGTCCCCGCTCCTGCAGACGTCGTCGAACGGTACGTGCTAACACAGGTTGTTGCGCAACACACCCCAATTCCTGCGCTAACGTTCGTGATGTGGCGGTGTGAGCGGTCAATGCCCGCCGCATAACATACCGGTCCTCTCGTTCGATGGTGTGCCGCGGCTGCGGCAATCGCTCACTTTGGTCCTTCCGTCCCTCCTGCACCCACAGAATTTATACTCACCTCACTGTGGCTGGATGTCGTCCCACACGGGCGGCGATGTCTCGGTACGATAAACTGCTGTCGCGATAAGCCACTATTCGTCCTCTGTCAAACACCGAAACGTGCTGGAATGACTGCCGTATTCTGCGACGAGGCATCAGGAAGCTTCTCACGCACAGGTCCGGCAGCACAACACACTTCCACTACTTACACCTCACCTTCTGTGCACCCTTCTTATAGTGCTTCTCGGTGGCGTGCCGGGCGCACATGATTTGCATATGCCCTGCAATGCTAATCGTTTGCATGTCCTCTCGCAGGCGACGCATGCTGCAAATTTCAAGCCAATTGGATGCTTCCTTCTTGGTGTTGTATTTTGGGTGGCCAGCAGTGCAGAATGCTTCAACAATCAAATTGTTGAAGAAACTGAATAACAGAATGCTTTAACAATTAAATTGTTGAAGCGTTCTATTATTCAGTATGTAGTTTGCTGCCTACCTTCCTTGAAAAAGCCATCTGGTCGATGTGCAAAAGCTTGGAAACTTTGTTTTCTATTTTACACCAATAAATTCAGATCACAAATATGGTTTTACTATTTTAAATTATACTTATTATAGAAAAAAAGACTAACAAATTTGGCTATTGATGAAATTAAATACAACACACATTCCTGTTCCCTTATCATACCTTTGCTGGTTATCTTCACCGTTTTCACCAGAATTTTCTCCTTGGGAAGGTTCCCTGTTATCTAGAAGAAGAAAAAAAAAAAAAAATCAAAAATTTTATTTATCCTAAACAATATAAATTGGAACTTATATAAATTTCTTCTTGCCTATCATAAACAGTAACATACAGAAAATACTGAGATAAAAATTTAACTTGTAAGCAAGTGTTACATATAGTGGTGGAGGTTTAGAAAAAGGTAAAAAAAACACCAACCATCTACCTATTGGTGTAACTAGGATGCTAACAGTAACCCCAAGAATTTTTTGAAATTTTTATAATTTTGCTTCAAATAACAATTTAAAAAAGAAGCTCTTGAGTCTATTTTTTTAAATTGTGATAAAAATACATTAAAAAAATGAACTGCATATTTTTCCTTATTAAAGAACTATGTCCATTTAATGCAATTTATAAATTATGTCTGTTTAGAACTTCATGTTTGGTATCCATAAAATGCAAATCTGCTGTAATTTGAAGTTCTGTATTTTGCACTGAATTTGTTTGTTTCTCTCAAAATTTACCCACACAGAATGACTCAAGTTAGTGCCATGCATCCACTCATAACACATGCATGACCATAAACAACAGAAAGATAATTAAAAATATACAAATGCACGAACACTCTTTCATATATTTTTATGAAAGAATATAAGCATCACCAGTGTGCATTATGCAAGAAAAACAAGGCTGCCCCAGTGGCGCAGTAGTCTAAGTGATCATACATCCGAGATGGGTCGGGATTCAAATCCTGGTGAGGCATGGACGTTGTGTTTATCTTATGGCGTTATCTCTCTACCTTCCCTGGAACCACTGACCCTAAACTATGGATAAGAGACTGCTTATAGCCCATTAAATTGGCAGGATGACACATTTGGCCAAGAGAACTATATTTTTGAATGACTGCCTTATTTTCTTACTGACAAATCTACTAGTGAGCATTTTATGATATGAATGCCTAAGGGACACAAAATGTACCACACCAAATAGTCCATTGATAGTCACATAATGATCACTGCACAAATTCATATTGATTTACCAGTAGTACATACATCAGTTTGCCTACTGTTAGAACAAAAAGTGAAGATTCTTTAAATTTTAAAATGGAAGAATTGCTGCCTACTTGCATTTATACCGATGTAAGTGCTTTGAATACAGTAGGATCTCAAGATATTGTCCATATGACACTTGTTCTGCTTCAAACCAGTCTGAATTGGTTTCATTCACTGAAAGCTGATATGCAAACTATGCTTTTTCAGCTTGATCTTAGCTGCTACCTGGGATTTTGAATTGTAACTTCAAACATAAAATACTTTCTCTTTATTGTGAATGGTAAACATTAGGTGGAGATAAAGGGAATTAGCATAAATTAATATATCTGTTGTAATATGATATTTGGAAGTCTGCTGATTTGACAGATGAAACTTCTGGATTTGTGTCCCAATGATTTAATTCATAGATGGTGCTACTCATTCTGCTAGTACCAGAGGCATAGCCAAGGGAAGGCTGATGGGGGGGGGGCAGTACGAATTTAAAGTGATATATAGGTATATACATATATTAATTTTTTTTTTCTCAGCAATGCTTTCATTTTTTGTCTTTTAAAGATTTTGAGCTTATTCCCACTTGAATTTTTTCCAGAAGGTTTTCACTGACGAACCAAATCCATGGACCCCCCCCCCCTACGAAATTTCTGGCAATGCCACTGGCTGGAACCAGTGATGTTTCATACAGATTTCATCAGTAGGATATTTTGTTTGATGACTGATTGCTATCTGATGATGCCTCTGGCTGATAATATTTTGGATACTTCTTTGCATTATAATACTATTATTACTGTTTATGTGTTACACTGTAAGGGCTTTATCCTTAATTAGGCCAATGCTCATCACAGTCATACACTGAATGCTGGTAACCCAGCAGTTCATTATGATGTAATTTTTAATGCTCAGTGTTTGAAGCAGTATATCCAAACACTCTCAAGTCCCTGAGAGTGTTTTAGATATACTGCTTCTGACAGTGCAATTACTTTAACAGTTTGGCTAGTGCTGCTTCTGATCATTTAGTATCTGTCAGTATGCGGCCATTATACTTCATGTGGAATTGAAGAGCATTATTATGTTTAAGTAATTGTGCTTTCTTGTGCAGATTAACAGTTATTTCTATGCATAATGTCCTTCATTGTTATTTTGCAATGGCAAGTTGGCAGCATTGCTCAACCTCTGTTCTTGTCAACTTGAAAGCAATTTAACTTTGTCCCCAGAGATTTATTTTGCATCGTGAGGTTACTATAGAATGCTAGATTACATTATGGAGATATCAGAGGTGTTACTCATCATATTAGTATCCTACACTGGAGAAGTAAAATAATAATAATAATAATAAAAGGATGTTTCAGATGGTTATTCAACTCGGTTCATTCCATCTTTTGCTTAGCATGTGGTGGTCAGGGCTGTAGCTACCAGGAGGGCAGCTGCCCTCACAGAATAGTCGTACTAGGGGCGTAAATTTGTACTCAGAGCAGAGCCGATTTAAGGGGGGCAGAGGGGGCTGCAGCCCCAGGCCCTGCATTTTCAAGGGGCCCCAGAATTATTGCAGAATGCTTGAAGAATTGACAGTTCTAAATTTTTTTTTTCAGATAGCAACTGCCTTGTGAAATTTTTTTCTATTTCTTTCCGCTTTTTTAAGGAGTCCACAAAAAATATAGTCATCCCCAGTCCATTCTCAAATGTTTCGAAAGCATTACAGATGTTTTGTCGTGCACATTTGTAATTGGAGGAAATTTTCGCACATTAAGGATTTGTTTAAATCATATTATTTTGTCCACTACTTCGATATAATTTCAACAAGCTGTACCCTGGAGGAGAGGGGGATTAAAGCAGAACTGAACTGTATCCATTTTTTCAACCATGCATTTTTACATTTTCTTGCTACTACTGATATGTCTGTGAATCATGGGATACATACTTCAATATGGTGGATATTTTTATGGCTTCCTCATCATATTTTAGGAATGTTTTCTACTGGGTATTTTTATTCATTCACCCACAGTGAAATCCTGGATGTGGGACTAATACTGGGAACCAAATATGCTGTCCAGCCCAGTCTCCTTAAATGTGCTTCAACCCTGAGGAACACAAAAAGTAGATATACGCAACATGTGAATAAATTTACTGAAAATGTTAACTAAAAAAGAAAGTTACATGCTTTATTATATCCTTTAAGATTAATTCACCACATAGAGTATTCTACAGAGCTAATCAGGGTTCAGAGTAACCTACTCTATTAGGTGTAGACCTCAGATATGCACGAAGGAACTGCCCAAAATGGTGGAGAGGGGCATATGACTAACTTCCATGTCCTTTCCGAATAGGCTGTAGAGCTAATTAATTATTTGTGCTCTGTTGCAGAAAGACCCTCTAAGCCCTTCCCCAAAATTGCATTCTTATTGTTACATCTACTGTCCGATACTCATTCATTCTGTTCTAGTTTGTTTCTCATTCTTTATATCTGTGAAGTGTTGTTGGCATTCACATAACTTTACGTTTTACTCAACTTTTGGGTATTCACATTTTTAGTAAAATTATGTCCAAAACCAAAGTGATATTTTTGAAGGATTATAATACATTCCTATAATAGAGGTATGAGGAGGAAGTACAAACTGGGTACTTTGAGTGGAAGAAGGGAGCTTTTAAAACATGAGGAGTGTAATTTCATGCCTTACCCTCCCAGAAGAATAAAGCTTGCTCCGATCCTAGTGGTGGTGCTGAGGCCACCTCCATTGTGTTCTTTTCACTCAGTGTGATACACAAGAGGGGTTCCTTACATAAATGGTTATTTCTTAGACCTCAGCCTCATTGGGAAAGAAAGAATTTTCTGATTAATTTACACAACTCCATCAAAATATTTGGGATAATGGATAGGGAGGAAAATGTCATATTTATGCATCCTCATGGGAGCTGGCTCGCCCAGAAGAAAGGACTCTTGCTTTCAGTTCTTTGTATACTGGGCAAATTTTATTTTAGCTTCATGATTGCAACTTAGTCGGAAGCAGAACTGAACTGTATCCATTTTTTCAACCATGCATTTTTACATTTTCTTGCTACTATTGATATGTCTGTAAATCATGGGATACATACTTCAATATGGTGGATATTTTTATGGCTTTCTCATCATATTTTAGGAATGTTTTCTACTGGGTATTTTTATTCATTCACCCACAGTGAAATCCTGGATGTGGGACTAATACTGGGAACCAAATATGCTGTCCAGCCCAGTCTCCTTAAATGTGCTTCAACCCTGAGGAACACAAAAAGTAGATATACGCAACATGTGAAAAAATTTACTGAAAATGTTAACTAAAAAAGAAAGTTATATGCTTTATTATATCCTTTAAGATTAATTCACCACATAAGAGTATTCTACAGAGCTAATCAGGATTCAGAGTAACCTACTCTATTAGGTGTAGACCTCAGATATGCACGAAGGGAACTGCCCAAAACCGTGGAGAGGGGCATATGACTAACTTCCATGTCCTTTCCGAATAGGCTGTAGAGCTAATTAATTATTTGTGCTCTGTTGCAGAAAGACACTCTAAGCCCTTCCCCAAAATTGCATTCTTATTGTTACGTCTACTGTCCGATACTCATTCATTCTGTTCTAGTTTGTTTCTCATTCTTTATATCTGTGAAGTGTTGTTGGCATTCACATAACTTTACGTTTTACTCAACTTTTGGGTATTCACATTTTTAGTAAAATTATGTCCAAAACCAAAGTGATATTTTTGAAGGATTATAATACATTCCTATAATAGAGGTATGAGGAGGAAGTACAAACTGGGTACTTTGAGTGGAAGAAGGGAACTTTTAAACATGAGGAGTGTAATTTCATGCCTTGCCCTCCCAGATGAATAAAGCTTGCTCCGATCCTAGTGGTGGTGCTGAGGCCACCTCCATTGTGTTCTTTTCACCCAGTGTGATACACAAGAGGGGTTCCTTACATAAATGGTTATTTCTTAGACCTCAGCCTCATTGGGAAAGAAAGAATTTTCTGATTAATTTACACAACTCCATCAAAATATTTGGGATAATGGATAGGGAGGAAAATGTCATATTTATGCATCCTCATGGGAGCTGGCTCGCCCAGAAGAAAGGACTCTTGCTTTCAGTTCTTTGTATACTGGGCAAATTTTATTTTAGCTTCATGATTGCAACTTAGTCGGAAGCAGAACTGAACTGTATCCATTTTTTCAACCATGCATTTTTACATTTTCTTGCTACTATTGATATGTCTGTAAATCATGGGATACATACTTCAATATGGTGGATATTTTTATGGCTTTCTCATCATATTTTAGGAATGTTTTCTACTGGGTATTTTTATTCATTCACCCACAGTGAAATCCTGGATGTGGGACTAATACTGGGAACCAAATATGCTGTCCAGCCCAGTCTCCTTAAATGTGCTTCAACCCTGAGGAACACAAAAAGTAGATATACGCAACATGTGAAAAAATTTACTGAAAATGTTAACTAAAAAAGAAAGTTATATGCTTTATTATATCCTTTAAGATTAATTCACCACATAAGAGTATTCTACAGAGCTAATCAGGATTCAGAGTAACCTACTCTATTAGGTGTAGACCTCAGATATGCACGAAGGGAACTGCCCAAAACGGTGGAGAGGGGCATATGACTAACTTCCATGTCCTTTCCGAATAGGCTGTAGAGCTAATTAATTATTTGTGCTCTGTTGCAGAAAGACACTCTAAGCCCTTCCCCAAAATTGCATTCTTATTGTTACGTCTACTGTCCGATACTCATTCATTCTGTTCTAGTTTGTTTCTCATTCTTTATATCTGTGAAGTGTTGTTGGCATTCACATAACTTTACGTTTTACTCAACTTTTGGGTATTCACATTTTTAGTAAAATTATGTCCAAAACCAAAGTGATATTTTTGAAGGATTATAATACATTCCTATAATAGAGGTATGAGGAGGAAGTACAAACTGGGTACTTTGAGTGGAAGAAGGGAACTTTTAAACATGAGGAGTGTAATTTCATGCCTTGCCCTCCCAGATGAATAAAGCTTGCTCCGATCCTAGTGGTGGTGCTGAGGCCACCTCCATTGTGTTCTTTTCACCCAGTGTGATACACAAGAGGGGTTCCTTACATAAATGGTTATTTCTTAGACCTCAGCCTCATTGGGAAAGAAAGGATATTCTGATTAATTCACACAACTCCATCAAAATATTTGGGATAATGGATAGGGAGGAAAATGTCAGATTTATGCATCCTCATGGGAGCTGGCTCGCCCAGGAGAAAGGACTCTTGCTTTCAGTTCTTTGTATACTGGGCAAATTTTATTTTAGCTTCATGATTGCAACTTAGTCAAGTCTCATCTTTTATTTTTGTGTTAATTAATATGTGAATTTCGATGTTTGCTATCATTTATTATTTAATGTTTTTAGTTATTCTGCATTAAGTGACACCCATGCCTAAGGCATTTTTGATATATGCTAGCTGAATACTTGTTTGGTATATATTGGGTTGGTGCGAATGAAATGTCCGGCGCGAACGAGCATTGGAGACAGGCCCCCACCCCAGCGGAATCGAACTACCCACAGGTGTTGCGGCTATTACGTCACAGAGTTACTATAAATAGCTAGCACGTGTGTGAAGAAAAAGGTTCAGGCATGGTTTGTTTGGATGTAACGTGGCTTGCAAAAGAAACACGCAGACGCTGGATTTGAGTCGTCTTCCTGAACGAATTTAAAGTGGACTTGTCTCCAACAGACTATCATCTGTTTCGTCGCCTAGATCACTTCCTGTCCAGGAAACAGTTCACGACAGACAAGGTTCAATGTGCAGTAGAAGACTTCTTCGGGTCCCAGCCACAAGATTTTTTGCATTCTGGGATCATGGCCTTGCCGGACAGATGGCAACTATGTGTCGATGCCGAGGGGGATTATTTTGCCTAGGTAAGTTGTCCTACTTTTCCGTTCTTGCCATCCACATGTGCTGGTCTTTAGCTGGATATTTCATTTGCACCAACCCAATACTTGGTAGCTTTGAGAATCATATGTTGGAGATATATCTAGTTAAATAAACTGTAAGTGTCATAAATGCAGAAAACTGAGTTAAATAGAAATTAAATGTTTTCAACTTCACTTTAATTAACGGACTTAGATTTTGGGCATTGGATTCTGTAATTTCATTTGTTAAATGTTGTTTGTCAGTTACCAGTACTGATTTGCAGAATATACAGGGGTTGAATAGAATAATGTGAATACCACAAAGATGCGACTTTTAATGCAGCTGTGTACTTCACAATACGCAAATGTATCTACCACTTTTTGGTTGTAACAGCTTTGTTTAGAACCTCAAGCTCCTGTTTAAGTGCATTTAAAGTGTCTTGTTGTTAAACTTCTTTCAGGGTGACGATGAAATGAGCGACCTCATGGACTTCAAAAGAGAGCCAATTGTTGGTGGTTGGCTAGTTGGTGCCTCTGTGACAACAGTCACCAGGATAGTGTGGGCATCGAGAGCTACTGTGTCTAGCATGACAGCATACCATGTTTGTGGCAAAACCTCATCTGTGAAACACAAGAGCGGTCGGAAAACGAACCTGACTGATAGAGACAGGAGAGCATTAAAGAGGATTGTTACCCGTAATAAGAAGACCACATCACCAAAAATGAGTGTGGAGCTCAATCTGCATCTCCAGACTCCAGTATTAACGAAAATGTTAACAGAGAACTGCATTTAACAAGATATTCATGGCAGAGCTGCTATAGCAAAACCTCTGGTGACCCGGGTGAATGCACAATGGCAACGGCAGTGGTGCCAAGAGCATACAACGTGGACTGGCGATGCATGGAAGCATGTAATGAGGTCAGATGAATCCACCTTAACACTATTCCCCACTGCACGGCATATTTACGTATGGAGAACACTGCCAGAAGCATACAACCCAGACTGTCAGCTCCCAACATTGCAGCATGGTGGTGATTCTGTCATGCTCTGGGCAGTCATATGTTTTTCAGGAGGTCCCCTGATCATCTTGAAAGGACGGATGACTGGCAGGGTGTATGAAACCATTTTGGCCGACCAAGTCATTCCAATTGCTCAGGCATTACTTCCTGCAGGCAGCGGCGGCAAATGGGGACAGCTGCCCCCCACTTTAATTATTTAATTTAATTTATGGACAACAATTAGACAGCATCTCCCCTCTCCTCCTTGGATAGCAGAGCAGTCACCAAGGAACCCTGCGTGATTCCGCCCATGACAGTGTGTTTCCATGGCAACCGCCTCAACCAGACCAATTACCTCTGCCCCGTAGCTTCATCGCTGACTGGTCGTCTCAAACAGTTTCAAAAGGAAGCTCCTAGAAGCCAAGATTATTTATTTAAGGACCACACCCCTCACTGCAGTCAGTCAGTGTCCGGAATTTTATCTTGCGACATTGTACTCCATTTCCACAATGTTGTTAGAGCTTTTGTTCATTAGTGTAGTTGTGAATGTGACAGTGTTTTCGACTGCTCGTTAACTTGTTAGCATCGCAAGCGAGAAAAATGGAGAAAAGTGCAGAAAAAACGTTACTGCATTTGGAAACTGTACAGACTGCTTCATTGAAATGTGACTATCGGCAACAAAGAGTTCAAAGAAGTTTGTTTTGCTATAGAAGAAGCCCATGAGATTGAATGTGACAGCCTATCTGCAGAAATTGATGTATTCTCTAGGAAAGAAATATTAAAAGCTGATCACACATTAATTTCCAGATTGGTGTTGGAGTTTAAAGCTGAAAATTCTCACAATCAAGTTGTATACCCAAATATTGTGAAACTTTTGAAATTTTTAACAGCTCCTGTGTCTACAGCTTCAGCAGAATGATCTTTCAGTGTTCTCAAAAGGGTAAAAAACAGACATTTAATGTCAACCGAATTTGGGTAAAAAGCTATTTAAGAAATATAACAAAACAGGAATGTTTAACACATCTGGCATTACTAGCCATAGCCAATGAAAAAACACAAATAAACTTAGATGA
Source organism: Macrothele yani (assembly GCA_039090855.1). NCBI lineage: Eukaryota > Metazoa > Arthropoda > Arachnida > Araneae > Macrothelidae > Macrothele > Macrothele yani. The sequence continues at coordinate 76,327,194 of CM077016.1, forward strand.
ACGTATAGAAGTGCACTCTAGAAGAAAACAAAGACACTTATTATTTTAAGTCTCACTATTTTTTAATACTTTTTTATTTCAACAATTAAATTTGTAATCTTATGCTAAAATTAAATATTTCCATATATAAATGTATCATGATTATGAATTTCAGCATTGAAGCATGGAATATTTTATGTAACAAAAAGTTTCATCTATTTCCCTCTTTTTTGTACATTTTGTATTCACCCCTCCTCCCCATTTATAATGGCAAATCCTTGCTCCCCTCATTTTGGCACCCAATCATCACCACCACCTGCAGGGGATGCCATCTATTAAGATGATAACTCCCCAATTCACAGAGCTCGGAATGTCCAATCGTGGTTTGAGGAACATGAGGATGAACTGTCACACCTTCCTTGCCCTCCTCAATCACCAGACTTAAACATCTAGCCACTGTGGTCTGTGTTGGAAAACAAAGCAAGATTCCCTTATCTTCCTCCTCCTGCAACTCTCAAGAACCTAGAGCAGTTTCTGCATGAAGAATTGTGTAACATCCCACTAACCACCATCCAGGATTTGTATGCATCCATTCCAAGGAGGATTCAGGCGGTTTTGTATGCCAAAGGTGGTCCCACAGCCTATTAAGTAAAACCTTTTCCTAGGTGTTCACATTATTCTGTCCAACCCCTGTATATAACATTGATTTGTGACTTGATTTTGCCTTCCTTCTGGAGTATAACTTGCATTACTGAGGGTGTATATAGTAGGTTGATAAAATTTAGCATTAGTATGTATTACAATATTTATTTTGCATTTAGATTGCTGTATATCTAGTGTGCGAGTACTGTGATTTCACATAAACCTGTACTTTGTAGATATGTATCACACATCAGTTGTACATAATACTTGTGTTGTAGAGGAACTAAATACAATAAACCAAAAATTATTTTCAGATTAATGAATTCAGTTTCTTCATATTGAATATCATTATGCTAAATGTAACTTTGGATGGAATGCAACAAGATATCAGGCAATTTCCATAATATTTAGTCATAATTTTATTTATAATTTATTTGAATTTGTTGGACTCTTTTCTTTGCTTTTTGGAGTACATAATAACTGGTATCCACTGGCTTCAGAGAGAATTTAATATCTGCATATCCAGATGGTGTTCAGACTGAAGTGGTACAAAACAAACATTGAACTGCAGAGGGGAAATTTTTGAATAAATAAATTAAAAAAATTACATTTTTTGAATAAACAAATTTTTAAATAAAATAATAAATAAATAAATACAAGTGTTCAAAATGCTTTTCTGATAAGTATTAAAACTTTAACACATGCTTAAGTTACATAAGGAAGTTTAATTTAAGGGAGCTTTCAACTGATAACTTCAGTCTTGGTCAGTCTTGTGATAGATGGATGATGACGATGGTAGTGGTTGCCAGATCCATCAACTCGTATACATTATTTCTTTTTTTAAAATTGATTTCCATATTAATGTTAATCGTTTTTCATTATGCTATCGGGAAAGTTTGGAAACTTTTCTCGGCTCCAAGAACTACAATTCTGATTCTCCTTTCATCCTCCCATCAAATATGGAAGTCAATTTTAAAAAAAGAAATACTGTATACGAGTTTAAGGATTTGGCAACCACTACCATCGTCCATCTGCCACAAGGCTGATGAAGACTGAAATTATCAGTTGAAAGCTCCCTTAAATTAAACTTCTTTACATAACTTAAGCATGTTTTAAAGCTTTAATGCTAATTATTAACGGTTAGGTGCTTATGTCAGAATTTTATTATATTTGTTCTAAAATCAGAAGACCATAATTTCACTTCTCCTCTGCTTTGACATATTGAAGAAATCATTTCTAAAGACATTTCTGAACCGATTTCATATGGCACTGAGCTTTGAAGAATAGCAAGATGCCAGAAATATATGTTTTCTAATTAAACAACCCAGAGTAGAGAAGAGTACTAGAATCTTTTTACTTCACATTCAGAGCAAATAAAAGACAGTGTTAGAATAGTAGAGCACTTAAATTTTCTGACACAATGTAAAAAGAATTGCAAATGCATAAAAGTAATTTTCTGATGTTTTATTAAATTATAGCAGAGTAGCAAATCTCAGCGAATAGTAGATTTCACAGTATTTGATTTGAAAGTGGAAATCTAAATATTTGATGACTGACATACTGCTGTCCAGGATCGTGGCTACCCGGAGGGCAACTGCCCTCCCAGAATAGTCATACCAGGGATGTAAATTTATGCTCTGGGGGCAAAAAAGTAAAAATGCACAATGTGAATAAATTTACTGAACATTTTAACTCAGAAAGAATTTTAAAGTCACAGTATTTCCCTTTTTTAAAGATTTTAGTTACTTTTAAACAGTATTTTATACAGCTAACCAGGACACACAGTTTGCCTACTCTGTGAAGGGTGAACCCCTCATATGCATAAAAGGAATTTTCTGAAACAACAAATAGTGAGGAATATAAAGCAATATGCCTAACCTTCGTGACCTTTCTGAATACATCGTAGGGATCAGAAGCTAATCAGTCATCTGTCGCAGAAAGCTCCTCCAAGTGTTTAACCTTGAACAGAATTTTTTCACTCTTTATCCCGAAAGCATCTTACTATTGCAATATTTGCTATCTTATACTCATTTGTTCTGTGCTGGTTAGTTTTTCTTGAGCATTTCTGTGAAGTGCTTTCTGGCATTCACATAACTTTTAAGTTTTACTTGAAATTTACAACTACTGGCTCTTGAGTATCTACCTAGTTTTTACATTTGAGTAAAATTATGTATCCATGGAGGTGGGATTTTTGAAAGATCATAATACCTTCCTATAAAAGAGGTGTATCCTTTGAGTAGAGGTGGAAAACTTTTTAACTCTGAGGGACGTAATTTCAAGTCTAACCTCCTCCCAGGTAAGAAAAGGTTGCTCCGGCCCTGCTGCTGTCTGTTGAAAATGCAACAACAACAAAGACCTGAGATATTGAAGTGAGATTTATAGGGTGTATTACTTATGATACAAGATATAAGTGACCAGAAGTACAGACTGTAAGTAATGTGGAACGCATAATATATTTATACTCACTTGTGTACCCGCCATGAGCAGTGATAACGGCTCGTACATGGCATGGCATCGACTGGAAGAGGTTTCGGATGTCACACTGCAGGTCTTTCCATGCTGTCTTGATTCATACCAAAAGTTTATCTTGGGTAACTGGCGGCAGAGCCCGACTGGTCAGGCATCGAATGATCATACCCTACTTTTGTTCAATAGGCAACAAATCTGGCAAACATGCTGGCCAAGGAAGACGTGGCACATGTTGGGAGCTGTAAGTCAATCCGCGCTACGTGTTCGAGCATTGTACAATTGAAAGATGGTATCGGGGACTGTCTGAAGATATGGCAGCACTTTAAACTCCACAACTTCTGAGATATAACCCTGGCTGGTCATGGTTTCTGCAATGTGAAGGAGGCAGGAACACGAATGGAATCTAATAGCATCCCACACCAAAATGTCTGGTGTTGAGCCCATGTGACGCTGCATAATGCATGCCTCACGCAGCCATTCACACAGTGTCTTTGTACAAAAATATGTTCTTCATGGGTCATTAGGTTAAACCGCAACTCGGCAGAAAACACTATGCACTGCCATTCAGCATGCCAGTGTCTGCATTTTTAGCCCAACTGCAGATGCTGACTCCTGTGGTTTAAGGTCAAGGGAAGATGAAGCAGTGGACAGCAAATGACGAGGCCTCCCTGAAGCAATTGGCATCGGACAGAGCTTGCAGACAACCCTTGATGTGATACACTCCTCCACTGTTGTGCTAACCCTTGGGACATGGCTGTTTGGTCTGTCAATGCCATATGGTTGGTTGGTTGGTTAATTGATGTTAATGGCGCAAGGGCCATGGTTGGCCAAAGAGTGCCAAACAAAAGACATCAAAACAAAACAAAATCAATAAAAAACGTACACAAGGTTAAAAACAGGCTGATGTGGTAAAAATGAAATATGATATTGAACAAGGTAAAATCTAGATAAGTTTAAAAAAGTCAATATCTTGTAAAAACGAAAACACTGCTTTCATGTCGCAGGCTTCGCCAATAATGGTTTGCAGCGTAGCTGCTCCTTCGTCCAACAGATGAGAGTGAAAATGACGAAAACGGTGATCACAAAACCGAACACAAGTACACAAAACATGAAGGACAGTGAGACGACAGTTGCACGCCTCACACACCGAGACACTCTCGCCACACAGCAAAAAGCGGTGAGTAAAACGACAGTGCCAAATGCGGAGACGTGCAAGAACAACTTCCTCACGACAGTTCTTCCGCAAACTAGACTGCCATAGTCCGATCTGTGGTTTGATAGAATGCAGCTTATTGCTGCCCTGCTGAGACCACAGGGACTGCCACTCGTCCAGGAGAAATGTCCGGATCAAAGGTCTAAAATCGCGGAAAGACAGGGGCAGCTGAGCTGGCGACATGGAGGAAACAGACCTGGCAGAGAGATCTGCCAGCTCGTTACCCCGGATCCCAACATGGCCAGGAACCCAACAGAATCGGACCAGGAAGCCATCACCCTCTAAAGTTCCAAGAAGACGACGGACATCACGGATGACAGGTGAGTCCGTGTCCTCTGGAGAAGATAAAACATGGATGACGGACTGGAAATCAGAGCAAACCATAGCACGACGATGTGACCGAGACTGTATGTGGCACAAAGCGAGGTGTACCGCACGCATCTCTGCCGAAAAGACGGTGGATTCAGGCGGAAGCCTCTCAGGACTGGAAATCAGAGCAAACCATAGCACGACGATGTGACCGAGACTGTATGTGGCACAAAGCGAGGTGTACCGCACGCATCTCTGCCGAAAAGACGGTGGATTCAGGCGGAAGCCTCTCAGCATGGGAGGCATCGCCACACATGAAAGCGGCTCCAACAACCTCACCGGATTTCGACCCGTCAGTAAATACAGGCACAAAATCCGGGAAGAGAGACTGTTTCTCGGCAAAGAGCTGCTGGTACACCAGAGCAGGAGTGGAAGACTTTGGCCACACACAAAGGGAAAGGTCAGCCGTTGCTTGAACCGGCTGCCAAGGCGGTTCATTGTAGAACCGGGTCAAACCAATCCTGGACATGTCTAGACCAGCATCACGCACTATGGCAGACATCCGAATCCTGAACGTCGGAACACAGGAGGGCGGTGGGAAAACAAGCGGACACAGTCCGGTTGGAAGATGGAACCATACAGTGGATGATCAGGAAGAGATTTCAGTTTGGTATAAAACTGAAGAGACAGCTGCTTACGACGGATGCACAACGGCGGCTCATGAGCCTCCGCATACAGGCTATGCACGGGAGAGGTACGGAAAGCACCAGTACATAGCCGCAATGCCTGGTGATGGACGGGGTCCAAAGGCTTTAAAACCGATGGACGCGCTGAACCGTACGTAATGCATCCGAAGTCTAACTTTGACCGAATGAGAGAGTGGTAAATGCGAAGCATTGAGCACCTGTCAGCTCCCCAAGATGTTCGGGAGAGGACCTTCAGGATACTCAATGACTTCGTGCACTTCACCTTCAAAGACTGGATGTGAGGCTGGAAGGTGAGCGCTCGGTCAAAAGTTAGCCCAAGGAACTTGACTTCTGACACCACAGGGATGGTAGAACACCCCAGACGGAGGCTGGGGTCTGGGTGAAGACCCCGCTTGCGGCAAAAATGCACGCAAACAGTCTTCTGCGTCGAGAAGCCATATCCATTATGGGAAGCCCAGATAGAGATCTTAGTAATGGCCAACTGCAGCTGCCTCTCAATGGTGCGCAAGTTGACAGATGCGCAAGAGATCTGCAGATCATCCACGTACATGGAGCCACGAACCGTCGGAGGAAGTAGAGTGAAAATATGATTAACACGAAGGATGAACAATGTCACAGAAAGAATGGAGCCTTGAGGGACACCCTGCTCTTGTGGGTATAACGCAGAGAGGGTCGATCCGACGCGCACACGGAACATCCGGTTCTGGAGAAATCCGGCAATGAAGGTAGGCAAATTTCCCCGCAATCCGCAGTCACGCAGATCATGGAGAATGTCGTATCTCCAGGTTCGATCGGAAGCTTTTCCATGTCGAAGAACACGGAGACCATGTGCTGACGCCGGACAAACGCCTCCCTGACAGATGTCTCAAGGCGAAGATGACAATCTGAGGTGGAACGGAATTTCCGAAATCCACTCTGATGAGGTGAAAGAAGGTGACGTGATTCCAAATAAAAAACCAAACGAAAATTGATGATGCGCTCTAGGACTTTGCAAAGGCAGCTCATCATAGCAATTGGTCGGTAGTTCAACGGGTTAGCGGGATCTTTACCAGGTTTGAGAACAGGAACGACAATGGCAGTGCGCCAAGATTCGGGAAAGTCACGCTCGTGCCAGATCCTGTTAAACAGGACCAGCAGACATTCAAGAGAGGACGGAGAAAGGTGCTTCAGCATTTCATAATGGATGTTATCCGGTCCGACAGATGTTCGGCCGGACCGATTCAGGGCAATCTTCAGTTCGACGGCAGTCAGCGGGCTGTTATAAACGGCAGCGGAAAACGGTCCAAAGGAAACCTTGGACCGCTCAAGCCGCGACTGTACCTGCCGGAACGAAGCAGCGTAATTGCGGCTGCTGGACACCAAAGAAAATGCGGCGCCTAGACAGTCAGCAATACCCTGAGCGTCAGCAACCGTTCCTCCACCACTCTCAAGAATGGAGATTTCCCCAGAAGGGTACTTACCCCGAATCATGCGGATCCTGTCCCAAACGATCGTAGAGCTGGTAGCGGTGTTAATCCCGGATACGTAGCGTATCCAAGATGCCCGTCGGCTACGACGACGGACGTACCAAACGCGCGTAAGATTTGGCTTTCTTGAAAGCAAGCAGGTTCGCGTCGGTGGGGTACCGACGAAACCTACCCCAAGCCCGATGTTGGGCCTGACGAGCTGCCTTGCAAGTGGAATTCCACCAAGGTCGCGGGCAACGTGGAAGTTTAGTCGAAGTCTTAGGGAAGGTAAAGTCTGCCGCTTGCACAATACAATCCGTTACCGCCGTAACAGCTTCATCGATCGTACCCGAGGTCACCATGACTGGAGTAATGATCGCTGAAGCCGTGAATGAGTCCCACTTGGTTCGATCGATAGCCCATCTAGCAGGGCGAGTAGGATGACGGTACCCGTCACCTGCTAGACGGAGAAAGATGGGAAAATTATCACTGCCAAGGGGATCATCAGACACGCTCCAGGACCAGTCAGGATATAACGATGGTGAACTCAAGGACAGATCAATGGCTGAGTACGAGCGGGTGGGTTCATGAAAATAAGTGACTGCCCCGGTGTTATAGAGACAGAGGGACGTGTTGGAGAGAAGGGACTCAACAACACGGCCCCTGGAGTCACGAGTGATAGAACCCCACAACGGATTGTGTGCATTGAAATCTCTGAAGATGAAGAAAGGAGGTGGCAGCTGGTCGACTAAATCTTCCAGATCCGAGAGGCTGACAGCTTCATTTGGTGGTATGTAGATGGAACAGACTGTGAACAGGGTGTTCACAGAAAGTCTCACTGCCACTGCCTGCAAAGTCGTCCGAAGGGCAACTGCGGTGACAGGAATACCATGAGAAACAACAACGGCCACTCCTCCGCAGGCGATAACACCGTCCTCGTGATCCTTGCGGAAAATCGAATATCTCCTCAGCGGAAAAGTGTCCGTTGTTCGAAGCTTTGTCTCCTGGAGGCAAATGCACACAGGTGTGTGCGAATACAGCAAGCCTTTCAGATCATCAATTTGTGGTCGTAGACCTCGGCAATTCCACTGAATGAGCGTAGCAGCCATAATGAAAAATAAAAAGGAAAGGATGAAAAACGAAAATGACAGACGACTAGAATGTCTCCGAGTCGTCCATCAGCTCCTGACCATCTGCAATGTCCGGAGGCAACACAGGGCTGTGCTACTGGGGGTTTAGGTGGTTTTACCCTGCTCTGTTTCAAGGGGGAGGATCCTGGTTTCACCTTTTCCGGCTTCTTCTTAGATGCGCCCTGGGCCTGGGTCCCAGTGCTGGCAGAGGATGTTTTAGGCGTCGATGTTGATGGCGCCTTGGAATCAATGCGGCGAGACTTCAGTGCCTCCAGTCCGGCAGCAACGATGCCCTCAAAAACATAAGGACACCGCGCTGGGATGGTCACCTCAGTCTGCACCGCAACAGTAGCCTTCTGGACCACAACCAATGCATAGGAGCGCCGGCCTGTTGGTAGAGGAGCTATCCGCCGTCTGGCGTCAGGATAAGACAGATGTTCTGTCCTCTTCAGGCGTTGGATAGCCTGCTCCTCGATCCACTTTGGGCACTGCTTAGAAGAAGCCGGGTGAAATCCCTCGCAATTGACACAATGATCCGAGTCAGCGGAGCAGTCCGCCAAAGAGTGTTCAGGCGACCCACAGCGCCCACACTTTGCGACATTACGGCAAGACTGCTGGGAGTGACCGTAATGCTGGCACTTGAAACATCTCAGGGGGTTTGGGATGTATGGTCGAACATTGAGACACAAGTACCCCGCCTTGATGGAAGTTGGCAGGGTAGGGAGTCAAATGTGAGCACGATGTTCCGGGAGGGAATAGACTTCCCATCCCGCCGAAAAAGAATACGTCGAACCCCAGTGACATGTTGTTTCCAAAGTTCTTCCAGCAATTCCTTATCGCTGCACTCCAGCAGGTCGCGGGAGTTAATAACACCGCAAGAGGAATTGAGGAAACCATGGGGAGATATTTGGACAGGAACGTCCAGCAGAACGGTCGTCGCCAGCAAGGTGGCACTGTGGCGTGGATTAGATGTCTCCACAAGAAGATCCCCAAACGGGAGCTTCTTAACACTCTTTGGTGAGCCCGCAACGGCCTGAAGAGCCTTATTAATCCAAAAAGGACTCTTCGAACTGAGGGATTGTGCAGGATCAACAGAATGGATTAGAAGAAACAGAGCATTACAGTTGGAACTGAGTAGTTTCTTAGTGGAGGAGGGTGTCCCATCCTCCACACGGCGCTTCAAAGGTACAGCATGGGAAGCACTTTGTGTTGCCATGAGAAGAAAAATAGATTCGTCTGCCAACCTCCCCACCCACTACCGAGCCCAACGAGGGAGAGCCGGAGGTCCGCAAGCCCAAGAGGACGCTGGACACGGCTCTAGGGATAGTCAGCGGATATAGCAAGTTGGTAGGGCAGACACACGCTCGGCGTGCACCCAGACTTTCCCGTGCCCGGAGAACACCCCTTTGGCATGCCCACCCTACCCCCCAAACTCACCCAGCCGAACAGAACGACAAGCCGCTAGAAGTCTGGACGCCCTCGGCCTCAGACTTCCTGACTAGGAGTGGGTTAGCTCCCAGCCTCCCGTTTAGGGTGAAGCAGAGGGTAAAGAGGAGTGTTGGCATCTGGAGACACTACAACCCGGCCCCCAGATACCTCAGCCTCCAGCATCCTCATTTCCACCTGTACGGGTCACCGCACACGGCAAACATGCAGGCAGGTCTAAGCTAACCAGCTCCGGAAAAACAGAAAATGTAACATAAAAGAGAAAAGACAGGGAAGGGAACGAGGAACAAAACCCAGAGCTGGCGCCTCAACACAACCTCAGCAGCCTACAATTGAGGCGGGTACATGTCAAGAAATGAACTAACGACGAAAAAGCAAAATGATAAGAGAAAACCGGCTCGGGCCGTGGGGACGCCATCCCCCATCAGCTGGATGAACAGCTGTCCCTTCGGTTATGTAATCGTTAAAGTCGCAGAGGCAAGAGAAACCGTCACAAGGTTAGCTCGGGCCATGGGGGCGCCGCTCCCCAAATAACTGGAAAACCAGTATTCCCCGTGCGGGGAATGCCATATGGTAGAGAGGACTATCTTCCTGTACATTCACCGTCACTGGGATACAGACCCCTCATGTCAGTGTGTTGAACCTTTCTCTTTCCACTGACACCATAATCACATCGTTGTGCTTGCATTTTGTCCAACATGAGCGCCGAAGTCATGGAAGAAAAGTCCGCTTTCAAGCATTTCAACACATCGGCTGCACTCAAAGTCCATCAGCTGTATGTGTATCTTCTGCGGCAGGGTATAACACTCAGTTACTACCATAATTCCCACGAACTGACTATAGCAACTTGCCCTGTGTGTCCTGCTTTAATATATCTTGTGGGAGAACTACGAGGGTGTGGCTGGCACAAATCATTTGAATATGCACTATGGTTGTAATCATGTGTACCTCCTAATGTGACCTACAAATCCAGCAAGTTTCAATTTGATCACACACATTTTTCCTGGTGTTGCAAGTTTCAACAAACAGCAGTGTGTTAATCAAAAAAAAAAAAAAAAAAAAAAAACTTTTTTTTATGTTTATTTAACCATTTCATGGCTTACATGAAATCAGTGCAAGTGCCAGTTTAAAACAATGCTGGACAGAATTTGTGAGCCACTTTACACATTAATTGTACCTCATCTAGTTGGAACTTACCTTTGATAATGTGTTTAATGCAATTCTGAAACTGCCAGCATCTTTTTGGAACTTGTTTTCAAATAACTTACTTATGAAGAATTGCAAATGAGGTAAGTGTTGTATGAAAATTAAAGTAAATAAATAAGTAAAATGATCTTTAAATTTCCTTTACCTAACAATATAACATCCCAGGCAAATCATTATTGGTAACTCTTTTCCTGACAAGTTGCAGAAAAAAAGTTAAAGGAAGAACAAAGAAATTATGGATCAGATTCAAGAACAGATCAAAGAGAAAATGATAATCAGTAAGAAATGTAAAAGTTCATGTGTGATGAGTGGGTGAAATTCTTCATGGTGTTGTTTAGATGCATGGTTGAGCCTCAAACGCGACTACTGAGTTTTGACACATGATATATTTTTTTTTCTCTCTCGGTTAGATAACTGCAATGACAAGATCTTTTTTCCTTATGTTGGAAGATTTTATTAGTAGTGAGAAAATAAATAAATAAACAAACAATGTGACATTAAAATGAACTAACAATCTATAATGAATTTTAATTGCTGATCTTTGAGCAGTCAACAGCTGTTCTCTGTGTGTATATACATATACCAAGATGACACAAAAAAAAAAAAAACAAGTCTTTTCTTGTTTGTTTATGAAGAATAAAAGATTAAAGCAATCTTTCTTAATGTTTTGTGCAAAATAAACAATGACCCATATAACTGACATGTTGCTATGCACCTTAAAGCAGATACAGACCACCATTCCTCACCATTTCCAAGAATACCAATTGTATTGAGCTATACTTGATAAATAAGTAAAGTGTTTAACTTGCATGCATTTACAATTATTGCATTATAAATCAATGTAATCATTATAAATTCACAATGCTGAATATGTTGTGAAATTTATAATGAACACATTGTGAATTTTCAGTATTCACTATACTGGAAATGTTTTGGAAGTGGTACTTTCTCCAAAAAGAAGATAGTCACACCAAGGGCTGTATTTCCAAAAACCGAGTATTAAATGGCATAATTCTTTCTCATCTTATTTCACTGGTGTCAGTCGAATAAGTAGTCACATAATGAAATTACATAATTACCTAAATGCTAACTTTCTTAAATACACAATTTCTTTTTGAGAACTCTGAAAGTTACAACTTGATACAATAACTGAAACTAGTGTAGTTAAGAAGTATTTTAACTTTACAAATGAAGAACATGTCACAGCTTTGGGAGATCGTACATTCATGTGAGCTCTTGATGAATAGATGAAGAAACTTTTTTTTTTTTCTTTTACTGACTTTAAATTTATCAGCATATCAGTTTTGGCCAAATCATAAGAATCTAGTGAAGTACAGATGATAGGAAAAGTATCAATAAAATGGTAAGAATAGGACATCGAATCGTCTCATGCTGGGAACAGTTTTCATCTTAAAATGCTTCCATTACTTGTATGAAATGTATTCACTAGTAAAATAAAGGTTACACATACCTAGTATGTGCAAAAAACTGTGAAGATTTATCCAAATTTCTATTTAATCTTAATTATTAAAACATTATGTGAAAATTTTAAGTGGATTTTGAAATTCAAGGTGTATTTAGTTGTTTCTTTTTAGTCATATTCTACTAGAGCTATGAGATGTGCTGTTACATTTACTGAAAACAAACCAAACTAGAATATTCACAGCACTCAGATAATGAATACTGATTATTCACAGCAATCAGATTGTAAAAACTGAAATTGCTTATAATTCTTACTGATCATCCATCTAACATCCCTCAAAAAACTTGAAAACCTCCTCACCCTGGGGCAGGAAATGAACCCGCATCTCACGATTTCAGTTTGAGTATGCTGTTACATGGACACTATTGGTTAGGTGCTAATGAAATGTCCGTCAAAGGACCGGCACACGTGAACAGCGAGAACAGAAAAGTAGAACAACTTACTTAGGCAAAATGATCTCCCACAGCATCGACACATAGTTGTTATCCGTCTGGAAAGGCTAGGATCCCAGAATGAAAAAAGTCTTGTGGCTGGGACCCGAAGAAGTCAGCAACTGCACGTTGAACCTTGTTGTCTATCGTGAACTGTTTCCCGGAGACAGGAAATGATCTAGGCGACGAAACAGACGACAGTCTGTTGGAGGAAAGTCCGGGCAATAGGCAGAATGAGGCAGTGCTTCATAGCCCAATGCACTTAGTTGTCCAGGCAACAAAGCAGATGATAGTCTGTTGGAGACAAGTCTGAGGAATAGGCAGGATGAGGCAGTGCTTCATAGCCCAAGGCACTTAGTTGTCCAGGCAACAAAACAGATGATAGTCTGTTGGAGACAAGTCTGAGGAATAGGCAGGATGAGGCAGTGCTTCATAGCCCAAGGCACTTAGTTGTCCAGGCAACAAAACAGATGATAGTCTATTGGAGACAAGTCTTAGGAATAGGCAGGATGAGGAGTGCTTCATAGCCCAATGCACTTAGTTGTCCAGGCAACAAAGCAGATGATAGTCTGTTGGAGACAAGTCTGAGGAATAGGCTGGATGAGGCAGTGCTTCATAGCCCAAGGCACTTAGTTGTCCAGGCAACAAAGCAGATGATAGTCTGTTGGAGACAAGTCTGAGGAATAGGCAGGATGAGGCAGTGCTTCATAGCCCAAGGCACTTAGTTGTCCAGGCAACAAAACAGATGATAGTTTGTCGGAGACAAGTCCGGGAAATAGGCAGGATGAGGCCGTGCTTCATAGCCCAAGGCACTTAATGTCAGCATCGTTTGTTGTGCGACATGAGGGCGAGTGTTGTCCTGGAGCAGAAGAACACCATGTCTGTTGACCAAAGCCAGTTATTTCTGCAGAAATTTCCAGTGCATCTGGTGTAATTCAGCACAATAACATTCTGCAGTGATGGTTTTGCCTCTTGCCAAGAAACTCCGATGAACTATCCCAGCTGTGGTCCACAAGACAAGGAGCATCATCTTCTTGGTTTGTAGGGGTGGCTTAGGATGCCGTCTAGCAAGGCACGCTTAACCATTGTGCAGATCATTTCTGATTATCATAAAGGACCCGCTTCTCATCACAGGTGACGATTCGATGCAGTAGAAGTTCCTGTTTATTCCTGGCAAGCAGCGACGTGTACACTTCCAAACGCCTAGTCTTGTTGGCAGTTGTCGACCCATGCGGCAGCCACATGTCCAGCTTTTTGACCTTACCCAGTGCAGCCAGATGCCAAACAACTGTAGGGTGGTGGACACCTACCTCTGAAGCTATCTCACGACACGTTTTTTTGGGGTTCACTTCAACCACATGTAACAGGACATTGTCAGAAACAGCAACAGGTCGGTGACCAATTGCTGTTTCTGACAATGTTCTGTTACGTGTGGTTGAAGCGAACCCTTCGTTTTGCAGATCCGTATCTCCGCTTCAAAACATCACAAACCAACGCAAAATGATTCTTTCGTTGGCTGTACTCTCCCCAAATGCTTTGTTACCGTTTTGAGTTTAAATTCATACAGGAAGATGACTCTCAAATCCGACGTCTGCAAGTTTCCTTTGCAAGCCACGTTACGTCCAAACAAACCATGCCTGAACCTTGTTCTTCACACACGTGCTAGCTATTTATAGTAACTCTGACGTAATACCTGCAACACCTGTGGGGGGTTCCATTCCACTGTGGTGGGGGCCTGTCTCCACTGCTCGTTCGCGCCGGACATTTCATTTGCACCAACCCAATACAAGCACGATAAGTAAGAACTACTGATCACATTACATGGACAATCAGTAGGGCCCGGACTTTGATGACTTTTGCATTTTCAGGGCTTTTTGCCTTTTTAATGCATTTTGCAGCCTTTTCTGGAATTCTTTTGGCATTTTGGGAGGATTTTTGCAATTTAGCGCATTTTTTGTCACTTTTCTGCATTTTCTTTCTTTATGTACAGTCCAGAAACGGCCGACTCTGCCCTTCAATCAAACGGCTGCAGCATTTCTTCACCCCTTAAGACTTTGGAAAGGCCATATGTATATTAAAATATCTCACCTGATTAAAATCACAGATACTTAAATCTTTTAAAATACTTTTCTTCTTTCTACTGTTGAAAGCAACACACACACACACACACACACATTCCTTAGGTTTCTTTGCTCCAATTTGGAAATATCCTCTGATGCATGTGTTGACCACTCTTGTGGTTGCCCTTAAGGTTTAATACAGTCGTTACAAATCCCTAGAAACATAAAACTCATGAAAGCTTTTGAAAAAGTTTCTTGCAACTCTCCGTGTGACATAATTCTTGATCCTTTGTGTTGCCATTTTTTTTGTTGGTTTTCATTTTGAACTATGGTGTTAAATTTTTTTAAATCAATATCTTTCTGGATAAGTAACTACCAAAGATGTTATATTTACTATGCAACTGAAGTTTTTTTAATAAGATATAATACTAATACTGTATCCCCTATTAATTTTAGTTTTGCATACCAGCTTAATATTTTTATATTTTCAAAATCTGAAAAGTAAATTGTATTAGGGATGCATATTCTTATTGTTCTAGGTTGTGATATATTCATAAAATCAATATTTTAAACAAAGTTTGGTGCTCTACATGCATAACTTGGAGGGGCATTGTAACATATTGTATTGTTTTTAAGGCTATGGGTTTTTGACTTTGTACTACGACAGTCTTCAAAAATAACGAGCCTGATTTTACATGGGGCAGAAGTGTAATGCAGTAAACATACTTACATACTTTCGAAGTACTTTCACTATCTGAATGCACCAGTCCCCCTTTCTATCCACTTCCGGAAGGTGTGTTCAAAGCCCTTCCTCGACATGTAATTTAGGATACCCATCACAGCATTGTTTCAGTTCAGTATTTGATGCAAACCATGAAGTTGTGTTTTAACTTCAGGGAATAGATGGAAGTCACATGGTGCCAGGTCTGGTGAATACGGAGGGTGCACTATCATTTTGATACCTAGATCTTGGATAACCTGCTGGGTAAGCAAAGCACGATGTGAAGGGGCATTATCTTGGTGTAAGACCTAGCCAGTCTGTACATATTCTGGGTGTTTTGGGGAATTTATTTTCTTTTTAGATGACCTTTAAGAACTTCATAATAACATGCACCTGTAACAGTTTTCCCTTGTGGAACAACATGGTCATACAAAATTCCCTTTTTATGGAAGAAATCCAAATGCATGACCTTCCCCACACTTGCTCGAACCTTTGCTTTCTTGGATTGGGGACTCTGTGGGCATTTCCATTGGGTGCTCTGTTTTGTTTCTGGATCAAAATGGCAAAAAAAGTGTTCCATCACATGTGATGACTTAATTCAAAAAGTGTGGCCCACACTGTAGCTGGCACTATCATTGGCGACAAGTGTTTGAAAGTGGTAGAATTATGCATCAATATGGTGCAACTATAATGCTAACATTCCACTTGCCACAGAATCTTTATTAATACACAATGAGAAAACTGCTACATCAAATGACAGCCAAAGATAGAGCTAAGAAAATGGGATTTTAATAAGGTAATAACTGATATGATGAACTCAAAATATTCTTTCATCCCACATCACAATGATAGTAGTAACAGTTCATCTACACCACATAGGAAAACAACAAAAAACAAACTAAACTGAACTACGAAATGACCACAGCAGCCTTACAATGTTAATATGCTTGTTATGAAAACTTTGCCATTTAAATTAAGTACTTAAAACTTGATACAGTAACAAATACTTTTACAATCAAGTTCTTTTGTGTATTTAAACATTTCAGCACTAGTATCAGACATTCTGAAGTGATTTTACGGTAAAACTATCTTCAGCGTAAAGAACATATGCTAGATAGTAACTTTTTGAATGTATGGATTATTAATGCCATATAGTTTGTGCGCAAATGGAACAATTTTAAAGTAGGGTACAGCCTTCAAGAAAATAAAAAAATTCTAAAACTATTTATACATAGTAATACAAAACTTCAACAATGCATCTGTAGTTAAAACATCACAAAATAGTAGTTTAAAATATGGCAAAATAGTAAAAATGTCACAAAATAGTTTTGTACATTATACATATTTAACAGTGATTTGCTAAATAGTATTTTTTAAACAGATTTCTGACGAACATATAAAGGCTGACTTCTACTACAAGGTAACAAATCCTTAATGAAATTTTCAATGTCACTTAGAACTCCTTTTGTTGATAATGAGAGCAGCTGATGTAAACATTCTAACAGTTCATTTTTTTCAAGTTCATTTGCCAGTAAAATATAGTTAATGGCATGTCTTTGCAGTTTAAAAGAATTGCACAGTTTTGAAAACCGATAAATCTTGGATGCCTTCTCCATATTAATTGTATGTAGTGTCAACTGTCTTTCAATTACAGTCTTGAACTCAAAAATAAGATATTTATCACTCACTTGGAGCAGTTCTAACAGAACATCAAATTCTATATTAGAAAGGGCTTGGCAGGTATTTTCAGTACAGCCATGCAAAAAGTGGAATACCAACAAAAGTGCAGTACAGGAAATATTGCTGAGATGAACTGAATTTTCATTTGCTTCGGAAAAATAGCCTTTTAACAGGGCTTGGAAGAAATCAGACTTATCACATAGAGTGGTGAGAGAAGCTGTGACGACCTGTTTTGAGTCAAGAATAAAGGTCACATCATGTGAGCAACAGGAATATTGACAACTATACTGATAAGATTTACGTACATTTTTGTTCCACAAATGTGATAACTGTGGGTTACATCTAGGAGTTATGCTAAGACAACGACAAATTCGTGACAATGAAACTGCAGCACCTTCAAAAATTGCATTGTCATCTTGAGCTAGAAACTCCAGTAAAAGAGCAAGGCCACTGGCACTGATTAACAACTTCTGGAGACTGGTATTATTGTTCACAAGGCTTGAAAATGCATAAATGCAATTCAACTGGTGTTTTGAATTACCTCTTAATAACACATGGGCTAAAGCTCCAACTCCATAGCAACTATTTGAAACCTCAGCTCCATTATACTTCAGGTCATTTTGAATTTCACTGAGTCTTGAACAACGAATGCAATGACTGAAGTCAATACACAGTTCTATTTTCTTGTCCATCATACCATAAAAATTTGAATAAATCAAATTATCAAAGCACTCAAAATTTGTAACTAGTTTTAGGAATATTTTTTGAACTTTGATTTCAGGTTCACTTAAGTAAATGAGGTAATCCATTAGTGTCTCGACACAAGATCTTTCAGTGAGCTTAGGGATTAATTTTTGAAGTTTAGACAAATGATATAGAAAAATTATGATGTATTCCATGAGGTTATGTTTCATAACTACTTGCCTTCCTGGTCCATGTAACTTTTTGAAGGCATTTCTGACTGATGCTTTTGGATTTCCAGTGGGGCAGACAATGCTTTGAAAACTGAATGTTTATTAAGTTTTAAATTCATTTCTTTGCTTCTGTTTACAAAATTACTTTGATCAGATGACACAGAATCATAAATTAAATCTGAATTTCCTGTATGTTGGTTTTTCTTTATGCTCTCACTAGATTTTGTAAAACTTAAGTCACAGGGAACACGGGATGTGCCAGATGGTGGTGAGACCAGGACAGGGGAAAAGCACACAGAAGTACCTGAGGCTTCTTCAGCATCTGAAAATGAAGCATGATATGGACTGCTTGAACATGAGGATGGGGAGTTTATACTGAAATCTATGGGAAAAGGATCTGAGCCTTTTTTATGGCAAGTTCTTGTATCTTCAGTATGCATATCAGGAATTCTCAATCCTTGGCAATTTGTGTTTTGGATACTAGAAGCACAGTAATATTTTGTGTCAGCAGCAGAGTCCTCTGAAACTGGAGTATTTAATATGTTACTTTTTTCAACAAACTGATGAGATGTTTTACCATCAGCTGAACTATTTTTAATTAACACCTCCTTGGTTTGACTGATAGCACATGCTTTTGTTTTAGATTTTTTAGGCTTAAACTGAGCTTCCAAGCATTCAACAGGAAATTGCTTTTTATACTCATTAATATAATTTTTAAGGTGGGCAATGAATATGTGAATCATTTTGAGCTCTATTAATAGGGCCAGACTGGATTCATCATAGCAGAAACACAGCAATGAGATTAAAATATTTTCATGAATTTCACTGAACCCTTCATCTTTAAGAAACTTTAATAACACGTCAAAACCATTAGATTCTTTTATTCTAATCCTATTTATTGCTTCTTTGCTGCACAAACACAAGGACAAAATAGCAGACTTAATCTCCCTGTATTCAAAAGAAGAACTCGCAACCATAACAAAAAAAGGAATAACTCCTGCATTCCCTAGCTCTGGCCTAATAGCTTTTTGCCCAGATAAATTTTCAAGACATTTTAAAATATTTTCCCTAACACATTTATCAGAAGAACTGAAAAGTGTCATGAGAGCATTAAGCCCTTTAGCATCACGAAGTTGGAAGGCACAGTCAGCACTACACTGCTGTGTTAAGGATGCAATAGCTTTTGTGCAATACAGAACAATATCTGCATCATCAGACTGCAGCAGTTTAGCAATGGCAAACACACCATTTGCAGTCACAACTTTAGAACAATTTATAGGACCCTCACTCAGTATCCTCAAGGTACGTAAAGCCGTGATCTTGAAGCTTCTGTTGTTGGTTTGGGACATCAAGTATATAATGTGAGGTATAGTTGTGTCATAGTTGTGTCCATGCACAGCATTTAAACCCTCTTGACACAAAGCAATGTTCCCTAGTGCACGACATGCTGCATCTTTAATGCACTCACTAGCTACAGTTTCCATGACATGAACTAAACACTGTATGCCATTATTGTTTAAAAAATCAACTGCCAAAGAGGAGTGCAGACAAGCATCAGCGATTACTTCTATAGAAAGCCTTGATAACTTTGCATGCTGAATAAATGGTATTAGAAGTTCAACAAGACCTAAATCCTTTAGTTTGGGCACATCTTCGATTGTGAATTGGGAACGAAGTTCTTTAAGGCATAAATAGATGGCACTAGCAGGTCCATTTTTCAGAGTCTTACAAATACTTTGCAAATCCAACTTTAATTTAACTGTGGGCCCTAGAAAATTAATCTCATATTTTAATAAAGTCATTACATAAAAATGTAGTCCGTAAAGAAAACACATTAAAAATGTCATAAAGACAAAATTATTATCTCAAAGAAGTATTTGCTTTAAGCTTAAGAAAAGGACTATAATATAGATTGAAAGTTCAAAGAGATAGCGTAAAAAGTTTGAATATCTACAATTTTCTTTCCAGGGAGAGGAGATTGAGGTTGAATTGTGATTTTTATAAAAACTTCCTCACAAAATGATTTAAAACATAACTGCAGCTAATATGCGTGGCGAATATTTTTGTGCCGGAAATAACAAGGATACCTCTAAAATAAATTTGTATAAATAGTTTTTTCCCCTGATACATGCTTTAGTGGTTGATTTTTAATACTAAGTGGAGTAACTGACAAATTAGCGACTTTTCAAATTTTTGCACTCACTCAAGACTATATTGACAAAAGTCGCCGGACACCCCTTCAAAAGCAAATGAACGGATCCACTCTGTTGTTAAGATGCGCGGTACAGCTACAAACGGTATAAAAAACAAGCCTGCAGCTACTGCGATCATATTGCACTGTGAGGTCGAGTGAAAATGTTGTGGCGGGAGAGAACCGACTTTGAAAAAGGAAAGATTGTTGGGTGTTATATTAGTGGGTTGTCCATAAGAGAAACCAAGAGGCGGTTCAACATACCAAAGTCAACTGTTTTGGATGTACTGAATAAGTGGAAGACACATGGCGTGCCTGAAGCAGCAAAACATACCGTACCGACAGACCAAAGAAAATCAGCGATAGAGAACGTCGAAGCCTCAGGAGAGTTGTTACAGCTAATTGACGGAGTACTGCAAAAGACCTCAGTGTACAGGTGAGTAAAAATGCTGGAACTTCGGTATGTGCACGTACAATTCACAGAGAACTTCATTCCATGGGTTACCGTGGTTGTGTGGCTGCTCATAAGCCTTTCATCTCCACTCGGAATGCTACTTGTCGTTTAGCATGGTGTAAAGAGCATTTATCGTGGACTGTAGATCAATGGAAACTGGTCCTATGGACTGATGAATCGAGATACACGATCCATCAATCTGATAGCCATATGTGGGTGTGGTGGCAACCGGGGGAACGCTATTTACCACAGTGTACTGTTACTACAGTCAAGTTTGTACCTGGCAGTGTACTTGTGTGGGGGTGTTTTGTGGTGTGGTCTATGCCCATTGGTTATTGTGGACAAACCTGTTAACCAGCACTTCTATCTCTATATTCTGGACAATTATGCCCTACCAACTCTGTGGCAATACTAGGGAACAGAGCCTTGTTGGTACCAGCAGGATAATGCACCAAGCCATAAAGCAATGACTGTTATGGCATGGTTTGATGATAATTCTGTATCGTGTATGGACAGGCCAGCACAGAGCCCTGATCTTAATCCCATAGAGCACCTATGGGATGAATTAGAGCGCCGCACAAGAAGTTTGGAACCAAGGCCTACTACTAAGCAACAGTTAGCGGCAGTATTATGTACTGAATGGAAGTGCATACCCATCGCTGTGTTCCAAAACCTTGTCGAAAGCATGTCTTGAAGAGTCAGTGCATGCATTAAAGCCAAAGGTGGACCAACACCGTATGTCAATAAATGCTATGTTGTGTTTCTCTTCTAGGTGTCTGGTGACTTGTCAATATAGTGTATATGAACATTGAAAAAAAAAAAAAAGCAAAGTTTTAGTAATTTTTTAAGGTCACTGAACAATTGGCTTCCAGATGTAGCTCAAAACAACTTTGACATTGTTATTTTTAAATTTAAGTACCTGGGTTGCGCACAAATTATTGAACATATAAAAGTATGGGCTACAAGAAGATGAAATTTAATTTCCCATATTTCACGAATGCAGAATATGTTAAGGTGGTTACAATAACCATTTGAGATCTGTAAATTTTATTAAGACCA
Organism: Macrothele yani; assembly: GCA_039090855.1. Lineage (NCBI taxonomy): Eukaryota > Metazoa > Arthropoda > Arachnida > Araneae > Macrothelidae > Macrothele > Macrothele yani. The sequence goes on from CM077016.1 coordinate 76,348,733, forward strand.
TTCTATAAAAACTGAGTGAGATTTTTTTTTTTGAGTTGGCAACAGATGACTAACTCAATTAAGGAAATATCTATGGCAATAGTTATTAGCAGTGACAGACGATTCTGATTTTGTTATTGCACAGCTGTTTAAGGTATGTCTGCATTTTGCCATACAGCTATGGAGGTGAGTGATTCAGAGTTAAGAAGTGAAATGTGTTGTGCGATAAAATTCTGTTCTTGTTTGGGTAAAACTGATCTAGAAACAGTTGATTTAATGAAAATAAATTACAAAGAAAAATGTTAAATTGAGTCAAAGATTTTTAGATGGCACCATGATTTAAAAAAAACGTATTTGTAGGCAGAACTTGCTCCTAGGCTTGGTCGACCCAAAAGTGTTGTTACGGAGCATATTGTTAACACCATTTGGGCAATCCTGCAAGAAGATCGACAAATGACATGTGAAGACATAGCAGCATTAACTAATATTTCAAAAACCTCAACATTCCACATTCTACGCTACAAATTATTGCTGCATTGTGTGTGTTCCAGATGGATACCTCATCACCTGACGAAAGAACAATTGTTAGCCAGAGTTCAGGTGTATCATGAGTGGAAGCAAATGATTGCAAAGGATCTAAACTTTCTAAACACAGTAATAACTGCTGATGAAACATGGGTTCACTATTCCGTCCCCCTCACATAGCGTGCGAGTGCCTGGAAACACACAAGCTTGCCTCCTCTGAGAAAAGTCCGCTAAACCAAATCAGCTGAGAAGGTGATGATGATAATTGTCTTTGATCACAAAGGTGTAATCTACCAGCATGCAGTTCCTCCACAAATTACTGTCAATGCTGAATATTACATTTTAGTCTTGAAGTGTCTATGACGACACATATTGATTAAGCGATTGGAAGTGGTGAGCAAGTGGACCCTACACCATGATAATGCCCACCCACATGTGGCTGCTTGTGTTCAACAGTTTCTTTCGAAATGCAGTATTGAAATCATGCCACAGCCAGCCTACAGTCCTGACGTGCAATTTCTGGTTGTTTCTAACAATGAAAGAGAAGTTCCGTGGCACAACATTCAACACAGATGCTGACATTATTCAAACTGTATAGGAATCGCTAATGCAGCTTCTATGAAATGTCTTCGCCACATGCTTCGAAACGTGGACTGAACGATGGGACACTTGCATATCATTAGAGGGAGGAAGATACTTTGAGAAAGAATAACATATATTTTGCTGTACCTATATTTTTTTCATTTTTTGGGATTTTACTCTCAGTTTTTATAGAACAGCTGTTGTAGTATCTGTACTGTGAAGAGTGATGATCTATTCAAAATTGGGGTAGAAACTAAAAAAAAAACATATTGAAAAATGTCTTTTTAAGGGCCTCACACCCCAAAACTTATAAAACAAAACAAAAAAAGACACCCGTCCCACCATGGCAAAGCATGTTACAGAAAATTATTTGTTTTTAAAATTCTACAGAGAATGATTTTGTTTTTATTTCCTAAACTATGGGGGCCCCATAAAGGCACGGGGTGATCAATCTAGTTGCTCCTATGATCTAGCCGCCCTGTTTCTAGGCTACCCTTATATGCCACAGAAGTTCAGCACAATATTTCAGACGACAGTCACATGGCTCATATTCATCAGGGGCCATGTATTATCCCAGTGGTACAGGGTGAGCCTAGAGATCATTAAAAGAATATTATCTCTGGCTTTCATGCAAAGTTAAAATGTAACAAAATACCCAAAATTGTCATTAGCTGTAAGCTCAGTACATCATAATACTAAGTTCAAAAATTTCCGGAACTTTTTGAATATTTGCCAAATGTCAGTGAATTGCGTCATTCCCCGCTGAGCAAGTGAAGAGCATGATGTGACCAAACAGCCAGCCAGAATCGGTTTGATCCAGATCCAACAGGTACAGCGTATGTGCGTAGTTCGTGATTACAGGCATTCGAGGCTCTCCATCGTGAGGACAACAATGTTGAATTTTGAACAGCATTCAAGTGTAAAATTTTGTGTTCTTCTCGGAAAATCTTTTGCCGAGACTTTTCAAATGATTAAGTCAGCGTACCGTAAAGTGCAACAAGTCGAACTAGAGTTTATGAGTGGCATCGATGATTCAAAAACGTGCGACAGAGTATCGAGGATGATGAGATCCTTCAACATCTACAACGGATGAACAAATCGCCATTGTCAAAGAAATTGTGAAAAATGGCCTTCGAAAAACTGTTGTAGTGATTGCCGGCATCTCAATTGGAAGTTGCCATGCCATTTTAACAGAAAAACTGGGCATGCATCACGTGTGCCAACAAATTGTTCCCAAAAACCTGACAAGAAAAAATGGATGAGCGCATACAAGTTTGAGGGGATAACATTGATGCAGTGGATTCAGATCCTGATCTCTTGAATTGATTGATCACTGGCGATGAGATGAGACTTGGTGCTTTCTGTACGACCCCCAATCCAACCGGCAGTCAAAAGTGCGGAAATCCCCATCGTCACCACGACCAAAAAAGTTCAAGGCTGACCACTCCAAAGGAAAAGTCTTGCTAACAGTTTTCTTCAATTGCAAGGAATTCCTTCAACATGGTCACACAGTCATTAAAGAAGAGTGCGTCAACGTCTCCTAGAATCGGTGAGATGCAAGCGACCCAATCTTTGGAAGACCAACTCGTGGGTGCTCCATCATGATAATGCACTGGCTCACAGATCCCTCCTTGTGTCCAATTACCTGTCCAAAACATCACATCCCCGTTCTTCCACAACCAGCTTATTCCCTGGACCTCGCCCCGTGCGACTTTTTCTTTTTCCCCGGATGAAGAATTTGCTTAAGAGGCGACAATTCTCAAGTTCCGAAAAAATGCAACGAGCTGCGACGGAGGCACTGGAGGATGTGGCAAAAGAAGGCTTGTAATCTGCATTTAAATCTTTGTATGAGTGCTGGCAAAAATGCGTAGTTGCATAGGGTAACTACTTCAAAGGAAACACTGCATAAACAGGTATTATCTGTACTCATTCTTTTTTAATATAAAAAGTTTCGGAACTTTTTGAACGTAGTAATAATGCACTGCCAGTTCCTAGGACTGAGGATGAGGGAATTTCATTTGATGGGAGTTGAAAATACAGCATAATGTTCTTCTATTCCACAGACAGATCCCAGATTTATAGCCACAAGGCAATCCATGCATCTTATTTCACCACCAAATCAAAGTTGAATGTGTCCTTGTGAGAAATCTGAATCTTCCCAAAATATAAAATGTAATGTATCACAATCTAAACATCTAACTTTGAACCTCTTTGAAAAGCTGGTAAAGATTGTGGTTCTCAGAGAGTCAGCAAAATTAAGAATATTTTTTTTCTATGAGCAGCAACTTTGTGTTTTGTGACAATGTTGCCCAGTTAATGAAAAAACTGGGGATAAAAACATATTCTTGATGAATGGTGTTTCTTAATAGATGTATCAAAACTCAGTTTGAAAACCATGCTTCTACACCCTACAAATACAGGGGTTGGACAGAATAATGTGAACACACTGGCGCCAACTACGGGGGTGCTCAGGGGCTTGAGCACCCCTTGAAAACATTGGTGTGTGTGTGTGTGGGGGGGGTGTTCCGCACCCTTCCAAAGTTTTGTTATATGTACTGGATTCATACTTAAATATTTAGTTCCACTTTCCATAAAATTAAATAAGATAATTGGAATATAGTGCAAATATTTGCTTTCTATAAAAAGAACCCCCTCAATATCATCAAAAAATCATATTTTAACTACTGACACCAAATAAACACTTCAGAAATAAGACAGCCAAGCAAGCAAGAAATCGGGGTGTGGGATACAGTTTGTACCCTACCTTCCTAATTGTTTAAAGCTACCAATTTTTTCCCCCGCTATCACGTTCCTTGCAAAACACTTTCTTTGCCACGAAGATTTAAAGTAAGTTTAAAACTTTTTCATTTGAAATATACATGTACAACAGGATTCTATACTTGTATAATTTCATCCTCTCTAAGTCTTTATATAGCACTGCATCTTAAATACTTATTAAATGAAATTATGTGCCAAGTTCCTAAGTTTAGGTTATATAGTTTTTACCATATTTTTTGTCTTCGGCTTGAAGGATTTTATATGCACTATTAATTCACTAATTTTCTTTTTAGTATTATCCATTTCCTTGTACAGCGTCATTCTTACTGCAGTTTTCCGTAGGCCACTTTAATGTGCTTGAATTTTGTATTTAGCCTAGAGCATAATAGTTTGCTGGAAAGTTTCACAAATATTCTACCTTTGTATTTATGCTGTTATTATTTCTAGCTATACAGTTTCACGAGGTTTTTTTGTTTTTTTTCGGAATATATCGGGTGGTTATATAAAAAAATTTTTTCTAGATTTTAAATACATGTTATAGAGAGACAAGTTGAGTTCACCCCCTTTAAACAAAGCAGAAAAAAATGCAAAATCAGCTGTGCACAGGAAATACGAGGGATACAAACAACAGTTTCACTGCGATATACTAGTGTAGATGTTACATGAGGAGCCATCTCTGTTAAACCGCGCCATATGCCAGTTCCCTGCATAACGTCAGCATTGTAATAAAACTTACCTGCCGCGCTTATAACTTATATATACGTTATTTCAGATTTCATTCGTATCACCTACTAGATTTTTTTTTTTTTTTTCCATGAGTGCACATTTAGGGGATGTGCCTTGCAAAACTGCCAAAGAAATTGTGTTTCTATAATGTGTATTTGGAGAAGCACACTATATTGCAAAAAAAAAGTATTGGAACACTATCATGTTTCGTCAATGGGGAAGCCTATTCCAAGTACAATAACTTCTGAAATAATGCTTTCATGAAAAAAAGTGGACAAGAGAAGTTGTAAAACTCGACAAAATCTGTCGGAGGCACAAAAATTTAAACATCAGTTTCTTATGCAATTACAAGATTATGTGCATGTATGAAACTTGGGGATAATTTTCTCCAGCGGAAGGATCTATCATCTGAATTTACTTATGATTATGACACACGCAATCGTTGAACAACATCGAAAAAGTCCACTTGGCAATGACTGTAGCATTTTATTTTCATTTCAACTGCATTTCGGCAAAAAAATAATAATAATAATAATTGTGTGATGGAGACCAGATATGATTTTCTTTTCTTTAGCGTCCACGTGTCCACTTTTTCATGAAAGCATTATTTCAGAAGTTATTGCACTTGGAGAACGCTTTCCCATCCCCATCGATAAAACACAAGGATGGCCCAATACTTTTGGCAGCATAGTGTACATTCTCATACAACTCTGGAAAATTTTCTTTAATCACTCAGCATTTTATAAGAGGTATCCCCCCTGCTTTCGGCGAAATTGTTTCTAGGTAGGTCTTTTCTCGCTCAAAGGATAATTTTTAAGGGTTATTTTTGTTGTTGTTGTTGCTGTTTGTTTGCTTTACATAATTCTGTTGAGGATTTTTTTCCCTAGCTTTATAAAACATAAGCAGTCACCAATAGTAACATCAATCAATCCACGAAGGAGTGATATGCCAAATTGATAACAACCGGTTCACATGGACTACAAGATGAATGATGTATGGATGGTGGGTGGGAGGGGAAGGGAAGGGGGTGGAGATTTCCAAGTTACACTTGTTGATCAAAACAAAAATTTCACTGTGATGTACGCTGCGTTATACACTAAATGCTAACAATACTAACAATAACAAGTAAGGAAAATAATACAGTGCAATGATTATGAAACGCATTCCATTCCAACACTGAACACGTCAGTTTGTTGGCTACTGCTAGAGTGAGCTCCTCAAAGGTATCTCAAAGGTATCACTATTAGCCTACTGTCTGTTTTGACTAATAACTATATCTGCCTATCTCAGCCATTTTCAACAGGTTTGGTTTTCTGGTAGTAGTCCCCAACAAAATGCTCAAATTTTGTCCAAAAGAAAAAAATATATATAGAAGCTCTTGTGTGCACATTACAGAAAATTAAATCGGAAAAATTAAAACAGGGTTCAAAAATTTGGTTGCTATAAAAAAATGTAATATCTTTTTCATGAAATCATGTATCGGTTTGTTTGTGTTTACACTGAAGACAAGGTCCATTTAAACATCTAAAATTTCAACATTGGAAATGGTACCTGCCTTTTGAATTTGAGCACCCCTTGAAATTTATAGAAGTTGGTGCCTATATGTGAACACCACACCCAAAGAAGTTACTTTTAATGCAGCTGCATACATTGCAATATGCAAAGGTATCCACCACTTTTTGGTTGTAATAGCTTTGTTTAGAACCTGAAGGACCTGTTTAAGTGCATTTAAAGTGTCTTGTTGCAAAACTCCTTTCAGGGTGACAACGAAATTAGAAAAAACTTTGAAACAGGGTTAATTGTTGGTGGCTGGCTAGTGGGTGCCTCTGTGACAAGAGCTGCCATGGTAGTGGGGGTTTCGAGAGCTGTGTCTAGCATCATGACAGCATACCACATTCGTGGCAAAAACCCATCTGTGAAACACAAGAGTGGCTGGAAAACGACCTTGGCTGACAGAAACAGGAGAGCATTAAAGAGGATTGTTACCCATAATAAGATGACGACCACAGCACCAAAAATTAATAAGGAGCTCAATCTGTATCTCCAAATTCCAGTGTCAACGAAAACAGCATGCAGGAAACTGCATAAACAAGATATTCAGGGCAGACCTGCTATTGCAGAACCTCTGGTGACCTGGGTGAATGCGCAATGGCGACAGCAGTGGGGCCAGGAGCATACAACGTGGACTGCAGATGCATGGAAGCGTATGATATGGTCGGATGAATTCACATTCAAACTATTCCCCACTGAAGGATGTGTTCACGTGCGGAGAACACCGTCAGAAGCGTACAACCCAGACTGTTTGCTTCCAGCAGTGCAGCAGGGTTGTGGTTTTGTCATACTCTTGGTGGTCACATTATGGTTTTCAGCAGTTCCCCAGATCACCTTGAAAAGGATGGATGACTGGCAGGGCATATGAAACCATTTTGGCTGACCAAGTCCATCCAATGGCTTAGGCATTGTTTCCTGCAGAGGATGCCATCTATCAAGATGATAACGCCCCAATTCACAGAGCTCAGAATGTCCGGTCATGGTTGGAAGAACATGAGGATACACTATCACACCTTGCTTGGCCTACCCAATCACCAGACTTAGAATCAAGACAACGTGGTCTGCGTTGGAAAACAGAGCAAGGTCCCATTATCTTCCTCCAGCATCCCTCAAGGATCTGGAGCAGTTTCTGCATGAAGAATGGTGTAATATCCCACTAAACATCATCAAGGATTTGTATGTGTTCATTACAAAGAGGATTCAGGCAGTTTCGAATGCCAAAGGTGGTCTCACACCCTATTAGGTATGCAAAACCTTTTCCTAGGTGTTCACATTATTCTGTCCAACTCCTGTAAATCCCTCTCTGGTCAATTATGCTATCCTTATGAAGAAATTGCATGAGAATTTGGCTCTGCTTCTTCAATACATGAAGGACAATGAATACAGGTGCAACATTTTTGCAGTGACAGCACTTTTAGTGGAATGAAGCTCTGACTATCAACTCACACCAGTGTACCAGTTTTTTTCTTCCAGTTTTGGTGTTTAATGAACACCTAATGCTATGAAGTCACCTATTAATTTATGGCCACTGGTTGTAGGAAAGGGACAAAAACAGCACTTTCGTTATACTTTCCTACCTATTGAATGATTTTCTTCCCCTAACACAACGCTTCCTAAATCAGTAATGGCTGATTTCACACCTTTCACTCACTTTGTTTAACTTTTTAATTTATGTATTTCAATATGTCTGCATTACCCGATTCTGTTTTGGCAATGGAACCACCTACTTTTTCCTGAAGTTCCTCTTACACAGTGCGACAATTTGAAAATAAAACTAATTTTATGAAAAGAAAGGTAGCATTGCTGTCGATCATTTGAGAAAGGAAACAAAAGAAGGGTTCTCTCACAACACCTACTGTCAAAGTCATCTGAGTAGCCATTTTAGAACGTGAGGCGGGTGAAACTGCATGTTACCTCATTGAAATAGTGAAATGGAGCAGATATTAAGTTTTGAGTGCACCTTGGCAAAAGTGTGACAAACATTTAGCATGATAAAACATGGGTATGGCGACAGTTGCCTATCTCATGCATGTGTTTTTGAGTGGCATGTGTCTGCAGTTGGAAGAGTCAATGGAAGACAATGAACATCGGGCGCAACAAAGACTGTAGGAAGACCAGAAGTGATTGAAAAAGTGAGCGAAATAATCTCTACTGACAGAAATGCAACCCTCTGTATGATTTCAGAATACCTGGAAGTGAATAAGAAAGCCATCTGACAAATAAAAATGCAAGATTTAAAGAAAAGGAAGGTGTGTGCACGATTTGTGCCACACTCCTTAACCGAAGATCAATGATAAGTGAGAGTTAAACACTGCAAAGACTTGATTGCTGCCATTGAAAGAAACCCAAATTTCCTGAATAACATCAGGAAAAACAGGGGAAACTAAGCTGTAAGCTTTGTGGAGAATAGGATCGGGGAAATGATATGGGAGCCCAATGAGTTGAGTGAAAGATGGGGTGAATACTTCTGTGAGTTATAAGACCAAGAAAGCAAAGGTGATTCTGAGGCAGAAGCAGATGATGTCACAGTGAAGGATGGAAGCACAGGAGGGATCTCAAGAGAAGAGGTGTGTAAGGCTCTGGGAGTGGATGGCATAACTGCTGAGATGTTGAAATATGGTGACTCTGTAATTGATGGGTTAACTGACATTTTCCAGTTGTACTGGGAAATAGGAATGGTCCCTCGGGATTGGAAGGATGCTATCATTGTTCCCTTATATAAGGGAAAAGGGGATCAGACTGACTGCAAGAACTATCGTGGTATTAGCCTACCGAGTGTGCCAGGGAAAGTGTTTGGTAAGGTCATTATTGAAAAAGTACAGGATCTTACATCAGAGAGAGTGTGGGACGTTCAGAGTGGTTTTATGCCTGGTAAAGGCTGCACTAACCAAATTTTTGCATTATGCATGATGATTGAAAAGTATCTGGCTGTTGGTAAGAAGTTTTTGCTGCCTTCATAGATTTAGAGAAAGTTTACGACCGAGTAAACAGGACACTTTTGTGGGAGGTATTGAATAAATATGATGTTACTGGGAATCTACTTAATAGTGTAAAAGCCATGTATGCTGGTAGTAGAGCTTGTGTACGAGTGAATGGTGTTTTATTAAAATGGTTTTCTATTGGTGCAAGAGTTGGACAAGGTTGTGTAATGTCACCATGGCTGTTTAATATATTTCTGGATGCATACATGCGTGATGCCAAAATAGATAATACTGGTTTATGTCTTGGTGATATCTGTGTGTGCAGATTGCTGTATGCTGATGGCACTGTCCTGTTGGCAGAGGGCAAAAGTGAGTTGCAGAGTATGTTGTCGCGGATATACTCAGTTTGAATTCATGCAAACTTCGTACAAGGGAAAAACCAAAGAAATGGTTTTCGAGCAAGGAACTGGTAGTACTGAATGTAATATAAGTCTAAATGGCACAGTGATTGACCAGATGAATGAGTTTGTGTATTCAGGAAGCATGTTTGACAGAGAGAACAAATTGGATGGTGAAATCAGTATGCGAGTAAATTCTTCATTGAAAGTTATGGCTGCTCTGGGAGATTTTCACAGGAATGATGATTTCTCAAGAGAGTCCAGCATGGCTGTGTATGAGAGTGTAATTGTCCCTACTCTGATATATGGCAGTGAAACCTGGGTACTACAGAAAAAAACATAGGGGTCGTTTGTGTGCTGGAGAAATGAGTTACATTTATGGGGATATTGCGCCAAGACACGTAACGTTCTGATCATGTGAAGAATGAAGATGTGTTGCAGTTATGTAATGTGAAGCAAAATGTTGTTAGCAAGGTGGAGACTAATACTCTTAAGTGGTTTGGCCATGTTGAAAGAATGAGTAATGAGATGCTTACTACCAAATTTTTTAACTCAAGTGGCAGGAAGGAAAGGCAGAGGAAGGCCAAGGAAGTCATGGGATGGTCAGATTCAGGAGTCTGCATGAGAAAAATATTATGAGTATGAAGTATAGAAGGTCTTGTGTACGTCGAGAGATGGATGTCAGTGAAGGCCTGCATGTCAAGATCGCTGTAAATGGAGAAGTTTGATACTGCAGCAGTAAGTAAAAATTATCTGGTAGTTTGCATTTCTTTGTGGAGCTAACCTCTAAATCTCAGAGAACAGCTTAGTGATATGTATGAATGTACAGGCAACGAGACATGGGTATTCCAATATGAACCTGAAACGAAACAGCAAAGTGCCGAATGGAAGTCAGCAAACTCTCCACAAGCCAAAAAAGTTAGTCGATCAAGATCAAAACAATGCTTACTGTCTTCTATGATAGCATAAGGAATTCATGCCCAGTGGACAAAATGTTACTGCTGTGTTTTATGTGGAAGTTCTTAAAAGTTTGCTGCACAGAATCTATCATGTAAGGCCAGAGTATCGAGAAGAGATCAATGACAAGTGAGAATATTTTGCATGACAATGCCTCTTTTCACAAGAAGTCACTGTTTGAGAGTTTTTGACCAAAAAACAGGTTTGCATGTTGTCACATCCTCCTTATTTGCTAGACTTAGCTCCATGTGACTACTTTCCAGTGGCATTGCATGCTCATTTAGGTTGGGTGTGCACTGTTATGGGAAAAAACGCCCAAACATTTCATTATGTATCCGGAGCTGCAAAATTCATGCATCAATTTTGAACACATGAAAGCATTTTTTCATTTAGCGGTCGTCTACTTATGGTAAAGATCTTTACATACACTCCATTGTAAGAAAAATCTGAATTTCCTGTGCAAATACTAGTGTGATGAATGAATTTTTGAAATATTTTTTAATGATTTTTAAATATAGGCCAAGGCTTACCTTCCTTAACTACACAGTCGAGTCACATTATTGTGACCATCTCCTACTTTTGATGACAACAACGCATAGTCAATGAATGAAGGCATGTGTCACGAGCTGGCTTGGAGGGTATATAAGGTGTGTTGTAGGCAATCCGAAAACATATCACTCGTTGCTGTCATGGATAAAAAGAGCGATTTATCAGATTTGGAAAAAGGAATGATTATCGGCTTTCAGGCCAAGGGTGGCAGTATTTCTAAAACAGCACAGTTTGTGAACTGCTCGAGTGCTGCTGTGGTTAAAGTGTATCATGATTGGAGAAATGGCACCATTGCGAATAAGTGATGTGGAAACTGTGGAGCACCACGTGCCATTAATCTGAGAGGTGAACGTTGGCTTCGAACGAGCGTGAGGGCTGATCGACACGCCACAGTAGAGCAACTCACTGGCTGAATGAACCAAGGGGCTACCGGAAGTGTCTAAAATGACAGTTCAGTGGACCCTGCTGTGTATGGGGCTCCAATGCAGACGGATGGTCACTGCAACTTTGGCATATAAGGCAAGAAACATCAGAGAACAAACACTCTTCAACCATTGCTAGCAGAACACAAGCTGGTGGGGGCAGCGTTATGGTCTGGGGAATGTTTTCATGGCATTCTCTGGGTCCACTCATACCTGTGGAAAGCACGATGGACCGGATTCATTATGAATCCATCCTTGCAGACCATGTGCGCCCATACTTGCTGATTGTCTCCCCTGGGGCGGATGGGATCTTCCAGCATGACAATGCGATGTGTCACACAGCTAGAATTGTCCAAGAGTCGTTGGAAGAGCATGATGAAGGCTTCAAAGTACTTCCCTGGCCTGCTATTCCTCAGACTTAAACCCAATTGAGCATTTGTGGGACCACCTCGATCGTGTTGTTCGCTCTATGGATCCTCCACCATGCACCCTCTAGCAGCTGTCAGATGCACTGCAGTCAGCATGGCTCCACATACCTATGAACACCTTCCAGCACCTTACTGAGTCCCTCCCAGCCTGTCTAGCTGATATCCGCGCTGCACACAGCGGTTACTCTGGATATTAGCTGGTGGTCACAACAATGTGACTCGACCGTGCATGTTCATACAATCTGCAAAAGCTCTGGAAGAAAATGGGACACTTAGTGCATTGTAAGCACTGTTCCCCATCTTAAAAATGGATATCAAAATTCAAACTGCACATTTAAACCTGTACTTATAAACATATCGATTCACACTGCGACGAAAAGAAAAAAATAGTAACTTGTAGCAGAACGTTGAATTGTGTTTATGACTCCACGCTATTCCAAATGCAACCAATTATGACCAGTGGTGCAATTTTAAGGGTGCACACCTTGGAAAGTTTAGCATTTGCATTGAAACAACAAGGAAATAAAAACATCTGGAGAGCTTTGTATTACAGTTGCTTTAACGGCCTGAGGTGTTCGCAGGTAAAACAGCACTGCTACAACTGTAAATATTACTTACGATGTTTTGTTTACCGAATGAAACAATGAATCTTCTCTTCACAAAAATATTGCACGACGGAACTGATTTTAGCCACACACACTAAGGCCTTAGGACAAACTTCAGCGAGTTTTGTTAGAAATGCATACCCCCCCAGATAACAGCAACTTCTATTACAACGTTGATTTGCACAGCTCCATGGGACTGCAAGCAGTGCTCATTTTGGCTAGCACATCCTGAGAGTTCTGCTGTGCTGTTACATCTGAAACCACAAGGAAATAAGAATGTAACCTGTAGCACCATCTGAGGAGCGCTTTTATCACAGTTGCTTGACATCATCGGATGTGAGCTCACAAAGATCTTAGCGCAAATGCGATATGCTTGCTGAACGAACCTTCTCCTTTTTAATGAAAACATTATATGGGAAAATTAATTTTAACCACCACTCGAAGCCTTAGGACAAACTCTGTCAAAATTTATTAGAAATAAATCAGAAAAAATATGGATATGGATAATGTAGTTGTGACTGTGTGGGTGTGTGCCACACACCTAGCACACCCTAAATATTCGCCCCTGCTACTTTCCATTTCCCAAACTCAAAAGCACCACTTAAAGGCTGCTATTTTGATAATGTACACATCATCAAGAAAGCTGTGATGAGGGGTTTTAGCAGCATTCTATAACTACTTTCCAGCTGTCATTCCATGCACTTCACAAGCATGCAACCAAGTGTATAGATGTCAGAGGAAGCTACTTTGAATAAACCAAGCTTGGTAATTTACTGCAGTGACTCATTATTTTTATCTAGCATTAGTCTTGCTTTCAAATTGCCACACTGTTTTGAAAATTTTAAGGCTGTTTCTCTTTCCTATTTGACTTTACCTGCTCCATTCACTGCTTTTTTACTTTCTACCATTTCCATTCGGATTTGATATAATTTAGTGCGTCTCTTACTGCCATTGCATTTTCTGTATGAGTTATGCTTTAACGAACTTAGCCCTAATGTCCAAATACTATGTAAGGCTCCATATGGGAAGTGATCCAGTTGTTGACCAAAAAAGCCTTCAGAGTTAATACAGCACTACGCTACATTAAAGCTATCGCATTTCAGTGTTTCTTATATGGGTTTACATTGATGGTGAACTAACCTGAAACGAATGGCGCGTGGAGCAATTGTGGTAAAGTTGGGGCCAACATAGTTACACAGCAAGGAGGGACAACAGATATCACAAAGTGGACACTTTCATGTAAGTAACAACTTTACTGAAACATTTTAACTGAACTGTATACGAATTTTTTAAACTTGGTACACCACTGCAAGCTGTGCCCTCTACAAATGTGTGCGACAGAGGGTTGTAAAACGGCAAATGTCTTTATGAAGAATATTTTAATCACATAGTAATATGTGAACTTTGCTTACATGAAGTGGCACATAATATATTTATATTTAAAATATTGCCTTTGTGTATTAATTTTATACCTTGATAGGACAATTTTTTTTTTTATCTACGACATCCCTGGCTGGTAGCAGAATTTTTTCAGGCACTAGAATTGCCTTCATGTTAATAATATAATGCTTTAAGCACTTTCATTTAGTCAAATTTACGTTCCTGCTGCAGAGCAATCTAGGGCACGTACATACTTGAAATAACTACATAAAATTACACTACGTAAAGTAACACCCAGAATGAAAATGAAAACCTAGATTAGCATTTCTCTGTTTAACCTTTATATTGGTACAAAAATAACTTTTACTCACGCCAGGTTTCTCCTTAAGATATACGATATGTGTTTCGAATGTGTAGGAAATTTCTTTTTTTATACAAAGAAAAGCAAACTTAAAAACAAAACGTGTATGCAGTGTTCACGACAGATGTAACTCTATTCTCACAAACAGTACGTGTATACGAGAGAGAGAAAGAGAGATTATTGTCCGTTTTCATTTCTGCATGACAATTGTCTATGAGGTTAGCAAGGTGCCAATACTGACAACAGGAGTTGAAAATGAGCTATAATTTGCTCAAAAGTACTGCTCAATTTTGAATGTGAGTTTGCAGTGAGTAATATGTGCCTGAACTCTCTTTTAATAAATGAATAATTTCAATAATTACCTAGAAGACCAGAGGCATAACGAGGCATTTCTGCGTCCGGGGCAAACCACGAAATATTGTGCACCCCATCTGCCTATATTATTACTAATTTAATAGTTATGTATATACTCATAAATTCGAAAGTATGCGGGAGTAACATGGAGACTGGCACAAGACAGACCGTTGTGGAAGAGGCTTGGAGAGACCTTCGCCCAGCAGTGGATTGATAATGGTTGATGATGATATACTCATACATAAGTATACATGGCACGACAAAACAAGATTAATGTTATATCACACTGCAATTGTTTGTACAGCTTTTGCCAACTGTTTGGATTCGGACCTTTGGTACCACATCAAACTGACTGAATGCAGCTGGTAGTTGTGGCTCGCAGTCACAATAATGATCCAATAGCCCCCAGAGAATTGTCTGTGGGTTTCATGACCACTATGAGCAACTAGATGGACTATAAGCAGTCGCCCTTCCCTAATTTAGAGTCACTGACTCCAGGGTAGGGAAAGAGCCAGTGCATAAGGCAAACACATCTATGCCTCACAGGATTTGAACTTCGACCCATGTTGGAAGAATGCTCAGAATCAGTGCCATAAGACAAACACAACATCCATCCATGCCTCACGGGATTTGAACCCGGGACCCATCTTAGACAAGTGGCCAGAAGACAGCAATTAGACCACTACACCACCGGGGCGTCCCCTAGAGAATCTTCAACTATGTGAAAGACATCTTATCTTGCAAAGCATGTACAGTCCTCCCAACTAAAGAAAAACCACAGGCCTCATTATTATCGACAAAAATCGTGGTTCTTATTTAGTTGGAGAGTCTGTACAACTCTACTTTATTTCTGAATGTAAACAACATTTCCGGAATATTTTGAGGAAGAAATGCGAATTTTAAGGTGCCACGATTACCGAAACATTTAATGCAAATTCTGTAAATGGAAAAATGACGAAGTAGGACGCTAAAAAACTATCAAAAACCAAGTACAAAAGTTTCAGTTCCAGCCTTAATCAGATTGCGAGCAATAATTTTTGTGCCCTCTATGGAGCTGCATCCGGGGCAGCCGCCCCTCCCTAGCTACACCTCTGAAACAAAATGGGTAAATTTCAATTGTAGTTAATGAATTTTAATGTTTTAATTTTTGAATAATTTAAAGAAGAGTTTACTTGGCTTTTCATAAAAAAAAAAGGAATTTTCTACTCATTCAAAGGCCCAAAGTGAAAGTAAAAACATGCTTCACATGCCTCAAGAAGAAACCTGAGATGAATAAAAGCAATTTTTATATTGACATAAATGTTTAATAGAAAAGTACTAATCCAGGTTAAACAAATGCTACAAAAATAAGACACGTAGAAAATTTAAAGGATTGATAACTTCATGATCATTTTAATAATTGTACATTAAATCACTTTAAAAACTGAAACAATATATTACATGTCAAAGTACATTCAGTTAGCAAAAAATTTAGACCATTAACAGAATTTATATATGGTTACTGGCTTGCTGAACCAATAATTATTTGTGAACTGAACTCAACGAGATGTCTAGCCACCCAGACTATACAGCATCTTACAATGCAGCACTAGCAGATTAAGTGCAGTGTGAGATTATATACCACAGAGCTCATTAAAAGCTACACCAGATGTTTCAGGGGGAATAGAATCTGGTATGTTCAGAAGGCATGACAAGATACAAAATTATTGGAATGCTTTTCACATTGGGCATAGTGTCAGGGTTGCACTGACCTGTTGGAGCACATCACCACTACTGGCCAGAAACGTGAACAGTAGGAATGGGAACAAATAATCTGTAATCACGACAGCCCTCACCATCCAGTTGGTCTAAAATACATACCAGAGGGACTAAATAATCCCAACAGAAGTCTTCCCACACCAAAACAGGGCTGTAACCTGCTTGTATGATCTGTACTAGGCACACAAAGGTTTACAGCAGGGGTTGGCAACCTGTTGTATGAGGCAAGTTCCAGGCACAGTAAATGAATGAAAAAAAAAAGTGACATTAAATAATCATAATATATTGCTGGCAATTTTTAGTATCTTGCATATTTTTTTTCTTTAAAACAAACCTACTACACTTATAAAATAGTTTTGTTTAACTCTTTCCAGTGACATAGTTCGAAGAAAATAAGTGCCTCAGCAGTGAATGGAGCAGGTAGCAGGTAAAGTCAAATGGGAAAGAGAAACAGCTTTATAATTTTCAAAAACTTATTAAAGTTTGAATTGTTGTTATCATTTAGCATGTTTTATTAAATTTTGATTAAAATTGCTTAACTTAAAGAAATTTAAAATGAAAGAATGTTATGTGGGAATCACATTAAGAATATCTTTTTTTTTTTTTATTTCTTTAAGAAAAGAAGTGCCTAGGGGTGAGTGTCATTGTGACCAATTTCAAATATTTAGTGTAGACAATATGAATCAGGTACATTGAATACATGACTTACAGGACACCTTTTTCTATGATTTTGTGGTGGCAGTAAAGGGTATCTTTTATGTTTCACTTTTGTTTCATAGTTTAACAATCACCTTGAGCATCTCTGGCTTTAGACAGTCAGCTGTCTATGATTTGGGATCATTGGTTCTGGGAACGGGACAGGGCGAGCACCATAAGGCAAGCACCCAGAGCATACATCATCCTGGGCACTGGTTCAGAGCTAGAGCAATTAATCAGAAGCCAGTACCTCTGATCACTAGACCACCAGGGCTCACTTTTGTGTTACCTGTAAGGAACCCAGGAATGGGCTCAGGGAATTAGTTTTACTGAAGCCCATGGTGCCTTTAGCAGAAATCCGTATTGTAACCATAAACCATTTCTCAGTCAGTCTACATGACTGTTTAACTATTTTTGTCTTGATTTCCCTCCTAGCAGTGAAATTTTAACATACAGAAAAGCCACCTCTTATATAATCATTTTGTAAACTGCAGTCTTGACAAAGGAATTACTATTCTCTTTACACTAGAACTCACAAAACGCCGTACTGCATGAACCCCACGAAAATCCCTTTGCCCTGCTTCTCTCACTACCTAACCATGAAAAGAGTACCTTAGTGCCACTAAGCACATCCTACAACACTGAATCTTTTTTTTTTTTTTTTTTTTTGAATGAAGGTTTAACAACCATTGTGAGCAACTCAATGGGCTATGGGCAGTCGCCCATTTTTAATTTAGAGTCACTGGTTCCAGGGAAAGGAGAGAGAGAGCCAGTGCCGTAAGACAAACACAACATCAATGCTCGAACCCTTCTCAGACGAATGGTCATAAGCCAGCGCTTAGACCACGGCACCACTGGGGCGGCACTGAATCTTTCCCTGCTGAATGTGAGATGTAGCGAGGCCTTGCAGGAGATGGGGCACTCCCCACCTCACATTCTTCCTGGCTGATATTACAGCACATCATTACCTGAATTTGTGATTACAGGGAGGAGGAACAGTCCTTTACCTTTATGAATACTGGAAATGATCTACGACAGTACTGAATGTGTAATCTTTTGTCATGAAGTCAATCCAAAGATATAAAAGTACAGAGTGATTCATAATTAGTGCCGTGGTTTCAGTGGCACATAATCGGAAAACGGGAAACAACGTACTAAAACCGCAAACAGAATATGACAGATGACAACTAAAAGTTTTATTACCTGTAGAATCGATACACCAGATTGCTAAATCACTTCGACATGCATGCCTTTCGTGGCATGTTAGAAATCTAAGCGATAATCAATTTCCCGCGCATGTGTTCGCCAGCATTTGCGGCATTACTGTTGCTATTGCAGCACCAATTCTGGTCTTCAGGTCATCGAGGGTAGTCACAGTGGTCTGGTAAATGCCGATGCAGTTACGCCGATGTACCATCTCCGAGACAAAAAAAATGTTGCTTCATCACTAAATATCCATGTCAACAGGTAATGTTCATCAGCTTCGACTTAGGACACAACGTCTTGGGCAAATTGGAAATGACGCGGTTTATCGTCCCGCTGTAAAGCCTGTACAATCTGCATTTTGTACGCATGGAGTTGTAGGCGGTTATGCAGAACCTTCCAAACAGTCATTTGTGGCATACCTAGCTGAAACGCAGCTCGTCTCGTCGACTTCTGAGGGCTTCGACAAAAGGCTTCCTGGACACGATCAACATTGTCCTGCGAAGTGCTCGGTCTTCCTACTCCTTTTGATGCTGCACACTACCAGTCTTTTGAAACTGCTTTAACCAACGTTGGATAGCATTATCGGAAGGTGGAGCTCTGCCATACTGCATTCTGTACCGATGTTGCGTTGTGATAACTGACTTTGTTTCGAAGAACCAGAGTACGCATTTTTTCTTGAACAACCACCATTTTGAAGTATGTTGTCAATTCAGCGGGTACCATTCCAGGCCAGGAAAATCCCAACAATAATTATGAATTACGCTGTATTTTCCCAATATAAAGGCACACTCAACTCACTTTCCTGTTAACACAGATGTATTACGAAAGTATTGGATAGTAACAAAAGTTTGTAGCGGTAGTCAGTAGGTGGTGGTGTGACTTAAACGTGTTGCATGCATAGGCGCAGCCAAGGGGGTGGTCCTCGGGTCCGGACCCTCCCCCTGATGGGAGATTTAGTATGAATTTAAAGTGATATATATGTATATATGGGGGCTTTCACCAATGAACCAAACCCATGGACCCCCCCCCCTTAAGAAATTTCTGGCAATGCCACTGGTTGCATGTGTAGCAGAAGCATGGGACAGAGACAACAGAGACTGAAAGGTCAAAGTGCAACATGTCAGTCACTGCGAGTTGTATGTGGATTTGTGCATTTTAAGTGGGTTGAAATGAAATTTGAAAATGGAGGACAATAAGGTGCATTTTAGTCATTTGATGCTCTTGTTTCCGGAAAGGAAAAAAGAGCTGAACACACAGCACAAAAAATATGTGCCGTTTGTGGAGATGGTGCCGTAGCTGCACAAGTGGTTTGTTCAGTTCAGAAGTGGCAATTTTGATCTGGAAAACCAGGAACGTTTCGGCAGGCCTGCAGTCATTGATAATGACCAAATCGTAAATGCTCATTGAAACTAATCCATGTCATACGACATGGGACATTGCAGAGATACTCAACATATCTTGCGTGAGCTTTGCAAGGCATTTGGAGACACTCTGATACATGAATCGCTACCATGTTTGGGTGCTGCATGCTTTAATGGACAAAAATTTAATGGACCGTTTTTCCATCCGTGATTCTCTACTCAAACGCAATGGCTCATTTCTGAAATAGACAATCATAGGCGATGAAAAATGGATTGTGTAAAACAATATGGTGCAAAAACGGTCCGGGGGGGGGGATGAAACAAGCCACCGTTAACCACCCTAAATGCCAGTCTGTATCCGAAGAAGGTGATGCTGTGTATCTGGTGGGATTGGAAGGGTGTCGTGTAATACAAGTTCCTACTGCCCAACTAGACAGTGAATTCTGACATGTACTGTTCCCACTTGAACTGATTATGGGCAGCAATCAATACAAAGTGTCCGGAATTGGCCAATCGGAAGCAGGGCCGTCGTTAAGGATGTGCAGCACGTGAGACCGCACAGGGCCTCGCGCTGATGGATAAATAAGATAAACTAAAATTAGAGAAAGAAAGAAAAATATAACATTAAGTACACAGAAAAAAAAAAAATCGACAGTTCAAAACATGAATTTCCATCCCAGTTCTCCGCGAGTCCGCATACACTAACATCACAGTGATGTCATACATACGCTCCCCCTTCCTGATTCAAAGTGCAGCGCACTAAGATCAGTTATTCTGTATTCCTCAGAGACCCTAGCCCTAAGTATGATGGGCGGGGCCAAATGGTGTTATATCTTGATAAGTCCAACGCAAGGCGCAGCGCCAACAGCAATATATTTTCCTCTCGCCGCTGGAAACTCTGATTGACGGGTGTGAGTGGACATCACGTCGTGACAATCTTTGAGTTTTACCGCCTATCTTGGGATCCACTTTTTGTGGATTTTCCCAAGCAGTTTTTCTAAAGCAAAAACAGGTGTGTGTGTGTGTGTGTGTGTGTGTGTGTGTGTGTGTGTGTGTGTGTGTGTGTGTGTGTGTGTGTGTGTGTGTGTGTGTGTGTGTGAAGTTAACTGGCCACTGTGTTTGGCGATCTATTAACTTCTTTGGTTGCTCATTTGTGCCTGTTTTAATGTTTTAACCAGGTTCACTTCTCTACTTCGAATGTAACTAATTAACTTTTTAAGAATAGAGTTTGCGTTAAGTAAGTTGAGTTGAGATGTAGAGAGAATGGGATAAGTTTCGTAAATTCGAATCAGGTTATCAAAATGCAAAGAAAAGGGAAAGAAGAGAAATGTTTTTACGAAGTCTGGAAGGTGCTTTCGATACATTTTTACTACCTGCAGCTTCAGTTCCTGTGGCCAGCAGTTCATCGTTTGCTTCAAATTGCATCAAAGATAAAGAATCCAGTGATAATAATGTGGATGTGGTTCAAGTCAGAGCAAGTGATAACAATGTTGCAAGTGTCTCTGGCCAGCTTACACGAATGTCTGATGTGAAGGAATGTGATTCATCATTTCAAATAAGTGAAGAATTTGTTCTACTGTTAGATCCAGGTGAGTGGCCGCCTGTTTTAAATAAAACACAGTTTGATGTAATCTTGCAAAAGGGCCCGATTTGTGTGATAAACTATGATTACCCAAGTGATGACTAGAAGCGGCACTTTTCGCCAGAACACTAGAAACGTATTTTACACAACAGAGAGACAGCAAGCAGAAGGTGGTGGATTTACTCAAAGAAAAAAGATAAAGTTTTCTGTTTTTGCTGTAAATTATTTGGAAACTCAAATGGGGGCATGTTAGGTTTCATTTTTAAAATACACAGCTATAGTAAACCAGATTTTAAAAAATCATACTGCATAGTATTATTAACATTCACCTTTTTTTTTTTTTTTTTGCAAAGGAGAACGATGGTTGAGCTTAATAATAATAGCAGTTACAAGTTTAAGAAAAATATCAGTTCCTTCTATAACAAATAAATGAGAGAAAAAGCTTATCACCTTATCAGAAAATAAAAATATTCTATTGCGTACGTGTGCAAAATACCGTTAGCCAGGTTGATTTAGCAAAAATTATTAGTTAGCCAGAGGGCCTAACAGGGAGAATTCGCACAGGGCCTCGCGTAAGCTTGCGACGTCACTGATCGGAAGGGTGTCACCTTCCATATGAACAATGCCAGACCACAAGTCTTTTTGCAGAATCAGCAGAAATTGGTGCAGCTTATCTGGGATGTCCTACCTCATCCAAAATATTTCCTGGACCTCACACCTTCAGATTAGCACCTATTCTGGTCTCTACAGAATTACCTTAATGGGAAGAACTTTAATTCCCTGGAAGCCTGTGAAAACCATATGGAACAGTAAGATACAAAGTTCTGGAAGGATATAATCCTGCAGCTGCCACAGAGATGGCGACAGGTTGTGGAACAAAATGGCCCCTATGTGGTTCAATAAATCTATGAACAGGTATGTTAACATTGTCTTTCAATTTCACCTAACCTACGCAACAAATTTTTGTTACAACCCAATATATCAACACACTCACAAACGAGTTTACATACAGAATAATGTCAACATTTTTAAATCCATGGGCCAACATTTTCTTTCTTTATCAAGTGTGACATAATTGATCTCCCATTCAACCTACCTCTTTTTGAGTGGATGAGTGTCGATGATTTGAAATTCAGCATACTGAATTGAAGGCATCAGAGTTCTTGGGAATGAAATTCGGAGAACTGCGGAAAATGCCTGGGGAAAATTGCCCAAATAGATCAGCTGGTATCCTGCATCGCTGGACAACCCTACCTGAAAAAATAATTTGCTTGAAGAATGTTCCATTTGCATCGCTATCAGCTTTTGGATAAACATATACCTGTGAGTAAATGTTTTCACACATGAAGACAGTTTTGAATCCACATCGAAGCTGCTTGACTACTGTACTTTCAGAAGTCTGTGTGAAACTTATTATGAAATACATTCCTTTTATATAGAAACTAAGCAAGGAAAAGCAAAGACACAAAGCCCACCAAGATTTTTTTTTCTATAAAAAAGTGTGTTGTTTTCATTTGAATTGCTTTTGTAAACATTTACATCAAGTGTGAATTCAATTGAAATGCTCCCATTGAAAGGTAAAAACAAATCAATATGGCTTCTTCATTATACTTTCATATCATATTAATTATCTTTAAAACTGAATTTCCTTCAACATACAGAACTAGTTTACATTTTTTATAATTAATAGTACAATAAATTTCATTTTTTAAAATGTTTGTTCTTTCTGGATTATTAAACCTGATTCAAAAAGTGTTCATTTATGAAACAATTATGTAAAATTGAGGAAAGGCAAGGGGCACGAACATGCTGTGTGTGTATTGGTACACTGTGTGAGTGGTTGGTACATGTACTTAGATTATTTCATTTATTCTGCAGCTAAATATCTACTTACTTTTTCTTTTCCCTTGGGTCTTAGAAAATTAGACATAGGCTTATTTAAAAAAAACAATACAGACACACCTTGTCACTTCATAGTTATTACTTTGGCACATTGCTTATAAAAGGTTGCCAACCCCTGGTCTATTATAGTCTCTTCCTGTTTTCTCCAAATGTGAAGTCTGCTGTAAGTGGAATGCAACAGATATCATCATGCCAATAAATCTTGCCAGATATAAACATCACACTGTCAGCACTGTTGACACCAAAGCAGATACTGCTCTTTGTCTACTAGTGAGGACCAGTGTTTAAGCTGACACTCACATTTTGGCCAAATCACGATAAAGACTGTCATTTTGTGAAAAAAAAGTCTCCATCAAATTGCCCCAAAGTGAATGTTTCCTGTCATATTTTTTTTTATTTTGCGTCATCCCGCCCATCCCTGCTTCGCCCCACCAATCTGGTTTCCTTCCCAGTCCTTTTTTTTTATCCTCATCATTTGTTCGCTTTTTCTCTCTCAAAATGTAATACACTGGTGTGCAATATCTGGAAGTTTGTATTTCTTTTTGGAGCTAACCTCTAAATCTCAGAGAACAGCTTAGGGATATGAGTGAGCAAAAATTAAGGACGGACTGAAAGACCACTCAGGAGATAGACTAGGGTCCGGTACGGTAGGGCATATGCATATATGCAGCATGATGTAGGGTGTGTGTGTGTGTGTGTGTGTGTGTGTGTGTGTCGGAAGGGTATAAAGCACAAGGGCAGTGTATGCTCAGCAATTCGGTGAAAGCTACTGCACGGTGTACATCGGTTTGAACGACGTAAAGTTGCTGCCACCGTGTGATATGGCCAACAGGCAATCTAGTAGACGACATCTGGATGACTTTACCCGAGATCGCGTCATTGGGAAGTTGGAAGAAGGTCAAAGTGTGACTAGTGTGGCCGAGGAGTTTGGGATCGCTCACAGCATCGTTTCACAAGCTTGGAGAGCATTTCAAATGACAGGAACAGCTGTCCGAGAGTTTAGTAGTGGTCGTCCACGAGCAACCACCGCGGCGGATGACCGGTATATTGTCCTACAGGCGAGAAGAGACAGACAGTGGGAGAAATCGCAAGGCACATGCAACAGACAACTGGACGTCCGTTATCGCGTTTTACCGTGGCCAGGAGGCTGCACAAAGGTGGTCAATTTGCACGACAACCAGTACGGCGTGTGCCATTAACGCCTGCTCATTGGAGACTGCAGTTTCTGTGGTGCCAGGAACACAAAAACTGGACACATCAGTAATGGGGTCGAGTTCTCTTTACGGATGAGAGCCGATTTAGTCTGACAAGCGATTCTGGACGTATACACATCTGGAGAGAGCAGGGAACACACAATCACACCTCCAACATCATCGAAAGGGACCGGTTTGGAGGTGGCGTGGTTCTCGTTTGGGGCGGCATCATGCTTGGTAGCCGTACTGACCTCCACATCTTCCAAGGAGGTTCAGTCACTGGTGTCCGCTATTGTACAGAGGTTATCCTGCCTCACGTGCGCCTGTTTAGAGGTGCTGTGGGTCTTGAGTTCTTCTTCATAGACAACAACGCTACACCTCATCGTACAGTGGCTGTCGCAGAGCTATTGGAGAGTGAAGATATTCAGCGCATGGATTGGCCCGCAAGGTCCCCGGACCTAAATACAATCGAACACGTGTGGGACCTTCTCGGGAGATGCTTGGCAGCACGCCACCAGCAACGATTCCGCAGCTGTGATTGGCGCTACAAGAGGAATGGGCAGCAATTCCTCAACAGCTCCTTGACAACCTCGTCCTCGGCATGGACAGACGTTGTAAATCCTGCAACGCAGTCAAGGGTATCATATCCCCTACTAATGACTGGATTTTTCTTGGCAGAAGCCTGTCACATGGACGTTTCTATCTTCTGTCCAGTTGTGCTCGAAGCTACCTTTTCAATAAAGTTCCTTTGGATTCCTTGTTTGGACGGTTTTGCTCACTTGTCCCATATTCTTACATCTTGGGGATCATATGGTATGATTTGAGTCGATGTGGAGCACTTCTGCACGACGTTACATTAAAAAACCTGTCTCGTCCTTAATTTTTGCACACAAGTGTATATGTCTAAATGGCACAGTGATTGACCAGGTGAATGAGTTTGTATTTAGGAAGCATGTTTGACAGAAACAAATTGGATGACGAAATCATCCCAGAGAGAACAATTGGATGACTATGCCCATCCCTGCTTCGCCTCGCCAACCTGGTTTCCTTCTCCATAGTTTTTTATCCTCATCATTTGTTTGCTTTTCCTTTCTCAAAATGTAATATATGTCTAAATGGCACAGTGATTGACCAGGTCAATGAGTTTGTGTATTTAGGTAGCATGTTTGACAGAGAGAACAAATTGGATGATGAAATTAGTAGGCGAGTGAATTCTTCATTGAAAGTCATGGCTGCTCTGGGAGGTTTTCACAGGAATGATGGGTTCTCAAGGGAGTCCCACATGGCTGTGTATGAAAGTGTAATTGTTCCTACTCTGATGTATGGCAGTGAAACCTGGGTACTACAAAAGAAACATAGGAGTTGTTTGTGTGCTGGATAAATGCGTTACTTATGAGGGGGTTTGTGGCAAGACATGTTCGGATTGTGTGAGGAATGAAGATGTGTTGCAGTTGTGTGATGTGAAGCAAAATGTTGTTAGCAAGATGGAGACTAATATGCTTCAGTGGTTTGGCCATGTTGAAAGAATTATGTGATGAGATGCTTACTAAGAAATCTTTTTAGCCCAAGTGGCAGGAAGGAAAGGTAGGGGAAGGTCAAGGAAGTCATGGGAGGATCAGATTCAGGAGTGTCTGCATGAGAAAAAGATTATGAGTATGAAGATCTTGTAATGGTGTGTGATGGATGTGAGTGAAGCCCGAGTCGTATGTCAAGATCGCTGTTAATGGAGAAGTTTGATACGGCATTAGTAATTAAAAATTATTTGGTAGTTCGTATTTCTTTGTGGAGCTAACCTCTGAATCTCAGAGAAGAGCTTAGTGATATGTATGTATGTATGTATGTATGTATGTATGTATGTATGTATGTATGTATGTATGTATGTATGTATTTATTTGTTCATTCTGTCATCACTGCTTCACCCTGCCGATCTAGTATCCTTCCCCGTAATTTTTTCTTTCTGTCTTCACTACTTCACGCTGTTGACGTTTTTTCCATTCCTGTTGTCTTTTCTCCTATTGCAAAAAAGCACAGGCGAACCTCAAGAGCGCCTTTTGCAAGGGCTTTGCTGCGATGGATAAAGAAAGAGGCATTTCGTTTGTTTCTTTGCTGCCAAAACAACCGCAGAAGCAGCACGCACCATTTTGGTTCGGGTCGACTGGTCGCTGTGGCTTTGCTCAGTCCTGGTCTTTGTATATATTTTCACAAACTGCATGCTTCAGCAAATGTATTTTTATTAAAATTAGAAGTGTAAAAGCCTATTTATTTTTATTCTTTAATTCTATTTAAAGTTCAAAATTTTATTTAGCCAATGCATTGTACTTGTACTTTCATACATAAATAAAGTAAAAAAATAGAACCGTAAATTTGGCTAATCTGCATAGCATTTTGCTACAGCTTTTGCCAATAAAACAGCCAAATTGCTACGTGAGAAAAAATTCCAGGTTAAACACTGGTGTGAACAGGATAGCAAATATACTGTTGACTGCTGTACCCCAACTGTTGCAGGGTACAACACAGAGTCTGGTTGGAAATTCATCTGCTGGGTCCTGCATTATACACAGTAGTCACAGTGTTTACACTGGTCACCTACTGGTCCACACTAGCCATTTCACATGCTTTCCAAGTACAAAGTCCAAAATGGAACACTGATGCTCCACTCACTGATGATCATCCCGCTTTGAAATTCCATCAAACAGCACTTTGTACTTATTTCAATCCATAAGTTTGTTATGTCACAACAACCATGTTGCCACTATGTACTACTGGAACATGAGCTAGCTGCATATTTTTTTATTTAAGGTTTAACAACCACTGTGAGCAACTCAATGGGCTATAAGCAGTCACTCATCCCTAATTTACAATCACTGATTCCAGCAGGGAAGGAAGAGAGCCTGTACTGTAAGACAAACACAACATCCATGCCTCACTGGGATTTGAACATAGACCCTTCATGGATGAATGGTCATAAGCCAGCACTTAGAGCACTGCACCACCAGGGCAGCCTACATGGTTTTACTGACTTTGTATAAGCAATTCTCATCGAAGAGATGATATGGTCACAGTTTTTTGTTAACTCAGTCAACAAAAATTATGAAAAAAATCCTAAAAAATGCTTACCAGTTTTTTCTATTCCTCCTTCTTGGTCCATAATTTTAATGGATAAATATAGTATATCCTGCAAAAAAACAAAAAAAAACAGCACTAGGATTATTAAAAACATAAAAAAACTTAGAAAACTGAGTGAAGATATATATATGCTATGCAGACATACTTTGAAATTCAAATAATGTCAGATTAAGTTAAAAGAAATACAGTTGAACCCGTATACATAACAAAGTTGAAGGGAGAGTCGTAAACATTTCATATATGGGAACTTTGTTATAACTGAACAGTTTTAAAAAAAACTATTTTTGCCATATTACATTATGTCAGGTTAAAACTAATCAACTGTAAGCTGTTTATCAATAGAAGGTAAATTATACTTGTTCTACTTACACACAGCACATCCAATCTATACTTATTAATTTCTTCAATCACCTCATTTATCTTTCCATTTATACCACTAGTATTTCATACACCAATTTTACACTCACTCAGCCAAGATCTCTTTCTCATACGCCATTTGCTGTTTCCATGGAGGACCATCCTTCTCAGGTGTGGTAAGCCCGCCATATCCCGCACTTGAGTCATAAAGTACTTTCTTTAGGTCATAAAAATCATAAAAGTACATCAGTGTAGGTGATCAGCCCACAGCTAATGGTTTCAGATGGTCATTCCACCTAAGGACTCTGGAACAAACCCAGTGAGTTGGAGTCTTTTTGCCAATGTCACAGAACTAGCTTGTACCTCTCCAAAATTTACAGAGGCCTTTGTTGCTGTTGTGTGTGCCATTGTTGCCTGGTGGTGTGCCCCGAGGAGGCAAACCCATCTCTCACTAAGACCACCCTTGTTTGTTTGAAATTTCAGAGAATAGTAATTGTTGTAGTGTATGCCCCCTTGTGATTCAAATCCCTCTGATAAGAAAAGTTTTCTGGAATGAGCTTAAAGCTGTTTTGAGCTAGTTTGGTGCTAAAGAGAAAGTCATAGCAGGGGATTTCAATGCCAGAGTAAGTGTTCAGAATGTGATTTCTGATAACATTCTGGATAAGTTTAATGATCCTGGTGTGAATGATAATGGTGATAGATTAATTGAACTCTGCATCGAAAATGGATTGTGGGTATCTAATACACACTCTAGGATTAAAGAGTGTAATAGATTTTGTTACTACTTTCAATTTGAGAAAAAAAATTTCATTCAAAAATCTGGACTCGCTATGGGCTCCCCACTCTCAGCTAACTATTATGTGGGAAAACTAGAAGAGAAGATACTAGTACAACCCACATACTTCTGCCTATATAGCAGGTACATGGATGACATCTTATTTACGATAGCTCAGAAATTGTTCCAGAAAGAATTCTAGACACATTCAATGAATTAGACGATTCCCTTAAGTTCACTATTGAACTTCGAAAAGAAAGAAGAATTAACTTCTTAGATATTACTATCTATTATGAAGATGAAAAATTTCTCACTAGTTGGTATAAAAACCATTGAACACTAATAAACTATTGGATTTCAATTCCTATCATCCAGTTTCTATTTAAAAGAATGTGGCAAGTCAGTTTTTAGAAAAAAATTAATAAAATAGTATCTACAGCAGATAAGAAAGAAGCCCATAAAGATGAACTTAAAGTTATACTTGCAGAAAATAACTATCCTAAAGGAGAAATTGAGAAGCTTCTGAATTTTACTAATAAGAAGAACCTGCAAAAGCAACAAGTAAAATTCACTACAAAAATTTCTTATCACAAAGGTTTATTTGAGTGCTTAAAGAGAATAAGTAAGAAGTATAATATTAGGCTAGTTCTAACTTTAGAGAACAAAGTTAAGAATTTTTTCCCTAAAATAGTTCACAGAGAAGAAGATATTTTAAAAATGCAAGGTGTTGTCTATGAAGTAAAATGTACTTGTGGACTATCTTACATAGGCGAGACAGGTCGCAGACTAGAACCTCTTACAGCAGATCATAAAGCTGCTATAAAAAATTGTTCCAACAAGACTGTTTTAAACGTTTTAAAGCTTAATTCGTGTATGAGTCAATATAAACAACACTTGCCATTTTTACATGATATTATAAAAGTCGATGATTCTGACTATAAAACTTTAATCAAAAGGTTGTAATACATTAGTACTTTCGGGTCTACTATAGACCCATCTTCAGATTTGAATTAATCAAACTCAGATTACATATGGTTATATCAAGAACAATGCCAGATTACAACTTAAAACTTGAGAAGTAAAACACATGTGACGTAGTCAATCAAAAAGCCTGTGCATGAGAGTCGTCTTGTGGTAGGGGGTACCGTTTGTCCAAAATAAGGTTCTTCCAAACTCCGGAATGTAATTAGGTAAATCATCATTGCAACAAGAGTCAAAGTTCTTAAGTATAAATAAACTTTCTGTAAATAACAAATTTGATTTACATAACAGAGATGCCAGAATTGACAAATTGTCCTAATCTGGAAAAAACTTACCACTGTTAACTGCTCTTGCCAAGGCAGTCGTTTGTGATGATGGTAAGTTTTTTCCAGATTGGGACAATTTGTCAATTCTGGCATCTCCGTTATGTAAATCAAATTTGTTATTTACAGAAAGTTTATTTATACTTAAGAACTTTGACTCTTGTTGCAATGATGATTTACCTAATTACATTCCGGGAGTTTGGAAGAACCTTATTTTGAACAAACAGTACCCCCTACCACAAGACGTTGACTCTCGTGCACAGGCTTTTGATTGACTACGTCACATGTGTTTTACTTCTCAAGTTTTAAGTTGTAATCTGGCATTGTTCTTGATATAACCATATGTAATCTCAGAGTTCAATTAATTCAAATCTGAAGATGGGTCTATAGAAGACCCAAAAGTACTAATGTATTACAACCTTTTGATTAAAGTTTTATAGTCAGCATCATCGACTTTTACAATATTGTGTAAAAACGGCAAGTGTTGTTTATATTAAAGACTGGTTTAGATAGGTATGTTAGAGAAACTGGTCACAGCATGGATTGAAATTCCCTTAAAGTCATCAGTTTCCAAAACAATTTTTAAAAAAGAAACCTAAAAGAAGGAATAGAGATTGAGAAAAATCAGAATTCCATCATCAATGACTGCAGAAGATTATCCCTGCCTAACATCTGGCAGGATTTGATGAAAAATAACTGTAACCGTCAAGGCTAACAGTAACCACGATACTGATGGAAAGAAGTGCAACAAAAGACAGTCTGAAGAAGGAGAAGCTTTTTCTTCGAAAATTCGCAATTAAAAGTAAAAAATTCTCTAGTAAGAATTCTCATAATAGAAGTTTTTTTATTAGTAATTGGATTAAGAAACTAGGAAGCCAATCCTCAACATGAGCTTTAATCAATAGATTTTGTTGTTTATGATCAGCATCTGAAACACTTAGTTGTTGATACCTGTGTGTTGAGAGGTGACTCACTTATAAACGTGGAGAGAGCGATGACTTCTGTTTGATGTTCCTGGTCCACGACACCTGTGTATTTATCATTCATTCACCTTCTAGTTATTTGTTCAGTTGCTGCTGTTCATCTGTGGTGAATCCCCAGCATTGTGCAGGGCTCCAAAGAAGCAACCCTGCCATGTGGTTTGGCAGTTTGTCGTTTGAGAGTCTGTAGAATTTCGAGGCTGCTATGGTGCAGTGGAAGCATATCCAGCGCACAACTGGAAGACCCTGGGTTCGATTCCCAGTGGTGGCCGATGAGAAATTTTTCTGTGACTCACTTATAAACGTGGAGAGAGCAATGACTTCTGTTTAATGTTCCTGGTCTACATCAACTGTGTATTTATCATAAGGTCCACCTTATGAGGTAGAAGCGATTATTTAAACAGGATGAAAAATATTGGGTGGACACTGCTCCCCCAGTAAAATTATTGGAGGGGCAAGATTTGCCTTGCCTTCCTATAGTCAGCACTTATGCAAGAAAGGGTGAATATTATGCAGCATGAGCAAGATGGAATTGTTCACTGTAATTCATTTATGGTCTATTCTATTTGGCAACAGTAAGTTAATAATCAGTTAAAAATTATCTGGTAGTTTGTTTTTTCTTTGTGGAGCTAACCTCTGAACACCAGAGAACAGCTTAGTGATATGTATGTATGTATGTATGTAATTCATTTATGTAAATATTAAACTGGAGCACATCAATGTATTCACATTATAAAATTACCTAATTCATAACACAATAAAATGGTTTTAAAAGACATTGCTTGACTTTCTTTCTTGACTTGTGCATTCTTACAAGAATGGCTCTTTAATATTTACTTTTTGTACAATACAAATGTAATATCAAGGTATTGTATATCTAATATTGGAAGGTATATCGCACGGTACACGCTCAGTGAGGCATGTGTTACCAGCCCGAGAGAGCCTAATTATGCAACAAGTCTTAGTTAGTCAGAAGATATTTACAAATAAAACATTTTACTTAAAATATTAATGTACAATTTTTAATCAATCACTCGCTCATTCATTAGAACACTCGCACATTTAAAACTATCCATTAATTAAAACATCTCATTAGAAAACGGATTAATACTCATCAGGTCGAGAAACACCGCTCACTTAAAAACACATCGTCAACATTATCCTGCAGAGTGCTTTCAATGTCCCGCGGACACTATCTTCAGGCCACCAACAAACTGCACGAGGGTTCCTTGCATGTGTAGCTTGCAGAAGTTGCATGCCGGGTTCTCAGACTAGTGTAGCTTGCAGAAGTTGCACGTGGTTCTCGGACGAGGCGTGGTTTCACCCGTCTGGATATGTCAATTCCCAAAATTCCTGTATTTGGGCCAGAGAAAGTCCCAATGCAATACATGAAGAACCTCTTCATTCACAGAAAATTGGTGTTTGGTGTGGGATGACACGGCGGGGCATAATTAGTCCCATCTTCTTCGATACAACCATCACAACAGCTGCATATATGGAAATCTTCAACACCTTTGTAAATCACTTGAACGACGAAGAACTCTCTACTGGATATTACTTCCATGATGGAGTGACATCACACACCAGTATGGCCTAAATTCAGTCCTTTTTCAGTGACCGCGTTATTTCAAAGGGTCTATGACCACCACGCTCGCCCGATCTGACGCCTCCCGATTACTTCCTATGGAGTTATCTAAAAGGGAGAGTTCACTAAGGGAAGCCACCAATCATAGATGCGTTGAAAGCAATCACCACCAAAGAAATTCGGGCAGTGACGGCAGACGTGCTGGCAAGGACTTCCCACAGTATGAAGCGCCGGGTTCAATGCTGTCTGGACGCAAATGGTGGCCACTTCCAGCACATGTTGTGATGCCATCATATTTCGCACGAAATGAGGCAAGTCCACTTCAAATTTCGTTGCAATATCTTTATTGGTGTTAATATTATTAAAGAAATGCCGGGTTCAGTAGCGAGTAGGACACCCTGTATAATACAGGGTGATGTACTGTTACAGCTGATATGGGAGAATGCATCACAGTTTGCCACTGTGCCAATGCTGCAGAACAGTCACTCAAAGACATCTTCATGAGATAACAGTTGTCTCTCAGTGTTGTCCGAGTACGATGGACACACTGTGCCCCATACAACCGGCAATCTCCAAGACGGAAGCATTGAAGTCTCCCATGCCAACAATGTCCCCTCTGTCGAACTCGCTGATGTGACTGTACAACTGACTCACACAAAAACGAGGCATCCTTACCCACTGCTGACCAAGTACTGACATGCTGACTGAGCCATGTGGTGCTTGTAACAGAATTTCTGATTTCCCGTCTGTGATGTTGCACAATCTGAAACACTTAGGTGCTGTATGCATGCACCTATGATGGCGAAATGCTAATGATTTCTGTGATACTGCCCGATTAGCATTTCCTGTAAAAACCAAAAGCTGCAGCTCAACTCCTTCCAGGTGTTGCTTTTTATAAACATGAGTGCATCCATACCTGCCAATATTGGCAAGAACCTTGTCGGTAGTAACTATTATTATTGCGCGGCACACAAACGCTTTCTTAACAAAACGATCCATCTCTTTACGAAAAAGAAATAAGTGCCGCAACAAAACATTACAACAAACAAGGACACTAAATGAAACAAACTCAACACATGCGGAACACAAAGTTGCTTCCTCTGGCAACAGGGTTCGCCACGGTGGGTCCAGTTTGAAAAAACCCACTGGTTTTTTTGGGCTGGGCCCAGTTGAAAAATCCCACCAAAAAGCCCAACTGGGTTTTTTCAAAATTAGATTCTATTTTTTCTTCTGCAATATTCCAAATTTAATTAGCACCCAATAAAATATTTTCTTTTACAATTAATAACAATAGGAATAATGACTAGATTCTTTTTATTGCCTTCTTAGGTGATGATTGACCGATTTTATTATTTAGCAACACAAAACAAACCTTTCAGATCAGCTGACAAAGCAACTGATCTGAAATAAGAAAATTAAACAATAATCCTGAAAATAATAAATGGTTGCATATAAATAGCTTTGCATCTATAAAGAATAACTATAGAATAGACCAACATTATCTATTCATACTATAGAAAAAAAGTAGAGAAAAAGAATATAACTTACTTAGCTTCTAACTAAAATATTATCTTTAAATAAAATTTGCCTGAGATATTATTTGTGTGTGGCAGGTAAACTGCAATGATTTTTGACTATTTACAAAGATTGCCCAAAAATTAAACAATGGTACAGATAATAAAGTATTTTTGCTTTCAGGGTTCGTACTCTTTTTGGGGGAAAAAATTCAAGGACTTTCCAGGCCTTTTCCAGGCCATATACAAAAAATTCCAGGATGATTACTACGCTTTACAGTATCATGCTCAAATTAGTTTTTAAAAGCAATTTCAGTTTTAAGTAATAAAAATGATGAAAGATGCAATGGATGAGTGTGCTTTTTTACCCATTACATTTCTTTTTAAAGTTTTTAATTGGTGAATTACCCAATAATGCTAAATTGAATCATGATGCAATTACCACAAGGCTATTCAGAAAATCCTTTCCCTCAATCAGAAAATGATTAATTTAATCAGTCATTTTAGCTGCATCACTATTCTGCACTATCTTCCATGTAATCAGACTATTATTGATAACAACTGAAATTATTATAAAATAAAGTGAGGGCAGATTCAGAATTTAAGAATGGGGAGGGCGCACGTCTAACAGAGGACTGGTAAAAAAATCTCTGAGATTTATTTCCTCCAAAAAAACACGGTGGTAAAACATGGAGGACCCATAAGTGGGAGATGGGGTGCTTGCCTGTCAGAGTACATCACAAACAGCAGTTCTGAAGTACTGCTGTGTGGATCACTGAAAAGTTCGGGCCAATGTAAGACAAAACGTGGAGTTGCAAATCCATAAGTGAAAAAGTGTGATGTCTGAAAACAAGAAACGTGAGACAAAGCAAAGCACTTATCTACTTACTCAACCCCCCCCTTTTTTTTGAAATGGGGCATGTGCCTGTTATGCCCACAGGTGGATTCTAGCTCTGATAAAAAGTGTTTCCATACATGGGAATGATTTTTTTTTTCTTTTTAACATCCCAATAACTGCCACTGGTGGCTGCATATTGGGATGTGACTTTTGAAGGCAATGAAAATCTTATTACTAGACAGAATATGTTCCAGACTTGAGGAAAATTTCCCCCAATTGTAGTACAGTTATGTTAAATCAAAAAGCATAAGCCACGGAATCACTATGCACCTCAAGAAATGATTTGGGAGTGGACGATCATAGAAAGGTGAACCAATAGAGTTTAAAACAGAAAGTGTAATTTTAGGAACATGGCAACAAATTTCAAATAAGTTTCATCATAGAAGTCAGAAAGTCCTGGCCCACCACCCAACCCAAAAGAATCTAACCACCTTTATGTCTACCAGTACACTTGCCTCATATTACTTTCCAAAAATTATTTTTCATATCAAACAAGATTGCCTCAATTTACTTTTATTTTTTTTAAATCAAAATCACTGCTAAACTAAATTTATGAAGTGCTACCCCAAAATGTGGAACTAGCTAAACTATTTATAAAAACCTTAAACATAAAACAATTTCAGTTTTTTATTGGTATAAATTAGGATATTCTTAAGTATTTTACATAAATGAAAAATGATGAGCATAAGGAATCTCTACCTCCAGTTAAGCTTCAATCATAACCAGAATCAGAATAACCACTTTTGGTTCAACTCCCAAAACATAAGACAATTATATGAATTAAGTTTTTAAAAGCTTTTTTAAAAAAATTGGAAGTTTGTCAGTTATATAAACCAAAATCTGATCAATGCATTAAGGACAATTGATTGAATTGTTTTGGCCACAAATTCATAGTAAAATGTACAGCAAAAATATGTTTTAGGAGCCCATGAGTATTTACTGTACAAGTATATATAAGGTTTTATATTACTTACCAAAGTTTTAGTCCAATAAGAAGCCCAATTGTGGAAGTTAGTTGCAGAAAGTTATAAGTTTTTGGAACAGAAGAGTTCATTAGTCTATTTACATGAACTTCATATGAAAAACACTAAATAATTATGAAGATAAAAGATCAAAACTGGTTTGAAGTTCAACATGCTTCAAAGAAAGAAAGAAAAGTTCATTTCTATTGTAAATTGTACAAATATAAAATTTTTATGTTTTAGTATTAATTCTCTATATGCTTGGAAGATACCACAAATATGGAGTATCAATGGATGGTTATACAGATTTAAGATTGCTGACTTTGGTTTCAAGTTCCACATCCATTTTTTTAAGTACTGCTCTTTTCTCATGAGCAGTTTTTCTAAAGCTATTAGATTTTTCAATGTATGTATTGTTATTTGTAGTTTCAGCTTTTAAAGCTAAATCATCAGCAGAGTTAAGTAATTCTTTGACTTCTCCTTCAATGAGTTTCCTTTTCTTTTTATGCTATCAATTTCATCTAAAATAGCTTTCCTTTTTCCACATATGGCTGCTTTTTCCTTTTCTTTGGACTTATCATCCAAATAATGTATGTATTTTTACCTTGCAGCTCCAACTGATAACAGAAGGGATTTTGAGATATTTACCTTGTCAATACCACCTACATAGGATATATGATCATAAATAATTCTCTGTGCTACAATTGACTCCTCTCTCATGTTTTCTACAATTAGCTCCTTATTGACTGAAAAACCCCTCTCAACAGAAGCTTGCCCATGTGACAACAGTAAAAGAAGTTTCACAACTTTCCACAGTTCACTAAAAGCTTTAGTAGAAGACATGTACTCATACAATAATGTGTCTACTCTTTGTTGTTTATCTTCTGGATCAAAGTTTATGAATGAAGATTTTACTGCTGCAACACTGGTCACAAATTCCTTAAACTGCCATATTACACCATCACATAATTCTGGTTGTATTCTATGAGCATCAACAAGAAGTGTGAGAATGAATGTTAGATTCTTAATACAAGTCTCACTATTTTTTGACATCAACCGAGGATCTAAACACTTCATGTGGCGAACAAGGGAGTACTTAAGTGGATTTTTTTCCAATAGCTTCACAACTAGCTTTTGCAAAAATATTCGGCATTCCATTCTAAACTCCGTAAGTTTGTGTTCACTAATGTTCTTAGCACTTAATTCTTTCAATACCTTCTCTGTTTGAAACCCAACATCAATTTCTTTATAGTGACAACACTGATATGCATCTGTAAGGTCTACTTGTAACAGCTTTAAGGCAGAGTTAGCTTCTGCCATTACGGTTCTTTTAACAAAGCGATTCATCATATTTCTTAGCATCTTTTCAAGATCTGTGGCCATAAAAGGCATCATTGGCTTATCTGACTGATATGCCTTGAGAAATGGTACCAGCTGTTTTGAAACTGAATTGAAGAAATGCAGTTTAGCCAAAACAAAAGGATCTTTAGTGAAAGTTTTGATAGCATCAAATGATACAGTGTGGGGATTCTTGATGCACTTCTTTTCAACTTGGTTAACATAATTTTCAATGTCTGCCCAAATTTCTAATGCTCGCTCGCAGGCAGGAGTATTTTCTAGCCACCTGTGTGGGCAGAATTTTAATGGCATCTTACTGGCTAAAATTATTTTAGAAAAATCTTCCCTCCTTGCAGGTGAATCTTTAAAAAGCCTAAATAATGATGAAAGCAACTTTTGAATTTCCCACCCTGTTGCTGAGGCTCCATGTCGAAAGGCATTGTTTACAATGTGAAGTCCACAGCTCCCTGTGTTTAGGAGTTGGACATTTGAGTCAGCACTAAGTGTTGATTGCAGCATATCAAAAAACTTCCAATTAACATTGGGTCCATCCATTGATAACTGCACAATGTTACACAGTGGGAGGCACGCCATGCATTCAAGAAATTTTTCCATCATTATGTCTGCACTAGCATGACCCAAAAAAACTGATGACAAATATCTGATTGAAACTGTTCCTTTTTCCCATAAACGAACATGTATATCCATTTGTTTTGACTGACTAAACTTGTTTAAACTTTCGTCAAACAAAATCACAAAATTTTCATTTTCGACTTCCTGAACCAACACTGATTTAAAGTGAGGTGCCAAACCAAAGCAACAAATGTAGGAACATTTTTTTTCGCCACAGCTGAAGTTTCCAGCAATTCTGCTGTCAGAAAACATTAGGCTGAATAAAACATCATTACCTGCACAAGACCTGTAAGAATAATGGGATTTAACCACTTTTAAACACCACAATGCTTCTGCTTTAATGGTTGCATTTTTTTCAAGAGGAATATGCAGAGGATTAGATGTGGATGCAATAGGCTGTACTTGTTTATCACTTGATACACATAGCAATTTATCAACAGTTAGTGGAACATTTTTACAGCTTTCTGTCAACATACTATGTTTTTTTCCTTTCATGTGGCTTCTTAAAGCGGATTCCCCCATATTCGAAACATCTATTGTTTTAATGGATAAAAATGCATTTTGCAACATGGCAATTGCTTTCATCTTTTTTAATCCATCCAGCATATTTAGGATTTATTAGCCAAAGATCACTAAAAGTACACTTACCCATATTTAATGGGGGGGTGAAAAAAATGGGTAAATCAGCTGAAACAGTAAATGAAAACCAAAAAAATATCTAAGATCAGGAACCACACAACTAAAAATTGAGAATTTCCCCTGAGTAAGGGGCTACACATGTGACCAATTACTATAGGCCAGATTTTAAGTAATTAAAGAAAAAGGGGTCTTACTGCTATGTTCTTTCCTGCTCCCCCAGCTTTGTCCTTTAGGCAGCCTGGGTTGCAAATGCTTTGGCATTGATTTAGTCTTCATTCAAAACAAGGAAACAACACTTAGTGAAGTTACTGTTTTATGACCTGTATGCCAATCAGTAGACAGAGTGTTGTGCTAAAAGACTGTTACAAAGCATCACCTCTTACAGCTGGGCTCCAAACCAGAGGAAAGGAAATGTTAACAAACACTTAGTGCCTGAGGGAAGCAAAACTTTGTACTGGGTCTCCTCCGTCTCAAATCTTTCATACTTACCCAGCTGGAGTGGACGTAGGGCTTCAAGCTTGGAGAATGAATACTGCTCTTATATCTATGCCTTTGAATTTAATTTCGACCATTTTCAACAGGGTAGGTTCCTAGGTTGTACCTAACAGCATACTAAAATTTCGCCAAAATCCAACCCCTTTTACGTGAATTATCGTACGGACAAATGGAAAACCAAAGCATAAACGTTTCTGCAACCTACAGTTCGAAAGGGTTAGTAATTTCTAAAATAAAAACATAACGAACAGCGTGAAAACTAGCTCATACACAGAATATTTGAAACTACAGTATGCGATCTCAATTATTAGGGATGATAGGGGGGAAGGGAATAGAACTGTCCATAATTAGCATGTTCTCGTTGCGCTAGGCGCTTAAGCACTGCTGAATTCCGTCAGACCCCCAATGGTCAAATGATTGAAATGTGCTGATCAGCTATGATAACCGCATAAAAGTTCGAAGGGGGAGGAGGGGGGCGATTTTTTTTTTTTTTTTACTTTATGCAACATTCTACATTACTCCAGTATTTATCTTGTCATCATCAACAATAGCAATGTAACTACCACTTACGATCGCGGATATCGGGCAACTGAAAATCTGCCATACAACTAAGGGATACAACACACAGGTATCCTGTTACAATGTATTGTAATTGAAAAAAAAAAAAAAAAAAAAGATTTCAGAAATTAAAATCGAAAAAAAAAAACTTTCAGAAATTAATATCATCAAGTCATGGTGTTTCAAAAATCCGCTTTCCTTTATAATGTTTAAAAACATGTAATGTTTTTTCTTTTTTACCTGTCGTGTATAATAAAATGGGTTGATTTTTTTATGGAATCAGACGTCCATATGTCTGATTGTCTTCGTCTGAGTTCACACGTTAGCTACTGTGTACAAGTAGACATATTTTTTCAGCTCAAAAATATGTAGTTTTGTATGTATTCACAGTATAACTCATTCCGTATTCCCACAGAACAAAATTCAGCAGATACAAATGAAGAACATCAAGACCCACCCAACACCATGTTTCCGATTGTCTGCTGTTTATATTCAAGAAATGCGAATATGGATCAATGGTGAATGCAGCAACTATGGTTTTTATTTATTACCAAGAAAAAAAAAAGGAGCCTGAAAGCTGTAAAGCTGAAACGGATATTTCTCCCCCTCCCGAAAACATTCCGATTAAGTTCAAACAGCAGGAGCACGCGTCCACGCACACTCAACCTCTGGAATGTCCTGATGGAACGGCTTCTTTTCATTTGGCACATCGCCATAAATCACCACCTGCAGCTCACTGAAGTGTCTTCCTCCTTCACCCTAACTATAGGAGAAAACGTAAAAAAAAAAAAATGCTGCCCAATTTTCGACAAAATGACCAAATTTACGTCATAACGTTGCAATTTACTAAAATACGTTTATCTGCTGAATTTCGCCTAAATCCATTGAAAACTTTTTAATTATAGATTTTTTTATTAAAACAGTAACTCAGACATCTGAATAAAAATGTATGTTTGTAATTAAAATAGAGTCCATATCATCACAGAAACAAAATTTAAGGATCACTCTGTTTAAATAAACCATGGCATCTAAAAAAAAATAATTTGCTTGCTTTTCCCGTAATTTATAATTGCCGTTTCTTTTTTTTTTGAATCCGATTTTGCAACGGAAGATTTTTTTTTTTTTTTTTTTTGCATCTGCTAAAGTTTCAAACGGAATTCGGCGAAATTTGCACTAGAACTTTATTGTGATCTATTTTAACCACTGTAAAAATTTTACTGTGTTATTTTCAAAATTCCGGAAAATGGATTTCTGAAAATATCTCTTAGTCCTTTTGAGCCGTGGAAGTGATAAACAGGTGTTTGCTTTCTTCCCAACCAAGGGCTTCGGATCAGCGCTCCCAGCTGTCAATCAACCGTTGCTTTGGTAACACACTTTCTGCTCAAGGCTCACTGTCTAAAGAGGCACACATAATAAAAATTTCCAATGCTAACTTTTTAAGTTTTAAACCGATTCAAATGGAATTTTGGGAGTGAGCTTCTGTAATCCAATTATAGTAAATGTAAAAATTTCAGTCACTTTTGTGAAAAATTCGCAAAGATAGTTTTCTTATTTTTTATCATAAGTAGCCGAAGTCTCTTGAGGGGTGGGCCGGAAGCAAGCGTCTTAATGCAATAAACAAGGAGCAGATGAATGTGTTGTTCAGGCATACTCTTCACTGGTGGATGCCAGCTGACTTGGTAAACACGCGACCCCCCTTGCAAATGCTAAATGTCTCTTCTTTCCCCTTCTGTTGTTCTCAGTAGTTGTCGAACGGACATCAAGCTCAGGGCTAGAGAATGCATCAAGCTCCCCTTAACTAACAGACCTGCTAGTAATCATCCAATTTTATTGCACTGGAAGTAGTGCTCCCCCCCCCCCCAGCCAAATTAGGATTTGGGCACATCCGAAACACCACTGTAGCCGGCGGTTTCTTTGAGAACAGAGGAGAGGAACTTAAAAAAATTAAGGGGTAACAGTCAGTAACACGATTTCCTAAAAGGGCATTTTTTTAAAGCACTAATTTCAAATTTCAAGGCTTTTCAAGACAGTATTAAAAAATACCGTTTTTCCAGGATATTCCAGGCCTTGAAAACGTAATCATGATTTTCCAGGACTTTCCAGGTTTTCAAGCACGCGTGCGCACCCTGTGCTTTGTATTTTACTAAAACCTCAAAAGCAATCTGAAATTATCATGTTTCATGCATGACACACAATTTTCAAATATTTTCACACCTCAGTTGTTCTGCAAAACAGCCACATTTAAATAATTAATGTGACCTTAGGGGTTTAAGCCAGAAACAAAACTACCGATCTACAGGAAATTTTGATCCAAAAAGGTATAAACTGAACAAGTTTTGTGGCTTTCTCTATCCCAAGCCTATTTTGTAACTTATTCCAAACTAGTTGAAACACAGAGAAAATTCTCTCAATGGAGGCAGAAGCTGGTGCTGAATGTAGGCATACAAAAAAGTAACAAAATTCTGCAGGCAATTTTGAATTTGAACCCTTTTCAGCCTTTTTTTTTCCCCATGACTTGCCATCATTTTATGGAAGAAAACTGGCTGGTGACACTTTCTTTCATCATTGATGTTAGGTAACAGTGTCTCATTAATCTTGAAAGCCATTACATAAGGCAAATATACAGTGGTATCAGGATAATATGACCACCTACCTAATAATGGGATGACAGCAGCAAGATGACATGGTATGGACTCAATGAGACCCTGGAAGGTTGCCCGAGGCACATGTGCCAATTCGGACTGCAGCCTGCAGCAGAGCACAGAGGTCCTGGAGGTGACGTGGTTGTGGGTCGGCACGCCAAACTTACCGATA
Organism: Macrothele yani; assembly: GCA_039090855.1. Classification (NCBI taxonomy): domain Eukaryota; kingdom Metazoa; phylum Arthropoda; class Arachnida; order Araneae; family Macrothelidae; genus Macrothele; species Macrothele yani. The sequence continues at coordinate 76,390,925 of CM077016.1, forward strand.
CAATAGTCCCACAAGTGCTCTATGGGATTGAGGTCAGGCAATTTTGCCGGCCAAGGGAAAACTGAGACATCGCTGTCATGTTCCTGGAACCAGTCATGCATCACCTTAGCAACGTGACAGGGTGCATTGTCCTTTAGATAACACCACCACCAGGGTAAACGTCCAAAGTGAAGGGATGCAGTGGTCTGCAAGAAGCTCTTGGTGTTCAAGGATCCATCCAGTGGTACCAGCGGTCCCAGGGCATACAAGGAAAACATCCCCAAGACATGCACACTGCCACCGCTGGCCTGTACTTAACCGACAAGCGTGTAGAGGTATTGGTTCTTGTATGTCTGACGCCACGTCCACCACGGTTCGCCACTTCTGTGGAGTAGAAACCTCGATTCGTTGGTGAAGGCAACCTTTTTCCCTATTTTCCACTGTCCAATGATGGTAGTTCCATGCGAACTGCAGACATTGTTGCCGAAGGCCCTGGGTTAACATGGGTGCCTTGATGCAGCGTCAATTCCGGAGACCCATGCATAACAAAGTTTGCTCTACTGTTATCTCGGACACATACCTGGGTACCACAGCATTCATTTGCATGGTCAATTGCTGCACTGTTGCATGTAGATTGCCCTTTACAAGTTGACAGAGGTGACCTTCTCCTCTGGGGTTGATGGCCTTTAGGGATCAACAGTTATGATGTTGGGAGGTACTCGGTGTGCCAGTGGTCCATTCTTGGTACACCCTTACTACAGCACCTCGCAAACAGCCCTTCCCCCCAAGTCTGCTGTTTCTGAGATGTTTCCACCCTTGGCACGCGGTAACCAATGATCATTCTTTTTTGAACATCCATCAAATCATAATTAACTCTATAGTTATACTACTATTTCAGTAACTGTTTCACATGTTGTAACATTTCTCGTGCTGAGTGCCCACTTGTCGCTCACGAGAAATGTTCTAACGTGTGAAACAATTATTGAAATAGTAGTATAGCTATTGAGTTATTCAGATAGCCACGTAAACTAAAGGGCTAGTTGATATTAACTTTTTTATTTAATATTCATCAAATCACTGCATCTGTCCATTGTGTTCACAGTATGCACTATGGCTCATTTGTCCTGGCCAGCCGCTAATATATCAGAATGGTTGACCTTGTCACTTGCACTCTGTGACATGCCTGGGTGAGTACACGGTGATTCCGGGGGTGGTCATACTATTCGACTGTGTAATCAAGGGAAATTTTGGATATCCACTCTTCTGCAATACTCTCCTGTTCTTGGTTAAGTTTCTGACCTCTGTATTTCGGATCCATGAAGTTTACTAGAAAATGTGGTGCAAGAATTGCTTGTCCAAACCTTTTTTAAAATCTAGATGGTAGGGCTGCAGGATTTCTTCTTGTAGTAAATCTGGCCATATTTCAACAGCAACTGAAACAGACGTGTGTCTCTCTCTGAAGTATATCCAGTGTGCTAGCAACAATGGATAACTGCTTTTCCACATTCATAGCTTCACAGTAAATGCTCATTTTATCCAAGATTTTTTAAATAGGTTGATCAAATTCCTCAATATGCTCTTAAGATATTTCTCTGTATTTGTGATAATTGGCCACAAATGTTTTAACATGATGAGGATGAAAGTTGGACCTTGTTTCATTAAGTAGTTGTGGCATTAAACCAGGCTTTTCTTTGAACCATCCATGTGGTTGATGTAGGCCTACCTATGTTACGAAAATATTTTTGCACCGCCGCAATCTGCTTTAAAACAGTCTTTGGGGAAACATCTTTTTCTAACAAATTCAACAGATGTGCAGAGAGCATCCATATGTTATGAGAGTTAGATATCTTTCATTTAAAAATTTCCACATTTTTATCATTTTGTTTTTGCTCAGTTACAATAGCAAAAACAGGTTTTCCAAATTTTTCTTCACACTCCTTTAGGCTGCCTCTAATTTAGAAGCACAATATTTTGCTGTTTTCTTTCCTGATCCAGTATCATCAGCATACTGCAAAAAACTTTCTGTTCCGGTATGGACACTAATAGCTTGGACTGGCTGATTCTTCACACTGCACCAATCATCTATGGTGAGAGTCAAACTTCCTAATTTTATTTTTCTGAAAGCTGGGATTCAGTTTCTTCTACTGTAGTATCAAACAGTTTTCCACCAATGGCTTTTTTTGAGGGTAGTTGATGTCCAGGTCTCAGTGTTTCAATCATAATTTTAAACTGACCTAATTCTGCTGCATTGAATGGTATGTTAGCAGCATAAAAAAAATTAGCCACTGTTTTATCAAGAGATTCCCTTTGCCCTTTTAAGACAGAATTTACTCATTTATTGTCGCTTCTTTGTTTTTTTTACAGCGGCACTCGGAAAAGCCCAATAAAACCCAAAAAAGCCCGGGTTTTTCAAACCCTGCCTGGCAAGGGCACGATAGGCAACACTGCGAGATTTAAGTTCAAAACTTCCACCAGTAAAAATCAGTCAGATGCATTTAGAATACTACAACGCTTGACAGGAAATCCAAAATTTGTAAAAAAAATGCATCAATTTTTCCAAATTTGTTACTTCCATTTTTGAGAATTTCCCCCTCTTTTATCAAGCTCAAATGCAAAAACATGCAAAACACAAAGTTGATTCCCCTGCCAAGGGTATGATCCGTAACATTGAGAGATTTAAGTTCGAAACTTCCACCAGTAAAAATCAGTCAGATGCATTCAGGATACCACAACGCTTGACAGGAAATCCAAAATTTGTGAAAAAAAATGCATCAATTTTCAAAATTTGTTACTCCCATTTTTGAGAATTTCCCCCTCTGTTATCAAGCTCAAATGCAGAAACTTATAGGACAGTGGGGAACTCGTGGTGGTGGTGGTGGGGAGGGGGGGTGCGATTACAGGAGAAACCTTTACTTCATTCGACTTTCGGTTTTCAAGCTAAAATAAAAATATTTATAAAGCAAAATGTTATTTAACAATAATACTGGACAGAGGCAGCATCGCGAGAAAAAGAAATTACAATTACGGAAAAAATCTGAGCTCCATTGACTTCCGTTTCAGAAAGTTTCGTACAGATGGAATCCTGTCGTCCTCCGAGCCCCCCCCCCCCGAATTTCTGTTCAATTGCGCACTGATCTCGTAAATGACCAAAAATAATAACGAAAATGGAGGAATTCCTCGAATTCGCAGAAGAATCTTGTGCCTGAAGATTATGAGGAAATTTTTACGGCATCTAACTTCTGTTTTCTCAAATTGTTGCCTACAGTTTCAAGCTGAAATACAAACATTTATGCAATAAAATGATATTTAACAAGAACACTGGACACAAAGGCAACATCGTGAGAGAAAAAAATTACGATTAAGGCAATTTTTTTTTACTCCAGTTAACAATCGTTTTCGAAAGTTTTGAAACACGAAACATCGTGCCCCAGACGGAAAACACCCCTCCCCGAATTTCTCTTCAGTTTTACATCGATCTTGACAATGATTTAAATGACAAAAAAAGCGAAATTCCGCAAATTTGCTTAATAATCTCACGTACAATATCATAAAATAATAGCAAAATAAAAAAAAAATCAACAGGATGAAAATTCGTAGAATCCGTAGTTTCGACTGTGAGTTCTGTAGTTCCATAGTCAGACAACAAAATCCATAGAAACTACGGACATTCCGTAGTAGTTGGCAGGTATGTGCATCTAGGTTAAACACAAAATCATTTTAAATGTTGATTGACAACTCATTTGTAACCAACAGAAACAAAATGCCCAGTAAAACTGTATTACACAGACATACAAGATGCAATGGCTATAATTTGAACTGATGTTGTCAGTTGGACATCATAAAAAGTCAAATATTTGAAACTGACAAGGACCACGTTTTCCAAAATCACATTGCCAGAAGAGTGGTCCCATGAGGATAACCATACATCAGGGGTGGCCAAACTGTCGATCGCGAGCTCTTGTACGGTCGATCGTTTGTTCGTTCGTACGGTCAACCCTTTTAGCGAATGTGATAGAGGAAGTTTCATCAACATTTCCTCTACTTTCCTCTTTGGATCTTCAGATTTAGAATTAGAAATTGTGAAACTTCAATCCTACATAGTACTGAAGGCAAGAGCATCAGATAACACATTTTGGACTCTATTGTCAGAAGAAAATATCCCTGCTTGAGATCTGTTGCTTTGCGGCTGACTGCTTTCTTTGGATCCACGTGTCTGTGTGAAGCAGCCTTCTCAGAAATGAAAATAATGAAGTCAAAATACAGCAGCTGCCCAACTGACGCTCATTTAGAAGCGTGTCTCTGACTGTGCCTCACTGAATATGTGCCTGATTATTTAAAACTTTGTGAGGAAATGCAGTGTCATGCATAAACATCTAAGAGTTAAATACTGTAAATAAGGAATCTATTAGTAAAATTATATAATTTGTTTGAAAAATAGTGTTTCAGAAATAAAAAGTGGTTTAAATATTGTTTTTCTGTATTTGTTTCCAAACTTACAAAACCACACACACTAACAAAACACCCGTGATGTAGGCTTCATCATCATCATCATCGTCAACCATTATCAATCCACTGCTGAACGAAGGTATCCCCAAGTTTCCTTCACAACGGTCTGTCTTGTGCCAGTCTCCTCCATGTCACTCCCGCATACTTTCGAATTTCATCCACCCATCTCCCATGTGGTCTTCTTCTGGGTCTTTTCCTGTCTCTTGGAATCCAATCTAAAATTTCGGCTGTCCATCGATGGTCTGTCCTTCTGGCAGTATGCCCAGCCCATTGCCATTTCAAGGATTTAACACTGATCATGATGTCTTCCACTCTTGTCATTTTTCGGATCCACAAGTTCCTCTTATCTCTCCTGGTTACACCAAGCATGCACCTCTCTACGGTTCTTTGAGTTGTCTGCAGCCTTTGTATGTCTCTTTTAGTCAAGGTCCACGTCTCTGCACCATACGTAAGCACTGGAAGGATGCATTGATCAAACACTTTTCTTTTACGACATAATGGCATATTGCTCTTGAAAATTATGCTGTTTCTTCCAAAAGCTCTCCAGGCAAGTTTTGTATGCCGATTAATTTCTTTATCAATGTGACCCTCACTTGATATCTGCTGTCCAAGATAAACGCACGTGTCTGTTATCTCCAGCTTTTCTCCATCAATCGATAAATCTTCATTTCGTGTAAAAGCATTGAACATCACTTTTGTCTTCTGAAAGTTCATTTTTAATCCCACTTCTTTACTCTTGTCAGCAAGTTCCTGGACCATACTCTGCAGCTCTGATGGGGTAGTTGAAAAATGACTATGTCATTAGCAAAACGAAGGTGGGTTAGATAATCTCCATTAATCTTTATTCCTTTGTTTTCAAAGTTCAGTGACTGAAAGACATTTTTCAATGTGGCGTTAAAGAGCTTCGGAGATATGGTGTCACCTTGTCTCACTCCCTTTCCAATTTTTATGTGTGTTGTATTTTCAAACAGCCGAATCTTTGCACTTGCATTTTCATAGATGTTATTAATAATATTATTGTATGCATCTTCACACCGCAGGATTTCAGAGCCATTGCAACTGCTGATGGTTTCACCGAATCAAAGGCTTTTTCATAATCGATAAAAGCCATGCACAATGGAAGTTCATATTCCCTCACTCTTTCAATTAGTTCTCTCAGTATGTGGATATGATCTATTGTGCTGTAGCCACTCCTGAATCCAGCTTGTTCTCTCGGTTGAGCCATGTCCAGTGTTACCTTCAAATGGTGTGAAAGAACTTTAGTGAAGATTTTATAAACCACTGATAGGAGGCTGATAGGTCTGTAGTTCCCGAGATCCTCAACGTCACCTTTTTTATGTAGCAGGATCATTATAGCGTTGTTCCAATCCTCAGGAATCTTCCCTTCATTAAGGCATCGAGTGAAAATTTGGGCGAGTGCTGTTTTGATTTCTCCACTGGCTTCTTGTATGATGTCTACAGTAATTCCACCTTCTCCTGGAGTTTTTCCCTGCTTCATGTTCTTGATTGCATGTGCAACTTTTGCTGGGAGGACTGGAAGAACTCTGGTACCTTCCATGATGTCTGGAGTACATGCATCATCCCTTTCATATAACTTAGAGTAGAAATCTTTCGCCAAAATTTCGCCTCTATTTCTTGTTACAGAACCATCTTTTCTCAGTGCTATAATCTGTTTTCTTCCCTTACCGAGATGTCCCTTTGCTATCTTCAGGCTTTGGTTGTTTTCAATTGCTTTCCTCACTAGTTCACAGTTGAATTTCCTTACGTCTTCACTGATACTTTTTCGTACTGTCTTGTATAGCTCTATGTATTCCACTTTGGAAGTCACATCTTCTTTAGTTGTCCTCATCTCTCTTCTTTTTTGCATCAACATTTTGGTTTTTCCTGATAATTTGTTCACATGCAACTTGTTCTTAGACCCAGCTAATTTTGTTGCTGTTTCCATAACAGCTTTGGTTACTTTTCCCTGTTAACTTCAGAAATATGCACTTCTTCCGATGTTAGGCCTTCTAAAGCAGAGAATCTGTTCTTCAGTTCCAACTTGAAGGTATTATGGTAATTTCTAAGGTTGGTTAAGTCAATACATTTTGTTTGTCTTATGAGCTTGCCACGTTTGAGTTTAGTGTTGAGGTGCATCTTACATCTCACCAATCTATGGTCACTACCTGTGTTGAACTTGTTTAGCACACTGCAGTCTTCTATGACGAATTTTTTGTTACACATAATAAAATCAATTTCACTTGTCGTCCCATTTGGATGTCTCCATGTCCATTTCCTGTGTGGCTTTTTCTTGAAAAAGGAGTTCAAGATGAAAAACCCTTCTGCCTCTGCAAACTCTACGAGAGTATTTCCACGCTGGTTTCTGTTGCCGTGACCGAATTTACCTACTGAAGTTTCATTCTGTTGCCGTTGCCCTATTTTTGCATTGAAATCTCCCATAATTATCTTCAAGTGCTGCTTACCTTTATTATTTAGATCACGAATTTCCTCATAAAATTCTTCAATTTCTTCTTCAGGATGACTTGTGGTGGGTGCATAAGTTTGAATAATCTGAGCCTGGTATCTTCTCGAGAGTTGGATGACGAGTCGTGCAGCTCTGTCAGAGGAACTTTCAACTTCTACAACTTTATAAATCAGTTTCTTGTTTATTATAAATCCAACACCACTAGTTCTGCCAGTATCTGTCCCACGATAGTAGAAGAGATGTCCACTTTTCAGTTCAATGAGATCTTCTCCTTACCTCACTTAGCCCGACGATGTCCCACTTGATCCTTTGTAGTTCCTCTTCCTGTGTTGAACTTGTTCCTCCTGTGTTGAACTTGTTTAGCACACTGCAGTCTTCTATGACGAATTTTTTGTTACACATAATAAAATCAATTTCACTTGTCGTCCCATTTGGATGTCTCCATGTCCATTTCCTGTGTGGCTTTTTCTTGAAAAAGGAGTTCAAGATGAAAAACCCTTCTGCCTCTGCAAACTCTACGAGAGTATTTCCACGCTGGTTTCTGTTGCCGTGACCGAATTTACCTACTGAAGTTTCATTCTGTTGCCGTTGCCCTATTTTTTCATTGAAATCTCCCATAATTATCTTCAAGTGCTGCTTACCTTTATTATTTAGATCACGAATTTCCTCATAAAATTCTTCAATTTCTTCTTCAGGATGACTTGTGGTGGGTGCATAAGTTTGAATAATCTGAGCCTGGTATCTTCTCGAGAGTTGGATGACGAGTCGTGCAGCTCTGTCAGAGGAACTTTCAACTTCTACAACTTTATAAATCAGTTTCTTGTTTATTATAAATCCAACACCACTAGTTCTGCCAGTATCTGTCCCACGATAGTAGAAGAGATGTCCACTTTTCAGTTCAATGAGATCTTCTCCTTACCTCACTTAGCCCGACGATGTCCCACTTGATCCTTTGTAGTTCCTCTTCCAATTCAAGAAGCCTTGAATCAGAAGATAGGGAGCGTCCATTATACGTAGCCAAGGTCAGCATCAGATGGCAGCCTTAGTCCGGTCCTTCGGGGATTCTTAGCACCCTCTGCCTTCATGTCGCACTGGCCGCTGCCTTGGCCAGGTACATTCCAGCTGCCGGAGACTGAGGGCCAAGATTTAAGTTGTGGAGTCATTTTGGAGGGGTTTGGCCATAACTCACTACGCTGGCCAAGCGGGTTGGTGAGTGTGGGATAGCATTTCCTCTAATCCTGATGGTATAGTTATACCGCTATTGGCTGTCGTCAGAGCCCCTTTAGCGGAAACAGGATGCACCAGCAGAAGGCGGGGTTGACATTTGTCAAGGAGAGGCTGTGATGTTACGCATCACCTGACCTTACATCCCAATGTAGGCTTATTCCTATTTAAATATGCCTATATCACTGCGATAAATCATGGTAGATCACAGTAGGGAACGATAGCTTAAGGTAGATCTTGGTTCCTCAAAATTTGGCCACCCATGCAATATATGCTTTACTAGAAGAGTGGACCCATGAAGTAACCATATGCTTTGTCAGAAGAGCGGTTCCATGAAGATAACCACAAGCTTTGCCAGATGAGTGGCCCAATGAGTGTAAAACTAACCTTTGTGGTGACCCTGTACTGTAGTGATCCTAGTTGCATGAATGGGCTGTGTCAAGGGTAATAACAATGAATTTTCTTTTTGGGTGAAAAAAAAAAAAAAAGGCACAAGTTCTTGATTCCCCAGTTTCCTACATCACTACCAATACCCCTTTCAAAAAAACAAAACAAAAAAACTTCATGCTGCAAGCTTGAAAAGTTTACAGTGTAAACTACAATTGTGGAAGAACATATGTATTGGGTTGGTGCGAATGAAATGACCAGCAAAGGACCAGCACACTGGGACAGCAAGAACGGAAAAGTAGGACAACTTACCTAAGCAAAATAATCCCCCTCGGCATCGACACATAGTTGCCATCTGTCCGGCAAGGCCATGATCCTGGAACGAAGAAAGTCTTGTGGCTCGGACCCGAAGAAGTCACCAACTGCATGTTTACTTTGTTGTCTGTCGTGAACTGTTTCCTGGACAAGAAGTGATTTGGGCAACAAAACAGATGATAGTCTGTCGGAGACAAATCCGGGTAATAGGCAGGATCAGGCAGTGCTTCATAGCCAAAGGCATTTAGTGTCAGCATCGTTCGTTGTGTGACATGAGGGCAGACATTGTTCTGGAGCAGAACACCATATATGTTGACCAAAGCTGGTTGTTTCTGCAGCAATTTCCAGTGCATCTGGTGTAATCAGCACAATAACATTCTGCAGTGATGGTATGGCCTCTTGCTAAGAAACCCATGAATTATCCCGGCTGTGGACCACCAAACAAGGAGCATCATCTTCTTGGTGTGTAGAAGTGGCTTAGGATGCCGTCCAGCAGGCTGTGCCTTGCTTAATCATTGTGCAGATCATTTCTGATTATCATAAAGAACCCACTTCTCGTTGCAGGTGACTATTCGATGCAGTAGAGGTTTCTGTTCATTCCTGACAAGCAGCGACGTGCAGACTTCCAAACGCCTAGTCTTGTTGGCAGTTGTCAACTCGTGCAGCATCCACGTGTCCAGATTTTTTACCTTACCCAGTGCAGCCAGACGCCGAACAACTGTCATGTGGTGGACACCTACCTCTGCCACTATCTCACGACATGTTTTTCGGGGGTCCGCTTCAACGATATGTAAAAGAACATCGTCGGAAACAGCACCAGGTCAGTGACCACATGCTTCGTTTTGCAGGTCCGTATCTCCGCTTCGAAACTTCACAAACCATCGCCGAATGGTTTGTTCGTTGGCTGTATTCTCCCCAAATGCTTTGTTGATGCTATTCCTGCAAAATGGCCCAGTTTAAATTCATACAGGAAGATGACTCAAATCTTGCATTGGCACATTTGCTTTGCAAGCCACACTACGTCCAAACAAACCACGCCAGAACCTTGTTCTTCACATACGTGCTAGCTATGTATAGTAACTCTGTGACATAACAGCCGCAACACCTATGGGTGGTTCCATTCCACTGTGGTGGGGGCCTGTCTCCACTGCTCGTTCGAACCGGACATTTCATTCGCACCGACCCAATAGTAGAAACTGAAATATAGTACCTCTGTGGCAGAACATAAAGCTGCACTATAAAATGTAGCAACAATGCAGGACTTTACACACACATTCAAAACAATGGACATTCAATTAACTATGACTCTGCAAATGTTTTACCTCACCAGCAACACTTTATGAAAAGGAAGTTGGAAGGTGGTGTGAAAATTGAAAGAAGAGCTACAAATAATGACTAAACAGACTGGGCATTACCCCATGGTGCAACACCTACTTTCTTCAACAAGTCTCAATGATGAGTTGGAGTAGAACCTGAGAATTTGATGAATGATAGTAAAAAATCATCTTAGTAATTCTATGTACAGTAAAAGTCAAATTTAAATGTTCATGTTTGTCAAGAGGAATATTACAAGCAAAGAACGACTTTGCACTTCAAAATTGAAAATAATATTACACTGCTGGCCACCCGTGCGACTTGCGGAACACGCGGACATCAATAGTTCGTGTGGCCCCCATGGCTGGCAACAACGGCCACTACACTGCGCGGCATCGAAAGAAAGAAGCTTTGGATGTGGGCTTGGGGTATGTCGGTCCAGGCTGCTTCCACAGTTCATCAGACGTAGCCGCGGGTGGTGCTTGCCGATCAGCAACCAGAAGTGTTCGATGGGCGACATATCGGGAGAACAGGCAGGCCACGGCAGCAGTGACACTTGGTGGGCCATGAAGAATTGTTGCACAATGCGTGCCACATGTGGGCGCGCATTGTCCTGTTGAAACGTGGCCACTGGCAGGTCCTGCAGGTAAGGGAGGACCACAGGCTCCAAAACGTCGGAGATGTAGCGGTGGCTGTCTAGTGTACCGGCGATGCATACCAGAGGGATGCGAGTGTCATATCCAATTGCGCCTTAAACTATAACGCCAGGCGACGGACCGGTATGGCGATGCATAATGCAGGCGTCATACAGTCTCTCGCCGTGGTGCAGCCACACGCGGATCCGACCATTGTGGTGTTGCAGGCAGAAGCGGGATTCGTCGAAGAAGACAATGTCGTGCCATTCGTAGTCCAGGTGCGGTGTTCAACGGCCCACTGCCGCCGCACTCGCCGGTGGTGTAACGTCAATGGTAATCAGAGCAATGAGCACCGTGCGACAAGTCCCCACTTCTGCAGACGACGTCGAACAGTATGTGCTGACACAGGTTGTTGCGCAACACTCCCTAATTCCTGCGCTAACGTTCGTGATGTGGCGGTGTGAACCGTCATTGCCCGCCACATAACATGCCGGTCCTCTCGTTCGGTGGTGTGCCGCGGCGGCGGAAATCGCTCACGTCGGTCCTTCCGTCCCTCCTGCACCCACCGAATCCATACTCGCCTCACTGTGGCTGGATGTCGCCCCACACGGGCACCGATGTCTTGGTACGATAAACCGCTGTCGCGATAAGCCACTATTCGTCTTCTGTCGAACTCCGAAACGTGCTGGAACGACTGCCGTATTCTGCGACGAGGCATCAAAATAAAGGTCTTACCATGTAGATGTGCCAGTCAAAAAGAAAAATAAGATTGGGGCAATGGTTCGGGCATGGCAGAGTGACAAAGTTTCCATGAAAAGTCTGTGGTCATCACCGGTCAGATGGCGTTTCAAATTGCTTACATCTGTCACTTGCAATGTGGAGGTGGAAGTTCTCTCTTGCGCTCTTGAGAGACATATACTTTGTGATGTATATATACAATTTAATATTCATTCATTTGAGTTTATTAATGTAGGTAAAACATTTCCCATAATGTAAAGATGTAAATAATAAACATTCCGTTGACCTCTGTTAGTGATGAGATTTAGAATGTACATATTGAGTTGCACCATTTAATCTAGGTCTGAAGTGAATGGTTGCCGTTGGCGTTAGATGGTGTTTATTGAATTATGCTCATGCTATTTCTAAAAGACATGTAATAGGTGATCTAATATATTTAACCACCAAAAGTCTATGGAAGAAGTGTGCAGCCCTTGTTAGAATGATTCCATTTGAGTCTCTTTAAAATATCTGCGACTCTTAAAACATAGGTAGTGACGTGATTCTCGGCATTATGTGACGATATTGAATGAAATTTTAAAATTTGAATGATTCCATTTGCGTGATGTGTACACAATATCAAGAGACAAGCTGATAACAACAGCAAAGTCAGTCTTCGAATGGAAGTACGTCACACTTGAATGGCAAAATCTCATTGGTCAGATTCATTTCGGGGCTCATAGCACCTGGTGGCTCAATTTTTATGGGCAAAAAGGCAGCCTATGTTTTTCACAGGGTCCCAAATAGTAACTGTGCCAAATTTGGTCCACATTGATCAAACTGTTTAGGAATGTAAGAGAAAAAACACAAACAAACAAACATTTTACTTTAGATATATAGATAAATATCTAATATATAAAGTTGAATGTTTGTTTGTTTGTCTGCTATGCAAATCTACAGTTTTCAATTTAGAACCACCAAATTTGGTATACTATCTCATGGTACTCTAACTTAGACTGTAGACGGTTTTTGGAAGGAGTTGGAGCCCGGGGTAAAGGGGGCCCCCATACTAAATTTTCGTGAAAAGTTCCATTTCTTACTTTTTTATTTTGAATTGGTATACCATCTCATGGTACTCTAACTTAGACTGTAGATGGTTTTTGGAAGGAGTCTGAGCCCAGGGTCAATGGGCCCTCATAGAAAATTTTCGCAAAAAGTTCCATTTTTTACTTTTTCATTTTGAATTCGAATTTAATACTTTTTATTGTGATAAGTGCAAGAATTTATTTTTTTGTGACAAGTGCAAGAATTTATTTTTTTGTGACAAGTGCTTTCCAGTATATAGGACTGCAACACAATTCAGCACTGGAACTGAAGGTAAGTAAACAACCAAAATCAAATGGAAAAACTAAAAATACTGTGTGCCTAAAGACTCTACACAGAATAAAATTCAATGAAGAAATGAAATAGAGTAATAGGTATGGTTCATGCCGTAAAAAATTAATCGTTTTTATTTGATTCGTACAAAATTTAGATAATGAATTATCACCAAATTCTCCCGAGCAACGCTGGGCAATTCGGCTATTCAGTGAGTTCTATCAAGCAGAGTTCAAAAGCTGGAAAAGAACTGAAATCGACAAGGGTCTACATTTTTGATGAAGCTTCCATGATCTCTGCTAATGTCCTGACCTGCCTTGATCATTTATTTTGCGACATCAAAAATAACAAACAACAATTTGGTGGCAAGTTCTTGATACTTGGGGGAGATTTTCAACAAGTTCTACCCATAGTCCCTCATTCAGCACGTGGAACCATTATCGAGAACTGTCTGAAATCATGCCCACTATGGACGCACTTCGAAAAGTATCTCCCGACACAGAACATGGGTACAAATCCCTAACAAGGTCGCATTCACCGAATTTCTATCTGTGGTTGGTTCTAGCCATGCCAATGTTCCAGATTCGCCTTTGATTCAAATACCAAACGAAATGTTATGCAAGGGTGACATTATTGAAACGATATACAGCACTAACATTCAAACCCTGTCGGAAAACAAAGTGAAAGACAGTAATCCTTTGCCCAAAGAATTCTTACTGTTATGAGATCAACAACAATATCATTGAACAACTTCCAGGCAAAGAACACATTAACCATAGTCTTGACACAGTTGTGACAGAAGATGAGAGTGAAAGAGTGCGCTATCCAGTTGAATTTTTGCACATGATCGAGATGAGTGGACTTCCGGGTCACATTCTACAACTGAAAAAGAGTGCAGTTGTGATGCTCATCAGGAACCTGGACGCAAGGAAAGGTTTAGTCAATGGCACACCTATGATCGTAAAGTCGCTCTTCCAAAATACAATTTCTGTGGAAATTTTGTGTGAAGAACATAAGGGGTCATTGCACACCTTGCCGCGCATTCCGCTGACTCCAAACGACAGCACTTTCCCTTTTACGATCAAACGGATTCAATTTCCGATCATATTGTCCTTTGCGATGACAATTAATAAGAGTCAAGGACAGACACTTGCCAAAGTCAGAATATACCTGCCAGAACCAGTCTTCTCACATAGTATGCTCTACATTGCCCATCTCAAGCAAGATAAAAGGATTCTGTTGCAGTAAAGATCACTCAAGAAGATGCACCTGGATAACCTGTCACAAATGGATGGACTTAAAATAATGTCTTTACTGAAGTGTTTGAACGAATTTATAACATTTTTTGTCAATCAAATAAAGTTTACATTTGTTGCTTGATATGAGCTTATTCTTTTAAAAAAAAAAAACTAACCTGAATTACAATGGGTTTCGTCTAGTTGTGTTCTATAACTTCAACTGGACACAGGAAAAGGTAACAGAAATGGCTGGCAAAACTGCTTATCATAAGCTAAAACAAAACAAAAAATACATAAGATGCAAAATGAATATTAATTTTTTCAGTGTTCTTGGAAAGCAGGTTATAACTCTCATAAAACACAAAAATATTTCATTAAAAATGTAGAAACAGCCTCTATAAAACAATTTTTTCAGAGGTTATGTGTTTAAAGTTACATATTTACTTTGGTGAATATAATTGTAATTAAATACATTATTTTAGAGCATATTCAGTAGTTTCACAGATTTAAAAAAAAAAAAAAAAACATGCATGGATTCTAAATTTTAACCAAACATGAAAATTGCCAGCAAAGGTCAGGGACTGTGTGAAAGGTGTGTTTTATGTCTGTTGCATGTTTTTTGAAGAAGAATTGAGTTTTAAAATGCGTACATACATACATATCACTAAGCTGTTCTCCGAGATTCAGAGGTTAGCTCCACAAAGAAACACAAATGTAATGTAAGTATAAATGGCACAGTGATTGACCAGGTGAATGAGTTTGTGTATTTAGGAAGCATGTTTGACAGAGAGAACAAATTGGATAGTGAAATTAGTAGGAGAGTGAATTCTTCATTGAAAGTCATAGTTGCTTTGGGAGGTTTTCACAGGAATGATGGGTTCTCAAGAGAGTCCCGAATGGCTGTGTATGAAAGTGTAATTGCTCCTACTCTGATGTATGGCAGCGAAACATGGGTACTACAGAAGAAACATAGGAGTCATTTGTGTGCTGGAGAAATGCATTACTTACAGTGGCATTTGTGGCAAGACATGTTCTGATTGTGTGAGGAATGAAGAAGTGTTGCAGTTGTATAATGTGAAGCAAAATGTTGTTAGCAAGTTGAGACTAATATTCTTTGGTGGTTTGGCCCTGTTGAAAGAATGAGTGATGAGATGCTTATTAAGAAATTTTTTTTAGCCCAAGTGGCAGGGAGGAAAGGCAGAGGAAGGCCAAGGAAGTCATGGAAGGATCAGATTCAGGAGCGTCTACATGAGAAAAAGATTATGAGTATGAAGTATAGAAGATCGTGTGTATGTCGTGTGACGGGTGTCAGCAAAGCCCGAGTTGTATGTCAAGATCACTGTAAATGGAGAAGTTTGGTACGGCAACAGTAAGTAAAAATTATCTGGTAGTTTGTATTTCTTTTTGAAGCTAAAATCTGAATCTCAGATAACAGCTTAGGGATATGTATAAACCAGTATTGTCCATCTTGGCATCACACATCCATAAATATATTAAACAGCCATGGTGACATTACACAACCTTGTCTGTCTCCTGCACCAATAAAAAGCCATTTTGATAAAACACCATTCACTTGTACACAAGCTTTACTGCCAGCATACATGGCTTTTACATGATTAAGTAGATTCCAAGTAACACTATAGTTATTCAATACCTTCCACAAAAGTGTCCTATTCACTCGGTCGTAAGCTTTCTCTAAATCTATGAAGGCAGCAAAAACTTTCTTACCAACAGCAAGATACTTTTCAATCATCATGCATAATGCAAGAATTTGATTAGTGCAGCCTTTACCAGTCATAAAACCATTCTGAATATCCCACACTTTCTCTGATGTAAGACCTCATTCTTTTTTTACCTTAACAAACACTTTCCCTGGCACACTCAGCAGCCTAATACCACGATAGTTCTTACAGTCAGTCTGATCACCTTTTCCCTTAAAAGGAACAATGATAGCATATTTCCAATCCTGTAGGACCATTCCTAACTCCCAGCACAACTGGAAAATTTCAGTTAACCAATCAATTACAGAGTCACCACCATATTTTAACATCTCAGCAGTTATGCCATCAACTCCCAAAGACTTACCATTCTAAAGAGATTTTAGAGCTTTACACACCTTTTGGTGTTTTTTAGCACTTCAGAATTGGTAGTTAGTGGTAGTTCCATTTTTAATATAGAAGTATGTATTACTAATGTATAATAATAAACTTTAATACTATGAGAGTTATGTAAATTTTTAACTTAGTCTTTTTAAGTTTCATGTTTCTTTAGTTGTGTGTGAAAGTGTTACTATTTAACAATGAGAAGTAATTGAAGTAGTGGTTAGAAATTTTTAACTTAGTTCTTAGTACTTGCCTTTGTGCTTAAGGAGTTTGAATATTATGCATGGAAATTTTGAAGATGACAATCAGATTTTTGGTGTAAATGTGACAAGGATGGCAAGTCAGATAATATCCGAAAACTTGAAAATTTCATCGTCCTGGAGCGGGACTTAAACCCGCATCTCCCAGTAGCACCCGGGCATGCTAACCACTATACCACCCAGAACGACCAAGCCTCAAGTTTCCGATTAATTTGAATATAACCATCACAGGATTCGCTAGTCGAAGCAACTGGCATTCATGTTTAGCGAATCTGGAGGTTAAGAATCCAATCCAGTGATTGACCGGAGGAGCAGATAAATCATGAAATAAATACGGGATTACACCATATAATACAAATTTTGCAGATGACAATCCGATTTTTGGTGTAAATGTGACAAGGATGGCAAATCAGATAATATCCAAAAACTTGAAAATTTCATCGTCCTGGAGCGGGACCCGAACCCGCGTCTCCCAGATAGCGCCCAGGCATGCTAAAGACGCGGGTTCAGGTCCCGCTTCAGGACGATGAAATTTTCAAGTTTTTGGATATTATCTGATTTGCCATCCTTGTCACATTTACACCAAAAATCGGATTGTCATCTTCAAAATTTGTATTATATGGTGTAATCCCGTATTTATTTCATTATGCATTGATTCTTCTAGTTTTCATCATTTTTTTCAGTATAAGCACTGATGTGGCTTATATCTATTGAATGTTTTATTATTGTACAAAACAAAGAAATATGATAATCCATCAGCAATATATGCTTTTTCATAAAATTCATGGCCAAAGATAAAATTTAATAATTGAAAATTTAGTTGTCCTTTACCACTTTGGATATTTAAAATATCTAAAAAAAAAAAAAAGAAAAAAAGAAAACCATCAATTGCACTCATCCATGTGTGGCTCCAGTATTCAGTGTCTTACAATTCTTCTCCACTATCATTGATGTTTCTGAAACAGAACTGTTATGAGCTTTGAGGATTAAGCTTTTTTCCTTCTTCCATTTCATGTTTTCAACAGTATAATAATGAAAGGGATTCACCACAAATTTAGGCATTTTATTTATTTCAAATCACTAGAATTGGCAAATACATGTGGGCAACTGGCGATGTTTTAATTTTTCACATTCAGGAATTGTCTGAATAGTTGGAGCAAGCATACAGAACAGGTGGTTCTTATGGAAACAACACATTTTGCGCATTTATTTCATTGTTTTATAATATCAGGTTGTAAAGGAAGTTTCCGGAAAAAATTGTATGTGGCATGTGTAATGCAAGATACTGATTAATACTGATTAAGCACTTTGTGAAATAAACATCCCAAAGTGCTGTGTGTGAAAGAATAGATTCTAAGAACAGAACGTATGCTCACATGGTAAAGATTAACTGCACATGGTGATGATACGATGGCAATATCGAAGGAAGGTATGTGTGCAATATTACTCTATGAATATTTGAATGGCGTGAAAATTACCAAAGCACTCTGAAAATTGCAAAACGCATTTGGTGATGATATTATCAGACAGAGTACTTGTTATGACAGGTAAAAAAATTGCCACTGGTGTATGGGATTTGTCTGATGTCCCCAGAAGTGTTAGAAATACTGCCACCCTTGGCCAAAAAGCCAATAATCATCCCTTTTAGCAAATCTGATAAATCGCTCCTTTTATACACGACAGCAATGAGGGATATGTTTTCAGAATGCCTACAGCACACCTTATATACCCTCCAAGCCAGTTCATGACACGTGCCTTCTTTCATTGGCTACACACTGTTGACATCAAAAGTAGGAAGTGGTCACAATAATGTGACTTGACTGTATATTAGATAGCAAAAGAAACAAACCCCACTAAAATGTTATGAATCAGTGCCATGTCAAATCATGAGGCATCACAAATATATAGCACCTAACAAAGTGGCAAATAAAAATCAAAAACAGAAAATTTACTTTCATAAGAATGAGTGTTAATATCCAGTTTCCCAGGCTGATATGGTTAGAATTTCGTTGCATGCAAAATTGAGCAAAATACTGTGCAAAAACTATTTCTGATAAAGCTTGAAGAAGCTTTGATACAAATTAGAAGACTGTTCATTATGTGCAACACTGACAGCTGAAACATAAATGTGGATTTTATGTGCTAAAACATCATGCACCATTAAAAGAGAAATTTACTGTACTTTTAAATGTGTTAATCTGTATTCAATCTATTAACTGTTATTCTGATTCTCTTATTTTAAATATGGATTGCTTTTTTAATAATTTGCTGGAGTTTTATGAATACTTGTGCAGTATTTTTATGGAAATTTTTGTACTAAGAAAGTTAGCATTCTTAAGACAAAGAATGATTTAAGCTCATTTCCAAGGTATCTATTACTTAAAGCAATTAAAGACCATCCACCAAGACACTTAATCTTATAAAATGCTTTAAGTTCAATCCTTATATCCTTGCACGGCACAGAAAGTTAGCTCTCTTTCAATTGTAGAAATTGTTGTAATGAATGATCATATTGACTTTATATGCAAGCACAGATTCAATAAAAATATCCATAATATATGAAAGAAATTACAGCAAATCCTCGCTAACAGGCACTCTTGAATAGTGGATAATTTTGTGATTTTCAGACCTAAAGTATATGCAATCCTGTATGTTTACCTAAAAATAGCAGACTCTCCCAATAACAAACAGTGATCTTGGCATTCCAAAGAGGATTAAATCTACTGCCTCAAACTCCATTCCTCTTCAATGCCAGCTAGCTACTCCTAAGAGGGTTCACAGTACATTTGGTGACCAAATTTTTCCCTCTATCTGGAGAACCAACATGAAACCATGAACAAAACATGAAGACCACAAATATGAAGGGTAAATGTAGGTGAGCACACTTTCTGAAAGTGAATCAGTTCACTATCCCATTTTGTTGTAAACTGTCACTATTCTTTCAGTTTACCAGCATTTTTGTATCTTATAGTGAATGTCTGCAATTTTTATTTGAATAACTTGTTGGTTTTGAAAATTGTGGCAAAGAGGAAACAGTTCATGTTAAAAGAAAAATCGACATTTTAAATGCGAATTTTTGTCAACCACTTAAAAATAGGCAAAGCACAAATAAGTGAACATTTAAGAAAGGAGGAGGAAATTAGCAAATTGGATGATCAGTGACAATCAAAGTAGCAAGAATATTAAATTCTGCAAAACTGAGAGTGGTGCATTTGCTTTTGTGGTTTTCAATTGGTTTCATTTAGCATGGTCAAAGATTCCCGTTAGTAGCCCTCTGACACAAGAAATTAATGGTTGGGGTGTAACCATAGCTAAATGATAAGTATTAAGAACACATTTTGTAAAATGCATCAAAGTATGTATATTTTATGTACCCTATTTCAAAATACAAATACTGTACACATACTGTATCTATGTACACATATTGTATAGTTTAGCACTGTAAAACAATAGCAAAACAAATGGAAGATTTGATCAAAAAACATGATTTTAATCATGAAAGAAATACGGGATTACGCCATATAATACAAATTTTGAAGATGACAATCCGATTTTTGGCATAAATGTGACAGGGATGGTAAGTCAGATAATATCCGAAAACTTTCATCGTCCTGGAGCGGGACTCGAACCCCCGTCTCCCAGAAAACGCCCGGGTATGCTAACCACTACACCACCCAGAACGACCAAGTCTCAAGTTTCCGATCAATTTTGAATTTAACCATTACAGGATTCGCTAGTCGAAGCAACCGGCATTCATGTTTAGCGAATCTGGAGGTTAAGAGTCTTATCCCGTGTTTTCCCGCTCCAGGACGATGAAAATTTTCAAGTTTTCGGATATTATCTGACTTACCATCCCTGTCACATTTACGCCAAAAATCGGATTGTCATCTTCAAAATTTGTATTATATGGCGTAATCCCGTATTTCTTTCATGATTTATCTGCTTCTCCGGGCAAACACGGGATAAGACTCTTAACCTCCAGATTCGCTAAACATGAATGCCGGTTGCTTCGACTAGCGAATCCTGTAATGGTTAAATTCAAAATTGATCGGAAACTTGAGACTTGGTCGTTCTGGGTGGTGTAGTGGTTAGCATACCCGGGCGTTTTCTGGGAGACGCGGGTTCAAGTCCCGCTCCAGGACGATGAAAATTTTCAAGTTTTCGGATATTATCTGACTTACCATCCCTGTCACATTTACGCCAAAAATCGGATTGTCATCTTCATGATTTTAATTATATATTGTACGTACGTGCTTAGTATGTAATTTTGTATACTGTTAGCCTAGGTAGGCTCAGAAGTCAAACTCCAAAATAGAGTACACCTCTGAATGACAGAGGAGTCACTATTCGGCGGTGTCCAAATAGTGGACACCTCTGCTATTTCGTGTCTTCTATTTGCTATTTGGAGGTTTTACTGTATTTTATTTCTGAATAAAAAATATTTAAGAAACAGCTTATTATATCGAATAACCTATACTGAACTGTCAAAAAGTTTTTAGTTAAAACAACAAAAAAGACATGATTATTTCTAAACCATGGACTGCAACAGTATGTTAAAATGAGTAGATTGCAAATCAAAGAAAAATGGCGTTGCTTCTATCAGAACCACTGTCACAAAAAATTCACAGGTGGTGAAAAATGAAGAGTTATCATTAGTTGATGGCACTTGCTTGTTAGAGAATACTGGCATGGAGAGAGAGTTGAGAAACCTTTATCACCTTCTCAGTAGACTTTGGCCATTATTGAACAAGTAGTAGTTGAGACGTTGTGTAGAAAATTGCCAAGGGGTGGTTGCTCTGTCACATTTAAAAAAATATATATATTTTTTGTCCACATGTAAAGTTAAATTTCTGGTGTTCAAATCTAGGGTTATTCTTTTTTTATATATATATAATTCACCATTTTTTGATTTACAAGCAAAAATAGCTGTGGCAACAGAAAATCTAACCCAGACAGCCTTCTTGTGCACAAAAGCTATAATCAGTAGTTCAAAGCTATTAATTGGTAGTTCAACTGCACAAAAGCTATATTTGGTAGAGTGCTTCAACTGGTCTCATTTTAAACAAAACACATCCATCTATAAACGGTATATATAAATTGTTACTGAAAGTAAACATAAAGAAAAGAAAGCTTCAACTCAAATTCAAAATTGAATTTTTTTAGTTTTTGATTTATTCTAGTTCTATAGGAGGAAGGGGGAAGGGGTCCTGTGACTTGCTTTCAGTCTACAAGGAGTATTTTAAGCTAAAACATATAACTATGTACCATCACCTGAAAGACGGGGTCTGAAGTTGCTGACTTTTCAAGAATTGCAAAATTTTAAGCTTTGCATCTAAAAGAAAAGGTACGTGAAATCTGAAGATTTTACAAAATACTTTTCTATAGGTCTACTGAGAGATGTAAAAATCCCTACTAGCTTGTTTAATTACCTATCCAGTTACAGAAATTTGCAAATCATAATTAACTTAAGAGGGTTAAATATGTTTTTCAATTAAAAACCAAGAATTTTGATATATGAAAGTAGTAGAATAAGATAAAAAGAACATATGATTGCAGAACATGTAAGTCAAGTCCACGGCATTTACACTTGATTTTTTAACCCTTTGCTTGAGTAGGTAAACATAGCTTGTAATGCGTTATGTGTTTTATCAGTAGAGATTTGAAGACTCGCCTCAGAAAAAGCAGTTGAAAAGAAGGCAGTGAAGCTTTCTAGAACGAATTTAATGTTGTCATGCAAAGTTGGAGACGATTGTACCAGACAACAAAATCTTCACCGTTCTGATAAGACAATAAATGAAGAAGAATTTCACTCACTGATGCATAAACTGAAAGAAAAAATGAAAACGGTTATAGCTGTGCAAGATGAAGTCAATACTTTAAGTTTACTACTTGAAAGTTGGTCTAAGAATACAATACAGGAGGAATTTTAAGTCAGAGATTGTCACATTATAAAAAACAAAACTTGTTGAAAAGTATGGCATTTGACCAAAGATATAGGAAAGATAATCAAAATTGATGTGTAAAAAGGGAGTGATTTCTGTGAAAGTGAATTATGATTTGCAAATTTTTGCAATTTTGACTGGCTGTAATTAAAAAGGTAGTTAAAAGGGCAAGTAGGGATTTTTATAACTCTATAGATAAACAAAAGAGTATTTTGTGAAGTTTTCGGATTTTATATACCAGTCCCCTTTTTTAGATACAGAGCTTCACAACAAATTTTGATTTTTGAAAAATTGGCAATTCCAGACCCCTCTTTCAGTATAACGGAAAATAATCCAATAGTTATTTGTTTTAACTTAAAGCACTTCATGTAGACTAAAAATAAGGCAAGACCATTTTGTTCATTTGATCCCTTATAGAACTGTAATGGATAAAAAAAATAAATAATTAATCTTGAATTTAAGTTAAGGCTCTTTCATCTCCTTAATATTAATTTTTAGTAACCATTTAAATATTCCCTTTACAGATGGACATGTGTTCTTTTAAAATATGACCAACTGAAGCTCTGCTATTTACAGTTTTTGTGCAGTTGAAAACAGTAAGAAGGATTTCTGGGTCACATTTTTTATGCTGTGGTGGTTATTTTGGCTTGTAAATTCAAAATGGTGGATGATAAAAAATTAACCCAAGATTTTACAATCATGGCCAAAAGTCCTGCACCAGTAGACCGAAAGTCAATTTTTGACGGTTGAAGTCAACTTATACAGCGTAATGGTAAAGTCAGGAATACATATTATGCATCATTTTAAAGGAAATATTTTATGCTGAATTCAAATATTTTTACAGCATGTAATTACCAGTAATAGAAGTGAAGTTACAAGCAACAAGAAAGATGACACCGAATTTTTGGGTGTAATAAGCGCGTCTTTTGAATTTGTTCTGACGCAAATTAAATTTATCAAAGCTATTCAAAGTCAATGGAACCGGTATGGAAAACAATAGATCTGACGAAAGTAAGATTTTCAATTGGGTTTTTCATCCCTCAGATATTGCTGTAAACGGAATCGTGTGCTTACGAACTCTTAGAAACAGAGATATCAACAAAAATAAGATGTGACTTTACGTCCCCTGGTGGGAAAACCATGCATTATTAAAGGAAGAAAGTATTCTCAAAAGATTTATCCATATAAGCGGTATCGGTCCAAGAAAAAAAAATAAAATTAGTCTAGTTTTCAGGATCCCAGATTTTGCTACGAATACATCAGAAGCGGAAATTAACACTTATGACCCCTGGTGGCCAAACCATTCTTCACCAAACATTAGAAATTATGTGAAAAATATTTTCCATCAGGTCTTGTATGCGATACGGGAAGAATTTTTCAAATCGGAGCTTTAGAAGCAGAAATAACGCAGAAACGCAATTTACCTTTGTGCCCCCTAGCGGAAAGTCTATGATTTACTTGCAAATTTTGAATTTATAGGAAAAGCATTTCACATCGGAAACACTATCCAACAAAGAAAGAATTTTTTAAATCGGACTCTTAGAAGTAGAGATATTGATAAAAATAAGATAAACATCTATCCCCCCCCCCCCGGCGTAGAAACCATGCATTATTTCAAGAAGAAAATGCTCTAAAAGGTTTGTTGACATGAGTAGTATCGGTCAACAAACGACTTGTGTTTTTCAATCGAGATTTTAGAAGCTCATATTTTGCTGCAAATACATCAGAAGTGGAAATTAAGACTCACGCCACCTGGTGGCCAAACCATATTTTTACAAAAATTAGAAATTATGTGCAAACGATTTCCCATCAGGGGCTGTATCTGGCGCAAAAGAATTTTTCAAATCAAAGATTTAGGAGCAGAGATACAGGGGAAAACGCAATTTACACTTACGCCCCCTAGCGGAAAGTCTATGAATTACTTGAAAATTTTGAAATTATATGAAACACATGCCAAACTGGAAACACTATCCAACAAAGAAGAAATTTTTCAAATCGGACTCCTAGAAGTACAGATATTGACAAAAATAAGATATGCATCTACGCCCCTGGCGTAGAAACCATGCACTATTTTAGGAAGAAAATGCTTTTAAAAGGTTTGTCGACACGAGTAGTATCGGTCAACAAACGACGTTTTTTCCAATCAAGAATTTAGAAGCTCATATTTTGCTGCAAATACATCAGAAGCGGAAATTAAGATTTACGCCCCCTGGTGGACAAACCATTTTTTTTTTTTTTTTACCAAATTTAGAAAATATGTGCAAACGATTTTCCATCAGGAGCTGTATCAGGTGCAGAAAGAATTTTTCAAATCGGAGATTTAGAAGCAGAGATATAGGGGGAAACGCAATTTATCGCTACGCCCCCTAGTGGAAACTATGAATTACTTGAAAAATTTGAAATTATATGAAAAACATGTCACACGGAAAACACTATCCAACAAAGAAGGAATTTTTTCAAATCGGACTCCTGGAAGTAGAGATATTCACAAAAATAAGATGTACAGTTACGTCCCCTGGCGGAGAAACTGTGGAATATTTTAGGAAAAAAATATTCCAAAAGAAATTTATATCGATGTGAGTGGCATCAGTCCACGAAAGAATTTTTCAATCGATATTATAGAAGCTCAGATTTTATAGCAAATACATCAGAAATAAAAATTAACACTTATGCCCCCTGGTGGCCAAAGTATTCTTTACCAAAAATTTGAAATTACATGCAAACGATTTTCCAACAGGAGATGTATCCGCTGAAGAAAACATTTTTCAAATCGGAGTTTTAGAAGAAGAGTTATCGAGGAAAAGATAATTTACTTTTACGCCCCTAGCGAAAAATCTATGCGTAATTTGAAAAAGTAACTATGTCTCTAATACTCTTCGATATAAATGGAATGGAAAGATAAAAATTGTTTTTCAATCGGATGTTTAGAAGCAAATATGTTGAATAAAACGTATTTTTGAATTCGACATCATTTGCATTTACGCCCTCTACCGGCGAAATTTTACATCGTAAAAAAAAAAAAAAAAAAAAAAAAAAAAACGAAATAAAGGATCATCATTTGCATATTTCAAGCTTCCCAATGCAAAAAAAAAATAATAATTTCAAATCGGACTAATAGTTGCAGAGATATCGTGGGGACGGACGGACAAACCGATAACAGAAGCACGATCTTTTTTTACAAAAGACTTGCTAAAAATGTGCAAGTGAGGAAACATAAACCCAGTTCTGAAGAAGCGTTCACACCCCTCTAATCCACTATAGCTTTCTCTGATGTCCACTAGTAAGATACACGTATAAAAGGATGTAGAATCATTTGCAGACTTAGAACGCAGCTGCTTGTAGTCAGTTGACAGAAGTTTATGCAGAATTCCTGGTGATATTTGAATTTCAAAGACCCGAAAATTGGTTTTTCCTCTTCAAATCAAAGCAAAAATTATTACTTTGCATGAACTTGGATTCAGTAGTCGTAAAATTGCTGTTAAATATGGCTGTGATTATTCCACTGTCTTACGCACCATTGAACGTGATGATCACATGTTGATTCGTCGTTCCTTAAAATCGAGGTTTAAAACAGCCACTGATTTAGGAAATTAGTGTAGAATGAAGTAGGTATTATTGCATCTGCACATACTGTTCATTGTAGGCTACAAGAAAATGGACTGACTGCACGATAACCTTTCCTTACTGAACAACAATGGGTCAAAAGAATTGCTTGGGCTCAGGCACACAAGAATTGGACTGTTGATGAATAGAAAAATGTTATTTTCAGTGATGAAACAATGTTATTATTTCCACTAATAATGGAAATAATTATGTAGAATAACTTTTTACGGGTCTTATAGAGGTTATTTTTCATGAAAGTTGGTTGTCAAATTTTCGAACTATGACGAACTAGGCTTTAGTTCGAAAATTTGACAACCAACTTTCATGAAAAATAACCTCTATAAGACCCGTAAAAAAGTTATTCCACAATCACTATGAATAGAGGTGCCATAAATGCATTTACAACTATAATTATGTATGTCGTCGGGCTGGTGAAAGATATGAGGCATGCTGCACCCAGCCAACAATCAAGCACCCACATTCGGTGATGTTATAGTCCTGTATTTCAGCCAGTGGTGTTGGCCGTCTGCATATTGTTGATGGCACACTGAATGGATCAAAATATGTAGATATTTTGGAGTCCAAACTGCTACTGTATGCACAAGACATGGGTTTGTGGAACTTTACCTTAATAATAATAAAAAACTTCAGTGGCCAGCACAGTCACTGGATCTTAATCCCATAGAGAATCTGAACGAGATTGAAGCAAAAGATCATGAAAGAAATACGGGATTACGCCATATAATACAAATTTTGAAGATGACAATCCGATTTTTGGCGTAAATGTGACAAGGATGGTAAGTCAGATAATTTTTGAAAACTTGAAAATTTTCATCGTCCTGGAGCGGGACTCGAACCCGCGTCTCCCAGAAAACGCCTAGGTATGCTAACCACTACACCACCCAGAACGACCAAGTTTCAAGTTTCCGATCAATTTAAATTTAACCATCACAGGATTCGCTAGTCGAAGCAACCGGCATTCATGTTTAGCGAATCTGGAGGTTAATAATCCTATCCCGTGATTGCCCGGAGAAGCAGATAAATCATGAAAGAAATACGGGATTACGCCATATAATACAAATTTTGAAGATGACAATCCGATTTTTGGCGTAAATGTGACAAGGATGGTAAGTCAGATAATTTTTGAAAACTTGAAAATTTTTCTTCGTCCTGGAGCGGGACTCGAACCCGCGTCTCCCAGAAAACGCCTAGGTATGCTAAACCACTACACCACCCAGAACGACCAAGTTTCAAGTTTCCGATCAATTTAAATTTAACCATCACAGGATTCGCTAGTCGAAGCAACCGGCATTCATGTTTAGCGAATCTGGAGGTTAATAATCCTATCCCGTGATTGCCCGGAGAAGCAGATAAATCATGAAAGAAATACGGGATTACGCCATATAATACAAATTTTGAAGATGACAATCCGATTTTTGGCGTAAATGTGACAAGGATGGTAAGTCAGATAATTTTTGAAAACTTGAAAATTTTCATCGTCCTGGAGCGGGACTCGAACCCGCGTCTCCCAGAAAACGCCTAGGTATGCTAACCACTACACCACCCAGAACGACCAAGTTTCAAGTTTCCGATCAATTTAAATTTAACCATCACAGGATTCGCTAGTCGAAGCAACCGGCATTCATGTTTAGCGAATCTGGAGGTTAATAATCCTATCCCGTGATTGCCCGGAGAAGCAGATAAATCATGAAAGAAATACGGGATTACGCCATATAATACAAATTTTGAAGATGACAATCCGATTTTTGGCGTAAATGTGACAAGGATGGTAAGTCAGATAATTTTTGAAAACTTGAAAATTTTCATCGTCCTGGAGCGGGACTCGAACCCGCGTCTCCCAGAAAACGCCTAGGTATGCTAACCACTACACCACCCAGAACGACCAAGTTTCAAGTTTCCGATCAATTTAAATTTAACCATCACAGGATTCGCTAGTCGAAGCAACCGGCATTCATGTTTAGCGAATCTGGAGGTTAATAATCCTATCCCGTGATTGCCCGGAGAAGCAGATAAATCATGAAAGAAATACGGGATTACGCCATATAATACAAATTTTGAAGATGACAATCCGATTTTTGGCGTAAATGTGACAAGGATGGTAAGTCAGATAATTTTTGAAAACTTGAAAATTTTCATCGTCCTGGAGCGGGACTCGAACCCGCGTCTCCCAGAAAACGCCTAGCGGGTTCGAGTCCCGCTCCAGGACGATGAAAAAATTTTCAAGTTTTCAAAAATTATCTGACTTACCATCCTTGTCACATTTACGCCAAAAATCGGATTGTCATCTGCAAAAGATCTGTCAACAAGGACCCACATCTAAGACAACATTAAGTCTGTAAAGCCATATGGCACTGTGTTATCACCAATAGACAACTAGAGAAGCTCATTAGTTCCATGCCAAGAAGGTGCAATTTTTTACTAAGAAACAACTGTGGTTATCCAATTAAATATTAAAGCGTATTTTGCTTGTTGATAAGTTATTTCAAATGTCCTGCAAGTTTCAATAATGTACTGTACAGTAATTTTACGTTAAACGCGTTGTACACTAATTTCACAAATTCCACTATTTTTTGCTTTTTATGACTAGACGCTGTACTTTTGCTATGGAAGCTACATTTCAGTTGATTCAGGCTTTGCTCATTGATTCTGACATTCCTGCCAATGATATTGCTTTCATAATGAATGCTCTTCATCTCATTAAAAAGCGTTCATTTTTCAAATTTCAGAACATATTTTACCAACAAACCGACGGGACAGCCATGGGTTCACCTTTATCCGCAGTCTTAGCAGAAATTCTTCTATAGCATATTGAAAATAAAGTCATACAAGAATTCCCACAAAAACCTAGTCTCTATATGCGTAACATCACAGCCTCTCCTTGACAAATGTCAACCCCGCCTTCTCGTGGTGCATCCTGTTCCCACTAAAGGGGCTCTGACGACCGCCAATAGCGGTATAACTATACCATCGGGATTAGAGGAAATTCTATCCCACACTCACCAACCCGCTTGGCCAGCGTGGTGAGTTATGGCCAAACCCCTCCAAAATGACTCCACAACTTAAATCTTGGCCCTCAGTCTCCGGCAGCTGGAATGTACCTGGCCAAGACAGCGGCCAGTGCGACATGAAGGCAGAGGGTGCTAAGAATCCCCGGAGGACCGGACTAGGCTGCCATCTGATGCTGACCTTGGCAACGTACAATGGACGCTCCTTATCTTCTGATTCAAGGCTTCTTGAATTGGAAGAGGAACTACAAAGGATCAAGTGGGACATCGTGGGGCTAAGTGAGGTAAGGAGAAAAGGAGAAGATCTCATCGAACTGAAAAGTGGACATCTCTTCTACTATCGTGGGACAGATACTGGCAGAACTAGTGGTGTTGGATTTATAATAAACAAGAAACTGAAGGATAAAGTGGTAGAAGTTGAAAGTTCCTCTGACAGAGCTGCACGACTCGTTATCCAACTATCGAGAAGATACCAGGCTCAGATTATTCAAACTTATGCACCCACCACAAGTCATCCTGAAGAAGAAATTGAAGAATTTTATGAGGAAATTTGTCATCTAAATAATAAAGGTAAGCAGCACTTGAAAATAATTATGGGAGATTTCAATGCAAAAATAGGGCAACGGCAACAGAATGAAACTTCAGTAGGTAAATTCGGTCACGGCAACAGAAACCAGCGTGGAAATACTCTCGTTGAGTTTGCAGAGGCAGAAGGGTTTTTCATCTTGAACTCCTTCTTCAAGAAAAAGCCACACAGGAAATGGACATGGAGACATCCAAATGGGACGACAAGTGAAATTGATTTTATTATGTGTAACAAAAAATTCATCATAGAAGACTGCAGTGTGCTAAACAAGTTCAACACAGGTAGTGACCATAGATTGGTGAGATGTAAGATGCACCTCAACACTAAACTTGAACGTGGCAAGCTCATAAGACAAACAAAATCTATTGACATAACCAACCTTAAAAAACACCATAATACCTTCAAGTTGAAACTGAACAACAGGTTCTCTGCTTTAGAAGGCCTAACATTGGAAGAAGTGGACATCTCTGAAGTTAACAGAAAAGTAACCAAAGCTCTTATGGAAACAACAACAAAATTAGCTGGGTCTAAGAACAAGTTGCATGTAAATAAATTATCAGGAATAACGAAAATGTTGATGCAAAAAAGAAGAGAGATGAGGACAACTAAAGAAGATGTGACTTCCAAAGTGGAATATATAGAGCTATGCAAGACAGTACGAAAAAGTATCACTGAAGACGTAAGAAAATTCAACTGTGAACTAGTGAGGAAAGCAATTGAAAACAACCAAAGCCTACAGATAGCAAAGGGACATCTCAGTAAGGGAAGAAAACAGATTATGGCACTGAGAAAAGAAGATGGTTCTGTAACAAGAAATAGAGGCGAAATTTTGACAAGAGTGAAAGATTTCTACTCCAAATTATATGAAAGGGATGATACATGCACTCCAGACATCATGAAAGATACCAGTACCAGAGTTCCTCCAGTCCTTCCAGCAGAAGTTGCACATGCAATCAAGAACATGAAACGGGGAAAAGCTCCAGGAGAAGATGGAATTACTGTAGACATCATACAAGAAGCAAGTGGAGAAATCGAAACAGTACTCGCCCAAATTTTCACTCGATGCCTTAATGAAGGAAAGATTCCTGAGGATTGGAACACCGCTACAATGATCCTGTTACATAAGAAAGGTGACATTGAGGATCTCGGAAACTACAGACCTATCAGCCTCCTATCAGTAGTTTATAAAATCTTCACTAAAGTTCTTTCACACCGCTTGAAGGTAACACTGGACATGGCTCAACCGAGAGAACAAGCTGGATTCAGGAGTGGCTACAGCACAATAGATCATATCCATGTGCTGAGAGAACTAATTGAAAGAGCGAGGGAATATGAACTTCCATTGTGCATGGCTTTTATCGATTATGAAAAAGCCTTTGATTCGGTGAAACCATCAGCAGTTACAATGGCTCTGAAAACCTGCGGTATTGAAGATGCATACATTAATATTATTAATAACATCTATGAAAATGCAAGTGCGAAGATTAGGCTGTTTGAAAATACAACACACATAAAAATTGGAAAGGGAGTGAGACAAGGTGACACCATATCTCCGAAGCTCTTTAATGCTACATTGGAAAATGTCTTTCAATCACTGCACTGGGAAAACAAAGGAATAAAGATTAATGGAGATTATCTAACCCACCTTCATTTTGCTGATGACGTAGTCATTTTTGCAACTAGCCCATCAGAGCTGCAGAGTATGATCCAGGAACTTGCTGACAAGAGTAAAGAAATGGGATTAAAAATGAACTTTCAGAAGACAAAAGTGATGTTCAATGCTTTTACAAGAAATGAAGATTTATCGATTGATGGAGAAAAGCTGGAGATAACAGACACGTACGTTTATCTTGGACAGCAGATATCAAGTGAGGGTCACATTGATGAAGAAATTAATCGGCGTACAAAACTTGCCTGGAGAGCTTTTGGAAGAAACAGCATAATTTTCAAGAGCAATATGCCATTATGTCGTAAAAGAAAAGTGTTTGATCAATGCATCCTTCCAGTGCTTACGTATGGTGCAGAGACGTGGACCTTAACTAAAAGAGACATACAAAGGCTGCAGACAACTCAGAGCAGCCTGGAGAGGTGCATACTTGGTGTAACCAGGAGAGATAAGAAGAGGAACTCGTGGATCCGAAAAATGACAAGAGTGGAAGACATCATGATCAGAGTTAAATCCCTGAAATGGCAATGGGCTGGACATACTGCCAGAAGGACAGATCATCGATGGACAGCCGAAATTTTAGATTGGATTCCAAGGGACAGGAAAAGACCCAGAAGAAGACCACATGGGAGATGGGTGGATGAAATCCGAAAGTATGCAGGGGTGACATGGAGGAGACTGGCACAAGACAGACCGTTGTGGAGGAAACTTGGGGAGACCTTCATCCAGCAGTGGATTGATAATGGTTGACAATGATGATGATGATGACTATAAATCAGTTACATCAGTTTGTCAACGCTATGTCTGCTCAATACCCCTCCATCAAACTCACGATAGAACTTGAAAATAATTTCGTCTTACCTTATCTTGACTTTCAAATTACTCGTACCCCTTCTGACAATTCCCTGTCTTTTGCCGTTTATCGAAAACCTACTTCCACACCCACTCTAATTACGTACAATTCTGCTCACATTTTTCAGCATAAAATTTCTGCTCTGCACTTCCTATTTAGAAGAGCATATTCACATTCTTCTAGCCATTTCGCCAGAGCTCAAGAACTACAATGGATATCATCCCTCGCTAAAAACCATGGTTACCCGGACAACGTTGTTAAGGGAGTGCACAATAAAGTACGGTTTTCTATGTCAACTGCTTTAATTAGTGAGCAAGTGCCTAAAAAGTATGTTGGATCTGTTGATTTTAATCCACATATTGTAAACCTCCTTACCAACATATGTTCTTGTCATAAAATACAATTTGGAATACGATCATGCAATCTATATACCATTATCCGCAATGATCGTGACAAAATTGACAAAGGGAAAAAAATGGGGTGTGTATGTTATTCCTATGCTCGACACTATCTCTGGTGAAGTAAACAATCATTATGTGGGTTCTACCAAAAGAAATTTGGATTTGAGATTAAATGAACACAGATATGATCTAAAAATGAATCACCAAAGCACCTCTTTTGCAAGAACCATAAAGTGCTGGAAATTCCATCCCAGACTGGGACAACGCTAAAATCATAAACACACCTAACTCTGTTTATTCCTTGTTATTTGCAGAAAGCCTCTATATTTCGGCTTATAATACACGTTGCTGTAATGACTATTATCCTTATGTTTTACCTGAAACTTGGAGCAATCTTGTTGAGAAGGACGGCACAATAGCAATTGCTTCTGTTAAGTGATCATTGGCTAACTATGCCTTTTTTTGATTGTCTTGTTATCTGGTATATCATGTGACATTGACATTACCTTTCCCATGATGCATCTACTCCACGTACTTAAGACCAGCATGTAGCCACATGGTGAAATTACATCTGATGAAGGTGTCAATGTGACACCGAAAGTGCTCATGTGTTTTTAAACTGTATATAGACTTCATTTTTTAGCTGAATAAATATCATCGTGCAACAAGACGGATTTCTTTTAATACTAGTACTTTTGCTAGTAACTTACCTTCTATTACTGGTAATAACATTCTGTAAAAATATTTGAATTCAGTATAAAATTTCCTTTAAAATGATGTATATTAATATGTATTCATGACTTTACCATTATTATAAGTTGACTTCAAACTTCAAAAATTTACTTTTGGTCTACTGCTGCAGGACTTTTGGCCACGACTAATTCTCAAAAGGTAACCTCACAGAAGGATACTTTTCTTTTTAAATATGTCAGCAACCCCACCTTTTTGTAAACTGGCTGATTTGCCACAGAATGACTCAGTTGCCCAGCTAAGTCAGCATTTTCCAACAGATGTGGATCCCATTATGTGGGTAATTATACTTTTTGCAGACAAGTATAACCCCCAAACAAATACTGCTACTATGCCCTCCGAGCTATCAATGAGAAAAGATATTTATGTGCTGTCAGCTGATACAGCAACAGGGAATACTCAAAGCTTAATTCAGTTGGTCCAATATAGTGTTCACCCTAGAAACTGAAAAGGGCAGGGTAATTTTCTGAAAAAGGGCACATTTGTATAAAAAAAGGGGCGGGGCTCGTTATGTGTGCAAAATGTTGCAAGATCTGGAAAAAGGGCACTTTGTGATGACAACAGGTCATATCTGGAAGAAAGAGCACATTTTTTTCAAAAAGGTGCATTTTATGTATGCATGCTCATAGCTTCAGACAATGCTACCCCACCTCCCCGAAATCAACCTTTGACCCTGTTCTCATCTTAAACATAATACCATTACATACAGTGGTGAAGTAGGAATTTTTTCTTTCAACAACAAGCTCTATGGTTTTGTATTTTTTTTTTTTTTTTTGCATTTAATATATTTTTTCATGAAAACCAAAGAATGTAAATTAAAATTGATTTCAATATATTGAAATGGTTTCATTAACAACATTCATTTACTGAATAAGATCATCAGATTTACTTTTTTCCATTACCAGAAGAACGTAACATTCTTTTAGTTGCCTATTTCATGGATAAAAAGAAAGTAAATATGCTTCTTACCATACTTCTAATCAATGGATTATTAAATACACGAAAACACACATTAAAATTATTTGAAGGTAATTATTTATTTGAACCAAACAATTGAAGAAAAAAAAAACTTGCTTCTATCCGGCGTTTTGCTGCCATGGGGGGGGGGTAGCATTTAATTTGATGGCCAACAAATTACCCTTTGATTTCTAACTGGAGTTGAATTCACTGGTAACCGAGATAAAACCATGAAATTAATCTTTTCTTTTGAACCATCCAGTATTTTGCTGCTTCACGAGAACAAACTTCACCATTCAATTTGATTACAGTCTAAAAATGATTGTTTTAAGCACAGATGATAATGTTCCGTGATTTTCAGAATTTTCTTACCAAGCTACATATTCTTTTTTTGGTTGTTGTTGTTAATTTTTATTTTTTTCTTCATTTCACTTTGTGATTATATTCTTATTTTTTGTTCTTAATATCTTGCAATTAGTGAAAAAGAGAGACTTGATATTTTCTAAGAATTTTTCCTAACGAAATGCATGTTTCTAACAGTCTCTTCAAAACCAACCAATCATTATAGTAAACATTTTGCCCCTTCAACTTTTCAAAGCGAAATTCAATTTTAAAATTGGTACTTAATCTGTTCATGATAGCACCTGCCATTTCCATTACCCATAAAATTATAATGCAGAGTGAACAATGCAGTATCGATTTTTTACATTTAATTTCACTTAAAGCATGTTTTCTCAATCTGTAGTAACATTTTGTTGTATTAAGAGCGGAGCAAAAATATTTTAGTTTTTTTAAAACAAAATTAAAGTTCCAAAGACGCTACGTGCCACCGTGTAGAGGACACGCAACTCAACTGGGGGCGAAAGACAGCGATGGAAAGTTAAAGTTCCGATTTTGAACTTGTTTTGTTAACAAAAGTAATAAAATTATTGCTCTTCTTTTTCTGTTGATAAGCAGGAAGTAGTATCAATGCGAAAGCTTGCATTTTCGGGAAAAGTAAAAGCGAGCTGCTGAAGTTGGTTAGTGACACATCACAGTTCCAGCTGAAGCTCAAATGTCCATATCGTTACTTCGTGCTTAAACTTCAAAGAGGGAAAAACTGTCTCCCCTTTCTTGAAGAGTGAATCTATAAATAGATCATACCCACTTATTTACTGAGCAAAGCACTTTTTATCCATGTGTGAGTTGGATGATAGAAAATGCCTTGCAAATTTATAGGAGTCTTTTGAAAAATGCAAATAAATTCTTTAGTAATGAAAAATTAATTTGACCACTAGACCGTGCGGAGAGACCAATTTCCAAGACTGGCGAGTAAAGGAAGTTTTCCTACCGGCCACTCTGTTTTATCCAGTCGCCATGCGGGTAGTGGTGAGCACTAATTTTTATCTTTACTTGGAACCAGCAGTCCTAAATTAGGAACGGGTGACTGTTTATAGCCCTTTGAGTTGCTCACGGTGGTAATTAAAACAAAAAACAAATTTTGCAATTTCTACGAGATCTTGTTAACTGTAAGGTTTGCGGATATCTGCACGTAGCAAGACAGTTACACGGGTACATTTGTGACTGACGCTGCGATTATGGGCATGGCAAGCTGCCAGAACGGCAACGGCAAGGGCAATACGAGACCAAGGACAGGGTAAAATTTAGGGGAGGCAGCTAGCATTTTACCAGTCCAAAAAGGGGGCAGGGCGAATTTTAACATGTCAAAAATGGGCAGGGCGCTGTGCCCTGCTAAAACTATCTAGGGGGAACACTACAATAACATGCACTGATTTGAAGTTGTAATGAAACAAACTGATGTAGCACATCTCCTCTGACATGAAGAGGTGATCATTCAATTGCAAGGAAATTTTCTACATGTGAAAAACATGTTTTCATACTATAGTGTTTGCTCTAGATTCTTTTTACAGCTGAGTGGCAAGAAATTTTAACTGGGTGGTACTTTTAATGACCCCTGCCTCAATCAAGAAAAAAAAAGGGGGATGTTGTTTGACAATTTGGCTATATGATTAACATATCTTTACTGCAGAATACAATATTCTGTAGTTTATTATATTTTCTCACACATTATGATTAGTTCCTTTTTTACGCTTTCAACCGTAGGTTGAAGAAGCGTATATGCTCCAGCTTTGTCCGTCCGTCTGCCCGCACGATAACTGGCGTAAAAATGGTTCGATTTCGATGAAATTTTAGTATGTGGTAGGGGACCACCTGGGGACGAACCCTATTGAAAATGGGACAAATGGGGTCAAAGGTCACGACGTAGAAGCGGGATCCATTCCAATTGCACTTATGCGTCATAACTTACGTGAATATGGTTCGATTTCAATGAAATTTTACTATGTGGTGGGGAACCGCCCGGGGACGAACACTATTCAAAATGGGTGAATTGGGGTCAAAGGTTAGGACATAAGAGCGGGATGCATTCCATTGCCCTTATGCGTCATAACGTGCGTAAAAATGGTTCGATTTTGACGAAATTTCAGTATGTGGTAGGGGACCACCTGGGGACAAACCCTATTGAAAATGGACGAAATGGGGTCAAAGGTCAGGACATAGGACTGCGATCCATTCCATCGCCCTTATCCCATCCATATTATTAAGGTGGACGTCAAGTAATTTTGCTTCCTATACTTACAATGGAAAAATTTTGTACACATTTCCTTCACAATTAATGTGTTCTCAAGGATGAAAATTTGAACATCGATTAAAATAACTTCATTTTATAATTTTGAATACTTAATATTTTCTAAAACATAACCACAATTACATTAAAAATCAATAACTTTTCTTTTGGTGGTATTGAAACCAGAAAAAGGATGGCGCGACCTGTACTTTGATGACATCAGTAGACAAACAAATGTTGGATTGCATAATTATGGTTATGTTTTAGAAAATATTAAGTATTGCAAGTTATAAAATGAAGATATCTTAATCGATGTTCAAATTTTCATCCTTGGGAACGCATTAATTGGGAAGAAAATGTGTACAGAAATTTTTCCATTCGAAATACAGGAAATAAAATTACTTGACGTTCACCTTAAAGGAGCAATTCTTGTATGCATGTAAATTTTATTTTGAAAACGGCTCTAAGGATTTTTATGAAAGTCGTTAACCTACCGTTTTCTGGTACTAGAAAGCGATTTAGCTTGATCTAGACTTTAGGAAAATTTGTTTAGTGGGTTTTATGACGTCACACTCTTGCGGGCAGATAGTCGCGATTCCCATCTGCCTCATTACGTCACGCGTTGTGTGCGTATGATCGTCCGCACGATAACTCGCATAAAAATCGTTCGACTTCGATGAAATTTTAGTATGTGGTAGGGGAACACCTGGGAAGGAACCTTATTGAAAGTGAACGAAATGGGGTCAAAGGTCAGGACATAGAAGCGGGATCCATTCCACTGCTCTTATGCGTCATAACTAATGTAAAAAAGGTTCAATTTTGATTGGATTTTAGTATGGGGTAGGGGACTACCTGGGGACAAACCCTATTGAAAATTGGCAAAATGGGGTCAAAGGTCAGGACATAGGAGCGGAATCACTTCCATCACCAATATGCGTCATAAGTTACGTAAAAATGTTTCGATTTGGATGAAATGTTAGTATGTTGTAGGGACTTACCTGGGGACGAATCCTAATGAAAATGGGCGAAATGGGGTCAAAGGTTAGGACACAGAAGCGGGATCTATTTCATAGACCTTATGCATCATAACTTACATAAAATTGCTTCGATTGCGACAAAACTTTATCATGTTATTTCGGAGGTATACTGAACTAGTTCTGTTGAATATCATCGAAATGGAATCAAAGGTCATGGCACAGGAGTGAGATTTATTCCACAGCCATTTTCCTCATAACTTGAGTAATAACTTGAGTAATGATTTCTAGTATGTTGGAAAGCGCATCATAATCAATGCATTGCATGATTTTACTAACTTGTTTCATGAAGCACAATGACATACCACATTGTTAAAAATTGTAATTGTAAACATAAATTGTAATTATAAGCAAAAGTTCAGTATAGCAATAGCTTACTGCACTAGTTTCTTGACCAAGTACATGACATCATTAGAAGTGACTTCTAAATATAATACAGTATGGTGCTGCAAATTCTGTCATTACAGTCCAAAAGTAGGATTTCACAAAAGCAATAATAAAGTGTTACATAAAAATATGTTCGATAGTCAGATCAAGCAGGCAAGGATTATAGTAGTCACATTTGGTATGTATATGCTTGCAACTGTTGAATCCATTACGTAATATTTGTACAACAGTCATGTCTTTTATTATGGATATTTATAATTGTAGAGTGATGAACTAAAAGGATAAACATCAGTCGAACAATGACTGGAAGTAAGGTATGTTAGGCCTAAAAACGTAATGATATGTTAAAAGATGTTACACCTTGAGGACTAAAAATTTCAAAAAGAAAACACCTGAAACCAAGTACAACATCATCATCTTATCGTAGCTATCTTCAGACTAGTTTCGGCTTATAGCGTTTAAGCTTTCATCAGTGAGTCAGTTGTTCATGCTAACTAATTAGCTATCGATGTTGCTAGACGCTTTTCCACTGCCAGTGTGCCAAAACTAGTCTGAAGATAGCTACGATAAGACAATGTTGTACTTCATTGGTTTCAGGCGTTTTCTTTTCGAAATTTTTAGTCCTCAAGGTAACATCTTTTAACATATCATTACGTTTTTAGGCCTACGATACCTTACTTCCCGCCATTGTTTGACTGATGTTTATCCTTTTAGTTCATCACTCTACGATTGTAAATACCCATAATACAAGAGATAACTGTTGTACAAATATTACGTATTGGATTCAACAGTTGCAAACATATATGTACCGAATGTGACTACTGTAATTCTTGCATACTTGATCTGACTATCGAACATATTTTTTGTGCAACCCTTTATTATTGCTTTTGTGATATCCTACTTTTGAACTGTAATGACGGAATTCGCAGCAACATACTGTATTATATTTTAGAAGTAACTTCTAACGACGTCATGTACTTGATCAAGAAAGTAGTGCGGTAAGCTATTGCTACATTCAACTTTTGCTTATAATTACAATTTATGTTTACAATTACAATGTTTTACAATGTGGTACAGCATTGTGCTTCATGAAAAAAGGAGCTAATCATAACATGTGAAACAGTATAATAAACTACAGAATATTGTATTCTGCAGTAATGATTTCTTATTAAGCATCTTTAGTGGTGGGATAGGCATTGATGTAACATACATATTAGAAAATTGTACATAAATGATAAAAAATGAGTACTTACTACTAAACCATATTCAATATAGATTTCACCATTATTTATGGTGTTTGTGGGAATAAGTTTTCCACTCTTACTATTATGTACATTATAAAAACATTCATTAAAGGAAATTTACCTGGGCAGTAAAGAAAATTAGCTGGGTGGGCCACCCAGTAATAAGACTCCAGGGAGAACATTAAACTATAAAATCACATGCTGTGGTGTATTTTTACCTTTAGCATGAACATTATTAAAATCTTTTGGTGCCCCCACAGACTAGCACCTGGTGGAAACTGCCCCCCCCTTCTCGCTATGCCTCTGGTGATATAACTGGCAAAAGGTATCAAAACTATCCCACAGTTTGCTTTTCAACTGATTTGGATTCCTTCCATCACTTTATTGTTGCTTCAGTTGTAATATAAGGCTTAGTGATTCATGATAATGCATTTTGTAGGTAAAGCACACATATCTTGAGTTTTACTTGGCACAAATTATCCAATAGTTTTCTGACCTGTCAGTTATATCATAACTACACTCCCTCTTTGTCATCAGAGTTGCAGCTACGGATGACCTATTATCTGCAACAGGCAGTGGTCTCAATCATTACACAAATGTAAATGAACCAAAGCTTTACTACTCATCATGTTTGTAATATTTTTAACAAACTTATAAGCATAAAAAACAAACTGCAATGTTATTCCTCTACTGGAAATATTAGTTTAAGCAACAATGAGTGCAAAATATTACTAATAAATCAGTTCACATATAATAAATATATAACCTATAAATTGAATGCTTCCAAGCAAAGGCAAAGGCAAAAAAGAACATGTCACTGCAAAATTCATTTTTTTGTTCAGTTACTTCCATTTGATTAAAAGGGCAACAGGAAATATTAATCTTTCATCAAGAGTCACAGGTTCCAAAGAAGAGAGAAGGAGAGAAAATATAATACCCATATGCAGCTTTAATCCTAGGAGTTAATGACATTGTGGTACCTCTAATTATTTGCCTTATGTGACAGAGTTGAATTTGAGTGTTTCATAAAGGTAATCTGTTTATATTTGAATATAAAAACTTCATTAACATATTACTTACTCAAATATAACAAAAATTATCTCTACAAAACCTATAAATTCAATTCTTTCACTGTAAGATAATACGTCTCCATGAAATGAATAAAAGTTCAATTTAGTACAGTACATTTACAATATTTTCAACATGGAAGACTGTTCTATACCATTTGAATTATATTAATTTCATATCATGATAAATTTCTATACATTAAGAATACAATAAAAGCACACAAAACTGGATACTTTTCACAACGGTACATGAAAAATGGCATTCACTGTCAATTCGTGCCCTGGAAATAAAAATAAACGGCACATACTTTTTACAAAACAAAAACACATTCACTGTCAATTTGTGTGATGCTAATGCTTATATATTCAGTCAGACACAGTGAGGATGCAGGATTTGTCATTTTTACGTAGGACTTCCGTCCACAGGGAGTAGAGTTTAGGTCCCAGCCACCTACAGCGAGATCGCCTTTTGGGCAGGACACAGAAACGGAAGGAATGAGAGCAAGTCTAGCGACTTTGACAGAACAGTTTGTAGTGAGATTAGAGTACAGTAGATGGCGCCACCGTACAAGTACGATATGGCACATAGATGGGTGAGAGAATTTCAGGGGGGACATAGGAAAGGATACCCATTTTACCAGTGGGTCCAGCCTGGGGGCCGTCACTTTACGTGCTCGTCCGATGCACGTCGGATATTCAGTGATTGTTAGTAAATCACACCATCTCTGAAAGATCAGCCCAGGCTTGAACCTGGGGACCCAGCATCGACAGTCTGAAACACTAACCACTTAGCCATCCGCGGCATTGTGATGCTAATGAAAACAGGCACTACTTAAATAGCAGATTACATTTACAGAATTTTCCACCAGCAAAACACTAAGTACCCTTTTAGTTATATTAATCTCAGATAACATGCATCCATACATTAAATGTAAGAAACATAAAATTAGATACTGTTTAAAAACATGCATCTGCTGCATATTAATTCCATGGAAATAAAAGAGGATAAAGCTTTGGTGAAACAACTCCATTGACAGGGACAAATGATCTACAAGTTTGCCATACTAGGGGTGGGGATCATTTCTGCCATGTCTTAAAGCTGCTTCATACAACCACACATAAAAGTGAATGCAGTACATACTACATTCACTGTTAATTTTGAGCCAAGGAAATTAAAAAGGACAATATTCTTTTTTTCTAAAAAACACCTTGTCCCTATTGTTTCAGTTTGACTTTTATTTTATGGAGATAACTAGAATAAATTTTTATTACAGCTCAAAATTTTGGGTTGCACTCCAAACTTGTCAGACCAGCTCAGAAAAATAGATGCTGTCACTTGTGCTGGTAATGCTTAGCCTTTCTGATCATCATTTATTTCAATGTAAAATAAAAGTCAAATCTAAATGATAATTACATCATTATGATTTGCATGATTTCAAAACTGTATCCATTTCGTCTCTAGTCGCAGATTCAATTATTTATTTTTTTTGGATTTATTATAATTTAAATTTTTATGTTGATTAGCATGATTATGTAAGAGCTATCTTGAACTTTGCTTTAAAAAATAAATATAATACCAGTTCCACTAACTGATACAGAATGAGACCACAAGGTATGGGGAAA
The DNA here is from genome assembly GCA_039090855.1 of Macrothele yani. NCBI lineage: Eukaryota > Metazoa > Arthropoda > Arachnida > Araneae > Macrothelidae > Macrothele > Macrothele yani. The sequence goes on from CM077016.1 coordinate 76,433,208, forward strand.
ATGGTTCTTTACCCTGGGCTTACTATTTGATAACCTTATTCATTTGCCCAGTTCACAAACTTTCACAGAAAACCGCCCTCTAGCTCAAAATCAACAGTGAATGTCACCATTTATTGATGTGCAGTGTACAAAAGTCAAATATATATAATTTTATATGCCCATGTCTTACGCTTAATTACCAAAAATCATGTTAATAATATTTCAAAGTATAAGCACTTTGAAATATTATTAACATTAAGATCAATCTGAAATATTAACTTTCACATCACTTGAAGGTAACACTAGACATGACTCAACCAAAAGAACATGCAGCATTCAGGAGTGGCTACAGCACTGTAAATCATATCCATGTACTGAGAGAACTAATTGAAAGAACAAGAGAATATGAACTCCCATTATGCATGGCTTTTATTGATTATGAAAAGGCCTTTAGATTCCGTGAAACCATCAACAGTTACAATGGCTTTGAAATCCTGCGCTATTGAAGATGCATACATTAGCATTATTAATAACACCTATGAAAATGCAAGTGCAAAAGGTTTGGATATTTAAGAATACAACTCAAATAAGAATTGGAAAGGGAGTGAGACCAAGTAACATCATATCTCCCAAGTTCTTTGATGCCACATTGCAAAATGTCTTTCAACCATTGAACTGGGAAAGCAAAGGGATAAAGATTAATGGAGATTACTTAACTCACCTTCGTTTTGCTGATGACATAGTCATCTTTTTTTTTTTTTTTTTTTGATTGGAGGTTTAACGACCACCGTGAGCAACTCAAATGGGCTATAAGCAGTCGCCCGTCCCTAATTTTGGGTCACTGGTTCCAGGGAAGGGAAAGAGCCAGTGCCGTAAGACAAACACAACATCCATGCCTGACCGGGATTCGAACCCGGACCCCTTACGGACGAATGATCAGAGGCCAACGCCTTAGACCACTGCGCCACCGGGGCGGCTAGTCATCTTTGCAACTACCCCTTCAGATCTGCAGAGTATGATCCAAGAACTTGCTCACAACAGTAAAGAAGTGGGATTAAAAATGAACTTTTAAAAGACAAAAGTGATGTACAATGCTTTTACAAGAGATTTATCAATTGATGTGAAAAAGCTTGAACAACCAATACCTACATTTATCTAGTGAGGGTCACATTGATGAAGAAATTAATCGACGTGTAAAACTTGGTTGGAGAGCTTTTGGAAGAAATAGTACAATTTTTAAGAGCAGTATGCCATTGTCTTAAAAGAAAAAGTGTTTAATCAATGCATCCTGCCAGTGCTTACATATGGAGCAGAGACATGGACCTTAACTAAAAAAGACATACAAAGACTGCAGACAACCCAAAGAAGCATGGAGAGGTGCATGCTTGGTGTAACTAGTAAAGATAAGAAGAGGAACTTGTGGATAAAGAAAATGACAGGAGTGGACGGCATCATGACCAGAGTGAAATCACTGAAATGGCAATGGGCCGGACATAGTGCCAGAAAAACGGACTACCATAAATTTAGACTGGATTCCAAGGGACAGCAAAAGACCCCATGAGAGATGGTTGGATGAAATTCGAAAGTATGCTGGAGTGACATGGAGGAGATGGGCTTAATACAGACAATTGTAGAAGAAACTTTGGGAGACTATCTAGCACCAGCAGTGGATTGATAATGGTTGATGGTGATGATTTCAAAGTGACTGTGATTTGCACTCATGGATATACATTTCCTAAAACTTTTGTTCACACTATAATGAGAATTTTTAATCGTGGTTTTGCAGTCATGATTCATGAGAAATTCAAATGGAACATTGCTTCATCTTACATGTAATATTTTCATCTTCAAATAGTACTAAAATGATTAAAAAATATTTTAGCTTGTAAAAATAATGATACACTGATGCACAAATGTCACATTATCCATCCCAGATTTTAAAGTTAACGATGCAGCTGGCTTTTTCAATGTTCCATTTGAATTTCTCACTATGGTTAATTACTGTGGCACATTAACTCCATAGAAAAGATAAAAAGTGAGAGCAATTATTTTTGAATGTTGAAGCCACCAAAAACAACAATAAAATCTACTAACACTCACTCACAGGTTTTTTTAAGAACTATTCAAGTTAGTAAGTTCTAAATATGAAACTTGAGCTCTGGCTTTGTGATCAAAATCAGAAAAGCTAGAACTTGAAGTTTAGAATTAGCTTCAATATACGGAATTAATGAAACCAGAAACCTTAAAAAACATGGCTTCATCCCACATCTAACATTTTAATCTTCAAAACGGGATGAAACTGATTAAAAGTAATTTCATCATGGGGGAAATGATATATTTTCATAATACAACATTATTACCAGTTCTAGCTCAAAATTCATAACTTCACGACGCTGCTGTTTTAAAATTTTAACGGTTTCGTGGTCACAGATGTACTACTGTCAATTATTATTGCATCAGCAAGATATAAAATGAGTGAAATGCTAGTTTTTACATACACAATCTACAACAAAAGACAAAACCTACTAACATAAACAGTTTTCTTCGGTAACTGCTTCAAACAAGAAATTTTAATTCAGGTTACGGTAATCAATGAGTGCACAGAAGGCAGAGATCTATCGAATTTCAACCTACAGGAATTTTTAAAGGATATGGATCAACCTATAAAACCAATAGAAAATATCAAAAGTTTAACAATTAAAAGTAAAATATTTAATTATTATCATTAACATAGCTAAAAATTTCACCTTTTAAAGCTCACCAACTTCGACACCAGCAGACGACAATACACCTGCTGAGAGCCGACAGAGGAGCAAACAACAAGTGCAAACAACACAACTCATGGAGGTAGGAATAAGAGGAGGCGCTGTCGCCAACTCTTCCCATGTTGGCAAAGTGAAGCCGAATTTATACGCTTCCGCGGTGAAAGTAGTACCGTCAGCTTTGGCGTGCTTACCCTCAAGATGCAAAAGCGGACGATTTTCCGTAGGAAAGCATTAGTGAGACACTGTTCGTTTTCTTAAGATTTTACATTGTCTTAAAGTATAAGCGGAATGGAAAAGCAGTGGAATAAGTTTAAGACACTCTTAGGCTTACACGAAAGGAATTTTAGTACAAAAACTTAGATTTTCATGGAGGAAAAGAGATCTAAAAAAACGTCTTCGTAACGACTGAGACGTATATGAACTGACGATTTAAAATGTGTTTAGATTAAACGTAATCTTATAAAGCGTTTAAAATCTTTCTCTGTCTTAGCGGATTATCACAAAATATTGTTTATCATAGAAATAGTAACGGTCGAACTTCAGATAATTTGTATTATGAGTGAATTTTTCAAAAGATCGCGCTTTAAAGGGAGGGAACACTTTTACCCTGTTGTCAGGAGGAAAATTAAAGTAAACGACATTCCACGTACGTTTTACTTGAAGAGCAATTGCGGGTGCTCTTAAGTAAATAAACAAGGGGAGGGGAGAATATTCTCATTGAACATCATTATTTAAAAAAAGCAAAAGTCCATAAAATATCTAGATTTTATTTCCAAGCCTTTATAGAAAAAACGGGGAATCGGCGAGCTTGTTGAACGAAATTTAAAAAACTCGGACGCAAAATATGACGTTACTGTACTTTCATTTTATTTTTTATAATTGCTTTAAGCACTTGACTGATTTTAGTTTCTTCTGATGGAGGTAGGAAATTCCTACTGGTTTGGTTAGAACTGTGGTGGACTTCAAAAGATATAAATGTGAATAACTTCAAAACTAGAAGGAATGTAATAGGCAGCCCCGGTGGCGCAGTCCTCTGATCATTCGTCCGTAAGGGGTCCGGGTTCGAATCCCGGTGAGGCATGGATGTTGTGTTTGTCTTACGGTCCTGGAACCAGTGACCCCAAATTAGGGACGGGCGACTGCTTATAGCCCATTGAGTTGCTCACGGTGGTCGTTAAACCTCCAATCAAAAAAAAATGTAATAGCCTTAATAGGAAGGGAACTTTTTTCGGGGGGAGGGGGTATATTTTTAAAAGGGTGCAGTTTCAAAATATAGCAAGAAAATATACAATTTATTAGTTTGTGTAAATAGGATTTACAAGTCCTGCTAATAGTAAAGGAAATCTGAGTTGATAAAATGTCTTGGTAAAAACAGATTTACAAAAGCAGCAGAAATAATTCCCACAGTAGATCTCTTTAAAAATAAATCCAACTGCATTCAAAATATTATACTTCTTATCATCATCATCATCATCATCATTGTCAACCATTATCAATCCACTGCTGGACGAAGGTCTCCCCAAGTTTCCTCCACAACGGTCTGTCTTGTGCCAGTCTCCTCCATGTCATACTTCTTATACACATCACTATTAACAGAGACACATTCATAATGTAATAAGTTAATAGCTTTTAAGTAGTAAATGAAACAGATGTATGTATATATTAAGGATTTTTAATTTGGTTTCTGAAATATATATACCATTTATGAGCAAGGTTATATTTATTAATAAAGAATGCATTGAGGATAAATCCTGCAGTTTGTTGCTAGCACACCATACGTTTAAGAAAAGGAAAATCTGCTCACATAAGGTGTGGTTAATAAACACAACAGCCGCCCCGGTGGCGCAGTGGTCTAAGGCGCTGGCCTCTGATCATTCGTCCGTAAGGGGTCCGGGTTCGAATCCCGTCAGGCATGAATGTTGTGTTTGTCTTACGGCACTGGCTCTCTCCCTTCCCTGGAACCAGTGACCCTAAATTAGGGACGGGCGACTGCTTATGGCCCATTGAGTTGCTCACGGTGGTCGTTAAACCTCCAATCAAAAAAAAAATCAACACAACAAGGTGATTCATTTTAGCTCTAATGACAGAGAACATTGCTAACAGCAACCCATATGCTAATGCACATTTAACCTACATTTTATGGCCACAAAAATTAATAGAGAACTAATCAGAAGTGTATGCGAAATATAGAAGTGCAAATTTTCTGCCATCAGACTGATATCCATGTAACATCTCCAGTACGAAAATCTGATTTCCAAAAATAATATTGAACTTTAAATCTTGAACTTCTTACAACAGCATTTTTCATCTAATTAGTTAAGTAATAAAGTTTTCACTCAAGTTATTGGTTTTCTATAACTATACATTTTTATTATCATCATCATCATTGTCAACCATTATCAATCCACTGCTGGACGAAGGTTTCTCCAAGCCTCTTCCACAGCCGTCTGTCTTGCGCCAGTCTCCTCCATGTTACTCCCGCATACTTTCGAATTTTATCCACCCATCTTCCATGTGGTCTTCTTCTGTATCTTTTCCATCGATGGAGAGTCGAAATTTTTTCTAAAATTTCGACTCTCCATCGATGGTCTGTCCTTCTGGCAGTATGTCCAGCCCATTGCCATTTCAGGGATTTTACTCTGATCATGATGTCTTCCACTCTTGTCATTTTTCGGATCCACGAGATCCTCTTCTTATCTCTCCTGGTTACACCAAGCATGCACCTCTCCATGCTGCTCTGAGTTGTCTGCAGCCTTTGTATGTCTCTTTTAGTTAAGGTCCACGTCTCTGCACCATACGTAAGCACTGAAAGGATGCATTGATCAAACACTTTTCTTTTGAGACATAATGGCACATTGCTCTTGAAAATTATGCAGTTTCTTCCAAAAGCTCTCCAGGCAAGTTTTGTACGCTGATTAATTTCTTCATCAATGTGACCCTCACTTGATATCTGCTGTCCAAGATAAACGTGCGCATCTGTTATCTCCAGCTTTTCTCCATCAATCGATAAATCTTCATTTCTTGTAAAAGCATTGTACATCACTTTTGTCTTCTGAAAGTTCATTTTTAATCCCACTTCTTTACTGTTGTGAGCAAGTTCTTGGATCATACTCTGCAGATCTGAAGGGGTAGTTGCAAAGATGACTACGTCATCAGCAAAACGAAGGTGAGTTAAGTAAGCTCCATTAATCTTTATCTCTTTGTTTTCCCAGTTCAATGATTGAAAGACATTTTGCAATGTGGCATTAAAGAGCTTGGGAGATATGGTGCCACCTTGTCTCACTCTCTTTCCAATTCTTATTTGAGTTGTATCCTTAAATATCCAAACCTTTGCACTTGCATTTTCATAGATGTCATTATTAATATTAATGTATGCATCTTCAACATCGCTGGATTTCAAAGCCATTGCAACTGCTGATGGTTTCACTGAATCAAAGGCCTTTTCATAATCGATAAAAGCCATGCACAATGGAAGTTCATATTCCCTCGCTCTTTTAATTAGTTCTCTCAGAACGTGGATATGATCTATAGTGCTGTAGCCACTCCTGAATCCAGCTCGTTCTCTCGGTTGATCCATGTCTAGTGTTACCTTCAAGGGGTGTGAAAGAACTTTAGTGAAGATTTTATAAACCACTGATAGGAGGCTGATAGGTCTGTAGTTCCTGAAATCCTCAATGTCACCTTTTTTATGTAGCAGGATCATTGTAGCGTTGTTCCAATCCTCAGGAATCTTCCCATTATTAAGGCATCGAGTGAAAACTTGGGCGAGTACTGTTTCAATTTCTCCACTTGCTTCTTCTATGATGTCTACAGTAATTCCATATTCTCCTGGAGCTTTTCCCCGCTTCATGTTCTTGATTGCATGTGCAACTTCTGCTGGGAGGACTGGAAGAACTCTGGTACTGGTACCTTTCATGATGTCTGGAGTACATGTATCATCCCTTTCATATAATTTGGAGTAGAAATCTTTCACTCTTGTCAAAATTTCACCTCTATTTCTTGTTACAGAACCATGTTCTTTTCTCAGTGCCATAATCTGTTTTCCTCCCTTACTGAGATGTCCCTTTGCTATCTTTAGGCTTTGATTGTTTTCAATTGCTTTCCTTACTAGTTCACAGTTGAATTTCCTTACGTCTTCAGTGATACTTTTTCGTACTCTCTTGCATAGCTCTATATATTCCATTTTGGAAGTCACATCTTCTTTAGTTGTCCTCATCTCTCTTCTTTTTGAATCAACATTTTGGTTTTTCCTGACAATTTGTTCACATGCAGCTTGTTCTTAGACCCAGCTAATCTTGTTGCTGTTTCCAAAAGTTCTTTGGCTACTTTTCTGTTAACTTCAGAGATGTCCACTTATTCTGATATTAGACCTTCTTGAGCAGAGAATATCTTCCTCAGTTCCATGTTGAAGGTATTATGATGATTTTTAAGGTTGGTTATGTCAATACATCTTGTTTGTCTTATGAGCTTGCCACGTTCGCGTTTAGTGTTGAGGTGCATTTTACATCACACTAACCTATGGTCACTACCTGTGTTGAACTTGTTCAGCACACTGCAGTCTTCCATGACAAATTTCTTGTTACACATAATAAAATCAATTTCACTTGTCCATCCATTGGGATGCCTCCATGTACATTTCCTTTGCGGCTTTTTCTTGAAAAAGGAGTTCATGATAAAAAAAGACCCTTCTGCCTCTGCAAACTCTACGAGAGTATTTCCATGCTGGTTTCTGTTGCCGTGACCGAATTTACCTACTAAAGTTTCATTCTGTTGCTGTTGCCCTATTTTTGCATTGAAATCTCCCATAATTATCTTTAAGTGCTGCTTGCCTTTATTATTTAGATGACGAATTTCCTCATAAAATTCTTCAATTTCTTCTTCAGGATGACTTGTGGTGGGTGCATAAGTTTGAATAATCTCAGACAGGTATCTTCTCGAGAGTTGGATAAAGAGTCGTGCAGCTCTGTCAGAGGATTTTTCAACTTTTAGAACTTTATCCTTGAGTTTCTTGTTTATTATAAATCCAACACCACTAGTTCTGCCAGTATCTGCCCCAAGATAGTAGAAGAGATGTCCACTTTTCAGGTCAATGAGATCTTCTCTTTTTCTCCTTACCTCACTTAGCCCGATGATGTCCCACTTGATCCTTTATAGTTCCTCTTCCAATTCAAGAAGCCTTGAATCAGAAGATAGGGAGCATCCATTATACGTAGCCCAGGTCAGCATCAGACGGCAGCCTAGTCCGGTCCTCCGGGGATTCTTAGCACCCTCTGCCTTCATGTTGCACTGGCCATTGCCTTGGCCAGGTACATTCCAGCGCCGGAGACTGAGTCATTTTGGAGGGGTTTGGCCATAACTCACCACGCTGGCCAAGCGGTTGGTGAGTTTGGGATAGCATTTCCTCTAATCCCGATGGTATTGTTATACCGCTATTGGCGGTCATCAGTGCCCCTTTAGTGGGAACAAGATGCACCACGAGAAGGCGGGATTGACATTTGTCAAGGAGAAGCTCTGATGTTGCGCATCACCTGACCTTACATTTCTATATATAGTAATTAATATAATATATTCATAAAGGCATTTTACGCTGTTTTATTTTTACCACAGCTGAATATAGGGTTTTCTCCATTTCTGACAGCCAAAAGCATAGCTGTGAGCTGCATTTCATGGTAATTATGTACATTGCAAGCTGTGGAAAATATAATACATCGGTACTATCATTTCCTAATGGGAGTTCAATATACCTCTAGTTATACAAGACAAAAGAGAGTGAGCTAATTAGAACATGGATAAATATTACATGTTGATGCCCACCAGGGGTGTTGACTTCACCAAATTATTATTGAGGGGCAGGTGTGAAGATATCATACATGGCAGGGGCACGTCTCTTTCATTGTCAGGAAGGAAAAAGAAAGAGCCAAATGATAAACTACAAGTTTTGACATATATTTTAAAACACAAAATTTGTAACTGCTCATCATCAAATGAACAAGGAAGCAGAAATATTATTTTGGTCAATATTAATATTTTAAAAATGAAATTTAGCCTGTGATTTAACAAAAATATCCAGTGAGATTTTATTTCTAAATGTTTATAAAAAAAATATGAGAAATTAGCTGGGTTACTTAAAGCACAAGAAGCATGAAAAATAAATACGCGTAGATAAATAAAGGCAATAAAGGTTATAGTTTCTGTATTTTTATTTATTTTATTTTTGATAATTGTTTTAATTATTTATCACATATTACGAGACCATGTCAAATACAATACAGGGCTGGCAATCCAGTTTCTTACAAATGAGCAATGCTAAATATAAAAAAGTTTTATTTTGTTATTTATTAAATTTTCGAAAATAAATCACTTTGGCCTCATAAGTTGGATCTTGGTCCATTCTATGAGGCCAAAGTGAATATTTAATTAAACAGGACACAAAATATTGAGGGCGCACTGCCCCCCAGTAAAATTATTGGAGGGGCGAGATTAACCTTGCCACCCCCATAGTCGACACGTATGATGCCCACACAAATGTAAAACTTCCTACAGAAATGTAAAATGTTTGCAAGAAAAGAAAAAAGAAAAAGAAGCTTACCCACAGTATTTGTAGTCAGAACTTCAAATCTGCTTACTGCTGCAATTCATACCATTAAAAAGAAATGCTTGCAGGGGAAATTTATATGTAAATCCACTACAAAATACTTTTCTCAAATAGTCAAATCTCATCTGCAGTGACCATTAGCTGCGCTGCTGCAAAATGTTGTCCTTCATATATAATGTGTGCCTCAGTAAGTACGTGTGTCTGTCCTCTTGAAAGGCTTAGTCTTTCAGTTGTGATGGGAAGACTAAAAAAGAAGGGTGGGGGGAAGTATGGATACACAACAAGAAGAATACCCCAGAATATAAAATAAAGTCCTAAAATACAAGAAATCTGTAACAACTACCAAAGCATTGGGTACAAGAGATTTGCATACATACATATCATTAAGCTATTCTCCGAGATTCAGAGGTTATCTCCTCAAAGAAAGACCGTCCGTCAAGTAAACATTTAACTGATGGAACTAGAATTTACTTACTGTTGGTGTATCAAATTTCTCTATTTACAATTATCTTGGCACACGGCTTGAGCTTCATCATGTCACACATGAAACTTTTTGTACTTAATACTCATCTTTTTCTTAAGCAGACATTTCTGAATCTGGTCCTCCCATGATTTCCTTGGCCTTCATTTACCTTTCTTTTCAGCCACTTGGGCTGAAAAAATTCTCTTAGTCAGCACCTCATCACTCATTCTTTCAACGTATCCAAACCACCTAAGTATATTAGTCTTCACCTTATAAACATTTTGCCTCACATTACACATTTTCATTCCCCACATGATCATAGCGTGCCTTGCCACAAACTCCCCATAAGTAACATGGCACTGACATACAAAACAATACAGCCTAATTACATTGAGCTAATTAGAACATGAATGGTGAGCAAATGAACTACAGTAAATATCTAACTATAAAATTAACATGATTTAATGCTCATTGAAAATAATATGCACTCTTTATTTTCATCATGACATTTATTAGTAACAATATAATCTGTAATTGAAAAGGAGTTAACTGTGTCACTAGTTAATTCTAGCATTAAAGATTTTCCTATTTTTAATTACAGGTTTAAAGCGTAAATATTTCAGTACAAAACTTTTCAGCCTTCAAAAAACTTTGCTTTCATCCAACATCTCCCCCGACTCTTTCATCACAATCTCCCATTTTAATTTCCTGGATAAACTGTCAAGAACCATATGGAATAAATTGCTATCTTGCCCACATAAAAAGAGTAAATAAAAAGGAGTAGAAAAAAATATTTCATACCTGTTGCAGATAACTTGGAAATGCTTTGAATATAGTTGGAATGGCATTTTCTTTCAAACACACTTATTATGATTTTCTGTGAAACATATGTTCTTCAAAATGTTCTGAACAAATTCTACTGAACTTCGAAGGTTCTCACTCTTTTCTTCATATGGCTTGTATCCATGCAGCTCTTTGTTCTTCATTGCTTGGAAACCTGTATATAAATATAATTCAAAACTCATAAGCATTTGTTGAAATGAAACATAGGTTCTGTGCATACATAAAAAAACTGAAATATAAACAGTACCTTGAGTCAATTTTAACAATTGAAAGGCTTTATACGAATACATTTCATAAACTGTGAGAAAAGTTAGAAACGTGATTTTTGAGAATTTCAGCAGATACTTGGAGGGGGGTGGGGTGCACAATAGAATGTTGAGAGGTTTTTAATAGATGTTCAATATATATTTACATACAAAATCATAATGCTCAAAAATATGTTTACAAAGTTATAGCTCTATTGGGGCCAGAAGCATAAAACTTCACTGTAAAACACTCATGCTTGGTCACTTTACAAGTGTTTCCTTGTTCATTTGTCTCTTACTTCCATTCTTTTTTAATATTTTAAATATATGTGCCTCCTTTGTGTTTCACCTATTCATTCGCTGTTTTTAGTATAAACATAACTTTTCTTTCATATATAAAATAGCTCTGTTGTTGATTAGGAGATATCAACAGTGATGCTTTTCACTGTCACATAATTCCAAGAAACTGTGAGTGCAATGACTGACATGCAAAAGTCATTGTTTTAATGCACTCTGCTACTCCAGAAAATCTGTATATGTACTGCGAAATTTAATTTTCATTAAAGGAGCTCCAATGCTATTACTTAACTGATCTTATCCAACTTGGCTATTACTTTATAATAAATATTTTTTATTGGCTACGATAAATTCTACAATCTAGTACACTTACCAAGCCCTAAAACAGGGGGGGGAGGGTACAGACAGATGATGAACTTTTGGTATATGCAGCTAATTCCTAACCCCTATCATTGTCCATGTGATGTGAAGTTTTTGGAAATGAGCAGTCATGATTCTAGGTGTGTTGCTAATAATTCAAAGACGATTATCTTTATGCTACAGTGATATTGAACATCATTTAAAACGTGAAGTTATGACTATGAATCCGATTACATAACCTGCACTATTCCCGAAAAATTTGCTACAACTTTCGTAAACAGTTCCCTACAACCTATGTACGTAAACACATAACAGTTAACAGATCAACTTCGTAACTTTGCCACAAATTCAGAAAACTACATAAAAAGCTAAAAACGAGAAAATCGCAGCAAATTATGCAGTAACTATCACAATCAATTGCTATAAACGATTGAATTCCAAGTAACCTAAGAATTTATACCTAGAAAACATAAAATAAAGTGATACTAACCGGTAGAAAGTGATACCAGGTGTTTTCTTTTTAAATTTATTTGCACTGCCAAATGCCACGCAACATCCCATCGAAACTAATTATGAGTACACTGAAGCATGCTGTCAAACACACACAAATCTACGCTGGTAAACAACTTTAACAAAAAATATGAGCTTCTAAAAATCACAAATTTTCAATGCTTTCCTATGGCAGACACGACCAAGAGGGTAACCAAGCACGCGGAGCGATATCATAACAGCTAACAGATTGGCTTCAGAAATCTGCGGTTAAGGCGTCTCCTATATTTCCTACCTCCGTGCCCTGACCCAACCCACCAGACACTAACCGCCGTGAGTGAAGTGTTGCCAAAAGTTACATCTAAGAAACAACTAATTCAAAAGAATGACAGAAAGAAACTCCGAAAGAGGAAGCAAGTCACAGTCACAGCTACCGTCTTCGAGTTTTAGAACGGCCACGGTTTTATGACAATAAAGACACTCCGAAAGAGGAAGCAATGCACTTTTGTGGAACACATATACAGTATACGCTGGCCACAAAAAGTTAGTAATATTGTGAAATGAAGGATATATGCATCTGACTCAAGTAAACACGCATTGAAATAGCATCAGTGACGTATGTAACACAAACGATAAAGGGTGCGTTAACAAAAACAATTTACTCTGCAATTTCTGCACACAAAGTAGCACTGTAATATAGACAAAACGGTAAATTCGGAGAATGTACATATCTTTGGATTTCAGTACCCGGTAACACCACCTCTGTATCGAAGAACGTCTTGATACCTGAGTCATACTTGCAATGACATTATTGATGTGTCTGGCAATCAGCGGCAGATTTACCACTAGGCCAACTAGGCAGCGGCCTGAAGGCCGCAGGTGTAGAATCCAGAAAAACGGAGAGATAATACCATTTTTCTTATGTACAAATAAATAAAACTTGTAAAAAAATGTCAGTTTATATCATTTCCCAAAACACCTTACAATTAATTTTTATATACTTTATTAATTTTTGTTGTTGTAATGCAATTTTAAAGAATCAAAACAATAAATACTATTGTTTACTTTCGTGTTATGAGAATGCATCGTGTGTCGGTTTCAAATGAAATTCTAAGGTTTCAAAATGTAAAGTGTTGTTCCAGGATAAGCATGAACCTCTTTGTCTGTGTTTACAAATATTTTTATAACCTTTAATTTAATAACAAGGTAAATCAAAATAATTTTATTTAAATAATACTTATTTAACAATAAAATAATGCTACCAATTATTACATTCTTAACTTAAAGATAAGTTCATATTAAAAATACTTATAGGAGCAAAGCCCAAATCTCCTAGTTTCCTGTTTCTAAGGGTTGTTTAAGACCTGGGGTCAGACACTCTCTTCCTAAAATCCTCTGCATAAGATAAGATCATTTGTTTGATTTTGCGTTTTAAGGAGAGTACTATGGATTGAATTAAATTCTCTAAACGTTTTCTCACTGGTGTTGGCAAGAAAAACAAAGAAATTTCTCAGTGTCAATACTATGCATTGCATCTTGAAAGAACGGTCGAACGGGGTTCTATACTTTCTTCATGACTGCTGCTGGAATGTTCATTCTCCAAATTAGCGTCGAAGTTATCATATCAGCATCTCAATTTACATACACCTTGAAGGTTATGTCTACTCTCAGGAGTTTCCAATCCTCATTATCCATAATCCCAATTTCTTCATCGCTTTCGTAACAGTCGGCGCTTTCGTTTGCTTCCGAGATTGGGAAACCTTCTTTGACAAAACAACGAAGCAATCTGATCCCCCTCATTCAGGGGAGCTCCCCGCACCTTCGTGTATACCCCCTATCTTCGTAGCCCCACTGATCAGTGGACGGTTATTCTGTCTCTGCTGAAGAAACAGGCCTCGAGTCTGATTTCGAAAAGGGTGTCAAAGAATGACTCATAAAAAATATTTGACCTCAGTAGCGAACTTCGACTAACCAATGAGGGAAAACGACGGCGTATAACCGACGTTACGCGTCGTATAAACGAAATGTTTTACTATTAAAATGAATAGGAATTAATCGGGACCGACAGGAAACGACGTATAAATGTAAAAGACGTATAACCGAGAAACGTATAAACGGTGCTTTACTGTAATTCCTACAAACGTGATCTGCTCGGCCCTGAAGCCACTTACCATCTGACCTTTTAACCCCGGTCGCACTGACCGTTGGAAGACCCCAGGTCCCCCAGGTGGTCAACACCTAATCTCTCTACCCTGCCTCCCTCCTTTCTTCCCCACTCCTCTTTCCCCTGCCGGTCGCATATGCTACCATTTCAACCCCGGTCGCAAATGCGACGACACCGGAGGCAGCTGTAACGATTCATATTCCCATGATTTTCCAGCGTCTTAAGTGCACTCCAAGCACGGTGACTGGTTGCACTGTCATCGAGAAAACGGAATGTATGTCCAATAGCAGCGCGAAACAGTGTCACAATGGGTACAATGATCTCATTTCGGTTCCCTGAGGTATTCATGTTGGCTTGACAAACATACAAGGAAGTATGGCTATTAAAACACAATCCTGCTCAGACCAGAACTGACTGCTGCTGGTAAGGGTGGACGGACGGCACATCGTGTGGTTGTATTCGTGTGCCTGATCACCTCCACACGTGTCCTCCTCGAGTATCAGGATAAAGAGCAAAATAGGATTCGCTGGTGACAATGTATTCTATAACATGTACTGTTGGATCCAGGCAGTGGCGTAACTACCACCGTAGCAACCGCGGGGGAAGGGATGCAGGTGACGAAGGGGCGCACGGCAACTCCCAGTTATATTTTTATCAAAAAATCCGAACACGCACAAAAACAAACAAACAATTAACCCAAAGATTTATATTTTCCTTTAAGATATACGTATTTAGCTGAACCTAAATAATTGTCAAGTTTCACTTTTAAAACACTGGATGTTCTACAGATTGAGACTATTCGGCCCTTTGGCTCCGGGTTGTAATACGATCGCTATGCAATGGGTTGTAAATAATACATAATACACACAATTGACGTGGACTAGGAACATCAAATAAAAGTCATCGCTCTTTCCACGTTTATAAGTGAGTCACGGAAAAATTATCATCGGCCGCCACCGGGAATCGAACCCAGGGTCTTCCAGTTACGCGCCGGACATGCTACCACTGCACCACAACGGCCTAGAATTATCCAGACTCACATACGACTAACTTCCAAACCACATGGATTCACCAAAGATGGAAAGCATCTCAGATGTTTTCCATCTTTGGTAAATCCCCAGCATTGTGCGGGGCTCCAAGAAGCAACCTGCCATGTGGTTTGGCAGTTAGTTGTATGTGAGTCTGGGAATTCGAGGCCGCAGTGGTGCAGTGGTAGCATGTCCGGAGCGTAACTGGAAGACCCTGGGTTCGATTCCCGGTGGCGGCAGATGAGAATTTTTCCGTGACTCACTTGTAAACGTGGAAAGAGCGATGGCTTCTGTTTGATGTAAGTAATACGATTACGTATACGACAGGCAGGGCCGGCTTTAGCATTTATGGCGCCCAGTGCAATGTGTAATTATTGTCAAGAGAGTAAATTCCTTTTCAAAGGTGTCAAGAATATTCCTTTTCTAATGTGTTTCAAGCCTAACTTATTTCATTTTGAATAGCTAGACTTATGAATCCTACCGTACCAAGGTGATCTTCTACAGTGGCGGCCCTAGCTGTCGCGGGGTCCCGCGCGATGGCTCTCTCTCTCTTTACACACACACACACACACACACACACACACACACACACACACATATACACTGAAGTGCCAGAAAAGAAAAGCTGGTACACCAGTCTAATACTTGGTAGGTTCCCCACGGGAGCGCAGGACTGCATAAATACGACGGGGCATGGACTCCACTAGCTTCTGGAAATATGATGTAGAAAATGCACATTATACTTTCTGCAGAGCGTTCCACAATTCGGGTGTATTCCGAGGTCTCGGATTCCTGTGTTCGATAACGCTTTGCATGGCATCCCAAATGTGTTCTATCACGTTCAGATCTGGGGACTTGGGTGGGAATGGCAACACCCCAAACTCAGATGAATGCTCCTCTAACCATAATGTGGCGTCCCGACACTTTTGTGGAGGTGCATTATCCTGTTGGAACAGGCCCAACCCATCAGCATGAATGCAGGACATGAACGAGTGTACCTCGTCAGAAAGGATGCACACATAGCGTTGGCCGGTCACAGACGTTTGTAGACGTACCAGGGGTCCCTGTGAAGTCCAGCTAAACATAACCCATACCATTACGGACCCCCCACCAGCCGGTACAGTTTCCTGTTGACAGGCGGGATCCATGGCTTCATGAGGTTTGCGCCACACACGAATCTGTCCGATACAGTTGGAAACGCTTCTCGTCAGACCAGGCTACTCGTTTACAGTCATCAAGTGTCCAGTGGCGGTGTTGCCGTGCCCAAGCGAGGCGCATAGCTCTGTGTTGTGCACCCATCAAGGGGATTCGTTGGGCGTCGGCTCCCAAAGCCCATATCGTGCAGGATACGTTGCACAGTCCGGACACTGATGCTTGTTGAGGCTCCAGCATTGAATTCTGATGATACCTGCGAGAGTGTTGCACGCTTATCGCGTGAAACGATTCTTGACAGCCGACGATGGTCACGTTCACCCAATGTCTTTTTACGGCCACACTGGTATCGTAAGTTGGAGGTTTTGCTGGAATTCTTGTAGTCACGGTACACCCTTGCAATGGTCGTCCGTGAAAATTCGAACTTCGTTTCTACTTCCGAAATACTATGGCCCATCTCACGAGCGCCAACTATGACACCGCGTTGAAAATCACTTAAATCGTTATTACTTGTCATTCTCATGCCGAAAACATCTCTGACAGCTGCCAAGGATGTCTATCGCTTTATATATGCACTGGCGGACGCAACCGAGTACGCGCATAGGTGACGTTGCTATGTATTTTTCATAAGCTCCTCTGTACCAGTTTTTCTGGCACTTCAGTGTTACAGCACAGAATCTCCTTGACAAATGTCAACCCCGCCTTCCCGTGGTGCATCCTGTTCCCACTAAAAGGGCTCTGACGACCGCCAATAGCGGTATAACTATACCATCGGGATTAGAGGAAATGCTATCCCACACTCACCAACACGCTGGGCCAGCGTAGTGAGTTATTGCCAAACCCCTCCAAAATGACTCAACAACTTAAATCTTGGCCCTCAGTCTCCGGCAGCTGGAATGTACTTGGCCAAGGCAGCGGCTAGTGCGACATGAAGGCAGAGGGTGCTAAGAATCACCGGAGGACTGGACTAGGCTGCCATTTGATGCTGACCTTGGCTACTTACAATAGACGCAACCTATCTTCTGATTCAAGGTTTCTTGAATTGGAAGAGGAACTACAAAGGATCAAGTGGGACATCGTCGGGCTGAGTGAGGTAAGGAGAAAAGGAGAAGATCTCATTGAACTGAAAAGTGGACATCTCTTCTACTATCATGGGACAGATACTGGCAGAACCATAGTGGTGTTGGATTTATAATAAACAAGAAACTGAAGGATAAAGTTGTAGAAGTTGAAAGTTCCTCTGACAGAGCTGCACGACTCGTTATCCAACTCTTGAGAAGATACCAAGCTCAGATTATTCAAACTTATGCACACACCACAAGTCATCCTGAAGAAGAAATTGAAGAATTTTATGAGGAAATTCGTCATCTAAATAATAAAGGCAAGCAGCACTTGAAGATAATTATGGGAGATCTCAATGCAAAAATAGGGCAACAGCAACAGAATGAAACTTTAATAGGTAAATTCGGTCACGGCAACAGAAACCAGCATGGAAATACTATCGTAGAGTTTGCAGAGGCAGAAGGGTTTTTCATCATGAACTCCTTTTTCAAGAAAAAGCCACACAGGAAATGGACATGGAGACATCCAAATGGGACGACAAGTGAAATTGATTTTATTATGTGTAAAAAACATTCGTCATCGAAGACTGTAGTGTGCTAAACAAGTTCAACACAGGTAGTGACCATAGATTGGTGTGATGTAAAATGCACCTTAACACTAAACGCGAACGTGGCAAGCTCATAAGACAAACAAAATGTATTGACATAACCAACCTTAAAAAACACCATAATACCTACAAGTTGGAACTTAAGAACAAATTCTCTGCTTTAGAAGGCCTAACATCGTAAGAAGTGCATATTTCTGAAGTTAACAGAAAAGTAACCAAAGCTCTTGTGGAAACAGCAACAAAATTAGTTGGGTCTAAGAACAAGTTACATATGAAGAAAATTTCGGGAAAAACCAAAACGTTGATGCCAAAAAGAAGAGAGATGAGGACAATTAAAGAAGATGTGACTTCCAAAGTGGAATATATAGAGCTATGCAAGACAGTACGAAAAAGTATCACTGAAGATGAAAGGAAATTCAATTGTGAACTAGTGAGGAAAGCAATTGAAAACAACCAAAGCCTAAAGATAGCAAAGGGACATCTCAGTAAGGGAAGAAAACAGATTATGGCACTGAGAAAAGAAGATGGTTCTGTAACAAGAAATAGAGGTGAAATTTTGACAAGAGTGAAAGATTTCTACTCAAAATTATATGAAAGGGATGATACATGTACTCCAAACATCATGAAAGGTACCAGTACCAGAGTTCTTCCAGTCCTCCCAGCAGAAGTTGCATATGCAATCAAGAACATGAAGCGGGGAAAAGCTCCAGGAGAAGATGGAATTACTGTAGACATCATACAAGAAGCAAGTGGAGAAATCGAAACAGTACTCGCCCGAATTTTCACTCGATGCCTTAATGAAGGGAAGATTCCTGAGGATTGGAACAATGCAACTCATATAAGGCTGCAGACATCCTGCTACATGAAAAAGGTGACATTGAGGATCTCAGGAACTACAGAGCTATCAGCCTCCTATCAGTGGTTTATAAAATCTTCACTAAAGTTCTTTCACACCGTTTGAAGGTAACACTGGACATGGCTCAACCGAGAGAACCAGCTGGATTCAGGACTGAGAGAAGTAATTGAAAGAGCGAGGGAATATGAACTTCTATTGTGCATGGCTTTTATCGATTGTGAAAAGGCCTTTGATTCGGTGAAGCCGTCCGCAGTTACAATGGCTTTGAAATCCTGCGGTATTGAAGATGCATACATTAATATTATTAATAACATCTATGAAAATGCAAGTGCAAAGATTTGGCTGTTTGAAAATACAAACATAAAAATTTGAAAGGGAGTGAGACAAGGTGACACCATATCTCCCAAGCTCTTTAATGTCAGATTGGAAAATGTCTTTCAATCACTGAACTGGGAAAACAAAGGGATAAAGATTAATGAAGGTTATCTAACTCACCTTCGTTTTGCTGATGACGTAGTCATCTTTGCAACTACCCCATCAGAGCTGCAGAGTATGATCCAGGAACTTGCTAACAAGAGTGGGATTGAAAATGAACTTTCAGAAGACAAAAGTGATGTTCAGTGCTTTTACAAGAAATGAAGATTTATCGATTGATGGAGAAAAGCTGGAGATAACAGATGCGTACGTTTATCTTGGACAGCAGATATCAAGTGAGGGTCACATTGATGAAGAAATTAATCGGCGTATAAAACTTGCCTGGAGAGCTTCTGGAAGAAACAGCATAATTTTCAAAAGTAATATGCCATTATGTCTCAAAAGAAAAGTGTTTGATCAATGCATCCTTCCAGTGCTTACGTATGGTTCAGAGACATGGACCTTAACTAAAAGAGACATATAAAGGCTGCAGACAACTCAGAGCAGCATGGAGAGGTGCATGCTTGGTGTAACCAGGAGAGATAAGAAGAGGAACTCGTGGATCAGAAAAATGACAAGAGTGGAAGACATCATCATGATCAGAGTAAAATCCCTGAAATGGCAATGGGCTGGACATACTGCCAGAAGGACAGACCATCGATGGACAGCCGAAATTTTAGATTGGATTCCAAGGGACAGGAAAAGACCCAGAAGAAGACCACATGGGAGATGGGTGGATGAAATTCGAAAGTATGCGGGAGTAACATGGAGGAGACTGGCAGAAGACAGACCGTTGTGGAAGAGGCTTTTAGAGACCTTCGTCCAGCAGTGGATTGATAGTGGTTGACAATTATGATGATGATACGTAAAAAAATTACATGTTGCTTACTCTGATCGTAAGCCAGTCGCTGGCTTTTTTCCCCCACACAAACCTTCATTTGGAGTAAATGTGATCCCAAAGCTATTTTTTTATCGGGAATTGTGGTATTGATTTATATGAAGTAAACACGATGTAATACAATACAATACATTGTTTATTAATATAATTAGGAATCCAAAATATTACCTGTTACTAAATAAACACGGCTAGCTGTATAATTATAAGATAAGTCTATTATTTAAAGAAGAATTCTGCGACTTTTCTTGTGACTGAAGTCTTGAATCAAATCACTATAGTCCAGAATAGATGACACGCCGTTTTCTACGGGCAGAAGAGCGAGAGCTGACAGCCAGTCTTGGGTCATGGCTTTCCTTATAGGTAGGCCTTGATGAGCTTCAGCTTAGAAAAGCTCCTCTCGGCAGACGAAATATTAAAATTGGTCATTTATTTGTATATGATCGTGAACTACAACTTCAATATTTTAGGTGGCGGCAGGCAAAAACTACTAATTAATTGGCGGCAGTGCGGGGACCTGGGCGGTTGCCCAATATGCCCGTACCTGCTGGGGCCGCCACTGATCTTCCAACAACTCTAATGTCGGATCGTATTCTGCCAATAGTTCTACGATAGCCAAAAAATTACCGTTGCTTATTTCTCCAACTCAGCGGTTGGTTTTATTCCGCGGAAACGACCCTTAAGCCGGCAGGAACCACTTTCAATAGCGAAGGATTTGACTTTTGGATCAAGAAAGTGAGTATCGTAATATCCTATGTCCGGTAATGTAGAAGGGGTTTAGCGAGCCTTAGCGGCGCTAAGGCACTTATGGTGGTTAACTAGAAAGACAAGAAGGGATTTGTTTTAATGATCATGTCTACAAAAATAGAGAAAACTGTATTCTGTATAAAAGCATACTAGTATCTTAACCGAATGGTTTTTTATTATTATTGGAGGTTTAACGACCACCGTGAGCAACTCAATGGGCTATAAGCAGTCGCCCGTTCCTAATTTAGGGTCACTGTATCCAGGGAAGGGAAAGAGCCAGTGCCGTAAGACAAACACAACATCCATGCCTCACCGGGATTCGACTCCCGACCCCGTTCGGACGAATGATCAGAGGCCATCGCTTCGACCACTGCGCCACCGGGGCGGCAACCGAATGGTGGAGGAGTGGTCTAAGGTGCTGTCCTCTAAACTTTTGTCCGAGCTGGTCCCGGCTCGAGGTATAAGTGGTGTGTTTGTCTGATGTCGCAGTATCTGTTCAATTCCTGGAAGCAATGTCCTTAAATTAGGGACAGGCAGCTGTTTATAGCCGTACATGTTACTCATGGTGGTCGTTAAATCCAGAAACAATATTGAAATATATCACTCAGCCGAGCTTCTCACGCGAATCATATTGGTTCTAATGCAAAGATCATGTGAACTTCTTTGTCTTGACGCCAGTCAAAATAAAGTTATAGGCGGTGGATACTCCGTGGGGTATCGGTGTCATAATTTCTTTTTGTATCCACTTTAAAACAACATTCAGCCATACAAGTAGCACAAATATGTGGGGAAATTTCTGGGGTCAGCATTTCAAACCTTTATCGCAGTTTATAGCACTGCAAGTATAGCTGGATGAGGTGGGGGAATATAATTTCCCCCACCTCATCCCGCTACTTGCAAGACGGTTTTTTACTTTATTAAATATCGATGAAAGTTTGAAATGCCAACTCCAGAATTTCCCCACCCTGTCAGCCTGCTTATCGTAAGACCTTTTTTCACGAAAAACCGCGGTAAGAGTGGAAATACTAACCCAGAAATTTCCCCCACTCATCCAGCTACTTGCAAGACAGTTTTTTACTATAAACAACGATAAATGTTTGAAATGCCGATCCCGGAAATTTCCCCAACATATTTGTGCACTTTGTTCGGCTGCATCTTGTTTTAAACAGCATGGAAATGGAAATGATGATCCCGGAAATCTTCCCCTCGTTCGATATTTCTTGTCAAATGCAATTTGTGCATAGTCCCTGGCTGAAAAAGGTGGAGGAGTTTTCCTGTGGGGGACTTTTCCGATGTGGGGGACTTTTTCCTGTGGGGGACTCATTCGTCCATCTTATGTGTGTGCATATGTATACGCAATTAAATCAAAAAAATATATAAATAATTTATAAGATAGATGGGGAGCAAAATTTTGTACTTTGCCCCGGGAGCAGAAATGCCTAGTTACGCCTTTGGTGGCAGATACTTTCTTCTTTCTTTCTTTGATTAAGAAATTATCCAGATTCGTTAAAGTCGGTTGTTTACTGCAAACTTGAGTGTGTCGGATAAGTCTGCTAGATCCCATCGAATACGTATATTTTAATATCTGTTTACATTTTATACAATGAACGAACTCAACTGTTTTATTAGTTTCAAACTTAATTATTTCTTCGAAATACTTCCATACATCAGATTTTCCGCGTTTATTCGCGCAAGTCGCATATTCTCCGGCATCGATTTTACGTTTTATGTTTTCTTGCTTATTGTTAGTCATTTTGCTGTAGTGAGTGTCGCAAGCTGACGTGAAATATGCGTCAGACCTCAGAGAAGATATAACCTTTGCATCTAATCGAAACCAAAAGCACTGGAAAGAGTTTCACTCCTTTGCTCTTCGAATGATTCGTTGTTTACATGGTTTTCAGTGGTTTGGGTTACGATTTCTAATCGAAACCAAAACCACTGAAAAGAATTTCACTCCTTTGCTCCAAGATAGTTGGAATGAGAGAAGTAGGTCAAAGATTGTAAACAACAGCGGGTGGTCTCCCCTCGCGGAGGCCTGTGACGTATGTTGGTACTCAGCAGTCTTCGGGCGTGGTGGTACAAAGAATTGTGAAATGCTTGGATCTTAGTTCAAATTAGAAGCTTTTAAGAAGACATATGCGGACTTTTTAAAATAGGAATTATAAAATTAAAACAAAACTTCCCGATTACTAAAATTTGGAACTTTCTCTCCAATCTTTCCTTTTTTTTTTATCTCCCTGGAATCCAATGCATGTGCTTGGTCTTTTCTCTTCATTAAGTTTTTTGGGTTGACGTCGTTAATATATTAAATACGAAAAATGTTCTTGCTCTCGCATAGATTTAATGACACCCACGTCAACTTTAATTTCGATTGTAGTTTGTTTATGGCCCCTTGGGATTTATATATGCCAGCTCCGCCTCCACGAAATTCTGAAAAACCTGATTCAAACTGTTTGACAGTTTCTATCCTAATGTTGTTTGGTATCATTAGCCCACATGTGGATATAGTCTCAATCCAGCCTTTGTTTAGGTTCTCCGTTAAGTAGGAAAACGTTCCCAATTCTTTATCATTGTGACGAAAGGCTAAATATCCAGCAAAATAGCTTATGGCTTCTTCCTCTTCGGGATTAGCAAAGTTGCAAGTATTAACAGACACATTGTCCATCTCACAGGCGTTCGAATTTTCTGCCTCGTCTTGTGTTTCCATTAAATAAATTTAAAAAAAAAATGGCGCTCATTATTTTGTCTTCGTCGCAGGGCCGAATGGAGCTTTTGCGGGGCTCGGAGCAAAATTTCATTGCGGGCACTATAATATGAATCTCATATTTTAATAAAATAGCTACGTGAAAAATGCCCTTCGTAAAGAACACACACAGAAACTGTTCTGAAGACATGATTATTATCTCAGAAAAATACGTATTGGCTTTGAGCTTAAGAAAAAGACCGTAACATGGATTGAAAATTCCGAGAGAGAGAGAGAGAGAGAGAGAGAGTAAAAAGTGTTAAACTCCACGATTTCCTTTCCAGGGAGAGGGTGGTCGAGGTTGTATTGTAACTCTTATAAAAACTTCCTCACAAAATGATAAAAAGATATCTGCGTAGCGAATATTTTTTGTGTAGGAAATATTAAGGACTCTTCTAAAATGAATTCGTAAAAATAGTTTTTTTTCCCCACATACATGTTGCATTGATTGATTTTTAAAGCGAAAGTGGAGTAACTGACAAATTAGTGACATTTTAAACTTTTATACGCGCTCATATATAAAATATATTTTTTTCCGAATCAAATTTCTAGTAATGTTTGACAATCTTATAATTGACCTCCATATGTAGCCCCAAAACAACTTTGATTTTTTATTTTGTTAAATTTAAGTATTTGATTTATACACAAATTGTTAAATACATAAAAGTAATGGCCACAAAACGATGTGATTTAATTTGCTATTTCTTGAACTCGGAGCATATTAAGATGGTTACAATAATCATTTGAAATCTGAAAATCTCAATATCTGTACGTCAAAGGGCGATAACCAATTCGAAAAGGGGGGGCAGTGGAAACAAAAAAAAAACTTAATACACATCTTTTTAAGGGTCTCGCGCTCCAAAATTTACAAGGAAAAATAATTATAAAAAATTCTACAAAAATGATTTTGTTTTTTCTTTTAAAGTGCGGTGCCCCTTGAAGGCGTGGGGCCCTGGACGACCGTCCCGGTTGTCCTTATATTCCAGCCGGCCCTGCTTCGTTGTTTTTAACGTTGCCTAAACAAAGAACTAAAACCGTCTATACACGTTACTGACTAGTAAAAGAGCAAAAGATAATTTGCTTGCATTGCAATTATAAAACACTATATACAATTAAAAACTCAGATGTGAGATCTTTCGGGGACAGTATGTCCCCATCTTCAGAGAAACCAAAAATGTCTCAACTAGGTATATATGTACAAGTCAAATGACGAAGGCTGACCAGGAGAGCGCAATAGAACATGCGCAGGTAAGCGAGCAAATGACGAGCCCCTAAGGCACCAAACAACCCCCCCCCCACACACACACTGTGCCCACAATGTCAAAAGCAGTGGCGTATCTTGGGTCCGAGACCTGGGCTATCTCACCCGCCCTCCCCACCCCCTACTGTACTGTTTTTTAAAAATTACGAAGTTTATTTTTTAATTGTTAAGTAATAGAAGTAACATTTTTATCTAAATTTTAGGTACATACTATTGCTAACACGATACCAAATAATTATGAGGATTAGGATTTGAACACTTATTTGTACATGAACTTCATTCATCTTTCCTTTTGTGTGAACTTGAGTGTTACGTTTTCACAAAAATGTTTCCTTCGAGTACTTTTTCATATTTAAAATAATGTTTTTCTCTATTAACAAACCAGCCAAGTTGCTCAAATGTGCATGTCCTTGTGTGGCTCTAAGATATATTTTGATTCTTTTTTATACGGAAAAACCTTTTTTGGCAGTTGCAGTTGTTGATGAACAGTTTAATATTAGATCTGCTAATTTGTACACCTCAATAAACACTATGTCCAATTATTCAACTTTATGTAACAAGTAATGTCTCTTACTGATTTGTTTTGTATTCATCAAGGGAATAAAACACCTTCAGTTCATTTTTTAATCAAGCTATATCAAAATTTGAAGCATAGAGTTCTTTAAGCTCTGATAGTAGATGTTCAGGGAAGTTTTCACAAAATTTATCAAAACAGTTCGAATCCAACAAAGCCACGAATTTAAGATATAATATCACCGGTGTTAATTCATTGAAGCTTCACACAAACTGAAACAACTCTCGCGAAACACACGCTGGAAGCATGGAGGGACTGAGGTATTCCGAAGACTTCGTTTTTTTGAGCGAACCCTTTGCGCCAAGCAATGGTCCACTCACCTCCGTAACTCATTCATGTTGTCATGGAAACGCTAGCAGGAGGTAGTATGGAAGCTCTTCGCATCAGAACAGCGAAGTCTCTCGAAGACCTACTTGCATTATGCCGTTGATCATCGCTCGCCAGACTGATTCTCATAATCGAAAGAAGCGAATCCGCTCGTGTTTTTTCGCACCGAAGGCATCGACATATCTTAATACCGTTGATAATTGACTTTTATTTGTGCATTCTCTGGGCTTCGAAGCCAGCCTAGCTAGCCTCGAATATACGCCACTGGTCAAAAGTTATACAAGTGAGTGTGAACGTCATGGTGTCTACTGCATTCCCTTGCAACCTGTAACATCAATACAATGTAGGCTACGAATGTGTTCTGCTAATACAGCGCTGGCAAGAAAGACACTTAGTGGGACTCATTTCCCGATTGGGGACCAAGCCCGTATTCTGTGTACCCCTCGTGATTCCTTTTATATCACTCTGGAAATCATTTAAAATGTTTGTTGTATGAAAAATGTTGTCATACAAGAAATGATCGATTTGCGATTTTGATCTATTTTTTTTTTCATTAAATTTCTTTTATAGTCAGAATAACAAAATCATCCTTCGCTCCATTGTGATGATATGCTGGAAGGAGTTTCATAGTACATCATAAAAAATATTGCAAAACTTTCGGCTCACCATCTGTACACGGTAATTCAAAATGATTCAACCGATTTCAAAAGACTGCATTTTATGCGTTTCTAAATATACAGCGATTCAATGTACATAAGATGAAGAAGAAACTGTCCAAATTTTGTTTTCATACCTTATAAATGTTCTGTGTGACTTCCATTTGTCACACGAACGAAGTAGAGGCGATAATCAAATTCCTGCCATACGTGATCAAGCATGTCTGTTGTCAACGACTGCAGTATATTATGAATGCGAACTTTTGAGTCTTTCTGGCATTGCAGTCAATGGTGTCACATACACATTATTCTTAACATACTCCCATAAAAAAAGCCGCAAGGGGTCAAGTCCGGAGACCTGGCGGGTCACCTGTAGAGCGCCTTGTCGTCATGTTCACAGCGAAAAATCCAGCGGTTACGAAGCTGTTCGTTAAGGTGACGGTCTCTTCGTAACTGCTGTTCGTCAAGGCCGCGCTCAGTTTCAATTACTGCATAAGGGTTTTCCGTGCCCCATATGCGAATGTTGTGACAGTTGAATTTGCCACTTACATGGAATGTTGCTTCGTTCCTAAACACCAGGCGTGAAGCAAATTCGCCTTCCTCCATCGCCTCCTGCATGACATTTTTCACAAGAGCAGTCTTTCTTCCAGCTGCAGATACACGGGTTACATTGCGCCATCTAGAGGTTACATTTGTGAACTCGGTGCGTTTCTCTTCATTTTCAAGTGTGGTACGCTATTATTACCTTGATTTTTACGGAGCTATGATAAAATGAAATCGGATGAGGCATTTTGAATTACCCTGTATTATCTTCAAAGAGTGTCAGAGAAAATTGGGGTCGCCTCGGGAGCGCAGTGGTCTAAGCGACGGCTTCTGATCATTCGTCCGAGATGGGGTCCGGGTTCGAATTCCGGCGAGGCATGAATGTTGTGTTTGTCTTACGGCGCTGGCTCTCTCCCTTCCCTGGAACCAGTGGCTTTAAATTAGGGACGGACGACTGCTTATAGCCCACTGAGTTGCTCACGGTGGTCGTTAAAACTACAATAAAAAATAGGAAAACTCAGTAGTGGGGAAATTTGGAAGGTTTAGGTACGGACAATTTACGTGAAAAAGATAAGACTGTCCTCAAAGAAAATGTCGCCTTGTTGCAGCACTCGTGAGCGAGCGCGCACCTTTTCCCTGTATTGGGAATTGAGAAGTAATCGGAGAAGCGAAAAAGAAATGGGATTTAAAAAAAAATTAATCAAATGAATGGGAGAGATTTTGGGGAGCTGGTGTAAGAATTAATAAAATTAGGATTTTATAAACTTCACGCTCTTCAGACGCTCTGCAATTCGCAATTTAATTTCCTCCTTAGATTTTATTCCGTGGATCCGCGCCTAGGAAGGTCGGGAAAGTACCGCTCTTTCCCCCTCTCCCCCCTCTCTCCGAGTCGAAGGGCTTCCAGTCGGCCGCTTGCTGTGGCATGGGACCGCGGGGCATCCTTTCCCTAACTGCTACGAGCCAGCAATATTGGGTAAGGTGAGGTAATTCTGCAAGAGATGGCGGGTAGACATTTTATTGGAGCTCGGCGCCGGTCGTCTTGAGAATTGATGCACCAAGTCTGGTAGAAAAGAATAGCTTGACGCCAGGCAAAGGAAAATCCATAGCAGTTATATGATAGGAAAATTTACGACCCCGGAGATCCGCGGGCACACAATTTCCTAGAATTCAGGGGCGGACACAGATTTTGGACGGGGCGAAGGATGGCAAGTCAGAGAAATGGCGGGAAACCCAGAGCAAATCAGATCGGGAAATGATAATTGTTTGACCAATCTGTAAATGGGTGGGAGGATTCGGGAAGAACAAAATTTTCGTAGGACAGGAAGAGGAGCGGAGAAAGAAAAATAAGAGAGAGAGAGATAGCATGGTGAAGAAAGTTGAAAAAGAACTCGCGATACGAGGAACGAGCATGCGCCCAACAGGGAGAGATGTTCTACATTAACGAACAAAGTGGACTCTGAAATCATGACGGTGATATAAAAGATCCAGGACGGCAGGCTATGTACAAATAAGGAATCTGCATGAAACTTCGGGAAGAGGAGAATGAAACGCTAGCCCTTATCGTGGGATAGAAGGTAGGACATTTCCGACCTTAACGGTTTCCTCTTGTTTATATAATTAGTATGTTGAGCCGAAAGTTAAAGAAGAGCATAGTAGACTAAGTCAAGGTTGAAAATAAAACCAGCTCTAAATTAATGCTGATAATCGTAGGGCAGAAATAGAAGAAATGAAATGGTTGAGTAAAGTAAATACATTGATCAGAGCAGGAAATTGTGTAGGATAGGAATCATTTTAAGTAAATTATGTTTCGAAATATTTCAGATTTATATTAAATTAAAATAAGAAATTAAAGTTACCCTTTAAATATATAATTTTGATAAAAGGGTCTTCAAGCATATACATATGACTGAGTGTAATTTTCTAAATTTCAAGCCTTCATCAGGCAAAATAAACATATTTTATTTGCACGTTATTATGAGTCGGCTAAATTTCATTTGAGTGTACAATTTTGTAAAGTAAAAATGTTAATCACGATTGAGAGTTGGATGTGTGAGTAAATGATTTGGAATGAATGTTCAGAAAAGTCCTCCAGTGCAATACTGAGTAACTTACACATCAGTGCTAGTAAACAAATCAAAATTTGTAAGTTAACGAAATATTCAAAGAGAAATGAAAAGCTAGACGATTACTTCAAAACATTGTGGTACTCAGCGGACCCCGATACACGGAACGTCGGCTGGGTGAAACACAACGCCCATCCTTGAATAGTGAGCCTGTGTTTTCTCTAATACTGGGAAAACATAGATTTTGAAATTCGAGTGATTACCCTTAATGCTAATAGTGATCGCCAGTGCACACACTAGCAGGCATTGGAGATATTTATCAGCCTTACGGTTAAGTGTTCCAGTCCTTGTTCTGCCGGGGCTGTGTTCTAATCCGCAGGAAGACATGGGTGCAGAGCCGGCCTTTAGCATAGGCGAACAAGGCGCTGTCTAGAGCGGCCATTTCCAGGGCCGTGGTTTTTAATCATCTGTAGATTTTTATCAACATCCAATTTTTAACCTGCATTACCTTTTAAAAAAGAAATAAATCACTAAGTACATAAGCAGTTCATTTATTCAATACCTTATAAACATTTCTTTTAATCTCTGTTTCCTATCATTGAGGAAAAAATACGTTAATTAAATCTGATTCAAAATTGACATTTAAACGTTTACGAACCATGCGCATTTTTCAGTCAAGAATACTATAATGGGCCTCCAAGTTAGTCTTTGCCTAGGACCGCATGGGTGCTGCGTGGTACTATCATTCCAATGTGTTATCATCATCATCATGATCAATCATTCCAGGATGAAGGTCTCATCAAGCCTCTTCTACAACTCTCCGTCTTGAGCACATCAGGAGCGCAACTAGGAATCTTTTCTCGGGAGGCTTATGATATCGCTGAATTCTATATGGAAAGGTACGTCAATAATTTGCATGTAATACCGATATACACTCACGGACAATGAAATTTGCGCACTTAGAAGAAAACATGCTACAACCGCGAAACTTTGCAAATACCCAGAGTACGTGCTGGTATGCAAATGATCCACGTTTGGCGCGAAAGCGCATAACCGCACACCCTGTAGTGGCGCTGCAAGCATGAACCGGCAGCCTTATAAACCGGCGTGTAGTCGATGCCCCATGAAAGCGAAAAGCACCGGCCGACGCAAGCAAAAGTACAGAGTGACAAGAATGTCGGGTAGACGCCAGAGACGTCGATTTACGCAACGTACGGACCTTGAGAGAGGCCGGATCATCGGGCTGAAAACCGCAAGGTGGTCGGCGTGCCGTATAGCACGCCACGTGGATCGTTCTGATCATACTGCCCGACTGTTTTGGGAGCAGTGGACACTTAACATCACAGCCACACGGCGAAGCGGCTCCAACGGACCAGGATGACCACTGGTAGAGGGGATCGACGGATCGTGCGCCAGGCAAGAACGGATTGCACGGTGTCCCGGTCCACAATACAGGCAGATCTAGCGGCTCCTGTGTGTGCACGAACCATTTCCCGACGCCTCGCGGAGGCGAATCTGCGATCCTAGCGTCCCTTACATGTGCTGCCATTAACACCGGAACATCGCCGGCTCCGTTTTCAGTGGTGCCAGGCCAGAGCGACGTGGAACGAAACAGACAAGTGTCATGTGGTGTTTAGAGATGAGTGCCACTTCGTTTTGGGGACATATGATCATCGTGTCCAGGTGTAGAGGTCCCCGGGTCAACGGCACAATTCCAGCCTCGCT
Source organism: Macrothele yani (assembly GCA_039090855.1). Classification (NCBI taxonomy): domain Eukaryota; kingdom Metazoa; phylum Arthropoda; class Arachnida; order Araneae; family Macrothelidae; genus Macrothele; species Macrothele yani. The sequence continues at coordinate 76,464,061 of CM077016.1, forward strand.
CACTGGTGGCAGTATGATCTGAGAAGCCACTGCCTACGATAGCCAATCAGCTCTAGTAGTGGTTCGTGGATCATTGATGGGTCAGCGGTATGTGGATGAGATCCTACGGCCCCATTCCTGGCCGGGATTCCAGGTGCGCTATACCAGCAGGATAATGCTCGCCCCCACACCGCTCGAGGTGCCCAGGACTATCTACGTCATGTCCAGACACTTCCATGGCCTTCCCTCTCTCCGTACATGTCCCCTAACAAGCATGTGTCGGACCAGTTGAAACGCCATCTGCCGCTGTGCCGCACTATCGGTGATGTGGAGCACACCGTCCAACACGTATGGGCAGTCTGCCGCAGGACAACATCAGGCGTCTGTTCGCCTTCATGCCGGACCGTATTGCAGCATGGATCGCCGCACGAGACGGTACGACGCGCTATTGAAGATGACCGAACTGTGTGCCACAGATCCCTCTGTAATTGTCCTGCAGCTCTATTTTTGCCATCATGTGTATCATTACGTCCATAAAATTTCAGTTCAATCCGATGCTTTCTTCTTGGTGCGCAAATTTCCTTGTCTGTGAGTGTATTTACCACCAATATTGGTTCATGGGCCAAAATAATGGGTAGACTTATAAACAAGAAAGATGGCACGGAATTTTCCGTTGTAATGAGTATGTCTTTTGAATCCTTTCCGACCGGAATAAAATTTATGAAAGTTATTCATAGTCAATGGAACTGGTTAGAAAAAAATCAGCCAGATTTCCACAATCGATAAAACACACAGAAATAGAAACAGCTAGTTACTTCCATCAGCAGTTAAAAGGTATGCTACGGAAATTAACAAATGCTGCACAAAAAGCAGAAGGAAGTCATCATAGACAAAGAGATTTTCAAATCAAACAGTGAAAAGAAGAAATATAGAAGGAAACATGATATAACTATACGCCTCCTAGCGGAAGAATTTACCATAATGTGGAAGTTGAAAATAGACAATCATGGCAAAAGCTATGCTAAGGAAAAAGAACTTTTCAAATACATCTCCCGGATGTAGAGATAGCGAGAAACAGGTTCTACCTTTACGCCCCCTAGCGGAAAAGCTATGCATTCTTAAAAGAGGATAATATTCCCCACCTCTATTGTAGTATTGTAGTGAATGGCATAGAGTAAAAAAAAAAAAAATAGCAAATTTATCAATAGGGTTTTTAGAAGCGGAGATACAGCTGCGAATAGAGTACACAAACACCACCTAGCGACAGAACTGTGAACTACAAAGAACTCTTCAAGTACAAACCTAAAGTGTTTCATAAGGAAAAGGTCATCATCATTGTCAACCATTATCAATCCACTGCTGGACGAAGGTCTCCCCAAGTTTCCTCCACAACGGTCTGTCTTGTGCCAGTCTCCTCCATGTCACCCCTTCATACTTTCGAATTTCATCCACCCATCTCCCATGTGGTCTTCTTCTGGGTCTTTTCCTGTCCCTTGGAATCCAATCTAAAATTTCGGCTGTCCATCGATGATCTGTCCTTCTGGCAGTATGTCCAGCCCATTGCCATTTCAGGGATTTAACTCTGATCATGATGTCTTCCACTCTTGTCATTTTTCGGATCCACGAGTTCCTCTTCTTATCTCTCCTGGTTACACCAAGCATGCCCCTCTCCATGCTGCTTTGAGTTGTCTGCAGCCTTTGTATGTCTCTTTTAGTTAAGGTCCACGTCTCTGCACCATACGTAAGCACTGGAAGGATGCATTGATCAAACACTTTTCTTTTAAGACATAATGGCATATTGTTCTTGAAAATTATGCTGTTTCTTCCAAAAGCTCTCCAGGCAAGTTTTGTACGCCGATTAATTTCTTCATCAATGTGACCCTCACTTGATATCTGCTGTCCAAGATAAACGTACGTATCTGTTATCTCCAGCTTTTCTCCATCAATCGATAAATCTTCATTTCTTGTAAAAGCATTGAACATCACTTTTGTCTTCTGAAAGTTCATTTTTAATCCCACTTCTTTACTCTTGTCAGCAAGTTCCTGGATCGTACTCTGCAGCTCTGATGGGCTAGTTGCAAAAATGACTACGTCATCAGCAAAACGAAGGTGGGTTAGATAATCTCCATTAATCTTTATCCCCTTGTTTTCCCAGCTCAGTGACTGAAAAACACCCTCCAATGTGGCATTAAAGAGCTTCGGAGATATGGTGTCACCTTGTCTCACTCCCTTTCCAATTTTTATGTGTGTTGTATTTTCAAACAGCCTAATCTTTGCACTTGCATTTTCATAGATGTTATTAATAATATTAATGTATGCATCTTCAATACCGCAGGTTTTCAGAGCCATTGTAACTGCTGATGGTTTCACCGAATCAAAGGCTTTTTCATAATCGATAAAAGCCATGCACAATGGAAGTTCATATTCCCTCGCTCTTTCAATTAGTTCTCTCAGCACATGGATATGATCTATTGTGCTGTAGCCACTCCTGAATCCAGCTTGTTCTCTCGGTTGAGCCATGTCCAGTGTTACCTTCAAGCGGTGTGAAAGAACTTTAGTGAAGATTTTATAAACTACTGATAGGAGGCTGATAGGTCTGTAGTTTCGGAGATCCTCAATGTCACCTTTCTTATGTAGCAGGATCATTGTAGCGGTGTTCCAATCCTCAGGAATCTTTCCTTCATTAAGGCATCGAGTGAAAATTTGGGCGAGTACTGTTTCGATTTCTTCACTTGCTTCTTGTATGATGTCTACAGTAATTCCATCTTCTCCTGGAGCTTTTCCCCGCTTCATGTTCTTGATTGCATGTGCAACTTCTGCTGGAAGGACTGGAGGAACTCTGGTACTGGTATCTTTCATGATGTCTGGAGTGCATGTATCATCCCTTTCATATAATTTGGAGTAGAAATCTTTCACTCTTGTCAAAATTTCGCCTCTATTTCTTGTTACAGAACCATCTTCTTTTCTCAGTGCCATAATCTGTTTTCTTCCCTTACTGAGATGTCCCTTTGCTATCTTTAGGCTTTGGTTGTTTTCAATTGCTTTCCTCACTAGTTCACAGTTGAATTTCCTTACGTCTTCAGTGATACTTTTTCGTACTGTCTTGCATAGCTCTATATATTCCACTTTGGAAGTCACATCTTCTTTAGTTGTCCTCATCTCTCTTCTTTTTTGCATCAACATTTTCGTTTTTCCTGATAATTTATTTACATGCAACTTGTTCTTAGACCCAGCTAATTTTGTTGCTGTTTCCATAAGAGCTTTGGTTACTTTTCTGTTAACTTCAGAGATGTCCACTTCTTCCGATGTTAGGCCTTCTAAAGCAGAGAACCTGTTCTTCTTCAGTTCCAACTTGAAGGTATTATGGTGTTTTTTAAGGTTTGTTATGTCAATAGATTTTGTTTGTCTTATGAGCTTGCCACGTTCAAGTTTAGTGTTGAGGTGCATCTTACATCTCACCAATCTATGGTCACTACCTGTGTTGAACTTGTTTAGCACACTGCAGTCTTCTATGACGAATTTTTTGTTACACATAATAAAATCAATTTCACTTGTCGTCCCATTTGGATGTCTCCATGTCCATTTCCTGTGTGGCTTTTTCTTGAAGAAGGAATTCAAGATGAAAAACCCTTCTGCCTCTGCAAACTCAACGAGAGTATTTCCACGCTGGTTTCTGTTGCCGTGACCGAATTTACCTACTGAAGTTTCATTCTGTTGCCGTTGCCCTATTTTTGCATTGAAATCTCCCATAATTATTTTCAAGTGCTGCTTACCTTTATTATTTAGATGACAAATTTCCTCATAAAATTCTTCAATTTCTTCTTCAGGATGACTTGTGGTGGGTGCATAAGTTTGAATAATCTGAGCCTGGTATCTTCTCGATAGTTGGATAACGAGTCGTGCAGCTCTGTCAGAGGAACTTTCAACTTCTACCACTTTATCCTTCAGTTTCTTGTTTATTATAAATCCAACACCACTAGTTCTGCCAGTATCTGTCCCACGATAGTAGAAGAGATGTCCACTTTTCAGTTCGATGAGATCTTCTCCTTTTCTCCTTACCTCACTTAGCCCCACGATGTCCCACTTGATCCTTTGTAGTTCCTCTTCCAATTCAAGAAGCCTTGAATCAGAAGATAGGGAGCGTCCGTTGTACGTAGCCAAGGTCAGCATCAGATGGCAGCCTAGTCCGGTCCTCCGGGGATTCTTAGCACCCTCTGCCTTCATGTCGCACTGGCCGCTGCCTTGGCCAGGTACATTCCAGCTGCCGGAGACTGAGGGCCAAGATTTAAGTTGTGGAGTCATTTTGGAGGGGTTTGGCCATAACTCACCACGCTGGCCAAGCGGGTTGGTGAGTGTGGGATAGAATTTCCTCTGATCCCGATGGTATAGTTATACCGCTATTGGCGGTCATCAGAGCCCCTTTAGTGGGAACAGGATGCACCACGAGAAGGCGGGGTTGACATTTGTCAAGGAGAGGCTGTGATGTTACGCATCACCTGACCTTGTTAAAAGAGTTTTGAAATCGGACTTTTAGAAGCAGATATGTCGAGAAAATCAGATAATACATTTGTGCCTCCTAGCGGCGAAATTGTGCATTCTTTTGGGAAGGAAATACCCACAAAATGTTTTCATAGTTAGTAGACTGACGATGAATTCTTTCAATCGGGTTTTTAGATCCGCAGATATTGCTAGAAACATGCTGTAAAGGGAAACGTGATTTTACGCCTCCTAGTGGCACACCTGTGCTTTAAGAAAAATCTGAAATTATATGAGAAACATTTTGGCCCGGATACGCTCTCCGATAAAGAAACAATTTTTCAAATCGGACTTTAGAAGCAGAGATATCGGCAAAAATAAGATACATATCTACGCCCCATGGCGGAAAAAACTGTGCATTATTTTAAGCAGAAGATATTCTCAAAAGATTTTCCGAGGTGAGAGGTATCGGTCCACGAAAGAATTTTTCCAATCGAGTTTTCAGAATCTCAGATTTTGTTGCGAATATATCAGAAACAGAAATAAACATTTACGCCCGCTAGTGTCCAAATTATTCTCTACCAAAAATTAGGAATGATATGTAGAACATTTCCAATCTGGAGCTGTATCCGACGCAGAAAGAATTTTTTAAATAGGACTTGTAAAAAAGAGATATCGGGAAATCGCAAATCTATATATTAATTCTATAAGGTTTTTTACTGTGACTCCTATTTTGAGAGAACGGCTGAACGTAAAGATATGGTGAGGTATCAAAATAAAGGTCTTACCATGTAGATGTGCCAGTCGAAGAGAAAAATGAGATTGGGGCAACGCTTCGGGCGTTGTGGGGCGGCAAAGTTCCCATGTAAAGTCTATGGGAGAAGGGTGCGGTTGACTCACGCGCTGTTGAAGGCGGGGGCATGGAGAGCTGAGACAGTCCAAAGTCCGAAGTCTTCTCTTTTCTGAGCTAACCGTTGAGCAAAGCAACGCTAGCAGGCATTCGTATCAAAGTTCTGCTAATCGGAACAGCTAATGCTCTTGAAGACCTGATTGCGTTATGCCGTTGGACTGTATGATGTATATATACAATTTAATATTCATTCGATCCAGTTTATTCACATAGGTAAGACGTTTCCCATTATGTAAAGATGTAAATAAACATTCCGTTGACCATTGTTAGTGAAAATATTACGGGCGACTGCTTATACAGTATATAGAGCCCATTGAGTTGCTCACGGTGGGCGTTAAACCTTCAGTCACAAAAAAAAAAAGAACCTGGACTATTGTCTTTACTGAAGTGGTTGAATGAATTTGTCAATCAAATAAAGTTTACATTTGTTGTTTCATATTAGTTTATTCTTTAAAAAAAAACAAAAAAAAAAACTAACCGTCGATTCCGACGGGTGAAGAGCATTCGCAACGCGAATCTCATTCCAACATTTACAAACACTTTTTTCAATTTCAGTTTTACTCTATGTTTCAGTCATAAGACTTTGGAATTTACACTATGTCACGCTCTCTTCTATGTGGCCCTGGCATCTTGTGCGACGCGCAGGCTTACGGGGTGCCCGAACGGGCTCGATACCCTCAAGGAGGGTCCACCTCACGTGCCTGTCACTTCACTGTCACTTCCCGTTCGGGCACCCCACCCCGTAAGCCTGCGCGTCGCACAAGATGTCAGGGCCACATAGAAGAGAGCGTGACATAGTGTAAATTTACAAACACTGTTGTGACTGAAGGTGAGAGTGAAAGAGGGCGCTATCCAGTTGAATTTTTGCACACGATCGTGATCAGTGGACTTCCGCCTCACATTTTACAACTGAAAAAGGGTGCAGTCGTGATGCTCATCACGAACCTGGCCGCGCCGGTGGCGCAGTGGTCTAAGCGCAGGCTTATGATGATTCGTTCGTGAAGAGTCCGGTCCGGGTTCGAATCCCGGTGAGGCATGGATGTTGCGTTTGTCTTACGGCACTGGCTCTCTCCCTTCTCTGGAGTCAGTGGCCCTAAATTAGGGACGGGCGACTGTTATAGCCCACTGATTTGCTTACGGTGGTCGTTAAACCTTCAATAAAAAAAAAAAAAAATTCAAATCGGACAGGTAGTTTCAGAGATATGGTGTCCACAGACGGACAAAGTGATACTACGCATAAGCACGTACTGTCTTTTACAAAAGACGTGCTAAATAAGGCGCATATCGAAGTCGCGCCCCCTCATTCCGGAGTAAGTTGCTCTCCCAACTAAGCTACACGGACGGAATGTATCGCTGCAGATTTATCATCTTGACACGTGCTTTACCTCTGTAGTACGTCACATCATCTCCCTCTTAATTTTTTTTTTTTTTTTTTGGAGCGAGGAACGAAATTTCGTTATTTCTAGACGAATAAAAAACATCGCACATTTTTCGAAGAACGCAAGGGCAGCACATCCATTTTTACGTTCGGGCGCCAATGTGAAAACACAGATTTGTCCGTAACGAGGTGTCACGCCCCCTCACTCCGGAGTAAGTTTCTCTCCCAACTAAACTACACGGACAGTATGTATCGCGGCAGATTTGTCGTCTTGACACGTGCTTTACCTCTGTAGTACGTCACAATACTTAAGGAGATACCAATACCATTGCGCTGTAAATGATCAGTGACAAAATAAATACAAAAATTAATGGCGTAGGAAGAGTGCTATGTGCATAATTCAACTTTCAGAATAATCATTGTAATTTAGTTGGAAATGCGTTCTGCAAGAGGCCGGTGATTTTTTCTTTCTGTGTTTTGTAAAAAAACAAAATTTTTTAAGGATAATCATTATCTCGTACAGCACCTCGTTTTGAGCATCGTTCGATTCTACACTCAATGATGAGTGGATTTTTACCGTTGAATTGTTAAAATTTGTTCACGACTGAATTCGTTTCTCAGTGCATTCAACAGCTCCCTCACCCAGGACCTAGCAGAATTTCTTTGATGAGAGTGATTTATGAGATATTCCTCTGTCGGTACGTATGTTTTTATGTTAACTGGAAGACTAAATTTCCTGGCTTAGTTTGGGCTTCCCAATCAGGGTACGGGGGGGGGGTCACGACCAAGAGGGCCTCTAGCCTCAGCAGAAAGATTTTTCAAAATTTGGGAGGGGGGGGGGCGTCATATGAAACTGGTTAAAGAAATAGCCAGAGATTTTTGACGGCAGCTTGAATCATGTATTAAACAAGTTAGTAAAATCATGCAATGCATTGATTATGATACGCTTTCCTACATACCAGAAATCATTACTCAAGTTTTTGCTGGCCGGCCCCGGTGGCGCAGTGGTCTAAGCGATGGCCTCTGATCATTCGTCCGAAAGGGGCCCGGGTTCGAATCCCGGTGAGGCATGGATGTTGTGTTTGTCTTACGGCACTGGCTCTTTCCCTTCCCTGGAACCAGTGACCCTAAATTAGGAGGGGCGGGCGACTGCTTATAGCCCATTGAGTTGCTCACGGTGGTCGTTAAACCTCCAATCAAAAAAAAAAAAAGTTTTTGCTCAAGTTATGAGGATTGTGGCTGTGGAATGAATCTCGCTCCTGTGCCCTGATCTTTTACCCTATTTCGATGATATTCAACAGAACCAGTTCAGTATACCTCCAGAACAATAATATGATAAAGTTTTGTCGCAATCGAAGCGTTTTTACGCAAGTTATGACGCATAAGGGCAATGTAATGGATCCCAGTCCTATGTCCTGACCTTCGACCCCATTTTGCCCATTTTCAATAGGGGTTGTCCCAGGTGATCTCCTACAACATAAAATTTCATCGAAATCGAACCATTTTTACGCCAGTTATGACGCATAAGAGCAATGGAATGGATCGCGCTCCTATGTCCTGATCTTTGACTTCATTTCGCCCATTTTCAATAGGGTTCGTCCCCAGGAGGTCCCCCTACCACATACTAAAATTTCATCGAAATCGAACCACTTTTACGCGAGTTATCGCGCGGACGGACCGACGGACAAAGCTAGAGCATATACGTTTCTTCAACCTACGGTTGGAAAGCGTATAAAACGAAAAGCAATTTTTGGTATTTTTATTTCAGTAAATAAGTAAAATCTTCTAGAAATTATTTCCGCTTTAGTGTATAACAAGTTAGTAAAATCCTGCAATGGATTGATTATGATACGCTTTCCAACATACCAGAAATCATTACTCAAGTTATTACTTAAGTTATGAGGATAATGGCTGTAGAATAAATCTCGCTCCTATGACCTGACCTTTGACCCCATTTCGATGATATTCAACATAATCGGTAAAGTATACTTCCGGGACAACACGATAAGGTTTTGTCTCAATCGAAGCATTTTTACGTAAGTTATAACGCATAAGGGCGATGAAATGGATCCCGCTCTCATGTCCTGACCTTTGTCCGCATTTCGCCCATTTTCAATAGAGTTGGTCCCCAGGTAGTTGCCTACCACATACTAAAATTTCATTGAAATTGAGCCATTTTTACGCAAGTTATAACGCATAAGGACAATGGAATGCATCCCGCTCCTATGTCCTGACCTTTGTCCCCATTTCGCTCATTTTTAATAGGGTTCGTCCCCATTGGTCCCCTACCACATACTAAAATTTCATCGAAATCGAACCACTTTTACGCTAGTTATCGTGCGGACGGGCAGACAGACGGACAAAGCTGGAGCATATACGCTTCTTCAACCTACGGTTGGAAAGCGTAAAAAACTGGTTCACGAGAGAAAGGCTCTATTCTAGAGGACTTGAGGCCCTTTTTCACAACCATACCAATAGTTGCTATACCTGTTTAACAAGAGAATGCGATAGAAATATCGGTTGGTTAAATTAAAATTTTATACCAATGAGAATAAGGCGTTATACATATATCACACTTATTTGCACATAACTACGCATCCTTCAGAATACAATAAGCTAAAAGGTGCTCTTCGCGGGAAAGAAACAAGTTAGTAAAATCATGCAATGCATTGATTATGATGCGCTTTCCAACATACCAGAAATCATTACTCAAGTTATAAGGATTAATGGCTGTGGAATAAATCTCGCTCATGTGCCCTGACCTTTGACCCCATTTCGATGATATTAAACAGAATTGGTTCAGTACACCACCGGAGCAACATACTAAAGTTTTGTCTCAATAGAAGTATTTTTTACGCTTTCCAACCGTAGGTTGAAGAAGCGTATATGCTCCAGCTTTGTTCGTCCGCCTGTCTGTCTGTTTATCTGTCTGTCCGTCTGTCTGTTTGTCGGTCCTGCTATCGAACTCCAATGCCTGCTGGTGTGTGCACCGGCGATAACTATTAACAATAAGGGTAATCACTCGAATTTCAAAAACTATGTTTTCCCAGTATTAGAGAAAACACAGGCTCGCTATTCGAGGATGGGCGTTGTGTTTCACCCAGCCGACGTTCCGTGTATCGGGTTCCACTGAGTGCCGCAATGTTTATAAGTAATCGTGTAGTTTTTTCATTTCACTTTTATTTTAGTTAACTTAGAAATTTCGATTTTTACTTGCACTGATATGAAAGCTACTCGGTATTGAAATGGAGGATATTTTCTGAACATTCATTTCCAAGCACTCACTCTCACACCCAACTCTCAATCGTGGTTAACATCTTACTTCACCAAAAATGGACACTTAAATGAGGTTTAGGAGACTCATAATAACTTGTGAATAAAATATGTTTATTTGCCTGATGAAGGCTTGAAATTTAGAAATACACTCAGTCATATGAATATGCTTGAAGACCCTTTTATCAACATTATTTTACAAAAAGTTAACTTTAATTTCTTATTTTAATTTAATATATATCTGAAAATTTTGAAACACAATTTACTTTAAATGATTCCCTATCCTACACAATTTCCTGCTCTGATCAATGTATTTACTTTACTCAACCATTTCATTTCTTCTATTTCCGCCCTTCTTTTCTCAGCATTAATTTAGAGCTGGTTTTATTTCCAACACTGATTTTTTTCTCTACTATGCTCATATTTAACTCTCGGTTCAACATATGAATTAGATAAAAAACAGAGGAAACCGCTATGGTCGGAAATGTCCTACCTTCTATCCTACGATAAGGGCTGGCATAAAACTCTCCTCCCGATAATTCCATGCAGATTCCTTTCCTGGATGCACAGCATTGGTTTAGTGAATGCCCCTTGTCACTTCAATAGTCTCAAAGTCCAACTTTTAACTTTTTCACTACGGCAGAAAATCTTTCTAATTTGGGCACATGCTCGGTCCTCGGAGGTACTAGGCTAAATCATCAGCGAGAGCAAGGCGGGGATACAGCCTTCTCGTATCATTTCGATTTCAGTAATGCTTCCCGCTACTTCGCTCCTTAGTTCTTTCTCAACTTTTTTTCACCATGCTAATCTTTCATTTTGTGCTCCTCTTCCAATCTACGCAAATTTCTCTACTCCGGATCCTCCCACCAATTTTCAGATTGGTCAAATAATTATCATTTTCCGATCTGGTTTGCTCTGGGTTTCCCGCCAATACTCTGATTTGCCACCCTTCGCCCCGTCCAACAATTGCGTCCGCCCCTGAATTCTAGGAATTTCGTGCCCGTGGATCTTCCTAGATCGTAAATTTTCCTACCATAAAACTGCTATGGTTATTCCGCCTGGCGCCACGCTATTCTTTTTACCAGACTTGGTGCAGTTCTCAAGACGACTGGCGCCGAGCTCCAATAAAATGTCTACCCGCCATTCATCCTCTTTGTAGAATTACTCCACCTTACTCAATATTTCTGACTCTCGGGGGCGATGAGAAGGATGCCCCGTGGTCTAACGCCATAGCACGCGGGCTGACTGGAAGTTTCCTTCGACTCGGAGAGGGGGGGGGGGTACTATCCCGAACCCTGCCTCGGCGCGAATCCAAGTAAGAAAATCTAAGGAAAAAATTTAATCACGAAATGTAGAACATTTCAGGAGTGTGAAGTTTATAAATTCCTAAATTTATTAATTTTTTTCGCCAGCTCCCCAAAATCTCTCCCAATTATTCGATTAATTTCAAAACCCCATTTCTTTTTCGCTTCTCGGATTTATTCTCAACTTCCAATACAGGGAAAAGGTGCACGCTCGCTCACGAGCGCTGCAACAGTCCGTCCGCACGATAACGCGCGTACAAATGGTTCGATTTCGATGAAATTTTCGTATGTGGTAGGGGACCACGTGGGGACGAACCTAATTGAAAATGGGCGAAATGGGGTCAAAGGTCAGGACATAGGAGCGGGATCCATTCCATCGTTCTTATGCTTCATAACTTACGTAAAAATGCTTCTATTGCAACAAAACTTTAGTATATTGTTCCGGAGGTATACTGAACAAGTTCTGTTGAATATATTCGAAATGGGGTCAGAGGTCAAGACACAGGAGCTAGATTTATTCCACAGCCCTTATCCTCATAACTGGACTAAAATGGTTTCTATTGCGACAAAACTTTAGTATGTTGTTCCGGAGGTATACTGAGCCAATTCTGTTTGATATCATCGAGAAGGGGTCAAAGGTCAGGGCACAGCAGCGAGATTTATTCCACAACCATTACCCTCATAACTTGACTTAAAATGCTTCTATTACGACAAAACTTCAGTATGTTGTTCCGGAGGTATACTGAACTAGTTATGTTGAATATAATCGAAATGGGGTAAAAAGTCAGGCACAGATGCGAGATTTATTCCACAGCCATTATCCTCATAACTTGACTAAAATGCTTCTATTGCGACAAAACTTTAGTGTGTTGTTCCGGAAGTATACTGAACCAATTCTGCTTAATATAATAGAAATGGGGTCAAAGGTCAGGGCACAGGAGCAAGATTTATTCCAGAGCCATTATCCTCATAACTTGAGTGATGATTTCTGGTATGTTGGAAAGCGTATCATAATCAATGCAGGGCATGATTTTGCTAACTTGTTAATCAAGTTATGAGGATACTGGCTGTGGAATAAATCTCGCTCCTTTGCCCTGACCTTTGACTCCATTTCGATGATATTAAACAGAATTGGTTCAGTATATCTCCGGAACAACATACTAAAGTTTTGTCTCAATAGAAGCATTTTTAGTCAAGTTATGAGGATAATTGGCTGTGGAATAAATCTCGCTCATGTGTCCTGACCTTTGACCCCATTTCGATGATATTCAATAGAACCGGTTCAGTATACTTCCGGAACAACATGATAAAATTTTGTCGCAATCAAACCAATTTTACGCAAGTTATGACGTATAAGGGCAATGGAATGGATCCCGGTCATATGTCCTGACCTTTGACCCCATTTCGTCCATTTTCAATAGGGTTCCTCCCCAGGTTGTCCCCTACCACATACTAAAATTTCATCGAAATCAAACCATTTTTACGCGAGTTATCGTGCGGACGGGCAGACGGACAGACAAACCGACAGACAGACGGACAAAGCTGGAGCATATACGCTTCTTCAACCTACCGTTGGAAAGCGTAAAAAACAGAGACTCGTGTAATCTTTTTTATGTAACAGAGTCAAAAGAAAAGACTTTTGCTATGTGCAAAACATTGTAAGGTTATGTTAAGTATTTTTTAACATTCAAGAGTAAATAATTTAAATATTTACCCTTTTTGTGCCATAATTCTTACTTGTTACTTTTTTTATTTGCTTTCTTATGTTCCGTACGTTCATGTAAATCGGAAAACGTCATTACACACTGTCACATGGTAGTTATGTGTTTTATGTGTGTGATTGTGAGGCATTTTAAAGAGGCTGGCCTTAGTTTTACAAAAGAATAAAATTTGCATATGATTAACTTTGGCGTAAATGTTTTATAATACTTTGTATTGGTATAAATCAATGGCAATAATTTTAATTACAGCGTGTGCATTTATGTTACACGCAATTAAGTGTAACAATTTTGTTTTTACGAAAAATACCTATAGGTTCCTAGGAATTTGAATTATAGGACGCCCGTAAATCCTAGTGTAATATGGAATTTAAAAATTCCAGTAATTGAAAGCAATTAGATTTTCGCAAAAGGGCCTCGAAGATATTTTTTTTGCGGGGGGGGGTTCAGGTACGCCACTGTTAGCATTTTAAACAATAACTAATGTGCTTATATGTACATTTTTGTTTGTTGTACGATATCAATGCTTTGAAGTTTTAAGTGGCACTTATTTTCTTTGAATTATCCATTGTAAGCGGTTAAAAAGTTATTTCCGTTGACAGCAGCTTATTTTTTGTCTTAAATGAAAACTAAAAGGCATGGATTTGAACTTTTTTTTTTTTCTATGTTAGAAAGAGTTTCATACCGAGCATTACGATTCGCATTAGCTACTTCATTTTACAGTGAACTGCTGTGCGGATGCGTAATTTCTTTTTCTCTTTATGCCTACCGAAACCAGCCATATGTTCACACGCATGACTTGCGTTGTTAACGAATGATAAAAAGCTGCCTTGCTCGACAGCTGTGTTGCGAAACTAGTTGTCACGATGCCCCACTCGGCTTCTTTCCGCATTAGCCTTAATGGTGGTAATACTGAAAAGTCAGGTTCCTCTCTTTTGTCCGCAGATGGCCAAGGCGCGAGAACTTAGTTGCTCATGGTTCCGCCGCTAGTCACGAGATCCTTAATGTTTTTCTTTCAAGTGAGATCACAAGCTGCAAATCTTTAACCCTTCCGAGTTGGCAAGCGATATGCTATCGCCAGGCTTCGTTTCTCTCCTGGGGTTTGTGCTGTTCGTAGAAGCGATCTTCGCTCTCAACATGTCGAGTGTTTCGAAGCAACACTACGAAGACGCCAGTGTCGTAACGTGGGCGCATGCGGTGAACGGACACCAAGCATTGGAGGCGGAACTAGAAGGTGAGTAGGGTCACATTATATTATCGTCAACTGGTTATCATCAGTGCGTGCGCCGCAGTAGCATACGAACGTGCCTTATCTTATTTTCTCCTACCATTTTTTTTAAACCCTCACTGTAATAATACAAAAAGACCAACGTGAAGGAGACCATGGAAGGCGAAAAATAATCCGCTTTACAGAGAGAAGAGATTCATATTTTGATGCAGGTGTTCGCGTTTCTAGAAACGTGTGGGCATAATCGATATGCGCATTTCCTTTCAGAAATAACTGCTGAGATGTCTAAATTCGTGGTTTAGGACTTGAAATTCGTTTTCGACGTACTTTAAACGATAATGTTCAAATATTCCTTGCTGTGTGAGCAATGCTAAAGAAGTAAATTCGGAATTTTCGGAAAGTTTAAATATCCTGAGAGGATTTAAAATGTTTCCCATTCTGATTGCAAGGGGTTTCCACTAAAAGTTCAAAATTTTGTTTTCGATCGAGATTGTCGAGAGAACTATGTATTTACCTCCCCCCGGGATTCCTGTGATGTGTTACCTAAACATTTTATCGCATGCGAAAACGTAAGTTCTGTTTGTAATACGTCGACACGAAGAGTATAATCGGATTAAAAAAAAATGGTTTTTTTGTTCAAGCATTATTATTTTTGGCTTATTGAGCCCTTTCTGATATCAAATGGTTAGCATTTTCTGGAGAGATTTTTTATTTAAATTCCACCGATTGGCGTTTGAATGATGTTTACTTACAGTAGCGACGCCCAAAGTTCAGAACTGGGTTGGCTATGGGGGTGGGGGTCTGCTGTACAAATTTTGAAGTGCTCAACAGAAAAAAATTTGCCAAAACATTCCGTTCACGTAGATTTAACCCGACGCTGATGTCGTTATACCTAGTACAAAAAAGTAAGTTTTCAGGTACATACTGTACCTAGTATTCATTCAATGTATTTAGTGCAAGGAACCGTGGATACGAATCTGCATTTCCTTTCACAACATACCATTTTTTCTCAATTTTAGATTACGTCATTTTTTAAATATTTTTAATACATATTTGCTGTAAAGCGGTTTATGATTTTCACTTTGTAATCTGACAAGGAATATCTCATCTCTTTAAACTATAATTGCGAAAATGGTTGGTGTCATTCTACTTCTCTCTTAGGCATGCTCTCAGGAGAAATTCTCTCCATTTCACAGAACAGTAGTACTACATTAAATTAACAAAAAATTCGTTTTATATAATAAAATTTCTGTGAATTCGAAAAATTCCCATACTCTTATCTAAGTTCCCTAAAAGCTTACTGGCTGTGCTCGCCATGTGTTCTAACTGCTTAAACATGGGGAGGGGGGGGGGGGGTCATGACTGACAGCTACGGGAGCCGACGCCGTACTCGTGTCCCACTATTGACTGCTCGTCATCGGAAATTACGCCTTGTCTGGTGCCGGAAACATCGAAATTAAACCTGGTGGAGTTCCCAGCTCCCGTAGCAGAGGGTATGAAGCGTGCGTCGTACCATTCGCTCGCTGATGCTGCTTGGGACTTCGAATTGGATGTGGTGAAATGAATCCCGTTTTCAACTGTACGGAGCTGTCGGGAGGGTGCGAGTGTTACTTCGAAAGCGTTAGGCCATGGCCTCGTCGTTCCAGGTCGGCTCTGCTCAAGGAGGTGGCGGCTCTGTGATAGTCTGGGGGGGCCTTTTCATGGGCCCATTAGGTCCCTTGGACTTTGGTGTTTCTGGAGTGGTCCTTAACCGCTGCGCGCTACTAGCATGTGCTGGTTGATCACCTATATGGTTTCATGGCCTTCGCGCATCGTGCAGCCGATGGTCTGTACCCAACCGGGCCATAACTACCCAGGCATGGCTCGAGGAACACTCATCAGTGTTCGGAACCATCCAGTGGCCTCCTCTGGGATGCCATGAGGTGGAAAATCAGATCCATGGATTCTGGACTGACGTCTAGGGCGGAGTTGTGGACAATGCTGCAATAGGCATGGCAGGGAACATCAGATCCATGGATCTTGGGCCGACGTCTCGGGTAGAGTTGTGGACAATGCTGCAATAGGCATGGCTGGGAACATCAGATCCATGGATCCTGGACCGACGTCTCGGGTGGAGTTGTGGACAATGCTGCAATAGGCATGGCTGGGAACATCAGATCCATGGATCCTGGACCGACGTCTCTGGTGGAGTTGTGGACAATGCTGCAATAGGCATGGCTGGGAACATCAGATCCATGGATCCTGGACCGACGTCTCTGGTGGAGTTGTGGACAATTCTGCAATAGGCATGGCTGGCATTACCTCCAGAAACCCTCCGGTATCTGATGGAGTCGATGTCTCGGCGTGTACAGGCTGTTGTTATTCGCTCTAGAGGAAGACCAACACGCTATTAGGTCGGTGTCTCTACTGTTTTGTCCATTGAGTTACATCAAATGCATTTTAAATTTCAAGGGTACATCAGTAAACCTGAATAACTTTTGATATGCTAGAAGTTTTCACGATTTTCCTCGTCTTTAAATATCAGCAGCAGTGGCGTATCTTGGGCCCGAGACCTGGGCTACCTCCCCCCCCCCACAATACTGTTTTTTAAAAATTGCGAAGTTTATTTTTTTATTGTTAAGTAATAGAAGTAACATTTTTATCTAAATTTTAGGTACATACTATTGCTAACACGATACCAAATAATTATGAGGATTAGGATTTGAACACTTATTTGTACATGAACTTCATTCATCTTTCCTTTTGTGTGAACTTGAGTGTTACGTTTTCACAAAAATGTTTCCTTCGAGTACTTTTTCATATTTAAAATAATGTTTTTCTCCATTAACAAACCAGCCAAGTTGCTCAAATGTGCATGTCCTTGTGTGGCTCTAAGATATATTTTGATTCTTTTTTATACGGAAAAACCTTTTTCGGCAGTTGCAGTTGTTGATGAACAGTTTAATATTAGATCTGCTAATTTGTACACCTCACTAAACACTATGTCCAATTATTCAACTTTATGTAACAAGTAATGTCTCTTACTGATTTGTTTTGTATTCATCGGTGTACCGTCAAAATAATCAGGAAAAAATAACCCGCGTCGTAATAACCCTGTCAAAACAACCCAGCGTGAAAAAAAACCGTTACAAGATAACCCTGCATCATAATAACCCCAGGTCACAATTATTGTACGTCAGAATAACCCGCGTCATAATAACCCACGACTTAATAACCAGCTTCAAATACTATCTCATGGTACTCTAACTTAGACGGTAGATGAATTTTGGAACGGGTAGGGGCCCGGAGTAAAGGCCACCCCATACAAAAATTTCGTAAAATCTACAGTTTTTAGGGTCCAACAGACTGTAGACGAACTTCGTGTCACAAGTGATATTCGTATGGAAGTAGACATCCGTCATACATAACACGATATGCAACTTGTTCGTTAGCCACCTTTTGACGAAATGATGAAGACCACTTCTACATTTAATCAAATTAAAAACTGTATTTACAAGTTAAAACATATGATAGATAAAAACACGATCTTTCGATCACACCAGTGATCTTAATCAGGTCACCCACCTAATGGCATCAGGGTACGTCGACACGCAATATATAGGGATGAGGAAATATGGTACTGTGACTTTAACTTAGTCTCTTTCCAGTATACTTACATTGCTCTCACTTTGGTAGGATGGGTACGGCAGCGACAATTTTTAAATTACGACGCAAGATAGGAACCGAGATGACGCACCTTGCCTTTTTGAATAACTGCAAACAGCTACAGGTTATACCAAAGTTTTTAACACTGACAAGATTCGCTATTTCCAAGCAAGACTTGTGTGTATTGAGGCTGTCAGAGACCAAGAGACCAAATACCGCAATTAGTTTGAAACGAACCTACATAGATTACCTTGCACGTAGGGGCTTACTCACTACATGGACAATTCACAAGAACATACCATCCTATTACTGTTGATCACTCGCTGATTATTTTGCCTGCTATTATAAAGAGTGAAACTGAATCACAGAACAACCGTCATATGACTAAGCTTCGTGGCCTGGTGGCTTCGGAAATTCAATCTGGACTCATTCGTTTTGAAAGATCTAATCAACCAAACGGACATGAGCCCAGAATGTATGTTAACTTCAGCTCTACCGAACTCTCGGATGTTCAGAAGAACGCTCTGGAGCGGGGGTTTAAATTTTGCTATCCGAATACTAGACCGAATCTTTTTCAACATGTGCCACAAGCTGAAAGTATCATCCGAACATTGCCTGCAGAACACCAGGACGACGCAAGAACTAAATTTGTTAAGTCGTTTCGGCATGGGTCCGCACCGAGCCAACGAGATTCACACCAAGGCGCTACCACGACATTGAATCAAAGTCAAGCCTATAAAGAGGAGAGGCGTCAACTATGTGAATTACAAAAAAACACTAACTTGGCTATCATATCCGACGATAAATCGAATAAGATTGTAATCTTGGACCGTGATGCATACCACTTAAAGACGCAAGAAACTATAGAAGCAATTCCACATAAAATTTTGAGATTTGATCCTGTCGCAACAACCGTTGCGTCCGTCGCAAAGTTGAAGAATCATGGCCACTTACCTAAAGAAATTTCCGATAATATGAACCCTCCTAAGGACCCCAGAGTCCCCGAAATCTTCGGGAAGATCAAGCTCCATAAACAAAATCACCCCCTCCGCCCCTTAGTTTCTTCGTATGCGTCTCCTATCCGCCCACTTGAAAAAGCCCATGCAAAATTTCTATCCCCCATCCTAAATCATTCTCAGTTTTCAATTAACAGCCCTCTACAGGCTATTAATCTTATAAAATCCTTCAGTTCGCAGGGCAAGCCGTTTATAATGGCCTCCTTGGATGTTGTGTCGCTATACCCCAGTATCCCCCTTCAAGAGGCACACATCATCATTTGTCAAAAATTATATACTCATAATCCACCTCTCCCACCTTTGGAAATAGAGGCTGTCCTTTCAGCTTCAAAGCTCGTTGCATCCAGGTCCTATTTTAAATTCAACGATGTTATTTTCCAGCAGAAAGAAGGCGCCACTATGGGCTCACCCCTCTCAGCAATTCTCGCCGAGGTTGTCATGTAAACCCTGGAGAATGAGGTACTTGGCGTATGTACGCTCAAACCCCTCCTCTACACCCGCTATGTGGATGACGTTCTTGTCTTTTGGCCACATCCGCATTCCGACCTGCTGCATTTTCTCAGTATGTTAAACTCCAAATATCGCTCTATAAACCTCACTTTGGAATTGGAAATTAACTTAAAACTCCCGTTCTTAGAGTTGCTCATAGAACGGGACCCACAAAACTTCACTTTAAAATACTCAGTGTACCGTAAACCCACATCCCAACCAATTATAGCCCTATACAACTCAGCGCAGCCTTCATCTGCTAAGCTGGCTTCCCTGCGCTACCTGGTACGACGGGCATTTACGCATTCTTCTTCTGTACGCCTACGGCGCATCGAACTTCAACGAATCTTTGTCATTGCTAGTGAATTCGGGTACCCGAAAGATCTGGTACACACCATTCTCCGCAGGCATCGACGACTTGCGTTTACCGCATTAGAAAAAACCCGCACCCTTACCAGGTACGTAGGATCCATGAGCTATTTTCCCGGCTGCACCAGCGTTTTAAAACACGCATGTGCCAGGTTTAATATAAACTTTGGTTTACAAACACGCAATTTGTACACTCTAATTAAACGTGACAGAGATCCTGTTGAAACCAAACACAGGTACGGCGTCTACCTTATTCCCCTGAGAGCTTTAAACCCCAATGAAATAGATCAAGTGTACATAGTCTCAAATCTACGCAATTTAAAAACCCGTTTGCTTGAACACTCACGCGATGTCGGACATTCGACAGCCCTAGCCCAATTGGTAGCTAGCGGCACACATAGACCATTATGGGATGAATGTAAAATCCTCATTACACACAGCACCAAAAGCACGACCCTCTTTGCAGAAAGCTTGTATATTCACCATTATAGAGGTATTTGCTGTAATGACGATGTACCTTCTCTCCTCCCACGAACATGGACTGCTCATTGCGGAAATAATAATTACAGCTGAATTATTAATACTTGTGTAACATCATTTTGACTCTCCTCGTTCGCAGTCCTGTTACCAGTCTCTCTCTCTATGTCTCTCTCTCTCTCTGTGTTCACAACAACTTTCGTGAGCATGCGCTCTACCCATTATTTGGGTCATGCCATTGGGTGGTTGACTTGATGAAGATCACTAGTATGATCGAAAGATCTAGTGTTTTTATCTATCATATGTTTTAACTTGTAAATACCGTTTTTAATTTCATTAAATGTAGAAGTGATCATCATTTCGTCAAAGGTGGTTAATGAACAAGTTGCATATCGTGTTATGTATGACGGATGTCTACTTCCATACGAATATCTATACAGTTTTTAATTTAGAACCACTAAATTTGGTATGCTATCTCATGGTACTCTAACTTAGACGGTAGATTGGATTTTGGAACGGGTACGGGCCGGTGGTGTCAAGCGGGCCCCCCATAAAAAATTTTCGTAAAATCTACAGTTTTCAATTTAGAACCACCAAATTCGGTATACTACCTCATGGTATTCTAATTTAGACGGTAGATGGTTTTTTGGAAGGGGTCAGGGTCAAGGTCGGGGTTTGATGCTGTGTGTAATTTTGTAAAATCAAGAGTTATCAATCCCCCTCCCCCCATACAAAATTTTCGTAAAATCTACAATTTTCAATTTAGAACCACCAAATTCGGTATACTACCTCATGGTATTCTAATTTAGACTGTAGATAGTTTTTGGAACGGGTCGGGGTCAAGCCCCCCCTATAAAATTTTCGTAAAATCTACAGTTTTCAATTTAGAACCACCAAATTTTGTATACTTCCTCAAGGTACTCTAACTTAGACGGTAGATGGTTTTGAGAACGGTTTGGGGCCAGGGGTCAATGGGCCCCCATACAAAATTTTTGTAAAATCAAGAGTTTTCAGTTTAGAGCCACCAAATTTGGTATACTGCCTCATGGTATTCTAATTTAGATGGTAGATGGTTTTTGGAACGGGTCAAGGACCCCCTATATAAAATTTTTGTAAAATCTACTTTTCGTTACTATTAGGAGAAAAAAACGAGTTTTTCCGGATTTTGACTATGGGTTATTTTTGTCCCGGGTTATTTTGCGTTTAACGGGTTATTGACGCCGGGTTATTTTGACGCCGGATTATTTTGACTGGGATATTTTGACGCGGGTTATTCTTTCCGGGTTATTTTGACATGTAACCGTATTCATCAAGGGAATAAAACACCTTCAGTTCATTTTTTAATCGACCTGTATCAAAATTTGAAGCATAGAGTTCTTTAAGCTCTGATAGTAGATGTTTAGGGAAGCTCTCACAAAATTTATCAAAACAGTTCGAATCCAACGAAGCCACGAATTTAAGATATAATACCACTGATTTTTAATTCATTGACACTTCACACAAACTGAAACAACTCTCGCGAAACACGCGCTGGAAGCATGGAGGGACTGAGGTAGTCCGAAGGCTTCGTTTTTTTTGAGCGAATCCTTTGGGCCAAGCAATGGTCCACTCACCCAGGGTAGCCCTCCACTCACCTCCGTAGCTCATTCATGTTGTCATGGAAACGCTAGCAGGCGATAGTATGGGAGCTCTTTGCATCAGAACAGCGAAGGCTCTCGAAGACCTACTGCGCTATGCCGTTGATCATCGCTCGCCAGACTGATTCTCATAATCGAAAGAAGCGAATCCGCTCGTGTTTTTTTTTTCGCACCGAAAGCATCGACATATCTTGATACCGTTGATAATTGACTTTTATTTGCGTATATTTAATTGACTTTTATTTGTGCATTTTCTGGGTTTCTCAGCTAGCCTAGCTTGCCTCGAATATGCGCCACTGATCAGCAGATACTCTCCCGAGATGAGGCATAAGTGGGACATTAAAAATTTCATACAGTAAGTTGCTATTCATGATCACGGAGCTGTGTGTTTAAAGAGCAGTAAAACGATCACGAAGCGGGTAATAAAACGCAACACGTACCTGTATGCTAGCCAGCGTATTGCATGAAATTTCACCTGCTCGTGGCGCAAGATATTTGAACAGTTACAGAAACGAGGGCTGTTGTCTGCTTAATGGCCGTTTCGGAAACGCTGTGCTGAATTGAGCTATAATAAATAGCATTTGTGCAGAATTTATGAATAGCTTTCCCTTTCTGTAGCAGTGTGTGTCATTATGACTAGCAAATCGTCCATCAAAATTGCCCTTCATATATTAAATCACGCAGTGGCTCCAACCAGAGATGAGTTTGGGCTCAGGTTTTAGGAACCAGGGCCCGGTTTCTTGGAAAATTTTGCTTATCAAGGCTTGCATTTATGCATTATACACTGGCCAAAGATATGGCCCAAGCAAGGATTAGTTTAAAAATCATTAGTTTAAAAAGTTTAGTTCAGTTAATCCACTTCACAATATTAATATGTTTTTAGAAATACTACGCATAAAGCCAAATGTTCTAAAATGTGGATTTGAAAATAAATAAATAATCAACGTGCCCTTCGACCGTATCAGGGGAATCGGTAATTTTGGTAAAAGCTGAAGAAAAGAAAATCGTTTAGAAAAAAAAATCCATTCGTTATTTCTTTTTGATTTCTAAATTTACTTTTATTTTGAATAAATTGCATTATAAAACGTACAAGGTTGTACAGACAGTTGCAAATGTTTAAAATTTTGACTCTAGAAAACTAATCTTTGTAATATAATTTACATATATGCTAATTGGCAAAAGTTGTTTAGAGTGATGTAGTAGAATATAAAAAACGTATGTAGGGAAATTTCCAAAATTAATTATTTCAGACCAGATTATTCTGCATTTTGTAACATTAACAAAGCTTTGCGCTGAATAGTATAATAATCACAATATTATCATATGTGTGTGCAGTTTCCAGATCAAGTTCATCATGAAAAAAGAGAGAATTGCATCTAATGCCTCAGCGCTTCAACTTGATCTTCTTTTCTCTAAAACTCGACCCGCTGCACTAAAAACCAACGTCACCCCAAAACACGCGGGAGTGAGGAAAATTAAAAATAAATAAATAACAATACTTCTAACTGCACAATTTTGGAAATTAATACATCATTTTAAAGATAAGATTCTTGATTTTTAATAAAATACAAAAAACTGGGAATGTGATTTTTCCCCAGTTTTTTGATACCAGACCTCCTTAAAATGATCCTTGCTTGGGCCATAGCTTTGGATAATGCATAATGCAAGTCTTGCGAAGCAAAATTTGTCTTGCAATGGCAGCTAGCTTAGGAAATTGAAAATCCTTCCACCATGGTAACAAATCCACAATGAAATTCAACCGGGCTCGGAATTACACGTGTTGAATTAATTACAGTAATGAAATTCAAGACGTGTAATTCCGAAGCCGGGCCCTAGCTCATCTCTAGCTCCAACATCGCAAAATAACTGAAATGGACACTTAATTGGTCAATAAGCTTTGAAAAAAAAACGCAAGTCCTGTTAACCTATGCTTCTCCATTATTCCATCTGCTGTGAAAACACAAGTTTGTCCGCGACGGTCATCGAACCCGTGTCCCCCTCACTCTGGAGTAAGTCGCTCTCCCAACTGAGCTACGCGGACAGAATGTCTCGCTGCAGATTTGTCGTCTTGACACATGTTTTCACTTCTGTGGTACGTCACACTGCTTTGCTTTTTTTTTTTTTTAAATATACATCTATGAGCCGTTACATTATGACCTCCTACCTAATAAGCTGTAGGACCACCTTTAGCCCGCAAAACAGCGGCCACTCGGCGAGGCATGGACTCGATGACTTGGCGATAAGTATCCTGGGGTTTCTGGTAACATAATGTCAACAGTAGATCCACCACTTCCCGTGGATTTCAGGGTGGTGGTGATTTAGCGCAAACACGCTTTTCCAAGTCGAACCACATATATATTTGATTGGGTTCATGTCAGGCGAATTTGGAAGCCAGGGCATTAATAGAAAGTCACCAGCATGCTCCTCGAAACACTCCTTGACGATTCTGACAGTGTGGCATGACGCATTATGTTGCTGGTAATGACCATCAACAGCAGGGGAACGCAGTTGCCATGAATGGGTGAACTTTGCCCGCAACGATATTCAGATACCTGACAGCTGTCAGGGATTGTGCTTATTGGGATAATGGGGCCTAAAGTGTCCCAAGAAAACATCGCCCACAGCATAACACCGCCGCCGTTGCCGGCCTGTTTCTGCGCAACAGGGCATCCAGGTGCCATAGCCTCCGTTGGTAATCGGCGTATCCGTGCTTGGCCGTCTACGTGATGCACCAGAAATCTTGATTCGTCAGACCAGGCCACTTTCTTCCAATCATCCGCAGTCCAATCTCGATGATTTTGGTCCCATTTCATGCGTTGTTCGCGATGACGTGCAGTGAGCATGGGGACCCGATTGGGTCTTCGGCTACGCAGGCCCATGCGCAGAAGGCTGCGTTGAACTGTGTGCTGTGACACATTGCCCTGATCACCACTGTTGTTGCTGCGGGTGACTTGTCGCACTGTGGCCCTGCGGTTGCTGTTAACAATGCGCGACAGTCTCCGCTTCCCTCTGGCATCAATGAGCTGCGGACGACACACGGCTGGACGACGGTTCGTCGTTTGGCCATCTGTGCACCACTTTTGATACATACTCACTACAGCGGCACGTGAACAACCCACAAGCCGCGCCGTTTCCGTGATCGTAGTTCCGAGGCATCGTGCCATCGCAATTTGTCCTTTATCAAACTCCGATAAATGGGCAGCTTTTCCCATTCTGACTCCAAACAATGTACTAACCGCAAGCCGGTCCTTGGATTGTACATATACTGCTCTGTGAACTTCACGTGCGCCACCGTTCGGTCTCCAGGCGCGCTCATTTCTCTAAGCTGGGGGTGGTCATAATGTAGGTAATCGGTGTATAATATATAGTTCTAACTGAAGTCACTCTTTTTGAAACGTGTTGGTGACTCCCGTGAAGGCAGAGAATCAGATCTAGGGAAAAACACTGTTGTTTTGGAGTGAGGGGTGCTCTCTGTAACGTATGCAAAAAGAAGGAATGAGGTCTTTCGATTTAAGAAAATAGGATAAAAATGAAGAGTCTTTTCGTATCTGCACGCTCGGATACTTGCCATGTGCCCTGTATCCGTTGAAACGCACCAAAAAAAAAAAAAAAGCAGATTACTAATTTCACGCAGAAGCCAAAAAAAAAAAAAGAAGATTATGTGTATATGTGTTTTCCCAGGGATTTATACACACACCACCAACGCCACACTTCAACGCTCATTAATTTCTTCAAGACCCCCATAAAAAAGGCTCAGGCCTGTAGATATAAGGGGGTGATGGTTAGGCGACACTGAGGGTGGCGCCTAACCATCACCCCCTTATAGCTATAGGCCCGCGCACCGAATACCGGAAGCTGGGTGACGTAGGGAAGGGTAGTCTGGTCATCCGTGGTGGATAGTCGAGCTTGCTCGAAGATTAACAGCTAACGGACAAATAATTAAATTGTGTTTGTGATACACAAAGAACTACACAAACATAATTATTTGTACATTGGCAGTTTTCCTGAATACTTCTTGAAAATCAAATTTCAAGAAATTTATGCCAGTAAGTCCTCATATTTTTCCAGATAAAAAGAAATGTTTATATTTTGTATCCAAATAGTTTTGTTTAATGCTACTAATATTCTTAATACAGATGTTTTAAACTTTGACAAGGTAACTTTTTTTAAATAGTGCTCTGGAAGACAAAAATTATAAACTATATTTGCTTACAAAAATGAAGTTGTCCAAACACGCAACTAGATGATACTAAAATGAGGAAACCTTGTTACGTCATTAAAACGTCGTTATTATACATTTAATAATGTAATAATTCCGTAATTTTCGTAAAATCTTAATTTGTTTGATGCAATCAGTGGATCAAGCAGCAATTCACTGTATGTATGCATGTTAAAAAGTGTTTTATTGCGCCTTTGGTAATAATTTAAAATCACACAGGAAAAACATTCAGTTTTGCTTCTTGGCTTTTTTTTTACGCTTTCCAACCGTAGGTTGAAGAAGCGTATATGCTCCAGCTTTGTCCGTCTGTCTGTCTGTCCGCACGATAACTCGCGTTAAAATGGTTCGATTTCGATGAAATTGTAATATGTGGTAGAGGACCAGTGGGGACGAACCCCATTGAAAATGGGCGAAATGGGGTCAAAGGTCAGGACATAGGAGCAGGATCCATTCCATCGCCCTTATCCGTCATAACTTGACAAAAAATGGCTCGATTTCGATGAAATTTTAGTATGTGGTAGGGAACTACCTGGGGACAAACCCTATTGAAAATGTGCGAAATGGGGTCAAAGTTCAGGACATAGGAGCGGGATTCATTCCATTGCCCTTATGCGTCATAACTTAGGTAAAAATGCTTCTACTGCAACAAAACATTAGTATGTTGTTCCGGAGGTATACTGAATCGGTTCTGTTGAATATCATCGAAATGGAGTCAAAGGTCAGGGCACAGGAACGAGATTTGTTCCACAGCCATTATCCTCATAACTTGAGTAATGATTTCTGGTATGTTGGAAAGCGTATCATAATCAATGCATTGCATGATTTTACTAACTTGTTTACGCTTTCCAACCGTAGGTTGAAGAAGCGTATATGCTCCAGCTTTGTCCTTCTCTAGACGTCTGTCTGTCCGCACGATAACTCGTGTAAAAATGGTTCGATTTCGATGACATTTTAGCATGTGGTAGGGGACAAACTGGGGACGAACCCTATTGAAAATAGGCGAAATGGGGTCAAAGGTCAGGACATAGAAGCGGGATCCATTCCATCGCCCTTATGCGTCATAACGTAGGTAAAAATGCTTCGATTGTGATAAAACTTCACGTTGTTTCGGAGGTATACTGAACCGATTCTGTTTAATATCATCGAAATGGAGTCAAAGGTCGGGGCACAGGAGCGAGATTTATTCCACAGCCATTATCCTCATAACTTTAGTAAGGATTTCTGGTATGTTGGAAAGCGTATCATAATCAATGCATTGCATGATTTTACTAACTTGTTATATATTAGTGAACATGGATTGCACATAAATTATTAGTTACTGTCTGACATGAAAATACATTTTCACCAAAGGAATTATTTCGTTACCCAATATTTCGTAGTCGTAAACTCGCAATGAATGAAAAATCTGATTCCTTAAATTCGTCAATTGACATCTTTTAAAACGACGGCGGTACTTCGGAATGGGCCCTCAAACTAATCTTTCAAGTACAAGAATGATTTGTTCACAAGTACAAGAATGATTCGGTGAACTATGACGACACTATAACTTCAAGTGAAACTATGACGACAGTTTATAATTTCGATTACAGGAATGGTTTATCACTTCCAGTGAAATGACAGCGATGCTTTCATTAAGTTGACGAATCTGTCTTGCTTACACGTTTACGTCGAAATTATTGCTACGCTAGATACTACACTGTAATTTCTTTTTCTTCTGTATTTTAAAAGATAATAAAACAAATGTGTAAATTCTTTCGGACTGCCCTAGTGACGTCACAATCCGGTGCGCGGGCCCATAAGCTAAGTATAAGGCAAGCGTCTAGGGACAGAAGGATGCCTAATACTCTTGGACTTTGAAAATATTGAAGCATGAGCAACTTGAAGTAGCATAACTAGTTGATTGGCATCTCAGCGGTCCGCTCTCCCTCTGGCGGCCAAAATTAGTGCGATCGTTTCTCAGGTTTGATTGTTTTTTTGTTGTTTTGTTTTTGTAACATTTATTCTGGAATTAGAGGCTAGTATACTGGAGAATTCCCTGAAGACAGAATAGTAATTCGTATTGTTGCGTCCAGCAGTACCGTTCTCAAGGTTGCAGCTGTGGTTTTCACAAGTGAGTATAAACGTTTGTGCTTTAAAATTTCGTATTTCAACATGCTGTGGGAAACAAGTAATTGGCCTTATGCACATAAATTTAAACTCAATTAAGGAGCTAGATTTTCAATGCTCTGTCGACAGTCACCAATTCAACAGAATGTACAAATTTGAATTTGTTATTGTTAACAGAGTATTGAAAATGGTTCCTGGGAAACATTAAGTGAACCGAAATGTCAGCCTTTAATAAAGAACATTTAAAAGTTTTATCACAAATGAAGCACTTATTTTCCATATTTTTAAGTTCCCAAATTCTAAAGCACAACACAAACTACTAAACGTTCATTCACAAACACAACGCGGACATGGAGATAGCGTGGGGTATGAAAATATTATCGAGTACTTACTCCAATTAAACTTGAGCATGCGCATGACGGTCAAAAGGAGCACGAAATTTTCTCAAAGTCCAAAAGCATTAGGCATCCTTCTGTCCCTAGACACTTGCAGCTATAAAGGGGTGATGGCCTAACCCAGAGGTTCCCAATCTGTGTGTCGCGACTATGGGGAAAAACTAAAAGTTATAATGTATAGTGAAACGCAACATGTAAATTTTGAAGACGTGTACATATTTTAAAGAATGAATTGTAAGAAAAAATGCTAAAAAAAACCAAAAAAACCGTATTATTTTTCTTGTTGTGAAAGCGCTCCTTCATCTGAATTTCGGACAGTAATGCTCTTTGAAAACTTGGCGTGACGTCGTGCAGATCTCGCTCCCCTGCAATCTGAAAATGGACTGAGCCAGGAAAGGTTAAGTGACAACGTTCTGCCTCTCATTGTTGGGCGCTTAGTTTACTACGCAATCTTTGTTTGATACATATGTAGCGTATATAAACATTCGTTAGAACTGAGCTGCTGTGTCTTAATAACTGTGAACGTAGTTATTTTTATGTGAGTGTGTATTGATTTATGACCAGACCCGTTTACAGCAGAACCACCATCAACCTTCACTACTGACGAGCAGGAACAGTTAATAGACATTTCTTCAGACTCCACACTGATAATGACATTCTCTTCCGGAACTCTGCCTTAGTTTTGGAACAATGTGGCAAAGGAGTACCCAGAATTGAGAATAAAAGCCGTGAGAGTAATTCACCCTTTTGCCACATCCTACCTATGCGAGGCAGGATTTTCAGCTCTGGCGGTAATAAAATCCAGATATAGAAGCAAAGTTAACGTTGAGGAGATCCGCGGAGCTGTATCAAACATTGTTCCCATATTCGATGTTTTGTGAGACGAGAAACAAGCTTTCCCATCCCTTTAAGACGCAAATACCTCTGTTATGTAGCTTCTAAAATTATATTAAAAATGTGAAAGCCAAATAAAAAGTGTTACCATTGTGAAAATATGCCTAACTTATCAATTTTTTCTTATTCAGTTCTGTAATTTTATTCTAATTTTGTATTTTTACATTAAAAAGACTGCAAGCTAGTGATGTAAATTACTATTTTCTTTTTAAAAAAATACCATAAACTCGAATTTGGGCAATTTGTTTTCTAATTTTGGGTACAGGGGCGTCGCACAGAAAATGTGACATGTGAAGGACGG
The DNA here is from genome assembly GCA_039090855.1 of Macrothele yani. Classification (NCBI taxonomy): domain Eukaryota; kingdom Metazoa; phylum Arthropoda; class Arachnida; order Araneae; family Macrothelidae; genus Macrothele; species Macrothele yani. Next base: position 76,493,875 of record CM077016.1, read on the forward strand.
CGCGGTCTCAAAAGGTTTAAGAACCCCTGGCCTAACCCGTGGGGAGAGTCGGACACGTGCGTCCACGGGTTCTGTAAGCATGGATGTTGTGTTGGACCCTTCTCGGACGAATGGTCATAAGCCGGCGCTTAGACCACTGCGCCACCCAGGCGGATTTTGGGCATCTGAAAGTCTATCTATCATGAGATTCTACGTGAGGATCTGGGAAAACGAAAATTTAATGCCAGACTGGTGCCCCAAATTCTGAATGATGACCTAAAGGAGGCTTGTTCCTCGATCTGTTGGGCACTGCAGCTGGTGACCCTGATTTTTGCTCCAGAATTATTGCAGGAGATGAAAGATGGTTTATGCAGTAGGAGTACGATCCACAAACCTGGGGACTGTTCTCCAGGATAAAACGGGCACTAAAAGGACAGTACCATTCAGACATTAAATCTATCCAAGCAGTCGTGATGAAACAACTGTGACGTCCCTGCCCCGCAGGACGCACATGAGATAAAAGCAGATAGCAATGAGAGCACATGTCCGCGTAGCTCAGTTGGGAGAGCGACATACTCCGGAGTGAGGGGACCCGAAATCGATCGCCGTCGCGGACAAACTTGTACGTTATATTGGCGCCCGAACTTCCAGGATGATCCGGCTGTTACGTTTCTCGCAACGATTTGATGTTCTCTCCACACGGCGAGACAGGAAAAATGAGAATCCCTTCTTCAGTGCTTCGAAAAGAATAAATCAGGGTAATGTTACGTTCCACACACACAAAAAAAAAAAAAAAAAAAAAATGTCTGGGATTTCTCAAATGCACGTTTTTCATGGGTTCTTCATTAAGTCCCTAGGCCTCGGCTAGGCCTTTTTAGTAAATTTTAATCGTGCGTGCTCATGTTCATAAGGTTTACACATAAAAAGTCAAGTTAATAATGTTGCACATTTATTCAGGCAAAAAGAATCAATTTTAGGCTCCTGGGCCTCGTTTTGGGCCTTTTTAGCAAATTTTAATTGTGCGTGCTCATGTTCATAAGGTTTATATAAAAACCTTATGAACATTAAAAATTCCCAGATCTAGGCCGGCCTTAAAATTAATGTTTTAAGTTTAAGCAAGAGTGCAACATATTTTACTTTAAATATTATGTAACGCTTATGAATGTAAATAGGGTTAAAATCTGTTCAAATGGCTTTTATCTAGGCCTACGGTCAAAACATTAATGTTTTGTGGTTGAATAAAAGATGGAACATTATTTACTTGACTCGCTATGTAACCCTTATGAACACGAACTCGGATGATTAAAATTTGATAAAATGGGCCAGATCTAGGCCTTATAATTAATGTTATATTTCGAAGAACCTACTGTGACGTGCGTGCTCCGCAGGATGCACACGAGATAAAGGCAGATACAATGAGAGCATATGTCCGCGTAGCTCAGTTGGGAGAGCCGAATTCGATGTCCGGCGCGGACAAACTTGTACGTTATGCAACTTGCGGACATCCTGGAAAGTGCCTTCCAGAACTGTTTTCAGGATCTTCAGAAACGCTGGAAATTGTGTGTTGATTCAGAAGGGCGGTGTTTTGAAGGTGACCAGCATTACTTGTGAGTGTGATACTTTTTTTAAATTCCTGATTGCGTCAGTCCTGGATCTTTTCGGACGTAGGTTGTTTTTCACTGTTAAAACGAAATTTCTGCCTTTGAAAGATTTGTTTTCATCCGACACCCCTAAAATATTTTTACCCCCCCCCCCCCCCATGAACTTTTTCAGTACCCCTGCAATTTGAAATTCCTGGATAAACCCCTGTTTTTTTCTGACCAGGAAAACACATACACATTCTCTGCTGTAGCTAATTTTTCTTCTCCCTTCTTCCGTTTCTGGAATACTTGATGCGGAGGACCTGTTCTCGTAGGTCGTGAACCAGTGCTTCCAAAGCCTTTGACCGATTTTTTGAGAAATTTATTACGGAGGTCACGTTCGTGAATGGAAGTTTTATCGGTCGAAGCTTAGGTTCAAAGGGAAGTTTGACCCTACAGTTGCCGTGCATTAGTTTTTACTTGGGTTCATATCGATGTTAAAAAAAAAGAAAAGAAAGAAACTCTCATACACCCAACGTGCTACAGGAATTTTATGATACGGAATGAAAAATTCTCATAATACACCTCATACCGAAAATAGTTTTTTTGGTGGCACATAACGGCGAGACTGCGCATGCGCAGAAGCAACACTTGCTGTCTCTCGTGTGGTACCAGTTAGTTGAAGACGACGTTATCGCCATCATGTTATTTTAGTGGATGTTAAGAATAAAAAGCCGTATGGGGAGAGGCGAATTAATTTCCTAATGAAATGCCACGTCGACGAAGATTACCGTCGGTAGAAAAATATATAAATAATTTTTAATGAACTGTAAGAAATAGTCAATTACTCTCCTGCATTTATAGAAACTCATTTCGTAGCAAAATTCCTGTACTAACACACAAAGAATCGCGAATACAGACAGCCACGAAATAGTTTCGGGTAACGACAGACCTTGACCAAGCGCATCCACCCCTACCTCTTCATGGACTCAAGCCAAGGCCCGGCGAGAACCAATAGTCAGAGGCCAGCGCCTCAGACCACTCTAGCACAGGTACGGTAATCTCTGTAGTATAAACATTTGGTTAAGATAGCATTATGTTTGCATACAGAACACGGATTTACCTATTTTTGTACACACGATCATTTGCAAAAAATCCTTGCCCAGCATCTAACTGCGAAAAGTGGCTTAGAGCTTCTAAGCCAAAAAAAAAAAAAAAAAAAATGTGCCTTAGCGCCACTAAGCCCCTTCTACGTCCTAGGCTTAAGGCTCTACGAGACCCGCCATCTTGTATTGCTGCCTTCTCTTATTAACAAACGGGCAAGCGTATTTCACAAATTGCCCGGGCAGTTTTGCACATTTTGGAACACCGTTTGTGGCTAACTCAAGATATATGATAAATAAAGAGTTCCCTGGTTTCAGAATTTTTATTGACCTTTCCCTTCATTTTTTATCTGCAGCGAAAGTCGTACCAACACGCCTTCCATGGTTTTATTAATTAATAAAAAATACTTAAAGGGTCCAAAGTGAAAATCTGAAACCAGGGAACTCTTTATTTATTATATATCTTGCGTTAGCCACAAACGGTGTTCCAAAATGTGCAAAATTGCCCGAGCAATTTGTGAAATACGCTTGCCCGTTGGTTAATAAGAGAAGGCAGCAATACAAGATGGCGGGTCTCGTAGAGCCTTAAGAGCGCTGGCTTTGTACTAACATGAAAAAAGGTTTAAACTAAGGATTTAGATGAGACAACAGTTGAATATTCATGGTCCTGCGGAAGCTATTTTGATAACCTTTCTGCAGAGAAGTAAACTACGCGCCTCCTAGGGAAAAATACGTAGGGTCACACGACGAAAAACACATTGTTACTTGGCAAAGTCCAAATTATATTTTAAAAGTTCGAAAAATTGAAAAATGACACATTTTGAACTGGGTGGGCAAGAAACATTTCCCCTTGGCAGTGTCCCTGACGGTGATTGGTGAACGAACTAAGGAAATCTATTTTGGGGCTGAAGTTCTTGGTTTTAAATATAGCTATAATTACTAGTGATAACTAATAATTATATTACGGGTATGAAAGGTTTTGCTTTAAAAATACTAAGAGTTGCAGAAACCCGTGCCGCACTTTAAAAATTCCTGAAAATAACTATACTGTATATACAGGCGAGACTCTACGGGTGGGCAACCCTCCCAACTTTTCTTTGAGTCCACCTTTTAGCCTCCCCCCCCCAAAAAAAAAAATATTTAAGCAGTTTGAACATATGACGGGTGAAACCATCTAAGTAAGATTCTAGGGAACTTGGATAAATATATGTCAATTTCTCGAATTCACCGAAATTTGTTATGTACAATGAATTCTTTGTTAAATTTAGTGTTTGTTCTTACGGAAAATCGAGGGAGTCGTCTGAACGAATTTCTAAGGGCGTAGTACAAACACACCATTTTCGTAATTATAGTTTAAAACGATGAGAGAGAGATTCCTTGTCAGGTAGGTTACAAATTAAAATTCATACACAGCCTTATGAAAAAAAAAAAAAACACGACCTAAGTAAGATAAAATTGCGAAGAAATAGTAACTTGCCATAGGGATTCGTATCTATGGTTCCCATACTACATGCACTGAATAAATACTACGTTCACTTGAAAACTTTTTTTACTAGTTATAACATTATGAGCGTCGGGCAAAAGGCACACGAACGGGATTTTTTGCCAAAAGTTTTGCCTCATACTTCAAAAGGTATGACCCTCCCTCCTGTCATGCTTAGCCCCCCAGTAGCCCACCCAGTTCTGAACGGCTGGCGTCGCCACTGTGTATATATATATAATTTTTAAAGGGTGAAGTCATTTTGTTTTAAATTTCGCTGCATATATACATATATTGCACACGCAAAATGTCTGGCTTCCTTTTTAAAAATTTCTGGATGAGTCCCTGAAATGCACTTCGTATCATAATGCACTGAGCAACAAACTACTGAGGAGAAATAATTACCGGATGCTGATTTTTTTTTTCCAAGGTCAATATTAATGACAGTATCTTATACTCAGGCGTTTGAGATTCTTCTGTAGGAAAATACTTGTGAAAATGCCAGCCACAGCTGAAATAAGTTAAGCCAATTACTTTAATTGAAGAACTTGTGCTGCCATCTATTACATAAATAAAGGATTAAAAGCGAATTGATGTTTTTTGCTTCTATCTTATGCGATTCCTGCTGCCCCCTGCTTTCGTTTGAGTTCAACATATTTGTTGATGTAAATTGTAAATTATGTGAAGTGAAAATATAGGGTATGGAGAAATTAAACATTTTTCAACGACTTTGGTTGATAAAAAGAAAATTTATTGTGAAATCCACTTCTGTGTTGAATTTTTTGTTGAAGATGCTTCTGGGGCACCACAAATGGGTGTGCTGCTGCACCAGAACTATCACAAAATAAAATAAAAGCGCCACCGAAATAACACATGGAATACACACAAAATGAGCGTTCCGTATTTAGTTTTGCCCTTATATTTATGTAACCGTGAGTTGAATAGACGTAAAAAATTTATGCAGTAGTTTAGATTTAGCATTTTTTGAAGGCATACAAGTTGTCAAAAGAAATGAGAAAAATGACTATCGACAAACGTTCAATCATGTGACAAAAATTTCGGGGGAAAAAATAGACCGATGTTGCGCTGGGAGCAGTAAATTTCGGGAACTCCATAAAAGTTTACAAATAACCAAAATAATAAATAAAAAAAACCACACAGCTTATGTATGTTTTTCATATTTCTTTTTACACTTTTAGGCTTTCAATTCAATTCAATTCAGTTATTTTGCTAAGCAAAAAAAAAAAAAAAAAAAAAAAAGCAGTGTTACAGAAATAGTTGGAACAATACACAGGGGAAAAAGGCCAGCCAGGCCTGACGGGTCCCATAGTTTTACACTGAGGTCAGTAGGTGTAATTACAAACAAGAGTATCATAGTAACAAAAAAAAAAAAAAAAAGGTAATGATTATGAGCAGATAATAAACATTACAGACAATACCATTGAAAAAGCAATTTACATCACGATATCATCATCATTGTCAACCATTATCAATCCACTGCTGGACGAAGGTCTCCCCAAGTTTCCTCCACAACGGTCTGTCTTGTGCCAGTCTCCTCCATGTCACTCCTGCATACTTTCGCATTTCATCCACCCATCTCCCATGTGGTTTTCTTCTGGGTCTTTTCCTGTCCCTTGGAATCCAATCTAAAATTTCGGCTGTCCATCGATGATCTGTCCTTCTGGCAGTATGTCCAGCCCATTGCCATTTCAGGGATTTAACTCTGATCATGATGTCTTCCACTCTTGTCATTTTTCGGATCCACGAGTTCCTCTTCTTATCTCTCCTGGTTACACCAAGCATGCACCTCTCCATGCTGCTTTGAGTTGTCTGCAGGCTTTGTATGTCTTTTTTAGTTAAGGTCCATGTCTCTGCACCATACGTAAGCACTGGAAGGATGCATTGATCAAACACTTTTCTTTTAAGACATAATGGCATATTGCTCTTGAAAATTATGCTGTTTCTTCCAGAAGCTCTCCAGGCAAGTTTTGTACGCCGATTAATTTCTTCATCAATGTGACCCTCACTTGATATCTGCTGTCCAAGATAAACGTACGTGTCTGTTATCTCCAGCTTTTCTCCATCAATCGATAAATCTTCATTTCTTGTAAAAGCATTGAACATCACTTTTGTCTTCGGAAAGTTCATTTTTAATCCCACTTCTTTACTCTTGTCAGCAAGTTCCTGGATCATACTCTGCAGCTCTGATGGGGTAGTTGCAAAAATGATACGTCATCAGAAAAAACGAAGGTGAGTTAGATAATCTTCATTAATCTTTATCCCTTTGTTTTCCCAGCTCAGCGACTGAAAGACACCCTCCAATGTGGCATTAAGGAGCTTCGGAGATATAGTGTCACCTTGTCTCACTCCCTTTCCAATTTTTATGTGTATTGTATTTTTAAACAGCCGAATCTTTGCACTTGCATTTTCATAGATACAAGTCATAATACTAGTCATAGTTCCCATCCACTGTAATCACTAATTTGAGGAGGCGCAATTCATTATAAAGTTTTTTAGTTTTTTTTAAAAAAGGTTAAAATTATTTAAAGAAGTTAATTCCGTAGGTAATGAGTTCCAGTAGTGTGGGCCAATGTAATGTAAACTTTGCTTCATGGTCTCCGTTTTCGTTTGTTTGTCTATAAACAGATAAAGTACGCAGTATCGTACCGAGAACGTGTTATGTATTGGCATACGAAAGAAAAAAAAAGTAATTTGTAGTGGAATTCCATCCTGCGGGGTTTTTTTTCATTTATTCTGTTACTTTTTCTTAAAAAAACAGGCTTCGAGATCAAAATCTTTAGTAGAACTTTTTCAATTGCCATTAAAAAAGGTTTAGATAATCCTTGTGTATACTGCGTCAATAGGTTTTTTTATTCGAACAATTTAATGGCACAACGTATTAGTTCCCTCAAGCAGTTATCCATACCGAGTTCGTGCGTAGCTTTGAACAATTTGCAGTTTGTTTGTTTTACTGCTTGATTCGGGGGAAAGAGTAAAAGAGTCACTAACTTCACTTTTTAACCTAACGAAATCAAAGCGAGTGGGATATGTTTCTTTGAGTGAATTCCGGCTCGCTTCGGAAAACTCGATTGTTTTTGTATACTGAATTTTTGATCCCGTAAGCTTTCCATATATGATATTATTGTGGATGGTAAGTGCAGGAAAAATGAACACTACATAGATTTTGACTATTTTTTGAGTTTTAATTTTTTTTCCTTTAGGAAAGGGTAAGCAGTTTCTAATTATTTCATTACGAAATAATAAACATGACCAACAGAACAGCATTTGGAGTTTCGAAATACCGTCAAACTTTGTTATAACGACATCGAAGGGACCGCAGTATTTATGTCGTTATAACAGTATCGTACTAACCAAGTTCATGTAACAAGCAGGCAAACAATAATAAAAGAAATGCTACGTACGTACGTATGTATGCATGCATTTAGGAAACAAAACCAGTGGGGTCTTTAAAATACCAAATCCATATGTACAGTGCTGTATTTAAGTCGAGTACATACATAATATGATACAGTGAAAAAAATGACATTATGTATGTTCGTACATACGTACTGTGTGCACATGAATGTACAGTTCTAGACATAATGTGGTACAGTACATGCTACTTTTGCATGAAGTAGTCTGTCACTTTTTTTAGCACGTCCTTTGTTAAAAAATATCATGCTTATGTTACCGGTTTGTCCGTCCGTCCCCACGATAGCTCTGCAATTATTAGTCCGATTTGAAAAATTCTTTTTGCATTAGGAAGTCTGAAATATGCGAATGATGATCCTTTATTTCGTTTTTTTTTACGATGTACAAGTTCGCCGCTAGAGGGCGTAAATGCAGATTATGTCGAATTCAAAAATACGTTTTATTCCACATTTGCTTCTAAACATCCGATTGAAAAAAATATTTTATCTTTCGATTCCATTTATGTCGAAGAGTATTTTTTAGATACAGTTACTTTTTCAAATTACGCATACATTTTCCGCTAGGGGGCGTAAAAGTAAATTACATTTTTACCGATAACTCTTCTTCTAAAACTCCAATTTGAAATTTTTTTCTTCAGTGGATACACCTCCTGATGGAAAATCTTTTGCATATAATTTCATATTTTTGGTAAAGAATACTTTAGCCACCAGGGGGCGTAAGTGTTAATTTTTGCTTTTGATGTATTTGCCATAAAATCTGAGCTTCTAAAATATCGATTGAAAAAATTATTTTGTGGACTGATGCCACTCATATCGATAAACATTTTCGGAATATTTTCTTCTTAAAATATTCCACAGTTTCTCCGCCAGGGAGCGTAGATGTATATCTTATTTTTGTCAATATCTCTACTTCTAGGAGTCTGATTTGAAAAATTCCTTCTTTGTAGGATAGTGTTTCCAGTGTGACATGTTTTTCATAGAATTTCAAAATTTTCAAGTAATTCGTAGACTTTCCGCTAGGGGCGTAGAGGTAAATTGTGTTTCTCCCTATATCTCTGCTTCTAAATCTCCGATTTGAAAAATTCTTTCTGCACCGGATACAGCTCCTGATGGGAAATCGTTTGCACATAATTTCTAGTTTTTGTAAAAAAAAAAATGGTTTGGCCACCAGGGGGTGTAAAACTTAATTTCCGCTCCTGATGTATTTGCAGCAAAATATGAGCTTCTAAATTCTTGATTGAAAAAATTCGTCGTTTGTAGACAGATAGTACTCATGTCGACAAACCTTTTAGAAACATTTTATTTTTAAAATAATGCATGGTTTCTACGCCAGTGGGCGTAGATGTATATCTTATTTTTGTCCATATCTCTACTAGGAGTCCGATTTGAAAAATTCTTTCTTTGTTGGATAGTGTTTACAGCGTGACATGTGTTTCATATAATTTCAAAATTTTCAAGTAATTCATAGACTTTCCGCTAGTGGGCGTAATGGTAAATTGATTTTCCCCCATATATCTCTGCTTCTAAATCTCCGATTTGAAAAATTCTTTCTGCACCAGATACAGCTCCTGATGGGAAATCCTTTGCAGAGAATTTCTAATTTTTGAAAAAAATGGTTTGACCACCAGGAAGCATAAGTCTCAATTTCCGCTTCTGATGAATTTGCAGCAAAATATGAGCTTCTAAAATCTTGATTGAAAAAAGTGGTTTGTTCGCCGATACTACTCATGTCGACAAACCTTTTAAGAACATTTTCTTCTTCAAATAATGCATGGCTTCTACGCCAGGGGGCGTAGATGTATATCTTATTTTTGTCAATATCTCTACTTCTAGGAGTCAGATTTGAAAAATTACTTCTTTGTTGGATAGTGTTTCCGATGCGAAATGTTTCTCCTATAAATTAAAAATTTTCAAGTAAACCATAGACTTTCCGCTCGGGGGCACAAAGGTAAATTGCGTTTTCTGCGTTATTTCTGCTTCTAAAATTCCGATTTGAAAAATTCTTCCTGTATCGCATACAAGACCTGATGGAAAATATTTTTCACATAATTTCTAATGTTTGGTAAAGAATGGTTTGGCCACCAGGGAACATAAGTGTTAATTTCTGCTTCTGATGTATTTGTAGCAAAATCTGGGCTCCTGAAAACTTGACTGAATTTTTTTTTCTTGGACCGGTAGTGCTCATATGGAAAAACCTTTTGAGAATACTTTCTTCCTAAAATAATGCATGGTTTTCCCAACAGGGGACGTAAAGTCACATGTTATTTTTGTCGATATCTCCGTTTCTAAGAGTCCGATTTGGAAAATCCTTTCTATGTTGGAGAACGTTTCCGGCGCGAAATGTTTCTCATATAAATTCATGTTTTTCTTAAAGCTCAAGTCTGCAACCAAAGGGCGTAAGCTCACAATTCCGTTTACAGCAATATCTGAGGGATTGAAATCCCGATTGAAAAACTTCTTTATTACGTCAGATACAATTGTTTTCCATACCGGTTCCATTGACTTTGAATAGCTTTGATAAATTTAATTTGCGTCAGAACTGATTCAAAAGACGTGCTTATTACACCCGAAAATTCGGTGTCATCTTTCTTGTTTGGTTTTGTGTTTAAACATGTGCAGTTTATCCAAATCGTCTTCTATTTTTGCTACATAAGTCAACACCTTTTCATCCTCTTCCCTGGCTTCGAAAAATCTAGATAACAGTCCCGCAGCTTGAACAACATCACGTATGCTGGGGACTGGTTCTTCATAGGCTTCCTCTTCTTTCTCCTCTTCATTATCTTTATATTTTCCACTCAACGCGTCGTTTACGACGTCGAGATCTGTGAGATTTTCGGACGTCGCAGTATCGCTTTCTACATTTAGCACTGTGGAAGACTATGGTTGTCAATCTGTCGCATCCATTCTGACAAGGGCAACTCGTCTTCATCACCAATTTCATCAAGCAGTTGCCTCCGGAAAGCGTGAGCTTCAGGAACCAGTGAAGCTGAGAAGACTGCAAAAATTGATCTGAGTTTAATTCAAACCAATTGCCAAAAAAGTTAGCAAAATCTTACATTTTTCTTTTCTGGCTCAAACACAAAAGGTACATTACATACCAGTGGCGTATATTCGAAGCTAGCTATCGGTTAGCTACGAAGCCCAGAGAATGCACAAATAAAAGTCAATTAAATATAGACAAATAAAAGCCAATTATCAACGGTATTAAGATATGTCGATGCTTTCGGTGCGAAAAAAGCACGAGCGGATTCGTTTTTTTCGGTTATGAGAATCAGTCTGGCGAGCGATGACCAACGGCATGACGCAAGCAGGTCTTCGAGTCTTCGCTGTTCTGATGCAAAGAACTTCGATACGATCGCTTGCTAGCGTTTCCATGACAACATGAATGAGAGTATGGAGGTGAATGGACGATTGCTTTGCGCAACGGTTCGCTCAGAAAAGAGAAGATTTCGGACTACCTCAGTCCCTCCATGCTTCCAGCGCGTGTTTCGCGAGAGTGGTTTCAGTTTGTGTGAAGTGTCAATGAATTAAAATCAGTGATATTAAATCTTAAATTCGTGGCTTTGTTGGATTCGAACTATTTTGATACATTTTGTGAAAACTTCTCTGAACATCTACTATCAGAGCTTAAAGAACTCTGTGCTTCAAATTGTGATACAGCTCGGTTAAAAAATGAACTGAATGTGTTTTATTCCCTTGATGAATACAAAACAAATCAGTAAAAGACATTACTTGTTACATAAAGTTGAATAGTTGGATATAGTGTTTATTGAGGTGTACAAATTAGCAGATCTAATATTAAACTTTCCATCAACAACTGCAAGTAGAAGTTTTTCCGTATTAAAAAGAATCAAGATATATCTTAGAGCCACACAAAGATATGTACATTAGAGCAATTTGGCTGGTTTGTTAATAGAGAAAAACAGTATGTTTAAACATGAAAAATTACTCTGAAGAAACATTTTTGTGAAAACGTAACACTCAAGTTTACACAAAAAGAAAGAGGAATGGAGTCCCTGTACAAATAAGTGTTCAAATCCTAATCCTCATAATTTTTTGGTATCATGTTAGCAATAGCATGTACCTACAATTTAGAAAAAAATGTTACTTCTATTACTGAACAATTAAAAAATAAACTTCTCAATTTAAAAAAATAACCAGTACTGGGGGAGATAGCACATGTCTCGGACCCAAGATACGCCACTGATACATATGTATAGTAGAGCGTACATAATACATAGTGTACATCTTTGTCGCTTTAACCGAGGTTGACGTGACGCTAAAACCAAGTATGAATAGCATTATTCCATTGAAAATTTTGGCGGGACTGCCTGGTCTTTGAAGCTATACCCGAGGTCTCGCTTTAGGCGAGGACGCTCTAACCAAGTTCAACTGTACTTCAAATCCTGTCAGTCTGATAAATAGAAGCGTTGAAATATGTAATAAGTTCACATGTTTAACCTGCATACTTAACGACGATGTTAAACAACTCAGGTTTGAGGTTGGTCTTCGGTTGCTTACACATTCGGATTTTTCTGGAACACTTTGGGAATCGAACGACTTATTAATTTGCATCATCCATTTCCCTATTTTCCTTTTGCAATTTGCTTAAATTACCTTAGAGCGTTTTACTGCTTCAGAAAGGCAAGGAATATACAAAAAGGTAGCCTTACAATTTTTCAACTGTATCAGAAGAAATCCCTCTGAAATTACCCACTAGACAGCAAATCACAGACACTAACTGTCAAGAGAAATTCTGCTTTCCATTGGCTGATGCAATACGCTATATACACAATGTGTGTATTGTCGGATGAAGTCGCTTGTGCGCGTCTACGCCGGGCTATCTCAAGATAGATTCATTAGTCCTATGCATAACCCAGGAAATTCTCAGCATGCATCTGTAGCAGATCATTCCAAACTCCTCAATTCTTCAGCGACATGCTGCATTTAAGGTCTATGTTTCGATGGGGAACACGAGGGCTCTGCCCAGCCTTAGCTTGGTGGTTTTGCTGATTTGGTGATACTTCCAGAATTTTGTAAGCCATGCCAACAGCGCAAATTTGGCCATTCCGATCCTCCTTTTGATCTCGCCTTCGTAATTGCTGTTGTTGGTTATGAGGGCCCCCAGATACACTGCTGGCCACCCAAAATGCAACACCAAGAAGGACACGAGATAGCAAAGCCAGATTTAGTGGACACATAACAACAGATACAAAGATGAAACGATTGAGCTTACAGGCCCGTGCGACTTGCGGAACACGCAGACATCAATAGTTCGTGTGGCCCCCATGGCCGGCAATAACTGCCGCTACACGCCGCGGCATCGAACGAAAGAGGCTTTGGATGTGGGCTTGGGGTATGTCGGTCCAGGCTGCTTCCACACGTTGCCTTAGTTCATGAGGCGTATCCGCGGGTGGTGCTTGCCGGGCCACTCGGTTGCCGATCAGCGACCAGACGTGTTCGATGGGCGACATATCGGGAGAACAGGTGGGCCACGGCAGCAGTGACACCTGGTGGGCCGTGAAGAATTGTTGCACGATGCGTGCCACGTGCGGGTGCGCATTGTCCTGTTGAAACGTGGCCGTTGGTATGCCCTACAGGTAAGGGAGGACTACAGGCTCCAAAACGTCGGAGATGTAGCGGTGGATGTTGAGTGCACCGGCGATGCGTACCAGAGGGGTGCGGGTGTCATATCCAATTGCGCCCCAAACCATAACGCCAGGCGACGGACCGGTATGGCGATGCATAATGCAAGCGTCATACAGTCTCTCGCCGTGGTGCCGCCACACGCGGATCCGACCATCGTGGTGTTGCAGGCTAGAAGCGGGATTCGTCGGAGAAGATAACGTCGTGCCATTCCGTAGTCCAGGTGCGGCGTTCAACAGCCCACTGCCGCCGCATTCGCCGGTGGTGTAACGTCAATTGTAATCGGAGCAATGGGAGCAGTGCGACAAGTCCCCGCTCCTGCAGACGACGTCGAACGGTACGTGCCGACACAGGTTGTTGCGCAACACACCCTAATTCCTGCGCTAACGTTCCTGATGTGGCGGTACGAGCCGTCAATGCCCGCCGCATAGCATGCCGGTCCTCTCGTTCGGTGGTGTGCCGCGGCTGCGGTAATCGCTTACGTCGGTCTGTCCGTCCCTCCTGCACCCATCGAATCCATACTCGCCTCACTGTGGCTGGATGTCGTCCCACACGAGCGCCGATGTCTCGGTACGATAAGCCGCTGTCGCGATAAGCCACTATATTCGTCCTCTGTCGAACTCCGTAACGTGCTGGAATGACTGCCGTATTCTGCGACGAGGCATCAGGAAGCTTCCCACGCACAGGTCCGGCAGAACAACACACTTACACTACTTACACCCCGCCTTCTGTGCACCCTTCGTATAGTGCTTCTCGGTGGCGTGCCGGGCGCACATGATTTGCATATGCCCTGCAATGCTAATCGTTTGCATGTCCTCTCGCGGGCGACGTATGCTGCGAATTTCAGGCCAATCGGATGCTTCCTTCTTGGTGTTCCATTTTGGGTGGCCAGCAGTGTATTTTCCTCGCCGAAAGATGAGGCAAGGTGGATCGAATGAAATTTTTTTACTTGTCCAAAATCAAGTTGGCAGCCACGGAGTAATTATTTAGTTAAGTATGCCTTTTTTTTTTTTAGTTTTTTATATAACATCGCATTTTGTCTAAAATTATTGAAATTGGGTGTTTTTTTTTTGTTTTTTTTTCAAAGTTCTGTAAACTTTATCATGGGAAGATTAGGCCTAAGTACAGTATCATGTGACACCCAATTAAACATTTTGCGTCCTGTAGAGATAGAGAAAAGAGTTGCAACAAGACCAGAACGGAATTCAATACAGTGATTGGGCAAAAATTTCAATAATTACAAAGAAAATTTGCGTCCAGTGATGTATATGTACTAACCAGTCTTGTGTTATGTAGATTCAATGCGAGATAATGCATTTCCCGAATAAGGTCGCCGACGCTTCCTCAAAACACACCATTTGGAAGAATATCCACTCATACCTATCCATACACGACATTAATAACTTTTAGTATAACTTCAGGATAAAAAAAAGAGCTTCTTTGGTAATATTTTAGTGAAATTACTATACTACTCGGAACGAGAAGCACGTATATCTATGAGTATAGTTTACAGCAATAGCATCGAAGTTGTCTTCAGTTCCCTCTCTCATTTCATGATTTCAAGAACCCGTCTGCAGAAGTGCACTGCACACTATCCAAAGAGTGTGTAACGCGTGAAGAACGCCAACTCTCATAGAGATAACGTAAAACAGGCGACAACAGCGCCACCACATCTTAAGAGGTAATATGATCTGCTGGATAGTTAACATTCAGGAGCAAAACACGTTAGGGGGACTACGGCAGTGAAGCTTTTCTTTGATCCGCGATGGTTTCCCTCGATCTGATGAGTATTTGCTTAGAGCAGTTTTGTTGTTGTTGTTTTCTGATATCGCGCCCATCCCTTATTTTGGTGAGAAAATATGCAATAACATTGGTATTACTATTTAAATTAAATTTTAGCAAATATTATAGTTAGGCCTAAGGATCCGTACAAAATGCAAATATTCCCTAGTATTTGGCATTACTGAAAATGTTTCTGAAAAACTGAAGAACGAACAAAAACCTTAACTAACCCGATTGGCGTAACAAAACTAGCGTATTCGATTTGCGAAGTGATTGTGCAACCGAGAAGGTAACAATCGCGCGCTGTGAGTAGCTCGGCTGACTGTTCTTTACCCAAAGAAATACGCATGCGCAGTCTGAAATACGCATGCGCAGTCTGAAATACGCATGCGCAGTCTGAAATACGCATGCGCAGTCTGAAATACGCATGCGCAGTCTGCTCCGGCATCAGCCTGTATATGTTGGCTTCTGTGCACTGCATTTTAACTCTTAAGATATGGCGGCGCTAGTTACGTCTCGCCGAGCCCTAACTTTTTCTCAGTTAGATATTCTTTGCACTATCTCTTCTAGTCACTATATTCATGGCAACCAGGCGACTCGGGCGCCTGCGGTTGTTTGCATGTAAGAGCGCGTTGGGCGCTATGGTAGAGAAACAGTTAAACACTAAACATTGCGTCCCCCAAAACAAACCGTCTACTTTGACAACTGTGAGTGAAACGTTATTGGTAGACCAATTCACGACTCCCTCGCAATGTCGAAAAATTGTGGACACAGGTCAACGACGCATAGTCAGCGATACCACAGGACACCATCCGGAGATTTTCCCACTCGATGCCATGCCACGTTGCCGAATATATGGCCCAGCATAGCAGTCATACGACCTCCTTTAACTGTTTCTTCGCCCATGGCATTTTTTTTATTGAAGGATTAACGACCACCATGAACAGCTCAATGGGCTATGAGCAGTCGCCCGTCCCTAATTTAGGGTCACTGGTTCCAGAGAAGGGAGAGAGCCAGTGCCGTAAGACAAACACAACATCTATGCCTTACCGGGATTCGAAACCGGACCCCTTTCGGACGAATGATCAGAGGCCATCGCTTAGACCACTGGGCCACCGGGGCGGCCCTATAGCATTTATAAGGTCGCCCAAGTGAAAGTGAGACTCGTGTAATAGCGTCATTGTACACAGAGCCGTGCATTTGCGCCGGTAGATGACGTGTCATGTCAGGAAGCACGCTGTTATTGGCGGCACATGCCAGTGTGCTGTTTGCACGTGCGGAGGCAAGTTGACTACGTAGGGTCGTGACATGGATTCGTCTCAGCTGGCAGTTACGCAATTTTTGACGGCAGAAGATGTTAGTGGAGCCGAAATTTATTGTCGTATGAAGGATGTGTATGTGAATGAGTGTCAGTCACGGTGTACAGTGTTCCGCTGGTTTAGTGAATTTTGTAAAGGCCGTCCGAGCACGGAGGACATGCCGAGAACTATGGAATCAATTGTTGCCGTGGACAACCTTGTGAGGGAGAATCGCCGAATCACCACCCGCGAGCTTGCCGCAACATTGTCCGTGAGTACGGGAACTGTTAACACCATTCTCCATCGCCGATTGGGATACAGCAAGGTTTGCGCACAATGGGTCCCCAAGCATCTCCAGGAGGAGCAGAAGACTCGGCGAATGGGTGCTTGCCTGGAGCATCTGCATCGTTACCACGCAGAGGGGGGACAGTTTCTTTCCAAGATTGTGACCGCAGATGAAACTTGGTGCCAGCACTTCGATCTGGCCGCAAAACGGATGAGTATCGAATGGCGGCATCCCAACTCTCCACGCCCAAAAAAGCTCAGTCCACCTTAAGAGCTGGAAAAGCTCTCCACCGAAAAAAGCTCTCAAGGGTCGCCGGTTTGCTAATTTTTTTTTCTCTTTTTTTTTTTTTTTTGATCGGAGGTTTAACGACCACCGTGAGCAACTCAATAAGCTATAAGCAGTCGCCCGTCCCTAATTTAGGGTCACTGGTTCCAGGGAAGGGAGAGAGCCAGTGCCGTAAGACAAACACAACATCCATGCCTCACCGGGATTCGAACCCGGACCCCGTTCGGACGAATGATCAGAGGCCATCGCTTAGACCACTGCGCCACCGGGGCGGCCCGGTTTGCTGATGACGCTTAGGTCAGGAACGCCGTTGAAGACTGGTTCCACAACCAACCACAGACGTTCTCAGGGTATCCACAATCTCGTACCGCCCTGGGACACTTGCTTGAACCGACAAGGCTACTATGTTTAGCGGGTATGTATCCTATGTGTCACTCTTATTTCCTGTATGTTCACATATTCCAGCGGTATAATCCCTTACTGCAAAAAAAACCTACAGTCTCAGCGACCATTATATGTAATCCCTTAGAAATGAAATCACTTCTTTCCCCCTTTTTGTCCACTTGTGTGGTAAGTTTCGCCTCATTTGGTGCATTCCTTCATGGTGTAGCGTTTTCCATGTTGAGCAGTGTATTTTGCCTTCAAAATGCTTTCGTTTTAAGTTAATAAACAAATCTATTCCGGGTTCATGATTATGTTAATAAGTCTGTAATTTACATAAAGCCACTGAAGCTGTTTCGCATGTTTCAAGCTAATTATTGTCTGCAATGTTTCCAGGGCCGATCGACTTCTTAGAGGCTGATATATCTCTCGGACACGTTTCCGGAAATGAGGTTGGACCGCCGATACCCATTATGGCTCATCCCCCGGATGTGATATCAGACATCTCCCTCGAACGATGGTTGGACATAGTAATTGCAAGACAAAGCGGTAAAGGAATTAAATTGGACTTCAAATCGATTGACATTGTAGAGCCATCGCTTCAAATTCTGCAGCGGCACAAAGGAAAAGTAAGTTATCGAGTTAAACAGAAACATTTGCTCCAGCTATTGTGATATACACTATGACAAAAGTCCCCGAACACCTAGAAAATAAACACAGCATAGCATTTATTGACATACATTAGTACGGTGTTGGTCCACCTTTGGCCTTAATGCATGCACTGACCCTTCGGGACACGCTTTCGACAAGGTTTTGGAACACGGCGATATAGGTATGCGCTTCCATTCAGTACATAATGCTGCCGCTAACTGTTGCTTAGTA
This sequence comes from Macrothele yani, assembly GCA_039090855.1. Lineage (NCBI taxonomy): Eukaryota > Metazoa > Arthropoda > Arachnida > Araneae > Macrothelidae > Macrothele > Macrothele yani. The sequence continues at coordinate 76,512,008 of CM077016.1, forward strand.
GTAGGCCTTGGTTCGAAACTTTTTATGCGGCGCTCTAATTCATCCCCTAGGTGCTCTATGGGATTAAGATCAGAGCTCTGTGCTGGCCAGTCCACACACGATACGGAATTATCGTCAAACCACGCCGTAACAGTCCTTGTATTATGGCTCGGTGCATTATCGTGCTGATACCAACAAAGCTCGGTTCCATAGTATTGCCACAGAGTTGGTAGGGCTTAATTGACGAGAATATCGAGGTAGACGTGCTGGTTAACAGGGTTGTTCATGATAAACAATGGGCCGGGACCATACCACGAAAAACACCTCCACACGAGTACACTGCCAGCTCCAAACTTGACCGTAGGAACAGTACACTGTGGTAAATAGCGTTCCCCGGCTGCCGCCATACCCCCACACTGCCATCAGACTGATGGATCGTGTATCTGGATTCATCAGTCCATATGACCCGTTTCCATTAATCTACGGTCCACGATAAATGTTCTTTACAGCATGCTAAACTGCTAAACGACGAGTAGTTTTCCGAGTGGAGTTGAAAGGCTTATGAACAGCGGCACGACCACGGTAACCCATGGAATGAAGTTCTCTACGAATGGTATGTGTACACACCGAGGTTCCAGCATTTTTACTCACCTGTACACTGAGGTATTGTGCAGTACTCCGTCGATTAGCTGTAACGACTCTCCTGAGGCTTCGACGTCGTCTATGACTGGTTTTCTTTGGTCTGCCGATACTTTGTGCTGCTTCAGGCACGCCTTGTGCCTTCCACGTATTCAGTACATCTAAAACAGCTGACATAGGTATTGTTACACGGCACTAGCAGTGTTCCTGCCGAGTCGGCCGGTAACGGTGCTTGGAACCTGTCGTACAATTTAGTTGGCCGTGGCACCAGGTGAGAATCTCAGGTGCACCGCTGCACTCGAAGATTCACACCAGAACATAAAAAATGAAAAGTTGAAGAATGACCCGAAGCATAAGGCTTGGGTGAATCCACAGTGTGAACAAAAATAACAACAACAATAAAAATAAATAAACTAAAAAATGATACTTTGGGATCAGAGAGTTGTGATGAGGTTCACCCGCAATCACCAATTCGTGACTGAGTTTAGTGGTCCGGATCTTACTCCGGTACATTCAATCCCCAACCAGCCAGTACAACACTCACTTTCGCAAATAACACATGATTCACAAATACACAACACAACATTTAATTACGTTCTGCGAGATTTAAACAGATACGGCGCTCTCTAGGCGCATAGACAATTGCCCCTCTTATGTGGGCAGCATACGGTGTCACACTTTACTGTCGGAAGACGCAAGCCGACTGAGTCTCCACCGGACTATCTGAACAAGAGATACTACTCGTTAACACACTAAGTAGAGCGGCAGGTGATATTCATATACAATTGCTTAGAGAATGAAAAAAATTATATGCAAATGATCACATTAAAAATACTCGCGACACAAAATACACAAGCACGTTAATTTGCGGTATAAGATTATAGGTGCGAAATACTGCCAAAGTTAATTAACTAAATCTAATAAGCATGCACATGCAGATCCCTTCCCCGCTCACGTTTGGCCCTGAACCAAAGTTAAAAGAAACTGTCCCGCCCAGCGGAATTTGTGGCCACACCCTCTCCCTTATTCATGTAAAAAAATAATCAGGAATGGGCCCTGTAAGAAATTGAAATCTGTATGTGCAGGTATTTTCTCTGAGGTTCAGTCACTCAGCATTACTGCAGCTTTGGGTGTCGGGATGGCACAAGTTCGCAGATGTGCGAAGAAAAAAAAAAGGAAATATTCATCTACTTACAGTTTCGTGACTTTGCTGTGCAAATCCAGTGTGCATCACATAATATAACACGACAAAAAACACACACACAGACACTTGCACCATGTGGCAGCACCGATGATTCAACACTTCACTTTGACGCTTGATGTAAATGAAGCACACAATTAAAATGGTGATATCACGCCGCACTTTGTTGCAATGATTAGAGTACACACTGATCTACTCTCGTGACGATTTGAAGGTGGCCGTTAAACAAAATAGGCCCTCTCACATCTGCTGTTGCGGTTTCCAAGACTGATTTTCTGTGTTCCTGGGAAATGATTTCTGTTGTCGTGAAGAAATGATTCTGACCGTCAGCTGCTTGGAGAGTGGGACCCCCTCGCTTCCGCTGCTGCTATAGTAGATTCCGTCCGTCGCTACCTTCCGTCCTTTTTGACCATTCATTCCCAATTCAGCCAGTTTCTTTCCGTTAGCATAACATCTACCCTGCCTGAGTACGCAGTTCAAATATGCCCCTCGCAGGTTTTGTTTCCATTTTTTTATCGAGTTGCGACCGCCAGCCCTGAGATTAATTTTCTCGGCCGAGCGAAATCAGACGTGCTTTTACCTTAAGCGTATATCAGCAACTGCTGACCGAAAACAACGCTCGAATTCACCCCCTATTCTATTCGGCGATTCTATCCTCTTAATTGCCCATTGTCCCTCGCAGACGTCAGAGTATCTTTCTTGCCGACAGAGTTATGTGTCTGCTGAGGGTCTCTTGGCCCACCCACTGAAGTAAACATACGGACCACAGCGTTAAGCTACAAGCGGAAAGAAGAAAAAAAGAAAAGTGAAAAACCACTTCGGACATTGCTGCTTCCATCCGCATTCGAAAGCACATTTCCCTAGTTCGCTTACACCCCCTAGAAGACCCTTGAGATAGGAATTTTTATGTTTCACTTCAGGGCTATGTGTGAGGTCTAGCAATTCAAAAATGGCAAAATATTGCGTTTCTTGCCTTCAAGAGCATTGGAGCGACTTCCTAATTATCCCGCAATTTTGTTAACTAATTTAGAGAACAGCCGAAAGAAAAAACAACGTAAATGAGAAATAAATAAAAAAAACTGAACTGTAAAAGAACATGTGAGCCTGCCGAACTGTGATTCCTAGCTGCCTCATACCATACGCGACATGGCGGACAAATTTTAGAGTTTTCTTCAGGTTTTAGGATGGGGGGGGGGGGGTGTCCACTGTAACAGTATGTTTAAACGCGTCTCGGTTTCTCTTATGGACAATCCACTAATACATGTATAACACCCAACAAGTTTTCCTTACTCTAAGTCAGTCCGACATTTTCACTCAACCTCACAGTGCGATATGATCGCGGTCAGCTGCAGGCTTGTTTTTATACCGTTTGCTGCTGTACCGCGCATCTTAACAACGCAGCGGATCCGTTCATTTTGTTTTTGGAGGGGTGACGGGTGACTTTTGTCAATATAGTGTATTTTTAATACACATTGAAGAAGCTGTTGCTGAAAGGAGCATCACTGCGAAAATATGAGCAAAATGTTTGTCTGTTTTTACTAGGGAGTGTCAATAATAATCCGAAACTTGTTTATGAAATACAGCATATATAGCGACAGTTGAGAACTTACATTTTCCAACATAGTTCCTTTGAGGTAAATTCTGTGGAAGAAAGGATTTGCGTAACAGAATGGGGATTTACTTAACGCTACGAGGAAGCAGACTTTCTTCGACTGGCAAAACTCAGAGAATGTTCTCATACTTAGCACTCAGATACTTGAGACTTGATCGTCGTGGATGGTGTAACGGATAGCATGCTCTAGCGGATATCGGACGATGTGGGTTCGTTTTCCACTCCAGGATTATGTAGTTTTAAAATTTTCTGATGTGATTACGTGAAGAACAGACAATTGAGATGCCTTATGATTGCTGGCTTAACAGTTCTGGTAGTCTCTTTGATTTTCAACGCATTTGGAGGAGCTTCTTGATGCCTCCAGAGATTGTTTTGCTGAGAGGCGAGCTCTGCGTGCACCACTTTCTTCACTACTTGGTCCGTGGCAAATAGACGGCTTCTTTGAGTAAACCAGACAGCTGATAGTCCAAAGGTGTGCTAAATCAGAACTGTAAATAAGATGCTGTAATACCTGAAGGTTCATTTGCCGAAGAATTTCACCATTATGAGAGGACGGGCATTTTCGTACAACAAAACGCATTCCAATAGTAGTCTAGCTGTTTCTTAGAATTTACCGGCTTCAGCTTGTTATGTAGCATTTCACTATTAACAGTGTTCACTGTTGAGCCATTTTCCTGATAATACTCCAATGCCCTTGTGAGTCATTGAAAACAGTGAACAATACTTTGGGCTGAGTTGTGAACTTTTTTTTTTTTTTTTTTTTGTGGTGATCTGTATGTTTTCGTTCCCAAAACTCTGACGTCTACTATACAGCTCGTAATGTTGGATCCATTATTTCGTCCTGGGTGTTGATTGTTTGCAAAACACGCCATCTTCGTTATACCATAGCTGTTCAAAAGGTGAATGCAGATGTCCGAACACAACTGCGTCTGAGGAGTTCTGTGAGAAGTCTTAGGACCCACCCTTTACGAAGATTAAACCGGTTGATGATGATTTCACGGGCAGAACCGTGAAAATTTGCTTATGATTTGCCTGTTCATCAACAGTCACCCGTTTGTTTGCCATAATTATGGCGCAAGATTGTTCAACGTTGTGTGACGTCTATTGCCTATTTAACCTTTCAAGTTTGCCTACTATTCACTTAAGAAAATTTTGTAAATTTTGGTTGCCTCTTGTTAGGTTTTTAATACTCAACGTCATGTCTGAACTCTCATGAGGTTTTCTTCTCTGGGCTATAGCTGACAGACAGTTAAGGCATTATAATCGGCGTAAGTACAGGAGCCAAGCAACTTTTTTTTTTACTTCCATCTTTTACAATATGAACTATTCTTTCACGATAACTTTCTCTCTCTCCCTCTACTCTCAACATTGCGAACTACTTTCGTTGCAGTTTCCTGGACGTGAGGGCCCACAAGGCGACTAAACCTTTAGGAGTCTTCAGTTGTCTTCTTTTTACGCTTTCCAACCGTAAGTTAAAGAAGCGTATGTGCTCCAGCTTTGCCCTTCTGTCTGTCTGTCCGCACGATAACTGGCGTAAAAATGGTTCGAATTCGATGACATTTTAGTATGTGGTAGCTGACAACTGGGGACGAACCCTATTGAAAATGGGTGAAATGGAGTCAAAGATTAGGATAATTTTTTTTTTTTGATTGGAGGTTTAACGACCACCGTGAGCAACTCAATGGGCTATAAGCAGTCGCCCGTCCCTAATTTAGGGTCACTGGTTCCAGGGAACGGAAAGAGCCAGTGCCGTAAGACAAACACAACATCCATGCCTCACCGGGATTCGAACACGGACCCCTTACGGACGAATGATCAGAGGCCATCGCTTAGACCACTGCGCCACCGGGGCGGCGATTAGGATATTGGAGTGGGATCTATTCCATCGCCCTTATACGTCATAACTTATGTAAAAATGCTTCGATTGCGACAAAACTTTATCATGTTGTTCCGGAGGTATACTGAACCGGTTCTGTTGAATATCATCGAAATGGGGTCAAAGGTGAGGGCAAAAGAGCGAGATTTATTACACAGCCATCATCCTCATAACTTGACTAAAAATGCTTCTATTGCGACAAAACTTGAGTATGTCGTTCCGGAGACATACTGAACCAATTTTATTTAATATCATTGACATGGGGTAGCCGTGGTGCAGTGGTCTAAGCGATAGCCTCTGATCATTCGTCCGTAAGGGGTCCTTGTTCGAATCCCGGTGAGGCATGGCTGTTGTGGTTGTCTTACGGCACTGGCTCTCTCCCTTCCCTGGAACCAGTGACCCTAAATTAGGGACGGGCGACTGCTTATAGCCCATTAAGTTGCTAACGGTGGTCGTTAAACCTCCAATAAAAAAAAATGGGGTCAAAGGTCAAGGCACAAGAGCGAGTTTTTTTCCACAGCCATTATCCTCATAACTTGAGTAATAAATTGAGTAATGATTTCTGGTATGTTGGAAAACGTTTCTAATCAATTCATTGCATGATTTTACTAACTTGTTTTTTGTTAGTTTCGGAGTTTTACGATGACCGTGAACAACTCAGAGGGCTACAAGCAGTCGCCCTACCCAAATTTACACTGTAAAAAATTGCAGGGTCAAATTACGGAAGATACACCGGCAGCTGAGTGGCCAGTCCATAAACCGTAATTTTACCATACCATACCGTAATGTTCATTAAAAGTCTACTTACCGGGAAATAAAAACGTGTTGCCCACAGAGGTATTGCCAGTCGACTGATTGCACGTGAAAAAACAGGTTTACAGCCATTTTAACAAGAACGTTGCCAGATTGTCAAGGTTAAAATACAGTAACAGCTCAAACACCGTGAACATGTAGTTTATCTACCGAAAATTTATGGTTGACCGCCAGGTGGCGTGCCTACGATCAGTAAACCGTCTTAATCCTGGTGAAGCCGCCCCGGTGGCGCAGTGGTCTAAGCGATGGCCTCTGATCATTCGTCCGTAAGGGGTCCGGGTTCGAATCCCGGTGAGGCATGGATGTTGTGTTTGTCTTACGGCACTGGCTCTCTCCCTTCCCTGGAACCAGTGACCCTAAATTAGGGACGGGCTACTGCTTATAGCCCATTGAGTTGCTCACGGTGGTCGTTAAACCTCCAATCAAAAAAAAAAAAAATCCTGGTGAAACACTGACTATTCGCGGAAATTTTTTTTGCAGTGTAGGGTCACTAGTTGCATGGAGGGGACAGAGATCAGACAAACATATACCGACCATACCTCCTGGAATTGGTTGCACTTGCGTACATGTCAAATTTGGTGGCACTTGGGGTGCATATCAAGTAGGGACGTCGCCAAGGGGTGGGGGTGGTGTGAGCCTTGAAATTTGTCTTGCCCACCCTGCCTCCCACCCAGTTCAAATGGGCCATTTTTCAGAATACTTAACTTTAAAACATATTCTGGACTTTGCCAAGTAATACGTCTCGTGTTTTATTTCATGTGGCCCTACGTAATACGTCTTAGGTTTTATTTCATGTGGCCCTACGTATTTTCTCCTATAGGAACTGCGTTGTTTACGTCTCGAAAAAACTTATCAAAATAGCACCCGCAGGGTCATGAAAATTTAATTGTTCGTTCTCCACTCTTTCAATGCCGTAGTTTCAGGCCTGACGGGAGGGGGGGGCTAAGGAGGCCCAGACCCGTTTCTAAAGCAATTATTATTTTTCTAATTATTATTTTATGGTGTCCGAATATTTTTCAAGCTATACCGTCACCAGGGTTGGAAAGTTACGCGTAAAAATGCGTAATTTATGTCATAAATGTAAAAAATGTAATGAATTCAAAATTTGCTTTAAATACAATAAAAAAACAAAAGTGTTGTTTCGAAAGTGTTTTTAAAATAAAATTTTGTAAATATATGCAATATTTGATTTATATGTACTACTACTCTACAGTACACATTGAAGCATGTTATTTTTTTAAATTTCTTTTTTATTTAATTTTACTTCAATTTAAAAAAAACTTCACTTTGAAACTCCGATCATAATGTTGATATAATACTACTACTGTTTATTTGCAACGACATATCACTGATGTCGGAGGGGAGAATATGAAAAATTATCCACCGCAAAAAAAAGATTGAAGAATTGCAACCCATCGCACTGAGAAAAAAGTTTTGTTAATTCAGCAAAAAAATTGCTGAATTTACAAATGTATTTTGCTTAAAATTATTGTTGATTCGGCAAAATTTATTGTTATAATGACAAAACGTTTTGTTCATTTAACAAAATGCTTAGGTCGATTTCTGGGAATTTGTTTGATCCAACAATATGTAGTTATCGTGGCAAAACGTTTAGTTGAATTGTTACCACGGAATTTTCTATATCCCCGTAACATTTAAATTTCCTGCGTATAATTTTGATCATTTATTATTTTTTTTTCATTTTTACTCTAAGGCGGTAGGAAATAAATATTTAAATTGCCAAAATAGAATATCAATGATAAAAAATTACTTTCCGGTGAAGCTGAGCCAGGCTACCCGAAAGTTTAGGTTGATAATTAGATCAGTCCTAATTGCACTCAAGGAAAAGGGGAAAATTATACTTTTTTTTCTCACGGAAACCTGATGAAAATCCCAGACGGGAAGGAAGAGAAAGGAAGACATTCACAGTTTTTTTCTCACGAAACTCAAAGAAACTGAAGAGAATAGCAGGAGCGCAATAAATCCTCTTGGGGGCGTCACCCCTTTTCTCAAGCAACTATTGCGAGCGTCTCTGCATTGTCCAGAGTAGCGACAAAATTTGAGATAAGTCACGTTGCCGGAAATACCTACGTGACAATCTTCGCTTCTAAGTAGCTAGGCGAGGTCAATTAACCAAAAAGGTGCGAAGACAAGTTGACAGCTGAAAGAAGACATAATTTTTGGGAAAGTGACCCGAACTGAACAGATAGCCAGCGAATCGCATAGCAGGGCTATCTGTGAGGGCCAATGACATAACCCAACGCGATTCGGACGGCCGGGCCGTCACGCCCCAAGATGGACACCGGACACGGGAAAAAGAGAATTATAAACGGGAATGAAGACTAAGAGGAGAGACGACTACAGAGAGATTCTAAAATAACTTAACAGAGGAAACACTAGAGAATTGCAGTCTGAGCAGAAGAGAGGTCTCAGCGGTTTCGGAGGAGAGATGTTTCCAAGATAGAGAAATGAAGTAGTAAATATTTTAGAGCATAGTCGATGTAGATTCACCGCCAACTAAGATGGAGAGCTGATTCTACGACCAGCCGGCAACCCAGATTTGCGATCGGGGCTTCTCAAGGAAAAGAGGGTATGATGACATTTGCCTTACACATTTCTGATTCATGCCTCATAGCTTTGCATGTGCTATGCAGGACCAGTTACCCGAAAGTCTCTCACATAGTGCATTAACAATTTTTTTCCTCTGGCGTACCGCGCCGAGTTTAAACCAGTAACTAAAGTTAAAGTCAGTTATATAATATTAAGTGCATTATATCCGCTTGAAATTAAAACTAAATTGTTTAGCTAAAGCAAGCAACCTCACCGGTACATTGTACCTAGCTTTAAGACCATATTTAAAAAAGAAATAAACAGTTAAATTTTAATTCACGTGTCACTCAGATCATTTCTCCAAATCTCATTAGAGTTAAATTTGTGATTTCATTATTTTTATTCATGCAACTTTTTATTTTAACTTCTTTGCGGCATATGAATGAGCATGGAAACCCCATGCTGATTCATATGAAACACCACGCGATGCATTTGTCGACCCTGAGCTTGGAGACCCTTAGTTAGGGAATCCAAATTCATTGTTGACACCACTAGGCGAAATTTAGAAAGTTAATTGATTAGTATGGAATTTTGACCTTTTTAACTTTTACCCACTACGGCGAATAAGACGTAATAGTGGTTCGCTGATACCCGACAGGGAGCGGTAATAGAATTAACAAAATACAGCCAACGAAATAATTTTGTGTTGCCAACAAAACAATTCCGATGGAGTTTCGCTAAAGCAACAAAATGAATAGACAAAACAGCTCAACAAAACTATTTTGTCGTTTCAAACAAACTTTTTTTTTTCAGTGCGGGTTGTCGGAAAGTAGGGGAATGGTGGGTGGGGGTGGGGTGGTAGGTGAGGAAACGAAAATATGGATTATGTGGTTAGTGGAGAAGCCGAGGGGGGGGGGTATTGCACTGGGGCCCGAGCTCGCTCTCCACAGCCCTGCGTAGTTTAACCACTTAGCATCATCCAGGTACGTAATATTACGTTAACGAATGACAGTGCAAGAAAATCGAGATCCGTAATATTACGGGCCCACTGATGTGAGGTAGGGCGCCATGTTTTCGCATATATCACACACATATCGACTTTTTAAATAATTGTCCTTTCATTTCGTTCCACACGATGTGTACTGGAACTTTCGTCTTTTGTTTCATAACTACCAGAACGATGCTCGTCATATTACGTTTCACGTACGTTCATTGTCTGGAATCGAGCTACTTGTACCTTGCAAAAAACAATTGTGTTTTTTTACCAGTTTTTTTAATTTTCTTTGGGATCTTAAGTGGGTAAGCCTTTTTTCCATGTTTAAATGGCCAGGGAGGACGGTGAATAGTAATTAACTGAGGGGGTCAGTACTAATTGCTCTGTTTTATTTACGAAATAGAGGATTCCAACACAGAATAGTGTAGTCTGAAGCTACACTAACGCTCTTAGTACTGTCCCGGGAGAGCGAATGTGCAGAAATTGGCTGTCGACTGCTTTGCAGGAAAGGAGTGCAAATCAAAGACGCGGGCTTGAAGAAAGGGAGTTCAAGATGTAGGGGGAGGCGCATTGTGTCTGCGGGGCACAACATTAAAATTTGATTTAGATAAACAAAAACGACATTTTCTTTTAAATAAGTTGTTCAAGTACAGTACTAATTTTGTAAGCAAAAATGCAAAATGCTGTGGTCTAAGCGATGGCTTCTGATCATTCGTCCGAGATGGGTCCGGGTTCAAATCCCGGTGAGGCATGGATGTTGTGTTTGTCTTTCGGCGCTGGCTCTCTCCCTTTCCTGGAACCAGTGACCCTAAATTAGGGACGGGCTACTGCTTGTAGCCCACTGAGTTGCTCCCGGTAGTCATTAAACCTCAAAAAAAAAAAAAAAAAATTAAAAAAAAATGCAAAATGTCGAAGAGCAATTTAAGACAATGCATTCAGAGCAAGCAAAAAGTTGAAGGCGACATTCTACCAACACTTGTGTCTTACACGAATAGCGTAACTTGTTAAATTCGTGTCTGTATGTGTGTCCAGGTGGAGGTGGTGGGGATTGCACGAATTCCTTTTTAGGCGGTAGTGAGAATCATTGAAGCAACCCCGGTGGCGCAGTGGTCTAAGCGCTGGCTTATGACTATTCGTCCAAGAAGGGTCCGGGTTCGAATCCCGGTGAGGCAGGGATGTTGTGTTTGGCTTACGCTACGGACTGTCTCCCTTTCTTGGAACCAATGACCTTAAATTAGGGACGGGCGGCTGCTTATAGCCCATTAAGTTGCTCACGGTGGTCATTAAACCAATAATAAAAAAAGAAGCTTTAAAATTCTGTTCTTTCTGTGTTTCGTAAAAAAAAAAAAAAAAAAAGTTGCTATCAAGCTTGCCCTAAATATAATGCTCACCCATCCTGATTTCGAAGTCTAGTGACTTCCCTGGTATCAAGGTATTCCCAGGTACAGCATAGAAAAACAAAAAGGTGGCACTTGCGTGCAACAGTAGATTTTCCCCCTGTAACAAAATCTTCACTTTTTCAAAATTCACTCTAATTTAGCAATATAAGACAAAGACTTCACTTCTTTACATCTTGGGTATACTTTCGTAATGTCGCAGAGTTCTATGTGGAACTGTCATAATCTATATACAGCACTGAACCAATAATGCGGTAGAGGACTGGAATAATATTAGGTGGGCAACTTAATTCTCTGCCCCTAACCGCAAGCGATCATAGAGCGTCGGCAAATGCAAATAGCTGTGTGCGATAATGGCTGATTGCAGCGCCAACCAACAGCTTTCCAGGCAAGGACGGTGAAAGCAATGTCGTTCGTGAAGCAACATTTGAGGCACTGCCTCCTGTTCGCGTTTCAGCTGAAAAAAAGTGCCCAGCAAATGATCTGTGCTGCTTTGGGTGAGGGTGCTGTGTCCTACAGTACGTGTAAGAAGTGGTTCCAGCGGTTTAAGCAGGGAAATTTCGATCTCCGTGATGCAGAACGTCCGGAACAGCTACAGAAAGTTGGCGATGAGGAACTGGAACAACTGTTGGATACGGATCCCTGTCGCACACAGTCAGAGCTCGCCCAGGAACTCGAAGTAACACGGCAAGCCATTACAAAGCGCCTGCACATGCTTGGACGGATTCACAAGGAGGGTCGTTGGGTGCCCCACCAACTCACAGCTGCGAACAAGTCTAGGCGCTACGATGTTGCTGTGTCCTTGCTCTCTAAATTCAAGAAGGATTTCCTCCACAAGATTTTGACCTGTGGTGAGAAGTGGATCCTCTACGATAATCTTAAATGGCGCAAATCGTAGGTTTATCCAGGTCAGCCTACCATCAGTGCCGCCAAACCGAATATCCATGCCAGGAAGTTGTTGCTGTGCATATGGTGGGATCAGTGTGGTGTCATACACTATGAGTTGCTCAAACCTGGTGAAACGGTCAATGCTGAGCGTTATTGTCAGCAACTCATTCGTGTAAGTGACGCACTGGAGGCGAAAAGGCCATACACCGGCAAGGGCAGAAGGTCGGTCCTATTGCTTCAGGATAACGCGCGTCCTCACACCGCGAAAACGACTTTAAATACGATCACCGACCTGGGATGGGAGATTTTGCCCCACCCGGCGTGTTCTCCAGACTTCGCCCCGTCGGATTATCACCTTTTTCGCTCCCAGCAACACCACTTGAGTGATACGCACTTCACTTCTGTCGAGGAGGTACACACAAGTATTGATGACTTTATCAACTCGAAACAGCCCTCTTTTTTCCGCAGTGGCATTCGGCAGCTCTCTGACCGATGGCTGAAATGTATCCAACACGACGGAGATTATTTCCCTGATTAGATACATATTCGATTTGCTATAATTTGCTGTCAACGTGTCGTGCCTGTGGCCGAGAATTAGGTTGCACACCTAATAAGTTTAATACTTTAATGAATAGACCCCATCCTAAAATCAAGACCCTCATTCAAGGCTTAAAAGAAGAATCTAAGTACAGTGACTTTCTTATAAATCGAACAGACCTTAGTCTTGAAGAAAAGAAACGATCTAAAAGGTACATTAAACTGTATCAGCGAATCTCTAGAAGTCTGCGACATTACGAAAGTACGTAAGATGTAAAGAAGTGGTTGAAGTCTTTAGCTTATATTGCTAAATTAGAGTGGATTTTAAAAAAAGTGAATTGAAATATCTATAAAGAAAAAAGAAAAGACGAATATCGCCTACAAAAAAATTAAATAAAAAAAAAGGCGAATATCGCCTACAACTTTTAAACACGCCAGCATAGATGCTTCCATAAGCCTGGATAAAGTGTGAAAGAAAGTTAAAATCATTCAAAATATGGGTCACACTAACAGTGTTGTTCGGGGATAATTGCAAAAACATATAATTATCCCCGAATATAGGACCTTGACATGTACGTAAGTGGTGCCCCTGTACACCTTGATACACTGCCTGATAGAAAAAATGCCACACCATGTAGGAATGCTTGAAAACGCACCAAACTGCACACACAGATAGCCAAGTAGGTCCTGAACAAATGATTTAATTGCCACATACAGACTAGGCTCCAGTGGCCGAATATACAGGATGACTAATAAGGAGTGTGGCCCCCAATTTGGACGATACAGCGTTGAATCCGACGTGGCATCGAGGCAGTGAAGGCCGAATAGAGTCCTGGGATATCGTGGACCAGGTGGTGTTGATCCGAGTCCACAGTTCATCTTCATTTTGCGGGGGTGGGAGGGTACTCAGCCGACGTCCAATCGTGTCCCACAGATGCACGATGGGCGAGAGATCGGGGGACCGTGCTGTCCACGAAAGCATTCGCATACCGTGTAAAGCATTCAATCTGATCCGAGCGGTATGCGGCCGGGCGTTATCCTGTTGAAAAACGGCGTTTGGGATGCCTTGCAGATACAGCAGTGCCATGGGCCGCAGCACCTCGTCAACATAGCGGTGTGTCGTCAATGTGCCCTTAATGTGTACCAGCTGTGAGCGGTTGTTGGCGCTGATAACACCCCACACCATGATGCCACGTTGCCCGGCCGTGTGGCGCTCCACAATGGCGGAGGAATCCGCCCGTTCGTCACGTCGCCTCCAGATTTTCACACGGCGATCATCCGTGGTGAGACAGAACCGCGATTCGTCGCTGAAAACCACACTGTTCCATTCGGCACCCCATGCAGCTGTGGAGCGACACAACGCCAAGCGGTGACGACGATGGCTCGCTGTTAAGGGTAGCGTTCGCAACGGATGGCTGGACAGCAAACCAGACGCAGCCAATCGGCGCGACACTGTCCGCGTCGATATCGGAGCATCCAAGCCTCCCCGTGCCCTGCGCAAAATGTCGCCCGTTGTGGCTTGTGTGTCCGCTGTGGCACGACGTCAGTTCCGACGATCGATGTACTTGGACGTCCGTCTCCGTGCTCCGGTCCCCCTACGAAGTTGCACAGATCCTTCCTGGGACCACTGTCTCCAAATGCGACCGACGGTTGTAGCATCATGTTGCGTTTCTTCCACAATAGGACGCAAGGACCATCCGGCGGTGCGAAGGCCTGCGATGACACCTCTCGTGAATTCATCCGTTTGACGAAATCGCGTACGACGGCATCTTAACGGCATTGGCACCCCTTGTTCGTTCTCCAGACACGGTTACAGTAGAACCACTCACTTCTCATGGCTGTGACGACGTCTCGACTGATGGCCTCACGGGCTGGTTGTCCGCATATATCCCGCGCACCGTTCGTGCGATTGGCCTGCAAATGCAATCATTTGCATACCTTGTACGTGTGCACCCATCCTGCAATTTGCATGGCGCTGCGTTCAGTTTCGTGGTGTGGCATTTTTCTGTCAGGCAGTGTATGTACGCAAGTGCCACCACGCCGCCGCATCCGGGACTCGAACTAGGACCCGTCTCTGGAAATCCAACGCCTAAAACCACTTAGCGAAAGGGACGGTCCACTCAAGTTGAAAGCTCTGTACTGATTAGAAACCTCGCTCACTCTTGAGCCTACTTCGCCGGTGAGTGTTGGCCGTACTTCATCTGGTTTTTGGCTGTACTGGAAGCAGAGAATGAAGCTGCACAGTAAAAAAAAATTCTGAAATTCACGAGTCACTCCTTTCGTGAATTAACGAAGCATATTTCTGATACAAACTTTTCCGTGAAATGACTGAAAGAAACCCGAATTTCATGGATTTTTCCTACGTCGGTAAAATTCTGAATTTCCAGAAATTTCTTTGTCACAGTCTGGTGTATTGGATTGGTGCAAATGAAATGTCCGGCAAAGGACCAGCACACGTGGACGGCGAGAACGGAAAAGTAGGGCAATTTACCTAGGCCAAATAATCCCCTTCGGCATCGACACATAGTTGCCATCTGTCCGGCAAGGCCATGATACCGGAACGAAAACAGTCTTGTGGCTGAGATACGAAGAAGTCATCAAATGCACCTTGTCATTAACTGTTTCCCGGACAGGAAGTGATCGAGGCGACGAAACAGATGGTAGTCTGTCGGAGACAAGTCCGCGGAATATGCAGGATGAAGCAGTGCTTCATAGACCAAGGCACTTAGTGTCTGCACCATTCGTTGGGCGACATGAGAGCAGCGTTGTCCTGGAGCAAAAGAGCACCACGTCTGTTTACCAAGGCCGGGTTTTTCTGCAGAAATGTCCAGTGCATCTGGTGTAATTCAGCACAATAACGTTCTGCAGTGATGATTTGGCCTCTTTGCAAGAAACTACGATGAATAACCCGTTTGTGGACTACCAGACAAGGAGCATGTTCTTCTTTGAGTGTAGGAGTGGCTTAGGATGCCGTCCAGCTGGTTGTGCCTTTCTTAACCATTGTGCAGATCGCTTCCGATTATCATAAAAGACCCACTTCTCACAGCAGGCGACAATTCGATGCAGTAGAGTTTCCTGTTTATTCCTGGCAAGCAGCGACGTGCAGACTTCCAAACGCCTAGTCTTGTTGGCAGTTGTCAACTCATGCGGCAGCCACGTTATAACGAAGTGAATTTCTCCGTCATTTTTATCCGCGCGAGGATTCGAACCCGGGTCCACTCATTCCGGAATAAGTTGCTCTACCATTTGAGCTACGCGGACATTTTTATTCTGATTCCTATCTGCCTTTATGTCGTGTGTGTCCTTCTGGCAGGTACGTCACATCTCCTGGTACGTTACATCATCTCCCCCTTATTTTTTTTTTTTTCGAAGTGCTGCTCTTATTTTTCCTATCTCGCGGTGTGGAAATAACATTACACCATTGCGAGATTGTGAACGGTCGGGTCATCCGGATAGTTCGGGCGCCATTATAACGAAGTGAATTTCTCCGTCATTTTTATCCGCGCCAGGATTCGAACCCGGGTCCACTCATTCCGGAATAAGTTGCTCTACCATTTGAGCTACGCGGACATTTTATTCTGATTCCTATCTGTCTTTATGTCGTGTGTGTCCTTCTGGCAGGTACGTCACATCTCCTGGTACGTTACAACGTGTCCAGCTTTTTGACCTTACCCAGCGCAGCCAGACGCCGAACAACTGTCGTGTGGTGGACACCTATCTCTGCCCCTATCTCACGACACATTTTTCGGGGTCCGCTTCAACCACAGAACATCGTCAGAAACAGCAACAGGGCGGTGACCAAGTGCTTCGTTTTGCAGGTCCGTATCTCCGCTTCGAAACTTCACAAACCATCGCCGAATGGTTCATTCGTTGGCTGTATTCTCCCCAAACGCTTTGTTAACGTTTCGAGCGGCAATTCCTGCAGAATGGGCCAGTTTAAATTCGTACAGGAAGTTAACTCTCAAATCCTGGCGTCTGGTCGTTTCCTTTGCAAGCCACTTTACGTCCAAACAAACCACGCCTGCAACTTTGTTCTTCACACACGTGTTAGCTATTTATAGTAACCATATGACGTAATACCTGCAACAGTTGCGGGTGGTTCCATTCCGCTGTGGTGGTGGTGGTGGTGGTGGTGGGGGGGGGGACCTGTTTCCACTGCTCGTTCGCGCCGGACATTTCATTCGCACCAACCCAAAACCTCTCACCTGAATTTTATTTAAGTCTACCTTGTCGTTATGTCGCTATGCCAATTTTTATGCTTGTAACTTAACTTTTGGCCATCAGTGTATGCAGAGCCGATTGCATAGGAGATGAGGAAGGCAAAAAAAGTCTTATTTTAAACTTCTAACAATACATTCTTTTAACTTCGCCACTTGGAAATTTTAACATTTAGTATGGTAATAAATTTTAATTTATGTTGGTAAGCTTCAAAATAACATTACCGCAGGGTGTCTTTTTGTACATTCTCTGTGAATATTCATAACTTGAAGAGCTTCCAAGATCATTAACTGTCTGGTACTCATTTTGATGTTGAAGTTATTTAACTTCTGTTTCTATGCTCCCATATTTCAAGACGGTCTTCACTTTATACAGCTTTCGCCGTCACTGCTTCCTAACTATCCTTAGGCTATAGCATCTCTGTTGTGAAGGCGTAAAAAATGATAAAAAAGAAATTAAAGAAGAGAAAAGAAGAAGCCTTTCAGACGTCTCTGCGCTGATACAAAAATGTTTTTTTTTTCCTGATAAGTACCGGTTGCGATATCTTTTCCAAAAAACTTACAAGCAAACATTGCTGTACGTCTAAAACTTATTTTCCATTTCCAAAGGGGAGTGTATATAAATCTTAATTATCTCTCGGTGTCTGAATACTTAATGACTTTCCACCTTGAGGGTTGTGACTTACGACAGAGGTGAATCACGTGTCAAGACGACATATCTGCACAGTACATTCTGCCCTTGTAGCTTAGTTGGGAGAGCAACTTACTCCGGAGTGAGAGAGTGCGTATTCGATCCCCGCCACGGACAAATTTGTGTTTTCACATTGGCGCCCGATTGTGGAAAATGGATCCATTGGCCGTTGGGTTCTTCGAAAAATGTGTTATGTTTGTTCCACAAATCGCGATCGTCTGAAATTAATGGAAAATTCCTACTCCGCTTCAAAAAAAAAAAAAAAAAAAAAAGGGAAGTTAAGTGGGAGATATGATGTACTGCAGAGTTATTTGCAGCGGTACATTCCGTCTACGTAGCTTAGTTGGGAGAGCAACTTACTCCAGAGTGAAAGGGCGCGAACTCGATCCGGTCACGCTCAAATTTGTGTTTCCACAGGGTCTGAATTGGACTCCAGAACAAATTGCACTGTTTTTTTTTCTTTGTTGCTTCATAGGTCAACGACAATGCACTATGTACAACTTTGAGTGCCATGAGAAGCTGCCCTGCCTAATTTGTCATCACTGATTCCAGTGAGGGGTCAGAGCTAGCCCATCGGACTGGCTCTGACACCTCCCTTTTTTAATTTAATGAGACTGAATTAAAAAAAATAATAGGAGAGCAGGAAAACTTACGTGGCTGCCCCGGTGGTGCAGTGGTCTAAGCGATGGCCTCTGATCATTCGTCCGAACGGGGTCCGGGTTCGAATCCCGGTGAGGCATGAATGTTGTGTTTGTCTTACGGCACTGGCTCTCTCCCTTCCCTGGAACCAGTGACCCTAAATTAGGGACGGACGACTGCTTATAGCCCATTGAGTTGCTCACGGTGGTCGTTAAACCTCCAATCAAAAAAAAAAACTTACGTGAATATAAAGAGGGCGAGTCGAAAGTTTTACAATATTTGCATAAACGCATGCGCTGCGGTGGGTACGTCACGTGTTTAAACTAGTACAAGTCGCGCACTGCAGTCAGTCGAAAGGTATATAAAGTGGTAGTCATTGCTATGAACAGCATTGCATGCCGTCGTTCTGTCTGTGGTTGGGACACCTAAAAGGTGAAAAGCCACAACCGGCTAATTAGGAAACTTTTGCTTTACGAGTTTGAACTCGGCCGTAATGCTGCTCAAACAACACGATACATTTGTCATGCGGAAGGAGAAGGTTCCGTGAACCACAGCACCGCAACCAAATGGTTCAAGAAATTTCGCTCAGGTGGTGACAGAAACCTTGAAGATCAGCCAAGGTCAGGTAGACAGCGAAATGTGAATTCGAGGCCGTGCGCCAGGCCGTAGAGGCAAATCCGACAACCCAACCAGCACTCGGAGATTATCAGGCGAGCTGGACATATCACAGACCACCGTGGTTCGTCACCTTCAGGACCTCGGCAACGTCTACAGGAGCTGCCGCATTGTCCCTCACGAACTGACGCCAGCTGAAGCAAACTGCCGAATGGAAGTGTGCACGAAACTTCTAGAAAACCCTCGCATGCACGTTTTATCAAGAGAATTATTATGTGCGATGAAAAGTGAGTCTATTTCCGTAATCCTAACACACAACGGTAGTGGTTGAGCCCGGGTCAGCTTCCTGAACCTGTTGCTGAATGTGAGCGCTTCGAGCACAAGGTGATTTTCTGCGTGTGGTCTAATTTCGGGGTGTTAATCCATTAAGGGATTTGTTCCAGACGGTCGGACCATCAATGCCAACCTCTACCCTGAACAGCTGGAGCGGATGTATGCCGTTTTGGAGAAGAAGTACCCGGCACTGATGAACAGAAAGCGCGCTCTCCTACAGCATGGCAACACTCGGCCTCATACCGCGCGAACTACCCGGGCAAAAAATCCAGTTGAGGGCATCGAACTAATACCATACCCAGCATATAGTCCAGGCCTTTCCCCGTCGGATTATTACTTGTTACGGTCCATGGCCCACTTGCTTCGCGGGCAACAACCAGGTGGAGGTGGCAGCTGGGGTGAAGGAGTTCTTTGCCTCGGAGGACAAGAACTGGTACCACCGCGGAATCGAAGAACTGTCAGACGGATGGCTAAAGACGGTGCAACACGATGGCCTATATACTTTGAATGCTAGTCAGCTTTCGTTGTAAAGGTACGTTTGAATACATAAAGTGATGCAAATATTGCAAAACGTTCGACTCACCCTCTGTATTTTATTCGCAGTATATTCCTCCTGAGTTAATATTAATATAAGAGGGGGCACAATCAGCCAACCAAAGTGGTCTAAACCAGTCTTAGACCACTGTGCCACGTGGGCGGCTTCTCAGCCGTAGCAACTGAAAGTCTTAATTAATATATACACTGAAGTGCCAGAGAAACTAGTACACCAGTCTAATACTTGGTAGGTCCCCCACGGGAGCGCAGGACTGCAGAAATACGACGGGGCATGGACTCCACTAGCTTCTGGAAATATGCTGTAGGCAATGCACACCATACGTCCTGCAGAGCGTTCCACAATTCGGGTGTATTCCAAGGTCTCTGATTCCTGTGTTCGATAGCGCGTTACATGACATCCCAAATGTGTTTTATCACGTTCAGATCTGGGGACTTGGGTGAGATGGCAACACCCCAAACTCAGATAAATGATCCTCTAACCATAATGTGGCGTCCCGACACTTCTGTGGAGGTGCATTGTCCTGTTGGAACAGGCCGAACCCATCATCATGAATGCAGGACATGAACGGGTGTACCTCGTCAGAAAGCATGCGCACTTAGCATTGGCCGGTCACAGATGTTTGTAGACGTACCAGGGTTCCAAGTGAAGTCCAGCTAAACACACCCCATACCATTATGGACCCCCCACCAGCCGGTACAGTTCCCTGTTGACAGGCGGGATCCACGGCTTCATGGGGTTTGCGCCACACACGAATCCTTCCATCTGCCCGATACAGTTGGAAACGCGACTCGTCAAACCAGGCTACTTGTTTCCAGTCATCAAGTGTCCAGTGGCGGTGTTGTCGTGCCCAAGCGAGGCGCTTAGCTCTATGTCGTGCACTCATCAAGGGGACTCGAGTTGGGCGTCGGCTCCCAAAGCCCATATCGTACAGGGTACGTTGCACAGTCCGGACGCTGATGCTTGTTGAGGCTCCAGCAGTGAATTCCGATGATACCTGCGAGAGTGTTGCACGCCTATCGCGTGAAACGATTCTTGACAGCCGACGATGGTCATGTTCACCCAATGTCTTTTTACGGCCACACTGGTATCGTAGATTGGAGGTTTTGCTGGAATTCTTGTAGTCACGGTACACCCTTGCAATAGTCGTCCGTGAAAATCCGAACTTCGTTTCTACCTCCGAAATACTATGGCCCATCTCACGAGCGCCAACTACGACACTGCGTTGAAAATCGCTTTAATCGTTATTACTTGTCATTCTCATGCCGAAAACAGCTCTGACAGCTCTCAAGGATGTCTATCGCTTTACATACGCACTGGCGGACGCAACCGAGTACGCGCATAGGTGATGTTGCTATGTTTTTTGCATAAGCTCGTCTGTACCAGTTTTTCTGGCACTTCAGTGTATATTCATGAAAGACCATCAACGCCAATCTTCAAAATTTTTTAACATATATATTATTTCACAATACGGCTAAAGGTTCGGAGAAAAATGTTTACTCACTAGTTCAAATATTTTATTAGTCTCTGTCAGCACGCCTTTTCTAAATCATTCACAAGCTCGTTCGTAATCACAAGTTGTTTCAACTGTAGCATCAAACCACGCTCAGAACGGGGTGTCGTACCGCACATGACAAAACCATGAGTTTTTCGAAAACCTAAGTTCCTATTTAATCATCACGTAAGCTATTCTGAGAGCTGAAATGTGTGCACATGGGACATAACAATTTTTCCTACGCAATTAATATTTAGATTTATTTGGTCACTGATCACCTATTGGCTGATCAGTTACCAAATGAATACCTGTATTTATAGTATTGGTACTCCTCCTTCAGTAGACCCATAGTTTGATCCATATGAACCAGTTCTGTGGTAAATCATGCTTGCTTTTAAGATAAATGCCGGAGGTACATGAATTTCGGAATATCTCTGCCCAAGAATCGCTTTATCTGTATGTAAATAAGGGTGTGGGGATGATGTGTCATCAAAATGGGTACTAGTGTCGCCGTCAGAATTATTAGGGGTATGCAAAAGTTTTCGCCGCCCCCGCTAGCGGGCGCCGTAGGGGTCTAACCGACCGGCGACCCGTGCTGTCAGTTCGTACACGAAGCCAAGCATGGCGGTCGATAAAAGTTCATTTGCGGCACTGTTCATTATTCATGTTTAATTTAGGGAAAAGTGCGAGTGAAGCATACGGTTCAATATGTCAGGCGTATGGCGAAACGGTTATGGGTGAGCGGCCGTGTCGTGAATGGTTTGCCAAATTTGAGAAAGGTGATCTAAGCTTGGAAGACAAGCTACGTACATGTAGACTGCAGAAACTCGCAGATGAGAAGCTGGAATCGCTGTGGCAAGAGGATGCCACACAATCGACCACACAACTGGCGAAACGTTTGAAAGTGGTTCAGTGGTAAGGCGTCAACAGGCCTTGGGGAAGATCCAGAAGACTGGTAAGTGGGTTCCGCATATTTTAGCGGAGCGTAATATTGGTCAATGATTGGGCATCTTCATGTCGTTGCTGAAGAGGTTTCAAGGGAAGAATTTCTTGTGGAAAGTTGTCACCGGGGATGAAAAATGGGTCTATTGCAACAACCCCGTTCGCAAGTGATCCTGGGTCGACCCAGGCCAGCCATCAAGATCCACTGCGAAACAAGTTATCCACGGGAAAAAGGTGCTGTTGTGTGTGTGGTGGGATATGCACGGAGTGCTGTACTGCGAACTGTTGAAACCGGGCGAAACAATCACTGCACAACAATATAGTTATCAGTTGGTGAAACTGAACGCCGCAATCGAGCAAAAACTCCCATGGACAGATAAAGGACCCCACCCAGCCATCCTGTTACATAATAATGCCGGACCATATGTTGGTGCCACTACGAAATCAACCCTTGAACGTTACACTGGGAGGTTTTACCGCGCCCGGCGCACTCCCCGGACATAGCACCTTCACACGTTCATCTGTTTCGCTCTATGCAACATGCCCTAGCCCAACAGCGGTTCAACACAGTTCCAGAAGTGGAAAATTTCGTCACTGCGTTCTTCAGCTCAAAATGCGTATCCTTCCATCACAGGGGCATTCATTTGTTGCCTGAAAAATGGCAAAAGGTCATTGATGCTAATGGCCAATATTTCATTGAATAAATGTGTACTAGTTTCCTGATTGTTCCTGTCTCCTTTCTGCATAAAACGGCGGAAAATTTTGCATACCCTTAATAGAAAAGGATGGTAGCGTTTCAGTTCCACATCAAGATCTTCAATTCTGAAGATTGTTTGATTCAAAGTTTGTGTAATTCGTTTAACATTACTTTGTCGGAAAGAAGCAAATGGATCATTGTCTAATTTGCGTTCTCCATGTGGACTCTCATGAGTTGATGGTTCTGCTGTATTTAGATTATTGTTCTTCTTTTCAGTGTGAAACAATTCATCTGGAGTATTCATTCTAGCAATTACACTTACGGCGCAATCATTAATACAGTGAAGTGCTTGATCCATAATAGCGTTTCGCTCAGTTATCTTTAGCGCAGGTACGGAAGAGAATGCCTTCAAGCTTGGGTCAAGTAATGTTGCACAAAAATGAATATGAGTAATCGAGTTCCATATTTTCTCATCAAGTTGATTTACAAATACTCTTCTCATTCTCCAGACTTCTACCAAATCACTCACTGTCTTTCTTCGTATCCCATTGATTTGTCGGCAGATAAATGGCTGGCAAGACATTTTGTAAGGTTGGCATCTAAGCAAATTCTAGCATATCGAGCACGTTGCTCATTGGACCTAAGAATTCAACTGTTCCCTTAAGAAGATTTAGGCTTACGCCGTCCAGAAGATACCCTTTGTCTCTGTCGCGTAGCATGAGTCTCAATTTACTATCCGTCTTATGATTTTCGAGTATCGAAGTGAACATTATCTGAGGAGATCGCCATGGCCGAGTCTTCCCACCATGTTTCAACGAGATATTTAACTCCGATTGAACGCTAGTAGTTTTCTTTACACACGTCACTAAATTGTGAGCACATTGGTCAAACTCGTTAATGCTCTCCATGTCCTTGCATTTCTCCCACGCTCTAGAAACTGCCGTGTTTAGCCTGTGGCAGACACAATCAATGTGAACATCATACTTCCCTCAAAGTGGCATTTAACACGTTTGCAATATTCTGAGCGGTCTTTTTCTCGGGGACATGAGCAAAAGAATACATAACATGGTTGAGACTCCAACATGATCTATCAGCACCTTGTTCTTCAATCCAGAAGAATGTAATATCCAAATAACTTCTCTGTACAATGTTTTTAGTCAATGAGTCAGTCGTGAAAGATACAGCTTGTTCTTCTATGGCTGGTTGTAAGGAATATTTAATATTATTTTTCACGCCTTCAACCATCTTCAAACAATCGGACCTTACTGTCTTCCTGCCCAGTAAATCACTGTTTACATCTATATTTCCATGTGTTGCTCCCAGTTTCACTAATTCTTGAGCAAAACCAAGAAAGTATATATTATCTATTACATTAAAAGCTAAGTGATCCCTTGCCATTAGTTCACTTTCACATTTCCTTATTTGATCTAAATCAGTATCTCGTACTTTAACTGATGTTCGTTTGAACGGCAAAGTAGATTGTTCACGCTTTGATGGAGGTGCGCATACTTTCATATGGTCCGTTAGATTTTTGGTTCCATAATCTGTTATTACACTGTTGACATCTTTTTTTGTAATTATACACTTTCCACATTTGAACAAGCAAGACCAAACAACACAGAATTATTCACCGGTTCCTTAATGAGACGAAATAATTTCCAGCATTCACTCTTCCTCTTGTGGTTTTGAACAAGCACGTATTTGTTGGCCTCGACGCCTTTTTCAACCTTCTTAATATTAAATCCATCTATATTAACAAATAAGGAGTTAATTTCGACATGACTTGTCATGGGAACGGCATGTTAGCAGATCAATCGAAAACCTCTGAATGCTCAATGTAAAAGATGCGATGTGAAAATAACTCTTAGTCATACAGTAACTTCGCACGGAGAGAAAGCGAAACAGCTGAGAAGCAGGCGAATGGCGTTTGCCTGTACCTTGCCCTGGACAATCGCACTGTAAAAGAACGCAAAGCAAGGATCTTTTTACGATGTGAAGTCGGAGTGTCTGACGTCGTTCGGTGGAAATCTCCGTTGCTTTAAGAAAGAGACAATATTTTTGCATGGCAAATCATTATTCGCCCCGTGGGCACCAGTATCGACTACAGAATTCTACAACGCGCATTTTTCTTTGAAATACGTTTTTCTCTTTTCAAAAAATGAAACTGGAATAAAACCGGGTCAAAATCGGGTCAGGAAGACCTTGACCCGACCCGTTGGACCCGCAAGAAATTGTCGACCAGTTTCTATCTCTGGTTTGGGCCCGAGCTCTATTTATGGATATAAAATTCGGGCTCGGGCTGACATACTTCGGGCTCGGACTGACATACTTCGGGCTCGGAATGGTTCGTGCTGACATACTTCGGGCTCGGGCTAACATACTTCGGGCTCGGGCTAACATACTTCTGGCTCGGACAGGCTTCGGCTGACGTACTTCGGGCTCGAACTGACACACTTCGGGCTCGGGCTGACAAAATTACCATTCGGACGGGCTCGGGCTGACATAGTTCGGACTCGTGCGGGCTCGAGCTGACATACTTCGGACGGGCTCGGACTGACATAGTTCGGACGGGCTCGGACTGACATAGTTCGGACTCTGACGGGCTCGGACTGACATAGTTCGGACTCTGACGGGCTCGAGCGGACATACTTCGAACTCGGACGGGCTCGGGCTGACATACTTAGGGCTCGGACGGACTCGGGCAGACACACTTCGGGCTCGGATGGGCTCGGGCTCTTAAAATTGAGCCAGAACTCAGCACTGCCATACAGGTACCCCACCCATGCCTCATCGACGGCTCCGGACGTGATGTCAAAGGCCAGCGTTTAGACCACTGCACGAGCAGTGCGGCACAGAAATTTGCAATATTGTCTCATGTCATCTAAAAACCTAAACATGAGTCACTGTTAAAATTATAATACAAAACAACTATATTTTGCTAACGTCATACCTTGATTTCAACCTAATGAAAACTAGCTCATTATCAGCAGTTGAATCTTACATAAAACACTCGCGTTATTATTTTTTTTTTCGTGACGTCGTGACGAAGGCCACTAAAAAGATCTCGAAGTTGTGATGTGGTGAGCTCAGAGGAGAATAGGATTGCCCAAGGGGAAAAAAAAGTTGAAGACATTGTTGAGCGTTCATAATGTTTTCCCTTGCGCAAGGAAGAACTGCCTCACTGTTGTATTGAATAGAAACGTTTCTGCTTACGAGTGCAAGTCACGCCAAATGCTCATAACACCTGCTATAATCCAGGAATATTTCACCAAGTCTTGTTCCGTCTATGTATTATCCTAAGCAATAACAAGACATAAACACAAGGAAAAAAATCAAGATCACCATATATAACGTTCACCCTCTTCTTGTGAATGTTTCTGTAATAAAAATAAAATAGACATACTGTATAGCAGTACCAGAAAGCTTTGTTCCTTCTAACCGTTATACACTATACTGACAAAAGTCACCGGACACCTAGAAGAGAAACACAACATAGCATTTATTGACATACATTAGTACGGTGTCGGTCAGCCTTTGGCCTTAATGCATGCACTGACCCTTCGAGACATGCTTTCGACAAGAACACAGCGATAGGTATGCGCTTCCATTCAGTACATAATGCTGCCGCTAACTGTTGCTTAGTAGTAGGATTTGGTTCGAAACTTCTTATGCGGCGCTCTAATTCATCCCATAGGTGCTCTATAGGATTAAGATCAGGGCTCTGTGCTGGCCAGTCTACGCACGATACGGAATTATCGTCAAACCACGCCATGACAGTTCTTGCTTTATGGCTCGGTGCATTATCCTGCTGGAACCAACAAGATTCGGTTCCACAGTATTGCCACAGAGTAGGTAGGGCATAATTGTCCAGAATATTGAGGTAGACGTGCTGGTTACAGGTTTGTACACGATAACCAATTGGCCGAGACCATACCACGAAGAACACCCCCACACTGCCAGCTCCAAACTAGACCGTAGGAACAGTATACACTGTGGTAAATAGCGTTCCCCTGCTGTCGCCATACCCATACACGGCCATCAGACTGATGGATCGTGTATCTGGATTCATCAGTCCATATGACCCGTTTCCATTAATCTACGGTCCACGATAAATGTTTTTTACAGCATGCTAAACTACGAAACGACGAGTAGTATTCCGAGTGGAGATGAAAGGCTTATGAGCAGCCACACGACCTCGGTAACCCATGGAATGAAGTTCTCTGCGAACGGTACGTGTACATACCGAGGTTCCAGCATTTCTATTCACCTGTACACTGAGGTCTTGTGCAGCACTCCGTCGATTAGCTGTAACGACTCTCCTGAGGATTCGACGTCGTCTATGACTGATTTTCTTTGGTCTGCCGGTACGTTTTCCTGCTTCAGGCACGCCATGTGTCTTCTACTTATTCAGTACATCCAAAACAGTTGACTTGAGTATATGTTTAAACGCCTCTCGGTTTCTGTTATGGACAACCCACTAATATAACACCCAACAATCTTTCCTTTCTCAAAGTCAGTTTTCTCCCGCCGCGACATTTTCACTCAACCTCACAGTGCGATATGATCGCGGTCAGCTGCAGGCTTATTTTTATACCGTTTGAAGCTGTACCGCGCATCTTAACAACGCAGCGGACCCGTTCATTTGCTTTGGAAGGGATGTCCGGTGGCTTTTGTTTATATAGTGTACATTATACCCGTGAATATAAACTCATGTATGCCTAGATCTACTCATAATGTTACGGTATTTCACAATGATAGTGTCCCTAAACAGCATACCTTTTCAACGCGGTTTAATTAAAAAAAATCATAAAAATATGCAAAAATGAAAAGCATTCGAGGGTAAACGCATGATTAACTAACGAACATCGCATGAATCTGCCTCTTTTTTTTTCTTGTTCTTTGCCTTATACTCAGGTTGATCAATAAATAACTTCCGATGACCTTTGTCGTCGCATTAGGGATCTGTAAAAAAAAAAATTCTGAAATTCTCAAGCCACTTTCCGTTATTCCTTTCGTGAATTAACGAAGCATATTTCTGATAAAACCTTTTCCATGAAATGACGGTAAAAAAAACCTGAATTTCACGGATTTTTCGTACTCCAGGAAAGTTCTGAATTTTCAAAAACCTCTCGGCAATTCCTTTCTTATAGTGACGGTAAATTGCCGTTTTTAAGGTGTGTTAACGGAAAATTCTGAATTTTCAGAAACCTTTCCGCAATTCCTTTCTTATGTTGACGGTAAATTGCCAGTTTTAAAGGTGTGTTAACGGAAAATTCTGAATTTTCAGAAACCTTTTTGCAGTTACTTTCTTATATTGACGGTAAATTGCCGTTTAAAAGGTGTGTTAACGGAAAATTCTGAATTTTCAGAAACCTTTCGGCAATTACTTTCTTATATTGACGGTAAATTGCCGTTTTTATGGTGTGTTGACGGAAAATTCTGAATTTTCAGAAACCTTTCCGCATTCCTTTCTTATATTGACGGTAGATTGCCGTTTTAAAGGTGTGTTAACGGAAAATTCTGAATTTTCAGAAACCTTTCAGCAATTCCTTTCGTGTATTAACGTAAAAACTCCTCACGTTTTTTCCGTATCCATATGACAAAACATTTCCGGTAATAGGAGCGATTCGCGGGAATACTTCAGCTTTGATTATCTGTTAAATTTCAATCTTCTGTCTAACGAACTGATTTTAAAGTTCTGTAGCGAGATTGAATATTGTTGATAGCATATCGCTTGAAATTTTTGATTATTGTAGCACCGGGTATTCCTTTCCCTCTCTCCCGTTTTGTGCTCTATCTATTGTATATTGTGTTACCGTAAGAAACAGGGTACTTAAATTAGTGTACAGGTGATTGCAGTATGCTGATCAGTTTGTTGAGTGCTTAAGACAAAAGTTATTATAGCTATCAAGAGTAATTTTTGTATTTAGAAGTTTTGTGAAATACACTCACGGACAATGAAATTTGCGCACCAAGGAGGAAGCATCAGATTGAACTGAAATTTTATGGACGTAATGATACAGATGAATGATTCACATGATGGCAAAAACAGAGCTGTAGGACAATTACAGAGGGATCTGTGGCACGCAGTCCGGTCATCTTCAATAGCGCGTCGCGCCGCCTCCTCCGGCGATACATGCTGCAACACGGTTGGCGAACAGACGCCTGATGCTGTTCTGCGGCAGACGGGCCCGCGCGTGTTGGACGGTGTGCTCCAAATCCTTCATAGTGCGGCACGGCGGCAGCCGGCGTTACAACTGGTCCCCCACATGCTCGCTAGGGGACATGTCCGGGGAGCGGGTAGGCCATGGAAGTGTCTGGCCATGACGTAAGCAGTCCTGGGCAACCCGAGCCGTGTGCAGGCGGGCATTATCCTGCTGGTATAGCGCACCTGGAATCCCGGCCAGAAATGGGAGCACATTGGGCCGTAGGATCTCATCCACATATCGCTGGCCCGTCAATGATCCATGTACCACCACTAATAGAGCTGATCGGCTCTAAAAATAATGGCTGTAGTAATGCAATGCTTGCAGAGGGGGAGGTGTGGCGCTCGATAGCGAGGTTGGGACTGTGCCGTTTACCCAGGGACTTCCACACCCAGACACGATGATTATCTGTCCCCAAAACGAAGCGGTACTCATCGATAAACACCACACATCGCCAGTCTGTGGCACTCCACGTCGCTCTGGCCTGGCACCATTTCACACTGAGCCAATGATGTCCCGGTGTTAATGGCAGCCCACGTAAGGGGCGCTGAGATCGCAGATTCGCTTCCGCGAAGGCGTCGGGTAATGGTTTGTGGGCACACAGGAGCCGCTACATCTGCCTGTATAGTGGACAGGGTCCCCGTGGGATCCGTCGATCCTCTCTACTGGTGGTCCTCCTGGTCCGTCCGGAGCCGCTCCACCGTGTGGCAGTGCCATCACGTGTCCACTGATCCCAGCACAGTCTGACGGTATGGTCAGAACGATCCACGTGGTGGGCTATAGGGCGCGCCGACCACCCTGCGGTTTGCAGCCCGATGATCAGGCCTTTCTCAAAGTCCATAAGTTGCCTAAATCAACGTCTCTGGCGTCTACCCGGCATTCTTGTTACTCTGTAATCTTGCTTGCGTCGGCCGGTACTTTTCGCTTTCATGGGGTATCGACTACTCGCCGGTTTATAAGGCTGCTTGCAGCGCCACCACAGGGTGTGCGGTCATGCGCACTTGAACCAAACGTGGATCATT
Organism: Macrothele yani; assembly: GCA_039090855.1. Taxonomy (NCBI): domain Eukaryota; kingdom Metazoa; phylum Arthropoda; class Arachnida; order Araneae; family Macrothelidae; genus Macrothele; species Macrothele yani. The sequence goes on from CM077016.1 coordinate 76,541,904, forward strand.
TGCTTAGCGGCACGCACTTTAGCTATTTGCAAAGTTTCGCGGTTGTAGCATGCTTTCTTCTAGGTGCGCAAATTTCATTGTCCGTGAGTGTAATACTGTACTGCAAAACAGTTCATTTCGCCTTTTCTGAAAGATACACTCTACGTCAAAAAAAAAAAAAAAATAGTTGCACCCAGAAGGACGTGTTGGATTGCAATGCTATTCAGGAGGAAGGTAAAGGTTATCAGGAACAATAAATGATTACACATTGAGACTGATACGGGCAATATTTATTGAGCTACACGCCCATAGTGTGTCTCAGTATGGCGTCAGGCCGCCATGTTTGCCCACATATCATGCCTGACGCCTCGGCATGGAGTTGTACAGGTTCTTAATGGTGTCCTACGATAAGCCATCCCATGCAGCTGGAATCTTCTCACGCAGTTCCTGCAGATTGTGCGGTAGGGGTTGAGTATGGATAGCGCGTCCAATAGCTTCCCACACATTTTCAATCGGCGATAGGTCTGGCGATGGGGCTGGCCATGAGAGAGTGTCAGTGCCTTGAAGGCAAGCTCTCGAGACAGCAGCAGTATGCGGACGAGCGATGTCCTGTTGGAAAATCGCACCGGAGTGAGCGTTCAGAAAAGGTAGGGCCACTGGTTGCAGGACCTTATTAACGTAACGTTGGGCTGTCAAAGTGCCTGTAATGAGCACCAAAAATGATCTGGCATCGTAGGCAATTGCCCCCCACACTATGACACCAAGCCTTCTGGAAGTGTGACGCTCGACAACAAACCGTTCATCTTGGCGCTGACCACGGTGCCTCCACACACGGATTCCTTGATCGTCTCCTTCAAGACAAAAGCGGGACTCGCCAATGAAGATCACCCGCTTTCATTCTGAGTGGCTCTATGACAGTCCGGCATGACACCGTTGCAGTCTTTGGTAACGATGCAATGGTGTTAAAGACAGTCGTTGTAACGGTCTGCGTGCGTGTAGTCCTACGCGTGCAGCCATCTGCCAATGGTGCTGGCACTAATCGGAAGATGCATGGAGGGCACCACTGCTCGCTGAATATCCGCAGTCGTGGCTGTTGGATCACTCCGCGCATGTCGGACAACCCGTCGGTCCTCTCTCTCCGTGGTTCGTCCAGGTCTCTCGGACCCTTCCTGTAACTGCGGCGTGCCTTGTTCTTTCCACTGCCTCCAACAGTGTGTTATGGTGATATCCGCACGACCGGTATGGCGCGCAGTACGGCGATAAGACTATCCCGCTTGCCGGAGCCCGACGATGCGGCCCCTCTCGAACTCTTCCAACTGCTCGTATTGCTTCCGAACTTTTCTCCGAGGCATACTTAACTTGCAAAGGATGCAACCAACACAACAGCACGAGTCAGAACGGCAAGCACGCGCAACGGGACGACCTTATAAAGCCGGTCAGGCACAGAGCTACGACCCCTCCTTGCTTGCGTCACATGCGCGGCCGAACGTGATACTTGAATCATTTGCATGTCTCACGATGTTAAACCTACCCACCAAGTTTCATTCTTGTCGGTTGCTTCCTTCTGGGTGCAAGTATTTTGTTCTTGACGATGAGTGTAATTGAAAGTCATTATCAATTTAAAAAGTATTCTGTTGCTTCGAAAACTCAAAAAATGAAAAAAATACGTGATTTGTAATAAGTCTTTCTACAGAAAAAATGCAATTATTACAAACCTATTAAAAAATAATAAGCTCCAACAGAAAATAAAATGACTAATTTGCTCGCATTAATGGAAACAGAAAAATCCCACATCGCGCAATTAGAGTTTTACCTTGAACGTGATCGTGACTTCTGAGTCTTTCTGGCTCAGTGGTTAAGCCGAGCGGTTTCTGTTGAGCCAACCCAAACGACCTTACACAGGAATCCGACCGTGGTGAAAGGATTTTCTGGTGTGAGAGTTTAAAAATTCGGGGTCTTCGATTTTGCAAAATTCCTGTATAAATACGTAAAAACCCGAAACGGACTTTTATGAAATAAACGGAATCACTGTCTACGGAAAATCTAAAATACGGAAGTTAAAAATAACTGGCACTTTTGAAAATGGAAATTTCGTGGGAAGACGGGTACCTACCGGTAACTTTGCTCCACGTTATTTTCAGGAATTTTTCGTCAATTCACACCACTTATTTTTGACAGTGTAAATGAATTTCTTTTTGTTGCATTCTTATAAAGAGGAAGGGAATATCATCTTTCTATGTCACAAATTGGCTGTTTTGGTCGATGTTTCATCGGCGAAGTTCGAGTTCTTTTCCTCGCTGCTACAGGAACCGATACATCAAAAAACACATCGAGGTTTCATGACCGCTACATTGAGCATTTCAACAAATATTATTGGTTACTCGATATTGAATTGGTGAGTAATCACCGTTGTTTTGAACAGATATTTTACCGAGCGATGTGTCCATTCACTACTGCAGATGGAAGAGTGCTAATTCTTCAGTTTACTAGCAAAACATCGAAACATCGAAGCTCACACCGATACACCGAAGCTCACATCCAAACAACGAAGAAACATCGAGATTTCCAGCGATGCATCAAGCGTTTTAACAAGTATTATTGCTTACTCGGTGTTGAATTGGTGAAAAATCACCGTTATGTTGAGAAGCGATCCCTTTTGCAAATCTGATAATTCGCTCCTTTTATCCATGACAGCAACGAGTGATATGTTTTCAGATATGATCATGATCATATGTAGAGGATTTTAGGAAGGCAGTGTCTCACCCAGGTCTTACACAACCCTTAGAAGTAGGAAGCTAGGAGATTTGGGCTAGAGTGCCCGATAGGAAAGTCACACGGAAGCGAGGTAGAAGACGCCCTTATTTACTACCGGGCGGCCATGACCCGGGGTCCGACGGCTTAATGTGCCCATCAGATCAGATCATATGTAGAGGATTTTGGGAAGGGAGTGTCTGACCCCAGGTCTTAAACAACCCTTAGAAGTAGGAAGCTAGGAGATTTGGGCTAGAGTGACCGATAGGAAGGTCACACGGAAGCGAGGTAGAAGACGCCCTTCTTTACTACCGGGGGGCCAGTACCCGGGGTCCGACGGCTTAATGTGCCCATCAGATCAGATCATATGTAGAGGATTTTAGGAAGGGAGTGTCTGACCCCAGGTCTTAAACAACCCTTAGAAATAGGAAGCTAGGAGATTTGGGCTAGAGTGCCCGATAGGAAAGTCACACGGAAGCGAGGTAGAAGACGCCCTTATTTACTACCGGGCGGCCATGACCCGGGGTCCGACGGCTTAATGTGCCCATCAGATCAGATCATATGTAGAGGATTTTGGGAAGGGAGTGTCTGACCCCAGGTCTTAAACAACCCTTAGAAGTAGGAAGCTAGGAGATTTGGGCTAGAGTGACCGATAGGAAGGTCACACGGAAGCGAGGTAGAAGACGCCCTTCTTTACTACCGGGGGGCCAGTACCCGGGGTCCGACGGCTTAATGTGCCCATCAGATCAGATCATATGTAGAGGATTTTAGGAAGGGAGTGTCTGACCCCAGGTCTTAAACAACCCTTAGAAATAGGAAGCTAGGAGATTTGGGCTAGAGTGCCCGATAGGAAGGTCACACGGAAGCGAGGTAGAAGACGCTCTTATTTACTGCTGGGGGGCAGTACCCGGGGTCAGACGGCTTAACGTGCCCATCCGATGCACGGCGAGTATTTAGTGGTTCGAGCGTTCGCACCTGCCTGGGATCAACCTGAGGCTTTCTCCGTGGCAGTCACGAACGTTGCCTACTAGGCCACCCGCGGCCCAATATGTTTGGGCCGCGGGTGGCCTAGTGGGCAAAAATATGAATGTTTGGATTGATTTGCTCGCTACTGTACAATGCATAGTATAACGTAACTCTTTTTACGTTGTGTAAGATTTGTTGTGTTAAAGTTCCAAAAGTCCGGCTGAATAGATGTTAAACTAAGGGTAAATGCGATGTAACTAATTGCACCGGATAGCTCGGCCAGACGAAGCATATATACAGGACGTCAGATCACTTACGTAGACTTTTTATTGGTCCGCGCAAATTTAGACGAAATCTAAAACACAGCACGGCGAGGTACATACACAATCACATACCTTAATTAGCTGTCGTACAATCAAACTCAGCAACGATCAAAGATCCTGCATCGTATTTTTTACGCTTTCCAACCGTAGGTTGAACAAGCGTATATGCTCCAGCCTTGTCAGTTTGTCTGTCTGTCCGTCCGCACGATAACTCGAGTAAAAATGGTTCGATTTCGATGAAATTTTAGTATGTGGTAGGGGACCCCTTGGGGATGAACCGTATGGAAAATGGACTAAATGGGGTCAAACGTCAGGACATAGGAGCGGTATCCATTCCTGTGCCCTTATGCGTTACAACTTGCGTAACAATGGTTCGATTTCGATGAAATATTAGTATGTGGTAGGGGACGACCTGGCAATGAACCCTGTTGAAAAGGGACGAAATGGGGTCAAGAGTCAGGACACAGGAGCGAGATTTATTCCTCAGCTATTATCCTCATAACTGGACTAAAAATGCTTCTATTCAGACAAAACTTTAGTATGTTGTTCCGGAGGTATACTGAACCAATTCTGTTTAATATCATCGAAATGGGGTTAAAGGTCAGGGCACATGAGCGAGATTTATTCCACAGCCATTGTCCTCCTAACTTGAGCAATAACTTGAGTAATGATTTCTGGTATGTTGGAAAGCGTAGCATAATCAATGCATTGCATGATTTTACTAACTTGTTTATTTACGCTTTACAACCGTAGGTTGAAAAAGCGTATGTGCTCCAGCTTTGCCCGCCTGTCTGTCTGTCCGTCCGTCCGCACGACATCTCGCGTAAGAATGGTTCGATTTCGATGAAATTTTAGTATATGGTACGGGACCACCTGGGGACGAACCCTATTGAAAATACGCGAAATGGGGTCAAAGGTCAGGACATGGGAACGGGATCTATTCCATTGCCCTTATACATCATAACTTACGTAAAAATGCTTCGATTGCGAGAAAACTGTATCATGTTGTTCCGGAAGTATACTGAACCAGTTCTGTTGAACATTATCGAAATGGGGTCAAAGATCAGGACACAGGAGCGGGATTTATTCCACAGCTGTTATCCTCATAACTTGAGTAATAACTTGAGTAATGATTTCTGGTATGTTAGAAAGCGTATCATGATCAATGCATTGCATGATTTTACAACGTTCTTATCACATGCATACGTCACTCTCGTTCCGACCATAGCCCACTGGAAAGAAGAGGCCCTGAAACGATTTATTCATGTGACCAAAAGGGTCTCAGCTTCCCTGCTCTGAAGTCATGAACACCATTAGTCAGTTCGCTTGTTGCTGTGAAGTTGTTCATATTTTATTATTTTTATTTATTATTGTGATTTTCTTTCCAAAGAAAAACGAATTACCACTCGTGAAAACATATAACGTTCATTTACCACTGCAACACAAAAGAAGTATTAAGGCGCTGCTGAAAAAAAAAAGATTATTTACTTGTTACTGTTATACAGGTAAGATTTCTTTTTTATCTTGAGTAATATAACGTGCAAAGTTTGGTTATTTATATATATGCATTGAAAAAATAATTTGTTATGCATATGTTTTGTAGGTAAAACTATCTCAGTTGTTTAACGGTTTAGCATTTCAGTAAGATGCATACATCTTACGGAAATGTTTTTTGCAACGCTTTCGTTTTCTTTAGTGGTAGACACGGCTAGGTGGTAGATTTACTAAATGCTATAAGTTCAAACGACAAAAAGTCCGCTCTCCCAAATAATAAAGACAGTAAAAAAAAAAAAAAAACACTCAGAAAATGTGTTCAAGTCAAGCAAAAGAAATGCAAAAAAGTACTTGAAAGTCTTCATCCTTGAGTAACCCATGAATAAAGAACACACTGACACGACACATCAACAATGTTAACATTACGGGTATAGGCCAGAATCAAAAATACCGTTGCCGGAACCTCCGAAATGGCGGCGGAGCAAAGTCCTTCAATAAAAATATAAGGAAATTGAAAAACGTTCAGCAAAAATCCAACAAGGAGTTTTTTTTTTTTTTTTTTTGATTGGATTTTTAACGACCACCGTGAGCAACTCAATGGGCTATAAGCAGTCTCTCGTCCCTGATTTAGGGTCACTGGTTCCAGGGAAGGGAGAGAGCCAGTGCCGTAAGACAAACACAACATCCATGCCTCACCGGGATTCGAACCCGGACCCCGTTCGGACGAATTATCAGAGGCCATCGCTTAGACCACTGTGCCACCGGGGCGGCCAATAAGGAGTTCACGAGGAGCGAAGCAATGCAAACAAGCCGCCATTTTGGAATCGATGCAGACATCCAATGTGCCATCAAAAACATTAAAATATTTGCACTTCGTGCCACAAGTTTTTAAGTAATTTGTCAACAAAACAACAGCACATTTCATTTATTTTGTGCGGCAAATTTCAAAGTTCCTATCAGCTGGAACTTTAAGCGAAAACTTTGCAAATGCTTTGTCAGTTTCGTTTAAACATTAGCATTTCCTTCATTTTGTGTAAAACTTTCTAAGTACATTTTGAACTAAATATTAGCACATTTTATTCATATTGCAATACAACCTTCGAAGTTTACATCAGCGCACATTTTATGAAATTCTCCCACTACTCTGTCACCCTTCCGACTCAACAGATTACTGATAGCTTAGACGACGCACACACGGTAGCTGGGAGCTGGGACTCAGTTGGTCACATGACCTCAGTGATAGGCGTTCATTTCTGGGCCTCTTCTTTCTAGCAGGCTATGCGTTCCGACCTAAGATTGTTGCCAAACGAGATTCTCGTTTGAGGGAAAAGACATAACATTAGGGTTTGAAAATGTCTAAGAGAACGAACTCAAATTTACATAGAAAAAGAAACTCAAAAGGAAGGTTAAAATAGAATATACGTTACAATAGCATTCCTTCTTTTGTTACAAAACAGGACACAAATTAATGTTTGCTCAAGAAGAAACTAAAACTCAAATCATTCTATTTCCACTATGTACACAGTGCGTGTATATTTAATGGGAAAATCCCTCACGTGGAACACTTATGGCCTTCCTTTTTTTCAAGAAATGCTGGGAAATATTCTAATCCTTTGACGTTCTTTCAGACGGCAGGTGACAAGTATTAAAATTAAGTGCAGTGACAGGTTGGTCCTCCTTGCCACTAATAATGCAAACACGCTAAAGAAGAAAAGTTCTCAGAAAAGCTCTTCAAAACTGCACGACTAGAAAGAAGAAAAAAAGCCTAAAATCCCGCGTCTAGTGGCAACTCCAACGAAGTACGGTACACTGCTGCCGCAAATGAGTTCAAACAGGAGTTTTAGTAAAAAATATTACTCTACGATTCAATTCCTTGTAAATGGTATTTTTAAAGTAGGTGCTACATGCGCAATCACATGCACACTTTCGGGGTGCAAGTAAATCCTACGTGACCTTTTTTTTTTTTCCTAATTGCGCCTCTGTTGCTTTGAATCAATTTGCTTTCGCTTTTTGATGTTATGCATCTTTCCTAACAGCAGTAAAGAAAATCCCACGTAAAAAATTTCGATGTGACGAAAATGGGTAACAGAAGTATCCAAAATCATTGCTGAAATATGATTGTACCGCATACTGTTCCACAAAGTGAGGCAACAATAATTAATTTCATTGGTACTCAACAGTATGTTTGTGACGTACTAAAGAGGTGAATCACGTGTCAATAGGGGCCCGAGAATGATACAGCATGCTTGAAAAATTGACAGAGTTTTGCAACTGTTTTTTTTTTTTTTTTTTTTTTGAAGATAGCTCAGCAAAAACTATAAAAAACTGCCTTGTGAAAAAAAAATTCTATCGCTTTTTTACTCTTTCCAACCGTAGGTCGAAATGTTTCGACAATCTCTCTTATTGATCTTGTGGAAAATGCCTGCACCTATTACCACGAGGCTCCTTTGTGAATCAATACATCGTTCTTTATATAATGTACATAGAATTTTAGAGTTTGTTTATTTTACCGTACAATATATATGTATCAGGACGCCCATGTTCGCCTCCTGAACCCAACCTTGTTAATAAAATTGTGTTGAACTGAAGAAGCGTATATGCTCCAGCTTTGTCAGTCTGTCCGTCTGCACGATGACTCGCGTAAAAGTGGTTCGATTTCCATGAAATTTTGGTATGTGGTAGAGGACAACTGGGGACGAACCCCTGTAGAAAATGGCCGAAATTGGGTCACAGGTCAGGACATAAGAGCGGGATCCATTCCATCGCCCTTATTCGTCATAACTTACGTAAGCCTCCCCGGTGGCGCAGGGGTCTAAGCGATGGCCTCTGATCATTCGTCCGAAAGGAGACCGGGTTTGAATCCCGGTGAGGAATGGATGTTGTGTTTGTCTTACGGCCCTGGCTCTCTTCCTTCCCTGGAAGCAGTGGCCCTAAATTAGGGACGGGTGACTGCTTATAGCCCACTGAGTTGCTCATGGTGGTCGTTAAAGCTCCAACAACAACAACAAAAAAAAAATAACTTACGTAAAAATGCGTCGATTGCGACAAAACTTTATCATGTTGTTCCAGAGGTATACTAAACTGGTTCTGTTGAATATCATAGAAATGGGGTCAAAAGGTCAGGGCACAGGAGCGAGATTTATTCCACAGCCATTATCCTCATAACTTGAGTAAAAATGCTTCTGTTGCAACAAAACTTTAGTATGTTGTGCCGGAGGTATACTGAACGAATGAATAGTCAAGGAAGGGAGGAGGGTTTGTCTGCGCGCTATTTCTGGTATGTTGGAAAGCGTATCATAACCAATGCATTGCATGATTTTACTAACTTGTTTAGGAGAAGTTCGCAAAAAATATAGTCGCCTTCAGTCCATCCTCAAATCTTTTGAAAACATTACAGAGTTTTACCAACAAAACATATGCATCTTACTGAAATGCTAAACCGTTAAACAACTGAGATAGTTTTACCTACAAAACATATGCATAACAAATTATTTTTTCAATGCATATATATAAATAACCAAACTTTGCACGTTATATTACTCAAGATAAAAAAGAAATCTTACCTGTATATCAGTAACAAGTAAATAATCTTTTTTTTTTTTTTCAGCAGCGCCTTAATACTTCTTTTGTGTTGCAGTGGTAAATGAACGTTATGTTTTCACGAGTGGTAATTCGTTTTTCTTTGGAAAGAAAATCACAATAATAAATAAAAATAATAAAATATGAACAACTTCACAGCAACAAGCGAACTGACTAATGGTGTTCATGACTTCAGAGCAGGGAAGTTGAGACCCTTTTGGTCACATGACTAAATCGTTTCAGGGCCTCTTCTTTCCAGTGGGCTATGGTCGGAACGAGAGTGACGTATGCATGTGATAAGAACGTTAGATAACAAGTTAGTAAAATCATGCAATGCATTGATTATGATACGCTTTCTAACATACCAGAAATCATTACTCAAGTTATTACTCAAGTTATGAGGATAACAGCTGTGGAATAAACCCCGCTCCTGTGTCCTGATCTTTGACCCCATTTCGATAATATTCAACAGAACCGGTTCAGTATACTTCCGGAACAACATGATAAAGTTTTTCGCAATCGAAGCATTTTTACGTAAGTTATGATGTATAAGGGCAATGGAATAGATCCCGTTCCCATGTCCTGACCTTTGACCCCATTTCGCGTATTTTCAGTAGGGTTCGTCCCCAGGTGGTCCCCTACCATATACTAAAATTTCATCGAAATCGAACCATCTTACGCGAGATATCGTGCGGACGGACGGACGGACAGACAGGCGGGCAAAGCTGGAGCATATACGCTTGTTCAACCTACGGTTGTAAAGCGTAAATAAACAAGTTCGTAAAATCATGCAATGCATTGGTTATGCTACGCTTTCCAACATACCAGAAATCATTACTCAAGTTATTGCTCAAGTTAGGAGGACAATGGCTGTGGAATAAATCTCGCTCATGTGCCCTGACCTTTAACCTCATTTCGATGATATTAAACAGAATTGGTTCAGTATACCTCCGGAACAACATACTAAAGTTTTGTCTGAATAGAAGCATTTTTAGTCAAGTTATGAGGATAATAGCTGTGGAATAAATCTCGTTCCTGTGTCCTGACCCTTGACCCCATTTCGTCCATTTTCAATAGGGTTTATTGCCAGGTGGTCCCCTACCACATACTAAAATTTCATTGAAATCGAACCATGTTTACGTAAGGTATGACGCATTAGGGGAATGAAATGCATCCTGCTCCTATGTCCTGACCTTTGACCCCATTTAGTCCATTTTTAATAGGGTTCATATTTTAAAGAAAAGTTATTTCGGAAGAAAATAAATACAAAAATGAAACTGCAGCTTTACCTAATTATTTATATGTGCTCATCTGTTTATAATAAGTTCATTAATTCGTTTAGCGATTCGATCTACCATCGTAGAACATATTTTTCTTATTTCCGCATCTGTATAATAATTTGTATTGAGTTATCCTTTGTATCACAATTAATTATTTTTTAATTGGAGGTTTAACGACCTTCGTGAGCAACTCGGTGGGCTATCAGCAGTCGCCTGTCCTTAATTTAGGGCCTCTGGTTCCAGGAAAATCCCGGTTTTGACGGCCATCTAGTCTGCGGTTTTTCCGGGGTTTTCCCCAGACTCCCCGTGGATGGGTACGCGAATGCGTACACGGTTCCCTATGAAGTCGGCCCAGACGTACTTTGTCCCTGATCCCCGTACTGCGAAGTGGAAGGTAACGGGAACCCACCACTTTAATTTCCCAGGATTGTCTAGCATGATAGTCACCTTAAGGGTGATGACACCTACTACCCACCAACCTTCGGGTTGAGGAGAGAAGGAGGAGGCTCCAGGGAAGGGAGAGATCCAGTGCCGTAAGACAAACACAACATCCATGCGTCATCGGGATTCGAACCCAGACCCATCTCGGACGAATGGTCATAAGCCAGCGCTTAGACCACTGCGTCACCGGGATGGCAATAAAGTTTCCTAAGTAGTATTTTTTTTTTACTCTGGCCCACAAATTGTTTATTGGGTTAATGCCAGGAGAGTTTCCTGGCCACTAGGTCACTTGGATGTGATTTTTGAAGAACTCTCACTTTTTTCGAAGTGTGGTATGTCGCGAGATCCTGTAAAAATATGAGTTCTTTTTTGCCTTCTGGATCTGTGGGACTATTCTTTTCTCTAAACTTTTTATGTATTAGTCACGTTTTACCATATCGTCAATAGTCACAAGTGATACTGGACCGTCATGTGTAAAATATCCCCAGATCATCTGTTTAGCTAGGTGTTTTTAAGGGCTTGTTGAAGGTGGACAGGAATAGGGTACCCGCTCTCCTTGGACAAAGAAAAGACTCTCATCTGAGAATATGATCTTCTTCTCACCAGCCCAGTCTTTGTGCACTTTTGCCCATTGTAGCCTCTTTTTTTTCATAGCCTCCGTCAACAGTTGTTAATTTTATGGTCTGCAGGCAGTCCTCCCTGCTTCCAACAATCTTTGACGGACTGTCATATCAGAAACATTAATACCACTGGCTCCCACGTCTCTATTTAAGTCTATAGCAGACAATCTTGGATTCATTTTGCTTTTCCTAACTAACAAACGATCTTGAGTATGTGCAGTTTTCCTTTATCGCCCACATTTCCTTTTCTGTCGAAACAAAAGGTACCTGCCACATTAAACCTCTTTAAAATCGCATTAAATGTACTTTTACGTAAACCAACACCACACTCATTGCCAATATGTCTTTGAGTCATGGATGTGTGCTGCGAAAGAGTACATATTTTGGAATGCTTTCTTGGAGATATATCCATTTTGAGTCCACTTGTTCACACTACAGAAAATGGAAAGCACTATTAAGAAACACCGTTTTTTTTAATTAGTTAAACATCCTAAAACAACAACCGAAACTTGTGTACGGGACTGAAACCAAAATTATTGTGAACTAAAACAAAACCCAAACCCAAACCAAAATTATTGTGAACTAAAACAAAACCCAAATTATTGTGAACTAAAACAAAAACCAAACCCAAACCCAAAACGTAAAAATTTCCGCTTGTTTGGATTAATTTGTTAGTTACGGTACAAGGGGTGCTCAGTAAATTCTAAGTCTGAAACACCAGTACCATGTATTCCAGCAATTTTGTGAAATCACTTTACGGCGTAGAAACTTCAATTAGCACATCTCATCCCCCCCCCGCTGTGTTGTCCATTTGAAAGGACTAAGACAGTTGAGGACCGCAGCAGTCCTTGATAAAAAGCATTGAACAGTGAGTGACGTTGGAAATACTCCGTCAACTTTTTTTGGAACATGTTTCAAAAGTATTTTTCAAATTCTCGAGAGCAGGCAAGGCAAGCATCTTTTTTCTTTTAATCTTATTAACATTCGACAAAACACCTTGTGTTGATACTGTTCCCCTCAAAACGGTTCCTGAAAAACCTTAAAAATCTGAAATATCTTACTTACTTTTTTATCCGTGGTGCTAAAACGTCTTTAGGTATATTCGTTGCTGGTAGCATCCATGACAGATTTAAAAACCCCAAAACAGACAAATAAAAGGATTATACTGATGTCTTTATCCCAGACGTCGCTGATGGTTCCATTTTCTGATAAAAATACTCTCTCTGTGTCAGTGTCTGTCCAAAATTAAATGCTGTTCAGAATAGAAAATTCAGGAAATTCTAGAAGTTCTCGTTTAAGTACAAACCAAAACGAAATACCATAAATGAGAAGCATTTCTAGCTCCCACACTTGTTTCGAGTGTAGTATACACTCGTTTTCTGAAGAAAATGGTAAAAACTTGTTGTATTTTTGAAATTTTTTTCTCACCTGCAGAAGAAAGCAATGTAAATACTGAGCGCTATAGGGACGAGGTCCTAGAGCTCTATGCCAGACACTTTCTGGGAGCTGTTGGCCTTCAGTTTCTTTTATTGGATGATAATGCTCGTCCGCACAGGGCTCAATTTGTCGATGATTTCCTGTATATAGATGATATTCGACGTACGGACTAGCCAGCCGAATCTCCGGACCTGAATCCTGTAGAGAATGCCTGGGATGGTCTGGGACGACACGTAGCAGCTCGTCAGCCCCCTCTTAAAACCTTTCCCGAGCTACGCAACGACCTCATTGAGAAATGGAAACATTTGGCTCCAGAGTTCACCAACAACCTGGTAATGAGTATTATCCTCGTTGTGAGAGTTGTCTGTCCGTACGATGCGATCACGTTCCTTATATTAAGACGTTTTTACGTTACATTCCGTGAAAACCGCCCCTGTGGCGCAGTGGTCTAAGCGATGGCTTCTGACCATTCGTCTGAGTGGATCTGGGTTCGAATTGCGGTGAGACATGGATGTTGTGTTTGCCTTACGGCACTGGCTCTCTCCCTTCCCCGGAACCAGTAGCCCTAAATTAGGGACGGACGACTGCTTATAGCCCATTGAGTTGCTCACGGTGGTCGCTAAACCTCCAACAAAAACAGAAAAGAAAGAAAAAAAACGTGCAAGTTTGCCCGTGAATGGAATACGCGCCCCCTCACTCCGGAGTAAGTTGCTCTCCCAACTAAGCAACACGAACGAATGTATCGCTGCAGATTTGTCGTCTTGACACGTGCTTTTATCTCGGTAATACGTCACATCATCTCCCTCTTAATGTTTTTTTTTTTTTTGAAGCGAAGAATTTTCATTATTTGTAAACGATGTGTGGGACAACCATTACACATTTTTCGAAGAATCCATCAGCTAGTACATCCATTATTACGTTCGGGCGCCAATGTGAAAACACAAGTTTGTCCGTGACGGGGATCGAAACCGCGCCCCTCACTCCGGAGTAACGTCTTTCTTCGGTAGCGAGGGTTAACACAGTATTCTTGAAAGGAATGTAAACAAGAAGATTCAAAAATTACTCACCTTATGCCAGTATACTACACTGAAGAGCAATTGAATTAGAGATACCTGTCTAGTAACGTGTAGCACCACCTTCCGCCCTGATGACGGCGGCGATTCGTCTCGGCATGGACTCGACAAGACACCGGAAGCGTTGGGAAGCCATACGGATCCATGACCCCTGAACAAGCTCCCACAGTTCACGAAGATTTGATGGAGGGGGTCAGAGCCTCTAACATCTCTCTCGATGGCATCCCAGATGTGCTTGATGGGAATTGAGGTCAGGTGACCTAGCTGGCCAAGGAAGCGAGTTCACGTCGGTGGAGTGTTCATCCCACCATTCGGATACAATTCGGGAGCGATGGCACGGTGCATTGTCTTGTTGCGTTATTAGGTCCCGAGTGGGATGTTGAAGACGCACAAACGGGAGCAAATGGTCGTCCAGGATACCCCGGTAACGTTGACCTGTGAGGGACGATGTCACACGTACCAGGGGTTCCATTTCAGGCCACGTAAACAGCACCAGACGAGAATGCCACCCCCACCAGCTTGAAGAGTACCTTGCTGTCAAGAAGGATCCATCGCTTCATGTGGTTTGCGCCGTACTCGTATCCTGCCATCCGCATGTACCAACGTGAATCTTGACTCATCAGTCCAGGCAACATTTTCCCACATATCTAGGGTCCAGTGGCGATGTTCCCGCGCCCATGCTAATCTTTGCACCCTGTGATGTGCGGTCATAGCGGTACCCTCGTGGGACGATGGCTTCTGTACCTTATAGCAAGGAGATGGTTCTGGATGGTGTGGCTGCTTACACCTTTATGTGCACCAGCGTTAAATTGCCGAGTGATTTCTTGCACTGTGGTTCGTCTATCCGCTGTTACAATGCGAGCTAGTTGACGATGACCCCGCTCATCCACACGCTGTTGTCCACGGCAGTTGGCCCTTGCAGGGATGGTTTTACCGGATTCGATGTACTCACGGTGCACCCGTGACACAGTGGCTCGTGAAAATCCCAGTGCCTGCACGACTTCCGAGATGGAGTGACCCATTCGTCGGGCCCCGACACCTTGCCCACGATCAAATGCGCTTAGATCCTTCGTCTTGCCCATACTGCGTCCGACTCTTACTGATTCCCGTCTCATCACTCCTTATATTGTCGGATCGCTGCAGACGTCATGTCGTTTCCGTTTACAGGGCCGCCCACAGCGCCACATTTGCATAACGCCAGCTGTCTCTAATTCAATTGCTCTTCAGTGTATAACGCGACGTTTATTAGCATAAGTATAGATTACGATGACTACAGATGATTAATGGAGTAAATTATGATTACATTTGGATCATTCAGAAACTTGATTTCGACGATAAGTACATTCCATCGTTATGGCGTCCGGATAGTCAGAAATTAAAGACTGTTTACATACAATGAATTCACAACTCTGGGTAAAAAGTTCCATTGTTCGTCACCTTACGTTGGCTCGTACATTGTACGTCACATCCTCGTGTTTTCAGAACGTGGCACGTTGCTTGGCTCCTGCAGCTAATCGTGTTTGGTCACGGTTTGTTCCCAACACGGAGTAAGTTGCTCTCCCAACTAAGCTACACGGACGGAAAGTATCGCTGCAGATTTGTCATCCTAACACGCGCTTTGTATTCGTAGTACGTCACAATTCTTACAACTCACCTTGGTGACATTTGCGGATCAGACTCTGTGTACGTAAAATGTGTTCGTATTTGCGGATCAGATTCTGTCTACGTAAAATGTGTTCGTATTTGCCTGGTGTTTTAAAATGTTTTTAACCCTTATGATTGTGCCTCTTTACACTCCAAACGTGTCTACGTGTTTTTCGTTTTATCTCTGCGTATGCCTTCCAGACTTTCATTTTGGACACTAGTGTACTTGAAAGATTTAATTTGAAGAAATGGCTGACCGTGACTATGGAGTATATTACAAATGGAAATCATTATTTACGATTACACAAATGTATTTTTTTAAATGTATTTAGATTGTTCACTCTTTCCACGCTCTTGATGGAGGTGCGCATACTTTCATATGGTCCGTTAGATTTTTGGTTCCATAATCTTTTATTACACCGTCGACATCTTTCTTTGTAATTACACACTTTCCACATTTTGAACAACAAGCAAGACCAAACAACACAGGATTGTTCACCGGTTCCTTAATGAGACGAAACAATTTCCAGCATTCACTCTTCCCCTTGTGGTTTTCAACAAGCACGTATTTGTTGGCCTCGACGCCTGTCTCAACCTATTAGTATTAAATCCATCCATATTAACAAATAAGAAGTTAATTTCGACATGACATGTCATGGGAACGGGATGTTAGCACATCGATCGAAAACCTCTGAATGCTCAATGTAAAAGATGCGATGTGAAAGGTAACTTAGTCATACCGTGAACTTCGCACGGAGAGATTGAATCAGCCGAGAAGCAGGCGAATGGCGTTTGCTTGTACCTTGCCCTAGTCAACCGCACTGTAAAAGAACGCAAAGGAAGTATCTTTTTACGATGTAGTGTCGGTCGGCTGACGTCGGTCGGCTGACGTCGGTCGGTGGAAATCTTCGTTGCTTTACCAAAGAGACTACAATATTTTATCATGGCAAATCATTATTCACTCCGTGGGCACCAGTATTGGCTACATAATTCCACAACGCGCATTTTTCTTTGGAATACATTTTTCTCATTTCAAAAATAAAACGGATTAAAACCGGGTAAGAAACACCTTGACCCGACCCGTTGCACCCGCAAGAAATTGTTGACCCGTGACCCGTTTCCATCTCTGGTCACGTCCAATGACAGTTCGTCCAGCGATTCGTAGCGGATGCTACGGAGCCGATTTTTTTACTTTGGGAAAAGATCAAAGTCGGGTGGAGTGAGATCAGGGCTGTATGGTGGGTGGGATAAAGTTTCCCAGCCATATTTCGACAAACGTCCCGTACCGACGCTGCACCATGACGTGATGCGTTGTCATGCAACAAAATCGCTACCGCTTACAAGTTGGGGCGATTTTGACGAATTTTCGGTCTCAACTTTGTCCTCAGAAAGTCCCGATAATACCCTGCGTTGACATTTTGCCCTACCGGCACTCGATCAGAGACCGCAACACCCTGGACATCGTACGCAAAAATCCTCATTTGCTTCACTTTGGATTGTTGCCGAGGACACTTTGAGGGGCGTGGGGAACTTGGATGCCTCCATTCCGCTGATTTGTAACTTCAGTTACGGTCCAAAATCACGGGTCCAAGTTTCATCAATTGCGACAATTCTGTTGAGGAAGGTGTCACCCTCCCTTTCGAATCTGTGGAGGTGATCCTGTGCGATACTCACTCTGGCTGCCTTCTGCTCGGGGGTGAGTTGATGGGGCACCCAGCGCGAGGCGATTTTTCTTTTTTCCCAGTGAGTCGGTCGAAAACCGGTGAACAGACATGGTGGACAAATTTGCCCGATGAGCAATCTCCTTGACTGTCAAACGGCGATTCTCTTCGAGGAGCGCTGCAACAATGGTGACAGATGTTTTGTCTGCCGCCGTTTGAGGTCGGCATGAGCGGTGATCATCTTCGATGCTTGTTTGGCCCTCCCGGAAGCGCGATGCCCTGCGAGAAATTGTACTTCGATTAATAGTTCCTTCCCCACAAACTTCTCCCAAGGCAGTGTGGTTGTGTGTTGGAGTTTTTCTCCAAGGAGGACCCATTTTCACGTACGAGCGCTGGTCTAACGCCGTGGCTCGACATGAGGAGCTGCACGCTTCCATTTCCAAACACTCCCACGCCCACACAGCAAGTGATAGCGCGTCGTTCTGACACCACTGCGTTGGTAAGAGCCTGACCTTGACATGACTTAATCATTTTCCGGATTGCATCATCCGCTTCCGTGTGCAGAACCTTTGTTATGGCCCTTTTATTCCCCCATACCAGGAAAACGCGCAGCAGATTTTTCTCTGCCTCGTTAAATATGGAATCTTATTGAATTTTGTTACTTTGTTTGTTAATAGTGATCGTCTTTGCTTTCTCCCTCTCGTTAAATCCGGGATTTCATTAAATTTTGTCTCTTAAAAACTATAAAATTAGCTTTGAATGAACATTATACCAAACAGGAGTTCCTGTTTTGCTCGTTAAATCCGGGATCTCGCTAAATACGGGCTCGTTATAAGCGGGTTCTTGCCTCCCTCGTGGCGCAGGCATTTGACTATTCGTCCGAGATGGACCCGGGTTCGAATCCCGATGATGGATGTTGTGCTGCTATTACGGCACTGGCTCTCTCCAATCCCTTGCACCAGTGGCCTTAAATTAAGGACGGGCGACTGCCCATCAAGTTGCTCACTATGGTCGTTAACTTTCAAACAAACAACAAGTTAGTAAAATCATGCAATGCATTGATTATGATGCGCTTTCCAACATACCAGAGATCATTATTCTAGTTATGAGGATAATGGCCGTGGAATAAATTTCGCTCCTGTGTCCTGACCTTTGACCCCATTTCTACGATATTAAACATAATTGGTTCAGTATACCTCCGGAACAACATACTAAAGTTTTGGGGCACTCGAAGCGTTTTTACGTAAGTTATGACGCATAAGGGCAATGGAATGGATCCCGCTCATGTGTCCTGACCTTTAATCCCATTTCGCCCATTTTCAACAGGGTTCGTTCCCAGGTGGTCCCATACTACATACCAAAATTTCATCGAAATCGAACACGAGTTTTACACAAGTTATGACGCATAAGAGCAATGGAATGCATCCAGCTCCTATGTCCTGGCCTTTGACCCCATTTCGCCCATTTTCAATACGGTTCGTCGCCAGGTGGTCCCCTACCACATACCAAAATTTCATTGAAATCGAACAATTTTTACGCGAGTTATCGTGCGGACGGACAAAGCTGGAGCGTATACGCTTCTTCTACCTGCGGTTGGAAAGCGTAAAAAAGCGGATTTTTTTTTGTGTTTTCTTGTAGGTCCTACAATAAAAGAAAAGAAAACAAAAGCATTCGATTCTAAAGCGTGCGTCATAGGAGTAAGTGCTTGTTTTACAACTTTCCAAGAACGTCCGTCTTGATTATCAAGCTGAAAAACCAGTAATTTAAAGATGCATAACTTCTTCACTGAAAATATATCTAA
This sequence comes from Macrothele yani, assembly GCA_039090855.1. NCBI lineage: Eukaryota > Metazoa > Arthropoda > Arachnida > Araneae > Macrothelidae > Macrothele > Macrothele yani. The sequence goes on from CM077016.1 coordinate 76,560,953, forward strand.
AAGATGATGTTAAAATTACAGGCCTCATTCATTGTTTAATTAAAGGCATACTAATTAGAAATGTATTCTGCTTAGGCATTATTCCTCCATTAAATATTAAAATCATCTAAGCAAATCTAAAAAATAAAGAGAATTCGAGTGATGGAATCTGTAAAAAATGATCTTAATCTTCTTAGAAAGTTTTCCTTTTAAAGTCCCGCCTGAAATATTCTGCGAAGGATTCATTATTTCAGAAAACACAATAAAAAATATGGCGATTCAAGCAGTGCGTTCTGTGTTTTGATTCCCCAAAAGTTAATTAATACAGACATTTTGTTTCTGTGTTTTTGTAGTTAACTAATTACTGGAGAGCTGTTTTCTTTCTGTCATGTTTTATATTAATTTTGGTACTGATTGCTAGAAGCTGTAACAATTGGAACCTTGTAGTATAAAAATGACGCTTAAGTCTTTCGGATTTAAATGAAAGAAATCGCTAATGTAAAGAGTGTTAAATAACATGCCATTTTTTTATGGTTTAAGTGATCTAAAATAAAATATAAAACATTAACAAGTCATTGGGTTTTTATAATCTTAGCAGTTGTTATTTTAGCACTAAACTGGTTTAGGGTTTTTAATACAAAAAAAAAGAAAAAAAAAGAAAATAAAAAGGAAAAAGAGGCGCCAATGGAAATTCAGTGAAAAACTTATTAAACCTTTCCGAACAGTTAGGTCTTCATGAATAAGTAATTACGAAATCTTTGTTCGCTCTGTCGTCTGTGTATTTGCAAACTGAATGTCCCACTAATTTATAGCTGTCGAAGAATGAAATGTAGCTTGCTCGTTTTTAACTGCGCCATTTCATGCGGTGTAGTGATATTTACAAAAATTGCAATTTCAAAGCTTTTTTAAATTTTTTCCATATTTACTTGGGCGGTCGAATGCCGTGCAAGTGTAGTGCTTTTACTATAGCCCAAGAAGCAGCTGTTTTAAGTAATCAGAATTTTTTTACTCAATTGGATGTTTAACGACCGCCATGAGCAACTCATTGGGTTATAACAGTCATCCGTTCTTAATTCGGGGCTACTGGTTGCAGGGAAGGGACAACGCCAGTGCCATAAGATAAACACAACATCCATGCCTAACCGTGATTCGAACCCGGACCCATCTCGGACGAATGGTCAGAAGCCATCGCTTAGACCACTGCGACACCGGGATTCAAACCCGGACCCATCTCGGACAAATGATCATAAGCCATCGCTTAGAGCCAGGGTTGCCGCCTCGGTGGCGCAGTGCTCTAAGTGATGGCTTCTGATCATTCGTCCGAGATGGGTCCGCGTTCGAATCACGGTGAGGCATGGATGTTGTGTGTGTCTTATGGCGCTGGCTCTCTCCCTTCCCTGGAACCAGTTACTCTGAATTAGGGACGGGCGACTGCCATTGAATTGCTCAGGGTGGTCGTTGAGCCTCCAATAAAAAAAAAATGACCTAGGGTTCTTAACCTATCGGTCGCGACCCAAACTTGGGTCGCCGTAGCTTCTCAGAAAAAAAAAATTAAAGTTTAATTTTTTTAAATTTTAAACTTTCTTTCTGTTTTATACGTGTAAAGGCCTCGGAATTTCTGGAGATGACATCACGGGAACCACCTGCCTTGCTTCTTCCGTTCATTGGGATCGTGGGAATTTTTAGGACGTGATAGCATTGCAAAATTTCCCCCTAAACCTAAATTTAACGGGAAAACCCCCAACTTGGCAACACTACTCTGCCCCCAGAATATTATGACAAACGATCAGCAAAAGCTACACGGATCGTATTGAACTATTGTGAGTAATTATTTTTGAAATCTGTTTTATAAAAGGTTTTAATTTCCAATTTCTCATATTATTTATCTCACAATATGTTATTATTCATACCTTCCCGCTATATAGATAACCCTAACCTGTCCCCCCCACTTGGTTGCACCACCGGTTTGACTGTAATTTCAAAAACCAAAAATTTTGTTACACTCAGTGCAATAATGAATAATCACTACACGTATTTGTATTATTACATTAGCATTTTTATTTTAAAATAGACCCTGGGTTGCGAAGTTGATCGGCGTGTTGATTTTGGGTCGTAGCCAAAAAAGTTTACGAAGCCCTGGCTTAGACCATTGCGCCACTGAGATTTCGAACGCGGACCCATCTCCGACGAATGAGCAGAAGCCATCGCTTAGACCCTTGCGCCACTGGGATTCGAATGTGCATCCATCTCGCACGAATGATCGGAAGCCATCGCTTAGACCACTGCGCCACTGGGATTTGAACCCGCACCCATCTCGGACGAATGAGCAGAAGCCATCGCTTAGACCACTGCGCCACTGGGATTTGACCCCGCACCCATCTCGGACGAATAATCAAAAGCCATCGCTTAGACTAATGCGCCACTGGGATTTGGACCTGCACCCGCCTCGGACGAATGATCAAAAGTAGTCATGGGACATTCGAATCCCGCGAATCTTGAAAAAGATTTGAGATTCGAAAACTCGAATCTTCGCGCTTTTTTCGTCATTCGAATCTTTCGAATCTTAACCTAAAATACTTGGCGTTCGGTGCTTGTTCTAGAGCGATATTTGTTGGAATTTTTGTCAGCATGACGAGTTCTGACATTAGAAAACAATCGAAAGAGGTCGTCCACAGTGTGTACACAGCAATTTGAAATAGCTCGTTACTTCCAAAATTTGAGGAAACCCTCTAAAAAGTTCTTAATCACCCCACTAGTGACAGTAATGTCAGAAAGACTATTCAGCACATCAGGTATCATAGCTGATAAAAAACGAAGTAGGCTAGACCCAGACCGAGTTCGAATGCTAGTGTTTTGAAATAAAAATCTCCATTAAAGGTTTCTGATTTTTTTGACATTGTCCTGAAAGAGTTCAGTGTTTAGTGTTTTTAGTGTTTATGAACTCTTAAAACAAACATGTTTTTGATTTCATTTTTTGGGAAGAATTTACTAAATTTAGTGTTCCATATTTAGTGTTTATCTACATTAACTCTTGAAATAATCCTCCCCACCTCTACACTTGCTTTGATTTAAAAAGGTTTTGGAACTTTTGTTATTAAAGAAAAATGTCAAAAATGTGACTTGTTACTCAAAATGTTTTGCCAAATTATGCTCAGAAAGTGGAAATGAACCTCAAGACTCAAGAGATATGTACTTCATTTAGTAAATGTGTATTATAAATTTCATTTGTATCTTCTTGATAAGTATGGGTATATGTGTTGAAAAACTGTATTCTTTAATTTGTTTTTCATTAAACACAGATTTCAAATTTTGCTTCAATTAAAAACTTTTAATTGTAAGTATTTTCTTTCCCTTTTTTTACGCTTTCCAACCGTAGGTTGAAGAAGCGTATATGCACCAGCTTTGTCCGTCTGCTCGTCTGTCTGTCCGTCTGTTCGTCTGTCTGTCCGCGTGTTCGTTTGTCTGCCCGCACGATAACTCGCGTAAAAATGGTTCGATTTCGATGTAATTTTAGTATGTGGTAGGGGACCATCTGGGGACAAACCCTATTGAAAATCGGCGAAATGGCGTCAAAGGTCAGGACATAGGCGCGGGATCCATTCAATTGCCCTTATGCTTCATAACTTACGTAAAAATGGTTTGAATCCGACGAAACTTTAGTATGTGGTAGGGGACCACTGGGAACGAACCCTATAGGAAATGGGATCAAAGGTCAGGACATAGGACCGGGATCCATTCCATTGCCCTTATGCGTCATAACTTACGTAAAAATGCTTCGATTACGATAAAACTTTATCATGTTGTTCCGGAGGTATAGTGAACCGGTTCTGTTGAATATCAACGAAATGGGATTAAAGGTCATGGCACAGAAGCAAGATTTATTATACAGCCATTATCCTAATAACTTGACTAAAAATCCTTCTATTGCGACAAAACTTTAGTATGTTGTTCCAGAGGCATACTGAACCGGTTCTCTTGAATATCATCGAAATGGGGTCAAAGGTCAGCAAGCAAGCAAGCATGAGTCATTTTCTTGTAGGACTTCCGTCCACAGTGAGTAGATTTTAGGTCCCAGCCACCTACAGCGAGTTCGCCTTTTGGGCAGGACACAGAAACGGAAGGAATGAGAGCAAGTCTAGCGACTTTGACTGAACAGTTTGTAGTGAGATTAGAGTACAGTAGATGGCGCCACCGTACAAGTACGATGTTGCACACAGAGGGGTGAGAGAATTTCAGGGGGGGGGGTTAGGAAAGGATACCCATTTAACCAGTGGGTCCAGCCTGGTGGCCGTCACTTAACGTGCTCGTCCGATGCACGGCTGACATTCACGATTGTTAGTAACTCACACCATCTCTGAAAGGTCAGCCCACGATCGAACCTGAGGACCTTGCATTGATAGTCTGACTCGCTAACCAATAAGCCATCCGCGGCTGGGTCAAAGGTCAGGGCACAGGAGCGAGATTTATTCCAAAGCCATTATCCTCATAACTTGAGTAATGATTTCTTGTATGTTGGAAGGCGTATCATAATCAATGCATTGCATGATTTTACTAACTTGTTTCTTATAATTATTCTTATATGAAGGATTCGAGAGATTCGTGAACCTTTTAGGATTCGGAATCGAGAAAATTTAAGATTCGTCCCACTTCTAATCAAAAGCCATCGCTTAGACCATTGTGCCACCGGGGCTGCATCACAAACTTCGTGTATCCGATGTAGCTTCCATCACTTCCACATTTATTATTTGCAACCACGTCACGTGATATAGCGCATATGCTTTTTTTTTTTTTTATATATGACTGTTGAAATCCGTCTAATGCTTATGCAGCTACCAGCAAAGCGTAAAATAAGCGAAACGGAAAAAGGAAACGAGGTTAATATGTGCAAATAGGATCTGAGTGACGTTTATGTATACGTCCTTACGCAAGATGTCCTGCTATTAAAAGCGATGTTTGGCTAAAAATTGTGTGTACGCGCGCGCGCGCCTCCCATGCTGCATGAAGCGACAAGTGTATTGCTATCCTGAATAACTGCGATTTGTTTTTGAACACTTACCATACTTTTCCGATCGAAGTGAGGAAGTGGTTTCACATTGCGATAATTACTTCATACTTTTTTTTTTTTGATTGGAAGTTCAACGACCACCGTGAGCAACTCAAAGGGCTATAAGCAGTCGCCCGCCCCTAATTTAGGGCCACTGGTTCCAGGGAAGGGAGAAAGCCATTGCCGTAAGACAAACACAACATCCATGCCTCACCGGGATTCGAACTCGGACCCCTTTCTGACGAATTGTCAGAAGCCATTGCTTAGACCGCTGCGCCACTGGGGCTGCCTTGGGGTGGTTCCATCATATCATATCACATTCCGCTGAGACGTGGCTTGCGTATATCCCATTTTTTACGCTTTCCAACCGTAGGTTAAAGAAGCGTATATGCTCCAGCTTTTTCCGTCCGCCTGTCGGCACGATAACTCGCGTAAAAATGGTTCGATTTCGATAAAATTTTAGTATGTGGTAGGAGACCACCAGGGCACGAACCCTATTGAAAATGGGTGAAGTATGGTCAAAGGTCACGCCACAAGAGCGGGATCCATTCAATTGCCCTTATGCATCATAACTTGCGTAAATATGGTTCGATTTCAATGAAATTTTAGTATGTGGTAGGGGACCACCTGGGGACGAACCCTATTGAAAATGGGTGAAATGGAGTCAAAAGGTCAGGACATAGGAGCGGGATGCATTCCATTGCCCTTATGCGTCATAAGGTAAGGTGCGTAAAAATGGTTCGATTTCGATGAAATTTTAGTATGTGGTAGGGGACCACCTGGAGAGGAACCCTATTGAAAATGGAACAAATGGAGTCAAAGGTCAGGGCATAGGATCGGGATCCATTCCATCGCCCTTATCCCACACTATTAAGGTGAACGTCAAGTAATTTTGCTTCCTATATTTCCAATGGAAAACCTTTTGTACACATTTCCTTCACAATTAGTGTGTTCCCAAGGATGGAAATTTGAACATCGATTAAAATAACTTCATACTACAACTTGGAATACTTAACATTTTCTAAAACATAAGCATAATTATATTAAAAAACAATAACGTTTCCTTTGGTGGTGTTGAAACCAGAAAAAAGATGGCGCGACCTGTACTTTGATGACGTCAGTGGACAAATAAATGCTGGATTGCATAATTACGGTTATGGTTTAGAAAATATTATTACGGTTATGGTTTAGAAAATATTAAGTATTCCAAGTTATGAAATGAAGCTATTTTAATCGATGTTCAAATTTTCATTCTTGGCAACGCATTAATTGTGAAGAAAATGTGTACAAAAGTTTTTCCATTGGAAGTATAGGAAGCAAAATTACCTGACGTCCACCTTAAAGTAGCAATTCTTGTATGTATGTATGTATGTACATTTTATTTTGAAAATGGCTCTAAGAATTTTGATGAAAGTCGTTAACCTACCGTTTCCTGGTACTAGAAATAGATTTAGCTTGATCTCGACTTTAGGAGAATTCGTTTAGTGGGTTAAATAACCACCCCGAATTATAACGTTTTTAGTGTCATGGCGTCGTTCCATTAATGTTTCCAATGCTTAGAAATCTTATGACGTCACAATCTCGCGTTTGAGAATGTAGGCGCGCGGTCACGTCATCATATGTCTCATTACGTCACGCGTTGTGTATGGATCCTATTAAAGTTTTATGACGTCATACTCTTGCGAGTAGATGGTCGCGATTCCCATCTGCTTCATTACGTCACGCGTTGTCTGCGTATGTCCGTCCGCACGATAACTCGCGTAACAATCGTTGGATTTCGATGAAATTTTAGTATCTGGTAGGGTATCACTGGGAAGGAACCTTATTTAAAGTGAACGAAATGGGGTGAAAGGTCAGTACATAGGAGCGGGATCCATTCCACCGCTTTTATGCGTCATAACTAACGTAAAAAAGGTTCGATTTCGATGAAATTTTAGTATGTCGTAGGGGACCACCTGGCTACAAACCCTATTGAAAATGGGCGAAATGGGGTCAAAGGTCAGGACATAGGAGCGGAATCACTTCTATTACCATTATACGTCATAACTTACGTAAAAATGCTTCGATTTGGATGAAATGTTAGTATGTTGTAGGGGGCCTGCCTTGGGACGAATTCTATTGAAAATGGGCGAAATGGGGTCAAAGGTTAGGACACAGGAGCGGGATCTATTCCATAGCCCTTATGCATCATAACTTACGTAAAAATGCTTCGATTGCGACAAAACTTTATCATGTTATTTCGGAGGTATACCGAACCGGTTCTGTTGAATATCATAGATATGGGAGCAAGGGTCAGGGCACATGACCGAGATTTATTCCACAGCCATTATTCTCATAACTTGAGTAATGATTTCTGGTATGTTGGAAAGTGTATTATAATCAATGCATTGCATGATTTTACAAACTTGTTTCTGTGAGCGATTGGTTAGAGGCGTAGTTTTCTAGCTAGTCGTCCGAGTTGGGGAATGGGTTCGAGTCCCTGATGAAGCATGGATGGCGTATTTGCCTTACGGAGCTGGATCTCTCCCTTTCCTGGAACCAGCGACCCAAAAGTAGGGACGAACGACTGATTATAGCCCCCAGTTTTGCTCATGGTGGTCATTAAATCCCAGAGCAGAAACAAGAATTTCATTTTCCAGTTTTTTTTTTTTTTTTTTTGGTAAGATACTCTGCCAAGAGCAATTTTCATTCATTTTAGCCAATATGCCGTCACCGGGCTGTATACATTTTATGAGCAGAAGTATTCAGACACCCCCTTTGAGTAATGAATTTTTTCATATACGTCACCACCATGGCTCATACAGGTATAAAAACACGCAAGGGCTTGGCAAACATCATAGAAAAGCATGGGCTGTAAAATGTGCCGTACGGCAGAGCTGAGTCACTTTCAACGTCGCACGTCATATGAGGGTCATTTCAAAAGTTTTGCACACTGCGCAGGCGTTGCCCGTAGGATGACGCAATCGCTCCAATCGTTGCGCCAGTTGGGAGTCAGGCTTCAGTATACAGAGTTGTGTCCACGTTTGCTGGCTAAAATGTTCTTGGCCGCCCCGGTGGCGTAGTGGTCTAAGCGATGGCCTCTGATCATTCGTCCGAAAGGGTTCCTGGTTCGAATCCCGGTGAGGCATGGATGTTGTGTTTGTCTTACGGCACTGACTCTCTCCCTTCCCTGGAACCAGTCACCCTAAATTAGGGACGGGTGACTGTTTATAACCCATTGAGTTGCTCACGGTGGTCGTTAAACCTCCAATTAAAAAAAAAAAAAATCTTTTTCTGGGAAATTCTGCCTAGTAATCGAGGAAGAAAGTGAGTCGCCGCCCCGGTGGCGCAGTGTTCTAAGCAATGGCCTCTAATCATTCGTCCGAAAGGGGTCCGGGTTCGAATCCCGGTGAGGCATGGATGTTGTGTTTGTCTTACGGCACTGGCTCTGTCCTTTCCCTGGAGCCAGTGACCCTAAATTAGGGACGGGCGACTGCTTATAGCCCATTGAGTTGCTCACGGTGGTCGTTAAACCTCCAACGAAAAAAAAACAAAAAAACGAGACTCAGGCGACCAGCGATCTTACGTTAAAATTGAAACTTTGCGAGGAAAATCCCCTACCGAAATTCATAAAGCTTTGTGTGAAGCTTTATGAATTTCGGTAGAGGATTTTCATAATAATGCATTGGACAGTAGCACAGTGTCACATTGGGCTTTTCGTTTCCGCCAAAGGTCGAGAAGGCATTGAAGTCGACCCAAGAAGCGGCCGGCTATCAGATGCAATGGACGACACTTCTGTGATTATAGTAAACAGCAATTTGGAAGAAGATCGACGGAAAACATGTTGAAGAGATTGCATATGAAGCAAACATGTCTACCGCTTCGGTTTTCAGGAATCGTAACTGAAAAATTACAGAAGAGAAAAGTGGCTGTCAAATGGGTTCCGCATAATCTGAGTGAAGAGCAGTTCGCAAAGGGATCGCAAAAGAATTGCTTCAGCGGTACGTGACAGAAAGTGAGCAGGCACAATTATCGCTATAGATGAAACCTGGATGCGAGATTTTGAACCAGAACTGAAATCTCAGTACGCTCAGTGTTAACATCCAGAATAACCTCGCCAGGAAAAAATTCCGCCGCCAACGGTCGAAGGTTAAGCTGATGATGATTATGACCTACTGTATGACAAGGTTGGAGTGATAGCAACACAGTGCTCTAGGGGACCACTGCAACAGCGGAATACTACAGAAGGTTTCTGCAAAATGTTTTGCGCCCAAAGAAGGCCCGACATGATCGAAGCTGGTGTCATTATTTTGCACGACAACGCGAGGCCGCATGTTGCCCGTACAGTAAGAGACATTCTAGAAAAGTATGGGTGGGGATTTCTTCCCCAAACGCCATACAGTCCTGACATGCGCCTACCAGACTATGAGTTGTTCCCAAAACTGAAGAAGCCACTCCGCAGGAAATGATTCAGGATGTTTCTAATGAACAAATACATCGCTCTTTCCACGTTTTAGCAACACACAGCAACCGAAAAATTGTTATTCCACCACCGCTGGGGAATCGCAACCCAAATCTCTCGATATCCATCCGAGCGCGTTAGCCTTACACGACGGTGGCCAACAATCCACGGCGCTATGTGTGTTTTTCTGTCAGCTTCTGACATCAGAAATCCGTAAGATGGGCTCAGCTACTGAGACGATTCCATCTTGTGGGCATTAACGGCACTGGCTGTATATTAATTATAGCAATTAAATCTAAAGGGCGAGATGGAGACGTCTCAGTAGCTGAGCCAATCTTACGGATTTATGATGTCAGAAGCTGACAGAAAAACACACATAGCGCCGTGGATTGTTGGCCACCGTGTTGTAAGGTTAACGCGCTCGGCTAGATATCGAGAGATCCGGGATTCAATTCCCCGGCGGTGACCGAATAACAATTTTTCGGTTGCTGTGTGTTGCTAAAACGTGGAAAGAGCGATGTATTTGTTTATTCACTGACGCCACGTATATGGAGGATTTTCACTTTGTATCTCGCCCTTTGGATTTAACTGCTATAATTAATATATAACCAGTGCCGTTAATGCCCACCAGATGGAGACGTCTCAGTAGCCGAGCCCATCTTACGGATTTATGATGTCAGAAGCTGACAGAAAAACACACATAGCGCTGTGGATTGTTGGCCACCGTGGTGTAAGGCTAACGCGCTCGGCTAGATGTCGAGAGATCCGGGGTTCAATTCCCCGGCGGTGACCGAATAACAATTTTTCGGTTGCTGTGTGTTGCTGAAACATGGAAAGAGCGACGCATTTGTTTATTTACTGACGCCACATATTTGGAGGATTTTCATGTTGTTTCTAATGAGGTGACCCGCGTAATCTGACGCCTCAACAATGGAGGTGTCCTGACTGGAATACAAGACGTATCCAAACGTTGGGCCGCTGTCCTAAACAAACATGGAGATTACTTCGAAGGCCTGTAAAGGTATGTTGTGAAGTAAATTCGTTTTTTAAGAGATAACCCACAGTGTGCAAAACTTTTGAAATGACGCTCGTAGTTTGCCATCTTAGAGACTAGTTCGGGAAATTTCTGCCCTGCTGCAGCTATCCCGATCAACTATAGGTAATGTTACTGTGAAATGGAAACACCTAGGAGCAACAACAGTGCAATCGCGACCTAGTAAACTACGTGAAATGATAGAGCGGGACAGCCGGGTGCTGAAGCGGGTGGTGCGACAAAAATACATGTCCTCGGTTGCAACACTCACAAGAAAATTCCAGAATGACTCTGGAAGCAACGCCATAACAGTTCGTCGACAGCTGAAGGAAATGGGTTTCCATTACAGAGCAGGCGCATACAAGCCTAACAACAGCAAGATCAATGCCATTCCCCGGCGGCGCAGTGGTCTAAGCGCTGGCTTACGACCATTCGTCCGAGCAATGGTCCAGGTTCGAATCCCGGTAAAGCATGGATGTTGTGTTTGTCTTACGGCACTGGCTCTCTCCCTTCCTTGGAGCCCGTGACCTTAAATTAGGGATGGGCGACTGCTTATAGCCCACTGAGTTGCTTACGGTGGTCGTTAAACGTTCAAACAAAAAATAAAATAAAATGCCATGCGTCGGTTGCGGCGGTGTAAAGCTCGGCTCGGCGCCAGTGGACTCAGCAGCAGTGGAAACGCGCTGTCTGGAGGGATGAATCATACTTCATGATCTGGCAATCCGACGGACGAGCATGGGTGTGGAGGATATCAGGTGACGGTTAAGCAGAGCTGCAACTAGACCTTTCTACGACTGGGGCAAACCTCAAAATATTGCGCCCCGCTACAGTGGAACAACTCACTGGCCGAATGATCCAGGGGGCTACCGGAAGTGTGTCAAAACGAAAGTTCAGCGAACCCTGCTGTGTATGGGGCTCCGATGCCGACGATTGGTCACTGCAGCTATTCTAACGAAGGTGCATCGGCAGAAAAGGCTCACATTTGCACGGCAGTATCAGAATTGGACCTCCGCTGATTGGCAAACGATTGCCTTCTCCGGTGAGTCACGTTTTCTGCTTCATCAAACGGATAAATGTTGGCGTATAAGGCAAGAAACATCGGAGAACAAACATTCTTCAACCATTGCGGGCAGAACACAAGCTGGTGGGGGCTGCGCTATGGTCTGGGGAATGTTTTCGTGGCATTCCCTGGGTCTACTCATACCTGTGTAAGGCACTATGGACCGAATTCGTTATGAATCCATTCTTGCAGACCACGGACACCCATACATGCTGATTGTCTTTCCTCGGGCGGATGGGATCTTCCATGCGACGTGTCACATAGCTAGAAATGTTCGAGGGTGGTTGGAAGAGCACGATGAAGACTTCAAAGTACTTCCTTGGCCCCCTAATTCCCCAGACGTAAACCCAATTGAGCATCTGTGGGACCACCTCGATCGTGTTGTTCGCTCTATGGATCCTCAACCACGCACCCTCCAGCAGCTGTCAGATGCACTGCAGTCAGCGTGGCTCCACATACCTGTGAACACCTTCCAGCACGTTATTGAGTCACTCCCAGCCCGTCTAGCTGCTGTCTGCGCTGCACACGGTGGTTACTCTGGATATTAGCTGGTAGTCACAATAATGTGACTCGACCGTGTATAAGCAATGTTGATATGAGCGGATTGTATTCGAAGAGTGATACAAGAGGCGTTTAGTATACGTAGTTCTAAACCTGACCTTGAAAGTAGTGGTTGGCGGCTAACGCAAGTATTTCAAAGTATTGCAGCATCCTTCCGTTATATAACAGCCACGCCACATCGCTGTGTCAGCCTTTGAGGCGGGGGCACATTGCGTTGAAGTCTATAAGGTGACAGTGGATGAGCGACAGATGGCAGTGCGGAACCGAGCTGTGATTGAATTTTCGACGGGGGAAGGTGAAACTCCTCATGGCCGCCCCGGTGGCGCAGTGGTCTAAGCGATGGCCTCTGATCATTCGTCCAAACGGGGTCCGGGTTCGAATCCCGGTGAGGCATGGATGTTGTGTTTGTCTTACGGCACTGGCTCTCTCCCTTCCCTGGAACAAGTGACCCTAAATTAGGGACGGGCGACTGCTTATAGCCCATTGAGTTGCTCACGGTGGTCGTTCAACCTCCAATCAAAAAAAAAAAAAAAAAGAAACTCCTCATGAACGGATGGTCCGTGTGTACATTGATGGTGCCCTTTCATATGCCACAGTCAAAAGATGGGCTGTTGTTTTTAAACAGGGAAGAGACTCTTTGGAAGACGACCCTCGCTAGGGACGCATAGTGGAGGTGAGTATAGGTGAAATGTGCCAGAAAGTAGAGGACCTGGTGTTGTCAAACCGGCGAATCTATGTCGTACAGATTGCTGAGGAACTGAAGTTAAGTACCGGCACTGCTTAGACCATTTTGCACGAGTGGTTAGGGATGTCAAAGGTCTGTGCCAGATGGGTTCTTCAAATGTTGATACCTGAGATAAAGAATGATAGTGTTGAAGTAAGTTGAGTTCAACTTCACCGTGATCCAGATGGCTTCTATTTTTGCATTGTGACTGGCGATGAGACGTGGCTTCACCACTGGGACCCTGATACTTAACAAGAGAGCATGCAGTGGAAACATCATGGATCACCACGGAATTCATAGGGTTGCTGTTAATTGACTACTTGCCTCATAAGAGGATTACGGATGCTACCTATTATGCCGTGTATTGAGGCAATTGCCTGCTGAAGCTATCAGGAGTGAATGGCGATGAAACTTGCGCGACGGGGGGGGGGGGGGGGGTCTGCTTCTACCGAACAATGCTCCAATCCCCACAGCCGGTGCTTCCATGTAAACTGTGACAGAATGTGGCTTCCAACTGCTTCCCCACCCACCGTACTCACCTGACCTCGCCCCTTAGTAACTTCTTCCTCTTCAAAAATTTTAACAAGTTAGTAAAATCATGCAATGCATTGGTTATGATACGCTTTCCAACATACCAGAGATCACTACTCAAGTTATGAGGATAACGGCTGTGGAATAAATCTCGCTCCTGTGCCCTGACCTTTGACCCCATTTCGATGATATTAAACAGAATTTGTTCAGTATACCTCCGGAATAACATACTAAAGTTTTGTCGCAATCGAACCATTTTTACGTAAGTTATGACGCATAAGGGCGATGGAATGGATCCCGCTCCTGTGTACTGACCTTTGACCCCATTTCGCCCATTTTCAATAGGTTTCGTTCCCAGATTGCCCCCTAATACATACTAAAAGTTCATCGAAATCGAACCATTTTTACGTAAGTTATGACGCATAAGGGCGATGGAATGGATCCCGCTCCTGTGTACTGACCTTTGACCCCATTTCGCCCATTTTCAATAGGTTTCGTTCCCAGATTGCCCCCTAATACATACTAAAAGTTCATCGAAATCGAACCATTTTTACAGGAGTTATCGGGCGGATAGACAGACGGACAAAGCTGGAGCATATACGCTTCTTCAACCTACGGTTGAAAAGCATAAATAGAAGTGCGCTTTAAAAAAGGTTTTTGCCTTTGTATGTCAGGCTTAGAACTTATTGGGCGCTTACGTAAGCGTTACGTAGGTTGTGAGATATAACTGATTGAGTTCCATTCAGCGTATTGTGTTACAAACGACTTGTTGATCATGGACTATTGACGGGATTAGATTCCCATAAAGTAGAAGTTGATACTCTGTTATCATTGAAGTAGAGTTCTCTTGACATTGAACTCTGGCCATTATACTGGAAGTGTATTGAATGCCTAATTGAGATTTCAGCAACGATACAAACGACTAAGAATTATCTGGGTATCAACGTTAAGCTAATTCATCAAAATTTAAGCCAATAAGTGAAGTCCAATTCTGAAAAACCCAGTTGAAAGCTCGCATTTTATAGTTCTTAAAATAGCAGAACCAGAATAATTTCTTACAACCTTCATAAAAGAAAACTAAAATGTTTTTGATACCTAATCGGGCAACAAAAACTTCAGCATAATCTCCTAGATAACATATAGGGGTTGGGTAGAATAGTGTGTACACCTAGGAAAATGTTATGTATCTAGTAGGGTGTAGGACCATGTTTGGCATTCAAAACTGCCTGAATCCTTCTTAGAATAGGTGCATACAAGTCCTGGAAGGTGGTTAGTGCGATGATACACCATTCTTCATGTAGAAACTGGTCCAAGTCTTTGAGAGATGCAGGAGAAAGAGAACGGGATCTTACTTTGTTTTCCAGCACAGACCACAGTGGCTCGATGATGTTTAAGTCTAGTGATTGGATAGGCCAAGGAAGGTGTGAAAGTTCGTCCTCATGTTCATCAGACCATGATTGGGCATTCCGAGCTCTGTGAATTGGGGCGTTACCATCCTGATAGATGGGCATCCCCTGCAGGAAACAATGCCTGAGTCATTGGATGGACTTCGTCGGCCAAAATGGTTTCATACACCCTGCCAGCCATCCGTCCTTTCAAGGTGATCAGGGGACCTCCTGAAAAGCATGATATGACCGCCCAGAGCATGACAGAAACACCACCATGCTGCACTGTTGGGAGCAGAAAGCCGAGTCGTACGCTTCTGACGGTGTTCTCCACACTCAAACACGTCCTGCGGTGAGGAATAGTGTGAATTTGGATTCATCCGACCACATGACACGCTTCCATGCATCGGCAGTCCACGTTGTATGCTTCTGTCACAACTGCCGTCGCCGTTGTACATTCACCCGGGTCCCCAGAGGTTTTGTAACAGCAGTTCTGCCATGAATATCTTGTTTATGCAGTTTCCTGCGCACTGTTTTCGTTGATACTGGTGGAGCCGTGATCTTCTTATTACGGGTAACAATCCTCTTCTAATTCTCTCATGTCTCTACCAGTCAGAGTCGTTTTCCGGCCGCTCTTGTGTTTCGCAGACGAGGTTTTACCACGAACACGCTATGCTGTCATGACGCTAGACACAGTAGCTCTAGGTACCCCCACTACCATGGCGACTGTTGTCACGGAGACACGAACTAGCCGACCACCAACAATTAGCCCTCTTCAAAATCCTCCAAACACGTGGCGTCAGTGAATAAACAAAGACATCGCTCTTTCCACGTTTTTAGCAGCACACAGCAACCGAAAAATTGTTATTCGGTCACCGCTGGGGAATCGAATCCCAGATCTCTCGATATCCAGCCGAATCTCGCCCTTTGGATTTAACTGCAATAATTAATATATAGCCAGTGCCGTTAATGCCCACCAGATGGAGACGTCTCAGTAGCTGAGCCCATCTTACGGATTTATGATGTCAGAAGCTGAGAGAAAAACACACATAGCGCCGTGGATTGTTGGACACCGTCGTGTAAGGCTAACGCGCTCGGCTGGTTATCGAGAGATTTGGGTTGCGATTCCCCAGCGGTGACCGAATAACAATTTTTCGGTTGCTGTGTGTTGCTAAAAACGTGGAAAGAGCGATGTCTTTGCTTTTTTTTTTTTTTTTTGATTGGAGGTTTAACGACCATTGTGAGCAACTCAATGGGCTATAAACAGTCGCCCGTCCCTAATTTAGGGTCACTGGCTCCAGGGAAGGGAGAGAGCCAGTGCCGTAAGACAACACACAACATCCATGCCTCACCGGGATTCGAACCCGGACCCCTCTCGGACGAATGATCAGAGGCCATCGCTTAGACCACTGCGTCACCGGGGCAGTTGTTTAATTAGCCGTCTTTCAAAATCCGTTAGGTCTCTCATTTCGTCGTCACCCTGAAAGAAGTTTTGCAGCAACACACTTTAAATGCACTTAAAAAGGACCTTGACGTTCGTTCTAAACAAAGCTATTACAAGCAAAAAGTGATGGATATCTTTGCGTATTGCAACGTACGCAGCTGCATTGAAAGTCACGTCTCTGAGCGTGGCGGTCAAAATTATTCTCTCCAACCTCTGTATAGAGGGAATGAGAGGAAGGCGAAGAAAATCCCACTCTGAGTGCACCTCTAAAGGGAAAGGATTAACAGCGGAAAAGAATGGAACAGGGTATGGAAGATTTTAAAGCTATAGCAGTCACCTTCCTGGAAGAGGAAGATTTTTTATTGTTACTGAATAGCTGTGCTCCAAAAAGAGAAGAAAATGTGATAATTAACTGAAGAATGTTTTCCGCACGTTTCGTTGTTTCTAATTTACGCCCACTTTTGTAATAACGCCTTCACCACAGCAACACCGTGGAGTTTTGTTTCCGCATTTGGTATTAGATAAGGCTTTATTTAAGGCTTTTATGGTAAATTACAGGGAATGAACTGAAACAGAGGGCGTAGCCCACTGAATTTGGAATACGTAGGACCATTCGTTTTACTTACTCTCCAATATAACGTACTGCGCTGAAGAATTGGAAATGCTACCGAGGAAACCAAATGGTTTCCCGAGAACAATAGAAAGGAAGAAACTTTGCCGCGCTGGAAATGTTAGAGCCAGACAACGAGGAGCTGTTGAGTGCTATTGGCCCTTATTTCCGATGTACGTGCGACCTGCAGGCAGGTAATAAGAAGATCACAGGAGGCGCAAAGCGGCGAAGTGCTTTGTGTCCCTCCCGGCAAAGGCATGTTTCACTAGAAATCCACTAGGGCCTCAGTGTGGGAGAGAAAGAGTGTGAAAGCGAATGTAGAGATAGAGTGAGCGTGTGAGAGAACAATAAAAGAATAAACGGAAAGGAAACATCCACTCACTACCACCTGCACTTAGGTTGACTGATGATGGATTTGTTTGTACAATAACCCTCGACAGGATATTTTTATTCAGATGCTTTTTTTGTCAGATTAAATTTACTTAACAGCTGGAGACTGCCTGCACTCTTGTAGAAGCACAACTTTCCGGGCGATCAGTGGCCGAGGTTTTATTTATATCAAGTTGTCTTATGGGTGACCACCTTTCAAAATCTTTGTGTTAGTAAACAAGAGCTTCGAATATTTGGCTTCTTTTTTTTTTTTTGATTGGAGTTTTTTTTAATTATTTATTGGTCCCAGGTAACACATACAACTTGAATTCATACTGGTTAACTCATACATCTCGAATTCAGACAAATACAATATTGTGCGTCACAGCGTACGAATATTATGCAATACCTAAAATCATCGAAGTACAGATCGCCCATGTGATACAGCATGCCAGATTTGCAAATAACAGAGAGAGAGCCAGTGACGAAAGACAAATACAGACATCCATGCCTCACGGGATTCGAACCCGGACACCTTTCGGACGAACGATCGTAAGCCATTGCTTAGACCACTGCGCCGCCGGGGCGGCGAAATATTTGGCTTCTTTTCCAGCTGTTGGTGTCCCAAACGATTAGTTAAAGTTTTACATATCCGCGGTGGCGTAGGGTGACCTAAAACTTATCCAGGGCTAAATATTTAACAAAATTCTCTTAACCTTCTTCCGTATTGTGAAATATAATTTCAGTGGATTGTGAGGTTTCCCATCCCCACCTGCTGAAATCATGCTTGGTGGCGCAGCGGTCTAAGCGATGGCTTCTGATCATTCGACTGAGATGGGCCCGGGTTCGAATCCCGGTGAAGCGTGGATGTTGTGTTTGTCTTACGTCACTGGCTCTCTCCCTTCCCTGGAACCAGTGGCCCTAAATTCGGGACAGACGACTGCTTATAGCCGTTAAACCTGCAATAAATAAAAAAATAAATCATAGTTAACCACATATACAGTCGAGTCACATTATTGTGACCACCTCCTACTTTGATGTCAATATCTCGTATCCGATGAAAAAACGCACGTGTCGTGAGCTGGCTTGGAGGGTATATAAGGTGTGCTGTAGGCATTCTGAAAACATATCACTCGTTGCTGTCATGGATAAAAGGAGCGATTTATCAGATTTGCAAAAAGGAATGATTATCGGCTTTCGGGCCAAGGGTGGCAGTTTTTCTGAAACAGCGCAGTTTGTGAACTGTTCGCGTGCTGCTATGGTTAAAGTGGGATCGTGATTGGAGAAATGGCACCATTGCGAATAAGCGATGTGGAAACTGAGGAGCACCACGTGCCATTGATGTGAGAGATGTACGTCGGCTTCGAAGGTGCGTGAGGACCGATCGACACGCTACAGTGGAGCAACTCACTGGCCGAATGAACCAGGGGGCTAGCGGAAGTGTGTCTAAAACGACAGTTCAGCAAACCCTGCTGCGTATGGAGCTCCGATGCAGACGGATGGTCACTGCACCTATGCTAACGAAGATGCATCGGCAGAAAAGGCTTACATTTGCACGGCAGTATCGGAATTGGACCTAGCTGACTGGCAAAGGATTGCCTTCTCCGATGAGTCACGTTTTCTGCTTCATCGAACGGATGGATGTTGGCGTATAAGGCGAGAAACATCGGAGAACAAACACTCTTCAACCACTGCTGGAAGAATACAAGCTGGCTGGGACAGCGTTATGGTCAGGGGAATGTTTTCGTGGCACTCCCTGGGTCCACTCATACCTATGGAAGGCACTATGGACCGAATTTGTTATGAATCCATCCTTGCAGACCACGGACACCCATACATGCTGATTGCCTTCCCTGGGGCGGATGGGATCTTCCAGCACGACAATGTGACGTGTCACCTAGCTAGAAATGTCCGAGGGTGGTTGGAAGAGCACGATGAAGACTTCAAAGTACTTCCCTGGCCCCCTAATTCCTCAGACGTAAACCCAATTGAGCATCTGTGGGACCACCTCAGTCGTGTTGTTCGCTCTATGGATCCTCCACCACGCACCCTCGAGCAGCTGTCAGGTGCACTGCAGTCAGCATGGCTCCACATACCTGTGAACACCTTCCACAGCACCTTACTGAGTCACTCCCAGCCCATCTAGCTACTGTCCGCGCTGTACACGGCAGTTACTCTGAATATTAGCTGGTGGCCACAATAACGTGACTCGACCGTGTAGAATGAGGTAGAAATTTTGTTTATATATATGCAGTGCTGTATAACATAAAAAAATCCTGTAGGAACGAAATAAAGTATGTTTGCTTTTTTCTGCTTAATCAGGGTATTTTGCTATACCACTCTACATTAAAAGTTCCAGACTAATTCTTATGCTTTTTCCACCTAACAAATCTTTGGTCGATGTGGGCCCAAGTCTATAACGTTTTGTTTTCTTCATTCTAATAAACTAAAAGGATGTTCCAATAAAAAGTCCACTTTGTTCGTTTTACTTACACGCGCAAACCTTACTCCTTAACTACACAAGCTAAAACTAGTCGCTCACAGGCTGACGACGCGAAAGACAGTTTTACGCATGCGCAGTTCAGCACGCATCTGCTCATTCATTACTGTTCTCCGAAGCTTCGCCAAAGCGACGAGTTGGCGGGAGGAGTCTATCTCAACACGCGGTATTCAGTGCGCTGTAGGCCGCCCCGGTGGCGCAGTGGTCTAAGGCGCTGGCCTCTGATCATTCGTCCGTAAGGGGTACGGGTTCGAATCCCGGTCAGGCATGGATGTTGTGCTTGTCTTACGGCACTGGCTCTCTCCCTTCCCTGGAACCAGTGACCCTAAATTAGGGACGGGCGACTGCTTATAGCCCATTGAGTTGCTCACTACATTCAGAAAATCTAGGGACTGGTTACTAATGTGGAATTTATTTCGGATTTTTTCTTATTAAAAAAAAACTTTTCTCATCTTCGTGTGGAGCTTAGCCCCGGATGCCCATAGCGAGCCGACGCCACTGCGTATGCGGTGGTTGGCGTTAGACTTTCCCCACAAAGGCAGAGTTCACAGTTAAATATACGAATCTAGAGTTAATTCACAGATGTTAGGAAATCGATAGTAAGATAGCTGACCACCAGACTGGTTTCTTTCGAGCTGCAATGGATTTATTTAACCTCTGATACGCAATGGCATTTGCCTGATGTATTATAGCAGTCCCAGAATGCAATGCAATTTTATTTAATAAACATAAATATTGCTGACCCGGTGGCACAGTGATCTAAGCTCTGGCTCCCCACCATTCATCCGAGATTGTTACGGGTTCGAACCCCGGTGAAGTATGGATGTTGTGTTTGTTCTGCTGCACTGGCTCTCTTCCTTCCCTGGAACCAGTGATCCTAAATTAGGGGCGACTGTGTGACATGCCTGCCCCGCAGGACGCACACGACATAAAGGCAGATAGCAGCGAGAACGAACGTCTGCGTAGCTCAGTTGGTAGAGCGACTTGTTCCGGAATAAGAGGACTCGGGTTCGATCCCCGGTGTGGACAAAATCCCGGGTGACCCGGCCGTTAATGTTCTCGCAATGGTGTGATGTTCTTTCCACACCGCGAGACAGGATAAATAAGAGAATCCCTTGTTCAGCGCTTCGAAAAATAAATGTGTGTGATGTTGCATTCCACACACCAGATTGACTGGGAGTTCTCAAGTGCACTTTCTTTAGCGGATGACTGCCTACAGCTTGAAGATTAAAATAGATGAAACGTTCGTGCTCAGTTAATCATAAAATAAGGTTGCCGTCTTATGCACGATTAGAATAACTAAAAGTTAAAAGAACTGATGCTCCTGTACACACCAAATGTGGTGGAGGTGATATGAATGACAGGTTAAAACAAACATGAGATCTTTCAATCCCTCTTGGGATCATCCTCAGATGTGCTCTCAAAGTAGTGATTCCGACCCTTAAATAACAGAAGGGGTAAGTGTCATGAACAACGTACGCTGTTATTTATGGGTCGGAATCACTAATTTGAGAGCCCATCTGAGGATGATTCCCAAGAGGGATTGAAAGATCTCATGGTTGTTTTAACCTGTCATTCATATCACCTTCACCACATTTGGTGTGTACAGGAGCATCAGTTCTTTTAACTTTTAGTTATTCTAATCGTGCATAAGACGGCAACTTATTTAATGACTGCCTACAGCGATACATGGTCCCGCCTGACCCCGTGGGCCATGCCCCCTGCGCTCTTTCGAGGGGGGATGTGACGTGCCTGCCCTGCAGGACGCACACGACATAAAGGTAGATAACAGCGAGTACGAACGTCTGCGTAGCTCAGTTGGTAGAGCGACTTGTTCCGGAATAAAAGGGCTCGGGTTCGATCCCCGGCGTGGACAAAAATGACGGAGAAATTTATTTCGTTATAACTGTTTATTACCCATCCAGTTCCTCACGGTGGTTGTTTAACATCTAGAAAAAGTAAACATAAATATTTTTTCCTTTTTTAAATTTTAATCTACAATATAACCTTCACCTTCCGTCTCTGATTTCTGGTTAACAAATTCTTGGTTCCTTATCGATAGAGAATGATAAGGGCTTTAAGTTAAAGAAGTATGCTAACAGATCTTAGCGACCAATTGATCTATGTACTACCCATGCCATGTACATTGCTATTTTCGAACTGTAAACAGCGTACATTGTACGAAAAATTAATATTTCTCCGATAATGTACGCACCATCCGAATCTATGACATTTTGTCGCTTTGCTAATAAGTTTTCGAAAATTAATATGTCATTAACAGTGCATGCTCGATAGGAATCGAGAGTCTGCTACCTTACCAGCAAGCTTTCGAAAATCCCGGTGGCGCAGTGGTCTAAGGCGCTGGCCTCTGATCATTCGTCCGTAAGGGGTCCGGGTTCAAATCCCGGTCAGGCATGGATGTTGTGTTTGTCTTACGGTACTGGCTCTCTCCCTTCCCTGGAACCAGTGACCCTAAATTAGGGATGGGCGACTGCTTATAGCCCACTGAGTTGCTCACGGTGGTCGTTAAACCTCCAATCCAATCCAAAAAGCTTTCGAAAATAATATTTAACTGACAAAGTATGCATCATCGGAATGGATAGTTCACCTCCTGATCAAAAAGTTTTCAAAAATTGATGATATTTAATGGATAGTTATGCAGCACAGCAATCGATATCATTTTGCTGTTACCAAATAAATAAATAAATAAATAAAAATATGCAATCGACATTATTCTCGTCATAAGAATGGATGACATTTTGCCACCTTACGAACACGTTTATAAAATATAATTATATCCTATTGAATAGACAACGTATACATCATCGGAATCGAAATGTTACCACTTTAGCAAAACGTTTTCAAAAATGTAACGGTTGTTAATCGACAATGTGTGCACAATCGACTTTTTGCTGCTTTCCAATAAGTTGTCAATGCTCTTCGATAAGAATTTGCAGGTACGGAAGCGAAAATAGAGAGTGGATACCTTCCTGGAGCTCTTCGACTTGGATGTTTTTGGTTGAGGGTTTAACGACCACCGTGAACAACTCAGTGGGCTACAAGCAGTCGCCAGTCCCTAATTTAGGGCCACTGGCTCCAGGGAAGGGAGAAAGTCTGGACCGTAAGACAAACATAACATCCATGCCTCACCGGGATTCGAACCCAGACCCACTTGGACGAACGGTCATAAGCCAGCGTTTAGACGACTGCGCCACCAGGGCGGCAAGCGTGTTATCACCGAGTTTTTGCTGTAAAATCTGGAACAAGTCCAATGGAAAGAAGTTTCTGCAAATGCAATGGATAAGACATTAGTTTCCAGGGTAATACGGCAAAGAAGGACTTCCCAAAGATCTCGCCTTGGGAGGTCCTTCTTTGCCGTATAGCCGAGAGCAGGGGTGGCGAACCTATGGCACGCGTACCCAGAGTTGCACGCGAAATAATTTTGTTGGCACACGGTAGCCCTTCTTTTTTTAACCAGAATTATGTGACGATTATCATGACTGGGAAATGAAGAAGCAAATAATTTTTTTTATGCACATGAAACAGCGAGTGCCTGTTATAAAACCTCTGATTTCTTTAAACACCATAAATGTAAAGATCATCATTACCGTGAAATAGAGGACCTAATGATTTCTATACACCGGAAGCAGAGACAAGTGTTTCGGAGAAGATTCCCACGTAAGTTTGGCGCCAGGTACGCTGTTGCGACATCATGTGACGTCGGATGGCACGTTGTGAAATCCTCGCAGACCCAGCGGTCTTGTAAGGACTGTGCATATTGTTTTCAAAAAGGCATCTAAAATTTACGCGAGAAAAGCAAAGAATTTTGAAAATAAAACGTCAGACCCTTGTGGGTGCTATTTTCATGATAAATTACAAATCCATCGTTCCTGCATCGACTTCCTTTATTTCCCACGTGTAAATGCGCAGGCTAATACATACTAATTGCTCCATCCTGTCACTCCGAAAAAAGGCTGGGTGATTTTGTGCTTTAAAATGTAATCAAACATCGTCACAAAACTGTTTTGAAACTGTTAGGTAGAACATTTTCTCATCGGTTCAGCAACAGAAGAAGAACAACAAGAAGAAGAAGACAGAAGATTGTAATTAACGATATTTTGCTACCTGAAATTTCTACAGGCACAAGCAAAAATATTTTGCGCGATTAGCGACAATTTCGGTACGCGGTCTCAAAAAGGTTTGCTATCCCTAGCCTAGAGAGATACCCTGCTGAAGCATGCATCCCTGGCCTAGAGAGATACCCTGCTGAAGCATGCATCCGTGGCCTAGAGAGATACCCTGCTGAAGCATGCATCCGTGGCCTGGAGAGATACCCTGCTGAAGCATGCATCCCTGGCCTAGAGAGATACCCTGCTGAAGCACGCATCCCTGGCCTAGAGATATACCCTGCTGAAGCTTGCATCCCTGGCCTAGAGATATACCCTGCTGAAGCATGCATCCCTGGCCTAGAGATATACCCTGCTGAAGCATGCATCCCTGGCCTAGAGAGATACCCTGCTGAAGCATACATCCCTGGCCTAGAGAGATACCCTGCTGAAGCATGCATCCCTGGCCTTGAGAGATACCCTGCTGAAGCATGCATCCCTGGCCTAGAGATATACCCTGCTGAAGCTTGCATCCCTGGCCTAGAGATACCCTGCTGAAGCATGCATCCCTGGCCTAGAGAGATACCCTGCTGAAGCATGCATCCCTGGCCTAGAGAGATACCCTACTGAAGCATGCATCCCTGGCCTAGAGAGATACCCTGCTGAAGCATGCATCCCTGGCCTGGAGAGATACCCTGCTGAAGCATGCATCCCTGGCCTAGAGAGATACCCTGCTGGATATCCGCAAATGAGCTGCTAGTAGCGAACACACTCTAGAGCAAAACTGATCCAAACGAATCCATTACCATTGAGATCTGTTTCACAATCTGGTCAGTCTGAATGCTGCTGTAGAGTGTAATCGCCACTAGCAGCTCAATTGCAGATATCCAGGTGAAGTCAGACTGTCCAGATTGTGAAACAGATCTCAGTGGTAATGGATTCGTTTGGCTGTAGTGACTCCAAGCGAATAATTCTCTTGATATCGCAAGAGACTCTCAACTTGGTCATCCGTGTGTGCAGAACACATCTGTCTTGTGTGGCCGTTCAAATGCTTCTGTCAATTTACTGTTGTCTACGCTTAACGATAGCGTAAAGGACCTATTTTTCTTTTCAGATAATAGTGCAGCCCAGAAACGGTTCATTACATTAACAGCTTTGTAACAAAAGGCAGATGTTGAATCACTGCATGAAGGTTTGTGACGACAGTTAATGTCGATGCTACCTACTAAATCATTTTTCCTCTTGCCAAAGGATGACGACGGATGTATGAATGAGTCCATTTGAGTTAGGTGGATGTTTCTTCCACTGATATCCCGGAATTCACATCTATGCCCTTTAGCACATCTTCATCTCACTCGGACGCTCTTCTGAAATGCTACGAACTTCAGATTGGAATTTTTCAAACCAGCTGCTACGAGATCTTTTCGACTGTCTTTTCCTTGGGACGATAGATGTGTATCTTTAATCCTGCGTAGAATTTACCCCGTCTTAATCTCGCACAGCATAACATGGCAAATATGGGTTTTATTGACTTCCATCTTTCACTGCTGAAGTTCTTTTCATAATCGAGGGTATATCCATGTTAGCGGATATGCACGAGCTATAACAGCAATACCTATCGACGTATAAAAATATTACTCCATGGATGCAAAAAGAGCGGGTAGTTGCAGCTCCTGTGCTAGCTGGCAGTTACCTATGGGATGACAGAACGATGTACACAGTGTGAGTCGAACGTTTTGCAATATTTGGATCACTTTATGTCTGCACACGTACCTTTAGGACAAAAGCTGACTACCAATCAAAGTACACTGCTGGCTACCCAAAATGCAACACCAAGAAGGAAGCATCCGATTGGCCTGAAATTCGCTGCATGCGCGCCCGCGAGAGGACATGCAAACGATTAGCATTGCAGGGCATACGCAAAACATGTGCGCCCGGCACGCCACCGAGAAGCACTATAAGAAGGGTGCACAGAAGGCGGGGTGTAAGAAGTGGAAGTGTGTTGTGCTGCCGGACCTGTGCGTGGGAAGCTTCCTGATGCCTCGTCGCAGAATACGGCAGTCATTCCAGCAGGTTTCGGAGTTCGACAGAGGAAGAATAGTGGCTTATCGCGAGCGCGGTTTATCGTACCGAGACCCGAGTAGGACGACATTCACCCACAGTGAAGCGAGTATGAATTCGGTGGGTGCAGGAAGGACAGACGGACCGACGTGAGCGATTGCCGCAGCCGCGGCACAGCACCGAACGAGAGGACCGGCATGTTGTATGGCGGGCATTGACGGCTCGCACCGCCACATCACGAACGTTAGCGCAGGAATTAGGGTGTGTTGCGCAACAACCTGTGTCAGCACGTACCGTTCGACGTCGTTTGCAGGAGCGGAGACTTGTCGCACGGCGCCCATTGCTCCGATTATCATTGACGTTTACACCACCGGCGAGTGCGGCGGCAGTGGGCCGTTGAACGCCGCACCTGGACTACGGAATGGCACGACATTGTCTTCTCCGACGAATCCCGCTTCTGCCTGCAACACCACGATGGTAGGATCCGCCTGTGGCGGCACCGCGGCGAGAGACTGTATGACGCCTGCATTATGCATCGCCATACCTGTCCGTCGCCTGGCGTTATGGTTTGGGGCGCAATTGGATATGACACCCGCACCCCTCTGGTACGCATCGCCGGTACACTCAACAGCCACCGCACCATCTCCGACGTTTTGGAGCCTGTAGGCCTCCCTTACCTGCAGGACCTGCCAGCGGCCACGTTTCAACAGGACAATGCGCGCCCGCATGTGGCACGCATCGTGCAACAATTCTTCACGGCCCACCTGGTGTCACTGCTCCCGTGACCCGCCTGTTCTCTCGATATGTCGCCCATCGAACACGTCTGGTTGCTGATCGGCAGCCGAGTGGCCCGCCAAGCACCACCCGCGGTTACGCCTGATGAACTGTGGCAACGTGTGGAAGCAGCCTGGACGGGCATACCCCAAGCCCACATCCAAAGCCTCTTTTGTTTGATGCCGCGGCGTGTAGCGGCCGTTATTGCCAGCCATGGGGGCCACACGAACTACTGATGTCTGCGTGTTCCGCAAGTCGCACGGGCCTGTAAGCTCAATCGTTTCATCTTTGTATCTGTTGTTATGTGTCCAGTAAATCTGGCTTTGCTATCTCGTATCCTTGTTGGTGTTGCATTTTGGGTGGCCAGCAGTGTATAAGCCATGGTGTTGCACTGTCTTTAGCCACCTGTCTTCGAGTTCTTCGATTCCGCGGCGGTACCAGTTATTGTCCTTCCAGGTAAAGAACTCCTTCACCCCAGCTGCCACCTCCTCCTAGTTGTTGAAGTGCCGCCGCGAAAATGTGGGCCATGGACCAGAACAAGTAGTAATCCGACGGAGCAAGGTCCGGACGATATGCTGGGTGTGGCATCAGTTCGTTGCCCTCAAGTTCCTGGAGTTCTGCCCGGGTCGTTCGCACGGTATGAGGCCGAGCGTTGTCCTGCTGTAGGAGAGCGCGCTTTCTGTTCATTAGTGCCGGGTATTTCTCCTCCAAAACGGCATGCTCCAGCTGTTTAGAGTAGGGCTTGACGTTGATGGTCCGGCCGTCTGGAACAAATTCGTAATGGATTAACCCCTCGAAATTCCCCCAGACGCAGATTATCACCTTGTGCTAAAAGTGCCAACGCTTGGCAACATGTTTAGGAAGCTGGCCCGGGCTCAACCACTGCCGTTGTGTGTTAGGATTACGGAAGTAGATCCACTTTTCATCGCACGTAACAATTCTCTTGATGAAACGTACAGAGCGCAGGTTTTCTAGGAGTTTCGGGCACACTTCCACTCTGCGGTTTGCTTAAGCTGGCGTCAGTTCGTGAAGTACAATGTGGCGGCTCCTTTGTAGACCTTGCCGAGTTCCTGAAGTTGACGAACCTCGGTGGTCTGTGATATGCCCAGCGCGCCTGATAATCTCCGAATGCTGGTTGTCGGACTTGCCTCTACGGCCTGGCGCACGGCCTCCGAATCCACGGTTCGCGGCCTACCTGACCTTGATTGATCGTCGAGGTTTCTCTCACTTGAGCGAAATTTCTTGAACCATCTGGTTGCGGTGCTGTGGTCCACGGAACCTTCCCCTTCCGCATGACAAATGTTTCGTGTTGCTTGAGTATCGTTATGGTCAAATTCAAACTCTTAAAGCAGAAGTTCCCTAATTAGCCGGTTGTGGCTGTTCATCTTTAAGGCGTCCCAACCACAGAAGGAACGAAGAAATGCAATGTTGTTCACAGCAATGACTACCGCATTATATCCCTTTCGACTGACTGCAGGGCGCGACTTGGACTAGTTTAAAAACGTGACGTACTCGCCGCAGCACATGCCCCGGTAGCACAGTAATGTCGAATCGACGTCGATTTTTGGTTACCAAGTCGATATTACGTCGAGGCATAATTTTCGACGTAAAATCGATGAGACCGAACGTCAAGAAAAATCATTGCATTGAATGTCAGTTTACATGTAAACGGTTTTACGCAGTTTATCCCTTCAGTTCCATTAGGTCGAATAATAGATGTTTTTTATGCGATCTGTAAGCATCGCGCGCATGCGCCTTTGCAACCGTTACGCCAAACAAACTTTTTGGATGCTAGGTGTTGATCGGTTGTATCATTTCTGCTGCAAGACGAGATTCTTACCTGTCTCCTTTTTCGCCGGTAAGTTAAAAGTTTTTTTTTTTTTTGCCTAAGTATGTTTATAAGAAGTTGAGTGTTGTCCTTTTAAATAGAATTACTTTTTAAGATATATAATTTATACGTACGCATATCCCAATTAGGGATAGGCCCAGCGCGATGCTGACAGATCATCAAGAATTCTGTGAATTTTTTTAGGATTATGTATCTTTTCGAATGCGTCCGAAAATACTTTTTTTTTTTTGATTTGAGGTTTAAAGACCACCGTGAGCAACTCAATGGGCTATAAGAAGTCGCCCGTCCCCAGTTTAGGGCCACTGGTTCCAGGGAAGGGAGAGAGCTAGTGCCATAAGATAAACACAACATCCATGCCTCACCGGGATTCGATCCCGGACACATCACGGACGAATGGTCAGGAGCCAGCGCTTGGACCACTGCGCCATCGGGACGGCCCGAAAAGACTTGGATGTTGAAACAATAAAAAAAAATATATAATCTTTTAATCGTAGACAGCGTCGTAGAATCGTACTACAAATATGAATACATTCTACGACAAAACTGCGTAATATCAACGTAGAATCGACTTCTACACTACGTATCAACGATGTATATGTTTCTCTCGAAAGGTCGAATCTTCGTCTACTGTTGATTTGATATCGACTTAATAGGTTTAAAATTCGACGTCGAAAAGACGCAAAAAAAAAAAAAAAATGCCGCCCCGGTGGCGCAGTGGTCTAAGGCGTTGGCCTCTGATCATTCGTCCGAAGGGGTCCGGGTTCGAATCCCGGTGAGGCATGGATGTTGTGTTTGTCTTACGGCACTGGCTCTCTCCCTTCCCTGGAACCAGTGACCTTAAATTAGGGACGGGCGACTGCTTATAGCCCATTGAGTTGCTCACGGTGGTCGTTAAACCTCCAATCAAAAAAAAAAAGACGCAACAAATTTGGACATCGATATCTATATTCGATGTTCCATATCGACCAAAAATCCAACAAAAATGCGACGTCGAAACGATGTAATGTGCCACCTGGGTGCGTTTATGCAAATATTGTAAAACGTTCGACTCACCCTCTGTAAGTGCTGACTAGCTGGAGATTAGTTTTTGAAATCAATTAAAGTTTTCTTTGCTTCTAATTATTTTGTTGTCGTTGACGAAAAATATTTTCAGTGTGATCAAATAGTAATATGTAAAATGTGCTTGACTCTTCTTTGGAAGAGAAATTCTGAAACATCTTACCATCACTTGATCGCAAATTTTGTGTTATTCCTTCTTGTTTTCTTTTTCAGTTACATTTTCCGTTGTGGCTAAATGCTGATATCTTACCAGGACCTGTAAATGCTCATGCGACCCCTGTGTTAGCAGAGAAGTTTCTGGCCCTCTGTGAAGAATACTTCCCCAATGCTACACTTTCCGTTGGGTGGACTACGTACTGGTTCCAAAGATCTCTGTTAAAAAAGGGTTACTATAGCTGGAAGCATGTAAGAGAGATGGCCGATACACTCAAGTGTTTCGCCAATGCTAACAGCACTCCTGTGACTTTCCCAGTAAGAGGCATCTTTGCATCTCGATCTATTACTCAATTAACATGGCTTTTAGAAGTCTTTCCTTTTTCCACCTTGACGGTCTGGAGTGGAAAGTTCGACCCTCTCAAAGTCGAAGATCTAATTAAAATACGAGAGTCCTTTCCCAAATCTCGAGTTTTCTATGACATACCTGAGAAAATAGGAAGTCAGTTCCGGGAAAAGAAGAGAGGAATCGAGTTGAAATCACCTGAAGAACCAACTTTCGCTGACCATAACTATGTGAAAGTGAGCAAAAGCAAAAGGATCCAGACTCCCACTTGCTCCTCTCACACTTACATAACAGGCAGGAACATAATGTTTGGAAAAGAAAGTGAAACCTTAGTTTTGCTCAAAGAAACGTTTTCTGTGACCGAAAGTACACCGCTTATAGCTCAGGGAGAAGTTACATTCTTTGGCAATGGTAAGTTTCTATATTTTACTTCTGCATGCTATGCATATTCATTAGATTTCTTTTTCTAAAAGAACAAACTCCTCAAAACTAATTGTGACGTATAGCTGTAAATAACCTTCCATTTGAGTTTTTGTTGTCTTATATACACCGATGTGTCACTGTGTTATGACCACCTAAAAGATCTGTAGCACCCCTTTAACCCGAAAAACAGCTGCCACTCGGCGAGGCATCGATTCGATAGGTAATCCGGGGTATCTGATACTATAATGTCAATAGCAGGTCCTCCAGTTCCCGTACGTTTTGGGGTGGTGGTGATTTAGCGCGAACCCGCTCTTTTAAGTTGAACCACAAATGTTCCATTGGATTCATGTCAGGTGGAGGCCAGCGCATTAACAGAAAGTCACCCGCATGTTCCTCGAACCACTCCTTGACGATTATGGATGGCATGACGCATTATCTTGTTGGTAATGGTCATCACCAGCAGGGAACACATTGCCACGAATAGGTGAACTTGGTCCGCAACGATGTTCAGATACCTGACACCTGTCAGGGATTGTGCTATTGGGATAATTGGGCCTAAAATGTCCCAAGAAAACATCGCTCTTCCCGCCCCGGTGGCGCAGTGGTCTAAGGCGCTGGCCTCTGATCATTCGTCCGTAAGGGGTCCGGGTTCGAATCCCGGTCAGGCATGGATGTTGCGTTTGTCTTACGGCACTGGCTCTCTCCCTTCCCTGGAACCAGTGACACTAAATTAGGGACGGGCGACTGCTTATAGCCCATTGAGTTGCTCACGGTGGTACTTAAACCTCCAATCAAAAAAAAAAAAAAAAAACATCGCTCACAACATAACACCCCCGCCGCCGGCCTATTTCCGCCCAACAGTGCATCCAGGTGCCATAGCCTCCGTTGGTAATCGGCGTATCCGCGCTCGGCCGTCTACGTGATGCACCAGGAATCTTGATTCGTTAGACCAGGCCACTTTCTTCCAAAATCGATGATCTTGGGCCCATTTCATGCGTTGTTGGCGATAACTTGCGGTGAGTATGGAGACCCGGCTGGGTCTTCGGCTACGCAGGCCCATGCGCAGAAGGCTGCGATGAACTGCCCATTAATCTGATCACCAATGTTGTAGCTGCGGGTGATTTGCCGCATTGTGGCCTTGCGATCGCTATGCACAATGAGCGGCAGTCTCATCTCCGCTCTGGCATCAGTGAGTTGCGGACAACCCACGGCTGGGCGACGTTTCGTCGTTAGGCCATCTGTGCACCACTTTTGATACGTACTCACTACAGCGGTACGTGAACAACCCACAAACAGCGCCGTTTCCGAGATCGTAGTTCCGGGGCGCCGTGTCATCACAATTTGTCTTTTATCAAACTCCGATAAATCGGAAGCTTTTCCCATTATGTCTCCGAACACTCTACTAACCGAAAGTTGGTCCTCGGGCTGTATATATACTGCTCTGTGAACTTCACCTGCATCACCGTTCGGTCTCCAGGCGCGCTCATTTCTCTAGGCTGGGGGTGGTCATAATGTAATAGCTCATGGGTGTAAATTTTGTTACTTCTTGTTTAAACGTTTTCGTACTGAACGGCATATTACATTCCCGAGTAGCTTTTGCAATTTGGCGACCCTGATATTGAGTCAGAGCATCATAACATTATTAGATTGAATGAATACAGAGAGTTGATAGATTTGAATTTGAATTTTATTTTGCCATGTTACACCATATAGCATACAATCAAAGCGCACATGCAATTTCTGAACCAAAAATATTAACCAAATACTAATCGCACCATATGCAAACACTAGAGAAATACAATACATATATGTAAGAAATGCAATAATGTAACACATAAATGCAAAAATATGAATAATAATACAACTAGCACAAACACATGAACCACCAAACATGCAAATACAAATATTACACAATAATAATTTACATATAATGCAGAGTACAAATGAAGTTGTAGTAATACCAAAACACGCGTGACAATACGAATAGTAACTACGTATATTACAAGCACTTATTCAATCAACTGTTGTGTAACATAGCAGGGAGCCAGGGAAAAAGGCTAGTGTGGGCCTGACGAGGCCCTGGTCCCCTAATAAAAAACAAAAGTGCCAAGTCAAGAGATTATCTTCCTATGGAACTGCCATTTACATAATCGGAATTGCAGATAATGAAATCAGAAACATATTAACTGTATATCAAGCATTCCCTTAACTCTCTTTTAAATGAAGCATAGTTAACAATTAATTTAATATAAATCGGCAGCCCGTTCCAGAGTCGAGGACAAGTGACATTGATATTATGATGTAAAACGTTTGTCCGAGCTCTGGGAATCACCAAATCGGTATATCCACTAGTGTGATAATTGAAAGACATTGTCAGTATGAAAAAATCTCCAGTTCCAAAGCATTTTCGTTGCTTCAAAAATTCACGACGAAGAAAATACTTAATTTGTGAAAAGTCCTCCTATAAAACAAAAATAGAATTATTAGAAATGTGCTGAAAAATAATGAGATCCAACAGAAAATAAAATGACTAATTCACTCGCATTAATGACAAAAATAAAATAAAATGAAATGAAATGAAAGCATCATCGCGCGATTAGAGTTCTACCTTGAACACGCCTGTGGTTTTCGAAATATTTCTGGCTCAGTGCTTTAGACGCGCGGTTTCTGTTGAGCCAACCCGATTGATCGCGAATCGAATCCCACCAGGGAAAAGGTTATCAGGTTTAAGCGTTCCGGTTTTGCAAAATCTTTGGTGAAAATCCGGAAGTTAAAGAAAAGCGGAAACTTTTAAAAACGGAAATTTTGTTAAAAGACGGACACCTACGGGCAACGTTGCTGCACGATATTTTCAGGAATTATCCGTGAATTTTTTACGGTGTAACTGAACTAACTGAGCTAGAGTTATTAAAACTGATAAGTACCTGCATTTCAAACTCCAGCGTTGTGTCGCCTTAAATTAATTAAAATGTGATGGAATTACGAAATGCTCATACTCGGAATGTAATTAAGAAAGGCGATGATATTCTTTTAAAAGTAATTTGCTTTCTCGGTGGAATTATTCTGTCAGTGGTGAAGGGTGCATATTCTTTAGTCTTTTCTTACAAGGTGTGTAATGGAACGTGACTGAGAATCATAGCTGGTCAAGTACTGCGAATGGAAAGATTTTGGAGCAGGTGCATCTCCTATTCTGTGAGACGTTGTTCTTTCTGTGGTGGCACTCAGCGCAAGATGGTTTTCTCACCTCGTCGTTACATCCGTTTTATCCTTAGCTAACCCTTGTCACGTAGCCCACAGAAGGAGTCATACTGCTGCATTGTGGGAGTCACGTTCGTTACTTTTCCTGGTCTAAAGTGGATCTCAGTTCCGGAAATTGGTGGGTATTGTGTAATGGTAGGGAACAAGGAGCAACTCTCATATCGAGATAAAGTTATGATAATTCAGAATGGGAGAGGGTGTTTGGGAAAGTCAGGAAGTGGAAGTAAAAATCCAATTTTTGAGGTGGATACAGTTTAAGACGGAATGGGAGGAATTATATAACAGAAGAATTACAGTGGTGGTAAAAATTGTGGACACATTTTAAAATTTTCATGTTTTGCAGCTTTGCAGGCTTATAGGAAATGTTATTTTGCACCAAATGCAAATATTTGTATGACAATTTAAAGCACATTTAATGCTGAATTCAATACAAAAAACGGAATGCAAATATATGCAGTACGAAAAAAGATATTCAGGGAATACTGCAATCATGCTGAATATACTGTAATGCACTTACAATTTCGATGTACTATCAGTATTTAGCAGGGTATCCTTTATTCTTTAAAACTGCATCACAGCGATGCCTCATTGAACCAACAAGTGTTTGAAGCTCTGCCTTCGTTATTACGTGGTGCCAGAAAGCAATTATAGCCTCAATTAATTGCCTTTTATTTTATGGACGCCTCATTCGTACAAGGCTTTTTAAACGGTGCCACTAATTTTCTATCGGGTTCAGGTCAGGGCTGTTTCCTGGCCAGGTCAACAATGGAATGGACTTTTTTGTGAACCACTGATTGCATATTTTTCCTGTGTGGCAGGGAGCTGAATCCGTTTGAAAAAAATGATGCATTGTTGGGAATGAGATCCCTGATGGAAGGTAGCAGTTTTGGTTCCAGGATGGTGTCAATGTGTTTTTCTTGCGTTCACCGTGCCGCCGATTACATAAAGTCAGCCAACACCATTTGCTGCCATACATGCCCAAATCATAACGCTTGTTGGGTGCTTTATACATTGGCCTCCATGCAGTCCGGATGATGCTCCTACTCTACGTCTCACGTATTTTCGGCCATCACTACCAAATAAGGATATCTTACTTTTTCCACTTCATATACCTTGCTTCCACTGATCGTCTGTCCATCCAGTGTGTTCTTTTGCCCACAGTAGTCGTTTTTTGCACTGCTGTAGATTCAGATATGTTTTTTTTTCTCGGAATCCTACCTCCTAGTCCCATATCTGATAGTCTGCTCCTTATCGTTCTTGAACTGAGAGAAAAACCAGTTGAACACAGTTCACCTATGATAGCCTCAGGTGAAATTTTTCTGTCCTTCAGATACATTCTTTATATTCTTCTGTCATCAACAGCTTTTGGGCACTTTTTTCGGAGTTTCCCTGGTTTGGTTTTCAGTGTCTTTGTTTCCTGATAACGAAAACAGCACTTTCGTATACCAGATGTTGTCACTGACCCACCTACTTGCCTTGCAATTTCATCATAAGAAAGACCCGATTCACGTAATAAAACAATCCTGGTCCTTTTCGTGGGTGACCAATCAACTCTTTTCTTTGGTGCCATTGCTGTACTTATTTATTATCTATTTGTTAAATTTAAAGAAATACTAAAAATATTCTCACAATCTACAATTACGCTTCACTTACACCGCTAACAGTCTTCTACAGAACAAACAGCAAACCTGACTTTCTTCAACTTCTCACAAGATGTATTGCAGCTACTGCCATTTAGTCCCCAGAACAAGGACTGTGATTGGTCAGTAGGGACTGAGATTGGTCAGTACTTACAATTCTCTTTTTAAATGAATCACACCTGTGTTTCTTTTTTAGACTGAAGTAAGCATAACGTTTTTTGTACTGCATGCATTTGCATTCTGCTTTTTGTACTGAATTCAGCATTAAATTTTCTTTGAATTGACATGTAAACATTTGCACTTGGTGAAAAATAACATTTCCTATAAGCCTGCAAATTTGCGAAACATGAAAATTTCAAAAAGTGTCCACAATTTTTGCCACTACTGTATTTCAGAAAGAAAAATTTTTGAGTGGCGAGATGTACCCTGTAAAAAGTAAGTGGCGTGAATTCGAGGAAAATTTGTGAAAATGACGTGCAGCAAAGAAACATCTGACCATCTCGTAAAACTAAACACTAACTCCTTTCTTTCCACCTCAGCACACCATTGTTCCCGAAGTAATCCAATTCATCCTGCCCAAGGCACAGTTCCTTCAGCAATATTCGTTGTCCCTATTTTATCCCTCAAGCTGAAGCGCCGAAGGGACTTCGTAAGATCCTAAAGGACGAGAGGTGTCCGTTAGATATCCTTCGGGACTGACTGTGTTGTCCGTTGACCGCTGTTTAGAGGTTTCGTTGTTCGGATGTGGGCTTTGATGTTAATCCTTCTGTTGTGACGTAGTACCGAAGTGAAGCACGTGTCAAGACAATAAATCTGCAGCGATACATTCCGTCGATGTAGTTTAGTCGGCTAGAACAACTGGCACCTGAGCGAGGAGGCGCGTATTTGAAACTCTTCACCGACAGGGGCGGATCCAGGATTTCGTGGGGGTGAGTGTCAGAATAACCGGGTTCCTTTCTGAGAATGAAAAAGTGTTCTTAGTATGTCTATAAATTCTTTGATATCTTCCAATTAATTAACGAAAGTGATATACTTTTAAGTAATACAGGTCCACAATCCCTTTTCCCAAACCCTTGTGGCCAGTTGTGTTTCGGATTTCAGAATAAAGGTAGCGCCCTCGGGAGGAGGGGGGGGTTCTAGTGCTGCAGCAAAAGCGTATAAATACTCAGACTAAGTGGGATAAATAGAGACTACAAGTACTACTACAGTTTATATCATCATCATCATCATTGTCAACCATTATCAATCCACTGCTGGACGAAGGTCTCCCCAAGTTTCCTCCACAACGGTCTGTCTTGTGCCAGTCTCCTCTATGTCACTCCCGCATACTTTCGAATTTCATCCACCCATCTTCCATTGATAAATGAAATGATGGGATAATAATAGACCATAAATACTCAAGAACATTCTATTTCTAAGAAAAATCATTCGGTAAAACTTGAATTTACACAGCTTCAAATAAACCGTAATCAAACACATTAATATTTCTGCAGAGAAACGTATGAATATTCACACTAAGTGACTATAAATACACTGGCGGAAAGTGAAAAAAGAACACCAAGAAGAAATTGGCGGACGATCATGAAATTTACATATTTTAATGGGGTCGAGTTTACGTAGGTGTGATGTTAATTTCGGGACCAACCGGTGAGCGCTTACGCCACAGCACGGTATAATATGCAAATTATCGTCGGTGGTATTTAAGGAGTACGGCGAAGTGAATGTAATCAGTCGTCGCCGTACGGACACGTGCGAAGACCCTGTAGAAGCTGCAATGCCTGGACATGGAAGACGTGTACGATTTCAGCAGTTATCGGACTTTGAGCGAGGTCGTTTAGTCGGACTCCGAGAGGCCGGGGTCTCGTATTGTCGTATTGCGGAGCGAATTGGACGGGAAATATCGGTGGTGGTTCGATGGTGGCGTAGATGGTCCGAGGAACATTCCCACACGAGAAGACGTGGAACCGGGAGTCTCAGACGGACTGATGAGCGGACCGATCGACGCATAAGAAGAGCGGTGTTGTCAAGCAGAACATCCACTGCGACGCAAATCCGAGCTGTCGTTGCACCTGAGGTGACTGTGCGAACAATCCGTAACCGTCTACTGGATGCAGGACTACGTGCACGTGTGCCTCTCGCATGTGTACCACTGACTCCAGCCCACCGTCAGGAACGGCTGCATTGGTGTCGTCAACGTCTGCACTGGAGAACGCAATGGCGATCTGTCGTGTTCAGAGATGAAAGCAGATTCTGCTTGGGAGCCTCCAATGGCCGTATGCGTGTTCGCAGACGCACAGGGGAGCATCTCTACCCTTCTTGCATCCGCCAGCGACACACAGGGCCTACACCTGGTCTTCTGGTGTGGGGAGCGATCAGCTATCACTCTCGTACACAACTAGTGTTTCTACTGGGTACGTTAAACAGCACCTCCTACATCAACAACATCATTCAGCCCGTTTTTGTGCCATTTGTAAGGTCGGTCCATCGTGGTGTTTTCCAGCAAGATAACGCACGCCCACACACGGCACGTGCAGCGCAACATGCACTTCAGGGTGTGAGACAACTTCCATGGCCTGCACGTTCACCGGATTTGTCCCCCATTGAGCACGTGTGGGATTTTATGGGACAACGACTTCTCCGGTCTCCACGGCCAGCCACGACCATCCCCGATTTACGCGTCCAGGTTGAGGGTGCTTGGAACTCAATACCCCAAACTTACATCCAACATCTGTACGACAGACTCCATGCCAGAATTGCACAGTGTGACGCAGTTCATGGCGGTTCAACCTCGTACTAACCATATTACATGGAAATGTTATTTTTCAGTTTACCAGCAAATACAGCTGTATTTTGCCATAATGTTTTGATCACGTTATCTTCTGTATTACGTTATTATGCTGTATAAATTTCGTTGGTATCAGACGTCTCCTTCTTGGTGTTCTTTTTTCACTTTCCGCCAGTCTAGTATACAGGTATTACAGTTTATCAAATTTTTTTCGTGGCGCTTCACACTCCACGAAAAAACTTCGGTTTTCGGAACTTTTCGAATTTCGGAATTTCGTATATACGGGATTGTCGACCTGTACTTTCTTTCACGAGAAAATATTCAATTTGTTATTAAAATTTAACAACTCGAAGCGTTTCCCTGGTTCCTGAGGGCGGGGAGTGCCCCCTGGATCCGCCCGTGGTGAACGATAAATTTGTGTTTCCACATTGGCTCCCGATTGCGGAAAATGGATCTACTGGCCGTTGGGTTCTTCGAAAATGTGTGATGTTTGTTCCACACATCGTCTGGAATTAATGAAAAATTCCTACTTCGCTTCTTTTTTTTTTTTTTTTTTTTTGATTGGAGGTTTAACGACCACCGTGAGAAGCTCAGTGGGCCATAAACAGTCGCCGTCCCTAATTTAGCAACACTGGTTCCAGGGAAGAGAGAGAGCGAGCCTGTGCCGTGAGACAGTAAGACAAACACAATATCCATGCCTCACCAGGTTTCGTACCCAGACCCATCTCGGACGAATGATCAGGAGCCATTGCTTAGACCACTACGCCACCGACGCGGCCTCCTTCGCTTCAAAATAAAAAAAAAATAACGGGGAAATGATGTGGCGAACTGCAGAGCTGAAGAACGTGTTAAGATGAAAAATCTGCAGCGATATATTCCGTCGGTGCAGTTTAGTCAGTTACAATAACTGTCCCCGGACATACGTGGCGCAGCTTCGATTCTCGTCATCGACAAATTTATGCTTTCACACTATACACGGCAAAAAATATATAGTGTGAATTTGCGGCAAATTCCTGAATATAAATAACGTGAAGATAAGTTGCCGGGAGGTGTCCTTCTTTTAACAACATTTCTGTTTTAAGAAATTTCGCTTCTTCTTACTTCAGTATTTTGACAGAATTTCCATACTTAGTAATTCCAATTATTTTAGAAAAATCTTTTCGGGTCCCCCTTCCCTTCCTTTCCCGGCGTACTAAGCAACGGGGGACGAGTCCTTTCTATTCGTCCTTGGCGCGATTAGAACCAGAAGGGCGTGTTTTACCGTTCACCCAGAAAGTCACATGGGAATCTCTCACGTATCAGGTAAAACTCTAATTTATAGATGATTATATTTTTTGTTGTTGTTAATGTGGGTAAATTGGTTATTTTATTTTCTATTGGAGCTTATTATTTTTCTGAATACCTTTGTCATAATTTTATTTTTTTCTAAAGGAAGACTGATTACAAATTACGTATTTTTTTGATCCTGATTTTTCGAAATAACAGAATTCTTCGGAACTTGAAATTGACTTTCAATTATCTTTAAGAAAAGCTGAAATGTACTATAATAGCTTTTGTCTGTGTTTCATAAAACTGTTGAAGATAAAATTCACTACACATTTGGAAGATGTGAATCCGTTTATTGGTGTAAATATGACATAGATCAGTCAGATAATATCCGAAAACTTGAAAATTTCGTCGTCCTGGTGCGAGAATCGAACCGGCGTCTCCCGGTTAGCGCCCGAGTATGCTAACCACTGCACCACCAGAACGACCAAGTTTCAAGTTTCCGAATAATTTATGAATGCCGGTTTCTTCCACTAGCGAATCCTGTGATGGTTATATTCAAATTAATCGGAAAATTGAATCTTCGTCGTTCTGGGTGGTTTAGTGGTTAGCATACTCGGGCGCCATCCGGGAGACGCGGGTTCGATTCCCGCTCCAGGACGACGCAATTTTAAAGTTTTTGGATATTATCTGACTTAACATCCATTTCATATTTACCCCAATAAACGGATTCACATCTTCCAAATTTGTATTGTACAATGGTGTAATCCCGTATTTCATTCATTGATAAAATTCACTCTTGATAGAATAGCTTTTGTCCTATGGGGTCAAACAGACTGATATGTAGAAATCATAGAATCAGTTTAATAGTATTCAAACCTCAAGTACTCCCGGGAATCGCTTCCATTACCGGAAATTGTTTATCATATGGATACGGAAAAAAGTGAGAACAGAATTTTCCCGTTAATATACGAAAGGAATTGCGGAAAGGTTTCTGAAAATACAAAATGTTCCATTACCGCCGCTTAAGAACGGCAACTTGCTATTAATGTACGAAAGGAATTGCGGAAAAGTTTCTGAAAATTCATAATTTATGTGACGTACTACAGAGGTAAAGCACGTGTCAGGACGACAAATCTGCAGCGATACATTCCGTCCGTATAGCTTAGTAGGGTGAGTAACTTACTGCAGAGTGAGGGGCCGCTGGTTCGATTCCCGTCATGGTCACACTTGTGTTTTTACATTTCCCGTATTTTCTGAAAAACAGCAATTTGCCCGTTAATATACGAAAGGAATTGCGGAAAGATTTCTGAAATGTTCATAATTTCCCGTTAACGCCGCTTAAAAACAGCAATTTCCCGTTCATATACGAAATGAAATGCGGAAAGGCTTCCGAGAATGCACAAGTTTCCGTTAAAGCCGCTTAAAAACAGCAATTTGCCGTTAATATACGAAAGAAAATCCGGAAAGGTTTCTGGAAATTCAAAATTTCCCGTTAACGCTGCTTAAAAACAGCAATTTGCTGTTAATACACGAAAGGGATTGCAAAAAGGTTTCTGAAAATTCATGATTTTCCGTTACGCCGCTTAAAAACAGCAATTTGCCGTTAATATACGAAAGGAATTGCGGAAAGGTTTCTGAAAATTCAAAAATTTTCTGTTACGCCAGGTTAAAATATCAATTTGCCGTTAATATACGAAAGAAATTGCGGAAAAGTTTCTGAAAATTCATAATTTCCCGTTAACGCCGCGTAAAAACAGTAATTTGCCGTTAGTATACGAAAGGAATTGCGGAAAGGGTTTCGGAAATTCATAATTTCCCGTTAACGCCGGTTAAAAACAGCAATTTGCAGTTAATATACGAAAGGAATTGCGGACAAGTTTCTGAATATTCAGAATTTTCCTGGGGTACGAAACATTTGTGACCCCCCCTCTCATTTCACGGAAAAGGTAGTATCAGAAGTAAACTTGTTAATTTACGAAAGGAATCACGGAAAATGACTCGTACGTTTCAAGAAACGTCTTTACAGTGCATAAAAATGATATGTTGCTGTTTCTACGAGTGATTTTGGGGGTTAGGGCCCGATCCCTGGTCTCACTCTGCGAAACATCACATATCCACACATTCTTGTCTCCAAGAATGATTTCTTCTTTTTCTCATTGATTTCTTTGAATCTTTTTTGAGACGAGCAACCAAGTTACAGCAGCATAAACAGTTTTTTTTATTTTCCATTTTCATAAAGCACGGGGAGGATTTTTTTCTTTTGTAGTGTGTACAGGCTTTCTTTTAGTGCTCATGTGTAATTTCTGACGAACGATATTTTCATAGTTTTTTGTTGTATTTTATTTCGTATTTGTTTTCCTTCCTCTGGGAAGAATATTTCAGGGGACGAATGCTAATGTACACTCAAGTGCAATTTTTCCCTTCAACTTTATAACCATTCATGCTAAGATTCCTTTTGTAATCGTGCATTTTTTTTGTGTGTGCAGTGTATATGTGCCTTCGGAACTGAAAACTCCGGAGATAATCTGAAATACATTAATGGCTTAAAAATATTATTATCCTATATGTGGAGTTAGAACTTGAGTGCCATGGATTATTAGCTTCACTTTAAAAATTATTTTTTATACATATGTTGTAATGCGTAGCATTAATCGTAACTTGGAATCATGCATATTTATTTTAAACTTGCATTTTGACTAGAATTCCGTAGTGTGTTCATACACTGCTGGCCACCCAAAATGCAACACCAAGAAGGAAAAGAGATAGCAAAGCCAGATTTACTGGACACATAACAACAGATACAAAGATGAAACGATTGAGTTTACAAGCCCGTGCGACTTGCGGAACACGCAGACATCAATAGTTCGTGTGGCCCACATGGCTGGCAATAACGGCCGCTACACACCGCGGCATCGAACGAAAGAGGCTTTGGATGTGGGCTTGGGGTACGTCGGTCCAGGCTGCTTCCACAAGTTGCCACAGTTCATCAGGCGTAGCCGCGGGTGGTGCTTGCCGTACCCCTCGGTTGCCGATCAGCGACCAGACGTGTTCGATGTGCGACATATCGAGAGAACAGGCGGGCCACGGCAGCAGTGACACCTGGTGAGCCGTGAAGAATTGTTGCACGATGCGTGCCACGTGCGGGTGCGCATTGTCCTGTTGAAACGTGGCCGCTGGCAAGTCCTGCAGGTAATAGAGGACTACAGACTCCAAAACATCGGAAATGTAGCGGTGGCTGTTGAGTGTACCGGCGATGCGTACCAGAGGGGAGCGGGTGTCATATCCAATTGCGCCCCAAACCATAACGCCAGGCGACGGACCGGTATGGCGATGCATAATGCAGGCGTCATAGAGTCTCTCGCCGCGGTGCCGCCATACGCGGATCCTACCATCGTGGTGTTGCAGGCAGAAGCGGGATTCGTCGGAGAAGACAATGTTGTGCCATTCCGTAGTCCAGATGCGGCGTTCAACGGCCCACTGTCGCCGCACTCGCCGGTGATATAACGTCAATGGTAATAGGAGCAATGGGCGCCGTGCGACAAGTCCCCGCTCCTGCAGACGACGTCAAACAGCACGTGCTGACACAGGTTGTTGCGCAACACACCCTAATTCGTGCGCTAACTTTCGTGATGTGGCGATGCGAGTCGTCAATGCCTGCCGCACAACATGCCGGTCCTATCGTTCGGTGATGTGCCGCGGCTGCGGCAATCGCTCACGTCGGTCCGTCTGTCCCTCCTGCACCCACCGAATCCATACTAGCCTCACTGTGGCTAGATGTCGTCCCACACGGGCGCCGATGTCTCGGTACGATAAACCGCTGTCGCGATAAGCCACTATTCGTCCTCTGTCGAACTCCGAAACGTGCTGGAATGACTGCCGTATTCTGCGACGAAGCATCAGGAAGCTTCCCACGCACAGGTCCGGCAACACAACACACCTCCACTACTTACACCCCGCCTTCTGTGCACCCTTCTTATAGTGCTTCTCGGTGGCGTGCCGGGCGCACATGGTTTGCAGATGCCCTGCGATGCTAATCGTTTGCATGTCCTCTCGCGGGCGACTCATGCTGCGAATTTCAGGCCAATCGGATGCTTCCTTCTTGGTGTTGCATTTTGGGTGGCCAGCAGTGTAGTATGTAATGAGAGGCATTTCTCAGTGTAAATTTACGCGACATTCAGGTGTGTTAGCAAGATATAATTTTGATCAGCCCTTTTATTTTATTTCGGTTGGAATGATAACTTTGGCATGGGGAATTCTTTGTTTTCGCTTCCCGAGTTCTGAAATTTCTTTTTCAGCGATTTGTGTTGTTAATGAAGTGAAATTATTGTACTTATAAATTTTCAAGAAATATTAATTTGAGTATTTGCTATCAATTTAATGTGAAAATTAGGATTTCCTGAATCTGCGCCATTTCGTTTTATTTTCTTCTCCGTCAAGAAATATTCCCATGCCGATTTGCAGACAGAAAGGCGCCTGATTAGGAGATAAGAAACTAGTGTTGGCTTCACAATCCGTTTGGTCCAGAAATTTCCCTCGAAAGGTCATCCCAACGACAGATGTTTGGCCCCAGGCGAGCATGGCGGACTTCAAAATTTTGCAAAGTCGCGATGACTGGGATGTTAGTTGGAAAGCGTCATGATGACCCAGCAGTTTTTTCGTTCCTCCCCCTCCCCTCTTTTGCCGATTGCTCTTGAGTTCCGGAGTGAGTGGATTTTTATTCTCCAATCGCGTTGCAGCTTTTGAGTTCGGGAGTCTGACGCATACGCGGAAAAGTTTTGCAAGAGGTTCAGAGGTGAGAGAGTTAAAACACTTGCTATCTGTTTCTCGAGTTGTCAACAGCTAGACCCCGTGATGAGGGTCCATTTCACTGCAAAGGCGTTATGCTGGTAACTTCCCTTGTTTGCACCCTCATATTAATGTGACAGAGGGCGGAAAAAAATCCAACATGCTCCATCGGTCTTGCTGCCTCCACTAATCGCTGATCATGTCACCTCACCCATTTGGAAGCCATCTTGGAAGTAGATCTACAGTTTGTGCCTATCCTGCGGTTTGAAACCAAGAAAAAAAAGCTACTTCGGGAGGAACCAAAAACCCTCTAGCCAAGAAGGATCCTCTTCCCAGATGTTGAAGCAAAAGTCGGTTAAACCCCCAAGAACGACCTTCTCAGTTTCCCCGGATGTGA
Source organism: Macrothele yani (assembly GCA_039090855.1). NCBI lineage: Eukaryota > Metazoa > Arthropoda > Arachnida > Araneae > Macrothelidae > Macrothele > Macrothele yani. The sequence continues at coordinate 76,605,539 of CM077016.1, forward strand.
AGCACTAAAAGATGGGAACAATGCCGATGATCTCTTGACCTCTTCCTAAATCGAACACTGCCCTAAAAAAGAAAAAGAAAGGTATCCGTACTTCATTTTGTCGTTATGGCCGACCAACTCCATTACTTCTGAAATTCAGAGAAACGTTGCTGCCTTACTTGAAAAACAGCGGGGCTAACGCTCAAAATTTATTCGGAAGTGTAATCTTTTTTGTTTGTGAAATATTGTGCATTAGGTCTTAACTTCTGATTGTTATTGAAGTAGTGAGAAAAAAAAGGAATTGGTTGTTTAGACGAGGCGATGCGGCGTCTTAATATTTTTTCATAATTAAACATTTTTCATATCCTGGTCACGGCACCAATTGATATTGTTAAAAAAACTACCACTTATAAAGATAGTTATAATAGTTGTGTAAATTTCAAAATTTTCAAAATTAAAACAACTATTATTAGTATGACTATTAGTGGTAGCTTTTTTAAGCATATCAAAAATAATCAGAAAACAAAACGGAATCCCCCTCCTCCTCCCGGAGCGCCTGGACCAGAAACGTTCCAGTGGTAGACTGGAACAAAACAATTAAAGTTCAAGCCTCAAATCGAGTCATCATCTGTATTGTGTAACTATGCTCTGTAAGAATACCTAATGTTAATCCTCATCAACAAACTTGCCCAACCAGAAGAAATATCATGTGTATGATACAAAGCAATGCGCAAAAAGTTAGTAGCATAAGCAAATAACGATCACATTTTACTGCTGTTTAGTGATGTGGACACATGGATATTAGGGATACATCAGAACGACGTATGTCCGCTTCTCACGGTAATACAAACACTAATACACTCAATCAGGGCTTGAAAAATACCATGTTCGAGATGCCGAGGGCATGTAAATTATTAGCCTGGGCAGGTAAATAAAAAATATAGTTGCCCGGTTCGAGCAACTAAATTTAAAAATAAAAAAAGTTTGGAATCGAATTTCCTATTATAAGAAAACAGACAGTCGTCGCATACACGTTTCATTCCACTGCTAATCACTCGAAGTTGTATTATTGTTACGGCGTGCTACGGAAAGAAGAATATCACTTCTTTAATTATTTTATGCTCTCGGTACAGAAATTTGGAGCAAAACTGCAATTTTGTTTATAATAAGTGACGGGATGCCTGCCTCTGATGGAACTTGCCTCCTGTGTTTAGTGACAAAGGGCGAAAACTTTAACGAAAGGAACATGGCAGAATCACTAAATTTCTCAAATACCAATTTCATCATTATACCATTTCACACCAACTTCAGCATCATTGTCTTACATTTTGAGATACACGCTTTTGTGCATTGAACACTTTGAATACACACCCTTAAAAAGAAAATGCGAAAGTTGTAAAAAACGTTCGTCGTATTTTCTAACATAGGGAGAATAAAAATATACATAGGAGTTCTGATTTATAATCTTAAAAGACAAATTATCCTAGGTATCCAACTTTTACTACCTGGGCAGGTAAATAATTTCTATACATGCTCATTGGGCATGTAACTTTTTAGATATTTTTCAAGCCCTGACTCATGTTCATAAAAAAACAGAATATCTGAAAGTAGTCAATCTACGACTTTGATTTTTACGGGATATGCTAATCAGGCAATATCACGGAAATGTCATTTCGGCGTCATAGGTGCATGCGCGGCTAGGCAAGTCAGATCGCGCAGCGTCACAGACTGCGACGGATATTTCGATGAAAGCTGCTGAAACGGATATTTCCATTCGACAGAAACATTAAAATCGGTGTAACCGATTTGTAGTGGTAGCTGTCGTATGTTAATTGCCCATCCCTCGTGATCCCTCAAAAAGACCACTGGGTGGCATTCACCTCTGGTTTTGCAAAGCCGCCAAAGCTACAATGGGCGCATCTCGCAATACAGTAATTAAACCTCTGAAACACGTAGCTGGCACTCATTTGATTGGCTGGTGGCAATTGTGTCGACAGCCGGCGGCGCATGTGCTTTAAGAATAGCAATACTAAGCGGCTAGCGAGGGGTTTTTTCGATCTGCCAATCTCTCAACTGCATCTGTGAATTTCATTTTGATTGAAATCAAGAGCTCTTTTGTTTTCTGCTTTCAACCAGACTCTGTGAAGCAGCGAATCGTAACTTACGCTGCAAGCATCACTCTGATTTGGCACACTTGTGTGACCTTGGTTTTCTTTTTAACCCATGTGCGGCGGCTTCTCCGACTGGTTGGTCGGAGGGAAGGAATACGGTAGCGTCAGTTCGTAAGAAAAAATGAACTAACGAAATTCACCTTTTTTCCGAGAAAAAATGGTCACCCAGCAGAGCAACAAAGTCATTACTTGTTAATCACGTGTTTACGAGGACCAGAGGACCTAAACCGTGCCACGTAAAGACATCCCACACATGTATGGAACCACCATCAGCTTGTGCAGTGCCTTGTTAACAGCTTGGGTCCATGGCCTCCTGGGCTCTGCGCCGCACCCTACCCCTACCATCAGCTCGTAACAACTGGTAGCGGGACTCATCGGACCACGCCACATGTTGCCAGTCTTCCAGGGTCTAATTACCGTGTTCACGAGCCCAGGTGTGGGGCAGTGTCCGATGTCGTGGTGTTAACAAAGGCACTCTGGTGGGTCTTCTGCTCCCATATCCCATGGACGCTAAATTACTCTGCACTGACCTGACGGATATATCTCTGGTACCTCCTACATTGAATGTGGATGTTTTTAGAGCTAGTGACGCTTCTGTTAGCATGGACAATCCTGGTCAGACGACGCTGGTCACTGTCATTCAGCACCCGTGGTCGGCCACTGCGATGTCCACGGTGGGTGTTCATGGCTTCCATGAGGTATTCTTGGTACACACGTGACACCGTGAATCGAGGAATGCTGAATGTTCGCACAACTTCGGAAATTGAATGTCCCATCCGTGTGGCTCCCGCTACCAAGCCTCGTTCAAACTCCGATAATTCACGTCGGCTTGCCATAACCATACTGGCGATTGTTCAGCAGGGCTCACGGGATTACACCTCGCAACTGATAAAAATCGTGGCCTGTGTCGAAGCCTTTATACGACGGCAGCGCCAGTTAAAAATTTGCATACTGCTATCCCATGACTTTTGGCACTTCAGTGTACTTCATGCCGACTTATAAGCCGAAAAATACGGTAATCGTAAAGAAACTGAATAACTTAATACACGTAACAGAGATAATAGACAGTATGTTCTCACTAACACAGCTAGAGTATAATGAATTCAGCTTCTTCTAATAAGCTTCTTCTAATGCTTGTTGTTTGTTAATTATATCATGAATAAACTTTCTTGCTAGTAGTGTAGTAATAATAATAAACAAGCTTTTAACTGCTAGTAATGTTGTAGTAGTAATTAAGATGAATAAAGTCTTATGCTGGTTGTTAATAATAACAACTAATGAAATAAACCTAACAGCCAGACAGAGGTCTGACAAAACTATGAACTGAGAAAGACGTACTTACTAAGACAATCTTTTATTAGGTAAACTTCTGTTATTTATCCACACTCACTTCATCGGTCACACAAGTACTCGATATGGCTCTCACATATAACGAAGTTCCTCTCACATAAACGAAGATCTCTTTACACACGAAACAAAGCTCTCACCATACAACAACAGCTCTCCCTACGCACATCAACAAAAAGCTCTCTCTGGTATCGTTGAACGCGCCTATTTATACTGGCTACCACCACGTCATGACTTACACTCATTGCCAGATCTCATTCAGCGGGAGAAATAACATCTCGTTCAGTAAGAAGATAATTTACATAGGAAAATAAAATAACCAGAGATAGTAAAAATCAAAAGGAAAGTGAATCTAGAGTATACGTTACAAGAGGATTTATGTAAGCTAACATATACGTATGGTGCAGAGACGTGGACCTTAACTAAAAGAGATATACAAAGACTGCAGACAACTCAAAGAAGCATGGAGAGGTGCATGCTTCGTGTAACCAGGAGAGATAAGAAGAGGAACTCGTGGATCCGAAAAATGACAAGAGTGGAAGACATCATGATCAGAGTTAAATCCCTGAAATGGCAATGGGCTGGACATACTGCCAGAAGGACAGATCATCGATGGACAGCCGAAATTTTAGATTGGATTCCAAGGGACAGGAAAAGACCCAGAAGAAGACCACATGGGAGATGGGTGGATGAAATTCGAAAGTATGCAGGGGTGACATGGAGGAGACTGGCACAAGACAGACCGTTGTGGAGGAAACTTGGGGAGACCTTCGTCCAGCAGTGGATTGATAATGGTTGACAATGATGATGATGATGATATGTATACGAAGTCATAAGGCTTTAAGCAAATGTGATAATTTAATATTATAAAACATCTCCCTGTCCGCGCCCATTTAGCGAGTTAGTAGCAGTGCTTGATTAAATGCGCTGGAATTCGCGTGCATAGTTCAACCTCTGAGGCATTTTGTGCGCAGTGAGTTCTGCATCTTGACGAGTCACTGGATCCGTTAAAGTAAAACTGTGCATCACATGTTTCATAAGTACAAAGATAAACGAGCAGAATTGTGGGTGACGTACTCAAAACCAATTAGGATAGTGGAGATATTGATAATCTCGGAGAGAATGTAGAATGGAAAAGATCTTAGAGAGAAGGCCGAAGGCGAGCTGAAACAGCGATTGAAGGGGAGTTGATAGTGGAGATGCGGTCCAATGATATTCAAATATAGAAAATTTAGTGAGGTGCTGATTCGGAAACGATAAAGTACCAGAAGAAATCAGTAAACAAGTCGCAAACAGTTATTTAAAATGTTAAGTGAGGTACGAACTTGAAAAACATTTACTAGTATTTTGTCTTTACGTTTCTCCTTATTTCTCGACATAATTTCCACCAATGATGATACATTTATTCTATCGCTTTTTCGGTGCGTCGAAACCTGCAGTAAAGAAGTCTTGGGTCTGCCAAAGTCTTCTATTCGTAGAAAGCCAGGGCTCACGTGACACACGCCATCTTCGCAGCGAGCCCATGGATCTCCCTTCCGTTGTACAGGGTAGTCGAAAAATCCTCTAGGGGCTTCGATTGACAACTGTACAAAAACGAAGAAATCTACAGCAAAGCGGTTTGCGGCATTTGAAAGAGTAAATATTCGAGTTTTTAAACCCATCTCTTTCCAACAGATGGCGTTACGTGCTCGTAAATACCGACGCCGACTGCAAAACAACTGAAAATGTCGTCGCGCAGGAGAAAGCAATGTGCGTGCGTTGGTTTTTTGAGACGAAGTCTGTAATTACGGTAGAAAGAAATTACCGTCGGACATATGGGAAGGATCCACCGAGTGATTTCAGTATCAGAGCGTGACAGAAGAAATTCTTGGATACTGGTAGCGTCCTGGATCGGCAAAGAAACTGTGAAGAAACTGTCCTGGACAGTGAAGAAACTGTGCAGAGCATACAGGAAGTTTTCGCTCGCAGTCCTAGCATGTCCACGAGAAGGGCCTCTTTACAACTGAATATTCCACGATCCACATTGATGGGAGTGCTTAACAAACGCCTTAAACTAACCGCATATAAAAGTGCAACTCCCACACCTGATTAAACCGAACGATGGATCTCAGCGCTTTGCATTCGCTCGGGATATGTTGGAGCGACTGGAAGTTGATGAAAGTTTTCTACGTCGTATAATGTTTTCGGGTGAGGCAACCTTTTACGTGCACGAAAAAGTCAACACTCAGAACGTTCGTATATGGGGTAGTGAAACCCCACATTCAGTCAGCGAGCACATCGCGCACAGTACGAAGGTAAATGTTTGGTGTGGCCTCATGCATAATCGTGTAATTGGGCCATTTTTCTTTTCCGAGCCCGCACTGCAAATGAATAATTACCTGGACGTGATTCAGAACTTCGCTGTTTCTCAGCTACAGGATTTGCAACCAAACGTCGTACTGCAACAAGATGGCGCTCCCCATATTGGGGAAACCGTGAGTTTCCCGACAGATGGATTGGAAGAGTTGGTCACATTCCTTGGCCACCCCAGTCCTCGAATATCACTCCTTTAGACTTCTTCCTCTGGGACTATGTCAAGGATATGGCTTACCGGGAAAGATTAAGCAGCTTTCAGGCGCTCAAACAGCGCATTACAGCAGTGTTTGATATAATCGATCATGGCATGTTGGAGCGCACACGGCAGGAAATTGAATACCGACTGGATGTGTTACGTGCCAACAAAGGCGCACATGTAGAGGTGTATTAAGGTAAGATTATAAAACTCGAATATTTACTCTTTCAAATGCCGCAAACCGCATTGCTGTAGATCTGTTCGTTTTTGTACAGTTGTCAATCGAAACCCCTAGGGGATTTTTCGACCACCCTGTAGTTATGCTGAACTACGCAGGAAACCAAATGTTTGAAACAATTTACAGTGACGTCATTTTTTCATGGTATCTTTTTAAGCCATGATGCCAGCTGCTCCTGATTCTTAGGAAATTAAAAAACTTCCTAAGAAGTTTTTAAATTTCCTAAGAATCCTTGAGTACGATAATTACACTGGCGTGCAAAAATTAAGGACGAGACGGTTTTTCGAATGTAACGTCTTGCAGAAGTGCTCCAGATCGACTCAAATCATACCATAAGATCCCCAAGATGTAAGAATATGGGACAAGTGAGCAAAACCGTCCAAACAAGGAATCCAAAGGATACAAAGGCACTTTATTGAAAAGGTAGCTTCGAGCACAACTGGACAGAAGACAGAAACGTCCATGTGACAGGCGGCTGCCAAGAAAAATCCAGTCTTTAGTAGGAGATATGATCACCCCTGACTGCGTTGCAGGATTTACAACGTCTATCCATGCTGAGGACGAGGTTGTCAAGGAGCTGTTGAGGCATCGCGGCCCATTCCTCTTGTAGCGCCAATCGTAGCTGCGGAATCGTTGCTGGCGGCTGGTGACGTGCTGCCAAGCGTCTCCCGAGAAGGTCCCACACGTGTTCGATTGGATATAGGTCCAGGGACCTTGCGGGACAATCCATGCGTTGAATATCTTCACTCTCCAACAGCTCTGAGACAGCCACTGTGCGATGAGGTGTAGCGTTGTCGTCCATAAATAGGAACTCAGGACCTACAGCACCTCTAAACAGACGCACGTGAGGCAGGAGGACCTCGGTACAATAGCGGACACCAGTGACTGAACCTGCTTGGAAGATGTGGAGGTCAGTACTACGGCTACCAAGCATGATACCACCCCAAACAAGAACTCCGCTACCTCCAAACCGGTCCCTTTCGATGATGTTGGAGGTGTGATTGCGTGTTCCCTGCTCTCTCCAGATGTGTACATGTCCAGAATCGCTCGTCAGACTAAATGGCTCTCATCCGTAAAGAGAACTCGACCCCATTGCTGATGTGTCCAGTTCTTGTGTTCCTGGCACCACAGAAACCTCCGTCTCCGATGAGCAGGCGTTCATGGCACGCACCGTACTGGTCGTCGTGCATATAGACCAACTTTGTGCAGCCTCCTGGCCCCGGTAAAGCGCGATAACGGACGTCCAATTGTCTGTTGCATGTGCCTTGCGATTTCTCCCGCTGTCTGCCGTCTGTCTCTTCTCGCCTGTAGGATATACTGGTTGTCCGCCGCCGTGGTTGCTCGTTGACGACCACTGCTAAACTCTCGGACATCTGTTCCTGTCATTTGAAATGCTCTCCAAGCTCGTGAAACGATGCTGTGAGCGATCCCGAACTCCTCGGCCACACTAGTCACACTTCGACTTTCTTCCAACTTCCCAATGACGCGACCTCGGGTAAAGTCATCCAGATGTCGTCTACTGGATTGCCTGTTGGCCATGTCCCACGGTGGCAGCAACTCGACGTCGTTCAAACCGATGCACACCGTGCAATAGCTTTCACCGAATTGCTGAGCGTACACCACCCGTGTGCTTTATACCCTTTCGACACCCCCCTACGTCATGCTGCATATATGCGCATGCCCTACCGAACCAGACCCTAGCCCTACCGAACCAGACCCTAGTCTATCTCCTGAGTGGTCTTTCGGTCCGTTCTGCCTGCTCGTTTCGCTGTTATGCTAATTTCTCCTCTTCGTCCTTAATTTTTGCACACCAGTGTACTACGACAGCCAGGAACACAGCATTTGAAAGGCATCGTTAAAACTGTTAGAAATCTCTAAATAAATAAGATCTATATTAACAATTTTGCCTTTTATATACCGCAGTAAGTCACTCACCAGCTGCACGGAGGTCTACTCTGCATCGAGAAAATCACAGATCGAAGCTACCATTCAACGAATTAAAAACTATTTATTCATGAACTTAAATAGAAACACTTGAATGACAGATGGGCGGATGGGGGTGAGAGGGGTTGGTGGAGGCGTAATATTTGGGGCCTGCCCCGGGCTCAGAAATGTCTAGTTACACCTCTGGTATTAAAAATACCCAAGACTAAAAAGAAGATTCAACGAAATAATACTCTCGACCGACGGCCACAATTAAAACATTAGTAAGTCATAAGGGCTATTTTGACACCTGCTACGCTCACGATTTCGTTCTATGGCTCCTAAAGAACTACAGATTAATTAATTGAGGAAGAGGACCTTTTAAAGTCCTTATTTGACGGTAAGAAAGAACCCGTTGAAACATGGCAAAATATGCTATATAATGGCCACGCCTTCGGCAACATGCACGAAAAACCCATGCTTGCTTTTCAACCACTTATTGCTGCGAATCTACATTCTCCTACTTAACCCAAATCAAGACGCCCTTAAGGTCACAAATGACGGATACCCATCTAGAGGAACAGCTAGAAGTGCGGACCTCCATGTTGCAACCACATGTTCAAATGCTTTCCAACAAAGTCATTAAAAGGTTAGTTAACTTTAGAATTAACATTTTGTTTTTCATTTTTGAAGTTACGTCGTACATAGTAAGATTTTTACAAAATAATGTACGTTTCGGAGTACACTATATTAACAAAAGTCACCGGACACCCCTTCAAGAGCAAATGAACGGATCCGCTGCGTTGTTAAAATGCGCGGTACAGCTGTAAACGGTATAAAAACAAGCCTACAGCTGCAAACGGTATAAAAACAAGCCTACAGCTGAACGCGATCATATCGCACTGTGAGGTTGAGTGAAAATGTCGCAGCGGGAGAGAACGGACTTTGAGAAAAGTAAGATTGTTGGGTGTTATACACTAAAGAGCAATTGAATTAGAGACAGCTGGCGTTATGCAAATGTGGCGCTGTGGGCGGCCCTGTAAACGGAAATGACATGACGTATGCAGCGATCCGACAATATAAGGAGTGATGCGACGAGAATCAGTAAGAGTCGGACGCAGTATGGGTAAGACGAAGGATCTAAGCGCATTTGATCGTCGGCGAATTGTCGGGGTCTGACGAGTGTGTCACTCTATCTCGGAAGTCGTGCAGGCACTGGGATTTTCACGAGCCACTGTGTCACGGGTGCACCGTGAGTACATCGAATCCGGTAAAACCATCCCTGCAAGGGCCAACTGCCGTGGACAACAGCGTGTGGATGAGCGGGGTCATCGTCGGCTAGCTCGCATTGTAACAGCGGATAGATGGAACACAGTGCAAGAAATCGCTCGGCAATTTAACGCTGGTGCACAAAAACGTGTAAGCAGCCACACCATCCAGAACCACCTCCTCGCTATGGGGTACAGAAGCCATCGTCCCACGAGGGTACCGCTACTGACCGCACATCACAGGGTGCAAAGATTAGCATGGGCGCGGGAACATCGCCACTGGACCGTAGACATGTGGAAAAATGTTGCCTGGACTGATGAGTCGAGATTCACGTTGATACATGCGGATGGCAGGATACGATTACGGCACAACCCAGATGAAGCGATGGATCCTTCTTGCCAGTAGGGTACTCTTCAAGCTGGTGAGGGTGGCCTTCTCGTCTGGGGACTGTTTACGTAGACTAAAATGGCACCCCTGGTACGTGTGACATCGTCCCTCACAGGTCAACGTTACCGCGGTATCCTAGACGACCAGTTGCTCCCGTTTGTACGTCTTCAACATCCCACTGGGTACCTCATCCTGCAACAAGACAATGCAGCTCCCGAATTGTATCCGAATGGTTGGATGAAAACTCCACAGACGTGACCTCGCTTCCTTGGCCAGCTAGGTCACCTGACCTCAATCCTATCGAGCACATCTGGGATGCAATCAAGAGAGATGTTCGAGGCTCTGACCTCCCTCCATCAAATCTTCGTGAACTGTGGGAGCTTGTTCAGGGTCGTGAATCCGTATGGCCTCCCAACGCTTCCGGTGTCTTGTCGAGTCCATGCCGAGACGAATCGCCGCCGTCATCAGGGTGAAAGAGTGTGCTACACGTTACTAAAGAGGTATCTCTAATGCAATTGCTCTTCAGTGTATTAGTGGGTTGTCCAGAACAGAAACCGAGAGGAGTTTAAACATACCCAAGTCAACTGTTTTGAATGTACTGAAAAAGTGGAAGGCACATGGCGTGCCTGAAGCAGCAAAACGTACCGGCAGACCAAATAAAATCAGTGTTAGAGGACATCGAAACCTCAGGAGAGTCGTTACAGCTAATCTACGGAGTACTGCACAAGACCTCAGTGTACAGGTGTGTAAAAATGCTAGAACCTCGGTATGTACACGTATCATTCGCAGAGAATTTCCTACCATGGGTTACCGTGGTCGTGTGGCTGCTCATAAGCCTTTCATCTCCACTCGGATTGCTACTCGTCGTTTGGCATGGTGTAAAGAACATTTATCGTGTACCGTCGAGTTATAGAAACGGGTCCTAAGGACTGATGAATCCAGATACACAATTCGTCAGTCTGATGGCCGTGTGTGGGTATGGCGGCACCCATGGGAACGCTATTTACCCAGGGACAGGATTCGAACCTACTACTCTTGGCTCCGGAGTTTCGAGTGTTATCCACTGTACAACACTGGCGAGTGCTCACACTGCTATCTGCCTTTATCTCATGTGGGTCCTGCGGTGCAAGCACGTCACATCTCTTCACCAGAAAGGGGGCCGGGGGCATGGCCCACGAGTCAGCCGGGACCATGTGTTGCTGTAGGTAGTCATCCTATGAAAAACATGCATTTGAGAAATCCCAGACAATTTGGCTTGTGGAACGTAACATCACACTGATTTATTTTTCGAAGCACTGAAGAAGGGATTCTCATTTTTCCTGTCTCGCCGTGTGGAAAGAACATCACATCATTGCGAGAAACGTAACAGTCGGGTCATCTTGGAAATTCGGGCTCCAATATAATGTACAAGTTTGTCCGCTAAGGGCATCGAAGTCGGGTCCCCTCACTCCGGAGTAAGTCGCTCTTCCAACTGAGCTACGCGGACAGAATATCTCCTTGCAGATTTGTCGTCTTGACGCATGTTTTCACTTCTGTAGTACATCACAAATGTCAACAGCAGGTCCTCTAGTTCCCATACACTTTGAGGTGGCGGTGATTTAGCGCGAACCCGCTTTTCCAAGTAGAACCACAAATGTTTGATTGGGTTCATGTCAGGTGAATTTGGAAGCCAAGGCATTAAACAGAAAGTCACGAGTATGTTTCCCGAACCACTCCTTGACGATTCTGGAAGTGTGGCATGGCGCATTATCCTGTTGGGAATGGCCATCCCGAGTGGTGCCCATATGAGTACTTTTAGAAGGGGAAGGGGAAGGGGAGGGGGCTAAGAAAAATCCTTACCTCCTTCAAGGCTGTCAAACTTTTTAGTAAATGTACAAGATACTAAAATACAACAAAAATAATTGATACAATCAATCATTAATATCTTATTATTTTAAAAAATGCTTTAAAAAAAGGTTTCGTCTATTTTAGTGTTTTAAATTTATCAAAATTTGGCTATTCCAACGGGGGGGTCGATACCCCTGACACCCCCTCCCCTATGGGCGCCCTTGGCCATCGCCAGCAGGGAGCACAGCTGCCACGAATGGAAGAAATTGGTCCGCAACGATGTTCAGATACCTGACAGCTCTTAGGCATTGTGCTATTGGGACAAAACATAACACCGCCACCTCCGGCCTGTTTCCGCCCAACCGTGCATCCAAATGCCATAACCTCCGTTGGTAATCGGCGTATCCGCGCTCTTCCGTATACGTGATGCACCAGGAATCAGACCAGGCAACTTTCTTCCAATCATCCACAATCCAGTTTCGATTATCTTGGGCCCATTTCATGCGTGGATGGCGATGACGTGCTGTGAGCATGGGTACACGGCTGGGTCTTCGCTACGCAGGCCCATGCGCAGAAGGCTGCAATGAAGTGTGAGCTGTGACACATTGCCTTGATCACCACTGTTGCAGCTGCGCGTGATTTGTAGCACTGTGGCCTTGCGTTCATGGTGAACAACGCGCGACAGTTTACGCTCCCCTTGGGCATCAATGAGCTGCGGACGTAAGTCCGTCGTTTGGCAACATTTGCACCACTTTTGATACGTGCTCACTACAGGGGACTTCGAACACTCTACTAACTATTCTGACTTCGAACACTCTACTAACCGAAAGCCGGCCCTCAGGTTGTATATATACTGCTCTGTGATCTTCACCTGCGCCACCGTCCGTTCTTCAGGCGCGCTCATTTCTCTAGGCTGGGGGTGGTCATAATGGAATGGATCATCAGTGTATATTGAACAGCAATAGCACGTAACGTGGTCAAACTCTTAAACGAATGGAAAACCTACTCGGTAAAGCGCCTTGTGAACACATAAATTTGTCCGTGATCAAAATCGCACCCCCTCACTCCGGAGTAAGTTGCTCTCCCAACTAAGCTACACGGACGGAATGCACCGCTGCAGATATATCGTCTTGACGCGTGATTATCCTCCGTAGTGCGTCACAACCATTTACGCGTACACACACTTTACTGCCAACGTACTTTAATCACGCTAAAACGGGAAATTAAATAAAGGACTTGACACTAAGAAGAATTCCATTCTTAATGATCATGTGGTTTGGTACGTACCAGAGGAGTGGCTCAGTCTGGTTAGCTGCGTAAGAACTGTAATGGAAATACGTTATGATTTTTAGGACCTGAAGAGAGTGTTAATATTCGCCCATAATAAGCAATATGTCAATATAAAACACAAGCAAATTGAAAAAGAAGTAAGAATTTCACTTGCAGTGACCATGATTTTATTCGAAGAAAAAAAAGAATGGCACCATCGCTAAACTAATAGCAAATACTTAAATTTTAACTCATTTGATGGTAGCAGTTACGATACTCCTTTCCAAAGTAAATATGAAAAAAAAAACAAAAAAAACAATGCGAAACTCCAGCTGAATGAAAAGAGTGGTGTACCAACAGAGAGCTCACAGTTTTTTCATTAGTGAAGAAAAACATTTCCCCCAAATTACAATCTTCGAATGAACTTAAGGCTTTATTTATTTCCTCTTACAGACAGCGTGTCTGGAGTTTAAGGTCATGCGTGCTTCAATCATCAACATCTGCTCATTCCCAGAAGAGATGTTTGATAGTAATCAAACTACATATTCGATTTAAATAAAGCGAAGGAACTTGCCAAACACGGAATGCAGATTTTGTTTTTGAAAGAATACCGAATGCTTTTCGTTCGCAAAAGGTACTTGTTCGTCATTGAATTTGTTTTACCCAGAGCAACAAATGTTTCAGTGACGCCGTTAAGGGTGTGAGGCGCGGCGCGTGCGACCGCACAGGGCCTCGCGCTGGTGGATAAATAAGATAAAATAAAACAAAAGAGAGATAGAAAGAAAAATATTACATTAAGTACACAGACAAAAAGAAAAATCCCACAGTTCAAAACATATGAATTACCATTTTCTTCTCGCCGCTGGAAACTGTGATTGACGGGTGAGAGTGGACATCATGTCGAAACATTCTTTGAGTTTTACCGCCTATCTTGGGATCCACTTTTTGTGGATTTTCCCAAGGTGTTTTTCCAAAGCAAAAACAGTTGTGTGTGTGTGTGAAGTCAACTGGCCGCTGTGTTTGGCGATCTATTAACTTTCTTCGGTTGCTCATTCGTGCTTGTTTTAACCAGGTTCACTTCTCTGCTTCGAATGTAACTAATAAACTTTTTAAGAATAGAGTTTGCGTTAAGTGAGTTGAGTTGAGATGTCTAGAGAACCGGATAAGTTCCGTAAATTCGAATCAGGTTATCAAAAAGCAAAGAAAAGGGGAAGAAGATAAATGTTTTTACGAAGTCAGGAAGGTACCTTCGATGAATTTTTACTGCCTGCAGCTTTTCAGTTTCTGTGGCCAGCAGCTCATCGTTTGCTTCAAATTGCATTGAAGATAAAGAATCCAGTGATATTAAGGTGGATGTGGTTCAAGTCAGAGCAAATGATAACAATGTTGCAAGTGTCTCTGGCCAGCTTACACGAATGTCTGATGTGAAGGAATGTGATTCATCATTTCAAACAAGTGAAGAATTTGTTCTACTGTCAGATCCTGGTGAGTGGCCGCCTGTTTTAAACAACACACGGTTTGATGTAATCTTGCAAAAGGGCCCGATTTGTGTGATAAACTATGATTACCCAAGTGATGACGAAAAGCGTCACTTTTCGCCAGAACACTATAAGCGTATTTTACACTACGGAGAAACAGTAGACAGGAGGTGGTTGTTTTACTCAAAGAAAAAAGATACAAAGTTTTCTGTTTTTGCTGCAAGCAAATTATTCGGAAACACAAATGGGGGCATGTTAGCACATGAAGGGTTTTGCGACTGGAGACATTTAGGGGGAGGGGTTATCATTTTTTTACGCTAAAAGTACCGCTTTTTTTAGTGTTGATTGACGAAATTGTGCAGTCAATTGATTCCAAAGTAGTTACATCTACACTGGCGGAAAGTGAAAAAAACCACCAAGAAGGAGACGTCTGTTACCAACGAAATTTATACAGCATAATAACGGAATACAGAGGATAACGTGATCAAAACATTATGGCAAAATACAGCTGTATTTGCTGGTAAACTGAAAAAACTCATTTCCATGTAACATGGTTAGTACGAGGTTGAACCGCCATGAACTGCGTTACACTGTGCAATTCTGGCATGGAGCCTGTCGTACAGATGTTGGATGTAAGTTTGGGGTATTGAGTTCTTAGCATCCTCAACCTGGACGCGTAAATCGGGAATGGTCATGGCTGGCCGTGGAGACCGGATAAGTCGTTGTCCCATAAAATCCCACACGTGCTCAATGGGGGACAAATCCGGTGAACGTGCAGGCCATGAAAGTTGTCTCACCCCATGAAGTGCATGTTGCGTTGCTCGTGCCGTGTGTCGGCGTGCGTTATCTTGCTGGAAAACACCACGATGGACCAACCTTACAAATGGCACAACAACGGGCTGAATGATGTTGTTGATGTAGGAGGTGCTGTTTAACGTACCCGGTACAAACACTAGTTGTGTACGGGAGTGATAGCTGATCGCTCCCCACCCTGTGTGTCGCTGGCGGATGCAAGAAGGGTGAAGACGCTCCCCTGTGCGTCTGCGAACACGCATACGGCCATCGGAGGTTCCCAAGCAGAATCTGCTTTCATCGCTGAACACGACATATCGCCATTGCGTTCTCCAGTGCAGACGTTGGCGACACCACTGCAGCCGTTCCTTACGGTGGGCTGGAGTCAGAGGTACATTATGCCAGAAGCACACGTGCACGTAGTCCTGCATTCAGTAGACGGTTGCGGATTGTTCGCACAGTCACCTCAGGTGCAACGGCAGCTCGGATTTGCGTCGCAGTGGATGTTCTGCTTGACAACGCCGCTCTTCTTATGCGTCGATCGGTCTGCTCATCAGTCCGTCTGTGACTCCAGGTTCCACGTCTTCTCGTGTGGGAATGTTCCTCGGACCATCTACGCCACCTTCGTACGACCACCGATATTTCCCGTCCAATTCGCTCCGCAGTACGACGATACGACCACCCGGCCTCCCGGGGTCCGACTAGACGACCTCGCTCAAAGTCCGATAACTGCTGAAATCGTACACGTCTTCCATGTCCAGGCATTGCAGCTTCTTCAGGGTCTTCGCACGTGTCCGTACGCCAACGACGGATTACATTCACTTCGCCGTACTCCTTAAATACCACCGACGATAATTTGCATATTATGCCGTGCTGTGGCGTAAGCGCTCACCGGTCGGTCCCGAAATTCACATCACTCCTACGTAAACTCGACCCCATTAACATATTTAAATTTCATGATCGTCCGCCTATTCCTTCTTGGTGTTCTTTTCTCACTTTCCGCCAGTGTATTTATTAACGTTCCAGGTACATGCAAAACAATTTTTAATAAGTTTCATGAAGAATCACTCCTGCAAATTCCCCTCGAACATGTCACTGCGCGAAGATCGGCGGTCACTGGTTGGCATGATTTCTCCACTCCAGGTGATCTGAAACAAAAAACTCGAACTGCGTTTTACTTTATACACAAGTAATTATCGTTTGATGAACCAGAAAAAAATATATATTTGAGGAAATGGTGACTTGTCAAACTCAAATTATCGATTTAGCTCAAAAAATTAACAATGTTTTTGCTATTAAAAAAATATACATAACGTATCGCGTTTCTGGTTGATCAAACGATAAAACGATGTTTGCTGAACATGCACTTTTACATTTGAAGTCGATCCGTCCAATAGTTTTTGAAATATCATGCCAACCATTCGCGATAAAGCTGTTTCGAGAAAAACGCGTTTAAAGTTTCAAGTACAGTTTACGGTGGCATATCGAGCACTTACAGTATTTTAGACATTTGCTCGCTTCTACGCCTTGTAGGAGCCTCTTTTGTAGCCTCGAGGCTGCGCCTCGACGATCTCTGCAGCCGCTGTTGGTCCCGCGCGTTGGTAAATATCTTTGTTTGCTCGCCAATAACAATTCCTGTCGTTGTCATCATTTTCAGGACGGCAGAAAAGCCTTCATTAAAATGCCTTAAAAATCGTACATAAGCTGCCATTTCGATGGTTTTCGAGCCACAGTGAAGATGTTTGGGCGTGAACCGCTAAACAGTAGAATTGAAACTTTCATTGTTGTTTTGAGTGTCACCACCCAAACGCCTTTCTAGCAACTCTCTTGATGACAAATCGTTGTAAATCGGCTTTATAGCATTTTCGACATTTTTATGAAGCGGCGGTTTGTGATTGAATTCATCCAGAGTTTTCTCAGCATCGGCCAGTTGCAACAATTCTGTGACCCCACTGGAAAATAACAGATTTTAACTTGGCCAATTTTGCGAATTTCCACTTGAAATTTGGTACACATATTCTTAACACTTGAAATAATAAAATAATGTAAACAAAAAAATCGATTTTTTTCACACACACACAAAAAAAAAAAAAACCGAACCCTCTTTTCCCTGAAGTCATAGGTTGCAGAGTCATGAAATTTTCCAAAATCACGTAGAATGTATCAAAAGATGGACTGAATGCGAGCTTAGACTTGCGAAAAACCTCACCATTGACGACAGACAAAGGTCACTCAATTTTCAAGAAAAGCAGCATTGGCGCGAAGTCTTGAAACGCATTTTATATGTTACTCAGTATTTGGCTGAACATAATCTTGCATTTAGGGGGTGATAACAACACTCTGTACTCACCCAACAATGGCAATTTTCTTTTGTTGATACAAATGATTGCAAAATTTGACCCTGTTTTACAGTGCATTTAAGACGCATCAAAAATAGCGAAATTCACGATCATTATTTAGGTAGCCAAATTCAGAATGAACTCGTTAATCTAATGGCATCTAAAGTAACAAAATCAAATGTAGACCATGTTAAGAAATCAAAGTACTTTTCAGGTATACTAGATTGCACTCCCGATTTAAGTCATCTGGAGCAAATGTCGTTGGTCGTTAGATTTGTTAATATTTCAGAGGAAAATTTTAAAGTTGAGGAACATTTCATTAAATTTATAGAAACTGTGTCATCTACTGGAAAACACCTCTCTGACCGTCTCTTGGTAGCCCTGGATGAGCTTGGTTTGAACTTAAATGACTGCAGGGGTATGATAACGGCGCTAATATGAAGGGTGTAAATAATGGTGTCCAAGCTCGAATTCTTCAGTTAAATCTTAGAGCATTTCTCATGCCATGTGCATGCCACAATTTAAATTTACTCTTAGGAGACGTGGCCAAATGTTCTGCAAAGGCGATTACTTTTCTTCGCGTAATTGGAAGAAGCTATTCTATATTTGCAGCATCTCCTACTCGATGGAACATTGTGCTCAAATATGTTCCTTATATTATTACTGTTAAGAAGTCCTGTGACATTAGATGGAAAAGCCGTGTAGAAAGTGTTAAACCCATCAGATACCAAGCAAAAGAAGTAAGGGACGCACTTCTTGAAGTTGCGGACACAGTAAATGATCCTAAAATCAAAAGTTGAAACTCGCTCATTGGCAGTACATGAATTTTAGAGTTATTAATTCTTATTGGGTATTGTTATATGGTATGGCATACTCTTTTCTGTAAACAGTGTGAGCAAACCACTTCAATCAGAGAGCATGCAGCTTGACATGACAGAAGATATGCTTCGGGGGGTTATTAAATTTTTGAACCGATTTCGAAATGAAGGCTTCAATTCAGCAATTCTGGCCGCTCGTGAAATTTGTGAACAGTTAGGTGTTGAACCAGAATTTTCTGAGAATAGAGTGGCTAAAAAAAGAAGAATCTTTGATTACGAAGTAGACGATGAGCCCTTGAGAAATACAAAATCTGCAGAAGTCTTCAAAATAGAGTATTTTTATCCTATTATAGATACTGCTTTACAGTATCTAAAATTTCGTTTTGAACAATATAAGAAGTTCAATGACAAGTTTGGATTTTTGTACTGTCTACCGAAAAAGAAACAAATGAATGACGAAGATCTAATGAAATATTGCAAAAACCTGGATTTGACCCTTCGTTCAGGAAATTCCCGCGATATGTGCGTAGAGGAGCTATTCACAGAATTGAAAATAGTCAGAGAACTAGTTCCGGACGACATCAATACTGCCATCCAAGTATTGCAATTTTTAAACGGAATGCGAAATCCCTTCCCTAACGTAGCCATCGCGTACAGAATCATGTTAACTGTGCCGATTACAGTCGCGAGCGCGGAAAGAATGTTTCTCTCGCTTGAAATTAATCAAATCGTATCTGAGGACAAGAATGTCTCAAGAAAGGTTAACTGCAGTCGCTACTTTGTCAATAGATTGCGATGTGGCGTCAAAACTAAATTACGATTATATTATTGAAGATTTTGCTGGACAAAAGGCGAGAAAAGTCTCCTTTGCGTGACAGGTAAAACGTGAAGTTTTCCTTTTACATAGCAGTATATTCATGAAATACGATGAGTGTTTCTCTAACTTTTAAAGGACATTTTCGTAATGTGTTACAATTCACTAGGGAATTCATGTACCTTCAAGAAACGCATATAGCGTATTAAATCCGTTTATTTCTTATGGTGTAGTAATAACAGAGATTCGCCAAGCTTTCACACTCCACTGGGAGGCTTTTTTCAAGGCAACGGTAGACATAAAAATGCAGGGAATCGCAACAGATAAGGAACAAAGATGATTTTTGAAAGTAACGTGAGTAATATCACCAGCATATTTCGTGAAATGGTTTTAGCACGTAATTACACGGTGGGCCCGTCTTTTAATAACGCATGTCAAACCATTGGTAGTTCAGTAGAGATCATGTCAGCACGCTACTTTGTTGGAGAGGATTTCGACAGTTTCCCTGATGGCAGTCTCTTTAAAGTTAGTGTGAGGGGTAATTCTTCTAATATTATTCCATACTGGAGTGGCCGATGAATGCATGACTTCTCTGGCGAGGGCTGTATTCTGCATGTCCTGGTTGACACTTCGCACGTGTTCTTTACATCTAGTGTCCAAGGATCGATTTGCCATTCCGATATATATCTTTTCCGTGTTGTTAAGATGTACCAACGGCATAGCGTACACACCCGCCTTTTCTTTTTACAACTGTCTTTCCTTTCAGCTTGATACTATATGTGATAATGGGGTCGGGGACTTCATTGCTATTGATATTTTGTATTTAGGTAACAAATTCTTTAACCAATATGCAAAGCCTGGGATATATGAGATGGATGCTGCGTACTTCATTGTCTTACTAGGTGATTTTGTTGCTGCTGACATTATACGATTTCTTACAGTTCTATGTATTCTGTCTATTTCATCCCTCTTATATCCAGCCTTTAGACCTTTGCTATAAGTATTTATCAATTTCCTTGTTATTTAGGTAGCCGGGGTGGCATACGTTATATGCTCTATTGAACCATGCTCTAAAAGCAGAAAGTTTGTACTCTTTTGGGCAGTGCGAATCAGGAGGGACAAGGTTCGGTACTGCGGTCGGTTTATAATAAACGTTAAAATCGAAGCTGGAAGTTCTATTTCTTCTGAACGCGACGTCAAGATAATTCAACGTTCCATTCAGTTCAAGCTCCATGGTGAACTTTATCGTATTATGTAGTCTGTTTATCATATGCATGAAATCTTTTAATTCGTCTCAACACTCGGGGTTTCTTGATACACTTTAGAAAGATGAGATCTTCTAGCGGCCTAAGTACTGCTTCAGCAAGTACTGCTGATAGAGGGTAACCCATCGGTGCTCCTTTTGTTTGTTTGTAGATGTCACCATCCAATTTGAAATAGTTGTGGTTAGTAACTAGATTTAAGGCACCGATAATTTTCTTTGTTTGGGTTGGTGTGAATTCACGGGAAGTGACGATTATTTCTTCAAGGTTTCCAACTGCCTCTGGTATAGGTATAAACGGAAATAAAGACACTATGTCGAAACTTCCCATTATAACACTGTCAAATATATTCAACTTTCTTGCGCGCTCCACAAATTCCTTTGTTGACTTGATTACGTAATCGGATTTTTTAAACGTTGAGATAAGAATACAGCTAGGGATTTTTCTAACATGTATGTAGGAGATTTGTTTTTCGCTACTATAGGTCTAAGGGCAGATCCCGGTTTATGATTCTCCAGTCGTCCAAAGACTGGTGGAATTGTAGGGCCCCGAGGAAATTTCGCTGAATTTCTAGTACTTGTAGTTTCCGGTAAATCTTTGTCCCTGGCTAGAGCTTGAACTTTCCGTACTATACTATTCAAAGGATTCTTCGACTGTAGAATTGAGTCTGATTGATCAGCAAATTCTTTAAGTTTTCGAACATAATCAGACCTGTTCATATTGGCAATCTGATTCGACTTGTCTGTTAGGGTAATTGATATTCTAGAATCATTACGAAGGTTCTCTAAAACTTTTTTAATCTGATTGTCACTTTTCTTGATGTTGCTTTTTCCGTTATTCCTCCTTTGAAAATTCACTAGACTGCTTCTAAATTTCGATACCGCTAAACATCTGGTCCTATCACGATCTTCTGCTGGAACTTGGGAAATTATACTTTCTACCTCAGATATTAGCTGCTTAATTTTAGGCTTCGATTGAGGGCAATATTTTGGTCCGCGCTCCAAAACCTTCACTTGTTCTTCTGTCATTTGTACTGTTGATTCGTTTACGAATGGGACTTTATAAATATTGGTTCGGATCTGAGTTGATCGAAGAATCTCCAGCATTTTACTATGCTTTTTACTCAGAATCTCTTCCTCTCTTGAAATTAGGGCATTCACTTTTCGAAGAAGTATGTCAAATAAAATGGGTGGAACTATAGTCTCTAACTCCTGGTATTGTCTGAAAGATCTGTAATGCAATTTCATTACCATAATTCTTTTTCCCCTCAGTAGGTGCGACAGTGTTCTTTGGATTAGCTTTTTCTTGCGTCGCTGGAACCAGTCGTCATTGAACACGGATTTAAATTGTAGAAACTTCGGAATGAGGTGGTCTTCTTTGCAGGATATCAGGAACTCTAGGTTTGCCGTCTCCCTCGCTAACGTTAGTCGGGACTTCCAAAAAAGTTTGAAAATCGACGATTCCATGCCCGGATGTGGCATCGGTAACGTTATTTTTAATACACCACAATATGAATATTCAAGAAACGCATATAGCGTATTAAATCCGTTTATTTCTTATAGTGTAGTAATCACAGAGATTCGCCAAGCTTTCGCACTCCACTGGGGGCTTTTTCAAGGTAACGGTAGTCATAAAAATGCAGGGAATTGCAACAGATACGGAACCAAGATGATTGACAAAAATAAGATATACATCTACGCCTCCTGGCGTAGAAACCATGCATTATTTCAAGAAGAAACTGTTCCTAAAAGGTTTATCGACATGAGTAGTATCGGTCAACAAATGACTTTTTTTGCAATCGAGATTTTAGAAGCTCCTATTTTCCTGCAAATACATCAGAAGCGGAAATTAAGACTTACGCCACCTGGTGGCCAAACCATTTTTTACAAAAGTTTGAAATTATGTGCAAAGGAATTCCCACCAGGAGCTGTATCCGGTGCAGAAAGAATTTTTCAAATCGGAGATTTAGAAGCAGAGATATAGGGGGGAAGCAATTTACCTTTACGCCCCCTAGCAGAAAGTCCATGAATTACTGGAAAATTTTGAAATTATATGAAAAACATGTCACACTGGAGACACTATCCAACGAAGAAAGAATTTTTCGAATCGGACTCCTAGAAGTAGAGATATTGAAAAAAATAAGATATATACCTACGCCCCCTGGCGTAAAAACCATGCATTATTTTAAGAAGAAAATGTTTCTAAAAGGTTTGTCGACATGAGTACTATCGGTCTACAAACGACGTTTTTTTCAATCGAGAATTTAGAAGCTCATATTTCGCTGCAAGTACATCAGAAGCGGAAATTAAGATTTACGCCCCCTGGTGGCCAAACCATTTTTCCAAAAATTAGAAATTATGTGCAAACGATTTTCCATCAGGAGCTGTATCCCGTGCAGAAATAATTTTTCAAATCGGAGATTTAAAAACAGAGATATAGGGGGGAAACGCAATTTACCTTTACGCCCCCTAGCGGAAAATCTATGAATTACTTTAAAATTTTGAAATTATATGAAAATCATGTCACACTGAAAACAATATCCAACAAAGAAATAATTTTTCAAATCGGACTCCTAAAAGTAGAGATATTGACGAAAAAAAGATATACATTTACGCCCCCTGGCGGAGAAACTGTGGAATATTTTAAGAAGAAAATATTCCAAAAAGGTTTATCTATGTGAATGGCATCAGTCCACGAAATAATTTTTTCAATCGATATTTTAGAAGCTCAGATGGCAAATACATCAGAAGCAAAAATTAACACTTACGCCCCCTGGTGGCCAAATATTCTTTACCGAAAATTTGAAATTATATGAAAAAGATTTTCCATCAGGAGGTGCATCCGCTGAAGAAAAAAAAAATTTCAAATCGGAGTTTTAGAAGAAGAATTATCGGGAAAAATGTAATTTACTTTTACGCTCACTAACGGAAAATCTATGCGTAATTTGAAAAAGTAACCACATCTAAAATACTCTTCGATATAAATGGAATCGAAAGATAAAAGAATTTTTTCAATCGGATGCTTAGAAGAAAATATGTGGAATAACACGTATTTTTGAATTCGACATCATCTGCATTTACGCCCTCTAGCGGCGAAATTGTAAATCGTAAACCCCCCCCCAAAAAAAAAAAAAAAACCGAAATGAAGGATCATCATTCGCATATCTCAAGCTTCCCAATACAAAAATAATTTTTCAAATCGGACTGTTAGTTGCCGAGATATTGTGGGTACAGGCGGACGGACGGACGGACAAACCGGTAACATAAGCACAATCTTTTTTTACAAAAGACGTGCCAAAAAGTAGAACTCCAACTATCCGGACTCCAGATATCCGAAACTCCAATTATCCGGATCGCTTGTTCTTCTTTCAAGACCAAGTAAAATTAAGATTTTTGTTTATTTATTTACGTGTTTTTAGTTTTTTCGTTCATTTAATTCATACAAAATGATAATGCAGTACAGAAGATATTTATTTTTTAAACTGTATTACATTTGTTGTTATAAAATAGGATAAACGAAAAAATTAAATTCCCTCACTTTAATTAATAAATAGGTATTTGGCCTACAGAAAAAAGACAACATAATTATCCGGATTTTCCGAATATCCAGATGGGCTGTGGTTCGATTTAATCCGGATAATTGGAGTTCTACTGTACTTTTGCCAATGTCTGTACATCCCTGGTATCCCGATACCTTCGGCAACATGGTGTAGATGAGATTAATTTGGAGAAAACTAAACGACTCGCTTGTTTTATAACACCTTTGTTTCTTTGCATGGGCTCAGGAAGGAACGATTTGCCAACATCTCATAAGTCAACAATGCTAAATTAAGTGGCTGTAGAAAAGGAGTACACGGGTCGTAAAGAGATACTACAAATCAGTAAAGGAAAAGTTAACTTCGTAATTATCTTATTTTAATAATGTTTGTATATCTAACAGTCTCCATATTCTACGCAATCTTGAAACGATATTCAAAGCGAAATTCGTTGACGCTTTTAATGATACTTTACCCTATGGAAATCGACATACTGTTTAAACTGTAACCTAATATGACTGAGTGATTAATTATATATTCAGGGACTG
The DNA here is from genome assembly GCA_039090855.1 of Macrothele yani. Taxonomy (NCBI): domain Eukaryota; kingdom Metazoa; phylum Arthropoda; class Arachnida; order Araneae; family Macrothelidae; genus Macrothele; species Macrothele yani. The sequence goes on from CM077016.1 coordinate 76,630,086, forward strand.
CTTCAAAATGTCGCTTTCTTTGCTGTCACTAAGAAGAAAAATGAAAATTGGGATCATTTAATCTCAAAAATTTTATAATGATCTGCTTTCAAGAAACACGCAGCTCACTTCATTAGCAGAATTAGCATAGGAGTGTGCTTAAATGAATAATTGCAGCTCATTGTTTAAGTAATTAAAGCAACATTTTCCCTCAAACTGAGTTGTTGATTACGTCTTCTAATTCTCGTTAAACCGGAAATTTTATTCACACCAGCTTTCTTTCTGGATTTCGCAGAAATCGTTTGGTAACCGATTGCGAAAAGAATTTCTAGAACTAGATTAAAACATTGCGTAGATTATTTTTTCAGTTTAATTTTGCCAGAAAGAAATTCATGTTCTATTCCATTCCTAATAATTATTAACCGTGAATTTGTTAAAAATACATGTCTTTAGTGATGAACGAAAATTAACAAAACCAATAGCAAACAGTACGCATGAGACATTCTCGGGTATAATGCTCAGTTTTTTTGACCAAAGTCTTAAACCTACTAAGCCAATTTCAAGACTTTATATATACATTGTATATACATATTAAACTGTGCATTTCGTAGTGCTACACCGAAATTCTTCGTATTTCGACTAATATTGGGAATCCGTGTTAAGGGTAAGTAGATTAAGCAATATGTAAATTTCAGCTTTAATTTATCCTCTCTAATTAAAATTCATAATTTACAGGTATGCTGGGATTTTTCCTTAGTAAGGTCGGGATTGTAAATTCTTTCTAGTTTTTTTCTTCCCCCAGATCTACAACCGCAAATCTACCGAGAACGAGCATGCTGTGGAAATATCCAGGTGTTCCAAAAAACCTTCCATTTCTGGAATTCCCAAACTCAAAAAGTCTGGATATTATGCCATGAGGCCAAGAAAGACAGCAACAAGTCGTAAGTTGCAATTATTTCACCTGGCTCCTTGGTATTTTTAGAAGCATGGAAAGTAATAAAACTTCTCCTAGGCGTTTTCCCGACAATACAGCATGTTCGGAAAACATTATCTGGCCAACGGTCAAAAGCAAAGCTTGGCGATAAAAGTGTTCCTCGAGCCATGCCTGGGTAATTTTGACCCAGTAGGGCGGTGCATCGTCGTGCTGAAACCGACCATCGGCAGCAGGATACTCGAAGGCCATGAAAGTGTCTACGTGATCAGCCAGCACATGCTGGTAGCGTTCAGCGGTTAAGGATGTCTCCAGACACACTAAGGGACTTAATGTGTCGCATGAGAAGGCTCCCCAAACATCACAGAACCACGACCGCCTTGAACAGAGCCGACATGCCACGACGGGGCCATGGCCTTATGTTGTCGACGCCACATTCGCAATCTCCGGTCAGCTCAGTACAGCTGCAACCGGGATTCATCTGACCACACGACACGGTGCCACTCCGCATAGGTCAAGTTTTGACGTTCGCGGCACCAAGCGAGGCGTAATTTCAGATGACGTGCATTCAACAGTAGCACACGAGTAGGGCGTCTGCTCCCGTAGCCCAGGACATGCGGCGTGCACCCATACCGTTCGTTATTTGACGCTGCTTGGGTTTCCGACTTTTAATATGGATGCTATTTGAGCTGCAGTCACCAAGCGGTGGGTCTGTACGAGCCTGGATAGCCTACGTCGACCCCTGTCATCAATGGAGTGTGGTCGGCCACCACTTGCTCTCTGAGTGCTGGTACGCCTGTCGATGGTATACTCGCGGTACACCCTTGTGTGACATATACTCTAATTTAACTTCCATTTTTAGTTACTTTTTCATGTAAATATGAGTTCATTCTCTTTTAGTGTTTTTCATCCTTAACGTTAAGTCTTCTCTGTCGCCGAATGTGGTTGGCCACACTTCTGAGGTCAGAAAGTATGACGTATGCATGTGACTGAAGAACAGGAAGAGATATGATATTGAAGCAGCTGCCAAAAGTGTGAAAATGGGGATCTGATGCTGTAATTGTGGAGGCTGTGTTATTTTGAAGTTTGATTTACTTGAAGGGGACGTATTAAGTGTTGTTATATACAGGGTTACATGGAAAGTCCTTGATTGCCGCCCCGGTGGCGCAGTGGTCTAAGGCGTTAGCCTCTGATCATTCGTCCGTAAGGGGTCCGGGTTCGAATCCCGGTCAGGCATGGATGTTGTGTTTGTCTTACGGCACTGGCTCTCTCCCTTCCCTGGAACCAGTGACCCTAAATTAGGGACGGGCGACTGCTTATAGCCCATTGAGTTGCTCACGGTGGTCGTTAAACCTCCAATCAAAAAAAAAAAAAAAAAAAAAAAAGTCCTTGATCAGGCCAATATCTCACGACCTATGGAAGTTAGCGATTTACTTCTTGTGCAGTTGTATAGGAAACCCTCTATGGTGCACACAATAACACCACGACGGATCCCTTCGCCCCTTTGGAGGTGAGGGGGTGTGTATCGCGCCCCCCTTTGCAGATAGGGCAAAAAAGTCAATCACAAACTTGTTCAGCAAGGCAAAAACAGTACAAAAATGCTTTTGTCCCATAACAAAAGATGGAAGGGGACCGGTAATGTGGTCCCAAGGAAATCACAACATCCGGAAGTAACAACCGAGTATTTAGACAGTGCTATTAATACAAGATGTGAATGCATTATAATGTTGAGATTTTATTCGTTTAGAAAATACCGCTTACATGTTTGCTTACTCAAAATGTTGCCCTTCAGCAACGATGCACGCCTGCAAGCGTTCTACGAGCTGATCGTGCATGAGTTGCAGCGTATCCCCATCAACAGAGGCACAGGCGGATGCTATACGCTGTTTAGCGGTGGTGTTGCATACACCTGTGATTAAGATGGCCCCAAAGGTAAAAGTCCAGAGGGCTAAGGTCTGGGGAGTGTGGTGGCCATTGTACGGGACCTCTTGGTCCTATCCATTTCCTGTCAAACACATCGTTTAGCCATCTTAATACGTGTGCGCTCCTATGTGGTGGTGCCCCGTCGTACTGGTACCACGTATCAATAAGTGTTGTAATGGTAGATTGTCCAAGAAATCTGTTACGTCCGTTTGGAGGAGATGTAAACTTCTTTCACAATTCAGAGTTGCGTTGTAAAAAAAGGTACTACAAGCTGGTTCCCCCAAATGCCACACCAAGCGTTGGTGAACTACCTCACTTGATGGTGTGCGTCTCTAGTCCAATAGGGATTTTCCTATGCCCAGTTGTGTACATTATGCGTATTCACAACGCCATCTCGTATGAAGCGTGACTCATCTGTTCATAAAACGTTTGACAGAAACTCTCGGCCCTCTTATAAAGCATTCAACATGACATTACAAAAATCAAGTCTTTTCTCCGCATCTCCAGACCACAGTGCCTGCTGCGAATGAAACGAATATGGATGCGTACGGTTCCTGTGAAAAATGTGTAGTACACGCTGTTGGATTATTCCACTTTCCCGGGCAACTTCGTTTGTGCTGCTGTGGGGATTGTGCAAATACGTATGCTATAATATCCGTGTCGTCCCGTCTTGGCCTGCCTATTTGAAATCTATGCAAATATGCTTTGGACACAACGACTCAGATACCTTTCCGCTCTTTTCGCATTTGGAGAGTCACCTACCATCTTTTGTTAAGGGACAAAAACATTTATGTACTATTTTTGCCTCGCTGAACAAGTTTGTAATTGACTTTTTTACCCTATCTGCAAAGGGGGCGAGGGGACCCCTCATGGTGTTATTGTGTGCGCCATCGGTTTTTTTTATACAACTGCACAAGAAGTAAATCGCTAACTGTTATAGTTCGTGATATATTTGCCTGATGGCGGACTTTATTTGTAACCCTGTATATTTAGCGTTCGGATTTAAAAGTGTTCTGCCTACTAACATTTGTTAATTAGTTCTGAAGTATTAACACCAGTGTGGTTACTTTAAGCTTGTTCGAGTGGTAACCTTCTGCATGAACCGTTTTCATGAGGCTGTGACAGAATAAAGGCAAAGATCTGTAAGTAACTGCACCGACGAGCCATTACATTATGACCATCTACCTAGTAAGCTGTAGGATCCCCTTTACCCCACAAAACAGCGGCCATTCGGCAAGGCACTGATTCGATGAGATGGCGATAGGTATCCTGGGGTATCTGGTACTATACTGTCAACACCAAGTCCTCCAGTTCCCATACATTGAGGGTGGTGGTGATCCAGCGCGAACCCGCTTTTCGAAGTCGAACCACAAATGTTCGACTGGGTTCATGCCACCAGCATGTTCCTCGAACCACTCCTTGACGATTCTGGCAGCGTGGCATGGCGCATTATCCTGTTGGTAATGGCCATCACCAGCAGGGAGCATAGTTGCCATGAATGGGAAACTTGGTCCGCAAGGATGTTCAGATACCTGACAGCTGCCAGGGATTGTTCTATTGGGACAATGGGGCCCTAAAGTGTCCCAAGAAAACATCGCCCATAGCATAAAACCGCCGCCCTTGGCTTGTTTCCGCTTAACAGTGCATCCAGGTGCCATAGCCTCCGTTGGTAATCGCGTATCCGCGCTCGGCCGTCTACGTGATGCACCAAGAATTTTGATTCGTCAGAGCAGTCCACTTTCTTCCAATTATCCACGGTCCAATTTCGATGATCTTGGGCCCATTTTATGCGTTGTTGGCGATGACGTGCAGTGAGCATGGGAATCCAGCTGGGTCTTCCGATGCACAGGCCCATGCGCAGAAGGCTGCGGTGAACTGTAGCACACTGCTTTGATCACCACTGTTGTAGCTGCGGACGACAGATGGCTGGACGACGGTCCGTCGCTTGCCTATCTATGCACCACTTTTGATACGTACTCACTACAGCGGCACGTGAACAACCAACAAGTTGCGCCGTTTCCGAGATCGTAGTTCCGAGGCGCCGTACCATCACAATTTGTCCTTTATCAAACTCCGAACAGTCTATTAACCGAAAACCGGTCCTCGGGTTGTATGTATAATGCTCTGTGAACTTCACCTGCACGATCATTCGGTCTCCAGGGGCGCTCATTTCTCCAGGCTGGGGGTGGTCATAAAGGAATGGCTCATTGGTGTATTTCTTTGGACTTTAATTCCAGTGACTATTGTTTCACTTTAAGTGAAGTATTTAAGAAGAACTGTTTGTATGTAGTGTTCACTGTTCAGTAAGCCATATATGCACGAACATTGCACTTGATATGGTTGCCCTCAGGAACCCTAGGGTTCTTTCCAGTTGGGCGATAGAATGACCTGTTTGCCTTGCGCCGACAATGCGCGCATGATCAAAGTCGCCCAGATCACTACGTTTACCCATGCTCGTCGATTACGATACAATGTTGGGAAGTCGTGCTGTCAGCCTATTTATCGTCTGCGTTCGGTTTGGGTCTGTTCCACTCTGAACGGGGGTGCTCATGTTAACTGCCATTTCCCCTATTTCTAATGTTTTGTCTACTATGTACACGGTCCAGTCACATTATTCTGACCACCAGCAAATATCCAGAGTATCCGCCGTGTGCAGCGCTGACACCAGCTAGACGGGCTGGGAGTGACTCAATAGACGGGCTGGGAGTGACTCAATGAACGGGGTGGGAGTGACTCAATAGACGGGCTGGGAGTGACTCAATAGACGGGCTGGGAGTGACTCAATGGACGGGCTGGGAGTGACTCAATGGACGGGCTGGGAGTGACTCAGTAAGGTGCTGGAAGGTGTTCACAGGTATGTGGAGCCATGCTGACTGCAGTGCATCTGACAGCTGCTGGAGGGTGCGTGGTGGAGGATCCATAGAGCGAACAAAACGATCAAGGTGGTCCCACAGATGCTCAATTGGGTTTAAGTCTGGGGAATTAGGATGTCAGAGAGGTACTTTGAAGTCTTCATCGTGCTCTTCCAACCACTCTTGGACATTTCTAGCTGTGTGACACGTCGCACTGACGTTCTGGAAGATCCCATCCGCCTCAAGGAAGACAATCAGCATGTATGGGTGTACGTGGTCTGCAAGGATGGATTCATAACGAATTCGGTCCATATTGCCTTTCACAGGTATGAGTGGACCCAGGGAATGTCACAAAAACATTCCCCAGAACATAACGCTACCCTCACCAGCTTGTGTTCTTCCAGCAATGGTTGAAGAGTGTTTGTTCTCCGACGTTTCTCGCCTTATACGCCAACGTCCATCCGTTCGATGAAGCAGGAAACGTGATTCATTGGAGAAGACAATCCTTTGCCATTCAGCGAAGGTCCGATTTCGATACTGCCGTGCAAATGTAAGACTTTTCTGCCGATGCACCTTCGTTAGCATAGGTGCAGTGACCATCCGTCTGCATCGGAGTCCCATACGCAGCAGGGTTTGCTGAACTGTCGTTTTAGACATGCACTATATTGACAAAAGTCACCGGACACCTAGAAGAGAAACGCAACATAGAATTTATTGACATACATTAGTATCGTGTCGGTCCACATTTGGCCTTAATGAATGCACTGACCCTTTGAGACATGCTTTTGACAAGGTATTGGAACATAGCGATAGGTATGCGCTTTTCCATTCAGTACATAATGCTGCCGCTGACTGTTGCTTAATTTTGTTTAACTAAAATGTTTTATTTGTAAATATTTTTTAATTAACAAAAGTTTATTGCATAATTAGGCTAATTATGCAATAAGCTTTTGTTTTATAATTAGGGTGGGAGCACGTGTCTCACTAAGAGTATAACGTGCGATGTATCTTTTAATATTAGGTACACAATACCTTTGATATTATATTTGTATATTGCTTAGTAGTAGGCCTTGGTTCCAAACTTCTTATACGGCGCTCCAATTCATCATGGGATTAAGATCAGGTCTGTGTCCTGGCCAGTCCACACACGATACGGAATTATCGTCAAACCACGCCATAAGAATCCTTGCTTTATGGCTCGGTGCATTATCCTGCTGGTACCAACAAGGCTCGGTTCCATAGTATTGCCACAAAGTTGGTAGGGAATAATTGTCCAGAATATCGAGGTAGGCGTGCTGGTTAACAGGTTTGTCCACGATAACCAATGGGCCGGGACCTTACCACGAACAACACCCCCACACGAGTACACTTCCAGCTCCAAGCTTGACCTTAGGAACAGTACACTGTGGTAAATAGCGTTTCCCCGGCTGCTACGATACCCACACACGGCCATCAGACTAATGGATCGTGTATCTGGATTCATCAGTCCATAGACCCGTTTCCATTGATCTACGGTCCACGATAAATGTTCTTTACACCATGCTAAACGACGAGTAGCATTCCGAGTGAAGATTAAAGGCTTATGGAGCAGCCGCACGACCACGGTAACCCATGGAATGGAGTTCTCTGCGAATGGTACGTGTACATACCGAGGTTCCAACATGTTTACTCACCTGTACACTGATGTCTTGTGCAGTACTCCGTCGATTAGCTGTAACGACTCTCCTGAGGCTTCGACGTCCTCTATCACTGATTTTATTTGGTCTGCCGGTACGTAATGCTGCTTCAAGCACGCCATGTGTCTTCCACTTATTTAGTACACTCAAAACAGTTGACTTGGGTATGTTTAAACGTCTCTTGTTTCCTCGTATGGACAACCCACTAATATAACACCCAATAATCTTTCCTTTCTCATAGTCAGTTCTCTCCGCCGCGACATTTTCACTTAACCTCACAGTGCGATATGATCACGGTCAGCTGCAGGCTTGTTTGTATACCGTTTGCAGCTGTACCGCACATCTTAACAACGCAGAGGATCCGTTCATTTGCTTTTGAAGGGGTGTCCGGTGACTTTTGTCAATATAGTGTACTTCCGGTAGTCCTCGGTTCTTTCGGCCAATGAGTTGCTCCACTGTAGCGTATCGATCGGCCCTCACGCACCTTCGAAGCCGGCGTTCACCTCTCGCATCAACTGCACGTGGCGCTCCGCAGTTTCCACATCGCTTATATTCGCAATGGTGCCATTTCTCCAATCACGATATACTTTAACCACAGCAGCACGCCAACAGTTCACAAGCTGTGCTGTTTCAGAAATACTGCCAGCCTTGGCCCGAAAACCGATAATCATCCCTTTTTACAAATCTGATGAATCGTTCCTTTTATCCATGACAGCAAGGAGTGATATGTTTTCAGAATGCCTACATGACACCTTATATACCCTCCAAGCCAACTCCCGACACGTGCCTTGTTTCATTGGCTACGCGGCTGTTGACGTCAGCCGCGTAGCCAATGAAACACTTTGTATATTACTCACTTAATTTGTATATTACTCACTTAATTTTGGGGAAACTTGTTACAGAACCGTTTCATCCAGATCTTCTTAGGCGTAAAGCTTCCGAAAAAAGTTGATCGTTCGACAATACTGGATTTATAAATGATTCCCCGTGGCTTTTATGGCCAAAAAGCGATTCATTTTAAGAAAACGTTTTATTTTTTATTCGTGATACTACTTCTTAAGTGGTAAAACCGGCCGCTGCTTTAAAACTATTTTATTCCGATATTTTGCATTAGTACATTTGTTGGATCGAGTTGCGGAATAGATTCGGGGAATTTTCACTCCAGTTAACTAATCTCGCGTGTGACGAAGATTTTCCTAAAAGCTCCAATGGGGATCAAAATTTGTAAAGAAATGTGTTCCCGTCTTCCTTTCACATCATATCACGTTTCGACTAGGTGGGAAACGCGGATAAAGGCAGTTTTGTTGTAAGCGCAAAACTTGGGCCCAGTATGTAATTTTGTAAACTCGAGACAGTGGCATTTCTTCTACTAGGAAGATGCTTTCTGACAACTGGCTTCAAAAAATCTATTAATAATCTAAGCACGCTTTTCTTCGCTGCCAGCGATTTATTAAAAAGCTGGAATACCGCGGTATTTTATTAAGTGATGCAATGGAAGAAACAAAGCCGAAACTGCTATTTCCATCATCTCGCTGAAATTGGAGGACAACGTAAAGGGAACTGAATGCTATTTTAAATTTAAAACTCTTGACTTTCAAGAACTGAAAAATGTTAAGGATTTTATCAACGGTGGTGGTTGCGCATCGCCATCGTAAGTTCCTGCAATGAAAGCAAAACACTATACACCGATTAGTCATTACATTATGACCACCCCCAGCCTGGAGAAATGATCGCGCCTGGAGACCGAACGGTGGCGCAGGGGAAGTTCACAGAGCAGTATATGTACACTATCTACCAACAAGTAACTGGACACCCCTGCAATCGACGCTATCTGCGGTCCTGATACACGTCACGGCCACCGCCGTTAAATATCGTGTGGGGAAACAACAACGCAACCAGTCGCATGCAAGATGCCACGCAGTTCGGAGCTCTCTGAATTCGAGAAAGATGTATTCGTCGGGTATCGCAGTAATGGCCGATCCATACGTTACATATCCAGCGAGTTGAAGTACCCAAAATCGACAGTGGCCTACGTGATTGGCAAGTGGAAGATGCGAGGTGACTGTCGGAATGTGCCCCAACCCGGCAGACCCACAAAACTGGGAGTTAGAGACCGACGGGTGCTGGCCAGAGAAATTCGGAAGAACCGCACCCAAATCGATGGGCCACATCCGCGAGGAGTTTTAACAGGTATCCGGGAGTGTTCTTTCGATGAATACCATCCGTAAGGAAGCCCATCTGCTCGGTTATCATTGACGTGATGCCGCCCACAAGCCTTTGGTCACCAAGTCTAATAGTGCTGCTTGGCTAACGTGGTGCAAAGAACGTCGACAGTGGACTATTGAACAGTGGAAACAGGTTCTCTGGAGCGACGAATCAAGTTTCACCTTCTACCGTTCAGATGGCAGGGTCTGGGTTTGGCGTCTGCCTGGAGAACGGCTCCTGCCGGAATGCATTGTGCCAACTGTGAAGTTCGGCGGCGGTGGAATTGCGCTATGAGGGTGTTTCTCCTGGTATGGCACGGGGCCCTTAGTCGCAATTCCTGGTAGACTCAACGCAGAGACCTACTGCTCCATTTTGGATGACCATGCGCTTCCTACGTTGTGGCAGTTTTACGGGGTGGACCCATTTTACTTTCAGGATGACAATGCCACCTGTCATGTTGCGAGGTCCACCATGGCTTGGTATGGTGACAGTGGAGTTAATCGAATAGACTGGCCTACGCAGAGCCCGGACCTTAACCCTATCGAGCACCTCTGGGACGAGTTGGAGCGTCGACTTACGGGGTGCCCCCACCGTCCGAAATCGGTGAAGGAACTGACCTGTCTTCTCCAAGCCGAGTGGAAGAAAATACCGCTAGCCGTCGTACAACACCTGGTTGAGAGTATACTCCGGAGGGTCGCAGCTGTAATCTCCGCTCGTGGAGGCTCCAGCAACTATTGAAGGTGAATAAACTTCGTTTTCCTTTGCTATCACAGGTCTCCAATTACTTGCTGGTAGATAGTGTACAATCCGAGGACCAGCTTTTGGTTAGTAGAGTGTTCGGAGTCAGGATGGGAGAAGCTGCCATTTTTTTTATCGGTGTTTGATAAAGGGCAAATTGTGATGGCACGGCGCTTCCGAACTACGATCTCTGAAACGGCGCTGCTTGTGTGTTGTTCACGTGCCTCTGTAGTGAGTGCGTATCAAAAGTGGTGAGCAGATGGACAAAAGACGAACCGTCGTCCAGCCGTGTGTCGTCCGCACGCTCACTGATGCCCGAGGGGAGCGGAGACTGTTGCGCACTGTTCACAGCGACCGCAGGGCCACAGCGCCCCAAATCATCAGCAGCTACAACAGTGGTGATCAGGGCAACGTGTCACAGCACGCAGTTCGACGCAGCCTTCTGCGCATGGGCCTGCGTAGCCGAAGACCTAGCCGGGTTTCCATGCTCACTGCACGTCATCGCCGACAACGCATGAAATGGGCCCCAAGATCATTGAGATCGGATCGTGGACGATTGGTAGAAAGTGGCCTGGTCTGCTGAATCAAGATTCCTGGTGCATTACGTAGACCGAGGGCGGATACGCCGATTACCAACGGAGGCTATGGCACCTGGATGCATTGTAGGGCGGAAACAGGCTGGCAGCGTCGGTGTTATGCTGTGGGCGATGTTTTCTTGGGAAACTTTATGCTTCATTATCACAATAGCACAATCCCTGACAGCTGTCAGGTATCTGAACATCGTTGCGGACCCAGTTCACCCATTCATAGCAACTGTGTTCCCTGTTGGTGATGGCCATTACCAACATGATAATGCGCCCCATGCCACACTGCCAGAATAGTCAAGAAGTGGTTCGAGGAACATGCTGGTGACTTTCTGTTAATGCTCTGGCTTCCAAATCCACCTGATATGAACCCAATAAAACATTTGTGGGGGTTTTTTTTTTATTGGAGGTTTAACGACCACCGTGAGCAACTCAATGGGCTATAAGCAGTCACCCGTCCCTAATTTAGGGTCACTGGTTCCAGGGAGCTGTCAGGTATCTGAACACCGTTGCGGACCAAGTTCACCCATTCATAGCAACTGTGTTCCCTGTTGGTGATGGCCATTACCAACATGATAATGCGCCATGCCACACTGCCAGATTAGTCAAGGAGTGGTTCGAGGAACATGCTGGTGACTTTCTGTTAATGCTCTGGCTCCCAAATCCACCTGATATGAACCCAATAAAACATTTGTGGGTTTTTTTTATTGGAGGTTTAACGACCACCGTGAGCAACTCAATGGGCTATAAGCAGTCACCCGTCCCTAATTTAGGGTCACTGGTTCCAGGGAGCTGTCAGGTATCTGAACATCGTTGCGGACCAAGTTCACCCATTCATAGCAACTGTGTTCCCTGTTGGTGATGGCCATTGCTAACATGATAATGCGCCCCATGCCACACTGCCAGAATAGTCAAGGAGTGGTTCGAGGAACATGCTGGTGACTTTCTGTTAATGCTCTGGCTTCCAAATTCACCTGATATGAACCCAATAAAACATTTGTGGGTTTTTTTTTATTGGAGGTTTAACGACCACCGTGAGCAACTCAATGGGCTATAAGCAGTCACCCGTCCCTAATTTAGGGTCACTGGTTCCAGGGAGCTGTCAGGTATCTGAACATCGTTGCGGACCAAGTTCACCCATTCATAGCAACTGTGTTCCCTGTTGGTGATGGCCATTACCAACATGATAATGCGCCCCATGCCACACTGCCAGAATAGTCAAGGAGTGGTTCGAGGAACATGCTGGTGACTTTCTGTTAATGCTCTGGCTTCCAAATCCACCTGATATGAACCCAATAAAACATTTGTGGGTTTTTTTTATTGGAGGTTTAACGACCACCGTGAGCAACTCAATGGGCTATAAGCAGTCACCCGTCCCTAATTTAGGGTCACTGGTTCCAGGGAGCTGTCAGGTATCTGAACATCGTTGCGGACCAAGTTCACCCATTCATAGCAACTGTGTTCCCTGTTGGTGATGGCCATTACCAACATGATAATGCGCCATGCCACACTGCCAGAATAGTCAAGGAGTGGTTCGAGGAACATGCTGGTGACTTTCTGTTAATGCTCTGGCTCCCAAATCCACCTGATATGAACCCAATAAAACATTTGTGGGTTTTTTTTATTGGAGGTTTAACGACCACCGTGAGCAACTCAATGGGCTATAAGCAGTCACCCGTCCCTAATTTAGGGTCACTGGTTCCAGGGAGCTGTCAGGTATCTGAACACCGTTGCGGACCAAGTTCACCCATTCATAGCAACTGTGTTCCCTGTTGGTGATGGCCATTACCAACATGATAATGCGCCATGCCACACTGCCAGATTAGTCAAGGAGTGGTTCGAGGAACATGCTGGTGACTTTCTGTTAATGCTCTGGCTTCCAAATCCACCTGATATGAACCCAATAAAACATTTGTGGGTTTTTTTTTTTTATTGGAGGTTTAACGACCACCGTGAGCAACTCAATGGGCTATAAGCAGTCACCCGTCCCTAATTTAGGGTCACTGGTTCCAGGGAGCTGTCAGGTATCTGAACATCGTTGCGGACCAAGTTCACCCATTCATAGCAACTGTGTTCCCTGTTGGTGATGGCCATTACCAACATGATAATGCGCCATGCCACACTGCCAGAATAGTCAAGGAGTGGTTCGAGGAACATGCTGGTGACTTTCTGTTAATGCTCTGGCTCCCAAATCCACCTGATATGAACCCAATAAAACATTTGTGGGTTTTTTTTTTATTGGAGGTTTAACGACCACCGTGAGCAACTCAATGGGCTATAAGCAGTCACCCGTCCCTAATTTAGGGTCACTGGTTCCAGGGAGCTGTCAGGTATCTGAACATCGTTGCGGACCAAGTTCACCCATTCATAGCAACTGTGTTCCCTGTTGGTGATGGCCATTACCAAACATGATAATGCGCCATGCCACACTGCCAGAATAGTCAAGGAGTGGTTCGAGCAACATGCTCGTGACTTTCTGTTAATGCTCTGGCTCCCAAATCCACCTGATATGAACCCAATAAAACATTTGTGGGTTTTTTTTTATTGGAGGTTTAACGACCACCGTGAGCAACTCAATGGGCTATAAGCAGTCACCCGTCCCTAATTTAGGGTCACTGGTTCCAGGGAGCTGTCAGGTATCTGAACATCGTTGCGTGACCAAGTTCACCCATTCATAGCAACTGTGTTCCCTGTTGGTGATGGCCATTACCAACATGATAATGCGCCATGCCACACTGCCAGAATAGTCAAGGAGTGGTTCGAGGAACATGCTGGTGACTTTCTGTTAATGCTCTGGCTCCCCAAATCCACCTGATATGAACCCAATAAAACATTTGTGGGTTTTTTTTTTATTGGAGGTTTAACGACCACCGTGAGCAACTCAATGGGCTATAAGCAGTCACCCGTCCCTAATTTAGGGTCACTGGTTCCGGGGAGCTGTCAGGTATCTGAACATCGTTGCGGACCAAGTTCACCCATTCATAGCAACTGTGTTCCCTGTTGGTGATGGCCATTACCAACATGATAATGCGCCATGCCACACTGCCAGAATAGTCAAGGAGTGGTTCGAGGAACATGCTGGTGACTTTCTGTTAATGCTCTGGCTCCCAAATCCACCTGATATGAACCCAATAAAACATTTGTGGGTTTTTTTTTATTGGAGGTTTAACGACCATCGTGAGCAACTCAATGGGCTATAAGCAGTCACCCGTCCCTAATTTAGGGTCACTGGTTCCAGGGAGCTGTCAGGTATCTGAACATCGTTGCGGACCAAGTTCACCCATTCATAGCAACTGTGTTCCCTGTTGGTGATGGCCATTACCAACATGATAGTGCGCCATGCCACACTGCCAGAATAGTCAAGGAGTGGCCTCGAGGAACATGCTGGTGACTTTCTGTTAATGCTCTGGCTCCCAAATCCACCTGATATGAACCCAATAAAACATTTGTGGGTTTTTTTATTGGAGGTTTAACGACCACCGTGAGCAACTCAATGGGCTATAAGCAGTCACCCGTCCCTAATTTAGGGTCACTGGTTCCAGGGAGCTGTCAGGTATCTGAACATCGTTGCGGACCAAGTTCACCCATTCATAGCAACTGTGTTCCCTGTTGGTGATGGCCATTACCAACATGATAATGCGCCCCATGCCACACTGCCAGAATAGTCAAGGAGTGGTTCGAGGAACATGCTGGTGACTTTCTGTTAATGCTCTGGCTCCCAAATCCACCTGATATGAACCCAATAAAACATTTGTGGGTTTTTTTTTATTGGAGGTTTAACGACCACCGTGAGCAACTCAATGGGCTATAAGCAGTCACCCGTCCCTAATTTAGGGTCACTGGTTCCAGGGAGCTGTCAGGTATCTGAACATCGTTGCGGACCAAGTTCACCCATTCATAGCAACTGTGTTCCCTGTTGGTGATGGCCATTACCAACATGATAATGCGCCCCATGCCACACTGCCAGAATAGTCAAGGAGTGGTTCGAGGAACATGCTGGTGACTTTCTGTTAATGCTCTGGCTTCCAAATCCACCTGATATGAACCCAATAAAACATTTGTGGGTTTTTTTTTATTGGAGGTTTAACGACCACCGTGAGCAACTCAATGGGCTATAAGCAGTCACCCGTCCCTAATTTAGGGTCACTGGTTCCAGAGAGCTGTCAGGTATCTGAACATCGTTGCGGACCAAGTTCACCCATTCATAGCAACTGTGTTCCCTGTTGGTGATGGCCATTACCAACATGATAATGCGCCATGCCACACTGCCAGAATAGTCAAGGAGTGGTTCGAGGAACATGCTGGTGACTTTCTGTTAATGCTCTGGCTCCCAAATCCACCTGATATGAACCCAATAAAACATTTGTGGGTTTTTTTTTTATTGGAGGTTTAACGACCATCGTGAGCAACTCAATGGGCTATAAGCAGTCACCCGTCCCTAATTTAGGGTCACTGGTTCCAGGGAGCTGTCAGGTATCTGAACATCGTTGCGGACCAAGTTCACCCATTCATAGCAACTGTGTTCCCTGTTGGTGATGGCCATTACCAACATGATAGTGCGCCATGCCACACTGCCAGAATAGTCAAGGAGTGGTTCGAGGAACATGCTGGTGACTTTCTGTTAATGCTCTGGCTCCCAAATCCACCTGATATGAACCCAATAAAACATTTGTGGGTTTTTTTTATTGGAGGTTTAACGACCACCGTGAGCAACTCAATGGGCTATAAGCAGTCACCCTGTCCCTTAATTTAGGGTCACTGGTTCCAGGAGCTGTCAGGTATCTGAACATCGTTGCGGACCAAGTTCACCCATTCATAGCAACTGTGTTCCCTGTTGGTGATGGCCATTACCAACATGATAATGCGCCCCATGCCACACTGCCAGAATAGTCAAGGAGTGGTTCGAGGAACATGCTGGTGACTTTCTGTTAATGCTCTGGCTCCCAAATCCACCTGATATGAACCCAATAAAACATTTGTGGGTTTTTTTTTATTGGAGGTTTAACGACTACCGTGAGCAACTCAATGGGCTATAAGCAGTCACCCGTCCCTAATTTAGGGTCACTGGTTCCAGGGAGCTGTCAGGTATCTGAACATCGTTGCGACCAAGTTCACCCATTCATAGCAACTGTGTTCCCTGTTGGTGATGGCCATTACCAACATGATAATGCGCCCCATGCCACACTGCCAGAATAGTCAAGGAGTGGTTCGAGGAACATGCTGGTGACTTTCTGTTAATGCTCTGGCTTCCAAATCCACCTGATATGAACCCAATAAAACATTTGTGGGTTTTTTTTATTGGAGGTTTAACGACCACCGTGAGCAACTCAATGGGCTATAAGCAGTCACCCGTCCCTAATTTAGG
The DNA here is from genome assembly GCA_039090855.1 of Macrothele yani. NCBI lineage: Eukaryota > Metazoa > Arthropoda > Arachnida > Araneae > Macrothelidae > Macrothele > Macrothele yani. The sequence continues at coordinate 76,646,339 of CM077016.1, forward strand.
GTCACTGGTTCCAGAGAGCTGTCAGGTATCTGAACATCGTTGCGGACCAAGTTCACCCATTCATAGCAACTGTGTTCCCTGTTGGTGATGGCCATTACCAACATGATAATGCGCCATGCCACACTGCCAGAATAGTCAAGGAGTGGTTCGAGGAACATGCTGGTGACTTTCTGTTAATGCTCTGGCTCCCAAATCCACCTGATATGAACCCAATAAAACATTTGTGGTTTTTTTTTATTGGAGGTTTAACGACCACCGTGAGCAACTCAATGGGCTATAAGCAGTCACCCGTCCCTAATTTAGGGTCACTGGTTCCAGGGAGCTGTCAGGTATCTGAACATCGTTGCGGACCAAGTTCACCCATTCATAGCAACTGTGTTCCCTGTTGGTGATGGCCATTACCAACATGATAATGCGCCATGCCACACTGCCAGAATAGTCAAGGAGTGGTTCGAGGAACATGCTGGTGACTTTCTGTTAATGCTCTGGCTCCCAAATCCACCTGATATGAACCCAATAAAACATTTGTGGGTTTTTTTTTTTTTATTGGAGGTTTAACGACCACCGTGAGCAACTCAATGGGCTATAAGCAGTCACCTGTCCCTAATTTAGGGTCACTGGTTCCGGGGAGCTGTCAGGTATCTGAACATCGTTGCGGACCAAGTTCACCCATTCATAGCAACTGTGTTCCCTGTTGGTGATGGCCATTACCAACATGATAATGCGCCATGCCACACTGCCAGAATAGTCAAGGAGTGGTTCGAGCAACATGCTCGTGACTTTCTGTTAATGCTCTGGCTCCCAAATCCACCTGATATGAACCCAATAAAACATTTGTGGGTTTTTTTTTATTGGAGGTTTAACGACCACCGTGAGCAACTCAATGGGCTATAAGCAGTCACCCGTCCCTAATTTAGGGTAACTGGTTCCAGGGAGCTGTAAGGTATCTGAACATTGTTGCGGACCAAGTTCACCCATTCATAGCAACTGTGTTCCCTGTTGGTGATGGCCATTACCAACATGATAATGCGCCCCATGCCACACTGCCAGAATAGTCAAGGAGTGGTTCGAGGAACATGCTGGTGACTTTCTGTTAATGCTCTGGCTTCCAATCCACCTGATATGAACCCAATAAAACATTTGTGGGTTTTTTTTTATTGGAGGTTTAACGACCACCGTGAGCAACTCAATGGGCTATAAGCAGTCACCCTGTCCCTAATTTAGGGTCACTGGTTCCAGGGAGCTGTCAGGTATCTGAACATCGTTGCGGACCAAGTTCACCCATTCATAGCAACTGTGTTCCCTGTTGGTGATGGCCATTACCAACATGATAATGCGCCATGCCACACTGCCAGAATAGTCAAGGAGTGGTTCGAGGAACATGCTGGTGACTTTCTGTTAATGCTCTGGCTCCCAAATCCACCTGATATGAACCCAATAAAACATTTGTGGGTTTTTTTTTATTGGAGGTTTAACGACCATCGTGAGCAACTCAATGGGCTATAAGCAGTCACCCGTCCCTAATTTAGGGTCACTGGTTCCAGGGAGCTGTCAGGTATCTGAACATCGTTGCGGACCAAGTTCACCCATTCATAGCAACTGTGTTCCCTGTTGGTGATGGCCATTACCAACATGATAGTGCGCCATGCCACACTGCCAGAATAGTCAAGGAGTGGTTCGAGGAACATGCTGGTGACTTTCTGTTAATGCTCTGGCTCCCAAATCCACCTGATATGAACCCAATAAAACATTTGTGGTTTTTTTTTATTGGAGGTTTAACGACCACCGTGAGCAACTCAATGGGCTATAAGCAGTCACCCGTCCCTAATTTAGGGTCACTGGTTCCAGGAGCTGTCAGGTATCTGAACATCGTTGCGGACCAAGTTCACCCATTCATAGCAACTGTGTTCCCTGTTGGTGATGGCCATTACCAACATGATAATGCGCCATGCCACACTGCCAGAATAGTCAAGGAGTGGTTCGAGGAACATGCTGGTGACTTTCTGTTAATGCTCTGGCTCCCAAATCCACCTGATATGAACCCAATAAAACATTTGTGGGTTTTTTTTTTATTGGAGGTTTAACGACCACCGTGAGCAACTCAATGGGCTATAAGCAGTCACCCGTCCCTAATTTAGGGTCACTGGTTCCGGGAGCTGTCAGGTATCTGAACATCGTTGCGGACCAAGTTCACCCATTCATAGCAACTGTGTTCCCTGTTGGTGATGGCCATTACCAACATGATAATGCGCCATGCCACACTGCCAGAATAGTCAAGGAGTGGTTCGAGCAACATGCTCGTGACTTTCTGTTAATGCTCTGGCTCCCAAATCCACCTGATATGAACCCAATAAAACATTTGTGGGTTTTTTTTTATTGGAGGTTTAACGACCACCGTGAGCAACTCAATGGGTTATAAGCAGTCACCCGTCCCTAATTTAGGGTAACTGGTTCCAGGGAGCTGTAAGGTATCTGAACATTGTTGTGACCAAGTTCACCCATTCATAGCAACTGTGTTCCCTGTTGGTGATGGCCATTACCAACATGATAATGCGCCCCATGCCACACTGCCAGAATAGTCAAGGAGTGGTTCGAGGAACATGCTGGTGACTTTCTGTTAATGCTCTGGCTTCCAAATCCACCTGATATGAACCCAATAAAACATTTGTGGGTTTTTTTTTATTGGAGGTTTAACGACCACCGTGAGCAACTCAATGGGCTATAAGCAGTCACCCGTCCCTAATTTAGGGTCACTGGTTCCAGGGAGCTGTCAGGTATCTGAACATCGTTGCGGACCAAGTTCACCCATTCATAGCAACTGTGTTCCCTGTTGGTGATGGCCATTACCAACATGATAATGCGCCATGCCACACTGCCAGAATAGTCAAGGAGTGGTTCGAGGAACATGCTGGTGACTTTCTGTTAATGCTCTGGCTCCCAAATCCACCTGATATGAACCCAATAAAACATTTGTGGGTTTTTTTTTATTGGAGGTTTAACGACCATCGTGAGCAACTCAATGGGCTATAAGCAGTCACCCGTCCCTAATTTAGGGTCACTGGTTCCAGGGAGCTGTCAGGTATCTGAACATCGTTGCGGACCAAGTTCACCCATTCATAGCAACTGTGTTCCCTGTTGGTGATGGCCATTACCAACATGATAGTGCGCCATGCCACACTGCCAGAATAGTCAAGGAGTGGTTCGAGGAACATGCTGGTGACTTTCTGTTAATGCTCTGGCTCCCAAATCCACCTGATATGAACCCAATAAAACATTTGTGGGTTTTTTTATTGGAGGTTTAACGACCACCGTGAGCAACTCAATGGGCTATAAGCAGTCACCCGTCCCTAATTTAGGGTCACTGGTTCCAGGGAGCTGTCAGGTATCTGAACATCGTTGCGGACCAAGTTCACCCATTCATAGCAACTGTGTTCCCTGTTGGTGATGGCCATTACCAACATGATAATGCGCCCCATGCCACACTGCCAGAATAGTCAAGGAGTGGTTCGAGGAACATGCTGGTGACTTTCTGTTAATGCTCTGGCTCCCAAATCCACCTGATATGAACCCAATAAAACATTTGTGGGTTTTTTTTTATTGGAGGTTTAACGACCACCGTGAGCAACTCAATGGGCTATAAGCAGTCACCCGTCCCTAATTTAGGGTCACTGGTTCCAGGGAGCTGTCAGGTATCTGAACATCGTTGCGGACCAAGTTCACCCATTCATAGCAACTGTGTTCCCTGTTGGTGATGGCCATTACCAACATGATAATGCGCCCCATGCCACACTGCCAGAATAGTCAAGGAGTGGTTCGAGGAACATGCTGGTGACTTTCTGTTAATGCTCTGGCTTCCAAATCCACCTGATATGAACCCAATAAAACATTTGTGGGTTTTTATTGGAGGTTTAACGACCACCGTGAGCAACTCAATGGGCTATAAGCAGTCACCCGTCCCTAATTTAGGGTCACTGGTTCCAGAGAGCTGTCAGGTATCTGAACATCGTTGCGGACCAAGTTCACCCATTCATAGCAACTGTGTTCCCTGTTGGTGATGGCCATTACCAACATGATAATGCGCCATGCCACACTGCCAGAATAGTCAAGGAGTGGTTCGAGGAACATGCTGGTGACTTTCTGTTAATGCTCTGGCTCCCAAATCCACCTGATATGAACCCAATAAAACATTTGTGGGTTTTTTTTTTATTGGAGGTTTAACGACCATCGTGAGCAACTCAATGGGCTATAAGCAGTCACCCGTCCCTAATTTAGGGTCACTGGTTCCAGGGAGCTGTCAGGTATCTGAACATCGTTGCGGACCAAGTTCACCCATTCATAGCAACTGTGTTCCCTGTTGGTGATGGCCATTACCAACATGATAGTGCGCCATGCCACACTGCCAGAATAGTCAAGGAGTGGTTCGAGGAACATGCTGGTGACTTTCTGTTAATGCTCTGGCTCCCAAATCCACCTGATATGAACCCAATAAAACATTTGTGGGTTTTTTTTTATTGGAGGTTTAACGACCACCGTGAGCAACTCAATGGGCTATAAGCAGTCACCCGTCCCTAATTTAGGGTCACTGGTTCCAGGGAGCTGTCAGGTATCTGAACATCGTTGCGGACCAAGTTCACCCATTCATAGCAACTGTGTTCCCTGTTGGTGATGGCCATTACCAACATGATAATGCGCCCCATGCCACACTGCCAGAATAGTCAAGGAGTGGTTCGAGGAACATGCTGGTGACTTTCTGTTAATGCTCTGGCTCCCAAATCCACCTGATATGAACCCAATAAAACATTTGTGGTTTTTTTTTTATTGGAGGTTTAACGACCACCGTGAGCAACTCAATGGGCTATAAGCAGTCACCCGTCCCTAATTTAGGGTCACTGGTTCCAGGGAGCTGTCAGGTATCTGAACATCGTTGCGGACCAAGTTCACCCATTCATAGCAACTGTGTTCCCTGTTGGTGATGGCCATTACCAATATGATAATGCGCCCCATGCCACACTGCCAGAATAGTCAAGGAGTGGTTCGAGGAACATGCTGGTGACTTTCTGTTAATGCTCTGGCTTCCAAATCCACCTGATATGAACCCAATAAAACATTTGTGGGTTTTTTTTTATTGGAGGTTTAACGACCACCGTGAGCAACTCAATGGGCTATAAGCAGTCACCCGTCCCTAATTTAGGGTCACTGGTTCCAGAGAGCTGTCAGGTATCTGAACATCGTTGCGGACCAAGTTCACCCATTCATAGCAACTGTGTTCCCTGTTGGTGATGGCCATTACCAACATGATAATGCGCCATGCCACACTGCCAGAATAGTCAAGGAGTGGTTCGAGGAACATGCTGGTGACTTTCTGTTAATGCTCTGGCTCCCAAATCCACCTGATATGAACCCAATAAAACATTTGTGGTTTTTTTTTTATTGGATTTTTAACGACCACCGTGAGCAACTCAATGGGCTATAAGCAGTCACCCGTCCCTAATTTAGGGTCACTGGTTCCAGGGAGCTGTCAGGTATCTGAACATCGTTGCGGACCAAGTTCACCCATTCATAGCAACTGTGTTCCCTGTTGGTGATGGCCATTACCAACATGATAATGCGCCCCATGCCACACTGCCAGAATAGTCAAGGAGTGGTTCGAGGAACATGCTGGTGACTTTCTGTTAATGCTCTGGCTCCCAAATCCACCTGATATGAACCCAATAAAACATTTGTGGGTTTTTTTTTTATTGGAGGTTTAACGACCACCGTGAGCAACTCAATGGGCTATAAGCAGTCACCCGTCCCTAATTTAGGGTCACTGGTTCCAGGGAGCTGTCAGGTATCTGAACATCGTTGCGGACCAAGTTCACCCATTCATAGCAACTGTGTTCCCTGTTGGTGATGGCCATTACCAACATGATAATGCGCCATGCCACACTGCCAGAATAGTCAAGGAGTGGTTCGAGCAACATGCTCGTGACTTTCTGTTAATGCTCTGGCTCCCAAATCCACCTGATATGAACCCAATAAAACATTTGTGGGTTTTTTTTTATTGGAGGTTTAACGACCACCGTGAGCAACTCAATGGGCTATAAGCAGTCACCCGTCCCTAATTTAGGGTCACTGGTTCCAGGGAGCTGTCAGGTATCTGAACATCGTTGCGGACCAAGTTCACCCATTCATAGCAACTGTGTTCCCTGTTGGTGATGGCCATTACCAACATGATAATGCGCCATGCCACACTGCCAGAATAGTCAAGGAGTGGTTCGAGGAACATGCTGGTGACTTTCTGTTAATGCTCTGGCTCCCAAATCCACCTGATATGAACCCAATAAAACATTTGTGGGTTTTTTTTATTGGAGGTTTAACGACCACCGTGAGCAACTCAATGGGCTATAAGCAGTCACCCGTCCCTAATTTAGGGTCACTGGTTCCAGGGAGCTGTCAGGTATCTGAACATCGTTGCGGACCAAGTTCACCCATTCATAGCAACTGTGTTCCCTGTTGGTGATGGCCATTACCAACATGATAATGCGCCATGCCACACTGCCAGAATAGTCAAGGAGTGGTTCGAGCAACATGCTCGTGACTTTCTGTTAATGCTCTGGCTCCCAAATCCACCTGATATGAACCCAATAAAACATTTGTGGGTTTTTTTTTATTGGAGGTTTAACGACCACCGTGAGCAACTCAATGGGCTATAAGCAGTCACCCGTCCCTAATTTAGGGTCACTGGTTCCAGGGAGCTGTCAGGTATCTGAACATCGTTGCGGACCAAGTTCACCCATTCATAGCAACTGTGTTCCCTGTTGGTGATGGCCATTACCAACATGATAATGCGCCCCATGCCACACTGCCAGAATAGTCAAGGAGTGGTTCGAGGAACATGCTGGTGACTTTCTGTTAATGCTCTGGCTTCCAAATCCACCTGATATGAACCCAATAAAACATTTGTGGGTTTTTTTTTATTGGAGGTTTAACGACCACCGTGAGCAACTCAATGGGCTATAAGCAGTCACCCGTCCCTAATTTAGGGTCACTGGTTCCAGGGAGCTGTCAGGTATCTGAACATCGTTGCGGACCAAGTTCACCCATTCATAGCAACTGTGTTCCCTGTTGGTGATGGCCATTACCAACATGATAATGCGCCATGCCACACTGCCAGAATAGTCAAGGAGTGGTTCGAGGAACATGCTGGTGACTTTCTGTTAATGCTCTGGCTCCCAAATCCACCTGATATGAACCCAATAAAACATTTGTGGGTTTTTTTTTATTGGAGGTTTAACGACCATCGTGAGCAACTCAATGGGCTATAAGCAGTCACCCGTCCCTAATTTAGGGTCACTGGTTCCAGGGAGCTGTCAGGTATCTGAACATCGTTGCGGACCAAGTTCACCCATTCATAGCAACTGTGTTCCCTGTTGGTGATGGCCATTATCAACATGATAGTGCGCCATGCCACACTGCCAGAATAGTCAAGGAGTGGTTCGAGGAACATGCTGGTGACTTTCTGTTAATGCTCTGGCTCCCAAATCCACCTGATACGAACCCAATAAAACATTTGTGGGTTTTTTTTTTTATTGGAGGTTTAACGACCACCGTGAGCAACTCAATGGGCTATAAGCAGTCACCTGTCCCTAATTTAGGGTCACTGGTTCCAGGAGCTGTCAGGTATCTGAACATCGTTGCGGACCAAGTTCACCCATTCAGAGCAACTGTGTTCCCTGTTGGTGATGGCCATTACCAACATGATAATGCGCCCCATGCCACACTGCCAGAATAGTCAAGGAGTGGTTTGAGGAACATGCTGGTGACTTTCTGTTAATGCTCTGGCTCCCAAATCCACCTGATATGAACCCAATAAAACATTTGTGGGTTTTTTTTTATTGGAGGTTTAACGACCACCGTGAGCAACTCAATGGGCTATAAGCAGTCACCGTCCCTAATTTAGGGTCACTGGTTCCAGGGAGCTGTCAGGTATCTGAACATCGTTGCGGACCAAGTTCACCCATTCATAGCAACTGTGTTCCCTGTTGGTGATGGCCATTACCAACATGATAATGCGCCCCATGCCACACTGCCAGAATAGTCAAGGAGTGGTTCGAGGAACATGCTGGTGACTTTCTGTTAATGCTCTGGCTTCCAAATCCACCTGATATGAACCCAATAAAACATTTGTGGGTTTTTTTTATTGGAGGTTTAACGACCACCGTGAGCAACTCAATGGGCTATAAGCAGTCACCCGTCCCTAATTTAGGGTCACTGGTTCCAGAGAGCTGTCAGGTATCTGAACATCGTTGCGGACCAAGTTCACCCATTCATAGCAACTGTGTTCCCTGTTGGTGATGGCCATTACCAACATGATAATGCGCCATGCCACACTGCCAGAATAGTCAAGGAGTGGTTCGAGGAACATGCTGGTGACTTTCTGTTAATGCTCTGGCTCCCAAATCCACCTGATATGAACCCAATAAAACATTTGTGGGTTTTTTTTTTTTATTGGAGGTTTAACGACCATCGTGAGCAACTCAATGGGCTATAAGCAGTCACCCGTCCCTAATTTAGGGTCACTGGTTCCAGGGAGCTGTCAGGTATCTGAACATCGTTGCGGACCAAGTTCACCCATTCATAGCAACTGTGTTCCCTGTTGGTGATGGCCATTACCAACATGATAGTGCCATGCCACACTGCCAGAATAGTCAAGGAGTGGTTCGAGGAACATGCTGGTGACTTTCTGTTAATGCTCTGGCTCCCAAATCCACCTGATATGAACCCAATAAAACATTTGTGGGTTTTTTTTTTATTGGAGGTTTAACGACCACCGTGAGCAACTCAATGGGCTATAAGCAGTCACCCGTCCCTAATTTAGGGTCACTGGTTCCAGGGAGCTGTCAGGTATCTGAACATCGTTGCGGACCAAGTTCACCCATTCATAGCAACTGTGTTCCCTGTTGGTGATGGCCATTACCAACATGATAATGCGCCCCATGCCACACTGCCAGAATAGTCAAGGAGTGGTTCGAGGAACATGCTGGTGACTTTCTGTTAATGCTCTGGCTCCCAAATCCACCTGATATGAACCCAATAAAACATTTGTGGTTTTTTTTTTTTATTGGAGGTTTAACGACCACCGTGAGCAACTCAATGGGCTATAAGCAGTCACCCGTCCCTAATTTAGGGTCACTGGTTCCAGGGAGCTGTCAGGTATCTGAACATCGTTGCGGACCAAGTTCACCCATTCATAGCAACTGTGTTCCCTGTTGGTGATGGCCATTACCAACATGATAATGCGCCCCATGCCACACTGCCAGAATAGTCAAGGAGTGGTTCGAGGAACATGCTGGTGACTTTCTGTTAATGCTCTGGCTCCCAAATCCACCTGATACGAACCCAATAAAACATTTGTGGGTTTTTTTTTTATTGGAGGTTTAACGACCACCGTGAGCAACTCAATGGGCTATAAGCAGTCACCCGTCCCTAATTTAGGGTCACTGGTTCCAGGGAGCTGTCAGGTATCTGAACATCGTTGCGGACCAAGTTCACCCATTCATAGCAACTGTGTTCCCTGTTGGTGATGGCCATTACCAACATGATAATGCGCCCCATGCCACACTGCCAGAATAGTCAAGGAGTGGTTTGAGGAACATGCTGGTGACTTTCTGTTAATGCTCTGGCTCCCAAATCCACCTGATATGAACCCAATAAAACATTTGTGGGTTTTTTTATTGGAGGTTTAACGACCACCGTGAGCAACTCAATGGGCTATAAGCAGTCACCCGTCCCTAATTTAGGGTCACTGGTTCCAGGGAGCTGTCAGGTATCTGAACATCGTTGCGGACCAAGTTCACCCATTCATAGCAACTGTGTTCCCTGTTGGTGATGGCCATTACCAACATGATAATGCGCCCCATGCCACACTGCCAGAATAGTCAAGGAGTGGTTCGAGGAACATGCTGGTGACTTTCTGTTAATGCTCTGGCTTCCAAATCCACCTGATATGAACCCAATAAAACATTTGTGGGTTTTTTTATTGGAGGTTTAACGACCACCGTGAGCAACTCAATGGGCTATAAGCAGTCACCCGTCCCTAATTTAGGGTCACTGGTTCCAGAGAGCTGTCAGGTATCTGAACATCGTTGCGGACCAAGTTCACCCATTCATAGCAACTGTGTTCCCTGTTGGTGATGGCCATTACCAACATGATAATGCGCCATGCCACACTGCCAGAATAGTCAAGGAGTGGTTCGAGGAACATGCTGGTGACTTTCTGTTAATGCTCTGGCTCCCAAATCCACCTGATATGAACCCAATAAAACATTTGTGGGTTTTTTTTTATTGGAGGTTTAACGACCACCGTGAGCAACTCAATGGGCTATAAGCAGTCACCCGTCCCTAATTTAGGGTCACTGGTTCCAGGGAGCTGTCAGGTATCTGAACATCGTTGCGGACCAAGTTCACCCATTCATAGCAACTGTGTTCCCTGTTGGTGATGGTCATTACCAACATGATAATGCGCCCCATGCCACACTGCCAGAATAGTCAAGGAGTGGTTCGAGGAACATGCTGGTGACTTTCTGTTAATGCTCTGGCTCCCAAATCCACCTGATATGAACCCAATAAAACATTTGTGGTTTTTTTTTATTGGAGGTTTAACGACCACCGTGAGCAACTCAATGGGCTATAAGCAGTCACCCGTCCCTAATTTAGGGTCACTGGTTCCAGGGAGCTGTCAGGTATCTGAACATCGTTGCGGACCAAGTTCACCCATTCATAGCAACTGTGTTCCCTGTTGGTGATGGCCATTACCAACATGATAATGCGCCCCATGCCACACTGCCAGAATAGTCAAGGAGTGGTTCGAGGAACATGCTGGTGACTTTCTGTTAATGCTCTGGCTTCCAAATCCACCTGATATGAACCCAATAAAACATTTGTGGGTTTTTTTTTTATTGGAGGTTTAACGACCACCGTGAGCAACTCAATGGGCTATAAGCAGTCACCCGTCCCTAATTTAGGGTCACTGGTTCCAGGGAGCTGTCAGGTATCTGAACATCGTTGCGGACCAAGTTCACCCATTCATAGAAACTGTGTTCCCTGTTGGTGATGGCCATTACCAACATGATAATGCGCCATGCCATACTGCCAGAATAGTCAAGGAGTGGTTCGAGGAACATGCTGGTGACTTTCTGTTAATGCTCTGGCTCCCAAATCCACCTGATATGAACCCAATAAAACATTTGTGGGTTTTTTTTTATTGGAGGTTTAACGACCACCGTGAGCAACTCAATGGGCTATAAGCAGTCACCCGTCCCTAATTTAGGGTCACTGGTTCCAGGGAGCTGTCAAGTATCTGAACATCGTTGCGGACCAAGTTCACCCATTCATAGCAACTGTGTTCCCTGTTGGTGATGGCCATTACCAACATGATAATGCGCCCCATGCCACACTGCCAGAATAGTCAAGGAGTGGTTCGAGGAACATGCTGGTGACTTTCTGTTAATGCTCTGGCTTCCAAATCCACCTGATATGAACCCAATAAAACATTTGTGGGTTTTTTATTGGAGGTTTAACGACCACCGTGAGCAACTCAATGGGCTATAAGCAGTCACCCGTCCCTAATTTAGGGTCACTGGTTCCAGGGAGCTGTCAGGTATCTGAACATCGTTGCGGACCAAGTTCACCCATTCATAGCAACTGTGTTCCCTGTTGGTGATGGCCATTACCAACATGATAATGCGCCATGCCACACTGCCAGAATAGTCAAGGAGTGGTTCGAGGAACATGCTGGTGACTTTCTGTTAATGCTCTGGCTCCCAAATCCACCTGATATGAACCCAATAAAACATTTGTGGGTGTTTTTTTATTGGAGGTTTAACGACCACCGTGAGCAACTCAATGGGCTATAAGCAGTCACCCGTCCCTAATTTAGGGTCACTGGTTCCAGGGAGCTGTCAGGTATCTGAACATCGTTGCGGACCAAGTTCACCCATTCATAGCAACTGTGTTCCCTGTTGGTGATGGCCATTACCGACATGATAATGCGCCATGCCACACTGCCAGAATAGTAGAATAGTCAAGGAGTGGTTCGAGGAACATGCTGGTGACTTTCTGTTAATGCTCTGGCTCCCAAATCCACCTGATATGAACCCAATAAAACATTTGTGGGTTTTTTTTATTGGAGATTTAACGACCACCGTGAGCAACTCAATGGGCTATAAGCAGTCACCCGTCCCTAATTTAGGGTCACTGGTTCCAGGGAGCTGTCAGGTATCTGAACATCGTTGCGGACCAAGTTCACCCATTCATAGCAACTGTGTTCCCTGTTGGTGATGGTCATTACCAACATGATAATGCGCCCCATGCCACACTGCCAGAATAGTCAAGGAGTGGTTCGAGGAACATGCTGGTGACTTTCTGTTAATGCTCTGGCTTCCAAATTCACCTGATATGAACCCAATAAAACATTTGTGGGTTTTTTTCTTATTGGAGGTTTAACGACCACCGTGAGCAACTCAATGGGCTATAAGCAGTCACCCGTCCCTAATTTAGGGTCACTGGTTCCAGGGAGCTGTCAGGTATCTGAACATCGTTGCGGACCAAGTTCACCCATTCATAGCAACTGTGTTCCCTGTTGGTGATGGCCATTACCAACATGATAATGCGCCATGCCACACTGCCAGAATAGTCAAGGAGTGGTTCGAGGAACATGCTGGTGACTTTCTGTTAATGCTCTGGCTCCCAAATCCACCTGATATGAACCCAATAAAACATTTGTGGGTTTTTTTTTTATTGGAGGTTTAACGACCACCGTGAGCAACTCAATGGGCTATAAGCAGTCACCCGTCCCTAATTTAGGGTCACTGGTTCCAGGGAGCTGTCAGGTATCTGAACATCGTTGCGGACCAAGTTCACCCATTCATAGCAACTGTGTTCCCTGTTGGTGATGGCCATTACCAACATGATAATGCGCCATGCCACACTGCCAGAATAGTCAAGGAGTGGTTCGAGGAACATGCTGGTGACTTTCTGTTAATGCTCTGGCTCCCAAATCCACCTGATATGAACCCAATAAAACATTTGTGGGTTTTTTTTATTGGAGGTTTAACGACCACCGTGAGCAACTCAATGGGCTATAAGCAGTCACCCGTCCCTAATTTAGGGTCACTGGTTCCAGGGAGCTGTCAGGTATCTGAACATCGTTGCGGACCAAGTTCACCCATTCATAGCAACTGTGTTCCCTGTTGGTGATGGCCATTACCAACATGATAATGCGCCCCATGCCACACTGCCAGAATAGTCAAGGAGTGGTTCGAGGAACATGCTGGTGACTTTCTGTTAATGCTCTGGCTTCCAAATTCACCTGATATGAACCCAATAAAACATTTGTGGGTTTTTTTTTATTGGAGGTTTAACGACCACCGTGAGCAACTCAATGGGCTATAAGCAGTCACCCGTCCCTAATTTAGGGTCACTGGTTCCAGGGAGCTGTCAGGTATCTGAACATCGTTGCGGACCAAGTTCACCCATTCATAGCAACTGTGTTCCCTGTTGGTGATGGCCATTACCAACATGATAATGCGCCCCATGCCACACTGCCAGAATAGTCAAGGAGTGGTTCGAGGAACATGCTGGTGACTTTCTGTTAATGCTCTGGCTTCCAAATCCACCTGATATGAACCCAATAAAACATTTGTGGGTTTTTTTTTTTTTTATTGGAGGTTTAACGACCACCGTGAGCAACTCAATGGGCTATAAGCAGTCACCCGTCCCTAATTTAGGGTCACTGGTTCCAGGGAAGGGAGAGAGCCAGTGCCGTAAGACAAACACAACATCCTTGCCTCACCGGGATTCGAACCCGGACCCCTTACTGACGAATGATCAGAGGTCAGCGCCTTAGACCACTGCGCCACCGGGGCGGCACATTTGTCGTTCGACTTGGAAAAGAGGGTTCGCGCTAAATCACTACAACCCGGAAATGTAAGGGAACTGGAGGACCTTCTGGTAACATTATGGTACCAAATACCCCAGGATACCTGTCGCCACCTCATCGAATCGGCGAGCGGCCGCTGTTTTGCTATCTAAGGGGGTCCTACAGCTTATTAGGTAGGTGGTCATAATGTAATGGCTCATCATTGTAACTACTGTCCAACAACGTCTGTAGACGTAGAGAGAACATTTTCTGCAATAAAAATAGTTTTGGATGACAAACGACAAAACCTAAAAATCAAACGCTTAGAAAACTGTAATCTATTGCAACAAAACTTATGGTGTATGAAACTACACCAAGTGATCACTGTATTATGACCACCCCTATCAAAAGCGGATGTGACTAGTTGTCCACGTGATTTCGGAGAGGGCGGGATTAGTTGAACATATAAAGTGTGAGTGGAGCAGTAGGTAGTAAAATTCGGAGCGTGATGGGCAAACGGAAGGATTTATCGGACTTTGAGAAAGGACAGATTGTGGGAGCTCGGAGAGCGGTTTCCTCGATTTCCCAAACGGCTGAACTGGTGGGTTGTTCGCTAACCGCCGTAGTTAAAGTGTATCAGGACTGACTTGAAAATGGTCAAACAACGACCTAGTGTGTGACGTATATTCTAATTTAACTTGCATTTTTAGTTTCTTTTCCTATGTACATTTGAGTATGTTCTCTTTTGCACTTTCCAAACTTAACGTGATATCTTCTCTCTGACATGAATGAGGTTTGCCAACACTCCTGAGGTCAGTACGTATGTGACATATGTATGTTGATAAGGACGAGAACGTATATATCATCATCATCATCATCATCATCATCATCATTGTCAACCATTATCAATCCACTGCTGGACGAAGGTCTCCCCAAGTTTCCTCCACAACGGTCTGTCTTGTTCAAGCCTCCTCCATGTCACTCCCGCATACTTTCGAATTTCATCCACCCATCTCCCATGTGGTCTTCTTCTGGGTCTTTTCCTGTCCCTTGGAATCCAATCTAAAATTTCGGCTGTCCATCGATGGTCTGTCCTTCTGGTAGTATGCCCAGCTCATTGCCGTTTCAGGGATTTAACTCTGATCATGATGTCTTCCACTCTCGTCATTTTTCGGATCCACGAGTTTCTCTTCTTATCTCTCCTGGTTACACCAAGCATGCACCTCTCCATGCTGCTTTGAGTTGTCTGCAGCCTTTGTATGTCTCTTTTAGTTAAGGTCCACGTCTCTGCACCATACGTAAGCACTGGAAGGATGCACTGATCAAACACTTTTCTTTTAAGACATAATGGCATATTGCTCTTAAAAATTATGCTGTTTCTTCCAAAAGCTCTCCAGGCAAGTTTTGTACGCCGATTAATTTCTTCACCAATGTGACCCTCACTTGATATCTGCTGTCCAAGATAAACGTACGTGTCTGTTATCTCCAGCTTTTCTCCATCAATCAATAAATCTTCATTTCTTGTAAAAGCATTGAACATCACTTTTGTCTTCTGAAAGTTCATTTTTAATCCCACTTCTTTACTCTTGTCAGCAAGTTCTTGGATCATACTCTGCAGCTCTGATGGGGTACTTGCAAAAATGACTATGTCATCAGCAAAACGAAGGCGGGTTAGATAATCTCCATTAATCTTTATCCCTTTGTTTTCCCAGTTCAGTGATTGAAAGACATTTTCCAATGTGGCGTTAAAGAGCTTCGGAGATATGGTGTCACCTTGTCTCACCTCCTTTTCCAATTTTTATGTGTGTTGTATTTTCAAACAGCCGAATTTTCGCACTTTCATTTTCATAGATGTTATTAATAATATTAATGTATGCATCTTCAATACCGCAGGTTTTCAGAGCCATTGTAACTGCTGATGGTTTCACCGAATCAAAGGCTTTTTCATAATCGATAAAAGCCATGCACAATGGAAGTTCATATTCCCTCGCTCTTTCAATTAGTTCTCTCAGTACGTGGATATGATCTATTGTGCTGTAGCCACTCCTGAATCCATCTTGTTCTCTCGGTTGAGCCATGTCCATTGTTACCTTCAAACGGTGTGAAAGAACTTTAGTGAAGATTTTATAAACCACTGATAGGAGGCTGATAGGTCTGTAGTTCCTGAGATCCTCAATGTCACCTTTTTTATGCAGCAGGATCATTGTAGCGGTGTTCCAATCCTCAGGAATCTTCCCTTCATTAAGGCATCGAGTGAAAATTTGGGCGAGTACTGTTTCGATTTCTCCACTTGCTTCTTGTATGATGTCTACAGTATTTCCATCTTCTCCTGAAGCTTTTCCTCGCTTCATGTTCTTGATTGCATGTGCAACTTCTGCTGGGAGGACTGGAAGAACTCTGGTACTGGTACCTTTCATGATGTCTGGAGTACATGTATCATTCCTTTCATATAATTTGGAGTAGAAATCTTTCACTCTTGTCAAAATTTCGCCTCTATTTCTTGTTACAGAACCATCTTCTTTTCTCAGTGCCATAATCTGTTTTCTTCCCTTACTGAGATGTCCCTCTGCTATCTTTAGGTTTTGGTTGTTTTCAATTGCTTTCCTCACTAGTTCACAGTTGAATTTCCTTACGTCTTCAGTGATACTTTTTCGTACTGTCTTGCATAGCTCTATATATTCCACTTTGGAAGTCACATCTTCTTTAGTTGTCCTCATCTCTCTTCTTTTTTGCATCAACATTTTCGTTTTTCCTGATAATTTATTTACATGCAACTTGTTCTTAGACCCAGCTAATTTTGTTGCTGTTTCCATAAGAGCTCTGGTTACTTTTCTTCTGTTAACTTCAGAAATATCTACTTCTTCCGATGTTATATATATAGTGTGACGTAGTTGTTTATGTGTGAAGATGTTGAATCTTTGATGTGAGTATTGCGTTTGTGGATTTATATTGTTATTTGCGTTTATAACGAAGTAAATTTCTCCGTCATTTTTGTCCACGCCGGGATCGAACCCGGGTCCGCTGATTCCGGAATAAGTCGCTCTCCCAACTGAGCTACGCGGACGCATGCTCCGCTGCTATCTGCCTTTATCTCATGTGCGTCCTGCGGTGCAGGCACGTCACCCCCCCCCCAAAAGAGGGCCGGGGGCATGGTCCACGGGTCAGCCGGGACCATGTATCGCTGTAGGCAGTCATCCGCTGAATAACGTACATTGGAGAAATCCCAGTTAATTTGGTGTGTGCGTGGAACATAACATCACACACATTTATTTTTCGAAGCGCTAAAGAAGGGATTCTCTTATTTTTCCTGTCTCGCGGTGTGGAAAGAACATCAGCCGCCCCGGTGGCGCAGTGGTCTAAGGCGCTGGCCTCTGATCATTCGTCCGTAAGGAGTCCGGGTTCGAATCCCGGTCAGGGATGGATGTTGTGTTTGTCTTACGGCACTGGCTCTTTCCCTTCCCTGGAACCAGTGACCCTAAATTAGGGACGGGCGACTGCTTATAGCCCATTGAGTTGCTCACGGTGGTCGTTAAACCTCCAATCAAAAAAAAAAAAAAAAAAGAAAGAACATCACACCATTGCGAGAACTTTAACGACCAGGTCATTCTCGAAGTTCGGGCCCCAATATAACGAAGTAAATTTCTCGGCCATTTTTGTCCACGCCGGGAATCGAACCCGGATCCCATCATTCCGGAATAAATCGCTCTCCCAACTGAGCTACGCGGACGTATGCTCCACTTCTATCTGCCTTTATCTCATGTGCGTCCTGCGGAGCAGGCTCGTCACACGTTGTAAAGGCGCGTTGTATACTATATATATATAAATAACCACAAGCAAAACCTCTCAAACATGCACATGACAGCAAATGAACTCCAGGCCATAGCAAAAGAAAAAAAGAAAAAGAAAAACAATAGACAATACTTAAGAAACACACAGCAAAAAATTCAGAAAGATACAACTAATAAAAAGAAAAAAGGCCAAATAAAATATCAAATGGTTCCGAATCCCCGAACCAATCTTCAGTGAAAGACATCAGGGAGCCCGGAGCCAGTCAGGTTCGGGTTCCATGAGATTATCTAACACCTAATTTTAATGAAATTGTGGTTGCAAACGAATTTAGACTTGCAAAATTTATTAATAATCTGTCGTTCTTACCCGAACCCTTAAAGTAACACAGCAATAAAAGTATAATAGAGCAAAACACCACAGAAATATGACAAATACACAAAGTTTCTTACCTTGTGTTGTTAATTGACTAAACGTACTAAAGTAAAGAAGAAAAAGGGCATATACACAGTGCGTCAAAGAATTTTTAAGACTGGTGCTAGATTTCAGCCTACGGTGGCGTTACCAGTGTAATCGCGAATGCGTTATAAACCGTGACTATCTGCTTGCTTTCTGCCAAAAGTACTGCGCAGTTGTTAAAGTAACTCAAACGAAACGGCCGTTCATTAGAGAAGTAAAATTTTTTTCATGTAGAATTATTAAGATGGAACAAAGGGCTGTTATTTAATTTAACGCAAAACTTGGTAAAAGTGCCTCGGAAACGTACCAA
The DNA here is from genome assembly GCA_039090855.1 of Macrothele yani. Classification (NCBI taxonomy): domain Eukaryota; kingdom Metazoa; phylum Arthropoda; class Arachnida; order Araneae; family Macrothelidae; genus Macrothele; species Macrothele yani. Next base: position 76,664,794 of record CM077016.1, read on the forward strand.
ATGATGAAACAGGTTTACGGTGAGTTTTGTTTAAGTAGATCAAATGTTTTCCTGTGGCACAAACGTTTTTTGGACGAAAGAGATACCCTAGAAGATGATAAGCGTACCGGAAGACCAAGTTCATCTAGGACACCTGAGATTATTAAAAAAGTGCGTGATTTCGGGGAAAACAATCGATGTGCATCACTAAGAATAATGAAAGAGTCTTTAAACATCAACAAAGAAACGATTCGAACCATCCTGCGTGAAGATTTGGGCAAAACAAAAGTCTGTGCTAAATTTGTTCCACACACGTTAACCAATGAACAAAAATCAAGGAGAAGTGCACATTGCAGAGACATCATTTCAGCCGCTGAAAATGATCCAAACTTCGTAAAATCGACTGTTACAGGTGATGAAATATGGTGTTTTCAATATGATCCTAAAACAAAGCGACAAAGTGCGGAATGGAAGTAAAAAAGCTCCCCACAAACCAAACAAACAAGAAAAGTTCCATCGAAAATCAAAACAATGCTCATTACATTCTTCGATAGTATGCTCATTATCCATTCTTCGAATTTGTTCCAAGTGGACAAACGATTACTGGTGAGTTTTATTTAAATGTTTTGAGGCGTTTGATGGGCAGAATTCGTCTCATTCGTCCAGAATATCGGGATGAAAACAGTTGGTGTTTGTTGCACGATAATGCACCCAGTCACACCTCACTTCTTGTTCGTAGATTTTTGGCAAAAATAACGTCTGTGTGTTGAATCATCCACCGTATTCGCCTGATTTAGCACCCTGCGACTTTTCTTTATTCCCAAAACTTAAAATGACGTTAAAAGGGTGTTGTTTTGATGATATTTCGACCATACAAACAGCTTCGGCGCGTGCTTTGGAGGCAATTCCGCAAAGTGAACTGGAGCAGGCATTCGAATCATTATTAAATCGCTGTAACAAGTGTATTGAAGCCGGAGGGACTTATTTTGAATAACAGACCAAAACAAATTATAATTTCTTGTTTCTGTTTCATTTTACAGACCCAGTCTTAAAAATTCTTTGCCACACTGTGTACATACATAACTGTAAGGCAAACATAACCCATGCTCCCTTCGTGTGTATCCAACGCTGTAAAGGTAAACATACCCTGTGAGATAAGGTTATGGTTACTTTCGACACGAAGGTAAGTAGAACTTCTCAGCAATGGTGTGTTCGTAAAATCTCCGTATACCTAATAAACACGCCACATGGTAAAATGCTCAAATGAGACACATAAGACCGTCCAAAAAAAAGACCTCAATTGTGGAGGGAAGTATTGTATATTGCTAAAGTTTTCCGGGGAGAATCGGAGGCAAAATCGTATTTATTTTGGCCCTAAGAAAATGGTTAATTCAAAAAGTTTCAATTGACTATGTTATAAATTCTAATTTTGTATGAAGAATTTTGGTTACAAATATTTAATAACTTACAAAAATGTGAAAAACAAACTTGTAAGGAAGACCATTCTTTTGAAAAAAGAAATTGAAAAAAGAAATTTTCTTTCTTTTTTTAGTTGAAAAAAGAAATTTTAACTGTTTAATTGTACTGTTTTTATTATTAAATATCCTAGTGACCCGAAGAAATTGTGAAATTATAATATTTCTATGCATGGATCCAGGGATTCCAGAAGACCAGAAACTCAATAAATTTAGACTAAATGCAAAGCAAGTTCTCTTGTCATAAACATCCGTTAAGAATCTCCCTCGCCGTAATATGATTTCCATGTCAAGAAACACAACTCTGGATTCCTGACTAGTTTCTGTCAAAACCAGTTCTTCGGGGTAACAGGATTGAACGTCGAAGTAACAAACATCCGAACAAAAACTAATAAGATCGTCAATATATCTATAGTTAACAATGCCATAAACTGTAACGTTCTTTTCATAAAAGTGTAGATACAAGTTGGCAAGTAAACTAGAATATGATGTGCCCATTGTATCAAGGATAAATATTTTATATTTTGATATATATAATGTATGTATATAGTATATGTATGTATATGACGAAAAACAGCATACAGGTATGTTAGTTGTCTTAGTACTTATTAGATACGTCACTTTTCTAACTGAGGAACGGATCTTTTGAAACTTGACTGATTGTTGATATGTTCCACGGTGAACAAAAAGTGAGTAAAATTATGCGAAGAACATCTGCAGTTTGCATAGATGTTTCGTGGATAGATTTGAGATATTTATCAAAATTCAAAGTAAAATGATATAAATGGTTGCGTTAGCCTTGTCAAGTAGTTAACACTAGCTGGATTTTCTGCTTAAAGTAGAAATGCGAAATTCTTAATTTGACATTATAAAACACAAAAGAGCGATAACAGTTATGGTGACGAATCGAAACTTCTAGTTGCCCTGATCTAAACGTTCTCTTTTTTTGAAGGACGTATTATACATTTTATAAAATCTAATAAAATTAATTTAAGTGTAGCACTTTCTTTGGGTAATGTTACGAAGAGAAACCTCCAAACTTTTTAAGATGCACGGCGAGCCAACAGGTGGATAACCGTCAGACAGTGAGAAATCTCCCCTGTGCTGTACATGGTGGCAGACAGCAGCCGATCCAAGGAGGTTAGAATAGATGGAGTAAATAAGAATGACGTCACAAACTTGAAGCTTTTTGAGCAGACGACGCAGAGCTGATGGCCACGCCCACTGAGTTGTTGCTTGTCCTTCAATAGTAAATTGAAGAAGCGTATATGCTCCAGCTTTGTCTGTCCGTCCGTCCGTCGGCACGATAACTCGCGTAAAAATTGTTCGATTTCGATGAAAATTTAGTATGTGGTACGGGACGACTGGGAAGGAACACTATTAAAAATGGACGAAATGGGGTCAAAGGTCAGGACATGGAAGATATCCATTCCATCGCCCTTATGCATCATAACTTACGTAAAAATGCTTCGATTGCGACACAACTTCATCATGTTGTTCCGGAAATGTACTGAACCGGCTCTGTTTAATATAATCGTAATGTGGTCAAAGGTCAGGGCAGAGGAGCGAGATTTATTCCACAGCCATTATCCTCATAACTTGACTAAAATACTTCTATTGCGACAAAATTTTAGTATGTTATTTCGGAGGTATACTGAACCAATTCTGTTTAATATAATCGAAATGGGGTCAAAGTTCAGGGCAGAAGGAGCGAGATTTATTCCACAGCCATTATCCTCATAACTTGAGTAATGGTTCCTAGTATGTTAGAAAGCGTATCATAATCAATGCATTGCATGATTTTTCTAACTTGTTCAGTGTTATGTTTAATTCTCAATCGTCTCACCAATATTGCGGCAAAGGCTGTGATTGTCTGTGACGTCACGATCGTGACGTTTCGGTAGCTCCATTTTGATTACACGAGGAGTACGGTTGGACCTTACTCCATCCCTTCTATTCTAACCTCCTTGAGCCAATCACATAAACAACAACCGAGAGAGAAGCATCTAGAGAAGGGGCACGTTTCTGCGACTGAAATCTCTCGCTGGGAAAGAACATCAGTGTCTGTAGCCTTGAAGCAATCACTCATTTCCAAGTACCTTTTCTTCCGAGAAGTGAGCGGAAGTTGGATTCCAAACCTGCTGTGGCCTACTCGATCAAGATGACAAACACGCTATCTGCACTCGATCGAGAACGTCGTAGAAGTTATGAAAATCCATTTTTGGCAACATTTTTGCGTCTGAAGAGACGTGAGCTTATTACTACATGCCTGAGGTCTACGAGTAAACACGGGAGGCGGTGTGTATTCTCCAGTGACAGTTAACACTGTAAAAAATAAGAGGTGTAAATTCACGGAAAATTTCTGAAAATAACGTGCAGCAAAGTTGCCGGTAGGTCTCCGTGCTTTACCGAAATTTCCGTTTTTAAAAGTTCCCGTTTTTCTTTTTAACTTCCGTATTTTCACAAATTTTCCAGTCAGTAATCTATATATTAATTCTATAAGGTTTTTTACTGTGAGACCTATTTTGAGAGAACGGCTGAACGTAAAAATATGGTTGAGGTATCAAAATAAAGGTCTTACCATGTAGATGTGCCAGTCGAAGAGAAAAATAAGATTGGGGCAACGGTTCGGGAGTTGTGTGGCGGCAAAGTTTCCATGTAAAGTCTATGGGAAAAGCGTGCGGTTGACATTCGATCGCCTGCGGTTGACTCGCGCGCTGTTGAAGGCAGGGCATGGAGGAACTGAGATAGTTCAAAGTCCGAAGTCTTCTCTTTTCTGAGCGAACCGTTGCGCAAAGCAACGCTAGCAGGCATTCGTATCAAAGTTCTTCTCATCGGAACAGCGAACACTCTCGAAGACCTGATTGCGTTATGCCGTTGGACCGTGTGATGTATATATACAATTTAATATTCATTCGATCCAGTATATTCACGTAGGTAAGACGTTTCCTATTATGTAGAGATGTAAATAAACATTCCGTTGACCATTGTTAGTGGAAATATTTGGAATGCACATATTGAGTTGCGCCTAATATATCTTCATTGTATAAGGTTTTTTATTGTGAGACCTATGTTGAGAGAACGGCTGAACGTAAAAATATAGTTGAGGTATCAAAATAAAGGACTTACCATGCACATGTGCCAGTCGAAAAGAAAACTGAGATTGGAGCAACGGTTCGGGCGTGGCGGGGCGGCAAAGTTCCCATGTAAAGTCTGTGGGAGAAGCGTGCGGCCATTATCTACATCAGACGCTCAGTTCAGTGTCAGACTTGGTGTGTGCATGGTGTTCTATGATCAGTCCTAAAGTAAGTAAATACTTTATTGCATACTTACCCGTAACAGAATGTCTCTCCCGCAGAAAAAAAACCCAAAACAAAACTTAACAGCCTTACTGGAAGGCGTGAGCGATTACTGGGTCGCAACTATGTGTCTAAGACAAGAGAGAATGAAGAGTATTCGCAACGCGAATCTCATTCCTACAACATTCACAAACACAGTTGTGACTGAAGATGAGAGTGAAAGAGTGCGCTATCCAGTTGAATTTTTGCACACGATCGAGATGAATGGACTTCCGCCTCACATTTTACGACTGAAAAAGGGTGCAGATCTGATGCTCATCACGAACCTTGCCAACCTGGTGGCCTAGTGGTCTAAGCGCTGGCTTATGATGATTCGTTCGTAAAGGGTCCAGGTTCTAGTCCCGGTGAGGAATGGATGTTTTGTTTGTCTTACGGCCCCGGCTCTCTCCCTTCCCTGGAACCAGTGACCCTAAATTCGGGACGCGCGAGTGCTTTTAGCCCATTGAGTTGCTCACGGTGGTCGTTAAAATTTCAGTCAAAAAAATAAAAAAAATAACGAACCTGAACTATTTTTCCTTATTGAAGTGGTTGAGTGAATTTGTCAATAAAATAAAGTTTACATTTGTTGTTTCATATGAGTTTATTCTTTAAAAAAACCAAAAAAAAAAAAAAAAAAAAACTGACCGTCGATTCCGACGCGTTTCGTCTAGTTCTGTTTATTTCAGAAAAATCCATTTCAGGTTTTTCCGTATTTATACAAGAATTTCGCAAAATCGGAGACACCGAATTTTTCAACCCTTACCTCAGAGAATCTTTTCGCGCAGGTAGGACTTGAACGGACGTCGTTTGGTTTGGTTGAGTAGAAACCGCGCGTCTTAACCACTGTGCCAGAAAGACTCATGATTCACCGTCACGTTCAAGGTAAAGCCCTAATTGCGCGATGATGAATTGTTTTTCTCTTTAATGTGAATGATTTAATCATTTTATTTTCTGTTGGAGCTTAATACTTTTTTGAATAGGTTTGTAATAATTAATAAATAGGAACTGTACACCAATTATACTAAAAATAGTATAACTATACTAATGATCCAAATATTTTGGCGTAGAATAGAAATAAAACTTTCCAAGCTTTCGCACATAAACCAGATGGCTTTTTCAAGGAAGGTAGACAGCTAACTGCAAACTGGACAATAGAACATGTCAACAATTTGAACGCGGTGACTTGACTAGACAATAAATGAATAGGCGCAAATGTGGTCATTCGAAGAAACGAGGTCACGTTGGATGGGCACGCGGCACCATGGTAAAAAACGTAGCATTATTTGAAGAATGGATTCTAAATACGTGGCAACTCCAGAGAGAAGCTATCATGGCAAGCCTCGCTGCTGGTAAAGATTTCCAAGGTTTCGCGAATGGCAGTAGATTTGGGTGTGGAGTATGAAGCTAATCTTTTTGTATCACTCCACATAGGATCAGAGGACTTGAACTTCTCCTATAGTGCAGTGGTTATTTTTCCGTCTTTTGTATCCCTTTTACAGGGTCGAGTCACATTATTGAGACCACCAGCTAATATCCAGATTAAACGCCGTGTGCAGTGCGGACAGTAACTAGATGGGTTGGGAGTGACGCAGTAAGATGCTGGAAGGTGTTCGCAGTTTCTGGAAGGTGTGTGGTGGAGGATCCATGGAGCGAACAACACGATCAAGGTGTTCCCAGAGATGCTCAATCGGGTTTTAGTCTGGGGAATTAGGGGGCCAGGAAAGTACTTTGAAGTCTTCATCGTGCTCTTCCAACCACTCTCGAACATTTCTAGCTGTGTGACATGTCGCATTGTCGTTCTGGAAGATCCCATCCACCCCAGGGAAGACAATCAGCATGTATGGGTGTACGTGGTCTGCAAGGATGGATTCATAACGAATTCGGTCCATAGCGCCTTCCACAGGTATGAGTGGACCCAGAAAATGCCAAGAAAACATTTCCCAGACCATAACGCTGCCCCCCCACCAGCTTGATTTCTTCCAGCAATGGTTGAAGAGTGTTTGCTCTCCGATGTCCATCCGTCCGATGAAGCAGAAAACGGGACTCATCGGAGAAGGGAATTCTTTGCCAATCAGCGGAGGTCCAATTCCGATACTGCCGTGCAAATGTAATCCTTTTCTGCCGATGCACCTTCGTTAGCATTGGTGCAGTGACAATCCGTCTGCATCGGAGCCTCATACGCAGCAGGGCTCGCTGAACTGTCGTTTTAGACACACTTTCGGTAGCCCCCTGGTTCATTCGGCCAGTGAGTTGCTCCACTGTAGCGTGTCGATCGGCCCTCACGCACCTTCGCTGCCGACGTTCACCTCTCACATCAATGACCCGTGATGCTCCGCAGTTTGCACGTCGCTTATTCGCAGTGGTGCCATTTCTCCAATCACGATACACTTTAACCACAGCAGCACGCGAACAGTTCACAAACTGTGCTGTTTTAGAAATACTGCCACCCTTGGCCCGAAAGCTGATAATAATCCCTTTTTGCAAATCTGATAAATCGCTCCTTTTATCCATGACAGCAACGAGTGATATGTTTTCAGAATGCCTACAGCTCACCTTATATGCCCTCCAAGCCAGCTCACGACATGTGCCTTCTTTCATTGACTACGCGGTGTTGACGTCAAAAGTAGGAGGTGGTCACAGTAATGTGACTCGACTGTGTATGTTCGTTGATTCTAATTCCAAACGAACGTTTTTAGTAGCTCCTGGAGCCGTCCGGATATTGTAGTTGGATGGCATAAACACCCGCCTCATTGAGAAGAGGGGCTTGTCAATATTTCTCTTAAGCATCGTATGCAAAGATGCCAGAGACCTTATGCTGGGCTCACAGAAATCCGGAAAATGGACCGCAAAATCGGACGACGGCACGGGATGATAGACACCTCTAGTGCATGGCAGTGACCGATCGCACAGCAACATGCATGGTGTTACCGCAACACTGGAGCACTGTCACAGGTCAGGCTTTGTCCTCCAGCGCAGTTCGACATTCTTTGCTTAACAGAGGATTGGTCGCTAGCAGCCCATTCCTGCGCATTCTTTTGACCCTCAACCACGGACGTCCCAGGATGCAATGGGGTCTCGAACACAGATATCGGCGCTCTGATTGGCAAGATGTCGTGTTTTTCGACGAGTCACGATTCAACCTGATGCACCATGATGGTCACATACGTGTTCAAAGACTGGTGCACTTTGCAGCGTCATATTGGCCCAATGCCAAGCGTCATGGTTTGGGTGACCATTGTGTTCAATTCGTGATCTCGCCTGACGCGAATTGAGGGAATCCTCAACATCCAGTGATACATCAGGGATGGTTTACAGGCAGAGGGGATATCCTTCCTTCAGAGTTGTCCTGGCGCTATATTCCAGCACAACAAAGCTCTGTCACATGTGGCCTGGAATGTCCAAGAACTCTTCCATGCACGGAAGATACCGTACGTCCCTGGTCTGCACGTTCGCTGGATAAGTTCCTGATTGAACATGTCTGAGACAAGCTAGCTAAGCGGCTGGCTCGTCAAACGCCTCCGAAAATCATCACAAATGAACAGTAGTCTCGCATAGAAGCAGCCTGTCAGCCTATTCCCCAGGATGATATCAAAAACCTCTTCCATTCAATGTAATGCCGTGTAGATTCTGTTATTGTAACTCGAGGTGACTTCACACGATAATTAGTTTTGAAGCGAAAAAATCTTGCATAGTGGGGATTGGACCAGAACGTAATGCCGGTTTTGGAAAACAGGAGAAACACTGTTTGTAATAGAAGAAATTTATTTCTTAATCAGTTATATACTATCTACCAACAAGTAATTGGACACCCCTGCAATCGACGATATCTGTGGTCCTGATACACGTCACGGCCGCCGCCGTTAAATATCGTGTGGAAAACAACAACGCAACCAGTCGCATGCAAGATGCCACGCAGTTCGGAGCTCTCTGATTTCGAGAAAGGTGTAATCGTTGGGTATCACAGAAATGGCCGATCCATACGTGACATATCCAGCGATTTGAAGTACCCAAAATCGACAGTGGCCTACGTGATTGGCAAGTGGAAGATCAGAGGTGACTGTCGGAATGTGCCCCGACCCGACAGACCCACAAAACTGGGAGTTAGAGACCGACGGGTGCTGGCCAGAGAAATTTGGAAGAACCGCACCAAATCGATGGGCCATCATCCGCGAGGAGTTTCAACAGGCATCCGTGAGTGTTCTTTCGATGAATACCATCCGTAAGGAAGCCCATCTGCTCGGTTATCATGGACGTGATGCCGCCCACAAGCCTTTGATCACCAAGTCCAATAGCGCTGCTCGGCTAACGTGGTGCAAAGAACGTCGACAGTGGACCGTTGAACAGTGGAAACAGGTTCTCCGGAGCGACGCATCAAGGTTCACCCTCTACCGTTCGGATGTCAGGGTCTGGGTTTGGCGTCTGCCTGGAGAATGCCTTCTGCCGGAATGTATTATGCCAACTGTGAAGTTCGGCGGCGGTGGAATTATGCTATGGGGGTGTTTCTCCTGGTATGGCACGGGACACTTGGTCGCAATCCCGGGTAGACTCAACGTCGAGACCTACTGCACCATTTTGGATGACCTTGCGCTTCCTACGTTATGGCAGTTTTACGGGGTGGACCCATGTTACTTTCAGGATGACAATGCCACCTGTCATGTTGTGAGGTCCACCATGGCTTGGTATGGTGACAATGGGGTTAATCGAATAGACTAGCCTGCGCAGAGCCCGGACCTTAACCCTATCGAGCACCTCTGGGACGAGTTGGAGCGTCGCCTTAAGGGGTGCCCTCACCGTCCGAAATCGGTGAAGGAACTGACCTGTCTTCTCCAAGCCGAGTGGAAGAAAATACCGCTAGCCGTCGTACAACGCCTGGTTGAGAGTACGCCCCGGAGGGTCGCAGCTGTCATCGCCGCTCGTGGAGGCTCCACCAACTATTGAAGGTGAATAAACTTCGATTTCCTTTGCTGTCACAGGTGTCCAATTACTTGTTGGTAGATATAGTATAATCGCCATCATTGTCGATCGCACCTGCCCATCTTGAAACCAAACTTTCAATACCGTCTTTATAAAAGGCGTTGGCTGTGACGCAAAGAAGTCCGAGAGCTCCGTTGTGAGATCATCAATATTGTGCAATCTTTTCACATTAAAAAAGTGCTGCAGAGATCTGAAAAAATGGTAATCAGATGGTGCAATGTCAGGGGAATAAGGGGGATGGGGTAGAACTTCCCAGCCAAAATCTCTGATCGTCTGTTGGGTCCGTCTTGCCGTGTGAGGTCTCGCGTTGTCATGCTGGAGGAGGACACCTTTTCTGTTGACCAGTGCTTGCTTCAAACGGTTCACTTGTTGACAATAGATGTCTGCCGTCACGGTCTGTCAGGGTCTCAAGAGCTCAAAGTGAGTTATGCCAGCGTTAGTCCACCAAACACAGAGCAAAACCCTTTTGGGGTGTAAACCTGGTTTTGGTGGGGAAACTGGTGTCTGACCTGGAGAAAGCCACTGGATTTTGCATTTGTTGTTCCCGTAAAGAACCCACTTTTCATCTCCAGTGACAATTCGATGAATAAATGGATCCTTTTCATGTCGGCTGAGCAAAGAGTTGCAGATGGTGGAACACTGGGCTTTGTTGCCAGGTGAAAGTTAGTGTTGGACCCAAACTCCTTGTCTATAGACTTTCCCTATCTGTTGCAGGTGCTCTTGAACAGTAGACCATGATGCATTAAGATGTTGGGATAATTCATCAATGGTTTGACGAGGATCTGCCTGAAAGGCTGCACGCAACAGGTCATTGTCCAGCTCCATGGGCCTTTCTGAACGAGGGGCATCAAAGAGGTCAAAATTGCCCTACTGAAATTGGGCGAACCAACGCTCTGGCACTTGCTGACATTTAACGCATTCGGATAAACAGCGCAAATGTTATTAGTGGCCACGGTTGCATTGCTCCCCTTGTGAAATTCGTACAGAATATAATGACGAACATGGCTCTCCTCGGGTTTTATGTTACTCATTTTGTTCTGCAAATCTCGTAGACAAAAACACCTACAAAAGTTAAAGGCGAATAGTTCATTCACTTGTACATACACTGAAGAGCAATTGAATTAGAGACAGCTGGCGTTTTGCAAATGTGGCGCTGTGGGCGGCCCTGTAAACGGAAACGACATGACGTATGCAGCGATCCGACAATATAAGGAGTGATGCGACGGGAATCAGTAAGAGTCGGACGCAGTATGGGTAAGACGAAGGATCTAAGCTCATTTGATCGTGGGCAAATTGTCGGGGCCTGACGAATGAGTCACTCCATCTTGGAAGTCGTGCATGCACTGGGATTTTCACGAGCCACTGTGTCACGGGTGCACCGTGAGTACATCGAATCCGGTAAAACCATCCCTGCAAGGGCCAACTGCCGTGGACAACAGCGTGTGGATGAGCGGGGTCATCGTCGGCTAGCTCGCAGTGTAACAGCAGATAGACGGGCCACAGTGCAAGAAATCACTCGGCAATTTAACGCTGGTGCACAAAAACGTGTAAGCAGTCACACCATCCAGAACCATCACCTCGCTATGGGGTACAGAAGCCATCGTCCCACGAGGGTACCGCTGCTGACCGCACATCACAGGGTGCAAAGATTAGCATGGGCGCGGGAACACAGCCGCTGGACCCTAGACATGTGGAAAAATGTTGCCTGGACTGATGAGTCGAGATTCACGTTGGTACATGCGGATGGCAGGATATGAGTACGGCGCAAACTACATGAAGCGATGGATCCTTCTTGCCAGCAGGGTACTCTTCAAGCTGGTGGGGGTGGCATTCTCGTCTGGGGACTGTTTACGTGGACTGAAATGGGACCCCTGGTACGTGTGACATCGTCCCTCACAGGTCAACGTTACCAGGATATCCTGGACGACCATTTGCTTCCGTTTGTGCGTCTTCAACATCCCGCTGGGGACCTCATCCTGCAACAAGACAATGCACCGTGCCATCGCTCCCGAATTGTATCCAAATGGTTGGATGAACACTCCACCGACGTGGCGTCTCTTCCTTGGCTAGCTAGGTCACCTGACCTCAATCCCATCGAGCACATCTGTGATGCCATCAAGAGAGATGACCCCCTCTCCATCAAATCTTCGTGAACTGTGGGAACGCTTGTTCAGGGGTCGTGGATCCGTATGGCTTCCCAACGCTTCCGGTGTCTCGTCGAGTCCATGCCGTGACGAATCGCCGCCGTCATCAGGCCGAAAGGTGGTGCTACACGTTACTAGACAGGTATATCTAATTCAATTGCTCATCAGTGTACACTTACTTTGCGTTGAACGTACATAAACACCTCACAACTGCTCCCTAAACGTAGCCCCCCCAAAAGCGACATTACTTTCCTTTCCCCCAATAGCTGTACAAATGTAATCAGTTGTCTCGTGTAGCATAAAGAAAGAATCGGTGATATAAATTTCATTTGAATAATGCGATTCTTCTTTGGTGCTGCAATTTTCACAAACAGTAGTGTAAATGACATTCGCCACAACTGCCAAATATACAGCGATTTATTTGCGTACTGTCAACAGACTTCTAGGAGACGTTCGAATCATCCTTTGATGTGACTTGGTGTTGGATAGAGGCTTAGAAACTAATTATTCAATCTCAATTTATATCATTTGTCCACCTATAGTAACATTCGCTAACCTAATGCATTCACTTTTAAGAGTGCTCTGTGCTTTTATATGTGCAATATTTGGACAAGTGCCACATAAAGTGCGAGTCACTGATCATGAAGCTAAATAACTCCCATTCTCTGATTGAAAACCATCTGAGACCGCAATGGAATATCCAGCAAAATAGGAAATTTTTCTTCGCTTTCCTCCTTATTGCCGTCTCACTAGTTTAACTATCTCACTATGAGTTCACTGGAGTCGCATCTGAATTATCTTAGTCGCTTATTTTCAACCCCTGATTCAGAACGAAAAGATTCCGGACTACATATAGATGCTGCCACACAGTACAACGGGTATACCTCTATTTAATCAAAAGTGACCCTCTGTGAGAAAACCTGATGACCAAACACATAAAAACAGACGTATTTGGTTGGAAAGAAAGTAATGTCCGATGGCGAAGTAGCCAAAGTCGAAGCCTCGGCCACGGAGCACATTGACAACTGAGATTGCGCATCACGCCGGTATGACATCAGCAGGTTGATGGCTTAAGCCCAGGGTCAGGAAACTACGGGCCGCTGCCTCTTTTTGTACGGGCCGCGAGGTCTAAGAATGGATTTTACATTTTCAAATTCTTTAAAATTTCAAAGTCTCTAAAATGTCAAAGTTCGCGCTATAACGGAACGGCCGATCGCCGAGTTGAGGAGTTGCGAGATCCGACGGTATGTGGCGCTCCTGTAGCTCCGCATTCGGTAGCCTCTGCTGTTCGCCGTTATAATTCGGCAGCGTTTCCAGTGCCACGTGTATCGCTGTTCTGTGACATTTTGTTCTGGTTTGATTACCTTTGCATATCCATCATGTCTCTGTCAAAACCAGAAAAGAACAGGAAAGTGGACTTCGAATGTCGAATTCCACTTTTCATTGTCAGCCAAGGAAGGAAAGCTGTTTACGAGTTCATTAAATCATGTCCGATTGTTGCAATAGAAGAAATTTGTCCAGGGAAAGTAGAAATCTATAATATCAGCCTTTCAGTGAGAACAGTTGAATACTACCTAAATATGAAAGAAATCATGAAAGAAATACGGGATTACGCCATATAATACAAATTTTGAAGATGACAATCCGATTTTTGGCGTAAATGTGACAAGGATGGTAAGTCAGATAATATTTGAAAACTTGAAAATTTTCATCGTCCTGGAGCGGGACTCGAACCCGCGTCTCCCAGAATACGCCTAGGTATGCTAACCACTACACCACCCAGAACGACCAAGTTTCAAGTATCCTGTGATGGTTAAATTCAAATTGATCGGAAACTTGAAACTTGGTCGTTCTGGGTGGTGTAGTGGTTAGCATACCTAGGCGTATTCTGGGAGACGCGGGTTCGAGTCCCGCTCCAGGACGATGAAAATTTTCAAGTTTTCAAATATTATCTGACTTACCATCCTTGTCACATTTACGCCAAAAATCGGATTGTCATCTTCAAAATTTGTACTACCTAAATAACTAGAAAAAAATACCTACATAAATATCCTCGAGTTTGCGTCTTGATCCGCAGAGCCTAAAATATTTACTATTAATATTTGGCCCCTTACAAAAAATGTTTGCCGACCCCTGGCTTAAGTCATTGGCAGTCAGCCGTCAAAAAGCGGAGAGTATAAGCGCCAGCCAAGATGGAAGTAGACAAGGAGCACATCCGCCATTGTATGCTGCATGAGTTTCGTCGATGTAGCACTCCCGTAAGTGCAGTAAGGGGCATCACCAGTGCGTAGCCCAATGCCATATCACATTTATGACGTATACTCTAACTTAACTTTCCATTTTTACGCTTTCCAAGCGTAGGTTGAAGAAGCGTATATGATCCAATTTGGTCCGTCCATCTGTCTGTCTGTCCGTCCGCACGATAACTCTCGTAAAAATGGTTCGATTTCGATGAAATTTTAGTATGTGGTAGGGGACAGCATAGGAAGGAACCCTATTGGAAATGGGATCAAAGGTCAGGACATAGGAGCGGAATGCATTCCATTGCCTTTATGCGTCGTAACTTAAGTAAAAATGCTTCGATTGCGACAAAGCTTTATCATGTTGTTCCGGAGACGTACTGAATCGGTTCTCTTTAATATAATTGAAATGGGGTCAAAGGTCGGGGCACAGGAGCTAGATTTATTCCACAGCCATTATCCTCATAACTTGACTAAACATTCTTCTATTGTGACAAAACTTTATCATGTTGTTCCAGAGGAATACTGAACCAATTCTGTTTAATATCATCGAAATAGGGTCAAAGGTCAGGACACAGGAGCTAGAATTATTCCACAGCCATTATCCTCATAACTTGACTAAAAATACTCCCATTGCGACAAAACTTTAGTACGTTGTTCCGGAGGTATACTGAACCGTTTCTGTTGAATATCATCGAAATGGGGTCAAAGGACAGGGCGCAGGAGCGAGATTTATTCCACAGTCATTACAGTATCATCATAACTTGAGTAATGATTTCTGGTATGTTAGAAAGCGTATTTTAATCGATGCACTGCATGATTTTACTGACTTGTTAGTTTTTCTACGTACATTTGAGTTCGTCCTCCTTTGCGTTTTCAAACTTTACAAGATATCTTCTCTCTCGCAAGAATATGGTTGGCAACACCTTGAGGTCAGAACGTATGAAGGGTGTATGTGTCCGATGAGAACTGAACGTTATATATTGTTTGAGCAGCAGCCAGTGTGAGAGAAATGATGGTAGTATGATGATACAATAGTAGATGCGGAAGTTGAAGTACTTGAAGCTGGGATTTCTTGACGTCTGCGTATTTAATATTTAGAGTTGGTGTCTTTGTTTCTCGTTAAACGTTCTCTAACAAGTAATTGGATTTTTTCACCTATGTTGTTGAAAACTGAATTGTGCTAAAGAAGTTTTTGCTGAATAAAGACTAATAGTAAGTAACCTTTTCTGAAGTTATTTGAGTGACTCCTGATTCGCTTAAAAGTGAAGTTATTAAAAACTGATTTATATAGTGTTCAGTCAGCTATATACACGGTTGAGTCACATTATTGTGACCACCATCTAATATCGAGAGTAAGCGCCATGTGAAGCGTGGACAGCTGCTAGACGGGCTGGGAGTGACTCAATAAGGTGCTGGAAGGTGTTCACAGGTATGTGGAGCCATGTTGACTGCAGTGCATCTGACAGCTGCTGGAGGGTATGTGGTGGAGGGTGTGGAGGAGGATCCATAGAGCGAACAAGACGATCGAGGTGGTCCCACAGAGGCTCAAGTGGGTTTAAGTCTGGGGAATTAGGGGCTAGAGAAGTTCTTTGAGGTCTTCATCGTGCTCTTCCAACCACTCTCGGACATTTGTAGCTGTGTGACACATCACATTGTCGTGCTGGAAGATCCCATCAGCACTTGGGGAGACAATCAGCATGTATGGGTGTACGTGATCTGCAAGGATGGATTCATAACGAATTCGGTCCATAGTGCCTTCCACAGGTATGAGTGGACCTAGATAATGCCACGAAAACATTCCCCAGCTGCCCCCACCAGCTGCCCCTACTAACTTGTGTTCTGCCAGCAATGGTTGAAGAGTGTTTGTTCTCCGATGTTTCTTGCCTTATACGCCAACGTCCATCCGTTCGATGAAGCGGAAAACGTGACTCATCGGAGAAGACAATCCTTTGCCAATCAGCGGAGGTCCAGTTCCGATACTGCCGTGCAAATGTAATCCTTTTCTGCCGATGCACCTTCGTTAGCATAGGTGCAGTGACCATCCGTCTGCATAGGAGCCCCATACACAGCAGGGTTCTCTGAACTGTCGTTTTTGACACGCTTCCGGTAGCCCCCTGGTTCATTCGGTCAGTGAGTTGCTCCACTGTAGCGTGTCGATCGGCCCTCACGCACCTTCGAAGCCGACGTTCACCTCTCACATCAATGGCACGTGGTGCTCCGCAGTTTGTACATCGCTTATTCGCAATGGTGCCATTTCTCCAGTCAAGATACACTTTAACCACAGCAGCACGCGAACAGTTCACAAACTGCGCTATTTCAGAAATACTGCCACCCTTGGCCCGAAAGCCGATAATTATCCCTTTTTGCAAATCTGATAAATCGCTCCTTTTATCCATGGCAGCAACGAGTGATATGTTTTCAGAATGCCTACACCACACCAACCTTGTACACACTCCAAGCCAGCTCACGACACGTGTCTTCATTCATTGACTACGCGAGGTTGACGTCAAAAGTAGGTGGTGGTCACAATAATGTGACTCGACTGTGTATATTCAAGAACATTACACGTGAACAAAGTGTTTTGAGATAAGAGCTCAGTGCGCAGAGCAGTGTGATATTGAAAGAGCGAATCTTGTTTGTGCAATGTTGATACGAGCAGATAGCGAGTGATTCTTCTATGACCAATTCTTATAAAAGCAGTTTGTATTGATTGAACAGATTGTTGTTCGAAGAGTGATAAGTGTCACGTATATTGTGAGGCATCATTTGATTAGGTGCTATTAATCCTATTGTGTTACGAACGACTTGTTGCTGATTCTGGATTATTGAAGCGCTCTAATAACAATGAATAGGTTTTAGAATTCAGTACGTAGCATTCTGTTGTCAATGAACACAAGCCGTTGTGTTTGTCTTACGGCCCTGGCTCTCTCCCTTCCCTGGAACCAGTGGCCCTAAATTAGGGACGGGCGACTGCTTACAGCCTACTCAGTTGCTCACGGTGGTCGTGAAACCTCCAATAAAAAAAAAAAAACTCAAGCCGCTATATCGAAGATGAATTTTATGTGTAATTAAGATTTTCAGCAACGTAATGTATGTGTAATTAAGATTTTCAGACTCATCCTGGAAAGTGACCTTTAACCCTGTTAAGCTGCCAGTGTACCTAAACCAAATAGTGCTCAAATGTTTCTGTGATCTGTGACGGGCCTGCCCCGCAGGACGCACATGAGATAAAGGCAGATAGCAATGAGAGCAGCTGTCCGTGTAGCTTAGTTGGGAGAGCGATTTATTCCGGAGTGAGGGGACCCGATTGTGATGCCCGGTGCGATCAAACTGTGTTTTCACAGATCCCCAAACAGTAATGTTCTCATAGTGGCCGGGTTTTACGATAGATACGCAAAACAGTTCTTTCTTCTTATTTCAGCAGTACCAACCATACAAAGCACTCCCTTCTTGTCCTTCATTCTCTGCTCCATGACCCAAGGCAAGATCGGGAAGGGCTAATTTCCCTGACCCGACATTATGCCACCAGGCAGAAGCAAGTGACGCAAACATCTCACTCCTCTCTCAGGTTCGTCGCCATGGTTACAGCACTTTTATCAGGTAATCAATCAGAAAGGATTTTTGTTAATCGACCACCTAAATGACCTCTGTGAATAGCAACACTAAGAGGAAACCAACGATTTTGGGTAGGTTCACTCGTTCCAGCAACGTTCGACCTACTTCTTAGACAGCGAATATATTCGCTCGGGCTGATTTCAGCGCATTTCGGTTACATCTAGTCAATTCGTTCCAGCCGTGTTCAAACTACTTCTTAGACAGCGATTATATTAGCTCCAGCTGATTTCAACCATTTGGTTTACACTGAGTTAATTCGTTCCCGCCGCGTTCGGCCCACTTCTTAGACGGAGATTATATTCGTTCGACCTGATTTCAGCCCATTTGGCTTACACCGAGTTAAATGGCTCCAGCCGCGCTCAGCCGACTTCTTAGACAGAATTTATTCTTTCGAGCTGATTTCAGCCTACTTGGCTTGCACCGAGATAATTTGCTCCAGCCGCGTTCAGCGTACTTCTTAGGCAGGGAATATATTCGTTAGAGCTGAGTTCAGCCCATTTGGCTTACACCTAATTAATTCGTTTTAGCCGTGTTCAGGCTGTTTCTTAGACAGCGAATATATTCGTTCGAGCTGATTTTAGCCCCCTTTGCTTACACAGAGCTAATTCGTTTTAGCCGCGTTCGGCCCACTTCTTGCATAGCGAATATATTCGTTTGAGCTGATTTTAGCCCCATTTGCTTACACAGAGTTAATTCGTTCCAACCGCCTTCGGTCCACATCTTGCATAGCGAATATATTCGTTCCAGCTGATTTCAGCCGGTAGATAGTGCATATATTCGTTCGAGCGGATTTTAGCCCATTTGGCTTACACCTAATTAATTCATTCCAGTTGTAAGCCAAATGGGCGAATGTATTCGTTCGAGCTGATTTTAGCCTATTTTGGTTACACAATTCGTTCCAGCAGCGCGTTCAGCCCACTTCTTATATAGCGAATATATTCGTTCAAGCTGATTTCAGCCCGTTTTGGTTACACCGAGTTAATTTATTTCCTGCTGCGTTCGGCACAGTTCTTAGACGGCGAACATATTCGTTCGAGTTGATTTCAGCCTATTCGTCTTATACCTAATTAATTCGTTCCAGCTGCGCTCGTCCCACTTCTTAGGCGGCGAATGTATCCGTTCGAACTGATTTCAAACCATTCGTCTTACACCTAATTAATTCATTCCAGCCGCGTTCGGCCTGCTTCTTAGCGAATGTATCCGTTCGAACTGATTTCAGCCCATTCGTCTTACACCTAATTAATTCGTTCCACCCGCGTTCGTCCCACTTCTTAGACAGCGAATGTATTCGTTCGAGCTGATTTCGTCCCATTCGTCTTACACCTAATTAATTCATTCCAGCCGCGTTCGGCCCGCTTATTAGCGAATGTATTCGTTCGAGCTGATTTCAGCCCATTCGTCTTACACCTAATTAATTCGTTCCAGCCGCGTTCGGCCCACTTCTTAGACAGCGAATATATTCGTTCGAGCTGATTTGAGACCAATTTGCTTACACCTAGTTAATTCGTTCAGCTTTCTCAAGGGTTAAGCCACCAAGCTAACCTTTAAGTTGAAGTTATTTCACTAAGCTTCGAGCTAAGTTAAGCATAAGTTAATATAAAGACCAATTCCATAAATCCTGATAATAACTTTTATTTTATAGAGGGGAGCTCATGATTTTTGCTCATACATTGTACAGTTTTAATTTTCTGAGCGTTTATTTTCTCATTTTTTCAATTACTTTATACCTATTTAGAGCCTGTGGTGATATGAAAATAAGTAAATAAACTTTAAATTAATGTTTTGTGCATATTAGTGCAATTTGACTTCCGAAATCCTTATTTTTTGCCTTTATTTTCAGATTCCCCCACACCATCGAATGAGCAACCTGAACTTATTCTAGCCTTAGCAGAAGTCAAATCTTTCTCGAAAAACCTCAGTTCCCAGTTAGACGGTGCATCAGAAGACGATACGAACGTCTCTTGGGTAGCACTGAATTCATCACAATTGCATGTCTTCAGAAAAGAAGAGCCCTCCGAGGATATGAGTTGCCATTTCTTCCGTCTAGATACAACTGCCAAGAAGCCATTTCAAGCGTGGACCGTAAACTGTGATCAGTGGCAGGAAAATTCAACCGCTGGATTGAGCACAGGAACCCCAGAAGTATCTTCTAAGAAAATATTGATTTTACCTCCTGGGCCATTGGTGTTTGGTGTAATTTCAACGGGTGGGGTACACGTAGTTGTTAATAATTTAATGGTGAAAGGAATGAAATCTGCCAGCTCTGACTCTGGGGCTAGTTCGCCCATGTGTTTTAAAGTGATATTTTTATGTATTTTGTTGGCATGTTTTTCTCTATTGTACAGCTACTCAATAGATCTTCATTTGGGCCCGACATTATAGGTGCTCAGAACAGTTCTCGTAAATAACGGCAGGTATCATAAGAAACATTTGAACTGAATGAGCGAATAAGCTTCAAAAATATATGATTGAGAAATGCAGGTAATGTACAATTATGCCATTGTAAATGTGATGCTTTAATCTTAATATATATATATTTTTAAATCCAACTAAGATTCGTATGCTTTTTTGTTTCGTACAAAACACAGAAACTGCACTTCAGAGCCTGAAAACAGAAAACGCTACGCATTTGCAACGGCTTGAAATGAACTGGGACAACAACCTTGCCTCGAAAAAGAAACAGTAATACTTTGGTAGCAGTTAAAAAACATTTTAGTGAAAAGTTAATGAGAAATATTAAGTTGGTGAGAAGGGCTGAAATGAAAGTGTATGGCTTATAATGTATTATACACTGGTCGGTACTGAAATCGCCCTTCCCAGAAAAAGTGAGCCAAATAAATAATCCGAAAATCACTGGAGACATAGAATATGAATAAACAGACATCGCTCTTTCCACGTTTAGCAACGCACAGCAACCTCTCGGCTAGATATCGAGAAACCGGGATTCGATTTCCCGGCGGCGGCTGGAAAAACAATTTTTCGGTTGCTGTGCGTTGCTAAACGTGGAAAGAGCGATGTCTTTGTTTATTCACTGACGTATTTGGAGGATTTTCACTTTGGACATATTCTATGTCCAAAGTGACAGGACATCAGTATAGACAAGATCATGTGAGCAGCCGTCAATCCTGTAATGACGTCCTGGGGTATCTGGGACTACGCAGCGCTTAGATGGCCCCATAATTCAGTGGCATTTCACGGCGGCCGAGGAGAAGCTTGTAAGCGCAGTCCAGAGAATCCCTATACATGCTCGATGGGTGATACATTCGGAGATCTCGCCCGCCATAGAAGCGCATCGAAACCATCGTATTGAACCAAATGGAATTTAATGGCTGTGTTCAAAAGAGGTTATAACGAAGTAAATTTCTCCGTCATTTTTGGTCCACGCCGGGGCTCGAACCCGGGTCCCCTCATTTCGGAATAAGTCACTCTACCACTACGCAGACGTTCGTTGTTGCTGCTATCTGACTTTATGTCGTGCGCGTCCTGCACGGCAGGCACGTCACATCTCCCCGCCCCCCCCCAAGAGGGCCGGGGGCATGGCCCACGGGTCAGCCGTGACCATGAATCGTCGCAGGCAGCCATCCGCTGTAGAACGTGCACATCAGAACTGCCAGTCAATCTGGTGTGTGGAATGCAACGTCACACACATTTATTTTTCGAAGCGCTGGAGAAGGGATTCTCTTATTTTTCCTATCTACGGTGTGGAAAGAACATCATACCATTGCGAGATTTTGAACGGCCGGGTCATCCGGAAAGTTCGGGCGACATTATAACAAAGTAAATTTCTCCGTCATTTTTGGTCCACGCCGGGGCCCGAACCCGGGTCCCCTCATTCCGGAATAAGTCACTCTACCAATTGAGCTACGCAGACGTTCGTTGTTGCTGCTATCTGCCTTTATGTCGTGTGCGTCCTGCACGGAAGGTACACAAGGATTTTTAAGCTCACTTGAAGAACTGGTTTTGAAGGACATTCAACAGCTTTACATCAAAATAAAAGTTAGACCGCCCCGATGGCGAAGTGGTCTAAGCGCTGACTTATGAACATTCGCCCTAGATGGGTCCGGGTTCGAATCCTGGTGAGGCATGGATGTTGTGTTTGTCTTACGGCAGTGGCTCTCTTCCTTCCCTGGAACCAGTGACCATAAATTAGGGACGGGCGACTGCTTATAGCCCATTAAGCTGCTCACGGTGGTCGTTAAACCTTCAATAAAAAAAAATAAAGTTGGCGAATTCGGAATGTTTAGTTGCCAAGCTGTTCCTTCATCAAAGGAAAAACAGAAACTGTGTGTACCATTTCTTTATCATTTCTATTTACTCTATATTGACAAAAGTCACCGCACACCCCTTCAAAAGCAAATGAACGGATTTCCTGCGTTGTTAAGATGCGCGATACAGCTGCAAACGGTATAAAAACAAACCTGCAGCTGACCGCGATCATATCGCCATGTGAGTTTGAGTGAAAATGTCGCTGAACTGACTTTGAGAAAGGAAAGATTGTTGGGTGTTACATCAGTGGTTTGTCCATAAGATAAACCGAGAGACGTTTAAACATACCCAAGTCAGCTGCTTTGGATGTACTGAATAAATGGAAGACACATGACATGCCTGAAGTAGCAAAACGTAACGGCAGACCAAAGAAAATCCGTGATAGAGGACGTCGAAGCCTCAGGAGAGTCGTTACAGCTAATCGACGGAGTATTGCACAAGACCTTAGTGTACAGGTGAGTAAAAATGCTGGAACCTCGGTATGTACACATACAATTCGCAGAGAAGTTCATTCCATGGGTTACCATGGTCGTGCGGCTGCTTATAAGCCCTTCATCTCCACTTGGAATGCTACTCTTCGTTTAGCATTATGTAAAGAACATTTTTCGTGGACCGTAGATAAATGGAAACGGGTCCTATGGACTGATGAATCCAGATACACGATCCATCAGTCTGATGGGCGTGTGTGGGTATGGCGGCAGCCGGAGGGACGATATTTAGCACAGTGTACTGTTCCTACGGTCAAGTTTTAAGCTGGTAGTGTGCTCGTGTGGGGGTGTTTTTCGTGGTATGGTCCCGGCCCATTGGTTATCGTGGACAAACCTGTTAACCAGCACATCTACCTCGATATTCTGGACAATTATGCCCTACCAACTCTGTGGCAATACTATGGAGCCGAGCCTTATTGGTACCAGCAGGATAATGCACCGAACCATAAAGCAAGGACTGTTACGGCGTGGTTTGGCGATAATTCCGTATCGTGTGTGGACTGGCCAGCACAGACCCCTGATCGTAATCCCATAGAGCCCCTGTGGGATGAATCAGAGCGCCGCATAAGAAGTTTGGAACCAAGGCCTACTACTAAGCTATACAGTTAGCGGCAGCATTATGTACTGAATGGAAGCGCATACATATAGCTGTGTTCCAAAACCTTGTCGAAAGTACACTGAAGTTCTAGAAACACTGGTACACAAGCTAATACTTGGTGCGTCCCCCACGGGAGCGCAGGACTGCAGACATACGACGGGGCATGGACTCCACTAGCTTCTGGAAATATGCTGTAGACAATGCACACCATACTTCCTGCAGAGCGTTCCACAATTCGGGTGTATTCCGAGGTCTCGGACTCCTGTGTTTGATAGCGCGCTGCATGGCATCCCAAATGTGTTCTATCGCGTTTAAATCTGGGAACTTGGGTAAGATGGCAACACCCCAAACTCAGATGAATGCTCCTCTAACCATAATGTGGCGTCCCGACACTTGTGTGGCGGTGCATTGTCCTGTTGGAACAGGCCCAACCCATCAGCATGAATGCAGGACATGAACAGGTGTACCTCGTCAGAAAGGATGCGCACATAGCGTTGGCCTGTCACAGACGTTTGTAGACGTACCAGGGGTCCCAGTGAAGTGCAGCTAAACACACCCCATACTATTACGGACCCCCCACCAGCCGGTACAGTTCCCTGTTGACAGGCGGGATCCATGGCTTCATGGGGTTTGCGCCACACACGAATCCTTCCATCTGCCCGATACAATTGGAAACGTAACTCTTCAGACAAGGCTACTTGTTTCCAGTCATCAAGTGTCCAGTGGCGGTGTTGCCGTGCCCAAGCGAGGCGCATAGCTCTGTGTCGTGCACTCATCAAGGGGACTGGAGTTGGGCCTCGGCTCCCAAAGCCTATATCGTGCAGGGTACGTTGCACAGTCCGGACGCTGATGCTTGTTGAGGCTCCAGCATTGAATTCTGATGATACCTGCGAGAGTGTTGCACGCATATCGCGTGAAACGATTCTTGACAGCCGACGATGGTCACGTTCACCTAATGTCTGTTTACGGCCATACTGCTGTCGTAGGTTGGAGGTTTTTCCGGAATTCTTGTAATCACGGTACACCCTTGTAATGGTCGTCCGTGAAAATCCGAACTACGTTTCTACCTCCGAAATACTATGGCCCATCTCACGAGCGCCAACTACGACACTGCGTTGAAAATCGCTTTAATCGTTATTACTTGTCATTATCATGCCGAAAACAGCTCTGACAGCTCTCAAGGATGTCTATCGCTTTATATACGCACTGGCGGACGCAACCGAGTAAGTGTATTTTGCATAAGCTTGTTTGTACTTGTTTTTCTGGCACTTCAGTGTATGTCTCGAAGGGTCAGTGCATGCATTAAGGCCGAAGGTGGTTACAGAATCACTTTAATGTAACAGAACAAGGTAGACGAGCTACATGGAATCGTCTCAAAGAAAAAAAAAGAACAGGAATGATACAAACTGATAAAAGCGATGATATGTACATTGAATGAGTAATGACAAATTTACAACGTGATGCAAACAGAGCAATGCTTGAGGAAGAACAGAATGATCACAGGCGTGGCACCGCAGTGCGAAAGAATATCAAAAAGTTAATGCTCAGTCTTAACTCACCGTGAGATGTAACGGACTTGATGTGACAGGGAACCACGGGGTCATTGGGGACCACGTATAATAGAAGGAGCTTTAACGGCATGCGGAAATGGCAGAATGATACTCCTGCTGTACCACCGTGCACAGAGTAACGGAAAGCATGATGAAAGGTGAAGTCCCAAGTGCGCCATCTATGAAAAAGTGTCGAGGAGTGGCAGTTCGTCTCTTGTAGAAGGAGTAAGTCGTCCCCAAGGGGTGAAAGATCTTCCAGAACGAGAGAGTTAGCGAGGGGGTTAGCACACCCCGTACAATTCAGAGTGGCGACCATGAATGGTTAAGTCCGACGTCAGATGAAGAGCAGCTATGGCAGCTTTCTGGAATGTGTCGAGGCGACTGATGATACCACGACACCACAAGACGTAGTCGGGTTGTTTGGCATTATGCCGGAGGAATTTGAGGATGGAGGCTGCTTGGTCGAAGACCTCGGGAAGAACTGCTTTAAACTGCTGTAAAAAATGAGAGAAGCCTCCCGATTTGTTTTATGAGTGAGAAACTCATAAAGATCTTCAAAGGAGACAGGTTCTGAAGGAAGAGAGGCATTGGTAAGCAGAGTCGAGAAATCTTCAAACGTCGGCAGAGGACCCTTAGACTTTGAAGAGGAAGAGCTAGAACGTGACAGGTGAGACTTGGAGCCTGCTAGACGTGTGGAATGATGTGGGCGGCCAGTCGGAGAAGGTGATTTCTTCTTTTTACTCCGGGCCTCGGTACTGGTAGTAGAGCGACGTTTGCCGTGGATCGATGACGCACGAGATGTGGAATCAAAGGAAAGGTCCACCTCATCGCCGGGTGCAAAAGTGCCGATGGTGAATGAAGCTTGAGGATCAGCCGTGATGTCCTCTGATGGAGAGAGAACACGGGAAGGCAAGGAGGAGTCAAGCGGAGGAAAATCCGACAGAGTGGAAAAAACAACATCGGAAGGCTTTAAACAGATTTTCGGCAGAACTGGGTCCAAGAGGTGCAGACACAGGAGGAGGCATGGCAGCAGAAACGGAGGAAGAGGTAGAATGCTGCCTTGGAGCTGCAGGAGTCAGTGGCTTTGCATGGGGGCATTGGGCCTGCTAATGGCCGTGAGCCTTGCAGCGTGAGCAATGAGCAGAGGTGAGGAGCTCCCGTTACTGCAACGAACATCGAGGAACTGTGGAAACTTTATGAGATGCTCTTCCGACGGGAAGATGATGCGAGCAGTTCTACTGAAGCCACAGATATGTTAATCATCGGGGTCAGAGGGGGAAGAGGAGAGAGTCTTCACTGGGCCGACTACTCTCCCGCATCGACTAAGTGCAGCACACAGCATATCATCAGAGATCTTCGGGGGGACCGGATGTAGAGAGACCAGAACAGGACGCTGGACGATGGATTCGGCTAAGAGGTGACGATCGGCAATTGAAAGGCCCCGGGACAAGACAAGTTCGGCATATTCTTTCTTCGAAAAATAAACAATCACAGTTCGTAGCTTTCGGGTGAGGTGGGTGATGGCACCAGAAGGAAGCATCTTCTTGTGAGCGGAGCTGTACTGTTTCAAAGGAGTGTAGGCCAGAGGTGGACCGACACCGTACGAATGTATGTCAATAAATGCTATGTTGGGTTTCTCTTCTGGGTGTCCGGTGACTTTTGTCAATGTAGTGTAGTTTTTGTAAGGTTCTGAAAGAAGATATAGTTTTAGAAATTTGCATATTTTATTTCCTTAACATCATGTTAAACATTTGAAATTTAATGTCGGCTTATACACGGATCACGGATTTTTACAAATTCTTAGCTGTTGAACTAGGGGTCGGATTCTACCCGGATGTTAATATTGCTTGAGGTTTTTGACGTATCTTTTTTGCCATATGGCAAATTGAGCGCTATCTTGGAGAAGCAAGACTTCTCTTCTGCTGACAAACAAAGGCCAATTATAGTTTAAATCCTCCTTCAAATGACTGAATTGACAACAATAGATCTCAGCAGTGAGAGATTCACTTCGTGATGTAAATTCAAAGTCAACAAACTTTGACACCCCGCCCAAAGCCAATGAAAAATATAATCGATTAAAACTACGGAGGCAAAATAAAAATAGCAAGCGTAAGGTCAAATATTAACAACACAAAAGGTTTGCTCGCCTCCGGTTGTTTTTCTTTGAAGAGGAGACGATTTTTACTTTTTCGCAAAGTAATTTATTATCCTTTCTTTAAAATCTTCACCGTTCACATTTTCTTTTATAGATTTCTTTTCGGTGTCGACACAAATAAGAGATCTTAGTCTTTCATTTCCCGTCGAATTTGGTTTTCATTCTCTTTAACACAATCTACGTTTTTCAAAAGATGTAGTTGCGGCTGGAAAATTTAGAAGTAAATGAATTAGTTTAGTTGCTCCTTAACGTACTGCTTCTAAATCATTATTCGTAATATATTGCAGTATGGATTCAAGATGTTTTTGCGCATCACAGTGAATGTTGCGGAACTCACTTTCTAATCGCTTCAGGAATAAAAGGAGTAACCGCGGAGAAGAAAATAAAATTTTTGTATTGGAGAAAATTCCTTACTGCCACTGAATGAAGTTTCGGTTCCAACGGCTATACAAAATGAATTTTCTCAAAATTCCTGACTTCATTTTAATCTGTGTAGGGAAACAGTCCAGAATCTACTGAGTCAGAATCTTTTAAGGAATGGAAAGCAATTTTACTTATTCCAATTCCTTTGACAATATGTCGCATTTTCAATTAAAGATTGTATTGTGCATTTTACGAGGGTATGTCAATAATTATCTGCAATGCAGTTGTATTTGTGTTTCTGTTGGCAGCACTGTCGTTTTCGCGCATATCGCTAGGCGACGGAGTGTCTACGAATAGATTGAAAAGTTCAACAAGTTAGTGAAATCATGCAGTTCATTGATTATGATACGCTTTCCAACATACCAAAAATCAGTGCTCAAGTTATTACTCAAGTTATGAGAATAATGGCTGTGGAATAAATCTCCCTCCTGTGCCCTGACCTTTGATCCCATTTCGATGATATTAAACAGAATTGGTTCAGTATACCTCTGAAATAACATACTAAAGTTTTGTCCCAATAGAAGCATTTTTAGTCAAGTTACGAGCATAATGGCCGTGGAATAAATCTCGCTCCTGTGCCCTGACCTTTGACCTCATTTCTTTGATATTCAACAGGACCGGTTCAGTATATCTCCGAAACAACGTACTAAAATTTTGTAGCAATAGAAGCATTTTTAGTCAAGTTATGAGGATAATGGCTGTGGTATAAATCTCGCTCCTGTGCCCTGACCTTTGACTCCATTTCGATGATATTCAACAGAACCGGTTCAGTACACCTCCGGAACAACATACTAAAGTTTTGTCGCAATCGAAGCATTTTTACGTAAGTTATGCAAAATTTTAGTATGTAGTTCCCTACCACATGCTAAACTTTCATGGAAATCAAACCATTTTTACGCGAGTTATCGTGCGGAAGGGCGTACGGACAGACTGACAGATAGACAAACGGACAAAGCTGGAGCATATACGCTTCTTCAGTTCAACACAATTTTATTAACAAGGTTGGGTTCAGGAGGCGAACATGGGCGTCCTGATACATATATTGTACGGCGAAATATACAAACTCTAAAATCTATGTACATTATATACAGCACGATGTATTGATTCACAAAGGAGCCTCGTGGTAAGGGGTGTAGGCATTTTGCGCAAGAACTATAAAAGAGACTGTCGGAACATTAAGTCTCAGAGCATAAGTACATTATAGTGCTGACAAGTAACAGAACGAAAATATACACTGCTGGCCACCCAAAATGCAACACCAAGAAGAAAGCATCCGATTGGCCTGAAATTCGCAGAATGCCTCGCCCGCGAGAGGACATGCAAACGATTAGCATTGCAGGGCATATGCAAATCATGTGCGCCCGGCGCGCCACCGAGAAGCACTATAAGAAGTGTGCACATAAGGTGGGGTGTAAGTAGTGTAAGTGTGTTGCGCTGCCGGACCTGTGCGTGGGAAGCTTCCTGATGCCTCGTCGCAGAATACGGCAGTCATTCCAGCACGTTCCGGAGTTTGACAGAGGACGAATAGTGGCTCATCGCTACAGCGGTTTATCGTACCGAGACATCGGCGCCCGTGTGGGACGACATCCAGCCACAGTGAGGCCAGTATGGATTCGGTGGGTGCAGGAGGGACGGACAGACCGACGTGAGCGATTGCCGAGCCGCGGCACACCACCGAACGAGAGGACCTGCATGTTGTGCGGCGGGCATTGATGGCTCGCACCGCCACATCACGAACGTTAGCGCAGGAATTAGGGTGTGTTGCGCAACAACCTGTGTCAGCACGTACCGTTCGACGTCGTCTACAGGAGCGGGGACTTGTCGCACGGCGCCCATTGCTCCGATTACCATTGACGTTACACCACCGGCGAGTGCAGCGGCAGTGGGCCGTTGAACGCCGCACCTGGACTACGGAAAATGGCCCGACATTGTCTTCTCCGATGAATCCCGCTTCTGCCTGCAACACCACGATGGTCGGATCCGCGTGTGGCGGCACCGCCGCGAGAGACTGTATGACGCCTGCATTATGCATCGCCATACCGGTCCGTCGCCTTGCGTTATGGTTTGGGGCGCAATTGGATATGACACCCGCACCCCTCTGCCCCTCTGGTACACATCGCCGGTACACTCAACATCCACCGCTACATCTCCGACGTTTTGGAGCCTGTAAACCTCCCTTACCTGCAGGACCTGCCAGCGGCCACGTTTCAACAGGACAATGCGCGCCCGCACGTGGCACGCATCGTGCAACAATTCTTTACAGCCCACCAGGTGTCACTGCTTCCGTGGTCCGCCTGTCCTCCCGATATGTTGTCCATCGAACACGTCTGGTCGCTGATCGGCAACCGAGTGGCCCGGCAAGCACCACCCGCGGCTACGCCTCATGAACTGGGGCAACGTGTGGAAGTAGCTTCGACCGACATACCCCAAGCCCACATCCAAAGCCTCTTTTGTTCGATGCCGCGGCGTGTAGCGGCCGTTATTGCCAGCCATGGTGGCCACACGAACTATTGATGTCTGCGTGTTCCGCAAGTCGCACGGGCCTGTAAGCTCAATTGTTTCATCATTGTATCTGTTTTTATGTGTCCAGTAAATCTGGCGTTGCTATCTCGTGTCCTTCTTGGTGTTGCATTTTGGGTGGCCAGCAGTGTAACAATGAAGCACTGTGCAAAAGGAGAACTGTAGATGACAAAGTAGACAATGTGAAACCTAAGGCAAACAGAATTAGGATGTCTTAGTACTGGGAGAAATTATGATAATCATAGGGAAGACAAGTAAGACTATATACATTTGTTCAGCGTGGTGCATATTATATTCACATTTGTTAGAAGATATAAGCTTGATGTTGAAGTTTGATTCCAAAAACCAATGGTGAGTATGCACGTTGAACTGAAGTTCAACAGAGCTAGGATAATCAAGGTTATGGACTGCCGACAGTCAGTTGCAACGACGCTGGCATGACGGCGAACTACGAGGCGGCCGGAAACCAGGTGCAACAGAAATGTTGCTCTCTCTCTGTTGGGCAAAGGCCACAAGGTTCTCTAGACGAAGTCTTGAGAGGAGACGCTCCCGAAATTGGCACAGCAGTACCACAGAAGCTTGGTGGGTGGTACAAGGAGATGAGATATCTCGGCAGCGCTGATGAAATACGTAGATGACGTGTTTCACCAGGATGAAAATACATGAGCAGATGGGTGGAAGCTTGACTGGCGGAGAGACCTGTAGGAGGAGTGTTTTATAGGCACCGAAAGGAAGATCAGTTGTGGCTGAACGTTGAGCTATGGAAAATGCAAGATGGAGTAGTGGAAGAAGGATGACACAATGTAGATAAACGTGAGAGACATCAGCTTCTTGAACACAGAAGGGGCAAAGAGATGAGTCAAGAATGGTCATGCGGTGGAGGATGGATGGAACGGGAAGTCGGCAGTGGAGAAAAAGTCAGGGAGTGTTTATTTTAAGAGGATCTGAAAGAAAAGAAAGGGCGGCTGAAAGAAAAGAAAGGGCGGCTGAAAGAAAAGAAGAAACGGAGCGGAGAAAAGGTTCTAAGGCTATGACGAAAAGTTGACCGGAGAGTGGGCAGCCCTGCCTCACTCCACGGCGGAGGAGCATCGGTGCTGTAAGAAAGGTGGGCAACTTGACCTGCAAACTGGCGTCCTGGTAGAGGGAGGTGAGGAGAGAAATAAACGGAGGTGGAAATCCGAAGCGGAGAAGTGTGGCGGAGAGATAACTGTGGGAGATGTTATCAAAGGCGGACTGTTGGTCTAGAGAGAGGAGGACGAGGGGTTCAGAGCGGAAGCGCGCAAGGTGAATTAGATCAGTCAGGAGATGTATGTTGTGAGATAGGGTACGGCCGGGAACTGTGTAAGTCTAGTTAGGAGAGAGGATGTGAGTGAGGATGGGATTTAGTCGCTGTGAAAGAAGCTTGCTATAAAGTTTGTAGTCGAGATTTAGTAGGGAAATTGGGCGCCAGTTCACCAAGTCAAGGAGATCACATTTTTTTGAGAAAAGGACAACGTATGCAGCTGTGAATCTCCTCGGGAGCGAAGAGTAAGTAAAGGCAGCAGAGAAAGCGGAAAGGAGAAACGGAAGAAGAAGAGGTAGAAAAGTTTGATAAAAGCAAAGTTTATGCCGTCCGGACCCGGAGCGGCACTAGAATTCAGAGAATAGAATGTAGTGTTTAGTTCAGAGGGTGTGGGGGAAAGGAGAAGAAAAGAAGCGAGATGGGGGGAACCTGAGGTATATTAGTAAGGAGAGAATACATTGCTGCAGAGGATGGTTGAGGAGGTTCACAGAACTTCGTGGAAAAGCACTGACGGGCATGGGAACAAAGCGCAATCGGTTCATCTGATACCTCACCAGAAGAAAGGCGTAGATGATGAAGTATGGTCGAAGCTCGTCGGGTGTTTTCCACTGACGTCAGGAACTCAGTTGTGAGCATCCGGCGTGAGATGTTACAAACGAAGTCGGCGGAGAGCTTGTTGCGCCAGAGGAGTGAGAAGAGATCGGAGCTCTTCTTGAAAGGAGGAGAAGAGAGGATCACTGAGACTGAGCATGGATAGCACTGAACGATCATAGTCTAGGCGCATGTTCTCGAGTGTCTTTGATTGGAATGAGTAGTTTCGGACATGCAGAACGAGCTGTTGCTTGATCTCCATCCAAGAATTTAATTCGCAGAGAGCAGAATGAAGTTGCGGTCGTCTGTCATTCAGGAATGACCGGACCGAAGAGCAGAATGCCGGGTCGGAAAGAAGTGCATCATCAAATGTCCACGGGCGTATTATCCTGGGTTTGAATGGTGCAGCATGGACTGTGATGGCAATAGCGCAGTGGTCAGATGAGGCCGTGGGATGCATACTCGATTCTGTCACGACTGGAAGTAGAGTACTGGAGGCATAAAACCTTTCAAGGCGGGCTAAGAAAGGATTTTGCGCATGAGAGGAGCGCCAAGTGTAATTAGTCGACCATGGATGAATATGCCGATGTACATCACGAAGAGCGTTGTTGGTGACAACTGTCTGGAGCAGGTTCGCCAGGGCATGGCGGCGCTCTCTATTTGTAGAAGACCTACCCAGAAGAGGATCCAGGGTACAGTTAAAATCCCCACCAACGAGAACATGGTCTGACGGTGGGATACGGTCGAGTACTCTGCGAAGACGCTTGAAGAGAATCGATAGGTGAGTTGTAGTGCATGGAATATAGATATTGAATAAATGGTATCTGGAAGACGCGATGGTAAAGGATGCATGCTGTAAGAGATTTCGACAAATATTTCGCACAGAGAGGGATGTGACATTAGAGTTGGTAGTATGACTATTGCCGATGGCAAGGCCGCTATGAGATGTTAGTCCATAGGCGTGATAAAACACAAAGTTCCACTGGCGCCATCGAGAATAGACGGTAGTTGGTTTGCAGATTGTCTCTTGAAGGAGGAGAATATCAGCCTCTAACGGGTTGAGGTCTTTATATGCCAGAGAGTTGTTGAGGGGGAAGCGAATCCCCTGAAATTAAGTGGCACGATCTTGAATTGTGGGGTTCCTTGCCTCTAGCTGAAGATCTTTGAGAGCTGGAGGAAAATACTTGAGGCGATTATAAAAGATTTGTGCCCACGGATGGGTGGGTACATTCTGACGGTAGAAATGCGACATATTGAAGATCTGCTCCGGCACAAGCTGGCGAAGCGAAGGATTCTTGATTGCTAAGGTACGTGCTATTGCGTAGGTGGTCGCATTCGTTAAGTATCTATGAAGATCAATGTATGAGAGTGGTACGGGAGGTATATTGGCTGCCTGGAGAGATGTAGCGAACTCTTCGACCGTGGGGAAGGAGACTTCGGCTGGCGAGGTGTGTCGAGAAGAACTGCTGGAGAGGAGGTTGAACGAGGTGAAGTAAAGTTTTGCTTCTTCGCTACATGCCTGCTGCGGCCAGAGCCGCGGCCCTTCAGTAGAGGCTCAGTCGTCTCATCCTCACACTGCGTCTCTGGACCAGCGGACTCCACATCAGCTGTTTCGGAGGTTACAGTGGTAATAGCTGGCTGTAAACCCTCTGAAAGGGACTCAGTGGTGGAGCGACGACGTTGTGGGAATGAGGAGGCAATTGTGGGAAAATCCTCTGGTGAAAAGGAGGAAGCGGCCCTGGCAGCGTCGCGTCGACCAACGTCTGTAAGCGAACTTTTTTCATCATATCTTGGCTCAGAGGCCCGCTGTGCTGAAGCAGATGGTGTGGTATGCTTCGTGGTAGGAACAGTACCTGATGGATCGCCAGTCGGAGTCGGTGGAACTTGATGTGGGCAGTGCACGCGTAGATGGTTTTCGCCATGGAAAAGCGTGCAGTGCAAGGAGGTAATGATGTCGATTCTCCGATGTTGCTGGCCACACCGTACAGTTAGGATCTTCGGGCATGCAAGCAGTTGATCGTCCGACGGAAAGATGACACGGGCACTTCGACGAAACCCTGCAATTGATTTGTCATCGGGGTCTCTGGGCGCCGCTGAAAGGGTCGTTATTGGTCCAACCACTAGGCCAAATTTGCTGAGTAAAGTGCATAGAGTGACATCTGAGACTTCAGGCGGGACTGGGTGCAAGTGACCTGGATAAGTCGCTGCGCCACAGGTTCAGCCAGAAGATGCACATCTTTAATGGATAAGCCATCAGTCATCACAAGGTCTGCGTGTTCTTTAAGGGCAAAATACACTAATACGGCCCGTGGCTTTCGGGCCATATGAGTGATATAAGCTCCTGTAGGAAGCATCTTCTTTAGGGCAGTACTATATTCCTTGAGCTTCGTGTCTGGTAAAGCATCAAAACAGACACCGAAATCCATTGTGGAAAAAAAATTTTCCCGGCTGGGGAGTCCTCTGGAATATCGATGGTGTCAGAACTGCCCTCAACACTGACGTCAGAGTCAGGAAAAACCGGAGCAATAAACTTGGAAGGAACTCTCGCTCCGGAGGTCACTTTGGAATAGATGGGAGAAGTAGAGTTGGCAGGGGAGGGCTGCGACACAGTGCTGATTGCTGGTAACGGCTTGGTAAACTAAGCTGAGCCAGTGGAAGGCAACGCAACCGTGCTATCGGTCACATCCATGGCTTCGTCATATGAACCAGGGACGTGCGTCAAGGTGACGTCACTCTCCTGGGCAGGGATACCAGCTTGAGCCTTTGCAGAGGAGTCGCGTGCCACATCTTGTATGCGTATGACGTCTGTGACGTGCATAAATGCTGATTGGTCTCCTGAGAGAATGAGGAGGAGGAGGAGGTTGAATGATCATCCCTCATGTGGGTGTGGACTTCACCCTTATCTATGCGCGCCATTGTTAATGGCGAGGGCTAACAAGGATCGATCAGCTCGATCGAAAATAATAAAACGCTGAATGCAGACAAAATATGCTACTCACCGACTTGGGAGCCGAACTAAAAAAAGTACAGACCTTCTTCTTGAAGGGGAAAACACACACACACAAAAAAAGGAACAACACGCATTATACACTTCCAAACACAGAGCTCGAAACGAACGTGACAATATCTTTAATACGCTTCTTCAACCTATGGTTGGAAAGCGTAAAAAATGTTTGCTCAAGTGTTACGCATGAAGAAGGAGCCGGAAGCCCGTCCACAAACACAACTAACGACAACATTGAACGCATATGTGACATGGTTCTGTTTGACAAACGAGCGACTATTGATGAAGTGGCAAATCGTCTGCAAATTAGTCATGGTTCTATCAGCTATTTGGCCGACTCAAAGAGGACTTAAGGTGCCATCGACTCACCTCGGACCAAGAACTGAAAGAAATTTTAAATGCTTGGTTTGCTGCTCAGCCGAAAAGTTTTTTGAGGGCTTAAAAGTACCTTGTGCAATGATGGAACAAGTGCGCTGATAAGCAAGGAGACTATGTTGAAAAAATATGTTATTGCAAGTTCCCTATTTTTATTGAAATAAATTTTATAACTGCATTCCGGATAATTATTGACTCACCCTCTGTGACGTACTACAGAGCTAAAACAGGTGTCAAGACGACAAATTTGCAGCGATACATTCCGTCCTTGTAACTGAGTTGGGAGAGCAGCTTACTCCGGAGTGAAGAGGCGCGGTCTTGATCGCCGTCAAGAACAAATTTGTGTTTTCATATTGGCACCCGAACGTAGAAATGGATTTACTGGCCACTGGGATCTTTGAAAAATGTGTGATGTTTGTTCTACACATCGTCTGGAATTAATGAAAAAAATTCCTACTTCGCTTCAAATAAATATTAAGAGGGAGATGATGTGACGTACTACGTAGGTACAGCACGTGTCAAGACGACAAATCTGCAGTGATGCATTCCGTCCGTGTAGCTTAGTTGGGAGAGCAACTTTTGTCGGCGTGAGGGGGCGGACAAACTAGTGTTTTTCACACCTCGTATTATCTTATATCCTTAAATACTCCTTTTGTATTCTTTCTCTTTCTTTATTACAGAGAAATTACTCATATTTTGCAACAGAGAAAAACAGGGATCACATCGTAAGGAGACTTTTCATTTCCAGGTATAACGACCACCTTGAGCAACTACACTATATTGACAAAAGTCACCGCACACCCCTTCAAAAGCAAATGAACGGATCCGCTGCGTTGTTAAGATGTGCAGTACAGCTGTAAATGGTATAAAAACAAGCCTGCAGCTGACCGCGATCATATCGCACTGTGAGGTTGAGTGTAAATGTCGCTGAACTGACTTTGAGAAAGGAAAGATTGTTGGGTGTTATATTAGTGGGTTGCCCATAAGAGAAACCGAAAGGCGTTTAAAAACACGCAAGTCAACTGTTTTGGATGTACTGAATTAGTGGAAGACACATGGCCTGCCAGAAGCGGCATAACGTACCGCCAGACCAAAGAAAAGCGGTGATAGAGGACGTCGCAGCCTCAGGAGAGTCGTTACGGCTAATCGACGGAGTACTGCACAAGACCTCAGTATGCAGGTGAGTAAAAAAGCTGGAACCTCGGTATGTACACGTACCATTCGCAGAGAAGTTCATTCCATATGTTACCGTAGTCGTGCGGCTGCTCCATAAGCCTTTCATCTTCACTCGGAATGATACTCGTCGTTTAGCATTGTGTAAAGAACATTTATCGTGGACCGTAGATCAATGAAAACGGGTCCTATGGACAAATGAATCCAGATATATGATCCATCAGTCTGATGGCCGTGTGTGGGGTATAGTGGTAGCACGAGGAACGCTATTTAGCACAGTGTACTGTTCCTACGGTCAAGTTTGGAGCTGGCAGTGTACTCGTGTGGGGGTGTTTTTCGTGGTATGGTCCCGGCCCATTGGCTATCGCGGATAACCCTATTTATCAGCACGTCTACCTCGATATTATGGGCAATTATGCCCTACCAACTGTGTGGCAATACTGTGGTACCGAGGCTTATTGGTACCAGCAGGACAATGCACCGATCCATAAAGCAAGGACAGTTACGTCGTGGTTTGACGATAATTCCATATCGTGCGTGGACTGGCCAGCACAGAGCCGTGATCTTCATCCCATAGAGCACCTATGGGATGAATCAGAGCGCCGCATAAGAAGTTTGGAACCAAGGCATACTACTAAGCAACAGTTAGCGGCAGCATTATGTACTGAATAAAATTGTATACCTATCGCTGTGTTCGAAAACCTTGTCGAATTGTCGAAAGCATGTCTCGAAGGGTCAGTGCATGCATTAAGGCCAAAAGTGGAGCGACACCGTACTAATGTATGTCAATGAATTCCATGTTGTGTTTCTCTTCTAGGTGTCCGGTGACTTTTGTCAATATAGTGTATCTTGCAGCTTCCTCTAATTTTTGTTAGCTGTGTATTTTAAAAATAAGATGAGGCGGGGTTTTCCGTCATTTCCGAATACACTTTCAAGAAGTGCTAAATAAGTGTTCCTCGTCCAGCCTAAACGGACTTTTGGACAAATTGCTCCCACGTTATTTTGTCACTGCATAAATCTTTGAAATTGGTAAGCACTGAATAATTCATACTGTGCACATTTCAAATTGAAAGCAGTAGATGCAATTATTTTACATATCCTTCGGTTTGTTGAGAGTTCTTTTCACAAGAGAGAGATTTTTTTCCCCTGCACCTCTGTGCTGTGAAAGAAACTTACTGAAAGTGAAAATAGACATCCGACGTTTTTACCAGAAATGTATAATGCATGAATGCTTTCATGGACTTCCTGACTTTTGGTAACGTGTTTGCTTTTTGAAATCTCTCGTGGGTAAGCTTGTCTGTGAATTATTTACTGCCCCGTGCAGCACGATTATTTGTAACTGAAATAAAAAAAATGCAGGAGGAATGAGAGAGAGAGAGAGAGAGAGAGAGAAACACTCTAAAGTAACAGAGCAGATAAAGTGAAGTTACATTAGTCTTGAATCAATCCTTGTAACGCAATTTAAACCACTAACAATGTGCGAAGTTGTATCAGAAGTAAACTGTATTATCCAGTTCCATAACTGATACGTTTTTTTCACCATCTCCTTTATAACCTGTCACCACCAATTTACAGTAAAATCTTGCAGTTTAGGAGAAAAGTTTGATCGCCGCGTAGGAGGTTCAGCGCTGGCTTATGACCATTCGTCTGAGGAGGGTCCGGGTTCGAATCCCGGTCAGGCATGGGTGTTATGTTTGTCTTACGGACAATTTTCCCTCTAAACGGCCATGGGCAATGCCCGCCTAACCCAATGAGCTGGGCAGGCATCAAAACCACTTGGGCCGCCCCGGTGGCGCAGTGGTCTAAGGCGTTGGCCTCTGATCATTCGTCCGTAAGGGGTCCGGGTTCGAATCCCGGTCAGGCATGGATGTTGTGTTTGTCTTACGGCACTGGCTCTCTCCCTTCCCTGGAACCAGTGACCCTAAATTAGGGACGGGCGACTGCTTATAGCCCATTGAGTTGCTCACGGTGGTCGTTAAGCCTCCAATAAAAAAAAAAAAAAAAAACCACTTGGGCAAAATTTTTTATTTTCTTAGCTTCTCTTACTAATGCAGTACAGCCGCCCCGGTGGCGCAGTGGTCTAAGGCGTTGGCCTCTGATCATTCGTCCGAAAGGGGTCCGGGTTCGAATCCCGTGAGGCATGGATGTTGTGTTTGTCTTACGGCACTGGCTCTCTCCCTTCCCTGGAACCAGTGACCCTAAATTAGGGACGGGCGACTACTTATAGCCCATTGAGTTGCTCACGGTGGTCGTTAAACCTCCAATCAAAAAAAAAAAATAATGCAGTACAAGTTGGAACTTGGATTGGAACCCTTATTTTTTTAATTACCGTTCTTTTCGCAATTGATTTTAAATACAAAAATGTTAAAAACATTTCATTATTTAATTTTTTTATTTTATAAAAAGTGAGAAACTCAAACTTACTTTTGGAATAAAAACACTGGAAATTAGAAAAAAGCATGTTTGCGCATAATACACAATTTCGTTGCATATCAAAATACCAAAAGAGAATAAGAAACAAAATATCAACTAAATGCAAAATAATTAATTCAAATAGAACAAGTGCTGACAGTCCTTTCAAGGAATAAATCGCCTCTCAATTTTTTCCCCCAAACCGAAGACTCGACCGTCTTTGACAGTACTCGGAAATTATTGTTTACCATTTATGACACTCAATATCTGTCTCTTTCTCGGCGTGGGAAAATTCACTAATCCGCATTCTCGCGTTCACTATCTGCTCGTACGAGGCTACTTTGCAAGAAGCCTTTGAGAATGAAGAGGACAATGAGACGAACTCAGAAGGAGGCGAACGGTATTTAAGAACAGGGTTGTTTTGAGTTTTGAGAGCCCGAATTTTATTTATTTATTATTACTTTTTGCAGGTAATTGATTTTCGATTTATGAAAATTAATTAGGGATTCGGGAATTTTAATCTAAAATGCTTACTGCGTGGAAGATTTTTCAGCTGCGCGGAGGAAGTAGCTGTGCGCGCAGCTTAGATGGAACGATGTTTGTGGCACTGTCTCTCTCCCTTCCCTGGCGGACTTGGCGGAAAGGTCCATTCCGGCTCAAGATCCTGCACCTATAAATACCAGGGAACCGTGGGCAGCTGTTCAGAGAGCATGGCTGAACAACTCTCCAGAAGTCTTCCGGCCACTTGTGGAATCGATGCCACGTCGAGTTGCTGCCCTTCGCTGGGCTAGAGGAGATCCTACACGTTACTAGGTACGTATCCCATGACTTTTGGCACTTCAGTGTACAACACATGCACATACGATAACGGAATTTCGTATCAGTCTTATAAAATATGTCCCAACTGTGCCAGTGCTGTTGGAGGTGGAAAGTGTGCTTTGAGCTTTCGCTCCAGATATTCCCACAATTGTTCAATAATATTGAGGTGGCCAGTGTAGCTGTTGTACCTCATCATCATGCTCTGCAAACCACAACTTGTCACGTTTCGCACAATGTACGGATATATTATCTGCTGGAAACCAGCGATGGTCGAACAAAGCCTGCAACATTGCGTGCAGGTGGTCCCCAAGAATGGATTCGTACATTAAAGGTGTGACACGACCCTGAAGAATAACAATTGGCCCTATGGACTGCCATGATACGGCACCCCACAACATCAGGGATCCACCTCCATGCTTCGCAGTCGGAACCGAACAGTCGGGATGGTACGCTTCTGCAAGTCTTCCACAGACGTACACTCTACCAACGATGGGAAACAATGTGAAGCATCATTCATCAGAAAAGATGACACGTTGCCAGTCTTTAGCATTCCAGTTTTTATGTGTTTTGTACCATCTTACGCATTTTGTTGCATTGATTTTGATAACCAGAGGTCTGTGTATTGCAGCACGGCCACAAATACCGGCACGATATAGAGTTTCCGATGAACTGTTATGACGCGAACAGGACCATTTCAGCTGGTGTTCAACTCTGCTGCTATTTGCGGTGCCGTTGTACAACACTTGCCAACGTTTGCCTATCCTCTCTGGCATCTTCGTATGGAGTTCACACTTTGTACTTCTGGAGGCAACGCCTTATCCTTTTTGATAGGTAGTCATAATCTTCGATACAGTTTCTCGTGTTACATCTACTATTTCTACCGTTCTAGTTACTGAAGTCTCTGCAAGGAACTCACCTACGATCACCCCATTTTGATGTCACTGAGATCTGGCATTGTCGACAATTACTCTACAACAGCTGCTTTGCTTGCGACTGTGGTACTGCTACATGATAGCCGGCATCGTACTACACCCCTTTATATACCTCACATCGCAGGTGATATCGTCAGAGTGATTTGCATACGGCGCGTTGGGTGTACTCCACCAGTCGCTGTCGGTGTTTCCATTATTTTAATAAGCCTTTATATATCTTTTCGCGTGCTGCAGGGTATTCCAAAATTGTCTTTACAATTTTGACCCACAATAAAACAGAAACGGGATAAGAGAACAAAAATCAGTTCATTGCATATTTAACAGCCCTTTCCAAAGTTTGTTGGGATACTCAGAGAGCTCCGTATGCGCACCGTTGGTTGGACGAATAACATCGAGACGGTATTCGACTTCCTGCCGTGTCCTCCCGAGCATGTCTTCAGGAATTGTTGTGATGGCAGATGTAATCCTGTGCTTCAGCTCATCCATATGCGGAACCTTTGTGCGGTACACAATATCCTTCGCATAGCCCCACAGAAAAAAATGTAGGGGGTAAGTACCAGGAAGGTGGAGGCCAAGGAATTGGACCACCCCGTCCAATCCATCGCTCCGGAAAGGTTTAATCAAGAGCACGAAGTGCCCAATGCGGAGGTGCACCGTCCTTCTGGATGACGATAGCTGGATGCAGGCCCTCCAGTTGGAGGGTGACAAACTAGTTCAGCATGTCCAAATAAACATTGGATGTGGCTGTGTTTTTGGCGAAAAAGAATTGGCCAATGATGTGGTTTTGCACGAGACCGCACCAGACGTTAACCTTAGGGCTGTCACGTTCAATCTCACGGATGGCATGAGGGTTTTCAGACCCCCAAATCATGCAGTTATGCCTATTGATAACACCACAGACGTGAAACGTTGCCTACTTGCTGAATAAAACATGTTCCAGGAAGCCTTTCTCATTATCAATCCTGTGTAGCATATCAACAGCAAAATCGAAACGTTTCGGTTTATCTGCGGGGTGCAGTGCCACTGTCAAATGCACTTTGTAGGCAGTCAGGTGCAAGCGCTTGTGCAGCAAGCACCCTATGTATCGTTGTAGGTGGTAACCCCAACTGCCTGGAGGCCGTACAAATAGGAAACTGTCGAAAACGTTCCGTATCCGCTTAAGTTGTGCTTGTCCGCCCCGGTGGCGCAGTGGTCTAAGGCGCTGGCCTCTGATCATTCATCCGTAAGGGGTCCGGGTTCGAATCCCGGTCAGGCATGGATGTTGTGTTTGTCTTACGGCACTGGCTCTCTCCCTTCCCTGGAACCAGTGACCCTAAATTAGGGACGGGCGACTGCTTATAGCCCATTGAGTTGCTCACGGTGGTCGTTAAACCTGCAATAAAAAATAAGTTGTGCTTGGTAGCCCAGCGCCCTTTTTATGAAGCTTATCCATATTCGGAACCTTTGTGCGGTATACACCCCTAGATTCTACCAGTCCAGTCAGGTTCTAACCCCTCTAGATTCTACCAGTCCACTTCAGTTCTTACCCCTAGATTCTACCAGCCCAGTCCAGTTCTTACCCCCCCTAGATTTTACCAGTCCAGTCCAATTCTTACCCCCTAGATTCTACCAGTGCAGTTCGTACCCCTAGATTCTACCAGTTAAGTTCAGTTCTTATCCCCCTAGATTCTACCAGTCCAGTCCAGTACTTACCCCCTAGATTCTACCAGTCTCCCTAAACTTCTTGTGCCACTCGCATATTGAGGGTCTGGATGGTGGATTACGTCGGTATTCGGTGCGGAATTTCTTTGGAATTGTGTATCTGACTTCATCTCTGTGAACCATGCCACACTGGGCCTTTTCCTGTAGAGTAGCCATCACAAGTTCAGGATCGTACTTGAAAGTAAACAAAAACCTTTTTCATACCAATAAAACTTTATGCGTTCCTGTTACATGTACAAAAACCAGAACGTCGCTGTCTTTTTTTTTTTAGGTTTCATTGAGGGTCAAAGTTCTAAAGATAATTTTGGAACACCCTGTAGCCGCCCCGGTGGCGCAGTGGTCTAAGGCGCTGGCCTCTGATCATTCGTCCGTGAGGGGTCCGGGTTCGAATCCCGGTGAGGCATGGATGTTGTGTTTGTCTTACGGCACTGGCTCTCTCCCTTCCCTGGAACCAGTGACCCTAAATTAGGGACGGGCGACTGCTTATAGCCCATTGAGTTGCTCACGGTGGTCGTTAAACCTCCAATAAAAAAAAAAAAAAAGAACACCCTGTAGTTTAGAGAGTGTGAGAGTACTATAATATTTCGACTTTATGGAGGCACGAAGGTAGGCAGTGCAGGTCATGGGTACGACAACGCATTTGTTATGGAAAGAGAGACTGGTTCGATGATAAAAAGAGAGAGTGAGAGATGGTCATTAAAGAATGGTAAATAGATTCAAGTGCCGACATCGAGAGAGAAGGACGCCGGATGACACGAAAATGCATTCATACATACACATGTAGAAAGAGGGATTAAAATAGATAAAATCGTGTGAGAAAGATACGGAATGGCACTTAACGTGTATGTTTGCATTTATAGAGAAAGGGTAGAAGAAAATGCGATGCTGAAATGCGTTAAAATGGAGTGCGAAAGACCCAGAAGAATCATACACACATGTATGTACACAAAGAATTACAGAAGAGTCAGAAGTACATTGAGAAAGAATGAGAGTGAGATAAAAGGACACAGAATGGCACATATGCAGACGAAGTGAGAAAAAGAAGAAATCGGAATTAAACTGACTAAGTGAGACTCAGGTATATTGGGGAGTCATAAATAGATTACGAAGGAGATAAATGGGTCATATAAGAAATATTTTGGGAAAAGACAGGGGAGAGCAAAATAAATGCATTTGGACCAAGCAAAAAGAGAAACAAATATAGATAGGCAGGAAGAGTAGTAGAGAAAGAAGCGTAATAAGACCGAAACACAAGATAAAAGATAAAGAAAGTGGAATACAACTAACACAGGGTCATTTGAAGGAAAATTGGAGTAAGGAGTATAAGCGCAGCTGCGCTCCGGAAAGCAATCGCAATAAGAAATCTTAGCAATCGCAATAAGGGGAGAGATAGTCACTCTACCCAAGTGTCGATTTAAGGGCGTACGGTTAACGAATTGAGGGAGATGAGGTACCTTGGAGTTTTAGACTCTAAACTCTGTGGGCTCCATCACCTTAAAGCCCTCAGGGATGTATGTACGACGATCATGAATAAGATTAACGGCATGCAGCTGTCTACACCAGCCAAAAGAGCAGTGTACAAGCAAAGCATTGAAATAATCTTAACCTACACCTGTTCGGACTGGCGGACATACACGGTTAGGATCGACAGGGGACTTAACCAGATTCAAAGAAAAACTCTTGGAATCACGAAGTGTCTGTGCACGACGTCAACAGCGGCACTGTAAATGTTATCTGGGTGCGTAGTCGCCCGAGAGGTCGCTTTGCAGAGCCTCAGGAACGGCGAAGATGTCACTCTACTCGTAGTCCGATACTGGTTCTCCGGCGTGGAACTGACTGGACTTGCCATCCAACCAGAGAAATTTGTTCCAAATGGGATAGTAGTCTCTCTTCCGGGGTCGGGAGGGAGTTGTTTACGGACGGCTCCAAAATAAATGGTCAAGTTGGGGCAGGGTCTTGTGCGCTCTCTGACGGCAACGAGGCAATCAAAAGACGAATAAAACTATCACCCAACTGGTCTGTCTATCAAGCAGAGTTGTTGACACTTAGAGAAACGCTGGTGTGGGCATTGCCCAGCATCACCTCAGACGAGATTAAGGGGTACTCTAATAGTCAGGCGTCCCTAAAGGTGCTA
Source organism: Macrothele yani (assembly GCA_039090855.1). Classification (NCBI taxonomy): domain Eukaryota; kingdom Metazoa; phylum Arthropoda; class Arachnida; order Araneae; family Macrothelidae; genus Macrothele; species Macrothele yani. The sequence continues at coordinate 76,708,985 of CM077016.1, forward strand.
GGCAATTTCAGACGCAAAACACCCCTGATAAGTGAAATAAAGTCTTAGGTTGAGACTGCAAAGGAAGTTGAAATATCCTTTTACTGGGTCCGAAGCCACGTTGGAACCCATGGAAATGAAAGAGAAGACCAACTAGTAAAAGAGACTGCTGGGACGGATGTGACAGACTATCACCTGAGGACACCGTTGCAAAGTGTACGGACTCAGATGAAACAGGTCACAATTAAAGAGTGACAAAAAAGGTGGAATAAGGGAGTTACGTAAAGGAAGACAAACCGTATCTTCCCACCAGTGTTAGTAATGCGAGTAGAATCGGATGGTTTCCTTAACGAAGTACACACCAGATATTTCGTATCTCTGGAGTACTTCAGCAGGTTTGCGATTAAGGAAAGGATGTGATTCCCTTTCAGCGAAAAGGAAAGTCCTCATTCCGGAAACGGAGAAGATGAAGGACATGTCAACCCTGCTCGGCTTCCCTAGAGTGAGATGGCGGTTCATCGAGATGACCAAAAAATTCGTCGCCAAGCACGAAGACTACCTGAGGATAATAGAGACGAAAGACACGAGAAGACTAACGGAAGAAGATGACTCAGACCCAGAGACATCAAATTCCGGGATGGAGACAGAAGCTGTGAAGATCAACTACGTCCTGGACGTCCATCCGTGGTTTCTGACGAGGATGTGGATCAAGTCGTAACATATGACTCACATCCAACCTTTCAGGAATTAGCGGAAACGTTGTCGGCACACAAGAACAACAGGTGAAGGACGGATGCATGCGCTTGGGTTCATCACCAGGTTCGATAACTGGGTTCCGCACAAGCTTTCTGCAAAGCAACGAGAGGAGAGAATCAGTACATGTGTTTGTTTGCTTTCTCTTCACAGAAATGAACCGTTTTGGGGACGAATTGTAACGGGTGATGAGAAAAGAGTAATGTACCGTAATGCAAAGCGCCGATGGACTGTGTGCCAAGGTGCGGAGCCTGCTTCATTGACCTCAAAAGGTGGACTGCATCCCAAAAATGTTTTTTTTGAGTGTTTGGTGGGATGTCCAGGGAATAATCCACTGGGAAGTGTTGGCACCTAACCAAACGATAAATGCTGACCTCTACTGCCAAACAGTTGGACAGATTGCGAGAACAACTGACATCGAAGCGGTCAGCCCTCGTCAATCGCAAACGCGTGATCCTTCATGATAACGCCAGACCTCATGCTGCTTTAATCACTCGGCAAAAATTACTGGACTTCGGTTGGGAAGTGTTACTTCACTCGGTCTATTCCCCTGACCTGGCACCTACGGACTACCACCTTTTTCGGTCGTTACAGAACGCCTTCGCTTTTCAAACCTTCGATGATGTGGACGATGTGAAAAAGGCATTACATGATTTTTTTTTACTCTAAAACACAGGTTTTTCCGGCGTGGGATTCACCTACTCATAGACAGATGACCATACAGAATGATGGCCATTATGTGAAATTCTAGGTACTATGACGAAGAAGTCTTGTCTTACTTCTACGTTAATTTAAAACAGCAACATATTAAGAAATAGTTCCTAAATGAAAGAAACCTTAACGGCCAGACGAAACATGTAAACAACAGAAGCCACACTTACGGAAAAAGATGCTTTATTCAGGATGTAGCAAACACATCGTAGCATAGCATATTGCACTAAACTCACCACACAACTCTTAACACAACGCTTTTTTCACAACGCTCCTTTCAATAATCAGTTTACAACCCAACGCTCGCCAAGCAGCAATGTAGTCGTCGCTTTTATCTCTTGTTCTTATCAATATCAGGCATACGTCACGTGCATTCAACCTCAATTGTGTTGCCAAACGTATTCGTTTGAGAGAAAAGATATTACGTTAAGAGTGAAGAATAACAGAATAAACTCAAGATTTACATAGGGAAAGAAACTAAAAAGGAAAGTTAATTTAGAATATACGTCACAGTACGTTATTTATTGTGTTTTCCTCCTTTTTTTAGCCTACAAAAAGGAGTAGAACTTATTCACACACCCAATAGTAAACCACGTCTGAGGAAGGGCCTAAAGTAGGCCTGAAAGGTCTAACGTTGTGCTTTGTAACTGTTGGAGAGTGCCTTTAATTAGCAATTTAAGGAGGTGCCTTTAACCTGTAAATATTTTAATTAAAGTTTTTAGCCTATCGTGCTTAAGAGGGTAAATTTTCCTTCCTTAGTACTTCTAGCACGAAATTTTCTTTCTTTTTCTGGCACACAGAAAGAAGAGAAGAAAAAGAATACCACACTAGATATGACATTGGATGCGTTGTAATAAGAATTCCATTTTGCTTGAAATCAAATATTTCAAGTTAAAATCATCAGAAAAGAATAAATTACATCTTGGAAGAATTAAACAAAACGAAAACAAATGAGATTTTGTGAAAGAATACGCGCTGAAGATGATTTTGTGACATTCCAAATAAGACAATACAGCTAAGATTTTACAGTTTGCCATATTTGCAAATCGAAATGTTTAAAACGACATTCCCTCCCGGGTAGGGCCGGGATAGAAGATATTTCCATTTCGCTTCCAAATCTCTGATTAACAGAAAGCGAAAAAGAAACTACCTCAAGGGATTCTGTTGTATTTGCATTTCATGCAAAAAGGTGCTGAGAATTTCTAATTGGGGAAATCAACTTTCTTTTTGGACGACTCCTCTCACAATTGGTTGAGTAAACAGCCGCTGAGATTTTTGTTGCCACCATTTCGTTCGGAATAATGGAATCTTTACACATGACACCCCAAAACGGGAGGTCGTTGTCCTTCAGCAACTTCTTCGCGGTCATCAGACTTAGGTAATAGACAAGCACAAAAATAAAAAAAGTAGATAAATGTGAGAGGCGCAACTTCTTTGCTACAAGAAGAAGGACAACTTGGAGACGCAACACGACAGACATTAGCAGCGAAATGAAAGAGAGATGAGAAACAAAAATCGGAATAGCCAAAAAAAAAAAAAAACTTCTGACATGAACAAAAATAATGCGTCTCGAAGTTAGCAACAACATTAAGACGGCAGGAGAAATCACGAAAAAAAGTCCGAAAAAGAAATGCGAACACAGAAGATATACATACTGCATGGAATGTCACGTCCATGAAGGCGTAAAATTATTCCTGCAGAACTGTTCGCAACAAATTAAAAATTTCGTCCCAGCGTCTGTCATATTTATTAAAACCATATGTCAGACATAATTCCGTTTCGTTCTCTATGCCGGAAATTACATGGTGGGATAAACTGATAATTTGGCAGTTGGAAATGTTAACAAGAGACGATACAATCCGGGCGTAATCGTCGTAATATCTTGATAGAATGCTGAATAGCTAATATTAATTTTCTAAAACGGATTACACCAAAGTACAAATGCTGGAATAACTGCGTTTGATAGTAAAATAACAAGGATGATTTCTGTGTCTCATCTGCCAACGACGGAGTTAGATATCCTTCCGGATTTGCTTTATTCTGTAAAGTAGTCTTTTTAATTTAGTTTACTTTGTGATAACAGTAAATGTGTCAGGGATAGATGAGTTTTGAATCTTTGTGAAATAAATGAGTGATAAATTATTAGAATTGTGCATCAATATTAAGTCTTTAGGGATTTTATTTTCGAAAAATGCCATGAATATTCGTGTGACGTTGAAGAAAATTCAAGAAGATACCCACGCAGCTCAGAATATTTCGTATATGTTAAAAGTACGTAGCACTGAAACATTGAGACTTTTCAGATACGTTGCGCAATGTAGCAGTAATGTTGCAGAAACCTTACGGTTACGTCAAAATGTCCTCAAACGTTACATAACTGAAACATAACCGAAACGTTACAGTGAAAGGTCTTTGTAACTTCAACATACCAACTTCATGTTACTGTTACGTATTTGAAAGAGATTTGAAACTTCGTTACATTACTGTTACGTATTTAAAAGAGATTTGAAACTTCGTTACATTACTGTTACGTATTTAAAAGAGATTTTAAACTTTGTTACGTATTTAAAAGAGATTTGGAACTTCGTTACATTACTGTTACGTATTTAAAAGAGATTTGAAACTTCGTTACATTACTGTTACGTATTTACTACGTTGAACATTATAGTTTTAATAAACTTTGTAAAATCACAATAAAAAATATTACACTCGACAGCTGTTTCAAAAGCAACAACAGTCGTATTACGAGTTGTTTACGTTTTCACAGGTTCAACGCAGTCCGCTGTTCATTGGGAACAGTGGCAGCGTTTATACACTGGCGGAAAGTGAAAAAAGAACACCAAGAAAGACACGTCTGATACCAACGAAATTTATACAGCATAATAACAGAATACAGATGATAACGTGATCAAAACATTATGGCAAAATACAGCTGTATTTTCTGGTAAACTGAAAAAACTCATTTCCATGTAACATGCTTAGTACGAGGTTGAACCGCCATGAACTGCGTCACACTGTGCAATTCTGGCATGGAGTCTGTCGTATAGATGTTGGATGTAAGTTTCGGGTATTGAGTTCCAAGAATCCTCAACCTGGACGCGTAAATCGGGGATGGTCGTGGCTGGCCGTGGAGACCGGATAAGTCGTTGTCCCATAAAATCCCACACGTCCTCAATGGGGGACAAATCCGGTGAACGTGCAGGCCATGGAAGTTGTCTCACACCCTGAAGTGCATGTTGCGTTGCACGTGCCGTGTGTGGGCGTGCGTTATCTTGCTGGAAAACACCACAATGGACCGACCTTACAAATGGCACAACAACGGGCTGAATGATGTTGTTGATGTAGGAGGTGCTGTTTAATGTACCCGGTACAGACACTAGTTGTGTACGGGAGTGATAGCTGATCGCTCCCAACACCAGGAGACCAGGTGTAGGCCCTGTGTGTCGCTGGTGGATGCAAGAAGGGTGGAGACACTCCCCTGTGCGTCTGCGAACACGCATACGGCCATCGGAATCTCCCAAGCAGAATATGCTTTCATCGCTGAACACGACAGATCGCCATTGCGTTTTCCAGTGCAGACGTTGGTGACACCACTGCAGCCGTTCCTGACGGTGGGCTGGAGTCAGAGGTACACACGCCAGAGGCACACGTGCACGTAGTCTTGCATCCAGTACACGGTTGCGGATTGTTCGCGCAGTCACCTCAGGTTCAACAGCAGCTCGGATTTGCGTCGCAGTGGATGTTCTGCTTGACAACGCCGCTCTTCTTATGCGTCCATCGTTCCGCTCATTAGTCCGTCTGTGACTCCCAGTTCCACGTCCTCTCGTGTGGAAATGTTCCTCGGACCATCTACGCCACCATCGTACCACCACCGATACTTCCCGTCCAATTCGCTCAGCAATACGACGATACGGCCACCCGGCCTCGCGGAGTCCGACCAGACGACCTCGCTCAAAGTCCGATAACTGCTGAAATCGTACACGTCTTCCATGTCCAGGCATTGTAGCTTCTTCAGGGTTTTCGCACGTGTCCGTACGCCGACGACTGATTACATTCACTTCGCCGTACTCCTTAAATACCACCGACGATAATTTGCATATTATGCCGTGCTGTGGCGTAAGCGCTCACCGGTTGGTCCCGAAATTAACATCACTCCTACGTAAACTCGACCCCAATAACATATGTAAATTTCATGATCGTCAGCTAATTCCTTCTTGGTGTTCTTTTCTCACTTTCCGCCAGTGTATGTTGATAGCAAAAAACAAAAATAAAATAAAAATCGGTCCCAAATGAGGGTGTCGAATTTCTATTATATATATGGAATACACTATATTTCAGCGAAAAAAGGAAAGAAAATTTCTCTATTATTGTATCCTGGAGACCCTTCTACAACTCGCTATCCGCGATGTACAACTGATGTGTAACCTAAACAGCCCTCTCTTTGTACCCCTCACTCTACTGTCCAGAGGGCGCTGCGGGCACAGACATGCGCAATGACTCTACACTTCTAATCATTTGCATGTCCTACCCTGCTGTGCATATCCTGTAAGTTTCACGTGATTACCATCATTCACTCATGATGTTGCAGTTTTCACAAACAGCAGTTTACATTAGGTTCCGTTCCAAGATTTTCAGTAATCAACATAAAATACTTGAAACATGTTTTATTTTATGAAATTTACGTATTGAAAACTGTATAATGTTTAAAAAAGAGAAAGAAAACCTAGTGCTTTAAAAACCATTGAATAGATATCTGGTTTACTTTTTTTCTGATACTACACTGCCGGAAAGTGAAAAAAGAACACCAAGAAGGAATTGGCGGACGATCATGAAATTTACATATGTTAATGGGGTCGAGTTTACGTAGGTGTGATGTTAATTTCGGGACCAACCGTTGAGCGCTTACGCCACAGCACGGCATAATATGCAAATTATCGTCGGTGGTATTTAAGGAGTACGGCGAAGTGAATGTAATCAGTCGTCGGCGTACGGACACGTGCGAAAACCCTGAAGAAGCTACAATGCCTGGACATGGAAGACGTGTACGATTTCAGCAGTTATCGGACTTTGAGCGAGGTCGTCTGGTCGGATTCCGCGAGGCCGGGTGGCCGTATCGTCGTATTGCTGAGCGAATTGGACGGGAAGTATCGGTGGTGGTACGATGGTGGCGTAGATGGTCCGAGGAACATTTCCACACGAGAGGACGTGGAACTGGGAGTCACAGACGGACTGATGAGCGGAACGATGGACGCATAAGAAGAGCGGCGTTGTCAAGCAGAACATCCACTGCGACGCAAATCCGAGCTGCCGTTGCACCTGAGAACGTCTACTGGATGCAGGACTCCGTGCACGTGTGCCTCTGGCATGTGTACCTCTGACTCCAGCCTACCGTCAGGAACGGCTGTAGTGGTGTCGCCAACGTCTGCACTGGAGAACGCAATGGCGATCTGTCGTGTTCAGCGATGAAAGCATATTCTGCTTGGGAGCCTCCGATGGCCGTATGCGTGTTCGCAGACGCACAGGGGAGCGTCTCCACCCTTCTTGCATCCGCCAGCGACACGCAGGGCCTACACCTGGTCTCCTAGTGTAAGGAGCGGTCAGCTATCACTCCCGTACACAACTAGTGTTTGTACTGGATACGTTAAACAGCAGCTCCTACATCAACAACATCATTCAGCCCGCTGTTGTGCCATTTGTAAGGTTAGTCCATCGTGGTGTTTTCCAGCAAGATAACGCACGCCCACACACGGCACGTGCAACGCAACTTGCACTTCAGGGTGTGAGACAACTTCCATGGCCTGCACGTTCACCGGATTTGTCCCCCATTGAGCACGTGTGAGATTTTATAGGACAACGACTTATCCGGTCTCCACGGCCAGCCATGACCATCCCCGATTTACGCGTCCAGGTTGAGGATGCTTGGAACTTAATACCCCAAACTTACATCTGTACGACGGACGCCATGCCATAATTGCAAAGTGTGACGTAGTTCATGGCGGTTCAACCTCGTACTAACCATGTTACATGGAATTGTTATTTTTCAGTTTACCAGCAAATACAGCTGTATTTCGCCATAATGTTTTGATCACGTTATCCTCTGTATTCCGTTATTATGCTGTATAAAGTTCGTTGGTATCAGACGTCTCCTTCTTAGTGTTCTTTTTCACTTTCCGCCATTGTATATACAGTATATACAGGGTGATTCCTAAAGTCCTAAGTCACCTCAATAACTTGGGAACAAAGACAGCTAGAGTTATGGAAGTAAAGTATGGTATAATAAAACACCCATGCGCTACCGGATGAGCGTGACTGCAGCGCCCCTAGTGGCAAAATGTAGAAGTTAGCACTCCCATCTCGGAAACCATGAGAGATACGGGAAAGAGATCAATTAGAAACTTTTAGAGCATCAACGAATGAATAAGAAACGACATATGGTAGAAACGGCTGGGGTAAGTAGAAGGCTGGAAACGCGAACTTGTGCGAAGCCGGTTCGTGGCATTGTCGCGGTAACAGTCTAACAGAGAGAAATGTATGACGTATGCGACCGCACGCCTGTGAGTGTCGTATGCAAATTCTGGTGTGACATAACGCCTCACCTGCCGTATCAGACGCGGCGTGGCAATGTATAAAGGATCGTCGGTCAGGAGCTATGTCATTCGTAACGTGAGTATCTATAAGTTTCTAATTCATCTCCTTCCCGTATCTCTCATGATTTCCGAGATAGAGTGCTAACATCCACAATTTGCCACTAGGGGCGCTGCTGTCACTCTCATCGGATAGCGCATGGGTGTTTTACTATGCCATACCTTACTTCCATAGCTCTAGCTGTCTTTGTTCCCAAGTTATTGAGGTGACTTAGGACTTTAGGAATCACCCTGTATAGCTTAATAAAACCGTGTGGTTTTGCAATCAGAATGACAGCACGAACCTTTATTATAAAGGGTGTTCAAATGAAAAGGTACGAAACGTCATAAGAACGTAACCGTTAACATATTTGCCTATGCCGCTATGGGAGAACGTAGCGACACATCTAGGGATGCGATTGGAGTCGCCGGCGTGGATAGGAGCATGCGCGGGAGCCCGCATGCGCAGGAGAGAGCAGAGGCTCTTATAAAGAGCGCCGACCAATTGACGCGGCAGTGCGTGTGAGGACAGGATGGCGTTCACATTGCAAAATTCGACGATTGAGGAGCAGCGAGGCGTTATCCGATTTCTGACAGCGGAAGGTGTTAAACCGGCCGCTATTCATCGCCGGATGGTGACCGTATATGGGGAAGACTGTGTGTCCGACAAGTCAGTGAGAAAATGGAGTGCCCGTTTTCGTGCAGGCCGTGAGAGTTTGGTTGATGACCCGAGACCAGACCAGGCAAACACAGTCATCACGGCCGATTTCATCGACAAGGTGGACGACCTAGTGAGAGGTGATCGGCGTGTCACATTGCGAATGTTGGTGGTGGAGGTGGATGTCAGCGTTGGAACAGTGTGGACAACTGTTCACGACAGGTTGCGTTATCGGAAGGTGTGCGCGCAGTGGGTTCCGAAGCAGCTCACCGACCAGCAAAAGGAACTGCGTATGGAGCTAGCACTTCAACATCTGTTTTGGTATCATGAAGACCCCGCTTTCCTGGAGCGGATCGTCACAGGTGATGAGAGCTGGTGCCATCACTACGAGCCAGAGACAAAGCGGGACAGCATGCAGTGGAAGCATGCGTCGTCACCTCCCCTAAAAAGTTCAAAGCCGTGGCGTCAGCAGGCAAGGTGTTGCTCACCGTCTTTTTCGACGTCCAAGGTCCACTACTTGTTGAATTCCTCCTGCACAGACGAACCATTAACTCTGATGTGTACTGTGAGACACTCCGAAGCCTACGCAGGTCCATTAAGAACAAAAGACCGGGGCTGCTCACGGAGGGTGTGGTTCTGCTCCATGATAACGCGCGTCCACACGTCTCCAGGGTCACACACGCGGAACTGGCCAAGTTCCAGTGGGAGCAGCTTGACCATCCGCCCTACAGCCCGGACATGTCACCCTGCGATTTCCGTGTGTTTGGTCCCCTGAAAAAACATCTGAAAGGGAAGCGCTTCCACTCGGACGACGAACTCAAGGACGCTGTGCAGGACTGGGTCTCGTCACGGCCACAGGAATTCTGGGAACAAGGAATCCTTGGGCTCGTTAATCAATGGGATCGTTGTGCTACGGCCTATGGTGTATACTTTGAATAAAGTCTTCATTTATACCCACAGTGTCGTTTCGTACCTTTTCATTTGAACACTCCTTGTATTTCACACGTTGAAAATGTGACTGTATTTCTCCGCAATGGATTTTATGCCTCACCCTAACGTTGCTTTGTGCGAGTTATGTGCAAACGTCACTTATGTGGCATTCTCTGCAGCAGCACCCTCTATTGTCGAGATTTTGAACTATTTTTTTTTTTGATGCCATACAAAATCCCATACCTCGCTGAATATTAATCTGCAGGCCGCATGTGTCCCCGACCCATAGATATTTTTTAATCGCATTTTACTATTGCACCGAAATTTTGAATCACCCTGTATATCCCCGATTGCACACAGTTCATCATTCGTCCACAGTTTCTTCAGACCATCATATTGCCAGACATGGGGGCCACACGAACTATTGATGTCTGCGTGTTCCGCAAGTCGCGCGGGCCTGTAATCTCAATCGTCTCATCTTTGTATCTGTAGTGATGTGTCCAGTAAAGCTGGCTTTGATATCTCGTGTCCTTCTTCGTGTTGTATTTTGGGTGGCCAGCAGTGTATATACACTATATTGACAAAATCACCCGACACCTAGGAGAGAAACACAACATAGCATTTATTGACAAACATTAGTACAGTGTCGGTCTACCTTTGTCCTTAATGCATTCACTGACCCTTCGAGACATGCTTTCGACAAGGTTTTGGAACACAGCGATAGGTATGCGCTTCTATTCAGTACATAATGATGCCACTAACTGTTGCTTAGTAGCAGGCCTTGGTTCCAAACTTTTTATGCGGCGCTCTAATTCCCCCCATAGGTGCTCTATGGTATTAAGATCAGGGATCTGTGCTGGCCAGTCCACACACGATAAGGAATTATCGTCAAACCACGCCGTAACAGTCCTTGCTTTATGGGACGTAAGTCGTGTCTGTTTTGAGCTCCGTGTTTCGCCGTCTACTGAGTGTGTTTTGTGTGCTCTGTCGTTTAACTTTTGTGCGTGCCTTCAAGACGAAGGTTGTATCTTTCATTTAAGACATCTCCCGAGTCGGTGAGTACTATTTTCAATTAGCTATCAGCACTTTATTTTCTCGACCAGTTGGTCGTTTTTACTAAGTTAGGCCTCGCCATCGGCGATGGCGACTGCTGATAAGAGCAGAATTCCCGCTCTCGTCACAGCTTCTCCTACTACGTCGATCCTTATCTCTGACGGAGCAAACCAATCAGCGTCCGTCCTTGATGATAGGGAATATCGCCCTCCTCCTGATGCCTATTGCTCTTCTTCTACGCTTCAACACTCTGACTCCACCACCCCTCCTGGTGGTGAGGCTATGACGTTCGTTCCTGATGCTACCGATGACGTAATGGATATCTCTGAGGGCGTTGCTTCTCTGCCCTCGGTAGCCGTGCCCAGCGTTGTGTCAGCTCCTTCATCCAGCGCTGCACCTCTGCCTTCCAATGGAGGATTGCCTTCCCGCTCTTATTCTAGCGTTGCCTCAGGTGCGTCCCTTTCGACGCAATCGACTCGCCTTCCCCTTGCAGATGCCCATGTCCAGATACATGGTGACTCACTTCAATTGGACGTTCCGCACTTCTCACCCGCTGCGCAGGAACTTCACTCCACCCGCGAGTTGGGAGTGTGCCTAGATGCTCTTCCGAATACACCGCTGAAAGTCTATTGTGATACGCTCCTTGCTTTTCTTCCAGCCGGAGCCATTACTCACCTCACCCGCCGGCCGCGGACGGTGATTGTTTATTTCACATCCAAAGAGCATGCAGACACGCTTCTAAACTTTGGTCTTGACCTGGGAGACCACCACCTGGAAGCTGAACCGATTTCCAGGCGCCCTGTTCAGGTCTCCTTGCATCCGGTGCCCCCCGAAATCTCGGATGCGATGATATGTACTGCACTTAGTAAGTGTGGTGAGATTGTTGGTCCTGTTATCACACATTCAGCTGCGCCCAAGGATCCTGCAAATAAGAATGTTCGTAGTTTTCGCCGGAGTGTTCGACTCATCTTTCCATCAGAAGAGCATCTCCGTAAGTTCCCACGGATCCTAAACGTCCGATGTGGGCAGCTCTCCTACAGAATTGACATGCTAACATCAGAACACTGTGCTAATTGCAAAGAACTTGGGCATCAGCGTGCTCGATGCCCCAACAACCAGTATCCAGCTCCCACGGCTTCTACAGTGCCTACCGCCTCTAAGCAGCCTCCTGCTACATCTCGCTCTCGACCTGCACCGTCTTCAAATGTGCCAACTGCCCCAGGGCCGAGTTACACAAAAAGTATATCTACAGCCTCTCGTCCACGAGCGTCTTTTGATGCTGATCTCACCTCCCACCTTCAATTTCCAGTGCTCACCTCACCTATTACTCCTCATCCCGTGGCAACATCCGGAGACTTCGCCGCTGGTTTCCCACCAGTCTTCACTGTTGGGGTCTCCGAGTGTGACGGCGGTGCCGATAACTCCTCTGACTCTGCGTCAGCTTCCCGAGCATCGTCGCTCCCTGGAAAACGAATTTCTGGCACTCGTACAGGTACCCGACGTAAGAGGAAGAAGAAGAAATCTTCCTCTGCGGATGGGCAACCGTTCCGTACTACCAAATCTTCAGGAGATATCTCTCCCTCTCCTGCGCCAACAGAAATTGAAAGGGACACTGATGATGATGGGTCTCCGCCTTCGTTTGAGGTCTTTTCAAGTGTTCTCTCCAAATGTGGTGCTCCTTCAGAACCTCTCAATCTTGGAGATTACTATCAGTTTTGCACCCACACCACGAACCTGGAGTCGACGTATGACTACCTCCGAGAGCGCGAAGACATTCTTCCCGCGCTGCTCCTGCAAGCCGGATGCATTGCTAAGTACCTTCGTGGGTTTGTTCATGACCCCCTGCACCACTCATGGACCCTTGGCTGCGTAAACCGATTACAACAGCTCCTGAAAGTTGCTCCGCGACTCCTCCAACCAACGACTGACCAGTCCATTCAAGGTCACGACCCTTAATTGCAGAGGGTTCGCTAGCCCCCTAGCGAATGCTCTTGTAATGGAAGACCTCTCGCCCCTCGGGGCCGATCTGTTACTACTACAAGAAACAAACTGCCATTCCTCCACTCTGTTTACTCGCTGGCGTGCTAGCGATTATGTGTTCCATCATGCTTTCCGCTACTCATCTCATGGTGGACTTGCTATCGGAATACATCAACATTTCCGATCCACCCTCACTGCACTCTCAGTGCAGAACTTATGCCGAGATTTACTCCAGCAAGTCTCCTTCACAGTTGGCGGAGCTCGATTTCACATCTTTAATGTGTATATTCCATGCACCTCTATTCATTTATCCATCTTGTTCACCAAACTCCGTAAAGCTCTCTCGAAAGTCTCACCTTCGGATCGTGTGCTCTTGGGTGGAGACTTCAATTGCACCCTTGACCCAGCTCTGGATCGCTCTCCTTCGTCACGAGAGCGTCGGACGGATCTCGTCGCACTACTCCATGACCTTGTTGCTGATTTCTCCTTCACCGATGCTTATAGGCGCCTTCATCCACAAGAGACCTCACACACGTGGCGCTCGTCTGGGAGTCAGCTTCCATCAACTGCACGCTTGGATCGGGTTTACGTTTCCACACCGCTTCTTGCGTCTATTACTGAGTTGCAACATCAACCTACTGCTTCCTCAGACCACTGCACGGTCACCCTCACAGTGTTTGTTGCAGCGTCACTCCCTCGGACTGTTCGTCCGTGGACATTTGACTCCAATCTCCTCACTGATCCTGAATTTTGTGCCTCTGTCCGTTCTTTTCTCGCTGCTCGTCGCGCAGGGTTGCATTCCGCACCCTGTACCTTGACGTATTGGCTTCGTGTCAAGCATCAGCTCCTCTTACATATCAAGCAACTTTCCTTCACCATGAAGACTTCTAGTCAGATGCGCCTCGATCACGCCAGGCAGATGCTCACACTGATTGGGTTATCAGATCCGCTTTTTCCAGCATTTCAGGCGGAGCTCCAGGCTTTGCTGAAACCTCTTGCGCAGCAAGCACTTTTACGTCTGCGCATTAAACATCTCAATCCGGAGGAATGCACCTATGATTTTCTAACATCAATGGAATCTGCACGTAAGTCTTCTACCTCGCTTCGTCATCTTCGCCTCCCCTCTGGCGAAATCACATCCGATTCGGCAGCGATTTGCTCTCACGTTCGTCAGTTCTATACCACCAAGTTCAGTGAAACTCCTCCCCCTTCTCCCTCTGCTCTACCCCATCTTCTCAATAACCTACCTCAAGTTCCGTCTCATCTTGCTCCCACCCTGTCTCTTGCACCCACATCCACGGAGGTGTCCGACACCTTCTCTTCCCTTAACCCCCATGCCGCTCCGGGTCCGGACGGCCTCTCTTTTCCTTTTTACCGTGCGTTCTTGCCTCTTTTGTTGCCTTTTCTCCTCTCCGCTTTTTCTGCTGCATTTAACTGCTCCCCCTCCCGAGGAGTTTCACGGACGCACATGTGGTCCTATTTCCCAAGAAGGGTGACCCTCTTGACTTGGGAAATTGGCGCCCCATTTCTCTTCTCAATCAAGATTATAAACTCTATACTAAGCTTCTTTCCCGTCGACTAAACTCTATCCTCCCTCACATCCTTGCTGACTCTCAAACCTATACTGTTCCTGGCCGTTCTCTTTCCTCCAATGTTCAACTTCTTCGCGATCTCATTCATCTTGCCAAAACTCATTCTGAACCTCTTGCTCTCCTTTCCTTAGACCTCCGTTCCGCTTTCGATAATATCTCACACGCCTATTTAACACAAACCCTGCTACACTTTGGCTTTCCTCCACAATTTGTCTCCGTTCTCGTCTCCCTCTACCGGGACGCCGTTTTCCATGTCAAGACGGCATCTTTTCTCACAGCACATGTTCCCTTCAAGCGGGGAGTTCGTCAGGGCTGCCCGCTTTCTGGTCAACTGTTTGCGATTGCCGTCGAGCCTTTTCTACGCTCTCTGCAAACATCTCTTCTAGCACAACTTCCACCACCAGTTGCCAGCTCACGGCATCACTCAGTCATTTACTCTGCTTATGCAGATGACATCACCGTCTGCATTCGTAGCGACTCACAGTTCCAACTGCTTCGTCGTTTGTTCTCCGCATATGCTTCATGTTCTGCAGCTGAACTGAATACGTCTAAGAGCACTGGATTGTGGTGCGGGTCGTGGTCCAATCGCTTGGATGCTCCATGGGGGGCCACATGGTCATCCACTACCCAACGCTTCCTGGGTGTGCACTTAGGCGCACCACAAGCTACATCCAGTGCAACTCGCTCGGAACTCCATCCTCGCCTCCTCCGCACAGCTGCATTCTGGTGTCGTGCGCAGTTCTGTACGTCCTACTACCAGCGTGCAAATCTCACCAGGACATACCTTCTGTCCATCTGCAAGCATTCTTGGATTGCATCTACGACCCCGCTTTTCTGTCTCCAGGAGGTTACACGCTGCCTTACTCGAGTAATGTGGGCGGGTCATCACTGGATTAACGTCCACAAGCTCTGTGCTCCTCCCTCCTATGGTGGTGCTGGCCTACCTGATGTCCCGCTGTGCTACAAAGCAAGCCGAGTGATCAACTTCATTCACCTTTTCACGGCTCCAGTGGCTTCCGCAGTTCAGGTACGTGACGTTCTTGCCTCCTTGCGTAACCCACATTTTTCCTTTCTTTCCTTAGTTCTCATGGATTGCTGTCCTTTCCCCCTCCAAACTCCCACCTGCATATTCTGAAGCCCTCATTCACCTTCGCTCTCTCCCCCTCATTCGCTCCCCTCCCTCTTCAACTCTAGAGCTTCTTTCTGAACCCCTCTTCTTCAACTCCCTTGTTCATCCCCCCATCTCCCCTGTTTTTCATTCCCCTCTTGGCTCCGAGCAGGTGTAGTAACTGTACAAGACCTCACTAACTCGGATCTATCCTGGCGCCCTCTCTCTGGCCTCCCCCTGCAATTCTCTCGTCCCCATCCGCCCATTTGGTCTATGACTCTCTGCTAACTGCACTTCTTTCGCTTTTCCCTGATCTTGTCTCCCCCACCGGTCTCGTCTCTGTCTTTTCTGCCCCTCTTCCGCTGCCGTTTTTCCTCCGACTCACAAACTCGGTTCTTCCTCTCTCCTCTCTCTCCTCTAAATCTCTTTATCGTTTTCTAGTGCACCTTGCCGCCCCTTCACCGCTTTCTATTCTGGAGGTTCCCCCTGCTTCTCTTCCTCTTGTCTGGGCCGCTGCCCGCTCACCCTTATCTGCCCCTCTTGAAATTAATACCCACTGGCTCTTTTTGCATAATCGCCTCCCTGTTCCGTATTTTCTCTTTCGCATGTCTCTTCTCTCCTCCCCTCTCTGCTCCTTCTGCGCACAGGAGGCAGACGTTTCTCACGTCTACCTTTACTGTCCCATCCTGATGCCTCTCCTCCACCAGGCTTTCCGGATTGCCAATCGCTCTTGTTCTCAAGATCTTCCGTTCACTGCCTACAGACATCTTCTTCTGCGGGCTCATCCACCTACAACTCTTCCTTCAGTATGTGCCTATCTTTTCGTGCTGGTTAAACACGTTATTTACGTATACCTTCAACAACTCCGCAGCATTTCCTCGCCGGTCTCTTTACACCAGGCCAGCGCAGCACTTTTGTGCCATTTTCAAGATCGATTGCTTTCTCGACTCCGCCTGGAGTACCAGTCGGCTTCTTCCAGTCGTCGAGAAGCCACCTTCTATGCTACCTGGGCGCCGGACGCTCCATGGTTTGCGATTGATTCTGGACTGCTACACCTATCAGAACCCTAGGACATTCTACACCTCCTTTGCTGAGTTCCTTGGCACCCTGGTGGCCCTCCTCCACTCTACGACTCGTGCAATCCACACTACCGTTGAATTGTGAATGCTAATGCCATCTCAGTGTATTTTCATGCTTACTCGTGTACATTACTTACTTTCTCCCCGCCTGTATTATGTTGCTTTGGTGCCCTCGTTAAATAACTTGCACAATTGTGCACGCTGTGTTTTTATCTCATGCATGTAATGTTTTACCTTCACGGCGGTGTTTGTGCTGTTCTTTTTCTAATTGTGTGCTATTGTTTCGCCTGTGTTATCCTGTAAATCATGCCCAGCCAATGTCATGTGACACGATGTGTTTCTCTTTGTCACTTCTGCAATTTTTTATTCAATAAGCTTTGCTTGCAGCATTTGTTATTCATCCCCATTGTCATTGCAGTGTATATACCATCATGATTTTTAACAGCTTTGTATTATTTCCCAGTGAGATGCCCAATACTGTACGTCTCCCTCTTATGTTTTCTTATGATAAATTAGAATAAAGCGATTTTGAAACCTTGCTTTATAGCTCGGTGCATTATCCTGCTGGTACCAACAAAGCTCGGTTCCGTAGTATTGCCACACAGTTGGTAGGGAATAATTGTCCTGAATATCGAGGTAGACTTGCTGGTTAACAGGTTTGTCCACGATAACCAATGGGCCGGGACCTTACCACGAAAAACACCCCCACACGAGTACACTGCCAGCTCCAAACTTGACCTTAGGAACAGTACACTGTAGTAAATAGCGTTTCCCCGGCTGCTACGATACCCACACACGGCCATCAGACTAATGGATCGTGTATCTGGATTCATCAGTCCATAGACCCGTTTCCATTGATCTACGGTCCACGATAAATGTTCTTTACACCATGCTAAACGACGAGTAGCTTTCCGAGTGGAGATGAAATGCTTAAGCAGCCGCACGACCACGGTAACTTATGGAATGAAGTTCTCTACGAATAGTATGTGTTGACACCGAGGTTTCAGCATTTTTACTCACCTGTAAACTGAGGTCTTGTGCAGTACTCCGTCCATTAGCTGTAACGACTCTCCTGAGGCTTCGACCTCCTCTGTCACTGATTTTCTTTGATCTGCCGGTACGTTTTGCTGCTTCAGGCACGCCATGTGTCTTCCACGTATTCAGTACATCGAAAACAATTGACTTGGGCATGTTTAAACGCCTCTCGGTTTCTCTTATGGTCAACCCGCTAATATAGCACTCAACAACATTTCCTTCCTCAAAGTCAGTTCTCTCCCGCCGCGATATTTTCACTCAACCTCACAGTGGGATATGATCGCGGTCAGCACCGTTTGCAGCTGTATTGAGCAACTTCACAACGCTGAGGATCCGTTCGTGTGCTTTGGAAGGGGTGTCCGGTGACTTTTGTCAATATAGTGTATTATCATAGTTACAATGCTTCTGCATATAACTACACTGCTGGCCACCCAAATGCAACACCAAGAAGGACACGAGATAGCAAAGCCAGATTTACTGGACACATAACAACAGATACAAAGATGAAACTATTGAGCTTACAGGCCCGTGCGACTTGCGGAACACGCAGGCATCAATAGTTCGTATGGCCCCCATGGTTGGCAAAAACGGCCGCTACACGCCGCGACATCGAACGAAAAAGTCTTCGGATGTGGGCTTGGTGTATGTCGGTCCAGGCTGCTTCCATACGTTGCCACAGTTCATCAGGCGTAGCCGCGGGTGGTTTTTGCCTGGCCACTCGGTTGCCGATCAGCGACCAGACGTGTTCGATGGGCGAAATATCGGGAGAACAGGCGGGTCACGGAAGCAGTGACACCTGGTGGGCCGTGAAGAATTGTTGCACGATGCGTGACACGTGCGGGCGCACATTGACCTGTTGAAACGTGGCCGCTGGCAAGTCCTGCAGGTAAGGGAGGACTACAGGCTCCAAAACGTCGGAGATGTTGCGGTGGCTGTTGAGTGTACCGGCGATGCGCACCAGAGGGTTGCGGGTGTCATATCCAATTGCGCCCCAAACCATAACGCCAGGCGACGGACAGGTATGGCGATGCAAAATGCAGGCGTCATACAGTCTCTCGCCGCGGTAATCGGAGCAACGGGCGCCGTGCGACAAGTCCCCGTTCCTGCAGACGACATCGAACGGTACGTACTGACACAGCTTGTTGCGCAACACACCCTAATTCCTGCGCTAACATTCGTGATGTGGCGGTGCGAGCCGTCAATGCCCGCCGCACAACATGCCGGCCCTCTCGTTCTGTGGTGTACCGCGGCTGCGGCAATCACTCACGTCGGTTCGTCCGTCCCTCCTGCACCCACCGGATCCATACTCGCCTCAATGTGGCTGGATGTCGTACCACACGGGCGCCGATGTCTCGGTGCGATAAACCGCTGTAGCGATAAGCCACTATTCGTCCTCTGTCGAACTCCGAAACGTGTTGGAATGACTGCCGTATTCTGCGATGAGGCATCAGGAAGCTTCCCATGCCCAGGACCGGCAGCACAACACACTTCCCCTACTTACACCCCGCCTTGTGTGCACCCTTCTTATAGTGCTTCTCGGTGGCGTGCCGAGCGCACATGATTTGCATATGCCCTGCAATGCTAATCGTTTGCATGTCCTCTCGCGGGCGACGCAGGCTGCGAATTTCAGGCCAATCGGATGCTTCCTTCTTTGTGTTGCATTTCGGGTGGCCAGCAGTGTATGATAATATATTCTGAAATAGAATATATTATCATAGTTTTTTTACTTTCATTACTTTACTTACTTCAGGATCATTTTACACATAATTAGTAATCGGCTATCTGCGCTCGGCCGTCTACGTGATCCATCAAGAATCTTGAATCGTCAGACCAGTCCACTTTATTCCAATCATCCATGGCCCAATCTCGATGATCTTGGGCCCATTTCATGCGTTGTGGGCGATGAAGTGGAGTGAGCATGGAGAACCCGGATGGGTTTTCCGCCACGCAGGCCCATGCGCAGAAGGCTACAATAAACTGTGTGCTGTGACATATTGCCCAGATCGCCATTGTTGCAAGTCGGGTTTTTTTGTCGCATTGTGGCTTTGCCGTCGCTGTGAACAATGCGCGACAGTCTCCGCTGGCATCAATGAGCTGCGGACGACGGTTCGTCATCCATATGTGCACCACTTTTGATACGTACTCACTACAGCGACAGGCGAACAACCCATAAGCCACGCCGTTTCCGAGATCGTAGTTCCGAGGAGCCGTTCCATCACAATCTGTCCTTTATCAAACTCCGATAAATCGGCAGCTTTTGTCTTTCCGACTCTGAATATTCTATTAACCGAAAGCCGGTCCTCGAGTTGCATATATACCGCTCGGTGTCCAGGCGTGCTCATTTCTCTAGGCAAGGGGTGGTCGTAATGAAATGACTCATCGGTGGCAAACAGATGAGAGATTTGGTTTTCCTGCCTGTTATGACGTCACAGTTAGATGTATGTAATTAACCCTTTAACCGGCTGTAACGAATTAAGAATAATGAGCTGAAATCAAGTCTAAGGGATAGTTTTGGTGTTTAATAATTGAATAAAACGGAACTGGAAGGAGTGAACCTAAGAATTAGAAAGTGTTGCTTTCCCCTTAGCTTTGTTATTTAAAGTAATTACTTATGGGAATGATTGACACTAATCCTTTTTGACTGACTTCTTTCTAGAAGGGCTATATCAATGGCGACGAACAAAAGAAAGGAGAGAGAAGATATTTAAGAAACTTGTTTCTCTGCCTAATGGCAAGATGTCCGTGTCACGGGGACTAGACACTAAGCACTAGTGACAGGTATATGGTCGGTACTACTGAGATGAGAATGAGAAAGGAAATGTTTTGTCCTAGCTAGCGGACTAGAAGAGAGCGCTAGAAAAGAGATCAAATCGTTTGTAGAGGATTCTAGGAAGGGAGTGTCTGACCCCAGGTCTTAAACAACCCTTAGAAATAGGAAGCTAGGAGATTTGGGCTAGAGTGCCCGATAGGAAAGTCACACGGAAGCGAGGTAGAAGACGCCCTTCTTTACTACCGGGGGGCCAGTACCCGGGGTCCGACGGCTTAATGTCCCCATCAGATCAGATCAGATGTAGAGGATTCTAGGAAGGGAGTGTCTGACCCCAGGTCTTAAACAACCCTTAGAAATAGGAAGCTAGGAGATTTGGGCTAGAGTGCCCGATAGGAAACTCACACGGAAGCGAAGTAGAAAGGGGGAGGAAGACGACCTTATTTATTACCGGGGGCCAGTACCCGGGGTCCGACGGCTTAATGTGCCCATCAGATCAGATCAGATGTAGAGGATCTTAGGAAGGGAGTGTCTGACACCAGGTCTTAAACAACCCTTAGAAATAGGAAGCTAGGAGATTTGGGCTAGTGTGCCCGATAGGAAAGTGACACGGAAGCGAGGTAGAAGACGCCCTTATTTACTACCGGGGGCCAGTACCCGGGGTCCGACGGCTTAATGTGCCCATCAGATCAGATCAGATGTAGAGGATCTTAGGAAGGGAGTGTCTGACCCCAGGTCTTAAACAACCCTTAGAAATAGGAAGCTAGGAGATTTGGGCTAGAGTGCCCGATAGGAAAGTCACACGGAAGCGAGGTAGAAGACGCCCTTCTTTACTACCGGGGGGCCAGTACCCGGGGTCTGACGGCTTAATGTCCCCATCAGATCAGATCAGATGTAGAGGATCTTAGGAAGGGAGTGTCTGACCCCAGGTCTTAAACAACCCTTAGAAATAGGAAGCTAGGAGATTTGGGCTAGACTGCCCGATAGGAAAGTCACACGGAAGCGAAGTAGAAAGGGGGAGGAAGACGACCTTATTTATTACCGGGAGGCCAGTACCCGGGGTCCGACGGCTTAATGTGCCCATCAGATCAGATCAGATGTAGAGGATCTTAGGAAGGGAGTGTCTGACCCCAGGTCTTAAACAACCCTTAGAAATAGGAAGCTAGGAGATTTGGGCTAGTGTGCCCGATAGGAAAGTGACACGGAAGCGAGGTAGAAGACGCCCTTATTTACTACCGGGGGCCAGTACCCGGGGTCCGACGGCTTAATGTGCCCATCAGATCAGATCAGATGTAGAGGATCTTAGGAAGGGAGTGTCTGACCCCAGGTCTTAAACAACCCTTAGAAATAGGAAGCTAGGAGATTTGGGCTAGAGTGCCCGATAGGAAAGTCACACGGAAGCGAAGTAGAAAGGGGGAGGAAGACGACCTTATTTATTACCAGGGGGCCAGTACCCGGGGTCCGACGGCTTAATGTGCCCATCAGATCAGATCAGATGTAGAGGATCTTAGGAAGGGAGTGTCTGACCCCAGGTCTTAAACAACCCTTAGAAATAGGAAGCTAGGAGATTTAGGCTAGTGTGCCCGATAGGAAAGTGACACGGAAGCGAGGTAGAAGACGCCCTTATTTACTACCGGGGGCCAGTACCCGGGGTCCGACGGCTTAATGTGCCCATCAGATCAGATCAGATGTAGAGGATCTTAGGAAGGGAGTGTCTGACCCCAGGTCTTAAACAACCCTTAGAAATAGGAAGCTAGGAGATTTGGGCTAGAGTGCCCGATAGGAAAGTCACACGGAAGCGAAGTAGAAAGGGGGAGGAAGACGACCTTATTTATTACCGGGGGGCCAGTACCCGGGGTCCGACGGCTTAATGTGCCCATCAGATCAGATCAGATGTAGAGGATCTTAGGAAGGGAGTGTCTGACCCCAGGTCTTAAACAACCCTTAGAAATAGGAAGCTAGGAGATTTGGGCTAGTGTGCCCGATAGGAAAGTGACACGGAAGCGAGGTAGAAGACGCCCTTATTTACTACCGGGGGGCCAGTACCCGGGGTCCGACGGCTTAATGTGCCCATCAGATCAGATCAGATGTAGAGGATCTTAGGAAGGGAGTGTCTGACCCCAGGTCTTAAACAACCCTTAGAAATAGGAAGCTAGGAGATTTGGGCTAGAGTGCCCGATAGGAAAGTCACACGGAAGCGAGGTAGAAGACGCCCTTCTTTACTACCGGGGGCCAGTACCCGGGGTCCGACGGCTTAATGTCCCCATCAGATCAGATCAGATGTAGAGGATCTTAGGAAGGGAGTGTCTGACCCCAGGTCTTAAACAACCCTTAGAAATAGGAAGCTAGGAGATTTGGGCTAGACTGCCCGATAGGAAAGTCAAACGGAAGCGAAGTAGAAAGGGGGAGGAAGACGACCTTATTTATTACCGGGGGCCAGTACCCGGGGTCCGACGGCTTAATGTGCCCATCAGATCAGATCAGATGTAGAGGATCTTAGGAAGGGAGTGTCTGACCCCAGGTCTTAAACAACCCTTAGAAATAGGAAGCTAGGAGATTTGGGCTAGTGTGCCCGATAGGAAAGTGACACGGAAGCGAGGTAGAAGACGCCCTTATTTACTACCGGGGGCCAGTACCCGGGGTCCGACGGCTTAATGTGCCCATCAGATCAGATCAGATGTAGAGGATCTTAGGAAGGGAGTGTCTGACCCCAGGTCTTAAACAACCCTTAGAAATAGGAAGCTAGGAGATTTGGGCTAGAGTGCCCGATAGGAAAGTCACACGGAAGCGAAGTAGAAAGGGGGAGGAAGACGACCTTATTTATTACCGGGGGGCCAGTACCCGGGGTCCGACGGCTTAATGTGCCCATCAGATCAGATCAGATGTAGAGGATCTTAGGAAGGGAGTGTCTGACCCCAGGTCTTAAACAACCCTTAGAAATAGGAAGCTAGGAGATTTGGGCTAGTGTGCCCGATAGGAAAGTGACACGGAAACGAGGTAGAAGACGCCCTTATTTACTACCGGGGGCCAGTACCCGGGGTCCGACGGCTTAATGTGCCCATCAGATCAGATCAGATGTAGAGGATCTTAGGAAGGGAGTGTCTGACCCCAGGTCTTAAACAACCCCTAGAAATAGGAAGCTAGGAGATTTGGGCTAGAGTGCCCGATAGGAAAGTCACACGGAAGCGAAGTAGAAAGGGGGAGGAAGACGACCTTATTTATTACCGGGGGCCAGTACCCGGGGTCCGACGGCTTAATGTGCCCATCAGATCAGATCAGATGTAGAGGATCTTAGGAAGGGAGTGTCTGACCCCAGGTCTTAAACAACCCTTAGAAATAGGAAGCTAGGAGATTTGGGCTAGTGTGCCCGATAGGAAAGTGACACGGAAGCGAGGTAGAAGACGCCCTTATTTACTACCGGGGGCCAGTACCCGGGGTCCGACGGCTTAATGTGCCCATCAGATCAGATCAGATGTAGAGGATCTTAGGAAGGGAGTGTCTGACCCCAGGTCTTAAACAACCCTTAGAAATAGGAAGCTAGGAGATTTGGGCTAGAGTGCCCGATAGGAAAGTCACACGGAAGCGAGGTAGAAGACGCCCTTCTTTACTACCGGGGGCCAGTACCCGGGGTCCGACGGCTTAATGTCCCCATCAGATCAGATCAGATGTAGAGGATCTTAGGAAGGGAGTGTCTGACCCCAGGTCTTAAACAACCCTTAGAAATAGGAAGCTAGGAGATTTGGGCTAGACTGCCCGATAGGAAAGTCACACGGAAGCGAAGTAGAAAGGGGGAGGAAGACGACCTTATTTATTACCGGGGGCCAGTACCCGGGGTCCGACGGCTTAATGTGCCCATCAGATCAGATCAGATGTAGAGGATCTTAGGAAGGGAGTGTCTGACCCCAGGTCTTAAACAACCCTTAGAAATAGGAAGCTAGGAGATTTGGGCTAGTGTGCCCGATAGGAAAGTGACACGGAAGCGAGGTAGAAGACGCCCTTATTTACTACCGGGGGCCAGTACCCGGGGTCCGACGGCTTAATGTGCCCATCAGATCAGATCAGATGTAGAGGATCTTAGGAAGGGAGTGTCTTACCCCAGGTCTTAAACAACCCTTAGAAATAGGAAGCTAGGAGATTTGGGCTAGAGTGCCCGATAGGAAAGTCACACGGAAGCGAGGTAGAAGACGCCCTTCTTTACTACCGGGGGCCAGTACCCGGGGTCCGACGGCTTAATGTCCCCATCAGATCAGATCAGATGTAGAGGATCTTAGGAAGGGAGTGTCTGACCCCAGGTCTTAAACAACCCTTAGAAATAGGAAGCTAGGAGATTTGGGCTAGACTGCCCGATAGGAAAGTCACACGGAAGCGAAGTAGAAAGGGGGAGGAAGACGACCTTATTTATTACCAGGGGGCCAGTACCTGGGGTCCGACGGCTTAATGTGCCCATCAGATCAGATCAGATGTAGAGGATCTTAGGAAGGGAGTGTCTGACCCCAGGTCTTAAACAACCCTTAGAAATAGGAAGCTAGGAGATTTGGGCTAGTGTGCCCGATAGGAAAGTGACACGGAAGCGAGGTAGAAGACGCCCTTATTTACTACCGGGGGCCAGTACCCGGGGTCCGACGGCTTAATGTGCCCATCAGATCAGATCAGATGTAGAGGATCTTAGGAAGGGAGTGTCTGACCCCAGGTCTTAAACAACCCTTAGAAATAGGAAGCTAGGAGATT
Organism: Macrothele yani; assembly: GCA_039090855.1. Lineage (NCBI taxonomy): Eukaryota > Metazoa > Arthropoda > Arachnida > Araneae > Macrothelidae > Macrothele > Macrothele yani. The sequence goes on from CM077016.1 coordinate 76,733,981, forward strand.
TGGGCTAGAGTGCCCGATAGGAAAGTCACACGGAAGCGAAGTAGAAAGGGGGAGGAAGACGACCTTATTTATTACCGGGGGCCAGTACCCGGGGTCCGACGGCTTAATGTGCCCATCAGATCGGATCAGATGTAGAGGATCTTAGGAAGGGAATGTCTGACCCCAGGTCTTAAACAACCCTTAGAAACAGGAAGCTAGGAGATTTGGGCTAGTGTGCCCGATAGGAAAGTGACACGGAAGCGAGGTAGAAGACGCCCTTATTTACTACCGGGGGCCAGTACCCGGGGTCCGACGGCTTAATGTGCCCATCAGATCAGATCATATGTAGAGGATTTTATGAAGGGAGTGTCTGACCCCACGTCTTAAACAACCCTTAGAAATAGGAAGCTAGGAGATTTGGGCTAGTGTGCCCGATAGGAAAGTGACACGGAAGCGAGGTAGAAGACGCCCTTATTTACTACCGGGGGGCCAGTACCCGGGGTCCGACGGCTTCATGTGCCCATGATATCAGATCATATGTAGAGGAGTTTAGGAAGGGAGTGTCTGACCCCAGGTCTTAAACAACCCTTAGAAATAGGAAGCTAGGCGATTTGGGCTACAGTGCCCGATTGGAAAGCCACACGGAAGCGAGGTAGAAGACGCACTTATTTACTACCGGGGTCCGACGGCTTAACGTGCCCATCCGACGCATGGTGGATATTTAGTGGTTTGAGCGTTCCTACCTGCCCGAGATCGAACCTGAGGTTCCCCCGTGGCAGACTCAAATGTTAACCATAGACCATCTGCGGCCCTAGAAAAAAAGGACTAGAAGGGTATAATATATACGAGTGACAGATCTGTGGTCGGTACAACTGAGACGAGAATGGGAAAAGAATTTTTTTTGTCGTAGCTTTTGTTAAACTCGATCGCTATGTGGACATTTCTGTTTCGGAAACTTAGTAAATTTTGGGCACCATTTCGTTCAGGTACATCGACCGCTTAAAGGGTTAAATACTGTAGCGGAATGATAAAGATGTCTCGATCGCGCTGCCTTAATGCGTTCAGAAGAACGTTGACCTCTACGTCTGCCATTTAAGGGCCCATAATTCAATCATCTTCTCTCAGAGATAATGAGATTAATTCTAAATCTCAGGAGTACTTTAATGAGTTTTGTTTGCTTAAAAATAAATTTATCTGGGGCTTTTAAAACATTATGGGAATTTAGTCTCTGTTATTGTTTCGCCTTTCGATGAAGGTGGTTTAGCTTTACAAATGAAGCAATTTAATTTTTGCATGTCGAAATGGAAATGTTTGCCATCAAACTGAAGTGCATGGAATGGTATGCTGCTTGTGGAAAAATCCCCCCAAAATTGGAAATGCGCGTAGAAGTTAAAACCGCTTTTTCGGATCGTCATGCATTCCCGAGATAGCATTTTATTTGACAGATGTCATGAAAGCCAAACACAGGGATCGGCTATCTGAGATGTTTTTGAAGTATTGTACGACACTGTTATTGTCACTGTGAGTAATACACTATAAAAAATGTGTCAAAAAAGGCTCAGAAACAAGTGTTATGTCAGTACCGAGAAATTCGTTTGTCATTGTATGGAATAAAAACTCTGTGCCACGTCGTGCTTTTTTCCCCTGCCCATTTATTTACCTTCAAGTCCTTTGGGAGCCACTACGAGAATGCAACATCTGCTCCATGGGGGTTTTTGATTTCCAGTTGGGTACGGTTGGCAAGATGGGGTAGTAAAATTATTCAGACGTTTACTTGTAGCAACTCAAACACGGCTCTATTTTATCTGTATGAACTATTATATGCCTGATTGTCTGAGTTCTCCGCTAAAATGATATACAGAGTGTTTATAAATGAAGTATACAACTGCAGTATGCTATTAAAGAACTTACGATAGAAAAAAACTTACTTTAAAGCTCAAGAGACGGCTGGAACGAGTTATCCTGGGCATCAGAAAGCGTTGTTTTCCTCTTGGCTTTCTTATTCAAAGTGGTCATTTCTTTTCTACCTGATCTTTCTGACTGACACTGATCTTTTCTGACTGATTACACTGGTCGGCAAAAATTTTTTTTTTTCGAGCCCTGACACCATTCCTGCTGATTCTTATGTAAAACGACCTCCTGAAGCCGAATATGACCCCCTTTCCACCCCATCACCCACCGATTTCGGGGGAGCCCCCACCTAATTATATCACTTTCCGATAATTTGGAGGGATGAAAAGGATTATTTCAGCCTTTACATTTCCTCTGAGGGGCTACAGAGGTGAAAAGTTATAAAACATGAACATCTGTAGCAAGGATGTAGATTTGGGGGATTTGTCCCCCCCCCCAAATTGTAAAGAAATCATTAAAAATGATCGATTTTTTATGATTTTTTTTATCAATTTTCGGTAATATGTTATGGACATGAATTTTATTTGGAGGGGTGAAAAGGATTATTTATTTTAGCTGTAAAGAATAATATATAAAAAGTAAAATACAAATGTAAAGTATAATAAATAAATAAGATAAGTACCTTCATTTGGTGCTTGCTTTCCTTTTGTACCCTGAGGTAGAAGTTTCTCGTACCAAACACCAGCAGTACTTTGCTAACATGCTCGTATTCCACTTCCCTGAAAATCTCCTCTCGATCTTATTGATGTCTTGATGGAATCGTTCCCCGTGTTCATCGGAAACTCCTCCTAAATTTTCAGGGAAGAAGTCCGGGTGTGAGTGCAGGAAATGCACTTTAAGAGACATGTTACAATACATGGCCTTGTACGCTGACAGCAATTCCTCGACATGAGCGGCATAATCATCACTTTTGTTGTTACCCAAAAGTTCTTACACACGTTTTAGAATGCAAGCCAAGCTCTTTTTTCTTTTCGATTCAGGGGTTCAATAAACGTCGAATCTTTGAAAAGTTGTCTAATCTGGGGGCCCACGAAAACTCCTTCCTTGATTTTAGTCTCACTAAGGCGAGGAAATTTATTTTTCAAAAATTGAAATGCATCACCTGTATTGTCCATTGCTTTCACAAACTGTTTGATCAATCCTAGTTTGATGTGCAAAGGCGGCAAGTAAACATTTTCCTTCGGGACCAGAGGATCATGAACGACATTTTTCTGACCGGGAGTAAAACTTTCTCGCAGAGGCTAGTTCCGTACGATGTAATGTTTGTCTCGTGCTCGGCTGTCCCGTTCGCATAGGAAGCAGCAGTATTTTGTGAAGCCTGATTGCAGGCCCGCGAGTACAGCAACAACTTTTAAGTCAACGCAAAGTTTCCAATTATAATCATGATAACAGATTTTATCAAGGATTCGGCTGATGTTTTCGTACGTCTCCTTCATATCCACAGAGTATGCAACCGAGACTGATGGTAACTCATTCCCATTGGCCAACAGGACTACTTTCAAGCTTGTCAACAGTCACCATTTGTCTGGGTCACATGTCATCTTCAGATCTATCATCAATGCATTTGAATTAGGGCAGAACACTAAGCCTTCATCTTCCGAAAAAAGTAACTGCAGGGTTGACTGTCTGGTCCTGTAAGAAGAGATTTTTACACCCTTTTCTAAGAGATTCCACTACTAAAGTCGAGATCCAAGAAGTTGAGATTTAGTATTAGGTAACTCCAAATCCCTGACGAGATCATTCAATTCCGACTGAGTAACGAGGTGAGGTTTTCGATGAGCTGAATCAGCAGAACACTCTTCATCATCGGTGGACGTATCATGTGATGGTCCAAGCTGTGGCTCAAAGTATGTCACATCCGATTCTGGTTCTAGAGTATAGGTTTTTGGGGGCACTGGGATTTGCAATGATTCGTTGTGAGGAACTGGTCTTAGAGCTGAAGGGATATTAGGATACTGAATTGTATGCTTACTTTTGTTGCTAGATAACCCGACGGTGGAAGCCATACAAAAGTAACAATCTGTGAGATGACAGCGAGGTTCGCGCCAAATCATTGGCACAGCAAATGGCATCGATTTACGGGTACCTTTGAGCCATTTGGTCAAGCTACTGTAACAAGTGTGCAGCAAACTGTGGGAGCCCAATTCTTGTCCTGATCGCCAACTTTGCAATCAAAGTAAAACTTATAAGCAGTTTTAAGAAGCGGAGAAAGGAGTTTTCGTTGCGCTTTAAAAGTCAATTCCCCGCAAACATAGCAGAATCTATCGGGATGATTTATACTCTCGCGTGGCATAATTAAACAGTAAATAAAGGCTCTATATTAATCACAAATTACACTCACGTACTGTAATTTACTTGGAAAAGGCCGGTGTAAACAAATTTCTACCGTTTGACACAATTTAAACAACTTGGAAACACAGAATCCCCGCCTAGAACACCGACAAGTAGACTCAACGATCGCTACAGATCAACTGAGGGAAGATAATGCTTACTTACAGTGCAGGATTATCGTGATAAGAGCAATGCAACTTTGACCTTGTCAAAGCCCGTGCAAACCTGTGCGCGATTCCCGTGGGAACCTGTTCGCGCGAGGTATTAAGAGAGCCAGCGTGGTAGAGTGAATGTTCCGAACTGTTGCTATATATTTTTATTATTTGCGGGTTTTTTGGGGCAGAATGAGAGGGGCTGAAAGCTGGAATATGTAGCAAATAAGTGAAAAAATTGCCAAAAAAAACGGAAAAACCAATCATTTGTAATGATTTCTTTACAATTGGGGGGGGTCCCCCCAAATCTACCTCCTTGATACAGATGTTCATGTTTTATAACTTTTCACCTCTGTAGCCCCTCAGAAGAAATGTAAAGGCTGAAATAATCCTTTTCATCCCTCCAAATTATCGGAAAGTGATAAAATTAGGTGGGGAGGCCTCCCCCGAAAACGCTGGGTGATGGGGGAAAACGGGGGTCATATTCGGCTTCAGAGGGTCGTTTTACATAAGAATCAGCAGGAATGGTGTCAGGGCCGTTTTTCATGCCGACCAGTGTTACCTGCTAAAGGGGCGAAATGTCGTGGTGGCACAGTAGTCTAAGGCCTTGGTTCAGCCCACTTCTTAGACAGCGAATACACTATTGTTTGTGAAAATTGCAATACCAAGAAAAAATCATGCGATTCAAATCAATTTTATACCATACATTACTGATGTGACTGTACATAAGTGATTTAATTTTCAGAACAATACAACAATTTTTACCTCCAAAAAACAGCATCTTGTGAAGCCTCCGCGAGCTGCAATAAGAGCTTCTAGACGGCGTGGCATTGAATCGAAAAGGCGTTGGATGGTGTCCTGGGTAATTACCTGCCAGGTGGCATGTATGCGAGTCCACAGATCATTGGTATTGTCTGCTGGAGGACTTTGATGGGCCAGTTGCCGAGTGACCATATCCCAGACATGTTCAATAGGCGCCGTGTCGGGCGAACGTGTAGGCCAGGGAAGAAGCGGTACCTGCTGTGCTGCGAAGAGGGTTTGAACATTCCTGGCAACATGTGGTCGGGCATTTTCCTACTGGAATATAACGCCAGGAGTGCTCTGAAGGAAGGACATGACTTCTGCCTGTTCAACTTACCTGATGTAGCGGTCGCTGTTGAGATTGCCCTAAAGCCGTAGCAGCCGAAATCGCGAATGGTACCCAATGGCACCCCACACCATGGCGTTTAGAAACTAAGCCTCCTAACTAACAGAATGTTACAGAAGTGCTCTGCCAAGGACTGTCGACATCCCGGTGGTGCAGTGGTCCTAGCGTTAGCTTCTGACCATTCCTCCGAGAAGAGTCCGGGCTCGAATTCCATGAGCAACTCGATAGGCTATAAGAAATCGCCCATCCCTAATTTAGGGACACTGGTTCCAGCGAAGGGAGGAAACTAGTGTCGTAAGAAAAACACAACATCTATGCCTTACCAAGATTCGAAGCTGGACCCGTCTGGGACGAATAGTCAGAAGCCAGCTTTTGGACAACTGCGTTACTGGGATGGCTAGCTCCTTCAGCAGGTAATCAGTCAGAAGGAATTAGTGTCAATCATCCCCCTAAATTGGCCACTATGTATAACGTCTTCATAAAAAGACATTGGGTGTGATGCAAAGAAGTCCGAGAGCCCCGTTTTGACGTCATCAATATTGTGGAATCTGCAGAGATCTGAACAAATGGTAATCAGATGGTGCAATGTCAGGGAAATAAGGGGAATGGGGCAGAACTTCCCAGCCCAAATCTCTGATCGTCTGCTGGGTCCGTCTCGTCGTGTGAGGTCTCGCGTTGTTATGTTGGAGGATGACACCCTTTCTGTTGAACAGTGCCGGATGTTTTACAGTAAGAGGTTGCTTCAAACGGTCTAGTTGTTGAAAGTAGAGGTCTGCTGTGGCGGTCTGTCCGTGTTCAAGAGCTCAAAGTGAGCTATGCCAGTGGTAGTCCACCAAACACAGAGCAAAACCTTTTTTGGGGTGTAGACCTAGTTTTGGCGTAGAAACTGGTGTCTGACCTGGAGAAATTCACTGGTTTTTGCGCTTGTTCACGTAAAGAACTAACTTTTCATCTCCAGTGAAAATTCGATGAAGAAATGAATCCTTTTCCTGTCGGCTGAGCAAAGAGTTGCAGATGGTGTACCACTGGGCTTTGTTGTCAGGTGAAAGTTAGTGTGGGGCACAAACTCCTTGTATATAGATCTTCCCTAAACAAAGATTTTCGCTCTTTCCGCGTTTATAAGTGAGTCACGGAAACATTCTCATTGGCCGCCACCGGTAGTCGAACCCAGGGTCTTCCAGGACTCACTTATAAACGTGGAAAGAGCGAAAATCTTTGTTTGGTGTTCCTGGTCCACGTTAAACGTCTGTATTAATTATTCATTCGCCTTCCAATTATTTCTTCAGTTGCTGCTTACCATCTTTGGTGAATCCCCAGCATTGTGCGGGGCTCCAAGAAGCAACCTGCCAAATTGGCTTGGCAGGTAGCGTGTGTGAGCCTGAAGGAATTCGAAGCCGCTGTGGTGTAGCGGAAGCATATCCGGCGCGTAACTGGAAGACCCTGGGTTCGACTCCCGGTGGCGGCCAATGAGAATTTTTTCGTGACTCACTTATAAACGTGGAGAGAGCGAAAATCTTTGTTTGGTGTTCCTGGTCCACGTTAAAAGTCTGTATTAATGATCTTCCCTATCTGTTGCACGTGCTCTTGAACAGCATACCACGATGCATTAAGATGTTGGGATAATTCATCAATGGTTGGACGAGGATCTGCCTCAACGGCTGCCCGCAGCAGGTCATTGCCCAGCTCCATGGGCCTTCCTGCACGAGGAGCATCGGAGAGGTCGAAATTGCCCGACCGGAATTGGGCAAACCAACGCTGGCACTTGCTGACATTTAACGCATTCGGATAAACAGCACAAATGTTGTTGGTGGCCACGGTTGCATTGTTCCCCTTGTGAAATTCATGAAGCATAGAGTGACGAACATGGCTGTCCTCGGGTTTTATGTCACTGATTTTGTTCTGCTAATCTGGAAGACAAAAACACCTACATAATTTAAAGTCGAATAGTTCATTCACTTGTACATACACTTATTTTACGTTGAACGTACATAAACACCTCACAACTGCTCCCCAAACTTAGCCCCCCCCCCAATAAACGACATTACTTTCCGGTCCTCCCAATTGTATCCTTTCCCTAGCAAAGGCAGATCTCAATCCTTCTAGGATCATACTCCCAGGAATATCGTTCATTATTTGATAAAGAAAACAAGTTCATATAAAAAGAAAAAAACTATGTACTCTTGGGATAGATATCTGTGAAAGATAATATCACGTGCTCCAACAAGAGAAATAATTAGATTTACCTGGACTTGGAACCTCAACTTAATAAATTCACGAAAGAGTAGAAGAAAAACAAAATTGCGCAGCAATTAACTTCATTAATTATCATATCAAGATACCACAGGAGAAAGTATTCACAGTAGCGTTAGCAAATTAGATTTGTTCGTACTCCACGGAGTTTTGGGAAATCTCCAAGGCTCTCAACGAAAGCTGTTTTTTTCGATGGCATTCTAATAATATGCTACCACCGAAGAAAAACAATAACTATTTTTTACGACATGCAAATAAAGTGTCGGGAGGAAACTTTCGTGCGTTTAAATCGCTCTAGAATAAATTGAAAATTTCATTTAAGTAGTCCTACATCCCAAAGTGAACGCTTTCTGCCAAAGCTGATTTTTAAAGGAAAAAAAAAAATGATAGTAAAACCATGAAATGCAAATGAATTAAATAACACGATTTTGCTGTCTCGAGTGTTATCTCAGTTCATTTAGAAATTTCTGCTTGCTGATTTCGAAAATTGCAGTGTTTTCGCCATCACATACAGATTTTTCACAAAATATTATGTTTTCTTATACATTCGTAAGTCATTCGAATTGAAATTCAGTCAAATTTCCTCATGCTCTAAATGTTTTAAAACTGGTTATTGATTTTACTGGAACAAAATGCAATGTAAAGGATGCTTTCTCAACTATGATGTCATAGTGTAAACGTATTGTTGATCTGTATCTTTATCGTTAACTTCAAGCAAAACAACTCGAAAGGCGTAAGCTTGACCTGTAGACTTAGTTAATTTAGTTTCACCGTAAAACTCGGATAACTTCGCTGCTCCTCGTTGCTGAAAGACCTAATTATACACTGGCGTGCGAAACTTAAGGGCCGTTCGGTTTCTTGACCGTAGCTTCGCAATGAAGCAGTCTGGATAGATGAATGTCATACCACAGAGACCTCAGTATTACCAAACGGGGAATCAACAAACACATGTGCAGAAATGAATACAAAAGTGTACACTGGGACTTTACTAAGAAATGACCGTAAAGCAGTACACACCATGGTACAAAGCCATCGTTTGCACAGATGGATTACAGCAAAGGGGTGGTCGTCAGTAAGAAATACGATGTCCCCTAACACTAATGGCTGCGTTGCAGCATCTGGCCATACTTAACACGAGGCTGTCGATGAGTTCGTGTAACAACTTTGCCCATTCCTCTCGTTGTGCACGTTTCAACTGATGTTTATTTTCCAGCTGATCTGGGCGTGCCTCAAGACGTCTTCCCAGAGCGTTTCACAATGTTCTATGGGATTCAGATCAAGGGATGACGCAGGCCAATCCATACGAGTGATATACTCACTTTCCAATAGCTCACCTACTGCACGTGTACGATGCAGTGTCGCGTTATTGTTTATAAACACGAACTCGGAACCAATGGCACCTCGGAATAGGCGTACATGGGGAAGGAGCACCTCATCGCAGTAGTGTTTTGCAGTTACGGAACCTCCTTCGAAAATGTGGAGCTCAGTACGACCATTCAGCGTAATGCCTCCCCAGACGAGCATACCGATCTCTTTCGGTAATGTTAGCCGGTTGATAATGTGTTCCCACCTCTCTATAGGTCAGATGACGTTCAGAATCGCACGGGCGCCAAAATAACGTAATTAATTTCTACATAATTTTTTTATGCCAGCGGCGGGATTCGAACTCACAACTCTCTGCTTCTGGAGCTCGGAGTGCTATCCACTATACTACACTTGCATGTGCCCTCACTGCTATCTGCCTTTATCTCATGTGCGTTCTGCGGGGCAGTCACGTCAAAATTCCCAGGAGAATCCAAGCCGTCTTGAATGCAAAAGGCGTTCCTACACCATATTAGGTATGGAATTCCTTCTTTCACCAGGTGTTTCCATATTTTTGTCCAGCCCCTGTGTATTCAGGGGTTGGACAGAATAATATGAAAACCACGCTCAGAGACGTGACTTTTAATGTAGCTGCGTACGTCGCAATACGCAAAGGTATCCACCACGTTTTGGTTGTAATACACTATCTACCAACAAGTAATTGGACACCTGTGATAGCAAAGGAAAACGAAGTTTTTTCACCTTCAATAGTTGGTTGAGCCTCCACGAGCGGCGATTACAGCTGAGACGCTCCGGGGCATACTCTCAACCAGGCGTTGTACGACGGCTAGTGGTATTTTCTTCCACTCGGCTTGAAGAAGACAGGTCAGTTTCTTCACCGATTTCGGACGGTAGGGGCATCCCTTAAGTCGACGCTCCAACTCGTCCCAGAAGTGCTCGATAGGGTTAAGGTTCGGGCTCTGCGCAGGCCAGTCCATTCCATTAACCCCATTGTCACCATACCAAGCCATGGTGGACCTCGCAACATGACAGGTGGCATTGTCATCCTGAAAGTAACATGGTTCCACCCCGTAAAACTGCCACAACGTAGGAAGCGCATGGTCATCCAAAATGGTACAGTAGGTTTCGGCGTTGAGTCTACCAGGAATTGCGACCAAGGATCCCGTGCCATACCAGGAGAAACACCCCCATAGCACAATTCCACCGCCGCCGAACTTTACAGTTGGCACAATACATTCCGGCAGGAGGCGTTCTCCAGGCAGACGCCAAACCCAGACCCTGCCATCCGAACGGTATAGGGCGAACCTTGATTCGTCGCTCCAGAGAACCTGTTTCCACTGTTCAACGGTCCACTGTCGACGTTCTTTGCACAACGTTAGCCGAGCAGCACTATTAGACTTGGTGATGAAAGGCTTGTGGGCGGCAGCACGTCCATGATAACCGAGCAGATGGGCTTCCTTACGGATGGTATTCATCGAAAGCACCCGTCGTTCTCTAACTCCCAGTTTTGTGGGTCTGCCGGTGTCGGGGCATATTCCGACAGTCTTCTCTCATCTTCCAGTTAACAACAACGTAGGCCAGTGTCGATTTTGGGTACTTCAACTCGCTGGATATGTCACGTATGGATCGGCCATTTCTGTGATACCCGACGATCACACCTTTCTCGTAATCAGAGAGCTCCGAACTGCGTGGCATCTTGCATGCGACTGGTTGCGTTGTTGTTTCCCACACGATATTTAACGGCGGCGGCGGCGGCCGTGACGTGAATCAGGACCGCAGATATCGTTGATTGTAGGTGTGTCCAATTACTTGTTGGTAGATATAGTAGCTTTGTATAGAACATCAAGGTCTTGTTTAAGTGCATTTAACTCTTTAACGACCATGACGCAAAACTCTTGTATCACTCTAAATACCATAACGCACGAAACTGTCTGTTGTTTCACTTCTTTGTTGTTTTACAACAATAGTGACTGAGGGTGACTCCTGCTGATCACTCATAGGTCGAGAAAATTTGAAGAACAAGTAACGGTAGGAAAACTGACTCACTCTAGATAGGCGTTTCGAGCGGCTATGGTCGTTTGTACGTACGGGCGTTTTGGGCGTAATGGTCGTTAACGGGTTAAAGTGTCCTGTTGCAAAATTTCATTCAGGGTGACGACGAAATGAGCGACCTAACGGACTTCGATTGAGGGCTAATTGTTGGTGGCTGGCCAGTTGCTGCCTCAGTGACAACAGTCGCCAGGGTAGTGGGGGTATCAAGGGCTGCTGTTTCTAGCGTCATTACAGCATTCTGTGTTCGTGGCGAAACCTCATCTGCGAAACACAAGAGCTGCAGTAAAACGACCCTGGCTGATAGAGACAGGAAAGCATTAAAGGGGATTGTTACCCGTAATAAGAAGACCACGGCGCCGAAAATTAGTGCGGAGCACAATCTGCATCTCCAGACTCCAGTATCAACGAAAACAATGCGCAGGGAACTACACAAACAAGATATTCATAACAGAGTTGCTATTGCAAAACCTCTGGTGACTTGGGTGAATGCACCACGGCGACAGCAGTGGGGGCAGGAGCAGACAACGTGGACTGCCGATGCGTGGAAGCTTGTGATGTGATCGGATAAATCTACATTCACACTATTCTCCATTGCAGGACATGTTTACGTGTGGAGAACATAAGCAGAAACGTACAACCCAGACTGTCTGCTCCGTGACGTGCCTGCCCAGCAGGACGCGCACGACATAAAGGCAGATAGCAGCGATAACGAACGTCTGCGTAGCTCAGTTGGTGGAGCGACTTGTTCCGGAATAAGTGGACTCGAGTTAGATCCCCGGCGTGGACCAAAAATAACGGAGAATTTACTTCGTTATAATGGCGCCTGAACTTCCGGGATGACCCGGCCTTTAAAGATCTCGCAATGGTGTGATGTTCCTTCCACACCGCGAGATAGGAAAAATCAGAGAATCCCTTCTCCAGCGCTTCGAAAAATGTATGTGTGTGACGTTGCATTCCGCACACTAGATTGACTGAGAGTTCTCAAGCACGTTCTACAGCGGATGCTGCCTGCGACGATTCATGGTCACGGCTGACCCGTGGGCCATGCCCCCGGCCCTCTTTCGGGGGGGGGGGGGGAGATGTGACGTGCCTGCCAGAAGGACGCGCACGACATAAAGGCAGATAGCAGCGATAACGTACGTCTGCGTAGCTCAGTTGGTAGAGCGACTTGTTCCGGAATAAGTGGACTCGAGTTCGATCCCTGGAGTGGACCAAAAATGACGGAGAAATTCCCTTCGTTATAGCTCCCAACAGTGCAGCATGGTGTTGGTTCTGTCATCCTCTGGGAGGTCATGTCGTGGTTTTGAGAAGGTTCCCAGAAACCCAATGGCTCAGGCATTGTTTCCTGTAGACGACGCCATCTATCAAGATGATAACGCTCCAATTCACAGAGCTCGGAATGTCCAATCATGGTTTGAGGAATATGAGGACGAACTTTCACACCTTCATTGGCCTCCCCAATCACCAGACTTAAACATCATCGAGCCACTGTGGTCTGTATTAGAAAACAGAGTAAGATCCTGTTATCCTCCTCCTGCATCTCTCAAGAACCTGGAGTAGTTTCTTCATGAAGAATGGTGTAACATCCCACTAACCACCATCCATGATTTATATGCTTTCATTCCGAGAAGGATTCATGCGGTTTTGAACGCAAATAATAGTCCCACTCCCTGCTAGGTGCATAAAACCTTTTTTTATTAGGTGTTCATATTATTCTGTTCCTTGTGAGTGGCAACGTGGATGTGCCAATTTTATGTAAGGCCATTCCACGACAAATCGCCTTAAAATTAATGAATTTTCCATTACTGATCCTTATGGTTTTTTTTTCACTAGAAGATGTTACCCTACATGGGAATCTCTAAGGTTTAATTACCTATAACGAAGTAAATTTCTCCGTCATTTTTGTCCACGCCGGGGCATCGAACCTGGCTCCCCTCATTCCGGAATAAGTCGATCTCCCAACTGAGCTACGCGGACGTATGCTCTCGTCACAAACTTTATTCTTGACTGATAAGGAGATATGAATTTTTTGAAATTTGGGAAATTGTAATGCACGGCAGGACATTTTGCGTGACTTTCATTTAAAATAACAGAAACTCAAAAATCACAATTCCTTAGCAAGTCAAAATACTCGACTTTAGTTTTTGAGTTAGTACATTGTCAGATTCTTTTTTTTTTTTAAATTTAAGAATGTCATCACACTTAGAAAGTCGAAACTGTTATCATAGATAATGAAATTAAAATTCTCGTGTCTGTCTGTCAGTCACCTACATAAGAAACTACTGAACACAGCGGTTTGAAATTTGACAGACACCTTATAACGAAGTAAATTTCTCCGTCATTTCTGTCCACGCCAGGATTCGAACCCGGATCCCCTCATTCTGGAATAAGTCACTCTACCAATTGAGCTACGCGGACGTTTGTTCTGACTACTATCTGCCTTTATGTCATGTGCGTCCTGCTGGCAGGTACGTAACATCTCCTCCCCCCCGAAAGAGGGCCAGGGGTATGGCCCACGGGTCATCCGTGACCATGAATCGTCGTAGGCAGCCATCCGCTGAAGAGCATGCACTTGAGAACTCCCAGTCAATCTGGTGTGTGGAATGCAACGTCACACATTTTTATTTTTCGAAGCGCTGGAGAAGGGATTCTCTTATTTTTCCTATCTCGCGGTGTGGAAATAACATCACACCATTGCGAGATTTTGAACGGTCGGGTCATCCGGATCGTTCGGGCGCCATTATAACGAAGTAAATTTCTCCGTCATTTCTGTCCACGCCAGGATTCGAACCCGGATCCCCTCATTCCGGAATAAGTCACTCTACCAATTGAGCTACGCGGACGTTTGTTCTGACTACTATCTGCCTTTATGTCATGTGCGTCCTGCTGGCAGGTACGTCCCAACCTGTCGATGTACAGGAGTATGTGCACCTCGAAGCTTTTTTTGTGATATTCAGATTTCCCAAATTCTAAATAATCTAATTAAGTTTTAAAGCTTCAACCACTGCTGAAGAAACCGTTGTTGAAATTTAATCTTGCGGTTTACTGTGTCGTAAGCTCACGCAACACTATATCAATTCGGTTTGCGCAAATCTATTTCATTACATTTTGCGTAACCACAACAATATTTGACTTTGCGCAAACGCAATAATATTTAATGACCCCTTGCGTAAACTGTACGGCAATCTCCCGCCAAACATCATAGAAGCCACAATATTAAGAGGTTGTGCCTCAACTTTTGGGCTGGACTTTCGAAGTGCTGCTTGCGTTCTTCCACCGCATTTGCTACAGTTCCAATTAAAAAACAATTGCTACGTAACCTTTGAGAGGAAATATATTTCAATAAAATGCACTTAGAATTAAAAAAAAATGAAATTTTCTCTCATTTAATTTTCTCAAAGCTTAACATTTTATTGCTTTGTTCGCGCATTCTTCCACCTCATCTTCATTTTTTTTATCTTGACATAATCTGGATCCACCAACATTCTGCATTGTAACATAACTGCCTGTCAAGAAACTCGTTTCAAAACGAATTTCGTGGGACTTGAATGTCCTCCCCAGAGTGGTTTCACGATTATGGCAACACTTCAACGACACCGGTGAAGGGTCACGAAGGCTTGGACGAGGTCGTCCTAGGCGTACCACACCTCGTGAGTACCCTTATGTTCTAAGAATTAAGCAATGAAAAGCTAGAATTAGAATCGAATTTTTCACTGCCTTTTCTAGATTTTCGTATTTTTCGTGATCCAGATACTAATTCACCGTCTTTCTCAGTTCATCATAAGCCAACTGATTGCAATAGTCTTATCCCGTTTAACTCTTCACCCCAACTCCACAAAAATAACTTTATCAATAGAAGAGCCTTCGCGCATTCTTCAAACGATAGTCATTTTCAGTCTGACATTCAGTTCATCTTCAAATTGGCGGGCACACATGGATATCCAAGGACATTGGTCAACAAATTCACCTTCTAGAGTGTAACATTCTTCATTTGAATAATGGCATTTTTTCGTTGTACAGTAAGATTAACAGTCCCTGACGACACTCATTTCGACATATATTTTTTGATTTGGTTCAACTCTTATCTTACAATTACTTGAGTCGTATTTCTAGCCTTCTGGATTTGTTTGCTAGTTCATCTAAAACTTCTTCAGCTTTCGGTGTGTACTCTCTATTACAACGTACAAGTTTGTCCTCGCCGGCCATTGAATCCGGGTCCCTTCACTCCGGAGTAAGTCGCTCTCCTAACTGAGCTACCCGGACATGTGCTCTTGCTGCTATCTGCCTTTATCTCATGTGCGTCCGGTGGTGCTAGCACGTCACATCCCCCCCCGAAAGAGTGCCTGGGGCATGGCCCACGGGTCAGCAGGGACCACGTGTCGCTGTAGGCAGTCATCCGCTGAAGAACGTGCATTTGAGAAATCCCAGATAATTTGGTGTGTGGAACGAAACATCACACTGATTTATTTTTTCGAAGCACTGAAGAAAGGATTCTACTTTTCCCTATCTCGCCGTGTGAGAGAATTAACAGCCGGGTTATCCTGGCAGTTCGGGCGCCAATATAACGATCAAGTTTTGAGGCGCCGGGCATCGAAGTCGGGTCCCCTCACTCCGGAGTAAGTCGCTCTCCCAATTGAGCTACGCGGACATGTGCTCTCACTGCTACCTGACTTTATCTCATGTGCGTCCTGCGGTATAGGCACGTCACCATATGAATGTGAAGTAATGCTAACCCATTGAGTTTCAGTTCTGATATGGTATTACGTAGATGTAATTTTAAGAGACGCATTGTTTTATCCGAACGCTCACTTTCTGAAGTTGTCACTGGTAGAGTACCTACACTGGTGTGCAAAAAAAAATTAAGGACGAAGAGGAGAAATTAGCATAACAGCGGAACGAGCAGGCACAACGGACCGAAAGACCACTCAAAAGATAGACTAGGGTCCGGTACGGTAGGGCATGCGCATATATGCAGCATGACGTGGGGGGGGGGGAGTGTCAGAAGGGTATAAAGCACACGGGTGGTGTACGCTCAGCAATTCGGTGAAAGCTATTGCACGGTGTACATCAGTTTGAACGACGTCGAGTTGCTGCTGCCGTGTGATATGGCCAACAGGCAATCCAGTAGACGACATCTGGATGTCTTTACCCGAGGTCGCGTCAATGGGAAGTTGGAAGAAGGTCGAAGTGTGACTAGTGTGGCCGAGGAGTTTGGGATCGCTCACAGCAACGTTTCACGATCTTGGAGAGCATTTCAAACGACAGGAATAGGCGGGCACACATGGATATCCGAGGACATTGGTCAACGAGAGTTTAGCAGTGGTCGTCCACGAGCAACCACGGCGGCGGACGACCGGTATATTGTCCAACAGGCGAGAAGAGACAGACGGCAGACAGCGGGATAAATCGCAAGGCACATGCAACAGACAACTGGACGTCCGTTATCTTGTTTTACCGTGGCCAGGAAGCTGCACAAGGGTGATCTATTTGCACGACGACCAGTACGGTGTGTGCCATTAACGCCTGCTCATCGGAGACGGCGGTTTCTGTGCTGTCAGGAACACAACAACTGGACACATTAGCAATGGGGTCGAGTTCTCTTTACGGATGAGAGCCGATTTAATCTGACGAGCGATTCTGGACGTATACACATCTGGAGAGAGCAGGGAAAACGCAATCACACCTCCAACATAATCGAAAGGGACTGGTTTGGAGGTGGCGGAGTTCTCGTTTGGGGCGGTTATAATGAATATAACTTCTACTAATGCTTCTTCTAATGGTTGTTGTTTGTTAATTATATCATGAATAAACTTTCCTGCTAGTAGTGTAGTAATAATAATAATGAACAAGCTTTTAACTGCTAGTAATGTTGTAGTAGTAATTAAGATGAATAAAGTCTTAATGCTGGTTGTTAATAATAACCACTAATGAAATAAACCTAACAGCCAGACAGAGGTCTGACAGTACTATGAACTGAGAACGTACTTACTAAGACAATCTTTTATTTGGTAAACTTCTGTTATTTATTCACACTCACTTCATGGGTCACACAACTACTCGATATCTGGCTCTCACATATAACGAAGTTCCTCTCACATAAACGAAGATCTCTTTACACACGAAACAAAGCTCTCACCATACAACAACAGCTCTCCCTACGCACATCAACAAAAAGCTCTCCTAGGTATCGTTGAACGCGCCTATTTATACTGGCTACCACCACGTCATGACTTACACTCATTGCCAGATCTCATTCAGCGGGAGATATAACATCTCGTTCAGTAAGAAGATAATTTACATAGTAAAATAAAATAACCAGAGATAGTAAAAATCAAAAGGAAAGTGAATCTAGAGTATACGTTACACGGTATCATGCTTGGTAGCCGTACTGACCTCCACATCTTCCAAGGAGGTTCGGTCACTGGTGTCCGCTATTGTACCGAGGTTCTCTTGCCTCACGTGCGTCTGTTTAGAGGTGCTGTGGGTCCTGAGTTCCTATTTATGGACGACAACGCTACACCTCATCGTAAAGTGGCTGTCTCAGAGCTGTGGGAGAGTGAAGATGTTCAACGCATGGATTGGCCCGCAAGGTCCCCGGACCTAAATCCAATCGAACACGTGTGGGACCTTCTCGGGAGACGTTTGGCAGCACGTCACCAGCCGCCAGCAACGATTTCGCAGCTGCGATTGGCGCTACAAGAGGAATGGGCCGCGATGCCTCAACAGCTCCTTGACAACCTCGTCCTCAGCATTGACAGACGTTGTAAATCCTGCAACGCAGTCAGGGGTGATCATATCCCCTACTAAAGACTGGATTTTTCTTGGAAGCCGCCTGTCACATGGACGTTTCTGTCTTCTGTCCAGTTGTGCTCGAAGCTACCTTTTCAATATAGTGCCTTTGTATCCTTTGGATTCCTAGTTTGGATGGTTTTGCTCACTTGTCCCATATTCTTACATCTTGGGGGGTCTTATGGTGTGATTTGAGTCGACGTGGAGCAGTTCTGCACTACGTTACATTCAAAAAACCCTCTCGTCCTTAATGTTTGCACGCCAGTGTAGTATGTGAAACAATAAGACCGAATAAAACTTCTCTGTAGCACATTCTTAAAGCACCTAATGCATCATTTGGCCAGTGCTCCTTTTCTTTGCGGGCGATCCTACGGTATCACAGTTTCAGTTCTGCGATTAATTCTTCTAGCGAGCCATTCGAGTCACCTGTATAAAATTCAGTTAAAGTTTTAAAACCATCAGTATCTTGAGAAGATGATGGAACATTGGTAGTTGTTGGGAAAAGTGACTGGAATTCTGATAAGGCCGATTTGTGTTCCAGAAATCTATTTTCCAAAGCACTAATAAACATGTCTAAATATGGTACATAAATTGAAATCATGTATTCTGGGTTGTCTGTGTTTATGTTACAACATCGGTTTTGTTTTGAAGTGACTTTTGGTATTTTAATCAAAACGTCATTCTTTTCAGCGTACTTTAGAGTAAGCTAACTGAAGACCATAACCTTCTCCGTCCAAAGGCGGACTCCGCAGGAATAGGAAGAACTCTCTCAAAGTGACGGCGTTGCGCGAGCAATCCCGCCAGAATACGGCAGTCATTCACCCGGACAGGATCGGTCCAGAGACCCGCAGGAATCTGCTGTCCCCGTGAGACCGACCCTTCCCACCTCTCCGTCATGGCTCGTGTGTGTGCGTGTCATTTCAGGGGCATTATTTTCTCTCTGCCTCTGGTAAGGAAATCTGATCGATAGCGCGAATGTGTTTTAGGGCAAAAGCCTTTTATTAGTCCTGGTTAAAAGAAAAGGTACATGCACATTTATACTGAGGGTCTCATGTAGCTGAAAATAAATCCTTTATTCAATGAGGCCTCTCACAAAGAATTTATTTACTTACAAGGTATTTACAGTTCCGCAGCACTAGGGCCGGTACTGCGGTATTGATGACTCTGGGCCAGAGTCATACGGATCCTCTTTTCCGCAGTCTTCTGTCTTCGGTTACCCTTTGATCAGGTAAACCGTTTGTCTCTCCACGAGTTCCTTGACCAACTCGATGAGTCCCTGTCTCGTTCTGGGATGTGCGAGAAGGTAATCTGAAATAAGTCATGGAACTCAAATTTGGCATTGTCTCGTCGCCACAGAAACTTTCAGTGTACCCGTGTATTGGCTTTTCATTGCAATGGGATATTCTGCTCCTTGCCGCTTCTCCGCCTTCATGGAGAAAACACGTTCAATTGTTGCCATGAGACGAAAACAATTTCCAATAGTAGCAGAACTTTGCCTTTTAAAATCGCTTTTTTGAAAGATTGAAAAGTTCCAAATTTTTGGGGGTTTAACAACCTCCCTTAGGTACTCCACTGATTGGTATGCGAGCCCAAAATAGAAGCCCTCGTACGTGATCTTTTCCAGGGTAATGAAGCCTATATATTTCAACAGGATTCAGGTCCTTGTCATGTTGTCGCTGTGTGCAAAAAGTGGTTTCACTAAAAATCATACTAGAGTGCTAGAATTGCGAGGTAATAGGCCTGACCTGAATCCAATAGAAAATCTGTGGGGCTGATTAAAGAAACCTGTTAGTCAGAGGCAACCAAGGAATAAAGTACAATTGATAGAAGCAATCATAAAAATCTTGATTTCACATTGTAACACCTGATGTACTACACTGAAGAGCAATTGAATTATAGACAGCTGGCGTTATGCAAATGGGGCACTGTGGGCGGCACTGTAAACGAAAACGATATGACGTATGCAGCGATCCGACAATATAAGGAGTGATGCCACGGGAATCAGTAAGAGTCGGACGCAGTATGGGTAAGACGAATGATCTAAGCGCATTTGATCGTGGGCAAACTGTCGGGGCCCGACGAATGGGTTACTCCATCTCGGAAGTCGTGCAGGCACTGGGATTTACACGAGCCACTGTGTCACGGGTGCATCGTGAGTACATCGAATCCGGTAAAACCATCCCTGCAAGGGCCAACTGCCGTGGACAACAGCGTGTGGATGAGCGGGGTCATCGTCGGCTAGCTCGCATTGTAACAGCGAATAGACGGGCCACAGTGCAAGAAATCACTCGGCAATTTAACGCTAGTGCACAAAAACGTGTAAGCAGCCACACCATCCAGAACCATCTCCTCGCTATGGGGTACAGTAGCCATCGTCCCACGAGGCTACCACTGCTGACTGCACATCTCAGGGTGCAAAGGTGCAAAGATTAGCATGGGCGCGGGAACATCGCCACTGGACCCTAATCATGTGGAAAAATGTTGCCTGGACTGATGAGTCGAGATTCACGTTGGTACATGCGGATGGCAGGATACGAGTACGGCGCAAACCACATGAAGCGATGGATCCTTCTTGCCAGGAGGGTACTCTTCAAGCTGGTGGGGGTGATATTCTTGTCTGGGGACTGTTTAGGTGGACTGAAATGGGACCCCTGGTACGTGTGACACCGTCCCTCACAGGTCAACGCTACCGGGATATCCTAGACGACCATTTGCTCCCGTTTGTGCGTCTTCAACATCCCACTGGGGACCTCATCCTGCAACAAGACAATGCACCGTGCCGTCGCTCCCGAATTGTATCCGAATGGTTGGATGAACACTCCACCGACGTGACCTCGCTTCCTTGGCCAGCTATGTCACCTGACCTCAATCCCATCGAGCACATCTGGGATGCCATTGAGAGAGATGTTCGAGGCTCTGACGTGAACTGTGGGAGCTTGTTCAGGGGTCGTGGATCCGTATGACATCCCAACGCTTCCGGTGTCTTGTCGAGTCCATGACGAGACGAATCGCCGCCGTCATCAAAAGGAAAGGCGGTGCTACACGTTACTAGACAGGTATCTCTAATTCAATTGCTCTTCAGTGTAAAACGCTTGGTTCAATCCATAAGACGCAGCTGTAAGGCTGTAATTACGGCAAAAGGTTTCCTGACTAAGTACTAACAGAAATTGTGAGAAGTTATGAAATACTTTTTATCATGGTATTCTGTGTATAACTACTTTTGAAATGCAGTGTTTTTTACGCTTTCTAACCGTAGGTTGAAGAAGCGTATATGCTCCAGCTTTTTCCGTCTGTCTGTCTGTCCACCCGCACGATAACTCGCGTAAAAATGCTTCAATTTCGATGAAATTTTAGTATGTTGTAGGGGACAACCTGGGAAGGAACACTATTGAAAATGGACGAAATGGGGTGAAAGGTCAGGACATAGGAGGGGATCCATTCCATCGACCTTATGCGTCACAACGTACGTAAAAATGGTTCGATTGCGATAAAACTTCATGTTGTTCCGAAGATGTACTGAACCGGTTCTGTTTAAGGTCAAAGGTCAATGCACACGAGCGAGATTTATTCCACAGCCATTATCCTTATAACTTGACTAAGAATACTTCTATTGCGACAAAACGTTAGTATGTTGTTTCGGAGGTATACAGAACCAATTCTGTTTAATATAATCGAAATGGAGTCAAAGGTCAAGGCACTGGAGCGAGATTTATTCCACAGCCATTATGCTCATAACTTGAGTAATGATTTCTGGTATGTTGGAAAGCTTATCATATGCAATGCATTGCATGAATTTACTAACTTGTTTAATCAAGTGTGCTACATTCTGCATTAAATTGTCTTCATAACGATATACAACTTTATGGTATCGTTCTAAAATTACTGATGTTATGAGACAGCAAACCGGAGAAATCCAAATTTCCCAAAAGGTTTCCACAGTTTTGGCCACCAAGGTATGCTAAAATGTTATTGATTCAGTTATTTCCACATTGCATGAGAGATTAACATGAGAAATCGAAATAACCGAAAGAAAATGCTGATATTTTACAAAAAGTCGATTTATCTTTCTATTTCCATTCATGGCTACACGCATCTTTACTTTTCAAAAGTTACACTGGAGAAGGAGATCGCCACACCTGCTACGAAAAGGTTCCATAGCGTCGCTTTCAATTTTCGTGATGATTTATTGCACAATGTGCTGTCGTTCGTTTAGTGATGTCATTGCTTTTTTCTCCTCTGATGAGTGATGAAACTCAGGATCATCTCTTTTTCCTGTCGGATATATGTGCCATTTCGTACGATAGACGACACACCTTTTCTCTTTGTGTTTTATTGCTAACATTTATTATGAGGAGCTCATGGGAAGTCACAAATATGTTTTACAATCCTGAAACCAAATTAGGAAACACATGGTGTTACTTCAAAGATATTTGCTTAAACTATGGTAGGAAAGTTGTGGATTACGGAATTTTTTTTTGATTGGAGGTTTAACGACCACCGTGAGCAACTCAATGGGCTATAAGCAGTCGCCCGTCCCTAATTTAGGGTAACTGGTTCCAGGGAAGGGAGAGAGCCAGTGCCGTAAGACAAACACAGCATCCATGCCTGACCGGGATTCGAACCCAGACCCCGTTCGGACGAATGATCAGAGGCCATCGCTTAGACCACTGCGCCACCGGGGCGGCGACTACGGAATTATCCAAGTTAGACTTTATATTAATAACACGGAACTGTGCACCTCCTACACTTAAATAGTATAAATGCCGCCCCGGTGGCGCAGTGGTCTAAGCGATGGCCTCTGATCATTCGTCCGTAAGGGGTCCGGGTTCGAATCCCGGTGAGGCATGGATGTTGTGTTTGTCTTACGGCACTGGCTCTCTCCCTTCCCTGGAACCAGTGACCCTAAATTAGGGACGGGCGACTGCTTATAGCCCATTGAGTTGCTCACGGTGGTCGTTAAACCTCCAATAAAAAAAAGTTTCCAAGCTTTCGCACATCAACCGGATGGCTTTTTCAAAAAAGGTAGACAGCTAACTGTCTACCTTCCTTGAGAAAGTCATCTGCTCGATCTGCGAAAGCTTTTAAACCTTGCTGTCAAGAAACCGCAAAAATATTTGTCGTTTTTGGAGACTGAAACAAAATATAACACATACGTTGTACAAAAGCAATTTATTCATGAAAATAATAACCATGGGCATCAACAATGTTCTGCCAATGTGTTAACAACTTATCTACACTATATTGACAAAAGTCACCGGAAGCAAGTTAACGATCCGCTCAAAAGCAATTGAACGGATCCGCTGCGTTGTTAAGATGCTCGGTACAGCTGCAAACGGTATAAAAAACAAGCCTGCAGCTGACCGCGATCATATCGCGCTCTGAGGCTGAGTGAAAAAGTCGTTGAACTGAATTTGAGAAAGGAAAGATTGTTGGGTGTTATATTAGTGGGTTGTCCATAAGAGAAACCGAGAGGCTTTTCAACATACCCAAGTCAAATATTTTGGATGTACTGAATAAGTGGAAGACACATCAAGCAGCAAAACATACCAAGGCTAAAGAAAATCAGTGATAGAGGACGTCAAAGCCTCAGCGGTCACGTTCGTGTGAGTTCCGTATACATTGGGTTTGTGTTGTGTGATATCAAGTGTTTCTTCCTTACCTGTTTGTCGTCGTCGATTCGTGAAAGTCCTGTGATCATTTTAAGTCTGCTCCCGAGCGGGTGAGTTTTTTTCTTTTGCTATTATGAGTTTGTTTACGTTCGACCTAGCCGGTCGGCGGTGCACAATTCATCAAAATTGCAAATGGCGACTTGCGGCGGAGAGGGACGGAGCCCAGCCCTCGCTTCCGGTGGCCCATCATCATCATTTTCGTCTTCGACTGATGCCAGCGTCCCTGCGCTGTCTTCCCTCGCTAGCACTGATGCACTACCCTTTCCGAGTGGTGCGTTCGGCAGCCTTTCGGGTGTCAATCCGTTGGTTTCCCCAGCTACGTCAAACCTTTTAGCTTCTGCTCCAGTCGATGAAGCCATGGATCTTACTGGTGGTGAAGCCTCTTCCAGTTCTTCTGTGCCAGTTCAGTTGTCTGCCACGTATTCTAAGGTTGCAGCCTCTTCTACTCCTCGACAGCTTTCCAAGGATCTGTATGCAAGCGCTCAAGCTTTGCACACTTATATTCATCGTGCTGGAAACAACATTCTTCGTGAAATTCTAGCAGGCTTACCAGCCGCGACTGCCTTCTTTGAAAACCTGGCTAAGGGAGTTAGTTTTGAGGCTCTTCCAGATACACCGATGCGGATCTATGCCGATGCCCTTCAACGCCTGTTTACCCCAGACGCCATTTCGCATTTGTTCCGGCGGGGCCGGACAGTTTTCGTTTGTCTTGCCAAGGTTGAATATGCCAAGTCTGTCCTGACGACAGGCCTGACTATAGGAGATCGCCAACTTACTCCAGAACCAGTGGCCCAACGGCCAGTAAATGTTTCATTTTACCCTGTACCCCCAGAGGTGACTGACGTCATGTTATATGCTGTGCTTTCATCTCTGGGGCGAGTCGTTGGAGGGATTCAAACACACTTAGCAGCAAAGAACGACCCGATGCATGATACCATCCGTGGAGCTCGTCGAGTTGCACGTGTCGTTTTTCCTTCCCAAGAAGCTATTGCTCAGCTCCCAACTCACTTCACAGTTAAGTGTGATGGTCAGACTCGCCAAATTGATCTCTTGACTGAATTCCATTGCAGTCAGTGCAAGGAAGTTGGACATTTCTACAAAGAGTGTCCTATCGCACGGCCATCATCTGGTTCTTCTGCACCACGGATGGATACTCGCTACACCCCTGCTAGTGCCTCATCACTATCTTCGGCACCTGCTGATCCTCTTCATTTGGAGATCGCTCCTAAGTCGACAGCCTTACCACCTCTTGCTTTCTGCGGAGCATTATCCCGAATTATCACCGACACCGCCTTTCCTTGCTCCTGCACCACCTGGCGACATTACTGATGCTGATGGTGGGGTGTTGTCTGATACTGAGACTTCCAATGCGGACACCAACACCGCTTACAAGAGCGTCAGTGACCACACCTTAAGTGATGGGTCGGACGCAACCTCTCGGTCCCGCACTGACAAAAGAGAAGCGCCAAATGCCCCCCGCGGTTCCTCCAAGCGGCGGAAGCCTCAATGGAAGTCGCCACTTTCTACTCGATCCCGTACAATGGCTTCTAGCCTGAAAGACTGTGATTTGTCTTCAAACCCTGAAGACTTTATCTTACCTTATGAGGATTTTCTTGCAAGACTGCAACAACATGTATTTCCGTCGACTCCTCTATCATATCCGGAGTTATATGACGTTTTCTGTCGGACATCGTTGTCTGGGGGATTCCCTCCTTTTGTCCAGGCACATAAGGCTCAGCTTCCGGCGGTGACTGCGCAGTTGACGGCGTTGGACTGGATCTATCAAGCACTTCGTAGTCCGTCTTCTGATGATGCTGCTGCTGTGAAAATGATGCATCGTCGATACACTAATCTTCGAGACCACTTGCGTAAGGTGCTCACTCTGATTTGGCGCTTTCACGGTGACGATCTTCAACTGTCGCGGATTTGCGACCCCTGATGTGAATGCCCTTGTCTACGAGGACCTCGCGGCGGATGCCAGTGATGTCCTCCTCCTTCAAGAGACTCGATGTTCAACTGATACGCCGACACACAGATGGCGGTCGTGGTCTTACACATTCTACCATGCGTACCGCCAATCGAGGTCTAGTGGCATTGCCGTCGGTGTACACCGTCGCTTGATGCACCGTATCTCTTCTATTTCTGTCAATAACGTATCTTCAGATTTATTGCAATGCCTTACTTTCTGTGTTGATACTGTAACTTTTCATGTGTTTAATCTGTATATACCAACCGAAGAATCGTATGTTGATCCACGTTTTCGGAGTCTACGTGCAGCGTTTGCTGCGATTCCCTCCGGAGATTTTTTCATCATTGGAGGGGATTTTAACTGCACGGTGCAGCCCTCTGTAGGCCGCTATTTGTCGCACGGCGAACACCGTGCGAATCTAGTCTCCAAGTTAACACAGTTTATTGCTGATTTTCAGTTTGTTGACTCTTTTCGCCAGCTAAATCCTCTAACCATTTCATTTACTTGGTGCAATTCCCCGACGCAGTTTTCTGCTGCCGCTCGATTGGACCGTATTTATGTTGTCTCTTCTTTGATTCCCACTATTACTTCCGCACGGCATCTCCCCACAGTGTCCTCCGATCATAGCGCTGTGTCTTTATCTGTTTGTGTCTCCCCATCACCACCTTCGGCTCGTCGTGGATGGAATTTTGATGATACAATTTTACAAGATCGGTCTTTCTGCGATACAGTTGAGCAGTTCCTTGCTGCTCGGAAACCTCTGCTAGCTACTACTCCGAGTGTCCTGCGCCTGTGGCTCGACACTAAACAAGACCTTCTGTTATCGGTACGACGCCTTTCATTTTCCATCACCACCACTCGTGCGATGGCGATCAGCAATCTTCGGGGCTTGCTTTCTTAGTTACCAATGTCGGATCCACAGTATTCGGTAGTTCATGATGAACTACACACTCACCTACAACCGCTTGCCCAACAAGCTGTGCGTCGAATTCGACTTCAGCATCTATCTCCATCGACACAAGCCTTTGAAGTTCTTTCCAAAATGGAATTATCGAGACGAGCGTCAACTTCACTTCGACATCTTCGCCTTCCTAATGGCTCTACCACGTTCGACACATCTCTTATTTGCTACCAAGCCCGTCACTTCTTTCAGGAGAAGTTCCGAGCGGTCGCGCAGGTTACTGATCTTTCTTCTTCTTCCCTTCTCTCTTCTCTCCCTCAGGTCCCGCCTTCTCTCTGTGCTCCCCTCACTGCTGAGTTTTCTTTGCCTGAACTTCGAGAGGCGTTTTCTTCCTTGAACTCCCATGCCTCCCCGGGACCTGATGGTCTTCCGCTGTCCTTCTACCGTGCTTTTCTTCCGTCCCTTCTACCTTTTCTTTCTGCTGGTTTTTCTTGTGCTCTTTCTTCTTCTGCGCTTCCGCCGGAATTTACAGTTGCTCATGTCATCCTCCTGCCGAAGAAGGGGGACCTCCTGAATCTGACAAACTGGCGCCTTATCTCCATCCTTAATATTGATTATAAATTTTTCACGAAACTTTTTTCTCGACGTCTTAACTCCGTCCTTTCGTTTCTTGTTTCTCCCGAGCAGTCATACACTGTGCCTGGTCGGTCTACCGCTAACAACATTTCTTTTCTTCTTAATCTCAATTTTCTTGCTCGCAAACATTCAGAACCCCTGGCCTTATTTAACATTGATCAACAGTCTGCTTTTGATAACGTTTCCCATGACTATCTCTCTGCTGTTCTCACCCATTTTGGCTTTCCTTCTCCTTTTGTCTCTCTCCTTCTCAGTCTTTATCGGGGCGCTCATTTTCATGTTCGGGCGGCCTCATTTTTGACGGCACCCATCGCTTTCTAACGAGGAATCCGGCAGGGTTGCCCCCTCTCAGGGCAACACTTTGCCCTCGCATTTGAACCTTTCTTGATTGCCAGCCGTTCATCTCTTCTTTCTGCATTGCCGTTGACCGTTTCTAACGCCAGGCATCACCGTTTCGTTGTTTCCGCCTGTGCAGATGACCCCACTTTCTGTCTCCGACGAGATGAACAGTTTGATATACTACTTTCCACGTATCAACAGTATGCAGCTCTCTATGGTGTGTCCTTGAACGTACTCAAGAGCATCGGGTTGTGATGTGGGTCGCCCAGATTGGACATCCATTCACTGCTGGAATTATTACCTGGAATGGTCTCCTTCCTCGATTACAACGCTCAGCTGCGTTTTGGCGATTCACGCATTCTTTCGCATCTTACATTCAGAGAGCGCAAATTGTTCAGCGATACATTCTATCCCAATGCTTGCTTTCTTGGAACTCATCGGTGTTTACCTTGGCTCGTCTCTCTATTATCAACAGCATCTTCACTTCCGTGATTTGGTCAGCGAAGCATTGGGTTGCTGCTACGACTCTCACTCTTCCAGCCTCCCTGGGTGGAATTCGCCTACCGGATGTACGCCTTTACTACCGAGCCTTTCGCATCGTTTCATTCTTTCTCCCTCTTCTCACTCCTTCTCCATCACTCTGCTCTACTTTTGATATTCTTATCTCTCTCCGAGATCCATCCTTTTCTTTTCTCTTATATCTTCGGATGGACTCTTATCCTTCTTATTTTAATCAATTTCCACTCCTCATTACTCAAGCTCTGGCGTTCCTCCGCTCATTTCCACTTCTTCGCGCAACTCCCTTTACTATTGTGATTTTCTTGCTGAACCACTTTTCTTTTCGTCTCTGATTCACCCTCCTGATCAACCCTACTTCATCTTCCCTCTTTGGGTCCGCTCCGGAATCTTAACTGTTCAAGCTTTAGTTACTGCTGACCTCTTCTGGAAGCCCCTTTCCTCTCTCTTCCCCGCTTATACTCCCCTACTGGAGGAAGATTATAATCTCCTTCGTTGTACTCTCTGTTCTCTCTCCCCTTCGATTGTTTCTGATTCTGGTCTCATCTCCGTTTCTGGTCCTAGCCTCTCTATTCCTTTCTTCCTTCTTCTTCGTGACTCTGTTGCCCCCATTTCTTCTTTTTCCACCGGTTCGATCTATACTCTTCTCAGCGCACCCCTCGCTATACCCCACCCACTCCCGGATGTTTCTTCTTCACTTTCTTTGACAATCTGGTCTGCATTGTTTTCGCCGTTCTTTTCCCCGCTGGAGCTTAACCTTCACTGGCGGTTTCTCCACCGTCGCCTTTTCGTTCCTTCCTCTCTCTTTCGTATGTCTATTTCTTCTTCTTCACTCTGTATTTTTTGTGATTCTGAAGGCGATGTTCCACACGCTTATTGTCACTGTCCCATTCTGTTACCGCTGCTTCATACTGCTTTTCGTCTTGCTGGCATTATTTGTTCCAGGGATCTTCCTTTCCAAGCATACCCATGGCTACTTCTCACTAAGCATCCTCCAACTAAACTTCCGGATGCTTCTGCCTACCTATTCGTCCTTGTGAAGCATGTTATTCATCTTTACCGCCTTTCTATACGTTCCCGTTCTGCCACACCTAGCATCCTTTCTGTAGGTGCAGCTTTGCGGAGGATTTTTCGGAATCGCATCTTGGCTCGTCTTCGGCTGGAGTACTTTGCAGCGTCCCCCCCCCATCTCTGGATTCCTTACGGTCTGCCTGGGCGCAGGAAACCGGTGGTTCTGAGTTGACGGGTCGACGCTGTATCTTTCGTGTTAATTGCGTTGTGCTTTCTCCTCTTACTTTTCCATGTGCCTTTTGGGGCACAGTGTTTATATTTGTAATTATATTTTGTTGGATCTGCATTTCTTAGTGTCTGTTCTCTCATATGGCGGAGTACGTTGTTGTCCACCGTGGTGTGCCTTCCTTGGCATAGGTTTTGCGAATTGCTAACTCATGTGGCTCGTTTTCTTTTGTTTGGGTACAGGTTTGTACCCGGGTCCAAGCTGCATGTACCCCTTTTATCACTTTCTTCCTGGTGTTTTATGATATATATGTACCATATCTCCTTATGGTCACCTTATTGCTGTCAATCGGCGTGGTATTGTTGGTTGCCTGTAATTGTATGCTGTTGTAACCTATCTTCATTGTACATAATTTCTGACATTGTCACTTTTTTTCTCACCTTGGATTGTCATGCACTCTGTTTATTGTACATTGTTCGTCCATTGCTACTTTTTCCTTACTGTTATCTGAGACAGCGAAGTTCTGTTCTCTATGCTTGTAATTTATATAGCCTGCTCATTGTGTAAATTCATACTGAAGTTTTATACCGTTCCTGTTTACTGGACCGTTGTACTGTGTATTATGTAGTGTTATGCAACGGGGAACAGCGTATACTGGTTCGTACCTCTCCCTCGAATGTTCTGTTTCCCTGTGAACCCAATGTTCATATTCCTTGTTATTCTTCCCAGTCATGTATTGTTCGGTTTATCACAGGGTTTATGTTCGAGTCCGAAGTTCCCGGACTCTCGGTCCCCTGTTGTATTTGTGTTATGTGAACGTGACCTCGCTGCACACTTTTCACGCTCTTCGTTCTGTTTGAGTTAGTGAAAGCTCATTGACCTTTGAATACTGTATCGTTTTCTACAATTTTCTTTCTCAAGCTTTCGTCGGTTCACGCGAGGGTTGTGCTTCTATTTTTCGCACTCGCTTGCGGTGTTCATCACGGATAAGCTGATAATGTGTAATGTGTTGTTTATGCCTTGTTCTTGTTATTGTGTTTATTGAATATGTACTGCTTTTTCTGTTTTCTTGTATGTATACAGTGTACTTTCTTCAGCATTTCTGTTGGTACTTATTCATCTGTGATTCTTTGGTCCTCGGTTGAGACCTGGGTCATTAACATTTATATCAATGTTGATTTTTGTGAATTGAGCATATCACTAGGTATGAGTGGTCACAGGGTTTATGTTCGAGTCCCACGTTATTGGACTCTTGTTCTCCTGATGTCTTTGTGCTATGTGAACGTCACATTGCCGAATACTTTTTCACATTCTTCGATTTGTTTCAGTTGATGTAGCTCATTGACCTGTAAATGCTGTATTATTTTACACAATTTTTCCTTCTGCTTTCGCCGGTTCCAGCGAGCGCTGTGTTTCTACTTTCCGCACTCGCTTGCAAGGTTTTATCCCTGTTACATTGCTTACATGTACCGGGTTGGTTATGCCTCGTGCTTGATATTGTGTTTAATGAATATATTCAGCTTTTTTATTTTTCTTGTATGTATATTGTACTTTTCCTTCAGCATTTCTGTTGGTACTATACTATCTACCAACAAGTAATTGGACCCCTGTGATAGCAAAGGAAAACGAAGTTTATTCACCTTCAATAGTTGGTGGAGCCTCCACGAGCGGCGATTACAGCTGAGACCTTCCGGGGCATACTCTCAACCAGGCGTTGTACGACGGCTAGCGGTATTTTCTTCCACTCGGCTTGGAGAAGACAGGTCAGTTCCTTCACCGATTTCGAACGGTGGGGGCACCCCTTAAGTCGACGCTCCAAGTCGTCCCAGAGGTGCTCGATAGGGTTAAGGTCCGGGCTCTGCGCAGGCCAGTCTATTCGATTAACTCCACTGTCACCATACCAAGCCATGGTGGACCTCGCAAGATGACAAGTGGCATTGTCATCCTGAAAGTAACATGGTTCCACCCCTTAAAACTGCCACAACGTAGGAAGCGCATGGTCATCCAAAATGGAGCAGTAGGTCTCGGCGTTGAGTCTACCAGGAATTGCGACCAAGGGTCCCGTGCCATACCAGGAGAAAAACCCCCAGAGCATAATTCCACCGCCGCCGAACTTCACAGTTGGCATAATACATTCCGGCAGGAGGCGTTCTCCAGGCAGACGCCGAACCCAGACCCTGCCATCCAAACGGTAGAGGGTGAACCTTGATTCGTCGCTCTAGAGAACCTGTTTCCACTGTTCAACGGTCCACTGTCGACGTTCTTTGCACCACGTTAGCCGAGCAGCGCTATTGGACTTGGTGATCAAAGGTTTGTGGGTAGCAGCACGTCCATGATAACCGAGCAGATGGGCTTCCTTACGGATGGTATTCATCGAAAGAACACTCCCGGATGCCTGTTGAAACTCCCCGCGGATGTGGCCCATCGATGTGGTACGGTTCATCCTTCCGAATTTCTCTGGCCAGCACCCGTCGGTCTCTAACTCCCAGTTTTGTGGTTCTGCCGGGTCGGGGAACATTCCGACAGTCACCTCTCATCTTCCACTTGCCAATCACGTAGGCCACTGTCGATTTTGGGTACTTCAACTCGCTGGATATGTCACGTATGGATCGGCCATTTCTGTGATACCCGACGATTACACCTTTCTCGAAATCAGAAAGCTCCGAACTGCGTGGCATCTTGCATGCGACTGGTTGCGTTGTTGTTTCCCACACGATATTTAACGGCGGCGGCGGCCGTGACGTGTATTAGGACCGTAGATATAGTCAATTGCAGGGGTGTCCAATTACTTGTTGGTAGATAGTGTAGTTCCTTTGTGATTCCTTGGTCCTCGGTTGAGTCCAGGGACACTATACATTATGTATCAATGTTGATCTTTGTGAATTGCGCTTCCCATCAAGTGTGAGTAGTAATTTTATTGTTCTGTTTTTCTTTAGGTGGCGCTTGCCATTCACCTGTAATGCGTATCCTGTAACTTACCGTAATGTGCATTAATTCTCTATTACTGGGCTTGCTGTTATTATTAACTATCTCTCACGCGTATTTTCCCTGTTCTCAGTGCACCGTGCTATTTGCAATCTTGTTTGTTATGTATCCCCGATGTACCCCGGGGGTTTTGCACTTGCGTTTTTGGCTTTTTGTATTCTTTCTTCCAACCTCGTGCGATTTCTGTTCGAGTCGGTGTCATTGGGCTGATATTTATTTGTACCGTTTTATGGATTGTGCGTGATGCTATGTTGTTCCTTTATGTTTTTCCCTGTATGTTCTTGAGTGGTACTACCCCTTCACTTGTAGATCTATTTTCTCATTGTTTAGCGTCGCTCAGTGTGGCACGCCTTGATCTTGTCTTCAGAATCACTCACTGGAGTGGTATTAATGTGAATTTTACCGGGTTTGTCGCGCGCTGTTGGTGTACAGTGCTTACTGTATTTATCGTTTCTATTTCTGGTTTTCCTGATTGTTATTAGAGTGCCGTGTTCGATGTCCTTTTCTGTTGTTATGTGTTCCTCGACTACTTCTGGCTATTGCAAGTGCCAATTGTAATTGCTTTCGTGTACTTTGCTGTCTCTGTGCATTGTGTATTTTACCACCTTGTTGTATGTTTTAGCATTTTTCATATTATTTTGACCGGCGTAGCCGCATTCATCTGTTGATATTGTCATTACTTTCATTCATTGTTTAATTATTCTTTTTCCCACTTTGTGGTACACCTGTATTCTTTTATGCCTAAGAGTTCAATAAAAATTTGTTAATACTCAGGAGAGTCGTTACAGTTTATCGACGGAGTACTGCACAAGACCTCAGTGTACAGGTAAGTAAAAATGCTGCAACCTCGGTATGTGCACGTAGCATTCGCATAGAACTTCATTCTATGGGTTGCCATGGTCGTACGGCTGCTCATAAGCCTTTCATCTCCACTCGGAATGCTACTCGTCGTTTAGCATGGTGTAAAGTACATTTATCGTGGACCGTAGATCAATGGAAACGGGTCCCATGGACTGATGAATCCAGATACACGATCCATCAGTCTGATGGCCGTGTGTGGGTATGGCGGCAGCCGGGGGAACGCTATTTACCACAGTGTACTGTTCGTACGGTCAAGTTTGGAGCTGGCAGTTTACTCGTGTTAGTGTGTTTCGTGGCATGGTCCCGGCCCATTGGTTATCGTTGACAAACCTGTTAGCCAGCACGTCTACCTCGATATTCTGGACAATTATGCCCGACCAACTCTGTGGCAATACTATGGCACCGAGCCTTGTTGGTAGCAGCAAGATAATGCACCGAGCGCCATAAAGCAAGGACTATTACGGCGTGGGTTGAAGATAATTCCGTATCGTGTGTGGACTTGCCAGCACAGAGTCCTGATATTAATCCCATAGAGCACCTATGGGATGAATTAGAGCGTCGCATAAGAAGTTTGGAACCAAAGCCTACTACTAAGCAACAGTTAGCGGCAGCATTATGTGCTGAATGGAAGTGTATATCTATCGCTGTGTTCCAAAACCTTGTCGAAAGCATGTCTCGAAGGGTCAGTGCATGCATTAAGGCCAAAGGTGGACCGACACCGTACTAACGTATGTCAATAAATGCTATGTTGTGTTTCTCTCCTAGGTGTCCCGTGACTTTTGTCAGTATAGTGTATTTGTGATGCCACTCGCAAATACACGAAGAAGACAAGATGGGAAAGGTTGTAGTCGAGATTACCCCATATAACTTTGGTCTTTTCCCTTTACATATCTGGAATAGGTTTTTTGTATGCCTACTCCACATATCGAATTGGCTGGAACTGAAGAAGTGGCAAATTAGAGGAAAAGAAGAAAAGGCTTTAGTAAAAAAAAGAGAAAAGAACTTATACTCGAAAATTTCAAAATGAAAATAGGATTGATTGTGGACCAGCCGACCTCCGAAGGAAGTAGACATTCCATTGACTGCAGTACATCTCGCAGCTTTTTCAGAACCTGAAACTTTCAGTAGAGATAATTGGCATTGGTAAAAATTTAATAGAGAGATTTGTGACTATTCTCAGAACTCTTCTTCTGGTTTCTCAGTAAATTCTAAAACCAGTGACCCGTAGGCACGTGAGACAAAAATCATTTCTTAAAGCTGTATCCATGGTTTTATATATCTGTCACTGTTCATAAGGTGTTTTATACAGGGAGCACAGGTTATTGAATATGCAATGTTACCGATTAACATGCTTTCCGAAGAAGCGGAAGAGGCTAGAATTCAGCACATAGGAAACTTCCGTGAAATCCATGCACGAAAAACTTCACGGAAAGACACCATGCAAGATGTTCTGAATTAAGTGCTGATCACTTCAAATTCTTTCATATCAAATATACGTACTTTACACCAGAAGAAGAAATCCATTTTAACCTTGGAAGTCCGATAGCTTCTGTAAGAACCACACTTGATTAAAAGCAAGAAAGACGAAGCAGAAGAGAACAATACAGCACCTGCAGAAGATGAAGAATATGACGAAGATGATATGGTGATGAAGAAGAAGTACGAAGAGAAGTCTTCTGATGATGAGGAGGAGGAAAATTACGAAGAAGAAATTTCTGGTATTGACGATACCGATGAGAATATCTGGTAATAATATAGTGGTATTTGTTATGCATGCATGTATCAGGAGATAAGAAAGTAAGGTTTTAAATGATAATGTGTCCTTGTACTGTATTACGTCATATTATGCTATTATATCAAAATATGTGATACTATTATATACAATATTACTTTGTTTTATTGATTTCTTATGATGTATTACACTCACGGACAATGAAATTTGGGCACCAAGAAGGAAGCATCGGATTGAACTGAAATTTTATGGACGTAATGATACAGATGAATGATACACATGATGGCAAAGACAGAGCTGCAGGACAATTACAGAGGGATCCGTGGCACGCAGTCCGGTCATCTTCAACAGCGCGTCGCAACGCCTCTTGAGACGAAACATGTTCGGCATGAAGGCGAACAAACGCCTGATATTGTCCTGCGGCAGACTGGCCCACACGTATTGCATGGTGTGTTCCAAATGCCTGACAATGCGGCACGGCGGCAGCAGGCGCTTAAACTGGTCCCACACATACTCGACAGGGGATATGTCCGGGGAGCGGGCAGGCCGTGGAAGTGTCTGGACATGGCGTAGGCAGTCCTAGGCAACCCGAGCCGTGTGCGGGCGGGCATCCTGCTGGTTATCCTGCTGGTGTAGCGCACCTGGAATCCCGGCCAGGAATGGGGGCACATGGGGACGTAGGATCTCATCCAAATACCGCTGGCCTGTCAGTGATCCACCTACCACTACTAGAGCTGATCGGCTATCGTAGGCAATGGCTCGCCCAGACCATAATGCCTGCCGTGGGGGAGGTGTGGCGCTCGATAGAGAGGTTGGGATTGTGCCGTTGACTTGGGGACCTAAACACCCGGACACGATGATGATCTGTCCTCAAAACGAAGTGGCACTAATCGCTAAACACCACACGTCGCTTGTCTGTGGTCTGGCACCACTGCACACGGAGTCGGCGATGTTCCGGTGTTAATGGCAGCACACGTAAGGGGTGCTGAGATCGCAGATTCACTTCCGCGAGGCGTCGGGAAATGGTTCGTGGGCACATAAGAGCCGCTACATCTGCCTGTGTAGTGGATCGGGTCCTCGTGGAATCCGTTCGTGCCTGGTGCACGTTCCGTCGATCATCTCTACCGGGGGTCCTCCTGGTCCGCTCGGAGCTGTTCTGCCGTGTGGCGGTACCATCACGTGTTCACTGCTCCGAACATAGTCTGGCGGTATGGTCAGAACGATCCCCTTGGCGGGCTATACGGTGCGCCGACGACCCTGCGGTTTTCAGCCCAATGATCCGGCCTCTCTCAAAGTCCATAATTTGTGTAAATCGACGTATCTGGCGTCTACCCGGCACTTTTGTCGCTCTGTACACTTGCTTGCGTTGGCTGGTGCTTTTCGCTTTCATGGGGTTATAAGGCTGACGGTTCGTACTTGCAGCGCCACCACAGGGTGTGCGGTCATGCGCCCTCGCACCAAACTTGAATCACTTGCATACCAGCACGCAGTCTAGCTATTTGCAAAGTTTCGCGGTTGTAGCATGTTTTTTTCTAAGTGCGAAATGTCATTGTCCGTGAGTGTACATTAGTTATTGACCCTTTAACGACCATGATCCCAAAATCTTGTATCACTCTAAATACCGAAACTGTCTGTGTTGGTTCATTTCTTTGTTTGGTAACAACAATAGTGACTGAGGGTGACACCTTCTGATCCCTCATAGGTCATGCAAATTTGAAGAGCAGGTAAAGGTAAGAAATCTTACTCACTCTAGGCAGGCGTTTCGGGTGGCTATGGTCGTTTGTATGTACGGGCGTTATGGTCGTTAAAGGGTTAAATTTAAAGTATGGTATAAACTGTGCCGTGCATTTTTTCAGAGTGTTAAAATTATTAAATCTTTTATCAGTCATCATAACTAAACAGTCATAATAAGAAAATCAACATGCAGTTTCAATATTTTGGAGATTTTCTTTGTTTAAGCTACAAGATCTATCAGTTTCGATTTTGCCCCACTAGATTCGTATTTTGGACTACTGTGCAGTGATTGCGAACAGGTCGTGTTTTCTAACGAGTCACGATTCAACTTGATGCACCATGATGGTTGTATACGTGTTTGAAGACATCGTGGTGAATGGCATCTTGCAGCGTCATAGCGGCCCAACGCCAAGCATCATGGTTTGGGGCGTCATTGGGTTCAATCCCCGATCTCGCCTGATGCAAATTCATGGAACCCTCAACAGGAAGTGATACATCCGGGATGTTTTAAAGGCAGAGGTGGTACCCTTTCTTCATTGTCCTGGCGCTGTATTCCAGTAGGACAATGCTCGGCCTCATGTGGCCCGGAATGTCCATCATGACCTTTTTCATGCACGGCACATACTTCTTCTTCCTTGGCTTGCACGTTCGCCGGATATGTGCCCGATCGAACATATCTGGGACATTGTAGCTAGACGCCCTGGTGGCGCAGTGGCTAAGCGATGGCTTCGACTCCCGGTGAGGCACGGATGTTGTGTTTGTCTTACGGCACTGGCTCTCCCCCTTCCCTGAAACCAGTGACCCTAAATTAGGGATGGAGCGACTGCTTATAGCCCGTTGAGTTGCTCACGGTAGTCGTTAAACCCTCAATAAAAAAACAAACAAACACCATAACTAAGCGGCTGGCCTGTCAAGCGCGTCTTCTTGTCACCAGATATCAACTGTGGTCTCGTATAGAAGCACCCTAGCAGCTATTCCCCTGGACGATATCAGAAATTTCTTCCATTCAGTGCCACACTGTGTGAGGTTGTTAGTTTTGCTTGAGGTGGCTTCAGACGATACTGAGTTTGGAAGCGAAAAAAATCTTGTACAGCTCTACAAATATAATCAGGTATCTCCTGTAACATGAGAAATCTGTGATATAAATTTCATTTGAATGCCGCGATTCTTAGTGTTGCAATTTTCACAATGAGTGTGTAGTCTGTCTCAAATCACGCAAAATCTGTGTGAGACTACTGGGATTGAAGTTAGTACTAGTACAGTGCGCAGGACTTTACACGACATTTTTTACCACGGTCGAGAAGTCATCCTCAAGCCGCTAATCACCTCGCAGCCGATTGGCTTGGTGTAAGGAAAGTCAGTCTCGGATTGTAGGTCAGAGTAAAACTGTGCTTTGGACTGACGAGTCAGGTTACACAGTCTACCAGCAAAATGGACGTTCCTGTGTCTTGCGGCTGCCGGGAGAAATTTACGTTTCGGACTGTATCCTCTAGACAATGAAGTTTGGTGGAAGCAGATTGATGGTATGGAGATGTTTTTTGTGGTTTGGTTTGGGCTAGTTAGTTGTTTTGAGAAAACCCAGAATGCTGAGCTCCACCTAGATGTCCTAGTCATCTAGGAGGAGCTCAGCATTCATGGTTTGGGCTTTAAACTATGACGAGTCAGGGTCTACTATTCTGATGGACGTTCCTGTGTCTATCGGCTACCGTGAGAAAGTTACGTTTCGTACAGTATCGTCTAGACAATGAAGTTTGGTGGAAGTAGTCTAGAAAATGAAGTTTGGTGGAAGCAGTCTAGAAAATGAAGTTCGGTGGAAGCAGTCTAGACAATGAAGTTTGGTGGAAGGATGTTGATGGTATGGTGGTAGTATTGTCTAGACAATGAAGTTTGGTGGAAGCAGTGTAGAAAATGAAGTTCGGTGGAAGCAGTCTAGACAATGAAGTTTGGTAGAAGGATGTTGATGGTATGGTGGTGGTATTGTCTAGACAATGAAGTTTGGTGGAAGCAGTCTAGAAAATGAAGTTCGGTGGAAGCAGTCTAGATAATGAAGTTTGGTGGAAGGAGGTTGATGGTATGGTGGTAGTATCGTTTAGACAATGAAGTTTGGTGGAAGCAGATTGATGGTATGGAGATATTTTTCTTGATTTAGCTTGGGCCAATTAGTTGTTTCGGGCAAAACCATGAAAGCTGAGCTCCATCTAGATGTACTGGACAATCTTGCAATACCAACGTTGTGGGAGTACTTTGGGAAAGGATGGTACCTCTGTCAGCAGGCCATTGCTCCATATCATACTGCTCACGTAGTTACAGATTGGTTTGATGTTGTATTGGCCTACCTAGAGTCTTTGCCTGAACCCTATAGAGAATCTTTGGGGCAAATTGGATCGTCAGCTGCGTAGCAGAAGATATCGCTCTACAAACAAAGCTGAACAGGTCACTACTTCGAAGACCAAATAATGGAACGTACGAGGGTCGTTCAAAAAGTAACGAGACTGATTTCACATGGGGCAGAAGTGTAATGCTGTAAACACATTTACATACTTTCGAAGTATTCTCCCTCTTCCTGAATGCACCGGTTCCACCTTTTTATCAACTTCCGGAAGGTATGCTCGAAGCCCTTCCTCGACATGTGGTTCAGTTTACCCATCACAGCATTATTCAGTTCAGTATTTGGTGCAAACTAACGCCAACAAAGTCGTTCTTTTACTTCAGGGAATAGGCGCAAATCATACGGCGCCAGATCCGGTGTATACGGAGGGTGTGCCATCACTTCGATGCCTAGATCTTGCATAACCTGCTGGGTAAGCAAAGCCCGATGTGCAGGGGCATTATCATGATTCAAAATCCTACCAGTTCATACTTTGGGCGTTTTTGGGAACCAACGGACATCGGCATTACATTAGCAGCCTCCTGAATGATCATTCAGGGGTTTTCACGTAGGAGTGCCCCGATGGTATTGACATTTACCTCCGTAGTCGATGTCGAAGGCCTACCGGAGCGTGGCGTATCTTCCAGATACTCTTCACCTTTCACAAATTTCT
The DNA here is from genome assembly GCA_039090855.1 of Macrothele yani. NCBI lineage: Eukaryota > Metazoa > Arthropoda > Arachnida > Araneae > Macrothelidae > Macrothele > Macrothele yani. Next base: position 76,773,535 of record CM077016.1, read on the forward strand.
TGTGCCACTCAAAAGCTCTTGCACGGGACGAAGCATCTTCCTTATATGCAGTTTTAATCATTTTGTGCGTTTCTGTGGTCGTTTTATTAAAACGCACGCACATTTTTATAGCTGCTCCTTGCTCCAGTTTTAAATCCACACTGGGTTACAGAAATACATCTGAACTCTATGCCATCTACTACAAGAATGAACTAGCGGAGCGCTGTAACGACGCGGCGTCACATAACTGACGTTGCACGTGTTCCGAAGCTGAATTTTTCTGCGTGGGTTTGTTTAGGCACTATGACGTCAATCGCGTTACCTTTTAACACGTTCTCTGCATTACGTCCCACCCGTGGGTCGTAACGCGTTAACTTCTACATTTTTCAGAGGAGGGAAAAAATTTTATATACATAAATCTGTAGTGGATATCAGTCACTTTATGTATATATCTTTAAACGACCCACCGGTGTGTCGTACAGCACTGTATTGAAACAGTTACGACCCCACCGGTGGGTCGTAAAGTACTCCAAAAAAACCGCCGAAAAACGTCACCGCAGCGAACGTGTTAAACGACCTACGTATGGCGAACGTTTGCAAAAAAAAAAAAAAAAAAAAAAAAAAATAAAAACCTGTGGAGAGTACTCCTGGCAGACTTTTTCAGCACACAATATCACAATATTGCATTTTCTGTAAACAAAGATTATTTGTAAATCAATGGTAGGGCGCTGTATTTGTTGATTATGAGTGAATGATGATGGCAACATAAAGAAGAATACAGTAGTTGCTAAAATATGCGTAGATGAAACTATTGCAACGTGTTCTATCGAATCAAATTGAGTTGAACTCAACAAACAATTTGAACGTTGTTTTTGAAACACCTTTAATTTTACTTCTGCAATGCGATACAAGTACATACACAAATGGGGTTGACTACATTCCATGACAGAGTGTACAAGCACTTAACTTCCCTTATATCATCTTTTTCCAATTATTAACAGATTTTTTTTTCAAAAACTAACATCCAAAAATACATACGTAAAAACTTTGTTCCGTATACATTTATAAGGGTATTTAGCGTAACATGACAATGAGAGCCAGAGACACAAGAAAGTTCACACACCGGATGCCCATCCTTAATGAATATTAGGCATTAAAATACATTTAGGATGTAAAAAAGCATAATAAGCAAGTTTACTAAAACGGAAAAAGTCCGTATATGTGGGCTTTGTCGGACATGACATGAATCACTTAATAATTTCTTTTAGGGTTTTCATTGTCTGTAATTATTTACTTAAATGTTCGCAGAATGACAATACTGTACGGCAGAAACACTTCAGTGATCAGTGACTTGTTTTGGGGAAGTTAACGTCTTTCCTGGAACTTTTTAAATGCGCTAATTCGTATAACCTTTGAATTGCATATATAAAGGTTAACATTATTTAGCAGCACCCTGTATTATGCTTTCAAAACACATCGATTGAGGAGGTTTGCTTCATTATTTAACTAATAATACAATTTGCTATGAACAGATTACTCATTATATTTGCTGCTTGATCTTGTAACGTACACTATTATATAATTTTCCTTTTTAGTGCCTGTCTCTATGCAAAATTTGGTTTGTTATCCTTAAGCAATTTCCAAACTTAACGCTTATATTTTCTCTCTCGCCCGAATCTCTCTTTGGCAACAAGCATTGTGGTCAGTGGTTGAGTAATATAGGTAAAAAGATGAGATAAGCAGGTTGTTTTCAATGTATGTTCGCTGGCTGTTTGGCTTACGAGCTGTGAGAGCTGTCTTGCTTTAGGCTGTCATTCGTTAAGCTGTCGTCAGTTAATCCGATTTGCGTTAGTTGACTTGTGTTAGAATATACAGTCGGGCCTCCATATATTGAAGTCGATGGTTCCACAAAAAAAGTCTATATATAGAAACTTTGATATATTGAAACGATCTTTTTTATACATATGTATTGTGTAGTATATTGTAGTTAGAAACATATTTCCTAATCAATATACTCTTTCTTATAACTTAAGTGAATATGTATCACATTATATAAATATATAGATTCATATAAATAATTAAAAACCATAATTAACAAGACAAAATGTGTTGAACGTACATTGAAAAAAGATATGTATTTATGTAGTATTCACATACATTTACATTTGTATAAAAATTTATTAATGCTTTGCAGCACAACAAATTTCGATGGTGATTCATCATAAAAGTGTTCACACTTTTTAAGTCCGTGAAATACATCGTCAGGAACTTTTTTGGAGAATTGAAGATAACACGGCCTTTTTTAGAAGGCTTAGGGGATTCTTCTGCGTCATCCATGACTTTCTGTTATAACGGTTGTAAGAACGGACACATTAACTAGGTTAATTAATGTTAATGATGAACATTATGTTGCTTTTTCATGACGAAAGAAGCATCACAAGCTCCAAAATGGCGACAGAAGGTTCGTAAACATTATTTTTTTTTTGAAGTCGAGGACGCAGTGCATTGTTAATATCGGCCAGACGCCTACAAGTCTGGAAGACAGCCATCCACCTTTGTATGAACATAACAAGGTGTGTTGTGTTTCTATACGGATGTACTTCGGCGGTAGGATTACTTTCTCAAAGGGGGCACTCACTAATGGGTGATCTGAAAAAAACCGAGAAGGCGCACAGAGTAGGATTAAAGTCCATCAGCAAGAAACCGGGCCAACGCCCATGGGTGTGGCAGGTGAAGGGCGCCAAAGGTGACCCACGTGACCAGAGAGGCGAGCAACCTGAAAGGGTTAGCGTGAGGTCAAGGTCAGCGCCGATGTCCTTGGAGCAGGCGCAGGGTGGAGGGGGAGTCTAGCAGGTCCCTTGAAGAGGATCTGTGAGTTAGTCTGTTTTCGGTCATCGGAGAGAGCAGTACTCCGATAGAAGGGGACGCGACGCGTTTCCCTTTTATTGTGTGGTGGGCCAAGGGACGTTCCTGGATAGTGAGCACCCGAAGTTCATGGGGGAGTTAGCGAGCATCTATCCTAGAAGAGATAGATCGCCGCGGTAGCGGAATAGTTCCGTTGATGTAGTTGATATTCCAATACAGAGAATACGGACTTAGCACAGTCTACTGGAATATCGGATAGAGAAGAATAGTCAGGATACTATTCCTTAAGAGTTTACGAGATATAGACCAACCTAAGGCCAGGTAGACTCTATGCTAGAACTTCAACGCTGAGCGAGATTTCCTTAGAAATTGAACATCCTAGCTTTTGCGTTTCACGATCCTTTTCAGGTCCAATCCTTAGTGAGGCCTGATGTTAGGGAGCAAGTAATCCGCCGCCGTCTAACTTCTAATTGTTAATGAAATAAATATTTGTATGTTTTCTACATAGTTTCCTCTTGATATTATTATATCTAAAGGTGAATATTATTCCGTACGATCAGCTGTTGTCACTCTGCCTTAGCGATTCACAGATTTATTATAAAAGTTGGGGAGGTTTCGTTTGTTCGCTCGAACGGAGTGAGGGAGAGAGTGTTTCTGAGAAGCATAAACACTTCTCTGTTGTTGTGAGAGACCCTACAGCGCGGACGCCTCAGATCCGTAAGTAGGAGGCGGCGCTACGTCACGTGACGGTACTTTCGCTCTTACAACGGTAGTCAACTTTTAAAGACTTTACGCCTTTGAAGCATTTAGGTTACCTACTTTTTCTTATCATGAATGATCACAGTTTTTCTTTGCCGTTCATGTTAGCACCAACCAAAATTGTTATCTTATCTCTGCTGTTTTTATCTCCATGACAATCGTCGTCTTTAAAAGTAAGTCTTGCTGGCAAACCTTTAAAGAAAAGTCCTGTTTCGTCGACATTAAAAATGTTATCAAGCGTACACTTTTCTAAAAATCTTCTTCAGAACCGTCTTTTTCTGTTGGTCGCAGTCTGTGCCACACACGCCCCCCCCGCAATCTTTTTATTATGACCTGTCGCTTCTTAAATTTATCCAACCAACCAGAACTGCCTTGGGAATCCACTTGTCCTAAATGATTGGCAAACTTTAATGCCTTTTCTTTTATAAGAGAACCTGATATGGGCAAGTTTTTTTTTGTCACGAATAATTTTAATCCATTTTAAACAACGTCACCCACTTTTCCTCAATGACACGTTTTAGAACGTTTTTTATCCCATCGGACATCTTCAAAGGTTTTCATAACGAACTCCCGGTTGTTTACAGTTGTCGTGGCACTGTGCTTAGGGAACGCCAAATTTAACCGCAATATCTTTTTTACGCATTCCACTGTCCACGTTCTTCAACAACTTCACCTTTTCCACAACACTGAGAGATTTTTCTTTTTGACATCGCGAACACACACAGTCGGTTAGAGAGAGAGAGTGAAACAAACTGAACATGTTTTACAGAAGAGGAAGGTTACATGAGGAGAAGGGTGAGGGGAGTGTTGAGACAATAACCCCTCTCCCCTCTCCTCTCTAGGCGACATCTCCGTCCTATTTTTTCTCACTTGTTTTTCTCATATTATCATCATTACGAGAGGAAAATTACGATTTGTCTTGAAAAAAAATCGATATGTAGAATTTTTTTTCGATATATAGAAACAGTTTTTCTATGTAACGCTCACGGGGATTCACAAAACCTCGATATATAGAGAATTTCGATAAACGGAAGTTCGATATATGGAGGTCCGACTGCATTTCGTTTAAAGAGTTTCCTTAAGCTAATTTTGTATTTACTGACTCACGTTAAATTAAAATTTAATTCAAGTTCTTGTTAATATTGTTATGAGAAAGTCGTCTGAATTGATTATAGAGTGATTATTGAAAGCTGCTTCATTGATGTGGAAGGGATCAACATGGTGTGAATATGGATTACTGATTGGCTGACTCATATAAAGAGCGCTAAGAAGTTGTAAGTAGAAGTTTTGACCTTTTCTTGAAGTGCAATTTAATGCTTAGTTAAAGATATTGAAGTTAAGCCATCCTGTGTTCATCCTAACTCGAAACGACTTCACGTAAGCTGGAGTTCTAGGTAAACTGAATTTGAAGATACAGCTACATTTTTAAAACCTAAGAACACTACGATCTCTGGGTATGTACGTATAATTAAGCAAACCACTCACATTGCAAGTAAATAAGACTATTGAATTTGTAACCAGAGCAGGTGAAAACCTCGAAGAACCTTTAACACAATTCTAGAACGGGACATGCAGGTTTGCAATTTCATTCAAAGACCGATAACTTTATTCAGCACGAAACTTTATACACTGTAAAATTTTTTCTGAAATTCTCGAGCTACTTTCCGAGATTCTTTTCGTCAATTAACGAAGCATATTTCTGATACAACCTTTTCCATGAACTGACGGAAATAAACCTGAATTTCACGGATTCTTCGTACCACGGGAAAATTCTGAATTTTCAGAAACCTTTCAGCAGTTTCTTTCTCATATTGACGGTAAATTGCCGTTTTTAAAATGTGTTAATGGAAAATTCTGAATTTTCAGAAACCTTTCCGCAGTTTCTTTCTTATATTGACGGTAAATCACTGTTTTCAAGATGTGTTAACCGAAAATTCTGAATTTTCAGAAACCTTTCCCCAGTTTTTTCTTATATTGACGGTAAATTACCGTTTTCAAGATGTGTTAACCGAAAATTCTGAATTTTCAGAAACCTTTCCGCAAGTCCTTTCTAATATTAACGGGAAAATTCCGTTCTCACTTTTCCCCTATTCTTATGAAGAAAAATTTCCGGTAATAGGAGAGATTCACGGGAATACTTGGAAGTTTGTTTAACTGTTAAATTTCAATAGTCTGCCGAAGTATTTGATTTTTAAGTTCCGTAGCGACAACGGATATTGTGAATAGCATATCGTACGAATTTTGTTTATTGTGGCACAGAATATTTCTTCTTCTCTCTCCCATTTTGTGCGCCATCTATTTATTATATATCTTGTTATTTTAAGAAACCGGGTACTTAAATTATTGTGCAGGTGATTTCACGATGTCCATGTGTCATCAATCTTTGGACCCCTTAAGACAAAAGCTATTATAGCTATCAAGAGTAAATTTTATATTTTAGAATTTTGTGAAATAATACTATATAAAAAAGTACATTTCCCCTTTTTTTAAAGATAATTGAAAGTCATTGTCATTTTAAAAAAATCAAATACTAGTAATTCATTATTAATTTGCATTTTGTTGCTTCGAAAAATCACGAATGCTTAATTTGTGAAAAGTCGTCCTACAGAAAAAAATATTACAAACCTATTTAGAAAAATAATAAGCGCCAAGAGAAAATAAAATGATTAAATCACTCGCATTAATAACAAAAAATCGTTTTTCGTCGTCGCGCAATTTGTTTTACGATGAACGTGAGCTAGAGTGTTTTTGGCAGGGTGGTTAAAGGCGCGCGTTATCTGTTGAACTAACATAAACAACGGGGGTTCGATCCTGACTGATGCGGAAGGATTATCTGGTGTAAGGGCAGAAAAGTGTAGGTTCTTCGATTTTGGGGACATTTCAGTTTAGAAACGGAAAAACCTGAAACGGACTTTTCTGAAATAAACGGAATTCCTGACTACAGAAGTTAAAATCAAAGGGCATTTTTAAAACCGGAAATTTCTGATAAAATCGGACACCTACCGGCAACTTTGCTTCACGTTATTTTCAAAAATTTTCCGTGAATTCACACCACTTATTTTTTACAGAGTAGTTGCGACAGATACCCGGAAACATTTGGTTATCGGAAGAACAGCACGTGAAAGAATTGCTTTAATCCCTTGGTAGAGACGAAATGCTAAAACAGTGTTGCTGAATTCTTTGGACCCTATTAATCCCTATATGGTATGCGAACACGAAATTTTTATCTTGTTTGCAGTTGTTATATTTGAGAGAGGAAACACCCGATCCTCATTTAACGGTAAAATCTACTATTCGTTCGTGGGATTGAGTTCATGAATGTGCAGATATAGGTGCTAGGAGATATGAGCCATATATGATTCCTAGAGGGGATGTGGATAAATTTCGTCTGTTTGTGGTCGATAATGGATTAGTGCTTTCGGTGGGTAGAGGAGTGTGAGTAGGTGTAACTAGAGGAAACGTAATTCATTAATGAACTATTCCTGTATTAGGGGTTAAGGCTGATGGAATTCCATCAAGCCAAATCATCTACGTAATGCTAAATTGCATGATGCACATCCATTAAGCTAATTCTTATTCGATCGCCAGTGTAAAGTTGTATTGGCGAGACAGGAGAGATATCACAAGTAATGAACCACTACGGTAAATGGAAGTTCCTTGCTCACAAATATAAGAAAAACTCCTACTTGTCTAAGGATAATCAGCGTATACCATTCCAAAGTAAAAATCGTAGCCACTAGCAGGAAAGTGATCAGTCCAACAGCATGGGAATAATATTCGTGTCATTTAACCATGAGACTAATATTTACTACTGGTATTTCCAGACTGTCACTGAGAGATGCATTCTTAAAAGGAACACTTAACGTTTAACGATTTGGGCAAGATTCCGTAGTGCTAACATTCCCTCACACGTCAAATAAGCGTTCAGAAACTCTTGAAGTGTGCTGTGATCAAACCACAGAATTACCCAGCCAAGCGTCTGGGTAGGCATCTCATAAAATTTTAGAAGAAACATATTCTTTTCCTTCTTCCTATTGTTTGTCGGTCCCAGATTCAATCTTTGTCTCATTGTGTTGATTTCTTTGACAGTAGATGCAGTGGGGGGTCTAACCTCAAAACTTAGAAATAGCCTTATTTGTTGGGTGCACAGAATTGCATCGTGTCTTCACAAGTACTTCAAAAACAACAATCACTCCAAAAATTAATCCAAGAAAGAGTAGAAAATACAATGAAAATAGCAATGTTTGCTACAATTAAATGTGGTAAACGTTACTATTTAATTAAACGACTTCTACTCCATCTCGTTGAAGCGCGTGGAAACCACGCACCAAAATCCGTGACCGTCAGAACTCTGATGATGTCACAATCATTTGAATGTTTACGGAACGAACAGCGAGCCAAACGCTCGGCGAAATTATAGTCGGTGTGTAATAAACATTAATTTGTGGTGAACGTTGCTATGTTTATTCTATCTCAACACAAGTTTTGTAGCAATAAATTATAGATAAAGAGTAGAAAAGGGCTTTTTTTTTAAAAATTCGTATCACATGTGTTCCACATGTGGTTATTTTTTAGAATGAGATATCAATAAAAGCTATGAATTCGTATTTACCGAAGAGTGATTAATGCTGGTTTTTAAACTGAATTCAAAACTCAACAGAAGTCAATAGATAAATTTTATGCATTTTTTATGATTTAAATAACTTATCTATCATTTCTGCATAAAAGCAAAATAAATTTGCAATTAAATATATTTGATAATTTTTTTTCGAGTTTAAACGACCACCGCGCGAGCAACTCTACTTGCTGTTAGTAGTCCCCAGTCCCTAATCTAGGGCCACTGGCTCCAGGGAAGGAAGAGAACCAGTGCTGAAAGACAAACACACAATTCATACCTAAGATGACCAGATATTGGAACACTGATTTGAGGACAAAATGGCGTTGTATCCCCAAATCAGCTGATCATTTAGGGAAACATACAAACCCAAAATAAATATGCAAATCCTTTTGTCACAAAACTGTATTGTCTCTATACGTGTGATATTACATATGAAAATTTATGTCTTAAAAGGATATATTTTGTAGAATGTTGGTAATTTTTGGGTCTGGTGAACAAAGGCGGAGATATTAATCTCAAACCTGAAAGTTGAGGAATTTTCTAGTGATATGGCAGATCTGTAGAATGCGCCATTTGGATTGGGTAAAGCAGTCTCTGTGGCAATCATAATTCCTCGAGATAATTCTGAAAGTTATTCCGTTTCCAGGTCCTTTCGTAAGTTCTCGTATTTCGAGATTTTCTCAGACACTGCTGTTCTTGGGATGTATTTTTGTAAGCGGAACCGCTACAGCTGTTAATTTTATTTTGATATTTTTTGTCTACAATTACAATATCAAGTCGATTGTGGTCAATGTCTGTAATGCTGAGCTTTCTCAATACAAGATGTAATTTTGATTTTCAAGAATAGGTTCTGTAATGGAGTGAAGCTAGTACTTAACGCCAAGCTGTTGACGTACATTTCAGCTACTAGGTCTGTAAAGGTATTGCTTTGATGATGGCCTGTAAAGGTATTGCTTTGATGCAAAGAAGGGCAGCCAGATGAAATGTGTTGAAATTTTCAAGTTTCCTGATAGACGTACATGGATGGCCAGTAAGTGGCACATCAAATTCAGAATTTATATTCTGTGTGCTTTGAATATTCTTTCTTTAACCATTGTAGTGAGAGATGTTCGTCAATGTTTTCCAGATCTAAGGAGTTTGGATATTTTCCGAGCAGAATTTTGCATTTCCTATTCTTCAGTGGAGTCTGAATTATTTTCTTATTAGGAAGGTGCTGAACAGAATTCAGGTTCAAGTTCAGTGGGGTTTTGTAGAGCCTTCGTGGTGATGGCGTTTTATCAGTGTAAACAACATCACTTAATTATATGAGATACAGCAAATCTGAAGTATTTTGAAGCGGCCCCGGTGGCACAGTGGTCTAAGCGATGGCTTCCGACCAAATCGTCCGGGTTCGAATCCCGGTGAGGCATGGATGTTGTGTTTGACTTACGGCACTGGCTCTCAGTCTTCCCTGGAACCAGTGGCCCTAAATTAGGGACGGGCGACTGCTTATAGCCCGTTGAGTTGCTTACGGTGGTCGTTAAACCTTCAATAAAAAAAAAGTATTTTGAAATCCTTCATAAAAAATAATGAAAACTTGGAAACGAAAACAATACCGCAGGAATAGAAATTACCTCAGAGCACGGTGGATCAACTACAATGCAGGTGATTTGTTACACCTATAAAATATTCTCTTGAGACTAATATTCTGCAAACTTAGTGGAGAAAGCTGACGAGGATAAAATCAAGCTTCCAAAATGTCTGAAGAAATTTTGTTGCAATAGATCAAAAGTAATGCACATTGTTGCAAGCTTAGTGTGCTGTTTTAGTGTTTTCACTGCCGGTGTTCTTCATTTTATCCATGCTTGTCAGTAATTAACTCTCATAAGCTAGTTTGTCTTAGTCGAGCAGGAGGCCTAATCGGATTTAGCAATTTCTTTCCTGAAAAATGAGGATACCTTTGTTTTCAGAATTACTGAAGTACTAAGAATCATTCTACTTCTCTACAACTCGAAACGATTGTTTGTTTAGAAAGAGGAGAATTGTTTAGCTACTTAATATCTTTGCCGCCTGCTGCTCTGATTAGTCCAATTTCTCGCCTTTGAAGAAATATTCTTTTAATGCCAGGACTTAACACATGTGACATTCCCAGCAATTCGTTTAAAGTGACGTGTTGTCGGGTACGATATAATTTCCTGTTTGTAAGCATTTCACTTTGTCTTCGTAACAAAAGCGGAAGGCGCATCATTTTATTTGGGAAAGATGAGGTAAATATTTTTTGAAAAACTCGGGAAGAATATCAGAAGATAGCATATTTATTGATAGAATTTAACATTGGACGAAGAAAACATTTAACGAAGACAAGATTTTATCTTCCCTTTTTTCAAGCTCGATGAACAAAATAAATAATTAAAAATCATGTAATCATTCGCATTAACTAAATTTTATGCGCGTAACGTGGCAGTTTCTAAACCGATGTACCATTACATTATGACCACCCACAACCTAGGTAAATGAGCGCGCTTGGATACCGAAAGGTGGCGCAGGTGAAGTTCACAGAGCAGTATAAATACAACCAGAGGACCGGCTTTCGATTAGTAGAGTGTTCCTAGTCAGAATGGGAAAAGCTGGCGATTTATCGGAGTTGGATAAAGGACAAGTTCTGATGGCACGGCGCCTAGGAACTACGACCTCGGAAACGGCGCCGCTTGTGGGTCGTTCACGTGCCGCTGTAGTGAGTACGTATCAAAAGTGGTGCACAGATGGCCAAATGACGAACCGGAGACCAGCCGTGTGTCGTCCTCAGCTCCTTGATGCCAGAGGGAAGCGTAGACTGTCGCGTATTGTTCACAGCGACCGCAGGGCCACAGTGCGACAAATCACCCGCAGCTACAAGAGTGGTGATCAGGGCAATGTGTCACAGCACACAGTTCGTCGTAGCCTTATGGGCATGGGCCTACGTAGCCGAAGACACAGCCGGATCCCCATGTTCACTGCACGTCATCGCCAACAACACTGAAATGGGCACAAGGTCATCGAGATTGGACATGGATGATTGGAAGAAAGTGGCCTAGTCTGACGAATTAAGATTCCTGGTGCATAACGTAGACGGCCGAGCGCAGATACTCTGATTACCAGCGGAGGCTATGGCACCTGGATGCAATGTTGGGCGGAAACAGGCCGGCGGTGGTTATGCTGTGGTCGATGTTTTCTTGGCACACTTTAGGCCCCATTATCCCAATAGCACAATCCCTGACAGCTGTCAGGTATCTAAAAATCGTTGCGGATCAAGTTCACCCATTCATGACAACTATGTTCCCTGCTAGTGATGGCCATTACCAACAGGATAATGCCCCATAACACACTGCCAGAAGCGTCAAGGAGTGAATCGAAGAACATGCTGGGGACTTTCTGTTAATGCCCTGGCCTCCAAATTCACCTGACATAAACAAAATCGAACATTTGTGGTTCGACATGGAAAAGCGGGTTCGCGCTAAATCACCATCATCCAGAAATGTACGGGAACTGGAGGACCTGCTGTTGACATTATGGTACTAGATAGCCCAGGATACCTATCGCCACCTCATCGAATCGATGCCTCGCCGAGTGGCCGGTGTTTTGCGGGCTGAAGGAGGTCCTACAACATATTAGGTAAGTGGTCATAATGTAATGGCTCGTTGGTTTAATAGGTATTTTTTTTTTTTGATTGGAGGTTTAACGACCACCGTGAGCAACTCAATGGGCTTATAAGCAGTCGCCCGTTCCTAATTTAGGGTAACTGATTCCAGGGAAGGGAGAGAGCCAGTGCCGTAAGACAAACACAACATCCATGCCTCACCGGGATTCGAACCCGGACCCCTTACGGATGAATGATCAGAGGCCAGCGCCTTAGACCACTGCGCCACCGGGGCGGCTTAATAGGTATGGTAATAGATGTATCAAAATGATTGGGGGTTTAACGACCACCCTGCGCAACTCGATGGGCTTACAAGCAGTCGATCTCCCGTCTTTAATTTAGGGCCACTGGTTCCAGGGAAGGCAGAGAGCCAGTGCCGCAAGTCAAACACAACATCCATGCTCACCAGGATTCGAACCCAGACCTATCTCATACGAATGGTCAGATGGCTATTAAATTTTTTTTGGAGTGAAATGACCCCAATGACCGTTCAAGGCAATGTTCGACCGTAATTTTGGCCCACCGGTTCCAAGGAAGGGACAGAGCCAGCCCAGGAAGGAAAAGCACCACATCCAGGTCATATCCGGTATTGTGACCTCAAAGCCCAATTGACTTTTTTTTGGAATGATATAATGAGTTCGCAGATACACTTCTCGAAATTTCTTCGAAAACAATCTGCTACGTGTGATTCCAAGGATTATGTTAAGTTGAAAGAAGACGGACTGAAGTCAGACGAACTTAAGAAGAGTTTGTGTTTAAATGAAATCGTATTAAAAATACTCAGGCATCGGCATCAGTGTTAAATGAACTTGATGAAAACGTAGATGCAAAAGTAGGACATATGCGCAAAGATAATTCCATAACACTAAAATTTTTTCGTTGCTAAAGAAACTACTCACCCGAAATGTTTTCTTATTGGTCCAAATAACTGAATCTACGGAGAACAAAAGCAAAAAAAAAACCTGTCTGGGATGACAGATGTGAGTGATTCAGTAAAGAAAGATACATAGATGGACAATGAACTCCACTCGTAGGGTGAAATAACACAAAAACATATGACTCATATGAATCTAAACTCTTCTTTGATGGTGTAAATACTCAATAATTGCCGAGCTTTTGTGCTCCACTTGGGGGCTTCGTCTGGGTTAGTTATTGTTCCAGCGTTGTTTGTTACTATTCTAACGATCTGATAATCGAGTCCAGACGAAGCCGAAAGCTCAGCAGTTATTGATTGTTTGTATTTACTACATTAAAGGAGATTTTAGACTGATATGAGAGGTGTTATGTTATTTAGATCGTGTAGTGTATTCGGTAATAAATCAAAGGGATCGTAAATTTTATGGGTATAAGGAGAAAGGTCGCTAATCGCAGGACGCCAGTTGTTAGCTGTTCTGGCAATTCTTTACCGTTACTTTCGGACGTATTAACGTCAGACAGCACATCTTTGTTCCATGTCACGCTAACCACTGTGATCTGTGGGGTCCTGGAGATCTTTCATCGCCATTTTCTGTGAAACTTGTTCCAGGGTTTCGGATGAAGGTCCCTAGGATGACATAGGATGGTGCACAATCTCCATACAGTCTAATCATCCGTTCGTGAATATTGCTAATTAAAGTCATTATCATGACTACGCCTCTCTTTATGGCTTCTTGGAGCTCTTCTTCATTCTCTGTCCCTGAAACGTGTTCCAGGGTTTCAGATGAAGATCCCTTGTATGGAATATGATGGTGCACAATCTTCATACACCCGAACCATACGTTCATCAATATTGGTATTGAGTTTTTATCACGTACACACCTCCTTCTGTGGCTTCCTCGAGTTCTTTCTTTACTCTCTGTCTGTGAAACCCGTTCCATGGTTTCAGATGATTTCAGATGAAGATCCCTAGGATTGCATAGGATGGTGCACAGTCTCCATGCATTCTAACTTCGTTAATATTGGCAGTAAAAGTCTTTATCATGTCTGTACCTCAATCTGTGGCTTCCTGGAGCTCTTTCTTCAACGTGTGTCTGTGAAACGTGTTCCAAGGTTTCAGTTGAAGATTCCTAGGATGGTACATAAGCTCCATACACTCTAACAATACGCTCCTGAATATTGGCAATACGTCTTTATCATGTCCACTCGCCTTCCTTCGTGGCTTCTTGGAGCTGTTTCTTAATTGTCCGTCTCTGAAACGTGTTCCAAGGTTTCAGATGAGGATATCTTGTATGGAATAGGATGGTGCACAATCTACATACACTCTAACAATATACTCGTGAATATTGATAATAAGTCTTTACCATGTTCATGCCTTCCTCTGTGGTTTCCCGAAGCTGCTTCTTCTAGTACTATATCTGAAACGAGTTCCAGGGTTCCAAATGAAGATCTCTAGCATGGCACAGATGGTGCACAGTCTCCATACGCTCTAACCATGGGCTCGTAAATATTAGCCATAAGTCTTTATCATGTCCATACCTCCCTTTATGGCTTCCTGGAGCTCCACCTTCATTGTCTGTCTCTGAAATGTGTTCCAAGGTTTCAGCTGAAGGTTCCTGGAATCGCATAGGATGGTGCACAATCTTAATAGACTCTACGTCCGTTAGAAGAACGTTAAAAGTCCGACACAGGTGCTTCTTATTTACAATTTTCTCCTTGTCATTAGTGAGCTTCGTAACAAATCCCTTTGCTGAACTCCAACCAAGGAGGTTATATTACTGGAGACACCACTCCTATCCACGCAGCATTGGCCGCCATAAGTCACCGTCTGTGCTGCAAATGACGTCATGAGCAGGCACGACGCAGCCGCAGAAGAGAAGCTGCTTGGAAACCAATGGAACTAAAGCTTCTAAACGTATAAACAGATAAAATGAGTAATTCAATAATCTTTATCAATGATACACAAGCTTACTGTTTCATCAACGGTATAATTTAGTTCATTTTTGCCTGCTTGTGACGTCACACCACAGATTAGCTGTGACCTATGGCGGCAGAGCCAGTGGTGTCTCCAGTAATATAACCTCCTTGACTCCAACTAATGTTTTCTAGTGGCGGCCTCATGATTTTCATACTGCCAAAGGATCTTATAACAGTGACAAACATTATTAATATCCATACACCATTTCATCACACGCGAGATTGGAACTTATTAAACATTTTCCATATGTTATACAAATAAAATGACAAATTCACTCGCATTAATGACAAAAAAAAAAAAATCATCGTACAATTAGAGGAACGTATTGCAAATAAAGGATGCACTCGTGTAATCAAGCCAAAACACAACAAGCACTGTCTCTACACGGTAATCCATATGCTAGACTCAGTCTATAAAGAATTTAATCGTTAAACTACTACCTAATTAAAATCTACTACTATTAAAACCAGATCTTTCGCAAGGGCGCCCCATGCATCATCAGGATACAAACAAGACTGAGAATCGTCCAAAGGCATATATAGTCATTCGGTGTTACGACGTATTCAATGGCAGTGCACATTCATCAGGTGCGCACATTCATGTTGCAATGGCGCGGAAATTCACGACGTGTGTGTGTGGGGGGGGTTACATACTGCCGATGTCCATAATTCATGGCAGTAATGAGCTGTCTCCATTGGGTTAGTACATACACTGGCATTTCATCATTACAACATTGCGTTCGATACTTATAAATATATACACAGTGCGTCAAAGAATTTTTAAGACTGGTGCTAGATTTCAGCCTACGGTGGTGCCACCAGTGTAATCGCGAATGCATTATAAACCGTGACCATCTGCTTGCTTTCTGCCAAAAGTACTGCGCAGTTGTTAAAGTAACTCAAACAAAACGGCCGTTTATTAGAGAAGTAAAATTTTTTTCATGTTGAATTATTAAGATCGAACAAAGGGCTGTTATTAAATTTAACGCAAAACTTCGTAAAAGTGCCTCGGAAACGTACCAAATAATGAAACAAGTTTACGGTGAGTTTTGTTTAAGTAGAACAAATGTTTTCCTGTGGCACAAACGTTTTTTGGACGGAAAAGAGACGCTAGAAGATGATAAGCATACCGGAAGACCAAGTTCATCTAGGACACCTGATATTATTTAAAAAGTGCGTGATTTCGGGGAAAACAATCGATGTGCGTCACTTAGAATAATGAAAGAGTCTTTAAACATCAACAAAGAAACGATTCGAACCATCCTGCGTGAAGATTTGAGCAAAACAGAAGTCTGTGCTAAATTTGTTCCACACACGTTAACCAATGAACAAAAATCAAGGAGAAGTGCACATTGCAGAGACATCATTTCAGCTGCTGAAAATGATCCAAACTTCTTAAAATCGATTGTTACAAGTGATTAAACATGGTGTTTTCAATATGATCCTAAAACAAAGCGACAAAGTGCGGAATGGAAGTCAAAAAACTCGCCACAAGCCAAAAAAACAAAAAAGTTCCATCGAAAATCAAAACAATGCTCATTACATTCATCGATAGTAAGGGTATTATCCACAAAAAATTTGTTCCAAGTAGACAAACAATTACTGGTGAGTTTTATTTAAATGTTTTGAGGCGTTTGATAGGCAGACTTCGTCGCATTCGTCCAGAATATCGGGATGAAAATAGTTGGTGTTTGTTGCACGATAATGCACCCAGTCACACCTCACTTCTTGTTCGTAGGTTTTTGGCAAAAAATAACGTCTGTGTGTTGAATCATCCACCGTATTCGCCTGATTTAGCACCCTGCGACTTTTCTTTGTTCCCAAAACTTAAAATGACGTTAAAAGGGTGTTATTTTGATGGTATTTCGACCATACAAACAGCTTCGACGCGTGTTTTGGAGGCAATTCCGCAAAGTAAACTGGAACAGACATTCGAATCATTATTAAATCGCTGTAACAAGTGTATTGAAGCCGGAGGGACTTATTTTGAATAACAAACCAAAACAAATGATAATTTCTTGTTTCTATTTCATTTTACAGACCCAGTCTTAAAAATTCTTTGCCACACTGTGTATAGGCTTTCAGCAAATAATGCAGTTCTCTTGGTCCTTGTTCGTAGTAATACATACGCGTCACGCCATGACGGAAGATGGGTGCCGCTATTCACCAAGCGGGAAAGTGCGGTGTTAAAGGAGCGAACTCTGGTGCTATATTGATGCTCGGCCATCCTGATACGCAAATTTCGCAGGGTGGAGCCTATACCACTTATTACCATGCTCTGGGTTCTTTTCCTTCATTGCTATGCAATATACTTCAGATTTTTCCGTTTCGAGCATGTTGTTTCGATCTTTCCGTATTAGTTGAAATAGATTGGATGTTGAATCTCCAAAGTCAATATCATGCTTTTTACAAATATTACGCAAATCATGCGTGATCGACGGTTGGTATGCCATAGAGGCGACGTATCTTTTGTGGTTGCTATTCCTGGCTAGGGTTGTACAAATTTTTCTCGACCCTAGCCAGGAATAGCAACCCAAAAAGATACAGCCTGATGATTCAAGGTGCGCCCTTGCGAAAGATCTCGTTTTAATAGTATTAGATTGTAATTGTAGGTAGTATTTTAACGATTAAGTTCTTTTACTCTATGTGTAGACTGAGTCTAGCATATGGATTACCGTGTAGAGACAGTGTTTGTGTGTGTTTTGTGCAATTAGAGTTTTACACTGAACGTGACTCTGACTGCTGTGGCTCAGTGGTTAAGACGCGCGGTTTCGGTTGAGCCAAACGACCTCGGATCGAATCCCACTGGGGCGGAAGGATTATGTTGTATAATGGTTGAAAAATTCAGCGTCTCTGATTTTGCGAAATTTTTGTTTGAAGACGGAAAAAACCCCGAAACGTACTTTTCTGAAATAAACGGAATTACGGTAAATCTGTGAAAATACAGAAGTTAACACAAAAAAGGAGAAGTTTTAAAACGAAAATTTCGTAAAAATTACGGAGACCTACCGGCAGTGGTGTAGTGAAGCCGGAACGGCGTTCCAGTACTTTTTTCTAGCCGGCATGCGTTCCGGTAAATCATGTACAGCATAATTAGTTTGCTTTCTAAAATGCGAATATTCTATTGAGTTGACGAAAAAGTCATTGCGGTTTTTACACATAGATTGCGAAGCATGTCTTGAAATGTAACTAACGTCATTTGAAACCGCAACTTCATTATGTAACGTTCTAGCTTGTTTTAGGAACAGAAAGTGAACGATTTTGTTAACAAGTGTTGATTTGGCGCCGATTTCAAAATAGGCAATAAAAAAAAAATGTTCGTCCTGTTTTGCTGTATTACTTCTGAAAAGGAAAAAAAAAACACTGTGCAAGCTCATAAAAAATTATGTGATGTGTATCGACGGATCGCTATATTTCCTTATACTATAAATATAAGAAAGGAAAAAAAAGGGAGAGGCAGACTGGGAGAGAGAGGGGGGAGGGGTAGGAAGGGAAAGGTATTAAAGACATAAAGGCACCGTGCGTTCCTGTACTTCTTCAATTAGCACTGCACCACTGCCGCCTACGGGCTACTTTGCTGTACGTTATTTTCAGGAATTTTTCTTTAATTCACACCACTTATTTTTGTACAGTTAACATAAAAGATTTTCAGTAAGACTGTTTTTGTTTCGAGTTTAACGATCCTGTGGGCCCTTTATTACTCTCTCAGCAGTCACCAGTACTTGTTTCAGGGCCAGATGCTCCAAGGAGGGGAGAGAGCCCCTGCCGTAAGAGAAACACTCGTCCAAGCCTCATCTGGGATTCCAGGACGGACCCATCTCAGATGAGCGGTCCGATGCCAGTTCAATGTTCAGAAAATATTGTGAAATTACTACGACTTATCAGTAACTACTTTCTGTCTAAGAAGAACCATACATTGTGTGATGCACATTACACGCTACGACTTTAACGGTAGAAAGTCTCAAAAGTTTTCTTCTGTAGATCAAAAGCTTTTGTTCTCTCAGACGTCTATTCATTGGTGAACAAAGATCTTAATAATTCTTGTGCCTTGGTGGACAGGAACAAAGCACATCAGAAATCTCGAGTTGCAAAGTATGATTGCTTTCAACTTTGCTGTTAAGGGAACTCTCTTAAGTGAACGATGCATTTAAATGCATATTTAAATATATTTTCCCAAATTTATTTATTCTCGACGGTGTCTAACGCATTACTGGTAATCTAACATTTCAATGGAATTAAAACTCGATATAGCTTGATTTTGTAAAGTACGTTTCTTGGTTCCCCAACTGTTCTGGATTATTTAAGATTGTTTGCTACTTTTCTACGATAACAGGATATGGAAAAACTATATTTGAAAACATTCCGAAGAGTGTGTGGAAACACAAATTTGTCCGAGCTCCCTCACTCCGGAGTAAGTTGCTCTCCCAACAAAGCTACACGGACAGAATGTATCTCTGCAGATTTGCCGTCTTGACTCGTGCTTTACCTCTGTAGTACGTCCCATCATCTGTCTTAATTTATTTTTCTTTCTTTTTGAAGCGAACAACGAATTGCCGCCCCCGGTGGCGCAGTGGTCTAAGCGATGGCTTCTGATCATTCGTCCGAGATGTGTCCGGGTTCGAATCCCGGTGAGGCATGGATGTTGTGTTTGTCTTACGCCACTGGCTCTCTTCCTTCCCTGGGACCAGTGGCCCTAAATTAGGGACGGGCGACTGCTTATAGCTCATTGAGTTGCTCACGGCGGTCGTCATACCGTCAGTAATAAAAAAGGAAAAAAAATCCCTACAAGAAATCGCTGGATTTTTTTTTTGATTAGAGATTTAACGACTACCGTGAGCAACTCAATGGGCTATAAGCAGTCGTCCGTCCCGAATTCAGGGCCACTGACTCCAGGGAAGGGAAAGATCCAGTGCCGTGAAACAAATACAATATCCATGCTTCACCGGGATTCGAACCCCGGACCCTTCTTGAAAGGATGGTCATAAATAGTGCTAGGATTTATATGCAATTAAATATTTTTGCATATTTTCACATATTTGGCGTTTTTGCAGTTATAATACATATTTTCTGTTTTACAACATATTTACATGTTTTCACACTTTTTTAAACTATTTTTGCATAAATCACCAGTTTTTATGCAAAACTATCCAGCATTTCCTGTTGTAGCCACCTGTGAGACGACAGATGGCAGCTTTCGCATTTTGAAGTTTCGCAACACATCAAAGCTGGGAGATGCAAGCACCATACCAGCACAAGTCTTTTTCCTCATCTCAGGTAAGAGATGAGGAAGAAAGCAGACTGAGTCATCTGTCATTTTATGTGCAATTTCTTGTCCAGTTTCTTCCTAAATTATTTTGCTCACATCATTGTTAGAAGTTTGTTTTTCCTGTTAAAGTTATTAAGTAAATCGACATGCCCAAAATTAAATTTACTATATTATCCAACTTAGACGCATTTGTTAAGGAGTTTCCCGATTAAGGACTGAGAAATGACGGAAATATTTTGTTCTGTGTGGTGTGTGTGTGTGTGTGTGTGTGTGTGTGTGTGTGTGTGTGTGTGTGTGTGTGTGTGTGTGTGTGTGTGTGTGTGTGTGTGTCGGTCGTTTCTTGTGACCAGAGTTTTCAAGTTTCGCAACACATTAAAACCGGAAAAAAAAGGAAGTGAAGGACACTTAGTTGAAACAAAGGCTTCTCACAGAAGTTCCAGTAAACAGGTCAGTTCAAATTTCAGTTTGGATTTATGCCATGCACTAGTGAGTTCAGATATCCCATTGTCGAATGTGAACAATCCAGTGTTTAGGAGTTTCTTTGAAAAATGCTGCGGTCAAATAATTCCAGATGAATCTACTTTAAGGAAAAATTACTTGCATATGATGTAACAACGAATCTGTACTAAAAATCAGGGAGAAAATCGGAGAGTTTTCTATTTAGATCTCAGTTGACAAAACAACAGATGTGCATGGAGATATATCGGAAACGCTATTGTTGGACATCTGAATGAATAATTACTATCGATTCCATACTGAATTACTTTGAAAAATTAGTAGAATGCAACCACCACACGATCGCTAGATTGATCAACGAATAGTTGTGGATTTTATGGCGAGATGGAGAAAAATACGATAAAGTACACCTATTGGTAACTGATGCTGCACCCTACATGATGAAAGCAGCTACAGCACTTTGTGTGCTGTTCCCCAAAATGATTAATTTGACTGGTCTTGCACATCGGCTCCACGGAATTGCTGAAACAATCCGCTGCAATTTTCCACAAACCGATTCGTTGATTGCAACAAGTAAAAAGATTTTTCTTAAAGCTCTCACCAGAACCGAAAAGTTGAAAGAAATATTTCCAGACTTAAAATTCCCACCTCAGCGTGTCATTACATGTTGGGGGACTTGGTTACAAGCTGCAGATAATTATGGAGACAACTTCAGCAAAATCGAGGAAGTAATCTCTCAATTCGACACTCAGGATTCTGCTTCCATTGGAAAAGGACAAGTTCTGCTGGATAGGGATATTTTATTAAAGGAATTAACTTCCCCAAAGACACATTTGACTGTATTGGATCAGGCCATCACAGAACTTGAAACTTTCAGTGGTCCTTCGGTAAATGATTTGAATAAATTTGAAGAGACGATTGAAATATTAGGAAAGGTACTTGGTTACTTGGAGAAATTATAAACACAAGATGATCAAACAAAGATATTCGCTCTCTCCACGTTTACAAGTGAGTCACGGAAAAATTCTCATTGGCCGCCATCGGGAGTCGAACCCAGGGTCTTCCAGTTACGCGCCGGATATGTTTCCGTTACACCACAGCGGCCTCGAATTCCTCCAGACTCACACTTGCTAACTGCCAAGCAAAGTTGGCAGGTTGCTTCTTGGAGCCCTCCACAATGCTGGGGATTCACCAAAGATGGTAAGCAGCAACTGAAGAAATAATTAGAAGGCGAATGAATAATTAATACAGAAATTTAACGTGGACCAGGAACATCAAACAAAGATATTCGCTCTCTCCACGTTTACAAGTGAGTCACGAAAAAAGTTCTCATTGGCCGCCACCGGGAGTCGAACCCAGGGTCTTCCAGATAGAGTCGAGGAGTTGAACCCAGGGTCTTCCAGACAGAGTCGATGAGTCGAACCCAGGGTCTTCCAGATAGAGTCGAGGAGTCGAACCCAGGGTCTTCCGTAACTGGAAGACCCTGGGTTCGACTCCCGGTGGCTGCCAATGAAAATTTTTCCGTGACTCACTTGTAAACGTGGAGAGAGCGAATATCTTTGTTTGATGTTCCTGGTCCACGTTAAATTTCTGTATTAAACACAAGATGAATTGTGTTGCAAAAATAATCCAGGCCTATGGAAGCCACAACAACTACAACTGTAAAATACGTTCTCCGGGAAACTTCAACTGGCAGTTGCGGTGTTGAAGTGCTATGTTGTTGCTACAGTCCGTTCTAGAATTATATGGAAAGGTGCAAAAACAGAGTAAATGTACGATTAGTGAAAATGTACGCAGCCCATTAACACAGTGGTGAAAATAAACCACATATAGTCTTTGCAGATATATTTTGCCGATGAGAAAATAATCATTTTGGATACGTATTGAACGTTTTAAACATGTAGTGTACTGAAACTGTACCACAATTATATGGAATTTCACACAAACGCGCGAACGCTAACACGCATTGCTATGCAAATTAGCCTGGCGTCAGAGCAGGATAAATAGTCGGTAAACATGATGAGGCTGATTCAGTTTTAACAATGGTACGTGGGAAAGGGCTGTCAGCGGAGGAGATAATTCACGTTCGGGAGTTGCACGATCAAACAAATTAAAACAATCCAAATCTTCTATTTATAACGTTTTAAGTGGTAGCAAAAAGTATCCAGCTCAGAAACGAAAGGCACGACATAGTAATGTTTTGTCGCGAATGAAACGACATATCCGGAAGCTCGCTGTGCATGATCATCTGTCTGTACGGAATATAAGTTAGCATGGAAACGTGAAAATGTCGAAAAATACGGTTCACAGAGGATTGCAGCAGACACTCCTTGTGAAATATGCAAGACTGTTAAAGAAACCGCCTTTAACTGCACAGCACACGCAAGCTCGATTCAACTGGGCCAAAGACCATATGTCATGGAAGGACGAATGGCTTCAAGTATTATTTTGCGATGAAAAGAAATTTAATTTAGATGGCCCAGACGGTACGAAATATTATTGGCATGATATGAGAACGGAAAAACGCCAAGTATTCAGCCTACAACACGGAGGAGATTCCGTTATGGTATGGGCCTTTTTTGGATTCAATAAGTAAGGTAATATCTGCGTTTTGTCAAATGCCGTAACATACGAGGAAATTTTAAAAGACCGTTTGCTCCCAGCTCCTGCTGAAATAAGTGGTCCTGATTGGGTTTTTCAGCAGGACAACGCGAGCATTCACAGAGCAATCTCTACGATGGTCTGGCTGAGATCGAACAATGTCAAATTACTGCCGTGGCCAACTCGCAGCCAGGGCAGCCAGGGTCTCAACCCAATTGAAAATCTTTGGGGAATTTTGGTTCGAAGTGTTTATGCCAATCACCGGCAATTTTCAAGCGTTAAAAATCTGGAAACCGAAATCCTGAACTGTTGGTATAATATTGACGGAACAATTATGCATAATTTAATATACAGTATGCCAGAACGCATATTTCAGCTTATTGCGCATGGAGGAAAGTCAATTAATTGTACAAATTTTGAAAAGGACAATCCGATTTTGGGCGTAAATGTGACAAGGATGGTCAGTCAGATAATATCCGAAAACTTGAAAATTTTCATCGTCCTGGAGCGGGACTCGAACCCGCGTCTTCCAGAAAAGGCCCGGGTACGCCCTTACCATCCTTGTCATATTTACGCCAAAAATCGGATTGTCATCATAAAAATTTGTATTATATGGCGTAATCCCGTATTTCTTTCATGGTCAACTAATTGTGTTTACCATTTAAATATTCTTCTGTTTTTTTTTGTTTCCATATAATTCTGGGACAATGTTACATAGTTTGATTTCATAAAGCTAGAATATTATGCTAAGTATATGTTATCAACAGCGTTTGACGTGTGTGTATTATGTTGCTGGTCATAATACATAATATTCCACTAAAAGACTTTGTTATTTTCTGCATGCAACTGTTTTCATTTACAAAATTATGATTCCATATATATATATGGGACGGATTGTAGTTGTAATAGCAGCAAGTTAGTTGAAAACTCTGGTTTTGAGTGAAGTCATTTAAAAATTGTGAAGTAAAGTAATTTTTAATTCCCTATGGTTGTATAAGTGAAGTTATTATAGAAGGTTGTTAAGAAATATAACATATTTTAGTGATTTTTCATTTGTTTCCTACATATTTCATCCTTTTTAGTAAATATTTTATGTACATATTTTGAAATTTTTAGTACATATAAATCCTAGCCCCAGTCATAAGCCAGCGCATTGACCGCTGGGCAGCCCGCTGAATTTGAAGACTCCTTTTCGCAAACAAGCCTGACGGTGCAATTAATAAAGGGGTAAACCTGCACATAATTATTCGCTATTCTGTTATTCTGGATATTTTATCACTACGCCTATGATCATGAAACAGTGAAACCGATTAACTAAAATTATATACTATGTGAGAGTAACGTATAGGAGTGGAAATTTTCAACTTTCCATATGTTTTAAGTGGAACATTTTAGGTTATTTGACGTTTGTAAAACGAAAATGTTCGGAATGGTATGTTCAGAGAAAGGTTTCGGGAATTTGGAATTTTTGATTCATAAAAACAAAAAAATAAGATTAATCTGAGCAGCAAAAAGTAATTTGCATCTGTGAAAACATATAACTTAGCTTACGGGATCAATTAGCTACATGAAATAATTTGCTGACAAATTGGAAATAATATCATGAAGAAAAATGTCACAGTTCAAAGACGTAATTTCTGTTATTTTAAATGGGAAGCCTAAAGAATTTGCTTTCTCATACGCTTTGAGATTTTCAACTTTAAGGAACCATAGGTTATATGGGATACATTTTAAGTTCTTTGGTGTTAGTGAAACGAATATGTTCAAAATGGTATTTTTGTTCAGAGAAAGGTTTCGGGGATTTGGAATTTTTGATGGGCAAAAACATGGTACATATTAACTGCAAAAGTAATTTGCACTTGAATTTGTAAAAAGATATGACTCAGTTTATGGAATGAGTTAATTTTATGAATTAATTTGCAAACGCTTTGCGAAAATAGCATCATGATGAGATATTTCGCGATTCGCAGACGTAATTTCTGTTATTTTAATTGGGAAACTTAGAGATTTTGTTACACGCCCCATGCAATAAAAGTTTTCATATGTAGAGCTTAACAGAATGGAACTGTATCTAAAGCACTTTTACGGATATTATATTACTACGCGTATAGCCATGCAGCACTGAAACGCGTGAACCCTTCCGAAATTACGTGGACTGGCAGCACTGCACTGTTGCTATGGAGACGAGTTACGTGTTTCCGGTGGGGGAAGATTTTCCCATCTGTGTTGTGTTAGTTTGAGTGAAGGCAACACAGAGTCTTTCTTTGTATATGTAGTGTAATAATTCACATGAAGTGTGCATTACAATAGCGGATGAGCACGATATACTTCTAATTACCAGACAAAGAATCAGGATTGAATTTTGTGTAAAGTTACACGAAAGTTGACAGGAAACATTTCAGATGATTCAAGAAGCGTATGGTACAGAAGCACTGGGCAGGTTGACTGTGTTCAACCGGTGGAATCATTTCAAGGACGGCAAACGCAGTGTGCATGATAACCTGCAAAGCGGGCATCCATCAACATCAGTGACCGATGGAAACATTGTGGAAGCCGAAAAATTATTGAAAGACGATAGATGTCCATCGATTCGTGATTTGGCACTGCAGTTGAATGTTGGTGTAGCAAGATGTCATGAAATTGTAGAGTCGCACCTGAAGATGTCTCGTGTTTGTGCAAGGTGGGTGGGTGTCTTACTGAAGAACGAAAACAAAGCCTTGTTGAACTTTGTCATGCTTTTCTTCAGAGAGTGGAAACAGATTCTGACTTTTTGTATTGAATGGTAACCGTAGGCTAGTCTTGAATAAAACATTTTGATCCAGAATCAAAACAACAGTCAAGCATACGGAAACGCACCAACTCACCGCCCCCCAAAAAATTCGGAGTTTGGGGCTCTTCAAAGAAACTGTTACTGATTTTGTTTTTTGAGGCCCGTGGAATAGTATTGCAGCATTGGGTGGCCGAGAAACAAACTGTTAAGTCACAATATAATGCTCACATTTAGTGAGTTCACCTGAAGGAGGAATTTGCAGAACTGCTTTATCAAGAATGGTTCTTCAGAGTAATACGATGCCGCATTTGGCCCAAGTAGCAATGCAATCTTTGGAAAAAAAAACTGGTAGCCAAAGCCTATCACATCCTTCGTACAGCCCAGACCTCGCACCCAGCAATTCTTGGGATTTTCCAATACTTAAAGAGTTGAGAGGAAGGAAGTTTTTGACAAATGAGGAAGTAAAGGCTGCCACATCTGCTACTTTAAAGTGACTTTCACAAAATGGACTGCGACACGTGTTTCAGAAGCTCGTACACCGTTGTCAACGGTGTATAGCATGTGAAGGTAGGTATTGTAAAAAGGAGGCCCACACCAACCTTCAAGTGACACAGACTCAGAACAGTAACCTCAGTCCACGTACTTTCGGAACATCCCTCGTACTAAAGATGCTGTGGCTTCTTCTAAAATTAAACTATTATTTGCTGGATATTAAAAACAGAATTAATAGCTACGTTTGAGTTAATCGTTATTTTCACATTCAGCGTCGAGGAGAAGTTATTTAGTTTTCGTACAACAAATCAGAACTGAACATACCTCTCCTGAAATTCTGCAGTACTTATTGGTAAACAAATTGGAAAAGAAGAATAAAGATCAGGTAAGTACTTAGCTACATACATAGTAATTAGCAAATGATTTTGCTGTAATTGCAGGATTACCTATTTACGGATGAAACTGGCGAGGAATTTTTCAAGAGTGATGCTTCTTGACGAGTCAATCGGGGAAGAATTTTCTACTTGTTGACAATAGAAATTTGGGAGCAAGAGAAATAGTGGTTTCGTCAAGGCAGCAATTCGTCTGATTGTATTGGAGAAGATGGCTATTTCTCAGCAGCAAGATTTTTAGTTCAAACAGAAGAAAATGAAGTAAGGAACTTAATACGTTACATAAAATATTCACAAATATGGAGATAAATACACATTTTTAGGGGGATCTAAAAGGATTCTAATTGTATTAATCAGTTATTTTCCGCAATATCAGAATTACTAAACTGAAAATGGCTAGATATGCGTTTTTTATTACAAAATCGTTGTGGTATCAACTTTTTCTACCTCATGAAATTTTCCGGAATTATTTGTTTTTTAAGTTGCGTCTTAAAAATAGAGAAATACAAACACTAGTTGGTTGCAACAGGGTACTTACTTTTGTTTTCTCAATTGTTTTCAAAATATTACTGAAAACAATTCAATGCGTAACGCACATACCCTTGCGATTTGTTGAGCACTGATTTAAAAAAGCAAAAGGAAAACCTTGATGAAGTACAAAACATATCCATCAATATGTGAACAGATTAATAACAAGGAATTATGCATAAACTATACTCAAAATAGCGCAACTGTACTAGTGATCCGAATTTCTTGGCGTAGAATAGAAATCAAAGTTTCCAAGCTTTCGTACATCAACCAGATGGCTTTTTCAAGGAAGGCAGACCTTCTTTGAAAAAGCAAGGAAGGTAGACCTTCCTAGAAAAATCCATCTGGTTGATGTGCAAAAGCTTGGAAACTTCGATTTTTATTCTACGCCAAGAAATTCGGATCACTAGTACAGTTGTACTATTTTAAGAAACAGTGATTCATACGACAGCAGTGATACAGTTGAGGTTGGAAAAAGTGATATGTCTGGAATTAATGGTGCTGAAGAAAGTGATGCATAATTTCATAGTTTGTATCTTAAATATATTACCCAATTTCTAAATAATATAAATTTCCAAACTTCTTTTTTTTTATATATTACCACAGACTTTGCCTGTGATATTATAAAATATTTAAATGCACTTCAAAGATATTACCTAATTTCTAAAAAAATATCAAATGTGTCCTTTTTTGTAATAAAGATAGTGATTCCTTAATTTTCTGTTCGAAAAAGTAGGGGTCGTTTTATACATGGGGCGGGCGTCTTATACATGGAAAAATACGGTAGCCCCTGGGTTAAATACATGAGAAACCCTTAAGGATGAACTTAAAATTTGATATTAACACTTATTATAACGTCAAAGGATTTAAGTCATATGTTCTCAGCGCAAAAATTCTCTATTTAAAAATGGACTGTGTTTTATTAAGATATCACTCAGAATATCTATCATTTTTATATTTCGCGATTGCTCGTTAAAGATTTAACGAGCGCAGGGCATCTCTCGAAACTTTCAGAATGGAACCAGTCATCAAAATGTATGCTTTGTGAGCAGTCCTTCCTTATGCTGTAGCAATTAAGAAAACAAACCTTATTAATAAAAGATCGTTTTACCGTCTTTCGTGTCGTATTCCAACAAGACGCAGAGCACAGATTTGTTAAGTACACATAAAGCATACGTGTTTATCGAAAAAGTAAAGTGAGAAAAGATGAGCAATAACATAGAATAACGACAGATTCAAAAGAAGAATCAGCTTGGGAATTTTTCTCGATGGTGTTTGTATCACACAAATCCTCTGGAAGATAATTATCTTGTAAGTAAATTTATCTGTTTGAAGACTAAAAGAAGGAAATGTGCTCTCTTGAACCGAAGGAAAAGAAACATTATTTATTTAACAAAAACAAAAAGAAAGAAAGCAAGAAAGAAGCGTGAGGTATTTCCTGATGCAGTTAGAGATGCTCGATGATAACTTTTAATCTCTCTCACTACTTCCTTTTTCTCCACGACAGTAAATATTTGCAGTTGTATAACTGAAAAAAGTAGAACACCCCCCCCACTCAACATATTTATATTTTACTGCAAGCTCTTGCGGAAACTAAACTTGCTCGTGTTTTTTTTGTTTGTTCTTAAATAAGCATTTTACTTGGGTAAGGTTAAAGAATCCCTTTTCGGAGGAAAGTAATACATGCCATGTTCAGAATGTGCTCTAAGAGTTTCTGATCTTTTTTCTGAGGAGCTTCGGCAAGGCCGTAAAGGAAAAGTCGTCTGTTTTGGGCTTGAAATTACCATTGTTATCCCGATACTATTATCCCATCTCATTGTTATCCTGGAATTACGAGCCCAACTCGTAGTTCATTCGTTTTCTTATAAAAATGAGAATACTGTGTTTTAGTTTTAACTCTAGACATGGCCTTTCATAACGACGATTAAGCCACTTTCACAGTCGTAATACTGTCTACGCAAAAGTATAGCAAATAATATTTTATGAAATATTATCCACTTGTAGCGAAAAACAACTTCGATCGCAGTTTCGCAACTGTGAGAGAAATTTTCTTTGTGTTAAAGCTAATTTATTCAGTTAATAATTTTGATGTAGGATTAGGTCTAACTTCGCGGGTAGTATGGGTCGACTTATGGACGACCACCTGTGACAAAAATAGGTCCCAAACGAAATCATTATAGCGTTAAAAATACGCGCCGCACACTAATCTTGTTAGCATATTCGGAAACAGCATGGGGTCCAATCACCCCCTCTTTATATACACTGCCTGCCCAGCCGATCTTGTTTCAGTGCTAAGGCGTGATGACGATCGTTCAGCCATTGGCCGCAAGCGGCGCTAGATACGTTGACTTCGTCCTGATGTGCAAAAGATAATCATAAGCTTGTTTGCGTATCAAATTATTATTGTTTCGAATAAAAAACACTTTCACACGGAAGCCTTATTTTCTCATTTATTTTGGTGTCATTTTGTGAATTCAAATTTTTCTCCATTGAGAGTTCGCTTAGGAAAACGAAGTATGAGAGAAGGCTAGATGCTCTTCTTGAAAAAAAAAAAGCATCTTAGCCCTCAACCGGCTTTTTGTGCTTAGGCCTTTGCTCTCGTCTTACGACAGGTAATACTGTTACTTTACACAGAGAAGAGCATTTTAGCCTTGAACCGGCTTTTTGTGCCTAGGCATTTGCTCTCGTCGTTTCAATTTTAGGATAGGTAATATTTTTACTTTGCACAGAGAAGAGCATCTTAGCCCTGAACAGGATTTTTTGGCCATGGCCTTTGCTCTCGTCGTTTCAATTTTAGGACAGGTAATATTGTTACTTTACTCAGAGAAGAGCATCTTACCGCAGATTTTAGCCATGAGCAGGATTTTTATGCCTAGGCCTTTGCTCTCGTCGTTTCAATTTTAGGCCAAGTAATATTGTTACTTTACACAGAGAAGAGCATTTTAGCCTTGAACCGGCTTTTTGTGCCTAGGCCTTTGCTCTTGTCGTTTCAATTTTAGGACAGGTAATATTGTTACTTTACCCAGAGAAGAGCGTCTTAGCCCTGAACCGGCTTTTTGTGCCTTTGCTCTCGTCGTTTCAATTATAGGACAGGTAATATTGTTACTTCACACAGAGAAGAGCATCTTAGCTCTGAACAGGCTTTTTATGCCTAGGCCTTTGCTCTCGTTGTTTGAATTTTAGGACAGGTAATATTGTTACTACACAGAGAAGAGCATCTTAGCTATGAACAGGCTTTTTATGCCTAGGCCTTTGCTCTCGTTGTTTCAATTTTAGGACAGGTAATAATGTTACTTCACACAGAGAAGAGCATCTTAGCTCTGAACAGGCTTTTTATGCCTAGGCCTTTGCTTTTGTTGTTTCAATTTTAGGACAGGTAATATTGTTACTTTACACAGAGAAGATCATCTTATCCCTGAACAGGCTTCTAATGAACTACTAAAAATTAAATATTGTAACTACATAAAACTGCGATATCCGAAAACTTTTAAATATTTTTTGGCCCACTGTACTTTCTTCAATCGAAACATGTAAAGTAGCACGGTAGCATTTGATTCCTCCCATTTTTTGAAACTTGATTTACGAGAAAGGATTGTAACGCCTTTATTCTATTTGGGAATTGCGCTGTCATCTTGATCAGAAAGCATTTTAATTTTTTGCATGCAGTTTTTTCTGTATAACCAAAGCTTTCGTTGCTGTCCTGGAGATTTTAGACAAAGATAGATCTCTTCTTGACATTATGTTATTGTTTTATGGTACTTCTATGTCGGCGCAGGTTTTCTGAAAAGAGAAAGTAAACGCATGCATTCCTGAATATTTTATGCATCCTTTATGAAACGGGAGATACCTTCTCATTAGTTTTAGTACTCTCGATTGATTGCTGTCTCCGTTCATTTGTAGTAGTATTATTTTTCTTTGCAGGACTTTCCTATCTCGGAAAAATTGCTTTATCTTATCATTGGATCAAACATTTCATTTTCGTTTTTAAGTACCCAATTTAAAAGTACTAACGAAAAAGAAATTCCATCTCCACCGTTTTACGTGTAGAATTTCTCCGCTTTTTCAGCATCTGTATTTTCTCTCTCTGGGAAAAGTATAAAATGGTTTGCAGATTCTGCGACGTACTACAGAGGTGAAGCACGTGTCAAGACGACAAATCTGCAGCAATACATTCCGTCGATGTACTTCAGTCGGGTAGAACAAGTGGCTCCGGAGTGAGGGGGCGCACTTTCGATCTTCGCCACCGACAAATTTGTGTTTTCACAATTTCTGAGGTTTTCTTCGTATCGTCGACGTACAATGACTTGCCATCAATACTTTTTTGTAAATTAGTGGGTGCTTTTATAGTAAGTCATGTGAAAAAAAGGAATATTTTCGGTGACGCCGATCGAACTTGCGGTTTCTCGCTCCGGAGCCAGTTGTTCTAACCGACTGAACTACACCGAAGGAATGATATCACTGTAGATTTGTAGTCTTGACACGTGCTTTACTTCTGTAGTACGTCATAGTTCCTTTATGTTTTTACACACACACACACACACACACACACACACACATCCATCTGTAAGACAAAAAACAGCGTACTGGTTTAATCTGCACCTTGCTCTACGGGCGCGAAATTTCCGTAGAGGAAAACATTTTTCGGTATCTGATAAAAATAATCATGAATTACGTCGTTTGAATATTTTCTCGCTAGGTGGCATAAACGTTCATCTATTCCTATATTTCTTTGTTTAGCAGATAAATTGGAAAGATTTTCGCATGGAACAGACACAAAGTTGTCTAGTATTTCTGGCCGCAGTTGGCCTAGTGGTTAGCTAAAACGATCGTAGGCCACAGGGTCCCAAGTGCGTGTACTGCTGCCGCCAATCACCTACTGTGGCCCGAAAGTCGTATTAAGCTGTTGGTTTCGGGGTAGAGATTCTTCATTACGAACAAATATCTACCCCTTGCTCTGGGATTTCGTCCCTGCCTATTATCATAAATAATATGCGTAATTTCCTTTGTCTGAACGTTTGAACTAGAGGGGGAGACATTCGAATCCTCGAATCCCCCGAATCTTGGAAAAGATTCGAGATTCGAAAACTCGAATCTTCGCGTTTTTTTCGTCATTCGAATCTTTCGAATCTTAACCTAAGAAACTTGGCGTTTGGTGCTTGTTCTAGAGCGATATTTGTTTAAATTTTTGTCAGCATGACGGGTTCTGACATTAGAAAACAATCGAAGAAGATCGTCTACAGTGTGTACACAGCTATTTGAAATAGCTCGTTACTCCCAAAATTTAAGGAAACTCTCTAAAAAGTTCTTAATCACACCACCATCGACAGTAATGTCAGGAAGACTATTCAGGACATCAGGTGTCATAGCTGATAAAAAACGTTGACCCAGAGCGAATTCGAATGCTAGTGTTTCTAAATAAAAATCTCCATTATAGGTTTCTGATTTTTTTACATTGCCCTGAAAGAGTTCAGTGTTTAGTGTTTTTATTAACTCTTAAAATAAACATGTTTTTGATTTTTCTCAATTTTCTGGAAAGAATTTACTCAATTTAGTGTTCCATGTTTAGTGTTTATTTCGAAGGCGTTTATGATACAAAATCGTAAGTTAACCGTGCGACATTTGAAGTTCAGCTTTGTACGGCAAGAATCTGTCACATCTCGTTGTTTATTAAAAGCGTTCGCGTGTTTATATCAGTTGCATCAATTTTTTTTATGTATAACCAGTAAGATTTATCATTTTTGTCTTTATAATAGTATGTATGTATGTATTGTAAAGTATTTCAGAAAATAATATAGCCGGATTTAATGTGCTAAACAAATTTTCATCTAAAGAAAACTTTTTAATGAGCTACAAATTTTTCAATTTAAACAATTCTTTTTTCTGAGACTTTTAATCCCCGAGATTTGAAATTGCCTAAACTCTAAATTACGTGAAGAGGGCATTTCTTTCTATCATATTTAATTTTATTTATTTTTTCTCCCGTTGAGTAGCTATTACGAACTCATAATACTGTGGGATAAACCTCCAATTCGAATTTTTTCCTCGGCAACTTCTCTTACGAATAAACAAATGGAAACATTAAAATGATTTTTGACATTACTTAGAGTGTGAAATACGAATTTCATGCAACTAGATCACGCAGTTTGCAAGCAGCCAAAGCCAAAATACATTTTACACGTAAGACAAGCGACGTTTCCCTCCAGTTGTTTCATATCCCCCAAAATTACGATAATGATGTTTTCTTTAATCGTAAATGAAAAGGTGCAACATCCAATTTATCACCCATTGATTAAAAAAAAAGTTAATACGCAGAATTATAACAACGTAAAATTCCTTCTTTCGCGCAGGTAAAAGAGCTTAATTAACGTTGTTTATATAGGACACATGCCGTTTTGCCGTATAAGCTCTGCGATCAAAATGTCGCCAGCTGCCGCCACTCATTTACACAAGAACTTCCAGTCAATGCATCTTAAAGGTCTTTTGCTTATTTACATTAACTCTTGAAATAATCCTCCCCACCTCGACACTTGCTTTGATTTAAAAAGGTTTTGGAACTTTTGTTATTAAAGAAAAATGTCAAAAATGTGAATTGTTACTCGAGTATTTTTTTTTGTCAAATCATGCTCAGAAAGTGGAAATGAAACTCAAGAGTTATGTACTTCATTTAGTAAATGTAAATGATAAATTTCATTTGCATCTTCTTAATAGGTATGGGTTTATTTTTTGAAAACTGTATTCGTTAATTTCTTTTTTCATTAAACACAGATTTCAAATTTTGCATCAATTAAAAACTTTTAATTTTAAGTAGAAGACTTTTCTTTCCCTTTTTTTCTTATAATTATTCTTATATGAAGGATTCTCTTTGGAAGGACTCGAGAACATTTTAGGATTCGGATTCGGATTCGAGAAAATTTAGGATTCGTTCTACCACTAGTTTGAACGTTTGCCACATTTAGGTGGCGCAGCGGAAAGAGTGCTTGCATGTTTTAATTGTTGAATCGCTACCTCAACCAATATACTTTTATTTATTGTTGTAATGTTCATGAAATGTACTTTCATATCTGGACATCACAAATAAAAAGAATACCTGATTATTAAAAATTATGTCTTATTCCCCCTCCTCCCCGTCATTACTGACGGGCGTTCACCTAGTTTATTATAAATAGCGCCCGTTTGGATTTAACATGAAATCAATGTTTTTTTTTTTTTTCGGTTGCCCAGTGTTCTAGGTAAGTAGCGTAGATATATGATTGCATTTACCACGTTTCTAAAATACGGACTGAAGAAAAGGTTTTGCGGATTGGGCACTCAACATTTTCCACTTGGCGCGAACGTGGGCTTGTCACGATATCTGTTTCTAGAACGCACGCTGCGAAAAATTTGTTTTGAATCAAATATAGGTAATGATGTCGAAGGTTCCTCGTATATTTGCTATTCAGCGGTAACTGTTCTGCTGGGTGACGTTAATGATGTGATCTGTATTCTGTTATACTTTGTTCTAGAAAGTGGAAAGAATGCAATTTTTTAAGGTTTGTGACTTGTATGACCTATTTAAGTTTTCGTAATTGCTTATGGTCTCTTATGTAAATATTTGGCTATCACTCGCTTTATATTTTCTACACTTAACGTCACGTCGGAACTTCCAAGAGATTTTGTTCCTTGCATCACAAGCGGTCAGTGGATCATTATCACTCTCTCAAGGTTCATTTTGTCTACGTTCACTTGGTCCAGTTCATTTTGTCCAGTTCCTTTTACCGTCTTTCGTGTCGTATTCCAACAAGACGCAGAGCACATATTTGTTAAGTACACATAAAGCATACGTGTTTATCGAAAAAGTAAAGTGAGAAAAGATGAGTAATAACATAGAATAACGACAGATTCAAAAGAAGAATCAGCTTGGGAATTTTTCTCGATGGTGTTTGTATCACACATATCCTCTGGAAGATAATTATCTTGTAAGTAAATTTATCTGTTTGAAGACTAAAAGAAGGAAATGTGCTCTCTTGAACAGAAGGAAAAGAAACATTATTTATTTAACAAAAACAAAAAGAAAGAAAGCAAGAAAGAAGCGTGAGGTATTTCCTGATGCAGTTAGAGATGCTCGATGATAACTTTTAATCTCTCTCACTACTTCCTTTTTCTCCACGACAGTAAATATTTGCAGTTGTATAACTGAAAAAAGTAGAACACCCCCATTCAACATATTTAGACTTTACTGCAAGCTCTTGAGGGAAATAAACTTGCTCGTGCTTTTTTTGTTTGTCCTTAAATAAGTATTTTACCTGCGAAAGGTCAAAGAATCCCTTTTCGGAGGAAAGTAATACATACCATGTCCAGAATGTGTCATGTGTGCTCCAAGAATTTCTGATTTTTTTTCATTATGTGCGGCGTAGAAGACAACCACGACCTACAATTAACGTGTAATGCATTAACAGGTAATGCATTTCACATTGTCCGCATTAATTGCGTCCACCGTTCACATTGTCCGCATTAATTGCGTCCACCGTTCACATTGTCCGCATTAATTGCGTCCACCGTTCACATTGTCCGCATTAATTTCTTCCTCAGAATGGACGGAATAACGTGGAAATTCTCTGTTTTGATTGGATTTTTGTTACTATGCAGAAAAAAACAGGTCAGCGGGCATTGCTTAAATACGATTTTTTTCCTGTTTAAAACTGCAAGTTTTCTTATTGCCATTATTTTATTTTAGTAATAGTAAACTCTGTATAACGTTATAATTTCACTGTTTAATGGCCGCCATGGGCAACTCTTAGGATTATAAGTAGTCGCCCGTCCGGAATTTGGGGTAGCTTGTTTCAGACGAGGGAGAGGGACAACGCTAAAAGACAAGCGTCACATCTTTACATCACTCGCGGCCGAGCACTAGCCAGAAACTTACTCTTCTGAGCACTCTCTCACCAGCTTTTAAGTTATTAATGTTTTAGGTTTTCATTTGCTTTGATACATTTCAGATTCACCTTTGAATGAAGTTTTTAATGAATTATGGAAAATTCACCATGGTGCCTAGTTTTCTGTATGGTGATTAAAAACTTAAATAAAGCTGCTTCAATTCATTTATTCCAAAGCGTTGCTAATGTAAGAGTTAAAGGGGCCAGTGAAGCAAAGAAAATTGTGCGAAGTTGAAGAATAAGCTTCAGAAAATTATTATAGTTTTAGGCTGGTGACAAAATAAGACTTTTTAACACCGTAATGAAGCACAAGCGATATTTCTTACATCCTAGATAAGAAGAATGCCTTTACTGAAATTTCTCCTAGCACCAAAGGTTGCGCGGACAAAAATTCCACTGGGTAGAGAAAGCTACCATATTATAGTGTTTTATAATCAGGGGCGTATTTAGAGGCCGTGGGGGAAAGGAAGGAGGTAAAGTCCCCCCCCCCCCCAAAGTATTTCATTTCTTTGTTAAAATGGGACTTACATTAGTAAAAATGCTTTAATTTAATAAAAACGCATCAACTTAGAATAGAAAATAATGCTTTAATTTTTTCTGTTCTTCATTAAATTTAATTTTATCCTGAAGGATTTCAAAAACCTCCATTTTCGGTCGAGCCGCCCCCTAAAAAAACTATATACGCCCCTGTTCGTAATGCTTATATTTCAAACCAAATTTCTCAAGAGCAACTTTCAAAGAAAGTGGAGGCATTAATTTTGATTTCTTCAAATATTTATAAAGCATCAGCAACGCCAAAAAGTCAGTCAAGGATCTTTTTGAACTCGATAACTGGGCTTTAGTTTTGGAATTCATTTTCGATGTATAAAGAATCACGAACTAATGAAAAAAACACGATAAAAATCTAAATCTTTTAAACACGAACCTTGTTGGTTTATTTCAAAACATTAAAACGATGCATCAGCTGTTACGGCTGATTGAAACACTTAATGTGTGGGAAAAATTGCGTTTGATGTAATCTTTATTCCATTGATTGCATTCATATTCCAGGCTTAAAGGTCATCCAGCACCTCGGAAAACTTGAAACTGAAGTGCTCTGAAGCGGTAATCAAACCCGCTCTCCAACCGAGCATGCCACCGTTATCAGGGACGGATCCACGATTTTCGTGAGGGGTGAGAGAATGCAAATGTCGGGAATAACCGGGGACCTTTCTGATATTTTCCCGCAAAATGAAAGTGTTCTTAGTATGTATATCAATTCTTCCAATTAATTGACAAAAGTAATATACTTTTAAGTAATACTTTCTTTCACGACAAATTATTCAATTTGTTATTAAAGCCTAACAAATCGAGAATTTTCCTTGATCCCTGAGGGGGAGGGGGCGCCCCCACGCTCCCACGCTCCCTCTTTGGATCTGCCCCTGACTGTTACAACCCCGGAACACCAAAAACTGATGTCATATATTTATATATCTGAGAGAACTATAAACTACAGGTGTTTATAGATCCGAGAGCTATAAGGAGTTGTGTATCTGAGAATTGTAAATATCTGACAGTCCTTGTTTCGAGATCATAAGTTTTCGCTACGAGGAAGTATTACGCATTCTGTAATAACAAGTGTTATCTTTTTAACTTAACTGATTTGACTATGGGCTGTTTATTTAGCAAACAACCTGTTCTTAGCAACAATATGCTCACAGAATTACCTACGAAGAGACGATGGAAACTTGTGTCAACCCGAAGAACTAGATAGCCAAGAGCTATTATTAGCAAACAACCTGTTCTTAGCAACAATATTCTCGCATAATTTCCTACGAGGAGACGATGTAAACTTGTGTCAACCCAGAGAGCTAGACAGTCAAGAGCTGTTATTAGCAAACAATCTGTTCTTAGCAACAATATGCTCGCATAATTTCCTACGAGGAGACGATGTAAACTTGTGTCAACCCAGAGAGCTAGACAGTCAAGAGCTGTTATTAGCAAACAATCTGTTCTTAGCAACAATATGCTCGCATAATTTCCTACGAGCAGACGATGGAAACTTATGTCAACCCGAAGAGCTAGATAGCCAAGATCCGCTTTGCGACGCATGCCTATACTCGTGGCAAAGCTAACCTGATTACGGAGTAAAAGTACAGAGTGTGCACTTCCTCTGGATAATATAATTCCAGTCTAAAAACTCGTATTCGAGCTTTAACTGTGGCTAAAAAGTACATAGCTGTTCTAAACGTTGAGCGTACGTATATTAAAAAAAATGAAGATCTTAGGTTCCGTCGCGTTTCTAAAAATACAAATATTTGCATTTTGGTGACGTCATTGTTACCTGTGTTTGTCGGCCATTTGCATTAGAGAGGCTATAGCGAGAGAATATTTAATGCTGGTGGGAAGTAAGCGAACAGTCAAGTGTTTTGCGGGTCTAAGCATCACTCCTTTCTTCCTGGGGGTAAAATTGCTGACAATACCATGAGCGCGATGTTTCCTTTTGTTCTGACTCCCGCCATCATTGCACCTCATTAGTGCGGAGAAATACTGAGAAACAATGACATCTTTTCGGTGAATCGGTCTTATCAGCTTCCAGCCCATAGTAACGTGAGTTTGACCCGAATATAAGCTAAGCGGCACTTGAAGATTTCAACATAAAGGAAAGTTTCAATGTGTCCTTCAATTTACCAGAAGGCAGGGTAGTCTGGCAATTCATTTTGTTTATTTGGGGGTTTAAAAGATCATAGCGAGCGTCTTAGTTGGCTATATGCAGTCTCCCGTCCCGAACTTGGGGCCACTAGTTCCGGGGAAGGGAGAAAGCCATCGTCGTAAGATAAACCCACCATGCATGCTTCAACCGGGATTCGATCCCGGACCAATCTCGGACGTTTGATTAGAAGCCGGCGCTTCGTACACTATTTCCCCCATTCGTCTCTGTTCTGACACTTCGCTTCCGTTCCGCTGTAGTGTGCGGCAAGCTTTAGGGTCTCAAACTAAACGTTACGATGTATTACCTCTTCATTAAACCATCTTGTTTTCTTTGAGAATTTGACACCATGTGTTTAATTTTACGAAACGTATCCATTTGACACCAGCAGGGCATCTTAAAAGAGACAGGAGATTTTTGAACTTCGCTCAAGCCAAAGCTAATCAAATGCTCTTTTGCTAAGGAGAAAAGAGGAAATTGTTTTTTTCTGTGATCAAAATTTTTTACTTTGAGCACATATCTTATGACGTACTACAGAGGTGATGCACGTGTCAAGACGGCAAGTAGCAGTGATATACCCCAGCCGGTGTAGCTTAATTGGGAAAGCAGTCGGTTCCGCCGCAGAAGGATGTGGATTCGAGTTCCACTACCTGCAAAAATTTGGGTTTCACAACCTCGGACAGTAACATTATTATTTTATTAGTAGCCACTGCATTGCCAATCTACTAATATTAATCTTATTCAAAATAATGACACAGAAATGGAAGATTTAGGTATTTCATTTGAGGATGTCTCCAATTGCACATATTACCTATGCCCTACCAAAGAGGAGTGTCGAATTTCATTCGGAAACAGCTACAAAAGCAAAATAAACTTCTTTCAACATTGACATACTATTACGAAAATGCCCAAAGTAAATAAGAATAATTATTCTAACCATTGCGGAAACACATCACTCGAATCCGACAGTTCAATTAGTCATTTTTATTTATCTGTTTACCGATGATATCCTTCTTTAAAGTTTCCCTAACTTATCTCGAAAAATCTATTTAACAGCGAAACATACTTGCGGGTCGAACATAATTCACGCATGAAAGATTAAAGCAAACTTTGGAGTTTACCTTTGCTATGAAAAATCGTTTAATGTATGTTCACAAAGATAATGCATCGTCTGAATTTCGAGAAAGGGAGCGACTACTAATAAAGATACAAAATCTAAAAATGTGTAAGGAGAACGCACTGAAATCGTAGGCAAACTGTGTTCAGACTACGACTGGAAACATAAAAAACCGACGCATATTTTCTCAGATGACGACTGAGAAACTGTTTTAATCATGATATCAGGTTCGTTCCTCGGATATTTTTAAATCATAACCCAAATGAACGGCAAAGCACTAAGTAAATTCGATTTCGAAATCTCTGTCATCACGACAGCCTTTCAAGGATATTTTTCCGAATAAAAGGGCGGGTAGTGATTTAAAAAAACTCATCCTTTCAGCCAGACTCTTGAACATTTTTTTCTCTTTTGATATTGTAGAGGAAAACACATCCTCGCATATGACTGATGTGTTGATCGATAACCTGGAGAAAAAGATATAATATTTATCTCTGATAGGCACCTTGTGTAAGATTTTCCCATTTCTTTAAAGTATAATGTGAAAGTGTATCGGTAGTTCCATCCTATTTTGCTTAAGGTGCACTAATGCCATCTTTCTAAAAATCCTAAACATTACGATCCAGCTTAAAAAAGTGTGAACAATGAACGTTTATATTTAGATTTCAATCAAGAAATGCTTAATGGCTCATTTACTAAAGAAGGTGGTTTTAAAGCTTGTATTATACACCGAGTGATCACCGAATTATGACTATCCTTATCAAAAGCAGATGCGGCCCGTTGATCACGTGATTTCCGAGAGGGCGTGATTAGTCTACCGGCGTAGTTTGTATAAGGTGTGAGTAGAGCAGTAGGTAGCAAAATTCCGAACGTAATTGGTGAACGGAAGGATTTATTGGACTTTGAGAGAGGACAGATTGTGGTAGCTCGGAGAGCGGCCGTAGTTAATATGTCGCCAGCCGTAGTTGATATGTATCATGACTAGCGTCAAAATGGTCAAACAACGACCCAGAGGCCAAACTGCACAGGGCAGCGAAAGGTTGATGCGAGAGGTGAGCGACGGGTCCTGCGACTCGTACAAACCAACAGATGCAGCGCTGTTCAGCAGTTGATTACCAAATACAACAGAGGTCAACCCGGAACAGCATCTGTCATGACCATGCGTCGCACGTATGGGCTATATCAGCAGAAGACCCCGACGACATGCTCTCCTAACCACGGTTCAATGGCGCAAAAGACTCTTGGTGCAAAGATCGATCATGCAAAGCTGGACGTCGGATACTGGAAAAACCTTGTTTTGGTCTGACGAGTCGCGTTTTTCACTCCACTTCATGGATGGTCGTGTAGATATTTGGCGCAAACAACATGACGCATTCGATCCATCCTACATGGTCGCCACAGTGCAAACCGATGTATGTGGTTGTAAGGTGTGGGGTATGTTTCCCTACCAGGAACTTGGATCCCTGGTCCATGTGTAGCAGCGTATGACCGGTGCCAACTATCGTGAATTTCTTGCTGACTCTGTACACCCAGCAATGTTGGACTTTTTTCCCGAATGGCGACGGTGTCTTCCGGGATAAAATGCGCAGGGCCACAGCCACAATGTTGTGCAGGAATGGTTTGAGGAAACACAGTTTAGACTTCCAGCTTATCGATTGGCCTCCGAACTCTCCCGATATAAATCGTATACGGCACTTGTGCGCCACTATGATACGTCGTACCAGGCTTCTGGATACTTCAATCACCTCCATACCGGCATTGAAGGCCGCATTACAAATAGCTTGGTTGGCCATACCTGCCAAATACTTCCGGAATCTTATAAAATCGATGCCACGTCTGATAGCTGCTGTACTGAGGGCGAAAGGAGGACCTACGAAGTATTAGGTAGGTGGTCATAATTCAGTGATTACTCCTTGTATGTTGAATCGATGTCACGTCGGATAGCTGCTGTACTGAGGGTGAAAGGAGGACCTACGAAGTATTAGGTAGGTGGTCATATTTCAGTGATTACTCATTGTATGTTGAATCGATGTCACGTCGGATAGCTGCTGTACTGAGGGCGAAAGGAGGACCTACGAAGTATTAGGTAGGAGGTCATAATTCAGTGATTACCCAGTGTATGCTGAATCGATGCCACGTCTGATAGCTGCTGTACTGCGATAGAAAGGAGGACATACGAAGTATTAGGTAGGTGATCATATTTCAGTGATTACTCATTGTATGTTGAATCGATGTCACGTCGGATAGCTGCTGTATTGAGGGCGAAAGGAGGACCTACGAAGTATTAGGTAGGAGGTCATAATTCAGTGATTACCCAGTGTATGCTGAATCGATGCCACGTCTGATAGCTGCTGTACTGAGGGCGAAAGGAGGACCTACGAAGTATTAGGTAGGTGGTCCTAATTCAGTGATTACTCAGTGTATGTTGAATCGATGCGACGTCGGATAGCTGCTGTACTGAGGGCGAAAGGAGGACCTACGAAGTATTAGGTAGGTAGTCATAATTCAGTGATTACTCAGTGTATGTCTCAGTGATGCTATTTTCTTAGAAATTCTTTCTTTATAATTTTCATTAAGCTATCCGCAGTTGCCTTTCAGTCTTATAAAGTTATTTGGAGTTTTTGTTCTTGAAATCCAAACTTAAATATTCTTTCTCCTCTATAATGTGGGAAAAATGTTTTGTTGTGTTTGCACGAATAATTGTATGTCGTTCACGTAATATGTGAAGTTTGATGCACTAAATTAATTTAAATAATAAACAAAGAGATAATTAGAAAAGATATATCAAGTTCATTTCTGAACATTGTACTCATGAATTATATACAATAAATTCAACACACTGTAAAACGCATATAATTACTGATTACTCTGCACAGAACAAGGTAAACGTCACTACTACAGTTCTCAAGGGGTATTGTTCTTGAATACATATTTATTACATTTACGTACCAATGAAAATATGTTTATATTAAGCATTCCAAATTTCGAATGCGTTAGTTTGATATTTACATCACATTACATCACTTTCACTTAGATACATGTATAATTTTTTCTGCAACAAATATATCACGACGTTTAAAACACGAACAATATGCCGCGTGGAAATTACCTCTTTTGATATGCCTTTCAAATTTTGATGTATGCGATTATATCTCAAAATATAACTGTGATATGGCATCATAAGAAAGATTCTTTAATAAGAAAAGAATGATTTCATCTAGAAAATAGAAATCCAAGTTAAAAAATTTTTCGTACGGGCTATCACGCAACTTTTGCGTATTTTTTGAACTCAGAAGCTTAAGAATTAACACGAATTCAAACGCGCGCCAACACTTAATGTCTCAAAACCACGATAAAAGCAGTTAGTTGAAGCGCTATTGAAAGCAATACTCTTACAAGCGGAATTTACGGAAAATATTTTTCAACCCGCAGTACACAGTTTTACGTATAGATACATCCAAAGTTACTCATTTAAGTTTTACATAACAACTGATATGTACACACTGCACAGCAAAGACGATTTAGCAGATGGAATTCACAGTGCAACATAGGGATAATGCTAACTACTGATACGATGCTCTGACAACAAACCAGAAAGAACACTAGTACATTCTGCTATTACTGATAATTTTGCTTTTACCCGCTTTAACAAAATCATACGACGCAGTAAGACAAATTAAGAATCGTTGGTACTGGGGTTCTTCAACAAGTAAAAAATTGCTTGCTTGGGAGTCTAGT
This sequence comes from Macrothele yani, assembly GCA_039090855.1. NCBI lineage: Eukaryota > Metazoa > Arthropoda > Arachnida > Araneae > Macrothelidae > Macrothele > Macrothele yani. The sequence goes on from CM077016.1 coordinate 76,817,261, forward strand.
TAATGCTACGATTCCGAAATTTAGATTAATTTTGTGAACTGCTAAAAGAAGATATGCCTACGTGTTGTTTCTTTTGTTTACGATGGCACACATCATTTAAATTTTACTGTTAACCAATTCTTTGAAAAAGAGATCGTGAGGGCTTAAATTTTCTGATATTATATGATTCTGTCTTTGTAATGTTTCAAGATGTCAGCGAATTCCATACTCTAATGACGAAATAACTTCAGTTAAGAAGTATTCATGTGATCTGTGTTGGTTGGATCCATGTTTCTCGCATCTACACTAATGTCATATCACTGTCCAGAGCGTCGTCCTTGAAATTACGAGGAGCTGGAATCTGGTAGGTCCTTTCTTTGTGGTCTAACTTCACCATGACCTCTTGTTTGGGAGCAGTCTGCCGTTCTCCGTTAATGGATCTTCCGCTGGAATCCCTTGGTCTGCGAAAGCGATGGATGTTAGTCCCAACTAAAATGAGAATAATGGCGGCGTAGAAGACAACCACGACCTGAAAAAGAATGATAGTTTCAGGACTCACATAGAAGCAGAGTTGGGCAGGAATGCATTACAATGTAATAGAAGTACAGATTACAATTAACGTGTAATGCATTACAAAGTAATGGAAGAACAGATTACAATTAACGTGTAATGCATTACAAAGTAATGGAAGAACAGATTACAATTAACGTGTAATGCATTACAAAGTAATGGAAGAACAGATTACAATTAACGTGTAATGCATTACAAAGTAATGGAAGAACAGATTACAATTAACCTGTAATGCATTACAAGGTAATCCCAAGTATGTTTTTTTGATTGGAGGTTTAACGACCACCGTTAACAACTCAATGGGCTATAAGCAGTCGCCCGTCCCTAATTTAGGGTCACTGGCTCCAGGGAAGGGAGAGAGCCAGTGCCGTGAGACAAACACAGCATCCATGCCTCACCGGGATTCGAACCCGGACCCCGTTCGTACGAATGATCAGAGGCCATCGCTTAGACCAATACGCCACCGGGGCGGCCAAGTATGGTTTGCACAAGGTAAAGGAATTAATCAGTAATGCATTACAATGAAGAGGATATAATTCAACTATTTAATAATGCCATTCAAACGCAATGGAATTATTTGGTAATGAAATTACACAATTTGCCAATAATAATTACATACTAATAGTTTATAGAAATGTACGTGTGCCAAAAGCTATGTCTAGAAAAGTCGGCCATGTAGCATAGCAGACAGAGACCGAAGTGTCGTGTAGAATTTTCTAGAAGCGGCAAGAATGGGTTAGACGTTTGTAGAATGTTCCAGAATGATGGGAAGTTGGAGAGCTTTATGTAAATCAAGAATATTCCAGGTTTCCTGTCGTGAAGTATATACGAAGGAGTCAGTCGCTTGCTAGTCTAGTGTTCGTATCGGACCAGTAATGGACAACAACACTTGAGAAGTACGGCAAAAATGTCAAGAGTTCGCAAATTTCTGTAATATTCGGCAGTGCGCCCTGAGTTGCTGAACTGTGAGTGTTGTGCTGATATGTGCTTGTGGCTATAGTGGGGTAATTATTTTGGACAGTTGAACGTATGTAATGGACAATAATACTGTACTGGAGATGGACGAAATGAGTATCTCTAACCGAAATAAATATCCCATTCGTACTAACTTCATACACTATCTACCAACAAGTAATTGGACACCTGTGATAGCAAAGGAAAGCGAAGTTTATTCACCTTCAATAGTTGGTGGAGCCTCCACGAGCGGCGATTACAGCTGCGACCCTCCGGGGGGCATACTCTCAACCAGGCGTTGTACGACGGCTAGCGGTATTTTCTTCCACTCGGCTTGGAGAAGACAGGTCAGTCCCTTCACCGATTTCGGACGGTGGGGGCACCCCTTAAGTCAACGCTCCAACTCATCCCAGAGGTGCTCGATAGGGTTAAGGTCCGGGCTCTGCTCAGGCCAGTCCATTCCATTAACCCCATTGTCACCATACCAAGCCATGGTGGACCTTGCAACATGACAGGTGGCATTGTCATCCTGAAAGTAACATGGGTCCACCCCGTAAAACTGCCACAACGTAGGAAGCGCATGGTCATCCAAAATGGTGCAGTAAGTCTCGACGTTGAGTCTACCAGGGATTGCGACCAAGTGTCCCGTGCCATACCATGAGAAACACCCCCATAGCCTAATTCCACCGCCGCCGAACTTCACAGTTGGCACAATACATTCCGGCAGGAGGCGTTCTCCAGGCAGACGCCAAACCCACACCCTGCCATCCAAACGGTAGAGGGTGAACCTTGATTCGTCGCTCCAGAGAACCTGTTTCCACTGTTCAACGGTCCACTGTCGACGTTGTTTTGACCACGTTAGCCGAGCAGCGCTATTGGACTTGGTGATCAAAGGTTTGTGGGCGGCAGCACGTCCATGAAAACCGAGCAGATGGGCTTCCTTACGGACGGTATTCATCAAAAGAACACTGCCGGATGCCTGTTGAAACTTCTTGCGGATGTGGCCCATCGATTTGGTGCGGTTCTTCCGAATTTCTCTGGCTAGCACCCGTCGGTCTCTAACTCCCAGTTTTGTGGTTCTGCCGTGTCGGGGCACATTCCGACAGTCACCTCTCATCTTCCACTTGCCAATCACGTAGGCCACTGTCGATTTTGGGTACTTCAACTCTCTGGATAAGTCACGTATGGATCGGCCATTTCTGTGATACCCGACGATTACACTTTTCTCGAAATCAGAGAGCTCCGAACTGCGTGGCATCTTGCATGCGACTGGTTGCGTTGTTGTTTCCCACACGTTATTTAACGGCGGCGGCCGTGACGTGTATCAGAACCACAGATATCGTCGATTGCAGGGGTGTCCAATTACTTGTTGGTAGATAGTGTATGTATTATTTCGTTCAAATCACTTTATTTGCGGAGAAGACGGGACAACTACACATGTGATACACGTACAATCTCTAATACCTACATACACGCATTTGAGGTCCGAAGGGTGGAACAATTGTCAAATAGCCTACACAACGTGTAAGGGTGTATTGGTTGCTGGTTTATTCACGTTGTATTGTTACCCATGGGTTATTGGTTAATTACCAACATATAGTTAACCATTAACCATTACGATTATAATGGGTAACTGCTACGTGTCATTACAATTACCATGTAATTCTAATGACTAGTTCACCATTACCATGTAATGGTAACGCTAAGTTCTTGTTCCCATTACCATTACGCTGTAATGGTAATGGGAACAAGAACTTACCTATTAATTCAATTTACGATTTTGCCCAATTCTGCATGGAAGAACAGAATGAATAAAAATATATAAGCATTAATTTACAAGATGAAATAATACAAATTTGGAAGATATGAATCCCTTTATTGGTGTAAATATGACCTAGATGTTAAGTCAGATAATATCCGAAAACTTGAAAATTTTATCGTCCTAGAGCGGGAATCGAACCAGCGTCTTGCCGGATAGCGCCCGAGGGTAATAGTTATTGTAAACACACAGGCACAGTTAGTCAGAGGTTTTTTAATGTTCTATATGATCTCTAACAAAATACAGGCAAATGGATCTCACTAAAAGCAACAAAAAAATTTGTGTTTTCTCATATGTTTTTCCCATCAGTAGTTTGTGGAGTTGTTTGCTGTTGGGGATGCAGTCCTAGAATCTCATATCCATTTCTTCATTCAAACTCTTGTGCCGAAATAGTGTACAAAATGAAAGTTGTAATGTTCGTGTATATATGGTTAACTGAACACTACATAAATCAGTTCTTAAATACTACGGCTACAGTGAAACAGGAGTCACCCAAGAAACTTAAAGAAAAGTATACTTGCGGTAAGTCTTTATTTAGCCAATAGTCCTTTGGCACTTTCAACAAGGCACAACTGCAACTCAATTAACTTAATCTAACTAATGTGAGTTAATAATCAGAATACTTGATTAAGCAAAACCACTAAAGATATAACCCGTAGCCTTCAAATAGATCAAACTTCAATTAAACCAAGCCGCTTCCACAATTATAGCATTATAAAACATCCACCATCTCCACCACTTTGCTGCTGCTCAAACATCATATATATCTTCCAGTTCTCATCAGACACATAAACTATATTGGCAAAAGTCACCGGACACCCCTTAAAAAGCAAATGAACGGATCCTCTGCGTTGTTAAGATGCGTGGTACGGCTGCAAACGGTATAAAAACAAGCCTGCAGCTGACCGCGATCATATCGCACTGTGAGGTTGAGTGAAAATGTCGCTGAACTGACTTTGAGAAAGGAAAGACTGTTGGGTGTTATATTAGTGGATTGTCCATAAGAGAAACCGAGAGGCGTTTAAACATACCCAAGTCAACTGTTTTGGATGTACTGAATAGGTGGAAGACACATGGCGTGCCTGAAGCAGCAAAATGTACCGGCAGAACAAAGAAAATCCGTGGTAGAGGACGTCGAAGCCTCAGGAGAGTCGTTACACCTAATCGACGGAGTACTGCACAAAACCTCAGTGTACAGGTAAGTAAACATGCTGGAACCTCGGTATGTACACGTACCATCCGCAGAGAACTTCATTCCATTGGTCACCGTGGTCGTGCGGCTGCTCAGAATCCTTTCATCTCCATTCGGAATGCTACTCGTCGTTTATCATGGTGTAAAGAACATGTAACGCGGACCGTAGATCAATAGAAACGGCCCATTGGTTATCGTGGACAAACCTGTTAAACAGCAAGTCTGCCTCGATATAGTGAACAATTATGCCCTACCAACTCTGTGGCAATACTATGGAACCGAGCCCTGTTGGTACCAGCAGGATAATACACCAAGCCATGAAGCAAGGACTGTTACGGTGTGGTTTGTCGATAATCCCGTATCGTGTGTGGACTGGCCAGCACAGAGCCCTTATGTTTATCCCATAGAGCACCTATGGGATGAATAAGAGTGCCGCATAAGAAGCTTGGAGTCAAGGCCTACTACTAAGCAACAGTTAGCGGCAGCATTATGCACTGAATGGAAGCGCATACCTATCGCTATGTTCTAAAACCTCGTCGAAAGCATGTCTCGAAGGGTCAGTGCATGCATTAAGGCCAAAGGTGGACAGACACTGTACTAATGTTTGTCAATAAATGCTGTGTTGTGTTTCTCTACTAGGTGTCCGGTGACCTTTGTCAATATAATGTATATATAACTTATCGACGATAGTTCACAATATGCATGAATCTACTCTCTCAATATAAAATATTCTTACAAGATTAGCTCGCTCTATGCTCACCTCAACATTGCATACCATAAATCTCTCAACTAACACTGCACGTGTATCGTTCAACTACATTGCTCGTCAATCGCTCATCTAACATTGCACACTGAGATCGTATCACAGAAGTTTTTATCTACCTTGCTTATACAGTATACACTGAGTGGCTACTTTATTATGACCACCTGACAGTTTTAAGCAAATGAGCTATGGCTTCAGGCTGTTGCCGACATAGGGCGAGGCTAGCATAAAAAGGGAAAGCTTAGTGCTTGCGACAGTAGTAGCGTTGATTTGTGGGTGACGAGATGGGTAAAAAATGCGATTTGACGGACTTTCAACTCGGGATGATTGTAGCAGCTCGGAGCCATGGAGCGAGTATCACCGAAACCGCCGCATTCGTAAAATGTTCCAGAGCAGCTGTTGTTAAAGTGTTTAAAGACTGGACTGTCATCCAAAAAACTGGGTCTCTACGTGCAACGTGTGGTCGTCATCGACTAGTGACTGCTCGGGCGGAACGGAGAGTGTCCAGACTGGTAACATACAACAGAAGGGAAACAGTGCAGCAAATTACAGACCATCTTAATCAAGGATCCCATCAAATGATCTCTGCATGCCCTGTTCGCCATACACTGCATCGGATGGGATATGGCACTCGAAGGCCTGTTCGAACACCTTTGCTGTCTGCAGTTAACAAGAGAAAACGTCTCCAGTTCGCACAGGAGCACAAGGATTGGACAGCCGATAATTGGAAACAAATTATGTGGTCTGATGAATCACGTTTTCAGTTGCACCATGCCGATGGCCGAATGAGAATTTGGCGGAAAAAGCACGAAAGCATGGACCCCAAATGTATTGCTACAACCCTTCAAGCTGGTGGAGACAAAGTAATGGTTTAGGGAATGTTTTCCTGGCATGCTTTGGACCCTTTAATTCATGTTGATCCACGACTGACTGGCACATCATATCTAAACATCGTTGCGGACCAAGTGCATCCTGTCATGTGGATGGTTTATCCCAATGGCAATGGCTACTTTCAACAAGATAATGCGTCCTGCCACAGTGCTCGTATTGTACAGGATTAGTTTCAGGAACATGCCGGTGAGTTTACTTTACTTAGGTGACCCCCACAATCTCCAGATCTCAACCCCATTGAAAATTTGTGGGATGAAGTTGAACGAGCCATCAGACAGCTGGATCCACAACCCTGCAATCTCACACTCCTGGAAAGTGCTATTCATCGAGCATGGTGTCAGATTCCACAAACCACCATCAACACCTCGTGATGTCCATGCCACGAAGAATCGACGCAGTATTAAAGGCAAAAAGTGGCCTAACGAAGTAGTGAGTGGGTGGTCATAATAAAGTGGCCATTGAGTGTATATACATACTGAGTTGGAAAAAAGTAATGTCTGCAAATGATAGGCAACAGAAAAGTGCTAATTACCATATGGAGAAGTACAAATCAGTCCAAAATGTAGGCGCCATCGTTTGCTACGACCTGCTTCCATTGTCGGGACGGTTGTTGGATACCGCCCCTGTAGAAGTTTGGCGGCATGGATGCAAAGAAGTGAGTAAGTACGCGTTCAACAGCGTCCCTGTTGTTGAACCGCTGTCCGTCCAGGAAATGCTGCAACGACCGGAAAAGATGGTTGTCGCTTGAGGCAATGTCCGGAGAGTAGGCTAGGTGCGGCATCAGGTCTCTAATTTTGTGACAAGTCACCCGTGCTGTGTGAGGTCTCGCTCCCTCCTGCTGTAGGAGGACGCCCTTACGGTTCAGTAGTGCTGGTAGTTTCGACGTGAGCGATGCGTGTAGTAAAACGACCAGCACGACGATGGTATTGTCTGGCTGCAGCTCAAAAAACAGGACACCCCGCAAATCCCACCAAACAGACAGTAGGACCTTACATGGGTGTAAGCCGGCTTTGGGTGTCGGATTGGGCTTCTGTTTTGGGTCCAACCACTGTTTCCGGGCGCTGACATTGTCACCCAAGACCGATTTCTCGTCACCTGCCAAAATCCGGCCCAAATAACCTTTCAGCTTGATCACGTGCAAGCAGGGAAACTCATGCACTCATGGGATTTGCTTTCTGCTCAACTGAATTAATGGGGTGCCCAAACTCTCCTCTTGTGCACTTTCCAAAGTTGACGCAAATGCGTGGTAATGCTCCTGTGGGTAGTATTCAGCCGTTCGGCCAACTCCTACGTGGGTCGGTTTCCACTAAGGGCTTGAGCATGTCCATATTCACTGTTGCGGGTGGTCCGAGTTTGGAACGGTCTGACAGATCAAAATTTCCCTTTCGAAATCGGTCGAACCAACGACATCACTGACGATGTGATATCGCATTGGGGTACACACTGGTAATGTTCGTTACAGCACTTGCGGGGGTGTTACGCCGACGAAACTCATACAGCATGCAATGGCGAATGTGCTCCTTGTCCACTTCCATGTTGGCTGGCGCATAGACTCTTCGCCTTCTGACGGCTAGCTGCCACTGACTTAAGCCACCTACCTTCTGATGTCATGCCGGAGTGCAGCGCAATCTCAGTGGCCAATGTGCGCCTTGGCCTCGGCTTCCTAGTAGTGCTCTTCACGGATCTCGGATTTTCAGATATCCGGATATTTTAGTATCCGAAAACCAGATTTTTAGCATTCGAATAGTTCGAACTCCGGATATCCGGATTTCGAACTTCGGAAGTGCTGTTCACGGGTTTTGGATTTCAGGATATTTTACGATTCGACAACCGGATTTTAGCATTCGAAAAGTTCGAACTCCGGATATCGAACTGCTGATATGCGGATTTCGAACTTCGGAAGTGCTGTTCACGGATTTCGAATTTCCGGATATTTTAGTATTTATAACGAAGTAAATTTCTCAGTCATTTTTGGTCTACGCCGGGATTCGAACCCCAGTCCGCTTATTCCGGAACAAGTCGCTCTGGCAACTAAGCTACGCAGTTGCTATCTGCCTTTATGTCGTGTGCGTCCTGCTGGCAGGTATGTCACATCTCTCCCCCCCGAAAGAGGGCGGGGGGCATGGCCCACGGGTCAACCGTGACCATGAATCGTTGCAGGCAGCCATCTGCTGTAGAACGTGCACTTGAGAACTCCCAGTCAATCTGGTGTGTGGAATGCAACGTCACACACATTTATTTTTCGAAGCGCTGGAGAAGGGATTCTCTTATTTTTCCTATCTCGCGGTGTGGAAAGAACATCACACCATTGCGAGATTTTGAACGGTCGGGTCATCCGGAAAGTTCGGGCGCCATTATAACGAAGTAAATTTCTCCGTCATTTTTGGTCTACCCCGGGATTCAAACCCGAGTCCGCTTATTCCGGAACAAGTCGCTCTACCAACTGAGCTACGCAGACGTTCATTCTGATTGCTATCTGCCTTTATGTCGTGTGCGTCCTGCTGGCAGGTACGTCACACATTCGAATAGTTAGAACCCCGGATATCCGGATTTCGAACTTTGGATATCCGGATTCAGAATACCGAATATTCAGACATCTTAACAACATAGATCCATTTGGCCATGATAGACCGCATGCCTCAGGTTGTTGAAACCTTAACGCAGTAGTTTGTGAACATGCGTTTTTTTTTTTTTTTTTGCTGCACGATGTCCGTTTGATTAGACAAAGTGATCTTTCGTGACATTGATATTGTACTAAGTGAAGGGATAATAAATAAAATTGCAGTGTTTTATCCTGTAACAAACTCGTGCCGCAATCCGGATTTCGGATTTATGATATTTTGGATATTGTGAAATCCGAAATCCGGATTTCAAAATATCCGGTTTTTGACAGCACTAGCCGGATATTCGAATATCCGGATTTTGAAATTCGGATTTCATGCGGCAATCCGGATTTCGGATTCATAATTTTTCCGATATTTTGAAATCCGGATTTAAAAATATCCGGTTTATGACAGCACTAGTACCTAGTCAATGGATATTACTTTCTTTCCAAACTAAAAAAAAAAGGAAAGGCTGAAGGTCGCTTCTCTTTTGAGAAGCTACTTTTCAGAGAAATTATCAAAGAATCCAAATTGGTTGTGTAGATATTCTTCCGTCGAATTTGATGGTACATTCGATTTATGCACTTATTTGGCCGCGTTAGGAGGGGTGGAACTACTATAACGAAGTAAATTTCTCCGTCATTTTTATCCGCGCCAGGATTCGAACCCGGGTCCACTCATTCCGGAATAAGTTGCTCTACCAATTGAGCTACGCGGACATCTTCTTCTGATTCCTATTTGCCTTTATGTCGTGTGCGTCCTTCTGGCAGGTACGTCACATCTCCTGGTACGTTACACTACGTTTAACTGCAGTTGAGACGTCCACTGAGACGACAACGAGCGAAGACTGCGGGAAGCGTAGTTTACCATAGTAAGCGCTGCTTCTAGTCTATAAAATATCGGAATTCGTCACTTTTCTGTTCTGTTCCGCCTTTTTTTTTTTTTTTTTTTTAATTTTATGTTTTGGGGGTATCCAATTTCCAGGGGCGTCACTTGACCTTCCTTGACCCCATCTGCGGTTGCCATGCTTGAAGATCCTAGTAGTCGTTATTCTTATGGTTCAATTCCCATTTTTATTGTACTGTCTGAGAATTTAGAGATTACGGAATGATCAGGGCTCAAACATTATATTGCCCAACATGCCCGGAGCACGTTAAAAAATTTCTTTCTCGGCATGTAAAAATCTAGCTCTTGAAGGATGTAAAGTTAAAAGAAAAAAGTAATGCCTTTTATTTCCCAGAAAGAATTTTAATTTTTACTTCTTACTACTCAGAGGCTCTCGCCCTCTACTTTATTTAAAATGGTTCTGTAGGTTGTATCTCTGCCATGTTAATTGTAACATATTGAAGACCCGTTATCTCAGGAACCACTAGAAAGGAGTGACTGAAATTTTCAGAGGTTGTTCTCTACAAACTGCTACACACTTTAACTCCAGGCTTTCTTAAAATTAATTTTAGTTGTCATTGTATGATTTCTATTTCAGGAACCACTAAAAACGTTGTAAAAAATGAAACATAAAAATAAATAAATGGATACCAAAACATCACATTACAAAAATCTTGTGTTAAAGTCTGTAGATACAAGGTACAAGAGACAAACCTGTGGTACAAATTTCAAAGCTGTATATTTTATACACTGCTGGCCACCCAAAATGCAACACCAAGAAGGAAGCATCCGATTGGCCTGAAATTCGCAGCATGCGTCGCCCGCGAGAGGACATGAAAACGATTAGCATTGCAGGGCATATGCAAATAATGTGCGCCCGGCACGCCACCGAGAAGCACTATAAGAAGGGTGCACATAAGGTGGGGTGTAAGTAGTGTAAGTGTGTTGCGCTGCCGGACCTGTGCGTGGGAAGCTTCCTGATGCCTCGTCGCAGAATACGGCAGTCATTCCAGCACGTTCCGGAGTTTGACAGAGGACGAATAGTGGCTTATCGCGACAGCGGTTTATCGTACCTAGACATCGGCGCCCGCGTGGGACGACATCCAGCCACAGTGAGGCCAGTATGGATTCGGTGGGTGCAGGAGGGACGGACAGACCGACGTGAGCGATTGCCGAGCCGCGGCACACCACCGAACGAGAGGACCGGCATGTTGTGCGGCGGGCATTGATGGCTCGCACCGCCACATCATGAACGTTAGCGCAGAAATTAGGGTGTGTTGCGCAACAACCTGTGTCAGCACGTACCGTTCGACGTCGTCTGCAGGAGCGGGGACTTGTCGCACGGCGCCCCTTGCTCCGATTACCATTGACGTTACACCACCGGCGAGTGCAGCGGCAGTGGGCCGTTGAACGCCGCACCTGGACTACGGAAAATGGCCCGACATTGTCTTCTCCGATGAATCCCACTTCTGCCTGCAACACCACGATGGTCGGATCCGCGTGTGGCGGCACCACCGCGAGAGACTGTATGACGCCTGCATTATGCATCGCCATACCGGTCCGTCGCCTTGCGTTATAGTTTGGGGCGCAATTGGATATGACACCCGCACCCCTCTGCCCCTCTGGTACACATCGCCGGTACACTCAACATCCACCACTACATCTCCGACGTTTTGGAGCCTGTAAACCTCCCTTACCTGCAGGACCTGCCAGCGGCCACGTTTCAACAGGACAATGCGCGCCCGCACGTGGCACGCATCGTGCAACAATTCTTTACAGCCCACCAGGTGTCACTGCTTCCGTGGTCCGCCTGTCCTCCCGATATGTTGTCCATCGAACACGTCTGGTCGCTGATCGGCAACCGAGTGGCCCGGCAAGCACCACCCGCGGCTACGCCTCATGAACTGGGGCAACGTGTGGAAGTAGCTTGGACCGACATACCCCAAGCCCACATCCAAAGCCTCTTTTGTTCGATGCCGCGGCGTGTAGCGGCCGTTATTGCCAGCCATGGTGGCCACACGAACTATTGATGTCTGCGTGTTCCGCAAGTCGCACGGGCCTGTAAGCTCAATCGTTTCATCTTTGTATCTGTTGTTATGTGTCCAGTAAATCTGGCTTTGCTATCTCGTGTCCTTCTTGGTGTTGCATTGGGTGGCCAGCAGTGTAGTTTCTGAGATCACGGGTCATTAATGTTCAAAAATACAACTCTCGGAAATATGCAATTGAACTTTATTGAGCTAACGCTTACCATACAACAGTAGATTCCGTGCATTCCAGCACCATAGGAGGGGTTATCTGGTCCCTCTTCTTCACGAAACGCCTGTTAAAGCTTCCTCTTGGCACTTGCACCCTGTTGTCTCACTTTTTTATGGAGTGTGGACAACATACGCTCACCCCTTCTCACCCCTTCTCACCCGCAGACTATCGAGCTCCGCCGGAACTGATTCCGTATTGTTGCTGACAATGATCCCAAACTGTTGCAAAACCATGCATCTAGATATATAATTTAGCAAATAAAACATTAATGAACGAACGCAACTAACCTCTGACTACGCCAACACAAAGACACTACAGTTCGTGTGACTGCCACTAATGAAATCTATCAGTTGTTGCCACGAAGCTCATGCTTTTATTCCCTTGCAGCAGGATTGCCAACTTGAAACAAGAAACTTCTGTCCTTAGAACTATGGAATCTGTAGTACTATAAAAAATACGGTATAGCGTGAAATCAAATACCAAATGAGGGCAAGGCGCGAAAAACCTCCCTCCTGACATGTACTCACATTTATGGCCATAACTTTTGTTCTATCAGTAGCATAACAACTGAGGTGTTAAATTAAAGCCAATGATTCATGCAATGGAAATACACAAAAATCGATTTTTGTGCCCATATTAACCTACCGAACCCCCTTAACCACTTAAGATCCCAAAGAAAATAAAAAAAAACTGGTAAAAAAACACTATTGTTTTTTGCAAGGTACAAGTAGCTCGATTCCAAACAATGAACGTACGTGAAACGAAATATGACGAACATCGTTCTGGTAGTTATAAAACAAAAGACGAAAGCTCCAGTACACATCGTTTGGAACGAAATGAAAGGACAATTATTTCAAAAGTCGATATTTGTGTGATATATGCAAAAACATGGCACCCCACCTCACATCAGTGGGCCCGTAATATTACGGATCTCGATTTTCTTGCACTGTCATTCGTTAACGTAATATTGCCAAGTGGTTAATAAAGTAAATGAGGGTGTGGTTTGAGAAATTAAAGAGCAAAACGGATGACCTTGAACACTAAATTGCTCATAATATGATTGTTTGAGATCTCAAAGGAAAGCTCATGTAATAAGCTTTCAAATGGGCCCAATATGGGCTCTGTTGACGAATTTCGTCCACAGTTATTGTCATTTGTGGTAGGTATGGTAGATCCAAAAATGCCGTTTCTGTAAATTTTAAAGTTCTAGAACTATGGAAGTATTTATTCGATGTAGGAAGCTGAAATTTCGCACTAATTAATTTCTTTGCAAAGACTGCACGTTCGCCAAGCTTCATGAAAATGGTTCAGGTCAAAAATGCTACTTTTTGTGCGTATTTGACATGGAATGTGTGAAAGCACAAGTTTGTTCGTGACGGAGATCGGATCCGCGAACCCCTCACTCCGGAGTAAGCTGCTCTTTCAACTACGCTACACGGACAGAATGTATCGCTGCAGATTTGTAATCTTGACACGTGCTTTAACATCTGTAGTACGTCACATCATCTTCCTCTCAATTTTTGTTTGAAGCGAAGAACGAATTTTCATTCTTTCTAGACGATGTGCGGAACAAATATCAGACATTTTTCGAAGAACCCAAAGTGCAGTGCATCCATTGCCAATGTGAAAACACAAGTTTGTCCGCACCCGCTCACTCCGGAGTAAGTTGATCTCCCAAATAAACTACACGGACGGAATGCATCACTGAAGATTTGTCTTCTTAACACGTGCTTTGCCTCTGTAGTATGTCACAAATGACTTATAGGCGAGATCATACACCGATGAATCATTACATTATGACCACCCCCAGCTTAAAGAAATGAGCGCGCTTGGATACCGAAAGGTGGCGCAGGTGAAGTTCACGGAGCAGTATATATACAACCCGAGGACCGGCTTTCGGTTAGTAAAGTGTTCGGAGTCAGAATGGGAAAAGCTGCCGATCTATCGGAGTTTGATAAAGGTCAAATAGTGATGGCACGGCGCCTTGGAACTACGGTCTCGGAAACGGCGCGGCTTTGCGGGTTGTTCTCGTGCCGCTGTAGTGAGTACGTACCAAAAGTGGCGCACAGATGGCCAAATGACAAACTGTCGTCCATCCGTGTATCGTCCGCAGCTCATTGATGGCAGTGGGGAGCGGAGACTGACGCTCATTGTTCACAGCGACCGCACGGCCACAGTGCGACAAATCACCCGCAGCTACAACAGTGGTGATTGGGGCAATGTGTAGTAGCACACAGTTCATCGCGGCCTTGTGCGCATTGGCCTGCGTGGCCGAAGACCCAGCACGGTCCCCATGCTCACTGCACGTCATCGCCATCAACGCATGGAATTGGCCCAAGATCATCGGGATTGGACCGTCGACGATTGGAAGAAAGTGACCTGGTGACGAATCAAGATTCCTGGTGCATCACGTAGAGGGCCGAGCGCAGATACGCCGGTTACCAACGGAGTCTATGGCACCTGGATGCGCTGTTGGGCGGAAATAGGCAGAATGCGGCGGCGTTGTGCTGTGGGCGATGTTTTCTTGGGACACTTTAGGCCCCATTATCCTAATAGCGCAATCCCTGACAGCTGTCAGACATCTGAACATCGTTGCGGGCCAAGTTCACCCATTCATGGAAATTGTGTTCCCTGCTGATGATGGCGATTACCAACAGGATAATGCGGCATGCCACACTGCCAGAATCGTCAAGGAGTGGTTCGAAGAACATGCTGGTGACTTCCTGGCCTCCAAATTCACCTGATATGAACCCAATCGAACATCTGTGGTTCGACTTGGAAAAGCAGTTTCGCACTAAATCACCACCACTCCGAAGCGTATGGAACTGGAGGTTCTGCTGTTGACATTATGGTACCAGATACCCCAGGATACCTATCGCCACCTCATCGAATCGATGCCTCGCCGAGTGGCCGCTGTTTTGCGGGCTGAAGGAGGTCCTACAGCTTACTACGTAGGTGGTCATAATGTAATGACTCATCGGTGTATATCTTTGCTGGATGTAATTCATGAAATGTAGTGAGATATAGGTGAGTTCAAATTTCATTGCTAGGGGTAATTTATAAAATGCTGTAAAAGTACTTCATTTCTTATAGTGTTTCTGAAACGTTTGAAAAAGTTTACAGTGTGTGCAAAGATGTGTGTTTGTATATTTTGGCATGTAAAGTTTGGCTGGGGCATGTATTATTTTGGACAACATGCCCTACTGGGCACGTTACAACTTCAAAAAAATTCTGTTTTGGTAAATATACATCTTTTTGCTAACACAAAGGACGGATATATCCGCCTAAAGCAAAAAGCTGATATTGAATTTTTGAAAACGGAAGGCTGCAAGACGATAAATATCCATATGCGGCTGCAAATGGTTTATGGAAAATTGGCAGTCATCATCAGCAATATCAGAAGACGGGTGAAGATGTTTCAAACAGGAGAAACACATCAGTGGTCGACAAAAATGGAGTGGAAGGCTTTCAACAGCAGCCATCGACAAAAACCAAAGGCAAATTGATGAACTCACTCTGGTTAATCGATGTGAAACGATTCTGAAGATCTGTGATGCATGTCATTGTGGTCATAGTTCTGTGGAAATAATGATTCATAACCTGGATATCGGAACGTTTGTGCAAAGTGGGTTCTATGCCAATTAACTCAGGATCATCGAGACTAAAGGGTCGAAGAGTGCACAGATCTATTAGGGATGTTGGAGGCTAACCAGGACGCATTTCTTTTCGATATGGTTAGAGGAGATGAAATCTGCGCATTTCTTTCCAATATGGTTAACCCTTGTGACGTACTATAGAGGTGGAAACATGTGTCAATACGACAAATCTGCAGCGAGACATTCTGTCTGCGTAGTTCACTTGGGAGAGGGACTTACTGCGGCGTGCAGGACGGTCACATTTGTTTGAGCTCCTGAGTTAAGACTAGATTGTTTGTTGATTTTGAGTTTTCGTATGTTTCTTGCTAGCGTGAGTTGTACGTTGCTTGTTTTGTTTCCTTTCCTCACTAGCTGTGAGGCTGGTTGCCAGGAGTGCACCTTTAGCTTCTTTATTTGTTTTTGTTGAGTGTTGCAAGCTGCAGAACTCCTGCTTTACACGGTTGTAGCCAAGCTGGCTACTGCCAATGTTCCTTTAAGCGCTACGTCTCAAGCTGAGCTTTCTACTGCATGTACCGTGTCTTCGTCTTCGACGGCTTCTACTACCACCATGGCTGGAGTTCTGTCACACAGTAATGCCACGTCCACCCAAGTGTCGACAGCCGAATCGAATATTCTCAGTGTCTCACGTTCTTATGCCCATACTTTGGGCAGTGCTTCCACGACCGCCACTACTTCGTCGCAACCAGCCTTTGCTCCAATTGATTCTGTTCTGAGGATTACGTTACCACCAGATAGTCCACAAGGTAAAGAACTTTCTTCTGCTCTCTTATTAAGTGTGTTCATACCTTCTTTGCGTGACACCCCCTCCCCCTTTATTTGGATGCGGTTTCCCAAGTCGTTCCAGGTGAGGGTATTGTATCTATCATCCGCTTGAGAGGGGTGCTGTAGTGCATTTTACACACCAAAAAGCTGTGGACAAGGTCCTCGCTTTCGGCATTGATATTGGAGCTATTCATTTACAACCTATTGCTGCCTCTCCAAGACCAGTTACAGTCACCTTCTCCCCGGTCCCGACTGCAGTTCCTGATACTTTATTACTGAATGCACTTACCACCCTTGGTCGAATTGTGGGGACAACGAAGTATTTGCCAGCTGCTGCCAGAGACTCTACCCTGAAACATGTTCAGGGTGGACGTCGGCAATATCGAGTCATATTTCCGACCCCACAGGCTTTTGTCAATCGCCCGACCACTCTTGAACTCGTCACTGAGGCTCGCACCTATATTTTCCAGCTTTTCGCTGGTGTACAATGCTTCCGATGTAAGGGTGAGGGTCACCTTGCTTCAGCGTGCCCTCACAATACTTTAGGTGCTGGAACCAGTTCCTCAACTGCTGTTTATCCTGAATCTCCGGCCTCCGCCCAAGCGGCTGACGTGCCGGCCTCTTCACTGCAAGACACTATATCTCTACCACAACCTATTCCTGTGACTCTTCCCCCGGTTATCGGCTCTCTTCCAACTATCAATGTTCCGCCTGTTCTGATGCCTACTGCTGTGGATCCTGTTCAGTATCCTTCGATTCAGCAGTCTCTGGAGATTTCTGCCCCTAAGTCACAACGCAACAAGCGGCTCAGCTCACCTGCGGTGTCTACTCATTCTTCCCGGTCTTCTGAGCGTCTTCGCTCCAAGAAGCCGGCTAGTTATAAGTCAGGATTACCGAGTCCGTGTGTTCACCACTCTCCGTTGTCAACTGAAAATCGCTATGCGTGCCTTCAGGATGACGACGTCATGGACGTTGTTACCTTGGACACTACCGATCCTCAGTTGGCTGATTCGGATGATGAAACCTCAACCCCTTCTCTGGTGCAAATTCGCTCAATGTTCGGTGAATTGGAAGTTCCTATGGCGCCTCTAACTTTCCTTGATCTTCTCTCCCTGGTTACTAAACCTCGGCGAGCGAAGCTTATCACTTTGCCGTGCATTAAATCTAAGATGTCTAAGCTTCCTGAAATGATTGCTCAATTGGTCCAACTTCACCAACTTTTGACTAATGTTATGTTGCCAGATGGGACGGAGCTTTACGCTCGCCGTCTGGATTATTTAATTTGTATTCTAAAGGCAGAGCTGGAGGGATGGTTGCAGCCCCCGGTGATGTCTGCACTACAGGTGATTAGCTTTAATTGTCGAGGCTTGGCGTCTTCCGCTGCGAATGCGTTGGTTTTCGAGGACGTTCGGTGTCTGGGAGCGCATATCGTTCTGCTCCAGGAGACGAACTGTACCTCGGAGACCACGTATTCTCGCTGGAGGCGCTGGTCCTATGTATTTTTCCACAACTACCGAGCCCGTCTTGGCTCTGGTACGGCAATAGCGTTTCATTCTAATTTTTATACTCAAATTTCCGATATTGTTGAGTTGCAGAGTCTGTGGGCTCCTTTCAATGCATTTCTTTTACTTATTGTTCCTACCGTATTCATCTTGTTAATGTTCATGTTCCACAATCTACTGCTGATGCTGATGCTCTTATCCAGCATCTCACCTCCATTCTTTCTCTCTTTCCGTCCTCTGATGTTGTCCTAGTGGCCGGTGACTTTAACTGCACTATTCAACCTGGTTTTAATCGTGATGGCTCTTCTGAGAGTCGTCTCGATCTCTCCTCTCAACTTTCTCATCTTATTTCTAATTTTGGTCTTCTGGATGCCTTTCGTTTTCTATACCCCCAAGCTCGTGTTTTTTCATGGTTTCCCCCTGCCGCTTCAAGTTGTGTTGCAGCTCGTCTTGATCGCTTTTACGTATCAAGTTTTCTTCGTTCCTCTCTTGTTGAAGTTACTCATCATCGACGCTTCTAGCGCTTGCAAAGCTTTCCTTTACCCAGTGTCAGGGACGCTTCTAACACGTGCAAAGCTTTCCTTTACCCAGTGTCAGCGACGCTTCTAGCGCGTGCAAAGCTTTCCTTTACCCAGTGTCAGGGACGCGTCTAACACGTGCAAAGCTTTCCTTTACCCAGTGTCAGGGACGCTTCTAACACGTGCAAAGCTTTCCTTTACCCAGTGTCAGCGACGCTTCTAGCGCGTGCAAAGCTTTCCTTTACCCAGTGTTAGCGACGCGTCCATGACACTGAGCTGGAGAATCGTTTGCATGGGCGAGACGCGTCGCTGAGACTGGGTAAAGTGAAGCTTTGCACGTGCTAGACGCGTCACTGACACTCAAAGGGTTAATAGAGATGAAAACTGCTCATTTCTTTATGAGTCAGTTTAGTCAATAGCACAGAGTATGGAATGGCGGCGTTAAACTTCGCGTAGGTCTAAATCGTTCAAACCACAAAGTTCAACAAAAACTGTGATGATGACCATTTCTGGGATGTCAGGAACATCACTCTTGTTGGCGTTCTTGAACAAGAAAGATGAGAAAAGCCATGACTGTTTGTTCTGTTTTCTCGCACCATGACAACACCCAACCTACCGCCTCACTTGAAAGATCTCTGGCCATTGCAAAAGTGAGAGGAAGAGTAACCCCACATCCGCCATATATCCCTGATTTGGCCCAGAATAAAATAGCAACGTTTATTCACAATTAAATGTTTATTTAACGTTTACTATAGTTTCACAGAGCGTTTGGCTCGGTTTCATCAGGACAAACAGCTTCATCAAGACCATTTTAACGTCTTCTATAGTTTCGCAGAGTGTTTGGCTAGCTTCACCAGGACAATTCTTACGTCTACTATAGTTTCGCTCTGCGAAACTATAGTAGACGTTAAATAAACATTCAATCGTGAATAAAAGTTGCTGTTTTATTCTATCTCAACATCACAAGTTTCGTAGTCATAAAATATATACAGGGTTACAAGGAAAGTCCTTGATCAGGCCAATATCTCACGAAGTATGGCAGTTAGCGATTTACTTCATGTGCAGTTGTATAGGAAGCCCACTATGGCGAACACAATAACACCACGAGGGACCCCTAGACCCACTTTTAGGGGGTGAGGGGGTTATCTCGCCCCATTTTTGCAGATTGGGCGAAAAAGTCAATTACAAACTTGTTCAGAGAGCTAAAAATAGTACATAAATGGTTTTGTCCCATAACAAAAGATGGAAGGGGACTGAGAATGTGGCCCCAAGAAAATCAAAACATTAATAAGCAACAACCGAGTATTTAGACAAAGCTACAAGATGTGAATGCATAATACTATAGAGATTTTATTAGTTTAGAAAATACAATTTACATGTTTGCGTATCTTGATACGTGTGCACTCCTATGTGGTGGTGCTCGGTCGTGCTGGTATCACATGTTCAATAAAAGTTGCAATGATACACTGTCCAAGAAATCCGTTACATCCGTTTAAAGGAGATGTAAATATCGTTCACCATTCAGAGTTACATTGTAAAAAAAGGTCTTGCAAGCTGGTTCCCCCAAATGCCACACCAAACGTCGGTGAACCACCTCACTTAATGGTGTGTGTCTCTCGCCCAATAAGGATTTTCCTGTGCCTAGTAGTGTACATTATGCGTATCCACAACGCCATCTCGTGTGAAGCGTGACTCATATGTGCATAAAACGTTTGATAGAAACTCTGGGTCCTCTTCTAAAGCATTCAACATGACACTACAAAAATCAAGTCTTTTCTCTGCATCTCCAGGCCACAGTGCCTACTGCGAATGAAACGAATATGGATGCATACGCTCTTGGCTTAATCCACTTTCCCGGGCAACTTCATTTGCACTGCTGTGGGGATGTGCAAATACTTATGCTAGAATATCCGTGTAGTCCCGTTTTGGTCTGCCTGCACGTGAGTGGTGGCAGATACTACCCGGACACAGCGAATCAGATAACTTTCTGCTTTCTTCGCATTTGGAGAGTTTCCTTCCATCTTTTGTTATGGGACAAAAACATTTATGTACTCTTTTTGCTTCACTGAACAAGTGTCACGTACCAGGAGATGTGACGTACCTGCCAGCAGGATGCACATGACATAAAGGCAGATAGGAATCAGAGCAAATGTCCGCGTAGCTTAATTGGTAGAGCAACTTATTCCGGAATGAGTGGACCCGGGTTCGAACCCCGGGGTAGACCGAAAATGACGGAGAAATTCACTTCGTTATAATGGCGCCCGAACTATCCGGATGACCCGACCGTTCAAAATCTCGCATTGGTGTGATGTTATTTCCACACCGCGAGATAGGAAAAATATGAGCAGCACTTCGAAAGAAAAAAAAAGAAAAATAAGGGGGAGATGATGTCACGTACCAGGAGATGTGACGTACCTGCCAGCAGGACGCACATGACATAAAGGCAGATAGGAATCAGAATAAAACGTCAGCGTAGCTTAATTGGTAGAGCAACTTATTCCGGAATGAGGGGACCCGGGTTCGAATCCTGGCGCGGATAAAAATGACGGAGAAATTTACTTCGTTATACAAGTTTGTAACTGACTTTTTTGTAGTATTTACAAAGGGGGGCGCAATGGCCCCCCTCACCCCTCAAAAAAGGAGGCGAGGGGTTCCCTCGTATTGTTATTGTGTGCGCCATCGGGGGGTTTCCTATACAACTGCACAAGAAGTAAATCGCTAACTGCTATAGTTCGTGAGATATTCGCGTGATGAAGGGCTTTCCTTGTAACACTGTATAAGCAAGACCTATTTGGAATCATAACAGGAACGTCGCCATGGGGATGCGAGGGCGGCCTGCAACCCACACTGCCGCCCACCCATTTCAAAATATGCCATTTTTCAATTATTTTTAACCTCAAATACTGTATATGTAGAAATAATGAGTCTCGCGTTTCCCCCGGGTGAGTGCGTTGTTTACTTTTCCGATAGATTGCGCAGCGGAACCCCCCCCCCCCAGTTCTCTACTCTTTCAAATCCTTAGCTTACGCTTTCTCTCACGTTGTGTTGGTGGATAGGAATTCACTCGGGGAGGCCATTACTAATTGCTCTGCTGTTTATCTATGAATGAAATACGGGATTACAACCATTGTACAATACAAATTTGGAAGATGTGAATCCGTTTATTGGTGTAAATATGACATGGATGTTAAATCAGATAATATCCGAAAACTTAAAAATTTCGTCGTCTTCGAGCGGGAATCGAACTCGCGTCGCTCAGATAGCGCACAGTATGCTAACCATTACACCACCCAGAACGACCAGGTTTAAAGAACGACCATCTTCAAGTACACCAATAAACGGATTCACATCTTCCAAATTTGTATTGTACAATGGTGTATTCCCGTATTTCATTCATTGATATTTTGCGCCTGCGGGAAATCATGGGAATGAATAACAAGTTAGTAAAAGCCGCCCCGGTGGCGCAGTGGTCTAAGGCGCTGGCCTCTGATCATTCGTCCGTAAGGGGTCCGGGTTCGAATCCCGGTCGGGAATGGATGTCGTGTTTGTCTTACGGCACTGGCTCTCTCCCTTCCCTGGAACCAGTGACCCTAAATTAGGGACGGGCGACTGCTTATAGCCCATTGAGTTGCTCACGGTGGTCGTTAAACCTCCAATCAAAAAAAAAGTTAGTAAAATCATGCGATGCATTGATTATGATACGCTTTCCAACATACCAGAAATCATTACTCAATTTATGAGGATAACGGCTGTGGAATAAATCTCGACCCTGTGCCCTGACCTTTGACCCCATTTCTATTATTTTCAACAGAACCGGTTAAGTACACTGATGTTCAAAATTAAGAGAATTTGCACATTTTGTCGAATTTCTGAAAAACTAATGGACACATTTTAATGAAATTCGGTATAGATACACATTTATATAAGAGACAAAATTATACCATACAACAGTCATGGTATACGCACTCATGATCGTCAGTAAGGCTCATCAGCGCAGGAATGTCCAAAATCCACGTTGCAAGATCGAACATAAAATGGCTGGCCAACCCATTCGGCGAATGTCCTCACTTTCAAGAAAATCGTCGATCAGGTGAGCCCTATGTGGACGAGCGTTTTCGTCCATAAAAAGAAACCGAGGGCCAACTGCGCCCCTGAAAAGTCGAACATAGGGCTGTAAGATCTCATACCTATACCTCTCAGCAGTCAGGGAGCCTCTGTCAAACACATGGAGAGGTGTACGGCCGTCCAACATGATGCCTGCCCAGACCATGACACCTCCACTGCCATAGCGGTCCCTTTCTCGGATGTTGGAGGAAAGGTATAGGGTCCCAGGTTCTCTCCAGATAAAGGTACGTCGAGAATCAGTCTCCAGGCTGAATCGCGACTCATCTGTGAAGAGAACGTTACCCCACTGAAGTCTGGTCCTAGGCGGCTGATGCTGTCTGCACCATGCTAAACGCGCTCTTTTGTGTGCTGAAGTGAGCGGGACGCAAACAGCGGGTCTTCTGGCAAAAAGCCCTCTCTCCTGAAGCCTTCGGGAAACAGTAACCCTTGAAACTCGGGTTCCAGTGGCGACAAGCAGCTCACGAGATAGTTGTGCAGCTGTAGCAGTCCTGTGGCGCCTCGCTGAAAGTGCCAAATCACGATCTTCATTGGCCGTCGTGGCTCTTGGAAAACCTTGCCCAGGGCTTCTCGATATGGATTCGCTGTCCTTAAACTGTTACAACAAATTGCAGACGACACTGGGCGTTATACTGAGCTCTGCAGCAACCTGCACTTGCGATTGCCTTGCCTCCAATCTACCGACGATTCTCCACTTCATTCCGTCACCAATACAATACGTTCGTGGCAACTCATTTTACCTGATTGCTTATGAAATTGAACCAACTCCTGCAAGAAACACAACGAATGCCGCCGAGGAGTACGAGCGAACTAATAGCCGAAAAAGCCTCGTGTGCTTTTCATGCCCTCCTCTGTCACAGCTCTTCCCACACGCACGTGTACGCTTACGCATTCGACACTGCAAATTTGCATTCTTATTCGGCGGCATAATTTGTACCTTTGGTTCCGTACTTTTTGTGAAAATCGACAAAATGTGCAAATTCTCTTAATTTTGAACACCAGTGTAGGGGCCTATATCTCCGGAACAACATGATAAAGTTTTGTCTCAATCGAAGCATTTATACATAAGTTATAACGCATAACGGCGATGGAATGAATCCCACTCCTATGTCCTGGCCTTTGACCCCGTTTCGCCCATTTTCAACAGGGTTGGTCCCCTACTACATACTGAAATTTCATCGAAATCGAACCATTTTTATCGAGTTATCGTACAGACGGGCGGGCAGACACACAGACGGACAAAGCTGGAGCATATACGCTTCTTCAACTTACGGTTGGAAAGCGTAAAAATCCTCCAGATTCGCTATATATGAATGCCGGTTGCTTCGACTGGCGAATCCTGTAATGGTTATATTCAAATTAATCTGAAACTTTAAACTTAGTCGTTCTGGGTAGTCTAGTGGTTAGCATACTCGGACGCTATCCGGGAGACGCGGATTCGATTCCCGCTCCAGGACGAAGAAATTTCCAAGTTTTCGGATATTATCTGACTTAACATCCATGTCATATTTACATCAATAAACGGATTCACATCTTCCAAATTTGTATTGCTCTGCTGTTTGTTTGTGCTTCTAAGTATGAGATTCCAACACGGGAAGTGGAGTCTAAAGCTATTCCAGTGTTCTTAAGACTTCTGAGGGAGCAGGACGTGGCTGACTACCGCTTTGGAAGAGATGAGTGTAGGACAAGGCTGCTGGCTTGAAGGAAATGAGTTAAGGAGGGGAATGGAATTGTCTGCATGTCTTTATTTCCCCTCAACACTAATCCATGAAAACATTGGCTTTCATACCCTTCTCCTAGGCATGAAATCGTAGTTTAATCAGTACTTGGTGCTGGTGGCAGAGTGCCATGTTTGTTACACAGGTATGTAACTATTCAGATTGTACAAATTTTATTACAAATGGACGGACTGAACATTAAAAAAAGGAAGATTCAAAGCGATGGTTTTTTTTGTATCCCCAAAAGTGCAAAAACATGAAGACAATTCCCAAATTAATAAATACACTCATTGTCATAAAAACCCGCGCACCAAGAAATACAAGTGCGATTAATACGAAACTCGGCGTATATGTACGGGGAGGGCAGAGATGCAAATGATTAAAGTTTCGTGCGATTCCGCATGCCCGCGCGTCCAAGACCGGCGCTGCAATAGCAATCCTTGGAGCTTATAAGGTGCCGTGCAGGGGACTCAACATTCGTGCCGAAGTGCACGGTCAGAGTCAGGTGAGATCCCTGCGCGATAGACATGCCGAGGAGCCGCTGTAGATGTGCGTACAGGCAACTGATGGAGTTTAAACCATGCCGTATCGTCGGGATAAGAGAGGCAGGGTGGCAGGCGATCGTGTTGAAGGCAATGGACACGGGAAGGAACCCAGACACGGCGGACTGGTTCTGGACGACCCAGACACACCATCAGCAGAGAGGTCAGTGGGATCGTGAGAGCGGCACGCACACATGCAACGACGTCCTTGTCCAATATCCAGAGACATGTGGCGGCTGTGCAAAGGACTCCCGTGTCCGTCAGAACCATTTCCAGACGTCTGGTAGAGGCGAATCTGCACTCTCGACGGCACTTACGTTTTCTGCTATTAACACCTGACCATCGTCGGCGTCGATTGCAGTGGTGTCAGCAGCGAGCAACGTAAAAGGCTACGAACTGGCGACGTATAGTGTTCAGAGAAAAGTCCCGCTTCTGTATGGAAGTGGACGACCACCGTGTCAGAGTGTGGAGGACCGCAGGTGAGCGCTACAACCCCAACCTCACTGTACAGCGGCACACTTCCCGAACAGCAGGCGTGATGGTCTGAGGGGGCCATCGCGTATGACAGCCGGACTTCCCTCGCAGTGATCGGAGGGATGTCGACAGCCCAGCGCTACGTACAGGAGATCTCGCGGCCCCATGTGCTTCCTCTCCTGGATGGGCGGCCCGGAGTCATTTTTCAACAAGATACCGCCCGTCCGCATATGGCTCGGGTTTCCCAGGACTGACTACGTCATGCTTCGACGCTTTCATGGCCTATCAAATGATCATATGTAGAAGATTTTAGGAAGATGGTGTCTGACCCCGGTCTTAAACAACCCTTAGAAATAGGAAGCTAGGAGATTTGGGCTAGAGTGCCAGATAGGAAAGTGACACGGAAGCGAAGTAGAAAAGGGAAGGAAGACGCCTTCATTTATTACCGGGGGGGGACAGTACCCGGGGTCCGACGGCTTAACGTGCCCATCCGACGCACGGCGGATATTTAGTGGATTGAGCGTTCGTACCTGCCTAGGATCGAACCTGAGGTCCTTTCCGTGGCAGTCATGAACGGTGCCCACTAGGCTGCCCGCGGCCCCCGTGGCCTGCCAGATCGCCTGATCTCTCGCCTATCGAGCACGCGTGGGACCAGATGGGACGCCAGCGTTCTCCATGTCCCAGTGTTCGGGATTTAGAGCGTCAGTTGAAGAAGTGTGGGCCAATCTGTCTCAGGATAACATACGGCGTCTCTTTGACTCCATGCCGGACCGTATCACTGCATGTGTCCGAGCACGAGGCGCACCGACGCGGTACTAAGGCTGAGCCGAATGCGTACCGTATTTCAGCGGGAAATCGTCCTGCTGCTGTGATATTGTAATCACTTCTGTCCTTGGTATGTACCATCTCACTACTAAAACCTCATTTCAATCCGACGCCTTCTTGATGGTGCACGGATTTTTATGACAATGAGTGTACGTATCCGGGGGAGCTGACGGGGCGGGGGATTGCACAAATATCTTTGCAGCCTGCAGTAGAAATGATTCAAAATTCTTTGTTGCAGGGTTTCGTAAGTAAAATTGCTGTCAATCTTGCTCCAAGCAAAAATAATGTTCGCCCACCATGATTTCAAAGTCTAGCGGTGTCCCTGAATCGTAAAGCATGGGCCATTTATTAAGAGAGCAGCGTTCAAACCAGAACTATTGAGCGAGCTGGGTATACAATCCGAATGCGAATTAATCTACTGTACTGTCCACATTAATTAATCAGGTAGGATCGCTGAGCCGTTGAGTAATGCTCTTAGGTTTCGAGATCAAAGCTATTCAGGTGCCCTGGATGAAAATGTAAGGATGCCTTAGTTAAACGGACTGAGCGCTACATAAACCTGCAAATCATATTCGACGCCGCTAAGGAGCTTTTAACTTGAGAAAGAGGTTCTGCCGAGAATAAGTAAAAGTGAGGAAAAGTGGCTGTGTTCCCGACCGGATTTAAGCTGCGGATAACATACTTAGGTACTTCTCTCGAAGTGGAAATAGGGTGTGATGTAACGTAAGAGTAGCGAGAATATTTGGTGTTACTTTAGAACCTCTTAAGATAATCATATTATATTAGAAACGCACTCGAAATCTCGATACATGCTGCTAGTAACACGTGCTCTTAACACAGGCCAGTGATGATCAATTTCAGCAAAGTTGATATATGTATAAACAAGTTGGTAAAACTATGCAATGCATTGATTATGATACGCTTTTTAACATACCAGAAATTATTACTCAAGTTATGAGGATAATGGCTGTGGAATAAATCTCGCTCCTGTGTCCTGACCTTTGACCCCATTTCGATGATATTCAACAGAACCGGTTCAGTACACCTCAAGAATAACATACGAAAGTTTTGTCGCAATAGAAGCAGTTTTACGCAAGTTATGAGAATAATGGCTGTGGAATAAATCTTGCTTTTGTGCAATGACCTTTGACCCCATTTCGTTGAAATTCAACAGAACCGGTTCACTATACCTCCGAAACAACATGATAACGTTTTGTCGCAATCGAAACATTTTTTGGTAAGGTATGATGCACAAGGGCAATGGAATGGATCCCACTCCAGTGTTCTGACCTTTGACCCCATTTCGCCCATTTTCAATAGGGTTCGTCCCTAGTGGCTCCCTACCACATACTAAAATTTCATCGAAATCGAACCATTTTTACGCAAGTTATGACGCATAAGGACAATGGAACAAATCCCGCTCTTATGTCCTGCCTGCGACCTTTGACCCCATTTCGCCCATTTTTAATAGGGTTCGTGCCCAGGTGGTTCCCTACCACATACTAAAATTTCATCGAAATCAAACCATATTTACGCATGTTATGACGCATAAAGGCAATGGATTCCACCTTTATGCCCTGACCTTTGACCCCATTTCGCCCATTTTCAATAGGGTTCGTCCCCAGGTGGTTCCTTACCAAATACTAAAATTTCATCGAAATCGAACCATATTTCTGCATGTTATGACGCATAAAGGCAATGAAATGGATCCCGTTTTTATGTCCTGACCTTTGACCCCATTCCACCCATTTTCAATACGTTTCGTTCCCAGGTGGTTCCTTACCACATACCAAAATTTAATCGAAATCGAACCATTTTTACGCAAGTTATGACGCATAAGGGCAATGGAATAAATCCCGCTCTTATGCCCTGCCTGACCTTTGACCCCAATTTGCCAATTTTCAATAGGTTTCGTGCCCAGGTAGTTTACTACCACGTACTGAAATTTCATCGAAATCGAATCATATTTACGCAAGTTATGACACATAAGGGCAATTGAATGGATCCTGCTCTTATGGAGTGACCTTTGACCCCACTTCACCCATTTTCAATAGGGTTCGTCCCCTGGTGGTCCCCTACCACATACTAAAATTTCATCTAAATCGAACCATTTTTACGTGAGTTATCGTGCCGACGGACGGACGGACGGACGGACAGACGGAAGGAAAAAGTTGGAGCATATACGCTTCTTCAACCTACGGTTGGAAAGCGTAAAATAACACACGATTCTTAAGGCATAAATTATCTCTGTATCAAAGTGCGTAGATTGTAAAAACTTTCGAACTCATGGGTAAACAGCGTTTTGCTCTTCTTCACAGCTAATAAATCCAGAGACAAGGTTTTGTGTTCACACATTTTTTACAAGATTTTTCCTTTTTTAATGTTTTTTTTTTGGGTTCGATTCCCAGTGGCGGCCGATGAGAATTTTCCCTCGACTCACTTATTAACGTGGAAAGAGCGATGATTTCTGTTTGGTGCTGCTGATCCACGTCAAGTGTTTGAATTAATTATCCATTCGCCTCCTAGTTATTTGTTCAGTTGCTGCTTTCCATCTTTGGTGAATCCCCAGCATTGTGCGGTGCTCCATGAAGCAACCTGCCACGTAGTTTGTCGGTTAATCACATGTGAGTCTGGAAACTTCAAGGCCGCTGTGGTGCAGTGGTAGCATGTCCGGCACGTAACTGGAAGACCAGGGTTCGGTTCCAGGTGGTGACCGATGATAATTTTTCCGCGACTCGCTTATTAACGTGGAAAGAGCGATGACTTCTGTTTGGTGTTCCTGACCCACGTCAAGTGTTTGAATTAAAAAATGTTTCTTTAAAAGAAAGTGGCCCTGCTTCCACATTTCTTCTATTTTTTGACAACGTACTGGTATACAACACCCATATTTTGTTCAGCTAAATTTATCTCTGGCCACTCAGATTCTTAACATGGAAGGGACAGGTAGGGCGGCTGTCCCGGGCGCAGCTCAAGGGAAAGCGCAAAAATCACTGCGTCCAATCTGATTAAAATCTGAATTTAGATTTTTGCATCAGTTTCTATTATATACGAGGGGGTGCTAATAGGTCTTTAGCTTGTAAAAAAAACAAGCTACGGGATTTTAAAAAATATTTACTCTACATATTCTCCTCTGAGCTCCACACATGTTCTCCTTTGAGCTAATTCGTTGTTCTAACTTTTTTAACCCATCAAAATTTTTTTTTCGGTTGTCCTGCTAACCACTCGCCCGCAGCTGCTGTGGCCTCTTCAATGCTTGAATTTTTTCGTTTTGTTTGAGGTATTTCTTTAGGTTAGGAAACAGGCAGTAGTCCGAAGAGGCCAAGTCAGGTGAGTTGGCCGGTTGTTTCACAATTTCAGTGAAGATCAGCCAATTTCTGCTCCGCAATGGCTGCTTTGTGAGGAAAGGCATTGTCTTGAAGAAACAAGATCCCTTTCGAAAGCTTGACTCGAACTTTGGAGACCAGTTGCTGCTTCAATTTGTCTAGAAGTGCAACATAATACAATGCTGGCCACCCAAAATGCAACACCAAGTAGGACACGAGATAGCAGAGCCAGATTTACTGGACACATAACAACAGATACAAAGATAAAACGATTGAGCTTACAGGCCCGTGCGACTTGCGGAACAAGCAGACATCAATAGTTCCTGTGGCCTCCATGGCCGGCAATAACCCCCGCTACACGCCGCGGCATCGAACGAAAGAGGCTTTGGATGTGGGCTTAGGGTATGTCGGTCCAGGCTGCTTCCACACGTTGCCACAGTTCATCAGGAGTAGCCGCGGGTGGTGCTTGCCGTGCCACTCGGTTGCCGATCAGCGACCAGACGTGTTCGATGGGCTACATATCGGGAGAACAGGCGGGCCACGGCAGCAGTGACACGTGGTGGGCCGTGAAGAATTGTTGCACGATGCGTGCCACGTGCGGGCGCGCATTGTCCTGTTAAAACGTGGCCGCTGGCAGGTCCTGCAGGTAAGGGAGTACTACAGGCTCCAGAACGTCGGAGATCTAGCGGTGGCTGTTGAATGTACCGGCGATGCATACCAGAGGGGTGCGGGTGTCATATCCAATTGCGACCCAAACCATAACGCCAGGCGACGGACCGGTATGGCGATGCCTAATGCAGGCGTCATACAGTCTCTCGCCGCGGTGCCGCCACACGCGGATCTGACCATCGTGGTGTTGCAGGCAGAAGTGGGATTCGTCGGAGAAGACAATGTCGTGCCATTCCGTAGTCCAGGTGCGGCGTTCAACGGCCCACTGCTGCCGCACTCGCCGGTGGTGTAACGCCAATGGTAATCGGAGCAATGGGCGCCGTGCGACAAGTCCCCGCTCCTGCAGACGACGTCGAATGGTACGTGCTGACACAGGTTGTCGCGCAACACACCCTAATATCTGCACTAACGTTCGTGATGTGGCGGTGCGAACCGTCAATGCCCGCCGCACAACATGCCGGTCCTCTAGTTCGGTGGTGTGCCACGGCTGCGGCAATCGCTCACGTCAGTCCGCCCGCCCCTCCTGCATCCACCGAATCCACACTCGCCTCACTGTGGCTGGATGTCGTCCCACACTGGCGCCAATGTCTCGGTACGATAAAGCGCTGTTGCCATAAGCCACTGTTCGTCCTCTGTCGAACTCCGAAACGTGATGGAATGACTTCCGTATTCTGCGACGAGGCATCAGGCAGCTTCCCACGCACAGGTCTGGCAGCAAAACACACTTCCACTACTTACACCCCGCCTTCTGTGCACCCTTCTTATAGACCTTCTCGATGGCGTGCCAGGCGCACATGATTTGCATATGTCCTGCAATGCTAATCGTTTGCACGTCCTCTCGCGGGCGACGCATGCTGCGAATTTCAGGCCAGTCGGATGCTTTCTTCTTGGTGTTGCATTTTGGGTGGCCAGCAGTGTATTTTACCGTGATTGTTGCATCCTTTTCTAGATAATATACAAGCAAAATTCCATCTTTGTCTCAGAAGACACACACACCAACACCTTGCTTGATGACTTCTGTGTCTTAAACTTCTTTGGACCAGAGATGGAAACGGGTCACGGGTCAACGGGTCGACAATTTCTTGCGGGTCCAACGGGTCGGGTCAAGATGTTCGTGACCCGATTTTGACCCGGTTTTATTTCCGTTTGATTTTTGAAAAGAGAAAAACTTATTCCAAAGAAAAATGCGCGTTGTGGAATTCTGTAGTCGATACTGATGTCCACGGAGTGAATAATGATTTGCCATGCAAAACTATTGTCGTCTCTTTCTTAAAGCAACGAAGATTTCCACCGACCGACGTCAGACACACCGACACCATATAGTAAAAAGATACTTCCTTTGCGTTCTTTTACAGTACGATTGTCCGGAGCAAGGTACAGGCAAACGCCATTCGCCTGCTTCTCAGCTGATTCACTCTCTCCGTGAGAAGTTCACTGTAAGACTAAGAGTTTCTTTTCACATCGCATCTTTTACATTGAGCATTCACAGGTTTTCGATTGATATGCTAACATCCCGTTCCCATGATATGTCATGTCGAAATTAACTCCTTATTTGTTAATATGAATGGATTTAATATTAAGAAGGTTGAGAAAGGCGTCGAGGCCAACAAATACGTGCTTGTTGAAAACCACAAGAGGAAGAGTGAATGCTGGAAATTGTTTCGTCTCATTAAAGAACCGGTGAATAATTCTGTGTTGTTTGGTCTTGCTTGTTGTTTAAAATGTGGAAAGTGTATAATTACAAAGAAAGATGTCGACGGTGTAATAAAAGATTATATGGAACCAAAAATCTAACGGACCATATGAAAATATGCGCACCTCCATAAGCGTGGAAAGAGTGAACAATCTAAATACGTTAAAAAATACATTTGTGTAATCGTAAATAACGATTCCCATTTGTAATACACTCCATAGTCACGGTCATAGTCTGCCATTATATACAACGTAATTTCTTTTCGTGCTGAAATATTGTCGTTCTTACGTTATGTCTAAATCATTAGGTAGGAATACGATGGAGCACTTCCTTAATTGAACCTTTACGGCCAGACGAAACATCAGACAGAAGTCAACTTACTGTAATTGATTCTTTATTCCACCATTATATCAATAGCATAGATATTGCACTTCAAGGTATAACGTAATTCACATAGCCACTTACAACATATCCACCACACACGAGCAACTGTCGTATCGTTGTTTTAATCTATCGTTCTTATCTCATACATTCATACGCCACGTTCACACTGCCCTCAAAAGTGTTGCCAACAGTATTCTCGTGAGAGAGAAGATGTCACATTAAGTTTGGAAGTATAAGCAGAACAAACTCAAATTTACATATGGAAAGAAACAAAAAATTAAAGTTAATTTAGAATATACGTCACAATTACTTCTGAATTACGCAAAACAGTGGCACTAAAATTTAGCAAGTAACCAAATTTCATTATTAAATCTGTTATTAAATACCAAGCAGTTATTTGGAAAAAAATATATATCATTACGTTTATATCTATATATATATAAACTGAGTTTCGAATTTTTAGTTCAAAGCAGATTTGTCCGGGTCAGTTAGGGGTCCGGATCGGGTCCAGTTATGGGACGTCCGGGTCCGATAACTGGACCCGATCCGGACCCCTAACTGACCCAGACAAATCTGGCCCATTTCCAACTCTGCTTTGGACGCGATCATATCGCATTGTGAGGTTGAGTGAAAATGTCGCGGCGGGAGAGAACTGACTTTGAGAAAGGAAAGATTGCTGGGTGTTATATTAGTGGGTTGTCCATAAGAGAAACCGAGAGGCGTTCAAACATAACATACCCAAGTCAACTGTTTTGGATGTACTGAATAAGTGGAAGACGCATGCATGGCGTGCCTGAAGCAGCAACACGCACCTGCAGACCAAAGGAAATCAGTGACAGAGGACGTCAAAGTCTCAGGAGAATCGTTACAAATAATCGACGGAGTACTGCATAAGACCGCAGTGCACAGGTGAGTAAAAATGCTGAAACCTTGGTATGTACACGTACTATTCGCAGATAACTTCATTCCATGGGTTACCGTGGTCTTGCGTCAACTCATAAGCCTTTCATCTCCACACGGAATGCTACTCGTCGTTTAGCATGGTGTAAAGAACATTTATCGTGGACCGTAGATCAATGGAAACGGGTCCCGTGGACTGATGAATCCAGATACACGATCCATCAGTCTGATGGCCGTGGGTGGGAATGGCGACAGCCGGGGGAACGCTATTTACCACAGTGTACTGTTCCTACGGTCAAGTTTGGAGCTGGCAGTGTACTAGTGCGAGGAGTGTTTTTCGTGGTATGGTCCTGGCCTATTGGTTATCGTTGACAAACCTGTCAACCAGCAAGTCTACCTCAATATTCTGGACAATTATGCCCTACCAACTCTGTGGCAATACTGTGAAACCGAGACTTTTTGGTACCAGCAGGATAATGCACCGAGCCATGAAGCAAGGAGTGTTACGGCGTGTAATTTCGTATCGTGTGTGGACTGGCCAGCACAGAGCCCTGATCTTAATCCCATAGAGCATCTATGGGATGAATTAGAGCGCCGGATAAGAAGTTTGGAACCAAGGCCTACTACTAAGCAACAGTTTTCGGCAGCATTACGTACTGAATGGAAGCGCATACCTATCGCTGTGTTCCAAAACCTTGTCTAAAGCATGTCTCGAAGGGTCAGTGCATGCATCAAGGCCAAAGGTGGACCGACACCGTACTAATTTATGTCAATAAATGCTATGTTGTGTTTCTCTTCTAAGTGTCAGGTGACTTTTGTCAGTATAGTGCATATCTCATTGAAGTTTCTTGAATGCAGCCTTGTTACATTACAGCTAACTTAATACGGCCTTCCAACATGAAAGGGTTCTCCACGTCTGGTGTAGTTGAATGATTTCACGGAACTCTGAACTGAAAAGAGGAAAAGCAAAAAGACACAGACAAAGCTGGTTGAATGAGACCAAAGAACTGCAGGAAGGGAACGGATATTAACAGACAGATACGAGAGTCATGCGGATGTGGCTTTTCTCAAACAGTGAAAAGAAACGGGCTTATAAGGAGAAAGAGAATCTGTGAGATGGAGAACAAATTTAACATTACTAAGTTATCACATTCTTGAAATACACTTCTCGACAAGAGAAATGCCACACAATGATGAGATGCACGAAATAAGACAAAACTTATCACATATACCGAAGAGCTGAAGCATTATGACCAGCCCGTCTTTATGCCAATCAAACGACGGCGTGTGTGAAGGTTATGAAACTGTATAAATAACACCTGATACTAATGGCGTGTATTCGAGGCTAGCTAGGCTAGCTGCAAAGCCCAGAGTGTGCACAAATAAAAGTAAATTTTCAACGGTATTAAGGGGCCGTCCATAAAGTACGTCCGAGATTACAGGGGGAGGGGGTTCCTGACAACCAAATGTGACATGGGGGGAGGTATAGTCATTCGGACGTCCAGCGGGGAAAATATAGTGGATAGTATTTCTTCGTTATGTTTTCTCCTTTTTTACGTTTTCCAACCGTAGGTTGAAGAAGCGCATATGCTACAGCTTTGTCCGTCGGTCTTTCTGTCTGTCTGTCCGTCCGTTCGTCTGTCTGTCCGCACGATAACTCCCGTAAAAATGATTCTATTTCGATGAAATTTTAGTATGAGGTACGGGACCCCCTGGGAACAAAACGAATTGTAAATGGACAAAATGGGGTCAAAGGTCAGGACATAGGAGAGGGATCCATTCCAGTGCCCTTATCCGTCATAACTTGCGAAAAATGCTTCGATCTCGATTAAATTTTAGTATGTTGTAGGAGACCACCTAAGGACAAACTTGTGTTTTCACAGTATTCAGAAGAAGAATGGAGTTCGTGTACAACCTCGTAATTACTTGGTATTATGTCAGCCATAGCATGTACCTAAAGTTTAGAAAAAAAGTTACCTGTGTTACTTAACCGAAAGTTAAACTTCTTAATTGTTAAAAAACAGAACTGGGACGGGCGCACGGGGTGTGAGATAGCGCAGGTCTCGGACCCAAGATACGCCACAGCATAATACACTGGCGTGCAAAAATTAAGGACGAGACGGTTTTTCGAATGTAACGTCGTGCAGAAGAGCTCCACATCGACTCGAATCATACCATAACATCCCAAGATGTAAGAATATGGGACAAGTGAGCAAAACCGTCCAAACAAGGATTCGAAAGGATACAAAGGCACTTTACTGAAAAGGTAGCTTCGAGCACAACTGGACAGAAGACAGAAACGTCCATGTGACAGGCGGCTGCCAAGAAAAATCCAGTCTTTAGTTGGGCATATGATCCCCCCTGACTGCGTTGCAGGATTTACAACGTCTGTCCATGCTGAGGACGAGGTTGTCAAGGAGCTGTTGAGGCATCGCGGCCCATTCCTCTTGTAGCGCCAATTACAGCTACCGAATCGTTGCTGGCGGCTGGTGACGTGCAGCCAAGCGTCTCCCGAGAAGGTCCCACACGTGTTCGATTGGATTTAGGTCCGGGGACCTTGCGGGACAATCAATGCGTTGAACATCTTTACTCTCCCACAGCTCTGAGACAGCCACTTTACGATGAGATGTAGCGTTGTCGTCCATGAAGAGGAACTCAGGACCCACAGCACTTCTAAACAGACGCACGTGAGGTAGGAGAACCTCGGTACAATAGTGAACACTAGTGACTGAACCTCCTTGGAAGATGTGGAGGTCAGTACGGCTACCAAGCATGATACCGCCCCAAACGAGAACTCCGCCACCTCCAAACCCGTCCCTTTCGATGATGTTGGAGATGTGATTGCGTGTTCCCTGCTCTCTCCAGATGTGTATACGTCCAGGATCGCTCGTCAGACTAAATCGGCTCTTATCCGTAAAGATAACTCGACCCAATTGCTAATGGGACCAGTTCTTGTGTTCCTGGCACCACAGAAACCACCGTCTCCGATGAGCAGGCGTTAATGGCACACACCGTACTGGTCGTCGTGCAAATAGACCACCTTTGTGCAGCCTCCTGGCTACGGTAAAACGCGATAACGGACGTCCAGTTGTCTGTTGCATGTGCCTTGCGATTTCTCCCGCTGTCTGCCGTCTGTCTCTTCTCGCACATTGCTAATCTCTCGGACAGCTGTTCCTGTCGTTTGAAATGCTCTCCAAGCTCGTGAAACGATGCTGTGAGCGATCTGGAACTCCTCGGCCACACTAGTCACGCTTCGACCTTCTTCCAACTTCCCAATGACGCGACCTCGGGTAAAGTCATCCGGATGTCGTCTACTGGATTGCCTGTTGGCCATATCACACGGTGGAAGCAACTCGACGTCGTTCAAACCGATGTACACCGTGCAATAGCTTTCACCGAATTGCTGAGTGTACACCGCCCGTGTGCTTTATACCCTTCCGACACTCCCCACCCTACGTCATGTTGCATACATGCGCATGCCCTACCGAACCGGACGGACCCTAGCCTATCTCCTGAGTGGTCTTTCAGTCCGTTCTGCCTGCTCGTTCCGCTCTTATGCTAATTTCTCCTCTTCGTCCTTAATTTTTGCACACCAGTGCACTATGCTCTGTTAATCAGTGTTATTCTTGTTCTTCACATGGGAAAGGCAACGGACTTAAGCCAGTTTGACAAAAGCCAAATTGTAATGGCCAGACTCCTGGGTCAAAGCATTTCCAAGACGGCAAGTTTTGTCGGGTGCTCACGGTTAGCCATGGTGAGTACCTTCAAAAAGTGGTACGAGGAGAAAAAACCCACGAACATCCGGCAAGGGGTGGGCCAACAACTGCTCATCGATTCTAAAGGTGAGCGAAGGCTATTCCGTCTGGTACGAGCCAACAGAAAAGGTACCGTGGCGCAACTCGCTGATACCACTGAACAACAAAAATGAACTTTTTGTTCGCTGGTTTATGACCATTCATCTGAGAAGGGTCCCGATTCGAATCCCGGTGAAGGCCGCCCCGGTAGCGCAATGGTCTAAGCGATGGCTTCTGATCATTCGTCCGAATGGGGATCGTGTTCGAACCTCGGTGAGACATGGATGTTGTTTTTGTCTTAAGGTACTGACTCTCTCCTTTCACTGGAACTGGCCGTAAATTAGGGACGGGCGACTGCTGATAGCCCATTTAGTTGCTCACAGTGGTCGTTAAACCTCTAATAAAAAAACCTTTTTGTTTGTTACAAAGTCAGAATATGCCGAATCTTACAGTATTTGTCATGCTGATTACAAATCTGCTCGCTAAATTGTGCTATAGGGCATAGTTCTCGAGTAAACTGTTGTTTCAGTGTACAATAAGCCTTCATTTTGGCATTATTTCGCTACGAGCAATTAATTACACTTACCTTAAAAAAAGTTGTTTTAGATTTTCTTCTGTACTTTGGTTGTACTACATCCCTTTTTAAAGTCCAATAGTAATCAGCTAGCATTTCAGAGCTCCATTTTCCTGTATAACGGTTTTTTTGTCATGTTCCTTCCAGACATCTTTTGGAATTAATGAAAATACCTTCTTCGCTTCGAAAAATGTGTGATGTTCTTTCCACACATCGTCTGGAACTAATGAGAATTTCATTTTCGCTTCGAAAAATGTGTGATGTTCTTTCCACACATCGTCTGGAACTAATGAGAATTCCTTCTTCGCTTCGAAAATTGTGTGATGCTTCTTCCACACATCGCCGGGAATTGGTGAGAATTCCTTCTTCTATAGTGAGCTCCTTCAAGCATGGTTTGTCGGCTCACCCGGAAATCTATGACTCCGTGCCCGCCCTTTCTCAAGGGGCGGATATACGTGACGCACCTTATCACAGATGGCGCACACGATACAAAAGTCACGTTAAATTTAAGCATGTTCCTACATTTGTATAGTTTAACATCCCTTAAATTCAATTTCTTACCTGCAACCATTATTTCAGTAAACACACCAATATTGTTTCCTATATGCATTGTGACGTACCTACTACAGAGGTGACCTACATGTCGAGACAGGAAGTAGGAGTAAAAGCTCTTGTCGGTGTAGCTCACTTGGGAAAGCATTCGGCTCCGGAGCAGAAGGATGCGATTTTAAATCCGCCACCGGCAAATTTGGGTTTCACAAGATG
The DNA here is from genome assembly GCA_039090855.1 of Macrothele yani. Classification (NCBI taxonomy): domain Eukaryota; kingdom Metazoa; phylum Arthropoda; class Arachnida; order Araneae; family Macrothelidae; genus Macrothele; species Macrothele yani. The sequence goes on from CM077016.1 coordinate 76,855,394, forward strand.
CGATGGTGTATTTAATACAGTGCCTAGTTATTGCATAAATATAGGCAAGTTAAATAAATGCCCTTTCACATTCTTAATTCGTATCCCAAAACTCCCGATGAACTTGTTCGTATAAATCTAGCTTTTGGAGGCAAGGCCTGGGTTCCAGCTTTGGTTGCGACACATTTCAGTTCTCCCCTTGCGTTCTTACAGCACGCATGCGCAAACAAGGGCTGGGAGACTTCTTCCAAGCCTGGAGTCTCACACATGAGAAAAGGAGAAAAACATCAGATCTTCAGAACAGACTGCAAATTAGAAGTGCTTTATTTCCCTTCACTGAGAGCTTCTCGCGCTAAGACTGCCCATTTTGAATCGTTTTGCTGTATTATTTATTATCACATTCAACGCAAATTCAGCTATTAAAAGCACTTTTCAATTTCCTACCAAGTAAAATAAGCTTTATGTAAAACATCTGGAAGAAAGAAACGAACAGCTTGATTCGCACAGACACACCCATGCTAAATTAAGTTCAGAAAATGCTTCCTCCTCGCTGTTAACGCCTTTCGCTTTGCGTCATCCGGTAAATATCCCAGGTCATTCGCAACGGACTGTTTGGATTACGAAACACATAAGCAAAGATCGTGCCTGATGGTTAATTTTTATTTTCAACATAACTTAAAACGGAATGACTAGTGTGTTGTTGAACAATTTCACCATTAGAGCTTCTTTTGGAGTTGATTGCATTTCCTATAACATCACCGTGCTTGACTTAACTGCAACACGCTCATCCGAATGACAAAACGTACTCATGAATGTATAAATGAGGTGACATATTGTAGACAGTATTACAACGTAATGTGGGAAGGACCTGGATCAACGATAGGCGGTCGCCGTTTTGTTAGGAGGAAACAAATTATCACATAGCCGATGGCTTTGATTTTTTAGTTTCATTTTTTGGCACGTCTCTTGTAAAAAAAACAAAAGTCGTGCTTATACAAATTTTGAAGATGACAATCCGAGTTTTGGCGTAAATGTGACAAGGATGGTAAGTCAGATAAAATCCGAAAATTTTTATCGTCCTGGAGCGGGACTCGAACCCGCGTCTCCCAGAAAACGCCCGGGTATGCTAACCACTACACCACCCAGAACGACCAAATTTCAAGTTTCCGATCAATTTGTCCATCTGTCCGTCTCTAGACACCATATCTCTTCAACTATTAGTCCGTTTCTAAAAAAATCATTTTTGCATTAGGAAGCTTGATATGTGAGATTCCTTGCTTTCCGTTTTTTGTACAATTCATAATTGCGCCACGAGACGGCGAAAATGGAGACGCTATCGACTTCAAAATACATTTTATTTAGTATATTTGCTACTGAACCCTCAATTGAAAACATTTTTTCTTGCATTCGATACTATATATAACAAAGATTATTTTAGGTACACTTTATTTCTTCATGCATGGTGTAGGCCTCGCTAAAAAGGCCTAAACCGACGTCTATTATTTCGGCGTGTCTGAGAGTAAAAGTGCAACATTGTTATCTTGACTAACTGCCACCACACTTCGACAGATCCTATAATAAAATCTAGGGTTTCGATAAACTAACCCTTCGGTGAATTAACCTCTCGAAGAAATGAAATTTTAGGTGAAGAGACCTTTCGGTGAAATGTATCTTTCGATCAAGTGACCCTTCGACGAAATGAACGTTTGTTACCCTTCGGGGCATTGTACCTTGTGACGTACCTGCCAGCAGGACGCACACGACATGAAGGCAGATTGCAGTCAGAACAAACGTCCGCGTAGCTCAATTGGTAAAGGCCGCCCCGGTGGCGCAGTGGTCTAAGCGATGGCCTCTGATCATTCGTCCGAACGGGGTCCAGGTTCGAATCCCGGATATAGGCAGATTGCAGTCAGAACAAACGTCCGCGTAGCTCAATTGGTAGAGGCCGCCCCGGTGGCGCAGTGGTCTAAGCGATGGCCTCTGATCATTCGTCCGAACGGGGTCCGGGTTCGAATCCCGGATATAGGCAGATTGCAGTTAGAACAAACGTCCGCGTAGGCAGATTGCAGTCAGAACAAACGTCCGCGTAGCTCAATTGGTAGAGGCCGCCCCGGTAGCGCAGTGGTCTAAGCGATGGCCTCTGATCATTCGTCCGAACGGGGTCCGGGTTCGAATCCCGTAGAGGCATGGATGTTGTGTTTGTCTTACGGCACTGGCTCTCTCCCTTCCCTGGAACCAGTGACCCTAAATTAGGAACGGGCGACTGCTTATAGCCCATTGAGTTGCTCACGGTGGTCGTTAAACCTCCAATCAAAAAAAAAATTGGTAGAGTGACTTATTCTGGAGTGAGGGGATCCGGGTTCGAATCCTGGCGTGGGCAAATATGACGGATTTCTGGTGATATTCGGCAGGGCCGATTTAACCAACGGGAACCGGGCGCCAAGCTGGAAGAGTTTTTTTTTATGAATACTTTAGTACCGCCGCCCAAGAAAATTTTTACTTAAATAATTTTACAAAATTTATTAATTTCTAAAACATTATTTGTAGTCGCTGCTCCATACGCGTGGACGGAGAGCATTAGAGAGACACACGAAGAAAGGGAGCGTCCGTTTTTTTAGAGTAAACAGGTGTTTTAAGATTATGGATTCTCTAATCAGTAATTTGGCAAACAGGAAGAAATACGAAGTTGTTCTGGAAAGGTTGAAACTTTTCAGGGATCTTAAAGAGATAAGTGCTCGTGACATAGAGGCTAGATAAAATAAACTTGTTCATAGGTACCAAGGAGACACAAAAAACTTTCTCAGCAGCGAATGTCTACATTTCCAGTCATATATTAATGTACACTTTGAGCATTGATAACAATCTTCAGAGTACATTTCTAAACTTAGAAATAACTTTGAGAATGTTTTAACCTTACCAGTCACGAATTGTTCTGCTGCAAGATCATTTTCAGCAGTCTCAAGAATAAAAAAATGAAAAAAAGGACTTTATTGGAAGAAAAAAAGGTTTAACTCACTCGTGACAATGTGTGTAGGAAAAGACATAACTCTGGGTATAGACTACTCTTCAGTAATTGACAAATTTGTCCATGCAAAGGCCCGTCAAAAACCGATGACCATGCCATAATTATGGTGCAGTCAGACATTGGGTGAAAAAGTGGGAAATTACGCAAGTGTTAATCAAATTTAATTTTTACTTCTTTTCCCACAATATTGTGGCTTTTCTGGTGCATTATATTGTTTTATAATAGTAAAGGTTATTATCATAATGCATTTATTTTTTACAAAATCCTGAAAGTCAATAATTTGAAACGTACACTATATTCACAAAAGTCACCGGACACCTAGAAGAGAAACACAACATAGCATTTATTGACATACATTAGTACGGTGCTGTTCCACCTTTGGCCTTAATGCATGCCCTGACTCTTCGAGACATGCTTTCGACAAGGTTTTGGAACACAGAGATAGGTATGCGCTTCCATTCAGTACATAATGCTGCCGCTAACTATTGCTTAGTAGTAAGCCTTGGTTTCAAACTTTTTATGCGGCGCTTTAATACATCCCATTGGTGCTCTATTTGATTAAGATCAGGGCTCTGTGCTGGTCAGTTCACACACAATACGGAATTATCGTCAAATCACGCCGTAGCAGTCCATGCTTTATGGCTCGGTGCATTATCCTGCTAGTACCAACAGGGCTCGGTTCCATAATATTGCCACAGAGTTGGTAGGGCATGATTGTCCAGTATATCGAGGTAGACTTGCTGGTTAACAGGTTTGTCCACGATAACCAATGGGCCGGGATCATACCACAAAAAGCACCCTCACACGAGTACACTGCCAGTCCAAACTTGACCGTAGGAACAGTAAACTGTGGTAAATAGCGTTCGTCTCGGCTGCCGCCATACCCACACACGGCCATCAGACTGATGGATCGTGTATCTGGATTCACCAGTCCAGAGAACCCGTTTTCATTGATCTACGGTCTACGATAAATGTTCTTTACAGCATGCTAAACGACGAGTGGCATTCCGAGTGGAGATGAAAGGCTTATGAGCAGCCACACGACCACGGTAACCCATGGAATGAAGTTCTCTGCGAATGGTACGTGTACATACAGGGGTTCCAGCATTTGTACTCACCTATACACTAAGGTCTTGTGCAGTACTCCGTCGATTAGCTTTAACGACTCTCCTGTGGCTTCGAAGTTCTCTATATCACTAATTTTCTTTGGTCTGCCGGTACGTTTTGCTGCTTCAGACACGCCATGTGTCTTCCACTTATTCAGTACATCCAAAACAGTTGACTTGAGTATGTTTAAACGCCTCTCGGTTTCTCTTATGGACAACCCACTAATATAACGCCCAACAATCTTTCCTTTCTGAAAGTCAGTTCTCTCCCGCCGCGGCATTTACACTCAACCGCGGTCAGCTTCAGGTTTGTTTTTATACCGTTTGCAGCTGTACCGCGCATCTTAACAACGCATAGGATCCGTGCATTTGCTTTTAAAGGGGTGTCCGGTGACTTTTGTCAGTATGGTGTGTAAGGTACTAGTCGAGCAGTAGGTAGTAAATTTCGGAATGTGATGGGGAAGGATTTATCCGACTTTGAGAAAAGTCAGATGGTGGAAGCTCGGAGAGTGCTTGCCTCTCCTGAACGGCAGAACTGGTGGGTTGTTTGTGAGCCAACGTAGTTAAAGTAACTATATCAGCACTGGAGTGGAAATGGTCAAACAACGAGCCAGAGGCTAAATTGGAAAGCAAAGATTTGATGTGAGAGGTGAGCGCCGTGTCCGATGGCTCATACTGGCCAACAGACACAGTACTGTTCTACAGTTGAGTACTAAATACAACAGAGGTCAACCCGGAACGGTATCTGCCATGACCATAACAGCAGACGGACCCGTACGACATCCTCTCCTAGCCAGGGCTCATCGGTGCAAAAGACTCGTTGGGTGCAAAGATCATGTAAACTGGACGTCGGACGACTGGAAGAACTGTGCTGGTCTGACGAGTCGCATTTTTACTCCTCTTCATGTGTGGTCGTGTACGAATTTGGAGCCCACAACATGAGTCACTCAATCCATCTTGCATGGTCTCAACACTAAAAGCCGGTAGAGGCAGTTGTGTGGTGTGGGGCATGTTTGCCTTTAAGGAATGTGGACCTCTGGTGCATCTGGAACAACGTATGACTGGTGCCCACAATCGTGAATTGCTTGTTGACTCTGTACACCAAGCAATGTTGCACTTTTACCCGAATGGCAATGGTGTCTTCCAAGATGACGATACGACGAACCACGGGTCCAGTGTTGTGCAGGAATAGTTTAAGAAACACAGTTCTGACTTCGAGAATATCGATTGGCCTCCGAACTCCCCTATGTAAGTCCAAAGGAGCACTTGTGGGACACTGTGGAACGCTATATCAGGCGTCTGGCAGCACCAATCACCTCCATACCTGCATTGAAGGCGGCATTACACACATCTTGGTTGGCCATACCTCCCAACTGCTTCCGGAATCTTATTCATTCCATTCTACGTCAAATAGCTGCTGTACTGAGAGCGAAACTAGTACTTACGAAGTACACTGGTGTGCAAAAATTAAGGAAGAAGAGGAGAAATTAGCATAACAGCGGAACGAGCAGGCAGAACGGACCAAAAGACCACTCAGGAGATATACTAGGGTCCGGTACGGTAGGGCATGCGCATATATGCAGCATGACGTAGGGGGTGGGGAAGGGTATAAAGCACACGGGCGGTGTACGCTCAGCAATTCGGTAAAAGCTATTGCACGGTGTACATCGGTTTGAACGACGTCGAGTTGCTGGCACCGTGTGATATGGCCAACACGCAATCCAGTAGACGACATCTGGATGACTTTACCCGAGGTCGCGTCATTGGGAATTTGGAAGAAGGTCAAAGTGTGACTAGTGTGGCCGAGGAGTTCCGGATCGCTCACAGCATCGTTTCACGAGCTTGGAGAGCACTTCAAACGACAGGAACAGCTGTCCGAGAGATTAGCAGTGGTCGGCCACGAGCACCCACGGCGGCGGACGACCAGTATGTTGTCCCACATGCGAGAAGAGACAGACGGCAGACAACGGCAGAAATCGCAATGCACATGCAACAGACAACTGGACGTCCGTTATCGCGTTTTACCGTGGCCAGGACGCTGCACAAAGGTAGTCTATTTGCGCGAGGACCAGTACGGTGTGTGCCATTAAAGCCTGATAATCGGAGACGGCGGGTTCTGTGGTGCCAGGAATACAAGAACTGGACACATCAGCAATGGGGTCTAGTTCTCTTTACGGATGAGAACCGATTTAGTCTGACGAGCGATTCTGGACGTATACACATCTGGAGAGAGCAGGGAACACGCAATCACACCTCCAACATCATCGAAAGGGACCGGTATGGAGGTGGCGGAGTTCTCGTTTGGGGCGGTATCATGCTTGGTAGCCGCACTGACCTCCACATCTTCCAAGGAGGTTCAGTCACTGGCTTCCCCTATTGTACCGAGGTTCTCATGCCTCACGTGCATCTGTTTAGAGGTGCTGTGAGCCCTGAGTTCCTCTTCATGGACGACAACGCTACACCTCATCGTACAGTGGCTGTCGCAGAGCTGTTGGAGAGCGAAGATATTCAACGCATGGATTGGCCCGCAAGGTCCCCGGACCTAAATCCAATCGAACACGTGTGGGACCTTCTCGGGAGACGCTTGGAAGCACGTCACCAGCGGCCAGCAACGATTACGCAGCTGTGATTGGCACTACAGGAGGAATGGGCAGCAATGCCTCAACAGCTCCTTGACAACCTCGTCCTCAGCATGGACAGACGTTGTAAATCATGCAACGCAGTCAGGGTATGATCATATCCCCTACTAAAGACTGGATTTTTCTTGGCAGCTGCCTGTCACATGGACGTTTCTGTCTTCTGTCCAGTTGTGCTCGAATATACCTTTTCAGTAAAGTGCCTTTGTATCCTTTGGATTCCTTGTTTGGACGGTGTTGCTCAATTGTCCCATATTCCTACATCTTGGGGATCTTATGGTATGATTTGAGTCGATGTGGAGCACTTCTGCACGACGTTACATTCGAAAAACCGTCTCGTCCTTAATCTTTGCACGCCAGTGTATTAGGTAGGTGGTCATAATTCAGTGATTACTCAGTGTATGTTGAATCGATGCCACGTTGGATAGCTGCTGTACTGAGGGCGAAAGGAGGACCTACGAAGTATTAGGTAGTTGGTCATAATTCAGTGATCACTCAGTGTATGTTGAGTCGATGACACATAGCTGCTGTACTGAGGGCGAAAGGAGAACCTACGAATAATTAGGTAGGTGGTCATATTTCAGTGATCACTCAGTGTCTATACATAAGTTGTGCGCAATTAATGTGGTGACGTGTCAACATTCAAACTTTGCACAGCCGAAACACCAAAACTCCATTTATCCTAATATTTTATTAGGTTTCGTATACGTCAAATACCAGTTTTGTTGTCATCAAAGACCAGTTTGAGTTGTTACTAAGGTAACGGGGAAGACTTGAAAATCTTTTGATAATTTTATGTGGTTTTAAAAATCCTTTTGCAATCGTAACTTCTCTTCATTGCTTCCACAGTAAGAGAAGAAGCTGACCTTCCCTCTAACCCTATCAACAGCAGAAACTGGGTCAACGATTCTCAATTATACCTAGTAAGTTTCTGATGAAGAGACCATTTCTGGAATTAACTTAATGCTTTGTCGAAGTGCCCTTCTTACATTTCTGACATGGTAACAGACGAAAAAAAATTCTGTGCCATTAACACCCCTGCGGCGACGAATCTCTCAGTCGATGGGCTAAAAAAAATTTTGGTGGTCTGAAAACAATCGTGCTATTTTTATTCCCAAAGCCTGTAAAGAGAGTCATTCATTCTTTGTCGGGACATGTATGTTGAAAGCGTCAAGGACTTCCTTAATGATACTTCATTTTATGTCGTAGTCCCGTCCAAAGGAAACTTTGAAAAGAAATCACAGATGTTACTAAAAAAGAAGCTTCGAACTTGTAGAGCTGTTATGTTCGTTGATTAGAAAAAAGACTGCTGGCTGAAAATGTCGAATTACGGAGCTTCTATGGTTCCCCCAAAGTGAATAAAACAAAGAACTAGATTGAGGCATGTTCAGTATAATAATGATTCTCTAGTACGCTTCGCTACAAAATACGTAGCTCAATGGCTCTAACGTAAATCTCACATACAAGGATACAATACGTATAAATGTTACCGCTAAAGCTCGAAAGCCGTTAATGTGCACGTAATGTGCACATTAACGGCTGTGCACATTATTGTATGCAAAATCTGAATAGCTAGGTAATCTAGCTAATCTGCAGATTAACTGATTTGCTCCGTTAACGTGCGGAATCAAGAGTTTCCGCATTTTACCTAGGTAATGTGCACATTAACAGCTTCCGTATCGTTAAAGTTCCAAAGTTTGTTTCTCTCATTTCCTTTCCCTACACCTTCCCCCTCTCCCTCCACTTTTAGTTTGGTTTCGTGTGATATGTTTGTTCACGTAATTTGTGGTGAAATAGATCCTAAAGAGAAAGCGTATAATAAGAATGTATTGTGCAACATCTGTAAAAAGAATATGGATCAGAAAATACAGCGTGATTAAGCCAAGAAAGGTTTAGAAAAGCCAGCAAAGAAAATGTTAGCAGTTTCTAATGCAAAGCACCCAAATGTCAATGAAGGTGTCACTGGGAGAATTAAAGTACCCGAAGTAGACAGAGCAAAAACTGATGCCCACTCGATTTTAGCTGTGGTTCTTAGTAAAACAGAGGATGGCTTTCATAAACTTGGTACTAAAACGGGTATTTTAAAACAATTGTGTGCAAAATCTGAATTCAGTGTTTGCAAAGAGAGATTTTTAACGAAAGAAGATGTCCCTGCTGTAGAAATATCTTTACGTCAAACAGCAATAATACAATCCCTTGGTACTGGGCTGGGTTTCAGAAAATGTGACTGCAAATCTAAATGTACCACAAATAGGTGTGCTTGTCGCAAAAACCAATTGCTATGTAATTCAAAGTGTCACCAATCTTTAGATTGCACTAATAAGTAAGCATAATTTTATTATATGTTTTGCAAATTCATTTCCTTATTTATAATAATCTTTTAAACCGTTTGATTCTTTCTATTATAGTTTTTTAATTGATTGATGATTGATTCTATCAACTGATTTGTTGATTGTTTGATTGTATTAACTTGATTCTTTATATAACATAATGTATAATGTTATTACTGGTAGAGTAATTAACATAATGTTATTACTGGTAGAGTAATAACATTATGTTAATTTAAGCGTACAGAAATGTTGCTGTTGTTCCAGCAAAGATCTTATTTTCACTTTAATGAGTGCCTAGTAGGTAATGTGCAGATTATCTAGGTAATTTGAGCAATGAAACAATTTTCGGCACTTTAACGGATCACCCTAGTTAATCTGCGCATTACCTAGATAATCTGTAGAATAACTCATTTCTGCACTTTAGGGGTAACATAAATATTGGAAAGGGAGTGACCCAAGGTGACACCATATCTTTATCTCCCAAACTGTTGAATGCTACATCGGAGAATGTCTTTCAATCAATATGGCATTTCCTCTAAATTAACTTCAAGTTTTAATAATCAAAGCTGTCTTTCTCTATACAAATTTTGAGTTTCTCTCGTTTCAACCTTAACGGTATACGAGGGTTGTACCGAAAGTAATGCAGGTCCGCATGACTTTTTTATTAACTGACAGAGGTCGTTTAAATTGCACATGCTGGTAGAGTAACTCTTCCTCTGTAGTAACCCTTCTTCTTCATTCCAGGTAAAAACTGAATTCCAAGCAGAAGCAGCGTGCCGTCATTGAGTTCTTGGCGAAGGAAGGGTGCAGGCTGTTCGACATCCACAGAAGGCTACAGAATGTTTACGGAGATGACACCATTGATAAGAGCAATGTGCACAGATGGATGAAGAAGTTTAAAGAAGGGGAAACCAACATTGAAGACTAACCACGCAGTGGGAGACCATCATCTGCGATCACTGACACGAATCGTCAACGAGTGGATGAATTGATTCGCGCGGAGAGACGAGTCACAACCCGTGAGCTTGTTGCACAATTGGACTGTAGTCACAATGCCATAGAGAAGATGGTGGAAGACTTAGGGTATCGTAAAGTGTGTGCTAAGTGGTTACCTTGGCAGTCGACACCCGATTTGAAGAAGAGAAGGGTGGAAATATGCTCTGATCTGCAAAAAAAGACACGTTTTTTTACTATGTGGTGGCAGGACATGAAATGTGGGCGTATCTTTACAATCCGGAAATGAAGAGTCAATCCATGAAATGGCGTCACACCTCCTCACCAAGGCCTAAGAAGTTCAAGAGCCAGCGTTTTTTTACTATCTGGTGGCAGGACATGAAATGTGGGCGTATCTTTACAATCCGGAAATGAAGAGTCAATCCATGAAATGGCGTCACATCTCCTCATCAAGGCCTAAGAAGTTCAAGAGCCAGCGTTTTTTTACTATCTGGTGGCAGGACATGAAATGTGGGCGTATCTTTACAATCCGGAAATGAAGAGTCAATCCATGAAATGGCGTCACACCTCGTCACCAAGGCCTAAGAAGTTCAAGAGCCAGCGATCAGCACAGATAGTCATGGTGACTGTTTTTTTTGGGATGACAGGGGTGTCATTCTCTTTGATTCTGGAATGTATCAGTACCGTGACCAGCGAGCGGTACACTGAGACACTCAAGAAGCTTAGAGAAGCCATAAGGAGGAAGAGACCGAAGAAAAATCTGAAAAGGATCCACATTCACCACAACAATGCGAAACCACACACATCTTTGGCAACAAATCAGGTGATCAGGAAATTAGGTCGGCCTGTGGTCCCTCATCCACCGCACAGCCCAGATCTGGCGCCCTCCGACTTCCACCTGTTCGGTCCAATGAAGGACAATCTCCGAGGACATCGATTTGATGGCCCAGACGAGATGAAAGGGACTGTGAAGAAGTGGGTACAACAGTCCACACCTGAATTTTTTCAAAGAGATTTCGAGCGTTGAGTTCAACGATGGGGAAAATGCATCGCATGTAATGGAGACTATGTTGAGTTGTACCTTTGTATAGAGAAGAAGCTTCTCTACCGTATAATGAATATCGCTTTTACTAATATTATGAATTCAGCTTCTTCTAAGCTAATGCTTCTTCTAATGCTTGTTGTTTGTTAATTATATCATGAATAAACTTTCCTGCTAGTAGTGTAGTAATAATAATGAACAAGCTTTTAACTGCTAGTAATGTTGTAGTAGTAATTAAGATGAATAAAGTCTTATGCTGGTTGTTAATAATAATCAACTAATGAAATAAACCTAACAGCCAGACAGAGATCTGACAAAACTATGAACTGAGAAAGACGTACTCACGAAGACAATCTTTTATTTGGTAAACTTATGGCTCTCACATAAACGAAGATCTCTTTACACACGAAACAAAGCTCTCACGCACATAAACAACCGCTCTCTCTATACAACAACAGCTCTCTGACACATAAACAACAGCTCACTTCGTACAACAACAGCTCTCTCCGTGCAACAACAGCTCTCCCTACGTATCGTTGAACGCGCCTATTTATACTGGCTACCACCACGTCATGACTTACACTCATTGCCAGATCTCATTCAGCGGGAGAAATAACATCTCGTTCAGTAAGAAGATAATTTACATAGTAAAATAAAATAACCAGAGATAGTAAAAATCAAAAGGAAAGTGAATCTAGAGTATACGTTACAACCGAAATGTGCAATTTGAACGACTTCTGTCGATTAATAAAAAAGTTATGCCCACCTTTTCATTACTTTCGGTACAACCTTCCTATTTTCTCGCTCACTGAATGCTATCTAGCAACAGTCTTGAGGTGAAGGGTCAATGACGTATGCATGGCTGACAATCAAGATTGCTGTATATATAATGTGTTATGCTAACAGCTAGCTGTGTGTGGTGCGTTAGCGATTGTCGTGGAAGCTGTCTTAATGTGTTAGAGATATTTTCATGCAGATAGTGTCGTCGATCTGTGGTGTAGCATTCATGGAAGCTGTCTAACGCTGAAGTGCGCTGTTTTTGACGTTTACTTATTCGAGCGATGTTATAATCAATTATTAGTGCTGTTAAGAATGAGTATTTCATTAGTATTAGAAATCGCGCAAAGGGCATATCAGGCATTGATGGAATAAAACAAGTTAGTAAAATCATACAATGCATTGATTATGGTACGCTTTCCAACATATCAGAAATCATTACTCAAGTTATGAGGACAATAGCTGTGGAATAAATCTCGCTCCTGTGCCCTGACCTTTGACCCCATTTCGATGATATTAAACAGAATTGGTTCAGTATACCTCCGGAACAACACACTAAAGTTTTGTCGCAATAAAAGCATTTGTACGTAAGTAATGGCGCATAAGGGCAATGGAATGGATCCCGCTTGTGTCCTGACCTTTGACCCCATTTCGCCCATTTTCAATAGGCTTCGTCCCCAGGGGTCCCCTACCGCATACTAAAATCTCATCGAAATCGAAACACTTTTACGCGAGTCATCGTGCGGACGGACGGACAAAGCTGGAGCATATACGCTTCTTCAACCTATGGTTGGAAAGCGTAAAAAAGGTATACATAATGGGAGTTCATATCGGGAGCTTGATAACCCAATGTTTAAAATACCTACCGTGTTTCATTTCTGCGTTAGGTAAATGTTTTCTTCGTGAAAGTTCATCTGCAATTTTTTGCGATCTATGAATCTTTAATGCAGTTAATACACTGACGGAAAGTGAAAAAAAAAAAACACCAAGAAGGAATTGACGGACGATCATGAAATTTACATATGTTAATGGGGTCAAGTTTACGTAGGTGTGATGTTAATTTCGGGACCAACCGGTGAGCGCTTATGCCACAGCACGGCATAATATGCAAATTATCGTCGGTGGTATTTAAGGAGTACGGCGAAGTGAATGTAATCAGTCGTCGGCGTACGGACACGTGCAAAGACCCTGAAGAAGCTGCACGGCCTGGACATGGAAGGCGTGTACGATTTCAGCAGTTATCGGACTTTGAGCGAGGTCGTCTAGTCGGACTCCGCCAGGCCGGGTGGTCGTGTCGTCGTATTGCGGAGCGAATTGGACGGGAAGTATCGGTGGTGGTACGATGGTGGCGTAGATGGTCCGAGGATTATTCCCACACGAGAAGACGTGGAACCGGGAGTCACAGACGAACTGATGAGCGGACCGATCGACGCATAAGATGAGCGGCGTTGTCAAGCAGAAATCCACTGCGACGCAAATCCGAGCTGCCGTTGAACCTGAGGTGACTGTGCGAACAATCCGCAACCGTCTACTGGATGCAGGACTACGTGCACGTGTGCCTCTGGCATGTGTACCTCTGACTCCAGCCTGACTCCATCTTTCGTGTTCAGCGATGAAAGCAGATTCTGCTTGGGAGCCTCCGATGGCCGTATGCGTGTTCGCAGACGCACAGGGGAGCGTCTCCACCCTTCTTGCATCCGCCAGCTACACACAGGGCCTACACCTGGTCTCCTGGTGTGGGGAGTGATCAGCTATCGCTCCCGTACACAACTAGTGTTTGTACCGGGTACGTTAAACAGCACCTCCTACGTCAACAACATCATTCAGCTCGTTGTTGTGCGATTTCTAAGGTCGGTCCATTGTAATGTTTTCCAGCAAGATAACGCACGCACACACACGTCACGTGCAACGCAACATGCACTTCAGGGTGTGAGACAACTTCCATGGCCTGCACGTTCACAGGATTTGTCCCCCATTGAGCACGTGTGGGATTTTATGGGACAACGACTTATCCGGTCTCCACGGCCAGCCACGACCATCCCCGATTTACGCGTCCAGGTTGAGGATGCTTGGAACTTAATAACCCAAACTTACATCCAACACCTGTACGACAGACTCCATGCCAGAAGTGCCCAGTGTGACGCAGTTCATGGCGGTTCAACCTCGTACTAACCATGTTACATGGAAATGTTATTTTTCAGTTTACCAGCAAATACAGCTTGTATTTTGCCATAATGTTTTGATCACGTTATCCTCTGTATTCCGTTATTATGCTGTATAAATTTCGTTGGTATCAGACTTCTCCTTCTTGGTGTTCTTTTTTCACTTTCCACCAGTGTATATTCGGTTTACCGTATAAAAAAAGAGCTCTAAATTGACAATCTTTTCTGTTGTACCTGCCATAGCACTGTGTATGATTTCATATTTTGAGAAACTGGAATCTGATCCCCTTATAGTCCACGTGACACGCATCTTTTCAACCCCAGAAGTTCATTTTAGTCGATAAAATTATGGTCTCTTATCGAAAGAAACGAGGTAATGCCGAAGGAAGACATTAATAATTTAAGGAAGAGATTCCCCCTTCCTGCCAAATGACGATATTTCAGGAAATAGGTATGAGTGGAAATATTCGAAACTTTAAAATGTTGGCAGGCGAGATCACAATTCAAAGATGCTTTGCCTCTTTTTTTTTTTTTTTTTTTTTGTTCAAAAATCTCCAGCGATTCTCTGAAGTTAGGCGAGAGTAGCGTTGTTAGGAAGGGAAATATGAAGCATTCCAGTTAATGTAATATGAAGTATCATAGCTCATACGTTAATTGACAGCAAAGGTCTGTAAATATTTGAGTTGCGTTATATTTGACAGCTTTGCCATGTTCGACAATATATTTCAGTTAAATAACGCAATTAAACTCACGCGGATCTGTAACAGCTGAGCGTGCGTTCATTGTATCTGAAACGTAGAAGTCAGTGCCAGAAGACTTCGTAACTTCGTCGTCACCGTAGGAAATATTACACAATTTGAACGCTCAAAGGATATCGAGTATATATTATAGGTGCATTTGATTTTTCTTTTTTTTTTGATTGGAGGTTTAACGACCACCGTGAGCAACTCAAATGGGCTATAAGCAGTCGCCCGTCCCTAATTTTGGGTCACTGGTTCCAGGGAAGGGAAAGAGCCAGTGCCGTAAGACAAACACAACATCCATGCCTGACCGGGATTCGAACCCGGACCCCTTACGGACGAATGATCAGAGGCCAGCGCCTTAGACCACTGCGCCACCGGGCAGGTGCATTTGAATCCAACAAAAAATGAACATGTTTATCAAAGCGAAATATGTCCAACAAAAAATATTTCCTTCTCAGTTGGATTTTTAGAAATAGTGATATGGAGTAAAATAAATAGCTATGATAATCAACCATTTTCAGTAAGTTTTCAGGATGAAGGTCTTCCCAATCTCTTCCGCAACTCTGTTTTGAGCCACTCGTTTCCATGTTAGTCCAGCATACATTTTGAAAACACAAATTTGTCAGTGATAGGGTTCGAACCACCGCGCCTCCTCACTCCGGAGTAAGTTGCTCTCCCAACTAAGCTACACGGACGGAATGTACCTTTGCAGATTTATCGTTTTGACACGTGATTCACCTCTGTAGTACGTCACAGGTTTCAAATTTTATCTAGTCATCTCTCAGGTGATCTTCTTCTGGGTGTTTTCCTGCGCTTTGGTATTTTCCAACCGTGGTCAGTTCTTCGGGGAACACGGCAAAACCACTTTAGTGTCTTTACTTTCATAATGACGTCATCCACTCTCGTCATTTTCTGATCCACGAGTTCCTTTTCCTACCTTTTTGTGTTACACCGAACAGGCATTTCTCCACTCCTCTTCGAGTTTCTCGCAGCCCTTGAATATGTCTTTTTTAGTTTAGGTTCATAGCTCGGATCCATAAGTAAGAACTGGAAGGATACACCGAATAAGCAATTTTCTTTTAGGACCTAATTGTAAATTGCTCTTGAAATCGCATTGTTCCTTCTATATATACACTCCAGTCTAGTTTTATGCGCCAGTTTCTTACTTCTTCGATGTGGTGATGAGGCACGCTTTTCACTCTTCTAAACTGATGGGCATGTTTGAATTTGGCGACAGACCGGCGAACGATTTTCGTCGGACTGTGTTCTTCCAACTGTTAAATCCGGCACAGGTTCCATCATGGTATGGAGTTGTTTTTCGTGGATGGTACTCGGCCCATGGGGTTTTTATACCACAAACCATGAAATCTGAAGTGTACCTCCACGTTCTGGATAATTCTGCCTTACTAACAATGTTGCAGTATTATGTAAATGATCGTTGTCTCTTCCACCACGATCGAGCTCCCTGCACCATAGCGCTGCACGTGCAAGACTGGTTTCTTGAAATTGAGGTGGAATTGTTAGACCGACTTGCTCAGAGTCATGACCTTATTTCAATAGAACACAACTGGGATGAACTAGAGTGACGGATACGAAATCGAGCACGACCTTCTTTGCTCTCCAGTCTAGTAGCAAACTTTGCAGGACGAATGGCGAGAGTCATTCCTGTTGAGAACTGCCGGAAATTTGTTGATAGTATGCTTCGAGGTGTTGCTGCTGTCATAAACCGATGAGCCACAGCATTATGACCACCTGCCTAATAAGCTGTAGGACCACCATTAGCCCGCACAACAGCAACCACTCGGTGAGGCATCGGTTGGGCGAGGTGGCTATAGGTATCCTGGGGTATCTGGTACAATAATATCTCAACAACATGTCCTCCAGTTCCCGTACACTTCGGGGTGGTGATAATGTAGCGCAAACCAGCTTTTCCAAGTCGAACCACAAATGTTCGATTGGGCTCATGTCAGGTGAATTTGGAGGCCAGGGCATGAACAGAAAATCACCAGCATGTTCCTCGAACTACTCCTTGACGATGTAACGTACCAGGAGATGTGACGAACCTGCCAGAAGGACGCACACGAGATGATGTAACGTACCAGGAGATGTGACGTACCTGCCAGAAGGACGCACACGACATAAAGGCAGATAGGAATCAGAATAAATTGTCCGCGTAGCTCAATTGGTAGAGCAACTTATTCCGGAATGAGGGGACCGGGTTCGAATCCTGGCGCGGATAAAAATGACGGAGAAGTTTACTTCGTAATAATGGCGCCCGAACATCTCGCAATGGTGTGATGTTATTTCCACACCGCGAGATAGGAAAAATAAGAGAATCCCTTCTCCAGCACTTCGAAAAAAAAAAAATGAGGGGGAGATGATGTAACGTACCAGGAGATGTGACGAACCTGCCAGAAAGACGCACACGAAGGAGATGATGTAACGTACCAGGAGATGTGACGTACCGGCCAGAAGGACTATAACGAAGTAAATTTCTCCGTCATTTTTGGTCTACGCCGGGATTCGAACCCGAGGCCGCTTATTCCGGAACAAGTTGCTCTACCAATTAAGCTACGCGGACATGTATTCTGATTCCTATCTGCCTTTATGTCGTGTGCGTCCTTCTGGCAGGTACGTCACATCTCCTGGTACGTTACAGGACGCACACGACATAAAGGCAGATAGGAATCAGAATAAAATGTCCGCGTAGCTCAATTGGTAGAGCAACTTATTCCGGAATGAGGGGACCCGGGTTCGAATCCTGGCGCGGATAAAAATGACGGAGAAATTTACTTCGTTATAATGGCGCCCGAACTATCCGGATGACCCGACCGTTCAAAATCTGGCAATGGTGTGATGTTCTTTCCACACCGCGAGATAGGAAAAATAAGAGAATCCCTTCTCCAGCACTTCGAAAAAAAAAAGAAAAATGAGGGGAGATGATGTAACTTACCAGGAGATGTGACGAACCTGCCAGAAGGACGCACACGAGGGAGATGATGTAACGTACCAGGAGATGTGACGTACCTACCAGAAGGACGCACACGACATAAACGCAGATAGGAATCAGAATAAAATGTCCGCGTAGCTCAATTGGTAGAGCAACTTATTCCGGAATGAGGGGACCCGGGTTCGAATCCTGGCGCGGATAAAAATGACGGAGAAATTTACTTCGCTATAACGATTATGACAGTGTGGCATGGCGCATTATCCTGTTGGTAATGGTCATCACCAGCAGGGAAACACAGTTGCCATGAATGGGTGTACTCGGTCCGCAACGATGATCAGATACCTGGCAGCTGTCAGGGATTGTGCTATTGGGAAAGTGGTGTCTAAAGTGTCCCAAGAAAACATCGCCCACATCCTAACACCACCGCCGCCGGCCAGTTTCCGTCTAACAGTGCATCCAGGTGCCATAGCGTCCGTTGGTAATCGGCGTAATCGCGCTCTGCCGTCTACGTGATGCACGAGAAATCTTAATTCGTCAGACCAGGCCACTTTCTTCCAATCATCCACAGTCCAATCTCGATGATCTTGCGCCCATTTCATGCGTTGTTGGCGATTACGTGCAGTGAGCATGGGGACCGCGGCTGGGTCTCCGGCTACGCAGGACCATGCTCCGAAGGCTGCAATTAAATGTGCTGTGACACATTTGCACTTATCATCACTGTTGCAGCCGCGGGTGTTTTGTCGCACTGTGGCCCTGCGGTCGCTGTGAACAACGCGCGACAATCTCCACTCCCCTCTGGCACCAATGAGCTCTGCGGATGACACACTGCTGGACGACGGTTCGTCGTTTGGCCATATGTGCACCACTTTTGATACGTACGCACTATAGGGGCACGTGAACAACCCACAAGCTGCGCCGCGTTCGAGATCGTAGTTCCGAGACGCCGCGGCATCACAATTTGCCCTTTATCAAACTCTGATAAATTGGCATCTTTTCCCATTCTGACTAAGAACAATCTACTAACCGAAAGCCGGTCCTCGGGTTGTATATACAGGGTGCCCAGTAAAGTCCTTTCTCAGTCCCGTAACGTCCGAACGCCGACAGCTATTGCCATACAAACGGTGTCTAGGTATAGTAAATAGGCTATGCGCTATTTGATGAGATT
Source organism: Macrothele yani (assembly GCA_039090855.1). NCBI lineage: Eukaryota > Metazoa > Arthropoda > Arachnida > Araneae > Macrothelidae > Macrothele > Macrothele yani. The sequence goes on from CM077016.1 coordinate 76,874,263, forward strand.
GCTTACAGCGCCTCCTAGCGGCACAATCAGAAGTTAGCGTGCTGATCTCAAAAACTATACAAGATACGGGAAAATAGTCAATTACAAAGTGGTAGGGCAGCATTGATTTAGTACAAAAAGACACCATGCGCATATGAATGCCAAAAATAGAACGCGTACAACGCTCGTTTGTTTGTTCACGATGTCGAACACCGTTACATCACGAAACGCGTCAGAAAGGAGCAATTAGTTGTCAACTAGGCACATTTACCGTCGGTGCTCAATGTGCTCTCCGTTAGCCACAATACACATTTGGACTCTAGATTGAATCTCACGCTGCACATTTTGCAGCATGTCCGGTGACACGCTGGAACGAGCATCAGTTATACGGCGTCGAAGGTCCTGCAACGTTGTCGGAGAGGTCTTATGCACCTGCTCTTTGAGGTAGCCCCACGGGAAGAAGTCCAATGGGGTGAGGTCCGGTGAGCGTGCAGGCCACTCTACGTAACCACCATAGCCAATGATTAGTTGCTCGAATGTCTCGACCAGGTACCTTCTTACGTTTCCTGGCTGGTGCGAAGGGGCGCCGTCATGTTGGAACCAAACATTCCGCAGTTGAGTCAGGCTAGTGCTTTGCGGATAGCGATATTATCTCCTTTCTGGCGCGTTTTGTGACGTAACAGTGTTCGACATCGCGAACAAACAAACGAGCGTTGTACGCGTTCTATTCTTAGCAGTCATGTGCGCAAGGTGTCTTTTTGTACTAAATCAATGCGTTCTACAATTTTGTGATTGACTATTTTCCCGTATCTCGTATAGTTTTCGAGATCGGCAAGCTAACTCATGACTTTGCCGCAAGGAGGCGCTGTAAGCGGTCTCATCGAATAGCACATAGCCCCGTTACTATACCTAGACACCGTTTTTATGGCTACAGCTGTTGGCGTTCGAAAGTTACGGTGCTGAGAAAGGACTTTAGTAGGCACCCTGTATACTGCTCTGTGGACTTGACCTGCGCCACCATTTGGTCTCCAGGCGCGCTCATTTCCCTAGGCTGGGTGTGGTCTAATGTAATGACTTATCGATACAAGCAAAAGTTGGACCGACTAACTAATAATTGCAATAATAAAGCCATTTATCCCAAAACATTGTGGTGTCTAAATACTTATAATAATATAGTGTAGCATACAATGAATGATGCAAATGGTTTTGTATGTATTGTTAAAAGATGGAAACACATCGCAGCACACGTGATAAATAGGCGTACACGTAATATCGATCGTGAAGTCATCCGCAATATTTTTCAAACGTCATCTTTGTTTCTTACGCGTTGTAATTCTCTGCATTTTATGTCTATTTACTGCCCTGAAAAAGGCTCAGTGGAGAGCGAAAGCATGGCGATTCTACACTGCTGACCACCCAAAATGCAACACCAAGAAGGAAGCATCCGATTGGCCTGAAATTCACAGCATGCGTCACCCGCGAGAGGACATGAAAACGATTAGCATTGCAGGGCATATGCAAATCATGTGCGCCCGGCACGCCACCGAGAAGCACTATAATAAGGGTGCCCAGAAGGCGAGGTGTAAGTAGTGGAAGTGTGTTGTGCGGCCGGACCTGTGCGTTTGAAGCTTCCATGATGCCTAGTCGAAGAATACGGCAGTCATTCCAGCACGTTTCGGAGTTCAACAGAGGACGAATAGTGGCTTATCGCGACAGCGGCTTATCGTACCGAGACATCGGCGCCCGTGTGGGACGACATCCAGCCCCAGTGAGACGAGTATGGATTCGATGGGTGCAGGAGGGACGGACGAACCGACGTGAGCGATTGCCGCAGCCGCGGCCCACCACCGAACAGGAGGCCCGGCATGTTGTGCGGCGGGCATTGACGGCTCGCACCGCCACATCACGAACGTTAGCGCAGAAATTAGGGTGTGTTGCGCAACAACCTGTGTCAGCACGTACAGTTCGACATCGTCTGCAGGAGCGGGGACTTGTCGCACGGCGCCCATTGCTCCGATTATCATTGACGTTACACCACCGGCGAGTGCGGCGGCAGTGGGCCGTTTAACGCCGCACCTGGACTACGGAATGGCACGACATTTTTTTCTCCGACGAATCCTGCTTCTGCCTGCAACACCATGATGGTCGGATCCGTCTGTGGCGGCATCGCGGCGAGAGACTGTATGACGCCTGCATTATGCATTGCCATACCGGTCAGTCGCCTGGCGTTATGGTTTGGGGCGCAATTGGATGTGACACCCGCACTTCTCTGGTACGCATCGCCGGTACACTCAACAGACACCGCTGCATCTCCGACGTTTTGGAGCCTGTAGTCCTTCCTTACATGCAGGACCTGCCAGCGGCCACGTTTCAACAGGACAATACGCGCCCGCACGTGGCACGCATTGTGCAACAATTCTGCACGGCCCATCAGGTGTCACTGCTGCCGCGGCCCGCCTGTTCTACCGATATGTCGCCCACCCGCGGCTACGCCTGGTGAACTGTGGCAACGCGTGGAAGCAGCCTGGGCCGACATATCCCAAGTCCACATCCAAAGCCTCTTTCGTTCAATGCCGCGTCGTGTAGCGCCCGTTATTGCCAGCCATGGGGGGACACACGAACTATTGATGTCTGCGTGTTCCGCAAGTCGCACGGACCTGTAAGCTCAATCATTTTATCTTTGTATCTGTTGCTATGTGTCCAGTAAATCTGGCTTTGCTATCTCGTGTCCTTCTTGGTGTTACATTTTGGGTGGCCAGCAGTGTATATACTTTTTACGCCAGTAAATATACTGATTTATATTACGCTATAAGCCCTTTTTGCTGCCCTGATATTCAGTTATTCAAGGATAATTTCTCATTTATTCAGTGCAACATTCTCATGTCATTTCACCAGTTGTTTTAGTTTGAGTTCCTCTACTCATGCATATAACTTGGAAAACAACGTTTTAAAGACCAGTTGAGCTTCTAACAAGTGAGACTGACGTCGCCTTCTCCTCCAACCGATATGTCATTCCCATTTTCCTGCGCAGCTTGCAACATGAGGGAGTTCTCCACTTCGTCGTCGACAGATGAGCGAAGATGAATTAGTTTTACAATACCTCACTGTCAACTACAGTATAACAGCCATCTCCCTAACTTTCTTGTGACATCTACGTATAGCCGTAAAAGAGTAATGCAGGGGAAATACTGAGAACCACCGTAATATATAAATCTTCCTGGAAAGAAAATCGAATTTCGTCTTAAAGCAATTAGCACCCTTTCTCATAAGTTAATTAATTATTTCATTTCGTTCGTTGTTTTTAAAAACCAGCTCCATTCTGCGGAAAGTGGAGTAAAGGAAATTCATTTTAATATGGCTTGAATTTATTGATTACAATGGTTTGCATGCATTTTGGTACATAAAATCTACTTTGATCCTTTCTGCTAAATTCAGAAACGAAATCCCTTTTTTTTTTCTGTAGCGTCAGATTGTTTTGACAACGGCAAACGTTTTTGCTGCTTAAAATTCAGCGTAGAAATGCAAAGGGCGGGAGAAATAGCAATGCGATGTGGCAAAAATGTTGAAGGGTATATTTGTTATATTTGTGGAAGTTGTGTTGTGCTGCAACACAAAAGAGAATATTTATGACCACCGTAAGAAACTCAATGCGCTATAAGCAGTCACCCGTCCCTAATTTAGAGTCAATGACTCCAGGGAAGGGAGGGAGCTAGTGCCGTAAGACAAACACAACATCCAGGCCTCACCGGGATTCAAACCCGGACCCATCTTGGACGAATGGTCAGAAGCCATGGCTTAGAAATACTACGCCACCGGGGCTGCCCGAAAGCATTAAGCATGCTTGCAAAAGAAAGTGTCTCCCCTTGTTCCTCGTTTAGGGACAGTGGTTCCAGCGGAGGGAAAACCCAGCGGTAGAACAAACACACAACCCATCCCATCCGAGACTTGAACTCGGAACCAACTGGGACACCCCATCAATTCTGATCGTCATAATCCTCCGATCTGGGCATGCACCGTAAGATTATACACTATCTACCAACAAGTAATTGGACACCTGTGATAGCAAAGGAAAGCGAAGTTTATTCACCTTCAATAGTTGATGGAGCCTCCACGAGCGGCGATTACAGCTGCGACCCTCCGGGGCATACTCTCAACCAGGCGTTGTACGACGGCTAGCGGTATTTTCTTCCACTCGGCTTGGAGAAGACAGGTCAGTTCCTTCACCGATTTCGGACGGTGGGGGAACCCCTTAAGTCGACGCTCCAACTCGTCCCAGAGGTGCTCGATAGGCTTAAGGTCCAGGCTCTGCGCAGGCCAGTCCATTCAATTAACCCCATTGTCACCATACCAAGCCATGGTGGACCTCGCAACATGACAGGTGGCATTGTCATCCTGAAGTAACATGGGTCCACCCCGCAAAACTGCCACAACGTAGAAAGCGCATGGTCATCCAAAATGGTGCAGTAGGTCTCGGCGTTAAGTCTACCAGGAATTGCGACCAAGGGTCTCGTGCCATACCAGGAATTGCGATCAAGGGTCTCGTGCCATACCAGGAGAAACACCCCCATAGCATAATTCCACCGCCGCCGAACTTCCCAGTTGGCACAATACATTCCGGCAGGAGGCGTTCTCCAGGCAGACGCCAAACCCAGACCCTGCCATCCGAAGGGCAGAGGGTTAACCTTGATTCGTCGCTCCAGAGAACCTGTTTCCACTGCTCAACGGTCCACTGTCGACGTTCTTTGCACCACGTTAGCCGAGCAGCGCTATTGGACTTAGTGACCAAAGGCTTGTGGGCGGCAGCACGTCCATGATAACCGAGCAGATGGGCTTCCTTACGGATGGTATTCGTCGAAAGAACACTCCCGGATGCCTGTTGAAACTCCTCGCGGATGTGACCCATCGATTTGGTGCGGTTCTTCCGAATTTCTCTGGCCAGCACCCGTCGATCTCTAACTCCCAGTTTTGTGCGTCTGACGGGTCGAGGCACATTCCGACAGTCACCTCTCATCTTCCACTTGCCAATCACGTAGGCCACTGTCGACTTTGGGTACTTCAACTCGCTCGATATGTCACGTATGGATCGGTCATTTCTGTGATACCCGACGATTACACCTTTCTCGAAATCAGAGAGCTTCGAACTGCTTGGCATCTTGCATGCGACTGGTTGCGTTGTTGTTTCCAACACGATATTTAACGGCGGCGGCCGTGACGTGTAGCAGGACCACAGATATCGTGGATTGCAGGGGTGTCCAATTACTTGTTGGTAGATAGTGTACAAGAAAGCAACATAGCAGAAGGTAAAAATCATCAGTACTTAAAGTCATATGTCGTAATTAAAAGATCTCCGTACCTTTACAAGCGTATACTTTTGAACATAAATACTTACGAGCGGTTATTATTAAACAGTACATAGCTTCCAATAGGTATCTTCAAAAAAGACTGAAAATACTGTTAAATTCCTTTTACACTAATTAATTCAAATATATTTCCAGTGCTCATTTAAATTTTGGTGAAAGAGTTTTTATGTTGGCGGTAAAAATCACTTTTTCATAACTTTCTTTTTTTTCTTGTGTATGTGTGTGTGTGTGTGTGTGTAAAGCAACCAAGCAGTTCTGTTCGTTTTTGAGGATAATTTAATGTGTGTCGTCCCGTCCACACGTTGTTTTGCTTTTCGTACTGAAACTTTGTCATTAATTTCCGTACAAGAAAAACAACTTGTCCAAACGCTTATCCCCTTGAGCAACACAATTAATGGTTAACTAACCGTTTTCATTTCTGAAGAAGCTTATTCGTTTTCCATAACGAACACTTTGACTAAGCCTTCCTCAAATAAGAATTTCATTTTGACTTATCGAGTTCGCGTTACGCTGCTCTTTTTCTATTAGCCTTTATAATCTGCTCAGCTTGTTTATTTCGTCCTGGTTTTTCAAGGTTTCTACACTTAATTAAGAAAATGAAGCAAAAAAAAGATGCTGTTCGCTTATGTCTTTTCTAAAAAATCGATTTTTCATCAGCTTAATACGCATAGGATTCTATGAATCCAAGAAAACGGGAGTTATTATTGATTTATTGCGATCTTTTATGTTGTTTTATTGAGACGCTCTTCCCCCTCCAGCCTAAACTTTCGAACATTTCTTAATTTTCGAGAAAGTGCAGGTGAATTATATATTTCTTCCGATAACTGAGTAGCTATCCGAGTTTTTGACAGTGTGTAAATTTCGCAAGAGACCAAAGAAAACTTCTCTTCAACCTTCGGAGTATGTAAAACACGTTATCTGGTCAAAAGTATCCGGACACTTGCATATCCACAAACTCCCTGTAATATGAAAGGAATTCACATATTAATAAATACCGTCTTTGTACGATATTTAATGTTAAAAGATGAAGAGTATTTACAATTAAGGTGGCTCCACCTAAAATCTCTGCCTTATGTTTCCAATTTTACATATTTTCTTCGCAAGTAATGTGGATGAAAATTTGCACATCGATAAAACTATAGGTTATAGCATGGGATACTTAATACTTGCTAAAACATAACCATAATTATATTAAAATTCAATTATTTTTCTTCGAGTAATGTTCAGACCTGTTAATAGATGGCGCCACCTGTAGATTGATGACGTCAGTAGACAAACAAATGTTGGATTGCTTAATTATGGTTATGTTTTAGCAAGTATTAAGTATCCCATGCTATAACTTAGTTTTATCGATGTGCAAATTTTCATCCTTGGGAACACATTAATTGCGAAGAAAATATGTAAAGAAGTTTTGCCATTAGAAACATAAGGCAGAGATTTTAGGTGAAACCACCTCAAAAACCCTACTAGTACTTTCGAGGTGACATTCACCCCGAAAGTACTTTCATCCCAATGTCACCAAAAAAGTACTTTCATCTGATGAAGGGGTGAATGTCACCCCGAAAGTACTAGTGGGGTTTTTAACTATAAATGCTCTTCATCTTTTAACAATAAATATCGTACATAGTCGGTGTTGTTACTTATGTGACATATAGTACGAAATTACTTTTATCTTTAGGAAAGGAATTAATAACGAGTTGGTCCTCACTGTAAAAGAATGAGTGATGTGATTTCATGGAAAAATTCTGAAAATAACACGCAGCAAAGTTGCCTGTTGGTGTCAGTCTTTAACAAATTTTCTGTTTTTAAAAGGACCCGCTTTTTCGTAACTTCCGTATTTTTACAGATTTTCCGTAGTCAGTAATTCCGTTTATTTGAGAAACTCCCGTTTCGGGTTTTTTCCGTACTTGTACAACAAGAGAAAATGTTCCAAATACGCAAAGACAATGTAAATAGACAAAATCATCGCTCTTTCCACGTTTTTCTCTAATTAACACACAGCAACCGAAAAATAATATTTCGACACCGAAACCCTAAATCTCTCGATAATTAGCCGAGTGCGTTCGCTTTACGCTACGGTGCAAACAATCCACTGCGCTATGTGCGTTTATCTATCAGCATCTGACTTCACAAATCCGTAGGGTTGGGTTCAGCAACTGAGACGTCTCCACCTGGCGGGGCTTAACGACACAAGCTATTTAATTATAGCTAATAAATTCAAAGGGGCCACCCCGGTGGCGCAGTGGTCTAAGCAATGGCCTCTGATCATTCGTCCGTAAGGGGCCCGGGTTCGAATCCCGGTGAGGCATGGATGTTGTGTTTGTCTTACGGTACTGGCTCTCTCCCTTCCCTGGAACCAGTGACCCTAAATTAGGGACGAGCGACTGCTTATAGCCCATTGAGTTGCTCACGATGGTCGTTAAACCTCGAATCAAAAAAAAAAAAAAAAAAAAAAATCAAAGGGCGAGAGAAATACTGTAAATCTTCCAAATACGTGGAGACAATGTAAATAGATAAAGTCATCGCTCTTTCCACGTTTTTCTTTAACTAACACACAGCAACCGAAAAATTGTATTTGGAAAATTTTCCCCATTTCTTTCGCCCTGTGGTTTCATAAGCTATAATTAAATAGCTTGTGCCGTTAAGCCCCACCAGATGAAGATGTCTCATTTGCTGAACCCATCCCGACGGATTTGTGAAGTCAGATGCTGACAGATAAACACACATAGCGCCGTGGATTGTTGGCACCGGAGCGTAAGGTGAACGCACTCGGCTAGTTATCGAAAGATCTGGGACTCGATTTCAGCGGTGTCAAAATACAATTTTTCGATTGCTGTGTGTTAATTAAAGAAAAAAGTGGAAAGGGAGGTGACTTTGTCTGCTTTGTACAGCAATTTCGCAAAATCGAAGGCCCTGATTGCTGTGGCACGCAGCCCGGTCATCTTCAATAGCGCATCGCTCCGCCTCGTGCGGCGATACATGCTGCGATACGGTCCGGCATGGAGGCGAACAGACTCGTGATGTTGCCCTGTGGTAGACTATCCCACACGTGTTAATCCCAGATTGTGCGGCACGGCGGCAGCTGGCGTTTCAACTGGTCCCACACATGCTCGATAGGGGACATATCTGGGGAGCGGGCAGGCCATGGAAGTGTCTGGACATGACTTAAGCAGTCTTGGGCAACCCGAGCCGTGTGCGATCGGGAATTATCCTGCTGGTATAGCGCACCTGGAATCACGGCCAAGAATGGGAGCACATGGGGCCGTAGGATCTCATCTACATACCGCTGGCCCGTCAATGATCCAGGTACCACTACTAGAGCTGACCGGCTATTGTAGGCTATGGCTCCCCAAACCATAATGCCTGCAGTGGGGGAGTTGTGGCGTTCGATAGCGAGGTTGGGATTGTACCGTTGACCCTGGGACCTCCATACCCGGACACAGTGATCATCTGTCCCCAAAACGAAGCGGCACTCATCGCTAAACACTAAACGTCGCCAGTCTGTGGCGTTCCACTTCGCTCTGGCGTGGCACCACTGCAAACCGAGACAGCGATGTTCCGCTGTTAATGGCAGCACACGTAAGGGGCGCTGGGATCGCAGATTCGCTTCCGCGAGGCGTCGGGAAATCGTTCGTGGGCAGACAGGAGCTGCTACATCTGCCTATATAGTGGACCGGGTCCCCGTGGGATCCGTCGATCCTCTCTACCGGTGGTCTTCCTGGTCCGTCCGGAGCCGCTCCGCCTTGTGGCAGTGCCGTCACCTGCCGACTGCTACCAACACAGTCGGACGGTATGGTCAGAACGATCCTCGTGGCGAGCTATACGGCGCGCCGACCACCCTGCGGTTTTTAGCCCGATGATCAGGCCTGTCTCAAAGTCCGTAAATTGCGTAAATCGACGTCTCTGGCGTCTACCCGGAATTCATGTCACTCGGTACTCTTGCTTGCGTCGGTCGGTGCTTTTCGCTTTCATAGGGGCATCGACTACACGCCGGTTTATAAGGTTGCCGGTTCGTGCTTGCAGCGCTACCACAAGGTGTGCGGTCATGCGCTATCGCACCAAACGTGTACTCTTAGCCATTTGCAAAGTTTCGCGATTGTAGCATGTTTTCTTCTACTTGCGCAAATTTCATTGTCCATGAGTGCATTTTATAGTGTGGAAACACATCGCAGCACACTGTATAATTGCGAATTCAGACGTGACACTAAACGTCACGTCTGAACTCCCATGAAGTTTTCTTCTTTGGGCTATGACTGGCAGACAGTCATGATAATTGTTATAAGTACATGGAGCACACAACTTGAAATATCTGTACTGTCTAGGAATTTTCGCTCACGCTAATGTTTAATCAGTCTATGAGTTGTGTATTATCATACTTGTGTTACAGCTGTGATTCATCTACTTTACTACGAGTTCGTAGCGGTGGTAAATGTTTTATTTTACTACGAGTTGTAGTTACTCAAGGAATAAACCAGTGACTTGTACGACCTGGTTGTAAGTAAACTTCTTGATTGTGTGTCTTCCGTTGGTACTTTCGAACCAGATCTAACGTTGTTCTAGAGATCAAAGGTGAAGTTTCAAAGGGAATTCTGAAAGTAATGCCTCGTCCCTCATAAGATTTTTATTTGTAGCAGCAAAAATGTGAGACTTGGTGGCAAAATACTTGGACATATTGTTAATAATGATAACCTATTCAAAGTATTGTCCATCGCTTTCTACAGATTTTCGGTATCTTTGAACCCATTGGTAAAATCCAGTTTGGAAAAACTCCTGAGGCTGTCGTCTCACCCATGAGTTCACAGCCAGCTTAACGCCTGTCACATTGTCGAAACGTTCCCCACGAAGGTTTTTTTTCAAAGGGGCAAACAGGAAAAAGTCTGAGGGAGCCAAATCAGGACTGTAGGGGGGGGCATCATCGTCCTCCCCATTTTGGCAATTGAGGACGTGGGTTATCATGGTGGAAAACTACACTAAGTGGAATGTCACGTCTTTTCCTTCTGTTAGCTTCCTTTAGCTTCTTCAATGACTGCACATAGTGAGCACTATTTATTGTTGCAACTCCTGGATGGTGACACGACGATCAGCTGTGATGAGGTCTTTCACTCGTTGCCTGTTGGCATCTGTCACTGCAGTTGCGGGTCTTCCACTCCTTTGTTTGTCCAACACTGAACTTTTCCCCTCTCGAAACCTCTTCATCCGTCTTCGGACATTACTGATATCGATTGTGGCAGCTGCATACATCGCCAGGAGTCTTCTGTGGATTTCTGGAGCCTGACATTCCTCTTTTCCCAGAAATTCAAATACGGCTCGCTGCTTTTCTCTGTAATTCATTATCTCTATTCCTGATTCTGAAAAAAGTTTCATTAAAATCACTTTAAATTTTCAAAAGGAGGAGGCATTACTTTCAGGATGCCCCTTGTACATTTTCTTATTAAAAAGTTGGTTGCATGTCTTTTGGCAACGTAATGTTAATATGCTTAAACTAGGAGTTGTAAAAACAGAAACGCACAGACAGTATTTAATTCGAAATTGATACTTTACCGAATCTGTTCTGGTTTTGGAAAGTTTTCAATTACTTCTTAAAAATATTCTGCTGCTTTCGAGAGCAAAGTTGATGGATGTCTAACTGAAAGTCCCCAACTTGTGAAAAAAATTGGCTATTAATATTTAACTGAAAATCTGAGAAAGGAAAGCCACGTAGACGAATGCGGAGAATGCAGCGCTGTCTTGGAAGTCCAAATACTTTATTTTTCGGACGGTCGTTCGTGTGGTTAAGTGGGAGAGCTTTAGCATGATGAAGCATGCCACCCGATGTATTGACCAGTCTCAGGCAATTACATTCTAAAACAGAACTCAATCCATCATGCTCATGACAATAGACATTAGTCGTGATAGATTCATTTGGTCGCAAGGACTCATGGTGAATCATTCCCATCATATCTGACCAAATGCTCAGCATAATCTCCGGTTTATGAAAGCTAGGTTTGACACGTGTGTGTGTGTGTGTGTGTGTGTGTGTGTGTGTGTGGACAGCTCTTAAGTTAGCGAAAAATACTTCCTTTCACAGTTACGCACAAAAATGGCCCTTTGTATTGATGGCTTTGTAAAGATAAGAAGATTTAATGCTTTGAATACCATTTTATGCGGAATCTTCATCTAAAAACCACTGAGCTTTAACACATTTCGTATTTGCAGTGCTCGAAATGGGACGGTATGGCATACCGGCACTTCTTTTCCCCTAGTATTTCATATCGGCATTTTTTTTTACGAGGACTTTACATACAAGCACTAATTTTAGTAGTAGAAACTGCAGAATTTTTTGTTTTGTTTTGCCAAAACTTAGAGCGCGCATTCTTAAACATATTGAAGAAACCTTATGTGCCTCGTGACCTTGAGAAATACACTATCTACCAACAAGTAATTGGACACCCCTGCAATCGACGATATCTGCGGTCCTGATACACGTCACGGCCGCCACCGTTAAATATCGTGTGGGAAACAACAACTCAACCTGTCGCATGCAAGATGCCACGCAGTTCCGAGCTCTCTGATTTAGAGAAAGGTGTAATCGTCAGGTATCACAGAAATGGCCGATCCATACAGCGAGTTGAAGTACCCAAAATTGACAGTGGCCTACGTGATTGGCAAGTGGAAGATGAGAGGTGACTGTCGGAATGTGCCGCGACCCGACAGAACCACAAAACTGGGAGTTAGAGACCGACGGGTGCTGGTCAGAGAAATTCGGAAGAACCGCACCAAATCGATGGGCCACATCCGCGAGGAGTTTCAACAGGCATCCGGGAGTGTTCTTTCGATGAATACCATCCGTAAGGAAGCCCGTCTGCTCGGTTATCATGGACGTGCTGCCGCCCACAAGCCTTTAATCACCAAGTCCAATAGCGCTGCTCGGCTAACGTGGTGCAATGAACGTCGACAGTGGACCGTTCAGCAGTGGAAACAGGTTCTCTGGAGCGACGAATCAAGGATCACCCTCTGCCCTTCGGATGGCAGGGTCTGGGTTTGGCGTCAGCCTGGACAACGCCTCCTGCCGGAATGTATTGTGCCAACTGTGAAGTTCGGCGGCGGTGGAATTATGCTATGGGGGTGTTTCTCCTGGTATGGCACGAGACCCTTAATCGCAATTCCTGGTATGGCACGAGACCCTTAATCGCAATTCTAGGTATGGCACGAGACCCTTGGTCGCAATTCCTGGTAGACTTAACGCCGAGACCTACTGCACCATTTTGGATGACCATGCGCTTCCTACGTTGTGGCAGTTTTACGGGGAGGACCCATGTTACTTTCAGAATGACAATGACACCTGTCATTTTGTGAGGTCCACCATGGCTTGGTATGGTGACAATGGGGTTAATCGAATGGACTGGCCTGCGCAGCGCCCGGATCTTAACCCTATCGAGCACCTGTGGGACGAGTTGGAGCGTCGACGTAGGGGGTGCCCCCACCGTCCGAAATCAGTGAAGGAACTGACCTGTCTTCTCCAAGCCGAATGGAAGAAAATACCGCTAGCCGTCGTACAACGCCTGGTTGAGAGTATGCCCCGGAGGGTCGCAGCTATAATTGCCGCTTGTGGAAGCTCCACCAACTATTGAAGGTGAATAAACTTCGTTTTCTTTTGCTATCACAGGTGTCCAATTACTTGTTAGTAGATAGTGTAGCTGTCTTCGGGCCGTAAAGGGTAGGGGAGTTGTGTACACATGAGCTTATAAGTTCAATCCTTCAAACGATGAAGATGACCCGCATGATCACATCTTGCCCAAGCCCCAGATCATCCCACTAAAGATGTCTGTAATTATTATTATATCATTAATTTAATATATTCAATTTGAAGAGCTTCTTCGTAAAATGAAGAATTGGGAGTAATAGACTAAACACAAAGTTTAGTTTTTCAGTAATGAGTATAAACTTTTTTTCACTTCGGACTTTTTGTTTTATTTTGAGGGTGGTGAGTTTGCTATTAATTTAAAACTGAATATTCGTTTTGATTGCGGAGATTATGTGACGCGCCTGCCCTGCAGGACGCACACGGGATAAAGGTAGACAGCAGTGAGAGCACATGTCCGCGTAGCTCAGTTGGGAGAGCGAATTACTCCGGAGTGAGGGGACCCGAAAGCTCTGAGCGGACAAACTTGTACGCTATAATTCTAATAACTTAATTTTGTACTTCATGAGAGTCCTCATGGAGGAGGGCTTTCTTCTCGGTTCATGACCTAAAATCTCTGGGTTCAAGTCCAACTGAATCACTAATGATTAGCAGAGGCTCGAAAGTCTCGTGAATCCGTTGGTCCCAGGGTAAAGACTTCTCGTTATAAGCAAGTCTAACCCCAGTCCTCGGTGTAGTATAAGCAGTGTCCGCTGGATCCACAAAGCAACCAAATGAAATCGACCGCCATCGTTTCTGACTTATGGTGTCATAGTATTCCACGGAATTGTCAATGACATTTTCAAACAAAGGAGTTTTTCAGTTTTGGAGATTATACTTTTTCAGTTTTGGAGATTTTCTGACGAAGGTATTTTTTCCGGACGATTTTTAGCTAAATATGAGCATACCGGACCTGAAAAATGTTCATTTCGAGCACTGCCTATTTGCCAAAAGATGTATTCCACGTTCCGCTTTGTTGCATAGCTCTTCAACTGAGCGGCGGGAATGCGATTCTACGATTTTTTTTAAGACATCTTCATTGTCCTCATATGACAGCAAAGAATTACGAGGGGTGCCCGATAAGAATCCAGATTTTTATTCCTATCAATTACACGAGAGAAATAAAAAATACAGAATGCATAAATATGATACTCACATACACTAAAGAGCAATTGAATTAGATATACCTGTCTAGTAACGTGTAGCATACCCTTTCTTCCGGATGACGGCGGTGATTCGTCTCGGCATTGACTCGACAAGACACCGAAAGCGTTGGGAAGCCATACGAATCCACGACCCCTGAACAAGCTCCCACAGTTCACGAAGATTTGATGGAGGGGGGTCAGAGCCTCGAACATTTATCTCGATGGCATCCCAGATGTGTTCGATGGGATTGCGGTCAGGTGACCTAGCTGGCCAAGGAAGCGAGGTCACGTCGGTGGAGTGTTCATCCAACCATTCGGATACAATTCGGGAGCGATGGCACGGTGCATTGTCTTGTTGCAGGATGAGGTCCCCAGTGGGATGTTGAAGACGCACAAACGGGAGCAAATGGTCGTCCAGGATATCCCGGTAACGTTGACCTGTGAGGGACGATGTTACACGTACCAGGGGTCCCATTTCAGTCCAGGTAAACAGTCCCCAGACGAGAATGCCACCCCCACTAGCTTGAAGAGTACCCTGCTGGCAAGAAGGATCCATCGCTTCATGTGGTTTGCGCCGTACTCGTATCCTGCCATCCGCATGTACCAACGTGAATCTCGACTCATCAGTCCAGGCAACATTTTCCCACATGTCTAGGGTCCAGTGGCGATGTTCCCGCGCCCATGCTAATCTTTGCACCCTGTGATGTGCGGTCAGCAGCGGTACCTCGTGGAACGATAGCTTCTGTACCCCATAGCGAGGAGATGGTTCTAGATGGTGCGGCTGCTTACACGTTTTTGTGCACCAGCGTTAAATTGCAGAGTGATTTTTTGCACTGTGGCCCGTCTATCCGCTGTTACAATGTGAGCTAACCGACGATGATCCCGCTCATCCACACGCTGTTGTCCACGGCAGTTGGCCCTTGCAGGGATGGTTTTACCGGATTCGATGTACTCACGGTGCACCCGTGACACAGTGTCTCGTGAAAATCCCAGTGACTTCCGAGATGGAGTGACCCATTCGTAGGCCCCCGAAAATTTGCCCACGATCAAATGCACTTAGTCTTACCCATACTGCGTCCGACTCTTACTGATTCCCGTCGCATCACTCCTTATATTGTCGGATCGCTGCATACGTCATGTCGTTTGTCCACGATCAAATGCACTTAGTCTTACCCATACTGCGTCCGACTCTTACTGATTCCCGTCGCATCACTCCTTATATTGTCGGATCGCTGCATACGTCATGTCGTTTGCCCACGATCAAATGCACTTAGTCTTACCCATACTGCGTCCGACTCTTACTGATTCCCGTCGCAACACTCCTTATATTGTCGGATCGCTGCATACGTCATGTCGTTTGCCCACGATCAAATGCACTTAGTCTTACCCATACTGCGTCCGACTCTTACTGATTCCCGTCGCAACACTCCTTATATTGTCGGATCGCTGCATACGTCATGTCGTTTGTCCACGATCAAATGCACTTAGTCTTACCCATACTGCGTCCGACTCGTACTGATTCCCGTCGCATCACTCCTTATATTGTCGGATCGCTGCATACGTCATGTCGTTTGCCCACGATCAAATGCACTTAGTCTTACCCATACTGCGTCCGACTCTTACTGATTCCCGTCGCAACACTCCTTATATTGTCGGATCGCTGCATACGTCATGTCGTTTGCCCACGATCAAATGCACTTAGTCTTACCCATACTGCGTCCGACTCTTACTGATTCCCGTCGGATCACTCCTTATATTGTCGGATCGCTGCATACGTCATGTCGTTTGCCCACGATCAAATGCACTTAGTCTTACCCATACTGCGTCCGACTCTTACAAATCGTCGGGCCCCGACAATTTGTCCACGATCAAATGCACTTAGTCTTACCCATACTGCGTCCAACTCTTACTGATTCCCGTCGGATCGCTGCATACGTCATGTCGTTTCCGTTTACAGGGCCGCCCACAGCGCCACATTTGCATAACGCCAGCTGTCTCTAACTCAATTGCTTTTCAGTGTATGTAATACAGTAGTACCAACAGTCAAAGTCACTTTTCCACGTATTCTCCGTTGAGTACAATGCATTTCCTCCACCGATCAACAAGTCTATTCATTCCAGTGGCGAAGACATCAGCAGGGGTGTTGCGAATCCATTGGCGGACAGCCGTTCGCATATCGCCTATGCTGTCATAGTGGTGGCCACGAAGACTATCCTTCAAGGGACCGAAAATGTGAAAATCGGTAGATGCCAAGTCCGTACTGTAAGCAGTGTGCGGAAGAACGGTCCACCTATGTTTTGCGAATTCTGCTTGCACTGGATTGTTTTTCAATGTTGGCCGTTTGGTCCGGATACGCTGCGCAAGTTTTTTTCAGTGTCTTCACACGGGTCTCGGCATTTATTGTTTCATTTTGTGCCAAATACTCAACCACAAGGACACCGTGTTTGTCCCAGAAAACAGCAGCCATTATCTTGGACGCCGAAGAACCAACTTTCAACTTCTTTGATGGGGGGGGGGGGGCGAATTCGGATGACAGCACTGCATACTTTGCCGTTTTGTCTCCGGCTCGAACTGATGAATCCACGTTTCATCGCCTGTGATTATTTATCCCAGGAATGCATCACCCTCCTGATCGTTGCGCTGTATCCGTTCATTGCAAATGTCTAGCCGTTGACGTTTATGCACCTCTATAAATATTCGGGGTACCCATCTGGCAGAAATCTTCCTATAGTTGAGATGTTCATGAATAATTCGTGCAACAAAATCTTAACTGGTATCCAATTCCATGGCAATATCCAGAACACGAATGTTTCTGTCACCTTTAATCAAGTCGTCAACCCGTTTAATCGTTTCGACAGTCATCGCCGTGTTAGGTCTACCTGACCATGCTTCATCATCAAGGCTCTCGTGGCCAGCTTTGAACTTCGTTACCCATTCACAAACACTGGAACGAGACATAACCGCATTCCCATACACTGTCCGAAGTCTTCTCGTAATGTCCATGGCCTTTACGCTTTCTTTCATTAAAAATTTCGCTATTTCTTGCAGCTCTATCTGAGCACTTAACGTAGCCGACATTGTTTTTGATCCACAGCTCCACCTAACATTAGTATCAAGCCACTCCGCTTTTACAGCGCTTCACTGAAAGTGGTCTAAATAGTTTCACGCATACATACGATCATACACACGGTTTTGTATCGATTGGAATCAAAATCAGGATATTTATCGGACAGCCCTCGTAGTTTTGCTTCTTCCATAGTTTGGAGTCTCCTTCTTGAATTTGTATGTGCCGAAGAATAGTTGTATGAAATTCCGTCGTTTACTTTGTTTGTATTTAAGTACATGCTAAGACTATCAGGATTCATTGAAGAATAAACAAGAAACCCAAATTTATTTAAGGATGATTCCGTTACAGAAAATGTCATTCACTTGTAACTAGTGCTCAGGCCAGATTTCATATGCGATGGCGGACGTTTCATTGGTCATGTTGATTATTTATTCCCCTGTTATCCCAAGAAATCTAAAATATAAAAAAATGACAAATTTTTTTATCCAGAAACAGCGAGAATTTCTGCTACCGTTTATCAAAATCTCTTGAACCGCACTTCATTGAAACGAATTTTCCTATAAACATCAATTTTATGCTTAAGAGAGAGGAAGAATTATCTTTATTTTAAATACACCAGACATGAAGAATAATGAAACGCACCATCATTGTCAACAACTATCAATCCCCTGCTGGACGAAGGTCTCCCCAAGTTTCTTCCACGACGATCTGTCTTGTGCCAGTCTCCTCCATGTTACTCTCGCATACTTTCGAATTTCATCCACCCATCTCCCACGTGATCTTCTTCTGGGTCTTTTCCTGTCCTTTGGAATCCAATCTAAAATTTCGGCTGTCCATCGATGGTCTGTCCTTCTGGCAGTATGTCCAGCCCATTGCCATTTCAGGGATTTAACTCTGATCATGATGTCTTCCACTCTTGTCATTTTTCGGATCCACGAGTTCCTCTTCTTATCTCTCCTGGTTACACCAAGCATGCACCTCTCCATGCTGCTTTGAGTTGTCTGCAGCCTTTGTATGTCTCTTTTAGTTAAGGTCCACGTCTCTGCACCATACGTAAGCACTGGAAGGATGCATTGATCAAACACTTTTCTTTTAAGACATACTGGCATATTGCTCTTGAAAATCATGCTGTTTCTTCCAAAAGCTCTTCAGGCAAGTTTTATACGCCGATTAATTTCACCAATATGACCCTCACTTGATATCTACTGTCCAAGATAAACGTACGCATCTGTTATCTCCAGCTTTTCTCCATCAATCGGTAAATCTTCATTTCTTGTAAAAGCATTGTACATCCTTTTGTCTTCTGAAAGTTCATTTTTAATCCCACTTCTTTACTCTTGTCAATAAGTTCCTGGATCATACTACGCAGCTCTGATGGGGTAGTTGCAAAAATGACTACGTCATCAGCAAAACGAAGGTGAGTTAGATAATCTCCATTAATCTTTATCCCTTTGTTTTCCCAGTTCAGTGATTGAAAGACATTTTTCAATGTGGCATTACAGAGCTTGGGAAATATGGTGTTACCTTGTCTCACTCCCTTTCCAATTTTTATGTGTGTTGTATTTTCAAACAGCCGAATCTTTGCACTTGCATTTTCATAGATGTTATTAATAATATTAATGTATGCATCTTCAATACCGCAGGATCTCAAAGACATTGTAACTGCTGATGGTTTCACCGAATCAAAGGCCTTTTCATAATCGATAAAAGCCATGCGCAATGGAAGTTCATATTCCCTCACTCTTTCAATTAGTTCTCTCAGTACGTGGATATGACGCATATAGCGTATTAAATCCGTTTATTTTTGTGGTGTAGTCAGCACAAAGATTCGCAAAGCTTTCGCACTCTACTGGGTGGCTTTTTCAAGGCAATGGTAGACATAAAAACAAGGAATTGGAACACGTAAAGAACGAAGATGATTTTTGAAAGTAACGTGGGTGACATCACGAGCATATTACGTGAATTTTTATCACGCAATTATACGGTGCGCGATGATGTGTTTCCATCTTTTAATAACGCATGCCAAACTATTGGTAGTTCAATAGAGACTATATCACTGCATGCCAGTTTGCTGGATAGGATTTCAACTTTTTCCCCGATGGCAGTCTCTTTAAAATTCGTGTAAGGGGCAATTCTTCTAATATTATTCGATACAGGAGCGGCCGAGCAATGCACGACTTCTCTGGCGAGGACTGTATTTTGCATGTCCTGGCTGACACTTCGTACGTGTTCTTTTATATCTAGTGTCCAAGGATCACTTTGTCATTCCGATATATATCGTTTCCGTGTTGTCAGGATATACTAACGGTATAGCTTATACACCAGCATTTTCTTTCTCACACTGTCTCTCCTTGCAACTTGATATTATATGCGATAATGGGGTCGGGGACTTCATTGCTATTAATATGTTGTATTTGCGTAATAAATTCTTTAACCAATATGTAAAGCCTCGGATATATGTGATGGAGTATCTCATCGTCCTACTAGACGATTTTGTTATTGCTGATATTATGCGATTTCTTACGGTACTATGTATTCTGTCTATGTCATCCTTCTTATATCCAGCCTTTAGACCTTTACTATAATTATTATCAATTTCTTTATTACTAAGGTAGTCGGATTTGCATACATTATACGCTCAATAGAGCCATGTTCTAAATGCGGAAAGTTTGTACTCTTTTGGGCAGTGCGAATCAGGAGGGACAAGGTTCGGTACCGCAGTCAGTTTATAATAAACGTTAAAATCGAAGTTGGATGTTCTATTTCTTCTTAGCGCGAAGTCAAGATAATTTAACGTCCCATCTTTTTCAAGCTCCATGCTGAACTTAAATGTATTGTGTGGGTTGTTTATCTTGCGCATGAAATCATTTAATTCATCTACTCCATGTTCCCATATGAAGAATAGATCGTCGGCGTAGCGGATTCACACTCGGGGTTTCTTGATACAGTTTAAGAGGATGAGATCTTCTAGCGGTCTAAGTACTGTTTCCGAAAGGACTGAAGGTAGAGGTGAACCCAGCGGTGCTCCTTTAGTTTGTTTGTAGATGTTTCCATCCAATTTGAAATAGTTGTGATTAGTAACCAGATTTAAGGCGCCGATATTTTGCTTTGTTTGGGTCGGTGTGAATTCACGGGAAGTGACGATTATTTCTTCAATGTTCGCAGCAGCCTCTGTTATAGGTAGGTATACAGATACTATGTCGAAACTTCCCATTATATCATTATTATAACGAAGTAAATTTCTCCGTCATTTCTATCCGCGCCAGGATTCGAACCCGGGTCCCTGTTCGGGCGCCATTATAACGAAGTAAATTTCTCCGTCATTTCTATCGGCGCCAGGATTCGAACCCGGGTCCCCTCATTCCGGAATAAGTCACTCTACCAATTGAGCTACGCGGACATTTATTTTGATTCCTATCTGCCTTTATGTCGTGTGCGTCCTGTTGGCAGGTACGTCACATCTCCTGGTACGTTACATTATCAATTATATTTAACGTTCTTCCGCGCTCCACAAATTCTTTTGTTGACTTGATTACGTAATCGGAGTTTTTCAAACGTTCAGAGAAGAATTTAGCTAGGGACATCAAACAGAGGTCATCGCTCTTTCCACGTTTATAAGCGAGTCACGGAAAAATTTTCATTGGCCGATAATGAGAATTTTTCCGTGACTCACTTATAAACGTGAAAAGAGCGATGACCTCTGTTTGATGTTCATCGTCCGCTTCAAATGTCTGTTTTAATTTAGCTAGGGATTTTTCTAACATGTGCGTAGGAGCTTTGTTTTTTGCTGCTATAGGTCTAAGGGCAGATCCAGGTTTATGATTCTTTAGTCGTCCAAAGAGTGGTGGAACCCAGCAAAAACACAAGTGTTGGGAAACTGCTGGCCACCAGCTGACTGAAATCTGCCGCTCACGGCATGGTAGTGGTCCGTTGGTGGCAGCGCCATCAGTTGGCAGCAATTGATGGCCCAGCAACAACGCCGTGAATTGTGGGAGTCCAAGCAAGTGCGTACCTGGAAATCGTAGCAACTCCAACACGAGGTGCAAGCAACGGGACTGTGTCGGGTGCTGTGTCTCTCATGGTACCCGTTAGTTGAAGACGACGCTATCGCCATCGTGCTATTTTAGTGGATGTTAAGAAAAAAAGCCATATGTAGAGAGGCGAATTAATTTCCTAATGAAATGTCACGTCGACGAAGATTACCGGAAGAAAAATACATGAAAGTGATTTAAAGATTTCGGAAAGATTTTGAAGATTTCAGAAAAAGAATATATAAATAATTATAATGAACTGTAAGAAATATTCAATATACTCAATTACTCTCATGTATTTATAGAAACTCATTTCGTAGAAAAATTCCTGCGCTGACACACAAAGAATCGAGAATACAGACAGCCATGGAATAGACCCACTCCATTCCCATGAATAACAAGAAATAATTTCTGTGTAATCTTTCGTTTTAACATAAACTAAACCGCTTGAAACAAAATTCCCGAAAAAACATGAAAAATTCCTTATGTTGGAAAAAAAAGAGTAATTATACGCGTACAAAATTTATCAATTATTTGAAAAAAAAAAAGCAACGCTATGTAGATATAATGTACTCATTCGTGGGTTGAACACACAGGACTGGAGGAATTCGCTGCTAAAATAACGTCAAGTAAAACAAAATATCTTTCCTCTTTAGAACAAATGCAGCTTCGGAATGTGACATGAATGAGTAAATATATTAATTAAAAAATCGCCTTTGAAGACCACAAGGACAGCACAAAACTTTGGAAAGTGCTTTTAACGTTCATTAAAAATGAGTGAAGTTCCCATAAGGTAAATAAAAACAGTCGTTACGTTGAAAAAATAAATTTATGAATTATACAAAACGGACATTTATGAAAAATACCTCGCAATATTGTAAAATTAAGGAACCATTAGTTTCACATCGCGCAGGAAAGAGGCTCAGCTTCAAGCAAAGGCTCGTGCGTGCCAAACCAGTGTAGTTGCTAGCGCGCCCGCTTCCCAAGCAAACAGTCCTTTGTCCGCTTCCAGCTAGATCCAAACGGGCGTTTCTCAGGACCTGTTGAGAAAATTTCCCCAGCGCCGTTCTGTAATGTAGTAGTTTTTTAGGGGGAAAAGTAGTTGTGCCTTTGGGAAGCTGAGGTTAAATTTGTTTTTTTTATGGCTACTATTGGGAAATTGGAGGACAAGATTCGGCAAGCCATCAGTTATACCACGTGATTGCTGGCTGCCACTGCCGGGAAATTAGAGGAACACATTAGGCTAGCCATCATCTATCGCACGTGCTTGCAGGGGCCGCTTGTAGCAGCCACTGCCAGTGATGGATAACTGATGACCCTGTTCTGGCATATGACAACAGATGGGGTGCCAACTGTTGGCCAGCTGCTGTCCTAAACTGATGGCCCATGTGGTGGCAGCCGGGACATTTTATTGACGGTTGGAAAGCGGCAACATAGTGCTGGGCTACTGCTGGCTGCCAGCGCTGACTTGAGTGCTGGCCCAGCAACACTGTTTTTATTGGTAATTGTAGCGCCCAGTCGAAGCTTCGCTGACATTCTTATAATTTCCGGTAGATCTTTGTCCCTGGCCAGAGCTGGAACTTTCCGTAGTATGCTGTACAGAGGATTCGTCGACTGAAGAATTGAGTCCGATTGATCAGCAAATTCCTTAAGTTTTCTAATGTAATCATACCTGTTCATAATGGCAATCTGATTCGACTTGTCGGTTAGAGTAATCGATATCCTAGAGTAATTGCGTATAGGTTCTCTAAAGCTTTCTTAATCTGCCTGTCACTTTCTTTAAAGTTCCTTTTTTTAATATTCCTCCTGGTATAATTCAGTACACCGCTTCTTAACTTCGATACCGCTAAACATATCACGATCTTCTGCTGGTTTTAGTAATCTGAAGCCAGCGCTTTGACCACTGCGCCACTGGAGCGACCCCTTTTATTTGGCCGGCAAGTCATTCTAATAAAAGTGGTATGTGATAAAAAAACAGAAAAGTATTTTTATCAGCATTGATAGTCTGTCCAGATAAAGAATATTTTGACGAAAAACAAGTTTCACCAGGATCGATATCCATCCCAGATGGAAATGGTTTCTGGTAAAACAAAGCCTCTTATCAGGATCAATAATCAGTCCACATCAGAGCGGTTTCTGAAAAAATCCCCACTTTTATTAGGATACGTAGTGCGATCAAAAAGTTCCGAGACTAGGTACGTAGCGCATCAACAGATGGCAGTACGCATATGCGCGAGAAGCGGTCGAGGGCAGTGACCTTCATGAGTGATTGTGCCGAGTGGCGTCGTTTTGTGAACATCGGGAGCTGTGCTGCACGATATTTGATGATCACGTACAGAACACAGCTGCGACTTCGGTATGGACTGCAAACTAGAGCAGCGGGCGAACATCAAATTCTGCGTCAAACTCGGCAAATCGGGAACGGATACGCATGAAATGTTGCGGCAAGCTTATGGCAATGAAGCAATATGTCCATGCGAGGCGTTTTGAGTGGCACTCGCACTTCAAGAGTAGCAGAACGGCACTGGAAGACGAGAAGTCAGGGCGACCGTCCACGAGCAAAACCCCCAAAACTGTGCACAAAATTAGGGAACTGGTGCATGAGGATCGTCAGAGAACCATTCAAGATATTGCTACCATCGTCATTGTGTAATACGGAACAGTGCAGGAAATTCTGACGTCGGTTTTGAACATGCACGTCATTGCTGCAAAGTTTGTGCCAAAGATTCTGAACCCCGAACAGAAGGCGCTCCGTGTCGAACTCTGTCAAGATATTCGTCAGCAGGTGGTGAATGAACCAACGTTTCTGTCGCGGGGCATCACTGGGGACGAGACTTGGGTTACGACCCGGAGACCAACAACAGTCCTCGCAGTGAGAGAGCCCGGCATCTCCACGACCGAAGAAGACCCGGCAGGTCCGGAGCGCAACCAAAAGCATGCGCATCGTGTTCTTCGACATTCGTGGGATTGTGCACCGTGAATTCTTACCTAAGGGCCATCCGCCCTTTTTTTACTGCGATATTCTGCGGCGTGTTAGGGAGGACATTCGCCGCAAATGACCTGAAATCTGGCGCAGGGGCGATTTCCTGCTCCATCACTACAATGCTGCAGCTCACAGAGTGTTAGCAACACGCCAGTTTTGCAGCCGCAACAGCATGACTACCCTTCCTCATCCACCTTACTCGCCGGATTTGGCCCCCTGCGGCTTCTTTCTGTCTCCGAAGATGAAGCTGAAGCTCAAGGCTCACCGTTTTGAAACCGTGGACGAGATCCAGCCCGAATCGTAGACGGTGCTTGACACGATGTGCGAACAGGACTTCCAGGGAGCGTTTCAACAGTGGCGAAAAGCGACTTCGAGAGAGATCATAGCCAGACTTAAGTAACATAAGTACTTTGTTGTATATCGGCCTAGTCTCCGAACCTTTTGATTCGACCTCGTATATAACGTTTTTTAAGATCGACGATTATTCTTGATAAAATTTTCTTTTGGTAAAAAAACAACTTTGTTGACCAACCCTCCAGCAAATCCCCAAAACCGACTAACCATTGCCTTTGATGAAAAGACTTACCAACGATGCCATTGTATTGTATGTGAAAGGCCGTAAAATATTGCTGGCTGTTATCTGTTTTTGAAAAATGATTCATTATTATTTGAGATAACATGAGATAATTCTCGTGGGAAAATGTCGGAAACTAGGATGTAGAATTTTCAAGTGCGTTCACTAAATGTTAAGCCCGAATATGACGCAGCAACGCATGGATGCTGAAAGTGACTATCAGTATGAAAACGACGAAGCAACTTCTTGATAATATCAGTTAATGGAGTTTACCAACCGGATTTGTTACTTCAGTCAGTAAGGGCAATAGGAACATTGTAAATGGGAAGCATCTTTGGCCATGGCGGAATTTTTCATTAAAGAAGGAAATGTACTGGCCAATATTAACAGGCGTGTAGTTACAGTGTGTTGAGATTGTGTACCATCTTGAGTCATCTTCATCTGAAACCCTGCAACTTTGCTTCCGAGACAGGCAATGAAAAATGTACGCCAGGACGCCACAGAAGAAGGAATGGACGCGATACAGATTTATTACCATGAATTAACCAGGCTGGAACAAAGTGCTGAGTGCGTGAAACCTAAATTTACCGGTGGTGGTACTCGCGTCCACATCCTTATGCTCCGGAATCGAATGTTTTCCCAATTAAGCTACTCCGGCAAGGGCTTATTGCTGCTACTTGCCGTGTTCACATGTGCGTCACCTCTGTAGTACTCCACATATATACCCTCCCCCGAGAAAGTAGGTGGCACGAAATCGCAGGTTTCGTGCCCACCGCAAATCATGCTTGAAGAAATTCTCTGTAGAAGAAGAAATTCTAACTAATTTCAGACGATGTGTGGAAGAAACATCACACATTTTTCGAAGTGAAGATGTATAACGAAGTAAATTTCTCCGTCATTTCTGTCCACGCCAGGATTCGAACCCGGGTCCCCTCATTCCGGAATAAGTTGCTCTACCAATTGAGCTACGCGGACGTTTTATTCTGATTCCTATCTGCCTTTATGTCGCGTGCGTCCTTCTGGCAGGTACGTCACATCTCTTGGTACGTTACAGATGGAATTCTCATTAATTCCAGACTATGTGTGGAAGAAGCATCACATTTTCGTAGCAAAGAAGGAATTCTCATTAATTCCAGACGATGTGTGGAAGGAACATCAGATATTTTTTGAAGCCAAAATATAATTATCACTAATTCCAGACGATGTGTGGAAGAAGCATCACATTTTTCGAAGCGAAGAAGGAATTCTCATTAATTCCAGACGATATGTGGAAGAAGCATCACATATTTTTCGAAGCGAAGATATAATTCTCACTAATTCCAGACGATGTGTGGGAGAAGCAACACACATTTTTCGAAGCGAAGAAGGAATTCTCATTAATTCCAGACGATGTGTGGGAGAAGCAACACACATTTTTCGAAGCGAAGAAGGAATTCTCATTAATTCCAGACGATGTGTGGAAGGAACATCACATATTTTTCGAAGCGAAGATATAATTCTCACTAATTCCAGACGATGTGTGGGAGAAGCAACACACATTTTTCGAAGCGAAGAAGGAATTCTCATTAATTCCAGACGATGTGTGGGAGAAGCAACACACATTTTTCGAAGCGAAGAAGGAATTCTCATTAATTCCAGACGATGTGTGGAAGGAACATCACACATTTTTCGAAGCGAAGAAGGAATTCTCACTAATTCCAGACGATGTGTGGGAGAAGCAACACACATTTTTCGAAGCGAAGAAGGAATTCTCATTAATTCCAGACGATGTGTGGAAGAAGCATCACACATTTTTCGAAGCGAAGATGGAATTCTCATTAATTCCAGACGATATGTGGAAGAAGCATCACATATTTTTGGAAGCGAAGATATAATTCTCACTAATTCCAGACGATGTGTGGAAGAAGCATCACATTTTTCGAAGCGAAGATGGAATTCTCATTAATTCCAGACGATGTGTGGAAGACGCATCACATATTTTTCGAAGCAAAGATGGAATTCTCATTAATTCCAGACGATCTGTGGAAGGAACATCACACATTTTTCGAAGCGAAGGAGGAATTCTCATTAATTCCAGACGACGTGTGGGAGAAGCGACACACATGTTTCGAAGCGAGGAAGGAATTCTGATGAGTTCCAGAAGATGAGTGGGAGTAACCTCACACATTTTCCGAAGAACCTGACGGTCAGTAGTTCCACGTTCGAGCGCCAATATGAAACTCAAATTTGCCTGTGTTGGGTGTCGTGATTACCATCTTGTGTCATCTTCATCTGAAACCCTGCAATATTGTTTCAGAGACAGACAATATAAAATGTTCACCAGGACGCCACGAAAGGAATGGACATGATGAAGATATTTATTACCATGAATTAGCACAGCTGGAATAAAGACATGCTGAGTTTGTGAAATCCAAATGTGCCGGTGGTGGTCCGCGAAACCACATCGTTCTGCTCCGGAGCCGAAAACGTTCCCAATTAAGTTACTCCAGCAAGGGCTTATCACTGCTATCTTCCGTTTTGACATGTGAGTCACCTCTGTGGTACGTCACAAGTGAAGTTATTACGTCGAAAAGCAATGGTACAATATTGCTAGAATGAAAAGTGTCTGTTTCGAAAAACATTATCAACCTATTGTTTTACTCAAAGTTCACTAAAAGTTCACTAAAAGCACAGTGAGACAATCGTACTTATTTGTGAATGGAAGATCTTATTTCTCTTGTGCTTACATTATGCGTTTCTTCTAACGCTTTGCATATATCGCTTGAGCAATTTAAATAAAAAGAAATCGGGTTCCATGAGGCTTCTGAACATGCTCAAAGACGTACTAATGATTCCTGGTTCCGAATGATTTCTCCGCAGAGAGAAAAGTGTAAAATGGCGAACCATTTTTTTCAGAGAAAAATATGCCTTTCAGCGAAGAAATGTATTTTATCCAAAAGTACAATGCATGTCTGGTGAAATTTCCAGAACGGCTTGATGAATGAAGGAAATTCAAGAAGCCTACCGCTGTTGAAAACGCAGAGTGTAAATCAGCGGAGAAATCACTCGGGATGTAGGACGGGGTTTTTTTTTAATTGAATGCATGCCCATTGGAAGTTGTAAAAGACACGAAGATCCCATTATGAACTTCTGTGGGGACTGTTTTCCAACTGGAGTGGGTTTGACGTTCTGTGCGTGCACATGAGAACACACGATCTCCAGAGCCAACTTCTAGATGGGAACCTTAGAGTAAAATTTTATCCTGATTCTACCGAGTAATCGGGATGTCACGCAAGCCATTCCGGACACATGTATTATTATATACGAAATGCACGAGATGGAAATGTTGAAACAAAAGGTACGAAGCAGTAAGTTTTGGAAATTCCCATGAACTTCAGGGGCGCTCGCATTCGCCCCCCCTTTTTTTTTTTATGATTGGAGGTTTAACGACCACCGTGTGCAACTCAATGGGCTATAAGCAATCGCCTGTCCCTAATTTAGGGTCACTAGTTCCAGGGAAGGGAGAGAGCCAGTGCCATAAGACAAAAACAACATCCATGCCTGACCGGGATTCGAACCCGGACCCCTTACGGACGAATGATCAGAGGCCAGCGCCTTAGACCATTGCGCCACCGGGGTGGCCCGTTCGCCCTTAGTATGTTACTGGAGAAATTCTTTATCGACGTAAGACGACAATGCAGTCAACAAAGAACTGGCACAAAGTCTGCTATGTTGACTTCGCTGAATGAAATAACATGCAACTCATTTAGGGAATACTTCTTATATGATGTGCATATTGCAAGTTCCAGTTACTTTAGCATCTTTAATACAACCTATACACATGTGCCAAAAAACTGGGATTCCTCTCTAAAACCGCGTTGGTCCTCCTCGCGATTGGATAACGGCAGCAGCGTGACGGGGCATGGACTCCACGAGCTCTCTGTGGTACTGTGGAGACAGTGCACATCAGGCTTTCTGAAGAGCGTCCCACAACTCCGTAATGTTCGCCGGTGGAGGAATCCTGGAATTTACGGTGCGTTGAGCAGCATCCAAAATGTAAGGGTATCCGAGAATTTTTGGACACATTAAAAAATTATGTACAAAAAAACTATGAGCATTGTCTGTTTTTCTATGTCACGTATTACTAAAACGGTTTCTATATTTTTGTTTTGCAGAATTGTTTTTCCTAGAATCCGATAGATGGCGCTAGGTGTGGCCTGATGAGGAATTATGAGAAATGCGCAATCAGTAGTCATGTCATCCGTATAGCAGAAGGCGATGTGTGTGTTATGGCTTGCGTAAAATAAGTCTGTCATTAAAGTTAAAAGACGGTACCGTTTAGAGTATGGTTGTAATCCTCCATCAACGAATTCAATTAAGCGGTGGATGAAACAGTTTTAAGAAACTGGCAATGTGGAACATCGTGGAGGAGCCGGTAGGCCTAGCGTCAGCGGTGAGACGGTTGACCAAGTTAATGAAAGTTTCCAACGAAGCCCCAGGAAATCCGTTCGTAAAGCAAGAAGAGAACTGCGCATTCCGAAATCGACAGTTCAGGATATCTTGCACAAGAAATTAAAGTTTCATGCTTATAAAATTCAAATAGTGCAAAAGATACATGTAAATGATCACACTCTGCGATACGATTTTGCTGTGGATATGCTGAATCGAGTGGAAAACGACGAAAACATTCTCAGTACTGTAATTTTTAGTGATGAATACACATTTCATGTATCAGGTATTGTGAATCGTCCCAACTGTAGGATATGGGGCAGTGAACCGCCTCATGCTGCTATTGAACTGGAACGTGATTCTCCAAAAGTTAATGTGTGGTGCGCCCTATTAAAAAGAGAAGTGATTGGCGCTTTCTTCTTCTGCGAAAAAACCATAAATGGTGACATTTACTTGGATATGCTAGAAACTTTCGCTATACCCCAGATCAAAAGATATGACAACGCCGTTTTCCAACAAGACGGCGATCCTCCGCATTGGTCAACGTGTGTACATAAGTGCCTAAATGAGCACTTCCCCAACAGATGGATTGGGCGTGGTGGTTCCATTCCATGGCCTCCTCGCTCTCCAGATCTAACTCCATTGGATTATTTCATGTGGGGTTTTAGTCAGACACCTTGTTCTGATTTGCAGGAACTGAAGCAGCGTATCACAGCTGCTATTAATTCCATAACTCCTCAGATGCTTGCCAACACATGGCATGAAATCGAGTATCGCTTGGACGTACTACGAGCAACCAAGGGATCTCACATCGGAATTTATTAACTTGCGTAGTTACATTGTAAGTTAGTACAGTCAGTTTTGTCATATCTGTTTAATGTTTTGTTTTATATAATTTTGTAATGCGTCCAATAATTCTCGGACACTCTGTATTTGATTGCGTTTAAATCCGGAAAACGAGGGGCCAAGTCAGGATGCCAAACTCAATGGAATGCTTCTCCAGCCATAATCTGGCGCCTGTGGACGTGGGCGGTGGCGCATTATCGTATTGAAAGAGGTGCCACCCGTCGGAGTGGTTGCATGACATGAATGGGGGTGTAAATGATCCCGAAGGATGGTTACGTACCTTCCACCGGTCAGAGCGGTCTGCTGACGTACGAGGGGTCCTAATTGGTGCCAGCTTAAAACACTGCACTTTATAATAGAGGCACCGCCGGCTTGCACTGTCTTTTAAAAATTCTTATCTGAAAAATGTGTTTCGTTCCAATCCTACTCTACGGTTCCTCGATATGGGGCATTTGTGCCGAATCCCACCATAAGAAACTTCAGGCATTTCAAAACCGACTGTTGAAGCAACTTACTGAGGAACACCCTAGGCAAACAAATCGGTACATCCGTGATAAGTACAAACTTCCACTACTGAAGCAAATCATTGGAACGCAAGCAGAAAAATTCGGGTCTGGTTCATTTACCCGACGTTTACTTCACCGAACGGTCACTTGACCGAAAATCACTTCACCGAAAAGATTGTTTCACCGAAAGATCACTTGGTCGAAAAGTTCATTTCACCGAAAGGTCTCTTTACCTAAAAGTTCATTTCATCGAAAGGTCATTTCACCGAAGGGTCACTTTATCGAAAACTTTGGATTTCATTACAGGACCTGTTGAAGCATGGTGCAAGTTCAGTTCGTCAGACAGACCACCGAAACGTTAGGGAATTATACTCAAATTGCACTTTTGATTTCTCCGTGCCACAGAGAACTCAAAGATTTAGTTTACAGGGCACCCTGCATGTTCCTACAAATTTCATCCTTCAAATCATAGAGCAGTTGGTGAATTGGCTTCAAAACCTACCGGATATTAAAATTTTGTTTGCAGTGTCTTTTGTATGCATGCGGGAACCATTGCCTCCTGGGGTTATCACCCCACTCGGAGTCGGCCATCTGCCCGAAACAGTTGGTACCGTGATTCGTCGGACCAGGCTACACGTTCCCAGTCATCTTGCGTCCAATGGCGGTGTTCCCGAGCTCAGGCGAGGCGCACAGTCTTGTGTCGTCGGACCAGGCTACACGTTTCCAGTCTTCTTGCTTCCAATGGCGGTGTTCCCGAGCCCAGGCGAGGCAAACAGCCTTGGGTCGTCGGACCAGGCTACACGGTTCCAGTCATCTTGCGTCCAATGGCGGTGCTCCCGAGCCCAGGCAAGGCGCAAAGCCTTGTGTCGTCGGACCAGGCTACACGTTTCCAGTCATCTTGCATCCAATGGCGGTGTTCCCGAGCCCTGGCGAGGCGCACAGCCTTGTGTCGTCGGACCAGGCTACACGTTTCCAGTCATCTTGCGTCCAATGGCGGTGTTCCCGAGCCCAAGCGAGGAGCACAGCATTGTGTCGTCAGACCAGGCTAAACATTTCCAGTCATCTTGCATATAAAGGTGGTGTTCCCGAGCCCAGGCGAGGCACGCAGCCTTGTGTCGTCCGACCAGGCTACACGTTTCCAGTCATCCTGCGTCCAATGGCGGTGTTCCCGAGCCCTGGCGAGACGCATAGCCTTGTGTCGTCGGACCAGGCTAAATTATTCCAGTCATCTTGCATATGAAGGCGATGTTCCCGAGCCCAGGCGAGGCGCACAGCCTTGTGTCGTCGAACCAGGCTACACGTTTACAGTCATCCTGCGTCCAATGGCGGTGTTCCCGAGCCCAAGCGAGGAGCACAGCCTTGTGTCGTCAGACCAGGCTAAACATTTCCAGTCATCTTGCATATAAAGGTGGTGTTCCCGAGCCCAGGCGAGGCACGCAGCCTTGTGTCGTCGGACCAGGCTACACGTTTCCAGTCATCCTGCGTCCAATGGCGGTGTTCCCGAGCCCTGGCGAGACGCATAGCCTTGTGTCGTCGGACCAGGCTAAATTATTCCAGTCATCTTGCATATGAAGGCGATGTTCCCGAGCCCAGGCGAGGCGCACAGCCTTGTGTCGTCGAACCAGGCTACACGTTTACAGTCATCCTGCGTCCAATGGCGGTGTTCCCGAGCCCAGGCGAGGCACACAGACTTGTGTCGTCGGACCAGGCTGCACGTTTCCAGTCATCGTGCGTCCAATGGCGCTGTTTCCGAGCCTAAGCGAGGCGCACAGCCTTGTGTCGTCAGACCAGGCTAAACATTTCCAGTCATCTTGCATATAAAGGTGGTGTTCCCGAGCCCAGGCGAGGCACGCAGCCTTGTGTCGTCGGACCAGGCTACACGTTTCCAGTCATCCTGCGTCCAATGGCGGTGTTCCCGAGCCCTGGCGAGACGCATAGCCTTGTGTCGTCGGACCAGGCTAAATTATTCCAGTCATCTTGCATATGAAGGCGATGTTCCCGAGCCCAGGCGAGGCGCACAGCCTTGTGTCGTCGAACCAGGCTACACGTTTACAGTCATCCTGCGTCCAATGGCGGTGTTCCCGAGCCCAGGCGAGGCACACAGACTTGTGTCGTCGGACCAGGCTGCACGTTTCCAGTCATCGTGCGTCCAATGGCGCTGTTCCCGAGCCCAGGCGAGGCACGCAGATTTGTGTCGTCGGACCAGGCTACACGTTTCCAGTCATCTTGCGTCCAATGGCGGTGTTCCCGAGCCCAAGCGAGACGCACAGCCTTGTGTCGTCGGACCAGGCTAAACATTTCCAGTCATCTTGCATATAAAGGCGGTGTTCCCGAGCCCAGGCGAGGCGCACAGCCTTGTGTCGTCGAACCAGGCTAAACATTTCCAGTCATCTTGCATATAAAGGTGGTGTTCCCGAGCCCAGGCGAGGCACACAGACTTGCATATAAAGGTCGTCGGACCAGGCTAAACATTTCCAGTCATCGTGCGTCCAATGGCGCTGTTTCCGAGCCTAAGCGAGGCGCACAGATTTGTGTCGTCGGACCAGGCTAAACATTTCCAGTCATCTTGCATATAAAGGTGGTGTTCCCGAGCCCAAGCGAGGAGCACAGCCTTGTGTCGTCAGACCAGGCTAAACATTTCCAGTCATCTTGCATATAAAGGTGGTGTTCCCGAGCCCAGGCTAAACATTTCCAGTCATCTTGCATATAAAGGTGGTGTTCCCGAGCCCAGGCTAAACATTTCCAGTCATCTTGCATATAAAGGTGGTGTTCCCGAGCCCAGGCTAAACATTTCCAGTCATCTTGCATATAAAGGTGGTGTTCCCGAGCCCAGGCGTGGCACGCAGCCTTGTGTCGTCGGACCAGGCTACACGTTTCCAGTCATCTTGCGTCCAATGGCGGTGTTTCCGAGCTCAAGCAAGGCGCAGAGTCTTGTGTCGTCGGGTCAGCAATGGGATCCGAGTGGGCCGTCTGCTCCGGAACCCCATATAACGCAGGGAATATCGCCCTGTTCGAGCGGTGATACTACAACTGGGACTAAAATTGAATTGCTCTATGATTTGAGACAATGTTTCAGGCCGGACGGATGTTACTATGCGTGCCTGACGCCGCTGTCCGTGATCGTCCAATGCTTCTCTGCGGCCACACCGGTCTCGCACTCTGGATTTCCCCCTGAGTTTGTGTAGTGCAGGTACACCCTTGCAATTATTGACCGTGTAAATCCAAATTTCGTGGTAATTTCCGAGGTTGAGACACCTATTTCCTGGTCGCCGACCACGTTCGAAATCGCCTAAATTCCTGATTAGCCGCCATCTGAACTGCGAATGCTGCAATTTTTCAGCTTGCGGATATATCTGCTTCTATAGATAAGTCATTTGCGGACGATACCATTTATCTCATGGGCGTGATGGCACGTAATAAAAATGGTTGCGCCCTTCTATTTTTTTTTTTGGCACATTAATGTAGTGTGTTAAAATTTGGGTATACAAAATGTTATCTTCATACCGATATTTTCTGTAAGAAGCAGAATATCCTACTCCGGCGAAGGAGCAGGGTTGGATTTCCAACTAGCCGTAGAAGGCGCGCGTCTAGGAGCCAAGAACGTGAGGAGCCCCGAAAAAGTATAACAGAACTGCCAGTTCTTTTTTGGTTTTCACGTATTGAAAATAAATCAATCCTTAAAGCAATCGCTTTATTTGTATTGTCAACTGATATTTTACTTTCACATATTAGTACCATATATTTTTTCTTGCTGATGCCGATACTACAAATTTTCGAGTTCTTATCGATGTACTTGTTTTGAAAGGATAAACAGTTAAAATAATTTAGCCTTTGTTTCAGTTGTAGGTGTGATGGAAAGATTCACGCTTCCCCCTTTTCGTTGCATCAGGCAAATATTTAACTGGCTTGCTGTGCTATAAATTACTTTCATACTAATTCCAGGCAAAGGAAAACATCTGTACCGCCCCGATGGCGCAGTGATCTAAGCGTTGGTTTATGATTATTCGTTCGTGGTGGGGTCCGGGTTCGAATCCCTACAAGCATTGATGTTGTGTTTGTCTCTCTCTTACTGCACTGAATCTTCCCTGGAACCAGTGGACCGAAATTAGGGACCGGCAACTGTTTATAGCTCACTGAGTTTCTCAGGGAGGTCTTTAACACCCCTCCCCCTGAAAAAAATCTGTGTTAAAGAAAGAGAAGTTCGAGGTGCAAGGACAGACAAACTAATTACATTGGCACTGTTTCTTACAAAACGTTCTAAGAGTGGTATTTTAGAATGCGTTAAAACTTTTTCCTGACTTAAATTCTTTGTTAACCTGATTGATAAAAATTTCTGAGGCGATAAGAAGGGGGGCTGAATCTTTTAGCGCCTAGTGCCTCAAAAAGATCTTAAGTCGCCTCTGCGAAGGAAATGTCTGTTCGAATTCCATCAATTGCAAATGAGGCTTATTTGCAGAACTGAGATGATATTTGAAAAAAAAAAAAAAATAAATACCAAAAATGTTTTGTGGAAATAAATTCCTGAGAGTGCGCTTTAATCCACTTGAAACAATTTTACTTCCAATTATCTGTATATTAATTCTATAAGGTTTTTAACTGTAAGATCAGGTTGAGGTATCAAAATAAAGGTCTTACCATGTAGATGTGCCAGTCGAAGAGATAAGATTCGGGGCAACGGTTGGAGCGTTGTGGGGCGCCAAAGTTCCCATGCAAAGTCTATGGGAGAAGCGTGCGGTTGACATCCGATCGCCTGCGGTTGACTCACGCGCTGTTGAAGGCGGTAGTATGGAGGGACTCAGATAATCCGACGTCTCTCTTCTCAGCGAACCGTTGTGCAAAAACAGCGCTAGCAGGAATTTGTTTGAAAGTTCTTATTGGAACAGCGAACACTCGACGCCGACCTGATTGTATTCTGGCATTCGACTGTGTGATATATACATACAATTTAACATTCATTCGATCCATTTTATTCACGTAGGTAAGACGTTTCACATTATGTAAAGATGTAAATAAACTTTTCATATGAGTTTATTCTTTTCAAAAAAAAAACAAAAAAAAAAAAAAAAAAAAAAACTAATCGTCGGTTCCGACTTGTTTCGTCTACTGGGGGGGGGGGGACTATTCGTCGATTCCGACGAGTTTCGTCTACCGGGTTCGAATTCCGGTGAGGCATGGATGTTGTGTTTGCCTTACGCCACTGGATTTCTCTCTTCCCTGGAACCAGCTACCCTAAATCAGGGACGGGCGACTGCTTATAGCCCATTGAGTTGCTCACGGTGGTCGTTAAAACTTCAGTCACAAAAAAGAAAAAAATCACGAACCTGGTCTATTGTCTTTACTGAAGTGGTTGAATGAATTTGTCAATGAAATAAAGTTTACATTTGTTGTTTTATATGAGTTTATTAATTTAAAAAAAAAAAAGTTACCGTCTACTCCGACGAGTTTCGTCTAGTTGTTATTTAATGCACCTTTCAGATGAGCGCTGGGGTGGGGGGAGATTTAAGTTCTTAGAAGGAGGTGCTTATAGGGAATAACTCTGACAAAAGATAATATAGAAGTTCTTACTGTGTTTCAATTTTTTTATTAAGCCGAAGTTCAAAGTAGATGGTTATATCTTTCCTTAGGTAAAGGAAAAAGAGCAGCATTAGGTTTGCTTCGAATCTTTTTTCATCTTGAAGTATTTTACTTTTCTAGCCACTGGAGAATGTTTAAATGGAAGGGCAACATCGCACTTGATGTCTTTGACGTTGAAGTTTACTAAGTTAATCCAATTCTCAACGATACTCACGTCAAGTGTATTTTCTGGTTTTTGGTCTTCCGTGCAAGAGATTCAGGTGATGTAACGCATTCATTCAATACTTAAAATTGTAAGAAGCATTTTCGAGGATGCCAGGACATTTTCGTGGATGCCAGGACATTTTCGTTTTGTATCTGGTGTTGACGTTTTGATTTGATACAGCTCTTAGCTCAAGAAAATCGCCGGAGAAGTGATTTCCGTTATGCCTTTTTCGCTTTCTCGTAGAAATAAATAAAAAAACCCCGGTTTATCGCTGTATACTCAATTCTGAATTTCACCTTCGCGTGAATTTGTAATAGAATTTGATGTACGAAGCCTGACCAGACAATTTGCCTAATAATAATAATAATAATAAGTATGAGGGTTGTATCGAAAGTAATGCAAAAGTGGGCATAACTTTTCTATTAAGGTGGACGTCTAGGGATTTTGTTTCCTATACTTCCAATGGGCAAACTTCTGTACACATTTTCTTCATAATTAATGCTTTCCCAAGAATGAAAATTTGAACATCGATTAAAATAACTTCATATTATAACTTGGAATACTTAATATGTTCTAAAATATAACCATAATTATATTAAAAATTAATAACTTTTCCTTTGGTGGTGTCGAGACCAGAAAAAAGATGGCGCGACCTCTACATTGATGACTTCAGTAGACAAACAAATGTTGGATTGCTTAATTATAATTGTGTTTTAGACCATATTAAGTATTCCAAGTTATAATATGAAGTTATTTTAATCGATGTTCAAATTTTTATTCTTGGGAACGCATTAATTGTGAAGAAAATGCGTACAGAAGTTTGCCTATTGGAAGTATAGGAAGCAAAATCACCAGACGTCCACCTTAACTGACAGAGGTCATTCAAATTACACGTGTTGGTAGAGTAACTCTTTCTCTATAAAAGGTACTACGCAACATAGTCTCCATCACAAGCGATGCATTTGCGCCGTCGTTGAACCCAAATCTTGAATCCTCTTTGAAAAAAATTCAGGTGTGGAGTGTTGTACCGACTTCTTCACAGGTACTTTCATTTCGTCTGCGCCATCCAATTGTTATCCCTGGAGACTGCCTTTTATTGGACCAAACATGTGGATGTCGGAGGGTGCCAGACCTGGGCTGTACGGTGGACGGGCACCATCACCCAGGCTAATTTGCTGATCGCCTGATTTGTTGCCAGGGATGTGCGTGATCTCGCATTGTCATGGTGAATGTGGATCCTTTTCAGATTGTTGTTCGGTCTCTTCCTCCTTATGGCTTCTCTAAGCTTTTGAGTGTCTCAGTGTACGCTCGCTGGTCACGGTACTGATACATTCCAGAATCAAAGAGAATGATACCCCTGTC
This sequence comes from Macrothele yani, assembly GCA_039090855.1. NCBI lineage: Eukaryota > Metazoa > Arthropoda > Arachnida > Araneae > Macrothelidae > Macrothele > Macrothele yani. The sequence goes on from CM077016.1 coordinate 76,911,983, forward strand.
ATCCCAAAAAACAGTCATCCTGAATTTCTGTGCTGATCGCTGGCTGTTGAACTGCTTAGGCCTTGGTGAAGAGGTGTGACGCCATTCCATGGATTGATTCTTAGTTTCTGGATGGTAAAGATTCGCCCACTGTCACCAGATCGAAAAAAAAGTGTCTTCATTGGCTTCAAATGCTTCCAGCAGATCAGAGCAGACTTCCACCCTTCTCTCCTTCAAATCGGGTGACAAGTGCCGAGTTACCCACGTTGAACAAACTTTAAATATAGGTAGCGGTTACTTCTAGTTTTTCCCCAATCTTCATTTCTTGAAAAAGCATTGTACAACAATTTTGTTTTCTCAAAGTACATTTTCAATTGCACTTTTTTAGTCTTGTCACCAATCATACTCTGCAGCTCTGAAGAGTTAGTTGCAAAAATGACTATGCAAAACGAAGATCATTTAAATAATCTTCGTTAATCTTTATTCCCTTGTTTTACCAGTTCAATGATTGAAAGATATTTGGCATTGAAGAGTTTGGGAGATATGGTGTCACCTTGTTCCACTCACTCTGCAATTTTTATTGCTGCTGTACCCTCAAATAGCCCTTGCACTTGCATTTTCATATTATAACGAAGTAAATTTCTCCGTCATTTTTATCCGCGCCAGGATTCGAACCCGGGTCCCCTCATTCCGGAATAAGATGCTATACCAATTGAGCTACGCGGACATTTTATTCTGATTCCTATCTGCCTTTATGTCGTGTGCGTCCTTCTGGCAGGTACGTCACATCTCCTGGTACGTTACATCATCTCCCCTTATTTTTTTCGAAGTGCTGCTCTTATTTTTACTATCTCGCGGTGTGGAAATAACATCACACCATTGCGAGATTGTGAACGGTCGGGTCATCCGGATAGTTCGGGCGCCATTATAACGAAATAAATTTCTCCGTCATTTTTAGTCTACGCCGGGATTCGAACCCGAGGTCGCTTATTCCGGAACAAGTCGCTCTACCAACTGAGCTACGCAGACATTTGTTCTGATTCCTATCTGCCTTTATGTCGTGTGCGTCCTGCTGGCAGGTACGTCACATCTCCCCCCCCCGAAAGAGGGCCGGGGGCATGGCCCACGGGTCAGCCGTGACCATGAATCGTTGCAGGCAGCCATCCACTGTAGAACGTGCACTTGAGAACTCCCAGTCAATCTGCTGTGTGGAATGCAACATCACACATTTTTATTTTTCGAAGCGCTGGAGAAGGAATTCTCTGATTTTTCCTGTCTCGCGGTGTGGAAATAACATCACACCAATGCGAGATTTTGAACGGCCGGGTCATCCGGATAGTTCGGGCGCCATTATAACGAAGTAAATTTCTCCGTCATTTTTGTCCGCGCTAGGATTCGAACCCGGGTCCCCTCATTCCGGAATAAGATGCTCTACCAATTGAGCTACGCGGACATTTTATTCTGATTCCTATCTGCCTTTATGTCGTGTGCGTCCTTCTGGCAGGTACGTCACATCTCCTGGTACGTTACAATATGTATCTGCCGATAAATTTTCATTTACCACTACAAATGATTGAAGAACAGTTTTATTTCCACTGAATTCTTAGTATCACATAATTAGGTTACTTTATTGCTTTTCAGATTACTTGATGACTGTGCCTGGTACGTGTTGCTTCGCGAGGGTCCTTAAACTTACTGCGCATTTTTTTCTTTGAAAAAAAAACAACACACACAGGCTGCATGAGCTTCTAAGAAAGGTGTGTAAGAGCAAATATCTCATTAAATTTCAAATATCACGCAGTAGCGTGGCAAATTGGCGCCACTTCGAAAAGAGGAAGTTAGCTTTGTATTAAATTGAGCTGTAGAAGCCAAAGAAAGTTGCTACCGCAAATAAGACGTGCGCGTCACAGGACAACTGGGAATGGAAACACGAAGGGCAAAGCACGCAGATTAAGAACGAAATGGCGAGAAACCGTTGAAGTCACGCCCATCTCTTCCACGCAGAAGTTTTAATCGTCCGTATGCTTCTACTACCTGATTTCCTGTTACTATGCGTCTTTTCGAAGAAACAAAAAGACTACATATACTGAGTAAAGAGAAACCCCAAAGTTGGGTTCAAAAACAAGGAAAAACACATTTGTTGTTTAGGTGTGATACAGGTTTTTTGACTTTCAATGAAGCGCAAGTTTGGCTCTTGCTAAATACACTGGCATGCAAAAATTAAGGACGAGACGGTTTTTCGAATGTAACGTCGTGCAGAAGTGCTTCACATCGACTCAAATCATATCATAAAATCCTGAAGATGTAAGAATATGGGACAAATGAGAAAACCGTCCAAACAAGGAATCCAAAGAATACAAAGGCACTTTATTGAAAAGGTAGCTTGGAGCACAACTGGACAGAAGACAAAAACGTCCATGTGACAGGCAGCTGCCAAGAAAAATTCAGTCTTTAGTAGGGGATATGATCACCCCAGACTGCGTTGCAGGATTTACAAAGTATGTCCAAGCTGAGGACGAGGTTGTCAAGGAGCTGTTGAGGCATCGCGGCCCATTCCTCTTGTAGCGCCAATCGCAGTTGCGGAATCGTTGCTGGCGGCTGGTGACGTGCTGCCAAGCGTCTCCCGAGAAGGTCCCACACGTGTTCGATTGGATTTAGGTCCGGAGACCTTGCGGGCCTATCCATGAGTTGAATATCTTCACTCTCCAATAGCTCTGCAACAGCCACTGTACGATGAGGTGTAGCGTTGTCGTCCATGAAGAGGAACTCAGGACAGACATCACCTGTAAACAGACGCACGTGAGGCAGGAGAACCTCGGTACAATAGCGGACACCAGTGACTGAACCTCCTTGGAAGATGTGGAGGTCAGTACGGCTACCAAACATGATACCGCCCCAAACGAGGACTCCGCCACCTCAAAACCGGTCCCTTTCGATGATGTTGGAGGTGTGATTGCGTGTTCCCTGCTCTCTCCAGATGTGTATACGTCCAGAATCGCTCGTCAGACTAAATCGGCTCTCATCCATAAAGAGAACTCGACCCCATTGCTGATGTGTCCAGTTTTTGTGTTCCTGGCACCACAGAAGCCGCAGTCTCCGATGAGCAGGCGTTAATGGCACACACCGTACTGGTCGTCGTGCAAATAGACCACTTTTGTGCAGCCTCCTGGCCACGGTAAAACGCAATAACGGACTTCCAGTTGTCTGCTGCATGTGCCTTGCGATTTCTCCCGCTGTCTGCCGTCTGTCACTTCTCGCCTGTAGGACAATATACCGGTCGTCCGTCGCCGTGGTTGCTCGTGGACGACCAGTGCTAAACTTTCGGATAGCTGTTCCTGTCGTTTGAAATGCTCTCAAAGCTCGTGAAACGATGCTGCGAGGGATCCCGAACTCCTCGGCCAGACTAGTCACACTTCGACCTTCTTCCAACTTCCCAATGACGCGACCTCGGGTAAAGTCATCCAGATGTCGCGACCTCGGGTAAAGTCATCTGGATTGCCTGTTGGCCATATCACACGGTAGCAGCAACTGAACGTCTTTCAAACCGATGTACACCGAGCAATAGCTTTCACCGAATTGCTGAGCGTACACCGCCCGTGTGCTTTATACCCTTCCGAAACTCCCCTCCCCTACGTCATGCTGCATACATGCACATGCCCTACCGTACCGGACCCTAGTCTATCTCCTGAGTGGTCTTTCGGTCCGTTCTGCATGCTCGTTCCGCTGTTATGCTAATTTCTCCTCTTCGTCCTTAATTTTTGCCCACCAGTGTAGTAGTTCTCATTTTTTTACCTACAAATACAGAGTTTCAAAGTAAATTCGTTTGCTCTTGTCTTCAACATAGAGTTACTGAAACACCTCGTGGTGGGTAAACTTAAGATGTTACGTTAAAAATAGTGTGTTGGGAAGCAGGGCCGGATTAAGACCTTAGTGGGCCCCTAGGCTAACACATTTGAGTGAGCCCCAAGACTAAGACATTTTAGTGGGCTTGTAGGCTAACACATTTGAGTGAGCCCCAAGGCTAAGACATCTGAGTGGGCCCCCAAAGAACTTATGACGAGGAATTATTCTGGTCTGGTAAAGCATGAAACTGCATGACAAGGTGGAATCTCAACGAGAACCATCGAATATGAGCAAAAATGCAAATGGTCTATATCAGACACAATTCTTAAACCTGAGTAACCTAGTCCTTAACCCCACACAGTCTGAGGCTCTAAAACGAGGACTAAAGTTTGCTTACCCGACAAACAAAGTTAATAAATGTCACCTTATTACGCAGATGGAAAATATCGTTGAAACCATTCCTCAAAATGAAAGAGAACACGTACGATATAAACTGGCAAAATCCGTACAAAAGTTAGCCAATAAGTCTAGAACACCGGATGACCGTAAATTTTGTAATGAGATTAAACAGCTGAAGTTATTGAAGTCTGATGAAACTATCTCCATTTTAAAAGCTGACAAGACGCAACAAATTGTCATCTTAAACAAAGCAGACTATGTTAATAAGATGAATGATGCCATTGCGAGTACACCGCACAAGATCCTATCTTCGGATCCAACCTCATCTACAGTATCAGCAGTGGCAAAACTCAGAAACCATGAAGGCTTACCTGCAAATGTTGCTAAGGATATATACCCTACTATAGGCCCTCGAATACCTGAGTTATTTGGCCAAGTAAAGACTCATAAGGAGGGTCTTCCTGTACGCCCACTTCTATCAAGATATGCAAGCCCAACCCGCCAGCTCGAAAGTGCTCTAGCAAAATTCCTCAAACCATTAACTACAGGTTCCTCCTACTCAGTTAATAGCTCTGTTAAGGCTATTGACAACATTAAGCCATTATTACGAAAGGGAAAGCCGTTTGCTATGGCATCACTCGATGTTGTCTCTTTGTACTCCAATGTGCCGATTGGAGATGTACACTCCATTATTGAGAACCGTCTATTGGCTTTGAATTCTTATACTATTAATGAAATCCAAGCAATTATAAATGCTCTGCGTTTTGTACAGAAACACACATTCTTCCGGTATGAAGGAACCATTTACCGCCAGACTGGAGGTGCGCCGATGGGTTCCCCACTTTCAGGGGTGCTCGCTGAATTGTTAATGCAAGACCTAGAAAACAATGTTTTACAATATTTCCAACTTAAGCCTGATCTCTACATTAGATATGTAGACGACATACTTGTTTTCTGGCCGCATCATAAAAACAAAATTGAAGAGTTTTGCTAAAGAGCTCTCAAAACATTACAGTTCCATAAATTTTACCATTGAGCATGAAAATGATAATACTCTTCCATTCTTGGACATATTACTAAAAAGACACCCAGATACCAATTGTTTATCCTATTCAGTGTACAGAAAGCCTGAAACACAATCTGCTATTATTCCGCATATTTCATCGCACCCAAGAAAACAAAAACTAGGAGCTATAGAGTACATGGTCCGAAGAGCCTTCACCCACTCCTCCAATATCCAGGCTAGAAGAAATGAGTTAAATCATATCCAGATGATTACGATGGCGCATGGCTACCATAAAACGATCGTTGAAAAAATTGCTCGATCAGTGAAATGTCTACACAAAAGTACCTTACAAAGGGAAACCAGAATTACAAAATATGTTGGCACTATGGACTATATACCTGAAGTCACTACAATACTAAAGAACATATGCAAAAAACACCACAATGCGTTTGGTAAAAGTACGAAAAGTATTCGAGCCATCGTGCAAAAAGACCGTGACCAAGTTTCCACACTCAACAGACATGGGGTTTACAAACTACCCTTAATTCCTATTGACCCAGAAGATCCAGCATTGCATATATTGGATCCACTGCACGCCCATTGCGAACAAGAATATATGAGCATAAGTACTCAATTACTAATAACTCTGATGCTACCTCTCTTGCACGATTAGTTAATAGAGGTATCTACCGACCAGACTGGACCAATGCCAGTGTGCTGAGCTCAAATCGTACAAAGCGATCTCTTCGATTCGCTGAGAGTTTATGTATATTATCGCACAACTCTGACTGCTGTAATGAAGAAACTCCACGTTTCGTTCCAGTGCCTTGGGCCATGTTAATGCGGCCAGAACAGCATACTCCTATCCAGCAACACTTAACTCCTAATAATTCATTTACAGTTTGACGAATAATGTCAACTTATTAATTATCCTCTGTGTATATATTTTCTTCGCATATGTAATAGCAATTCATAGTATCATTTGTTGAAACCCTTTAACGCATGACAAAACTTCTACTATATTTAATGTAAACATCGTTATTGTTATCACGTGCTCGCGTAATTTGAAAATGCTTCTTGCTTTTATCCGTTGTTTTGTTTATGTATATTGAAATACCTGACGATGGAGCACATGGTGCTTTGAAAGATCTTGTAAGTTGTTGTGCCTTATAAATGTCTATTTTTTAGTACAGACTGTACTATTAAATATATCTTATCGTGCTGAAAGGCTTTTCGAATTAAAATATTAAAATTAAATATCTACAGAGTTTTCATAATAAGTCACTGTATTTTCCATGTTCTTATAAAAAGATTAGTTAAAAGCTTAAGATTCCTAGATTTTGTCTTGGATTTTCTTATGATTTGGCATTGTATAATTTTCTTAGTGCATCTTTTTTGTCATGCAAAGTGAAGCCACAGTGGACTTCGACCATTAACTGTTCCAAGTGAGAATTGGGAGCCGCCCTTAAGGGGTCCGGGTTCGAAACCCGGTGAGGCATGGTTGTTGTGTTTGTCTTACGGCACTGGCTCTCTCTCCCTTCCCTGGAACCAGTGGCTCTAAATTAGGGACGGGCGAATGATTATAGCCCATTGAGTTGCTCATGGTGGTCGTTAAACCTCCAATAATAAAACAAAAAAAAAATTGTGCGGTGTGTGTGGGTGGTAGCGAAAAAGCTGAAACTGTCTCACTTATACAGCGACGTGAAACCTTTAACCTTTACCCTCGCCACTATCTTGAAATCTGTTTGTCTTCTAGCCTCTGTGTCTGAAAAAATAAATAAAACTATTTTATAAACCTCTCTGTCTATCTATTATTTGTGCAGTCATGCCTGCTGGGCCCTTGGTCATAGTGGGCCCATATAGACCCCCCCTTAATCAGGCCTGTTGTGAAGTAAAGCTGTCAGATTCCCATATTTTTAAATCCGGAGTGAGTATTGTACAACAGCCGAACGCCATAAAGCCGAACTCCGTACTGTGCTACGAATATTCGGATAACAGAATATTCGGTTTTAGAAATCCGAATATTCGGTTACGGAAATCTCGATTGGAGGATCTTAGGCTGATTTGTTTTCCTTAACAATTCTTTATTTCTTTGACATGTAAGAATGAGTAATTCGTTCCGTTTGCAGGTAAAATTTCAATGATGCAAAAAAACGGTACACTCTCTAGAGGTCTGAACGGTCCGGGCCGGGCCGTGTCGGGCTTTTTCAGTTTAAAAAAAAAGCAACGGGCCAGGCCAAGCCAAGCCAATCCATTCTCTTAATCGCAATGGTAAAGAAAGAAAAAATCGTGATTCCCAATTTCCTGGCCTGTTTACCTGTTCTGCTGGCTTTACTTACTTTCATGACATAGCAGAATGACGGACACGTTTATAACATAAGATTATACGCTCTTTTTCTACAAAAGGCGCTAAAAATGAATCGATATTTTCGAGTTTAGTACGTGCGGTAATCAGCTTCTAATTTCTGTGGAACTGTATGTTAATTTTTTTCAGGTTTGGGTTTTTTTACGCTTTCCAACCGTAGGTTTAAGAAACATATATGCTCCAGCTTTGTCCGTCTGCCCGTCCGCACGATAACTCGGTTCGATTTCGATGAAATTTTAGTATGTGGTTAGGGGACCACCTGGGGACGAACCCTATTGAAAATGGGCGAAATGCGGTCAAAGGTCAGGATATAGGAGCGGGATCCATTCCATTGCCTTATGCGTCATGACTTCCGTAAAAATGGTTCGATTTCGATGAAATTTTAGTATGTGGTAGGGAACCACCTGGAGACAAACCCTATTAAAATTGGGCGAAATCGGGCGAAAGGTCAGGACATAGGAGCGGGATCCATTCCATCTCCCTTATGCGTCATAACTTACGTACAAATGATTCGATTGAGACAAAACTTTATGATGTTGTTCCAGAAGTATATTTAACCAGTTCTGTTGAATATCATCGAAATGAGGTCAAAGGTCAGGGCACAGAGGCGAGATTTATTCTACAGCCATTATCCTCATAACTTGAGTAATGATTTCTGGTATGTTGGAAAGCGTATCATAATCAATGCATTGCATCATTTTACTAACTTGTTTCTGGTGTGGCGGTGGATATAATGGCCCCTGTGAACATCTCAGGTCATAAGAAACCGCACCTCCCAAATCTGGGCCACTTGTTACAGAAAAGGGACAGAACAAGAGCCGTAGGATTAACCCACCACCCATGCCATATCCATGACACAAGTCCAGGCCCAACTCTTCCGATAAGCTAGAAGCCCGGGCCTCTAACTACTCGGCCAGCTAAAGCAAAATGTAAATTCGGCGTAACTAAAATACTTCACGGTTTTAGAAGAAGTAATTGCTTGCTTTATATGATATGAGTATTAAATTTAGTTGTTCTTAGCGATATATGATACGGACAGCTGTGAATGATGAATTACCTCTAAGCGTACAGAGGCATTGTTTTAGGCTTTGAATCGCGCCAAGAAGATGAGACAATAAAAACTCAGCCGACGAAATGGCAGTCTCTCACCCGAAAAGAATGCAAATGATATTAAACTTCATTTGCATTTGTTAGAAATGTATCATACTCTAAGAAAGCCTTTTTCTGGCATTTTTAAGTGTCCGGAGAACTTCCTTGATAAGTTTTCACATTTTCTTAGGAATTAATTTCGGCACACTTTTTGATTCTTTACAGATTTATTCAGCCGTTAAAGCGTGTAAAGTTTGAAGTTGCGTGCCAGAAACTGTTCTGTTAGGGATGCATTTGGAGTCATTTCAATGGCAGACAAAAAAGTAAAAAAAAAAAATGCCACTTCTCCCCTTCAGTTTAGCGAAAATCTCTTTGTCAAATCTCAGACGGAGATTTTGAGGCATGATTTGAATTGCTAAAATAGTCTCTCTCCTAAAGTTCAGCTCTCATTTCCAGCGCGCTACTGGTAAAGACATTGTTAAAAAATTAGCCTCACTGGTAAAAAGATGGCTAGAAAATTAGCCCTACTGGTAAAGACATGGCTAGAAAATGATCCTTACCAATAAAGAGATGGCTAGAAAATTAGCCCGACTGGTAAAGACATGGCTAGAAAATTAGCCCTACTAGTAAAGACATGGCTAGAAAATTATCCCTACTGGTAAAGACATGGCTAGAAAATTAGCCCTACTGGTAATAGCAAGGCTAGAAAACGAACCCTACGGGTAAAGAAATGGCTAGAAAATTATCCCTACCGGTAAAGACATGGCTACAATATTAGCAGTATTGGTAAAGCTATGGCTAGAAAATTAGCCTTACTGGTAAAGACATGGCTAGAAAGTTAGCCCTAATGATAAAGACAAGACTAGAAAATTAGCCGTACCGGTAAAGGAATGGCAAGATAATTAGCCCCACTGGTTAAGACATGGTTAGAAAATTAGCCCTACTGCAAAAAACATGGCTAGAAAATGAGATCTACCAGTAAAGACATGGATACAAAATCAGCCTACTGGTAAAGGCAAGGCTAAAAACTTAGCCCTACAGGTGAAGACATGGCTAAAAAATTAGCCCTACTGGTAAAGACATGGCTAAAAAATTAGCCCTAATGGTAAAACATGACTAGAAAATTAGCCCTACTGGTAAAGACATGGCTAGAAAATTAGCATTACCGGTAAAGACATGGCTAGAAAATTAGCCATACTTTTAAAGACATGGCTAGAAAATTAACCCTTCTAGTAAAGACAAGGCTGGAAAATTAGCCTTACCGGTAAAGGAATGGGAAGAAAATTGTCCCCACTGGAAAAGACAAGGCCAGAAAATTAGTCCTACTGGTAAATAAGTGGCTAGAAAATTAGCCCAGCTGGTAAAGACATGGCTAGAAAATTATTCCTACTGGTAAAGACATGCTTAGTAAATTAGCACTACCAGTAAAGACATGGCCAGAAAATTTGCCCTAATGGTAAAGATATGACTGGAAAATTAGCCCGACTGGTAAAGACATCAAAATAGTATAACTATATACTAAAAATCCGAAAATTCTTGGCGTAGAATAAATATAAAATTTTCCAAGCTTTCGCTCATCAACCAGATGGCTTTCTCAAGGAAGGTTGACAGCTAACTGCAAACTGGATAATAGAACGTTTCAACACTTTAAACGCGGTGACTTGACTAGACAATAAATGATTAGGAGCAAACGGGATATTTCGAAGAAACGAGGTCACGTTGGTTGGGCACGCGGTACTATGGTAGAAATCTCAGCATTATTTGAAGAATTGATTCCAAATACGTGGTAACTCCAGAGAGACGCTATCGTTGCAAGCTTCGCAGCTGGTCAAGATTTCCAAGGTTTCGCGAATGGCAGTAGATTTGGGTGTGGAGTATGAAGCTAATTTCTTTACATCACTCCATATAGGATCGGTGGACTTTAACTTGACTTCTTTTGATAGGGCAGTGGCTGTTTTCCCGTCTCTTGTATCCCTTTTATGTTCGCTGATTCTAATTCCAAACGTAAGTTTGGTCATTCCGATGTAGTATCGCCTGGAGCCGTCCGGATTAGCCCAGCTGGTAAAGACATGGCTAGAAAATTAGCCCTACTGGTGAAGACATGGCTAGAAAATTAGCCATACTGGTAAAGATATGGCTAGAAAATTAGCCCTACCGGTAAAGACATGGCTAGAAAATTAGACCAGCTGGTAACGACATGGCTAGAAAATTAGCCCTACTGGTAAAGACATGGCCAGAAAATTAGCCCTACTAGTAAAGATATGTCTAGAAAATTGGCCCTACTGGTAAAGACATGGCTAGAAAATTATCCTCTCTTTTTGTGCTATTTACACGTCTAAAAATTTTTTTATATTGTTATTTTTAAAATAAAAGTGACGAGAAAAATCATAGAAGGGTCATTCTTAAAGTAAAATGAATAAAAACCTAATCGAAAAGATATGATTTTGAGGTGATATCGGTTAAATTATTTACATGGAATGTACATCAACTACATACGTAATTCAATAAAACGCCGAGAACATGAGTTGGAGAAAATTTCCGAAAATCGCGGACTCAGGAAATCATAATATTGCTCTCTCGAAAAAATTCCCTGTTCTACAGCGTAACAAAGGAAGCCATTATTTTAATCTGATAATACTTAACATGCTAATCTTTAGACAGTAATGATATTATCATTTCAGGAATATTTTCAGTTAAAATAAATACACTCAATGGACAAAACATTAAAGATAAGGGTGACAGGCAGTTGCCATGGGCGTCCCCCGCGCAGAATGGAACAGACCTAAACCGAGCACAGACGAGGCAGATAGCAGGGATTCCCAACAGTGTATCGCAATCAACGAACATGAGCAAACGTGGTGATCTGAGTTACTTTGATCGCGTACGCATCGTCTGCGCAAGATAGATGGGCCATTCTATCGTCCAAGTGGTAAGATACCTTGGATTTCCGATATGCAAGATGACTGGTATCATCTGATTTCTTTTCAATAAACATGGCTTTGAAATCTCTTGACTTTCGCGGTGTTGCACTTTTAATGGCGAGCAGTGTATTAAGATTATTTTCCCTCAAGAGTTTGTGTAAGCGGAGATCAAGGACAGTGATTTCCCCAGGACATTTAGGTAATGGCAAGCAGGTGTCAGGGACGGTGGAATGTAAATATGATGACATATCACCGATGGCTTTTGCAGAGGGACAATTGTGGTGAAGAATTCAGACGAACATCATAAAAGCGAAAATTTCCTTCATCTAGGAGCTATATGTTAGAAAGTAATACGTTAGTTTATGGACAGCTACGTAAGATTAAGTTGAATACATATTTCTCGTAGTCCGACGTAAGTGCTTGGTATATATTTATTTAAAAATATTCCCTATACTGTGACGTGCTTGCACCGCAGGATGCACATAAGATAAAGGCAGATAGCAGCGAGAGCGGACGTCTGCGTAGCTCAGTTGGGAGAGCGACTTATTCCGGAATGAGGGGTCCCAGGTTTGATGTCCGGCGTGGACAAAAAATGACGGAGAAATTTACTTCGTTATAATACGTTTTGTTATGTAACAAAAACCACATTTTTCTCTTTGTCCTTTTTTTTAGTCTCCCATTTGCAACTTTACAGTCGTTTTCAAAAGTTTAAGGCCATTTGCTGGTATTAGCAGATTTCTGCCGATTGCGTCAGCTACTGTCTGTTTTACCCAACTTCCTGTCGGTGTTGCATCATCCTACAGCGGCTGCTGCTCATAGAGTTACGGGAAGTGTGCGAGCGTCAGTTTGCTTCTGGTTTTCATGCTGAAAGGTTTTCTACGTATTTTCTATATAGCGAAAAATGGGCAAAAAAGCGTCATTAAGTGTTACTCAGAGGGCATAAATAGTGACTTTATATCTTGAAAGATACTCCGAACGTGACATGAGCAGAAAGGTGAGTGTGAGTAAGACTGCTATTCATAATACGATCATGAAATATTGAGATACAAGTGGATTCAGTGACCACAAGGGAAGTGGACGACCAAGGAAAACAACCCCACGGGATGACAATACCATAAGCCGAATGGTTATGTTTTCTGCGAGGAGTTCGTGCAAGAAAATCAAGACCTTTCTACATTCAAAAGGGTCTGATATTAGTGTCATCAATGTTTCCCGATTTCTTAGCGAAAATATTGGAATAAAGTCTTATAAACCTTCACATAAGACTTGACTAACCTCTGTCATGAAAAAGAAGAAAATGCAGTTTGCAAAGCGTCATCAATCCCGGACTGCTGAAAATTGGAGCCAAGTTTTCCTCCTTTGAATTAACTGTGCGTCAATTTGAATCCCGTGAAGCACATGTTCGACGACCAAAAGGCAAACGGTTTGATAAAAAATTCACCGTTAGCACCGTGAGACATCCGCCTAGTCAGATGATATGGGGTGCTATGTCAGCATCCGGTACTGCTGCATTATCCTTTTTGCCGACAGGAACTACCATGACTGGTCCTTTTTATGTGGAAATGTTACGTAAGAAGCTGTTAACTGAGATGCAAGTGCACAGATGCACAATCTTTATGCAGGATGGTGCTCCATGCCACAGATCAAAGACAGTAAAGGACTACCTGCAGAGGAAAAACATAATTGTGCTTGACTGGCTCGGTAATAGACCCGACCTTAACCCCATCGAAAATTTGTGGACCATTTTAAAAGTCAAGGTAGAAGAAAAACAGCCATTGAATTCCCAAGCTTTAATTGGGAATTCAATGGCTGTTTAATGTGTGGTGCAAAGACATTTCAAGTGACTACTGCAAGTCCCTCATTGAGAGTATGCCACATCATATTCTGTCCATTATAAAAACAAAAGTGGCCACACAAAGTACTGATTTCGGTGTTTTTGTGTTTTAAAGAATATAGGTACTCATCTGTGATATCATTTTTTCAAATATCTCTGGCTAGTAATTAGGTGTTTCTTTGAAAATCTTAATTTTCAATAAATTGACAAGTGGTCTTAAACTTTTGCAAATGGCTGTATATGATAGAGGAAAACTTATGTAAATTTTGAAATCAGAACGACAAAAAGGTTTGAAATCACTTGCAGTATTTCAGTCGCCGGAAAATTAAAAAAAAAGGCAGTGTTATCCGGTTAAAATTATTTCCGATCCACCATTTATGATCATAGATCTGCTGTATAGAAAAGCAATGCCAATCTTTTTGAATAAAGAAGCCTTCTCGCGACATGTTTTTCGTAATTTTCTCTGGCGAAATAATTGAATTCAGTCCTCTGAGTGAGCATGTACGATATACTTTCACGAACACTATTGTGCTTGAAACGTTTATAATTAATTGCAAATACCTAATTAGACGCTTTCCTGTCGAACCATTATATTCCCTCAATCTAATGAATCCTAGCAACCAGATCGTCTTCTGGAATCTAAAATAACTTGCATAACTCGCTGAGATATAAGGACTAGATCTCCGAGAATAATTGAACGATTGCGCAAATTCCTAACAGATCTTTTATTTACAATGGTCATCGTTTTCTAGCTTTGATGTCAGTATTTTTGTTGCTGAAATTCAGCCATAACTATTTTTTCGACTTTTTTTCTCCTACATCTTGTTTGAACCTTTGAATGTAAACTGTCACCTGCCTGCACCCCAGGACGCACATGAGATAAAGGCATATAGCAATGAGCGCACATGTCCGCGTAGCTTAGTTGGGAGAGCGACTTACTCCGGAGTGAGGGGCCGCGGTTTCGATGCCCGGCGTGGACAAACTTGTACGTTATATTGGCGCCCGATCTTCCAGGATGACCCGGCTGTTAAGTTTCTCCCAATGATGTGATCGTCTTTCCAGGGCCGCGGGTGGCCTAGTGGGCAACGTTCGTGACTGCAACGGAAAGGACCTCAGGTTCGATCCCATGCAGGTACGAACGCTCGATTCACTAAATATCCGCCGTGCGTCGGATGGGCACGTTAAGCCGTCGGGCTTCGGGTACTGGCCCCCGGCAATAAATAAAAGGGTCTTCCTCCCCCTTTCTACCTCGCTTCCGTGTCGCTTTCCTATCGGGCACTCTAGCCCAAATCTCTTAGCTTCCTGTTTCTAAGGGTTGTTTAAGACCTGGGGTTAGACACCCCCTTCCTGAAATCCTCTACATATGATCAGATCAGATCAGATCGTCTTTCCACACGGCGAGACAGGAAAAATGAGAATCCCTTCTTCAGTGCTTCGAAAAAATAAATGTGTGTGGTGTTACGTTCCACACACCAAATTGTCCGGGATTTCTCAAATGCACGTTCTTCATGGATGACTGACTACAGCGACACATGGTCCCGGCTGACCCGTGGGCCATGCCCCCGGCACTCTTTCGGGGGGATTTACGTGCTTGCACCACAGGACGCACATGAAATAAAGGCAGATGGTAGTGAGAGGACCCGAATTCGATGTCCGGCGTGGACAAACTTGTACGTTATAAAACTCCTGAATGAAATCGTTAGTAAACTGCATTTGTGTATCGCTGTTTTCTTCTTCAACGAAAGCTTTCGAAAATTTTATGCGTTTTAATGAAGTCATCGAAACAGAAGAAGCAAGAAAGATGATGGTGCAAAAAAAGTTGGTTATACCAGAAGGAGTATCTGAGACAAAGAGAATTTCGAATCCAACACTTTAAAGGAGTAGTATAAAAGGAAATATGATATAACTCTACGCCTTCTAGCGGAAGAACTTTACATAATGGAAAAGTTGAAAATCGGCGAAAAGTGTTTTTTATGACAAAAACTGTGTAACGTACCAGGAGATGTGACGTACCTGCCCGAAGGACGCACACGACATAAAAGCAGATAGGAATCAGAATAAAACGTTCGCGTAGCTCAATTGGTAGAGCAACTTATTCCGGAATGAGGGGATCCGGGTTCGAATCCTGGCGTGGACAGAAATGACGGAGAAATTTACTTCGTTATAACTGTACTAAGGAAAAAGAACTTTTCAAATATGTCTTCGGGAAGCAGATATTTCTAGAAAAGGGTTTAGACTTTTACGCTCCCTAGCGGGAAAGCTGCGCATTATTTAAAGAAGATAATTTTGCCCATCTTTATTGTAGCTAACGGCATGCTGTAGAAAAATAAATTTCTCAATAGGGTTTTAAGAAGCGGAGATACAGCTGCAAACAGAAGTACATAACCATCACCTAGCGACAAAACTGTGAACTACAAAAAATTTCTAAAGCTCAAACCTAAAGTGTTCCACAAGGTAAATAGCCGGTGTTAAAAGAACTTTTTAAATTGGACGTTTAGCGCCAGAGATATCGAGAAAAACAGAATAAACATTTTCGCCGCCTAGCGGCGAAATTGTGCATTATTTTGGAAGGAAATACAGACAAAATGTTTTCCCCCGATGGCGCAGTGGTCTAAGCTCTGGCTTATGACCATTCGTCCGAGAAGGCTCTGGGTTCGAATCCCGGTGAGGCAGGGATGTTGTGTTTGTGTACGGTATTAGCTCTCTCCCTTCCCTGGAACCAGTGACCCTAAATTAGGGACTGGCGACTGCTTCACGGTGGTCGTTAAATCTCCAACCAAAAAAAAAAAAATCACATATAAAATTTTGTACCAGTTGCCTATCATCTTCTGCCTCCGGATTGACCTTGAAATTTCATTAAATTGAGAAAAATCGTCTGTTGGTCACGAATGCATGGGATTTTTTTTCCAATATCGGTTTGTAATAGTGATAAAAGGGTGCTAAATAATGTCTTAAAATCACGTACAAAATTTTGTAACAATTACCTAACATCTTCTGCCTCCGGATTGACCTTGAAATTCAGAATTGGGTCAGAACGACGCGTGTAAAATATTGTTATGACATTTCCGAGGAATGAAGCAGTCCAATTTTTTTCAAAAGAAAAATTAGTTATTGACATGAACAATCTTTAGAACAAAAGATAGAAAAAAATTATTCAGCACTCACAAAAAAACAAAAAACGAAAAACAACATAGCCTAGAATGTTTCCGATTTTGTCTTGCAAATGCAAGGAAATCAATACGTGTACCTGTTCTAGAGATCGTAAAGTACCCTTAAATGAACGACGCTTTTTAATAGATCAACGTACCACACAAAAAATGATAATAGGAAACCTAGATAACACTGCAACAAAACAAATGCAAACAAATTCGAAAAGAAAACTTCTACGTCAAAAGTCCTTGCGCAAAGGCTAAGAAAAAAGCGCAGGCGAGCCAATGGCCTCTCAGCTCGATGTTTCATCGCCTTCCACATCCAATGAATCCGATTGTGACGACGTTTTTAAGCTTACTGCTGTACCACAAGTGCCTCAAAAGCAGATTGCAGTCACCGTTGATTCTTCCACATTATCAAACACATAGGTATGGAGTGTCGGATAGGGCAGCGGCAGCAGCCATTACCTCAGCGGTTCTGCATGGCACCAAGTCTAATGTCCCAGTTATTGACAAAAGTAAGCTACGCAGAGAACGAAAGAAAACAAGAAATACACTGTCTGACAGAGAAAATGCCACACCACGAAGTCGTGAACGCAACGTCATGCAAATTGCAGGGTGGATGTACACGTATAAGTTATGCAAATGGGTACATTTGCAGGCCAATCACACGAACGGCACGAGGGGTATAAGCGGACAACCAGCCCGTAAGGCCATCAGTCGAGACGTCGTCACTGCCGCGACAAGTGAGTGGTTCTGCTGTAACCGTGTCTGGAGAACTAACAAGGGGTGCCAATGCTATTAAGACGCCGTCGCCTGCGATTTCGTCAGACAGATGACTTCACAAGAGGTGTCATCGTAGGCCTTCGTACCGCCTGATGGTCCTCGTGTCGTATTGGGGTGGAAACGCAACGTGATGCCACAACCATCGGTTACTTTTGGCGACAGTGGTCTCAGGAAGGATCTAGGAAACGTCGTACGGTGACCGGAGCACGGAGACGGACGTTCGAGCGCACCGATCGTCGCATCCAAAGTCATACCATAGCGGACCCATAGGCCACAAAGGGTGACAATTTGTGGAGTGTACGGGGAGGTTTGAATGCTCCAATATCGGGGAGGCTTGGATGCTCAACATTTATCGGAGAGGCTTGGATGCTCCAATATCGGGGAGGCTTGGATGCTCAACATTTATCGGGGAGGCTTGGATGTTCAACATTTATCGGGGAGGCTTGGATGCTCAACATATATCGGAGAGGCTTGGATGCTCCAATATCGGGGAGGCTTGGATGCTCAACATTTATCGGGAAGGCTTGGATGCTCAACATTTATCGGAGTGGCTTGGATGCTCCAATATCGGGGAGGCTTGGATGCTCAACATTTATCGGGGAAGCTTGGATGCTCAACATTTATCGGAGAGGCTTGGATGCTCCAATATCGGGGAGGCTTGGATGCTTAACATTTATCGGGGAGGTTTGGATGCTCCAATACCGGGGAGGCTTGGATGCTCCAATACCGGGGAGGCTTGGATGCTCCAATACCGGGGAGGCTTGGATGCTCCAATATCGACGCGGACAGTGTCGCGCCGATTGGATACGTCTAGTTTGCTGTCCAGCCGTCCGTTGCGAAGGCTACCCTCAACAGCGAGCCATCATCGTCACCGCTTGGCGTGGTGTCGCTCCAGAGCTGCGTGGGGTGCCGAGTAGAACAGTGTGGTGTTCAGCGATGAAGTGCGGGTTCTCTCACCACGGATGATCGCCGTGTGAGAATCTGAAAGCGACGTGGTTAACGGGCGGATTTCTCCGCCACTGTGGAGTGCCACATGGCCCTGCAACGTGGAATCATGGTGTGGGGTGCTATCAGCGCCAACAGCTGCTCACCGCTGGTACGCATTACGCGCACATTGACGGCACGCCTCTATGTTGATGAGGTGCTGCGGCCCGTGGCAGTACCGTATCTGCAGGGCATCCCAACGCCGTTTTTCAAAAGGATAACGCCCGGCCGCATACCGCTCGGATCAGCCTGAATGCTTTGCACGGTGTGCGGATGATTCCGTGGCCAGCGCGATCCCCCGACCTCTCGCCCATCGAGCATCTGTGGGACACGATTGGAAGTCGGTTGAGTACCCTCCCATCCCTGCAAAATAAAGATGAACTGTGGACTCGGATCAACACCATGTGGTCCACGATACCCCAGGACTCTATTCGGACTCTCATTGCCTCGATGCCACATCGGATTCAACGCTGTATCGCCCAGAATGGGGGCCACACTCCTTCTTGATCATCCTGTATACTCGGCCACTGGAGCCCAGTCTGTATGTGACAATTAAACCATTTGTTCATGACCTACTTAGCTATCCGTGTGTGCAGTTTGGTCTGTTTTCGAGCATTCCTTAATGGTGTGGCATATCCTCTGTCAGGCAGAGTATTATTATGGCACAGGACAGAGTTTCACAAATACGCGCATTATGTTTTGATGGGCGGAAAGATAAAACATTAGTTATCAGGAAAAAAGGGGAAGAAATTACAGAGAACTAATCGTACATCTTTCGCCGATGAAAGAACCAGACTCCACGTTTTGGGGTCAATCTCGGGCACTTCGAAAGTCATAGAAAGAGCAATCGCTATTACTTTTTGATGAAAGAAATATCTCTATGTTCTCCTTAATAAATATCTTTATAAAGGCGAAGATAGGGTCGAGCAAAGTAATGCCGAAATTTGACAGGAAGAAGGATTTTGCTGCTAATTAAATATAATATGTTGAGAGTATTTTATGCAGAACATATTAAGATTTTTCGGCTATTATTATATTATTAAATAAGTCAATTGATAATAATTCAATTATTTTTTCTCATTTGGCTTATTTAATAATGTGTTCTTTAGTTTGTAATAACCTAAAATCTTAATATGTTCTATATAGTTATTATAATGTTATTAGAATATGAATAATTTTCTAAAGGTTTCAAAAAATCTATAAAAAATGCGCAATGTACACATGCTACATGTTATGATTGTATCACATAACGTAATATATATATCATGTATTACTCACGTGACCATTTGAAGAAAAGCTTGGAATTCTTATTCTAATAAATTATTCAATGCATGCCCGAAAACGAAGTGCAAGGCGCTTAGAAAGATTTTGCAAAAATGTCTGTCATCTAGTTTTTTTGTGAATAATAAAAGAGTTGTTTTGAACTGCGTAGTTTTAGACGACTAATAATATTAATCGTGTTCAGACGGCAATTAAGAAAAAATAAGCACTAAGTATTAACGCAGACACGATAAGTAATGTATATGATGCTTCTAACACATTTTACAATTTTAAAATAGCTATACGAGTGGTGACAATTTAATTCCCGGAACGATCACGTGGAGTCGCCCTTGTAGAGATGCGGGCAGAGTCGCGTGCCTGGACGTGTTTCAAGTAGCACATGCTTTAACCACAGACGACTTAGCGAAAAAGTTTCAAGTGCGTAGTTTTCTCCGGTACAGATCATAACGTTAACAAACCATAAACATGAGTACTTTGACGCAGTATACAGGTGGTCAGGGATGCGGGTATCTGGCCCGTCATTCAAGGTTCCATTCCCAAATGAGTGATGGCTGGTATGTTTGTCCTGCGGATCTGGTTTTATCCCTTCCCTGGTAACTGTGGTCTTGAATTAGGGACGCTCGTCTCCTAGGTACCTAAGATGAGAATGATGAGTATTGTTACACCCTGAAAAGAATGTATGTCTACTGAAAGACTCCGATAAATAAATATTCTTGGTTATGTTTTAGCATTTGTAGCAGTAACATTAAGAAATTTACAAGAATTGTGGGAAGCATCTTACCGTAACATATATAACAGCATCCGTAGACTGCTCAGGAAAGACAATTCTCAAAGTTTGTTGATGGGTTTTATCCTTGACAGCTTTCAAAGCGCTGGGAACAAGAGTTCCATTGCAGAGACCTCCAAGCATTAACCTAATGCAACAGAAAAGAAGAAAAGCCGATTGAATGTTAGCTAAATAAAGGAATTTTAACAAGGCAAAAAAGATACAAAATTATCAAAAACAGTTCAATATAAATTCGCTGCCTTAGTATTATACCTCAGTGCACTGATTCGTTTAGAATTCCATGGAAATCTTCTTTCGCAAGGCTATTTAAAAGGCAAAAAAAGAAAGCACCAGTACAATGTAAACACATTGACAGTAATTCTGCATAAGAGTCACGTAGACTAAGTTCTCACGATTGGATCTGTAAATTGTTGTATCTTTAGGTTTTGTGATTTTGAGATCACTTCAATCCACGGGAGAAAGTTTGAAATATAGAAAAGGGAAAGTTCATTGTGCTGTCGAACTAATTGCTGTAATGAAACTCAGTACATTATTAACGAAAGCATTAATATTAGGGGTATGCAAAAGTTTCCACCGCCCCCGCTAGCGGGCGCTGTAGGGGACCAACCGGCCGGCGACCCGTGCTGTCAGTTCGTACATGAAGCCAAGCATGGCAGTTGATACAGTTCATTTGCGGAACTGTTTGTTATTCATGTTTAATTTAGGGAAAAATACGAGTGAACCATACGGTTCAATATGTCAGGCGTATGGCGCAACGGTTATGGGTGAGCGGACGTGTCGAGAATGGTTTGCCAGGTTTAAGAAAGGTTTTCTAATCCTGGAAGACAAGTCCCGTGCAAGTAGACCACAGGAACTCGCAGACGAGGAGCTGGAATCGCTGTTGCAAGATGATGCTACACACTCAACCACGCAACTGGCGAAACGTTTGCAAGTGGCTCAGTCGACGGTGGTACGGCGTCTACAGGCCTTGGGGAAGATCCAGAAGATTGGTAAGTGGGTTCCGCATACTTTGACGGAGCGTAATATTGGTCAACGATTGGGCATCTGCATGTCATTGCTGAAGAGGATTCAAAGGAAAAATTTCTTGTGGAAGGTTGTCACCGGAGATGAAACATGGGTCTATTGCGACAACCCCGTACGCATGCGATCCTGGGTCGAGCCAGGCCAGCCATAAACATCAACTGCAAAACAGGATATCCACGGGAAAAAAGGTGCTGTTGTGTGTGTGTGTGGTGTGGTATGCATGGAGTGCTGTACTTCGAACTGTTGAAACCGGGCGAAACAATCACTGCACAACAATATAGCGATCAGTTGATGTGATGAAACTGAACGCCGCGATCGAGCAAAAACGCCCATGGACAGGTAAAGGACGCCGCCCTGTCATCCTGTTACACGATAATGCCAGACCACATGTCGGTGCCACCACGAAATCAACCCTTGAACAGTTACACTAGGAGGTTTTACCGCTCCCGGCTTACTCCTCGGACATTGCACCATCAGACTTTCATCTGTTTCACTCTATGCAACATGCCCTAGCCCAACAGCGGTTCACCACAGTTCCAAAGGTGGAAAATTTCGTCACTGCGTTCTTCAGCTCAAACCCGAGTCCTTCTACCCCAGGGGCATTCATTTGCTGCCTGAAAAATGGAAAAAGGTCATTGATGCTAACGGCCAATATTTCGTTGAATAAATGTGTACTGGTTTTCTGTTTGTTTCTGTTTCCTTTCTCCTTGAAACGGCGGAAACTTTTGCATATCCCTAATACATTTTTAACGGGATTTGGTATATCTAGTGCATTCCCACGGAAGTCTTTAACACTGGAAAAATTACAGATGTTTTCTCAACTAATTAAAAAATGTATAATTAACCAGAGTAATCAACGTAAGTAGAAGTATATTAGTCCATGCCAGAGAAATTTTATACCCACAATTCTTCCTCTTGAGCTTCAAACCCATTAACAGGAAAAAGGCAAAATTATCACATGAGTCAGACGAAAACCTTTAAAGAGGAATAAAAAATTAAAAATACACTGTCATTGGTCCCCAACTAGGCAATATTGTTACCAATGGCTAAAAGAGTTTCTTACAGGTGGCAGCACGGTGAAGACAAGCTAAGTGACGTCACGGTAGCAGTGTAAAGATTGCCGCCCCGCTTGAGACATGCACTAGATAGGAGAAAATGTCTGCTATCCGTTTTTAGCACGTCTTTTGTAAAAAACGTTCGTGCTTTTGTTATCGGTTTGTCCGTCTGTCCGTCCGTCCACCTATATACGCCATATCTCTGCAGCTATTAGTCCGATTTGAAAAATTCTTTTTGCATTGGGAAGCTTAAAACATGCGAATAATGATCCTTCATTTCGTGTTTTTTTACGATGTACAATTTTGCTGCTAGAGGGCGTAAATGCAGATGATGTCGAATTAAAAATACATTTTTATCTTTCGATTCCATTTATGTCGAAGAGTAATTTAGGTATAGTTACTTTTTCAAGTTATGCATAGATTTTCCGCTAGCGGAAAAATTACGTTTTCGCCGATATCTCTTCTTCTAAAACTCCGATTTCAAAATTTTTTTCTTCAACGGATTCAGCTTCTGATGAACATTTTTTTTCATGCAATTTCTAATATTTTGGTAAAGAATACTTTGGCCACCAGGTGGTGTAAGTGTTAATTTTTATTTCTGATGTATTTGCCATAAGATTTGAGCTTCTAAAATCTCGATTGAAAAAATATTTTCGCGGACGGATGCCCCTCACGTCGATAAACCTTTTCGAAATATTTTCTTTTTAAAATATTGCATGGTTTCTCCGTCAGGGTGTGTAGATGTATATCTTATTTTTGTCAATATTTCTGCTTCTAATGGTCCGATTTGAAAAATTCCTTGTTTGTTGGATAGAGTTTCCGGTGTGACATGTTTTTCATGTAATTTCAAAATTTTCAAACAATTCATAAACTTTCCTCTAGGGGGCGTAAAGGTAAATTGCCTTTTTCCCCCGACATCTCTGCTTCTAAAACTTCGATTTGAAAAATTCTTTCTGCACCGGGTACAGCTCTTGATGGGAAATCCTTTGCATAATTTCTAATTTTTGCTAAAAAAAATGGTTTAGCCACCAGGGGGCGGAACCCATAATTTGCACTTCTGATGTATTTGCAGCAAAATCTGAGCTTCTATAACTCGATTGAAAAAAATCATTTATGGACCGATACTATTCCCGTCGAGAAACCTTTTAGGAACATGTTCTTCTTAAAATAATGCATGGCTTCTACGCCAGGGGGCTTAGATGTATATTTTATTTTTGTCAATATCTCTACTTCTAAGAGACCGATTTGAAAAATTCCTACTTTGTTGAATAGTGTTTCCAATGCGAAATGTTTTTCATATAAATTACAACTTTTCAAGTAAATCAGAGACTTTCCGCTAGGGGGCGCAAAGGTAAATTGCGTTTCCCCCCGATATTTCTGCTTCTAAAACTCCGATTTGAAAAATTCTTCCTGTATCGCGTACAGCTCCTGATGGAAAATGTTTTTCATATAATTTTTTATATTTGGTAAACAGTGATTTGGTCACAAGGGGTCATAAGTGTTAATTTCTGCTTCTGATATATTTGCAGCAAAATCTGAGCTCCTGAAAATTCGACTAAAATGTTTTTTCTTGGACCGATACCGCTCACATCAAAAATCCTTTTAAGAATACTTTTTTCCTAAAGTAATGCATGGTTTTCCCGCCAGGGGGCGTAGATGCGTATCTTAGATTTGTCCATATATCTGCCTCAAGATTTGAAAAAAATTCTTTCTTTCTTGGAGAGCGTGTCCGCTGCGAAATTTTTCTCATATAAATTCAAATTTCTCTTAACGCAGAAGTCTGCAACTGGAATACGTAAGTTTACGATTCCGTTTATAGCAGTATCTGTGGGATTAAAAAACCGATTGAAAAACTTTTTCTTCGGTCAGATACTGTTTTCCATACCGTTTCCATTGACTTTGAATAGCTTTGATAAATTTAATTCGCGTCAGAACGGATTCAAAAGACGTGCTCATTACGCCCGAAAATTCGGTGTCATCTTTCTTGTTTGAGTAGTGAAATCTATTGAAAGTCATCGTCGAATGAAGTTGCAGTATGGTGGTGCATGTTTGTCACAGCAACAAGTGTACGAATGGACTAGGAAGTTCCGAAACGGCAAATTATTTTCGACCGGGTCAGGCACACAGAGAAGTGACACCAGAGTCCATTCTAGCAGTTGAAGGTATTATGATGGGAAATCACCGAGTGATGGTGGATGAAATAGCCGCACTTTTGAAGATCAGTTACGGTTCAGCGCACCACATTATCCATACTCCAGTTCAACAAAGTGTCTGCAAGGTGGGTGCCACGCCAGCTGACTTCAGAATTGAAACAACGACGTGTCGATGCCTGTGAAGAGCTTCTGCGGCGCTTTGAAGCAGAATGGTGATGGCTTCCTACAGAGAACTGTTAGTGGAGATGAAACCTGGGTTCACTATCATCAGTCGGAAATCAAGAGAGTAAGCGAGAAATGGCGCCATCCTACTCACCAAAACCGAAGAAGTTCCACACACAGCCAACTGCTGAGAAAGTTATGCTGACTCTCTCTGAGATGAACGAGGCGTAATGTTAGAGCACTAGACGCCCAGCGGG
This sequence comes from Macrothele yani, assembly GCA_039090855.1. Taxonomy (NCBI): domain Eukaryota; kingdom Metazoa; phylum Arthropoda; class Arachnida; order Araneae; family Macrothelidae; genus Macrothele; species Macrothele yani. Next base: position 76,937,056 of record CM077016.1, read on the forward strand.
AACACTGTAACCAGTAACACGTATGCAGATCTTATCAGGAATCATATTTGACCTGCCGTCAAATCCAAACGACGTGGACTTCTAAGTACTGGTGTCTTGTTGCAATATGGCAACTCTCATACTGCTCGTGCAATCGGTTGCAACCGTACAAGACCTGCACTTCGAGTGTCTTCCACATCCGCCGCATTCACCAGACCTTTCTCCCAAGTGATTACATCTTTGGATCACTTAAAGATGCGATGGGAGGAAGGAATTTAAGGACTAATGAAGAGGTGCAGCATATTGTACATGAATGGCTGCGCACGCGACCGAAATAATTTTTTCTATAGGAATTTATGCACTTTGTATGCGCTGGAGTACTTATTTTGCACAAAAATGATATTACACTGCTGGCCACCCAAAATGCAACACCAAGAAGGAAGTATCCGATTGGCCTGAAATTCGCAGCTTGCGTTGCCCGCGAGAGGTCACGCAAACGATTAGCATTGCAGGGCATATGCAAATCATGTGCGCCTGGCACGCCACCGAGAAGAACTACAAAAAAGGTGCACAGAAGGCGGGGTGTAAGTAGTGGAAGTGTGTTGTGCTCCCGGAACTGTGCGTGGGAAGCTTCCTGAAGCCTCGTAGCAGAATACGGCAGTCATTCCAGCACGTTTCGGAGTTCGACAGAGGACGAATAAGGGCTTATCGCGACAGCAGTTTATCGTACCGAGACATCGGCTCCCGTGTGGGACGACATCCAGCCACAGTGAGGCGAGTATGGGTTCGGTGGGTGCAGGAGGGACGGACGGACTGACGTGAGCGATTGGCGGCCATTGACGGTTCGCACCGCCACATCACGAACGTTAGCGCAGGAATTTGGGTGTGTGGCGCAACAACCTGTGTCAGCAAGTACCGTTCGACGTCGTCTTCAGGAGCGGGGACTTCTCGCACGGCGCCCATTGCTCCGATTACCATTGACGTTACATCACCGGCGAGTGTGGCGGCAGTGGGCCGTTGAACGCCGCACCTGGACTACGGAATGGCACGACATTGTCTTCTCCGACGAATCCCGCTTCTGCCTGCAACACCACGATGGTCGGATCTGCGTGTGGTGGCACTGCGGCGGGAGACTGTATGACGCCTGCATTATGCATCGCCATACTGGTCCGTCGCCTGGCGTTATGGTTTGGGGCGCAGTTGGATATGACACTCGCACCCCTCTGGTGCGCATTGCCGGTACACTCAACAGCCACTGCACGATCTCCGACGTTTTGAAGCCTGTAGTCCTCTCTTACTTGCAGTACCTGCCAGCGGCCACGTTTCAACAGGACAATGCGCGCCCGCACGTGGCACGCATCATGCAACAATTCTTCACGGCACACCAGGTGTCACTGCTGACGTGGCCCGGCAAGCACCACCCGCGGCTACGCCTGATGAACTGTGGCAACGTGTGGTAGCAGCCTGGACCGACATACCCCAAGCCCACATCCAAAGCCTTTTTCGTTCGATGCCGCGGCGTGTAGCGGCCGTTATTGCCAGCCATGGGGGCCACACGAACTATTGGTGTCTGCGTGTTCTGCAAGTCGCACGGGCCTGTAAGCTCAATCGTTTCATCTTTGTATCTGTTGTTATGTGTCCAGTAAATCTGGCTTTGCTTTCTCGTGTCCTTCTTGGTGTTGCATTTTGGGTGGCCAGCAGTGTACATTGAAAAATTTTATTTCATTTAATTTATTTTGTATTTCAGTTGTTACAAATATGAAGTAGACATTCAAATGTAAAGCAAATCAATATAGCAACAACCAGGAAATAAGAGTAAGGCCTCCACGAGGCCTAACGAGCCCTCTCATCCTGACGACTGAACGCATAAGAAATATCCAAAAACAAAGCAAGCGGGACACACCGTACAACCCGTTTAGGAGGTGAAAATGATAATAATAAGGGCTTCACGAAACTGATTTCAGGAGAGTAAGTATTGTTTAAGTTTTCTTTTAAACCAATTATAATTATTAATAGCCAAAAATTGTGATGGAAGCGAAGTCCAAATCTGCGGACCAGCATAATTAATTAAAGTTGTAGAACGTTCATGTGAAGGGAAACAAGGGATCAGTGATGTTGTATGTATAGTTGAGTAAGAACGACTAGGGACAATTCAAGAAATTAAAGAAGAGAATAAGTCATTCTTTGCCCTTTTAAACATGAGTTTTGCTAAGTTAAAACAGTATAATTGAGCAATGTTTAATAAATGAACATCATTAGGTTGCAATCTGGGGATCAAATTAGGATTTGAAAAGGAGGAACCTGAAGGTTTGAACTGAAACAGTGTCAAAAATCTATTTTGTAATCTCTGAAGTTCAGTTAAGTTATAATTGGTAGTCGAGACCCAGACCGAAATACAATATGAGAAGTAGTGAAAATTAAAGTGTAATAAAGTAAAATCATAATTTTCGGAGACAAATAAGCTATTACTCCCCCAATAATTACAATATTTCGAGAAATTAGGGAAGTAAGATAATCATTGTGAGAGTTGGATTGAAGATTTGACACACAAATATTTATTTAGAAAAAAAATATTTAAGAGATAAATATTAAAAAATAAATATTCTGAATATTTCAGACTTTGCACAGCCTCAACTTGTGTGTTATTTAAAATTATAGATTGTATAGGATTGGTATTCCGACCATAGGGAAAAATTAAAAATTTTGTTTTGTTAACATTAATAGCAAGAGAATTACAGGTAAACAAATTGACCATAGTAAGCAAATGATTTTGTAATATCTGAATCAATATGTTAATTTCGTTACCATGAATAAGTAGAGTTACATCAGTAGCATGCAGAATTAGATCAGCGTCATGAAGTTGTAAGCCTCAATCGTTATAAATGTTAAACAATAAAGGGGAAAGAATAGAGCCCCGGGGAATCCCTGATAAGAGTAATTGGCGATTAGATTTGATGTTGTCAATCTTTGTACATTGATACCGATCGGAAAGGTAACGTCTTAAGAGTCGGAAGACTGAACCCCTAATAACAAAATTGTAAAGTTCATTTAACAAGACCTTATGATTTAAAGTATCATAAGCTTTGGAAAGATCAATAAATAAACCCATGGAATAATTAAAGTTTAATAGTCTGCATTTTATTTTTTAAATACAATAAAGCCATTTCAGTTGAAGTTTGGAATAAAACCGAATTAATTTTTATTAAATAACTGATATTTATTGAAAAATGAGAAAAGTCTTCCAAATAATATGTTCTCAAAAATTTTCGCAAAAACAGGAACTTTTGCAATTGGACGGTAATTATTAACATCAGTTGGAGACCCTTTTTTTAAGATAGCAGTAATTTTAGATATTTTAAAAGAATTCGGATAAATTCCCGAGGATAACATATTAGTATAAATGTGTAATAAAGGGGTTGTATTTCCGCAAAAATAGGAACTTTTGCAATTGGACGGTAAATATTAACATCAGTTGGAGACCCCTTTTTTAAGATAGGAGCAATTTTAGCAGTGGCGAAGCGTGACTTTGTAAGTAAGGGAAGCAATGCAGTTAATATGCGATAAATAGATGGTAAAAGTGATATGAATGAAAATTTATAATAATTAAAATCAGCAAGTGACCCGTAGTTTATATGCTACGTTGACCCCTAACCACACAAACGCGACCATGTGCGGTACCACCAAAAAGAAATGTCTATGTAAAAGTTCAAATGCAAAGATTTATAAAAAAAAAAATGTTCAGTGAAAATATTGAAAGGGAAAGAAACTTGTCTACCCACACAACGAAAAGAATTGGGGGTTGCTTTTATCAGACCCGAGAAGGGGCCCAGGCCGGACGGCCCGAAGCAGAGCCCCGGGCCCGAATCGGGCTCGGGCTGTGGAATATTTACTGCAGTTCGGGCTCGGGTTGTTAGAGAGAGGGAGAGCGAGATAATTTTTTTAAAATTATAAATGGGATTTTATATTATTTATATATAAAATCACATATAAATTATCATAGAAAAATTGACAAATTGCAACTTCAAATAAATTATCATAGAAAATCACATATAAATTATCATAGAAAAATTGACAAATTGCAACTTCAAATAAATTATCATAGAAAATCACATATAAATTATCATAGAAAAATTGACAAATTGCAACTTCAAATAAATTATCATAGAAAATCACATATAAATTATCATAGAAAATCACATATAAATTATCATAGAAAATCACATTTATATATTATATGATTTTTTTAGAGATTTTTTTTTATTTACAAATGTGATTTTATATGATTATGAAAATGATCCAAAAGACAGAGAAAGTATTTTTTCTAGAATGCAGTCTTCGGAGTTTTGGGAGTTCACGTGGCCGTGTACTGTAGATGTGCCAGAGTCCAGTGCTTCCATAGCGCTTACATTCCTCAGAAGAGTTGTAACGTACCAGGAGATGTGACGTACCTGCCAGCAGGACGCACACGACATAAAGGCAGATAGGATTCAGAATAAAACGTCCGCGTAGCTCAATTGGTAGAGTGACTCATTCCGGAATGAGGGGATCCGGGTTCGAATCCTGGCGTGGACAGAAATGACGGAGAAATTTACTTCGTTATAATGGCGCCCGAACTATCCGGATGACCCGACAGTTCGAATTCTCGCAATGGTGTGATGTTATTTCCACACCGCGAGATAGGAAAAATAAGAGAATCCCTTCTCCAGCACTTCAGAAAAAAAAATAAATAAAAAAATAAGGGGGAAATGATGTAACGTACCAGGAGATGTGACGTACCTGCCAGCAGGACGCACACGACACGACATAAAGGCAGCTAGGATTCAGAATAAACGTCCGTGTAGCTCAATTGGTAGAGTGACTTATTCCGGAATGAGGGGATCCGGGTTCGAGCCCCGGCGCCGATAAAAATGACGGAGAAATTTACTTCGTTATAGAGTCACAGAAACAAATAGCTACACTAATAAAAGTAACGCCTACTTTTGTATTCCTGAAACAATGGCATGTCACCGCTAAAGAACGTGCGACATAAAACTTTTGAAATTTCAAACCATAAGCCAATAATGGAACTGAATCAACTAATTACACTAACACAAATCACTTTTGACAAATTGCAACTTCAAACTATTGTTACGGGAGTCCTCTGAGTGCTGAGTCGGACTGAACGTTTGGAATCAAGTTAGTGGCTTTATTCTTGAAACTCTCTTGTGTGGTTCTGTCTTCGGCGCCGTGAAAGCGTTTGAGAGAATGCTTCGCCACGCTGTATGCTTAGCATAGCATTACTGGCTGTGGCTGGACCCTCTGCGGGTGGGCATGCCGTGTTACTGAGGTTGAGCTGGATGCATTATCTGCGTTGCTTCCAACGAGCGACTTACGTACGCGACATTTGTTCTTGTTTTCGTAAAAATACAAATATGAATTTGCTTTCTTAAAAATAAAAGATACTGAAAAAAATGCCCACTGCGTTATGTTGGTGTGATATTTTACTTTAATGCTACTGTTGTAGCGGAAATCTCAGCCACGTTATATATTTATTAAATAGGTAGCCGAAATTAAATCTGAAGGGGAATTTTGAATTTCGACTAAAATTTAACTTTGGGAGATGGGTAGATGCATTTTGAAGCAACCAAAAATTAAACTTATAAGAAGAAACTTTGAGATGTCATATTTGTTATAGCACAACTGAGTTTTCACCTGTGTCAGTGTTTCTGTGAATTTGGTTTCAGCAGAGGAATAACTAAAGCACTGTGTTTTTGGTACATGTGTAACATATGTGTCAACTCAAAGAGACCGTGTTTATGAACTCGTGTTTGTAAGCATGAACAAAAAAGAAAATATCAGACCGTAATTATTTTACTTATTAGGACATTATCATTATGTAAACAACAACCAAGGGACTTCCTAGCCAACGTCAGAGCGTTGGGTGATGAGTGCCATTGCTCAGAAATTTAAGAGACAGCAAGAAAACTGAACTGCCAATTCTTATTAAAATTTGGTTTTTGAAAGGCTAATGCCTATATTTATTTGTAAAACAATAACAACATGGTATCAAAAAAAAAGAATATTTGAAGAACAAACTGTACTGATAGTGTTGCGAGATCACAACCTTTTTCTTATGTCATAACAATTCCTGTTGATACATTTTTGCCTGTTTTTGTAGATTTGGCTTCACATGCCTCTACCATTTTCATGGATTTTTGAGGCCATTACAAAACATCATGAGTGATTTTTAATAAGAATTTTTTTTTCCTGTTAAAACAATAACATTAGTAACGGTCAGCTACAGCTCTCCCCTTCAATAGTGCTTCGATTAGTAAATTTTTCAGCTCATTTATACCTCCCCTTATCCAAAAAAAAAAACCTTTAACCATATTATGAGAAAGAAAAGCAATAAAAGACAACTTACATAATTAAGCTAGAGGACCTGTTGTCTCACGTTTCACCTGTTTCCTTTTTTTCTTTTTACTGTCCCGCCGCTCTTAGTTGAATTACCGTACTTGTGGACATATCTTCGGCAGGCCTGTCTGAAGTGGCTCCTTCAATATCTTCCTTATTTTCGGACTGGTATCTTAGGTGGTCTACACTATCGTCTTGCTCCTCAATCTTGTGTTGTTTTTCCCTTTCCTGTTTGAGGATGGCACAGAGTACGGAGGGGAGACTGTTATGAGGCTATTTGATCACTCCTCGTAGCGAAGTGGATAACCTGGTCTCCATTCAAAAATTTTTTTTTTTTTTTTTTCACCTCGGCCACATCGGTGGGTCGGCTGCCACTAGTCGCCCAGGGCTCACAGCTAGGGATAGCTGTTTAAAAAATAAAGAAACGGACTTAGCGCTGTTGTTCTCGGAGAGGCATCATAATGCGTGGGGTTTTTTCCTTTTCTTTTCTCACTGGGGTTGCAGGTCCAAGTAGGTAGCCTATGTTAAAAATTTTTGAGCTTCCCAGGAGGAGGATAACCTCCTAACCTCTCTCTAGGCTTCTCAAAGACAAAATGTCTCATTTTCTTTACACCTATCAGCCCGCAATCAATTCTTTTTTTAGTCCTCTCTCTAGCAGTTCATTTTCGCAACCTCTCTCTAAAATCAAAATGGACGCGCAGAGCTCTTCTCCCCTTCAATACTTCAAGTGACCAATTGCATCAGGCCATGAAGACGCCTCCATCCCATTGGCTGCTTCTAGCCAAGAACACGTGAAATGCACGTGTTCGACACCTGACAGCTGAATGCTTCGCAAGGGTCCACATTTCGAAAACAACCTCATAAATTTTGACGCGAGGGACTGCTGCTTCCCACTTTCAATCGGCCAACCACTTCCCCTTTCATAGTGCCTTACACGGGTATCTATTTCAGTTCGCTAAGCCGCTTCTCAGCTAGGGAGATTTACCAAACCTCGGGAAAAAGAATGTTGGTAACTCCTGGGGGTCTTTTCCCAGGAAAAAAAACCTCTGAAAGGGATCGAAAGAATTTTCTGCCTTCCAGCCCTTTTCTGGGAAACTTGGATCATTAACTGCTATCTGTTAAAGGAGGGAGGCTGTATCTGGCTTTACAAAATGTTTTAACATGTTACCTCATACACTGAACAAAGCAAGAAATACAAAATATATTTTTTTCTTAATTATTATTATTATTATTATTTTTTTTTTATGAGCATACCCCAGGTTTATTCTCATGAATGTTGCGACATCGCACCTTTTGGTACTGCGTCGTATGAATGCTACATTTTGTTCATACACATAGAGAAAAAAAAATTATTAACACTGCTCTTATTTTAATTCTGCTGAGTACGTTTTTCCTTTCCTCCTGCTGGGCTAAGTAATCCAAAAACAAAAGGACAGCATTGTGACTGCCAGTCCACACTATATACATTTTTTTTTCTTTTCTTTCTTTCGTGGAGAAAAAAAAACGAACACCTTTCTTTCCGGCCTCACAGAACAAAGAAGGAAAAAAAACAAATGAGAAATAGAATTTCTGTAACTTTTTCTTGACTTTTCTCTCTGGATCCAAAAATCGAACCCAGGAGAGGTGAATTCTAAATTTACGAAAAGTTTAACAGCAAATCACTCCAGGGAAGAATCGTCACCCTTTCCTGAACTGACCACTATTACCCCTTCGATTTATTTATTTTTCTTTCAAGAAAAACGTGGATAATGTTGATGAAAATCTGAAAACATTGATCAGGTGTACACAGATTCTCAGCAACATATCACTACATATTTTTAATTCACGCAAAAGAAAGCGCATGAACCAAAGGGAAGCAATGCTTCCCTTGCTTTCATTGACGCTACGCCACTGAATTTTAGATATTTTAAAAGAATTCGGATAAATGCCCGAGGATAACATTATTATACATAAATGTGTAATGAAGGGGTTGTAAGGTAATAAATTATTGGCTTTAATACAATAGGAATAATATCATCCGGTCCTGCAGAATTATTTAAATTTATTGATTGCATTTGATGAATAAGTTCAGTTTTAGTAATTTTTAGAATGTGAATAGAATTGGAACAGCGGTCTCAACTGGAGAAGTTTGTTGAAAATTAAGTTCAGATACCTGTTGACAAACTACTTTTGCAGTTGAAACAAAGTGATCATTAAAATGATTAACAATGGATGGTAAGTCAGAGATACAGGTATAAATTAAGAATTTACAGATGGCAGAATTTATGGAAGGCCGTAAGTCGGCGGCTGTAATCGCGCATGGAGGAAGACTTTCAACGAGTGTTACAGAGGTAAACGTCAATACAATAAGTTTTGTTATACGAGAAGACAGACATCTATTAATTAGAGATATCGAAGATATACTGCACATTTCAAAATCATCAATGGACAGAATTTTAACCTAGCATTCAACTTAGGTTCCCCATTTCTTTTCATGTGCGGCCCGATTTAAGGCCGCAGATGGCCAGATCTGTTGTTTCTTTTTTGAATTAATACAGCATTGTGCGGGGCTCCAAGAAGCAACCTGCAGGGCTGGTAAGTTAGTATGTGAGTCTGAAGGAATTCAAGGCCGCTGTGGCATCACCCCCTAATAGCTTAACAGGCCCGCACACCGATTTGTGACGTCACTAGAGTAGTTCGTAGTCGCGGAGAGGAGCATTACGGCGATGTGCGAAATGAACGCATCTTTACGTACACCAACTAATAAGGTTGTGCGTTCTTTTAGAGTTTCACTGCATTTAAATAAGAACTTGTGTGGTAATTTTTAAATAACTGCAGAGTTAACAAGTTTGTTTAATAATCTTTTAAAATACAGAAGAAAAAGAAATTACAGCGTAAAATTTAGCGTAGCAATAATTTCGACTTGAATGGGTAAGCAAGACAGATTCGTCAACTTAATGAAAGCATCACTGTCATTTCACTGGAAGTGATAAACCATTCCTATAATCGAAATTATAAACTGTTGTCGTAGTTTCACTTGAAGTTATAGTGTCTTTATAGTTAGCCGAATGATTCCTGTACTTGTGAACAAATCGTTCTTGTACTTAAAAGATTAGTTTGAGGGTCCATTACGAAGTATCGCCGTCGTTTCAAAAGATGTCGATTGACTAATTTAAGGAATCAGATATTTCATTCATTGCAAACTTATGACTATGAAAATTTTAGTAATGAAATAATTCCTTTACTGAAAATGTATTTTCACATCAGACAGTAACTAGCAATTTATATGCAATCCGTGATCACTAATATATAAAAAAAGATCAAGAAAAACTGAATTTTTTTCTGCGTTTTTTAATTATTACCAAAGGCTCAATAAAACACGTTTTAACAAACATACAGTAAAATGCTGCTTGATCCACTATTGCATCAAATAAATTAAGATTTCAAGAAAATTATACAATTGCTACATTATTAAACGTACAATAATGACATAACAAGTTTTCCTAATTTTAGTACCATCTAGTAACGTGTTTGGACAACTTCATTTTGATAAGCAAATATAAAGTTTATAATTTTTGTCTTCCAGAGCACTATTTCAAAAAAGTTACCTTGTCAAAGTTCAACACATCTGTATTAAGTATATTAGTAGAATTAAGCAAAACTATTTGGATCCACAATATAAGCATTTCTTTTTATCTGGAAAAATACAAGTAACTTATTGGCAGAAATTTCCTGAAATTTGATTTTCAAGAAGTATTCAGGAAAACTGCCAATGTACAAATAATTATGGTTGTGTAGTTCTTTGTGTATCACAAGCACAATTTGATTATGTGTCCGTTAGCTGTTTCTTGAAGAATTTCAAAGACACATTTCTAAGAAAATCTGAAATTTGTTCCAATAATTTCTTAAAGTATTTTTTCAGATAATTATTATATTTTTTGAGAACCTGACAAATGTATATGCAGTGATTATACTCAATAAATCTAAGCGATTGTTTTGGTACTATAGGATGTATTTTAAAAAATGTACATGTTTCATTATAAATTGACTAACTTGATGTACCATTTTCTCAGAAACTATAAAAAGCAATGGTATAAAATTTTGCACAAATGTTTTGTCATTACTAAAGCTATTGAAAAATATTGCTTTTTTCCTTTTTTTATGATTTTGGTTTCAAAATAAATTCTATGAAGGATTAAAGAAGTTTTTTCCCATACAAAAATTGACACCCACCCCCACGTTTGAGTAGTTATCGGATAATATGAGATATATTAGTTCCAGTTATTACAGCTGTAGCTTGTGAAGACACAGTGCAGGAAGTCTGGAAACAGATAAGTCTAGATAAATGAATAAAAAGTTGATCTCTCATTTTAAGCAAATGTTTACAAAAAAAAAAAAAAAAAGCGAGTATATATTTCTACTTGTATTTTAAAAATCTTGTTTGTTTAGAACATAGTTTCCACAATATGTAGATTCATGTCGATCCAGGTACTTTTTTTCTCTTAAAAATAACAGTATCCAAGGCTTAAAAATACCATGCCCAAGATGCCCAGAGCATGTAAATCATTCGTCTGGGCAGGTAAATAAAACATCTAATTGCCTGTGCATGGTAACTAAATTTTAAAATAAAAAAGTTTGTAATAAAATTTCCTACTACACAAGAAAAAAAGACAGTCATCACATGTCGTGTTTCATGTCATTGTTAACTAATGGAAGTTGTATTATTGTTACGAAGTACCAAGGAAAGAGCAATATCGCATCTTTAATTATGTTATGCTCTACGCCCAGAAATCGGAAACCTAATTTTGCTCCAAATTTTGTTTATAATCAACAACAGGATGCATGCCTCTGATGTAACTGGCCTCTCATGTTTAGTGACAAAAGAAGAAAACTTTAACAAAAGGAACATGGCAGAATCCCTAAATTTCCGAAACACCAGTTTCATCATCGAACCATTTCATAACAATTTTAGCATCAGCGTCTTAAAAATTGATATACACACGTTTGTGCATTTAACATTTGTGACACAGACCCTTAAAATGGAAGTGCAAACATGTTAAAACAGTTCATATTTTTAACTTAAAAAAAATTAGGGTTCTGGTTTGTTATCTTGAAAGATAAATTTTCCTGTGCATCCAGCTTTTACTACCTGGGCAAGTAAATAATTTCTTGCCCATGTAGTACTGATATATTTCACCTAATTTTTAAGAAATTGAATTGTTCTGATAAATTCCCATCCTACCACAGATAGAGCATACACACAGCTCACACGAGAGTTCTTCAATGTGTTGGTTTGTAGAAAAATGCTTCAAAATCTTTAAACAGACATTTTAAAGGCAAACTTACTCCTGAACTATGCGTGGACTTCTGTTTTTGTGCATTCATATCTAATTTTTGCTGTCTATACTTGATTCAGTGTTTGTGTTCCTTAGTAATAAATATTAAAAATGATAATTCAATGCAACTCTCCATGTCTGCAAACATAAAAGATGTATTTCACATGGCTACAAGGCCTTAGCATTTATATAAAGGACATAGACATGTTAGATGTGTACATGACATACATATATTTCGTGTAGGATATAGGTATTTTACAAGCACTTGTGCCCAGAAATAGGGACCCCCAAAAAGTTAATCTGTCACTGCCTAAACACTTAAATAACTAAGTACGAATGTATCAACATATTACCCTTGGGATCAAAAACATGCAACCCTTATTATTCTGTGTCCATAATAAAGTTTAAAATCCCTTCCTAAATATACATATTTTACTTTGAATTTATTTGATACATTGGCAAAAACATGTTATATGTTACTATAACAACACAAGTAATCTATTCTTTCCATTACAAACATAAATTTCATTTTTAAAAAATCTTTTCAGTGCTTTGACTTCCCGCTGTGAGATGCATTAGATTATAAAGCCAAATTTAAATTTTCTAGTTCAAAATTTTTATTTTACGAGTAGTTTAAATAAGGTTAACAAAAGGTTTCCACTTACCTTAGAGTTCAAACACTTAATATCCCTTTATGAAAATAAACTTAGCTGACAATTTGACAAGAACAGCCACGCACATCGACAGTCACGCTTACACAGAGTGAGCAGCACATGCATGCTCGACCACCCACCACGGACATCAGCCTACTCTCCCCTACGTCACGCAGCTTCCGGTGTTTGGTGCGCGGGCTTGTTAAGCTATTAGGGGGTGATGGCTGTGGTGCAGTGGAGGCATATCCGGCACGTAAACTGGAAGACCCTGGGTTCGATTCCCGGTGGCTGCCAATGAGAATTTTTCCGTGACTCACTTGTAAACGTGAAAAGAGCGATGACTTCTGTTTGATGTTTCTAGTCACGTCAAATATCTGTATGGATTATTAATTCGCCTTCTAGTTATTTGTTCAGTTGCTGCTTACCATCTTTGGTGAATCCCCAGCATTGTGCGGGGCTCCAAGAAGTAACCTGCCAGGGCTTGGCAGTTAGTATGTGAGTCTGAAGGAATTCGAGGCCGCTGTGGTGCAGTGGAAGCATATCCGGCGCGCAACTGGAAGACCTGGGTTCGATTCCTGGTGGCGGCCAATGATAATTTTTCCGTTAACTCACTTATAAACGTGGAAAGAGCGATGACTTCTGTTTGATGTTCTTTTTTTGAAGAAAATGAATATTAAATTGGTACCCAACCTGCATATAGTGCAGACTTGTCGCCATGTGACTTCTAGTTGCTCCCCATTAAAAAAAAACGACATTACGGCAGTGGCGTATATTCGAGGCTAGCTAGGCTAGCTGGTAAGCCCAGAGAATGCCCAAATAAAAGTCAATTAAACATACACAAATAAAAGTCAATTATCAATGGCATTAAGATATGTCGATGCTTTCGGTGCCGAAAAAACACGAGCGGATTTGCTTCTTTCGATTAAGAGAATCAGTCTGGCGAGCGATGACCAACTGCATAACGCAAGCAGGTCTTCCGGAGTTTTTTCTGCCCTGATTCCAAGAACTTCGATACGATCGCGTGCTAGCGTTTCCATGACAACATGAATGAGCGTATGGAGGGGAATGGACCATCGCCTTGCGCAACGGTTCGCTCAGAAAAGAGAAGATTTTGACTAACTCAGTCACTTGCATGCTTTCGCCTGCAACAGCGCGTGTTTCGCGAGAGTCGTTTCAGTTTGTGTGAAGTGTCAATGAATTAAAATCAGCGATATTATATCTTAAATTCGTGGCTCTGTTGGACTCGAACTGTTTTTGAAAATTTTTGTGAAAGCTTCCCTGAATATCTACAGTCGGAACATAAAGTACTCAATGCTTCAAAGTTTGATACAGCTCGACTAAAAAATGAACTGAAGGTATTTTATTCCCTTGATGAAAACAAAAAACAAATCAGTGAGAGACATTACTTTGTTACATAAAGTTGATTAAAATGGATATAGTGTTCAGTGAGGTGTACAAATTAGCACACCTAATATTAAACTTTCCATCAACAACTGCAACTGCCGGAAGAAGTTTTTCTGCATTAAATAGAATCAAGATATATCTTAGAGCCACATAAGGACATGCACATTCGAGGAACTTGGCTGGTTTGTCAATAGAGAAAAACATTATTTTTAAATATGAAAAAGTACTCTGAAGAAACATTTTTGTGAAAACGTAACACTCAAAGTCACACAAAAGGAAAGAAGAATAGAGTTCGTGTACAAATAAGTGTTCAAATCCTAATCCTCATAATTATTTGGTGTCATGTTAGCAATAGCATGTACCAAAAATTTAGAAAAAAAAATTACTTCTCTTACTTAACTAAATGTTAAACTTCGCAATTAAATAAAAACAGTACGGGGGGGGGGGGGGGGAGATAGCCCAGGTCTCGGACCAAAGATACGCCACTGCATTACGGGGACGACAACTTGAGGTTGATCAAATAATTTAACTGCGCAGTTATGTTTCAACAGCATTTCAGGAGAATTCCAGAAGACATTCAAAAAGTGGTAGCAACGTTGGGACACCTCTATTCGGTACAATGGACAGTATTTCGAAAAAGATGACCATTTCCTTGATAATTAAGGTACGCATAATTTAAAAAAAACCAACATTCTCAGTCGTTTTGGGACAACACTTGTATATTAAAAATCAATAATTTTACTTCGATGTAGTTATGATACTTGCTTACAGGTGGTGCCATTTTTCCTTACCACTATATCGAAGTAAAGTTGCTGATTTTTACTATAGTTCAGAAAAGTTTTTAGCCAAAAACCCTGATTGTACAATCTAAGTTAGGATGTTTTTTTCAGTGGGTCAATTTTGGTGTATGGGAAATCATTCTTCGCAGATGAAATATGGTCTGATTTTTTTCCGTTAGAAGTATAGAGAGCAAAATCACTAGAATTCCACGTTAAATATAAAAAGTTGGATTGTGTTTTTTTCTTTTCTTGCGTTGGCACTCTCTTATCGAGTTTTTTTTATTTATTAAAGCTATTTGTAAGAATATTTCGAGATAAAACTTATGTGAATATTTGGTATAAAAGATACTTTCGGACTTTGCGTTATCCATAGCACGGGTCTTTTATTAGACTTCCCTACAGCTTCAGGAATTTCAGAAGAAATTATTTGATCAGAAGGGAGGGTGGGAGACATTTTGTAAGGCACGATTCATTTTGGTTTCCTAGAGCTAGCAGTATTCATGAAAGCCGAATTGGAATTCAGAAAGTAAACAAGATAGAAGACGATTTAAAAGACTGGCGTGAGAACGGAGCCTCATATCTTTCTCATTGCAGCTTCAAAGCCGATGGATTTTCTTTGGATATTTACTTCACTTTCCACTGCATCTGTAAAGCGTTGTTGTTTATGAATTCTTTTATTTTTGTTTCGGGAAGAAATATTTCATTAGTTGAGATTTGAAATGCATTGGCTCAAATTCACACACACACACACACAGTGACAAGTAATAAAGCGAAAGAATCTGCATCATAAACGTAAGCTTCAAATACTGGTTATATTTAATCACTCACCCTGCTTCGAAAAAAAAAAAAAGATTGCTTGTAGAGGAATCTTTTTGATCAGTAAATCTCGAACCAAAGTCTGTACAATAAAAGGAAAGAAGAAATAAAAATGGTGTATAACAAAGATTGTCGCACCGTGTTAACGTTTACTCTCAATATATCAAACAGAAGTCATCGCTCTTTTCACGTTTATGAGTGAGTCACGGAAAACTTCTCATCGGCCGCGACCGGGAATCAAACCCAGGGTCTGCCAGTTACGCGCCGGACATGCCACCACTGCACCACAGCTGCCTCGAATTCTCTAGACTCACGTAGGACTAACTGCCAAGCCACATAGCAGGTTGCTTCATGGAGCCCCGCACAATGCTGGGGATTCACCAAAGATGGAAAGCAGCAACTAAACAAATAACTAGGAGGCGAATGAATAATTTATACACATAACTGACTTGGACTAGGAACATCAAACAGAAGTCATCGCCCTTTCCACGTTCATAAGTGAGTCACGGAAAAGTTCTCATTGGCCACCACAGGAAATCGAACCACAGCGACCATCTTTGGTGAATCCCCAGCATTGTGCGGGGCTCCAAGAAGCAACCTGCCATGTGGCTTGGCAGTTAGTCGTACGTGAGTCTGGATAATTCGAGGTCGCTGTGGTGCAGTGGTAGCATGTCCGGCGCGTAACTGGAAGACCCTGGGTTCGATTCCCGGTGGCGGCCGGCGAGAAATTTTTTCCGTGACTCACTTTTAAACGTGGAAAGACTATGACTTCTGTTTGATGTTCCTATCCTACGTCAATTGTGTGTATTAATTCTCAATATAATTCTAGAACCTTTATACAATGATTTTTTTACCCATATTCAGAACATCGATAAATCGTTTTTGTTCTGAAAATAATTGCCACAACGTCATAAAAATACAACGATTGTTCCATAAAAACTGAGAGTGAAATCACACAAAATGAAGAAATATAGGTACAGCAAAATATATGCTATTCTTTCTCAAAGTATCTTCCCACGGATGATATGCAACGGCCCCATTGTTCAGTGCACTTTTCAAAGCATATGGCGAAGGCATTTTGTGGAAGCTGCTTTAGCGACCCCTAAACAGCTTGAATAACGTCAGCATCTGTGTTGAATGTTGCGCCACGGAACTTCTCCTTCATTGTTGGAAACAACCAGAAATCGCACGGGGCGAGGCCAGGACTGTAGGCAAGCTGTGGCATGATTTTAATACTGCATTTTGAAAGACTCTGGTGAACACAAGCAGCCACATGTGGGTGGGCGTTATCATGGTGTAGGATCCACTTGACCACTAGTTTCTGTAGCTTAATCGATATGTGTCGTCGCAGACGCTTCAAGACCGAAATGTAATACTCACCATTGAGATTAATTTGTGGAGGAACGGAATGCTGGTAAACTACACCTTTATGATAAAAAAAAATTATCACCTTCCTAGCTGATTTTGTTTGGCGGATTTTTTTTCGGAGGAGGCGAGCCTATGTGTTTTCAGACACTCGTTGCGCGCTTCGTGAGACGGTTTAAATAGTGGACCCATGTTTCATCGGCAGTTATTACTGATTTTAGGAAGTTTGGATCCTTTGAAATCATTTGTTTACACTCATGACACACTTGAACCTTGGCTAGCAGTAGTTCACTCGTAAGGTGATGAGGTACCCATCTGGAACACACACGACGCAGCAGTAATTTGTCCTGTATTATGCGGAATGCCGATGTTTTTGAAATATTAGTTGACAGCGCTATGTCTTCATCCGTCGATCGTCTTGCAGGATTGCCCAAACAGAATTAAAAATGCGCTCCGTAACAACACTTTCAGGTCGACCAGGCCTAGGAGCGAGTTCTGCCTAACAAACGCCCTTTTTTGAAATCATGGTGCCATCTAAAATTCGTTGACTGACCGAAGCATTTATCTTTGTAAGTATTTTTTTCATTAAATCAACTGCTTCTGGAACCCTTTTACCCAAAGGATAGCAAAATTTTATCGCAAAAAAGCATTTCACTTCTTAACTCTGAATCAGTCACCGCCATAGCTGTATGGCGAAATGCAGACGTACCTTAAACACCATGTAGCAAAAACATTCGTGCTGAAATAACACTTGGTAAAATAAAAGACCGTCTCAGCACGATTCAAACTAATGCATTTAGCCCAATCACGTATAAAAGATGCAATTTATTTACAACTAAAAACACTAGTTAAAATAAGTAAAGGCAAGAACTTTGGAGGTCACCTTGACCTCATCCTTAGGCCGAACACCACAGAAAACAATTGCACACACACACACACATATATATATATATATATATATATATATATAAGAGCAGAGACAAAAACATAAGATACCACCCAAGAATTTAATACGAAAGTTGCAAGATAACCTGAATATCAAGACGCGCAACGCAGCAGTCACGACAATTCAGAATTCACATACTATTAAGAAGAAACAGAAGCAAAACAATTTTTTAACCAATATTCCTAAAACAACATAGTAAAACTCATATACTGACAGGTATGAGTAAAAGAGGATAAAATAATAGCAAACTGAATGTAGAAAGTGTCGAGAATGCCGAGCCTTGGCTTTATCAACGACCAGCAAAACTCTTGCATTTTCTCACTTCCACAAAGACCTAGTTGGGAATGGGTTTCTGCATCTATGGCTTTGCAGAAACCCATTTCCAACTAGGTCTTTGTGGAAGTGAGAAAATGCAAGAGTTTTGCTTTTCCTTGATAAAGCCAAGGCTCGGCATTCTCGACACTTTCTACATTCAGTTTGCTATTATTTTATCCTCTTTTACTCATACCTGTCAGTATATGAGTTTTACTATGTTGTTTTAGGAATATTGGTTAAAAAATTGTTTTACTTCTGTCTCTTCTTAATAGTATATATATATATATATATATATATATATATCATGATCATCATCATTGTCAACCATTATCAATCCACTGCTGGACGAAGGTCTCCCAAGTTTCCTCCACAACGGTCTGTCTTGTGCCTGTCTCCTCCATGTCACTCCCGCATACTTTCGAATTTCATCCACCCATCTTCCATGTGGTCTTCTTCTGGGTCTTTTCCTGTCCCTTGGAATCCAATCTAAAATTTCGGCTGTCCATCGATGATCTGTCCTTCTGGCAGTATGTCCAGCCCATTGCCATTTCAGGGATTTAACTCTGATCATGATGTCTTCCACTCTCGTCATTTTTCGGATCCACGAGTTCCTCTTCTTATCTCTCCTGGTTACACCAAGTATGCACCTTTCCATGCTTCTTTGAGTTGTCTGCAGCCTTTGTATGTCTCTTTTAGTTAAGGTCCACGTCTCTGCACCATACGTAAGCACTGGAAGGATGCATTGATCAAACACTTTTCTTTTAAGACATAATGGCATATTGCTCTTGAAAATTATGCTGTTTCTTCCAAAAGCTCTCCAGGCAAGTTTTGTACGCCGATTAATTTCTTCATCAATGTGACCCTCACTTGATATCTGCTGTCCAAGATAAACGTACGTGTCTGTTATCTCCAGCTTTTCTCCATCAATCGATAAATCTTCATTTCTTGCAAAAGCATTGAACATCACTTTTGTCTTCTGAAAGTTAATTTTTAATCCCACTTCTTTACTCTTGTCAGCAAGTTCCTGGATCATACTCTGCAG
Source organism: Macrothele yani (assembly GCA_039090855.1). NCBI lineage: Eukaryota > Metazoa > Arthropoda > Arachnida > Araneae > Macrothelidae > Macrothele > Macrothele yani. Next base: position 76,956,063 of record CM077016.1, read on the forward strand.
CTCTGATGGGCTAGTTGCAAAAATGACTACGTCATCAGCAAAACGAAGAAGGGTTAGATAATCTCCATTAATCTTTATCCCCTTGTTTTCCCAGCTCAGTGACTGAAAAACACCCTCCAATGTGGCATTAAAGAGCTTCGGAGATATGGTGTCACCTTGTCTCACTCCCTTTCCAATTTTTATGTGTGTTGTATTTTCAAACAGCCTAATCTTTGCACTTGCATTTTCATAGATGTTATTAATAATATTAATGTATGCATCTTCAATACCGCAGGTTTTCAGAGCCATTGTAACTGCTGATGGTTTCACCGAATCAAAGGCTTTTTCATAATCGATAAAAGCCATGCACAATGGAAGTTCATATTCCCTCGCTCTTTCAATTAGTTCTCTCAGCACATGGATGTGATCTATTGTGCTGTAGCCACTCCTGAATCCAGCTTGTTCTCTCGGTTGAACCATGTCCAGTGTTACCTTCAAGCGGTGTGAAAGAACTTTAGTGAAGATTTTATAAACTACTGATAGGAGGCTGATAGGTCTGTAGTTTCCGAGATCCTCAATGTCACCTTTCTTATGTAGCAGGATCATTGTAGCGGTGTTCCAATCCTCAGGAATCTTTCCTTCATTAAGGCATCGAGTGAAAATTTGGGCGAGTACTGTTTCGATTTCTCCACTTGCTTCTTGTATGATGTCTACAGTAATTCCATCTTCTCCTGGAGCTTTCCCCCGCTTCATGTTCTTGATTGCATGTGCAACTTCTGCTGGAAGGACTGGAGGAACTCTGGTATTGGTATCTTTCATGATGTCTGGAGTGCATGTATCATCCCTTTCATATAATTTGGAGTAGAAATCTTTCACTCTTATATATATATATGATGATCTTCAGGTAGTTTTTTTTTTTTTTTTTTTCAAATTTAGTTTAAAATTTGTTAGGTGTTAAATTTAGTCTTTGACTCTGCTCTTAGGTATATATATATATATATATATATATATATATACACACACACTATACTGACAAAAATCTTCACTATACTGACAAAAATCTTCAAAAGCAAATTAACGGATCCTCTGCGATGTTAAGATGCGCGGTACAGCTAAAAACGGTATAAAAACAAGCCCGCAGCGGACTGCGATCATATCGCACTGTGAGGTTGAGTGAAAATGTCGCGGCGGGAAAAAACTCCCTTTGAGAAAGGAAAGATTGTTGGGTGTTATATTAGTCGTTGTCTATAAAAGTAACAGAGAGGCGTTTAAACCTATCCAAGTCAACTGTTTTTGGATGTACTGAATAAGTGGAAGACACATGGCGTGCCTGAAGCAGCAAACCGTACCGGCAGACCAAAGAAAACCAGTGATAGAGGACGTCGGAGCCTCAGGAGAGTCGTTACAGCTAACCGACGGAGTACTGCACAAGACCTCATCACACAGGTGAGTAAATATGCTGGAACATCGGTATGTACACGTACCATTCGCAGAGAACTTCATTCCATGGGTTATCGTGGTCGTGCGGTTGCTCATAAACCTTTCATCTCCACTCGGAATGCTACTCGTCGTTTTGCATGGTGTAAAGAACATTTATCGTGGACCGTAGACAAATGGAAACGGGTTCTATGGACTGATGAATCTAGATACACGATCCATCAGTCTGAAGGCCGTGTGCGGGTATGGCGGCATTCGGGGGAACGCTATTTACCACAGTGTACTGCTCCTACGGTCAAGTTTGGAGCTGGCAGTGTACTCGTGTGTGGGTGTTTCGTGGTATGGTCCCGGTCCATTGGTTATCGTGGACAAACCTTTTAACCAGCACGTCTACCTCGATATTCTGGACAATTATGCCCTACCAACCCTGTGGCAATACTATGGAACGGAGCCTTGTTGGCACCAGCAGGATAATGCACCGAGCCTTTAAGCAAGGACTGTTACGGCGTGGTTTGATGATAATTCCGTATCGTGTGTGGACTGGCCAGCACAGAGCCCTGATCGTAATCCCATAGAACACCTATGGGATGATAAAACCAATGGGATGCCGCAGAAGAAGTTTGGAACCAAGGCCTGCTAGTAGGCAACAGTTAGCGGCAGCGTTATGTACTGAATGGAAGCGCATACCTATCGCTGTGTTCCAAAACCTTGTCGAAAGCATGTTTCGATGGGTCAGTGCATAAATTAGGGCAAAAGGTGGACCGACATCGTACTAATGTATGTCAATAAATGCTATGTTGCGTTTCCCTTCTAGGTGTCTGGTGACTTTTGTCAATATAGTGTATCATCATCATCATTGTGAAACATGATCAATCCACTGCTGGACGAAGGTCTCTCCAAGCCTCTTCCACAACGGTCTGTCTTGTGCCAGTCTCCTCCATGCTACTCCCGCATATTTTCGAATTTCATCCACTCATCTCCCATGTGGTCTTCTTCTGGGTCTTTTCCTGTCCCTTGGAATCCAATCTAAAATTTCGGCTGTCCATCGATGGTCTGTCCTTCTGGCAGTATGTCCAGCCCATTGCCATTTCAGGGATTTAACTCTGGATATGATGTCTTCCACTTTTGTCATTTTTCGGATGGACGAGTTCTTCTTCTTATCTCTCCTGGTTACACCAAGCATGCAACTCTCCATGCTTCTTTGGGGTCTTTCATGCTGTAAATTGCACTGGTGTGCAAAAATTCAAGACGAAGAGGAAAAATTAGCATAACAGCGGAACGAGCAGGCAGAACGGACCGAAAGACCACTCAAGAGATAGACTAGGGTCTGGTACAGTAGGGCATGCGCATATATGCAGCATGACGTAGGAGGGGTGGTGGGTGGGTCGGAAGGGTATAAAGCACACGGGCGGTGTACGCTCAGCAATTCGGTGAAAGCTATTGCACGGTGTGCATCGGTTTGAACGACGTCGAGTTGCTGCCACCGTGTGATATGGCCAACAGGCAAACCAGTAGACGACATCTGGATGATTTTACCCGAGGTCGCGTCAATGGGAAGTTGGAAGAACGTCGAAGTGTGATTAGTGTGGCCGAGGAGTTCAGGATCGCTCACAGCATCGTTTGACGAGCTTGGAGAGCATTTCAAACGACAGTAACAGCTGTCCGAGAGTTTAGCAGTGGTCGTCCATGAGCAACCACGGCGGCGGACGACCGGTATATTGTCCTATAGGCGAGAAGAGACAGACGGCAGACAGCGGGAGATATCGCAAGGCACATGCAACAGACAACTGGACGTCCGTTATCGCGTTTTACCGTGGCCAGGAGGCTGCCGAAGGTGGTCTATTTGCACGACGACCAATACACATCTGGAGAGAGCAGGGAACACGCAATCACACCTCCAACATCATCGAAAGGGACCGGTTTGGAGACGGCATAGTTCTCGTTTGGAGCGGTATCATACTTGGTAGCCGTACTGACGTCCACATCTTCCAAGTTCAGTCACCGGTGTCCGCTATTGTACCGAGGTTCTCCTGCCTCACGTGCGTCTGTTTAGAGATGCTGTGGGTCCTGAGTTCCTCTTCATGGACGACAACACTACACTTCATCGTACAGTGGCTGTCGCAGAGCTGTTGGAAAGTGAAGATATTCAACGCAAGGATTGGCCCGCAAGATCCCTGAACCGAAATCCAATCGAACACGTGTGGGACCTTCTCGGGAGACGCTTGGCAGCACGTCACCAGCCGCCAGCAACGATTCCGCAGCTGCGATTGGCGCTACAAGAGGAATGGGCTGCAATGTCTCAACAGCTCCTTGACAACCTCGTCCTCAGCATGGACAGACGTTGTAAATCCTGCAACGCAGTCAGGGGTGATCATATCCCCTACTAAAGACTGGATTTTTTATTAGCAGCCGCCTGTCACATGGACGTTACTGTCTTCTGTCCAGTTGTGGTCTAAGCTACCTTTTCAATAAAGTGCCTTTGTATCCTTTGGATTCCTTGTTTGGATGGTTTTGCTCACTTGTCTCATATTTTTACATCTTGGGGATCTTATGGTATGATTTGAGTCGATGCGGAGCACTTCTCCACAACGTTACATTCGAAAAACCGTCTCTTCCTTAATTTTTGCCCTCCAGGGTATATATATATATATAGAGAGAGAGAGAGAGAGAGAGAGTATGAAAGACCCCAAAATGCATTAGCAATCACAGAATACGTTGCCAACAAATTTCAGAAACTTAGCAAAAGTTTAAAATTAATCATGTAGTGCCTGCTTAAGATTCCTAAGTGGTATGTTCAAAAGTAAAGCTTTCTGTGGGTGAGGGACCATAAAATGTACCTCGCCATTACAAGAAACATTGCGATATTTTAGTATATGTAAGCTTTCGGTAAACAAGACAATACACTTTCTGGGAACATTGGTAAGTATCCTGGCTTGGTCCCATTTCGGGGTATGGCTTCCCTGAACAACAATCCTAGCAAGGGCAGTATTGGTCAGGCCAGAGCAAATAGAGTATCTGCGCTCAGACGACCTGACGCCAAGAGTCCGAAGTGTAGATCTTATGTATATTATATATTCCTCCGATGTTCAGTTGGATTCCAAGGAGATATAGTACACACCGTGTTTGTTTAATGGGTGAACAGGATCTCTGTCTCTCCATATCAGTGAAAAAATGTTCTGGGCTCGGACACCAAAGTCTAGGTTCTGTTTCTTGCAATGATTCTTTAAAATATGTACAATCGGTGGAACGAAGTCCATGGCACCAATCACCAATAAAGCTTGTAAAAGGAACATCACGAAGCAAGGTTGTAGCTGTCCTCTGTCTGTACACATTTAATAACCTTAATAAGGTGCCACGTGAAAAACCATGCCTCAACGATATATGTAAGATGATCTAAAGTTCTCTACGACGAAACGTGACCGTGGACGAATGTGTAAAGGGAAAATCCTCCAAATACGTGGAGTCAGTGAATAAACAAAGACATCGCTCTTTCCATGTTTTAGCAACATACAGCAACTGAAAAATTGTTATTCGGCCACTGCTGGGGAATCCAATCCCAGATCTCTCGATATCTGGCCGAGCGCGTTATCCTTACACCACGGTGGCCAAAAATCCACGGCGGTATGTGTGTTTTAAGTTAGCTTCTGACATCACAAATCCGTAAGATGGGTTCAGCTAATGAGACGTCTCCATCTGGTGGGCTAAGGCTAACGTGATGTAAGGCTAACGCGCTCGGCTAGATATCGATAGGTCCGTGGTTTCAATTCCCCGGTGGTGACCGAATAACAATTTTTCGGTTGTTATGTGTTTCTGGAACGTGGAAAGAGCGATGTATTTGTTTATTTACTGAGGATTTTCACTTTGTGATAATGAGATAGAACAAAAATAGCAACGTTTGTGCACAATTAAACGTTTATTTAACATGTTATCCTTCGATGTGAAATCCAAGTTCACAAGGTCCCACTGAAAGGAGCTCGAATAATTGAAAGAAAGTCTCATTGAACATCATTTCAGCCAATCGGAAGCACAACACATTTTTTGACTAGAAATTTGTAGCAGACAAAACAATTTCCTTTTTTCGCGGAAGATTTTCCCAACAGACGGAAGGCCTTGCAATGGGTAGTCCACTATCGCCTATTTTATCCGACGTCTGCGTGCGTAGCAGTCAAAACAGTTTCCTTTTTCGTGGAACTTTGAGGACAAACTCTTTCAGCTTGTTACATTCGACCTGTGGATTCGATATGATACGAGGAGATGCTAATAAGGTCTCGGCCTCACCAAGACGGAAATGGGCTAGAGCCATGAAACTTATAGACTATTCCACCTATTCACCCCGAAGTTCAACGCACTTAGCACAGCGTCTCTTGAGTTTCTTTAACCCTTCTAAAAAAAAATTCTGAAGTCTGATCACTCAAATACTGCTCTGCTGCTGATATCACCTCCAAATCATTCGAAAAATGCTTCCCTTTCAAAAATTTTTAAGGTTTGGGAACAGGAAATAGTCCGATGGAGCAAAGTCTGGTGAGTAGGGTGGATGGTCTATGTACGTAAACCCCAGATCCCTCAAAACATCCATTGTCTTGTCAACCTTGTGAGCCGGGGCATTGTCTTGCAAAAAAAAAAAAAAACCTTTCCGCAGTTTTCCTCGCCTTTTTTCCTTCAACGCCCCCCCCCCTTTAATTGGCCCAGCAAGTTGGAATAGTATTCAGCATTTATTGTTTGGCCCCTTCGGGGAAAACGCCTTCCGAATCCCAAAATACCGTCGCCATGACCTTTTCTGTAGACCTTTGAGTCTTGAATTTCTTTGGCCGTGGAGAACCCGAGTGCTGCCACTGCAGAGACGGTTGTTTCGTCTCTGGATCGTAGTCATGTAACCACGTTTTATCAACAGTGACAAGTTGCTGCAAAAAATTATCACCAGATTGCTCAAAGTGATGCAAACCGATTTGGAAGGGTCCACTTGTTTTCGTTTCTCATTGACGGTCAAACATTTGAGCACCAACTTCGCTGACATCTTCTGCATATCCAAGTGCTCATGAATTATGAACCCAATACGTTCCCTGGATAGTTTTAGTGTCTGTGTTATTGTTTAAGCTGAGATTCGTTGATATGACGAATTCGAGTGATGAACACGATCAACAATTTCGGGTGTTGTCACTGTTGAAGGCCTCCCAGATCTTGCTGCATCTTTGGTCTCAAAGTCTCCACGCTGAAATTTGGCACACCATTTCTCCACAGTGGAATATGAAGGGCACTTGTCACTTAATGTTTGCGTCCTACACTCGTAGATTTCCTTTTGCAGGTTTCTTCTGCAGGAACAGAAATTTCATGACAGCCCGGAGTTCCACATTCGAAAATTCAACACTTTGCATTCACATGATTCATTTCAGGACGTTAAACATCTGCAAAAAAATGAGCTATTAGTCTGAAAATTGGCTCTTTACAAAACAAAAGAATAGTCTCTCGAGCTGCAGTGACAAAATAATGATACAATTACAGGAAGTGGGTTAGGCCGGGAACTTTCAGTATCCCCTCGTATTTTTATTCTCTGGAATGGCACGAATACGGAAATATCTAATTTACACAGCTGGCCACCCAAAATACAACACCAAGAAGGAAGCATCCGATTAAACTGAAATTTACAGCATGCGTCGCCCGCGAGAAGACATGCAAACGATTAGCATTGCAGGACATATACAAATCATGTGCGCCCGACACGCCACCGAGAAGCACTATAAGAAGGGTGCACAGAAGGCGGGGTGTAAGTAATGGAAATGTGTTGTGCTGCCGGACCTGTGCGTGGGAAGCTTCCTGATGCCTCGTCGCAGAATATGGCAGTCATTCCAGCACGCTTCGGAGTTCGACAGAGGACGAATAGTGGCATATCGCGACAGCGGTTTATCGTACCGAGACATCGGCGCCCGTGTGGGACGACATCCAGCCACAGTGAGGCGAGTATGGATTCGGTGGGTGCAGAAGGACGGACGGGCAGACGTGAACCATTGCTGCAGCCGCGGCACACCACCAAACGAGAGGACCGGCATGTTGTGCGGCGGATTGACAGCTCGCACCGCCACATCACGAACGTTAGCGCAGGAATTAGGGTGTGTTGCGCAACAACCTGTGTCAGCACGTACCGTTCAACGTCGTCTGCAGGAGCGGGGACTTGTCGCACGGCGCCCATTGTTCCGATTACTATTGACGTTACACCACCGGCGAGTGCGGCGGCAGTGGGCCGTTGAACGCCGCACCTGGACTACAGAATGGCATGACATTGTCTTCTCCGACGAATCCCGCTTCTGCCTGCAACACCACGATGGTCGGATCTGCGTGTGGCGGCACCGCCTCGAGAGACTGTATGACGCCTGCATTATGCATCGCCATACCGGTCCGTCGCCTGGCGTTATGGTTTGGGGCGCAATTGGATATGACACCCGCACCCTCTGGTACGCATCGCCGGTACACTCGACAGTCACCGCTACATCTACGACGTTTTGGAGACTGTAGTCCTCCCCTACCTGCAGGACCTGACAGCGGTCAGGTTTCAACAGGACAATGCGTGCTTGCACGTGGCACGCATCGTGCAACAATTCTTCACGGCCCACCAGGTGTCACTGCTGCCGTGGCCCGCCTGTTCTCCCGATATGTCGTCCATCGAACACGTCTGGTGGCTGATCGGCAACAGAGTGGCCCGGCAAGCACCACCCACGGCTACGCCTGATGAACTGTGGCAACGTGTGGAAGCAGCCTGGACTGACATACCCCAAGCCTACATCCAAAGCCTCTTTCTTCCGATGCCGCGGCGTGTAGCGGCCATTATTGCCAGTCATGGGGGCCACACGAACTATTGATGTCTGCGTGTTCCGCAAGTTGAACGGGCCTGTAAGCTTAATCGTTTCATCTTTGTATCTGTTGTTATGTGTCCAGTAAATCTGGCTTTGCTATCTCGTGTCTTCTTGGTGTTGCATTTTCGGTGGCTAGCAGTGTATATAAAGTGTGTATAGAAATTTACCCCTCAGACTGTTTATTGTGCTTTAAAAAACAATTAGTGTTTGTTCGCGCTCATCAAATTTAACGCAATAGACAATACCGCAAGTACCGTTGTTTAAGGGTATTTAAAACTGCCTCCTTTATAAAAGAAAATTCTTCGGTTTGTCTGGGTTCCCATAAAATACAAAAGTCTAGCTCTGCATACGGAGACGAGAACCTATTCGAGGTCATAGTGATAAAGGCGGAAATATGTTGTACAGTCAGCTGAACCACCTTATCTTCGGACAGTCGGGGATCAAGGAGGTTAGAAGAGAGAGGAATCAGCCGCCGACGGTGAAGCCAAATCTGATCATATGGTTTCTTGCGCGCTCCGGGTGGGGAGGGTTCAGTGACGTGACGTCACTTCCTGAAAACCTGTGCTTGAGCACAGGATGATAGCGACCGTCGCTTACTCTCTGCAGCCGCCGCTGGAGTTCAACGAGTCTCCCACAGATTTAGCAAGGCCCTGATTGGCTAATGCGAATATGCACTTACGAAGCATAATTTTGTTTGATTTTTTTAGAAAATACTAAACGGTATTTCTGTAATTCTTTTGCAAATTTTTAGTTATATGCATGTATAGTTCAGTCTCATTTTTTACTGGCTGTACATGCTGCACAAGTACCTGTAAAACCTCTTCAAAGTCGACGACCTCCCAGTAGAGAAGTGCAGAAAGAACCCAAGTTGGGCATACTGGGAATACACAGCTGATACGAAGTGGAGCCTACGTAAAGCACAGGGCGTATGGCTGATGCTGTGCCCTCTTCCTGCTGTTTTAACTCAGAAATCAATTGAAGAAAAAATCTGTTGGCATTTTAAAAATTGGTAAAAACACCTAAAAATAAATTTTACATGTTTTTGTTGCTGTTATATACAGACAAATGAGTTGGAAATTCACACAGCATCTGTGTATTGCATATAATAATTTTGCGCCCACAAAAGCAAAATAAATGAAATAAATAATTATCTAGAAAAAAATATTTTTCTGTAATGAACTATAATTTGCTTCATTTTAGCATTTCAGGCGTCATATTGTGCCAGATAATCTGACTGAATGAAATTTAAATTAGACTTAAATCCTTTGAAAAATGCATGGGCAATTCGATTAAAAATTTTGGAACCCCCAATCATTTTTCGCCTATGCCTCTACTCCATTTCATTCAAGCGAGTGGAAACACCTCATCAAAATCAGTGACCGTCGGAACTGACATTGTCACAATGATTTGAATGTTCACGCTGTGCAAACACAAATTTGTCCGTGATGGATTCTGCGCCCCCTCACTCCGGAGTAAGTTGCTCTCCCAACTAAGTTACACGGACAGAATGTATCGCTGCAGATTTGTCTTCTTGACACGTGCTTTACCTCTGTAGTACGTCACATAATTTCCCTCTTAATTTTTTTGGTTTATTTGAAGCGAAGTAGGGAACAGAGTTCGAAACGTGTCAAATATTTCGGACCCGGACGTCCCATAACTGGACCCGACCCCATTCGGACCCGTAACTGACCCGGACAAATCTGCTTTGAACTATAAATTCGAAACTCAATTTATATAAACGTAATATATACACTCACTTCCAAAAAGTTCAGCACGGAGCAGTAATATGTGAAAAAATGGAGAAGTACTGCTTGGATTGACACGAAATGCGGCAGGAACGTAGGAAATATGTTTATTAATGAATCAAAACAAAGAAATACAGACAGAGATGAAAATAATGTTGAATTTTCAGAAATTATAAGATGACATCAAATTGGAGTCATTTACAAAGTGAGTAATAAAGTCACAACGAACAACAAAATCCGACATTAATAGGGTATGTGAGCACTCCTCATCTGCATACAAAGTTTACAACGTCTGACCATGCTTTTTATGAGGTGATCAACCACCGCAGAGTCCAGTAATCTCCATTCCTCCTGTAGAGAAGTTTCCAAAGCTGTGAGAGTGGTTGGGGGCGGCAGACGTGAAAACACAGCACGGCCGAGGGCATCCCAAAGATTTTCAATGGGATTAAGGTCGGGCGAATACGCCGGCCACTCCATACGCGCAATCCCCTCACTCTCCAGGTAGTCGTCGACGATGGCAGCTCTATGGGGACGCGCATTATCGTCCATTAAAACGAAGGCAGGACCAACTGCTGCAGCGTACAATCGCACAGTGGGGTCTAGGACTTCATCCCGATACCGTACAGCCGTCACAGAACCCTATCTGTAGATGTGGAGGTCGGTGCGGTATCCCAACGAAATTCCTGCCCAGATCACGATGCTTCCACCTCGGAATGCATGATGTTCGGTGATGTTCTGGGGTCGATGGCGTGTGCCTTCTTTCCTCCACACCCGTACACGCTTGTCATCGGGTTGCAGGGCAAATCTGGACTCATCCGTGAACATAACGTTGCCCCAAACAGACACAGTCCAATTGACATGTTGGCGACACCACTTTAATCGTGCCTCTCTGGATTGGACGGATACAGGAACACAAACCCGTGATACCCGGGCGTACAGTCTCTTCATGTATAGCCTTCGACGCACAGTAGTGGCAGATGTCGTCGTACCAATGGCCGCCGTAACCATAGATGTCACACGTGTGGACGTCGCTCTTTGATTCCACTTGGCTACAACAGCAATATATCGGTCTTCCGCGGGGGTCGTAACCCTTGGGTGACCGGCCACAGGTCTGCGGACAACTGTTTGGCTGGTTAGAAATTGTTTCCATAAACGTGAAATGACGGAATGATTCACGCCGAAGAAACCAGCAACATCTGTGATTGACTCTCCTGCTTCAATGCGTCCGACGGCACGCCAGCGCTCAGAATCTTCCAATCGTCTTCTGGAAGCCATAAAATCAAGTCTGTCTTCAAAACAAATCCTCCAACAGTTCTCAACACCTTGTAGCAGCACTTGCATGCAACTCCTGTACCCCTTCAGAGTGCTGGCTTCCTATACGACTGCCTGTTTTGCATATTTCTTGGCAAGACACCGTGATTCGCTGTTACCTACCACATTTGCATACTTCCATCTACCGCTACGGCGAATTGCAGCCTCTCCAGTTCCGATTGGCTTCCGGAAATTAACTTCTCCCTCTGCGTGCTTAACTTTTGGAAGTGAGTGTATATTCTTCCTAATAACTGCTTGATATTTAATAACTGAAATCCTTTTTCAATAATACAGTAAAATTCGGTTACTTGCTAAATTTTAGTGCCACTTTTTTGCGTAATCCAGAAGTAATAGCTGACTATGACTGTGACCATGAAGTATATTACAAATGGGAATCATTATTTACGATTACACAAATGTATTTTTTTTAATGTATTTAGATTGCTCACTCTTTCCACCCTTTGATGGAGGTGCGCCTACTTTCATATGGTCCGTTAGATTTTTCGTTCCGTAATCTTTTATTACACCGTCGACATCTTTCTTTGTAATTATACACTTTCCACATTTTGAACAACAAGCAAGACTTTCAAACAACACAGAATTAATTATTCACTGGTTCCTTAATGAGACGAAGCAATTTCCAGCATTCACTCTTCCCCTTGTGGTTTTCAACAAGCACGTATTTGTTGGCCTCGACGCCTATGTCAACCTCCTTAATATTAAATCCATCCATATTAACAAATAAGGAGTTAATTTCGACATGACATGTCATGGAAACGGGATGTTAGCACATCAATCGAAAACCTTTGAATGCTCAATGTAAAAGATGCGATGTGAAAAATAACTCTTAGTCATACAGTGAATTTCGCACGGAGAGAGTGAATCAGCTGAGAAGCAGGCGAATGGCGTTTGCATGTACCTTGCCCTAGACAACCGCATTGTAAAAGAAAGCAAAAGAAGTATCTTTTTACGATATGGTGTCGGTGTGTCTGACGTCGGTCGGTAGAAATCTTCGTTGCTTTGAGAAAGAGACGATAATATTTTTGCATGGCAAATCATTATTCACTCCGTGGGCACCAGTTTCGACTACAGAATTCCACAACGCGCATTTTTTCTTTGGAATATATTTTTCTCTTTTCAACAATAAAACGGGAATAAAACCGGGTCAGAAACACTTTGACCCGTTTCCATCTCTGGTAGGAATTTTTCATTAATTCCAGACGATGTGTGGGACAAATATCACACATTTTTCGAAGAATCCAATTGTCAGTATATACATCCATTTTTACGTTCGGCTGCCAATGTGAAAACACAAATTTGTCCATGATGGGATCGATCTCGTGCCCCCCTCACTCCGGAGTAAGTTGTTCTCCCAACTAAGCTCCACGGACAGAATGTATCGCTGCATATTTGTCGTCTTGACACGTGTTTTACCTGTGTAGGGCGTCACAACGCTCCATTCGTCCTGATGATGCCGAGCCAAAAGCTCTGAGACTGTAGTCGATGTTAAATAAACATTTAATTGTGAATAAACGTTGCTATTTTTACTCTATTTTTAAGAAAATTCGTGTGATTTAATGAATATCAGTGTTTGGGAAGCTACATTAAATTAAGAGGTGCATATTTTACAATGTACAGCGATAAAGGTAAAGTTAGGCGACATACCGAAGAATAAGCAAATCACATCTTAAGTTAACTGACACCTATACAAAACACAAAGCTGCCGAAAACACATTTCCGTATTCTACCCTACCCTGAGAATTGCCAACGCAACTGCGAAATAATTAATGGTGATCAACCAGCAGTAAACACGCCCACCGACTGCGAGCATTACCTTAACTGGTCCATCGTACTGCCATCAGATGCAAATGAACAGTGAGGCAACGATGGTGACTACCGCCTCAGTTTTCTTGATTTTGATGAGGGAAACGCGGAAATAGTGATTTATGAAGCATTCAGAGCTGGGACCTGCCGTCAGATGCGTTTAATGACCCGGGTCCCAGCGGTCTTATTGGTACGAATGTGTTCGATAACATTCACGTGGTGCAACGGGCAGAAGCTCATGTAAGCGAAGGCTGACAATTTTCCCATAAGAATTTAATGTTCTTCGGGTGGCAACACCTCTCAGAAAGACTCAGGATGTTCAGAATGTTTACTTCGCAGATAGAAACTACAAGATGAAAAATGAGATTGCATTAAGATTCATATCCAGCAGATAAACAGGGTACGACACCCTTCATCATCATCATTGTCAACCATTATCAATCCACTGCTGGACGAAGGTCTCCCCAAGTTTCCTCCACAACGGTCTGTCTTGTGCCAGTCTCCTCCATGTCACCCCTGCATACTTTCGAATTTCATCCACCCATCTCCCATGTGGTCTTCTTCTGGGTCTTTTCCTGTCCCTTGGAATCCAATCTAAAATTTCGGCTGTCCATCGATGATCTGTCCTTCTGGCAGTATGTCCAGCCCATTGCCATTTCAGGGATTTAACTCTGATCATGATGTCTTCCACTCTTGTCATTTTTCGGATCCACGAGTTCCTCTTCTTATCTCTCCTGGTTACACCAAGCATGCACCTCTCCATGCTGCTTTGAGTTGTCTGCAGCCTTTGTATGTCTCTTTTAGTTAAGGTCCACGTCTCTGCACCATACGTAAGCACTGGAAGGATGCATTGATCAAATACTTTTCTTTTAAGACATAATGGCATATTGCTCTTGAAAATTATGCTGTTTCTTCCAAAAGCTCTCCAGGCAAGTTTTGTACGCCGATTAATTTCTTCATCAATGTGACCCTCACTTGATATCTGCTGTCCAAGATAAACGTACGTGTCTGTTATCTCCAGCTTTTCTCCATCAATCGATAAATCTTCATTTCTTGTAAAAGCATTGAACATCACTTTTGTCTTCTGAAAGTTCATTTTTAATCCCACTTCTTTACTCTTGTCAGCAAGTTCCTGGATCATACTCTGCAGCTCTGATGGGCTAGTTGCAAAAATGACTACGTCATCAGCAAAACGAAGGTGGGTTAGATAATCTCCATTAATCTTTATCCCCTTGTTTTCCCAGCTCAGCGACTGAAAAACACCCTCCAATGTGGCATTAAATAGCTTCGGAGATATGGTGTCACCTTGTCTCACTCCCTTTCCAATTTTTACGTGTGTTGTATTTTCAAACAGCCTAATCTTTGCACTTGCATTTTCATAGATGTTATTAATAATATTAATGTATGCATCTTCAATACCGCAGGTTTTCAGAGCCATTGCAACTGCTGATGGTTTCACCGAATCAAAGGCTTTTTCATAATCGATAAAAGCCATGCACAATGGAAGTTCATATTCCCTCGCTCTTTCAATTAGTTCTCTCAGCACGTGGATATGATCTATTGTGCTGTAGCCACTCCTGAATCCAGCTTGTTCTCTCGGTTGAGTCATGTCCAGTGTTACCTTCAAGCGGTGTGAAAGAACTTTAGTGAAGATTTTATAAACTACTGATAGGAGGCTGATAGGTCTGTAGTTTCCGAGATCCTCAATGTCACCTTTCTTATGTAGCAGGATCATTGTAGCGGTGTTCCAATCCTCAGGAATCTTTCCTTCATTAAGGCATCGAGTGAAAATTTGGGCGAGTACTGTTTCGATTTCTCCACTTGCTTCTTGTATGATGTCTACAGTAATTCCATCTTCTCCTGGAGCTTTTCCTCGCTTCATGTTCTTGATTGCATGTGCAACTTCTGCTGGAAGGACTGGAGGAACTCTGGTACTGGTATCTTTCATGATGTCTGGAGTGCATATATCATCCCTTTCATATAATTTGGAGTAGAAATCTTTCACTCTTGTCAAAATTTCGCCTCTATTTCTTGTTACAGAACCATCTTCTTTTCTCAGTGCCATAATCTGTTTTCTTCCCTTACTGAGATGAACCTTTGCTATCTTTAGGCTTTGGTTGTTTTCAATTGCTTTCCTCACTAGTTCACAATTGAATTTCCTTACGTCTTCAGTGATACTTTTTCTTACTGTCTTGCATAGCTCTATATATTCCACTTTGGAAGTCACATCTTCTTTAGTTGTCCTCATCTCTCTTCTTTTTTGCATCAACATTTTGGTTTTTCCTGATAATTTGTTCACATGCAACTTGTTCTTAGACCCAGCTAATTTTGTTGCTGTTTCCATAAGAGCTTTGGTTACTTTTCTGTTAACTTCAGAGATGTCCACTTCTTCCGATGTTAGGCCTTCTAAAGCAGAGAACCTGTTCTTCAGTTCTAACTTGAAGGTATTATGGTGTTTTTTAAGGTTGGTTATGTCAATAGATTTTGTTTGTCTTATGAGCTTGCCACGTTCAAGTTTAGTGTTGAGGTGCATCTTACATCTCACCAATCTATGGTCACTACCTGTGTTGAACTTGTTTAGCACACTGCAGTCTTCTATGAGGAATTTTTTGTTACACATAATAAAATCAATTTCACTTGTCGTCCCATTTGGATGTCTCCATGTCCATTTCCTGTGTGGCTTTTTCTTGAAGAAGGAGTTCAAGATGAAAAACCCTTCTGCTTCTGCAAACTCAACGAGAGTATTTCCACGCTGATTTCTGTTGCCCTGACCGAATTTACCTACTGAAGTTTCATTCTGTTGCCGTTGCCCTATTTTTGCATTGAAATCTCCCATAATTATTTTCAAGTGCTGCTTACCTTTATTATTTAGATGACAAATTTCCTCATAAAATTATTCAATTTCTTCTTCAGGATGACTTGTGGTGGGTGCATAAGTTTGAATAATCTGAGCCTGGTATCTTTTCGAGAGTTGGATAACAAGTCGTGCAGCTCTGTCAGAGGAACTTTAAAGTTCTACAACTTTATCCTTCAGTTTCTTGTTTATTATAAATCCAACACCACTAGTTCTGCCAGTATCTGTCCCACGATAGTAGAAGAGATGTCCACTTTTCAGTTCGATGAGATCTTCTCCTTTTCTCCTTACCTCACTTAGCCCCACGATGTCCCACTTGATCCTTTGTAGTTCCTCTTCCAATTCAAGAAGCCTTGAATCAGAAGATAGGGAGCGTCCATTGTAAGTAGCCAAGGTCAGCATCAGATGGCAGCCTAGTCCGGTCCTCCGGGGATTCTTAGCACCCTATGCCTTCATGTCGCACTGGCCGCTGCCTTGGCCAGGTACATTCCAGCTGCCGGAGACTGAGGGCCAAGATTTAAGTTGTGGAATCATTTTGGAGGGGTTTGGCCATAACTCACCACGCTGGCCAAGCGGGTTGGTGAGTGTGGGATATAATTTCCTCTAATCCCGATGGTATAGTTACACCGCTATGGGCGGTCGTCAGAGCCCCTTTAGTGGGAACAGGATGCACCACGAGAAGGCGGGGTTGACATTTGTCAAGGAGAGGCTGTGGTGTTACGCATCACCTGACCTTACATCCCACGACACCCTTACCTACTGTTATATTTTCTACTTTCGCGATGACAGACCTCTAGTTTTTTTCTTCATACACAGTGTGGCAAAGAATTTTTAAGACTGGGTCTGTAAAATGAAATAGAAACAAGAAATTATAATTTGTTTCAGTTTGTTATTCAAAATAAGTCCCTCCGGTTTCAATACACTTGTTACAGCGATTTAATAATGATTCGAATGCCTGTTCCAGTTCACTTTGCGGAATTGCCTCCAAAGCACGCGTCGTAGTATGGTCGAAATGTCATCAAAATAACACCCTTTTAACGTCATTTTAAGTTTTTGGAATAAAGAAAAGTCGCAGGGTGCTAAATCAGACGAATACGGTGGATGATTCAACACACAGACGTTATTTGTCGCCAAAAATCTACGAACAAGAAGTGAGGTGTGATTGGGTGCATTATCGTGCAACAAACACCAACTGTTTTCATCCCGATATTCTGGACCAATGCGACGTATTCTGCCCATCAAACGCCTCAAAATATTTAAATAAAACTCACTGGTAATTGTTTGGCCACTTGGAACAAATTCTTTGTGGATAATACCCTTACTATCGAAGAATGTAATGAGCATTGTTTTGATTTTTAATGGAACTTTTCTTGTTTTTTTGGCTTGTGGTGAGCTTTTTGACTTCCATTCCGCAATTTGTCGCTTTGTTTTAGGATCATATTGAAAACACTATGTTTCATCACCTGTAACAATCGATTTTAAGAAGTTTGGATCATTTTCAGCGGCTGAAATGATGTCTTTGCAATGTGCACTTCTCCTTGATTTTTGTTCATTGGTTAACGTGTGTGGAACCAATTTAGCACATACTTTTGTTTTGCCCAAATCTTCATGCAGGACGGTTCGAATCGTTACTTTGTTGATGTTTAAAGACTCTTCCATCATTCTTAGTGACGCACATCGATTGTTTACCACGAAATCCCGCACTTTTTCAACAATCTCAGGTGTCCTAGATGAACTTGGTCTTCCGGTATGCTTATCATCTTCTAGCGTATCTCTTCCGTTCAAAAAACGTTTGTGCCACAGGAAAACATTTGATCTACTTAAACAAAACTCCCCGTAAACTTTTTTCATCATTTGGTACGTTTCCGAGGCACTTTTACCAAGTTTTGCGTTAAATTTAATAACAGCCCTTTGTTCCATCTTAATAATTCGACATGAAAAAAATTTTACTTCTCAAATGAATGGCCGTTTCGTTTGAGTTACTTTAACAACTGCGCAGTACTTTTGGCAGAAAGCAGGCAGATGGTCACGGTTTATAACACTGGTGGTGCCATCGTAGGCTGAAATCTAGCGCCAGTCTTAAAAATTCTTTGACGCACTGTGTATAATAGCGCGACGTAAAGCCAAAGAATTACCAATATATTAATTGCTATTTATTTATCAGTTTTTTTTTCGAAAACCTTACTGAAAAATACTAGACCATTATTTTTCTAAACTAAGATGTAAATTGTGAACAATCTTCATAAGAAAAATGGTGCTATATCGTTATTATTTCATTGTAAGCACAAAAAATTCCTAAATAGAATATCCAAGAGCAAAATTTCTATTCTTTTTCGGTCTCATCCCATGTACACTGAAGAGCAATTGAATTAGAGATGGCAGCCCCGGTGGCGCAGTGGTCTAAGGCGCTGGCCTCTGATCATTCGTCCGTAAGGGGTCCGGGTTCGAATCCCGGTCAGGCATGGGTGTTGTGTTTGTCTTACGGCACTGGCTCTCTTCCTTCCCTGGAACCAGTGACCCTAAATTAGGGACGGGCGACTGCTTATAGCCCATTGAGTTGCTCACGGTGGTCGTATAAAAAAAAAAAAAAAAAAAAAATTAGAGATAGCTGGCGTTATGCAAATGTGGCGCTGTGGGCTGCCCTGTAAACGGAAACGACATGACGTATGCAGCGATCCGACAATATAAGGAGTGATGTGACGGGAATCAGTAAGAGTCGCACGCAGTATGAGTAAGACGAAGGATATAAGCGCATTTGATCGTGGGCAAATTGTCGGGGCCCGACGAATGGCTCACTCCATCGCGGAAGTCGTGCAGGCACTGGGATTTTCACGAGCCACTGTGTCACGGGTGCACCGTGAGTACATTGAATCCGGTAAAACCATCCCTGCAAGGGCCAACTGCCGTTGACAACAGCGTGTGGATGAGCGGGGTCATCGTCGGCTAGCTCCCATTGTAACAGCGGATAGACGGCCCACAGTGCAAGAAATCACTCGGCAATTTTAACGCTGGTGCACAAAAACCTGTAAGCAGCCACACATTCCAGAACCATCTCCTCGCTATGGGTTATAGAAGCCATCGTCCCACGAGGGTACCGCTGCTGACCGCTCATCACAATGTGCAAAGATTAGCATGGGCGCGGGAACATCGCCACTGGACCCTAGACATGTGGGAAACTGTTGCCTGGACTGATGAGTCGAGATTCACGTTGGTGCATGCGGATGGCAGGATACGAGTAGGGCGCTAACCACATGAAGCGATGGATCCTTCTAGGCAGCAGGGTACTCTTCAAGCTGGTGGGGTGACATTCTCGTCTGGGGGCTGTTTAAGTGGACTGAATTGGGACCCTTGGTACGTGTGGCATCGTCCCTCACAGGTCGACGTTACCGGGATATCTTGGACGAACATTTGCTCCCGTTTGTACATCTTCAACATCCCACTAGGGACCTCATGCTGCAAGAAAACAATGCACCGTGCCATCGCTCCCGAATTCTATTCGAATGGTTGGATGAACACTCCACCGACGTGACCTCGCTTCCTTGGCCAGCTAGGTCACCTGACCTCAGCACATCTGGGATGCCATCGAGAGAGATGTTCGAGGCTCTGACCCCCTCCATCAAATCTTCGTGAACTGTGGGAGCTTGTTGAGGGGTCGTGGATCCGTATGGCTTCCCAACGCTTCCGGTGTCTTGTCGAGTCCATGCCGAGACGAATAGCCGCCGTCATCAGGGCGAAAGGTGGTGCTACACGTTACTAGACAGGTATCTCTAATTCAATTGCTCTTCAGTGTATACTGAAGTGCCAAAAGTCATGGGATAGCAACATGCAAATTTTTAACTGGCGCTGCCGTCGTGCAAAAGCTTCGACGCACCCCACGATTTATCATCAGTTGCGAGGTGTAATCTCGTGAGTCATGTTGAACAACCGCCAGTAGGATTATGGCAAGCCGACGTGAATTATCGGAGTTTGAACGAGGCATAGTAGAGGGAGCCAGGCAGATGGGACATTCCATTTCCGAAGTTGTGCGAATATTCAGCATTCCTCGATCCACAGTGTCACGCGTGTACCGAGAATACCTCATGTAAAGCATTACCACCCACCGTGGACGGCGCAGTGACCGATCACGGGTGCTGAATGACCGTGACCAGCGGCGTCTGACCATTACTGTCCATGTTAACAGACAAGCGACACTGGCTCAAATAACATCCACGTTCAATGCAGGAGGTACGAGAGACATATCCATCGGTTAGTGCAGCGTAATTTAGTATCCATGTGGTGTGATGGAGCACCAGACCCACCACGACGTCGGAAATAGCGCCTGACCTGGGCTCGTGAGCACGGTAATTGGACCATGGAAGACTGGCAACTTGTGGCGTGGTCCGATGGGTCACGCTACCAGTTGTTACGAGCTGATGATAGGGTTCGGGCGTGGCGCAGATCCCATGAGACCATGGACCCAAGGTGTCAACCAGGCACTGTGCAAGCTGGTGCTGGTTCCATGCATGTGTGGGGTGCCTTTACGTGGCACGATTTGGGTCCTCTGGTCCTCGGAAACACATCATTAACATTAATCGGTAATCGCTTTGTTGCTCTGCTGGGAGAAAATTTGTAGCCTTTCATGGACTTCATGTACGTCAACAACGATGGGATTTTCCAGGCGGGCAATGCACCATATCATCGACCCCAAGTTATCCAAAATCGGTTCACAGAGCATTCTGGACAGTTCCGACGGATGGTGTGGCCACCACGTTCGCCCGACATGAACCCAATAGAGCACTTATGGGACGTGGTGTATAGGTCCATTCGCATCCAAGATCCTGCACCTACACAATATCACGGAATTGTGGGCGGCTGTTCAGACGGCATGGCTCAACATCTCTCCAGAAGTCTTCCGGCCACTTGTGGAATTGATGCCACGTCGAGTTGCTGCACTTCGCCGTGCTAGAGGAGGTCCTACACGATACTAGGTACTTATCATAGTCTAATAAATTTCTTTTGTAGGTTAGTTGTCTAACAAGTAAGGATTTATTTGAGAATGCGCCACCTCGGTGGTGCAGTAGTGTAAGCGTTGGCTTATGGCTTTACGTTCGAGGACCGGTGAGGCATGGATGTTGTGTTTGTCCGTGTCAAATTTCACTGAATTACGTCCATTAGTTTGTAATTTATACGGAAAATTCAGGAGCCGAGAGCTAGTGAAACACCACCCTGTATCAAAAACGCTTTTTTGTTTTCTCCGGACACCCCAATAATTACCTAGAGCACTCGTATGACTAATATTTCAGTTGGTGATTTTCCTTGATGCTGCTGAGCGTTTCTCGAATTTATTACTTCCAAAAGTGTTTACTATGTATATTTACACTCGTCATAAATAAAAATTGTTGCACCCAGAAGGACGTGTCGGATTGAAATGCTATTCAGGAGGAAAGTAAATGTTACCAGGAACAATAAATGATTAAACATTGAGACTTATATGGGCAATATTTATTGAGCTACACGCCAATGAGTAGTGTCTCTCAGTATGGCGTCGGGCAGCCATGTTTGCTCACACAACATGCCAGACGTCTCGACATGGAGTTGTACAGGTTCCCAATAGTGTTCTGCGCTAAGCCATCCGATGCAGCTTGAATCTCTTCACGCAGTTCCTGTAGATTGTGCGGTAGGGGTGGAGTGTGGATAGCGCGTGGAACAACATCCCACACATTTTCAATCAGTGATAGATCTGGCGATGTGGCTGGTCATGGCAGAGTGCCAGTGTCTTGAAAGCAATTTCTCGAGGCAGCAACAGTATGCGGGCGATCGTTGTTCTGTTGTAAAATCACACCGCATTGAGCTTTCGGAACAGGTTGGGCCACTGGTTGCGGGACCTCATTAACGTAACGTCGGGCTGTCAAAGTGCCTGTAATGAACACCAAAGGTGATCTGGCATCGTAGGCATTTGCACCCCACATCATGACACCAGGCCTTCCGGACGTGTGACGCTCAACAACAAATCGTTCATCTTGGAGCTGAACACGGTGCCTCCACACACGGATTCGTTGGTCGTGTCCTCCAAGACAAAAGCGGGACTATTCTCTGAAGATCACCCGCTGCCATTCTGAGTGGCTACTTGACAGTATGGCACGACACCATTGCAGTCTTTGGCGACGATGTACTGTTGTTAAGGGCAGTTGTCGTAACGGTCTGCGTGCGTGTAGTCCTACGTCGCGCAGCCGTCTGCCTGTGGTGCTGGCACTAATCGGAAGATGCATGGAGAGCACCATTGCTCGCTGAATATCCGCAATCGTGGCTGTTGGGTCACTCTGCGCATGTCGGACAACCCGTCGGTCCTCTCTCTCCTTGGTTCATGTAGGTCTCCCAGACCCTTCCTGTCGCTGCTGCGTGTCTTGTTCTATCCGCTACAGCCCACAGCGTGCTATTGTGATATCTGCACTGCCGGTATAGCGCGCAATACGGCGGTAAGACCACCCTGCTTCCCGGAACCCGACGATGCGTCGCCTCTCGAACTCCTCCAACTGCTCGAATTGCTTCCGAACTTTCCTCCGCGGCATACTTCTATTGGGAAGATAAAACCATCAAAACAGCGCGAGTAAGAATGTCAAGCACGCGCAACTGGACGACCTTACATAGCCGGTCAGGCACAGCGCTACGACCCCTCCTTGCTGGTGTCACATGCGCGGACGAGCGTGATACTTGGATCATTTGCATGTCTCACGATGTCAAACCGACCCACAAAGTTCCATTCCTGTCGGTTGCATCCTTTTGGGTGCAACTATTTTTTTGGCGATGAGTGTATTAAAATAAATATAGCACAACACATGTTCTGTCACTCAGATTTTATTCATCAAAAATGTGTCGTTCAAAAGATATTCTGATTTATCTTTCAAATTTGCATTTCTGGTGCTGCAATTTTTAGAACCTTTACGGTATTTTAAGAGAAAACATTTTTAATGGAATTCAGATTCCAGGAACATAGTATGACATCCGCTTGAGCATGAATAAAATGAAAAATGATGTCGTTAGAAAGAAAAATGAAATCATATAAACATTACGGCGGAACTCCAAAGTTAGAAATAGCATCAACACTTGAATAGCACTGTGAATGTTGATCTTGGATCGATTCGACTTTAAGATTAAGGGACAGCACAAAGTAAAGATAACGATAAAAGCAATTGACACCACACTTTGAAAGTCTAAGGAGCTTCTCTAAGTAAATATCAATCTATTCATGAATAATTCCATGTATTTCAGTAAAAAATCTCTTCAAGTGCAATGTGAATTACGTTCAAAGAAATATTATAAAAATTGTTGGATTAATATAAAAAAACGTTATCGTACCAAAGGAAATTCTCATATCTTCCGGGAAAACGATCTAAAGGAAAAGTAACTTCAAAATAAAGAAATTTTAATGAAGAATTTTTAGGAACTTAATAAAAATGGAATAAAGCATTCAAATTATCCTCCCCGGTGACGTAGTGGTCTAAGCAGCGGCGAAACCAGGAATTCCTGTTGGAGGGGGCCATATACAGAGTAATTTAAAACTCATGGGGCAAACTTTAAGGGGCGGTACAAACATTTTTTGTATAGGAATGTATGGGCGCAAGTGACGCGTTGAGGCACAAACACAAGAAATAGACATGAAAGCAAACATAAATTGTGTACTTACAGCATCGTTGACAAGTGCTTCTTTACAGCAATGTTTGCAAAAATTGCGTCGACCAGCAGCAATACATGCGAGCAGCGTCGACGAAGTGATTGGCGCGTACTGTTGCCAGAAGGGGGCA
The DNA here is from genome assembly GCA_039090855.1 of Macrothele yani. Taxonomy (NCBI): domain Eukaryota; kingdom Metazoa; phylum Arthropoda; class Arachnida; order Araneae; family Macrothelidae; genus Macrothele; species Macrothele yani. The sequence goes on from CM077016.1 coordinate 76,979,839, forward strand.
GTAGGTGGCTTGCAAATTATGCATCTGCTTGGCCCATATCTACTACCAACGTGACTCGATGGCAGATGTTATCGTATTTTTCTGGAAGAGGTTTTACCAGAATTGCTTCAAGATGTACCACTAGCCGTCCGACAAATACTGTGGTTTCAGCATGATGGGGCGCCAGTCCATTTCAGCATTAATGTGCGCAATTACCTGGATGCCACTTTTGGGGCGCGATGGATTGGCCGTGGTGGACGAATCCGTTGGTCACCCGGATCGCCCGATTTATCATGCCTCGATTACTTCTTATGGGGACATCTGAAGGCCCTCGTTTACGAGACTCCAGTTGACTTTGTCGAGGACCTCGTCGCTCGAATATCCGTTGCGGCTGCACGTGTGCGAGAAATACCTGACATCTTTGAAACTGTACGCTATAACGAAGTAAATTTCTCCGTTATTTCTGTCCACGCCAGGATTCCAACCCGGATCCCCTCATTCCGGAATAAGTTGCTCTACCAATTGAGCTACGCGGACGTCTTATTCTGATTCCTATCTGCCTTTATGTCGTGTCGTGTGCGTCCTTCTGGCAGGTACGTCACATCTCCTGGTACGTTACATCATCTCCCCCTTATTTTTTTTTTTTTTGAAGTGCTGGAGAAGGGATTCTCTTATTTTTCCTATCTCGCGGTGTGGAAATAACATCACACCATTGCGAGATTTTGAACTGTCGGGTCATCCGGATAGTTCGGGCGCCATTATAACGAAGTAAATTTCGCCGTCATTTTTATCCGCGCCAGGATTCGAACCCGGATCCCCTCCTTCCGGAACAAGTTGCTCTACCAATTGAGCTACGCGGACGTTTTATTCTGATTCCTATCTGCCTTTATGTCGTGTCGTGTGCGTCCTTCTGGCAGGTACGTCACATCTCCTGGTACGTTACAACGCCAATCACTCCGTCGACGCTGCCACGCATGTATTACTGTTGGTGCTTGTGTTTGTGCCTCAACGCATCACATGCGCCCATACAATCCTATACAAAAAATGTTTGTTGCAGTGTGCTCTACCACCCCTTAAAGTTTGTCGCACGAGTTCTAAATCACCCTGTATATATAGTATACGTACACAATGTGTGACGTACGTTGGACGTACGTTGCTCTTAATCTCCTTGGGGCTTTGGGAAGAAGTCATCATGTAATAGAAGACACAATGTCAGACATTACGTAATTTTTTTAACATGTAAAATAATATTTTTGAATGTTTCATTTGTGACGTACGTCACTGTTATTCTCTTCGGGGCTTTGGGAAGAAGGCACAATGTAATAGAAGACACTATGTAATTTTTTGAACATGTAAAATAATATTTTTGAATGTTTAATTTGTGATATACGTCGCTCTTAATCTCTTTGGGACTTTGGGAAGAAGACACCATGTAATAGAAGACACTATGTAATTTTATGAACATGTAAAATAATATTTTTGAATGTTTAATTTGTGACGTACGTCGCTTTTAATCTCTTTGGGGCTTTGGGAAGAAGACACCATGTAATAGAATGATACTATGTCAGACCCTATGTAATTTTTTGAACATGTAAACTAATAATTTTGAATGTTTAATTTGTGCGGTACGTCACTCTTAAACTCTTTGGGGCTTTGGGAAGAAGACACCATGTAGTAGAAGACACTATGTAATTTTTTGAACATATAAAACATTATTTTTGAATGTTTATTTTATGACATACGTAGCTCTTAATCTCCTTGCAGGGGGCTTAAGTCCCCAAAGCCCCCTACATGGGTGCGCCAATGGGTCTAAGTGCTAGCGTATGACAATTCATCTGATATGGGTCCGGGTTCGAATCTCGGTGAGGCATGAATGTTGTGTCTGTCTTACCGCACTAGCTCTCTCCTTTACTTGGAACCAGCAGAGAAGTGCTAAAGTATATTCGTCAGAAGAAGGAGTTTTTTAAATGCAATTAAAAACTAAAGTATCGCTGCACAAATACGTTTGAAGAACATTGACATCCATTTAGGCAATGCGTGTTGTTTCTATAACATTTAAATTAATTGATCTCCCTTGAGGTTAAGTATTGCAATTTGATAAAACATTGTGGAAAGAATTTATCACTAAATTTGGGAGATTCTGTTATATGTTATTATGTTATTCGTCTTCTTCATTATCGTGGAGTTTCAAGAATATTCAATACTAAAATGAGCCTTGAGACGCATACTCTAATTTAATCAACAAATTTAATAAAAAAAAAATTTAATTTAATCTAAATTAATCCACCATTTGAATCTATTTTAGCCTTTAATTTAATCTGTCATTTTAGTTCCTCTATTCTTATGTAAATTTGGTTTATTCCCGTTAAGGTGGTTCGACCTAAAACCTCTGCCTTCTGTTTACAATGGTAAAATTTCTTTGCATATTTTTTTCGCAATTAATGTATTCCCAAGGATGAAAATTTGCCCATCGATAAAACTAACTTTAAGTTATAGCATGTGATACTTAATACTTGCTAAAACATAACCCCAAGTAAGCAATCCAACAATTGTTTGTCTACTGACGTCATCAATGTACAGGTCGCGCCACCTATTAACAGGTCTGAACATTATTCAAAGAAAAATGATTGATTTTTAATGTAATTATGGTTATGTTTTAGCAAGTGTTGGATATCCCATGCTAAGTTAGTTTTACCGATGTGAACATTTTCATCCTTGGGGATGCATTAACAGCAAAAAAAAAAAAATATGTAAAGAAATTTTACCATTGGAAACATAAAGCAGAGATTTTAGGTGGAACCACCTTAAACGCTTTTCAGCCTGAACACCACAATTTTCTCTCTCGATCAATTTGTGTTTGGCAACCCTGACACGGGTCAAAGTGCATATGCGTAGTCGAAAGCGAGAGATAAAAGCGAATGTGTTGAATTTTCGAGATGTAATGTTATTATCAGTTTTCGTGTGGCAACGTTACTTTAGTTATCGGGAAGTAATCTTAACTCAGGCAGTATGTTATCAGCCAATGCATTTGGCTATGCTCTTTAAGCAGTGCTGTTAAAGTATTCAGAGGATAAGTGGTTTTGAATGCGAATTAAACCACGTATCTCGGCGAAGTAAAATTGTGCGCTTCATAACGTGCATTCCTGATGACGTGCCATTTAAATGAATGATTGGAATATTAGCATAAGTCACCTACAGCAGTGTTTCTCAAACTTTGGTCGCTCATGGACCATTTTAAACATTTCTGGGGAACTTCCCTAAAAGAAATTAGAATTTTTTTTCCTTTTTTTTATTGGAGGTTTAACGACCACCGTGAGCAACTCAATGGGCCATAAGCAGTCGCCCGTCCCTAATTTAGGGTCACTGGCTCCAGGGAAGGGAGAGAGCCAGTGACGTAAGACAAACACAACATCCATGTCTCACCGGGATTCGAACCCAGACCTCTTTCGGACGAATAATCAGAAGCCATCGCTTAGACCACTGCGCCACCGGGGCGGCAAATTTGAAATTGAAGAATATATTGTCTGAAACTGAGGTTGCCAACCCTATTTAATAATATTAGGATCTACCGGACACCCTCATCGGCCGGTGATGACGACACCCTCCCCCTCCCCTCCCCTGCTCTAAGGAAAGACACAACCAAAGTTTCACCGATTTATTTGATTTATAGACGAGCTTATGAGCTCCGACTCGATCTATCCCATCCCCCAAATGTATTTTTTATCAGCAAATTTTCAGCTGCTTTTTACTTTAATATACTGTAGTACCGTCCTCATATACGGCCGGTAAGCGATTGCCACCGGCCATACGCAGAAAATCGCGAAAATTTCCGACGATGTGCTACAATACAGTTCAGCTGCCAACTCTATCTGAAACAAAGTTATTTGTGTGGTACCTATACTTCATAAAGAAAGAAAGAATTTGGTGAGTTATGATTTTATTTTGTCAGTTGTATAACAATAAATGCAAAAAAGAAGAGAGATGAAGAGAGAGTTGATGCAAAAAAGAAGAGAGATGAGGACAACTAAAGAAGATGTGACTTCCAAAGTGGAATATATAGAGCTATGCAAGACAGCACGAAAAAGTATCACTGAAGACGTAAGGAAATTCAACTGTGAGCTAGTGAGGAAAGCAATTGAAAACAACCAAAGCCTAAAGATAGCAAAGGGACATCTCAGTAAGGGAAGAAAACAGATTATGGCTCTGAGAAAAGAAGATGGTTCTATAACAAGAAATAGAGGCGAAATTTTGACAAGAGTGAAAGATTTCTACTCCAAATTATATGAAAGGGATGATACATGTACTCCAGACATCATGAAAGGTACCAGAGTTCTTCCAGTCCTCCCAGCAGAAGTTGCTCATGCAATCAAGAACATGAAGCGGGGGAAAGCTCCAGGAGAAGATGGAATTACTATAGACATCATACAAGAAGCAAGTGGAGAAATTGAAACAGTACTCGCCCAAATTTTCACTCGATGCCTTAATGATGGGAAGATTCCTGAGGATTGGAACAATGCTACAATGATCCTGCTACATAAAAAAGGTGACATTGAGGATCTCAGGAACTACAGACCTATCAGCCTCCTATCAGTGGTTTATAAAATCTTCACTAAAGTTCTTTCACACCGCTTGAAGGTAACACTGGACATGGCTCAACCGAGAGAACAAGCTGGATTCAGGAGTGGCTACAGCACAATAGATCATATCCACGTACTGAGAGAACTAATTGAAAGAGCGAGGGAATATGAACTTCCATTGTGCATGGCTTTTATCGATTATGAAAAAGCCTTTGATTCGGTGAAACCATCAGCAGTTACCACGGCTCTGAAATCCTGCGGTATTGAAGATGCATACATTAATATTATTAATAACATCTATGAAAATGCAAGTGCAAAGATTCGGCTGTTTGAAAATACAACACACATAAAAATTGGAAAGGGAGTGAGACAAGGTGACACCATATCTCCGAAGCTTTTTAATGCCACATTGGAAAATGTCTTTCAATCACTGAACTGGGAAAACAAAGGGATAAAGATTAATGGAGATTATCTAACCCACCTTCGTTTTGCTGATGACGTAGTCATTTTTGCAACTACCCCATCAGAGCTGCAGAGTATGATCCAGGAACTTGCTGACAAGAGTAAAGAAGTGGGATTAAAAATGAACTTTCAGAAGACAAAAGTGATGTTCAATGCTTTTACAAGAAATGAAGATTTATCGATTGATGGAGAAAAACTGGAGATAACAGATACGTATGTTTATCTTGGACAGCAGATATCGAGTGAGGGTCACATTGATGAAGAAATTAATCGGCGTACAAAACTTGCCTGGAGAGCTTTTGGAAGGAACAGCATAATTTTCAAGAGCAATATGCCATTATGTCTTAAAAGAAAAGTGTTTGATCAATGCATCCTTCCAGTGCTTACGTATGGTGCCGAGACGTGGACCTTAACTAAAAGAGACATACAAAGGCTGCAGACAACTCAAAGAAGTATGGAGAGGTGCATGCTTGGTATAACCAGGAGAGATAAGAAGAGGAACTCGTGGATCCGAAAAAGGACGAGAGTGGAAGACATCATGATCAGAGTTAAATCCCTGAAATGGCAATGGGCTGGACATACTGCCAGAAGGACAGACCATAGATGGACAGCCGAAATTTTAGATTGGATTCCAAGAGACAGGAAAAGACCCAGAAAAAGACCACATGGGAGATGGGTGGATGAAATTCGTAAATATGCGGGAGTGACATGGAGGAGACTGGCACAAGACAGACCGTTGTGGAGGAAACTTGGGGAGACCTTCGTCCAGCAGTGGATTGATAATGGTTGACAATGATGATGATGAAGATGATAACAATAAAGAGATCATTCGCTTAATTAAATAATTGGCAATGTAGTCACAGCATAGGCGTAGTCAGGGGAAGGGGTTTTGGGGGTCTAAACCTTCCTCAAAACGTCAAAAACTAAGATTTATAACAGGTAATATTTATGGGAAATTGTTTAAACGTTCTCCGAAAATCGCACCCCCCCCCAACCTAAATTCGAGCCGCGGCAAAAACTTTTTCCATACAATGCAAGTTACATCATATGCAAAATGTGATATGGACAATCATACATTGATTTTAACACTTTTCGGAAAGTCCACGAGTAAATATTCAGTAATTAATAACAAAAATAATAACTATAACAATAATAATCACAATATATGAGAAGAATGCTGCTGCTTGCGATCTTTTAGCAAGCTACCTATATCCGGTTGGATGACCGATAGTTTGAGTAGAAGAGTAGCTTACATATCTAACCATTTCTTTTCTTGCCCTTAATTTCAACTAAATCCGAAAATCCAAACTCACAGTTGTAAGGAAAATGATTAATGGTCCATCTGATAGCTCTGAATATTTGGGTCGAGCATGCACTCAAAATTTAAGAGGAAGGATTCTCACATTCTTCATTAATTTTTCTTCTGAAATTTCCTGCCGACCACACTTTGAGAAACACTGATCTACAGGGTGATTCACTCTGGACTTTGAACACTTTTTTTGAATTAACTCACGATTGCAAAGGCACATTTGAAGGAAATTAATATAAAACATACCTTGATCCATGTATTAGGTGTGCAACTTAAATCTCGGCCCCTAACGGCAAGCGATCATAGAACGTCGGCAAATCCGAATAGCTGTGTGCGATAATGGCTGATTGCAGCGCCATCTAATAGCTTTCCAGGTAACCGTAACCGCTCACAGCTGTAGTGACAGAAGGGACGAAAGCTCAGGGGGAAAGCAATGTCGTTCGAGAAGCAACATTTCAGGCACTGCCTTCTGTTCGCGTTTCAGCTGAACAAAAGTGCCGCGGATGCCCAGCGAATGATCTGTGCTGCTTTGGGTGAGGCTGCTGTGTCCTACAGTACGTGTAAGAAAAGGTTCCAGCGGTTTAAGCAGGAAAATTTTGATCTCCGTGATGCAGAACGTCCGGGACAGCTACAGAAAGTTGGCGATGAGGAACTGGAACAACTTTTGGACACGGATCCCTGTCGCACACAGTCAAAGCTCGCCCAAGAACTCGGAGTAACACGGCAAGACATTGCAAAGCGCCTGCACATGCTTTTACGGATTCACAAGGAGGGCCGTTGGGTGCCCTACCAACTCACAGCTGCGAACAAGTCTAGGCGCTACGATGTTGCTGTGTCCTTGCTCTCCAAATTCAAGAAGGATTTCCTCCACAAGATTTTGACCTGTGGTGAGAAGTGGATCCTCTACGATAATCTTAAGCGGTGCAAATCGTAGGTTTATCCAGGTCAGCCTATCACCAGTACCGCCAAACCGAATATCCATGCCAGGAAGTTGTTGTTGTGCATATGGCGGCATCAGCGCGGTGTCGTACACTATGAGTTGCTCAAACCTGGTGAAACGGTCAATGCCGAGCGTTATTGTCAGCAACTCATTCGTGTGAGTGACGCAATGGAGGCAAAAAGGCAATACACTGGCAAAGGCAGAAAGTCGGTCCTGTTGCTTGTGGATAACGTGTGTCCTCACACCGCGAAAACGACTTTAAACACGATCCTAGGATGGGAGATTTTGTCCCACCCGGCGTATTCTCCGGATTTCGCCCCGTCGGATTATCACATCTTTCGCTCCCTGGAACATCACCTGAGTGATAGCCACTTCACTTCTGTCAAGGAGGTCCACACAAGTATTGATGACTTTATCAACTTGATACATCCCTCTTTTTTCCGCAGTGGCTTTCGGCAGCTCCCTGACCGATGGCTCAAATATATTCAACACGACGGGGATTATTTCCCTGATTAGGTACGTATTTGATTTGCTATAATTTGCTGTCAACGTGTAGTTCCTGTGGCCGAGAATTAAGGAGGGATGCTCATTTTTTGTGTGAAAAAAAACGATTTTTTTTCTTTACGTTATTTTATTATTTCAGGTCTGAAGAATATGTGTATCAAATTTCAAGCCGAAATTCGTAAAATTCGCCAAGTTATAATCTGTTCTGGTTCAGTGGGGACACAGAATTGGTGCAACTGGCGCAGAAGCGAAGCTGGGATTACTCTGGGCGAATTCAATCACGAACCGCCACTTCATAAAAATGTCGAAAATGCTATAAAGCCGATTTACAACTATTTGTCATGAAGAGAGTTGCTAGAAAGGTGTTTGGGTGGTGACACTCAAAACAACAATGAAAGTTTCAATTCTACTGTTTGGCGGTTCACGCCCAAACATCTTCACTGTGGCTCAAAAACCATCGAAATGGCAGTTTATGTAGCAGCAGGCATTTTTAATGAAAGCTTTTCTTCCATCCTGAAAATGATGGCAACGACCGGAATTGATATTGGCGAGCAAACGAAGATATGCCAACGCGCGGGACTAACAGCATCTACAGACGCAGCCTCGAGGCTAGAAAAGAGGCTCGTACAAGGCGTAGAAGCAAGCAAATGTTTCTAAACGAGTTCTACGTAGCAGAAGAAAAAACACTGTATAACACAGGTATAGTATATTAGCAGAAAAATACTGTAAGTACTCGATATGCCTCCGTAAACTGTACTTGAAACTTTCAACGCGTTTTCTCGAAACAACTTTTTCGCGAATGGTTGGCATGATATTTCAAAAACTATTGGACCGACCGACTTCAAATGTAAAACTGCATGTTCAGCAAAGATCGTTTTATCGTTTGATGAACCAGAAACGTGATACGTTATGTATATATATTTTTAATAGCGAAAAACATTGTCAATTTTTTGAGCTAAATTGATAATTTGAGTTTGACAAGTCACCATTTCCTCAAATATATATATATTTCTGGTTCATCAAACGATAACTACTTGTGTATAGCGTAAAACGCAGTTCGAGTTCTTTGTTTCAGATCACCTGGAGTGGAGAAATCATGCCAATCAGTGATCGCCGATCTTCGCGCAGTGTCATGTTCGAGGGGATTTATTTGCGGACGTGATTCTTCATGAAGCTTATTAAAAATAGTTTTGTTGGTAGCTGAAACGATAATAAATAGATGTACCTACTTTGGAATTAATTGATTGCATAGTTTCGTCAATAAACACTAAAAGAAGAAGCGGTAATTTTAGCGTAAAAAATGAGAATCCCCCTTCCCCCTTAAGTGGCACACCTACTAAAACATATATTAATTCTTTAAAAAGATCGGCCCAATGATACGGCCTCGGGAGACCGCACACTAGACACCGATTTTTACTGGATGCAATGGCTCTTCATGAATGGCGTGGGGATTATCACTGGCCCATACACACCCTTGTATTTTGCGAGTTTACATAGCCGGATAAATGGAACCATACTTCGTCAGTGAATCATGTTATGTCCAACAGGGTGGGGTTTTCCGCGAAAATTTAGGCAAACCATTGATAATATGGCAGTCGCTTTGCGAAATCCGGTGGCGGTAACTCGTTCACAGACGTGATACGGTATGGATTACTCAACTGAACTAGCATTATTGCATACACAAAATATAATTCAACAAAATCTATTACAAAAACAAATAACAATAGCAGTTTTTCTTGATTTATCAAAAGCATTCGATACCCTAAATCATGATATATTACTTCATAAGTTAAATATTATAGGACTCCGGGGATCTAGCTATAATTTATTCAAAAGTTACTTGTCAGAAAGAATGCAATACACCCAGATTCATCAGAATCGATCCATATAACTAATCATAAACTGTGGGGTACCCCAGGGATCAGCTCTTGGTCCTTTATTTTTTAATTTATATATTAACGACTTATTTGCAGTATTAAAAGATAATGATACAATCCTATATGCAGATGACGTAACTATTATTTTAAAGGGAACTGATATGAATGAGCTTACACTAAGAACTAATACTCAGCTAAAATTAATAACAGATTGGCTGAATGCAAATGAATTAGTTGTTAATATTAATAAAACTAAATTAATGATTTTCTCTAATTCACAAGCTTCACATTTATGCGATTTACCGATTCTGATGAATAGAGTCAGGATTAATATGGTCTCAACACACTCTTATCTAGGTACAACTATACACAATGATTTGAAATGGAACAAACACATTGAAAATTTAAGTAACAACATTTCTAGAAATATCGGAATGGTCAGCAGTGCTTTGCTAAACTTAACACCAAAAATATTAATTTCTATATATCATACTCTAATTCAAACACACATTAATTATTGCATTTTAACCTGGGGACAAACCACACAATATAATATTAATAAACTACAGGTACTGCAAAATAGATTTATAAGACTAATAGATCTTAAAACATCAAATAATTTTCAACCAATCTTATATATTCGGTCAAAAGTGAATCCCAATATATATAATATTTTAACGATAAAGCAATTATATGATTATAACTTGGGAAAAATAATGTATAAAAGAATTAAAAATGGTATACACAATGATATAATAACACTAAATATACATACTCATTGCCACAATACTAGGAATAGATCACTACTAATTCCAATGTTCCAACAAACTGAGAAACTTAAAATGAATATAAATTATAGTGGCCCAAAATTCTGGAACTCATTGCCCCAAGAACTAACATCAATTAATAATTTTAACTTATTTAAAATAAAACTAAAGGCATATCTTATGAAATAATTAGTAAACAATAGGCAATTTCGACTAAATGGAAAAAATGTGGGTTAGTATGATTATAGAGTGAGGTGCAAACGTTATTTGTTGTTTATTTATAAATATATATGTGATTATGTAGTGAAGTGTATATGATACTTGTTTGTCTAGATATAATGAAGACTATTGTTGATGGAACACATTTTATATGTGTTGGTTGTGAGCAAGTACGTGTACCTACCATATATGTGTTGGCTTGCCTTTTCTGCTAAGCTTTATGTTTTTTTGTATTCTGGGGAGAGGAGGGCTATGTCAGGCCTCACAGCCTTTTCCCTCCTTTTCCTAGTTGCTGTAGTGGCAACTGAAAGAATAAATAAATGAAATGAAAAATGAGATCTTCGCCTGTTTGGCTGCTATTTGAGATGTCGAACATAATCGACCAGGCTCTTAGGGTACCCTACGAATAGATTTTCGTGGGGATGCCAATAACCTCTGCTTCACATCCTCTATTGTGCTCTCCGCCATGTGGAGTCGTCCGCCCGTACGCAGATCCACCAAGCTTCCCGTTCTCTCCAGCATCTTCGCCAGTTTCGAAATGGTGGTTCCGGTGGGTGCTTTACGCCCACCAAATTTTTTCAGAAACTCCTTCTGACATTGTTTGAAGGAACAGCGCTGACGCACAATGAACACACGATCTTCAATTAAATACACCATCTTCATTCGACCTCCTCGCTTAAACTGTCTGCGGAGACAGGATATTCCCCCACCACTGCTAGATAGATGGCGCGTCAGTGCGGCGACACCCAGCTGCCGGAAAAAGATTTTACTCAAAGGTAATGCAAGTCGACTGCTTCATCAGGGAATAAAGAACCGCTCCGTTCGGGTTTCACAATCATCGTATATTCCCCATCTAATATATTCCACATAATAGGTTGTGACGTGCCTGCCCCGCAGGACGCACACGACATAAAGGCAGATAGCAGCGAGAACGAATGTCTGCGTAGCTCAGTTGGTAGAGCGACTTGTTCCGGAATAAGCGGACTCGGGTTCGATCCCCGGCGTCGACCAAAAATGACGGAGAAATTTACTTCGTTATAAGGTGTTCAGTCCCGAGTGAATCACCCTGTATTTTCTTACAGACTGTTGGTCACATATTGAAGTTGATTTTACACTATATTGACAAAGGTCTCCGGACACCCCTTAAAAAGCAAATGAACTGATCCGTTGTGTTTTTAAGATGCGCGGTACAGCTGCAAACAGTATAAAAACAAGCTTGCAGCTGACCGCGATCATATCGCACGGTGAGGTTGAGTGACAATGTCGCGGTGGGAGAGAACTGACTTTGAGAAAGTAAAGATTGTTGGGTGTTATATTAGTAGGTTGTCCATAAGAGAAACCGAGAGGCACAAGAGAAACCGAGACATATCAAGTCAACTCCATAAGAGAAACCGAGACATATCAAGTCAACTCCATAAGAGAAACCGAGACATATCCAAGTCAACTGTTTTGGATGTATTGAATAAGTGGAAGACACATGGCGTGCCTGAAAAGCAAAACGTACCGGCAGACCAAAGAAAATCAGTGATAGAGGACGTCGAAGCCTCAGGAGAGTCGTTACAGCTAATCGACGGAGTACTGCAAAAGACCTCAGTGTACAGGTTAGTAAAAATGCTGGAACCTCGGTATGTACACGTACCATTCGCAGAGAACTTCATTCCATGGGTTACCGTGGTCATGCGGCTGCTCATGAGCCTTTTATCTCCACTTGGAATGCTACTAGTCGTTTAGCATGGTGTAAAGAACACTTATCATTGACCTTAGATCAATGGAAACGGCTCCTATTGACTGACAAATACAGGTACACGATTCATCAGTCTAATGGCCGTGTGTGGATATGGCGGCAGCCGGGGGACGCTATTTATCACAGTGTACTGTTCCTACGGTTACGTTTGGAGCGGGGAGTGTACTCTTGTGGAGGTGGTTTTCGTGGTATGTCCCGGCCCACTGGTTATTGCGGACAAACCTGTTAACCAGCACGTCTACCTCGATATTCTGGAAAATTATGCCCTGCCAACTCTGTAGCAATACTATGGAACCGAGCCTTGTTGGTGCCAATGCACCGATCCTTAAAGCAAGGACTGTTACGGCGTGGTTTGACGATAATTCCGTATCGTGTGTGGGCTGGCCAGCACAGAGCCCTGACGTTAATCCCACAGAGCACCTATTGGATGAATTAGAGCGCCGCATCAGAAGTTTGGAACCAAGGCCTACTACTAAGTAACAGTTAGCAGCAGCATAATGTACTGAATTGAAGCGCATACCTATCGCTGTGTTCCAAAACCTTGTCAAAAGCATGTCTCGAAGGGTCAGTGCATGCATTGAGGCCAAAGGTTGACCGACACCGTACTAATGTATGTCAATAAAGGCTATGCTGTGTTTCTCTTCTAGGTGTCCGGTGACTTTTGTCAATATAGGGTATGCCTAATTAAGAACGTCTTAGCTATTAAGTTTTAAACAGTGCGGGTCAATGAAAATTAACAGTGCGAGAAGCCTAACGAGATGTAATCGTTTTGTGTTTTACAGTCCAGCTAACGTAACAATAACTTCGTGTGAAGTTAAAGTTTATTTAATAGTGCAAGACATCGTGCAGTTCAAGATAATAAAATACAGTTAAATCGATTTTCACTAATTTAAGATAACCTTTAGATAGACATTGGTATTGTGTTGGAAGGAAAGTAATGTCCGATGACGTGATACCCGAAGATGAAGCCAGGGCGCACATTGGCCACTGAGATTGCGCAGTACACTGGTATGACATCAGCAGGTAGGTGGTTTAAGTCAGTGCTAGTTAGCCGTCAGAAGGCGAAGAGTGTTAGCGCCAGCCCACATGGAAGTGGACAAGAAGCACATCCACTATTGCATGCTGTATGAATTCCGTCGCGGTAGCACGCCGGCAAGTGCTGTATGGAACATTACCAGTACGTGCCTCAATGCCATATTTTATCGTCAGTACTGTCGTAGGTTCGAACGGTTTCGAGAGGGAAATTTTGACCTGTCAGATCATCCCAAACCCGGAAGACCCGTAACAGTGGATATGGACGTTCTGAAGACCTTAGTTGAAACCGACCCACGTGTGACCATGCGGGAGTTGCCCAAACAGGTGGGGACTACCCACACGAGCATTATCAACCACCTGCATCAACTTGGAAAGGCGCACAAGACAGAAGTTTGGGTACCCCATCAACTCACAGTTGAGGAGAAGGCAAATCGCATGAGTACATGCGTTTCCCTGCTTGCACGTGATCAAGTTGAACCGTTCTTGGATCGCATTGGGGCAGGTGAAGAAAAATGTATCTGAAGTGTATATACACATGTGTACACTCATCGTGAAAGAAATAGTTGCACCCAGAAGAACGTGTCGGATTGCAAGGCTAATCGGGAGGAAGCTAAAGGTTACCAGGAACAATAAACGATTAAACATTGAGACTGATATGGAAAATATTTATTGAGCTACACGCCAATAAGTGGTGTCTCTCAGTTTGGCGTCGGGTCGCCATGTTTGCTCACACAGCATTCCAGACGTCTCGGCATGGAGTTGTACAGGTTTTTAATGGTATCCTGCGATAAGCCATCCCATGCAACTTGAATCATCTCACGCAGTTACTGCAGCTTGTGCGGTAATGGTGGAGAATGGATAACGCGTCCGATTGCATCCCACACATTTGCAATCGGCGATAGGTCTGGCGATGAGGCTGGCCATGGCAGAGTGTCAGTGTATTGAAGGCAAGTTCTCAAGACAGCAGCAGTATGCGAACGAGTGTTGTCTTATTGGTAAATCGCAACGCATTGAGCGGTCAGAAAAGGTAGGGCCACTGGTTGCCGGACCTCATCAACGTAACGTTGGGCTGTCAAAGTGCCTCTAATGAACACCAAAGGTGATCTGTCATCGTAGGCAATTGCACCCCACACCATGACACCAGGCCTTCTGGACGTGTAACGCTCGTCAACAAACCGTTCATCTTGGCACTGAACACGGTGCCTCCAAACAAGGATTCGTTGGTCGTCTCCTCCAAGACAAAAGGGGAGCTCGTTTCTGAAGATCACCCTCTGCCATTCTGAGAGCCTCTTTGACAGTCTGGCACCCACCGTTGCAGTCTTTGGCGACGATGCATTGGTGTTAAGGGTAGTCGTCGTAACGGTATGCGTGCGTGTAGTCCCACGTCGTGCGGCCGTCTGCCAATGGTGCTAGCACTAATCGGTCGATGCATAGAGGACACAACTGCTCCCTGAATATCAGCAATCGTGGCTGTTGGGTTACTCCGCGCATGTCGGTCCTCTCTCTCTGTGGTTCATCCAGGTCTCCCAGACCCTTTCTGTCGCTGCTGCGTGTCTCGTTCTATCCACTGCCGCCAACAGCGTGCTACAGGGATATGCGGAAGACCTGTATGGCGTGCAATACGGCGATAAGACCACCCTGTTTCCCGGAACCCGACGATGCGTTCTCTCTTGAACTCCTGCAACTGCTCGAATTGCTTGGAAACTTTTATTTGAGGCATACTTCACTTGCAAAGGATGTAACCAACACAACAGCACGAGTTACAATGGCAAGCATGCGCAACGGGACGACCTTATATAGCGGGTCAGGCACAGCGCTACGACTGTGCCTGACCCGCTATATATTTGACGATACCCGCTATTTTGACGATAGACCCGCTATATATTTGACGATGAGTGTATATATTAAATTGATAAGTTTGACCAAATGCCTGAACGGCAATAGCAATAGGACAAGGGTGAAGAGAATCAACTGTGGGGAAGACAACGAGAAGTTGTCTGCGAAGTCCAGAACCACGAGGAAATGGAGAACCTAGCAGGCATGCAGGCCAACGCCTAAACGGGCTGACGATTTGGTAAATTGATCGACGAGCCAAAGGTAGGACCTCATCCGGTAGCTCTGGAGGGATAGGTTAAAAGGATAGAGTAGTAGGTGACTGGGTTGAAGAAGAAAGAACTAGGTAAGTAGAATTATCAGTCAAAGCAGCGCGAAGAATCAAGTTTGCAGAAGCAGGTGAATCTAAGATCGCGGTAATTCCTCTGGGAGAGCGAACTAAGCTCTCAATAGCCTGTGACGAAAGCTGAGATGCAAGGTCTACCATATACTGTTGAAGTGTAATATTGGGTAAAGGATAAAATAAATTACTTCTCAGAAGTCGAGAGCTGAAATTCTTTTTTTTTTTTTTTTTCTTTTTATTGGAGGTTTAACGACCACCGTGAGCAACTCAATGGGCTATAAGTAGTCGCCCGTCCCTAATTTAGGGTCACTGGTTCCAGGGAAGGGAGAGAGCCAGTGCCGTAAGACAAACACAACATCCATGCCTCACCGGGATTCGAACCCGGGCCCCTTACGGACGAATGATCAGAGGCCATCGCTTAGACCACTTCGCCACCGGGGCGGCAAAGAGCTGAAATTCATACCAATCGCAAAAGAGTTTGGTTTCGCGAGACACTAATAGTTGAATCATGCTGAGTGATTATAGGCACAGTAGAACCTTCAGCATGGGACTCTACAGTTGTACAAAAACGATGTTTAGAAAGCCTCACAGCCTCAGCAGAGCTGCGGGAAAAATCAGAGCCACTCAGTTGCGATGACGTAGAAGACGAGTAAGGACGGTGAGTCAGAGCTTCACTAGTAGTTAAAGAACATCGAGATGGCCGCCCCGGTGGCGCAGTGGTCTAAGCGATGGCCTCTGATCATTCGTCCGTAAGGGGTCCGGGTTCGAATCCCGCTGAGGCATGGATGTAGTGTTTGTCTTACGGCACTGGCTCTGTCCCTTCCCTGCAACCAGTGACCCTAAATTAGGGACGGGCGACTGCTTATTGCCCATTGAGTTGCTCACGGTGGTCGTTAAACCTCCAATTAAAAAAACAAAAACAAAAAAAAACCATCGAGATGGGCCCGGGTTCGAATACCGGTGAGGAATGGATGTAGTGTTAGTCTTACGGCACTGGCTCTGTCCCTTCCCTGCAACCAGTGACCCTAAATTAGGGACGGGCGACTGCTTATAGCACATCGAGTTGCTCACGGTGGTCGTTAAACCTCCAATTAAAAAAAACCCAAAAAAAAAAAAAACCATCGAGATGGGCCCGGGTTCGAATACCGGTGAGGAATGGATGTTGTGTTTGTCTTACGGCGCTGGCTCTCTCCCTTCCCTGGAACCAGTTGCTTTAAATTAGGGATGTGCAACTGCTTATAGCCCAACGAGTTAACCACGGTGGTCGTTAAACTTCCAATTAAAAAAGAAAAAAAGGTCGTGAGAACGTGCACGACGAGCAGCGGAGGGGCCGTCCATATGTGGTCAACGAGGATTTAGTGTGTGCGGTCGACGCAAAGGTTCGTGAGAACAGACGCTTCACAATTTCGACGCTTTCTGTGCATTTCGTGCAAATTTTAAGGGCTGGCCACGTGACTCCACGAATCGAAAAACCAATCCGCGGAGTGGCGACAAATCTCACCGCAGAAAAGGAAGAAATTCAAGTGGATAATTTCAAGCCGCAGGATCAAGTGCACAGTTTTTTTGGGACAGGGAAGGAGTTTTGCTTGTCGACTTCTTGACTAACGGCAGAACAGTAAACTCATAACCGTATTGTGAAACCCTGGAAAAACTCCGTGGCGCGATCCACAACCTGAGGTGTGGCATGCATCTCGCGATGTTGTTTTGCTTCATGACAACACTCGGTCTCACATTTCTGCACAGTCTCAAGAGCTCATCACGTCATTTGGGTGGAAACAAATGGATCACCAAACCTAGAGCCAAGCGACTATCACCTGCTTTTGAATCTGAAGAAGTCCATATTTGGTCGGCGTTGCTTCGACGATGATAAAGTCAAAGGGGTTGTGCAGAAGTGGCTGTCATCCCAGGCGCCCTCGCAATTTATTTCCCATCTTAACGGTAAATTGTCGTTTCTAAAAGGTGTTAACGGAAAATCTTAAATTTTCAGAAACTTTTCTGCAATTTCTTTCTTGTATTGACGGTGTGGTGTGTATTGCCGTTTTTAAGAGGTGTTAACGGAAAATTCAAAATTTTCCGAAACCGTTTCACAATTCCTTTTGTACATTAACGGAAAAATTATGTTCCAACTTTTACCGTATCCATATCATGGAAAATTTCCGGAAATAGGAGCGATTCTCTCGAATACTTGATGTCTAACTAATTTGCGTTACGTTGATGCCGTTGATCATCGCTCGCCGGACTGATTCTCATAATCGAAAGAAGCGAATCCGCTCGTGTTTGTTTCGAACCGAAAGCATTGACATATCTTAATACCGTGAATAATTGACTTTTATTTGTGTATATTTAATTAACTTTTATTTGTGCATTCTCGGGGCTTCGCAGCTGTCGTAGCAAGCTTCGAATATACGCCACTGACTTTCCAACATATCAGAAATCATTACTCAAGTTATGAGGATAGTGGCTGTAGAATAAATCTCGCTCCTATGCCCTGACCTTTGACCCCATTTCGATGATATTCAACAGAACCGGTTAAGTATACTTCCGGAGCAACACGATAAAGTTTTGTCTCACTCGAAGCATTTGTACGTAAATTATGACGCATGAAGGCGATGGAATGAATCCCGCTCCTATGTCCTGACCTATAACCCCATTTCGCCCATTTTAAACAGGATTCGTTTTCAGGTATTTCCTTACCGCATACTAAAATTTCGTCGAAATCGAACCATTTTTACGCACGTTCTGACGCATAACAGCAATGGAATGGATCCCGCTCCTATGTCCTGACCTTTGACCTCATTTCGCCCATTTTCAATAGGGTTCGTCCCCAGTGTTCCCCTATATACCACATACTCACATTTCATCGAAATCGAAGCATTTTTACGCGAGTTATCGTGCGGACAGACGGACACAGCTGGAGCATATACGCTTCTACAACCTACGGTTGGAAAGCGTAAAAAATGCAATGCAGCGGTTGTTTAAGGGGATTGTTGTTATCGATGACAGACGTGCTGTTATACTGCTATTGGATGTTAAATCATTGATACTGTATTGAGTACGGCAATAAACCGGACGTGAGTGTGGAGTACAAACCATGCAAGCAAAATAAACGTATTTGTAAGTACTACAATTGACATCTTTCTTGTAATGCGTATGAGTACCTGCTAATTAGTTACAGCCAAAAGACATAGTTACAGCCTAAAGACAAATTACGTTATAATTTTCAGAAATTTTCCGTTAATTCACACCACTTATACTTTTACGGTGAACTGCTGATGATGATACTTTTACGGTGATTCGGCTGTTTGAAAATACAACACACATAGAAATTGGAAAGGGAGTGAGACAAGGTGACACCATATCTCCGAAGCTCTTTAATGCCACATTGGAAAATGTCTTTCAATCACTGAACTGGGAAAACAAAGGGGTAAAGATTAATGGAGATTATCTAACCCACCTTCGTTTTGCTGATGACGTAGTCATTTTTGCAACTACCCCATCAGAGCTGCAGAGTATGATCCAGGAACATGCTGACAAGAGTAAAGAAGTGGGATTAAAAATGAACTTTCAGAAGACAAAAGTGATGTTCAATGCTTTTACACGAAATGAAGATTTATCGATTGATGGAGAAAAGCTGGAGATAACAGACACGTACGTTTATCTTGGACAGCAGATATCAAGTGAGGGTCACATTGATGAAGAAATTAATCGGCGTACAAAACTTGCCTGGAGAGCTTTTGGAAGAAACAGCATAATTTTCAAGAGCAATATGCCATTATGTCTTAAAAGAAAAGTGTTTGATCAATGCATCCTTCCAGTGCTTACGTATGGTGCAAAGACGTGGACCTTAACTAAAAGAGACATACAAAGGCTGCAGACAACTCAAAGCAGCATGGAGAGGGGCATGCTTGGTGTAACCAGGAGAGATAAGAAGAGAAACTCGTGGATCAGAAAAATGACAAGAGTGGAAGACATCATGATCAGAGTTAAATCCCTGAAATGGCAATGGGCTGGACATACTGCCAGAAGGACAGACCATCGATGGACAGCCGAAATTTTAGATTGGATTCCAAGGGACAGGAAAAGACCTGGAAGAAGACCACATGGGAGATGGGTGGATGAAATTCGAAAGTATGCGGGAGTGACATGGAGGAGACTGGCACAAGACAGACCGTTGTGGAGGAAACTTGGGGAGACCTTCGTCCAGCAGTGGATTGATAATGGTTGACAATGATGATGATGATGATACTTTTACGGTGAACTGAAAATTGCGAGATATTAAGAATTTCCTCAGTTTTTCATGACACCGCCCAAATTACAAATACTTTTTAACTTCTTTGCCAATTTCAGTTTTCGCACTTCTGGAAACTTAGCATCTTTGTCCCGACCTAAACCAACTAACATTTCATTGTCACTGAAATAAAAGGTAAGCGAAATATATTCATATCTCTATGTCCACAAAAAACACCATTGTATGACGTCCGGTCTATTTTCGAAAGAAATGTCATGGAGTTGTCTGAATCCTTGGAATTAGTGAAGAGCTACTCCATCATTTGAACTAACGGCAGATACATCTTCAACAAGACATACCTCTCTTTAGATGAATGAAATGATGGATCGATAAAGAAAATGGAATATACGAGTTACTGAGAAAGACATTTTGACGTAGCAGCAGCCTTACTAATAATGATTACCTACAATGAAAGCCTAATCACCTAACGTTTTCATTACGTTGAAAAAATGCCACATTGAAGGGCAATAATTTTGCTTACTTCGTGACACTTCGCATTATGGAACATTTGGAGATTTGAAACTGTTTCCACATTACTACACTATACAGTATACACTGAAGTGCCAAAAAAACTGGTGCACCAGTCTAATACTTGGTAGGTCCCCCAGGGGAACGCAGGACTGCGGAAATACGACGAGGCATCGACACCACTAGCTTCTGGAAATATGCTGTAGGCAATGCACACCATACTTCCTTCAGAGCGTTCCACAATTCGGGTGTATTCCGAGGTCTCGGATTCCTGTGTTCGATAGCGCGTTGCATGGCATCCCAAATGTGTTCCATCACGTTCAAATCTGGGGACTTGGGTGGGAATGGTAACATCCCAAAATCAGATGAATGCTCCTCTCACCATATTGTGGCGTCGCGACACTTGTGTGGAGGTGCATTGAGCTATTGGAACAGGCCCAACCCATCAGCATGAATGCAGGACATAAACGGGTGTACCTCGTCAGAAAGGATGCGCACATAGCGTTGGCCGGTCACAGACGTTTGTAGACGTACTAGGGGTCCCAATGAAGTCCAGCTAAACACACCCTATACCATTACGGACCCCCTACCAGCCGGTATAGTTCCCTGTTGAAAGGCGGGATCCATGGCTTCATGGGGTTTGCGCCACACACGAATCCTTCCATCTGCCCGATACAGTTGGAAACGCGACTCGTCAGACCAGGCTACTTGTTTCCAGTCATCAAGTGTCCAGTAGCGGTGTTGCCGTGCCCAAGCGAGGCTCATAGCTCTGTTGTCGTGTCCCCATCAAGGAAACTCGAGTTGGGCGTCGTCTCCTAAAGCCCATATCATGCAGGGTACGTTGCATAGTCCGGACGCTGATATTTGTTGAGGCTCCAGCATTGAATTCCGATGATATCTGCGAGAGTGTTGCGCGCCTATTGCGTGAAACGATTATTGACAGCCGACGATGGTCACGTTCACCCAATGTCTTTTTACGGCCACACTGGTATCGTAGGTTGGAGGTTTTGCCGGAATTCTTGTAGTTATGGTACACCCTTACGATGGTCGTCCGTGAAAATCCGAACTTCGTTTCTACCTCCGAAATACTACGGCCCATCTCACGAGCGCCAACTATGGCACCGCGTTGAAAATCGCTTAAATCGTTATTACACATCATTCTCATGCCGAAAACAGCTCTGACAGCTGGCAAGGATGTCTATCGCTTTATATACGCACTGGCGGACACAACCGAGTACGCGCATAGGTGACGTTCCTGTGCATTTGCATAAGCTCGTCTGTACCAGTTTTTCTGGCACTTCAGTGTATATACGTGTATATCAGAGTTGGGCAGAAATGCATTACAAAGTAATAATGGAAGTACAGATTACAATTAACGTGTAATGCAAGGTAATGCAGTAACAAGTAATGCATTACAAGGTAATCCCAAGTATGGTTTTCACAAGGTAATGGAATTAATCTGTAATGCATTACAATGAAGAGGATATAATTGAATTATTTAATAATCCCATTCAAACGCAATGGAATTATTTGGTAATGAAATTACACAATTTGCTAATAATAATTACATACTAATAGTTCATAGAAATGTACGTGTGCCTAAAGCTATGACTAGAAAAGTCGGCTACGTAACATAGCAGATAGACAGAAGTGTCGTGTAGAATGTTCTAGAAGCGGCAAGAATGGGTTAGACGATTGTAGAAT
Source organism: Macrothele yani (assembly GCA_039090855.1). Lineage (NCBI taxonomy): Eukaryota > Metazoa > Arthropoda > Arachnida > Araneae > Macrothelidae > Macrothele > Macrothele yani. Next base: position 77,001,888 of record CM077016.1, read on the forward strand.
GTTCCAGAATGATCGCGCATCGAGAGGTCGGAGAGCTTTATGTAAATCAAGAATATTCCAGAAGGTTCAGGTCCTGTCGTGAAGCCTATATAAAGGAGTCAGTCGCTCGTTAGTCCAGTGTTCGTATCGGACAAATAATGGACAACAACACGTGAGAAGTGCGGCAAAAATGTCAAGAGTTCGCAAATTTCTGTAATATTCGGCAGTACACCCTGAGTTGCTGAACTGTGAGTGCAGTGCTGATATGTGCTTGTGGCTGTAGTGGGGTAATTGTTTTGGACAGAGAAACGTATGTAATGGACTAGAATACTGTACTGGAGATGGACGAAATGAGTATCTCTAACCGAAATAAACATACCATTCGTACTTACTTCATATGTATTATTTCGTTCAAATCACTTTACTTGCGGCGAAGACGGGGCATGTCATACACGTACAATCTCCAATCATACATACACGCATTTGAGATCCGAGGGGTGGAACACTTGTCAAATACCCTACACAACGTGTAAGGGTGTACTGGTTGCTGGTTTATTCATGTTGTATTTGTTACCCATAAGTTAATGGTTAATTACCAACATATAGTTAACCATTAACCATTACGATTATAATGGGTAACTGCTACATGTAATTTGTGACTACAAAGCTTGCGGTGTTAAGATATAATAATAATAATAACAACGTTTCGCACAATCAAATGTTTATTATACATCGACTATAGTTTCGCAAAGCGTTTGGCTTTGCTTCCTCAGGACGAATGGTCATTCGTCCTGAGCCATTCGTCCTGAGGAAGCAAAGCCAAACGCTTTGCGAAACTATAGTCGATGTATAATAAACATTTTATTGTGCGAAACTGCTACATGTCATTACAATTACCATATAATTCTAATGACGAATTAACCATTACCATGTAATGGTAACGCTAAGTTCTTGTTCCCATTACCATTACGCTGTAATACATTACCGATTAATTCAATTACGATTTTTGCCCAACTCTGCCACATATACAGCAAAGTGGGAAAATTCGAAAATGCGTGTGTTTCCGTCCGCGAATTGTTAGATCACTTATAAATGACCTAGAGATCTGAAAATCGGTATGCTGATAGGTCTTAGCGTCCGTATGCCTAGAATAGTCCGAAAAGCAAAAAAATCAAAATGGCGGCTTTGGAACACTTTTTGCTTGAATTTTTTATCGAATTGTTCGACCACTTCTAAATGACCTACAGATCTGAAAATTGGTATGGTGATAGGTCTTAAGGTCCCGATACCTAGAAAAGTGCGAAAAAAAAATGGCGGCTTTGAAACATTGTCTGCTTGAATTGTTCTACCACTTTCTACACCTGGGAAAGTCTGAAAACCAAACATTTCAAAAAGGTGGCTTAGCTTTACTGTTCAAAATGTTCAAAATGCCAGAAACGTTAAAATGCAGTAAACATTCCATGAAATTTTTAAAATTAAAGGGCCCCAAAGCCTACTCCGTTTCACATTAAACCGTATGCATTGACGACACGATCCTGTTCCAAATCGTAAAACAGTTACGTACCTTAAATTACTTTTCTTTCTATAAATTACTCTTCCATTTCTTTAATTGTATGTTCAGAAAATAATTTTACAGATTCGCCGTTCGGAGAACGGGCAAGACGGCTTTCAGGCGTTCTCGATACTCTCTAGTTCGTTGGGTTTCTTACATTCCTCATCACTTGCTCTTGCCTCTCGTTTTGATTTTCTCCACTTTTGCATGCGTTCATTCTGCGAATTCCGCGGCATTGTCGAAAATGTTAACCCGTTCACTCGAAAACAATTTTTAAAATTTTTAGTTTAAACTACTGCGCTATGTTCCTTATATACACAGGCGTGCAAAAATTAAGGGCGAGACGGTTTTTCGAATGTAACGTCGTGCAGAAGTGCTCCACATCGACTCAAATCATACCATAAGATCCCCAGGATGTAAGAATATGGGACAAGTGAGCAAAACCGTCCAAACAAGGAAACCAAAGGATACAAAGGCACTTTATTGAAAAGTAGCTTCGAGCACAACTGGACAGAAGACAGAAACGTCCATGTGACAGGCGGCTGCCAAGAAAAACACAGTCTTTAGTAGGGGATTTGATCACCCCTGACTGCGTTGCAGGACTTACAACGTCTGTCCATGCTGAGGACGAGGTTGTCAAGGAGCTGCTGAGGCATTGCTGCCCATTCCTCTTGTAGCGCCAATCGCAGCTGCGGAATCGTTGCTGGCGGCTGGTGACGTGCTGCCAAGCGTCTCCCGAGAAGGTCCCACACGTGTTCGATTGGATTTAGGTCCGGGGACCTTGAGGGACAATCCATGCATCGAATATCTTTACTCTCCAACAGCTCTGCGACAGCTACTGTACGATAAGGTGTAGCGTTGTCGTCCATGAAGAGGAACTCAGGACCCACAGCACCTCTAAACTGACGCACGTGAGGCAGGAGAACCTCGGTACAATAGCGGACACCAGTGACTGAACCTCCTTGGAAGATGTGGAGGTCAGTACGGCTACCAAGCATGATGCCGCCCCAAACGAGAACTCCGCCGCCTCCAAACCGGTCCCTTTCGATGATGTTGGAGGTGTGATTGCGTGTTCCCTGCTCTCTCAAGATTTGTATACGTCCAGAATCGCTCGTCAGACTAAATCGGCTCTCATCCGTAAAGAGAACACGACCCTATTGCTGATGTGTCCAGTTCTTGTGTTCCTGGCACCAGAGAACCCGCCGTCTCCGATGAGCAGGCGTTTAATGGCACACACCGTACTGGTCGTCGTGCAAATAGACCACCTTTGTATAGCCTCCTGGCCACGGTAAAACGCGATAACGGACGTCCAGTTGTCTGTTGTATGTGCCTTGCGTTATCTCCCGCTGTCTGCCGTTTGTCTCTTCTCGCCTGTAGGACAATATACCGGTCGTCCGCCACCGTGATTGCTCGTGGATGACCACAGCTAAACTTTCGGACAGCTGTTCCTGTCGTTTGAAATGCTCTCCAAGCTCGTGAAACGGTGCTGTGAGCGATCCCGAACTCCTCGGCCACACTAGTCACACTTCGAGCATCTTCCAACTTCCCAATAACGCGACCTCGGGTACAGTCATCCAGATGTCGTCTACTGGATTGCCTGTTGGCCATACCACACGGTAGCAGCAACTCGACGTCGTTCAAACCAATGTACACCGTGCAATAGCTTTCGCCGGATTGCCAAGCGTACACCGCCCGTGTGCTTTATACCCTTCCGACACCCCCCTCCTTCGTCATGCTGCATATATGCGCATGCCCTACTGTACCGGACCCAAGTCTATCTCTTGAGTGGCCTTTCGGTCCGTTCTGCCTGCTCGTTCCGCTGTTATGCTAATTTCTCCTCTTCGTCCTTAATGTTTGCACACCAGTGTATTTGAATAGATTTGGTCGAGAGCTTTAAAACCATACCACACGCAGTTCTGTTGTGCTCACTGTTGCTGAGATAGACTGAGTCAAACGCGGCGGCACACTCAGAAACATTGCATCATCTCTCCCTGCGCAGCATGTATTGCGCAGTACGCGAATTAGACTCCATGCTGTTTACGAATATGCTAACACGATAAGTGAGCGACACGTATTTTTAACGCTATAATGATTTCAATTGGGACCTATTTTTGTCACAGGCAGTTGGCCGTAAGTCGCCCCGTACTATCCGTGGAGTTAGACGTAGTCCTGCATCAAAAACATTCCACATTATTACGAAAACGAAAGCTTTTAACATAAAATACGTCTGCAAATGGTCACCAAAGAAAGCGTATGAGTACATGCATGATTGTATATATTTGAAATAAATGTTACAAACTGACGTCATATTTTCTCTCCGGAAAATAATAGTGCTCCGTTTCCGGAAATAAAAGCTTTTAAGGTGATAAAACATCTTGAAAACGCCAACGAATAAAATTTGATTACCATCAGTATCTGTCTTCCATACAATTTACTCTTACAGGAATATTGTTGTAGTACATCCATGACACAAAACATACAACAGGCTAAAATGGGCATGGGACATCAAGATATAAAGAATGCAAACACGTCAATCTTTCAAGGATAAAATTTATTTCCTTGTGTTTCTGAAACCCCAGATGTTAAATTCCCGGCTGATGGCCATTTCAGTCACTTTCATCAAAAAATGTACCGGTTCTCTGTATATATATTTTTTCTTCTCGCGATGCTACTGGGCGCTTCAGACATAACACTGAATTTCCGTATGAAAGAGGCTCTTCCTATGAGACTCAGGGTCACGTAGTACCATTATTGCAGTGGATAGCTTTTTTCGGTATAGGACGTCGTTTCTGGTGGTTTTCAATGGAAGTAAAAAAGCAATATGTCGCAGCATGTTGCCGTCGTAAAGTGATTGTTAGCAAGGAACCACGGCCTTTGCTTGAAAGAGTTTTTTTTAGTACAACGCTCTGTTTGCATGCAGTGGTTCAAGGCTTACCGTAGGAGGTAAAAAAACCTTAAAAGAGGGGGAAACTGCAGCAGCAGACGTCCTATCTTCATGCAAATAACCACACATTCAATAATTCGCCGGCTAAAAAAAGGGAATAATACTCTAGTACGCAGCGCGAGATATAACTGGAGGAATAAAGAGAAAGCACAATTTCGGACAAACAAGCTTTCAGAATGCAAGAAATGGCACTAAAAATGCCCCCCTCCCTTTAAAAAAAAAAAAAAAAAAAAGGAAATCCTAAAGCGAAGGCGGTTTTGAAGGAAAAACTAATTTTTTTTTGATTGAAGGTTTAACGACTCCGTGAGCAACAAGCAGTCGCTCGTCCCTAATTTAGGGTCACTGGTTCCATGGAAGGGAGAGAGCCAGTGCCGTAAGACAAACGCAACATCCATGCCTCAACGGGATTCGAAAGCCGGACCCCCCCTTTTTTTTTTTTTTATTAGAGGTTTAACGACCACCGTGAGCAACTCAAAACTCAATGGGCTATATATAAGCAGTCGCCCGTCCCTAATTTAGGGTCACTGGTTCCAGGGAAGGGAGAGAGCCAGTGCCATAAGACAAACACAATATCCATGTCTCACCGGGATTCGAACCCGGACCCCTTTCAGACGAATGATCAGAGGCCATCGCTTAGCCCACAGCGCCAAAAAAATTTCTTTTAAGTCATTTAACATGGCATTAAATCCATTTGAACAGAGAATGCATAGCTTACCAACTTAACTGTTTTAGTATTTGTTATTACTTCGTGGAGCGGATTAAACAGTTATATCTTCTGAGATTTTTCGTGGTTATAAAAATAAAATTTCTATATATGCATAATGATTTACAAAGGAAAGTAGAAGAATAAAAAGCTGGAGGTGTGGATTATACGTTTACCTGAGGAAATAATCACATAAATCTGTAATTGGTGTAGTAAGAAAATTATTTAATTCGCCCAGCGTTTGCCTGCAAACGGGAGGCTTTGTCAAGGCAACTTACATTAGACGCAAAGTAGTACAAAAGGACTGATTCTGCGCCAGTAGCAGCCTCAGTAGGACTTAATATTAGGCTGCTACTTCTGCAGAGGGGCGTGTCCCGTTCCGATAGTGAGTAGTAGCGAGCCGCTTCCCCAGCTGCAGCGTACGTGTCCGCCATTTTATTCTACGTGTACGACCATGACGTCAGTCAACCGGGAAGTGAACTCCATTCTTTTATCCCATGTCAGCGCTATTTTTTTTCTGGTCGATGCTATTTTTCCCTGGAAGAAATTTGGTGTGACGTCGCGGCGCTGGGGAAATTTTCTTTCAATCTGAATAAAACTCGTTAGTGGAATGGGTCAGAATTCAACTCGCGTCAGGGAGTTCGGTAGCCTCATGTCTTTCCTATCTCGGCTGCGGACTTTAGTTACTAACATTACCGTAAAAGCAGTTGTCTGTCTTGGGGTATGATATCATCGTGAGAGCACAGTTTTGTGGCTTTTCCGATTCAGTGTGATGGGTCACACACAGGCCATGTGTTGGAGAATCGTGACTAAGATATCGCAGCCTTCTGCGGAAACTGCTTGTCTTTGCATTTCGCTGGAGTGTTATCTCTATGTAATTTTCCTTATTACGACTAGAGTTTTAATTCTTTTTTTTACGCTATTCGAGAACTTATGATTTTAATCGGTGAAACTCACAGGAGTTAATTTCTGATGTACTTTTCATTCTTTATTCGTTTTAGGAATTTTTTTAAGTATCATTTCAAACTAGTTTTCTTCACTGGCTGGGCTGGCCGCCCGAGACCTGCCAGTGAAGAAATCGGGCCTTTTTTTAGTTTAGAGAACAAAGCAGCGGCTCGACCCGGGCGTGTTTTCCCAGACACTTACGACCGGGTCGGGCCAAGTCGACCCATTCTTTTTATCGCAATGGTAAAGAAAGAAAAAGTCGTATTCCCCGATTTCCCGGTTTAACTGTTTTGCTGGCTTTACTTACTTCCATGACATAGCCCAGGACGTAATCAGAAAAACAAGGATGGACACTCAGTGTTTTTACGAATCTGTTGGTATTAAGATGGTTAAACCACTTTGAGACTTGATGATAGCTAAAAGATTCGACCCCGAGCGAGTGTGTGTGTTGTGTAGAGTAGGGAACGGGGAGTTTTTGCAGTGGAGTGGGGTGTGTATGTGTGTGTTTGTATGAGAGAGTGGGACGACATCGGCTGTTTCTTCTATATGCTTTGTTGAATGCAACTACATGGCGACACATCAGTTGCTAGCCCATCAATATGGATTTGTGTAGTCAGATGCTGACCGATAAACCATGAATAGCGCCGTGAATTGTTGGCACCGTAGCGTAAAGCGAACGCACTCGACTACTTATTGAGAGATCTGGGGTTCGATCCCAGCGGTGTCGGTAGAACAATTTTTCAGTTGCTATTCGTTGTTTATAAAATAACGTGGACAGAACGAGGACATCGTATATTTACATTTTTTCCACGTATTTGAAATATTTTTGCTGTTTCTTTTATCCCTAATCTGTATGGGAATTGACTTTTGTAGTGTGACCGCTTACTAGTTCAGAGAAAAGAAGATTCTGAACGCGCTTAGTCTTCCTTTTTCTCTCTCTTTAAAGGTTGTTTTCGATAATTGTCCAAGTTTAGTTAATATTTTTAGGCTTACATTCAACTAAATATTTTCAATAATATCTCATTTCATTATTTAATTTTCACATTTTAATAAAATACAATACAAACACAAAACAATACCAAATGGCACATCACGGGCCGGGCCTAAATAAGAGCTGCAATTGACGGGCCCGGTCCGAGTGTCAAATACTTGAAACGGGCCGGGCTGGGCCTTAAACGCCCGGGCTTGGGCCAGGCCGGGTTCACCAAATTTGGCCCGTGCAGACCTCAATTTCAAACTTGTTCTTAAATAGTTCTTTATTTTTCGCCCTTCCGTTTGTTATGAGACTTGAATTTCATTTAGGATTCAAGAACTCTGTATTTTTCATTCATTTAGTTTTGAAAGTGTATTTGAAGAACATTACGTTTTTTTCACAGAATTTTGTGAAACGTTGATTTCCTTTTCCATGACTTTTGGAAATATGTGTGCACGTGTTGTTTAGAGACGAACTTAGATGTGTGTTAACATCTGTTGTAGAAAAATCTCATTATTTCTGGTTGACCCCTATACTTTTTCTTAATCTCCATTCTTCATGAGTATATGACACTTTGTTCCTACTTCACAGAAACTCCCCCATTAAACTTTATTGAATATTCACGTAAATATCTTCCATTCCGTGCTAGAAGAAAACAAAAGCTTGAAATTTCCAGTAAACGAGAGTAAAAAAGCAGGGAAATGGTTTAAAACAAGATAGTAAAATCATGCAATGCATTGATTATAATACGCTTTCCAACGTTACAGAAATCAATCCTCAAGTTATCACTCAAGTTATAAGAATAATGTCTGTGAAATAAATCTCGGTCCTGTGCCCTAACCTTTGATTCCATTTCGATCATATTCAACAGAGCCGGCTTGGTATACCTCCGAAATAACATGATAAAGTTTTGTCGCAATAGAAGCATTTTTACGTAAGTTATGATGCATAAGGGCTATGGAATAGATCCCAATCCTGTGTCCTAACCTTTGACCCAATTTCGCCCATTTTCAATAAGGTTTGTCGCCAGGTGGTCCCCTACCACATACTAAAATTTCATCGAAATCGAACATTTTTTACGTTATGTAACGTATACTCTAGATTCACTTTCCTTTTGATTTTTACTATCTCTGGTTATTTTATTTTCCTATGTAAATTATTTTCTTACTGAACGAGATGTTATTTCTCCCGCTGAATGAGATCTGGCAATGAGTGTAAGTCATGACGTGGTGGTAGCCAGTATAAATAGGCGCGTTCAACGATACCTAAGAAGAGCGTTTGTTTATGTGGAAGAGAGCTGTTGTTGTATAGAGAGAGAGCGGTTGTTTATGTGCCAGAGAGCTTTTTGTTGATGTGCGTAAAGAGATCTTCGTTATATGTGAGAGCCAGATATCGAGTAGTTGTGTGACCGATGAAGTGAGTGTGGATAAATAATAGAAGTTTACCAAATAAAAGATTGTCTTAGTAAGTACGTCTTTCTCAGTTCATAGTTTTGTCAGACTTCTGTCTGGCTGTTAGGTTTATTTCATTAGTGGTTATTATTAACAACCAGCATTAAGACTTTATTCATCTTAATTACTACTACAACATTACTAGCAGTTAAAAGCTTGTTTATTATTATTACTACACTACTAGCAGGAAAGTTTATTCATGATATAATTAACAAACAACAACCATTAGAAGAAGCTTAGAAGAAGTTGAATTCATTATAATTTGTTAGAAGAAAGCTGAATTCATTATAGTTAGTTATGGCGCATAACAGCAGTGGAATGGATCCCTCTCCTATAAACTGACCTTTGACCCCATTTCGTTCACTTTAAATAGGGTTCCTTTCCAGGTGATCACCTACCAGATACTAAAATTTCATCGAAATCCAACGGTTGTTACGCGAGTTATCGTGCTGACGGACATACGCACACAACGCGTGACGTAATGAGGCAGATGGGAATCGCGACCATCTGCTAGCAAGGTGTGACGTCAGAAATCTTTAATAGGATCCACAAACAACGCGTGACGTAATGAGATAGATGGCATGACCGCGCGCCAACATTCTCAAACGCGAGTTGTGACGTCATAAGATTTCTAAGCATTGGTAACATTAATGGAACAACGCCATCACTAAAAACGTTATAATTCGGGGTGGTTATTTAACCCACTAAACAAATTCTTCTAAAGTCGAGATCAAGCTAAATCGATTTCTAGTACCAGAAAACGGTAGGTTAACGACTTTCATCAAAATTCTTAGAGCCGTTTTCAAAATAAAATGTACATCCATACATACAAGAATTGCTACTTTAAGGTGGACGTCAAGTAACTTTGCTTCCTATACTTCCAATGGAAAAACTTTTGTACACATTTTCTTCACAATTAATGCGTTCCCAAGGATGAAAATTTGAACATCGATTAAAATATCTTCATTTTATAACTTGCAATACCTAATATTTTCTAAAACATAACCATAATTATGCAATTCAACATTTGTTTGTCTACTGACGTCATGAAAATACAGGTCGCGCCATCTTTTTTCTGGACAATTATTGCGTTCACAAGGATGAAAATTTGAACATCGATTAAAATAGCTTCATTTCATAACTTGGAATACTTAATATTTTCTAAACCATAACCGTAATTATGCAATCCAACATTTTTTTGTCCACTGACGTCATCAAAGTACAGGTCACGCCATCTTTTCTCTGGTTTCAACACCACCAAAGGAAAAGTTATTGATTTTTAATATAATTATGGTTATGTTTTAGAAAATATTAAGTTTTCCAAGTTATAATATGAAGTTATTTTAATCGATGTTCAAATTCTCATCCTTGGGAACACATTAATTGTGAAGGAAATGTGTACAAAAGTTTTTCCATTGGAAGTATAGGAAGCAAAATTACTTGACGTCCACCTTAATAATATGGGATAAGGACAATGGAATGGATCGCAATCCTATGTCCTGACCTTTGACCACATTTCGTCCATTTTCAATAGGGTTCGTCCCCAGTGATCCCCTACTACATACTGAAATTTTATCGAAATCGAACCATTTTTACGCACGTTATGACGCATAAGGGCAGTGGAATGCATCCCGATTTTATGTCTTGACCTTTGACCCCCTTTCACCCATTTTGAATAGGGTTCGTCTCCAGGCGGTCTCCTACCACATAGTAAATTTTCATTGAAATCGAACCATATTTACGCAAGTTATGACGCATAAGGGTAATGGAATGATTCCGCTCCTACGTCGTGACCTTTGACCCCATTTGTCCCATTTTCAATAGGGTTCGTCCCCGGGTAGTCCCCTACCACATACTAAAATTTCATCGAAATCGACCCATTTTTACGCCAGTTATCGTGCGGATAGACGGACAAAGTTGGAGCATATACGCTTCTTCAACCTACTGTTGGAAAGCGTAAAAAAGAGTCGTCGGTAAAACTTTTTCATACCTCCATCTTCAGGTTACTCTTTATTTTACAGTAAAACATGTGCGCAGAGAATCTTTGTATTTGCCGAACACGGCCAGAGACGAACTTTTTACTATATTTGTAATTTTTATGGCTTAGGTGAAACTGAGATTTCTCATCTCCGTGTTCCTTAATAGAATAATCTTATAAGATTGTTAGTAGAGCACGCAAAACGTATTGTCGTAATTTCGAAGACTCTTGTTCAAATCATGAGTCGAATATAATTGCATCAAAATTGGAGTGAAAAGACAGAAAATCGACTGATTTTTCCTAAGTTTCTTGTTCTTCCACGCTTTTTATGACTATAGCAGATTGCCTGCCCAAGAATGTTCTAATTCTTTTTAAAGGAGGAAATATTTAATTTAAATAGATCAATCCTCATTTGAGTAAATCCTTATGTTCCGTACTTTTTTTTTTTTTTTTTTTCAAACTTCCGTATTTATTTCTCAGGTCTTTTTGACTAACATGGAGGTGGGCAATCAGAAGAATTTTCTGTTTTTTTTCAGAATGTATTTCGCCCCCATGATATGTTTTAGTTTTCTTCAGAGTTATTTTTAATATTTTAGTGTGTGTAATGTAATAACGTTAGGTGGATGGAAAGTTAATTCCTTTTGTTTTTCTACTTTTTAAGCAATTGGACCGTTCACATTTGATTACTGAGATTCATGCCATATTAAATAACCCTGTACTTGTAGTACTCCTACTATACCGTGCAAATTAATTGGGACAAGCTATTTTATTCTCAGAATTGTAATGTGATCGCTAGTTGATGTCGGAAAAGCACGTGAACCGGTTTTATCAGCTGTGAGGTGGTGTGACTGTTAGAACCTGATAGTAAGAATGTGGTTTGACCGGTTTTAAAAAGGAAATAGGCACTTCAGCTTCAGTTGTGAGCTTTCGTGTGTGACAGGTGGATGTTAGTTTTTGCTCTCTGTGAGTACATGTTGCTTTCGTGTATTGAAAAATGGATATTTCCACAAGGAATCGTGCAAAAATAATTGCTCTGAAGGATCACACTTCTATGACAGTGAGAGACATCGCTTCTGCAGTTGGTGTAGGCAAATAAAGTGTATCAAGACTTCTTACGCGATACAATGCATCTGGATCATAGTCTCCAAAAAGCAGAGGTAAATGTGGAAGAAAACGAAAAACAACTCCACGAACCGATAAATATCTAATCAGAAATAATAAAATGAATCCAAAAAAAAAAAAAAAAAAAACAAGCACCGACCGTCAAAGAGATTTATTGGCTAGTGGTTGTGATGTTAGTGATTCAACTGTACGCCGTAGGATTCTGGAAAATTGGTCAAGAATTTCATGCTGGAAAATCAAATTCATTTGCTTGATTGGCCTGGAAATTCACCAGACTTAAATCCCATAGAAAACTTGTGGAATATTTTGAAGGGACGTTTAGGTAAAATGGACTGTACAACCAAAGAACACATGATAACGAATGCTATAAAAGTGTGGTTCCACGATTATGAAGTCAAAAATATGTGCACTCAATTAGAGGAGTCAATGCCAAAACGAATTCAAGAGGTCATTTCTGCTAAAGGAGGACATACTTCATACTAATACAGGTATTTATCAGTGTATATCAAGGCATAGAATGATATAGAGGCATAGTTTTGGAAAAAAGAGTGATTTTGTACTTTGTCCTAATCAATTTGCACAGTATAGTAAAATACCAGAATTTTGATTTAAACATCGTTCTCGTTTTACACCCCTCCAGGTTCTTAGGAACATATTATTTCCTCAAAATAGAAGATCGTATGGTTTGAAATGGCTGTTGGCATTACCGAATACATCCTCAAGCTACGACGTTGGATCATCTGAACCTGCAACGGAATTCATTGACCTAACTTCTAAGTTAGAAATAATTAGTGTTACGAACCTGAAACAGTACATCAGCTCCATGAGTCAGAACCGGGTTCCGAAGCAGGAACTAATTCTCATTCACTTCCATCAACCATTTTGGTGCATGTAAATGATAGAGAGCGGTTCTGCCCAGCAATATTAACCTCCATGGAGTTAGGCTTCTACTGTTTAATTTTTTTTTTGTATGATATGTACGTATAAAGAAATAAATACAGAAATTATCGCTTTTTCTACGTGTTCCTGATCCACGTCGAGTGTTTGAATAAATAAATAAATAAATGAGGCATGGCAAATGTTGATTAATCTTTAAAGTGGGCAATTATATTTTTTCGGTGTAATGCTAAAATAACAATAATAATAAAAAAAACCCATTCTTTTCAAAAAATTAGTTTTTTTAATAGCCCCAAAGCTGCTGGTATTTGGGCGATGGTGTTTTGAGCAGCATTGAAATGAATCGTCACGCAGTTCAAGTTAATACACTGCCGGACAATTGCTAAGGACGGATGACAATAGCAACGATAGCAACCATAAAATGGAAGGCAGCAAAATGTGGAAATTAGCATAAGTGCGGGATACAGTAAGACGTGTTGTGCGTATGCAAACTTTGGATTGCCGAACTTGTTCGTGAAGTCATAGCGCTGATAAGAGATATAAAGGATTTGACGCGTATTGACCGTTATTGTTCAAACGCAAAGTTGAAAGGGAAATAATCAATTGACGAACTTGCAATTTTCAGTATGTCTTCCCGACATCACCTAGATGATTTTACGCTTGGCCGTATTATTGGCAAGATTGAAGAAGGGCGAAAAATAACAGATGTTGCCAGGGAGTTCGACGTCAGCCACAGTGTTGTTTCAAGGCTTTGGAAATCATTTCAAACAAATGGAGAGTGTGGCAAACGTCACGGGGAGGTCGTGTTCACAGTACGACCCCTGCAGAAGATCGGTACATAGTGCTATCAACAAAAAGACACCGGCGCAGCACAGCTAGTGAGGTAGCAAATCTATGGCTGCTACTGGCAAGCGGATCTCCCGAAAAACTGTCACCAGACGTTTGCATGAAGGAGGACTATACGCCCGCCGTCCTGTTGTGTGCATCCCATTGTCCAGACGTCACCGTACCGCCCGTTTGCAATGGTGCCATCATAATCGCAATTGGACTGATAACGACTGGTCTGCTGTCCTCTTCTCAGATGAGAGTAGATACAGTCTATCGTCTGATTGTCGACGACAACTGATCTGGCGTGATAGTGGTACTGCATATTGTCCAGCAAACATACAGGAAAGGGACCGATATCCGACATGTAGTGTCATGGTATGGGCTGGCATCATGATCAATGGCCGTACGTCCCTCTATGTGCTTCCAACTGGGACTATGACTGGCAAACGATACATCAATGATGTTCTGCTACCTCATGTTCGCATGTTCCGTGGTGCTGTCGGTGATAGATTCATTTTCATGGACGACAACGCAACATGTCATCGAACAGTCGCTGTTCAGCAGTTTCTTGAGAGCGAGGATATTCAACGCCTCGTATGGCCAGCACGTTCTCCAGATCTGAATTCCATTGAAAATGTGTGGGATGCTTTGGGGAGGAGTCTTGCTGCTCGCCAATGCCCTCCAATAAACAAGGACACCCTCATCCGCGCACTGACAGAGGAATGGGATAAATTACCCCAACAGCTGCTTGATAATGTTGTGCAAAGCATGACACGACGTGTGGAATCTTGCATCGCCCTCCATGGTGGATATATCCCGTATTGACATCTTACGCCGGAACGCCTGCTGACGGTAAATGCATTTTTTTCACGTTTACGTATTCTGCACAAAATGGCCTGTTTGTCCCTTGAACACGTTCCAAAGCCTTCTGGATTTCAGAGCACAATAAATTGTCTTTCTTGTAATGTCCTGGCGTTCTGACATTATTTTATTTCACTTGGCATCCAACCACACTTACTTTTTTATGCGCTATATAGCCGTTTATGATCCGTCCATAGCAATTGTCCAGCAGTGCATATGTCGTCGTTTTACTGTGTGCGGTGAAGAGGGGCGCCCAGCAGAAGGGGAAGTTTCTTTTTCACAGGAAGAATGGATGCGTATGTAGAGATGCGTATGTAAAATAGAGGAATCTTTGCATACAGAAAACTCCAGAATTAGCGCTCATTGAATTTCCTGATATTCGAAATGTGCAACTACATGAAAAAAAACAAAAACAACACCTCAGCGAAAAGTGGAAAATCTTGCAGGGAGTATGGGAGTATGTGAACCTCAACTACGAGCAGTGGCGATTTTTTCATGTTCGGTTAGGTTCATGTCATTTCTTCATAGGATCAAACACAAAGCTACAAAATGCGTCATATTCAAGTTTTTAAATCATTTCCGATAAGCGTTATGTTTAACGAAGTAACTGGGGAGGAAATCAGATTCTATTGCTCCAGGTGATCATCGTGATTGGAAGAATCTATTGCACAATTTCCTGACAACACAAATAATGCAGAACTTAACGGAAAGTGCTCGTGCTGAAGGAGAGGATATGCATTATATACCGATGAGCGATTACATTATGACCACCTACCTAATAAGCTGTAGGACCCCCTTTAGCCCGCAAAATAGCAGCCACACGGCGAGGCGTCGATTCGATGAGGTGGCGATAGGTATCTTGTAGTATCTAATACCATAATGTCAAGAGCAGGTCCTCCAGTTCCCGCACATTTCGGGGTGGTGGTGATTTAGCGCGATCCACGCTTTTCCAAGTCGGACCACAAATGTTCGGTTAGGTTCATGTCAGGTGAATTTGGAGGCCAGGGCATTAACAGAAAGTCACCAACATGTTCCTCGAGCCACTCCTTGGCGATTCTGGAAGTCTGGCATGGTGCATTATCCTATTGGTAATGACCATCACCAGCAGGGAACACAGTTGTCATGAATGGGTGAACTTGGTCCGCAACGACGTTCAGATACCTGACAGCTGTCAGGAATTGTGCTATTGGGATAATGGGGCTTAAGGTGTCCCAAGAAAACATCGCCCACAGCACAACACCACCGCAGTCGGCCTGTTTCCGCCCAACAGTGCATCCAGGTGCCATAGCCTCCGTTGGAAACCGGCGATTCGCGCTCGGCCGTCTACGTGGTGCACCATGAATCTTGATTCGTCACAGGCCACTTTATTCCAATCATCCACGGTCCAATCTCGATTATCTTGGGCCCATTTCATGCGTTGTTGGCGATGACGTGCAGTGTGCATGGGGACACGGCTGGGTCTCCGGCTACGCAGGCCCATGCTTAGAAAGCTGCAATGAACTGTGTGCTGTGACACATTGTCCTGATCACCAATGTCGTTGCTGCGGGTGATTTGCCGCACTGTGGCCCTGCGGTCGCTGTGAGCAATGGGCGACAGTCTGCGCTCCCCTCTGGCATCAATGAGCTGCTGACGGCACACGAATGGACGACGGTTCCTTGTTTGGCCATTTGTGCACCACTTTTGATATGTACCCACTACAGCGGTACGTGAACAATCCACAAGCCGCGCCGTTTCCGAGATCGTAGTTCCGAGGCGCCGTGCTATCACAATTTGTCTTTTATGAAACTCCGATAAATCGGCAGGTTTTCCCATTTTGACTCCGAACACTCTACTAACCGAAAGCCGGTCCTTGGGTTGTATATATACTGCTCTGTGAACTTCACCTGCGCCACCGTTCGGTCTCCAGGCGCGCTCATTTCTCTATGCTGGGGATGGTCATAATGTAGCGGCTCATCGGTGTATAGGTGCGAGCGATTTCTATATGAACTGTGAACTACGTATTAGGAATAGAAATGTATGGGTAAATTTTCTGAAAAATGGAATGGTTTTGCAAAATTCAGTGACAATGCGGTTTGATATATTCGACGATTTTTCTATAAACTCAGTCCACAGTTCTTGCGATAAAAAAATCCCGTTTTATTACTAATACAGATCTCCCGACTTTCAGGGACGATTTTCAACTTTAGAAATCCCGTGAAAGAATGGTGAGTTGCTGAAACCTCATATTCAAGGTGATTTGAAATTTCATCCTTTTCTTCTATGAAATCAATCCACTGCTCCTGTTTTCGAAGGACAACATCTATTTCAATATGCCTTGCATTTTCTAATGTGAATAATTACCTGCTGATTCAAAATTGAGACGTAAACGAAGATGTTTTCTCCCAGAGGGAAACAGTTGTCGAGGAGATTATTCGTGCGTATCATCATTGGGCAGTTTGCGTGGAGGCTTGTCATATCAGAATTGCGTAAGCAGAAACAACGAGGGGAACAGTAAAACAAAAAGACATCTTACTCAGTTCGAAGCAAAGACCTTTAAGATGCATAGACTGGAAAACAGTTAGATAACCGTGCGACATTTGAAGTTCAGCTTTATACGGCAAGAATCTGTCGCATCTCGTTGTTGACCAAAAGCGTTCGCGTGTTTATATCAGTTACATCCATATTTTATATGTATAACCTTTTATCTTGTAAGCCTTTTATCTTAAGTACATACCAAAGCAGGAAAACAAAAGCGTAAAATGAACATTACTTTGTAATTAATAGTATTTGAGAAAAATAAAAATGCCTGTTCTCATGCACATTTCTTTCATCTCTTTAGGAAGGAATGATATCCTAGCTGCAGTGATAAAACCAAGAATGTGAGAATTTTTCGATTGTTGACTTGACATCATATAAAATTTTATTCACTGATGCATAATACAGATGCAACTTGATGTAAATTTTGTGTATAGTGCAAGAACAGTTAGATGTAATTGCAAATGTGATTTTTTGATCAAATTTAATTTTTAAATGGCGATAATTAAAACTACAAAATTTAAATTTCACATTCGTGGTTTTGCCATTGCGGCGACGACATGCCCCCCCCCCTCCCCAAATAATTTCTGGGTACGCCACTGTAAAAACCAATGCCAAGATATGTATACAAAACAGTGTGAAGATTTCGAAAATACTGTGTAATTTATTCTTAAATGACATATTTAAAATCAGCGAGGAAAAAAGTTAGGCCGATTGAAACGTGTTGGAAAAAATATGGAAATAAAAAACTTTTAAAAACAATGTCGAGCTATGTCTACCAAACCATGTAATGAGCTAGAATGAAAGGGAAAATATCATAGGGGGGGGGGGAGTGAAATGCATTCTGAATAAAAAAAGAAAATTCTTCTGATTGTCCACTTCCGTGATAGTCAACAAGTCTTGAGAAATAAAGACGGAACTTTAAAAGAAAAAAAAAATAATCAGTACGGAACAGAAGGATTTATACTCAAATGTGGAACGATCTATTTTAATTAAATATTTCCTCCTTTAAAAATATAATTGGAGTATTCTGGGGCAGGAAATTGTTATAGTCATAAAGCGTGGAAGAACAAGAAACTTGAGAAGAATCGGCCGATTTAGTGTCATTTTCAGTCGAATTTTGATGCAATTATATTCGATTCATGGTTTGAACAAGTCTGCGAAATAAACGACCATAGGTTTTGCGTGCTCTACAAACAATCTTTCAAGATTTTTTTTTAAGAAATAGGGAGATGAGAAATATCACTTTCATATAAGTCATAAAACATGCAAATACAGTAGGACCGCGATTATCCGAGCTATTGTGGACCGGGCCTAGCTCGGATACCCAAAAGCTCGGATAATACGGACCTGATTGCAATTTGAGGTTATAAATAAAGACGCATATGGTACAAGTTACGTTTATTTAAAAGTAACTTGTTACAAACATTTAAACGCAAGATTAAGTATATATAATATAAAACAAAACTTACATAATTTTGAAAGATCCATTTAGAAAAGTAGTCCTTCAAAATTTTCTGCTTGAAGACGCTCGCCCTCTTCGTTGCCGCCATTTCACGCTAGCGTCGCAGTAGCAGAAGGTCCTTTGAAGTGGCCTGTGGTTGTTGCTCAATGTACTCATATACAGGGTGATCCATTTAAACCAGTACCATGTGATTTAATTATAACTTTTTTATAAATAACAACAAAATCATACAGTAAGTTGAGAATTATACATCTGGTATTGGAGAATCATTTTATCAAAGCAAATGTTGGAATTGTCCTCCATTTTCTTGTAAACACAGTTGAACACGCCGCACCATATTCAGTGATGTCTCATGTAGAGTACGAGCAGTAACATTGCCAATTTCAGTCATGATTGTTTCACGCAATGCATCCAATGTTTTTGGATGGGTTTTGTAAACTCTATCCTTTAAGTAGCCCCATAAAAAAAGTCAGGGAAGTTAAGTCCAGAGATCGGGGAGGTCATGTGTTTTTTGAAATTAATCTGTCATCAAAGAAGCTGGTTATGAGTTCCATTGAAACTTTCGATGTGTGATACGTTTTTGCTGCCCTTTGACAAGTTCCGTATAAATATCCTGTCTGTTGGCTTAATCTGCGCAACGATTTCGTCGGAGATTGAAGTAAACGTTGCCGAACATCGTCCACACGCGTTTGGGGCATTGGAGGGTGATGTCTACCGCTGCCGCTGAGAAGAGAACCAGTTTGCTCCAGTTTTTTTGCCATCGACAGAATTGTTGACTTGCTTGGAACTTTTCGAACTCCAAACTCTCTTCGAAATACTCGTTGCGTTTTGATGACTGAATTAATTACCCAATACGATTTCATTAAAAAAACACGCTCTGGAACAGAGTACTGCATGTTTCGAATGCACGCAAGTGAATGACAACGCAACAACAAACAAATCACGAGCTGAGTTACAGTTACGGTTAGCAATCTTCTTCACGGTGGCGGTTTTCATTCTCCAGGAGTTGCTGCTTCTTTTTAAAAAAAGAAGAAGTTCCTTGCGCGATCCCTTGCAAAAATGTAAGTTTTTCAGGGTACTGGTTTAAATGGATCACCCTGTATTTTTGTCCCGTTTCATTTTCGTCCTTTGCACCGCCACTTTCTCGACACCCGCTGGCCTTTTGAGAACACCATTTTTCGATTTTACCCCGATTTCGTTTCCAGTCTCCTATGCAATAACCTCGCCTACACCTAAATCTAAAGCAACTTTTTTTAGTGGCACCCCTTGATCGATTCTTTTAATGGCTTTTAACTTGGTCTCTAACGAAACAACAATCTGTTTTTCTTTTTCGCACTCATGTTGCTTTGAATCGCAAAACAGAACAACACAACTTTACACTAAGGCCTCAAAAAAAAAAAACAAAAAAAAAAACAACCCAACAACATTCATTTTACAAATGAAACACAACACTGCACGGTTAACTGAAGCACGCGAATAGCAGCAAAGGATATACACTGACGGAAAAAAAAAATCCCAACACCAAGAAGGGGTTGTGTTAGATAAACGACAGTCTGTAGGCTGTGAGAGTACATCTGTAAGATGACGTCTATGCAAATTTCGCGCTCGGCGCATACGTGTGGCGCTAGTAGCGCCCCTCGGAACATGCAAAGCAGGTTCGCTGTAAATACGCGCTGTAACGTTCGTGAGCGTTAGTTATCGTTGAGATTAGACGTAGGGTGTTGATGTTAGTCAAGAATGCCTTTAAGAAGACGAAGAAGCCATTATCAACAGCTCACGGAGTTTGAACGAGGTCGTGTAATAGGGCTACGAGAAGGTGGATTTTCTTTCCGCAATATTGCAGAACGACTTGGCAGGAATGTAGCCACTGTGCATGATTGTTGGCAGCAGCGGTCAAGGGAAGGTACTGCCTCAAGAAGACCGGGTTCCGGCCGGCCACGTGGCACTACTGAGAGGGAAGACCGCCGTGTACGGCGTATGGCCGTGGTGCATCGTACCGCGTCTGCGGCAGCAATTCGAGCTACAGTTGCCACCACAGTGACACAACGAACTGTTACAAATCGGTTACTTGAAGGACAGCTCCGAGCCATACGTCCTGTAGCGTGCGTTCCATTTACTCCAAACCACTGCCGTTTGCGACGTCAGTGGTGTTAAGCTAGAGCTCATTGGAGGACGGAGTGGAGATTTGTTGTGTTTTTCGATGAAAGCCGGTTCTGCCTGGGTGCCAGTGATGGCCGTGTGTTGGTTAGAAGGAGGCCAGGTGAGCGCCTGCAACCAACCTGTCTGCGGCTGAGACACACTGGACCTACAACTGGAGTTATGGTCTGGGGAGCAATTTCCTATGACAGCAGGAGCACTCTCATGGTTATCCCACGCGCACTGACGGCACAGTTGTACGTCGGTCTGGTGATTCAACCTGTTGTGCTGCCATTCATGAACAGCATTCCAGGGGGTGTTTTCCAACAGGATAACGCTCTACAGAGTGTCAACATGTTGCCGTGGCCTGCTAGATCACCAGATCTTTCACCAATCGAGCACGTATGGGACATCATTGGACGACAACTCCAGCGTCACCCCCAACCAGCATTAACCGTACCTGTATTGACCGACCAAGTGCAACAGGCATGGAGCTCCATCCCACAAACTGACATCCAGCACCTGTACGACACACTGCATGAACGTTTGCGTGCTTGCATTCAACATTCTGGCGGTTACACCGGTTATTAATGTACCAGCATTTCACATTTAAAATGGCTCTTCTCGCGCTTACAATAAGCTGTTATCTTGTAACCTTAATCGATTAAAAATGTTACTTATACAAATGTATTGTCGCCATTTCATTCCTCTACAACTATTTTTTCGTGGTGTTGGGATTTTTTTCCGTCAGTGTATAACGCCTAACCAGGATTCGAACCGGACCCATCTCTGACGAATGATCAGAGGCCATCGCTTAGACCACTGCGCCACCGGAGCGGGGGCTTACAGTTTTTCTACTGAAGTGTAAGTGTCCATTGTTATTCGTACTATACTTGGAACTGTATTTCTAAGAAAAATATTCCTTGGTAGCGAAAGAAACCAAAATTGGTAGATACATGAAAAATATTCATAAGCAGTTTTCGTCTCTGACACTGATTGACCTACATCCGGTACCCTCCGGCGGGTGTGTGCTAAGGAGCGGGGGAGTCATAGATCTCGAAACTCGGATGATCGAGGCTCTGATAATCGCGGTCCTACTGTATAGTAAAAAGTTCTTCTCTTGCCGTGTTCGGAAAATACAAAGATCGTCTGGGCACATGTTTTACTGTAAAGTAAAGAGTAACCTGAAGATCCGAGGTATACAAAAGTTTCAACGACGATTATTTTGAACCATTTCTCTGCTTTTGTACTCTCGTTTACTGGAAATTTCATGCTTTTGTTTTCTTCTAGCGCGGAATGGAAGATATGTACGTGAATTTTCAATATAGTTTAATGGGGGAGTTTTTTGTGAAGTAGGAACAAAGTGTCATATACTCATGAAGAACGGACCAGAAATGAATGAGATATTTCAACCAGAAATGAATGAGATATTTCTACAACAGACGTTAACACCCAGCTAAGTTCGTCTCCAAACAACACGCGCACCATAATTCCAAAAGTCATGGAAAAGGAAATCAACATTTCAGCAAAATTCTGGAAAAAAAACGAAATGTTCTTCAAATACGCTTACAAAACAAAGTGAATGAAAAATACAGAGTTCTTGATTCTTAAACGAAATTCAAGTCTCATAACAAACTGAAGGGCGAAAAATAAAGAACCGTTTAAGAACAAGTTTCAAATAATACTTTAAAAAATTCCTAAAGCGATTCAAGAATGAAAATTACATCAAAAATTAACACCTATGAGTTTCACCGATTGAATACATAAGTTCTCGAACAACGTAAAAAGAATTAAAATTCTAATCGTAATAAGGAAAATTACATAGAGATAACACTCCAGCGAATTGCGAAGACAATCAGTTTCGCATATTCATCTCCGCCGCCCCGGTGGCGCAGTGGTCTAAGGCGTTGGCCTCTGATCATTTGTCCGTAAGGGGTCCGGGTTCGAATCCCGGTGAGGCATGGATGTTGTGTTTGTCTTACGGCACTGGCTCTCTCCCTTCCCTGGAACCAGTGACCCTAAATTAGGGACGGGCGACTGCTTATAGCCCATTGAGTTGCTCACGGTGGTCGTTCAACCTAAAATCAAAAAAAAAAAAAAAAAAAAAATATTCATCTCCACAGAAGGCTGCGATATCTCAGCCACGATTCTCCAACACATGTCCTGGGACTCATCACGCTGACCGGAAAAAGCCGGAAAACTGCGCTGTCATAATGATATCATACCCCAAGACAGACAACTTCTTTTACGCTAACGTTTGTAACTAAAGTACGCTGCTGAGATAGCAAAGGTTTTGGCTGCCAAACTCACTGACGGGAGTTCAATTCCGACCCGTTCGACTAAAGATTTTTATTTACTGTGAAAGGAAATTTCCCCAGCGCCGTGACGTCACACCATCAAATTTCCTATGGGGAAAAATACATCAACCAGAAAATACAATGGCGCTAACATGGGATAAAAACAAAATGGAGGACACTTCCCGGCTGACTGACGTCGTAGCCAACCACGTAGGAGAAACAAATATGGCTGACACTGCAGCTGGAGCGGGACGTACACCCCATGCTACTAACCGACATCATGAAAATAAAAATCCGGACACGTACCCTGCAGATGGGGATGCGTCTGGCCGCTACTCACTATCGGAACAAGACACACCCTCTGCGGCGGCTGCTAATGGCTTGCTAGTGAGAGAAGTTAGTCTAATGTTATGTCTATGGAGGTTGCTATTGGCGCAGAATCAGTCTTTTTATACTACACAGAAGTGGTTATATAATGGTTGACGATGATGAAATAAAATATAATACAATGGCGAATATAATATAGCGAAAGGCTTTAACCACAGCAGCACGCGAACAATTCAGAAACTGTGCTGTTTCAGAAATACTGCCACCATTGGCCCGAAAGCCGATGATCATCCTTTTTGCAAATCTGATAAATCGCATCTTTTATCCATGACAACAACGAGTGATATGTTTTCAGATTGCCTACAGCACACCTTATATACTCTATAAGCCAGCTCACGACACGTGCCTTCTTTCATTGGCTACGCGCTGTTGACCTCAAAAGTAGGTGGTGGTCCCAATAATGTGACTCGACTGTGCATAATATAATATATTGTAATGTATAATATACGTAGTTAAACATTTTTTCTGGGTACTACGGAATATTGCCAACACAAAATACGCACTTGAGTAAAAGGGCAGACATTTATAGCTTCGGATCGTTGCCTTAAAGTGAGAATAATCCAATATCACGGCAAAATCAGAGCGGCTTTAGTCACAAGAGTGTTTATTTGACTCCTCAGTGACATTAACTCCAGTCATTTAATTAATCCCTGATTAATTAGCACCTTGGGAACCGCAAGCACAATCTCATTACATTCGTCGGCGCGCTCGGGTAATCAAAGGAGATAACCTCATTACTTTGCCGATCTCCAAACAATGCCATGAGGTAGAGGAACGACTGGCAGGTCGTGCGAAAATCGCTGCTGTCCCAACAAAGTAGGCTCCTAAATGCAGGAAATTTCAATTAAGATTTCGCCAACGGCAACAGCAACATTGTTTAAAATAGTAATTCCATGGCTTAGCTCTTACAGAATCTGTGTTAGGCATTAGTAAGCTCCGATTTAAGTTAGGTAGGTTTTAATTGTAAGATCATTTCCCATCATACGGATGATAGCACAAAACACACGCAACGAAATCAATGCAAAGAAGAAATAATACAGCTTCCTTCAAATTCTTGGACTGCTTTACTACGCAGGAGCTGATAAGATTTAGGTAACGCGATTGTCTATGCTGTTGCAATGGCATTGTATTAGGTGTACAAATACGTTATAAGACAACACAGCATGTAATTTAGAATAAAACAATACCTTTACGAATCAGAATACGCGCCGTCATTATCTATCATCTTCCGCCATCGGTCGGGCAGCTGACGGATTCCAGCCATGAAGAATACTTCGTCGTGTGACGTGATGAAGTCGTCAACCCATTTTTGCACTTCGTCACATGTCCAGAACCGTTAGGTAGACAAACCATGTTCCATCGATCGGAACAAATGATAGTCTGAAGGGGCTATGTCGGGACTATACGCCGGGTGCTCCAAAGTTTCGCAGCCAAGCGTCAATAACGTTTCCTTGACCGATTCCTTGACATGCGGCCTAGCGTTGTCATGCAGTAATTTCACGGGACACAATTCTTTGCCTGTGAATGGACGTTTCCGACAGATTTCCTGGTTCATTCGCAGCAATTATTGCTTGTAGCGATCAGCAGTAACAGTTTGACTCTGTTCCAATAGTTCATAATAGAGCACATCATTTCATATCCCACCAGATGCACAGAAGAACTTTCTTGGAGTGAAAATTGCACTTCGGTGTCGAAGTTGTTGCTTCACCGGGGTCTACCCAGGTTTTTTTTTTTGCGTTTGGGACTGTCGTACCATATCCACTTTTCATCACCCGTAACGAGTTTCTACAGGAAAGACTTTCCGTGTTGTTTTTTCAACAGATTCAAACACTTAATGGCACGCTCATTCTTGTTCCTCTGGCTCAGGTCATGTGGCACCCATTTTCCTTCCTTACGAATCTTTCCTATTGCAGGTAAACGATTGGAAATGGTTTGTTTAGTTACCCCTCAGTTGAAGGTTCAGCTAGTTCTTTTTGCGTTTGAGACGAATCTTCATCCCGCAATGCTTGCAGTTCCTCATGTGCAACCTTCCGCTACGTTCTCGATCGCTGACATCAAAATCACGTGTTTTAAACCGTCTAAAACAAAACTCACACGTGCTTCTGCATACAATATTCATCCCCAAAACAGAAGAGATCGATGCACATGCTTTTGCAGCACTTTTTCCTTGATGAAATTCATAACGAATGCAATGTCGAATAAATGCGGTATCGCTTGCCATCTTTCACCAACCGATGTGCAAGTGCATTTGACTCTTCGGCAAACTTCTGTGTCACATTTTGTACTCTGGACCAGCTACGGTCAGACGACGACAACGCGGGGAATGTTGGATATGTAAATTAGCGGTATAAGTCACAAAAAACTCTTTAAAACTTATTTGTATACCTTATACATTCCTCATTTAACAAATTGTCTTCAAGATGAAACCTCCTGTGTACGGTACAAAGCGACGTGCTAAAATGTAGTTGCACAAAAAACTAATCATATTCACAACTTGTTTAGCGAGAAGGATATTAAGTTAACATCAGTCAAAACATGTGTCATAAGTTTTTCCAATAATGGCCTGGTATATGCTTCTCCACATTTTGTACCTTAAGATCTGTCACGTTATGCATAAGAGTCCGTTCTTTTGTCAGAAATCGTTTCAGGTGGCCCCATATGCGCTCAATTTGCGATACATCCGGCGACAGAGATGGTAGTACTGGAATTGTTGTCAGGGACTGTTGAATAACGAGTGATATATGTGGTCTGGCAAAAATTTTCTGTAATGTAGCGTTTGATGTGGTGTGATGGAATGGTAAGGCGACTTGGAAAATGGCATCCACATACCTCCGGGCGATTGTCGTGAAAGATAGCACTTCATACCAGGTTTTCCAACAATGGACGCTATATGACGATCAGAGATACACGACGAAGCTCTTTCGTGAGCAACTTAATACACCAGAGTGAAACCCCGTTCGGTTCCAGACAGATGCCGATCGCGTCACTGAAGGTGATATTTCGCTATTCTCCCGCCTCTCAGATCGTTCGTTACAACACTTCCGAGGCATAACTAGCCATTTCTACGCCCGGGAAAACCATAACATATTGCTTCCTTACACTGATGAACAATTGAATTAGAGATACCTGTCTAGTAACGTGTAGCACCACCTTTCTCCCTGATGACGCCGGTGATTCGTCGCGGCATGGACTCGACAAGACACCGGAAGCGTTGGGAAGCCAAACGGATCCACGACCCCTGATCAAACTCCCACAGTTCACGAAAATTTGATGGAGGGGGGTCAGAGCCTAGAACATCTCTCTCGATGGCATCCCAGATGTACTCGATGGGATTGAGGTCAGGTGACCTAGCTGGCCAAGGAAGCGAGGTCACGTCGCTGGAGTGTTCATCCAACCATTCGGATACAATTAAGGAGCTGCATTGTCTTGTTGCAGGATGAGGTCCCCAGTGGGATGTTGAAGACGCACAAACGGGAGCAAATGGTCGTCCAGGATATCCAGGTAACGTTGACCTGTGAGGGACGATGTCACACATACCAGGTGTCCCATTTCAGTCGACGTAAACAGTCCCCAGACGAGAATGCCACCCCACCAGCTTGAAGAATACCCTGCTGGCAAGAAGGATCCTTCGCTTCATGTGATTTGCGCCGTACTCGCATCCTGCCATCCGCATGTACCAACGTGAATCTCGACTCATCAGTCCAGGCCACATTTTTCCACATGCCTAGGGTCCAGTGGCGATGTTCCCGCGCCCATGTTAATCTTTGCACCCTGTGTTGTGCGGTCAATAGCGGTACCCTCGTGGGACGATGGCTTCTGTACCCCATAGCGAGGAGATGGTTCTGGATGGTGTGGCTGCTTACACGTGCACCAGCGTTAAATTGCCGAGTGATTTCTTGCACTGTGGTCCGTCTATCCGCTGTTACAATGCGAGCTAGCCGACGTAGACACCGCTCATCCACACGCTGTTGTCCACGGCAGTTGGCCCTTGCAGGGATGGCTTTACCGGATTCGATGTACTCACGGTGCACCCGTGACACAGTGGCTCGTGAAAATCCCAGTGCCTGCACGACTTCCGAGATGGAGTGACCCATTTGTCGGGCCCCGATAATTTGCCAACGATCAAATGCGCTTACATCCTTCGTATACTGCGTCCGACTTTTACTGATTCCCATTGCATCACACTTTATATTGTCGGATCGCAGCATATGTCACGTCGTTTCCGTTTACAGAGCCGCCCACAGCGCTACATTTGCATAAAGCCAGCTGTCGCTAATTCAATTGCTCTTCAAATACCCTGGGTTCTTGACCTGATATACTTGTCAATAATGGTATCATGTATACATTATGTCTATTTATATGTGGAATGGGGTCGCGCTCGCACTTTATCATTTCGAAAATGTTTGTTGTTTTAACCCCAAAGGCCAATTTATGTTTTTTACATATATTATGTAATTGTTGATTTACCACCGGTTGGAAATCCAGAGATCCTACATAACATGGTTTTGGGTGGTCCAACCGTAATGTAGTGGTGTCAGCCCTATGTCTTGCCCTGATAAGGTTCTTTACTACATAATCGGGGTAATCGTAATATTGCGCAAGATCTTGAACGAAGTCTAGCTCTGTCTTTCGAAGTTTCTTAGAGGAGGTATGTGTGAATGCTCGATTCACATAAAATCGCAAACCTGCCAATTTATATCCAAATGGGTAATATGATTTAAAAGGTATAAGTACGGGATTAGCAGTTGGTTTCTTATATACAGAATAAGTCAATGATATACTTACAGAATCACGTGTAAGCAAAATATCCAGAAAGGGTAAAAAATTGTAGTTTTCAAGTTCCATTGTATAACTAATAGTTGGATAGTAGTCAGATGGTTGTTCTGAAAAACATTGCGACAGTTCGATGGGATGAGACCAAATAATTAGTACATCATCAACATAACGTATAAATAAGTCACGAAGAGATCTGCTATTAGGAATAATGTTACATTCAATACCTTGTAATATTGCTTCAGCCAATATAGCGGAAAGTGGCGATCCTATTGGTGTACCTACCAGTTGCTGATATGTTAGGTTATTGAAATTAAAGTAAGATCGCCTTGCGACCAATGTTAAAGTTTGTAAGATGGCTTCAATTTCTGGTTGGTGTAGAGCGGAGCATTTTGTCAGCACGCCTACTATGACATTATGGGCGTCCTCAATAGGTACGCTTGGATACAATGAGTTCACATCCAGTGAAGCCAATATGTAAGGCCTTTCAATTTTAAAGTTCCTAATGATATCTAAAGCTTGCCTCGAACTATGTACCACATATGGTGATTTATTAAAATATGGTTTTAAAAAGAAGCCAATGGCGACTCAAGATTTCGCGTAGGTTGTGTCTTCCAGATACTAAGGAGCGAATTGTTGTTCCCTGAGAGTGGTGTAGCCTGTTTATAACTTCACATCATTATGTTGTCAGGACAACGTGACGTAAACTTCTGTATATAAGTGCGTGTCTCTGAGGGTGCACACGGCATTATGGCTTGAGAATGAGCTCCAGTGGGAGCTTGCCTTTTTAACTTTTCTTTTATTTGTACTTTGTGACCTGACTGTATTAAACTTACTGCCAATGACTCAATTGTACATAGTGGGGATGTTTTTAATAGTGTGAGACAGTAGTTATTTTAAATGTGTATCGTTTTAAAGCACGAAAAGAAGGCATTTTTAACTTGACCGTTGGAACACGTAAATAGCGTTCCCCCGGCTGCCGCCATACCCACACACGCCCAGCAGACTAAGGATCACCGTGTATCTGGATTCATCAGTCCATAGGGCCCGTTTCCATTGATCTACGGTCAACGATAAATGCTCTTTACACCATGCTAAACAACGAGTAGCATTCTGAGTGGAGTTGAAAGGCTTATGAGCAGCCGCACGACCACGGTAATCGATGGAATGAAGTTCTCTGCAAATGGTACGTGTACGTACCGATGTTCCAGCATTTTTAGTCACCTGTACACTGAGGTCTTGTGCAGTACTCCTTCGATTAGCTGTAACGACTCTTCTGAGGCTTCGATGTTCTCTATCACTGATTTTCTTTGGTCTGCCGGTACGTTTTGTCGCTTCAGGCACGCCATGTGTCTTCTACTTATCCAGTACATCCAAAATAATTGACTTGGGTATGTTTAAACGCCTCTCTGTTTCTCTTATAGACAACGCACTGATATAACACCCAACAATGTTTTCTTTCTCAAAGTCAGTTCTCTCCAGCCGCGACATTTTCACTCAACCTTACAATGCGATATGATCGCGTCCAAAGCAGAGTTGAAAACGGGTCAAAAATGTCGGACCCGGACGTCCCATAACTGGACCCGATCCGGACCCGTAACTGACCCGGACAAATCTGCTTTGAACTATAAATTCGAAACTCAATTTATATATATATATAGACATAAACGTAATGATATATATATATATATATTTCCAAATAACTGCTTGATATTTAATAACTGAAATCCTTTTTAATAATGAAATTTGGTTACTTGCTAAATTTTAGTGCCACTGTTTTGCGTAATCCAGAAGTAATTGTGACGTATATTCACTCAACCTCACAGTACGATATGATCGCGGTCAGCTTCAGGCTTGTTTTTATACCGTTTGCCGCTGTACCGCGCATCTTAACTACGCAGCGGACCCGTTCATTTGCTTTTGAAGGAGTGACTTTTGTCAATATAGTGTATCTTCCTCTATACGTCGTTTGTAGACGATACCATTTTCCGTATGGATGTGGTGGCATGTTGATGGATATGGTAGCCCCCACCCCAGTTTTTTTTTTTGTACCTCAGTGTACTGAGAAAAGTAGGGAATTTAATTAATACCAAAGAAAAAAACGTGCTATCCCTCTCTTGGCTTCCGAAATAGCCTCGATTCGATGCGCCATGGATTCACCGAGGCGCTGATAGCATTCCGCAGGTATGTTCAGTCAAACGAATGTGATGACGTCCGTCAATAGCTGAATGTTTGGTTGATCTCGGTTTCGAATGGCTCTCTCAATCTCGTCCCACAGGTGTTGAATTGGGTTAATTTGGGGGGGGGGAGGGGGACTGCGGAAACCATTTTATGACTTTGAAGTCACTGTAGTGTTCCGGAAACAACTGCATGACGATCAGAGCCCCGTGACGTGGCACATTACCTTGTTATGATCTCGTTGCCAAAATTTATGAGAAAACTTGGATGTTTCGATATTGTGTTTAGAATGAAAAATGGTCGTAAGAGGTAAAAATCGCATGAGAAACAGAAAAGGAAAGTTGAAATAGCGATAAAGGGTATTTCAAAAAAAAAAAAAAAAAAAAAAAGGAAACGAGCTTTTAACTCTTCAACGGTTAACCACAGAAACACTTCACAATTAGAAAAATACTCAGTGACGTAATGTCTTACATGATAGTGGCACCCCTGTGCTGTATTTGCACAAAAAAATATTCCGCCTTCGCAGAAAAGAATGTTCAATCAAAAAGAGTTGCGCAATGTCCTAAGTAGACTAAAAAACAAACCCCGTTGTTCTGCTTGCAAAACTCGTGGAGATATTTGCGATAAAAATTATAAAAAAAAGTCATCGTCTGGAGCGATGATTTCCTGCACGAGTGAGAGAGAGCTCTTCCCTTATTCGCTTTGGGTGTTCTAGAGATATGCAGCGAAACAAGCTACCGTTCGCACGTAAATGGGCTCTCCAGATACATTTTTACAATTCGCGAATATCTCCGTGAATTTTGCAAGCAGAATGACGGGGCTTGTTTTTGACTTAGGGCTACGTCTAAATCCGCGGATAGTACGAGGCGACCTACGGCCGATCGCTTGTGACAAAAATAGGTCCCAATTGAAATCATTATAGCGTTAAAAATACGTGCCGCACACTTATCGTGTTAGCATATTCGTAAACTGCATGGAATCGGGTACTGCGCAATACATCGTGCGCGCGACGCTCCCTCGCTACCTATGCGCGGGGAAGATGATGCAATATTTCTGGGTGTGCGCCGCGTTTGACTCAGTCTATCTCCTCAGCCGCGAGCGCAATACGACTATGCGCGGTATCGTTTTAAAGCTCTCTACGAGATCTACTCAAGTCTACGTAGAACATTTCGCAGTAGTTTGAACCGAAAAACTGTTTTCTTGAGAACCGGTGAACACTTTTGACAATATCGCGGTTCATCTGGAAAACCCTGAGTGCAAAACGACTGTGCGTGGTATCGTTTTTAAGCTCTTGACGAGATCTATTCAAATATATAAGGAACATATTGGAGGGGTTTAAACTAAAATTTGCCTCTGATCATTTGTCCGAAAGGGGTCCGGGTTCCAATCCCGGTGAGGCATGGATGTTGTGTTTGTCTTACGTCACTGGCTCTCTCCCTTCCCGGGAACCAGTGACCCTAAATTAGGGACGGGCGACTGCTTATAGCCCATTTGAGTTGCTCGCGGTGGTCGTTAAACCTCCAATCAAATAAAAAAATTGAAAAATTGATTTCGAGAGACCGGGTTTACCTTTTCTACAGTGCCGCGGAATTCGCAGAATGAACGCAAGAAAAAGTGGAGAAAATCAAAACGAGAGGCACGAGCAAGTTATGAAGAATGTAAGAAGCCCAAGAAGACAGAGCACCACGTTGGGCAATTCGTGTATCGATCTGTTTTGTGTTCGCAGTGTATCCAGCATTATTTGTAAACAATTATGTAAGCTACTTTTCCTATCATAGACCTGTGTCGGCTACAATAAATTAAACGCTTTGAAACCATACTCGACTAGCTCATTTCAACTCTCCCATCTGCAAGTCGTAGTCCGACGTTCCAAACTGACGGCTCAATTAGAACTGGGCATACCTGCATTTTTCTGTGAAGGCTGTATAATTTTTAATTTTTATGCAAATGCCAACCACAGGGGTACAACTGCGATGTCGTAAATCTCTGTCATTTTGAGTATTATTCTAATAGAAAAATGTATCTGTGATCAATCATTGAAGAAATAAGCTTTGTTTTAATCTGTTTTGGAATACCCTGTATATGTGAGTCACAAGGGGAGAAATTTGCTATTTTCATGGAACACATTTGAAGAGAACAAAGAAATCCATTTACACGAAATAGTAAACATTTTCTCAGTAGTTTAAGTAGGTTGTCCTACTTTTTGCGATAAAGATGGTTTCAAATGTGTAGGATCGTATTTGCAGCTTTAGTCAGTAAACTGTATTACTCAAAAATTCATTATTACATGCAGTTAATGTGATAGAAAACACAGGAAATAAACATTTTATCTTGAAGCTGGTACCGTATCATCAAAATTTTGTGACATGCCAAACAGTGGAGTAATTTTTCTTTTTTTCAAATAATTTGGTTTTAAACAGAAAGCCGAACGTGACGTTTTCCGGTAGTACGATATACCGGACATAAATGTAATTTAAATTAGTTAAAATATAAAATTTTGAGACTTAATTTAACAAAATTAGTATGAAGCCACGGATAAGCGTAACTACTACAAAATAGTAGTTATACTTATCGGTGGCTCCATACTAATTACAAATATGCCATGAGGACATATTTTTTTGTTCTCCTAAAAAAAGAAACTCAAGCAAAATGTTAGCGTACATGTATTTTCCGCGGGTTTTCTGACAATGATAATGAGTTCGAAAACTTTCCAAAGAGTAGTGAATGAAGAAAAATAGATTTACTCCCAGGATGACACAGGCTTTTCAGCACGCTGAAGGAAAAGGGGATTAACGTCCAGCTGCTGCAATACTCTGTGGTTTCTACGGAAGTTTCATGAAGCAGAGATTAAAGCCGATTGGTTAAACCACCATGGAAAAAATCCATAAATCCCAATTAAAATGAAGAAGCATGTGCTCAGATACCTTCATCAAAGTTTGGTCAATCCAGGAGCACGCAACAATCAAGCAGGTGATTTTACCATCCGGGTCAATGCGGAAAGACTAGGATTGAAATAAAAATGAGATAAAGATTATTTAGAAACTAGCCTGCAGCCTGTCCTAGGACGCCTGCTTTTAAGCTTTAAATAAATACACGGTCGAGTCACATTCTTGTGACCACCAGCTAATATCCAGAGTAACCACCTTCTGCAGCGCGGACAACAGCTAGACGGGCTGGGAGTGATTCAATAAGGTGCTGGAAGGTGTTCACAGGTATGTGGAGCCATGCTGATTGCAGTGCATCTGACAGCTGCTGGAGGGTAAGTGGTGGAGGATCCGTAGAGCGAACAACACGATCGAGGTAGTCCTACAGATGCCCAATTGGGTTTAATTCTGGGGAATTAGAGGGCCAGGGAAGTACTTGGAAGTCTTCGCCGTGCTCTTCAAACCACTCTCGGATATTTTTAGCTGTGTGACACGCCGCATTTTCCTTCTGGAAGATCCCATACACCCCAGGGAAGACAATCAGCATGTATGGGTGTACGTGGTCTACAAGGATGGATTCCTAACGAATTCGGTCCATATTGCCTTCCACAGGTATGAGTGGACCCAGAGAATGCCACGAAAACATTCCTCAGACCATAACGCTGCTCCCACCAGCTTGTGTTCTGCCAGCAATGGTTGAAGAGTGTTTGTTCTCCGATGTTTCTCGCCTTATACGCCAACGTCTATCCGTTCAATGGTTAAAGGAAGGGTGATTCATCGGAGAAGGCAATCCTTTGCCAATCAGCTAGGTCTAAATTCCGATACTGCCGTGCAAATGTAAGCCTTTTCTGCCGATGCACCTTCGTTAGCATAGGTGCAATGACCATTCGTCTGCATCGGAGCTCTACACGCAGCAGGGCTTGCTGAACTGTCGTTTTAGACACACTTCCGGTAGCCCCCTAGTTCATTCGGTCAGTGAGTTGCTTAAACAAACGCTGTATCGGCTCTCACGCACCGTCCAAGCCGACGTTCACCTCTCACATCATTGGCACGGCCGCCCCGGTGGCGCAGTGGTCTAAGCGATGGCCTCTGATCATTCGTCCGAAAGGGGTCCGGGTTCGAATACCGGTGAGGCATGGATGTTGTGTTTGTCTTACGGCCCTGGCTCTCTCCCTTCCCTGGAACCAGTGGCCCTAAATTAGGGACGGGCGGCTGCTTATAGCCCATTGAGTTGCTCACGGTGGTCGTTAAACCTTCAATAAAAAAAAAATCAATGGCACGTGGTGCTCCGCAGTTTCCACGTCGCTTATTCGCAGTGGTACCATTTCTCCAATCACGATACACTTTAACCACAGCAGCACACGAACAATTAACAAACTGCGCTATTTCAGAAATACTGCCACCCTTGGCCAGAAAGCCGATAAATAATCTTCCCTGTTTGCAAATCTGATAAATCGCTCCTTTTATCCATGACAGCAACGAGTGATATGTTTTCAGATTGCCTACAGCACACCTTATATACCCTACAAGCCAGCTCACGACACATGCCTGCTTTCATTGGCTACGGACTATTGAAGTCAAAATCAGGAGAGAGTCACAGTAATGTGACTGGAATGTGTATATACTAACTTAGCACCAACACACTGCGTGTTCGTGTGACCCCACCATTGTATGCATTTCTTTTATGAATTTGCAATGAGGTTTAATAATTAATAAAGAATGGATGAATATTAAAAATACCCTTTGCCAAAACAGAAAAAGCACCCAGAAGGAGTCATCCAATCGAGATAAAAATTGATATATGCCGTATATGTATAGGAAAGGAAATGATTGCAATTCCAGAACAATTGGGCCATTTGTTCGGATAAAGCGTCTACACGAGTGAAACAAGTCAGTAGGTCGTAGTGCCACTTCTTTCTCGAATACAAGCGGTTGCCCGGCGTGACATAGTCTAATAGTGATCACGGATACTGTCCTGAGGAATAACATGCTAGATGGTGTCCATAAAGCGGCTTAGTTCGCCGGCATTCCGAGATGAGCGTAGGTGGCGTCCAATTTTGTCCCAAAACATGTTCAATCGGTGAGAGGGCGGTTGATCGGGCTGCCCATGGAAGGGTGTCAACATTACGGAGGCAGGTCTAAGAGAGTCGTGCCATATGTGGCTGGGCATTATCCTGTTGAAAAATTGCTCGCTGTTGCTGCGACAGGAATGACGACACAACAGGTCGTAGAACGTAGTCGACGTGCCGTTGAGCTGTGATGATGGTACGCAGGACTACAAAGAGAGTCTGGCTATCGTTCGAAATGGTTTCCAGACAGTCACTCTCGGGGTACTATCCGTGTGCGGTTCCACGCTAAAGACAGGATCCCTACGCTGACCGGCTCGTCTTCAGGCACGTATGCGCTGGTTATTGGCGCTAAGTGCAAACCGTGACTCGTCACCGAAGACCACAGGACGCAACTGGACACTATCACACGCTGATTCTGCCCGAAACCACTGCAACCGGTGCCGTCGATGCTCCCTCGTCAGTAGTAGGCGGCGGAGGCCTCCTCGAATACAGTTTCCGTGCCGCAAATAATATGGCCACTTTCGTCCGTACCTGTAGACGACGCAACATAGCCACACGGATAGTTAAGAGAGATGAATTTGGTTCTGTTCGCGCGGCAGTCGATCGATCCTCGCGTTGTCTCGTTGCCCTCGGCCGTCCACTGCCCGCGTGACATTTGGATGTGCCGTCCTCGACACATTGTGCCAACATCGTCCAATTGCCGCGTCGCTCCGACCCAAATGGCTGGCGATACGGCGACTTAACCGGCTCCTCTGAGTCCAATTATACGTGCTTGTTCAACTGCTCGTATTATACACTGCCGGACAATTGCTAAGGACGGATGACAATAGCAACGATAGTAACCATAAAATGGAAAGCAGGAAAATGTGGAAATTAGCATAAGTGCGGGATACAGTAAGACGTGTTGTGCGTATGCAAATTTTGGATTGCCGAACTTGTTCGTGACGTCATAGCGCTGATAAGAGATATAAAGGATTTGACGCGTATTGACCGTTGTTGTTCAAACGCAAAGTTGAAAGGGAAATAATCAATTGACGAACTTGCAATTTTCAGTATGTCTTCCCGACATCACCTAGATGATTTTACGCGTGGCCGTATTATTGGCAAGATTGAAGAAGGGCGAAAAATAACAGATGTTGCCAGGGAGTTCGAGGTCAGCCACAGTGTTTCAAGGCTTTGGAAATCATTTCAAACAAATGGAGAGTGTAGCAAACGTCACGGGGGAGGTCGTGTTCGCAGTACAACACCTGCAGAAGATCGGTACATAGTGCTATCAACAAAAAGACACCGGCGCAGCACAGCTAGTGAGGTAGCAAATCAGTTTATGGCTGCTTATCAAATCAGTTTATGGCAGTTTCAGCCGATCTCCCGAAAAACTGTCGCCAGACGTTTGCATGAAGGAGGACTATACGCCCGCCGTCCTGTTGTGTGAATCCCATTGTCCAGACGTCACTGTACCGCCCGTTTGCAATGGTGCCATCAACATCGCAATTGGACTGATAACGACTGGTCTGCTGTCCTCTTCTCAGATGAAAGTAGATACAGCCTATCGTCAGATTGTCGACGACAACTGATCTGGCGTGATAGTGGTACTGAATATTGTCCAGCAAACATACAGGAAAGGGACCGATATCCGACATGTAGTGTCATGGTATGGGCTGGCGTCATGATCAATGGCCGTACGTCCCTCTATGTGCTTCCAACTGGGACTATGACTGGCCAACGATACATTAATGATGTTCTGCTACCTCATATTTGCATGTTCCGTGGTGCTGTCGGTGATAGATTCATTTTCATCGACGACAACGCAACATGTCATCGAACAGTCGCTGTCCAGGAGTGTCTTGAGAGCGAGGATATTCAACCCCTCGTATGGCCAGCACGTTCTTCAGATCTGAATCCCATTGAAAATGTGTGGGATGCTTTGGGGAGGAGTCTTGCTGGTCGCCAATGCCCTCCAACAAACAAGGACACCCTCATCCGTGCACTGACAGAGGAATGGGATAAATTACCCCAACAGCTGCTTGATAATGTTGTGCAAAGCATGACACGACGTGTGGAATCTTGCATCGCCCTCCATGGTGACCATATCCCGTATTGACATCTTACGCCGGAACGCCTGCGGACGGTTATTGCATTTTTTTCACGTTTACGTATTCTGCACAAAATGGCCTGTTTGTCCCTTGAACACGTTCCAAAGCCTTCTGAATTTCAGAGCACAATAAATTGTCTTTCTTGTAATGTCATGGCATTCTGACATTATTTTATTTCACTTGGCACCCAACCATACTTACTTTTTTATGCGCTATATAGCCGTTTATGATCCGTCCTTAGCAATTGTCCAGCAGTGCACAATCTAACGTCGAGGCATCATCACATTCCGTGGTGGTTAATGCAACCGCAATCCGCTATCCCAATCGTTCTTGCGTGCGAGCTTTGCTCTTGATAATATCCTCCTTCGATGCGCGGTTTTCCTGCGCTGTGGCGGTCCATTATTTCGTCATTTGTAGTTATTGATTAATCATGTACGTGTTCAACCCTGAGAGACTGGCATGATAAAACGAGCGACCTTCTCGGGGTGATTAGATTTTTATGTCAAAGAGTGTATTTTATTATTAATAAAAAAATTAAGCAAATTATGCATTTTAAAGGAAATTAACTTATAAATAAATAAATACATCGCTCTTAACAACGTTCTAGAAACACACAGCAACCGAAAAATTGTTTTTCAGCTGCCGCTGTGGAATTGAACCAACAGAACTCTCGATATCTAACCGAGCGAGTTACATATACGCCACGGTGGCCAACAATCTACGGTGCTATGTGTATTTTTAAGTCAGCTTCTGACATCATAAATCCGTAAGATGGGCTCAGCTACTGAGACGTCTCCATCTGGTGGGCATTAACGGCACAGGCTATATATATATATTATAGCAGTTAAGTCCAAAGGGCGAGATCCAAGTTGAAAATACTCCAAATACGTGGCGACAGTAACGTGGTTAAGAGCGATGTATTTATTAGAATTTTATATGTATCTATTATAGAACGTGGTTAAGAGCGATGTATTTATGTATTTATAGAACGTGGTTAAGAGTGATGTATTTATTTATTTACTGTCGCCACGTATTTGGAGTATTTTCAACTTGGATCTCGCCCTTTGGATTTAACTGCTATAATATATATATATATATATATAGCCTGTGCCGTTAATGCCCACGAGATGGAGACGTCTCAGTAGCTGAGCCCATCTTACGGATTTATGATGTCAGAAGCTGACTTAAAAATACACATAGCACCGTGGATTGTTGGCCACCGTGGCGTATATGCAACGCGCTCGGCTAGATATCGAGAGTTCTGTTGGTTCAGTTCCACAGCGGCGGCTGAAAAACAATTTTTCGGTTGCTGTGTGTTTCTAGAACGTGGCTAAGAGCGATGTATTTATTTATTTACTGTCGCCACGTATTTGGAGTATTTTCAACTTGGAAATTAACTTTTCAAAGATAATTAATGCTATGAAAGTATAACAAAATAGCTGTATTGATGTTCTTACAAAAGGGACTAGTAAATTGGCATTCAACTAGTCTTTTTCAAATATGAAGAGACTAAAGAGGAAAAATCATTCGTCCGAGGAAGAATGACTTTCAAATGTGAAATACTAACCAGGAGAAATCATTCGCCTGAGAAGAAAAATTCAATTCGAAAAGGAAATTGTCAGCATTTATGAGGAGCAAACCACTGCTACTGTTTCGAGAGATCTTCGCGTTCAGTAAAAATTCATGAGAAATCGCTGAGCTTCGGAGCAATATACTTCACTGGAGTTTGACATCAGCTAATGATTTTTTTCCTTCGTCTATCGAATAAGGTTCTCAATTCCTATGCTCATTGCGCCCATGTTCTTCTGTGACTTGGAACTGGCATTGATTGTTAACCGATTCGTCGTCGCGAGCATCGGACAACTGAACCGTGTGATTTGAGCGGCGAGGAAGTCAATTACGTATGTGGAAATCTAAGAAAGGAACTGTGAATTTACAAAAATACGAGGCGTATCTGTCTTAACACTCGTTCTCCATCAGTGCTGACAGTTTGGGACGTTTATGTATGATCGTTCGAGATGCACCCAGTGATTAGAAAGTAAATTTCTGGGTTTATAGCAATCTACGTGCAGAAATGAAGTGCAACTGTACAGCACAATTTGATGGGATACACACAGAAGATTTCCGACCAACCGTGCAAATGAATGTTCCAATTTTCAACACTAGGTGCGTCTTCCTTCCTTTGCGTCTCTTTTTTTGTGTTCTCTGATTCTGGTTCCGAAGGAGCGTTTTAGGAAGACCATCTACAGCTCTATCCAGAAAAGCGTGTTCAAGTCTGCGGTTGCTATATGGGAAGGTATTAAAAAACCAGCCTCCTATCCTAACCCCGAAACAACAGCATTCCAGGAAGCTCTGAATGCTGCCCCGGTGGCGCAGTGGTCTAAGCGATGGCCTCGGATCATTCGTCCGAAAGGGGTCCGGGTTCGAATCCCGCTGAGGCATGGATGTTGTGTTTGTCTTACGGCACTAGCTCTCTCCCTTTCCTGGAACCAGTGACCCTAAATTAGGGACGGGCGACTGCTTATAGCCCATTGAATGGCTCATGGTAGTCGTTAAACCGTCAGTAAAAAAAAAAAAAAAGCTCTGGAAATGGGCGTTATTAATGTGACGTCAGAATTGGATTTCTGCCGACCAACATGGCTGCTTATTTAATGTTGTCGCAATTTGATTATGCCGTAGTGTTGGCTAAGTTTTGCAATCTTAACGTCATGGAGTCTACCAACGAATTAATAAAGCTGCAGGGCGAAGAAGAAGAAATTAATTTCTTAGAAGAACAAATCAAGGTTTTTGTTTTTTGTTTTTTTTGTTTTATTGGAGGTTTAACGACCACCGTGAGCAACTCAATGGGCTATAAGCAGTCGCCCGTCCCTAATTTAGGGTCACTGGTTCCAGGGAAGGGAGAGAGCCAGTGCCGTAAGACAAACACAACATCCATGCCTGACCGGGATTCGAACCCGGACCCCTTTCGGACGAATGATCAGAGGCCATCGCTTAGACCACTGCGCCACCGGGGCGGGGCGGCAAATCAAGGTTGCAAAAATATAGCAAGGCGATTTTGTGTTCAATGTTTACTTCGCATGACAACATGGCCATTGGTCATCACGAAGTTTTTAATGGAGCATTTCTCGTGCATGGTATATTAATTTTTCATGTCAGACATTGGCGAAATATCTGAAGCATAAACTTGGAAACCTTTTTTTGTAAAACAAAACATTTAGAAGCCCAGACAAATACGTAATATGGAAACAAACTAGGGTTCGCACGCTAGGCCGTCTGCTTAAAAATTAAATAAATGCGTAACATTAAATTAAAGAAAAAATATACACTGCTGGCCACCCAAAATACAGCACCAAGAAGGAAGCATCCGATTGGCCTGAAATTGGCAGCATGCGTCGCCCGCGAGAGGACATGCGAACGATTAGCATTGTAGGGCATATGCAAATAATGTGCGCCCGGCATGCCACCGAGAAGCACTATAAGAAGGTTGCACAGAAGGCGGGGTGTAAGTAGTGG
This sequence comes from Macrothele yani, assembly GCA_039090855.1. Classification (NCBI taxonomy): domain Eukaryota; kingdom Metazoa; phylum Arthropoda; class Arachnida; order Araneae; family Macrothelidae; genus Macrothele; species Macrothele yani. The sequence continues at coordinate 77,042,471 of CM077016.1, forward strand.
AAGTGTGTTGTGCTGCCGGACCTGTGCGTGGGAAGCTTCCTGATGCCTAGTCTCAGAATACGGCAGTCATTCCAGCACGTTTCGGAGTTCGACAGAGGACGAATAGGGGCTTATCGCGACAGCGGTTTATCTTACCGAGACATCGGCGCCCGTGTGGGACGACATCCATCCACAGTGAGGCGAATATGGATTCTGTGGGTGCAGGAGGAACGGACGGACCGACGTGAGCGATTGCCTCAGCCGCGGCACACCACCGAACGCGATGACCGGCATGTTGTGCCGCGGGCATTGACATCTCGCATCACCACATCACGAACGTTAGCGCAGAAATTAGGGTGTGTTGCGCAACAACCTGTGTCAGCACGTACCGTTCGACGTCGTCTGCAGGAGCGGGGACTTGTCGCACGGCGCCCATTGCTCCGATTACCATTGACGTTGCACCACCGGCGAGTGCGGCGGCAGTGGGCCGTTGAACGCCGCACCTGGTCTACGGAATGGCACGATATTGTCTTCTCCGACGAATACCGTTTCTGCCTGCAACACCACGATGGTCGAATCTCCGTGTGGCGGCACCACGGCGAGAGACTGCATGACGCCTGCTTTATACATTGCCATATTGGTCCGTCGCCTGGCATTATGGTTTGGGGTGAATTGGATATGACACCCGCACCCCTCTGGTACGCATCGCCGGTACACTCAACAGCCACCGCTACATCTCCGACGTTTTGGAGCCAGTAGTCCTCCCTTACCTGCATGACCTGCCAGCGGCCACGTTTCAACAGGAAAATGTGCGCCCGCACTTGGCACGCATCGTGCAACAATTATTCAGGGCCCACCAGGTATCACTGCTGCCGTGGCCTGCCTGTTCTCCTGATATGTCGCCTATCGAACACGTCTGGTCGCTGATCGACAACCGAGAGGCCCGGCAAGCAGCACCCGCGGCTGCGCCTGATTAACTATGGCAACGTGTGGAAGCATCCTGGACCGACACACCCGAAGCCCACATCCAAAGCCTCTTTCGTTTGATGCTGCGGCGTGTAGCGGCCGTTATTGCTAGCCATGGGGGCCACAGGAACTATTGATGTCTGCGTGTTCCGCAAGTCGCACGGGCCTGTAAGCTCAATCGTTTCATCTTTGTATCTGTTGTTATGTGTCCAGTAAATCCGGCTTTGCTATCTCGTGTCCTTCTTGGTGTTGCATTTTGGGTGGCCGGCAGTGTAGATATGTTTGTTTCGTTCTGTGAAATAAAAACGTAGAACTTAATTCCTAATTTACTGTTCCAAATATGCCATGAGGTTTCTTTTACCTTTAAAAAAAAAAAAAATTAAGGGAGTGCTACGAGGTTTCAACTGCCTTTGATGCGTGGTGTCATAATATCCAACATCTTTTTCGTTAAAGTGGGCAGAACATATTGTAGAACGAACATTGGAATGGAAATCATCGCGTTTCATTTTGCACAGCCATTGCTTTAACAATTTCGTGTTTTACAGAGGAAAATTATGGAAAGTTATTCCTTCCTGTATACAATTTAGGTGGCAGGATTTATAAGCACAACCATACGATGAGCAAAAGTTAGACATGTTGTTAATAAATTTATAAAAATCGCGATTTTCTTGAATTCCCGTAACGTAACTCCATGTTAAGTCATGGGAAATCGCATGTAAACAAATTATTGCTGGTTCGCGGCCACGGGAAATCTTTTCTATGATGCAATGCGAGGTGAATAATGTCCATTACCACCAGCCTTAAAGCCTGCAACGACAGCGCCACTCTGGAGTTGCCAAGAATTTGGATCCAGTGCGTAAATGAATTTCCCTTCCAAAGCGATACGTGCCAAATTGGCACATCTCGTGACTTCACATCCGGAACACGCTGCGAAGAATTTGGACCCAGGGCTTCAATGATTTTCCCCTCCAAAGCGCCACATGCGAAAAATTAGCACATCTCGAACTTTACATCTGGAACACGCTGCCAAGAATTTGGATCCAGTGTTTAAATGATTTTCCCCTCCAAAGCGCCACGTGCCAAATTAGCACATCTCGTGACTTTACATCCGGAACACGCTGCCAAGAATTTGGATCCAGTATTTAAATGATTTTCCCCTCCAAAGCGCCACGTGCCAAATTAGCACATCTCGTGACTTCACATCCGGAACACGCTGCCAAGAATTTGGATCCAGTGTCTAAATGATTTTCCCCTCCAAAGCACCACGTGCCAAATTAGCACATCTCGTGACTTCACATCCGGAACACGCTGCCAAGAATTTGGATCCAGTGTCTAAATGATTTTCCCCTCCAAAGCACCACGTGCCAAATTAGCACATCTCGTGACTTCACATCCAGAACGCGATGAACTGCGTATTTAATCATTCTTGAAGAGTTTCGTGTAACCATTCTGATAGTTAAAATTGTAATAGCTCTAGTATTTCAGTTTGTTTTACGATATTAGTCTTGAAAAAGCCATTCTTTGATGACCGAAAGTTTGGCAAATTGTAATTTTGATTTCTTACGCGGATAAAACGGATTATCACTTCAGTCTTCAATTCTATGAAGTAGATTGTCCAGCCGTAAGGTTATACGAAGTCTGTCACGATTTCCTTTAAAACAAAATAAAGGTAAAGAACTTAGCAAAACGATTTTGCAGTCGGAGAGTTTGAAACAACATTTGCTTTTTAAAAGCCTGTTACGAAATAGTACATCTGCTGAAACATGACTGAAATAAACACTGTCGAAAACAATGACGCGGTGTTACGGGAAGACATTCTTTGGCCGTTCTTAATTGTTGTTTTCTCTGTGGCCGTTCGTTATCGTAGTATACCATGAAAGTTTTCGCTCTTTGGCCGACTGATGTCCTTGCGCGCCAATAAAGGCCAATCAATTAATCAACCAACCTTCTTCCCAAATCAATATCGGAAAAAAGTCTTGCAGAACGTCAAAATTATATACTAAAACTGTGCTGAGATTTGTGAGGAAATAAAAGCCTAATCACAGTGATCATGAATGGATTACGGGATTATACCGTACAATACAAATTTTGAAGATGAAAATCCGTTTTTTGGTGTAAATATGGCAAGGCTGGTAAGTCAGATGATATCCGAAAACTTGAAAATTTTGTCGTCCTGCAGCGGAAACCGAATCCGCGTCTCATAGATAGCGCCCGGGTGTACTAACCACTACACCACACAGAACGACCAAGTCTCAAGTTTCCGATTAATCTGAATATAACCATCACAGGATTCGCAAGTCGAAGCAACCGACTTTCATGTTTTAGCGAATCTGGAGGTTAAGAATCCTATCCCGTGATTGGCCGGAGGAGCAGATAAACCATGAATGGAATACGGGATTACACCATACAATACATGACAATCCGTTTTTTGGTGTAATCTCGTATTCGATTCATGATTTGTTTGCTCCTCCGGGCAATCACGGGATAGGATTCTTAACCTCCAGATTCGCTAAAACATGAAAGCCGGTTGCTTCGACTAGCGAATCCTTTGATGGTTATATTCAGATTAATCGGAAACTCGAGACTTGGTCGTTCTGGGTGGTGTAGTGCTTAGTACACCCGGGCGCTATCTAGGAGACTCGGGTTCGGTTCCCTCTGCAGGACGACGAAATTTGCAAGTTTTCGGATATCATCTGACTTACCATCCTTGTCATATTTACACCAAAAAACGGATTGCCATCTTCAAAATTTGTAACCACAGTGATTTGAAGTTTTATACGATTGAATTTGCAACAGGTGCTCAAGAAGGAAGGAGAAACAAAGTATTGAAGCATCTCACAAATTTTATTGATGAAAGAAGAATTGGGTTGTTGATGAACTGATGAGAGCAATTACAGCAGCTAGATTTTTTTTTTTTTTGTGTTTTAAGGACCCCATGAAAATATGCTTGAGGAGTTGTTGTCCAAGCCTAATTTACAACTATTGGTTCCATGGAAGAGCGGAAATCAGTGCTGGAAGGGCACACACAGAAGTGAGAAGCCAGTGCTCTATGCCACTTGACAGCAGCATTTATATTAGCATACTGCTGTAAGATTATTTGATGTGAATAAATGAATGAACCGATTTTTACTTTTGTTATATCGATATCTTCTACATCGATTAACATTTTGAATTATGGCATTAATTACGCAAGTGGAGTGCCCGAGAGGTCGAGCGGTCTGAGGCGTTGGCTCTCACGCTTCTCTGGACCCCAAATTAGATACCGGCGGCTGGTTGTAGTCGTTTAAAACTTAGAAACAGCAGCATTTGAAAGTTAGGCAAGCAGTTAATCTTCGGATAAGCAATCAAGAAGGTGCCACCTCATCCGTGAAAAATACGATATATGATCAAAACAGTGGCGTTTCTTGGGTCCGACACCTAAGTTACCCCCGCACACACACAGTACTGTTTTTTTTTAAAATTGCGAAGTTTAATTTTTAATGTTTAAGTTATAGAGGTAACTTAATTTAGGTGCATGCTATTGCTGACACGATACCAAATAAATATGAGGATTCGGATTTGAATACTTTATTTGTGCATGAACTCCTTTCTTCTTTCCTTTTGTGTGAACTTGAGTGTTCCGCCCCGGTGGCGCAGTGGTCTTAGCGATGGCCTTTGATCATTCGTCCGAACGGGGTCCGGGTTCGAATCCCGGTGAGGCATGGATGTTGTGTTTGTCTTACGGCACTGGGTCTCTCCCTTCCCTGGAACCAGTGACCCTAAATTAGGGACGGGCGACTGTTTATAGCCCATTGAGTTGCTCACGGTGGTCGTTAAACCTCCAATAAAAAAAAACTTGAGTGTTACGTTTACACAAAAATGTTTCTTCCGAGTACTTTTTGATATTTAAAAATAATGTTTTTCTCTATTAAGGAACCAGCCAAGTTACTCGAATGTGCATGTCCTTGTGTAGCTTTAAGACATATCTTGATTCTTTTTAATGCAGAAAAAACTTCTTTCGGCAGTTGTTGATGGAAACTTTAATATTAGGTCTGCTAATTTGTACACCTCACTAAACACTACGTCCTATTTATTCAACTTTATGTAACAAGTAATGTCTCTTACTGATTTGTTTTTGTATTCATCAAGGGAATAAATCATCTTCAGTTCATTTTTAGTCGAGCTGTATCAAAATTTGAAGCATAGAGTTCTTTAAGTTCTGACAGTAGATGTTCAGGGAAGCTTTCACAAAATTTATCAACACAGTTCGAATCCAACAAAGCCACGAATTTAAGATATAATATCACTGATTAATTGACACTTCACACAAACTGAAACAACTCTCGCGAAACACGTGCTGTTACAGAGGAAAGCATGCGAGTGACTGAGGTAGTCAAAGTCTCCTCTTTTCTGAGCGAACCGTTGCGCGAAGCAATGGTACATTCCCGTCCAACTCATTCATATTGTCATGGAAACGCTAGCAGGCAATAGTATCGAAGGCCATCGTATCAGAACAACGAATACTCTGGGAGAGCTGCTTGCGTTATGCCGTTGGTGTTCTTTCGCGAGACTGAGTCAAGAAAGCGAATTCCCATGTGTGTGTTTTTCGCAGCGAAAGCATCGACCTATCTTAATACCGTTGATAATTGACTTTTATTTGCGCATTCTCCAGGCTTCGCAGCTAGCCTCGAATATACGCCACTGGATCAAAAGCATCCGGACACGCCTTTTGAATAGTAGATTTGCCCATATGCGTCATAGCCATGGCCCATACAGGTATAAAAAAGCGCACGTGGCTTGACACACATCATGGACAAGTACGAACATTATAATGGGCCATACCGTAGAGCTCAATGACCTCCAACATGTCACGGGTATAGGATTCCATGTTAGTAACAAGTCAGTTCGGGACATTTCTGCCATTCTACAGCTGCCCCATTAAACTGTAAGGGATGTTAGTGTGTAGTGAAAGCGCCTAGGAGCTACAAAAACACAATCGCGACCTATTGGGCTACTGAAAATGGCGGAGTCGAGTGCAGAAGCTTGTGGGGCGAGAAAATTGCCTATCCTAGGTTGTAATACAACCATCCAGTTCCAAAATGAATCTGCAAGCAACACCAGTACTCTATCGGTTCGTCGACAATGGGTTTCCATGGCAGAGCAGCCGCACACAAGCTTAACATCAGAAAGATCAGTGCCAAATCTCGATTGTAGGGGTGTAAAGCTCGGCGCTAGTGGACTCCGGAGCAGTGAAAACCCCTGCTCTGGAGTGATTAATAATGCTTCTCCATCTGGCATTCCGATGGACGCGTCTGGATGTGGATGATGCCAAGTAAACGCCACCCGCCCGACTGTGCTGTGCCAACTGTAAAGTTTGGTGGAGGAAGGTTCATGCTCTGGGAGCTACTTTTCATGTCTTGGACAAAGACCCTTAGCTGAAGTGCCCGGGAATCTTAACGCTGCGGCATATAATGTTATTCCCGACAATTCTGCATTCCCTACATTATGGCAATAACTCGGTGGAGCCCATTTCCAATAACACAATGCCCACGTCCACAAAGCATGGTCTGTACAGCCCCGATCTCAACCCCATGGAATACTTTTGCGTTGAATTCGAACACCGACTGCAAGTCATAGTGAACCGCTCGACATCGGTGATTGAGGGAAATTTCAGCTGCAACGTACCAAAATCTAGTGGAAGGCCTTCGTGATAGGTGTTCAGATATTTTTGATCAGACAGCGCATCTGTCACGGATATCGTCCCCGAACTGGAATTACGATGCTTTTACCGATTAACCGGACCCATTTCGGTCCTAAATTAGGGAGAACAGCTCGCAGCGTTCTGGGCAGCGAGAATAAATCAGAAACGGTCGGTTAAGACTACTTTACTGTGACATAGGCAAGAGACCGCAGTATGAGAAAATACCTTTTGCTTGTAGATGTAAGAATGTCCCCCTCTGTGTAAATCCAGACCGCTGAAGGACACTTCGCATCGGATTGATTCGAAAATAGGCACACCGGAAGAGGTCTGAAGAAAACGTGTTTTCTCAAATACAGGTGTCTTTCCTAAGACACCGCTAAGTAATTCTAACTTATTGTTTTTTATTTATGCTAGCGCTCCAGAACACCGTGAGTTGTTCTTCTGGCTTTAGCACGGAAGTGAGTCCTTTTCTTCGGTGAGATGAGATGAAAGCATGTTAACTTCTGAGTGGTGTAAGGGTCTTTGAGAGATATCTTTCACTGTTAAGGAAGTATCTTGTTACTTGTTTAGCTGTAGATTGAATGCTGTGCTTACCTAACTTGCGTAATTAATGTCATGGGTTCATAACGTTAATTAATATGAAACTGTTAAAACATATCAGAACAACACTATGTTCTAAATCTGTTTCTGTACGAAACGGTTTTATTGTTTGAAGTTATTGAACCGTGCATTTGTGAAACGCAAATTTGCGGATGGCGGTATTGCAATCCACATCCTTCTGCTCCGGAGCCGAGTGCTTTCCAAATTAAGCAACGCCGGCAAGGGCTTATCATTGCTACTTGCCATCTTGGCATGCGCGCCATCTTTCTAGTACGTCATATATACACACCCCCTTTCTTTGAGAAACGGCTGGGACGGAATCGCAGGTTACCGGGTCAGACGGTAAACCATGCTTGAAGGAACTCACTGTAGAAGGGGTAATTCTGATTAATTCCAGACGATGTGGGGAGGAAGTATCGCACATTTTTCGAAGCGTTGAAGAAGGAATCTAATTCATTCCAGACGATGCGTGGAAAAAGCATCACACATTTTTGAAGCGTTGAAAAATGAATTCTCATTCATTCCAGACGATGTGTGGAAGAATCATTGCGCATTTTTGAAGCGTTGAAAAAGGAATTCTCATTAATTCCAGACGATGTGTGGAAGAAGTATCACACGTTTTTGAAGCGTTGAAAAAGGAATTTTGTTCATTCCAGACGATGTGTGGAAGAAGCATCACATGTTTCTGAAGCGTTGAAGAACGAATTCTCATTCATTCCAGAAGATGTGTGGAAGAATCATCGCACATTTTTGAAGCTTCGAAGAAGGAATTCTCATTCATTCCAGACGATGTGTGGAAGAAGCATCACACATTTTTCAAAGCGTTGAAGAAGGAATCTCATTCATTCCGTACGATGTGTGGAAAAAGCATCACCCATTTTTGAAGCGTTGAAAAAGGAATTCTCATTAATTTCAGACGATGTGTGGAAAAAGCATCACACATTTTTGAAGCATTGAAGGAATTCTCATTAATTCCAGACGATGTTGGAAGAATCATCGCACATTTTTGAGGCGACGAAGAAGGAATTCTCATTCATTCCATACGATGCGTGGAAAAAGCATCACCCGTTTTTGAAGCGTTGAAAAAGGAATTCTCACTAATTTCAGACGATGTGTGGAAAAAGCATCACACATTTTTGAAGCATTGAAATAATTTTCATTAATTCCAGACGATGTGTGGAAGAAGCATTACACATTTGTGAAGCGTCGAAGAAGGAATTCTCGTAAATATCTTATATGAACCCACAATTTGTGTTTCCGGGTGATATAGTGATTATTCACACTGAAAATTCTATAGTTAAAAATAAATATCCTCACTCATGGACCTAAATAACCTTACGTACCTTATAATCCATAGTGATATGAAGCACATCGTTGGTGTGTTGGTGTCATTGTTGGTGTCGCCGGCAAGAACTGTTTATTGGATTTTAATGGTGAAATGTTTTTAAGTTTTAACTGGTTGTTCAACAACTGCATGTGAACATCGATGGAATAAGAAATGTTACCGGCATGTGCATAATATGTTCTTGGCATTTAGAGTGTTGGAAGCAATGTGCAATAATGTACATCAATGCGAGAATAAATCCAGATGTTTCACTTACCGAGGGAAGAATCGCGGCATGGTTAGGATTCATCAGTGTATCCCCAAAGAAAATAAATTGACACAACAACAATGTGCTTCATATCAACTATGGATTATAAGGTACGTAATGGTATTTAATTCCATGAGTGAAGATATTTATTTTTAACTGAAGTAATTCTCATTAATTCCAGATGATGTGTGGAAGAATCATCACGCAGTTTTGAAGCGTTGAAAAAGGAATTGTGATTTAATTCCAGACGATGTGTGGAAGAATCATCAAACATTTTTGAAGCAATGAAAAAGGAATTCTTATTTAATTTCAGACGATGTGTAGAAGAAGAATAACATATTTTTGAAGGATTTAAGAAGGAATTCTCGTTTATACCAGACATGTGGAAAAAGCATGAAAAAATTTTGAAGCTTCGAAGAAATTCTCCTTAATTGAAGACGATGTGTGGAAAAAGCATCACACATCTTTGAAGCGTTGAAGGAATTCTCATTGATTCCAGACGACGTGTGGTAAAAGCATCGCACGTTTTTGAAGCGATTCTCATTAATTCCAGACGATGTGTGGAAGAAACGTCACGTTTTTCGAAGAACCTAACGTCCAGTAGATCCTTTTTTTACGTTCTGGCGCCAATGTGCAAATCTAATTTGGAGGTGGCGGTACTCCAACCGGCATCCTTCTGCTCCGAAGTCAAATGCTTCCCCAAGTAAGCTACGCCGGCAAGGTCTGATCACTGCTACTTGCCGTCTTGACATGCGGATCACCTCTGCAGTACGTGACAGTCACTGGGGATTGTGTATTTGATCACTGAAGTGGTGCAGTGGTTTAAGCGATGACTTCTGATCATTCGTCCGAGATAGATCCGGGTTCGATTCCCTGTGAGGCAGGAATTTGTGCTTGTCTTACGGCATTGGCTCACTCCCTTCCCTAGAGTCAGTGCCCCTAAATTAGGGACGGACGACTGCTTATAGCCCATTGAGTTGCTCACGGTGGTTGTTAAACTCTCAATCAAAAAGAAAAAAAAATCACTGTGCACTGATGCTAATTCATATCTTTAGAATACGGATAATAGAACAAGTTAGTAAATTCATACAATACATTGATTAATTATTATACGGTTTCCAACATACCAGGAATCATTACTCAAGTTATGAGGATAATGGCTGAAAAATAAATTTCGCTTCTGTGTCCTGACTTTTGACCCCATTTCGAGGATATTAAACAGAACCGGTTCAGTATACCTCCGGAACAACATGATAAAGTTTTGTCGCAATAGACGCATTTTTAGGTAAGTTATGACGCAGAAGGGCGATGAATTGGATCCCGCTCCTATGTCCTGACCTTTGACCCCATTTTGTCCATTTTCAATAGGGTTCCTCCCCAAGTGGTTATAACGTAATGTCTTTTTCGTGAGCAAGATTGACGTTACGCTAAGTCTAAGACCATTAAATAAGAATACGATGCAATAGTTTACGGCCAGACGAAAAATAAACAGAAGTCAACTTACGATAAGTTTTTATTGGTCCCGCAATCTTTCAGTAGATCCAACATATAGCAGAGCAGGTAAACTTCATATTATTCTTAGCAATCAAACGTCTACACACACGCATCCACATGAGCAACTGTTGTACTGTCCTTTTTTATGCTTTCCAACCGTAGGTTGAAGAAGCGTATATGCTCCAGCTTTGTCCGTCTGTCCGTCCGCACGATAACTCTCGTAAAAATGGTTCGATTTCGATGAAATTTTAGTATGTGGTAGAGGACCACTGGGGACGAACCCTATTGAAAATGGGACAAATGGGGTCAAAGGTCACGACATAGGTGCGGGATGCATTCCATTGCCCTAATTCGTCATATCTTGCGTAAACGTGGTTCAATTTCGATGAAAGTTTAGTGTGTGGTAGGGGACCACCTAGGGACGAACCCTATTGAAAATGGGTGAGGTAGGGTCAAAGGTCAGGACATACGATCGGGATCCATTCCGTCACCCTTATGCGTTATAATTTATGTAAAAATGCTTGGATTGAGACAAAACCTTATGTTGTTCCGGAAATATACTTTACCGGTTCTCCTGAATATCATCGAAATGGGGTCAAAGGTTAGGACATAGGATCGAGGCTTATTCTACCGCCATTATCCTCATAACTTGAGTAATAGTTTGAGTAATGATTTCTGGTGTGTTGGAAAGAGTATTATAATCAATGCATTGCATGATTTTACTAACTTATCTGTCGTTCTTATCGCATTCATACGTCACTTTCTATCTGATCTCAAATGTGTATTCATACGTCACTTTCTATCTGATCTCAAATGTGTTGCCAACCTCAGTCTAACATAGGAAAAGGAACTAAAAATAAAAGTTATTTTAGAATATACGTCACATGGTCCCCTACCACGTATTAAACTGTCATCGAAATCGAACCGTTTTTACGTAGGTTACGACGCATAAGAGCAATGGAATGGATCCCTCTCTTATGTCCTGACCTTTGACCCCATTTCGTCCATTTTCAACAGGGTTCGTCCCCAGGTGGTCCCCTACCACATACCGACATTTCATCGAAATCGAACCATTTTTACGCGATTTATCGTGCGGACGGATAAACAGAGGGACAAAACTTCTTTAACCTACCGTTGGAAAGCGTAAAAAAGAACCCCACATGATTTGATCATAGTGTTTCTTTGTGTATCCGGTACACAACAATCATGATGTAAGGTTTAAAATTCATGTAAGACGACTTTCTCCTAGATTTTTATTAAGGCCTGCTTTTCCTTTCAGAAATATAATCCATTGTGTTGCCAGACTTCCATAAACAAAAAAATGAAATGCCTCTGATAGGAAATTCCATCTCAGAAGATTAACGTCAGAGACTGAAGAACAACCGCAGCCACTCGAAATACAGTATAGGAACTTTTTTTTTACAAAGCAGGACATAAAAGCCAGTGTCAGCTCAGAAAATAAATGCTTCCGCATTTTAATTCACCGTCACATTCTTCTTCCTTATGCAGATGGAATGAAAGGAAAAGGGAGTTGTTGCCTATCGATTGAAATAACAGACAATAAAACTTTTTTTTTATTAAGATCAGTTCAGATTCCTGAGCTCGGAAAGTTTGATAATTTAAATTTATCTTCAACCACGTCCATTCAATTTAATTTTGAATGAGATGATTGATTACAATCTGCGGAGAAAAGTCATGAAATGCTTCAAAGCAATTAGTTCTTCTGGAATATCAAGGGACACAAAATACTTCAAAACTGAAGATACTCTCTACCCAGCTCTACACGCAATGCTTTTATTTAATTTTTGTGTTCTGTCCCGTTAAATTGATGCATCGATCTTTGTGTCACTTATCCGTACTATGTCCCTTGTTTCGACGGAACTAAAAAAAATAATTCCTCTTTTGAAAATATGAGAAAGTGTGCTGGTCAATTGAATGAAGCAACATTTAATTGATAACCGCTGCCTGAACACATCATCACGATTAATTACTCATCTAGAATGGAGAAAAATAGTCAATTATTTTAACATTACAAGTAAAAATTGCTATCTTTTCGAGGGAAGTCATGGTTATGGAATTCCTGGATTTTACGGATGGTGTGATGAGAGCATATATTGTTTCTGGGAATTACCATTGAAACTCAGCGGTTTAATTTCTCTCCAGAAATAACATCGCTTAATTGATTTTTTAATTTTCACATAGATTGAATATTTACTTGACCACACCCAGGCAGAGTTAGAAATGGGTCAAAAACTTTGAACCCGGACGTCATATAATTGGACTCCACCCGACCCGATCCGACCCGAACCTGATCCCGACGAATCTGCTTTGAAATATAAATTCGAATATAACATCATCGTCATCATCAATCATTATCAATCAGCTGCTTGATGAAGGTCTCCCCAAGTTTCTTCAACAACGGACTGTCTTCGGCCAGTCTCCTCCATATCCCACGTGGTCTTCTGGGTCTTTCCTGTTCCTTGGAATCCGGTATGAAATTTCGGTTATTCATCGGTAGTCCGTTCTCCTGGCAATATGTGCAGCCCATTGTCATTTCAGGGACTTTATTCTGATCACGATGTCTTCCACTCTTCTCATTTTCTTCTTTCACTACACTATCTACCAATAAGTAATTGGACACCCCTGCAATCGACGATATCTGCGATCCTGATACACGTCACGGCCGCCGCCGTTAAATATCGTGTGGGAAACAACAACGTAACCAGTCGCATGCAAGATGCCACGCAGTTCGGAGCTCTCTGATTTCGAGAAAGGTGTAATAGTCGAGTATCACAGAAATGGCCGATCCATACGTGACTTATCCAGAGAGTTGAAGTACCCAAAATCGACAGTGGCCTACGTGATTGGCAAGTGGAAGATGAGAGGTGACTGTCGGAATGTGCCCCCACCCGGCAGACCCACAAAACTGGGAGTTAGAGACCGACGGGTGCTGGCCAGAGAAATTCGGAAGAACCGCACCAAATCGAGGGGCCACATCCGCGAGGAGTTTCAACAGGCATCCTGGAGTGTTCTTTTGATGAATACCATCCGTAAGGAAGCCCATCTGCTCGGTTATCATGGACGTGCTGCCGCCCACAAGCCTTTGATCACCAAGTCCAATAGCGCTGCTCGGCTAACGTAGTGCAAAGAACGTCGACAGAGGACCGTTGAACAGTGGAAACAGGTTCTCTGGAGCGACGAATCAAGGTTCACCCTCTACCGTTCCGATGGCAGGGTCTGGGTTTGGCGTCTGTCTGGAGAACTTTTCTTGCCGGAATGTATTGTGCCAACTGTGAAGTTCGGCGGCGGTGGAATTTTGCTATGGGGGTGTTTCTCCTGGTATGGCACGGGACCCTTGGTCGCAATTCCTGGTAGACTCAACGCCAAAACCTACTGCACCATTTTGATTGACCATGCGCTTCCTACGTTGTGGTAGTTTTACGGGGTGGACCCATGTTACTTTCAGGATGACAATGCCACCTGTCATGTTGCGAGGTCCACCATGGCTTGGTATGGTGACAATGGGGTTAATCGAATGGACTGGCCTGCGCAGAGCCCGGACCTTAACCCTATCGAGCACCTCTGCGACGAGTTGGAGCGTCGACTTAAGGGGTGCTCCCACCGTCCGAAATCGGTGAAGGAACTAACCTGTCTTCTCCAAGCCGAGTGGAAGAAAATACCGCTAGCCGTCGTACAACGCCTGGTTGAGAGTATGTCCAGGAGGGTCGCAGCTGTAATCGCCGCTCGTGGAGGCTCCACCAACTATTGAAGGTGCATAAACTTCGTGTTCCTTTGCTATCACAGGTGTCCAATCACTTGTTGGTAGATCGTGTAGTTCCTCTGTTCATCTTTCTTGGTTACACCAAGCATGAACCTCCCTATGCTTCTTTCAGTTGTCTGCAGTCTTTGTATGTCTTTTTTACGCTTTCCAACCGTAGGTTGAAAAAGCGTATATGCTCCAGCTTTGTCTTCCCGTCTGTCCGTCCGCACGATAACTCGCCTAAAAACGGTTCGATTTCGATGAAATTTTTGTATGTGGTAGGGGACCACCTGGCGACGAGCCCTATTGAAAATGGGTGAAGTGGGGTCAAAGCTCAGGACATAAAAGCGGGATGCATTCCCTTGCCCTTATGCGTCATAACGTGCTTAAAAATAGTTTGATTTCGATGAAAGTTTAGTATGTGGGGACGAACCCTATTGAAAATGGGTGAAGTGGGGTCAAAGTTCAGGACATAGGAGCGGGATGCATTTCCTTGCCCCTATGCGTCATTACTTGCGTAAAAATGGTTCGATTTCAATGAACGTTTAGTATGTGGTAGGGGACCACCTGGGAACGAACCCTATTGAAAATGAATGAAGTGGAGTCAGAGGTCAGGACATAGCATCGGGGTCCATTCTATCGCCCTTATGCGTTATAACTTACGTAAAAATGCTTCGATTGAGACAAAATTTTATCATGTTGATTCCGGAAATATACTTTACCGGTTCTGTTGAACATTATCGAAATAGGGTCAAAGGTCAGGTCATAGGAGCGAGATTTATTCTACAGCCATTATCCTCATAACTTGAGTAATAACTTGAGTAATGATTTCTGGTATGTTGGAAAGAGTATCACAATCAATGCATTGCATGATTTTACTAACTTGTTTGGTTAAGGTCCACTTCTCTGCTCCGTACGCAAGCACTGGAAGGATGCACACTTCTCTTTTGAGACATAATGGCATATCGCTCTTAAATATTGCACTGTTTCTTCCAAAAGTTCTCAAACCAAGTTTTATACGTCGATTAATTTCTTCATCAGTGTGACCTTTGCTTGATATCTGCTGTCTAAAGTAAATGTAGGTATCGGTTATCTATACTGACAGAATTAGCATTTTAGGAAGAAAAACACCACCTATGCCTTATCCGTGGCTCTCACTCACGGCCAAATCAAATGATTAGCCAGAGGCCCCCACCTCTGACCATTCACCCACGGGGGCGGCCCGGTACCTTGTGAACTGATTATATTGCACTTTCTGTGCAATATAAGTGCATGCAGAAGAAAGGGACAAAGGCCATGGCATTAGAGAGATGATTACACATATTGTACTTTGATTATATTGCACTTTCTGTGTATATTCAAGCGCATGCAGAAGGATGGGACAAAGGCCATGGCATTAGAGAGATGAGTTCTCTTTGTTGGTGACGTCAATCTCATTTCACGGCCTGATACGTTCCTGTCGTGTTTTACGTTATACACGACAGAGTTGGAAACCAATCGGAAGCCTTGGTTTCCGTCCCGGTGGCGCAGGGTCCGGGTTCGAATCCCGGTGAGGCATGGATATTGTGTTTGTCTTACGGCACTGGCTCTCTCCCTACCTTGGAACCAGTGACCCTAAATCAGGGACGGGCGACTGCTTATAGCTCATTGAGTTGCTCACGGTGGTCGACAAACCTCCAATTAAAAAAAAAACATTCTTCGTATCCGCGTGACGTCACTAAAAAAGGGAACTCATCTCTCGAATGTCATGGCCTTGTGTTTTCTAGACGGCCTTGGACAAAACCTATGCTAATTTTTAAAAATGCAAATATTCTTTATTGATTTCTTGAATAACATTGGCTGAAATCCTTCGAAAATTTGATCATTCGTATTTATAACAATTTTTTACATTTATCCTCGACCTTCGCAAAAATCAGATTATTTTTTCATCATGTTCCTTTGTTGTGATGTACCGACGACCTCAGAGGTCATGCACATGTCAAGACGGCAAGTAAAAGCGACATACTTCGTCGGAATAATATGACCACCACCGAAAGCACAGTATACCTGCCCAGGAGCTTCAACAGAGTGCACGTGACAAGGTCGACTAGACGAAGATATAAGCAGCCGCCAGGACAGATGAGCCATAGTGCGGAACGTGAGCACAATGGGCAGAGGTAGTGATTTGACGGACGTTCAAAAAGGAATGATCATCGGCTACCACGCCAAGGGTGGAAGCATATCAGAAACAGCAGACTTCGTGGGCTGTTCGCGAGGTGCTGTAGTAAGGGTGTACCAAGAATGGACCGCTGGCACACCGAGTACCTCCTGACGTCATAACTGTGGAGTCATAAAAGCCATCGACTCCAGAGCAGAACGTCGACTGGTAAAGGGCAATCGACACGCAACTGACTGTGTAGCAACTGACCACGCAAATGAACGCTGGACACGATAACAGTAGAGCTAACCCTGTTGTACATGGGTCTCCGGAGTCGACGCTGCGTCTAGGCGCCCATGTTAACCCACGTCCATCGGGAACGACGCCTGCAGTTTGCATGAGATTACCGTCATTGGACAGGGGAAGAGTGGAGAAGGGTTGCCTTCTCCGACGAATCGAGGTTTCTGTTCCACAGAAGGGACGGGTGGTGGCGGATACGGCGCCAGACACTCGAGAACTTGCAGACATGCTTGTCGGTCAAGTACAGGCCGGCAGTGGCAGTGTGCATGTCTAGGGAATGTTTTCCTGGTGTGACCTGGGACCACTGGTGCCACTGGATGGGTCCTTGAACGCCAATGGCTACCTCTCCATCTTTGCTGACCACATGCATCCCTTCATGTTGGACGTTTATCCTGGCGGTGATAGTGTCTACCAAAAGGACAATGCGCCGTGCCATGTCACTAAGGGGGTAGGTGACTGGTTCCAGGAACACGACAGCGATGTCTCCGTTCTCCTTCAGCCGGCGAAACAGCCCGAGTTCAATCCCATAGAGATAACTTGTGGGACTATTTGGATCGACAGGTTCGACGTGCCGACCCACAACCACGTCATCTCTGGGACGTCTGTAATCTGCTGCAGCCCGAATGCGCACATGAGCCTCGCGCAACCTTCCAGGGCTTCATTGCGTCCGTGCCACGCCATCTCGCCGCTGTCATCCGGGCCAAGGGTGGTTATTCACATTATTAGGTAGGTGGTCTTATTCTCATATGACCATACACTGAAGAGCAATTGAATTAGAGATACCTGTCTAGTAACGTGTAGAACCACCAAGACGGCGGCGATTCTTCTCGGCATTGACTCGACAAGACACCGGAAGCGTTGGGAAGCCATACGGATCCACGAACCCTGAACAAGCTCCCACAGTTCACGAAGATTTCATGGAGGGGGTCAAAGCCTAGAACATCTCTCTCTATGGCATCCCAGATGTGCTCGATGGGATTGAGGTGAAGTTCCCTAGCTGGCCAAGGAAGCGAGGTCACGTCGGTAGAGTGTTCATCCAACCTTTCGGATACAATTCGTGAGCGAAGGGACGATGCATTGTCTTGTTGAAGGATGAGGTCCCCAGTGGGATGTTGGAGACGCACAAACGGGAGCAAATGGTCGTCCAGGATATCCCGGTAACGTTGACCTGTGTGGGACGATGTCACACGTGCCAAGGGTCCCATTTCAGTCCACGTAAACAGTCCCTAGACGAGAATGCCACCCCCACCAGCTTGAAGAATACCTTGCTGGCAAGAAGGATCCATCGCTTCATGTGATTTGCGCCGTACTCGTATCCTGCCATCCGCATGTACCAACGTGAATCTCGACTCATCAGTCCAGACAACATTTTCCCACATGTCTAGGGTCCAGTGGCGATGTTCACGCGCCCATGCCAATCTTTGCACCCTGTGATGTGCGGTCAGCAGCGGTACCCTCGTGGGACGATGGCTTCTGTACCCCATAGCGAGGAGATGGTTTTGGATGGTGTGGCTGCCTACACATTTTTGTGCACCAGCGTTAAATTGCAGAGTGATTTCTTGCACTGTGGCCCGTCTATCAGCTGTCACAATGCGAGCTAGTCGACGATGACCCCGCTCATCCACACGCTGTTGTCCACGGCAGTTGGCCATTGCAGGGATGGTATTACCGGATTTGATGTACTCACGGTGCACCCGTGACACAGTGGCTCGTGAAAATCCCAGTGCCTGCACGACTTCCGAGATGGAGTGACCCATTCGTCAGGCACCGACAATTTGCCCACTATCAAATGCGCTTACATCCTTCATGTTACCCATACTGCGTCCGACTCTTACTGATTCCCGTCGCATCACTCCTTATATTGTCGAATCGCTGCATACGTCATGTCGTTTCCGTTTACAGGGCCGCCCTCAGCGCCACATTTGCATAAAGCCAGCCGTCTCTAATTCAATTGCTCTTCCGTGTATCTACCTCAGAGGTGACGCACATGTCAAAACGGTAAAGCTGCAGCAATCAAATTCGTCGGTGTAGCTTAATTGGGAAAGCATTCTGTTCCGGAGCAGAGGGATGAGGTTTCGATTTGCGCCTCCGGCAAATGGTCTTTAGTCTGTGTAGTACAGCATGGATGTATTCTCATTATCTTATCCACTCTACTTTATTCCCATTAATTCGTACGTACACGCGTATGAAGTGCTGGAAGTCAAAAATACTCTAATTGCTTTTTCATGCGGTGTACTTATTTCACTTCAGAATTTCCATTGATTCATGTGCATATGTCTGATAAAGAAAACTACTCCACTCATATATATATATATTTTTAATTTAGCAACGAAGCCCGCCTCTTGGTAACAGTATCCTAGTGAAGTTAATTATAAGCATGTCTTTGAGAGAGTTTAATTTTATTACTACTGAGCCAGACTTTTCATTTGTGATGCAATCATGTCCTCTGGATATTTTTTCGACTTAAATTCCGACAAGATCATCTTGTTGTTTTTCTTGGGTTTTTAATACTTGTAAAGTAACTTTAGTATCTTTAAGATAAGCACTTTGCTTTAGGCAGCCGGGACACATGCTTTCTTTCTTTGAATTTCCATTAAGTCTTTAACTTTTATTTTGCGGGAGCAAGGGTTCCCTTTTAATGAAAGCACGAGTGCATAACGAAGCGAAGAAACTGGATTTGTTTTAGCTAATTTTAGACGTAATTATACTCGTCAGGTATAACAGGCACTCTCTTTTTTTCGTATCTGGAAATCTCTTTTTCGAAGAGGTTTTTTCTCTTGTATGGGAAACATTTTAGTGGTAAGTAGTGCCATAACAGTATAAAAGGATTGATCGAAATTTAATGCTGTTGCATTTTAACCTATTTCTACTCTGGTTTCCAAATTTCAGTCCTGAAGGCATTCGCAAGCATAAGAAGGAAAGCAGGTAACTGCCAGAGATGGGCACGGGAGAGCTGGTCGACAATTTCTTGCGGGTCAAACGGGTCGGGTCAAGGTGCTCCTGACCAAGTTTTATTTCCGTTTTATTCCTGAAAAGAAAAAAAAAATTTCAAAGAAAAATGCCTTCTATGGGATTTTGCGCTCTATACACTGAAGAGCAATTGAATTAGAGACAGCTGGCGTTATGCAAATGTGGCGCTGTGGGCGGCCCTGTAAACGGAAACGACATGACGTATGAAGCGATCCGACAATATAAGGAGTGATGCGACGAGAATCAGTAAGAGTCGGACACAGTATGGGTAATACGAAGGATCTAAGCGCATTTGATCGTAGGCAAACTGTCGGGGCCCGACGAATGGGTCACTCCATCTCGGAAGTCGTGCAGGCACTGGGATTTTCACGAGCCCCTGTGTCACGGGTGCACCGTGAGTACATCGAATCCGGTAATACCATCCCTGCAATGGTCAACTGCCGTGGACAACAGCGTGTGGATGAGCCGGGTCATCGTGGGCTAGCTCGCATTGTAACAGCGGATAGACGGGCCACAGTGCAAGAAATCACTCGGCAATTTAACGCTGGTGGTGCACAAAAACGTGTAAGCAGCCACACCATCCAGAGCCATCTCCTCGCTATGGGGTACAGAAGCCATCGTCCCACGAGAGAACCGCTGCTGACCGCACATCACAGGGTGCAAAGATTAGCATGTGCGCGGGTACATCGCCACTGGATCCTAGACATGTGGAAAAATGTTGCCTGGACTGATGAGTCGAGATTCACGTTGGTAAATGCGGACGACAGGATACGAGTACGGCGGAAACCACAGCGATGGATCCTTCTTGCCAGCAGGGTACTCTTCAAGCTGGTGGGGTTGACATTCTCGTCTGGGGACTGTTTACATGGACTGAAATGGGACCCCTGGTACGTGTGACATCGTCTCTCACAGGTCAACGTTACCGGGATATCCTGGACGACCATTTGCTCCCGTTTGTGCGTCTTCAACATCCCACTGGGGACCTTATCCTGCAGCAAGACAATGCAGCTCCTGATTTGTATCCGAATGGTTGGATGAACACTCCACCGACGTGATCTCGCTTCCTTGGCCAGCTAGGTTACCTGACCTCAATCCCATCAATCACATCTGAGATGCCATCGAGAGAGATGTTCGAGGCTCTGACCCCCTCCATCAAATCTTCGTGAACTGTGGGAGCTTGTTCAGTGGTCGTGGATCCGTATGGCTTCCCAACGCTTCCGGTGTCTTGTTGAGTCCATGCCGAGACAAATCGCCGCCGATATCAGGGCGAAAGGTGGTGCTACACGTTACTAGACAGGTATCTCTAATTTAATTGCTCTTCAGTGTACTTGTGCCAGCGGAGTGAAAAATGTTTTGTCATGCAAAAGTTTGTCTTTCTTAAAGGAACGAAGATTTCCACTGACCGACGCTACGTCACCGACGCTAAACACACCGACACTATATTGTAAAACGGTACTTCCCTTCCGTTTATTTTCAGCGCGATTGTCTGGAGCAAGGTACAGGCAAACGCCTGTCGCATGCTTCTCTGCTCATTCACTCCCTCATAACCCGCATGTCACGTTGTAAGACAGTTACTTTTCAGATCGCATCTTTTGCATTAAGCATTCAGAGGTTTTCTTTTGACGTGATAACAGTCCGTTACATTGCTTGTCGTGTCAGAATTAAAGCCTTATTTGTTAATATGGAGGAATTTAATATTAAGGATATTGAAAAAGGTGTCGAGGCCAACAAATTCGTGCTTGTGCTTGATATGTTGTCAAGAAAACAGCAAAAACTGAAATCAAACATACATGAAGTTACTTAATTCAAAATGTTTGACTGCATCGGTATCAAAATTAAGTGGAGCAGCCTTTACATTACTGCGGAGGAATTTTTGAAAACGTGTAAAGCAGTTATGTCATGTCTTGAAAATAAAGAACGACAGTTTCAACAGTTCGTGTAAGTAAGTGATCAAATTATACGTTTCCCCGTAATATGTTTAATTTCTATATAACCTACGATACCCACTGCGGAGAGACGTTTTGAACGCTCACGGTGTATGTATGTGTGTGTGTGTGTGTGTGTAATCATCAACCGTTACCAATCCACTGCTGGATGAAGGTCTCCCGAGTATTTTTCACAACGGTCTATCTTGCGCGCTTCCTCCATGTCACTCCCGCATGCTTTCGAATTTCGTCCACCCATCTCCCATGAGGTCTTCTTTTAGATATTTCCTGTCCCTTGGAATCCAGTCTAGAATTTCGGTTGTTCATCGGTGATCCGTTCTTCCGGCAATATGTCCGTTCCATTGCCATTTCAGGGATTTTACTCTGATCGTGATGTCTTTCACTCTTGTCATTTTCCTTATCCATGAGTTCTTCTTCTTATCTCTCCTGGTTACACAAAGCATGCATCTCTCCGTGCGACTTTCAGTTGTCAGAAGTTTTTGTATGTCTTTTTTACTTAAGGTCCACGTCTCTGGAAGAATGCATTGATTAACACTTATCTTTTAAGACATAAGGTCATATTGCTTTTAAAAAATGTACTGTTTCTTTCAAAAACTCTCCAACCAAGTTTTATTTAATTTCTTCATTAATATGACCCTCGCTTGATATCTGCTGTCCAAGGTAAATGTAGGTGTCAGTTATCTCCAGCTTTTTCCTATCAATCGATAAATCGTCATTTCTTGTAAAAGCATTGTACATCAGTTTTGTCTTCTGAAAGATCACTTTTAATACCACTTCTTTACTCTTGTCAGCAAGTTCCTGGATCATACTCTGCAGCTCTGAAGGGGTAGTTGCAGAAATGACTGTATCATCGGCAGAACGGAGGTGAGTTCAATCATTTCCATTAATCTTTATCCCTTTGTTTTCCCAGTCCAATGAGTGAAAAACATTTTGCAATGTGGCGTTTATAATGAATAAAGTCCTCCGCTGGACGTGTAGTGCAGGGAAGCTTACGTTAAGTCACGTTAGGGTTATTGGAAGGTTACGTGATGTAGCTAAAGTGTACCTAATCTTCAAAGTGCTAGAGTTTGTTTAGGTAAGGCTCGCACGTGCAATAAATTCATTGAATATGGAACTTCTTTTTTCTGAGCGTTCCTCATTATCTTGAATATCAGTACTATAACTTCGGTTTTAGTACATTAGTACCTTGAAGGCTCCTTATTAGAGCGGTAAACATAATATACCCTGGACTTAATGGAGACACTTAATAAAAGAGACTTAACGGCCAGACAGAGGTCTGACAATAATATGAACTGAGAAAACGTACTCACTTTAAACCTTTTATTGGAGAGCTCCTGGTATTATCAAACACACACTCAACAAATCACACGACTACTGAATATCCGAACTTTCGTAGAATCGCATAACAATAATTAAGAAGAACCTATCACATAAAACGAAGCTTCTTTGGTATAGTTGAGCACGCCTATATATACTGCATACCACCACGTCATGACTTACACTCGTTGCCACATATCATTCAGCAGGAGAAATAACATCTCGTTAAGTGAGAAGATAATTTGCATAGGAAAATAAAATAACAAGAGATAGTAAAATCAAAAGGAAACTGAATCTAGAGTATACGTTACACGTTAAAGAGGTAGGGAGATATATTGTCCCATTTGCCTGTGTGGGTGGTACAGAGGAGCAGTGTGGGTGGTACAGAGGAGCAGTGTGGGTGGTACGGAGGACTACCAAGCGTGCCTTGCTATCACAGAAAATGGCTCCCCTGACAGTCCCTCTCAGTGGGCGAATCGTGTGTCGTTCCAAGGTAAAGGCACGATCCGTGCACTGGCCGGCTCGTTCCCAGACACGTATGCGTTGGTAATCTGCGCCAAGTGCAAACCGTGACTCATCACTGAAGACAATACGACGCCACTGGACTCTATCCAAAGTTGATCGGGCCCGACTCCACTGCAACCGCTGCCGGCGATGCTCGCTGCTACAGAGTAGCCTCCTCGAAGGTAGAGTCCCGTGCCACAAGTAATCTGGCAACGGTCCGGATGCCTATTTCCGTACCTGTGGACGACGTAACATTGCCACGGAGGGCTGAGAGCGACGAATTCGTTTTTGTACTTGCGGCTCGCGCAATCTCTCAATCCTCGCGGTCTTCTCATTCCAGTTGATACGTTCCCTCTCAAACTCGCTAAAGTGCTCGTATTGTGCATGGATCTGAGGTCGAGGTATCCTCACAATCCGCTGTCACAATTGTCCTTTGCGTGCAAGCTTTGCTCTTGACATACCCTCCTCAATGCACGGTTCCCTTCCGCTG
This sequence comes from Macrothele yani, assembly GCA_039090855.1. Taxonomy (NCBI): domain Eukaryota; kingdom Metazoa; phylum Arthropoda; class Arachnida; order Araneae; family Macrothelidae; genus Macrothele; species Macrothele yani. The sequence goes on from CM077016.1 coordinate 77,066,206, forward strand.
TGGAGGGCCACAATTTCGTCATTAGTCGTTATTTTTTAATCATTTAAATACTCGGCCCTGAGGTACTTGCATGCGGAGTTTCATGAGGATCGAATGACGTTTCTTGGGGTGCCTTTTCCTTTTTTTGCAAAGAGTGTATGCACACTGAGTGATCACTGAATTATGACCACCTACCTACTTCGTAGGTCCACTTTTCACCCTCAGTACAGTAGCTATCCGACGTGGCATCGATTCAACATACACGGAGTAATCACTGAATTATAACCACCTACATAATATTTCGTAGGTCCTCCTTTCGCCCTCAGTACAGCAGCTATCCGACGTGGCATCGATTCAACATACACTGAGTGATCACTGAATTATGACCACCTACCTAATAGTTCGTAGGTCCTCCTTTCTCCCTCAGTACAGCAGCTATCCAACGTGGCATCGATTCAATATGCACTGAGTGATCACTGATTTATGACCACCTACCTAATACTTCATAGGTCCTCCTTTCTCCCTCAGTACAGCAGCTATCCAACGTGGCATCGATTCAATATGCACTGAGTGATCACTGATTTATGACCACCTACCTAATACTTCATAGGTCCTCCTTTCTCCCTCAGTACAGCAGCTATCCGACGTGGCATCGATTCAACATACACTGAGTGATCACTGAATTATGACCACCTACCTAATAGTTCGTAGGTCCTCCTTTCTCCCTCAGTACAGCAGCTATCCAACGTGGCATCGATTCAATATGCACTGAGTGATCACTGATTTATGACCACCTACCTAATACTTCATAGGTCCTCCTTTCTCCCTCAGTACAGCAGCTATCCGACGTGGCATCGATTCAACATACACTGAGTGATCACTGAATTATGACCACCTACCTAATAGTTCGTAGGTCCTCCTTTCTCCCTCAGTACAGCAGCTATCCGACGTGGCATCGATTCAATATGCACTGAGTGATCACTGATTTATGACCACCTACCTAATACTTCATAGGTCCTCCTTTCGTCCTCAGTACAGCAGCCATCCCACGTGGCATCGATTCTATAATAAGATGCCGGAACCAGTGTGGAGGTATGATAGGGGTGGTCATAATTCAGTTATCACTCGAACCATTATCAATCTACTGCTGGATGAAGGTCTCCCCAAGTTTCTTACACAACGGTCTATCTTGTGCCAGACTCCTCCATGTCACTCCCGCATGCTTTCGAATTTCATCCACTCATCTCCCATGTGGTCTTCTTCTGGGTCTTTTCCTGTCGCTTGGAATCCAGTCTAGAATTTCGGTTGTCCATCGGTGGTCCGTTCTTCTGGCAACATGCCATTTCCGGAATTTTACTCTGATCATCATGTATTACACTCTTGTCATTTTCCTTATCCACAAGTTCCTCTTCTTATCTCACAATGTTTGTTTCAGTTGTTTGCAGTATTTGTATATCTTTTTTAGCTAAGGTCCACGTCTGTACTCCGTATGGAAGCACTGGAAGGATGCATTGATAAAACATTTTTCTTTCAAGACATAATGGCATATTGCGATTACAAACTGTACTGTTTCTTCCAAAAGCTCTCCAACCAAGTTTTATACGTCGATTAATTTCTTCATCAATATGACCCTCTCTTGATACCTACTGTCCAAGGTAAATGTAGATATCAGTTATCTCCAGCTTTTCCCTATCAATCGATAAATCTTCATTTCTTGTAAAGGCATTGTACATCAGTTTTATCTTCTGAAAGTTCATTTTTAATCCCACTTCTTTACCCCCTCTCAGCAAGTTTTTGGATCGTACTCCGCTGCTCTGAAGGGACAGTTGCAAAAATGACTAGGTGATCATCAAAACGAACATGAGCTAATTTCCATTAATCTTTTTGTTTTCTCAGTTCAATGATTGAAAGACATTTTGCAATGTGGAATTAAAGAGTTTGGGAGATATGGTGTCATCTTGTCTCACGCCATTTCCAATTTTTATTGGAAAGGGAGTGAAACAAGGTGACACCATATTTCCCAAACTCCCTAATTCAACATTGGTGCAGACGAATGGGTAGATACTGCACAACTAGACCACCGGCATGGCATATTCAAGAAATAAGTGTAGATTTTGAAATCGTTCTCTTCAGAAGTTTGAGGCAATGCATCTGGTAGGTAGCAGTCTGTTCAGAGTGGACACAGAAGATTTTTGATTAACAAATCGAATTCATTCACCAATGTCAGAAACTCCTAAAGTAGCCGAAAAGAACGAAATTCATAAGTTCAAATTCCTATATGACTACAACATCGTTTTTGAGCCATTGCCATTTCCTACATAAAAATAAAATCCCAACTAGCTCACATCTTGTATCGCAAATAGCCGGCGACAGCGGAACAGTTCCATAAAATTTCGATGTTATTGTACAAAAATCCCTGTGAATTCAATTTAAGAAAGTTTGCGAAGAATAATGTAATTCCTATTCTTTTCCAAGCGTATGTCTCCGTGAAGAAAAAAAAACTGCTTTTAGTACTTTTTTGCCGTATTCTCCCATTGCCATAAGAGATAAGTTTGTAAGCCACTGTCCTTTTGCTTACCGTATATATCTAAACGAACAAAATGCAATAAATAACATATTTTTAGCCTGCACAAACCAAAATCTATTTTGTTGCCATTGGCCATTTGGAAACAAGAGATGAAATAAAGATTCAGTGACGTCAGCAAATGGTACATCTTCCTTTTTCCACTCAAGTTCAATACCAAAACAGGTGAAATACATTTCGTGTAGTCTATAGACATGCCTTGCTATTTTTAAGCTTACTGCGTCTTAACTCGATAACATCACGATGAATTGCAAAGTACTTTTCACCAGTTTTCAGTAACGTAAAAGCAAAACAAAAATATATAAAGGAATGCATTAAAAATAGGTAAACACGATTCTTTGTTACACTCGCTCAATGGATTTAATAAAATGTTCCATATTCAGCTAAATAAACTTTCCCATATTAATGAATGAAATGCTGGATTGCACCATTGTACAATACAAATTTGGAAGATGTAAATCCTTTTATCGGTGTAAATATGACATGGAGGATAACATCAGGAAACTTGGTCAGATAACATCAGGAAACTTGGTCAGATAACATCAGGAAACTTGGTCGTTCGGGGTGGTTGTAGTGGTTAGCATACCCGGGCGCTATCCGGAAGACGCGGGTTCGATTCCCGCTCGAGGACGACGAAATTTTGTGGTTTTCGGATATTATCTGACTTAACATCCATGCGATATTAACACCAATAAACGGATTCACATCTATAACGAAGTAAATTTTTCCTTCATTTTTGTCCACGCCGGGGTTCGAACCCGGGCCCCCTCAATCCGGAATAAGTCACTCTACTAATTGAGCTACGCGGACGTTCGTTCTGACTGCTATCTGCCTTTATGTCGTGTGCGTCCTGCTGGCCAGGCTTGCCCCCCCCCCCCCGAAAGAGGGCCGGGGGCATGGCCCACGGGTCAGCCGTGACCATGAATCGTTGCAGGCAGCCATCCGCTGTAGAACGTGCACTTGAGAACTCTCTGTCAATCTGGTGTGTGGATTACAACGTCCCACACTTTTTTTTTCGAAGCGCTGGAGAAGGGATTTTCTTATTTTTCCTATCTAGCGGTGTGGAAAGAACATCACACCATTGCGAGATTTTGAACGGCCGGGTCATCCGGAAAGTTCGGGCGCCACATTATAACGAAGTAAATTTCTCCGTCATTTTTGTCCACGCCGGGCTCGAACACGGATCCCCTCATTCCGGAATAAGTCACTCTACTAATTGAGCTACGCGGACGTTCGTTCTGACTGCCATCTGCCTTTATGTCGTGTGTGTCCTGCTGGCAGGTACGTCACACATCTTTCAAACTTTACCGGCCACCCCGGTGGCGCAGTGGCCTTTTTTTTTTTTTTTTTTTTTTTTTGATTGGAGGTTTAACGACTACCGTGAGCAACTCAATGGGCTATAAGCAGTCGCCCGTCCCTAATTTAGGGTCACTGGTTCCAGGGAAGGGAGAGAGCTAGTGCCGTAAGACAAACACAACATCCATGCCTCACCGGGATTCGAACCACTGCGCCACCGGGGCGGCGGCGCAGTGGTCTAAGCGATGGCCTCTGATCATTCGTCCGAAAGGAGTCCGGGTTCGAATCCCGGTGAGGCATGGATGTTGTGTTTTTTTTTTTTTTTTGATGAGGTTTAACGACCACCGTGAGCAACTCAATGGGCTATAAGCAGTCGCCCGTCCCTAATTTAGGGTCACTGGTTCCAGAGAAGGGAGAGAGCCAGTGCCGTAAGACAAACACAACATCCATGTCTGACCGGGATTCGAGCCCGGACCCCTTACGGACGAATGATCAGAGGCTTGCGCCTTAGACCACTGCGCCACCGGGGCGGCGATGTTGTGTTTGTCTTACGGCACTGAATCTCTCCCTTCCCTGGAACCAGTGACCCTAAATTAGAGACGGGCGACTGCTTATAGCCCATTGAGTTGCTCACGGTGGTCGTTAAACCTCCAATAAAAAAAACTTTATCGTAATTTTCCAGATTTAAATTAAATGAGAAATATGATTGATAAGGCCAGTGAATCAAAAATAAAAGGACAACGTACACTCGGCACTGAAGTAAGAAGAGTAATGGCTGGATTAACTGTGAAACGAAGTTGACTTATATATTACTTTTTTAGATTAAATAAAAACTTGACTGCGTCAATAGCTCCACAAATACAGTCGATGTTACTACATGAAAAACATTAACTTACCGAGTGCTTCCAAATGATCTAGTTACATTTTGATCACAAGTAGCTATTATGTTCTACAGAAAAGCTGGGCACAGACTGCTCTATACCAAACCCCTCGATGGTGGGGTGGAAGTTGGAAATCCCTCCAATTCGGTCGTGCGTATTAGGAAACTGTTGCTTGTTGAGATGATTTGCGTCAGTATGAACAAACACACTTACTTTGAAGAAAAAGAGAAAGGCCAACGACTCTTTTAACTACGTCATCGCTAGCCAGTTGCAAACAGGTGGATCCGCGACTCGTTAAGTCCAGTGGCTAACAGAGAGCGTGTTGTGCTGCGCATAGTGATGGAAAAAGTTCGCGTGGACACTTGGAACTAAACGATTCTCTTCCGAAGTAGGGCACACTTCGGAGTGCAAGTAAAAAAGCTTTCAAAACGCCGCTGTGGCGCAGTTCTCTAAGTGCTGGCTTACAACCGTTCGTCTTAGAAGGGTCCGGGTTCGAAACCAGTGAGGCATATGGATGTTGTCTTTGTCTTACGGCACTGGCTCTTTCCCTTCCCTGGAACCAGTGGCACAAAATTAGGGACGGGCGACTGTTTATAGCCGCATAAGTGGAATGGAATGAATCCCGCTCCTATGTCATGACCTTTGACCCCATTTCGTCCATTTTCAAAAGGGTTCGTTCGCATGCCACATACTAAAATTTCATGGAAATCGAACTATTTTTACGCACGTTATGAAGCATAAGGAAGGGTAATGGAATAGATCCCGCTCCTATGTCCTGACCTTTGACCCCATTTCGTCCATTTTTAATAGGGTTCGTTCCTAGTTGTCCCCTACCACATATTAAAATTTCATCGAAATCGAACCATGTTTACGCGAGTTGTCGTGCGGACCGACAGACGGACAAAGCTGGAGCCTATACGCTTCTTCAACCTACGGTTGGAAAGCGTAAATAAACAAGAACGATTTACTTTGAAATATGACTCCCATCTGTCCAAAAACTTCATGTTGAATTCAGTAAAATATGTCTTGAATATCACATCAGAGATTAAAATTTTTTTCTTCCTTCATTAAGCCAGAAATTTGTTTCTTTATCCTTTTTTTTCTTGATGTCGCACATTTGCGACCATCAATTAACGTAACGTAATTGCTGTTATTTTTGCACTATTTTGGTAACACGAACGACAAAGGTTTCCATAGCAACACGTAGGACTTCGTAGAGAAATCTACCTCCATTAGTTTAATGATCAGACTGTGCTGAGAAGGACAGCTTTTATTTCAGCACAATATTGAGCTGTTTCTGGGTTTCCCGCCTAACGGGTTTCTTAATTTCCAGTAGTTTCATGAACTAAGGCCATTGGCTTCGTTGTAAGGCAGAAAAAGAACCTGAACGGTTTACGTTACGATGCATGTATTCTGAGGCTGCTCATAAAAAGGATTAAAAACCGGAAGTTTCATAATAGTTGTTTTCGTTTCACTATCACATCGACCTGTATTTGTTCGGTCTAGAGCTGCATATCTGGTCTCAATACGATGCTTAGCAGTCTTTTTCTAAGTCTATAATTTTCTGCAAAAGATTACACGAACATTATGTTCAAAGGCGTGTCTGTGACGTATACTATAACTTACCTTCGGTTTGCTTTCCTGTATTATTATCTAAATTTGATTTCCTGTATTATTATCTAAATTTGCTTTCTTCTTGTTCAAGATTTTTTAAACTTACCGCTACAGATTCCTGCTGTATGAATTTGAATAAATTTGAGTTTGGCAATATCTGACAACAGATATAGACTCAATAGACAAAACGTTACAAATCCCCACGCCACCCCGGTGGCGCAGTGGTCTAAGCGATGGCCTCTGATCACTCGTCCGAAAAGGGTCCGGGTTCGAATCCCGTTAGGTATGGATGTCGTGTCTGTCTTACGGCACTGGCTCTCTCCCTTCCCTGGAACCAGTGACCCTAAATTAGGGACGGGCGATTGCTTATAGTCCTTCCCTGGAACTTTAGCCCATTGAGTTGCTCACGGTGGTCGTTAAACCTCCAATAAAAAAAAATCCCCACCTAATAGCGTGTTGGTTCTCCTCTGGAGAGAAGAACAGCCTGTACACGTCGAGGCATCGACTCCATCAGATACCGGAGGGCTTCCGGAGGTAATGCCAGCCATGCCTGCTGCAGCATTGTCCACAACTCCACTCGAGAAGTCGGTCCATGATCCGTGGATCTCATGTTCCCATCCATGCCTATTGCGGCATTATCCACAACTCCTCCGGCGACGTCGGTCCAGGATCAATGGATCTGATGTTCCCAGCCATGCCTATTGCAGCATTGTCAAAAACTCCACTCGAGAAGTCGGTCCAGGATCCATGGATCTAATGTTCCCAGCCATGTCTATTGCAGCATTGTCCACAACTCCACCCGAGACGTCGGTCCAGGATTCATGGATCTGATGTTCCCTGCCATGCCTACTGGAGCATTGTCCTCAACTCCACCCGAGACTTGGTCCAGGATCCATGGATCTAATGTTCCCAGCCATGTCTATTGCAGCATTGTCCACAACTCCACCCGAGACGTCGGTCCAGGATTCATGGATCTGATGTTCCCTGCCATGCCTACTGGAGCATTGTCCTCAACTCCAATCGAGACTTGGTCCAGGATCCATGGATCTAATGTTCCCAGCCATGTCTATTGCAGCATTGTCCACAACTCCACCCAAGAAGTCGGTCCAGGATCCATGGATCTGATGTTCCCAGCCATGTCTATTTCAGTATTGTCCACAACTCCACCCGAGACGTCGGTCCAGGATACATGGATCTGATGTTCCGTTCCATGACATCCCTCAGAGCTCACACAGGGTTTAAATTCAAGTATGCAAACCTTTTGGGGCACTGTTTGGTTTTAAACTCCGATGAGTATCCCTGGAGACATATCTGGGTGGTTCCGGCGCAGTGGGTTGGCGCATTGTTCTTCGGAAACAGACGATCAGCCGCCGCAGCATGCGTGAAGGCCATGAAAGCGTGTGTTTAGACAGCACATGATAGTAGCGCGCAACGGCGAAAAACCCCTGAAGACACACACTAAGGGACCTAATGTGCCCCATGAGAAGCCTCCCTAAATCATTACAGAGCCACCACCATTTTGAACAGGGACCTGACAGAACGGGGCTGTGGCCTCATGCTGTCGACGCCACAACCGTCCCCTCCCGTCATCTCGGTACAACTGAAAATGGGATTCATCTGACCACACAACGCTCCGCCATTCTGCAGAGTTCCAGTTATGATGTTTCCGACACCAGGCGAGGCGTAATGTCCAATGACGAGCAGTCAACAACTGCACACGAGTAGGGAGTCAGCTCCCGCAGCCCATGGTTTGCATTGTGCGCCATGCCGTTCACCCGCTGACGTTTCTTGGGCCTCCGACATTTAACCTGGATGGGATTTCGACACAATGTCCGACGACGAGCAGTCAAGAGTGGCACACGAGTAGGGCGTCGGCTCCCGTAGTCCATGGTATGCATTGTGCGCCATGCCGTTCACCCGCTGACGTTTCTTGGGCCTCCGACATTTAACCTGGATGTGATTTCGGCACAATGTCCGATGACGAGCAGTCAACAGTGGCACACGAGTAGGGCGTCGGCTCCCGTAGCCCATGGTATGCATTGTGCGCCATCCTGTTCACTCGCTGACGCTGCTTAAGCCTCTGACATTTAACCTGGATGAGATTTGTGTCGCAGTTGCCAAGAGGTCAGTCTGTACCAGCCTGGATAATCTACGACGACCCTGGTCATCAATGGCCTGTGGTCGACCACCGCTTGCTCTCCGGGCGGTGGTAGGTCCTTAGTTTGTACACTTGCGGTACACCCTTGATATAGTTGCTCTCAGGAACCCTAGGGTTATTTCCACTTGGGAGATAAAATGGCCAATCTCTCTTTCCAATAGTGTTACCACGAAAAAAGCCTCTCAAATCATCACGTTTATCCATGTTTGTCGTTTGCAATACACTGTTGGGAAGCCCTTCTGTCGCCTATTCATCAGTTGCGTTTGGTTTGGGTATGTTCCTCTCTGCGTGGGTCATGTCAACTGCCCCTCATCCCTTTATCTCTAATGTTTTGTTTACTGAGTGTACATATAGTACCATCTACGTAGTCAGAATGAAGAAATAAGGGTTGTTGTGTCAAGTAATGTTGTCGAAGACGATGTTATGAGTCAACGGTAACAAGGCCAGTGTCACTGAGGGCGTCTTTTGAGCGAGCATTGAGAGATCGATTTATGAGGCAGTCTTCAAGTAATATTGTCGAATACGATGTCATGAGCCAATCTAAACGAAGCCAGTGTTGCGGAGGGCATCTTTTGAGCGAGCATTGAGAGATCGATTTATATGTGAAAGTCTAACGTATTTTCGACTTGTACTCATTGGTCAGTTCTTTCCCACGAATATTATATACACAGGTGTGCAAAAATTAAGGACGAAGAGGAGAATTAGTATAACAGCCTCCACATCTTCCAAGGAGGTTCAGTCACTGGTGTCCGCTATTGTACCGATGTTCTCCTGCCTCACGTGCGTCTGTTTAGAGGTGCTGTGGGTCCTGAGTTCCTCTTCATGGACGACAACGCTACACCTCATCGTACAGTGGCTGTCGCAGAGCTGTTGGAGAGTAAAGATATTCAACGCATGGATTGGTCCGCAAGGTCCCTGGACCTAAATTAAATCTAACACGCATGGGACCTTCTCGGGAGACGCTTGGCAGCACGTCACCAGCCGCCAGCAACGATTCAGCAGCTGCGATTGGCGCTACAAGAGGAATGGGCCGCGATGCCTCAACAGCTCCTTGACAACGTCGTCCTCAGCATGGACAGACGTTGTAAATCCTGCAACGCAGTCAGGGGTGATCATATCTCCTACTAAAGACTGGATTTTTCTTGGCAGCCGCCTGTCACATGGACGTTTCTGTCTTCTGTCTAGTTGTGCTCGAAGCAACCTTTTCCATAAAGTGCCTTTGTATCCTTTGGATTCCTTGTTTGGACGGTTTTGCTCACTTGTCCCATATTCTAACGTCTTGGGGATCTTATGGTATGATTTGAGTCGATGTGGAGCACTTCTGCACGACGTTACAATCGAAACACCGTCTCGTCCTTAATTTTTGCTCGCCAGTGTATGTGCTACGACGTCTTGTTAGCAACTGACCTACAATGGACATAACATGGATTTTGTTTGTAAATTACAACATTGTTACTCAGCCCTGGACACTATTGAAGTGCAAAAGTAGAACGTTTATGCCTAGTTAAGACTGTCAGCGACAACTAGCATTGAATTTGTCCGGGTTGAACGCAGTGTACGTCTGATGTAAAGTATGTACACCATCTGATAAGAAATATCCGTACGCTTGCCTATCCATACACTCATTGTAATACGAAAGAGATGAATCTCCAGTTGGTCAACCCTTTGCTGCTCTCACAACCTTCCACCCAAAGGTTACCAAAGGTTAATTCAACGTTAAGCTAAGACTTGATTGGGTTAGAGTGAAGCTAAACCTAGTGAGCTCTGAACCTTTACTGTTGCAGTACTGTTAACATTTAAGTTCCAGTTTCATTTGATCAACTGACTTTTCATATTACAGTCAAATTTAGCGAAATTTGGCATATACTTTCCACACATTTTCGATGTCAGATTTTAATCTGCTATCAGTGGACGAATATTTAGGTAGAGAAACTCTTTGTAACAAAGGAATGTAACCCGCGGCTTACGTTTGCCAATGGTTCCCCGTCGTCAGATGCAATGACCAGGTCATTTGATGAAAGGCTCTGCTGCTCCGGTGGTGAACGGTCACAGGTAACAGCTTCTGGCCAGTTGGCCAAGCGGGGCCCCTGGCTCAAACTCCTGGTGTGGTATGGGCAATGCGGCCGACCATTCCTTTGGATCATCACGTTTTAACTTCAAAGGGACATCTTCATATATCCTTAAATGCTCATGGTAGGTTGTGATGTAGACCGGAGAGTTAATCACCCGTTTTTTGGTTACTTTTCTAAATTTGGATGCTCGTTCAGGAATGGAAACTGGTCAGCGGGTCGACAATTTCTTACTGGTCAGGTCAAGGTGTTGTTGACCCGATTTTGACCCGGATTTTTTTCAGTTTTATTTTTGAAAAGAAAAAAAAATCAAAGGAAAATGCGTACTCTGGAATTTTGTGCTCGATGCTGGTGCCAGCGGAGTGAAAATGATTTGTCATACAAAAATATTGTCGTCTCTTTTTAAAACAACGAAGATTTCCACCGACCGACGATACCACATTGTAAAACGATACTTCTTTTGCGTCTGGAGCAAGATACAGGCAAACGCCTGTCGCCTGTTTCTCTAGTGATTAATTCTCTCACACCCCACGTGTCACATTGTAAAACTGAGAGTTACTTTTTACATCGCATATTTTTGCATTGAGTATTCAGAGGTTTTCGTTTGACGTGCTGACATCCCATTCCATTACATGTCGTGTCGGAATGAATGCCCTATTTGCTAATATGGATGAATTTAATATTAAGGAAATTAAAAAAAGGTGTAGAGGCCAACAAATACGTTCTTGCTGAAAACAAAAGGGGAAGAGTGAATGCTCGAAGTTGTTTCATCTCATGAAGAAACCAGAATATGCTTCACCGCAACATCAATTTTGATAAGCTTGTGATGAGTTGAATTTTTTAAAATATGAATTTTACTTTCATGAATGTTCCTTCCTTGTGAAAGGCAATGATGAAATTAGCATCCGCGATTTGGAAACTTTCAACTCATCAGAAGCTGGTGAACATGGTGTTGCTGTGAAACACATTCTGGTTCTTGATATGTTATCAAGAAAACAGCAAAACTGAAATTAAACATACAAGTTGCTTAATTCAAAATGTTTGACTGTAGCACCATCAAAATTGAGTGTAATAGCCTTAACATTACTGCAGAGAGATTTTGACTCTCGCAGATGTGTTTGAAAACATGTGTAAAACAGTTAGGTTAGGTGAAGAACGCAGTTTCAAAAGTTTCTGTAAGTAAGTGAGTAAATTATACGTTTCCGTAATACAGTTATGATTTCTATATAACCTACGACACCGACTGCGGAGAGACGTTTTGAACGCCCTGTGTGTATATTTATATTATTGTGTATAATTTTAAATTGAGTTTCGAATTTATAGGTCAAAGCTGATTTGTCCCGGTCGGGCACGGGTCCAAATTTTTGACCCGTTTCCAACTCTGTTCTTGTTACGTTTTCTGTACCGAACGTCACGTCGGAACTCTCAAGAGTTTACTTTTTTAGACTACCCTGGCAGTCAATCAAGTCAAGTGGGCTTGGACCCCAAAATAGGACCGCGTTTCCGAACAAGCGTGTTAGATGCCAGAAGTATGCATTAACCTTATCGATGAGGTATGATAAAATTGATAAAACGTTGCTATTGCGTTTGAAAGCTATTAGTTGGGAAGGTTGAAGGCAGTCCCGGTGGCTCATTGGTCTTCAATTATCTGGTGAACGAGTCTGGGTGTGGAGTATGACAACCGACCGCTATTTGCTTGATTGTGCGGTGCAAACTGTGAAGTTTGGTGGAGGACGAATTATGCTTTAAGTCTGTTTTTCACGGTTTGAGCTGGGCTCCCTAGTTTCAGTGCCAGGGAATCCTAACGCTGCAGCCTATAATTAAATTGGTCTATAATACGAATTATGCTCTGAGTCTGTTTTTCACGGTTTGCGCTTAGCTCCCTAGTTTTTGTGCCAGAGAATCTTAACGCTGTGGTCTGTAATGACATTCTCGACAATTCTGTGCTCCCAACATTATGGCAACAGTTCAGTGAAGGGCCTTTCCTTTACCACACGACAATGCCTCCGTCCACAAAGCGAGGAACGTTCAGGATGGTTTGCTGAGATAGATGTCGAAGAACTTGACTGGCCCTCCTAGAACGTTGGTCAAAACCCCATGGAGCACTTTTGGAGGAATTGGAATGCAGAATGCAAGTCAGGCCGATCCGCCCGATATCTGTGACTTACCTGACTTATGCTTCTGTGGAAGAATGGAAGGGAATTCCCGCTGCAACGTATCAAATTCTAGTGGACAGTCTTCGAGCAGGGTGGAAGGTTGTGAGAGCAGCAAAGGGTTGACCAACTGGAGATTCATCTCTTTCGTATTACAATGAGTGTATGGATAGGCAAGCGTACGGATATTTCTTATCAGATGGTGTACATACGTTACATCAGACGAACAAAAAATTTCTATTTTGATGTTTATTCATTTGAAGTAGCGTATGTACGTATCTGATGAGACACCATAACATTAGATATGTCAAAAGTTTTAGAGAGTTTGCAGATTTTCAGCATATTAATATCATGTGTGTGTAAGTAATAAATCGTCAGTATTTTGTATGTTCTAGTGAAACACCATCATTTCCAAAAGTTGCAGTTGTTAAAAGAACATTTCCAGAATAACCAGGGCCGGATAAAGGGGGGGGGGTCTATAGCCTTGGGGCTCGCCAAGACCAAGGGCCCAGGCGGCGTGCCTGAGCAAATAATAGAGAGAGAAAGAGGAAAAAGTTTATAAAATATTCTTACTTTTGTCTCGTATTATTTCCACTCTTTGCCGCCCCGGTGGCGCAGTAGTCTAAGCGTTGGCTTCTGTCAACTGATTATTTTGGGATTTCGTGTTTTTTGAAATTTTTATACTTATTGCTTCGTGTTCTTGAGTTTTTTTACTTACCTTATAGTTTATTAGTTGTGTTAGTGGATCGCTACAATTACGTGGTTCATTTGTTTGCTTTTGTGGCTGTTGCGAATCGCAACACTGAACTTCGTTAGGGCTAGAGGCTGAGATGGCTTTAGCCCAGCTTCGTCTTCGTCTAGTGTTTCTGCTGCATGTGGATCATTAAGTGCTTCTGTTTCTACTGCTCCCACCAACGTCAGGCTTGTGGATATGTCTACTGTTCGTCCTTCTTCTAATCTTGTGTATAGTGCTGTGCCGCAAGTTCTGGGTGTTAGGGATGGTGTAAACACTCCCCTCCCACCCCCTGTTTCTTCATATGCTGCAGCTGCTGGTAATAACAGTGCTTCTAACGTGCATTCTATGAAGGCTGGTTCTACATCTGTGACAATTTCTCGTGATGCTGCTGTACTTCACGTCAAAGTTCCAGAGATGTCTGAAGAAGGTAAGAGCTATTTTAATGCTTTACTTTTGAGCGTATACTTTCCTACATTGCGTGACACCCCCTCCCATTATACCTTGATGCTATTTGCCAACATGTTACATCCAAAAGTATTGTTTCTGTGATACGTATGGGAGGGGGAGTGATTGCTCACTTCAAGGTTCGACCTGCTGTTGAAAAAATATTACTCTTGGGCATTGACATTGGACCAATTCATCTTTCAGCTATTCCTTGCATACAGCGACCGATTACGGTCACGCTTTCACCAGTTCCTACTGCCGTCCCGGACTCAATCCTAATCACTGCTTTGGGGTCACTGGGCCGTATTGTTGGCCATACCAAGATTTTGTCAGCAGTTGGGAAAGACTCCCCCATGCAAACGTGCAGGGGGGGGGGAGACTATAATACCGAGTAGTGTTTCCCAGCGAAGACCTTTTTTTACGGAGACCATCGTCGCTTTTGTTGGATTTTGGCTTCCATAAACTTACAATCAACTTATTTGCAGTAGTCCAATGTTTCAGCTGCAAAGCTGAAGGGTATGTAGTACGAGAATGCCCACGACGTTTCTCTCCAGCAACTAATAGTTTTGAAAATCCTCAAGCCAGCACCCCTGCTCCTAAAACTTTTTTATCTGACCAGACAGTTTCTAATGTACAGAATTTCACCCCACCAGCTAATGATGCCAGTCCTGTTTTAACTGCTTTGCTTACGGAGGTCGCGATCACCACTGAAGTTTTCTTTGAAAAGCCTCAACCGGGTCCGAAACCATTATCTCCAACGTCTGAAGTGCAGCCTATTGCTTCCATGGACACTGACTTTCCACTCCTTCCACTAAAAGATACCTCTACTTCTGCTATCCCAGCTAAACGCTCTGTCCAGCCAGTTTCACCTCCACAAACCCGGTTCTGAACCAGAGGTATAAAAAGGCGCAACAAAGTTAATTTTCTTCTTCACGCAGTTCTTCTGTTTCTCCCATCTTCCATAGCTGACAGCGATTCTTCATACTTAACTACTTCAAAGAGATTTACCCTACTTAGTGCTGCTGATGACTGTATGGACATTACTTCTGTTATTTCTGATGCTGAACTTACGACGAATGTGCCAGAGGAAGACACTGGGGAATGAATTCCCCCGCACGAGATCCTCGAACTTCCTACATATTTGGAAAGTTCTACAATTCCTATCTCCCCATTAAATTTTGCTGAATTGATGTCTTTATATAGTTGTCCAAAAAAATGCTCTCTAATCAAATCCACATGCATTAGAAGGCATCTAAGTAATTTGCCAGAAGTCATTCATCAATTATCTTTTGTTGATGACTTATTTGACAATACTGAACTGCCAGATTGGTCGGTTCAGTATGATCGTCGCACCAAATATGTTTTAAAAGTGCTCAACCAGTATGTTGATAGTCACTTACAGCCACCGTAATGGCGAACAAAATTACTGTTGTTACCTTCAATTGCCGGGGTCTCGCTGTTTCGGCAGCGAATGCTCTGGTTTTTGAGGATGTCAGACACTTGAAGGCCAATATAATCATGTTGCAAGAGACAAACTTGTCTTCTACCACCAATACCTCCTGTTGACCATATCAGTTCTTTCATAATTTCCGTTCTCATATTGGCTTTCATACTCGTTTCCTTTCTTTAATCTCTGATATTCATGAGTCACAGAGCAGGCTGGGTATTTTTCAATATATTTCCTTTCGTCTCCCATCAGTTTATTTTCATTTGCTCAATATTCATGTCCCCCAAAATTTTACTAAAGCTGAATCTCTTATTACTCATGTTGCTTCTATTCTTACGGTTATTCCGCCTGCTGATAGTGTTCTTTTTGCCGGTGATTTCAACTGCACTCTTAATCCTACATATGACAGAGTTGGTTCCACGGAATCACGTCATTTACTCGTTTCACAGCTTACTCAAGTTATTTCTAATTTCAACCTTCAGGATGCTTTCAGATTACTTTATCCTACAGCAAAAGAATTTACTTGGTTCCCCGCCCCCGCTGCTTCTCTTTGTGTTCCTGCTAGATTAGATCGGTTTTACGTTTCTTATTTTTCCCATTCTGCTATTAGTTCTGTTTCCCATATTCCCAGCGTTTCTTCAGATTATCGGCCGGTTTTCCCCTAATATTTCCGTCACCCAGCGTCCTCATGTTTGGACTTTTGATAATTCGCTTCTTAAAGACCCAGTTTTTGTTCCAGCAGTTAAGACTATTATTTCGAATGCCGTTTCTGTTCTGTCCTCCATCGATGATACAGCTGCTCTGTGACTTGCCACGAAAAATCAAATTGTTTTATTTTCTCGGGATTACTCTTTTCAGCGTCGCACGATTCAGTCCATGGAACTTGCTTCTTTGAATCAAGAACTACTTCAAACCCCGTTAACGTCGCCAAATCATGAGATACTCAAGGCTAAACTTCGTCTTTTTCATAATTCTTCTGCTTCATCTGCCCTTACCCGACTCAAGTATGCTACCCTTCGTTTTGATGATAACCCCACTGATAATCTTCGCCAGTTGGAACGCTCTGCTGTTAAAAATAAAAACATTACTTTTCTTACTCTTCCCGATGGATCCGAATCAAATGACCAATTCAAAATTTGTGAAGCCACCCTTGATTTCTACAGACAACGCTTCAGCCCTAATTTGACTTCTTCTGCAGTCAGTTCTCCACTCATTCAACATCTTCCGCAAGTTCCCGATAATTTCACTACTCAACTTTCCTCTCCGATTTCTCCAGCCGAGATTCGAAATTCCATTTACAGCCTTAATGACAGATCTGCCCCGGGAGAAGATGGTCTCCCCCTTCCTTTTTTTTAAATTCTTTCTTCCAATCCTTCTTCCTTTGTTGGTTGCTGCTTATAATTTTATTTTTTCTACTCCACACTTTGATTCTTTCAATTTTTTTTTGCAACTCTCCGTTTTATACCCAAATCCGGTAATCTCAGCTTTCTAACTAATTGGCGGCCCATCTCGGTTCTTAATACTGATTACAAAATATTTGCTAAAATTCTTGCCCTCCGCCTTAATCCTGTTCTTTCTGACATTACACACCCAGATCAAACTGGTTCCGTCCGGCTCGATCTCCTCTAATATCCTCACTATACGTAACCTTTACTCACTGGCGTCCAGGCTTTCGGAACCCCTGGCAATTTTCTCCCTTGACCAAAAACAGGCTTTTGACTCAATTAACCATTCTTATCTATTCACTGTTCTACGCCACTTTGGCTTTCCTCCTACTTTCATTACTGCTATTTCTAATCTCTATACTGACGCTTCCTTTCGTGTTCGTACCGCCAATGTTTCTACTTCCACTATTCCGTTTACTAACGGGATCAGGCAGGGTGTTGCCCCCTGTCTGGTCAACTTTTTTCTCTTGTTTTTGAACAATTGTTGATTGCTCTGCGTTTCCGAATTTCTTCCACCATTCTACGAAATATATCCACCAAGCGACACCATCATATTTTTTTAACAGCTTATGCCGATGACCTCACGATGTTTCTCCGTTCCACTGATTCTTTTCAAGTACTACGTTCAACCTACCAAGAATATGCCACCATTTCTGGCTCTGCTTTGAATGTCTCAAAATGCTCAGGACTCGGGGCCGGTACGTGGACCTCCCAAGGAGACTGGCCATGGGGAGCTCAACGGTCTTCTTCGATAATCAAAGTGCTTGGTATCTACGTGGGCTCTCCGGTAGCGGTTACAGCGGCAACCTGGACACCGCTTATGCAGAAAATTAATAGAAGTCTTGTTCCATTCAGTTACCTTAAAACTAAACTTTCCTTCTTCAATTGAGCTTACTTAATCAATACTTTTATTTTACCGATGTTTTTTCATACCTGGATTGCCAACTCGCCACCGAAGATTTTTTTTGAAGAATGTTCAACGTGTGTTTACAGATTTCATCTGGAGTACCTTTCACTGGGTTCACCGATCTACTTTAACTCTTCCTCTGTCGTTTGGCTGCCTTGGTCTTGCTGATGTGTCTCTGAAATTCCAATCCTTTCATCTGTTCAATTTTATTCGTGAATTCTCACTTCCTCTGTCTTCTTCACACACCATTATCGATACTCTGCTTTTCCCTCGTAGCCCATTTCTTACTGTCTCGACTTTTCTGCAGATGGACCTTTTTCCTTTTGTTCCGAGACATTTCCCCGATACTTACATTTTGGCGCTCCTTATGTCCAGTCCGTCTCCCTCCCTCAACTACTAATGATTTATTGGCAGAACCTCTCTTCTTTTCCTCTGCTATCCATTCTTCTACCACCCCCTACCTCCACTTCTCCACTTGGTTTGCTTGTGGAGTGGTGAAGGTTTCTCAGCTCGTTGATTCTGCACTCCGTTGGAAATCGTTTCAGTCTATATCTCTTCCGTTGCCTGACACATCAGCTTCACGTTCTCAACTCCATTTTATTCAAAAGTGCATCCAAACTCTTTACCCTTCCCTTTCAGATCAAAATGGATTGATTTTCACCCCTTCAACTGCTTACTGTTTGCCCTTTCTTGTTTATTTGAATTATGTTCCCTATCTTTTGCACAAAATATCTATGAAGCCACTTTACTATCATTTCTTGACATAGTTCACTGCTCCAATCCCGATTGGTACCATTCCTGCTGATGAATTAAATACTACGTGGATGGATACCAATATTTCTCTTGCTGCACCACGTGCGAAAGAAATTCATTGGCTCCATCTTCATCAACGTCTTCTTACTCCACGCACCCTTCATCGATTTCGTCATCTTCTGTCTCTGGATTGTTTTTTGTGTTCCACTGTTGGTGATGTCCATCATTCCTACTCTCTTTGTTTGGTTTTACAGCCTTTAGTTTCCTTGATGTTTTCACTTACCGAAAAAGTTTGCCCCTCACTTCACACCATTATGCACTTTCTCTACCTTCGCCGTCATCATCAATCTGCAATTCATCATAATCAACTGTGTGCGCGGTTTTTTTCCTTCAGGCTAAACTTACTATCTATCACTTGAATCAATCTTCTGGGGATCCAGCATTGCGTCGCTATCATGTTGCTCGCCGTTTTCTCTGCAGACAATTTCGCTCATCAATCATCTCTATCGTTCAAACTGAGTTTGATATTGCCAAATCAGCTGATCGTGTGTCGTCCTTTTTTCAAACCTGGAAAATTGATGGGACGTGGTGCGATATTGATCAAGACCGTGTTTCCTTTCTTCTTTAATGGTTTTTGCATTTTTTTCTTTAGGTGTTATGACTTGGTCTTTTTTATTGTTTTTTTTGTTCTATTACAATGTGTTCCCCCCCCCCCCCAGGCGCAATTTTTTTAATACTGCAAGTGACTATATGCTGAAAGTTACATACTCATATTGCTAAAAGTTACATACTGCCTCTTGGTAGTGTTTTTTTTAATGTTTTATTATTTATGGTTGTTGATTGTGACGCCGGAAGTGTCTTTTTCCGGCGACGTTTTTTTATTGTACATAATTTTATGAGCAATGAAGACCTTCTGAATTTCTGATTAATTCGTCCGAGATGGGTCTGGGTTCGAATCCCGATGAGGCATGGATGTTGTGTTTGCTTTACTGGTCTAGCTCTCTCCCTTCCCTGGAACGAGTAGCTCTAAACTAGGGACGGGCGACTGCTTATAGCCCGTTGAGTTGCTCACGGTGGTTGTTAAACCTCCAATAAAAAAATCCACTCTGTAAGAAACAGAGGCTGGTAGAGGAACAGGTTTCATGACAGTAACTCACCCAGGGTAAAGGTTTCATGTCGCTGTATACAGCGGTGTCGGTGAGACAGTTTCAACTTTTTAACTACTATCCACCCACACTTCCCAATTTGCACTTGGAACTGTTAACGGTTAAAGTCCCCTGAGGCTTCACATTGTATAACAAAAAAAAAAAGATGCATTAAGGAAAGTATACAGTGCTAAATCATCAGAAAGTCCAAGACAAAATCTAGGAATCTTAATCTTTTAACTCATGTTCTTGTGAGAACAATGAAAAGTATTGTGACATATTATGAAAACTATGCAGATAATTTAGTAGGTAGAGATTCGTGTTTTAACGGACTTCATAATAATTCCCCGTCATAAGTTCTTTGGGGTTCCACTCAGATGTCTTAGCCTTGGGGCCAACTAAGACCTTAATCCGACCCTGAGTGTAACGATTAAAATCGAAGATTTTACCAAACTAAGAATCTGCAGTAAATTTATTCCATTTGACGGGGATGCAGTTTTCTTTCTGTAGCGACGTCAATCGCATTGCAGAAAGAATTTTCCCTTAATAAGATGTGGCAGAGGAGATATGTAGGTTGCCAAATGTAAACGTATTAGGTATGTGCAAAAGTTCTACCCGTTGTTTCTTCAGTAGAAAAGAAAAAAACCAAATGTTTTTAATACGTAACATCTTTATTCTTTTACCTAACCGGCATTATTATTTATCACCCCTTGACATTTTTTTGTGGTAATTGAATTTCCTTACTGTAGAACTCTTCCATTTTGGAGTTTAAACTCATGTAATGCAGCTTCGACAACTTCGACTTCATCGAAGGTTTTTCCAGCGAAGTTGTTCCGAAGAGATCGAAAAATGTGGTAGTCCGTAAATGCAAGATCTGAGGAATACAAGAGGTAAGGCAACACCTCCCATCCAATATGCAGTAAAGCTTTTTCTAAGTGGCTAATGCTGTATGGAGTCTTGCGTTGTCATGTTGCAAGATGATGCTTTTGCTATTAACCGGTGATGTACGCTTAAGTTTCAAATTTTCTTCCAGCCTTTCCAGCTGTTGGCAGTATAAGTCAACATTTATCGTTTGGTTAGTTGCGGGCTCCTCCCAGTGGATTACCTTCTGGACATCCCACCATTATTTAAGAAGTTAGTAAAACCATGCAATGCATTGGTTATGATACGCTTTCCAACATACCATAAATCATGACTCAAGTTATGACGATAATGGCTGTGGCATAAATCTCGCTCCTGTGCCCTGACATTTGACCCCATTTCGATGATATTCAACAGAACCGGTTCAGTATACCCCCGGAACAAGATAGTTTTGTCGTAATCGAAGCATTTTTGCGTAAGTTATGACGCATAAGGGAGATGGAATGAATCCCACTCCTATGTCCTGACCTTTGACCCCATTTCGTTCATTTTCAATAGAGTTCGTCCCCAGGGTTTTACCCCTACCACATACTAAAATTTCATCGAAATCGAACCATTTTTACGCGAGTTATCGTGCGTACAGAAGACAAAGCTGGAGCATATACGCTTCAACTTACGGTTGGAAAGCATAAACAAGACCTTTCTCTGATGCAATCCTAGTCTTGAAGTCCATAGTGCAGGCTCTCCAACTCGGCCTACAGTCCTTTGACGCTTTACATTTCTGTAAAGGACCCAGGTTTCATCACCCGTAACTATTCGTTCCAAGAAAGGTTCATTTCTGTGACGCGCAAGCGAAGAAAGACATATGGTCATTCTGTCCGATCGTTTTCTTGAGGATAGGTCATGTGGTACCCACTGCCACTGGTCGAAATCTATGGTAACCCATGCGTACGCATCCTTCTTTCTACTTTTTTTCTGTGTACAGAAAACCTTTCTGATAATTCTTCAACGGTTAGATGTTGGTCATTAGATATGGCTTGGTTGTGATGCTCTTCAGAAACCTCTTATGGACGTCCAGAATGTGGTTGATCTCTGCAGCTTCTGTCTCCTTCACGCAATTTCCGGAACGAACGGTGACACGTGCATTCGTCTACAGTAACTTCGCGATACAAATCAAAAATGTTTCGGCATTCTTCACCTGCATTGTTGCCTTTGTCAAACTGATAAAGCAAACAATGCCTAAAGTGATCCTTATTGCTTAACATGTTAACCCTTGTGTGACTTGTTTACGAATGAGGTCCACCTGTGCCATTTTATAGCCCACTCCTCAAAGCATTTTGGCCACCACACATGCCTTCTGTTATTGCACTTGTTATTTAAAAATTTTACCTTTAATTTGCATCATGAAAAACAAGTATAACTTTTTCACACACCTAATACAATTACGTAACTCCGCCGAAGCATATATTTGCGTTAACTAAAGGAAATAATATACACTTTTCATCTGTACATATAAAACTGAAAGCCCTCACTGACTCATCACCGAATCTCAGAAACTACTGAACTTAGATCTTTCATATTTGGCGGGAATGTTCCTTTTACAACATAGAGGATCACTAAGAAAAGATTTTTTCCTACGATAACTTTAAGTGGGTCGAAATGGGTTTTTTAAATAACCCAGCTTTGATAACGCTAGGGCGTTTTGCAATGTTCGAGCCACTATTGCACAGCAACTCAAGCCCCGCCCTAAGTTTTGAATGACTTGAGTTGACCTGCTCAGTATATATTTTGTTCTGAATTTATTTAATAAAAAATCTTTTAAAATCACGTAAAAAGCGTTATATCATAATATGCTTTGAATTTTGACATTTATTATCGTTTGACATATCGAATGTCAAGGTTTATTGATTTGTTCTAAATTTATTTTTAAATATATCACGTAAAAAGCGTTGTATCATAATATGCTTTGCATTTAAACATTTATATTATCGTTTGACGCATCGAATGTTAAGGCTTTTTGAATCAAAATAAAATTACCGACATTCGTTTTCACCGAAGCAACGGTGACGTCATATAGTGGTAAGGTGACTGCAATAAATGTAAATATTTTGTTGTAAATTTATTTGTTCTGAATTTATTTAACAAAAAAACCCTTAAAAATCACGAAAAAAGCACTATACCATAATTTGCTTTGCAATTAAACATTATCGTTTGATATATCGAATTTCAAAGTTTTTTGATTTGTTCTAAATTTATTTAACAAAACAAAAACTTTTAAAATATCACGTAAAAAGGGCTAAATTATAATATGCTTCGCATTTAAACATTTATATTAACGTTTGACATATCGAATGTCAAGGTTTTTTGAGTCAAAATCAAATTACCAACATTCGTTTCCACCGAAGCGAAGGTGACGTCATATAAGTTGTAAGGTGACTGCAATAAATATAAATATGCGGGTAAATTTTCGTAGTAATTGATATTTGAAAAAGAAAACGTTTCCCCCTTGACATATTTGTGATGGTAACAAAATTTTGCTCATGCTTCCAAAAACATCTGGCTTGCTAGCTTTTAAATGTACAGTTTCGAACGAAATTGTTTATAAGCAAGGTTCTTTTTAAATTTATGCTGAAAGTAACAACGTATTTTGTTCCATTTTCTATTATTACTTTGTTCTGTTGTCTATTAATATTTAAGCGATGTAAGTGAAGAATAACGACGTATTTTGATTTGTTTCGTGTAGGCTTGAATTTTAAATTTACAGTTGCGAGCGAAATTGTTTGTGTCGTCTGCCAGAATAACTCAGGCAGACGTGTGTTTCCCAGAAGAACAAAACAATATGCAGTGTATGGCCATTTCAACTGCATATCATATATATCATCTGTATTTCAACTGTATTTTAATATCACGTTCGAAGAACGGGTATTTAGCTAGTAACAAAACAAATAAAAAACTAAAAACTTTGCGCATAGTTTCGATTTTCGAAGTGTACACGTTTTGAGAAGCATAAAATAGCTTAGATCACTTAGAGGAGAAAGTGGACATTATAAAAATTCGGTAGGGAATATTCTTATTCATGGTTAGTGCTATCCGATGCAAAAAGGAAGTTTTCAAATTCGTGTTGTAGAAGCGGAAATATCGAATCTATAGACGGACAAGCCGATGCTATGAGTCTCATACATGAAATTTTTAACACTAGGCTGAAACGGGTTGCTTTGTGTTTAAAGTTTTCTGGCAGCATTCTCTCGGTTACGAAGTGCTCAGGTCCAATTTATGGATCTTGTTTAGTGGAAAGAATCGAACCAACCACGTAGAAAGGGTAAAGGTAGAGTTTAGGGTGCGTAAATTTATCTGTTATGTGAATGTTAGCACAAAACTGTAGGGCATACACGCCCTCAGTCATGCACGTAACTGGAGTCAAGCCAAGTCTGAAACATCTGAAATTACTCGATCACGGAACGAACAAGGTCGTCCTAGGTACGACAGCCTCTGAATTGGAAGCCGCCCCCCAAAAAAAAGTTCGAAGGAACATTTAAAAATATGATATCAAGATATAAGAAGGCAACGTTTATTCAGTTTTGTTTAGAAAACAGCACAGAACCTGTAAGAGAAAAAATTCAACTAACTGCAGAAAAAAATATGGAACAGAAGAACTTACTTTATCGGAAGCCATTACAACAGAGTAAACAAAAAATAGATAGTGTAATATCTGTCACAGTAAAACTCCCATATTCATGGAAAGACTTTCGAGAACAAGTGACGCAAAATCAAATTAACGTTAAAATGAACAGGAATTACAAAAAAAAAAAAAAAAAAAACTGGTGGCAGTACAAATCAACTAGCAAAGAAATTGTAAATTCTCACTGACGACCAGTCCAGCAGGGGCACTGAAGAGCAAAAGTGGAAGCCTGAAGTAGCTCACAGAAATTTGAGAGAAATGCATTGCATCAATAACCCTTTTTGTTCATCAAACTTAATGTGCTTACCTAAAATGAAATAAGACATTTCGCTATAAGGAATTACAATAGTATTATTTCATCAGAAAAAAAAACTCAACAGTTTTTCAACAAAAAGAGCTCGTATTCAAGACATTTACAAGATTCAACAAAAATCAAGGCAGAGTATTTCAAAATTACAAATAAAACAAGATACCGAAGTACTATTCTAGAACTGAACAGTTTTATATTTTAAATTTTAATAAATAAACACTAATAAAATGAAATAAAAACATTTCGTACAGAAATAAACCCAGCGGAAATTATACAAGGCCGCTGTCACATACATCAAGGAAAAACCGCGCGAAATAAATTAAGCTAAAAGGTAAACCAGCCAGCCATTTAAGATTGCTGCTGGTCAGTAATTGTCAGTAGTGTTGACCACAATGGGAAAAACAAAGAATCTTTCGGAGTTCGATAAAGGGCTTATTGTGGGTGCTCGTCCGACTGGTGACGCTTTTGAAAACAGCGTGGTTTCTTAAAAGGTGAGGTACCCCTAATCTATAATCAGTGGAAAAATAAGTCACATTGCTTGTCTAAGAGGCGTAACTGCGGCGAGATAGCAATCTTTCAGGAACGAGATCGCAGTCGTCAGAGATGGCTAGTACGGAGAAGCGGGACCTCCTGTGGGCCGCAAGTGTCCCGAGCGTCCAACGAAAGTTGTTTCCGACGCATACCTCAGCAGAGCCGCGGATAGCTTGATGGTTAGCGAGTCAGACTGTCAGTGGAGGGTCCCCAGGTTCAATCCTGGGCTGACTTTCCAGAGACGGTATGATTTGCTAACAATCGTGTAATATACGCCGTGCATCGGACGAGTACGTTAAATGACGGCGCCCGGGTTGGACCGCCCCGGTTACGTTGGGTATCCATTCCTACCCCCCTGACTTTATCTCACCCCTTTATGAGCAACATCGTACTTGTATGGTTGCGCCATCTAATGCGCTCTCTCTCACTTACAAGCTGTTTTGTCGAAGTCGCTAGACTTGCTTTCACTAATACCGTTTCTGTGCCCTGCCCAAAAGGCGGACATGCTGTAGGTGGTTTGGGCCTAAACCTTTTCTGTGTTCGGAAGTCCTACATGAAAATGCCTGGCTGTCTCTCACAAGATGTCTCTGTCTGTGTCCCATACCTCAGCAAACTATGGGCAGGGAATTGAAGAGAATCTGTATTGGCAGTCCCATGCCTATACGGAAATCACAGATTTCTGCAAAGAACCAGAAAGTGCGTCTACAGTGCTGTCAGGAACATCGTGACTGGACACCGGAAAAATGTAATGTGGTATGAGGAGTCCTATACGGAAACCACTTATTTCTGCGAAGAACCGGAAAGTTCGTCTACAGTGGTGTCAGGAACACCGTAACTGGACACTGGAAAAAGTCTTGTGGTCCGACGGGTCCTATACGGAAACCACTCATTTCTGCGAAGAACCGGAAAGTTCGTCTACAGTGGTGTCAGGAACACCGTAACTGGACACTGGAAAAAGTCTTGTGGTCCGACGGGTCCTATACGGAAACCACTCATTTCTGCGAAGAACCGGAAAGTTCGTCTACAGTGGTGTCAGGAACACAGTGACTGGACACTGGAAAAAAAAGTCATGTCGTCCGACGAGTCGTATACGGAAACCACTACTACACGAACTTTTGTTTTCTTCGCAGACGAAAAGGAAAGTTCGTGTGCAGTGGTGTCAGGAACGCCGTGACTGGACACTGGAAAAAATCATGTGGTCCGAAGAGTCGCGGAACACTTTGTACTGTACCGACTGTAGGAAGTTTGGCGGGAAGCCCATGAAGCAATGGACCTAGCTTACCTTTTAAACAGAACTCAAGGTTCTGGAGGTGGTGTGGGGAACCTTTTGTTGGTACGGAACGGACCCCCTGATATAGCTGGAAGGACGGGTGTCCTCCAAGGATTACCTGAACATTGTCCCCGATCAAGTCCATTCTGCAATACTAACTTTTTATCCAGGAGGTGACGGCTGTTTCATGGACGACAATGCTACTGTCCATCGCACAAGATGTTTTCAGCAGTGGTTCAGCGAGCATGAAAACGGTATCCACCGTCTTCCATGGCCATCACAATGCCCGGATATGAACCCTATTGAGAATGTACGAGACATGTTAGAAAAACAGATTCTAGAGCAGA
Organism: Macrothele yani; assembly: GCA_039090855.1. Lineage (NCBI taxonomy): Eukaryota > Metazoa > Arthropoda > Arachnida > Araneae > Macrothelidae > Macrothele > Macrothele yani. The sequence continues at coordinate 77,092,815 of CM077016.1, forward strand.
GTCCTCTTCCGTCTAATCTGAGCCGAAAACCATAACTTGTGAAGTGAAAATCCTCCAAATACGTGGCGTCAATGAATAAACAAAAGACATCGCTCTTTCCACGTTTTATAGCAACACACAGCCACCGAAAAATTGTTATCCGGTCACTGCTAGGGAATCGAATTTCAGATCTCTCGATATTTGGGCATTAACGGCACTTGCTATATATTAATTATAGCAGTTAAATCCAAAGGGCAAGATCCAAAGTGAAAATCCTCCAAATACGTGGCGTCAGTGAATAAACAACACGTTTTTAGCAACACACAGTAACCGAAAAATTGTTATTCGGTCACCGCTGGGGAATCGAATCACAGATCTCTCGATATCTAATGCCCACCAGATGGAGACGGCTCAGTAGCTGAGCCCATCTTACGGATTTATGATGTCAGAAGCTGACGGAAAAACACACATAGCGCCTTGGATTGTTGGCCACCGTGGTGTAAGTCCAACACGCTCGCTAGATATCGAGAGATCTGGGATTCCATTCTCCAGCGGTGACCGAATAACAAGTTTTTGGTTGCTGTGTGTTGCTAAAATAACGTGGAAAGAGCGATGTCCCTGTTTATTCACCATAACTTGTGTTTTACCTTATTTGTACTCAGTTTAAATTTCATAGGAACCACGTCGCTTCATAATTAGGATTAATTCAGACTACTAATTCGTACAATTACGTCATCAGAAGTTATGAAAGAGGGAAGAAATATGCACTAAACGTGACATTTCTTGAATGATTACAATAAACTATTTTTCCTTGAAAAATACAAAGATTTTGAGATATTCGGTGTTTTAAGTTCATTTAGGAAACAATCTTCCAAAATCAATTCAAAGTTTAATTGGACGTTATATATTGTCATTACTACCGAGCCAACAAAGATATCGAACCAGTTAATGTGACGGAAACGAAGAATCTCTGATCATTCGTCCGTCTGGGGTCCGGGTTCGAATCCCGGTGAGGCATGGATGTTGTGTTTGTCTTACGGCACTGGGTCTCTCCCTTCCCTGGAACCAGTGACCCTAAATTAGGGACGGGCGACTGCTTATAGCCCATTGAGTTGCTCACGGTGGTCGTTAAACCTCCAATCAAAAAAAAAAAAAAAAAAAAAAAAAAGAAACGAAGAATAAGTAGTATGCTAAATCGATGTGCTGTGGTACATATTTCAACATCTGAAAAGCTCATCCTCGTAATTCACTATTTCACGGTCAATGTTTTATGTTATCGAGAGTTCTCTGGAAATACGATATCATTACTTTGATCGGTTGGTTTGCTCGTGCAGGAAAATGGCTTAAGTGGGAAAGCTAAGCATGGACTCCAACTGAGTAATCGACGTGCAAACATCACTCAGAACATTTGTCTTGATCTATTTAACGATTGCCGACGCAGCTTCTATTGCTTACGAAGAAATGGAACAGAAGAAAATACCCCATGCCATTTTCTATGTCGTTTAGCTCCAATCCTTAATGCCATTCTTTGCGAAGCAATGAAAAGAGTTACGCATGCGTTCTATAACGAAGTAAATTTCTCCGTCATTTGTGTCTACAATCTGCCTTTATGTCATGTGCGTCCTGCTGGCAGGTACGTCACATCTCCCCCCCCGAAAGAGGGCCGGGGGCATGGCCCACGGGTCAGCCGTGACCATGAATCGTTGCAGGCAGCCATCCACTGTGGAACGTGCACTTGAAAACTCCCAGTCAATTTTTTTTCGAAGCGCTGGAGAAGGGATTCTCTGATTTTTCCTATCTCGCGGTGTGGAAATAACATCACACCACTGCGAGATTTTGAACGGTCGGGTCATCCGGATAGTTCGGGCGCCATTATAACGAAGTAAATTTCTCCGTCATTTGTGTCTACAATCTGCCTTTATGTCATGTGCGTCCTGCTGGCAGGTACATCACAGTTCATGTGCAGTGGATATATAGTATGTAATAGGAATTAGTCTATTATATATGTTGATTAGTCTATTATATATGGAATTAGTCTCTTATATATATATATCTGCTGTTCAAGATAAACGTACGTGTCTGTTATCTCCAGCTTTTCTCCATCAATCGATAAATTTTCATTTCGTGTAAAAGCATTGAACATCACTTTTGCCTTCTGAAAGTTCATTTTTAATCCCACTTCTTTACTCTTGTCAGCAAGTTCTTGGATCATACTCTGCAGCTCTGATGGGGTAGTTGCAAAAATGACTACGTCATCAGCAAAACGAAAGTGGGTTAGATAATCTCCATTAATCTTTATCCCTTTGTTTTCCCAGTTCAGTGATTGAAAGACATTTTCCAATGTGGCGTTAAAAAGCTTTGGAGATATGGTGTCACCTTGTCTCACTCCCTTTCCAATTTTTATGTGTGTTGTATTTTCAAACAGCCGAATCTTTGCACTTGCATTTTCATAGATGTTATTAATAATATTGATGCATACATTAATATTATTAATAACATCTATGAAAATGCAAGTGCACGCCACTTTGGAAAATGTCTTTCAATCACTGAACTGGGAAAACAAAGTGATAAAGATTAATGGTGATTATCTAACCCACCTTCGTTTTGCTGATGACATAGTCATTTTTGCAACTACCCCATCAGAGCTGCAGAGTATGATCCAAGAACTTGCTGACAAGAGTAAAGAAGTGGGATTAAAAATGAACTTTCAGAAGACAAAAGTTATGTTCAATGCTTTTACACGAAATGAAGATTTACGATTGATGGAGAAAAGCTGGAGATAACAGACACGTACGTTTATCTTGGACAGCAGATATCAAGTGAGGGTCACATTCCTGAAGAAATTAATCGGCGTACAAAACTTGCCTGGAGAGCTTTTGGAAGAAACAGCATAATTTTCAAGAGCAATATGCCATTATGTCTTAATAGAAAAGTGTTTGAACAATGCATCCTTCCAGTGCTTACGTATGGTGCAGAGACGTGGACCTTAACTAAAAGAGACATGCAAAGGCTGCAGACAACTCAAAGAAGCATGGAGACAGAAGTGCATGCTTGGTGTAACCAGGAGAGATAAGAAGAGGAACTCGTGGATCCGAAAAATGACAAGAGTGGAAGACATCATGATCAGAGTTAAATCCCTGAAATGGCAATGGGCTGGACATACTGCCAGAAGGACAGACCATCGATGGACAGCCGAAATTTTAGATTGGATTCCAAGGGACAGGAAAAGACCCAGAAGAAGACCACATGGGAGATGGGTGGATGAAATTCGAAAGTATGCGGGAGTGACATGGAGGAGACTGGCACAAGACAGACCGTTGTGGAGGAAACTTGGGGAGACTTTCGTCCAGCAGTGGATTGATAATGGTTGACAATGATGATGATATGTATACTAGGTGTACGAATAAGTTTTAAAGCGTTTTGAGGCAACGCAACATGTAATTTGAGAGAAAACAACAATACCTTTACGAATCAAAATATGCGCCGTCATTATCTATCACCTTCCGCCATCGGTCGGGCAGCTGACGGATTCCAGCCATGACGAATACTTCGTCGTGTGACGCGAGGAAGTCGTCAACCCATTTTTCCACTTCGGTATTTTGAGAAAATCGACAGATCATATCTATACACGATTGAGTGTCAAAAGCGAGGACCGCCACATGCTCACATTTTAATTATTCTGCGAGCCGAAAACAAGTTTTTAACTTCTGAACGCATATATCAATTCGTGTGTGCTCTCGAGATGTCAAAGTGATTGCGTGCAAAGAGGGTAAGCCGAAAGTTTTGCAATATTCGGATCACTTTGTTTTCATACGTACCTTATAACGAAGTAAATTTCTCCGTCATTTATGTCCACGCCAGGGCTCGAACCCGGGTCCCTTTATTCCGGAATAAGTCACTCTATCAATTGAGCTACGCGGACGTTCGTTCTGACTGCTATCTGACTTTATGTCGTGTGCGCCCTGCTGGCAGGTACGTTACATCTCCCCCCCCCGAAAGAAGGCCGGGGCATGGCCCACGGGTCAGACGTGACCATGAATCGTTGCAGGCAGCCATCCGCTGTAGAACGTGCACTTGAGAACTTCCAGTCAATCTGGTGTGAGGAATGCAACGTCACACACATTTATTTTTGAAGCGCTGGAGAAGGGATTCTCTTTTTTTTTCCTATCTCGCGGTGTGGAAAGAACATCACACCATTGAGAGATCTTGAACGGCCGGGTCATTTTTGTCCACGACGGGGCTCGAACCCGGGTCCCCTCATTCCGGAATGAGTCACTCTACCAATTGAGCTACGCGGGCGTTCGTTCTGACTGCTATCTGCCTTTATGTCGTGTGCGTCCTGCTGGCAGTTACGTCACAACCTTTAGGACAAAAGCTGACTAGCATTCAAAGTATAGGCCATCGTGTTGCACCGTCTTTAGCCATCTGTCTGCCAGTTCTTCGATTCCGCGGCGGTACCAGTTCTTCAAGTTGAAGAAATTCTTCACCCCAGCTGCCACCTCCTTCTGCTTATTGAAGTGCCACCCGCGAAGTAATTGGGCCACGGACCGGAACAGGTAATAATCCGACGAGGCAAGCTCCGGACTATATGCTGGGTGCGGCATCAGTTCGATGCCCTCAAGTTCCCGGAGTTTTGCCTGGGTCGTTCGCGTGGTATGAGGCCGAGCGTTCTCCTGCTGTAGGAGAGCGCGCTTTCTGTTCACCAGCGCCGGGTACTTCTCCTCCAAAACGGCATACATCCGTTCCAGCTGTATAGAGTACAGGTTGGCGTTGATGGTCCGACCGTCTCTAACGAATTCGCAATGGATTATCCCCTCGAAATTCCACTAGACGCAGAGCACCCCCTTGTGCTCGAAGCGCCCACGTTTGACAACAGGTTCAGGAAGCTAGCCCGGGCTCAACCACTGCCGTTATGCGTTAGGATTACGGAAATAGACCCACTTTTCACCGCACGTAACAATTCTTTTGATGAAACGTTCATCGCGCGGGATTTCTAGCAGTTTCGTGCACACTTCAACTCGGCAGTTTGCTTCAGCTAGCGTCAGTTCGTAAGGAACCATGCGGCAGCTCATGTAGACCTTGCCGAGGTCCTGAAGGTGACGAACCAGGGTGGTCTGTGATATGCCCAGCCCGCCTGATAACCTCCGATCGCTGGTTGTCGGGTTTGCCTCTACGGCCTGGCGCACGGCCTCCGAATCCACAGTTCGCGGCCTACCTGACCTTCGCTGATCGTCAAGGTTTCTGTCACCTGAGCGAAATTTCTTAAAGCATCTGGTTGCCGTGCTGCGGTCCATGGAACCTTCCCTTTTTGCATGACAAAAAGTCTCGGGTTGCTTGAGCAGCGTTATGGCCGAGTTCAAACTCGTAAAGCAAAAGTTCCCTAATTAGCCGGTTGTGGCTGTTCATCTTTTAGGCGTCCCAACCACAGACGGAAGGACGACATTCAATGTTGTTCACAGCAACGATTATAACTTTATATCCCTTTCGACTGACTGCAGGGAACTAGTTTAAGCACGTGACGTACCCGCCGCAGCACATGCGTTTATGCAAATATTGCAAAACTTTCGATTCACACTCTGTATATAACAGTCAACGTGATCGCGTGCTAATTTAAAAACATTGGATTATCTACATCGAGTTCTACATCGTATTTATCCGATCTAGAAAATTCAAACTGAATTCTTAATATCACGGCAAGTTGAGTTTGTATATTAATTTAATTTAGCACAGTTCGAATATTAATTTTTGCGCTTTAACTATTTTTCTTTTTTCTTATTTTATCGAATTTTTGGAGTTTTGTGGTGATTATGTTATACCTTTTGTAAAATATTTCAAATACGCCAAAATATCACACATCTTGCAAAATATTTCACAACGGGCTATCCATTATAAATATAAATACCCAGCTCTATTTAAAACGCTCTAACCTACAATAAAATCTACAATTTTGAGATGTCAAAAAGAGCAAAATCACATCTAAATATATTTTCATCTCTTATATGAATGAGGTTTTACTATATTTCTTTACAGAAATCCAGTGTCTAGTTGATTTGTTTTCAATCTGCTTCAATTAAAAATTTCATCCCGTCCTAAGTCGGGCTACATCCCCTATATATGAATATTTATTGAAAGCTTAAAGGCAGCCATTTTAAGACGGACTGCAGGTTAGTTTGGAAATATTTGGTAAATTATTTAATACCAGAAATGACAAAAGCAGGCGATATAAAAACTACAGGCAAGACTAGGTCACATATCTTCCACTATAATGCTCCGAAAATAATGTTTTTTTTTTCATTTGGGAAAAACTGCTCACTGTGTTCTACATTTGAAAGAAATTCGCAGAAAGCAGGCAGATTTTCTAGATTTGCCATTTCCGCGGCGGAATTCTAAAGACAGCGTCTAAAATACTTATTCTTTTCAGCGGTATATTTCTTGTAGACGTACAATCTCGCCGCGTCTCAGCTATCTGAAAAATCCCCAAAGATATTCCCTCCGGAAAAAGTTTATTTCAAGATGTAGGAATACAAAACTTTTTGCCGATCTTCCCGTTTTCAGAAGATAGAAAATTTTCCGCAGGAATTAGTGCTGTTCCAACCATGTCGAATCAATAGGGGTGAAGGAATATTTTTGCAGGAGGGATATTTATTGGAAGCGCTTACTTATCGAAATAAAGCCGACTGGTAAAACAAAACAAAAATAGAAGAACGTTGCAGGTAAAATGTCTTCCCGTTTTCAGAAGATAGAAAATTTTCCGCAGGAATTAGTGCTGTTCCAACCATGTCGAGTCAATAGGGGTGAAGGAATATATTCGCAGGAGGGATATTTATTGGAAGCGCTTACTTATTGGAATAAAGCCGACGGGTAAAACAAAACAAAAATGGAAGAACGTTTCAGTTAAAATGTCTGCAACAAGTTCTCACATTTAAAAGCACAGAAGAGAAAATTGTGATCTTGACCAGGAAACATTGAAAATCTAAGATTTTCCAGGTAGGTAGACCATTTCTGCTTACCAATTTTTAAAAGGTAATTTCCGCCTGTCTACGTTTGCAGCTCCACACAGCGCCGAATTTAAATACCCTGTCATAAACGAAACTAAACATATGACGCCCCAAATAATGTAAGATCCATTTTTAGCACGTATTTTGTAAAAAAAGATCGTGCTTATGTTATCACTTGTCCGTCCGTCCGTCTATCTATGGACACTCTGCAACTGTTAGTTCGTTTTGAAAAATTAATTTTGCATTGGGAAGCTTCAAATGTGCGAACGATGATTCTTGCTTTCTAGTTTTTCTACGATGCACAACTTCGCCACCAGAGAGCGTAAACGCAAATGCATGGCACTTCAAAATACAATTTATTCAATATAATTGCTTTTAAACATCCGACTAAAATATTCTCCCATTCAGTACCATTTATAATGATTTTTTTTTTGGATAGTTTCTTTTTCAAGTAATGCATAGTTTTCCCGCTAGGTGGCGTAAAATTAGATTGCGATTTACCCGATATCTGTGCTTCTAATAGTCCGATTTGAAAAGTTCGTTTTGCATTGGTGACATTGAAATGTGAGAACGGTGATTCTTGTTTTCCGGTTTAGCTGCGATGCACAACTTACTTACCAGGGGGCGTTAACGCAGACACTATCGACTTCAAAATACATGTTTTTCGATATGACTGCTTCTTAATATCCGATAAAAAACATTTTCTTCCATCTGACGCCATTTATAACGAAGAAAAGTTTGGGTAATTACTTTTTCAAGTAATGCATAGTTTTTCGACAGGGGCATAAAGTTAAATTGCCCGGTATCTCTGCTTCTAAAAGTCCGATTTGAAAACTCCTTTTTGCTTCGGATAGAGCTTCTGATGGGAAATCATCTACATGTAAGTCTGAATTTTTGTAAAAAATGGTTTTGGCACTAGGATCATAAGTGTATAATTTCGTTTAACATACACTGGTGTACAAAAATTAAGGACGAAGAGGAGAAATTAGCATAACAGCGGAACGAGCAGGCAGAACGGACCGACAGACCACTCAGGAGATAGACTAGGGTCCGGTATTGCAGGGCATGCGCATATGTGCAGCATGACGGGGGGGGGGGGGTGTTGGGAGAGTATAAACACACGGGCGGTGTACGCTCAGCAATTCGGTGAAAGCTATTGCACGGTGTACATCGGCTTGAACGACGTCGAGTTGCAGCCACCGTGTGATATGGCCAACAGGCAATCCAGTAGACGACATCTGGATGACGTTACCCGAGGTCGCGTCATTGGGAAATTGGAAGAAGGTCGAAGTGTGACTAGTGTGGCCGAGGAGTTCGGGATCGCTCATAGCATCGTTTCACGAACTAGGAGAGCATTTTAAACGAGAAGAACAGCTGCCCGAGAATTTAGCATTGGTCGTCTACGAGCAACCACGGCGGCTGACAACTGGTATATTGTCCTACAGGCGAGAAGAGAGAGACGGCAGACAACGAGAGAAATCGCAAGGCACATGCAACAGACAACTGGACGTCTGTTATTGCGTTTTACCGTGGCCAGGAGGCTGCACAAAGGCGGTCTATTTGCACGACGACCAGTACGGTGTGTGCCATTAACGCCTGCTCGTCAGAGACTGCGGTTTCTGTGGTGCCAGGAACACAAGAACTGGACACATCAGCAATAGGGTCGTGTTCTCTTTACGGATGAGAGCCGATTTAGTCTGACGAGCGATTCTGGACGTATACACATCTGGAGAGAGCAGGGAACACGCAATCACACCTCCAACATCATCGAAAGGGACCGGTTTGGAGGTGGCGGAGTTCTCGTTTGGGGCGGTATCATGCTTGGTAACCGTACTGACCTCCACATCTTCCAAGGAGGTTCAGTCACTGGTGTCCGCTATTGTACCGAGGTTCTCCTGCCTCACGTGCGTCTGTTTAGAGGTGCTGTGGGTCCTGAGTTCCTCTTAATGGACGACAACGCTACACCTCATCGTACAGTGGCTGTCGCAGAGCTGTTGGAGAGTGAAGATATTCAACGCATGGATTGGCCCGCAAGGTCCCCGGACCTAAATCCAATCGAACACGTGTGGGACCTTCTCGGTAGATGCTTGGCAGCACGTCATCAGCCGCCAATAACGATTCCGCCGCTGCGATTGGCGCTACAAGAGGAATGGGCCGCGATGCCTCAACATCACCTTGACAACCTCGTCCTCAGCATGGACAGACGTTGTGAATCTTGCAACGCAGTCAGGGGTGATCATATCCCCTACTAAAGACAGGATTTTTCTTGGCAGCCGCCTGTCACATGGACGTTTCTGTCTTCTGTCCAGTTGTGCTCGAAGCTACCTTTTCAATAAAGTGCCTTTGTATCCTTTGGATTCCTTGGCTGGACGGTTTTGCTCACTTGTGCCATATTCTTACATCTTGAGGATCTTATGGTATGATTTGAGTCGATGTGGAGCACTTCTGCACGACGTTACATTCGAAAAACCGTCTCGTCCTTAATTTTTGCACGCCAGTGTATTTGAAGCAATATCTGCGCTTCGGAACGCTCGATTAATTTTTTTTTCGTAGTGAGATACTTCTTACCACGTAAAAAAAAATTAATTTGAACGTGGAGAGTAGTAACTCTCCACGACAAATTTTCCGATAATACCTTGTGCTGAAAATAGTGCATAATGTTTCCGCCAGGGAGCGTAGATGTAAATCTTATTTTGTCGTTATCTCTGCTTCCAACAGCCCGATTTGAATTTTTTTTTCTTTATCGGAGAACGTTTCGGGTCCTAAGTATTTTGCATATAATTTAAAAAAAAATTCTTAATGCACGCTTGCGCCACTAAGAGTGCTCACGTTTCCGTATGCAGCATATTAGCAGAACCATATGTGCGTCCAAAAACCCAATTGAAAAAATTCTCTTTCGGTCAAATACTACGAATTACCAAAACAATTTGGGTACATTTATTGTCAAATATAGAGCACAATTTTCCCGCTACGGTCGCAAATGTCTTATCCAGTTTTAGCACGTCTTTTGTTAAAAAAGATCGTGCTTATGTTATTGGTCTGTCCGTCCGTCGGTCTGTAGGCACCATATCTCTGCACCTAATAGTCCGATTTGAAAAATTTATTTTGTATTGGGAAGCTTAAAATGTGCGAATGGTGATCCTTTATTTCGTTTTTTTACGATGTACAATTTTGCCTCTAAAGGGCGAAAATGCAGATGATGTCGAATTCAAAATACAGTTTATTACATATATTTGCTTCTAAGCATCCGATTGAAACATTTATTTTATCTTTCGATTCTATTTATGTCGAAGAGCATTTTAGGTATAGTTACTTCCTCAAGTTAGGCATAGATATTCTGCTAGGGGGTATAAAAGTAAATTACGTTTTCATCGATATCTCTTCTTTTAACACTCCGATTAAGAAATTTTTTTCTGTAGCTGATACAGCTCCTGATGGAAAATCTTTTGCGTTTAATTTCTAATTTTTGGTGAAGAATATTTTTGCCACCAGGGGGCGTAAGTGTTAAGTTTTTCTTCTGATGTATTTGTCATAAAATATGAGCTTCTAAAATCTCGATTGAAAAATTCGTTCGTAGACCGATAATACTCGCATTGACAAACCCTTTCGGAATATTTTCCTCTTAAAATATTGCATTGTTTCTCCGCCAGGGTGTATAGATATACAGTCAAACCTCGATTTAACGAACTTAAGGGAACCAACGTACAAGACTTTGTACGTAAAACCGCGGAATTCGCTAAATCGAGGAGACCTATCGAATGAAACATTCAAATTAAGCTAGTGTTCATAATAAAATACGTAAACAGCTATGTTCTCTTTCTTTCAGTGATTATGTTCTTTCTTTCAATGACTTAATTTTCTAGTGCTACCCGTGTTCATCAAAACTTTGCCCGTAAACGAGCTATGTTGTTTAATTGAGCTGTAGATTTAGCACTGAGAAGAAAAGAAAACAAAAAGGTGGCACCGAATTTTCGGGTGTAATAAGCACGTCTTTTGAATCCGTTCTGACGCAAATTAAATTTATCAAAGCTATTCTAAGTCAATGGAACCGGTATATAAAACAATAGATCTGACGAAAGAAAAAAAGATTTTCAATCGGGTTTTTAATCCCTCAGATATTGCTGTAAACGGAATCGTGAGCTTACGAACTCTTAGAAACAGAGATATCGACAAAAATAAGATGTGACTTTACGTCCCCGGGTGGGAAAACCATGCATTATTTTAGGAAGAAAGTATTCTCAAAAGGTTTATCCATATAAGCGGTATCGGTCGAAGAAAAAAAAATAGTCGAGTTTTCAGGATCCCAGATTTTCCAACAAATACTTCAGAAGCAGAAATTAACACTTATGACCCCTGGTGGCTAAACCATTCTTTACCAAACATTAGAAATTATGTGAAAAATATTTTCCATCAGGTCTTGTATGCGATACAGGAAGCATTTTTCAAATCAGAGATTTAGGAGCAGAAATAACGAAGAAAACGCAATTTACCTCTGTGCCCCCTAGCGGAAAGTCTATGATTTACTTAAAAATTGTGAATTTATAGGAAAAACATTTGGCATTGGAAACACTATCCAACAAAGAAGGAATTTTTCAAATCGTACTCTTAGAAGTAGAGATATTGATAAAAATAAGATATACATCTACGCCCCCTGGCGTAGAAACCATACATTTTTTCAAGAAGGAAATTTTCCTAAAAGGTTTGTCGACATGAGCAGTATCGGTCAACAAACGACTTTTTTCAATCGAGATTTTAGAAGCTCATATTTTGCTGCAAATACAACAGAAGCGAAAGTTAAGACTTACGCCACCTGGTGGCCAAACCATTTCTTACAAAAATTAGAAATTATGTGCAAACGATTTCCCATCAGGAGCTGTATGCGGTGCAGAAAGAATGTTTCAAATCGGAGATTTAGAAGCAGAGATATAGGGGGAAACGCAATTTACATTTACGCCCCCTAGCTGAAATTCTATGAATTATTTAAACATTTTGAAATTATATAAACCACATGTCACACACTAGAAACACTATCCAACAAAGAAGAAATTTTTCAAATCGGACTCCTAGAAATAGTGATATTGCCAAAAAGAAGATATATATCTACGTCCCCTGGCGTAGAAACCATGCACTATTTCAGGAAGAAATTTTTCCTAAAAGGTTTGTCGGCATGACTAGTATCGGTCAACAAACGACGTTTTTTTCAATCAAGAATTTGGAAGCTCATATTTTGCTGCAAATACAACAGAAGCAGAAATTAAGATTTACGCCCCCTGGTGGCCAAACTATTTTTTTACAAAAATTAAAAATTATGTACACACGATTTCCCATAGGAGCTGTATCCGGTGCAGAAAGAATTTTTGAAATCGGAGATTTAGAAGCAGAGGTATAGGGGGAAACGCAATTTACCGCTACGCCCCCTAGAGGAAAGTCTCTGAATTACTTGAAAATTTTGAAATTACATGAAAAACATGTCACACAGAAAACACTATCCAACAAAGAAGGAATTTTTCAAATCAGACTCCCAGAAGTAGAAATATTGACAAAAATAACATGTGCATCTACGCCCCCTGGAGGAGCAACTGTGCAATATCTTAAGAAGAAAATATTCCGAAAATATTTATCGATGTGAGTGGCATCACTCCACGAAAGAATTTTTAATCGATATTTTAGAAGCTCAGAGTTTATGGCAAATACATCAGAAGCAAAAATTAACACTTACGCCCCCTGGTGGCCAAAGTATTCTTTACCAAAAATTTGAAATTATATGCAAAAGATTTTCTATCAGATGTATCTACTGAAGAAAAAAATTTTCAAATCTGAGTTTTAGAAGAAGAGTTAGCCGGGTGGCGCAGTGGTCTAAGCGATGGCCTCTGATCATTCGTCCGAAAGGGGTCCGGGTTCGAATCCCGGTGAGGCATGGATGTTGTGTTTGTCTTACGGCACTGGCTCTCTCCCTTCCCTGGAACCAGTGACCCTAAATTAGGGACGGGGACTGCTTGTAGCCCATTGAGTTGCTCACGGTGGTCGTTAAACCTCCAATCAAAAAAAAAAAAAAAAAAAAAAAAAAAAAAAGAAAGAAGAGTTATCGGAAAAAATGTAATTTACTTTTGCGCCCCCTACCGGAAAATCTGTGCGTAATTTGAAAAAGTAACTATATCTAAAATACTCTTCGACATAAATGGACTCGAAAAGTGAAAAAAAAATTCCAATCGGATGTTTAGAAGCAAATATGTGGAATAAAATGTATTTTTGAATTCGACATCTGCATTTACGCCCTCTAGCGGCGAAATTGTACATCGTAACAAAAAAATGAAATAAAGGATCATCATTTGCATATTTCAAGCTTTCGAATGCAAAAATAATTTTTCAAATCGGACTAATAGTTGCAGAGATATCGTGAGTACAGACGGACGGACAAACCGATAACAGAAGCACGATCTTTTTTTTTACAAAAGACGTGCTATAAAGCGCGATTTGGCGAAGAATTCCAGAGGTTCAGGAATGGGTACGTACCATGTGTGTCCCTGACTTCACAGAGTGCTATTGTTCTGTCTGTAGCTGAAAACAAGAATCCCGAGGGTACTCTAGGTTCCATTCCCCACATTGCCTTTCTTTTTCCTGCTTCCCACCCATGCAAGAAAGCGTTGCGCTCCTTTGAAACTTATTGGTCATTTGCTTCCTCCTGTAAGAAGCTTACGCTTAATAGTTGGAGGAAAGGCGAACTGATTTATGATTCCGTCAAGCTGTGTCGCAGATGGTGTTCGCCGCCCCGGTGGCGCAGTGGTCTAAGCGATGGCCTCTGATCATTCGTCCGAACGGGGTCCGGGTTCGAATCCCGGTGAGGCATGGATGTTGTGTTTGTCTTACGGCACTGTTTCTCTGCCTTCCCTGGAACCAGTGACCCTAAATTAGGGACGGGCGACTGCTTATAGCCCATTGAGTTGCTCACGGTGTTCGTTAAACCTCCAATAAAAAAAAAAGATGGTGTTCTTTGAAACGCTGGTTAACTGCATGCGGCGAAGCTTTCTTTCTAATAGTTGACTTTTAACGTAAAAATGCTGGTTATCATAGTTTGATGGTTTAAAAAAAAAAAAAAGTTCGCTAAATTGAGGAAATGTGTTCGTTAAATCGGGAAACGCCAAGCATTAATTTCAATGTGGTTCCGTCCGGACCACAAAACATGTATGTAAATTCGCGGAATTCGTTAAATCGCAGTCCGTTAAATAGGGGTTTGACTGTATATCATATTTTTGTCAATATCTCTGCTTCTAATGGTCTGATTTGAAAATTCTTCCTTTATTGGATAGTTACCGGTGTAACATGTTTTTCATATAATTCCAAAATTTTGAAATAATTCATAGACTTTCCGCTAGGTCGCGTAAAGGTAAATTGTGTTTCCCCCCGATATCTCGGCTTCTAAAACTACGATTTGAATAATCCTTTCTGCACCGAATACAGCTCCTGGTGGGAAATCCTTTGCATATAATTTCTAATTTTTGGTAAAAAATGGTTTAGCCACCAGGGGCGTAATTCTTAATTTCTTCTTCTGGTGTATTTGCAGCAAAATCTGAGCTCCTGAAAATTCGACTAAATTTTTGTTTTCTTGGACCGATACCACTCACATCGAAAAACCATTTGAGAATACTTTCTTGCTAAAATAATGCATGGTTTTCCCGCAAGGGGCGTAGATGCGTATCTTATATTTGTCCATATCTGTGCTTCGAAGAGTCCGACTTGAAAAAAATTCTTTCTTTGTTGGAGAGCGTTTCCGCTGCCAAATGTTTCTCAAATGAATTCAAATTTTTCTTAATTCAAACGTCTGCAACCAGAGTGTGTAAGTTCACCCTCTCGTTTACAGCAGTATCTGCGGCATTAAAAACCCGATTGAAAAACTTTTCTTCAGTTAGATAGTACTTTTTTCCAGACTGGTTCCAAAAAACATTATTGTGAAGCACCAGCTTTGATAAATTTAATTTGGGTCAGAACGGATTCAAAGACGTGCTCATTACACCCGAGAATTCGATGTCATCTTTCTTGTTGTTAATATCGCTGGTTTTAAAAGTCTGATTTAAAAAATTCTTTGAACCTTCTACTCGTGAGGCTCTGTAGTTCACAGTTCTAGCCCTAGGTGGTGTTAGTGTGTATTTGTTTAATGCTGTACCTTCATTTTTAAAACTCCTTTTGAAAAATTTATTTATGTTGTTCGTTATTGAAAAGTTGGGGTATATTTTCTTCTTAAAATAGTGCACAGTTTACCCGCTAGGATAGGAAGCAGAAAACTCAAAACCATTTTTTCGCTAGTTTTGCTTCCAAGAGACGTTCTTAGTTTTTTTTTTTTCAGAATGGAGCTTCTTCTGTGAATAATATCTTTCACATCAAAGGGTGAACCAGGATGTCTCTGTACGATGTGCAAAACTTTATATGTTCAAATTCCAAATTTGAAAACTTTATTTTCAATCAAAAACACAAGTCAGGTAAAATACCGCAAGCAAGATCTTTCAAGGCCACAGCGGCCCCATCATCAAGCTTAGTGCCACAGTCACCCAGCAAGCATGCAATAAATACAATGCAATAAGTCCATCAAAAGTCACTGTTGCCAAACGTAAACGTCCAAAATCAGGTAGAGGTGGGCATGGAACCCATACCATCCTTTGTAGGAGAGTATGGCTACAGCGCATGGTCTGCGTTCCTTGCAGTCTTCTACATGATTTTGGAGGTTTACGTTTGGCAACAGCGACTTTTGATGACTATTGCATTATGGAACTATTACATTGTACACGGTCGAGGCACATTATTATGACCACCAGCTGATATCCAGAGTAACCGCCGTGTGCAGTGCGGACAGCAGCTAAACTGGCTGGGAGTGACACAATATGGTGCGGGAAGGTGTTCACAGGTAGGTGGAGCCATGCTGACTGCAGTGCATCTGAAAGCTGCTGGAGGATGCGTGGTGGAGGATCCATAGAGCGAACAACACGATCGAGGTGGTCCCACAGATGTTCAATAGGGCTTAAGTCTGGGAAATTAGAGGGCCACTGAAGTGCTTTGAAGTCTTCATCGTGCTCTTCCAACCCCCTCGAACATTTCTAGCTACGTCACACGTCGCATTGTCGTGTGCAAGATCCTATCCGCCCCAGAGAAGACAATCAGCATGTATGAGTGCACGTGGTCTGCAAGGATGGATTCATAACGAATTCGGTCCATAGTTCCTTACACAGATATGAGTGAACCCAGAGAATACCACAAAAGCATTCGCCAGACCATAACGCTACCCCCACCAGCTTGTGTTCTTCCGGCAGTGGTGGAAGAGCGTTTGTTCTCCGATGTTTCTCGTCTTATACGCCAACGTCCATCCGTTCGAAGAAGCAGAAAACGTGACTCATCGGAGGAGGCAATCCTTTGCCAATCAACGGAGGCCCAATTCCGATACTGCCATGTAAATGTAAGCCTTTTCTGCCGATGCACCTTCGTTAGCATATGTGCAGTGACTATCCGTCGGTACACGAGTCCCATACGCAGCAGGATTCGCTGAACTGTCGTTTTAGACACTTCCGGTAGCCCCCTAGTTCATTCGGCCAGTGAGGTGCTCCACTGTAGCGTGTCGATCGGCCCTCACGCACCTTCGAAGCCGACGTTCGCCTCTCACAGCAATGGCGCGTGGTACTCCGCAGTTTCCACGTCGCTTATTCGCAGTGGTGCCATTTCTCCAATCACGATACACTTTAAGTACAGCAGCACGCGTACAGTTCACAAACTGCGCTGTTTCAGATTCATCAGGCGTAGACGCAGGTGGTGATTTCCGGACCACTCGGTTGCCGATCAGCGACCAGACGTGTTCGATGGGCGACATATCGGGAGAACAGGCGGGCAACGGCAGCAGTGACACCTGGTGGACCGTGAAGAATTGTTGCACGATGCGTGCCACGTGCGGGCGCGCATTGTCCTGTTGAAATGTGGCCGCTGGAAGGTCCTGCAGGTAAGGGAGGACTACATGCTCTAAACGTCGAAGATGTAGCGGTGGCTGTTGAGTGTACCGGCCATGCGTACCAGAGGGGAGCGGTTGCCATATCCAATTGCGCCCCAAACCATAACGCCAGGCGACGGACCGGTATGGCGTTGCATAACGCAGGCGCCATACAGTCTCTCGCCGCGGTGCCGCCACACGCGGATCCGACCATCGTGGTTTGCAGGCAGAAGCGGGATTCGTCGGAGAAGACAATGTCGTGCCGTTCCGTAGTCCAGGTGCGGTGTTCAACGGACCACTGCCACCGCACTCACCGGTGGTGTAACGTCGATAGTAATCGGAGCAATGGGCGCCGTGCGAGAAGTCCCCGCTCCTGCAGACGACGTCAAACGGTACGTGCTGACACAGGTTGTTGCGCAACACACCCTAATTCCTGCGCTAACGTTCGTGATGTGGCGGTGCGAGCCGTCAATGCCCGCCGCACAACATGCCTGTCCTCTCGTTCGGTGGTGTGGCGCGGCTGCGGCAATCGCTCACGTCGGTCCGTCCGTCCCTCCTGCACCCACCGAATCTATACTCGCCTCACTGTGGCTGGATGTCGTCCCACACGGGCGCCGATGTCTCGGTACGATAAACCGCCGTCGCGATAAGCCATTATTCATCCTCTGTCGAACTCCGAAACGTGCTGGAATGACTGCCGTATTCTGCGACGAGGCATCAGGAAGTTTCCCACGCACAGGTCCGGCAGCACAACACACTTCCAGTACTTACACCCCGCATTCTGTGCACCCTTCTTATAGTGCTTCTCGCTGGCGTGTCGGGAGCACATGATTTGCATATGCCCTGCATTGCTAATCGTTTGCATGTCCTCTCGCGGGCGACGCATGCTGCGAATTTCAGGCCTATCGGATGCTTCTTTCTTGGTGTTGCATTTTGGGTGGCCAGCAGTGTATAATGACGGCGCATTTTTTTGATTCGTTAAAGGTATTGTTGTTTTCTCTCAAATTACATGTTGCGTTGTCTTAAAACGCTTTAAAACCTATTTGTACACCTAATGATTATAATCAGCATTTTTCTTACAAAAATTAAAATTTATTCCCCAAAAGGTAAATTTCTGCATCAGAAACGCTGAGTTAATGCACGAGAAACTGCAGTCGCGAGCGTCGGTTAATACTGTGGTTACAAAACAAAATGCAGGCAAACATCTCCCTGTTCTTAAAATAATCTTTTTAATGATAAAAGTACATCAGTATGGGTCGTTAGCCCACTGCTGACATTTCCAGTTGGTCATTCCATTTCAGGGTTCTGGAAAATAACCCAGTGAGTTAGTCTTTTGGCCAGTGTCACACAAATCTAGCTGGTACCTCAACAATATTTATACTGAAGCTTAAACTAAAACCCAAGTTATGGTTTCTGAGCGAGGAAGTGTTAGCACTGAATGCAAGATAAGTCCAAAATGGTACAGTGATTGATCAGGTGAACGAGTTTGTATATTTAGGAAGCATGTTTGACTGAAAGAACAAATTTATGTATTAGCAAAGAATTATTCTTTGGGGAAATTCGTTTCCCATTTATGTGTGAGAACAAATTAGATGGTGGTATTAGTAGGCGAGTGAATTCTTCGTTGAAAGTCGTAGCTTGTTTAGGAGGATTTCACAAGAATCATAGGTTCTCAAGAAAGTCCCGAATGTATGTATATGGAAGTGTAATTGTTTCTACTCTGATGTACGGCAGTGAAACCTGGGTACTGCAGAAAAGACATAGGAGTCGTTTGTGTGCTGGGGAGATGTTTTACTTACGGGAGATTGTGGTAAGACACATTCTGATCATGTGAGGAATGAAGTGTTGCAGATGTGTAATACGAGGCAAAATGTTATTAATAAGGTGGAGACTACTATTCTTAGGTGGTTTGGCCATGTTGAAAGAATGAGTGATGAGTTGCTTATTAAGAGAATTTTTTCAGCCCAAGTCGCAGGACAGAAAGGTCATTAATTCCAGACTATGTGTGGAAGAAGCATCGCACATTTTTCGGAGCGTTGAAGTAGGAATTCTCATTAATTCCAGACGATGTGTGGAAGAAGCATCGCACATTCTTCGAAGCATTGAAGAAGGAATTATCATTAATGCCAGACGATGTGTGGAAGAAGCATCGCACATTCTTCGAAGCGTTGAAGACGGAATTCTCATTAATGCCAGACGATGTGTGGAAGAAGCATCGCACATTCTTCGAAGCGTTGAAGAAGGAATTCTCATTAATTCCAGACGATGTGTGGAAGAAGCATCACTCATTCTTCGAAGCATTGAAGAAGGAATTCTCATTAATTCCAGACGATGTGTGGAAGAAGCATCACACATTCTTCGAAGCATTGAAGAAGGAATTCTCATTAATGCCAGACGATGTGTGGAAGAAGCATCGCACATTCTTCGAAGCATTGAAGAAGGAATTCTCATTAATTCCAGAATGTGTGGAAGAAGCATCGCACATTCTTCGAAGCGTTGAAGAAGGAATTATCATTAATGCCAGACCATGTGTGGAAGAAGCATCGCACATTCTTCGAAGCGTTGAAGAAGGAATTATCATTAATGCCAGACGATGTGTGGAAGAAGCATCGCACATTCTTCGAAGCGTTGAAGAAGGAATTCTCATTAATTCCAGACGATGTGTGGAAGAAGCATCACTCATTCTTCGAAGCATTGAAGAAGGAATTCTCATTAATTCCAGACGATGTGTAGAAGAAGCATCACACATTTTTCGAAGCGTTGAAGTAGGAATTCTCATTAATTCCAGACGATGTGTGGAAGAAGCATCATACATTCTTCGAAGCGTTGAAGAAGGAATTCTCATTAATTCCAGACGATGTGTGGAAGAAGCATCGCACATTTTTCGAAGCGTTGAAGAAGGAATTCTCATTAATTCCAGACGATGTGTGGAAGAAGGCATCGCACATTCTTCGAAGCATTGAAGAAGGAATTCTCATTAATTCCAGAATGTGTGGAAGAAGCATCGCACATTCTTCGAAGCGTTGAAGAAGGAAGTATCATTAATGCCAGACGATGTGTGGAAGAAGCATCACACATTCTTCGAAGCATTGAAGAAGGAATTCTCATTAATTCCAGACGATGTGTGGAAGAAGCATCACACATTCTTCGAAGCGTTAAAGAAGGAATTCTCATTAATTCCAGACGATGTGTGGAAGAAGCATCACACATTCTTCGAAGCGTTGAAGAAGGAATTCTTATTAATTCCAGACGATGTGTGGAAGAAGCATCACATATTCTTCGAAGCGTTGAAGAAGGAATTCTCATTAATTCCAGATGATGTGTGGAAGAAGCATCACACATTCTTCGAAGCGTTGAATAAGTAATTCTTATTAATTCCAGACGATAGGTGGAAAAAGCATCACATATTATTTTCAAAACTCACGGCCAGGTGAGTCGTTTTTAAAAGTTTGGGGGCCAATATGAAAACAAAGCCCCTTTCTTTGGTGGTGTGATTCGAAACCACGTATCCTCGCTCCGAAGCCAGTTATTCGCCCGACTGTATTGCACCCACTTTGACTTATCGCTGGAAATTGCCGCTTTGACCCTTGGGTTACTTCAGTGGTACGTCACATGTATCCCTCCCCGTTGAGAAAGAGCAGGGATAAAGTCCTGGGTTTCTGGGTCAGCTGGAAAAGCACGCTTGAAGGAGCTCATTAATGGTAGGAGAAGGAATTGTGATTAATTCCAGACGAAAGAAGCACCACACATTTTTCGAAGCGTTGAAGAAGAAATGCTCATTAATTCCGGACGATGCGCGATGTATGGTAGCGTTACGCATAATTTTTGAACCTCACAGCGATGAAATTCATTTTTACGTTCGGGCGCCAATGCGAAGAAAAGCCCTTTTGTTCTGGTGGATAGATTCGAAATCACGCCTCCTCGCTCCAGATCCAGTTGTTCTCCCAACTAAACTACACCAACAAAGCTTGCCGCTGAACCTTTGCCGTCTCTTTACATGTGCGTCTTCCCTGAGGTAAGTAGATCACAAATAAATTAAACAATGATAATTAACATGTTGAGGCATGAGCCATGAGGGATAAAAAACTTTTCATAATCAGAGCAAGACCCAAGATTGTTTAGATGATTAACGGAGGTCCAGTCCATCGGAATGAAGAGTGGCTGTGGTAGTTTTCAAGAGACAAAAAATTCCTTGAAGAAACTAACAGGGTGAACGCAGACTTTTCTGAACCAGAAATAATACTTGAATAATTGTTGCTATGGACTGGCTAAGGTAGTGTTTCTTAAAGTGTGGTCCGCAAGAAATTTCAGAAAAAAATTAATGAAGAATGTGAGAATTCCTCCTCTTGAATTTTGAGTGCATGCACGGCCTAAAATATTCAGAGCTATGAGATGTAGCCATTGGTCATTTTCCTTACAACTGTAGGTTCGGATTTAGTTGAAAGTAAGAGCAAAAAAAGAAAGAGATTAGATGTGTAAGCTACTCTACTACTCAAACTATCGATCATCCAACCGGATATAGATAGCTTGCTAAAAGATCGAAAGCAGCAGCATCCCTCTCACAGATACTATTTATGATTATTATTGTAGTTATTGTTTTTGTTATTAATTACTGAATCTATATACACTGCTGGCCATCCAAAATGCAACACCAAGAAGGAAGCATCCGATTGGCCTGAAATTCGCAGCATGCGTCGCCCGCGAGAGGAGGTACAAACGATCAGCATTGCAGGGCATATGCAAATCATGTGCGCCCGGCACGCCATCGAGAAGCACTATAAGAAGGGTGCACAGAAGGCGGGGTGTAAATAGTGGAAGTGTGTTGTGCTGCCGGACCTGTGCGTGGGAAACTTCCTGATGCCTCGTCGCAGAATACGGCAGTCGTTCCAGCACGTTTCGGCGTTAGACAGAGGACGAATAGTGGCTTATCGCGACAGCGGTTTATCGTACCGAGACATCGGAACCCGTGTGGGACGACATCCAGCCGCAGTGAGGCGAGTATGGATTCAGTGGGGGCAGGAGGGACGGACGGACCGACGTGAGCGATAGCCGCAGCCGCGGCACACCACCGAACAAGAGGCCCGGCATGTTGTGCGGCGGGCATTGACGGCTCGCACCGCCACATCACGAACGTTAGCGCAGGAATTAGGGTGTGTTGCGCAACAACCTGTGTCAGCACGTACCGTTCGACGTCGTCTGCAGGAGCGGGGACTTGTCGCACGGCGCCTATTGCTCCTATTATCATTGACGTTACACCACCGGCGAGTGCGGCGGCAGTGGGCCGTTGAACGCCACACCTGGACTACGGAATGGCACGACATTGTCTTCTCCGACGAATCCCGCTTCTGCCTGCAACACCACGATGGTCGGATCCGCGTGTGGCGGCACCGCGGCGAGAGACTGTGACGCCTGCATTATGCAAACGCCATACCGGTCCGTCGCCTGGCGTTATGGTTTGGGGCGCAATTGGATATGACACGCGCACCTTACTGGTACGCATCGCCGGTACACTCGACAGCCACCGCAACATCTCCGACATTTTGGAGCCTGTAGTCCTCCATTACCTGCAGGACCTGCCAGCGGTAACGTTTCAACAGGACAATGCGCACCCGCACGTGGCACGCATCGTGCAACAATTCTTCACGGCCCACCAGGTGTCACTGCTACCGTGACCCGCCTGTTCTCCCGATATGTCCCCCATCGAACACGTCTGGTCGCTGATCGGCAACCGAGTGGCCCGGCGAGCACCACTCGCGGCTACGCCTGATGAACTGTGGTAACGTGTAGAAGCAGCCTGGACCGACATACCCCAAGCCCACATCCAAAGCCTCTTTCGTTCGATGCCGCGGCGTGTAGCGGCCGTTATTGCCAGCCATGGGGGCCACACGAACTATTTATGTCTGCGTGTTCCGCCAGTCGCACGGGTCTGTAAGCTCAAACGTTTCATCTTTGTATCTGTTGTTATGTGTCCAGTAAATCTGGCTTTGCTATCTCGTGTCCTTCTTGGTGTTGCATTTTGGGTGGCCAGCAGTGTACGTGGACTTCCAGAAAAGTATTAAAATCAAAAGAGGAAATCAAAGTATAATTGTCCGTATCACATTTTGCAGATGATGTAACTTGAATTGTATGGAGAATTTTTTTGCCGTGGCAGCTAGAATTTAGGTGGGGGGTGGCGGCTGCGATTTTCGGAGAAGGTTTAAGTAAATTCCCATAAATATTACCAGTTATAAATCTTGCTTTTTGACGTTTCGAGGAGGATTTGAACCCCCAAAATCCCGTCCCTTGACTGGACCCATGCTGTGACTACATTGCCAATATTTAATTAAAGCGAATGATTTCGTTTTCGTTATACAACTGACAAAATAAAATCATAACTCAACAAAATTTCTTTGTCGAATATAGGTACTCTAAAAATTACTTTGTTTCAGATAGGGTTGATCATATGTAGAGGATTTTAGGAAGGGAGTGTCTGACCCCAGGTCTTAAACAACCCTTAGAAATAGGAAACTAGGAGATTTGGGCTAGAGCGCCCGATAGGAAAGTGACACGGAAGCGAAGTAGAAAGGGGGAGGAAGACGCCCTTATTTATTACCGGGGGTCCAGTACCCGGGGTCCGGGGTCCAACGGCTTAACGTGCCCATCCGACGCACGGCGGGTATTTAGTGGATCGAGCGTTAGTACCTGCCTGGTATCGAACCTGAGGCCCTTCCCGTGGCAGTCACGAACGTTGCCCACTCGGCCACCCGCGGCCCGCGGCCAGCGGCCCTTTAGATAGGGTTGGTAACCGAGTGGTATTTTAAGCACCTGGTAGGAATGTTTGGCAATTTCCTGCCTACGGCCGGGGGCAACTATAAAAAAGGGAAAAAAGATGGTGCAGCCCTATTTGGGGATGGTATTATTTTCAAGTAAAAAACAGCTAAAAATTTGCTGAAAAAAGCTTAAAATTTAACAAAAGAAGCTCAAATTAACTAAAAATTACATCTCAAGGGTGGAAGGGGGTAAATCGCCCCGGAGCTCATATTTATAAGCCCGCCTATTAATCACATAGATCGAGGGATACGTTGTGTATTTCGTTGTAACGGGGGGAGTCATCCCACACCGGTCGATGAGGGTGGCCGGTAGGTTCTAATATTATTATATTATTACCCTGGGTTGGCAACTTTAGTGTCAGACAATATATTTTTCAATTTCAAATTTCTCCCAGCGAAGTTCCCCAGACTCCCCTTTCCCGCTTTGTGGTCCGCAATAAGTAACGAAATGCTTAAATGGCCCATGAGCGACCAAAGTTTGAGAAACACTTGGCTAAGGTTTATTTATTCATGAAATATTGCCTTATCAGTATCTGACTCTGATCTATTCCATCCTAAATTCTGCGTTGTAAAAGCGAAAAAAGATGGTGCATTGCGGAACATATTAGTAACTTCCTCGTTTGCACCACTAGAAACTAAAACAAAATCCAGATCGAATTTGTAACTGGCTGAAAAAACTTTCCTTTTTCATATAAAACAACGCAGCATTGCAGGAATCAAGTTTAGTTTGCGCCGTGAATTTTTTTTCTTATTTAATTTGAGTTGAAAAAGTCCAAAGCGTGTTATTTTAGTCATTTCAGAAGCGAGAGCATCGAAGATACTCGGCTATCCATCGACGTGGAATTGCACTTTGTCATGCAAAAGAGCTACCTATGTTTCCCTTGTAATTGGAAGCAGACGTACACGATACCCAAGTAACGCATCTGCCTCACATTCTAACGACCACCTACGTCTGCTTTCAGATGTTAGTCATTAAATCAGAGGCCGCCATTACCATAAATACCGTTCTCTCTACTGATGAGAAGCGTGAACTAAAGCTTACAACGATGCATTCTGTAAGGGAAGCAGAGATCCCCATCTACATAATATTAGCTGTTCCTTAAAACAGCAGTATTCAGTTTGCTCTTCCACTGTCGAAGTATCACAATAGCTCAGAAGGTGGTTTCCTTTTATTTTTACTTCAGATGAGTGTAGCCCACCAAATCATTAAAGGGGACTTGTTTAACTTGCTACTCCCTTCTGCAGCAAATAAGGCAAACTTCAGTGAATAAACAATGGCAAAGTTGGATATCAGCAGCCAGAATATCCGAGAGGGTTAGTAAATACAACAGTTTCACCCGAAATTTAAAGTATTATGTGTAAAAATATGTAAATGTTTGAAAGACGAACACCTGCTTAAAACGACACCATTGTTGCGAACTACGAGGGTAGACCGAAACGTAACGCACACTATTTTTTACGCTTTCCAACCGTAGGTTGAAGAAGACTATAGGCTCCAACTTTGTCTGTCTGTCTGTTCGTCCGTCCGCACGATAACTCGTGTAAAAATTGTTCGATTGCGATGAAATTTTAGTATGTCGTAGGGGACAACCTGGGGACGAACCCTGTTGAAAATGTGAGAAATGGGGTCGAAGGTCAGTACATAGGAATGGGATCCATTCCATCGCCCTTATGCGTCATAACGTACGTAAAAATACTTCTATTGCGACAAAACTTTACTATGTTGTTCCGGAGGTATACTGAACGAATTAAGAGTCAGGGTAGGGAGGGGGTTATGTCTGCGCGCGATTTCTGGTATGTTGGAAAGCGTATCATAATCAATGCATTGCATGATTTTACTAACTTGTTTTTTCTTGGCAGCAGTTTAATATATAGACAAAACATATAAACATAGTGAAACTACATTTCTTAGTTATTTTTCAACATTAGAACCGCGCCATTCGAGATATTTATCCTAGCGTAGTGCAAGTTATTCCTGAGTTTTCAAATGCTGTGTAAGCACTATAATTAAACACATAAGATTAAAACTCTTCAACTATTCAAACATCACACTCAATCCTAAAATATCCACAAGATGGTACTAGTAATCCGAATACCTTGGCGTAGAATATAAATCAAAGTTTCCCAGCTTTCGCACATCAACCAGATGGCTTTTTCAATGAAGGTAGACAGCTGGATAATGGAACACTTCAACAATTCGAACGTATTGACTTGACTAGACAATAAATGAATAAGCGCAAATGTGATCAGTCATTCGAAGGAACTAGGACACGTTGGCTGGGCACGCGGTACCGTGGCAGAAAACACAGAATTATTTGAAGAACTGATTCCAAATGCGTGACAAATCGAGAGAGACGCTATCATTGCAAGCCTCGCTGCTGGTCAAGATTTCCAAGGTTTCGCGAATGGCAGTACATTTGGGTGTGGAGTATGAAGCTCATTTTTTTATATCATTCCACATAAGATCAGCGGACTTGAATTTGACCTCTCTTGATAGAGAAGAAACCAAATTTGCATAAGAAGACAGGAACTCAAAAAGGAAGTTTAAATTAGAGGTATGTGTCACAACCTATACCGGAAGTTAGAAACCTAATTTTTTCTAAATAATTAAAAACATTAGATGCACGTAACTCCCAGAAATTTGACCTAAATTGCATTAAACCTTTAACGACCATAACGCCCAAAACGCCCTTACACCTAACCTACCACGACCGCCCAAAGCGGCCGTCTAGAGTGAGAAGGATTTCCTATCCCCCTCCATCCCCCTGTTCCTTGAAATTACACGGCCTCTACAGGTTTCGCAAAAGTAACATTCAGGGGCCATTTAGGGCCGCGGGTGGCCTAGTGGGCAACGTTCGTGACTGCCACGGAAAGGACATCAGGTTCGATCCCAGGCAGGTACGAACACTCGAACCACTAAATATCCTCCGTGCGTCGGATGGGCACGTTAAGCCGTCGGACCCCGGTAGTAAATAAGGGCGTCTTCTACCTCGCTTCCGTGTGACTTTCCTATCGGGCACTCTAGCCCAAATCTCCTAGCTTCCTATTTCTAAGGGTTGTTTAAGACCTGTGGTCAGACACTCCCTTCCTAAAATCCTCTACATATGATGTCGCTAAAGAAATAAATAAGGCTGGCGTTTGGTATAAAGTAGGCGTTGACTCAAGATTTCAGGAACCTGGTCGTTAAAGGGTTAAAATGCAGGCTTACTTAAAAAGAACTTGCATCCAGGGACTGAACCATCATCGTTAAAAATTCCTCCCTCTAGTGCTTTGTAATTATGAAACATAACAAACCCAGTTGCAACAGTGTCTCAAATGAACTTGAAATGAAATTGAAATAAAAAAGTTCGCCGAAATGTTGGATTAACTCTTGCCTCGTATTACGCTGCAGTGTAAGTAACACTTGTGCGCTAAGAGAATTAATAAAGTCCGAGTTTTCAAGCTGGATAAAGCTTTGTTTCTCTTTAATTCCCACAGCTAATTAGACAGCAGGTTATAACACCAAAGCCTGCACCTAAACAAATGTTTAACTTCTAAAGAACCTATTTCACTTGTTATTAAACTTTCGATATGAACATCAACAATGTAATGAAATTTCTTCCTCCTAATGGCATTTAGATGAGAAAGCTAGCTTTAATAAAACACTGTTCCGTATTCTGGACTCCTGAGTAAACCGTAACGAAATTTAATCCTAGCATGAACTCGAAAGTTGTCCCGTCAGACGTGCCTGAAATGTTTTGGACGTGGCATTAGGAATTTAAGACCGGGTATTTTCATGACACAGTAGTGCTTGCATTAAAGGATTGCTTCAAGTTTTACATTAAATCCTTACAAAGTGAATGTATCAAATATGTCTTCAATCGAATGCGAAGAAATAGCTTTTAACACTTGTGTTGAACTATTGTTTACGCTTTCCAACCGTAGGATTGAAGAAGCGTATATGCTCCAGCTGTGACCGTCTGTCTGCCCGCACCACAACTCGCGTAAAAATGGTTCGATTTCGATGAAATTTTAGTATGTGGTAGGGGACCACCTTGGGGACAAAACCCTATTGAAAATGGGCGAAATGGGGTCAAAGGTCAGGACATAGGAGTGGGATCTATTCCGTTGCCCTTATGCGTCATAACTTACATAAAAATGCAACCGGTTCTGTTGAATATCATCGAAATGGGGTCAAAGGTCAAGACACAGGAGCGAGATTTATTCCACAGCAATTATCCTCATAACTTGAGTAATGATTTTTGGTATGTTGGAAAGTGTATCATAATCAATGCATTGCATGATTTTACTAACTTGTTTTACGGTTATTTCAACTTGATATTTAGCTTTACTTGCCAACCCGGGTTATTCCGAGTCGTTCCTTCTTGTTTCAGACAGCTGCAATCTTGCTCATGAATAATTTGTACATCTTTTGTAAAAAAAAATAACGTGCTTACATTACGTTTTCTGTCGATCAGTCTGTCCGCCACTGGATTCTACCTACTAGCTCGATTTGCAAATGTTTTCGTGAATTGGGCAGCTTGCAATGTGAAAACGATTATCCTTGATTTCCGGGTATTCTATGATGCATAAGTGGGCCACCAGAGGGCATAAATGCTGATGTAATCGATTCAAAATACATTTTATTCAACGTATTTGCTTTTAAACATCCGATTGAAAACATTTGCTTCCATTTGGTACCATTTATAACGAAGATTATTATTGGTATAATTTCTTTTTCAAGTAATGCATAGTTTTTCCACTAGGGGGCGTAAAGTTAAATTGCGATTACTCCACTATCTCGACGGTTAAAAATCCGATCTGAAAAAATTATTTTTGCATCAGATAGAGATCCTGGTGGGAAATGTTCTGCACGTAATTTAGAATTTTTGTAAAAAATGGTTTGGCCACTAGGGGGTAAGTGTATACTTTTCTTTCTCATATATTTGCAGCACGCTTCTGAACGCTCGATTTAAAAAATTGTTTCGCTGTCGGATGCCACTTACCACGACAAACTTTTTGAAAGATACCTTATACTGAAAATAGTGCATAGTTTTTTTCTCCACGGGACGTAGATGTATATCTTATTTTTGTCGATATATCAGGTTGTAACAATCCTATTTGATATTTTTTTCTTTTTCAGGGAGCTTTTAGAGTGCAAAATGTTTTGCATATAATTTGAAATTTTTCTTATCGTACAAGTTTGCCACTGAGAGGGCATAAATTCACGTTTCGGTTTGCAGCATATTACCAGCATCAACTGCGCATATAGAACCCCGATTGAAAACATTCTTTTTTGGAATCTGAGACTACTAACTGCCAAAAGTAGTGCACAATTTTCCCGCTAGGAGCGCACCAATCGTATCGGTTTTTGTTAATATCTCTGCTTTTAAAGGTCCAATTTGAAAAATTCTTTCTATGCCGTATACCATTTACTCTGTGGAACATTTTGTCGTTACTCGTGTGCTTTTGTAGTTCACAGTTTCGGCGCTGGTGTGTACTTTTGTTTGATGCTATATTTTCGCTTCTAAAAATCCATTTGAAAACTTTTTTTCCTTTACTGTATACCATTTTTTACTATGTATTATCTTTTTAAAATAGCTCATAGTTCACCCACAAGGGGCAGGAAGCTCAAAATCTTTTTGTCGCTATCTCTGCTTCCAAGAGTCTTATTTGAATAATTCGTTTTCCTTAATACACCTTTTTCTGTGAAGAATACCTTTCACACATTTTCCGCCTTTCCATTATTCAAAATTCCTCCGCTTGGGGGTATAAAGTTAGATCATGTTTTCCTATATATCTATTGTTCTGTCTGATATAAAAAATCTCTTTGTCTGTGATTTGTTCCTTTAGCTAAGGGACATTTTTTGAGCACAGCTTCTTAATTTTCGTAGCATACTTTTCAAAGGAACTGTTTGCTTTCAGATGTTTTAGCGATTGTAGAAATGCGGGATTTTTTTTTGTTAACAGTTTCAATGAGTAAATTTAGCCCCCCCCCCTCCACCCCGGTGGCGCAGCGGTCTAAGCGGTGGCTTCTGACCATTCGTCCGAGATGGGTCCGCGTTCGAATCGCGGTGAGGCATGGATGTTGTGTTTGTCTTACGGCACTGGTTCTCTTCATTCCCTGGAGCCAGTGACCCTAAATTAGGGACGGGAGACTGCTTATAGCTCACGGTGGTCGTTAAATCTCCAAAAAAAAAAAAAAAAAAAAAACACACACAAGCAATGACTACCTTTGAAATATTTCACTAGGGTTTAAAAGGATTCAAAAGACGTTCGCATTACAACCGAAAATTCGGTGTCATCTTTCTTGTTTTCTAATTATACACTTCAAGTGAACAGCCAGGGTAAGTAAGAAGTCAATGCTTACATAATTCAATGTCCACTTTTCATTCAGTAGCCCAACACGTCAGTTAGTCGACAACGATCTATTCGTTTTTAACACTTTAAGCGACCAACGTACTTGAAAACCAAACTGTGCTCAATTTCTGCGCTCCTCAAAGAGAAATGTTCACAGCGGCCGTGTTTTACAAAAGCTACAATAAAACAATTTCTCTCATCTCAGAAGTACCGACCGTAAACCTGTCACTGGTGGTAGCGCTAACTTCTGGACCTTTATTTCCAGCTTCATGACCCAAGGCGTGATGGAAAACGGTTGGTCCCTCTGATACGGACATCATGTTAATGGGTAGAAACAAGTTACTCAAACATCTTCTTTGTTAGTTTCGTCGCCGTTGTTACAGCCCTTCCAGTAGGGAATAAGACAGAGGGCACTAGTGTCAATCATCCCCGTGAATGACCTCTTTAAATAGTAAAGCTAAGGGGAAAGCAATGAATGCGATGATTCACTCGTTCCAGTCGCATTCGGTCCACTTGTTAGACAGTGAATATACACCGATGAGTTAAAACATTATGACCAGCGCGTCACTACCCCATACAGCACAAAACGTTTCAGATGTATATAAATTATGTTACAATCTCTCATTTTCGTTACACTTTCAGAGATATCTTACAATTACGTTTCAGCAACATCTGTTTTGGAACATAACTCTTTGTACATTACGGTAACGTTAAAAACAGCACTCACCGATACTCCTGTTTTATAGTTTCCATTGTACATAATTGCTACCTTGATGTTACATTCCGGCGATATTTAAGATTTTTGGTTTGGCAACGGCGTGGATGAGCATGCGCAGTTATGCTATTTCACCGAAGCACTCTCTTAGTCGTATTTCCACGGGCTACTGGGATATTCTTTGGTGATACTGTCGTACTTGAGTTATCTAGTTAGTTAATTTAATATTTCATCCTTTTTTTTTGTGATTCAAGATCATCTGAAAGTAAGTAATTGTTTTGATTATTATAATTTTTAAATTCCAAAAAGCATTTTACAAAATCTAAGTAGATGGCTGTGTTGTTGTATTAGTATACTATACCAGCATGTTTTTTTACTTGAAGCTGAGAAATTTCATATTGGTAGGTATTTAGAGAAATGACTAATATGATTTTCTTTCTTTTTTTCGCTGAAATATAGTCTATTCCACATGTATAATACAAATTCAACACCCTCATTTGGGACCTATTTTTATTTCTTTTGTTATCAATATATAAACTCCGCGACTCTTCCCAATGCACAGCGGACTGCGTTGAAATTGTGAAAACGTAAACTGGTAATACGACTTTTGTTGCTTTTGAAACCGCTGTCGAGTGTAATACTTTTTATTGTGATTTTACAAAGTTTATTAAAACTATAATGTTTAACGTAGTAAATACGTAAAAGTAATATGATGTCACAAATATCTTTCAAATACACTGACGGAAAAAAAAAATCCCAACACCAAGAAGGGGTTGTGTTAGATAAACGACAGTTGGTAGGCGGTGAGAGTACATCTGTAAGATGACGTCTATGTAAATTTCACGCTCGGCGCATACGTGTGGCGCTAGTAGCGCCCCTCGGAACATGCAAAGCAGGTTTGCTGTAAATACGCGCTGTAACGTTCGTGAGCGTTAGTTATCGTTGAGATTCGACGTAGGGTGTTGATGTTAGTCAAGAATGCCTTTAAGAAGACGAAGAAGCCATTATCAACAGCTCACGGAGTTTGAACGAGGTCGTGTGATAGGGCTACGAGAAGGTGGATTTTCTTTTCCCAATATTGCAGAACGACTTGGCAGGAATGTAGCCACTGTGCATGATTGTTGGCAGCGGTGGTCAAGGGAAGGTACTGCCTCAAGAAGACCGGGTTCCGGCCTGCCACGTGGCACTACTGAGAGGGAAGACCGCCGTTTACGGCGTATGGCCGTGGCGCATCGTACCGCGTCTGCGGCAGCAATTCGAGCTGCAGTTGCCACCACAGTGACACAACGAACTGTTACAAATCGGTTACTTGAAGGACAGCTCCGAGCCAGACGCCCTGTAGCGTGCATTCCACTTACTCCAAACCACTGCCGTTTGCGACGTCAGTGGTGTCAAGCTAGAGCTCATTGGAGGACGGAGTGAAGATCTGTTGTGTTTTCTGATGAAAGCCGGTCCTGCCTGGGTGCCAGTGATGGCCGTGTGTTGGTTAGAAGGAGGCCAGGTGAGCGCCTGCAACCAACCTGTCTGCGGCCGAGACACACTGGACCTACACCTGGAGTTATGGTCTGGGGAGCAATTTCCTATGACAGCAGGAGCACTCTCGTGGTTATCCTACGCACCCTGATGGCACAGTTGCACGTCGGTCTAGTGATTCAACCTGTTGTGCTGTCATTCAGGAACATCATTCCAGGGGGTGTTTTCCAACAGGACAACGCTCGCCCGCATACCGCTGTTGTAACCCAACATGCTCTACAGAGTGTCGACATGTTGCCGTGGCCTGCTAGATCACCAGATCTTTCACCAATCGAGCACGTATGGGACATCATTGGACGACAACTCCAGCTTCACCCCAACCAGCATTAACCGTCCCTGTATTGACCGACCAAGTGCAACAGGCATAGAACTCCATCCCACAAACTGACATCCAGCACCTGTACGACACAATGCATGAATGTTTGCGTGCTTGCATTCAACATTCTGGCGGTTACACCGGTTATTAATGTACCAGCATTTCACATTTAAAATGGCTCTTCTCGCGCTTACATTAAGCTGTTATCTTGAAACCTTAATCGATTAAATATGTTACCTATACAAATGTATTGCCGCCATTTCATTCCTCTACAACTATTTTTTCGTGGTGTTGGGACTTTTTTTCCGTCAGTGTACGTAACAGTGATATGATGATGTCACAAATATCTTTCAAATACGTAACAGTAACATGAATTTGGTATGTTGAAGTAACAAAGATCTTTCACTCTAACGTATCGGTTATGTTTCAAAGTTATGTAACGTTTGAGGACATTTTAACGTAACCGTAAGCTTTCTGAAACATTACTGCTACATCGCGCAACGTATCTGAAAAGTCTCAACGTTTCAGTGCTACGTACCTGTAGCATCTACGAAATATTCTGCGCTGTGTGAGTATGCAAACACTGAGAAAAACGTTTTGTTAATTCAGCAAAAGGAAATCCTTGAATCAACCACAAAATTTTGTCGATATGCAGTCAATAAAAATGTATTTTGCTGAAAATTATTGTTGATTCAACAAAATTTATTGTTAGCATGACAAAACGTTTTGTTCGTTTAACAAAATGCTTAGGACGATTTTATTTTTGGGGATTTGTTTGATCCAACAATACGTATTGTTATCGTGATATAAAGTTTAGTTAAATTAACAAATTATACCCAACGAAATAGTTTTGTGTTGCCAACAAAACAATTCCGATGGAGTTTGGCTGAAGTAACAAAATAAATCGACAAAACAGCTGAACAAAACTATTTTGTTTTTTCAAACAAACTTTTTTTTTTTCAGTGAATGGAAGCAACTGCAGGCAAAGGACTGCGCATTTGAAGATGACGAAACTGTATAAAAAACAGCCAATCCTGAGTTCTGTCATTCAGGGCCGCGGGTGGCATAGTGGGCAACGTTCGTGACTGTTGTGGAAAGGACCTCGGGTTCGATCCCAGGCATGTTACGACCGCTCGATCTACTAAATATCCGCCGTGCGTCGGATGGGCACGTTAAGCCTTCGGACCCCCGGGTACTGGCCCCGGTAGTGAATAAGGGAGTTTTCTACCTCGCTTCCGTGTCACTTTCCTATCGGGCACTCTAGCCCAAATCTCCTAGCTTCCTATTTCTAAGGGTTGTTCAAGACCTGGGGTCAGACACTCCCTTCCTAAAATCCTCTACATATGATCTGATCTGATGGGCACATTAAGCCGTCGGACCCCGGGTACTGGGCCCCCGGTAGTAAATAAGGGCGTCTTCTACCTCGCTTCCGTGTCACTTTCCTATCGGGCACTCTAGCCCAAATCTCCTAGCATCCTATTTCTAAGGGTTGTTTAAGACCTGGGGTCAGACACTCCCTTCCTAAAATCCTCTACATATTATCTGATCTGATGGGCACATTAAGCCGTCGGACCCCCGGTACTGCACCCCCCCCGGTAGTAAATAAGGGCGTCTTCTACCTCGCTTCCGTGTGACTTTCCTATCGGGCACTCTAGCCCAAATCTCCTAGCTTCCTATTTCTAAGGGTTGTTTAAGACCTGGGGTCAGACACTCCCTTCCTAAAATCCTCTACATATGATCTGATCTGATGGGCACATTAAGCCGTCGGACCCCGGGTACTGGCCCCCGGTAGTAAATAAGGGCGTCTTCTACCTCGCTTCCGTGTGACTTTCCTATCGGGCACTCTAGCCCAAATCTCCTAGCTTCCTATTTCTAAGGGTTGTTTAAGACCTGGGGTCAGACACTCCCTTCCTAAAATCCTCTACATATGATCTGATCTGATGGGCACATTAAGCCGTCGGACCCCGGGTACTGGCCCCCGGTAGTAAATAAGGGCGTCTTCTACCTCGCTTCCGTGTGACTTTCCTATCGGGCACTCTAGCCCAAATCTCCTAGCTTCCTATTTCTAAGGGTTGTTTAAGACCTGGGGTCAGACACTCCCTTCCTAAAATCCTCTACATATGATCTGATCTGATGGGCACATTAAGCCGTCGGACCCCGGGTACTGGCCCCCGGTAGTAAATAAGGGCGTCTTCTACCTCGTTTCCGTGTGACTTTCCTATCGGGCACTCTAGCCCAAATCTCCTAGCTTCCTATTTCTAAGGGTTGTTTAAGACCTGGGGTCAGACACTCCCTAAAATCCTCTACATATGATCTGATCTGATGGGCACATTAAACCGTCGGACCCCGGGTACTGGCCCCCGGTAGTAAATAAGGGCGTCTTCTACCTCGCTTCCGTGTCACTTTCCTATTGGGCACTCTAGCCCAAATCTCCTAGCTTCCTATTTCTAAGGGTTGTTTAAGACCTGGGGTCAGACACTCCCTTCCTAAAATCCTCTACATATGATCTGATCTGATCTACAAGAGCATTGTGGGCACGTTAAGCCGTCGGACCCCGGGTACTGGCCCCCGGTAGTAAATAAGGGCGTCTTCTACCTCGCTTCCGTGTCACTTTCCTATTGGGCACTCTAGCCCAAATCTCCTAGCTTCCTATTTCTAAGGGTTGTTTAAGACCTGGGGTCAGACACTCCCTTCCTAAAATCCTCTACATATGATCTGATCTACAAGAGCATTGTGGGCACATTAAGCCGTCGGACCCCGGGTACTGGCCCCCGGTAGTAAATAAGGGCGTCTTCTACCTCGCTTCCGTGTGACTTTCCTATCGGGCACTCTAGCCCAAATCTCCTAGCTTCCTATTTCTAAGGGTTGTTTAAGACCTGGGGTCAGACACTCCCTTCCTAAAATCCTCTACATATGATCTGATCTACAAGATGGGCACATTAAGCCGTCGGACCCCGGGTACTGGCCCCCCGGTAGTAAATAAGGGCGTCTTCTACCTCGCTTCCGTGTGACTTTCCTATTGGGCACTCTAGCCCAAATCTCCTAGCTTCCTATTTCTAAGGGTTGTTTAAGACCTGGGGTCAGACACTCCCTTCCTAAAATCCTCTACATATGATCTGATCTGATGGGCACGTTAAGCCGTCGGACCCCGGGTACTGGCCCCCGGTAGTAAATAAGGGCGTCTTCTACCTCGCTTCCGTGTGACTTTCCTATCGGGCACTCTAGCCCAAATCTCCTAGCTTCCTATTTCTAAGGGTTGTTTAAGACCTGGGGTCAGACACTCCCTTCCTAAAATCCTCTACATATGATCTGATCTGATCTACAAGAGCATTGTGGGCACGTTAAGCCGTCGGACCCCGGGTACTGGCCCCCCGGTAGTAAATAAGGGCGTCTTCTACCTCGCTTCCGTGTTACTTTCCTATTGGGCACTCTAGCCCAAATCTCCTAGCTTCCTATTTCTAAGGGTTGTTTAAGACCTGGGGTCAGACACTCCCTTCCTAAAATCCTCTACATATGATCTGATCTGATCTACAAGAGCATTGTGGGCACGTTAAGCCGTCGGACCCCGGGTACTGGCCCCCCGGTAGTAAATAAGGGCGTCTTCTACCTCGCTTCCGTGTCACTTTCCTATTGGGCACTCTAGCCCAAATCTCCTAGCTTCCTATTTCTAAGGGTTGTTTAAGACCTGGGGTCAGACACTCCCTTCCTAAAATCCTCTACATATGATCTGATCTGATCTACAAGAGCATTGTGGGCACGTTAAGCCGTCGGACCCCGGGTACTGGCCCCCGGTAGTAAATAAGGGCGTCTTCTACCTCGCTTCCGTGTTACTTTCCTATCAGGCACTCTAGCCCAAATCTCCTAGCTTCCTATTTCTAAGGGTTGTTTAAGACCTGGGGTCAGACACTCCCTTCCTAAAATCCTCTACATATGATCTGATCTGATGGGCACATTAAGCCGTCGGACCCCGGGTACTGGCCCCCCGGTAGTAAATAAGGGCGTCTTCTACCTCGCTTCCGTGTGACTTTCCTATCGGGCACTCTAGCCCAAATCTCCTAGCTTCCTATTTCTAAGGGTTGTTTAAGACCTGGGGTCAGACACTCCCTTCCTAAAATCCTCTACATATGATCTGATCTGATGGGCACATTAAGCCGTCGGACCCCGGGTACTGGCCCCCGGTAGTAAATAAGGGCGTCTTCTACCTCGCTTCCGTGTGACTTTCCTATCGGGCACTCTAGCCCAAATCTCCTAGCTTCCTATTTCTAAGGGTTGTTTAAGACAGGCGGTCAGACACTCCCTTCCTAAAAGTTTCTATATATGATTATTTGCTGTGTCATTCATTGGCGCACCCAAGGAGGGGGCTTTGGGGTCTTAAGCCCCCTCCAAGGAGATTAAGAGCGACGTACGTCACATAATAGACATTCAAAAATATTATTTTACGTGTTCAAAGAATTGCAGTGTCTTTTTACCAAAGCTCCAAAGAGATTAAGAGAAACTCACGTCACAAATTTAACATTCAAAAATATTTTACATGTTCAAAAAATTACATAGTGTCTGACATTGGGTCTTCTATTACATGGTGTCTTCTTCCTAAAGCCCCAAAAGAGATTAAGAGCAACGCGCGTCTAACGTGCGTCACACATTGTGTACGTATGCTATATATTATATATATGTATAGCCCCCTCCAACAGGAATTCCTGAGTGCACCACTGCTGTCATTGTTATTCTTGTTCTTCAGATTGAAAAGGCAATGGAGTTAGACAACGGGGAAAAATGTAATGGCCAGACGACTGGATTAGTTCAGTCACAGCGTCCCCAAAAGTTCGTGCGTCCCGTTGCACATGCGCAGCGATAAGACGTGTAGACTAGCCTGCTTCACACAGGCCTACAATTCTTCCTCTCTGAAACGCATCCAAATTGCGATAAACCTGCCGACGGCGTGTCCCCGACTTTTTTTCGGCCTTAGCTGAACATTTTCCAAGCACAAACAACAAATGCCGCCCCGGTGGCGCATTGGTCTAAGCGATGGCTTCTGATGATTCGTCCGAGATGGGTCCGGGTTCGATTCCCGGTGAGGCATGGATGTTGTGTTTGTCTTACGGCTCTGGCTCTCTCCCTTCCCTGGAACCAGTGGCCCCAAATTAGGGACGGGAGACTGTTTATAGCCCATTGAGTTGCTCACGATGGTCGTTAAACCTCTAATGAAAAAAAAAAAAATCTGAAACGTCCGCGACACTTCTACTAGCGACCACACATTGCCATCTTCATTGCTGCTGGCATCTTTATCTCACGAACGTGTGACGTCCTCGGTACTGGTTTAATATCATTTGCATATCTCGAGTGGGTACACCTGCCCTACAATTTGCATGTTTGTAACACCACACCTACTGGGAGGGGGAAATTTCTATGTCGAGCAGTGTATGTGACGTAATACAAAGGTGACGCAGATATCAAGATGGTAAATAAGTGATAAACCTTTGTCTGTGTAGCTTAATTGGGAAAGCATTCGGCTACGGAGCAGGATGCGAGCTTAAGTCTCGCCACCAGCCAAATTTGGGTTTTCACACAGTGTATTCACGCTTTTCTAAATAAGCAGAGGAAATAAAAGTAAAAATTAGGCATAAGTTTAATTATATATAATTTATGACTACAAAACTTGTGGTGTTGAGATAAAATAAAAATACCAACGTTTACCACATTCAAATGTTTATTATACACTGAACAGTAATTGAATTACAGACAGCTGGCGTTATGCAAATGTGGCGCTATGGGCGGCCCTGTGAACGGAGACGACATGACGTATGCTGTGATCCGACAATATAAGGAGTGATGCGACGAAAATTAGTAAGAGTCGGACGCAGTATGGGAAAGACTTTTAAGTACATTTGATAGTGGGCAAATTCTCGGGCCCTACGAATGGGTCACTCCATCTCGGAAGTCATGCAGGCACTGGGATTTTCACGAGCCACTGTGTTACGGGTGCACCGTGAGTACATTAAATCCGATAAAACCATCCCTGCAAGGGCCAACTGCCGTGGACAACAGCGTGTGGATGAACGGGGTCATCGTCGGCTAGCTCGCATTGTTACAGCGGATAGACGGGCCACAGTGCAAGAAATCACTCGGCAATTTAACGCTGGTGCACAAAAACGTGTAAGCAGCCACACCATCCAGAACCATCTCCTCGCTATGGGATACAGAAGCCATCGTCCCACGAGGGTACCGCTGCTGACCGCACATCACAGGGTGCAAAGATTAGCCTGGGCGCGGGAACATCGCCACTGGACCCTAGACATGTGGAAAATGTTACCTGGACTGATGAGTCGAGATTCACGTTGGTACATGCGGATGGCAGGATACGAGTACGGCGGAAACCACATGAAGCGATGGATCCTTCTTGCCAGCAGGGTATTCTTCAAGCTGGCGGGGGTAGCATTCTCATCTGGGGACTGTTTACGTGAAATGAAATGGGACCCCTGGTACATGTGACATCGTCGCTCACAGGTCAACGTTACTGGGATATCCTGGACGACCATATGCTCCTGTTTGTGCGTCTTCAACATCCCACTGGGGACCTCATCCTGCAACAAGGCAATGCACCGTGCCATCGCTCCCGAATTGTATCCGAATGGTTGGATGAACACTCCACCGACGTGACCTCGCATTCTTGGCCAGCTAGGTCACCTGACCTCAGTCTCATCGAGCGCGTCTGGGATGCCATCGGGTGAGATGTTCGGGGCTCTGACCCCACTCCATCAAATCTTCTTCATGAACTGTGGGAGCTTGTTCAGGGGTCGTGGATCCGTATGGCTACCCAACGCTTCCGGTGTCTTGTCGAGTCCATGCCGAGACGAATCGCCGCCGTCATCAGGGCGAAAAGTGGTGCTACACGTTACTAGACAGGTATTTCTAATTCAGTTGCTCTTCAGTCTACAGTGACTATAGTTTCGCAGAGCTATTGGCTAGGCATCATCAGGACGAATGGAGCGCAAACATTCAAATCATTGTGACGTCATCAGAGTTCTGACAGTCACGGATTTTGGTGAGTTGTTTCTACGGTTTGAAAGAAATGGAGTCGACGTCATGTCGTTGACAAGCTGTGAAGAGTTCCGGTACATGTGGAAAGCCTCCAATACATTAAGCTTGGTAGTCGAATCAGGTTTATCAATGAGCGTAGCGTTTTCAAACAAAAATTTATTGCTATTTTCGTGACAATGTTGGGCTACTGACGACTTCTTTAGTTCACAGTTTGTTTGTTTGCTTGTTTTATTGGAGGTTTAACGACCACCGTGAGCAACTTAATGGGCTATAAGCAGTCGCCCGTCCCTAATTTAGGGTCACTGGTTCCAGGGAAGGGAGAGACCCAGTGCCGTAAGACAAACACAACATCCATGCCTCACCGGGATTCGAACCCGGACTCCTTTCGGACGAATGATCAGAGGCCATCGCTTAGACCACTCGGCCACCGGGGCGGCATTCACAGTTCCGTACGTAGGTCTTGTGTTCCTTCACACGGAAATTTAAAGCTCTGCGAGTCTGTCCTATATATGAAAGTCCACATTCACAAGGTATCTGATAAATTCCCGAAGAATTTATGTCCTCGACGTAGTCTTTTGATCGTTAAAAAGTTATCTTGTTTATGGGTTTGAAAATAACTTTAAAATTAAAACTCTTGAGTTTTTTGAAATTCCGAAGCAAACCTGTGGAGCAAATGCGATAACCGCCCAATTGTGTCGTATTGGGTTGTCTATTGGCGTGAGTGAGCAGACAGGCTTCAGTTTCCTAAATATTCGGACAGCTTTGTCTATAAGGGAACGGGTATATCCTCTGTGAACAGCAATTCGTTTAAGAAAAGTTTTCAAACGCGTGGAAACAACTGACCAAAATCCGTGACCGTCAGAACTATGATGATGTCACAATGATTTGAATGTTTACGCTCCATTCGTCCTGATGATACCGAGCCAATAGCTCTGCGAAACTATCGTCGATGTATAATAAACATTTGATTGTGGTAAACGTTGGTATATTTATTTTATAAGTTAGCCTCGTTTTGTTTTCCAAATAATTTATGACGAACGAACTGGAATGTTGAGAAAGAACAGGAAAGCACATCTAAGAGTGCGCACTGCAAATATTTCCATACTGAACATACCAGAAATTATACGCCTCCAATCATTCAGCAAAATTTAATCGCAGGTAACACAAAATTTCTCAACCACGTTCTAGATAAAAGCAAACAGATAATGGATTTTCAATATACTTCCGTTTACAGTAGATGAATATGTTCTCTAATCCTTTTTCATTTTACGGTATTCTTACGCAGCTGTGTTTCAACAACCTTTCAAATATCTTACAAATGAATTCCTTTGAGGGTGAATTTTAAGCTGCAAATGCATTGTTTGAACAACTCGAAGTAAAACTGTTGCAGAACAATTTCAAACTATATAAAATTACAAAGGTATGAGTAAGTAAAACAGAAGGAGCAATTATTTTATCTGTTAGTTCTTTCACAAACTTCGAGCGAACATTAATGCACTTCATATTCACTTTAAGAAATGCGATATCTGTCCCTTCAGAATAATTGCATCATGAGATACTTCCTAAGAGACTATACCAAATAAATGGGTTTAGGTTTGTTTACAAAACGGGAGAGGATTCGCAGAAACTCC
This sequence comes from Macrothele yani, assembly GCA_039090855.1. Taxonomy (NCBI): domain Eukaryota; kingdom Metazoa; phylum Arthropoda; class Arachnida; order Araneae; family Macrothelidae; genus Macrothele; species Macrothele yani. The sequence goes on from CM077016.1 coordinate 77,134,137, forward strand.
TGTTTCCAAGGAAGAGAATTATTTAGTGCTAATTAAAATTCAGCCCGTCCTCACGAGATGTTGGCGATCTGAGAAGGACATACTTCATATGTGAGACTACGTAACTTCTAGCTCTAATTAGGTTACTAATTGTAAGTTTCACACAAAATGCGGACCCTAAAGAATTAGCGGAAAAAGCTGACAATTTAGGTGCTTTTTTAGCTTCTGTTTAAATTATTCCTTAGAAAATGTAAAACGCAAATACCTCCATCTCCCCATTTTTCTAGGCACAAACACATACTCTGTTTCAAACACATGGAACTTGATTTACACATTTAATGAAGCAGCCATTATTTCATCATAATGTTCTTTAACATCTTAAGCGTCACCTTGCGAGAAGAAAAAGAGCAACCGTACGCATAAATTATCCCACTTTTCCGAACTCAGTTACAAATTAGTTCAACTAATAACGAGAATATTTATAAATTACTCCAACTGATAGTTGAAAAATCTTCGCTGCCGATTTTGCTCGAACAGTTTTGAAAAGCACAGATTTTAAGCCCTACATTGGAGCTGTTTTTAATTTTTCTTGAAGAAAGGAACACATTTAACTTACTATCAGTTAAAAGAATTTTTACCGTCTTAAGGTGGCTCCACGTAAAATCTCTGCCTTATGTTTCCAATGGAAACCTTATTTGAATAATTTTTCGCAATAAATGTATTCCCAAGGATGAAAATTTGCACGTACCATTCGCAAAGAACTTCATTCCATGGGTTACCATGGTCGTGCGGCTGCTTATATAAGCCTTTCATCTCAACTCGGAATGCTACTCGTCGTTTAGCATGGTTTAAAGAACATTTATCGTGGAACATAGATCAATGGAAACGGCTCCTATGGACTGATGAATCCAGACACACGATCCATCAGTCTGATTACAGAGTGTGGGTATGGCGGTAGCCTCGGGAACGTTATTTACCACAGTGCACTGTTCTAGTTTGGAGCTGGCAGTGTACTCGTGTGGGGATGTTTTTCGTGGTATGGTCCCGGCCCATTGGTTATCATGGACAAACCTGTTAACCAGGAAGTTTACCTGGATATTCTGGACAATTATGCCCTACCAACTCTTTGGTAATACTATGGAACCGAGCCTTGTTGGTATCAGCAAGATAATGCACCGAGCCATAAAGCACGGACTGTTACGTCGTGGTTTAACAATAATTCCGTATCGTGTGTGGACTGGCCAGCACAGAGCCCTGATCTTAATCCCATAGAACACCTATGGAATAAATTAGAGCTCTGTATGAGAAGTTTGGAGCCAAGGCTTACTACTAAGTAACAGTTAGCGGCAGCATTATGTACTGAATGAAAGCGCATACCTATCGCTGTGTTCCAAAACCTTGGCGAAAGCATTTCTCGAAGGGTCAGTGCATGCATTAAGGCCAAAGGTGGACCAACACCGTACTAATGTATGTCAATAAATGCTATATTGTGTTTCTCTTCTAGATGTCCACTGACTTTTGTCAATATAGTGTATATGCTTAAGTTAAATAATTATGAATTAAAAATATCTGTGCATTGCGAAATCCTAATGTTCAGCACATTGTATTTAATATCTTATTCACGTGTAGTACAGAGAGTTTGCGTTTAATTTATTACATTTCTTAGAAAGTAAGCGACTGAAAGGTAAGGAACAAAATAACTGAAATTTTATATCTTGCAGACAAAAATCTAAAATTTCTACATTATTTTTCATGGATGAAAGCTAAAGGTGGATGTCCTAAATTCCAAATTTCTGAATACCTTGTGGTAATCCTCTTTAAACAGAAAGATTAAGAAATGAAAACCATTTCAGAAACGAAACTTTCGTCTGTTGTGTGTTCCGTTAAAACAGACATTGCGGAAGTAGAGAAAAATGTTTGCATTTTAAGCTCGTCAAACAATGAAGAAATGTACTTTAAAAAGAGTCAGAGCCGCCCCGGTGGCGCAGTGGTCTAAGCGATGGCCTCTGATCATTCGTCCGAACGGGGTCCGGGTTCGAATCCCGGTGAGGCATGGATGTTGTGTTTGTCTTACGGCACTGGCTCTCTCCCTTCCCTGGAACCAGTGACCCTAAATTAGGGACGGGCGACTGCTTATAGCCCATTGAGTTGCTCACGGTGGTCGTTAAACCTCCAACCAAAAAAAAAAAAAAAAAAAAAAAGAGTCAGACGAAAAGAAGAGGATACAGCATCAAGTGTCAGCAGAAGATAAAGGCCTTTTGAGAAGATTTTGTGAGTGGAGTTTTTCCAAGTCCCACTTCAATCCTTCCCTTGCGCTGGAAGAACACTCTCGTGAGATAGATCAATAGAAATGATGTTATTCCTTGACCATGAAGGAAAGAGGTACAAAAATACTGCATTGGCCCGCGAAGAACGCAAACTATCATGTTATACATATCTGCTTGTTCACAGCCCGAGACAGCAGATCGAAGAGATATGTCAATAAATGCTATTTTGTGTTTCTCTTCTATGTGTCCGGTGACTTTTGTCAATATAGTGTACATACACCGATGAGCCATTACATTATGACCACCCCCAGCCTAGAGAAATGAGCGCACCTGGAGACAGAACGGTGGCACAGGTGAAGTTCACAGAGCAGTATATATATACAACCCGAGGACCGGCTTTCAGTTAGTAGAGTGTTCGGAGTCAGAATGGGAAAAGCTGCCGATTTATCGGAGTTTGATAAAGGGCAAATTGTGGTGTGTTCCTTGTGCTATGAGAAACTTTTTTCACGCCATTTTTTAATTTTCGTAACATGCTTTTTAGCCGCTGGTGGAACTAAGCAGAAGTTCCTATTTCTGGATGTTTTATCGACTGTAGAAATTTGATTGATTGCTTTCCTAACCGGTTCCATTGACTTTGAATAGTTTTGATGAATTTAATTCCCGTCAGAACGGATTCAAAAGACGTGCTCATTACAACCGAAAATTCGGTGTAATGTTTCCTGTTATCTTTGTTGAAAACAATCAGGCGCAGTTTGTTTTATTGGATAGTGTGTGAGTGGTTTACAATTAACTGTCCCCAGTTATCTTTTTTACAAACTCAGGACAACATTCAGGGCTCAGTTCTTTCCGCATTTTAAAACTAGTGAAAAATGCATAAATCAGGAAAAAAAGTTAATTAATGAGAAACTTAGGAAATCAATGCAGTTTTTGTTTTGAGTTAAGACGCAAGTGATATCCTTCAAAACCTTCTGTCTGTATTGCGGAATTAACCGAATCTCACACGAAAGCTTCATTCGAAGAAAACCAAATGGGCGAGTGTTCGGTCACTAATCCCAGTCTACCTATTTTGCATGGTGACGTGGATTAACTCTTTGACCCGGGTCTGCTTTGTCCGCTAATGAACTGACACGTTATTCTGTGCGTTGCGACATTTTAATCCCAATGAGAGATACTGCATAGGTGTAGATTAAGGTTTCAACATGATTAAAGTAATTATGGCTTGAATTTTGTGTATGAAGGGTGCCGACACTTCCAAAGGAATCTATGTTTTAGACAGTTCGGAATCCAGGAGTCTTCTCCTAATCCAAGCATATAACTCAAATTCGATGAAAAATGTTCAGGTTTAAAATTATAAGCATTCTTTAAAATATCAACGTGGCTCTTCATTAAAGTATTAATGTTAAACGCAGCCTTCAGATTGCATTAATTAAAACTGATGTTCCGCTTATTTAGGAATAAATGCAAATTCATGAAATTAGTGTTGCATTTTAAATCTTTGTTGCCGTTCCGCGGTTTAAAACAAGCGTCAATAACTCTTCCGGATAAGAACAGTCGCTCATCCAAAATTTCGGACCACTGCACTTATAATTTCGGGCCACTGCATCCATAATTTCGGGCCACTGCATCCATAATTTCGGGCCACTGCATCCATAATTTCCGGCCACTGCATCTATAATTTCGGACTACTGCATCTATAATTTCGGACCACTGCATCCATAATTTCGGACCACTGCATCCATAATTTCGGGCCACTGCATCCATAATTTCGGGCCACTGCATCCATAATTTCGGGCCACTGCATCTATAATTTCGGGCCACTGCATCCATAATTTCGGGCCACTGCATCCATAATTTCGGACCACTGCATCTATAATTTCGGACCACTGCATCTATAATTTCGGACCACTGCATCTATAATTTCGGACCACTGCATCTATAATTTCGGACCACTGCATCCATAATTTCGGACCACTGCATCCATAATTTCGGGCCACTGCATCCATAATTTCGGGCCACTGCATCCATAATTTCGGGCCACTGCATCCATAATTTCGGGCCACTGCATCTATAATTTCGGACCACTGCATCCATAATTTCGGACCACTGCATCTATAATTGCGGACCATTGCATCCATAATTTAGGACCACTGGTTCCTGAGAAATGGCAGAGCCAGTGCTGGTGGACGAAACGAACAGTGGACTAAAAAAGCAGCTGACAAAGTGAACTATGGACGAAATAAACTGAACCAAATGAACGTGGACCAAATGAATTGGACCAAGTGAACGTGGACGAAATGAACTGGACCAAGTGAACGTGGACGAAATGAACTGTACCAAGTGAACGTGGACAAAAGGAACTGGACCAAGTGAACGTGGACGGAATGAACTGGATTGAACGTAGACGAAATGAACACGGACAAAGTGATAAGGAACTCAGGATAAGAACGTCCAGTGCTTACAAGGTAGACGTCTTTAATTTCTTTTACGAAGAAGTATGTTACTCGTCAGACACTTTGCTCAATCAATATAACTAGGTCACAGAAAACATCCAAGTAGAACACAATCCTCTTTATGTTCAGCAGTATACAACGCTGATCTCGCTTTCATAAGCACACCAGACAAAAATTACGGAATTCTCATTTTATTGGTTAATATGGGGTTACATCACTACGAACTCGAACCACAGCCTTGATTTTCTTTGGCATGCTGCCAATATGGGAGAGGATGACATTAAAGTCCAGTTTGCCCGACGCCATGAACAACTGGTCTCGCAGAGCAGTCAAATTGGGAGGGTGTTGTTGTCTCTTCTTAACGGCCCGTTCGCCGCCCCGGTGGCGCAGTGGTCTAAGGCGTTGGCCTCTGATCATTCGTCCGAACGGGGTCCGGGTTCGAATCCCGGTCAGGCATGGATGTTGTGTTTGTCTTACGGCACTGGCTCTCTCCCTTCCCTGGAACCAGTGACCCTAAATTAGGGACGGGCGACTGCTTATAGCCCATTGAGTTGCTCACGGTGGTCGTTAAACCTCCAATCAAAAAAAAAAAAAAAAAAAAAAAAAAAAACGGCCCGTTCGAGCATGTCCCAAATTTTTTCTATAACATTGAGATCAGGCGAATTGGCTGGCCAGGTGAGATGTGGGACGTCGACCTCATGTTCTGCAAACCAATCCTGCACAATGGCAGCTCGGTGAACAGTGCCGTTGTCGTCTTGATAACGTGGATCTGGAATGGAGGAACTGGACATATGGCAACACCTTGTTATTCAACAGTTTCACGTAGTCCACCGCTCTCATGCCATTAGACACGTGAACTAAGGGACCCACCCCAGCACTGGATAATATACACCCCAAAACATGACACTTCCACCCCTCTTCTGTACAGCCCTCGGCACACACTCTGCGTTGAAGGCTTCCCCGGCCTTCCGCATGACCCTGGATCGACCATCATTGGAATACAGGCAGACCCTGGATTCGTCCGACAAAATGATGCGTCGCCACTGTTCTGTGGTCCAGTGTCGGTGTTCCCTCGCCCATTCCAAACGCTTTTTCTTGTGTATGGCAGACAGCTTGGGGCGTACCCTAGCTACACGAATGAATATTACTACACCATGCAGTTCTCGTCGAAGCGTTCGTTCGGAGCAGGCTGACTGAGTCCCGCATTGTACTCTTGCAGCAATTTCTGCCGGGTTTTGAACCGTTTTGCGGTTGATAATCGCCCCAGACGTCGACGATCACGGTTGCTCATGATGAGTGTTCTGCCACAGCTGCTCCGACGGGAATTGTCTCTGGCCCACTCCTTCTACGCTAAAGGAACACTACTGACTGTGTACTTGGTCACTCCAAAGAACTCCGCCACCTCCCTCAGCGAATGACCATGTTCACGACCAAAGACGATAGCTCCCTTTTGCTACTCTGTTACGTCCCCTTTTCAACCCATGGTACTACCTGTAAGCAACAATAAAGCTGATTAGGCATGCACGTCTTACAAGGCTGAAAAAGTAACAAGTAACATAGAATACTTTCCATTCCATTATATATACGCATTTTTTTCTGCCTGGCCAGTTTCCAGCTGTTCCTCCGGATGACAGCATTCCGTAATTTTTTGTCTGGGGTGCTTACAATCGTAAGTAACAAATCTCAGTAAAACAACGTACCATGCTCAAAGCATAATAATCGCAAAGCATCTTTAAACTCGGCATATAACAAAACGAAAAGCCACTGACTCATTCCAAACAGCAGCTCATATGTCTAACTTTCGATTACGTAATTGCACTTTAACCTGTTGTCATGTGTTGCCAAAGTTAAATTCGTCGAGAGAGAAAATGTAGCATTCAAACTTAAAAATGCTTAACGTGAATAGACCAAATTTACATCAGAATACGGGAACTTAAAAGGAAGATTAAATTAGAGTATACACGGCCGTATCAGATTAATATGGCCACCTCCGAAATCACAGTGAGTTCCATGTCTGGCGCGGACAAGCTTGTATGTTTTAAGTGTTATCTAAACGTTGCAATAACTACTTTAAAATGTGCAGTAATTATATATTTAAATACTGTATATAATATTTTATGTCCTGTGTTTAAAGTATTCTCGGCAAATATTTTAGCAAATTTCATAGAACGATGCAAAATACAATTTTTCACATTCAACAAATACTTCTTTTTTATTTCACTGGATGCATTTTTGCCGTAAATGAGGCTAAGTTAAAACTGTTTTTATAGCATTATAAAAATTTTAGTGTAATTATACATATAGGTTGATTTACGCTTTTGTTCCCAGTTCTCAAATTATTCAAATGAACTCCCAAAGGTTTTAAAAATCTGAAAATGAAAGTCACCTACCGTTTATTACGTTTACATGAAATTTTCACGTTGCAAATTGGCTCAACAATGCAGTACAATAAACTATAATTAAATTTTATAAGGTTTTTCTTTAAAAATGTTTTGTATTAATAAAGCAATACTTTAAAATATTTAGTAAACAAATGCCTTTTTGAGGAATTGCGAATTTATGTTAGCTTGCCCCTTTTCTAATTTAAATATACGAGATTGTTTTTTCAGTTCAATAGGTACATTGTCTTCCACCTGTCTCTTGTTCTTTCCCCAACTACGACTGTGGCATAAACAGTGATGCATTTATGTTCTTGGAATTTGAAAAGCAACCTAACAATCTGAATTATATTTAAATTGCCAATTTAACGTCCTGTCCTCCCATATGGGATCTAGATGCTGGCCAACGTCCGTTATGGGCAATCCACCGGAAATTAAACTTCCTACTTTAATAACGTTAACCAGATCCAAATCATCTTCATCGATCCATTCAGCATAAGTCATATTCATGTCGTATGGCAAAATTGCGATAAGCTCCCTCTGTCGGTGCGCCACAACTCGAACAGGGGGATCTTTTAGTTTTGCTTTCGCTTGCCATCACTGAACGGTATGCAATTTGCATGAACTTTCATGTTGCTGATTGAAGCAAAATACTTTCCGCAAACCTTACAAATAGAGGAGGAAAGTTTGGATTGCACTGAAGGGCAGTAGATTTCGTATGGTGTTGGCCTGAAAGCTCTGCAGGAGAGTGGTAGAATTTCTGAAATATCCAGAGAAAGATTTATAAAGAGTGATCCATATTGGTGGCGACCTGTTTCTTCTACGTCTACAATCTTTAGGCCATCCGAGGAATAATGAACTTCGACACGGCCGACAACATTTTGTGTCCAGATATTTTACTATTCGCAAAAGATACTGGCTTTCAGCAACGTGTTTGTTTCTCCATGAAGTATCTTTTTCAAGAAGGGGGTTAAACTAGCTCAGAGTCCGTGGGATCTACATGCTCCGTAATTGTTGTATACTCATCGATTACAGTGTTAGACAAAACTTCAAGTGTTTTTCCAGCGGACGCGAATTTAATTTTCCCTTTTTTGTTATCAACTGTTCGATCTTGCGCATCCGAGTGGCTTCCATAATGATCATGCGGTAAAATCAAACCTGCGGTTCTCTGCTTAAAGGAGCCATTCTTCGTTCGTCTCTGTTAAAGGAACGTCGACCAAATTATTGCAGGCAACGAATACAGCATCCAAATTTCTTGTTAAAAATGATGCATACTTATCTTGATAACTTTTTCGTAGCGTGGAATTTCGTCAAAGCCACCATCAACAGTGATTATTATGAGCACTGGTTTTGATAAATTTCCTGGTGCAGTTCTCATGATGTTCCTAAACTCTGGAAGATCGTATACCCTGTTGAAATCCCGTGCGCGAGATGATGCGGTGGATAATGTTTTCCCGACCTTATTGCTATGAATGTTGGACCAGAGTAGTTAACAGCTTCTTCTTCTCCAAACAGACAGTCTTTAATACCGATACCTGCATAAGCTGATAGAATTAATTTATGGCGATTTGCAATTACCCAGTCATGATCAGGCAAAGTAACTCTGTATTCCATTTGCATCAGTATCGGTGCTTGCTTACTGGCTGCTGTTAACCCTAGAGGTACGCGCACTTTATCATCTTGGCACAGAAAAGGCAATTCTTGGGACCCCAATAAAGAAACAAGCTGCTGAAGAAACGACATTGTTGCCATTGCAAAACCGGTATCTATATATGCTTTGCATGTGATCAGCTGTTGCTCGAATTAATTTTATAGGTACAGTACGAACTTGGCGTTTCCCTTCGGATGACAAGCTGCCTCGTGAAAGAAACCACCGTAAATAAACAGAGCTTCTACTAACATCATATCCATCCTCCTTCAGCTTTTCCGTTAACGCAGATAACGTCTTTACCGGACGATACGACTCTCCACGGCGCTTCTCGTGGGCATCAGAGCCAAATGTAGCTATTAGGTGTGCAACTTAATTCTCGGCCCCTAACCGCAAGTTATCATAGTACGTCGGCAAATGCAAATAGCTGTGTGCGACAATGGCTGATTGCAACGCCATCCAACAGCTTTCCAGGCAGCTGTATTGACAGAAGGGACGAAAGTTGACGGGGAAAGCAATGTCATTCGAGAAGCAACCTTTGAGGCACTGCCTCCTGTTCGCGTTTCAGCTGAAAAAATGTGCCGCGGAAGCCCAGCAAACGATCTGTGCTGCTTTGGGTGAGGCTGCTGTGTCCAACAGTACGTGTAAGAAGTGGTTCCAGTGGTTTAAGCAGGGGAATTTTGATCTCCGTGATGCAGAACGTCCGGGAAAGCCACAGAAAGTTGACGATGAGGAATTGGAACAACTGTTGGAAGCGAATCCCTGTCGCACACAGTCAGAGTTCACCCAGGAACTCGGAGTAACGCGGCAAGCCATTGCAAAGCGCCTGCATAAGCTTGGACGGATTCACAACGAGGGCCGTTGGGTGCCCCACCAACTCACAGCTGCGAACAAGTCTAGGCGCTACGATGTTGCTGTGTCCTTGCTCTCCAGATTCAAGAAGGAGGATTTCCTCCAAAAGATTTTGACCTGTGATGAGGAGTGGATCTTCTACGATAATCCTAAGCGGCTCAAATCGTGGGTTTATCCAGGTCAGCCTACCACCAGTACCGCCAAATCGAATATCCATGCCAGGAAATTGTTGTTGTGCATATGGTGGGATCAGCGCGGTGTCGTACACTATGAGTTGTTCAAACCTGGTGAAACGGTCAATACTGAGCGTTATTGTCAGCAACTCATTCGTGTGAGTGACGCACTGGAGGCGAAAGGGCCATACACCGGCAAAGGCAGAAGGTCGGTCCTGTTGCTTCAGGATAACGCGCGTCCTCACACCGCGAAAACTACTTTAAACACGATCACCGACCTGGGATGGGAGATTTTGTCCCACCCGGCGTATTCTCCAGACTTCGCCCCGTCGGATTATCACCTCTTTCGCTCCCTGCAACATCACCTGAGTGATACGCACTTCACTTCTGTCGAGGAGGTCCACAGAAGCATTGATGACTTTATCAACTTGAAACAGCCCTCTTTTTCCGCAGTGGCATTCGGCAGCTCCCTGACCGATGGCTCAAATGTAGTCAACACGACGGGGATTATTTCCTTGATTAGGTACGTACTCGATTTGCTGTAATTTGCTGTCAACGTGTCGTGCCTGTGGCCGAGAATCAAATTGCACACCTAATACATCCGTAATTGCTTTCAAAAGCAATGGCTGGTCGTTTTCTGAAGACGTACGGCCTGTTTTTTCCCGGACTTTAAGCTTGGATTTGAGTTCAAGATATTTTTCACAAAATTCACGGATTTTACTTTTCTTTGTAGCACGTTCTTTTCTTTTTCTCGGCATTCCACGCTTTTTTCAACAGTCTTTTTTCAAATTCCTTTAGCATCTGGTGTTTTACGGTTAGTTCTTTCGTCGGTACTTCCGTTAACAATACACTTTGTTTCCTTTTCAGTAGTCCAACTACATTTTCGTTTAAAACATCGATTTCATAATTCAGAGTTTGTTGCACTGTTGCTAATGGAGTGGTTATTCCTGGCTTAAGTTCTGACTAGCATGGATTTTGTTCTTCATTACGTTTTTTATCAGAAGAAACAACAGCGGTTTTTGTTCTTGTAGATGTTCCGGGAGGACAATTGGCTTCAATGCTCTAAGACTTATCTTGAGAAGCATCAGAAAATTCAGTAGCTTGTTATTTGGGATTGTTTTCCTCAGAACGTCAGCAGTGAAGCTTTTCTCTAACTCTTTTGATTTCCACTCACTTAAGTACTTTCCTACTAATTCAGGTAAACTTAAATCTGCCGTGATGGAGTTCCAAATGGATACGGCATCCTGTTGTTGTTTCCCTGTTTCATTTAGATGTGCCGTTTTATATCCTGCCTGCACTTGCTGAAATACCTTCTGCTTATCCATTCGGAATTAAGAATACGCAGATACACACAACTGAACTTCCTCAGCACTGAATTCACTTTGACTGCGTGCTTTATTGAGCATTCTCTGCTGAGGTGAAATGACATGTAGATCGCCTCGAGTGAACGGTTCTGTCATAGTGGCGCCAGTCGTTGTTTGTTTTCGTTCCATCACGGCAGCGATCAAGTTTCATTGACGTTTAAACTATCCCAAACAATCCACAATGCTTTGTGACTCATTTATCTTCGCTCAGTGATATTTCTACACTGCTACCATAGGATGCACAACCCTTCTCAATTCAGCTCGGTTGACAAAGCATTAGCCATTAGTTTTTTTCTTGTTTTTCTTGTAATTCGAAGCAACTGAGATTTTAGGCAATAGAATGGGCCTGGCGACGCTTCCCGCTCTCAAAACGAATACATACTGCAGACGTGAATTTCAGGTAAAATATAATTAAGCAATAAACATTGTTTTCTCTCAGTAAATTAAGTTGAAGGAGCTTAATTCTAAGCAGCATAAAAAAGATACTGCAGACTCTGTCGTAAAGGACTGCAAAAGAAAACACGCTATCCCCCTACCCCATCACCACGATATAAAGACATCTCTGCAAACATATTTAAATATTCCAATGTGAACAAACGGAGAGTTTTTCAATATTACGATTCCACTATATTTTTGTTGCTGGACGTCTGAATTAATAAAACTCCCCCTTCCCCATGTCACATTTGGTCTGGTTGTCAGGAACCCCGCTCCCCCTGTAATCTCGGACGTACTTTATGGACGGCCCCTTGAAAGAATTTTCAACCAAGTTGTATATCACTTTACGCGACAAACATTTCTCATCCTGAAAAGGAAACATTTCTAATGACAACGCTTTTCGGGAACTCCTTTTGCCCAAAGAAAACGCACAACAGCGCGCTGCTCTTCGGTCGTACACTCCTCGAGCATGGTCGCCATTTGCAATCTGAGCTGGGCATGCTCATGCTACACGTAGTGTCTCCTATGTAGAACTACGAGTAAGCTGGATTATTCTGACACCTTTCGAAACTAATAAGTACTATTATGTCACTAGTCTGCATGAGATCAGATGATTGAAAACTAATATGTGTGCTTGGCTCAATTTTTAATGCTGATTCCAGAACTGGTCTTAGTTTTCTTCTATCACATACAGTTTTTGCACAATCGACCCAAGTTGATTTCGTAGATTTACCGCTGATAGCATTACATCTGCCAGTCAGGGGCGTTTTAGCGGGAGGCATTTCAGTTATCTTTTTTGCCAATCGTCGTCAAGGCAACGTAAGGTTACTTTTGCAGTATTACCAACTAGCCACCTGTAGAAGAAAGACTGAAAAGAGAAGTGGCAAGAATCCAAAAATAGCATTCCCGCCAGTCAGTCTCACATTTCCAGTTCATTGCTCTTTCTGTTCGGATTTACGTAGCTGTTCTAAGTTGCTGTCTCTATTGTGAGTGCGTAGTCTTACAATGTCGAAACGCAAGTGTGTAAATTGTCCTAATGTGTTCTGTTACATTTGTGGAAATTATGTAGTGCTTAAGCAAAGAACGGATATCACATACTTTGTGAAGAAAGCTTACTATGCTTATTTTAAAGTGCATCTTGGTGATCTGGATAAGGCATGGGCACCACATAAAGTGTGCCGCTATTGTGTTGAGAGGTTAAGGTTATGGACAAAGGGAAGCAAACGTACATGCCGTTTGTAGTACCTATGGTGTGGAGGGAGCCTAAAGACCACCTAAACGACTGCTACTTCTGCTTAGTTAATGTTAAGGGCTGCAATTCGAAAAATAAGAACAAAATTGTGTATTCAAGCATTCCTTCAGCCATTAAGCCAGTTCTACATGGAAAAGATCTGCCTGCCCCCTCTTCCTCCAGCTGTGTTAGATAACGTGGCGGAAGATGATGAATGCGAACGTGATGCAATCTCCAAATGGCTTATCTGTGGCGACTTCAAAGTAATAGGACTGCTATTAGGACAAGCTGGGTACACGAAAATGTCTTGCTTTCTACGTGAATGGGACAGTATGGCAAAGCAAAGGCACTGGACAATGAGAGTTTGGCCAGAGCGGAGAAATTTTGTTCCTGGGACTGAAAACATCCTGCATGACCCACTTGTAGATTCACAAAAAGTATTGCTTCCACCACTACACATCAAATTGGGGCTGATGAAGCAGTTTGTAAGGGTTCTACCACAAGATGGGCCATGCTTCAAGTACCTTTCTATGAAATTTCCCTTCATCACACTACAAAAATTGAAAGCTTGGAATTTTTGTCGGGTCTCAAATAAAAAAAAACTGATGGACAAAGATTTTGAGAAAACGATGAATGAGAGAGAAAAAGACGCATGGACAGCATTCCGATCTGTAACCGAAAATTTTCTAGGGAATCACAAATATCCTAATTACAGAAAAATTGTTGAAACAATGTTGGAAAACTTCAAGCGGTTGGGTTGTGACATGAGTGTAAAAGTTCACTTTCTACACTCTCATATGGACTACTTCCCGGAAAATCTGGGACATTATAGTGAAAAGCACGGTGAATGCTTTCATCAGGATATTAAGGAGATGGAGAAGAGGTACCAGGGAAGATGGAATTAAACTATGATGGCCGACTATTGTTGGATGTTGAAGAAGGACAGTAAAAATAAAGGAGGATCTGCAAGAAAGTAAAAAAAAAAAAGACAGTTTGAAAATTAATGGAACACTGTTTGCTTGTCGTTTTGTTAAAGACTAGTCATAGGTCAATTCTTTACAGAAATTTTAAAGTGTTTTTGTAAAAAAAAAAATAGTCTTTGTGTGACATTATGTTTGCATTTTTGTGATTACACTAATTAAAATCTTGAAAACATAAATTCTTATTTTATTTAAAAACCTGATATGATAGAGAAAAAGGGAAGTAATTTCTAGAATAGGTGTCAAAAATTGATTCAGGAACAACTAGTTTTAAAAAAAACATCTGACAAAAAATTTAAATTTGCAGACTGGTATTATCCGCTATCCCATAACTGTTTGTCACTTATTTACTGATTATTCCTCGTACTTAAATTATCCAGTAGGTGTCTGGTGGATTGATAAAGAATGACGTAATACGAGAAAGCACTGTCAACATTCATACGTTACTGCTTCACATTCGGGGATGAAATTCCTTTGTACTTTTTACAAGCTTTTCCTCATAGGGATACTGCGCCGCATTTGCTTATCAGGCTGCCTATATCGTCTCTTCCGTTCATTTAAAGATGTTCAATAAGACCCAGATGAGGACCATATGCTGGCCATCCTGTGTTTATCAATTGAGTTTTTCCCATGTGATAATAGCGTTATGTGGAGTGTCTTCCTCCTGGTCGCTACACGAATCCTTCACGTAATGATACCAAGGCATTTGGAATAAAGTTCTTTGCTGGGAGAGTGCAAGTTAGAAATACGTATTTCTTCCGTCGTTCTCCACACTCAAGCATCACCCCCAGACTGAAATATCTTGAACAAAATTTTTGCTCACATGACCATGAGAAAAAACGATGTTCTTTTCATGAAGATAAGAACTGGTTTACGTTCTATACTTGGCATATACACTATATTGACAAAACTCACCTGACACCTCTTCAAAAGCAAATGAACGGATCCGCTGCGTTGTTAAGATGCTCGGTACAGCTGCAAACGGTATAAAACAAACCTGCAGCTGACGGCGATCATATCGCACTGTGAGGTTAAGCGAAAATGTCGCGGCGGGAGAGAACTGTCTTTGAGAAAGGAAAGATTGTTGGGTGTTATATTACTGGGTTGTCCATAAGAGAAGGAGAGGGGCGTTTAAACATACCCAAGTCAACTGCTCTCGATGTACTGAATAGTGAAAGACACATGGCGTGCCTGAAGCAGCAAAACGTACCGGCAGACCAAAGAAAATCAGTGATAGAGGATGTCGAAGCCTCAGGAGAGTCGTTACAGCTAATTGACCGAGTACTGCACTTGACCTCAGTGTACATGTAAGTAACAATGCTGGAACCTCGGTATGTACATGTACCATTCGCAGATAACTTCATTCCATGAGTTACCGTGGTCCTGCGGCTGCTCATAAGCCTTTCATCTCCACTCGGAATGCTAGGTAAAGAACATTTATCGTGGACCTTAGATCAATGGAAACAGATCCTATGGACTGATGAATACAGATACACGATCCGTCAGTCTGATGGCTGTGTGTGGGTATGGCAGCAGCCGGGGGAACGCTATTCACCAAAGTGTGCTGTTCCTACGGTCAAGTTTGGAGCTGGCAGTGTACTCGTGTGGGGGTGTTTTTCGTGGTATGGTCCCAGCCCATTGGTTATCGTGGACAAACCTATTAACCAGCACGTCTACCTCGATATTGTGGACAATTATGCCCTACCAACTATGTGGCAATACTACGGAACCGAGCCTTGTTGGTACCAGCAGGATAATGCACCGAGCCATAAAGCACGGACTGTTACGTCGTGGTTTGACGATAATTCCATATCGTGTGTGGACTGGCCAGCACAGAGCCCTGATATTAATCCCATAGAGCACCTATGGAATGAATTACAACGCTGCATAAAAAGTTTGGAACCAAGGCCTACTACTGAGCAACAGTTAGCGCAGCATTATGTACTGAATGGAAGCCCATTCCCATCGCTGTGTTCCAAAACCTTGTCGAAAGCATGTCTCGAAGAGTCATTGCATGCATTAAGGCCAAAGGTGGACTGACACCGTACTAATGTATGTCAAGAAATGCTATATTGTGTTTCTCTTCTAGGTGTCCGGTGACTTTTGTCAACATAGTGTATGTGCACTAACGGGATTATAAAGCTCAAGAAAATGCAGCTCTTTTTTGCTAATGGAAACATCGTCATACCTATGAATGTCCGTACATCCTGTGTCATTCTTTCAGAAGATGATTGATGACAGGGTGTGACTGCGCCTCTTAGTGATCGATTAACTCTGTCGCACAAATTTTGTGGCCTACCGAAGCGTGTAATTACAACCTCGTTGCAACAGATAGGTTTAGAAATAGTTAACATCGGAATACCTGAAAACCGCATCCTAGAACTAGCCAGGCGAACGGCTGATGTGACATCCAATAACTACATCTCATTTAAACTTTGTAAATTCGGGACAACACCTCATAATGGCTGGAAATAATTAATCTATTAATCAATCACAGGCTCATTTTGCAGGGTTTGTTTTTCTGATCTGGTAATATGGACACGTGTAACAGCCCACTGAACTGAAAATGGTGTCTACTTAGGTATTGTAAGTGATTTCGAGTTTGTCTGTTCCAAAATAGGTTTTATGGAAACGGTAACATTTTGTGTGCTGCAATCTTTCTCTTACAAAATATTTGTTTAAATTCGAAATTTGTTAATAAAAAATGGACAACTAATTAAATTTCTATATTTGTGTAGATTCAAACACACACCTAGTAAGCACTGATTTATCACCACCCCTATCAAAAGTAGATGCAGCCCATTGACCATGTGATTTCCGAGAGGGCGCGATTAATCGACGGACGTAGCATATATAAGACGCGAGTAGAGCAGTAGATAGTAAAATTCGGAACGTGATGAGAAAGAACACATAGTGAGAACTTGGAGAGCTGAAATTTCGATTTCCCAAATGCTTGAACTGGTGGACTTTTCGCGAGCCTCCGCAGTTAAAGTATCTCAGGACTAGCGTTAAAATGGTCAGACAACGACCCGGAGGCAAAACTGCGCACGACAGAGAAAGGTTGATGTGAAAGATGAGCGTCGGGTCTGACGACTCGTACAGTTCAACAGGCGCAGCACTGTTAAACGTTTGACCACACAATACAACAAAGGTCAATCCGGAACACTATCCGTCATGAACATGCGCCGCATGTATGGGGTATAGCAGCAGACGACCCCAACGACAACGTCTCATAACCACGGTGCATCGATGCAAAAGACTCGCCTGGTGTAAGGGTCACGCAAGTTGGACGTAGGATGACTGGAATAAAATGTGCTAGTCTGATGATTCGCGTTTTTTACTCCACTCTGTGTATGATAGGGTGCATGTTTGGCGCAAAGAACATGGTGCACTCGATCCATCCTGCATGGTCTCCACAGTGCAAGCCAGTGAAAGTTGTTTTGGTGTGGGGCATGTGTAGCTGGCAGGAAATATGACCCTGGTTCATGTATAGCAATGTATGACTGGTTCCCACTGTTGCGAATTACTTACTGACTCTGTACACCCAGCATTGTTGCACTTTTCCCGAATGGCGACGGTGTCTTCCAAGATGACAATGCGCCGAGCTACAGGTCCAGCTATCTATCGTGAATTGCTTGCTGACTCTGTACACCCAGCAATGTTGCACTTTTTCCCGAATGGCGACGGTGTCTTCCAAGATGACAATGCGTCGAGAGACAGGTCCAGCTATCTATCGTGAATTGCTTGCTGACTCTGTACACCCAGCAATGTTGCACTTTTTCCCGAATGGTGACGGTGTCTTCCAAGATGACAATGCGCTGAGCCACAGGTCCAATATTGTACAGAAATGGTTTCAGGAACACAGTTCAGACTTCTAACATATCGACTGGCCTCCGCACTCTCCCGATATCAAACCCATTAAGCACTTGTGGGATATTACGGAACGGCATATCAGGCTTCTGGTTACACCAATCACCTCCGTCCCTGCATTGAAGGCCGCATTACATACAGCTTGATTGGGCATACCTCCCAACTGCGTCCGATATCTCATTGAATCGATGCCACGTCGGATAGCTGCTGTACTGAAGGCGAAAGGAGGACCTACGAAGTATTAAATAGGTGGTTAGAATTCAGTGTTCACTCAGTGTATGTTGAATCGATGCCACGTCAGATAGTTGCTGTACTCAGGGCGAAAGGAGGACCTACGAAGTATTAGGTAGGTAGTCATAATTCAGTGATCACTCAGTGTATGTTGAATCGATGCCACGTCGGAGAGCTGTGTACTGAGGGTGAAAGTATGACGTCCGAAGTATTTGGAAGGTGATCATGGTTCAGTGATCACTCGGTACTATGACAGCATTAAAACTAAGATTTATCTGTAGCTTTCCAAATCTTCCTGCACACAGCCTGCTTGCGTTATGAACGCTCATGACCTTACTTTGTTTCATTTTTAAGGTGGTTCCACTTAAAATCTCTGCCTTATGTTTCCAATGGTAAAACTTCTTTACATATTTTCTTCGCAATTAATGTATTCCCAAGGATGAAAATTTGCGCATCGATAATCTATCTTTTAGTAATAGCATGGGACCCTTAATACTTGCTAAAACATAACCATAATTATATTAAAAATCAGTCATTTTTCTTTGAGTGATGTTCAGACCTGTTGATAGATGGCGCGACCTGAACATTGATGACGTCCTTAGACAAACAAATGTTGAACTGCTTAAGGTGGATCCACCTAAAATCTTTGCCTCGTATTTCCAATGGGCAAACTTCTGTAGCCATTTTCTTCATACTTAATGCGTTCCGAAGGATGAAAATTTGAACATCGATAAAAATAACTTCATATTACTGCCTAGGATACTTAATATTTTCTAAACTTTAGCGATAATTTCTTTCATGACATAATTAAGCAATCCAACATTCGTTTGTTTACTGACGTCATCAATGTACAGGTCGCGCCATCTACTTTCTGGTCTCAACACCACCAAAGGAAAAGTTATTGGTTTTTAATATAATTGTGGCTATGTTTTAGAAAATATTAAGTATACTAGGCTATAGTATAAAATTATTTTTATCGATGTTAAAATTTTCATCCTTGGGAACGCATTAATTGTAAAGAAAATGGCTACAGAAGTTTGCCCGTTGGAAATACAGGACAAAGAGTTTAAGTGGATCCACCTTAATTATGGTTATGTTTTAGCAAGTATTAAATATCCCATGCTATAACTTAAAGTTAGTTTTTCGATGTGGAAATTTTCATCCTTGGGGATACATTAATTGTGAAGAAAATACGTAAAGAAGTTTTACCATTGGCATAATAATAAAGCAGAGATTTTAGGTGGAGCCACCTTAAGAGCTTTTGTTACATTCCTGTGTTCGTTTTGAAATATGGCGCCGGCAGATTATATGAAGAAATAACAAACAGCGATTTTCTGCTACTCCATCACCTTTACAAAACAGTGGAATAACGAACGCTGAGAATGTAAAAAAACAAACGAAAAAAAAAAAAAAAAAAAAAAAAAAAACATTAACTTTACCAAGTAAGCCGTTTCCTCCGCAGAAGAACTGTATTTTGAATCCATAAATATTAATCGTTTTGAAATGGTGGGCCTCAGTTATCGACGATATTTTATTGCGAAACATGAATATCAGCGTTGTGATAAAGAACTGCACTGGAATATATTTACAATTCATTTTTTCTGAAAAAAAAACAATTGTTTCAAATACCTCAGTTTCTCTCTAGAATGCGATATCGTAAGAGCAGTACTTACCATAGTTTGTTATGGAAAACCATTTGTATCCTTCAATCTCGAGAAATTGCGTTTTGTATTTCTGAAGGGTTTGCTCTATCTAACGAGGACGATACCATCGAATTCTTGGCAGCAGTGACAGACTGTTTTGCAAGCGCAATATAGTTGCAAAAATTGAACATAAGCAAAATCAAGATCCATGTATATAATCTAGCTAACGGTTATAGCTCTCCTTGCAAAAATGTATTATTTCTCCCAAACTGCACTGATGTCCAAATTTAAGGTCACAAACACATATTCTGCGATATATTGAAAACTAAATGGTTTATTGCAATGAAATTTGGTACATAGATGACGGACACTATGAGACATGCAATAGCAACATAACAAAATGAACAGGAGGTAAATTGCGTGCGATATGCAAATTAGCGGTCAAAACATGATGCATCATATCTCGAGAACGGTCCGGCTCATAGGGAGGGTGTCCACCTCGCACAGCTTTACAAGTCGCACAACGAGCCCTCATACTGTAAATGAGGTTGTTGATAACAGCTTGTGGCAACAAATTACATTCTTCTAAAAGCGCGGATTTTAACGCCTGGAGGGTCCTGGGAGGAGGTTGACGTCGTGCAATGGCGCTTCCTAGAGCATCCCAAACATGCTCTATAGGATTTAGGTACGGCGACTTTGCTGGCCACACCATACGGCGAATATCCTCTCCTTCCAGAAAATCGTCGACAAGCTGAGCTCTGTGTGGCTTCGCGTTATTGTCCGTAAAAATGCAGTTCGGTCCGACAGCTTCCCGGAAAAGCCTCACATAAGGTTCAAGAACCTCATTCCTATATCTCTGTGCGGACACAGTGCCCCCATCAAAGACGTGCAGTGGTGTACGGCCGTTCAACATGATGTCTGCCCACATAAGGATCCCACTTCCACCAAAGTGGTTGATTTCCCTTATGTTGGAGGCATTATAGTGGACTCCACGCTGCCTCCAGATGAAGACTCGTCGAGCATCACTTTGTGTACTGAATCTCGACTCATCACAGAAACGTACACGACCCCAAATTTGCTGTGTCCAAGAAAGATGTGTTTGGCTGACGACAAACGGGCTTTCGTATGCTAACAAGTGAGGGGAAACACATCACTGGTCGCCGGGCATAAAGGGCCTTCTCTTCTATGAGTCTGTATACAGTTTGTCTTGAAATTCTTGCTCCAGTAGCAGCGGGGGAGGGGGTCCTGAGAGAGGTCTCCAGCCGTCTATGGCGTTTGGCAGTTAATGACACGTAACGATCCTCCGCAGGTGTCGTGGCTCTTGGAATTGGCGCCATAACCTGGATACCACCTTTCGTGACACCTGTAACCATCGAGCGACCTCCACTTGAGACTGGCCAGCTTCAAGCCTACCGATGGTTCTCCATCTCAGTCCGTCGTCTAAACGATTCCAACTGAAATCAGTCAATCTGGTGATTCTTCTTGCAAGAAACGCAACTCTGAAGACGAAACTCGCAGATGCACCACACGGTCACTTTCACGTTCTCTTACCAAACTCCCCCTGTTAACCGTTTAACAAACAGTGGATGCTTACATTAGATTCACATCAGATCAGATGTAGAGGATTTCAGGAAAGGAGTGTCTGACCCCAGGTCTTAAACAACCCTTAGAAATAGGAAGGTAGGAGATTTGGGCGAGAGTGCCTGATAGGAAAGTCACACGGAAGCGAGGTAGAAAGGGGAAGGAAGGCGCCCTTATTTATTACCGGGAGGGGGGGGCAGTACCCGAGGTTTGACGGCTTAACGCGCCCATCCGACGCACGGTGGGTATTCAGTGGATCGAACCTGAGGTTATCTCCATGGCAGTCACGAAGGCTGACCACTAGGCAACCACTTACATTAGATTCACCGTTCCCCAAAGTATATACGACAGCAATTTTAAACATTTTACTGGTTGCTATTTTGAATTGTTGTAAAAAATGTGTTTGTGACCTTAATTTTGGACATCAGTGTACTAGGAATGGAAACATCGTTGTAAGTACAAAAACACGAGAATATGAATACGCTTCTGTAAAGATCTGCTAAAAACAGAAGCTGATTATCAGCTTTCAAATACGGTAACTTGTTTTAGGGCAATGTAGAAAAATGTTTCACGACTGAAATTTGGAAATACTACAATAATATCAAAGATCTTCGCTCTTTCCACGTTTATAAGCGAGTCACGGAAAAATTCTCATTGGCCGCCACCGGGAGTCGAACCCAGGGTTTTCCAGTTACGCGCCGGATATGCTTCCGCTACACCACAGCGGCCTCAAATTCCTCCAGACTCGCACACGATAACTGCGAAGCCAAGTTGACAGGTTGCTTCTTGGAGCCCCGCACAATGCTGGGGATTCACCAAAGATGGTAAGCAGCAACTGAAGAAATAATTAGAAGACGAATGAATAATTAATACAGACATGTAACGTGGACCAGGAACATCAAACAAAAATCTTCGATCATCAAACAAAGATCTTCGCGTAACTAGAAGACCCTGGGTTTGACTCCCGGTGGCGGCCAATGAGAATTTTTCCTTGAGTCGCTTATAAACGTGGAAAGAGCGAAGATCTTAGTTTGATGTTCCTGGTCCACGTTAAATGTCTGTATTAATTATTCATTCGCCTTCTAATTATTTCTTCAGTTGCTGCTTACCATCTTTAGTGAATCCCCAGCATTGTGCGGGGCTCCAAGAAGCAACCTGTCAACTTGGCTTGGCAGTTAGCGTGTGTGAGTCTGGAGGAATTCGAGGCCGCTGTGGTGTAGCGGAAGCATATCCGGCGCGCAACTGGAAGACCCTAGGTTCGACTCCCGGTGGCGGCCAATGAGAATTTTTCCGTGACTCGCTTATAAACGTGGAAAGAGCGAAGATCTTTGTTTGATGTTCCTGGTCCACGTTACATGTCTGTATGAATACTACAATAACTTTTTTCTGGAACTGACAGAAGTTGTTCAAATTGCGCATGTTGGTAGAACAACTTTCTATACAAAAGTACTACTCATCATAGTCTCCATCACAAGTCATGCATCTGCGCCATCGTTGAACGCCACTCTCGAATCCTCGTTGAAAAAAATTCAGGTGTGGACTGTTGTACCTACTTCTTCACAGCCACTTTCACCTCGTCTGTGTCATCAAATCGTTGTTCCCGGAGACTGTCTTACATTGGACCGAACAGGTGGAGGTTGGAGGGCGCCAGATCTGGGCGGTACGGTGGATAAGGGACCACCGATTAGCCTAATTTACTGATCGCCTGATTTGTTGCCAAAGATGTGTGTTGTCTCGCATTGTCATGGTGCATGTGGATCCTGTGTAGGCTGTTGTTCGGCCTCTTCCTCCTTTTGGCTTCTCTAAGCTCTTTGAGTGTCTCAATGTACTGCTCGCTGGTTACGATACTGCCACATTCCAGAAAATCAAGGAGAATGACACCCCTGTCATCTCAAAAAAAACAGTCACCATGACTTTCTGTGCTGACCGCTGGCTCTTGAACTTCTTAGGCATTGGTGAAAAGCTGTGAAGCCATTCCATGGATTGATTCTTCGTATTCGGCATTTTCCGATACCCTAAGTCTTCCACCATCTTCTGTATGGCATTGTGATCACAGTCCAGTTGTGCAACAAGCTCACGGGTTGTGACTCGTCTCTCCGCGAGAATCAATCCATCCACTCGCTGACGATTCGTGTCAGTGGTAGGAGATGATGGTCTCCCATTGCGTGGATTTTCTTCAATGCCGGTTTCCCCTTCTTTAAACTTCTTCATCCATCTGTGCACACTCTAATCAATGATGTCATCTCCGTAAAGATTCTGTAGTCTTCTGTAGATGTCGGACAGCCTGCATTCTTCCTTCGTCAAGAACTCAATGACTGCACGTTGCTTCTGCTTGGAATCCATTATTTACCTGCAATGAAGCAGAAGGGTTACTATAGAACAAGTGTTACTCTACTAACATGCGCAGTTTCAAAGACCTCTGTCAGTTAATGGAAAAAAAAGGTATGCCCACGTTTGCATTACTTTCTATACAACCCTCTTTTTTTTTATATATATTTCCTTCCCAAAGTAATGCACAATTTACCCCCTAGGGGCACAAATGTCTAATCTTTTTTTTTTTTTTTTTTTTTTTTTTTTTCGATATCTACTTTTAAATGTCCGATTTAAAAATTCCTTTAACACCTGATACCGTTTACTTTGTGGGACGCTTTAGGCGTGTACTTGTGGATTTATAGACCACAGCACTGCCGCTAAGTGGTGTTAATGCACTTTTTTCTTTTTTTTTTTTTTTGATTGGAGGTTTAACGACCACCGTGAGCAACTCAATGGCCTATAAGCAGTCGCCTGTCCCTAATTTAGGGTCACTGGTTCCAGGGAAGGGAGAGAGCCAGCGCCGTAAGACAAACACAACATCCATGCCTCACCGGGATTCGAACCCGGACCCCGTTCGGACGAATGATCAGAGGTCATCGCCTAGACCACTGCGCCACCGGGGCGGCGTTAATGCACTTTCCGCTCTGCTTCCGCTTCTTACAACTCTTTGGAAATTTTCTGTTTTTACTGTTTGCCATTCTCTACAGTGGAGATCGGGAACATTAGCCTCTTTAAGTAATGACCGGCTTCCCTGCTGGGAGTCGTAAATGCCAAAACTTTTTAATGGTTCTCTCTTCTTCCGGGATTCATATGTGAAAAAACCTTTTTCATTAGCATAGCTTTTACTAGGAAGAAATACACTATAAAATATTAGGTTGGTGTGAATGAAATGCAGTGGAGACAGGCTCCCATCTATAAAATATTAGGTTGGTTAAAATGAATGAGCAGTGAAGACAGGTCCCCCACCACAGCGGAATGGAATCACCCAAAGGTGTTGCGAGTATTACGTCACAGAGTTACTATAAATTGCTAGCACGTGTGTGAATAACAAAGTTCAGGTGTGGTTTTGTTCGGACGTAACGTGGCTTGCAAAGGAAACATGCAGACGCCGGATTTGAGAGTCATCTTCTTGTATGAATTCAAACTGGGCCATTCCTCAGGAATTGCGGCTCGAAACGTTAACAAAGCGTTTGGGGAGAATACAGCCAACGAACGAACCATTCGGCGATGGTTTCTGAAGTTTCGAAGCGGAGATACGGACCTGCAAAACGAAGCACGTGGTCACTGACCTTTTGCTGTTTCTGACGATGTTCTGTGGTTGAAGCGGACCCCCGAAAAATGTGTCGTTAGATAGCGGCAGAGGTAGGTGTCCACCACACGACAGTTGTTCGGCGTCTGGCTGCGCTGGGTAAGGTCAAAAAGCTGGACACGTGGCTGCCGCATGAGTTGACAACTGCCAACAAGACTAGGCGTTTGGAAGTCTGCACGTCGCTGCTTGCCAGGAATAAACAGGAAACTCTACTGCATCGAATTGTCGCCTGCTGTGAGAAGTGGGTCTTTTATGATAATCGGAAGCGATCTGCACAATGGTTAAGCAAGGCACAACCTGCTGGACGGCATCCTAAGCCACCCCTACACTCGAAGAAGATCATGCTCCTTGTCTGGTGGTCCACAGCCGGGATAAATCATCAGAGTTTCTTCGCAAGAGGCCAAACCCTCACTGCAGAATGTTACTGTGCTGAATTATACCAGATGTACCGGAAATTGCTGCAGAAACAACCGACTTTGGTCAACACACATGGTGTTCTTTTGCTCCAGGACAACGCTCGTCCTCGTGTCGCACAACGAACGATGCAGACGCTAAATGCCTTGGGCTATGAAGCACTGCCTCATCGTGCTTATTACCCGGAGTTTTCTCCGACAGACTATCATCTGTTTCCTCGCCTGGATCACTTCCTATCCGGGAAACAATTAACGACAGACAACGAGGTTCAACGTGCAGTTGATGACTTCCTCGGGTCCCAGCCACAAGACATTTTTCGTTCCAGGATCATGCCGGACAGATGACAACTATGTGTCGATGCAGAGGGGGGATTATTTTACCTAGGTAAGTTGTCCTAATTTTCCGTTCTCGCCGTCCACCTGTGCTGGTCCTTTATCGGACATTTCATTCGCACCAACCCAATACAAGTGGTGTGAAGTGACGGAAAATTTCTGAAACTAACTTGCAGCAAAGTTCTCGGTAGGGGTCCGTGTTTTTCAGAAATTTCCGTTTTTAAAAGTGCCCGTTTATTTTAAATCCCGTATTTTCACAGATTTTGCGTATTTAAAAATTCCGTTTGTTTCAGAATTTTCCGTATTTAAACTAAAATTACGCAAAATCGAAGATCCGGTATTTTTCAGCCCTTAGCCCAAATAATCCTTCCGCTGCAGTCAGGATCCAACACTCGCCGTTTGGGTTGATTCAACAGGTAAAGCACGCTTTTAACCACTGAGCCATCAACGCTCGAAAATCCGCATCACGTACATCGTAAAACAAACTGCGCGACGATGATTTTTAAATTTTTTTTTTGGTCCTTTATGCGAGTAATTTAGTCATTTTATTTTCTGTTGGTGTTTATTATTTTTGTGAATAGGTTTGTATTATTTTTTTCTGTAATAGGGCTTTTCACAAATTAGGCATTTTTCATCGTGATTTTTCGAAGCAACAAAATGCTTTGCAACTTCATTTTTGTTAACTGACACTAACCTTGAGTTGTCTTTAAAAACGGTGAAATGTACTGTTTTATAGTATTATTTCACACACAAAAAAAACTCTTAAATATAAAATTTACTCTTCATAGCTATGATAGACATCGATATAATCATCTGTACAATAAGTTAAGTACTAGGTTTCGTACTGTAACACAATATATAATAAATAGCTGGTGCGCAAAATAGGGGAGAGGAGAAGAAATATCCTGTACCACAATAAACAAAATTCATGCGATATGCTATCCACAGTATCCGATCCCGCATCGGAACTTCAAAATTCGACAGACGATTGAAATTTAACATTTAATCAAACCTCAACTATTCTCACCAATCGCTCCTATTACCGGTAATTTCTCGTCATACGGATATGGAAAAGGGAAAACGGAGTTTTTTTTGTTAATATGCGAAAGGAATTGCGGAAAGGTTTCTGAAAATTCAGAATTTTCGTTAACACATCTCTGAAACGGTAATTTACCGTCAATATAAGTAAGAAACTGCGGAAAGGTTTCTGAAAATTCAGAATTTTCCGTTAACACATCTCTGAAACGGTAATTTACCGTCGTATAAATAAGAAACTGCGGAAAGGTTTCTGAAAATTCAGAATTTTCCGTTAACACATCTCTGAAACTGTAATTTACCGTCAATATAAGTAAGAAACTGCGGAAAGGTTTCTGAAAATTCAGAATTTTCCGTTAATACATCTCTGAAACGGCAATTTACCGTCAATATAAGTAAGAAACTGCGGAAGGGTTTCTGAAAATTCAGAATTTTCCGTTAACGCATCTCTGAAACGATAATTTACCGTCAATATATATAAATAAGAAACTGCGGAAAGGTTTCTGAAAATTCAGAATTTTACCGTAGTACGAAAAATCCGTGAAATTCAGGTTTCTTTCTGTCATTTCACGGAAAAGGTTTTATCAGAAATATGCTTCGTTAATTCACTAAAGAAATGAAGGAAAGGGGCTCGTGAATTTCTGAAAAATCTTTAGTGTACTTTTTGCATATTTTCAACTTTTTCATTATGCAAACTTCTTCCGCTACGAGGGTTAGAGTTATATCATGTTTCTTTCTGTATTTCTTCTTTTAACTGTTCGATTTGAAAATCTATTTGTCTGTTGGTACACTCTGCTATGAGAAACTTTTTTTTGCACCATTTATTAAATTTCGTAACTTGCTTTTCAACCGCGAGGGAGAGTATACTGTAAAAAGAATTTCTGAAATTCACGAGCCACTTTCCGTCATTTCTTTCGTGAATTAACGAAGCATATTTCTCATACAACCTTTTCCGTGAAAGGGCAGGGAACAACCTGAATTTCAGGGATTTTTCGTACGCCGGAGAAATTCTGAATTTTCAGAAACCTTTCCGCAGTTTCTCTCTTATATTGACATAAATTACAGTTTTAGAGATGTGTTAAGGGAAAATTCTGAGTTTTCAGAAACCTTTCCGCAAGTCCTTTCGTATATGAACGGAAAAACTCCATTCTCCTTTTTCCGTATCCGTATGATGAGAAATTACCGGTAATAGGAGCCATTCGTGAGAATACTTGAGGTTTGATTAACTTTTAAATTTCAATCGTCTGTCGAATTTTGAAGCTCCTTAGCGAGATTGGATATTGTAGATAGCATATCGCATGGATATTGTTTATTGTGGCACAGGATATTTCTTCTCCTGTCCCCTATTTTTTGCACCAGCTATTTATTATAATACATTGTATTACTGTAAGAAGCCGGGTACTTAACTTATTGTGCAGATGGTTATACGATGTCTCTACATCAGCTTTTGGACAACTTAAGACAAAAGCTATATTAGCTATCAAAAGTAAATTTTATATTTAGGAGCGTTTTTTTTTGTGAAATAATACTATGAAAAAGTATATTTCCCTTTTTTTAAAGGTAACTGAAAGTCATTGTCAGTTTAAAAATAAAGTTGCAACGCATTTTGTTGCTTCGAAAAATCACGATGAAACATGCTTAATTTGTGGAAAGTCCTCCTACAGAAAAATGAATTATTACAACCCTATTTAGAAAAAAAAAAAATAAGCTCCAACGGGAAATAAAGTGACTAAATCACTCGTATTAATGAGAAAAAAAATTGTCGCTCAGTATGTTTTAGGATGTGCGTGACTTGAACTCCCGAGAGTCTGTGGCTCAGTGTTTAAAGGCGTGCGTTACTTATCAGGGGAAAGTGATGAAAAATGCTGGGTATTCGGTTTTGCGGAATTTCAGTTTAAATACGGAGAAACCTGAAATGGACTTTTCTGAAATAAACGGAATTTCTGTCTACGGAATATCTGTGAAAATACGGAAGTTAAAATAAACGAGGAAAAAAAAAGGAAATTTAAAAAAAACACGGATACCTACCGGCAACTTTGCTGCACGTTATTTTCAGAAATGTTCCGTGAATTTACACCACTTATTGAGCGGAGCTCTCTTTACGAAACTCGGGGCAATTAGTTGTTCGGGCATAAGTACGAGATGACACATCCCATCACCGTGATTTTTTGCATACGATTGGAAATCGTCCATGGTCAGGTTTTGACGCCTTCCGATTCCTGAAATTCCGTGTCGTTGAGGAATAATCGTCCCAAAACTTGCATTTTTAGGGGCTTTCCGGGTTTTGAGAAAGGGTCGTTTGTTACCTATCTCCTCAAAAGATCTTCAGGTGATCGTAGTGACACTTGCCACAGAGAAAGGGAAGGACATGTTGAGTGACATGGGGTTGGTATCATGGTGTTTGGTCGTGTCGTATAAAAATAATGACCATTAAAAAAAAACCTAACCAATTTTAATAATAATTGAAAAAATTAGACGACACTCGGGATAATTAGTTGTTCGGGCATAGCTACGACATGACACATCCGAACACCGTGATTTTTGGCATGCGATTGGACATCATCCATGGCTGACCATGGACGATGTGGACGCCTTCCGATTCCCGAAATTATGTGTCATTCAGGAATTTCAATTAAAACCTTTTACTATAACCGTTTCACGAAAGTCGGCTCACTAACATTAATTTAAAAAATCGTTTGAATTTATAAACGAAGAAATGGAAAGATTTCGTCTGTTAGCTCAACACTTGCTTAATCTATAATAATAAAAGGAAGTTTGTGTGTGTGTGTCAGTCTTTCGCGATACAAAACGAAAAACGTGGTTCCCGATCAAAGTGTGTCTTTCCGCTTTGTTTACATGCAACCAGATCACAACCAGCGTGAAGGAAAGTAGTTCATGATAAATTATATGCATTTCTTTTTTAGAATGTTTCGTACTTTTGTTCTGGAAGTCATAAATTTTACGCGTTCGTTGTTTAGAATTTGTTATATTAGACGATTTAATGAGCTTAGAATTTGCAATAGCTTCGCTCGAAATGCGCCCAATTGTACCCGAGTTATCGGTTACCGTTGGCGGCTTGTCCTTGTTTTTTACAGTATAAGCAGATGTTTCTATTTCTGGATGTTTTATCAATTGTAGAAATCGGGTTAATTTTTTTTTTCGAAACGGTTCCATTGACTATGAGTAACTATGAAAAGTTTTATTCGCGTTGGAAAGGTTTCAAAAGACGTTCTCATTCTAACCGAAAATTCGGTGTGATTTTTTTCCCAGAATGTGTCCAATTATTCGTTACTTACGAGTAGGTGAAGCTGATAGTGGCTTAGTGAAGTTAAGAACATTTTTTCCCTGCAACAAATATATATTTTTAATTTTCCGCAGGAAGAGATCCACTTCTTCAAATGAAACAAAACGTATCTGCGTTTTAGGCGATTCAGGAAAAAAAAAAAAAAAAATCACCTCGTCTTGGTTGTACGTATCTACTTACTTCCGCTGTTTCTACACTTCTCACGCTCCAACGACCTATTCTCGCTTCGCGCATTTCCAACAAGTCTCCCAGGGCTGCAGTTCTCGTAAAATCTCGCGCAAAAGCAAACGCGGTCTTCCTGAAACTACCTCCGATGCAAGTAGAAAGGAAATTTTCTCGTGACCAAGAAAACCACTTCTCGTGGAACCAAACTGAGGAAAAATAAAATAACAAAGAAATAGTAAGTTACGGTCGACGGTCGCGACTGTTTTCGGAGAACGAGAATCTTTCTCATTACCCGAAACGTGTATTGAGAAAAAATGTACACCGTCTCACAACTGTGTGTACTCTTTCGCATAAAAGAATTGTGTTAAAAAAAAAAAAATAGGCGAAAAATATCGTTCGTATACTGGCACTTCAAAACTACATAGCAAAGAAAACATCCGTACAGTGAAACACAGAAAAGATTTAATATCCGTCTGATATATCTATAGTGCTTGGGGCGTTTATATAGGATATACACCAACTGGCCACTTTATTTGGATCGCCTTCATATTATTTGCATGGAAAAAAACCGCTCATACTAACTGGAACATTTAAATAACTTGAGCCCCATGTTCGGAAAGCCAGTTAAGTTTTGC
Source organism: Macrothele yani (assembly GCA_039090855.1). Lineage (NCBI taxonomy): Eukaryota > Metazoa > Arthropoda > Arachnida > Araneae > Macrothelidae > Macrothele > Macrothele yani. The sequence continues at coordinate 77,164,726 of CM077016.1, forward strand.
AGTGTTTTTTACGCTTTCCAACCGTATATTGAAGAAGCGTATATGCTCCAGTTTTTTCTGTCTGTCTGTCAGCACGATAACTCACGTAAAAATGGTAGGGGACAATTTGCGGACGAACTGTATTGAAAATGGAAGATTAACTAATTCAAACACTCGACGTGGATCAGGAACACCAAACAGAAAGCATCGCTCTTTCCACGTTCATAAGTGAGTCTCGGAAAAATTCTCATCTGCCGCCACCGGGAATCGAACCCAGGGACTTTCAGTTACTCCATGCAAAGTTACTGCTACCACTGCACAACAGCGGCAGGTGGCATGTCCGGCGCCTAACTGGAAGACCCTGGGTTTGATTCCCGGTGGCGGCCAATGAGAATTTTTCCGAGACTCTCTTATTAACGTGGAAAGAGCGATGTTTTCTGTTTGGTGTTGGTGAAAATGGGCGGAATGGGGTCAAAGGTCAGGACAAAGGAGAGGAATCCATTCCATCGCCCTTATGCGTCATAGCTTAGGTAAAAATGCTTCGATTGCGACAAAACGTTATGTTGTTCCGGAGGTATGGTATACTGAACCAGTTCTGTTGAATATCATTGAAATGGGGTCAAAGGTCAGGGCACAGGAGCGAGATTTATTCCACAGCCATTATCCTCATAACTTGAGTAATGACTTGAGTAATGATTTCTGGTATGTTGGAAAGCGTATCAAAATCAATGCATTCCATGATGTTACTAACTTGTTTAAACTCGTATGATCTTTAACATCACTTCTCCTACAACTGTGATTTTTGTAACCCTGAAGAGTCTCCGGATAACTAGAACGAAATCCGTATTTAGACAATGCGCAATACTGGGCTTTCTAATGGCCAGAAGATAATAGTTTTTATTTACAAACAAATGTAATCATTGCTCTTTATGGCACATCAGAACTACACTTCAAAGGACTGAAACAGTATCAACGACACTACACTGAACCTCTATAACTTGAGGCTCGAAGCATCTCAATCCCAGTACAACTTCATAAAATACACAGCTAGTCTTAAAGGTACAACGCAAGGCTCCACTCATCTACCCACCTTTAATACTGATCGCTCAACAGATTATACACATCGTTCTTATCTTGTCAAAACATACACATATCATACAGACCTTACCTGAAGACTCCTGCCACATAACATTCAATGAGTGAGAAAATACACTCAATGTACAAAACAATAGAAATACCTACCTAATAACGTGTTGGTCTTCCTCCAGCACGAATAACAACTGCCTGTACACCGAAAGCCATCGACTCTAACGAGATGCCGGAGGTAATGCCAGCCATGCCTCTTGCACGTTGTCCCCAACTCCGCCTCAGACGTCGGTGCAGGATCCATGGATCTGATGTTCCACTCCGCGTTCATCGCGGAGATCTTCCACGGGGTTTAAATCCGGGGATCTTGGGGGCCACTGGATAATTCCAAACTCAGATGAATGTTCCTACACCCATGTCTGGATATTTGCTGCCCGATGGAGGGCGGGGAAAAATTGTCTTGCTGAAACTATGACGTAGAAGTCTTTTCTTACTTCTACGTTATTTAAAAAAACATAACCATAAGATGAAAATAGTTCCTAAATTAAACCTTAACAGCCAGACGAAACATGTAAACAACAGAAGTCAAACTTATGGAAAAGATGCTTTATTCAAGGATGTAGCCAACACATCGTAACATAGCACAGCATATTGCAGTAAACGCTCCACACAACTCTTAACACAACGTTCCTTTCAATAATCAGCTTACAACCCAACGCTCGCCAAGTAACAGTTTAGTCGTCGTTTTTATCTCTCGTTCTTATCTTATCTCAGGCATACGTCACGTGCATTCAACCTCAATTGTGTTTCCAAACGTATTCGTTTGAGAGAAAAGATATTACGTTAAGAGTGAAGAATAACTGAGAATAAACTCAAGATTTACATAGGGAAAGAAACTAAAAAGGAAAGTTAATTTAGAATATACGTCACAAGACAGACCATCGGCCCCAGGACCCGCGAAGGGCATAAAAGCGTGTAAGTTATCAGCCAGCACATGCTGATAGCGCGCAGCGATTAAGGTCCCGCACGGGGATAACTGGTTTTCCAGTTATTTGGGGAGCGGCGCCCCCACGGCCCGAGCTGACCTTGTGACTGGTCAACATCTGATGTCATGCCACCGCTTGTTTTTTTTCGGTGCTGTTGGAGTTTGCAGGGACGGCTGTTCATCCAGCTGTTGGGGAGTCGCGGCCCCACAATCCCGAGCTGGTCTCGTGTCTCGCTTTTTCGTTTTTATTTATTTTCTGCACTGGCCAGTTGCCCGTGTTGTATACTCTACCTAATCGTTACCACGCTATGTACTAACACCCTGGTCTTGTGGTTTTGTCACCCTCCACTACTAACTGTTTATATTAACAGCTCAGTTCGTAGGTTGCTGAGATCCCGTTTAGGTTCCACTCCAGGGTTTTGTCTTCCTTGGATTACTTTTCCCCTTTTAGCTGGTTTGGGTGCTAGACCTACCTGCATGTTTGCCGCGTGCGGAGACCCGTGAGGCGGAAATGGGATGTCTGGCGGCTGAGGTCGCAGGAGACCGGAGAAGTGCCTCCTGTGTACCAATACTCCTCTTCGACCCCGGCTTCGCTGTAAACGGGAGGCTAGAGACTAACCCACCTCTAGTCAGAAGTCCTGTACCAAGTTGTGTACAGGGTTTTAGCGGCTTTATTGTCGTATAGCACGGCAGGGTAAGCCCGGGGGCTGTGGGATCATGCCAAAGGCGTTGGCATGACGGTACCCGGAGGCCGAAGTGTCCGCCGAGTGCGTGTGATCACAGCCAACGGACTATATCTGCAGCGTATAAGCTCCAGAACTGTGTCCAGCGTCATTTTCTTGGCTTGCAGACCTCCAGTTCTCCCTTGTAGGGCTCGGTGGTGGGTGGAGTAGTCTGCAGACGAATCCTCCTCCTTTTTTCCATGGCTAAAAACAAAAACTCCAAACTCAAGTCACCTGAGAAAATGATAGTTGACAACGACTCTCCTTCGTCTTCTCAACCTACCAAGTCCCATAACCTTAAACGATATTTAGATCATGACCTGGACCAAGAACGTGGAACCTTTTCTTCGGCAGCTGTACCAGTCGCTCCGAAGCGTCGTCTCCCCTCGATTGCTGTGAATACGCATGCTACACACTTAGTTGTGGAATCCATCGATCCGAATGAGAGACTGTCCACCAGATCTCCCTTTTTCATTTCTAAAGCTTTGGACGCTGCGGTTGGCTCCTTGAAGTCTGTGAGGAAGCTTCGCTCTGGGGACCTGCTTGTCCAAACTTGCAGTGTTTCTCAGAGTAACACTCTTCAGCACCTCACTAGTCTTCAAGGCATTCCTGTCAAAGTGACACCTCACCCGTTTCTTAACACCTCTCTGGGTGTTATTTCAGAGTTTGATCTCTTGCCATGCAGTGAGGATGAATTGGTGAGTGAAATTGCAGATCAGGGTGTTATTGCTGCACGTCGTATGATGTTCCGGCGCGATGGTTCTTTGATTAAGTCTAAAAATGTAATCTTGACTTTTAACTCCCGGAAAGTTCCGACCGAAATCAAGGCTGGCTACTTGGTCTGTGGAGTTCGCCCGTACATTCCCAGTCCTCTGCGCTGTTTCAGGTGCCAGAGGTACGGGCATTCACAACGTTCATGTAACAGTTCCGCTCGTTGCGCAAATTGTGGCTCCAGTGAACATGACGGGGAAGGTTGCACTTGTGCGGCCTGCTGTGTTGATTGTGGTGAGGCCCATACAGCTTACTCCCGCAACTGTATGAAATGGAAGGACGAGATGGCGATCCAGCGCCTCAAGACCCTGGAAGGCCTCTCGTACCCTGCTGCCAAGGCCAAGTTGGGTATTCCCAACAACCGACAGCGTACTTTTGCCGCAGTAGTTCAGTCTCTGCCACAACCCGTGCAGCCCTTTGTCTCGCGCCCTATAGCTCTCGCCGGACTTGCCAAGAGATCTACAGCTGAACAAGCGACACAGGTGGATTTCTCCGAGCTCCAGCTTATTCGACCAGCTGAGTCTGCGCCTTCTCTTTTGAAGACGACCGACTCTTCCAGTTCCCAGCAGAAAGCCTGCACGCGTGGAAGACCCGGCCCTAAATCCGCAAAGGTGTGCAGTGTCCATCCAACTGTCGCGGTCCAACTGACCAACATTGCAACTGTCCCAGACTCAGCGAGGTCCCCACCCTCAACCAACATTATAGAGGAACATAAGGGGGAGGAGAGTGACAGTTCGTCCCTCTCCTGTGACTCATCTTATGTGTAGTTGTGTTCGTTTTCGTGATATGTTTTATCATTCTCATTCCTCAGTTTTACTTAATCGGCTAGTTTCTAACCATTGTACCATGTTTTTAATACTGTTTGTTTCATTGTCTTTTTTGGCCCTTCCATCATTCTCATGGTTCGGTTTTACTTGGTCAGCCAGATTTTGGGATTTATGCCACGTTTTTTTAATACTGTTTGTTTGTCTTGTGTCTGGCGCTCTTTGGCCAAACATGGCCCTTGCGCCATAAAAATCAACCAACCAACCAACCAACCAACCAACCAACCAACCAACCAGCAGCGATTAAGGACTTCTCCAGACGCAATAAGGGACCTAATGTGTCCCAGGAGAAGGCTTCCCAAAATATCGCAGAGCCACCACAGCCTTGAACAGAGTCGACCTAGCACGTCGGTGCCATGGTCCCATACTGCCGCACCCCCGCTCGGTACGGGAGTCGATGGCCTACTCATGTGCCAATCTTCAGAGGTCCAGTTTTGATGTTCCCGACACCAGGCAAGGAGTAATGTCCGATGACGAGAAGTCAACAGTGACACATGAGTAGGCCATCGACTCCCGTAGCCCAGGGTATGTAGCGTGTGTTGTACTGCTTGCTCGCTGACGCTGCTGGGCTTCCCACATTTAGCCTACATGTGATTTGCGCCGCCGCTGCCAAACTGTCTGTACGAGCCTGCATAGTATACCTCGACCCCTGTTTTCAATGCTGTGTAGTCTACCACCGCTTGTTCTGTGGGCGCTGGTACGCTCGTGGTACACCCTTGATACGGTTGTCTTCGGGAACCCTAGGGGTTTTATCACTTGGGGATAGAATGACACAACTGTCTTGCGCCAACAATGCATCCGCGATCAAAGTCGCTCAGACCACCACGTTTACCCATGCTCCTTGGTTGGAATACACTGTTGGGAGGCCCTGCTGCTCACCTATTCATCGCCTGCGTTCGGTTTTGGTTTGTTGCACTGTGCGAGGGGTGTGCCCTTGACAATGGTCAATCACCCCGATCTCTAAGGTTTTACTACTGAGTGTACCAGTGGAGTATCTTGGTTCTGAGACATGGGCTATCTCCCCCCTCCCTCCCCCCAGTACTGTTTTTTTTAATTGCGAAATTTAATTTTTAATTGTTAAGTAATAGAAGTAACTTATTTTAGGAACACGCTATTGCTAACATGATACCAAATAGTTATAAGGATTCTGATTTGAATACATTATTTGTGCATGAACTCCATTCTTCTTTCCTTTTGTGTGAACTTGAGTGTAACGTTTTCATTAAAAGTTTTTTCCGAGTAGTTTTTCATATTTAAAAAGAATTTCCTTCGCATCTTCAAGTGTATGGTTGGTAATTTAAACGTCTTTTCCGTGATCCTGATTTCTGATATTTTGACTTTAAAGTAAATTTCTAGCCGCTTGTTTGCACTTTTTTTTCTTTCTATTATTATCGCAGCGTTCTTTTAGCTTTTATGCAACATTTTGCTCGGCTCTTAAAAGGGCCGTTTTTTCTCCAAAAAACTCCTGATATTCAATTCTTGCTATCTTCCCATGTGTGAAAAATAACTCCAGTCTAGTCCCAGTTATTTCTAATTTTATTGGAAGGATAACTGTGAACTTTATCTGAATAAATGGCCCAACGGCTCTGAAATTGCAATAATTTCCTTTCCTATACATGCACTGTGCATTGCACATGCAAGCGTTTTTTTTTGTTTTTTTTTTTGCGAAGTGTAGGCTGTTACTTTTTACCAGTGTTTTTATACAATTTTTACTAGAAATAAATATCGTTTATTATGTTCTAATGATGGTAAATTCATCTACAGTAGATCTATGTTAAATCCTTCCCTCAAAAGAAGTAAAATCACATAAAAATTTTCAGACTGCCCAGCGAAACTCGAACATTTACGCAGTATGATGTCATTCTATTCCTTGTGCCACATTGACAAATCATCCAAGTTGTTCGAATGTACGTGTTCTTGTGTGGCTCTAAGATATATCTTGATTCTTTTTAATGCAGAAAAACTTCTTTCGGCAGTTGTTGATGGAAACTTTAATATTAGGTCTGCTAATTTGTACACCTCACTAAACACTGCGTCCAATTTATTCAACTTTATGTAACAAGTAATGTCTCTTACTGATTTGTTTTTGTATTCATCAAGGGAATAAATCACCTTCAGTTCATTTTTTTAGTCTAGCTGTATCAAAATTTGAAGCATAGAGTTCTTTAAGCTCTGATAGTAGATGTTTAGGGAAGCTTTCACATAATTGATCAAAACAGTTCGAATCCAACAAAGCCATGAATTTAAGATATAATATCACTGATTTTAATTCATTGACACTTCGCACAAACTGAAACAACTATCGCGAAACACGTGCTGTTACAGGTAGAAGCATGTGAGTGACTGAGTCGAAGTCTTCTCTTTTCTGAGCGAACCGTTGCCCAAAGCAATGGCCCATTCCCCTCTACCCGTTCATTCATGTTTTCATGGAAACACTAGCAGGTGATCGTATGGAAGGTTTTCGAATCAGAACAGTGTAGACTCTGGGAGAGCTGTTTGCGTTACGCCGTTGGTCTTCGCTCGCCAGACTGAGTCAAAGAAACTAATCCGGACGTGTTTTTTTTTTTTTCGCAGCAAAAGCATCGACTTATCTTAATGCCGTTGATAATTGACTTTTATTTGTGTATATTTAATTGACTTTTATTTGTTCATTCTCTGGGCTTCGCAGCTAGCCTGGAATATACGCCACTGGAGTGTGTACTATTATTTGCAAAAATTTGTAACAACCAATCAGATAGCATCAAATCATTTCGTATCTGTGTCAAGGTGTACAGTAAAGATTTATCGAGTTGGCCAACCATTTTAAGTTCAGTTAGCCGTTGGCTTCCATCCAGGAAGGTTGTGATTTGCTTCTCTTTCTCGTATTATCACTTAGCATAGTACAGAGTGCACAAATAGTGATTTTATATAACGAGAAGGATCATCTGAGCGCTGTGACGTTACCACTCAGGCCACGAAAGGGTCAAAGCGGCAACTTGTAGCGATAAGCCAAAGTCCGTGTAGTTTAGTCGGGAGAATAACTAGCTCATAAGCTAGGATACGGAGGCTTGGAATCCCACCACCGGCAAAAAGGGCTTATAACGAAGTAAATTTCTCCGTCATTTTTGGTCCACGCCGGGAATCGAACCCGAGTCCACTTATTCCGGAACAAGTCGCTCTACCAACTGAGCTATGCAGACGTTCGTTCTCGCTGCTATCTGCCTTTATGTCGTGTGCGCCCTGCGGGGCAGGCACGTCATAGGCTTTATTTTCACATCGGCGCTCGAATGTAAAATGAGTCTAAGCCGTGGCGGTTTAAAATAATGTGTGATACTTCTTCCACACACACATGTCCTGGAATTAATCAGAATTCCTTCTTCTGCAGTGAGCATCTTCAAGCATGGTTTACCGGCTGACCGGGAAACCTACGACTCCGTCCAAGCTCTTTCTGAAGGGGGATGATGTAGACGAAACACTAAAGTGACGCAAGAGTAAGTACGGGTAGTTGCAGCCCTAGTCGGTGCAGTTCGGTCGGAAGAATAACTGGCTCCGGAGCAAGAAGATGTGGTTTCGAATATCCCACCGGCAAATAGATTTATTTTCACAACGCAAAATAAGCACAAAGCTGCACGTCAACAAGATTGCTGTTTATAATTTACAAACTGCTATCCATGAAATTTAATATCGGAAGAGGACTGGTCGTCCAAGGAGAACAATATCACGCTGTATGACGAATCGTCGTGCACTCCCCGAAGAGTTTCTGCGAGATAGAGAAATCTCTGTATTCTATGTCGACATAAGTTAGTGTCGGCACTGTTTCAAGACATTTGAGCAAAGAATTTGGATCAAAGTCATACAAACATGCACCTAAGCCTCGAAAGATTATCATTATGAAATTCTTTTTTTTTTTATTAGATTTCGCTAAGAGACTTCAGTTGTAGACTTCTAAAGCAGGGACGTCGCCAACGGGGTGCGACCTGACATTTGTCTCCCCCACCCAGTTCAAAATAGACCATTTTTCAATGTACTTAACCTTAACTACATTAGTGGCCACCCAAAATGCAACACCAAGGACACGAGATAGCAAAGCGAGATTTACTGGACACATAACAACAGATACAAAGATGAAACGATTGAGCTTACAGGCCCGTGCGACTTGCGGAATACGCAGACATCAATAGTTCGTGTGGCCCCCATGGCTGGCAATAATGGCCGCTATACGCCGCGGCATCGAACGAAAGAGGCTTTGGATGTGGGCTTGGGGTATGTCGGTCCAGGCTGCTTTCACACGTTGCCACAGTTCATCAGGCGTAGCCGCGGGTGGTGCTTGCCGGGCCACTCGGTTGCCGATCAGCGACCAGACGTGTTCGATGGGCGACAAATCGGGAGAACAGGCGGGTCACGGCAACAGTGACACCTGATGGGCCGTGAAGAATTGCTGCACGATGCGTGCCACGTGCGGGCGCGCATTATCCTGTTGAAACGTGGCCGCTGGCACGTCCTGAAGGTAAGGGAGGACTACAGGCTCCAACACATCGGAGATGTATACGGTGGCTGTTGAGTGTACCGGCGATGCGTACCAGAGGGGTGCGGGTGTCATATCCAATTGCGCCCCAAACCATAGCGCCAGGCGACGGACCGGTATGGCGATGCATAATGCAGGCGTCATACAGTCTCTCGCCGCGGTGCCGCCACACACGGATCCGACCATCGTGGTTTTGCAGACAGAAGAGGGATTTGTCGCAGAAGACAATGTCGTGCCGTTCCGTAGTCCAGGTGCGGCGTTCAACGGCCCTACTGCTGCCGCACTCGCCGGTGGTGTAACGTCAATGGTAATCGGAGCAATGGGCGCCGTGCGACAAGTCCCCGCTCCTGCAGACGACGTCGAACGGTACGTGCTGACACGGTTGTTGCGCAACACACCCTAATTCCTGCGCTAACGTTCGTGATGTGGCGGTGCGAGCCGTCAATGCCCGCCGCACAACATGCGGGTCCTCTCGTTCGGTGGTGTGCCGTGGCTGCGGCAATCGCTCACGTCGGTCCGTCCGTCCTCCTGCACCCACCGAATCCATACTCGCCTCACTGTGGCTGGATGTCGTCCCACACGAGCGCCGATGTCTCGGTACGATAAACCGCTGTCGCGATAAGCCACTATTCGTCCTCTGTCGAACTCCAAAACATGCTGGAACGACAGCCGTATCCTGCGACAAGGCATCAGGAAGCTTCCCACGCACAGGTCCGGCAGCACAACATACTTCCACTACTTACACCCCGCCCTCTGTGCACCCTTCTTATAGTGCTTCTCGGTGGCGTGCCGGGCGCACATGATTTGCATATGCCCTGCAATGCTAATCGTTTGCATGTCCTCTCGCGGACGACGCATGCTGCGAATTTCAGGCCAATCTAATGCTTCCTTCTTGGTGTTGCATATTGGGTGGCCAGCAGGGTATAATATGGACTCGTCAAGTAATGATAAGTCGTGTTTTACTTCATGTAGCCCTACGTATTTTCCTTTAGGAAGCATGTTGTTTACGTCTCCGTAGAAAGGTTGTCAAAATAGCATCCCTTCAGCCATGGAAATTCAATTGTTCTCCACTCTTCCAATTCCTTAGTGCAATCGTTTTCTTCATGCTTGTATGGGCAGGGGGCGAATGAGGAGGGTGGATAGGAATTCACTGAAGGTGATAATTACTAATTGCTCTGCTGTTTGTTTTCTTCAGTAAATTGGTGATTCTGACACGGAAAGTGGAGTTTAAAGCTATACTAGCCCTCTTAAGACTGCCCCACGGACAGTGAAAGAGCAGAAAGTGGCTGACTACTGCTTTGTATGGGAGGAGTGCAAGGCAAAGTCGCTGGCTTGAAGGAAGGAAATTAAGGATGTGGTGAGGCATTGTGTCTGCGGGCACAACGTTAAAATTTGATTTAGATGAACGAAAACGACGTTTTCTTTTAAATAAATTGTTCAAGTACAGTACTATTTTCGTAACCAGAAAATGGAAAATGTTGAAAAGAAATTTAAGACAGAGCAAGCAAAAAGTTGGAAACATTCTACCAACACTTTTAGTTTACACCAGTGGCGTAACTAGTCAGATCCATGTATGTACGTGCGTCCAGGTGGAGGGGTCGGAATTGCACGAATTATTTTGTAGCCGGTAGTGAAAAGCATTGAAGCCGGTAACGCAGTGGTCTAATCGCTGGCTAATGACCATTCGTCAGAGAATAGTTTGGATTCGAATCCCGTGGCGCATGATATTGTGTTTGTCTTACGGCACGGGCTCCCTCCCTTCCCTGGAACCAGTGACCTTAAATTAGGGACGGGCGACTGCTTATAGCATGTGACGTGCCTGCCCAGCAGGACGCACACGACATAAAGGCAGATAGCAGTCAGAACGAACGTCCGCGTAGCTCAATTGGTAGAGTGACTTATTCCAGAATGAGGGAGACCGGGTTCGAACCCCGGCGTGGACAAAAATGACGGAGAAATTTACTTCGTTATAATGGCGCCCGAACTTTCCGGATGACCCGGCCGTTCAAGATCTCGCAATGGTGTGATGTTCTTTCCACGCCGCGAGATAGGAAAAATAAGAGAATCCCTTCTCCAGCGCTTCGAAAAATAAATGTGTGTGACGTTGCATTCCACACACCAGATTGACTGGGAGTTCTCAAGTGCACGTTCTACAGCGGATGGCTGCCTACGACGATTAATGGTCACGGCTGACCCGTGGGCCATGTCCCCGGCCCTCTTTCGGAGGGGGGGGGGATGTGACGTGCCTGCCCAGCAGGACGCACACGACATAAAGGCAGACAGCAGTCAGAACGAACGTCAGCTTAGCTCAATTGGTAGAGTGACTTATTCCGGAATGAGGGGACCCGGGTTCGAGCCCCGGCGTGGACTAAAAATTACGTAGAAATTTACTTCGTTATAAGCCCATTGAGTTGCTCACGGTGGTTGTGTAAACTTCAATTAAAAGAAAAGAAAAAAGCCTTAAAAATTCGGTCTTTGAGTGTTTCGTAAAGAAAAAAAAAGGTGCTATCAAGCTTGCCTTACCAAAAATAATGCTCGTCCACCCGTCTCCCATCTTGATTTCGAAGTCTAGCGACGGTCCTCGTTCTGAAGACCTCATTGCAACCTGAGGCGTCTCTGTTTGAGGACTGAGGAGCAATGGGCTGCTAGCTACCAGTCCTCTGTTGAGCAGACGACGTCGAACCGTGCTGGAGGACAAAGTCTGACCTATGGCAGTGCTCCAAAGCTGCGCTAACACTGTGGTTGTTGCTGTGCGATCGGTCACTACCATGTGGTTAAGGTTTCTGTCATCACAGCAGTCGTGAGATTTTGCAGTCCATTTCCTGATGTTTTGGCGTCCGAGCCTCATTTGTCCACTGACACCATGTTCGCATAACTGTACTGGAGTATAGTCCTGTACGAGTGAAAATTTTGCTGATATCCAGTTTCTCTCATCCCAACAATCCTTCCTCGCTCAAATTCCTCCTGGTGTTCATAATGCGATCTTCTTCGGCGACGGCGCATAGTGAGACACAAGAAACACCCTTTCGACTCAATGTCGGCTATTCACTGACTGCATTATCTGGTTTGAGCTAGCTCTTTATATCCAGACCAGACAGCTCCGAAACGTTATGCTCATTTTCACTAATCATTTGCATATCCTCACCTGTTGTACTTTCCCTTAAGTTTCAAGCTAATACCAGCAGTCCTTCATGGTGTTGCAAGTTTCACAAAGAGTATACTGTATATGTGTGCAACTTTCCATAGAGATAGTATGACAGCTTATACGTAATTGAACTGGCCACTCAATGTTTATGCATTTCAACTAATGCCTAACTTCGGTGTGTCAAGTCTTTTGCGCACAGGAAACCTGAAAATCCTACACTGACTATAAACCTGCGTTTCCATAGACAAAATATGAGTTTGGGTATACCAGATAAAGTGTCACTTAGTGTACACGTATGGCAAATGAAACCGTATTTCAACGTTTTTGATAGGATATGTCAAATTCAACTTCTCTTCGGTGCGTGTGAAACTGTTCTTGAAAATATTACACTGACTATGAGCGTTCCTTTCCATACACAGTATAAGGGTATCTAATAAGAAAGCTACTTATCGTACATGTACACCAAAGAGCCATTACATTATGACCACCCCCAGCCTAGAGAAATGAGCGTGCCAGGAGACCAAACGGTGGCGCAAGTGGAGTTCACAGAGCAGTATATATACAACCCGAGGACCGCAGTGTTCGTAGTCAGAATGGTAAAAGCTACCAATAAATCGAAGTTTGGTCTCGGAAACGCCGCGGCTTGTTGGTTGTACACGTGCCTCTGTAGTGAGTACGTATCAAAAGCGGTGCACAGATGGCCAAATGACGTACAGTCGCCCTGTCGTGTGTCGTCCGCAGATCATTGATGCCAGAGGGGAGCGGAGACAGTCGCGCATTGTTCACAGCGACCACAGAGTCACGGCGCGACAAATAACCCGCAGCTACAACGGTGGTGATGAGGGCAATGTGTCACAGCACACATTTCATCACCGCCTTCTGCGTATGGGCTTGCATAGACGAAGACCCAGCCTGGGTCCCCATGTTCACTGCACGCCATCGCCAACAACACATGAAATGGGCCCAAGATCATCGAGATTGGATTGTGGATGATTGGAAGAAACTGGCCTGGTCTGACGAATCGAGTTTCCTAGTTCATCACGTAGACGGCCGAGCGCGGAATCGCAGATTATCAACGGAGGCTATGGCACCTGGACGCACTGTTGGGCTGAAACAGGCTGATGTTATGCTGTGGCCGATGTTTTCTTGGGGCACTTTAGGCCCCATTATCCCAATAGCACAATCCCTGACAGCTGTCAGGTATCTGAACATCGTTGCAGACCAAGTTCACCCACTCATGGCAACTGCGCTCCCTGCTGGTTATGGCCATTACCAACAGGATAATGTGCCATGGCCACCCCGGTGGCGCAGTGGTCTAAGCGATGGCCTCTGATCAATCGTCCGAAAGGGGTCCGGGTTCGAATCTCGGTGAGGCATGGATGTTGTGTTTGTCTTACGGCACTGGCTCTCTCCCTTCCCTGGAACCAGTGACCCAAAATTAGGGACGGGCGACTGCTTATAGCCTATTGAGTTGCTCACGGTGGTCGTTAAACCTCCAATAAAAACATTGCCATGCCACACTGCCAGAATTTTCAAGGAGTGGTTCGAGGAACATGCTGGGGACTTTCTGTTAATGCTATGGCCTCCAAATTCACCTGACATGAACCCAATCGAACATTTGTGGTTCGACTTGGAAAAGCGGGATCGCGCTAAATCTTGGAGGGCATGCTGTTGACATTATGGTACCAGATACCCCAGAATACCTATCGCCACCTCATCGAATCGATGCCTCGTCGAGTGGGCGCTGCTTTTCTGGCTAAAGAGGGTCCTAGAGCTTATTAGGTAAGTGGTCATAATGTAATGGTTCATCGGTGTATAATAATTTGTCCATTCGGTTTAATTTATAAAACCTCAGGAAATAATTTTAAACTGAAGTTCTCATCATTAGCTGTTTAATTTACTAGCTTCGAAAGTTTAATAAACATTACTTGGCCGTTTTGACGATCGAACTTCGCCGAGACTCATCAGATCAGTGTCCTTTTCCATTTCATTTTAACAAAGTTATTGCTTTTTTAATAACTCGTAAATCCGAAGTCTGCAAACTATATCTTAACCAATTCTAAAATGCTTTTAAGCTAAATTAAGCTGAGTTCCACCGAAATACAATGGACATAAAACAATCCTTCTTAGGGATTTTTCTTACAACCGTTTCCATTTTCAAACTCTTATTTTAAAATATTCAGGAGCAGTGGTGTGTAAAGCTGTTTTCCTGATTGCTCCCTGAATGAAATGCCAAGTTCTGCTGTCTTGTCAAAATAGGACTTTTACGTATCACATGTCAAGTCTGCGAAGGCAATGCTTCGAGGCTTTTAAATATATCTGTTCTAGAGTTGTTCGAGTAACGTTGGTCGATATTTTTCTAAATTGAACTGATTTTGTTTCCAATAGGAAACGGTAGGAAAGATTTTTTTTTTTTGAATCATAGGCGAAGCTCTTATGCACTGGTTACTGCTCTGAAATATCGATTTTAAAACTTACACTCGTCCAACTCACAGGTTGTGAAGTATGAAACCTATCAGAGAAATTTTGCTTTAAATTTCTTCAGTTTGAAAAGCAGTCGCTGAATTTTCTTTGTAATCAATAAAATCAGTAATCTTTTTGGAGTTAAAAAGATTGTTTATTCTTAAAATCTTAATTTTAAAAACTCGTTTCTCAATTCATCCGTGAATATTATAGATAAAGTCTGTTTCCCCGATTTCTTAATAAATCTGCTCTTGTTACACTGAATGCTTTAAAAATTTCTTGTCGTCAGACAGAAATTCGAATTATTAAAACAATCTGATATCCTAGCCAAACTTTTAAGGGCCGGTTTTGCCTTAAATCGAAATATGCCTGGGAGACAAGTGGGTTAGAGCTGGAGGTCCGCATGGATCGAACCCGTATAGCAAAGTTTAACATTTTGCTTCTGCATTAAAGAGATCTTTGTCTCACAAACCGAAGACTGATTTTTTTTATTGATGTTTTCCCAAACACAGTGAACAAATCAACGGGCTATAAGCAGTCGCCTGCCCCTAATTTAGAACCACTGGTTTCACGAAGCCACTGCCGTAAGACAAACACATGATCACCGGGATCTGAACCCGGACCCACCTCGGACGAATGGTCTTAAACCAGCGTTTAGACCACGGCGAAGACTGACTTCCGGAACAATCAGGTGGCGAAGTTCAGTGAGTGAAACGAATTTGCTACCGGATGCAATGATTAATTACAGCTCAAACCCACGAGTCGGACTGTAAAATGAGTTTGCAACGGGACATCTCACAAAACGAAGGATTACTTACTAAATAATCAGATGGCGAAGTTCGCTGAGGGAAACGAATATGCTACCGGATGCAATGATTAATTATAGTTTAAACCCTCGAGTCGGGCTGTAAGATGAGTCTGAAACTTGGTGGAAAGGATAGGGTGGAGATGCCATCAGCTATGTGCCTCTCAGCCGAGGCTGAAGTCGGTTTCTCAAATGTCCTTGGGCTGCGAAGAGTTTAACGGGAGAGCCACACCCGCCCAAAACAACAAGTTGGTCCAGATTTTGTTTGTTTGGAGACAAGTTTACAAAATCTAAAACTTCCTGCGAAGGGGACTCAATTTTTGATACTTTCGGCTCAACTATTTGCTGAAATCGCTAAAAGAACCCTAAGTTATAGCAAGATAGATCAAATCATTAAACTGAGCAGAATATTAACACAAAATTATTATAAACGTTAACTTCCACGAAAAATCAGATTCACAGAATTGTCTTTTGACATATCAATAGCAGGATGTTATAATAAACTGAAAAATGCCACAGAAAGGAGTCCAGGTATACACAGAAGTAAATTTCCGGACACACAGTAAGTCCTCTGAAATATTTTAATACCTTTTTATTACATGCGTAATTTTTTTACATTGACTGAGAAAATGGGTGTTCAGAAACAAATGGCCGCCTCGGTGGCGCAGTGGTCTAAGCGTTGGCTTCTGATCCTTGGTCCGAAAGGGGTCCGCCGCCCCGGTGGCGCAGTGGTCTAAGACGCTGGCCTCTGATCATTCGTCTGTAAGGGGTCCGGGTTCGAATCCCGGTCAGGCATGGATGTTGTGTTTGTCTTACGGCGCTGGCTCTCTCCCTTCCCTGGAACCAGTGACCCTAAATTAGGGACGGGCGACTGCTTATAGCCCATTGAGTTGCTCACGGTGGTCGTTAAACCTCCAATCAAAAAAAAAAAAAAAAAAAAAAAAAAGGGGGTCCGGGTTCGAATCCCGGTGAAACATGCATGTTGTGTTTGTCTTACGGCACTGGCGCTCTCCCTTTTCTAGAGTCAGTGGCCCTAAATTAGGGACGGGCGACTGCTTATAACCCATTGAGTTGCTCACGGTGGTCGTTAAACCTTCAATAAAAAAAATGGCGCCATTTCATATACCTTATTGCTTTTCATGTTCTTATCGTAGTAAACGTAAAAATAAAACAGTAAATATACAACTCATACCAAACAAATGCAGCAAGATTTCACAATGCAAGAGACTCCTACACTTAAGTTACCACAATACACTAATTTGCTATATTCATGGTAAATAAAACACCTCTCCCCGAAAAAAAGCAACGTATTTGAAACTCTCATATTTCATTTGCATCGCTCGCGATTTGCCTTTTTTAAAAAAATCTCATTGACCTTTGAATATTACCGATTTATTTAATTTTTGTCTAATATTTTTGGATTTGAAGTTAGAAGTGAATGTTTTGAATCTAATTTCTAAATATGTAGTTCATTGACATAGATTTAATTAAAAATGAACTATGTGATTGTTGCATGGGGGATCCTGGTCTAATGCATGTGTTTGGAGGTCGTTGATCTTTTTCCCAATTTAAAATTCCAAAACTTTAGTTGTAAGCCTCAACGGCGTGTTCAGAGGTTTAATTTTTCCACTTGACTGTTAAAAAAGTAGATTTGAAAACTTTTTCACCCTGGCGACAAGTGCGCTTAATATCACTGGAAGGAAAAGTTAGACCCACCCGCACCTTATTCTTTACATTTCTCAATAAATCACATTTTAGTCTTAAAGATTTTATTGGTACTTCTTGCTCTAATGTGGTAATGCAGTTCAGTTTAAGCTTTCTTACCGCAAAACCAGCAATATATTCTACATTGGCTTCAACACTATGTGTTAGTTCTAACTTTTCATAATTTATAGTTGATTCCATTTCTACATCACAATCTTTACCAAAAACCTTTCCTTTTTCCGATGACAAATTTATGATTTCTTCAGATTTCATATTCGTGCTTAAGCTTCGGTTTGAAAAAATGCTAATATTTTCTAATTTAAAGCAATTCCCTCGATAATCTTCATGCAATTTCGCAATGAGTGAGTAGGCGTTTGTTTGTATGCCGACTGAAATTGGCGGGCAGTCGGATTATTATTGCACATCGAACATCTCCAAAGAACAACTCAATGGGATCTTGAAAGAATTTACATGTGGGTAAATATTGATTTTTTTTTTGATTGGAGGTTTAAGGACCACCGTGAGAAACTCAGTGGGCTATAAGCAGTCGCCCGTCTCCTAATTCAGGGCAGCTGGTTCTAGGAAAGGGAAAAAACCAGGGCCGCAAGACAAACATAACATCCATGTCTCACAGGATTTGAACCCGCACCCATCTCGGGCGAATGGTCATAAACCAGTGCTTAGACCACTGCGCCAGCTAGGCGGCGGCACTTTCTTAATTAAACATTAGTTTTCATATTTTCCCGGCTGTTTCGTTCTTTGAGTTTAATTATATTTCAATAAGCTTTTTGTATGTTATCTCTTTCAGTGCAATATTTATTTAAGCTGTTTTGCACTAGCATGTACACTGAAGTGCCAGAAAAACTGGTACAGACGAGCTTATGCAAAATACATAGCAACGTCACCTATGCGCGTACTCGGTTGCGTCCGCCAGTGCGTATATAAAGCGATAGACATGCTTGCCAGCTGTCAGAGCTGTTTTCGGCATGAGAATGACAAATAATAACGATATAAGCGATTTTCAACGTGGTGTCGTAGTTGGCGCTCGTGAGATGGGCCATACTATTTCGGAAGTAGAAAGGAAGTTCGGATTTTCACGGACGACCATTGCAAGGGTGTACCGTGACTACAAGAATTCCGGTAAAACCTCCAACCTACGATACCAGTGTGGCCCTAAAAGAAATTGGGTGATAGTCCCCTCTACGTAAAAACCCCGCACGGGGATAACTGGTTTTCCAGTTATTTGGGGAGTAGCGTCCTCACGGCCCAAGCTGATCTTGTGAAAAAACATCTTTTCTTTTTGTTTGTACTAAGGGTGTTCAAATGAAAAGGTACGAAACGTCATAAGAACGTAACCGTTAGCATATTTGCCTATGCCGCTATGGGAGAACGTAGCGACACATCTAGGGATGCGATTGGAGTTGCCGGCGTGGATCGGAGCATGCGCGGGCGCCCGCATGCGCAGGAGAGAGCAGAGGCTCTTATAAAGAGCGCGGTCCAATTGACGCGGCAGTGCGTGTGAGGACAGGATGGCGTTCACATTGCAAAATTCGACGATTGAGGAGCAGCGAGGCGTTATCCGATTTCTGACAGCGGAAGGTGTTAAACCGGCCGCCCGCTATTCATCGCGGAGGGTGTGGTTCTACTCCATGATAACGCGCGTCCACACGTCTCCAGGGTCACACACGCGGAACTGGCCAAGTTCCAGTGGGAGCAGCTTGACCATCCGCCCTACAGCCCGGACATGTCGCCCTGCGATTTCCATGTGTTTGGCCCCCTGAAAAAACATCTGAAAGGGAAGCGCTTCCACTCGGACGACGAACTCAAGGACGCTGTGTAGGACTGGGTCTCGTCACGGCCACAGGAATTCTGGGAACAAGGAATCCTTCGGCTCGTTAATCAATGGGACCGTTGTGCTACGGCCTATGGTGTATACTTTGAATAAAGTCTTCATTTATACCCACAGTGTCGTTTCGTACCTTTTCATTTGAACACTCCTTGTACGATACCATCACCGCAGGGACAGCTGTGCATCCAGCTGATGGGGAGTGGCCACCCCACCCCACGGCCCGATCCGACATTTGTGTATATTTTCTCATTTTTAGGCCTTTTGTTGCTACCTTGACACGCACCCTCCTCAGTTGTAGGTTGCTGAGGTTGTGACTATGCGCTAGTGCCGGAGTTTAGTTTCTTGTTCTCTTTCCTTTGTTCGCCACTTTATGTTTCCCTCTTTGTTTTTCCGGAATGGTTAGTTAGACCTAACTGTACGTTTGCCGTGTGCGGTGATCCATAAGGTGGAAAAGGGGATGCTGAAGGCTGAGGTTTCTGGGGGCCCGGGTGTAGTTGTCGCCAGCTAGCAACACTCCTCTTTACCCCCTGTTTCACCTTAAACGCCATGAAAGCATGTTGGTAGTCAGCCAGGTCGCAGGTCCTCTCCAGACACACTAAGGGACGTAATGTGTCCCATGAGAAGGCTGTTCAAACCATCACATAGCCATCAAGGCCTTGAACAGGGCCGACTTGGCAAGATGGGGGCCATGGTCTCTTGCTGTCGACACCACATCCGCACCCTCCCGTCAGCTCGATATAGCTTAAAACTGATAGCGTCGTGTGGTAGCCATCGTCTGACCGCACGACGCAGGGCCACGCGGCAAAGGTCCAGTTTTGTTGTTACTGGAACCAGGAGAAGAGTAATGGCGATGAAGAGTAGTCAACAGTGGCACGTGGACCAGGCGTCAGCTCCCGTAGCCCAGGGTACGTAGCGTGCTCCATATTTTCGGTTGCTGACTCTCCCTAGGCCTTCGACATTTAATCTGGATGTGGTTTGCGCCGCCGTTGCCAACCGATAGGTATGTACTAGCTTGGATGTTCTACGTTGACCACGGTCATTGATGGCGTGCGGTCGGCCACCGCTTGTTCTCTGGGCGCTGGTACGTCCATCGATGGTATACTCGTGGTACGCCCTTGATACGGTGCCGTCGTGAACCCTTAGGTTTCTACTACTTGGCGATAGAATGACCCATCCGGTTTGCGCCTACAATGCGTCCACCCTCAAAGTCGCTCAGATCACCACGTTTACCCATGTTCGTAGATTGCGATACACTGTTGGGAAGACCTGTTCCAATCTGCGCGGGGGGTGCTCATGTGAACTTCCCATCAGCCCTAGCTCTAATATTTTGTTTACCGACTGTATTTTGTAATAGGAAACATGGAGTTATGCCAAGCACAAAGAAATATCGAAATCTGATACTGCTTGTTCTGAAAGGATTATTTACCTCGACGAAAATTTTCTTTGCCTTAAAACGTCTCTTGTGAACTATTCTTTTTTCCTATACAGATAATATTCCTTTAAGAATGAAGAGTTCCTTTTGTACGGAAATACACTCACGGACAATGAAATTTGCGTACCTAGAAGAAAACATGCTACAACCGCGAAACTTTGCAAACAGCTAGAGTGCGTGCTGGCATGCAAATTATCCACGTTTGGTGCGATTGCGCATGACCGCACACCCTCTGGTGACGCTGCAAGCACGAACCCGCAGCCTTATAAGACGGCGTGATGGAGATGAAAGCGAAATGCACGGTCCGACGCAAGCAAGAATACAGAGTGACAAGCATGCCGGGTAGATACCAGAGACGTCGATTTACGCAACTTACGGACTTGGATAAAGGCCTGAAAATTGGGCTGAAAACTTCAGGGTGGTCGGGGCCCCGTATAGCTTGCCACGTGGATCGTTCTGACCATACCGTCCGACTGTGTTGTGAGTAGTGGACACATGACGGCACTGCCACACGGCGAAGCTGCTCCGGATCGTGCGCTAAGCCCGAACGGGATTACACTGGGACCCGGTCCACTATACAGGCACATGACGCGGCTCCTGTGCGCCTACGAATGACTCCCCGACGCCTCGAGGAAGGGAATCTACGATCCCATCTCCCCTTAGGTGTGCTGTCATTAACACCGTAACATGGCCGTCTCCGTGTGTAGTGGTGCCAAGTCAGAGCGACGTGGAACACCACAGACTGACGACGTGTGGTGTTTAGCGATGAGTGCCGCTTCGTTTTGGGGACAGATAATAATCGTGTCCGGGTGTGAAGGTCCCCAAGTCAACGGCGCAATCCCAACCTCGCTATCGAGCGCCACACCTCCCTCACTGCAGGCCATATGGTCTGGGGAGCCATTGCTTACGATATCCGATCAGCTCTAGTAGTGGTACGTGGATCATTGACGGGCCAGCGGTATGTGGATGAGATCCTAGAGTCTCATGTGCTCCCATTCCTGGGCGGGATTCCAGATGCACTATACCAGCAGGATAATGCCCTCCCGCACATGGCTCGGGTTGCCTAGTACAGCCTACGTCATGTGCAGACACTTCCATGGCCTTCCCGCTCCCCGGACATGTCCCCTATCGAGCATGATTGGGAGGAGTTGAAACGCCGGCTGCTGCCGTGCTGCACTGTCTGGGAATTGGAGAACACCGTCCAACACGTGTGAGCTACTCTGCCGCAGGACAACATCAGGCGTCTATTCGTCTCCATGCCGGACCGTACTGCAGAATGTATCGCCGCGCTATTGAAGATGACCGGACTGCGTGCCACAGATCGTTCTGTAATTGTCCTGCAGCTCTGTTTTTGCGATCATGTGTATTATACATCTGTATGTCCATAAAATTTCAGTACAATCCGATGCTTCCTTCTTGGTGCGCAAATTTCATTGTCCGTGAGTGTAATTCCTTCACATCAAAGAGAGAGCAGGGATTTTCGTTGCGCTTTTAAGGCTCTACGAGGCCCGCCATCTTGTATTGTGCCTTCTCTTTTTAACCAACGGGCAAGCATATTTCACAAATTGCTAGGGCAATTTTGCACATTTTGGAACACCGTTTGTGGCTAACGTAAGATATATGATAAATAAAGAGTTCCCTGGTTTCAGATTTTCATTTTGGACTCTTTAATTATTTTTTATTAATTAATAGAGCTATGAAAGACGCCTTGGTACGACTTTCGCTGCAGATAAAAAATGAAGGGAAAGGTCAATAAAAATTTTGAAACCAGGGAACTCTTTATTTATCATATATCTTGCGTTAGCCACAAACGGTGTTCTAAAATGTGCAAAATTGCCCGAGCAATTTGTGAAATACGCTTTCCCGTTGGTTAACAAGAGAAGACAGCAATACAAGATGGCGGGTCTCGTAGAGACTTAAACGTACGTCGTTCCCGAGTGCTTCACTTTCTGCCATTGATAAATTTTTGCAGTGATTGGTATTTCTATTTTTACATCATGTAGGTATCATTGTGTTTCGAAAGACATAAATAGCGTAATTTGAGATTTCACGGCTAAAAGTGGGAAAATGCTACCTGTGTTAGCTTATTTGCGGGTAAATAAAATCCCTCAGCATTGTAAGCCATGCAAAATTAATGAAAGAAGCTGTAGCTGTGTTGCCTCATTGCGTTAAAGTAAATGCTCATGCCTACTTCAAAGGGAAATTAGTTCCACCGTCAGCTGAGTAAGATATCTGATTATCGGAAAAGAGGATTATGGGAAGAAAAATCCCCATCGCTATAAAAACAGCCACGTGTAATTGATTGCGTTTCCTTTTCTCTTTGCCCTTTTTTAAAGGCATTTCAATTGCACTTTGTATAGCTCTTGAAATTCTATTCTCAACGAGAAGATCATTATCCAGATCTTAATTAGGGAACCTCTGTTCTTGAGTACTTTTTATGTGGTTCTTCTATCCTCTGATTCCTATTCAGTAACGAAGTTTTGATTGCCTCTTGTAATTTCCTCTGAGAACGCCTATGGGAAAGTGACACGCAAATTAAAAGGTTCTTCATAGTGCCTTTATTTTTTATCCTATTTCCGCGTTTTCTTTATTTAAAAAAAACCCGAGTGGTTCTGAATAGCTGGTCTCAGCTCTTTGTAATTTAAGATGAAGATTTGTACCATGTAAAAACAGTTAGTGGGTGCTAAAGCATTGTTAAATGTCTGCCAGGATATAATAGAAACTGTAACTCCTTTGCGGTATTGTAATCGGAATTTCAACCTTTGACTTTGTTCAAACTGGGGTACTTAATGAACGTTCTACTATTGTGGAGTGTTAAGAAGAGCTTATGTTCGGTGATTGTTTTTACTGAAGCTCCATAGAATACACTAGAGATGAGTTCGGGCTCAATTTTAGGAGCCCGGCCCGCTTTCTTTATTTACATGTGTTGGAAAATTTTGCTTATCAAGACTTGTATTTGCCGCCCCGGTGGCGCAGTGGTCTAAGGCGTTGGCCTCTGATCATTCTTCCGTAAGGGGTGCGGGTTCGAATCCCGTCATCCATGGATGTTGTGTTTGTCTTACGGCACTGGCTCTCTCCCTTCCCTGGAACCAGTGACCCTAAATTAGGGACGGGCGACTGCTTATAGCCCATTGAGTTGCTCACGGTGGTCGTTAAACCTCCAATCAAAAAAAAAAAAAAAAAAGGCTTGTATTTATGCATTATACACTGGCCAAAGATATGGCCCAAGCAAGGATTAGTTCAAAAAAATCATTAGTATAAAACGTTTAGTTCAGTTAATCCACTTCACAATATTAATATGTTTTTAGAAATACTACGCATAAAGCCAAATGTTCTAAAATGTGGATTTGAAAATAAATAATCAACGTGCCCTTCGACCGTATCAGGGGAATCAGTAATTTTTGGTAAAAGCTGAAGAAAAAAATATCGTTTAGAAACGAAACATTCCATTCGTTATTTCTTTTTGATTTCTAAATTTGCTTTTATTTTGAATAAATTGCATTATAAAACGTACAACGCCGTCCAGACAGTTGCAAGTGTTTGAAATTTTGACTCTAGAAAACTAATCTTTACAATATAATTTACATACGTTGAAGAGCAATTGAATTAGAGATACCTGTCTAGTTACGTGTAGCACCACCTTTCACCTGATGACGGCGGCGATTCGTCTCGGCACGCACTCGACAAGACACCGGAAGCGTTGGGAAGCCATACGGATCCACAACCTCTGAACAAGCTCTCACAGTTCACGAAGATTTGATGAAGGGGGGTCAGAACCTCGAACATCTCTCTCGATGGCATCCCAGATGCGCTCGATGGGATTGAGGTCAGGTGACCAAGCTGGCCAAGGAAGCGAGGTCACGTCGGTGGAGTGTTCATCCAACCATTCGGATTCAATTCGGGAGCGATGGCACAGTGCATTATCTTGTTGCAGGATGAGGTCCCCAGTGGGATGTTAAAGACGCATAAACGGGAGCAAATGGTCTTCCAGGATGTCCCGGTAAAGTTGACCTGTAAGGGACGATGTCACACGTACCAGGGGTCCCATTTCAGTCCACGTAAACAGTTCCCTGACGAGAATGCCACCCCCACCATCTTGAAGAGTACCCTGCTGGTAAGGAGGATCCATCGCTTCATGTGGTTTGCGCCGTACTCGTATCCTTCCATCCGCATGTACCAACGTGAATCTCGACTCATCAGTAGCGGTACCCTCGTGGGACGATGGCTTCTGTACCCCATAGAGAGGAGATGGTTCTGGATGGTGTGACTGCTTACACGGTTCTGTGCACCAGCGTTAAATTACCGAGTGATTTCATGCACTGTGGCCCGTTTATCCACTGTTACAATGCGAGCTAGCAGACGATGACCCCGCTCATCCACACGCTGCTGTCCACGGCAGTTGGCCCTTGCAGGGATGGGTTTACCGGACCCGTGACACAGTGGCTCGTGAAAATCCCAGTGCCTGCACGACTTCCGAGATGGAGTGACTCATTCGTCGGGCCCCGACAATTTGCCTACGATAAAATGCGCTTAGATTCTTCGTCTTACCCATATTGCGTCCGACTCTTACTGATTCCCGTCGCATCACTCTTTATATTGTCGGATCGCTGCATACGTCATGTCGTTTCCGTTTACAGGGCCTCTCACAGCGCCACATTTGCATAACGTCAGCTGTCTCTAATTCAATTGCTCTTCAGTGTTTATGCTAATTGGTAAAGGTAATTAATACAGACATTTAACGTGGACCAGGAAATTCAAACAAAGGTCTTCGCTCTTTCCACGTTCATAAGTGAGTCACGGAAATATTTTCATTGGCCGCCACCGGGAGTCGAACCCAGGGTCTTCCAGTTACGCGCCGGATATGCTGCCGCTACACCATAGCGGTCTCTAATTCCTCCAGACTCACACATGCTAACTGCCAAGCCAAGTTGGCAGGTTGCTTCTTGGAGCCCCGCACAATGCTGGGGATTCACCAAAGATGGTAAGCAGCAACTGAAGAAATAATTAGAAGGCAAATGAATAATTAATACAGACATTTAACGTGGACCAGGAAATTCAAACAAAGGTCTTCGCTCTTTCCACGTTCATAAGTGAGTCACGGAGTTAATGAATTCTGAGCGTAACTGGAAGACCCTGGGTTCGACTCCCGGTGGCGGCCAATGAGAATTTTTCCGTGACTCACTTATGAACGTGGAAGGATCGAAGACCTTTGTTTGAATTGGGAAAGGTAGTTTAGAGTAATGTAGTAGAATATAAAAAAAAAAGCATGTAG
This sequence comes from Macrothele yani, assembly GCA_039090855.1. Lineage (NCBI taxonomy): Eukaryota > Metazoa > Arthropoda > Arachnida > Araneae > Macrothelidae > Macrothele > Macrothele yani. Next base: position 77,190,267 of record CM077016.1, read on the forward strand.
GGAAATTTCCAAAATTAAAAAAAGAAAAACGTAGAAGCGTTCCAGAGCAGATTATTCTGCATTTTGTAAGATTAACAAAGCTTTGCGCTTAATAGTATAATAATCACAATATTATCATATGTGTGTGCAGTTTCCAGATCAAGTTCATCATGAAAAAAGAGAGAGAGAGAGAATTGCATCTAATGCCTCAGCGCTTCAACTTGATCTTCTTTTCTCTAAAACTACACCTGCTACACTAAAAACCAACGTCACCCCAAAAATAGTGAGGAAATTTAAAAAAATAAATAACAATACTTCTAACTGCACAATTTTAGTAATTACTACATCATTTTAAAGATAAGATTCTTGATTTGTAATAAAATACAAAAAATGGGAATGTGATTTTTTTCCCAGTTTTTCGATACCAAAGCTCCTTAAACTAATCCTTGCTTGGGCCATAGCTTTGGACAATGCATAATGCAAGTCTTGCTAAGCAAAATTTGTCTTGCAATGGCAGCTAGCTTAGGAAATTGAAAATCCTTCCATTATGGTAACAAATCCACAATGAAATTTTACACGTGTAATTCAACCGGGCTCGGAATTACACGTGTTGAATTAATTACAGTAATGAAATTCAAGACGTGTAATTCCGAGCCCTGGCACATCCCGAGCCTGGGTTTTTCGGTAGTTAATGAATTCTGAGCCCGTCCGAGCCCGGGCCCGAGCTCATCTCTAGAATACACTGACGGAATGTGAAAAAGGAACACCATTAAAAATTGCAGCTGCATCTAAGAGATTAGTGTGGTTGCAACCTTTTGTTAAGAAAGGAATGTGATCACACGTGTGAAGTGATTCAATGCTTATTTTACCTTTCAATGCGTGTTACAGTGTATAGAAAGCACATTTTAATAAGGTGTTGCACCTTTTCCAACAGCAATACAAGTTTCCAATCTAGCATGCAATCAGTCGTACAAATGCTGGATATCACGATTGGGGATAGCGTTCCATGCACTTTCAACTTGGACGCGTAATTTAGAGATGGTTACTGCCTGCCGGGGTCCGCAGAAGTCTTTGTCCGATCCAGTCCTAGACAGGCTCGATCGGAGACAAGTCCAGAAAGCGTACTCGCCAAGGGAGCTGATGCAAAGCCTGAAGAGCATGTTGAGTTGCCCGGGCGGAGTGTGGACTGGCGTTATCCTGCTAGAATATCGCAATTGGGATCACATTCCAAAATGGCCGGAAGACCGGCTGCACGATGTCGCTGACGTACGTACTGCCATTCACTGTACCCCGTACAAACACCAGACTCGTAGCGATAGCTAATCACAGCTCACACCATGGTACCCGGCGTGGGGCCTGTGTGCCTTTGGCGGATGCACGATATCAGAAGCCTCTCACCTTGTCGCCTTCGGAAGCGTACACGACCGTCAGACGCTCCCAAGCGGAAACGACTGTTATCACTGAAGACCACAGACCGCCATTCTTCCCTCCGATGAACTCGTTCTTGACACAACCGCAAACTTGTTCGACGATGACCAGGGATCAGTGGTAACAGCGCCGGCGGCACGCGTGCCCGCAGTCTTGCTTCCAATAAACTATTATGTATCGTTCTGATAGACACCCTCAGTATGACGGAGGATTCAACTTGTGACGCCGTAGCCGTCCGTTCTGCTAATACCGCGTTTCTGATACGCCGATACTCCCGTGCGTCCGTAACTCTGTGTTACCCGGAACCACTTCTGAGAGTGTGTGAATGCTCCTCGGACCACCGATGCTACCATCTTGCCACGGCCGATCGATACCTCTTGTCCCACTTGGTCTGCAATTTGATGGAAGGACCAGCCTCCTTCCTGCAAACTCACTATACGGCCTCGCTTGACAAATGTTGCGCGCCTGCGTCGTCCAGGCAAGGTAGCTTCTTCAACGAGCACTAAACAACCCGACACCTACGAATGACTTCGTTCTGCACGCCCTAGTCCTTAAATACGCGCTGCGTGTCCGCAGTGACGTCATTATTTCATTCAATGACATTCCAACTTGGATCGCAGTTTCTGCTGTTCTTAACAATTAACATATTACGATATGACGTTCCTACCGGCACTCCTTCTGGGTGTCATTTTTTCACTTTTCGGCAGTGTGTAAGCAATCGCCTGTCCTTAATTTGGAGTTACTGGAACCCAGTGTGGTAAGACAAAAACACATCATCTATGCCTCACCAGGGATTCGAATTAGAGCCGATGACGGAAGAATGGCCTGAAGCCAGCGTTTATACCACTGCGCTACCGAATCGGCTGTTTGGTAATTACCAGGGTGATGCAGTGCTTCACTGTTGTGCTAACGCTTGCGAAGATGCGGAACGGTTCGTCACTTCTATGCGGTCGAAGTGTCGGTCATCCGCGGTGTCGGCACATTTCTCGGTTCACTGCCAGATTGTCGATGCACCTGGTTCATCACGGCCACACGCGCATCACTGTCGTGGCGTTAAGTCCCGTCCAAGCCGCAAAGTCGCGGTACCAAAATGCACCTTCACGCAGACCAATCATTCGGCCCATTCAAACTCTGTCGTGGCGTTAAGTCCCGTCCGAGCCGCAATGTCGCGGTACGAAAATGCACCTTCACGCAGACCAATCATTCGTCCCCATTCAAACTCTGTCTTGGCGTTAAGTCCCGTCCGAGCCGCAATGTCTCGGTACGAAAATGCTCCTTCACGCAGACCAATCATTCGTCCCCATCCAAACTCTGTCGTGGCGTTTAAGTCCCGTCCGAGCCGCAATGTCTCGGTACGAAAATGCGCCTTCACGCAGACCAATCATTCGTCCCCATTCAAACTCTTTGTCGTGGCGTTAAGTCCCGTCCGAGCCGCAATGCCGCGGTACGAAAATGCACCTTCACGCAGACCAATCATTCGTCCCCTCTGTCGTATGGTGATATTGCGCCCTTCGTCGTCGCCGAATCATTATTGAATCCTGGAGACATTTTTACAACTCTCTGTCCGTGATTCACTACTGGTGTGTATCCTAAAGAGTCATCTCTCTTTATACCTGTTCGATGTTAGCGTCCCTTGCTCGTTTCTTTTGTTTTCGTCGAAAACCTGCTGCAAGTTTACGTTTGTGAGTTTCAGTTGCGTGGAAGCCGAACAGCCAGCCAGCGGTTCGTTTCAAAGAATTATGGGATCACGACCCTGGACAGAGGAGATGGCGTCGCTTCGATGTGTATGAACACGCTGCGTTTGTAGTTCTTACAAAAAGTGCTCGAAAAGAGTACATGTATTATGATGGCCTAAAAGAATACTCGCTGGAATAAACTGTTTTGGTGTGAAGTTCCAAAGGGGTATTAATTTTATGGTAAGACTCTTTAAAACAGACTAAATAGAAAGCAAAGTTCGTTATTGATTAATAACTCATTCGTTTTACGTTTAGTATTATCAGTCAAATTTCATTAGAGTTTTAGTTGTGTGTTTAGTCATGAATAAATAACGATACATAGATTTTAGGAGTCTGTCGATTATGAACATAGTTACCGTTGCAAATCATTTCTTAGTTTTTAACTTACACCATCAATACCCCTCACTCGACTGCTCAGAGGGCGCTACCGGGCCCAGCATTGCGCAATAACTCTACACTTCTAATCATTTGCATATCCTACCCTGCTCTGCATATCCTGTAAGGTTCACACGATTACCATAATTCCTTCATGGTGTTGCAATTTTCACAAACAGTAGTTTAGTTCTGTAGCAGTGTTATTGCGTACTTCTTAAATATTTCAAATCTGTCTAAGCAAACTGTTGTGCACAAACGGAGCCTTGAAGAAAATTTATGCTGACACTTTCAGCTAAATTACAATACGCGAAAATATTTCCAATTATAACCACTTCACAATTCTTACACCAACGCTGCTTTGTTTTGTCATCAACGAAATCCATATTTTACGCCCATGAAGTTTGGGCATGCAAAACATGTGTTAATTTAATACACGCCTTGCTTAAATTGCTTCTTTGCAACTTCCTTAAAGAGTTAAAATCATATTGTGTAACGTGCGTAATTTTTCTCTCCTAAAGATGAAATTTTTTTGATTTTCGAAAGTTGATGGTAGTGTGGTAAAAGAAAATATGGCTTCTCTGGGTGACCACATTAACCAGCGCCTACAGAATGTAGTGTTTTGGACTTTTCTTTTGTGTAGTCGTTAAAATAATTGATAATTTATGTGCAACTGGAAGACAACAGGATGTATGGTCATTAATCACTTAGGCCTCGCATGAACGAGAAGAAAGAATAAGCAATAGTTAGTATTCTTGGATCTACGAGAATGTCTAAACAATGGCAACACCATTGTGGATATACGCTCAGTAGAAATGACCACCTAATGATTACTTTGCGTGCAGAAGGCGCATTAACAGTTTTTCATATACTGTCGGTCGGAAGACAATTTAGCAAGACAAAAAGTGTCTGTGAGTGCTCTAGCTGCTGGTCCTAATAGTCTGAAAAAATGAAGCATTCCCTGACATTTAGGAGCCGGTGAGATTACAATACATTATCCAATAGAATAATACACTATCTACCAACAAGTAATTGGACACACCTGCAATCGACGATATCTGCGATCCTGATACACATCACGACCGCCGCTGTTAAATATCGTGTGGGAAACAACAACGCAACCAGTCGCATGCAAGATGCCACGCAGTTCGGAGCTCTCTGATTTCCAGAAAGGTGTAATCGTCGGATATCACAGAAATGGCCGATTCGTACGTGACATATCCAGCAAGTTGAAGTACCCAAAATAGACGGTGGCCTACGTGATTGGCAAGTGGAAGATGAGAGGTGACTGTCGAAATATGCCCCGACCCGGCAGACCCACAAAACTGGGAGTTAGAGACCGACGGGTGCTGGCCAGAGAAATTCGGAAGGACCGCACCAAATCGATCGGCCACATCCGCGAGGAGTTTCAACAGGTATCCAGGAGTGTTCTTTCAATGAATACCATCCGTAAGAAAGCCCATCTGCTCGGTTATCATGGACGTGCTGCCGCCCACAAGCCTTTGATCACCAAGTCTAATAGTGCTGCTCGGCTAACGTGGTGCAAAGAACGCCGACAGTGGACCGTTAAACAGTGGAAACAGGTTCTCTGGAGCGACCAATCAAGGTTCACCCTTTACCGTTCGGATGGCAGGGTCTGGGTTTGGCGTCTGCCTGGAGAACGCCCCTGGCCGGAATGTATTGTGCCAACTGTGAAGTTCGGCGGCGGTGGAATTATGCTATGGGGGTGTCTCTCCTGGTATGGCACGGGACCCTTGGTCGCAATTCCTGGTAGACTCAACGCCGAGATCTACTGCACCATTTTGGATGACCATGCGCTTCCTACGTTGTGGCAGTTTTACGGGGTGGACCCATGTTACTTTCAGAATGACAATGCCACCTGTCATGTTGCGAGGTCCACCATGGCTTGGTATGGTGACAATGGGGTTAAGAGAATGGACTGGCCTGCGAAGAGCCCGGACCGTAACCCTATCGAGCACCTCTGAGACGAGTTGGAGCGTCGACTTAAGGGGTGCCCCCGCCGTCCAAAATAGGTGTAGGAACTGACCTGTCTTCTCCAAGCCGAGTGGAAGAAAATACCGCTAGCCGTCGTACAACGCCTGGTTGAGAGTATGCCCCGGAGGGCCGCAGATGTAATCGCCACTCGTGGAGGTTCCACCAACTATTGAAGGTGAATAAACTTCGTTTCCCTTTGCTATCACAGGTGTCCAATTACTTGTTGGTAGATAGTGTAGCTTGGTATGTGACATTTTAGGTGGATGCAAATGCCAAGTTTCGTGTACACGGAGAAGTGACTTACCACACAGCTGTAGCAAAGAGGACTTCTTGAGCATTCAAGTTATTCGAGCAACAGAAGGTCTTGATATTGGTTTATTCCATGCTACATAATAACAAGCATCAAGCACCATGTACGCGCAGTATGTGCTGCTGATTCACTCATATTTAGATTGGATAATCTCTATGTTAATCTCAGTAAACAAGAAAATTTGTACGACCTATTCTCGAATCGTAAATGGATAACGATTGTAACAAACTCTAGTGCCGGACATAAGAAATGCTAAACCAGGAAGTATTTACCGGAGTTCCGAGCAAATTGGTAAGTACCGTACTTCCCTGCGTCGTGGACACAGTTTTTTTCCTAAAAAAGTCTCGAAAATCCACCGTGCGTCATGGATACCGAAGGTTACGTTTTTCGTAGACCTATGCTAAACGCAGAGGAAGGTTATGCTAAAATGTTTACCGGTAAACCTTATTAATAACAAGACAGCCTTCGTTGTGAAACGCCATTGGAAGAGTAATGTTTTTTTCCTTCGCGTCGCTTCTGCTGGGATGCATTTACGATAAACCACGGGGTCTATACTTCAAGATCGACATCACACATATGGAGTTCTAGATGAAACGAGCCGCTCTAATGGTTTTTTTGCCAAAACGTGCAAACAATCTTAGCTCGCCTGTTCGAAAAGCTTTTCCCACAGTCGTAGCTAAAAAACAGGTGGTATCTTCGCTTGGAAATTCGGCGGCAAACCACTTAAAAAGAAAAAAATGACTTTTTGCACTTAACAAAAAACAAGGCATTAATTAGCCGTCGTTACAGCAGTACCGCAGTAAGATTTATTCATTATCCTTGTTTCTCTCTCAGTTCCTGCTTCCATCCTTTCATGATGTCATGTTTGGCTCAAGTGCGTTGTTGCTGACCTGTCGTGCTTAAAACCAAAAGCGTTGGTCTTTATCATTTCAAACCTGTACCTGTTCAAGTTAGAAGTGATCTATAGCTTCAGAAGACTTCGACTTAAAATTAACACTACCCATATTATGGCATCTAGAAGCGAAAAGCGGTCCAACACCATAACCTACAAGGTACAGGTAATTGAATATGCTGAACAGTATGGCAACAGGGCTGCAGAAAGGTATTTTGGACCACCTCCAACTGAGAAAATGATCCGCTACTGGAGGAAGCGAGAGGTCTTGTTGAAGCCTGCATCGAGAAGTAAACGTAACCTGCATCAGTCTACACCTAAGTGGCCAGAACTGGAGGAAGAGATAAAGGATTGGATAGTTGGGGAGAGAAGTTTTGGTTGTGCAGTATCAACAAAAACTATTATTAATGAATCAAAACTGAGGGCAGCAACAAGAGGTCTGGATGAGTTTCATGGCACGTCAAGCTGGTGCTACCGATTTATGAAAAGGCATGGACTGGCAATGAGAGTGAAACCAAGAATAGCACAAAAATGCATGAAGATTATGAGAAGAAAATAATCGAATTTCGCAGGTTCATAATCAGTTCAAGAAAGAGACCGACCACGAACTGGGTCAGATCGGAAACATGGATGAGGTGCAATTAACGTTTGATGCGGTATCAAATAGGACAGTGAATGTCAAAGGGTCCCAAACCGTAAGTACAAAGACATCTGCACAAGAGAAAACCCATTATACTGTGGTGCTATTGTGTTGTGCTGATGGAACGAAATTGCAACAGCTACTGATTTTCAAGAGGAAAACTTTACCAAATGACAAAATTCCACGTGTAATTTTTGTTCACGTGTACCCAAAGGGGTGGATGGATGAAGAGGGAGTAAAGCTATGGGTGGATAAAGTCTGGTCAAGGTGTCCTGGTGGCCTCCTTAAAAACCATCCCTGTTTGTGTGTGACCAGTTTTGTGCCCACAAAACAAATACTACTAAAGAAAGGCTGCAGGGACTGAAGACGAAAATGGTAGTGATCTCTGGTGGCTTAACAATCCAATTACAACCACTGGACATATCCAAAGTGAAAATCCTCCAAATACGTGGCTTCACTGAATAAACAAAGACACTCTTTCCACGTTTTAGCAACACACAGGAACCGAAAAATTGTTATTCTGTCACCCCCGGGGAATTGAATCCCGGATCTCTGGATATCCAGCCGAGGTATTGATTCGTTCAATTCCCCGGCGGTGACCAAATAACAATTTTTCGGTTGCTGTGTGTTGCTAAAACGTGGTATGAGCGATGTTTTTTATTCACTGGACATATTCATCAATAAGCCTTTTAAGGCATTTATGAAATAAGAATGGAATCAGTGGATGCGGGCTACAGAACACGACCTAACCCTAACAACAGGTTTGAAAAGGCCAACAACTGCTCAGGTGTGCGAGTGGGTCTTAAAATCATGGAATGCTGTGAAGACTGAAATAGTAGTAAAATATTTTTAAAAATGTGGCATCAGTAATGCGTTAGATGGCACAGAGGTTAACATTCTGTTTGAACACGTCGGACTGTACTGACGACCCTTATTATGACAATGATGCCCCTGATATGGATAACACCAGTGAATGTTCTGGATTTGAGGATAGTGAGGAATGAAATGTATTTCCTTATACAGGGTGATTCAGCTAAGCGTATACAAACTTCTGGGAGGGGTAGGTTGCACAAAGACAAATCAGAATCGCACTGCAATGCAGGGTTGGAAACGCCATCTTCATGCGGTAGATGGCGTTGTTCGGCCGCGAGACTGCTTATACGTTCTTTCAGGATACCGTCATTTGTAGACTGCCCGCAGAAGTAGTAGGATGGCTGAGTTCAGTGTGGATGGCTGAGTTCTTCCGTGAAATGTGGTTCCAGCACGATGGGGGCCCCACCCATTTCAGAAATGACGTTCGTCATCACTTAAACATGACATTTGGGCATCAGTGGATCGGGCGCGGTGGTCCCGTTTTTGGCCTGCAAGATGGCCGGACTTAACATGCCTTGATTACTTCTGGGTTTACATCAAAGAACTGGTGTACGACACCCCCGTTGAAAGTGATGAGAACCTTGTAGCACGCATCTCTGTAGTTGCTTCGGAAGTCCGAGACACGCCAGGAATTTTCCAAAATGTACGTGATTCCATGCGCCGACGATGTCAGCCGTATGTTACAGCTCATGTTCGCAACTTTGAACATCTTCTGTAACCTCAATGCATGTCTTGTGAGTAACAAAAAGCATTTTGCTCTCTTACGTGTTGCTCTTTAATTTCTCGTCCTCTCTGCACACTAGCACATGAAGATGACGTTTCCGACCCTGCATTGCAATGTGATTCCGATTTGTCTTTGTGCAACCTACCCCTCCCAGAAGTTTGTATATGCTTAGCTGACACCCTGTATGTACAGGTAAAATTTGTATTGCTTTCAATCTTTATGAAAGTGCTGAAACCTTATGTTTATGTTTATTTTATTTCTCAAAATTTTTCATTTTAAAATTCGGGTGCGTCCTTGACGCCGGGAAGTACGGTATATGTCGACATTTTGGTTATGTACATTATTACAGTTACGTGAGATGAGGGAGATAAGAGTGAAAACCGGCTTTGCGCAGCTACGTAAGTTTGGTCGTCCTCCCCTGGACTAGTGGATCACTGCATCGGAGTGATCTCAAAGACACGTGTAAAAAGCGGGAATGTCTAGAATGCGTCATCGAGAAGCCTGCAATCAATAGAACACATTTATTAGAGGATTCATCAGATGGAGCGCCTGATTTGTCACTGCATTGCATTGGAATGAGACTACTGTAGCCGGAATGCGGCGACAGTGGTTGAAGGAACGTAACGTGCTTCGCCGTTGTGGGACTGGTGCACGGAGGCTGACGTCCGAAAGCCTAGATTGCCGCATTCGGCGGCAAAACGCAATAGCTTCACAATATATAAGGACCTGTCAAATGAAACATAGGCTACCTGTTGGAGTTAAGTGCACTTTACTACAGCATAAGATATGTACACATAACTTGGAAATATTTAAATAAATTCTTATTACAGCGATGAGCCATTACATCATGACCCCCACCTCAGAAGCTGTAGACCCCCCCATTTAGCCCGCTAAACAGCGGCCTATCGGCGAGGCATCGATTCGATGAGGTGGCGATAGATGTCATGGGGTATCTGGTACCATAATGTCAATAGCAGGTCCTCCAGTTCCCGTACATTTCGGGGTGGTTATGATTTACCGCGAACCCGGTTTTCCAAGACGAACCACAAATGTTCGATTGGGTTCATGTCTGGTGAATTTGGAGGTCAGGGCATTAACAAGAACTCACCAGCATGTTCCTTGAACCACTCCTTGACGATTCTGGCTGTGTGGCATGGCGCATTACCCTGTTGGTAATGGATACCACCAGCAGGGATCATAGTTGCCATGAATGGGTGAACTTGGTCCGCAACGATGTTCAGATAGCTGACAGATGTCAGGGATTGTGCTATTGGGATAATGGGGCCTAAAGTGTACCAAGAAAACATTGCCGCCGCCAGCTTGTTTCCGCTGAACAGTGTATCCAGGTGCTATAGCCTCTGTTGGTAATCGGCGTATCAGAGCTCGGCCGTCTACGTGATGAACCAGGAATCTTGATTCGTCAGACCAGGCCATTTCCTTCCAATCCTGCACGGTCCAATCTCGATGATCTTGGTGCGGACGACATTCGGTTGGACGACATTTTATGTGTTGTTGGCCATGACGTGCTGTGAGCATGGGGACCCGGCTGGATCTTCGGCTACGCAGTCCCATGCACAGAAAGCGGCGATGAACTGTGTGCTGTAGCACATTGCCCTGATCCCCACTGTTGTATCTGCTGGTGATTTGTCGCACTGTACGGCCCTGCGGTCGCTGTGAACAATGCGTGCCAGTCTCCGCTTCTCTGTGGCATCAAAGAGCTGCGGACGACATAGGGTTGGACGACGGTTCTTTGTTTGGTAATCTGTGGACCACTTTTGATACGTACTCACTCCAACAGCACGTGAACAAACCACGCCGTTTCCGAGATCGTAGTTCTGATAACAATTAGTTTCAAATTGTTTCATGACAGTTTGTCCTTTATCCAACTCCAATAAATCGGCAACTTTCCCCATTCTGACTCCGAACACTCTACTAAACGAAAGCCAGTTCTAGGTTTGTATATATACTGCTCTGTAAACTTCACTTGAGCTACCGTTGGTCTCCAGGCGCGCTCATTTCTCTAGGCTGGGGTGGCCGTAATGTAATGGCTCATCAGCGTATAACCTCAGAAATATATTAAACAATTACATATACTGCTGAAGGTGACTAATTTTTGTCCAGTTGATCCGCGAGTGGCCTAGTGGTCAACGTGCGTGACAGCTACGGGGTCGTTCTCAGGTTCGATCCCAGAAGGTACGAACGCTCGAACCACTAAATATCCGCCGTGCGTCGGATGGGCACTTTAAGCCGTCGGACCCCAGGCACTGGCCCTCCGGTAGTAAATAAGGGTGTCTTCTACCTCGCTTTCGTGTGACGTTCCTATCGGGCACTCTAGCCCAAATCTCCTAGCTTCCTATTTCTAAGGGTTGTTTAAGACCTGGGGTCAGACACTCCCTTCCTAAAATCGTCTACATATGATCTGATCTGATGGGCACATTAAGCCGTCGGACCCCGGGTACTGGATCCCGGTAGTAAATAACGGCGTCTTCTACCTCGCTTCCGTGTGACTTTCCTATCGGACACTCTAGCCCAAATCTCCTAGCTTCCTATTTCTAAGGGTTGTTTAAGACCTGTGGTCAGACACTCCCTTCCTAAAATCGTCTACATATGATCTGATCTGATGGGCGCATTAAGCCGTCGGACCCCGGGTACTGGCCCTCCGGTAGTAAGTAAGGGTGTCTTCTACCTCGCTTCCGTGTGACGTTCCTGTCGGGCACTCTAGCCCAAATCTCCTAGCTTCCTATTTCTAAGGGTTGTTTAAGACCTGTGGTCAGACACTCCCTTCCTAAAATCCTCTACATATGATCTAATCATGATGGGCACATTAAGCCGTCGGACCCCGGGTACTGGCCCCCGGTAGTAAATACGGGTGTCTTCTACCTCGCTTCCGTGTGACGTTCCTATCGGGCACTCTAGCCCAAATCTCCTAGCTTCCTATTTCTAAGGGTTGTTTAAGACCTGGGGTCAGACACTCCTTCCTAAAATCGTCTACATATGATCTGATCTGATGGGCACATTAAGCCGTCGGACCCCAGGCACTGGCCCTCCGGTAGTAAATAAGGGTGTCTTCTACCTCGCTTTCGTGTGACGTTCCTATCGGGCACTCTAGCCCAAATCTCCTAGCTTCCTATTTCTAAGGGTTGTTTAAGACCTGGGGTCAGACACTCCCTTCCTAAAATCGTCTACATATGATCTGATCTGATGGGCACATTAAGCCGTCGGACCCCGGGTACTGGATCCCGGTAGTAAATACGGGTGTCTTCTACCTCGCTTCCGTGTGACGTTCCTATCGGGCACTCTAGCCCAAATCTCCTAGCTTCCTATTTCTAAGGGTTGTTTAAGACCTGGGGTCAGACACTCCCTTCCTAAAATCGTCTACATATGATCTGATCTGATGGGCACATTAAGCCGTCGGACCCCGGGTACTGGCCCTCCGGTAGTAAGTAAGGGTGTCTTCTACCTCGCTTCCGTGTGACTTTCCTATCGGGCACTCTAGCCCAAATCTCCTAGCTTCCTATTTCTAAGGGTTGTTTAAGACCTGGGGTCAGACACTCCCTTCCTAAAATCCTCTACATATGATCTGATCATGATGGGCACATTTAGCCGTCGGACCCCGGGTACTGGCCCCCCGGTAGTAAATAAGGGCGTCTTCTACCTCGCTTCCGTGTCACTTTCCTATCGGGCACTCTAGCCCAAATATCCTAGCTTCCTATTTCTAAGGGTTGTTTAAGACCTGGGGTCAGACACTCCCTTCCTAAAATCGTCTACATATGATCTGATCTGATGGGCACATTAAGCCGTCGGACCCCGGGTACTGGCCCTCCGGTAGTAAATAAGGGCGTCTTCTACCTCGCTTCCGTGTCACTTTCCTATCGGGCACTCTAGCCCAAATATCCTAGCTTCCTATTTCTAAGGGTTGTTTAAGACCTGGGGTCAGACACTCCCTTCCTAAAATCGTCTACATATGATCTGATCTGATGGGCACATTAAGCCGTCGGACCCCGGGTACTGGCCCCCCGGTAGTAAATACGGGTGTCTTCTACCTCGCTTCCGTGTGACGTTCCTATCGGGCACTCTAGCCCAAATCTCCTAGCTTCCTATTTCTAAAGGTTGTTTAAGACCTGGGGTCAGACACTCCCTTCCTAAAATCGTCTACATCTGATCTGATCTGATTTTTGTCCGGTGTCTTTATTTCCACGCCTTTCACCAAATACAAAGCCAGAAATATTTTAACTTACTGAAGTAACTGTGGCATTAGATCAGCAACGACAGCTAAATGTAAAAGAAATTATTAGTCCATTTTTCATTCGAGCTGTCTGGAATCCGCTTATTTACTTTGGTATAATCGATCAGAAGATAAATCGCCTGTCCATGCTGTTACAAGAGCTGTTGACAAGTACAGAGCTCTTAGGCAAAGATCGAAGTCGCTTGAGGGTGGAAAGCAAAGGAATGTTTCAGTGATTTACTGGAAGCAAGCGAACGTGATGCATTGCCATGAGGGAGACAAGTTAGCTGTGGATGAAGCTTGAGAGAAGAAAACATTGACGTGTTTCCCTTTAAAATCTACGTCAGGTAAAATCTATGATCTTTCCGTGACACATTTATTAACAGAAGTTATGTCATAAGCGGAAGTTATTATCATAAGCAAAATGAACAGTTTTCAATCACATAACTCACAATTTATTTGACTCATCGCCACCCTGGTGGCGCAGTGGTCTAAGCGATGGTGTTTCTGATCATTCGTCCGAAAGGGGTTCGGGTTCGAATCCCAGTGAGGCATGGATATTGTTTGTGTTACGGCACTGGCTCTCTCCCTTCCTTGGAAGCAGCGACCCTAAATTAGGGACGGGCGACTGCTTAGAGCCCATTGAATTGCTCACGGTGGTCGTTAAACCTCCAATAAAAAAAAAAAATTCAACCATCCAGTACACTGTAACAGTGTGTGCGTACACATCTAAGTTTTTAAACATTACGGTGGCGCAATGGTCTCAGAGGGTCCGGGTTCGAATCTCGGTGAGGCATGGATGCTGTGTCTGTTTTACGGCACTGGTTCTCTCCCTTTCCTGGAACCAGTGACCCTAAATTAGGGACGGGCGACTGCTTATAGCCCAATGAGTTGCTCATGGTGGTCGTCAAACGTCCAATAAAAAAATATTACGAAGGGCTTAGAAATTGTTTAATCATTCCTGAGTGACTGACACTTTATTGCTTTAAATTGTTCAGTCTGACATGCTTTAGTTACATAACTAGAAAATCAGGACCAGTAATCCGAATTCGGACGCCCGGTGTCGCAGTGGTGTAAGCGATGGCTTACGACCATTTGTCCGAAAGGTGTCCGGGCTTGAATCCCAGTGAGTCATGGATGTTGTGTTTGTCTTACGGCACTGACTCTCTCTCTCCCTTCCCTAGAGTCAGTGGCCTTAAATTAGGGACGGGTGACTGCTTATAGCCCATTGAGTTGCTCATGGTGGTCGTTAAACCTTCAATAATAAAAAAATAATCCGAATTTGTTGGAGTTTCTACGTCGATAAATTCGGATTACTAAGTACATACCTTCCAAGTTTTACGGTTTTCCCGAAAATCTACGGAAATCGTGCTTGTTTTACGGTTATTTTACGGAGGAACATATTTTACGGATTCTTTTTTCCAATAGATTAGTGCCATACATATACAGTAAGAGTATATACAGGGTGATTCAGCTAAGCATGTACAAACTTCTGGGAGGGGTAGGTTGCACAAAGACAAATCGGAATCACATAGTAATGCAGGGTCTGAAACGCCATCTTTATGTGCTAGTGTACATAGACGACGAGAAATGAAAGAGCAGCACGTAAGAGAACAAAATGCTTTTTATGACTCACAAGACATTTGCGAAATGCATTGAGGTTACAGAAGGTGTTCAAAGTTGCGACCATGAGCTGTTACATGCGCGTTATGTGCATTGAAGCAACCTTCCCGTGTAAAGCTCGCTTTGTCTGTGAACAGCACAGAAGCAGGAAATTGGGGTTCTGCCGCACTCTTCTGCAGGTACCATTGCGCAAATGCAATGCGCTGAGGGTAATCCTCAGGGCTTAGTTTCTGAACACGCTGCACATGTTATGGATGCAATTGATGTTCGTGCAGAACCCTCCATACGGTGGATTGGGACAGACCAAGCCGATGGGCAATTGCTCGTGTGCTGGCACTTTTAGTGTCTGCTGCATAACTGAACACATTCTCTTCGATGGCAGGAGTGCGTACCCATCGTTCCCGGCCCCTGGAAAGAACCAGTATCGCATAACCTCTGACGCAGTCGTGCAAACACTTGGTGGTTTGGCACTCATCTCATCAGGTACCGTTCCTGGTACAGTCGCACGGCGGCTCGTTCGTTGCAGTCCACTGCTCCGTATGCGAGGTGCATATCAGCCATTTCCGCGTTAGTGAACTCAGCCATCCTACCACCTCTGCGGGCGGTTTACAAATAACGGTATCCTGAAAGAACGTATAAGCAGCCTCGCGGCCGAACAACGCCGTCTAGCGGATGAAGATGGCGTTTCCGACCCTGCATTGCTATGTGATTCCGATTTGTCTTTGTGCAACCTGCCTCTCCCAGAAGTTTGTACACGCTTAGCTGAATCACCCTGTATATATGTATATTATATATCACATTATTCATAGAATGCGAAAACAATATAAGGGGGCAAAATAAAAATTGGTAACCAGTCAATGAACTTTGGATCCAAAAAAAAAAAAAATAAAGTTTCAAGTTTGAAAGCAGAAAAATAAACACCTAAATCACGAGACCCCACTGAAATGCCCAAGGCAGCACATAAAGATAGTTTTCAAGTATATTATAGTCCTATAAAACACAAATCAAGCAAATACCCAATCAACAACACTAACCACACACACCCGCAAACAAATTGAAGCCCAATTAAAGCCAGGCCAACATCACCGAAATACAAATAAAAACTCTAAAATGGTAAGTATAGTCAGTAAAAATACCATGGACTGAGAATTTGTCTAAAACACGAATACAAAAACCAAGTCAAAGTTTCAGAATGCCTAATTCAGATCCACAAAAAGAACAAGAGCCCAAAGCAAGACAAAAACACAAAGCCAAAATTCAGACCAAGAAAAAGGGTGTCCTCGTCAGGCCCTGTACAGCTTGAATAACGTCAGCATTTCTGTTGAATGTTGCATCACGGAACTTCTTATTCATTGTTGGAAACAACCAGAAATCGCACGGGGCGAGGTCAGGACTGCAGGCAGGCTGTGGCATGTTTTCAATACTGTATTTCGTAAGAGACTGTTGAACACAAGCAGCTACATGTGGACGGACGTTATCATGATGTAGGCTCCATTCGCCCACCAGTTCGTGTTGCTTAATCGATATGTGTTATCGCAGACGCTTCAAGACCGAAATGTAATACTCACCATTAAGAGTAATTTGTGGAGGAACGGCATGCTGGTAGACAGTACCTTTATGATAAAAGAAAATTATCATCACTTTCCCAGCTGATTTGGTGTGGCGGACTTTTTTCGGGGAGGCGATCCCGTGTGTTTCCAGACACTCGTTGCGCGCTTCGTTCGGGGTCGAAATAGTGGACCCGTGCTTCATCGGCAGTTATTACTGTGTTCAGAAAGTTTGAATCCTTTGCAATGATTTGTTTCCACTCATGACACACCTGATCTCTCGCTAACAATTGTTCTCTCGCCAGGTGATGAGGTACTCGTCTGGAACACACACGATGCAGCAGTAATTTGTCACGTAGAATGCGGAATGCTGACGTTTTTGAAATATTCGTTAACGCCGCTATGTCTTCACACGTTGATCTTCTTGCAGGATTGCCCAAATAGTGTTAACAATATGCTCCGTAACAACACTTTCAGGTCAACCAGGCCAAGGAGCAAGTTCTGCCGACATACGTGCTTTTTTGAAATCATGGTGCCATCTAAAAATCATTGATGGATCGAGACATTTATCTTTGTAAGTTTTTTTTTCACTAAATCAACTGTTTCTGGAACCCTTTCACCCAAACGATAGCAACATTTTATCGCACACCGCATTTCACTTCTTAACTCTGAATCACTCGCCTCCATAGCTGTATGGCAAAATGCTTAAACAACTGCGCAATAAAAAAATCAGAATCGTTTGCCACGGCTAATAACTGTTGCCCTAGATACTTCCTTAATTCAGTTAGTCGTCTGCGTGGTTATTTTTCCCCTTCGCACTGTTGCCAACTCAAAAACAAGAAAGATGACACCGAATTTTCGGGTGTAATAAGCACTTCTTTTGAATCCGTTCTGACGCAAATTAAATTTATCAAAGCTATTCAAAGTCAATGGAACCGGTATGGAAAAACATTAGATCTGACGAAAGAAAGAAGATTTTCAATCGGGTTTTTTAATCCCTCAGATATTGCTGTAAACGGAATCGTGGGCGTTTACGAACTCTTAGAAACAGAGATATCGACAAAAATAAGATGTGACTTTACGTCCCCTGGTGGGAAAACCATGCATTATTTTAGGAAGAAAGTATTCTCAAAAGGTTTATCCATATAAGCGGTATCGGTCCAAGAAAAAAAAAATTAGTTGAGTTTTCAGGAGCCCAGATTTTGCAACAAATACTTCAGAAGCAGAAATGAACACTTGACCCCCTGGTGGCTAAACCATTCTTTACCAAACATTAGAAAATATGTGAAACATATTTTCTATCAGGTCTTGTATGCGATACAGGAAGAATTTTTCAAATTGGAGTTTCAGAAGCAGAAATAACGCAGAAAACGCAATTTACCTTTGTGCCCCCTAGCGGAAAGTGTATGATTTACTTGAAAATTTTGAATTTATAGGAAAAACATTTCGCATCGGAAACACTATCCAACAAAGAAGGAATTTTTCAAATCGTACTCTTAGAAGTAGAGATATTGACAAAAATAAGATATACATCTACGCCCCCTGGCGTAGAAACCATGCTTATTTTCAAGAAGAAAATTTTCCTAAAAGGTTTGTCGACATGAGGAGTAGTATCGGTCAACAAACGACTTTTTTTTCAATCGAGATTTTAGAAGCTCATATTTTGCTGCAAATACAACAGAAGCGGAAATTAAGACTTACGCCACCTGGTGGCCAAACCATTTCTTACAAAAATTAGAAATTATGTGCAAATGATTTCGCATCAGGAGCTGTATCCGGTGCAGAAAGAATTTTTCAAATCGGAGATTTAGAAGCAGAGAGATAGGGGGAAACGCAAATTACCCTTACGCCCCCTAGCGGAAAGTCTATGAATTACTTGAAAATTTTGAAATTAAATGAAAAACATGTCACACGGAAAACGCTATCCAACAAAGAAAGAATTTTTCAAATCGGACTCCTAGAAGTAGATATATTGACAAAAATAAGATGTACATCTACGCCCCCTGGCGGAGAGACGGTGGAATATTTTAAGAAGAAAATATTCCGAAAAGATTTATTGATGTGAGTGGCATCAGTCCACGAAAGAATTTTTTCAATCGATATTTTAGAAGCTCCGATTTTATGGCAAATACATCAGAAGCAAAAATTAACACTTGCGCCCCCTGGTGATCAAATTATTCTTTACCAAAAATTTGAAATTATACGCAAAAGATTTTCCATCAGGAAATGCATCCGCTGAAGAAAACGTTTTTCAAATCGGAGTTTTAGAAGAAGAGCTATAAGGAAAAATATAAATTAGTTTTATGCCCCCTAGCGGAAAATCTATGCGTAATTTGAACAAGTTAGTAAAATCATGCAATGCATTGATTAATGATACGCTTTCCAACATACCAGAAATTATTACTCAAGTTATGAGGATAATGGCTGTGGAATAAATCTCGCTCCTGTGTCCTGACCTTTGACCCCATTTCGATGATATTCAACAGAACCGATTCAGTATACCTCAAGAATAACATACTAAAGTTTTGTCGCAATAGAAGCGGTTTTACGCAAGTTATGAGAATAATGGCTGTGGAATAAATCTTGCTTTTGTGCAATGATCTTTGACCCCATTTCGCTGATATTCAACAGAACCGGTTCACTATACCTCCGGAACAACATGATAACGTTTTGTCGCAATCGAAACATTTTTAGGTAAGTTATGATGCACAAGGGCAATGGAATGGATCCCACTCCAGTGTCCTGACCTTTGACCCCATTTCGCCCATTTTCAATAGGGTTCGTCCCCAGTGGCTCTCTACCACATACTAAAATTTCATCGAAACCGAACCATTTTTACGCAAGTTATGACGCATAAGGGCAATGGAACAAATCCCGCTCTTATGCCCTGCCTGACCTTTGACCCATTCCGCCAATTTTCAATAGGGTTCGTGCCCAGTGGTTCACTACAACATACTAAAATTTCATCATGATCGAACCATATTTAGGCATGTTATGACGCATAAAGGCAATGAAACGGATCCAGCTTTTATGCCCTGACCTTTGACCCCATTTCGCCCATTTTCAATAGGGTTCGTCCCCAGGTGGTTCCTTACCACATACCAAAATTTCTTCGAAATCGACCCATTTTTACGCAAGTTATGACGCATAAAGGCAATGGGATGGATCCCGCTCCTATGTCCTGACCTTTGACCCCATTTCATTTATTTTCAATAAGGATTGTCCCCAGGTGGTTCCCTACCACATACTAAAATTCCATCGAAATTGAAACATTTTTACGCAAGTTATGACGCATAAGAGCAATGGAATGGATCCCGCTCCTATGTCCTGACCGTTGACCCTGTTTCGCCCATTTTCAATAGGGTTCGTCCCCAGGTGGTCCCCTATCACATACTAAAATTTCGTCGAAATCGAACCATTTTCACGTGAGTTATCCTGCGGACGGACAAAGCTGGATCATATACGCTTTTTCAACCTACGGTTGGAAAGCGTAAAAAAGTAACTATATCTAAAATACTCTTCGACATAAATGGAATCGAAAGGGAATTTTTTTTTTCAATCGGATGTTTAGAAGCAAATATGTGGAATAAAACGTATTTTTGAATTCGACATTATCTGCATTTACGCCCTCTACCGGCGAAATTGTACATCGTAAAAAAAAAACGAAATGAAGGATCATCATTTGCATATTTCAAGCTTCCCAATGCAAAAAGATTTTTTCAAATCCGACTAATATTTGCAGAGATATCGTATGTACAGACGGACGGACAAACCGATAACAGAAGCACGATCTTTTTTTAAAAAAAACGTGCTAAAAATTACTCTCAGGTTTTATGGAACGGCCTGTGTGTATTAAGATGAAGACAGCTGGATAGAGAAAAATATATCCATTATCGTTTTCCTGTGGCTTAAATATTATCACGGGAAACAGACTCATACTTTAGTTTTAAAGGATTAATTGTGTTCTTAACACAACCATACTCAGTGACGCAGGCATGCAACAATGCTTTTTAATATCGTTGATTCCCTGTGATATAGAAATCTGGGATATTTTGTGCATTGCATTATGGGCCTTGGAATGGAGTTCCTCACCAGAGAATAACTTGGAAACACGTATGCTTATTGGCTAAAACTTCATAAACTCAGGAAGGGAAACCTATCGCATAACCTGATGGCTGAATGTTAGATTGCTTTCCGTCGCGTGCTTATATCGACTGGAGGATAAATGCAATATCTTGCTCGAGAATGAAGAATAATGGTGGCATGGAACAATAGCAGTGACAGGTAATCAGCTCCACCATTCACAAATCATGTGCAAGGAAACTCAAGCGAGAGAACAGTAAATGAGGAAATTTAATATTTAATTTCATATAACACCTATGACGCTGTTCACGTTATAACGGAATTTAAAACTCTGCGGTTCGATTTGATGTTAAAAACTGTATGCAATGATTAATACGATTATTGTTCAAATGTAATCAGCAAAAGTAAAGAAACGAAATTTTTATTCATACCGTGAACAGCAAATGCATTCACCCAGCTTCCATCTTCCGGCAATGCATCGCGAAACCAATAAATGCTTTTCGTCCGAGAAAATGCATTGGCTGGCGTGTGCATTCACTCTTGCACCGCTTGTTGCACTTGAAAATTTGGAAGGGAAATGTATCTTCTCGATTGTGACGAAATATATGAAAATCGCTAGGTGCTTACTCCGGGAAGTATGGAGGACGGGGTAATGCTTGAAAGCTTGGATCTTGAATGGGAGATAGGTAACTAACTTTTTATAACTAGGAAGTTGATTTCCCTGCAACGTACGAGACAGGTAATAATTATCTGCAATGTAGTTCCAATTTCTTCTGAGTTGGTTGTGCTGTCTTTTTGTTGTGTAACATGGCCGCTCCGCTTTCCGTATATGCACCAAAAAAGAACAGCGAGCCGTTTTGTTTCTGTTAGATTTTATGTTCTGGCCGTTTACCAGTATTAACATTGTCGCTTAAATTACTTTTGGCGTGAGGTTCTTATAGTTTGCGCAGTAGTACAAGGAAATACTGCTGGACTTGTGCAAAGTGAAATGCAATAATGCTTGTGAATTTATGGACCAACAAACCGCAAGATCAAATTCCAACTATAGCTTCTTTAACAGTGGTTTTCTTAAACCATTAAAAATTAAATAAACTAATTATTTTTTTTTTCAAATTTGAATTTCCAACAAGAAAGATGACACCGAATTTTCGGGTGTAATCAGCACGTCTTTTGAACCCGTTCTGACGCGAATAAATTAATAAAAGCTATTCAAAGTCAATGGAACGGTAATGGAAAAGAGTAGCATCTGACAGAAGGAGGAAGTTTTTCAATCGGGATTTTAATTCTGCAGATATTGCTGTAAACGGAATCGTGAACTTACCCCCTCTGGTGGTAGACGTGTGCGTTAAGAAGAATCTGAAAAAAAAAAAAAAACAAAAAAAGAATGTTTCAAATCGGACTCTTAGAAGCAGAGATATCGATAAAAATACGATATGCGTCTACGACCCCTGGTGGGAAAACAATGCATTATTTTAAGAAGAAAGTACTCCTAAAAGGTTTTTGATGTGAGCGGTATCGGTCCACGAAATAGTTTTTTCAATCGAGTGTTCAGGAGCTCAGATTTTGTTGCAAATATATCAGAAACAGAAATTAACGTTCACGACCCCTGGTAGCCAAACAATTCTTTACCAAATATTAGAAATCATATGCAAAACATTTCTCATCAGGAGATCTATGCGATTAAGGAAGAATTTTTCAAATTGGAGCTTTAGAAGCAGAGATATCGGGGAAAACACAATTCACCTTTACGCTCCCTAGCGGAAAGTCTATGAATTACTTGAAAATTTTGAAATTGTATGAAGTGCATTTTGCAACCGAAACGGTATCCAACAGAGAAGGAATTTTTCACATCGGATCATTACACGCAGAGATATTGACAAAAGTAAATCTTCAACCCTGGCGGAGAAAGCATGTACTGTTTTAAGAAGAAAATACTCCAAAAAAGTTTATCGACGTGAGTGGTACCGATCGCCGAACGAATTTTTTCAATCGAGATTTCAGAAACTCAGATTTTGGTGCAAATATATCGGAAGCAGAAATTAAATCTTACGCCGCCTGGTTGGCCAAACCATTTTTAACCAAAAATTATATGCAAAACATTTCCCATCTGGAGCTGTATCCGCTGAAGAAAATTTTTTTAAATCGGATTTTTAGCAGTAGAGATACCGGAAAAAAATTTACTTTTAGGCCCCCTAGCGGAAAATCTATTCGTAACTTGAAAAAGTGACTATACCTCAAATGGTCTTCGACATAAATAGAATCGAAAGGTAAAATAGGTTTTCAATCGGATGTTTAGAAGCAAATATATGGAATAAAATGTATTTTGATTTCCATATCATCTGCACTTACGCCCTCTAGCGACGAAATTGTGTACATTAAAAAAAAAAGCGAAATGAAGGATCGTCATTCGCACATTTCAAGCTTCCAAACGCAAAAAGAATTTTTCAAATTGGACTAATAGTTGAAAAAAGATGGTGTCATGAGCACGATACTGCCTATCGTAGGGGAGGTGTGGCGCTCGATAGCGAGTTTGGAATTGTGCCGTTGACCCGGGAACCTCCACACCCGGACACGATGATCATCCGACCCCAAAACGAAGCAGCACTCATCTCCAAACACCACACGTCGCCAGTCTGTGGCGTTCCACGTCGCTCTGGCCTGGCACCATTGCGAACGGAGCCGGAGATAATCCGGTGTTAATGGCAGCACACGTAAGGGGCGCTGGGATCGCAGATTCGCTTCCGCGAGGCGTGGGGAAATGGTTCGTGGGCACACAGGAGCCGCTACATCTGCCTGTAGAGTGGACCGGGTCCCCGTGTGAACCGTTCGTGCCTGGCGCACGATCCGTTTATCCTCTCCGCCGGTGATCCTCCTGGTCCGTCCGGAGCCGCTCCGCCGTGCGGTAGTACCGTTACGTGTCCACTGCTCCCATGACAGTCGGACGGTATGGTCAGAACGATCCACGTGGCGGCTACACGGTGCGTCGACCACCCTGCGGTTTTCAGCCAGACGATCAGGCCTCTCTCAATTTGCGTAAATCGACGTCTCTTCCGTCTATCCGGCATTCTTGTTACTCTGTACTCTTGCTTGCGTCAGCCGGTGCTTTTCGCTTTCATGGGGCATCGACTACACGCCGGGTTTTGAGGCTGACTGTTCGTGCTTGCAGCGCCCCCACAGGGTGTGCGGGCATGCGCAAGCACACCAAACGCGGGTCATTTGCATACCAGCACGCACTCTAGCTATTTGCAAAGTTTCGCGGTTGTAGCATGTTTTCTTCTAGGTGCACAAATTTCATTGTCCGCGAGTGTAGATGGATTGGAAATAACGGAGCTGTTCAACGGCCTGCTCGATCTTCAGATCTCACACCGTGTGACTTTTTTCTTTGGGTACATCTCAAAAACAGCATTTATCCTGCGAATTCCATTGCAGAACTCCGAGAGGAAATACGCCGGAATGTCACTGAAATATCGCGGGATACACTTTGTGCTTTACAAGGTGCATGGTATCACAAGATTGAGCAGCTGGGCATTGTTACCAGTGGTGGTCACTTCGAACACATGTAATCGGTCGGTATCGTGTAACAATATCTGATATTGTGATACCTGACCAATTTGTATTGTTAGTCGCTTCAGATGTAAGAATGTCTGCAGGTATTGATTTGACTTGGAAAACGTACCATTTTATAATAGACTTCAAAGATGTCAGACTGGACGTATCTTTTGCAGTATTTTATATTCTCCGATTACACGTTAACTTCAACAGCATGGCATAACACATTTGATAAAATAAAGATATGACAAATGTTAAAAGCAGAAAGTGATCCCATTTCTGACAATTTTCCGGTGATATGGCGTGACCCGACTTTACTATGCAACATTTTGTGAGCCTACCAGCCCGGATCCTCACAAGGTAGCAAACCCCTTGGTTCCTATCCTGTACAGTGTCCACTTTGACGTAAAAAATAGTGGCTATTGTATGTTTTTTGAACAACAAAGCGCAATAAATTAAATTTGCGAAATATGTCATCGTAACAATTATGTATAACACTACCCTCCCCCCCCCCCTTTTCCATCTGCAATTATTGAATGATTCCCCGCCCCCGATGGGGTCACCGGACCCCTCGATTCGTGGCCGAAAATGTGATTCCTTGCTATAAAACACAATAAGTACAGTACATTGTACCGTACTTATTGTAACACAATTTTCCTACCACTCATAGTGCACTTTAGCGTGGCTACTGTGAGCTAAAACTTTGTACCTAATAAAAATAAAACCAAAATTTAATAACAAACTTACTGCATTTTCGGAGATCTTTCCAACGATAAGTCACATGACCTCTTTCCATTTGAATATTTCGAGTAACACCCAGCCCAGGTCCCTACGGGGTCACCAGACACCCGGTACTATGATCCAAAATTATCCCCCTTGCCATAAGGAAAAATGCCTATCTTGGTTTTTCTAGAAAAGCAACCAATACAAATTTAAAGGGAATTTTTCGGGACTTTTGTGCCATACTGTATATGCACTATAATTGACAAAAGTCACCGGACATGATGTAAAGTTTCTTTACATCATGCTACGTCGTTTAGCATGATGTAAAGAAAAGCAAATGAACGGATCCGCTGCGTTGTGAAGATGCGCGGTACAGCTGCAAATGGTATAAAAACAAGCTTGCAGCTGACCGCGATCATATCGCACTCTGAGGTTGAGTGAAAATGTCGCGGCAGGAGAGAAGTGACTTTGAGAAAGAAAAGATTGTTGGGTGTTATATTAGTGGGTTGTCCATAAGAGAAACCGGGAGGCGTTTAAACATACCCAAGTCCACTGTTTTGGATATACGGAATAAGTGGAAGACACATTGCGTGCCTAAAGCAGCAAAACGTATTGGCAGACCAAAGAAAATCAGTAATAGAGGACGTCGAAGCCTCAGGGGAATCGTTACAACTAATCAACGGAGTACTGCACAAGACCTCATTGTACAGGTGAGTAACAAGGCTGGAACCTCGGTATGTACACGTACCATTCGCAGAGTACTTAATTTCATGTGTTACCGTGGTCGTGCGGCTGCTTTATAAGCCTTTCAACTCCACTCGGAATGTTACACGTCGTTTAGCATGATGTAAAGAACATTCATCTTGGACCGTAGATCAATGGGAACGGGTCCTATTTACTTATGAATCCAGATAAACGATCCATCAGTCTGATAACCGTGTGTGGGTATGGCGGCAGCAGGGGAACGTTATTTACCACAGTGTACTGTTCCTACAGTCAAGATTGGAGCTGGCAGTGTACTCGTGTGGCGGTGTTTTTCGTTTTATGGTCCCGGCCCATTGGTTATTGTGGACAAACCTGTTAACCAGCAAGCCTACCTCGATATTCTGGACAATTATGCTCTACAAATTCTGTGGCAATACTATGGAACCGATCCTTGTTGTTACCAGCAGGATAATGCACCAAGCCATAAAGCAAGGACTGTTACGGCGTGGTTTGACGATAATTTCGTATAGTGTGTGGACGGGCCAGCACAGATCCCTGATCTTAATCGCATAGAGCACCTATGAGATGAATTAGAGCGCCGCATAAGAAGTTTGGAACCAAGGCCTACTACTAAGCAACAGTTAGCGGCAGCATTGTGTACTGAATGGAAGCGCATACCTATCGCTGTGTTCCAAAACCCTGTCGAAAGCATGTCTCGAAGGGTCAGTGCATGTGTTAAGGCCAAAGGTGAACCGACACCGTACTAATGTAAGTCAATAAATGCTATGTTGTGTATCTCTTCTAGGTGTCCGGTGGCTTTTTTCAATATAGTGTATATGCTTTAGTTAAATTATTATGAATTTAAAATATCTGTACAGTGCGAAATCCGAAATCCTAATGTTGAGCATATTGTATTAAATAACTTACTCACGTGTAGCACAGAGAGTTTGCATTTAATTTATTACGTTTCTTAGAAAGCAATCGGCTGAAAACGACGGAACAATATAACTGAAATTTTATATCACGCAGATAAAGACCTAAAATTTCTACAATACGTTTCATGGATGAAAGCTAAAGACGGATGCCCCCAGTGTGGTAATCCTTTTTAAACGGAAAGATTAAGAAATGAAAACCATCTCCGGAATGAAAACTTTCGTCTGTTGTGTGTTCCGTTAAAAGAGACATCGCGGAAGGAGAGAAAAATATTTGCGTTTTACACTCGTCAAACAATGAAGAAATGTACTTTAAAAAGTCAGACGAAAAGAAGAGGATACAGAGCATCAAGTGTCAGCAGAAGATAAAGGTCTTTCGTGAAGATTTTGTAAGATGGAATTTTTCAAAGTCCCACTTCAATCCTTCCCTTGGGCTGGAAGAACACTCTCGTGAGATAGATCGATAGAAATTATGACATTCCTTGACCATAAAGGTAGGACACACAAAAATACTGCATTCGCCCGCGTAGAACGCAGATCTTCATCTTATACGTATCTGCTTGTTCACAGCCCGAGGGAGCAGATCGAGGAGATATTCGGAGAATTTTCATTCTTCCTGTTTGTCTACAAACGAACAAGTGATGTATTTATGCATCACTCTTCAGATTTTTATCACAACAAACAAAGGAAAGTAGAGATTGCGTATATTTTTTTTATTTAAATCTAAAAAGATATTACATGCTACACTGTATAACGTTTTCCAAAATTCACGTGCCACTTTCTGTTATTTCTTTCGTGAATTAACGAAGCATATTTCCAATACAACTTTTTCCGTGAAACACCGGAAAGAAACCTGAATTTCATGGATTTTTCGTATCACGGGAAAATTCTGAATTTTCAGAAACCTTTCCGCAATTGCTTTCGTACATTAACGGAAAAACCCAGTTATCACGTTTTCCGTATCCGTATGACGAGATATGTAATAGGGGCGATTGGTGAGAATACTTGAGGTTTGATTAACTTTTAAATTTCAATCGTCTGTCGAATTTTGAAGTTCCGATGCGAGATCGGATATTGTGGATAGCATATCGCATGAATTTTGTTTATTGGGACACAGGACATTTCTTCTCCTCTCCCTATTTCGTGCACCAGCTATTTAATATATACACTCATCGTCAAAAAACAGTTGCACCCAGAAGGAAGCAACCGACAGGAATGAAACTTGGTGGGTAAGTTTGGTATCGTCATACATGCAAATGATTCAAGTATCACGCTCGGCCGCGCATGTGAAGCAAGCAAGGAGGGGTCATAGCGCTGTGCCTGACTGGCTATATAATGTCGCCCCGTTGCGCGTGCCTACCATTCTGACTCGTGTATTGGTTGCATCCTTTGCAAGAAAAATATGCCTCGGAGAAAAGTCTAGAAACAATTCTAGCAGTTTGAGGAGTTCGAGAGGGGCCGCATCGTTGGGCCACGGGAAGCTGGATGGTCTTATTGCCGTATTGCGTGCCATACCGGTCGTGCGGATATCACCATAGCATATTGTTCGCGGCAGTGGATAGAACAAGGTACGCAGCTGCGACAGGAAGTCTGGGAGACTTAGATGAACCGCGGAAAGAGAGGACCGACGCGACGGGTTGTCCGACATGCGCGGAGTGACCCAACAGCCACGATTGCGGATATTCATCGAACAGTGGTGCCATATATGCATCGTTCGATTAGTGCCAGCACCATTGGCAGACGGCTGCACAACGTAGGACTACACGCATGCAGACCGTTACGACGACTGCCCTTAACACCATTGCATCGTCGTCAAAGACCGCAATGGTGTCGTGCGAGACTGTCAAGGAGCCACTCACAATGGCAGTGGGTGATCTTCAGTGAAGAGTGCCGTTTTTGTCTTGGAGAAGACGACCAACGAATCTGTGTGTGGAGGCACCGTGGTTAGCTCCAATATGAACGGTTTGTTTTCAAGCGTCAGACGTCCAGAAGGCCTGGCGTTATGGTGTGGGGTGCAATTGCCTACGATCCCCTTTGGTGTTCATTACAGGCACTTTGACAACCCAACGTTACCTTAATGAGGTCCTGTAACCAGTGGCCCTACCTTTCCTGAACGCTCCCTCCGGTGCGATTTTACAACAGGACAACGCTTGTCCGCATACTGCTGCTGTCTCGAAAACTTGCCTTCAAGGCACTGACACTCTGTCATGGCCAGCCGCATCGCCAGACCTGTCGCCGATTGAAAGTGTGTGGGATGCTATTGGACGTGCTATCGACACTACACTCTACCGCACAATCTGCAGGAATTGCGTGAAAAGATTCCAGCTGCATGGGATGGCTTATCGCAGGGCACCATTAGGAATTAACCTGTACAACTCCATGCCGAGACGTCTGGCATGATGTGTGAGCAAACATGGAGGCCCGACGCCATACTGAGAGACACTACTTATTGGCTTGTAGCTCAAACAATATTGCCCATATCAGTCTCAATGTTTATTCATTAATTGTTCCTGGTAACCTTTACCTTCCTCCCGAATAGTATTACAATCCGACACGTTCTTCTGGGTGCAACATTTTTTTTGACGATGAGTGTATATGTGGGAAAGGCACAATTCTAAAACATAGTAATTACGTGTACTACTTACCTAACAGATGTTACGAACAGACTATTAGAATTTTCTGAAGACACTTTTCCTAGGAATTAGTTCTTGACACAAATGTCCTAGTTACGTCATCGAGTTCCATTTCATCGATTATGTCTTGAAAGGTGTACAACAAGTATTCATATTTGCGGCATGACGCAAGAAACCCAAAATAAATAGGGAAAGTGGTTTTCGTTTCTGTTTTCTGGTTTGAGTGACAGCGCAAAATCTCCATCAGATGGATGAAGTCACCGTAATATGTCCTACCCCCTCAAGAAATGCTCGTGCTTCGGTAATTTCTCATCCCCCACCCCCCAAGAACGAAAGATAAAATGAAATCCACCACACGAGACACATTTGCTTTTCTGAGTTGTGTGCTAGGGCAATGGCATCGCCATGTGCGCTTCCTTATGGTAATGATATTGTTTTCATGATTTTTCGTCACTATTCATTGAGCGTGATCAAATGAAACCTGTTCGAGTGGCTTTATTAAGATGAACGAAAAGGCACATCCGTAGGTGTGGCAGAATTAAACAGCGATATACACAGTGCGTCAAAGAATTTTTAAGACTGGGTCTGTAAAATGAAATAGAAACAAGAAATTATAATTTGTTGTGATTTGTTATTCAAAATAAGTCCCTCCGGCTTCAATACACTTGTTACAGCGATTTAATAATGATTCGAATGCCTGTTCCAGTTGACTTTGCGGAATTGCCTCCAAAGCACGCGTCGAAGCTGTTTGTATGGTCGAAATATCATCAAAATAACACCCTTTTAACGTCATTTTAAGTTTTGGGAACAACGAAAAGTCGCAGGGTGCTAAATCAGGCGAATACGGTGGATGATTCAACACACAGACGTTATTTTTCGGCAAAAATCTACGAACAAGAAGTGAGGTGTGACTGGGTGCATTATCGTGCAACAAACACCAACTGTTTTCATCTCGATATTCTGGACGGATGTGACAAATTCTGCCCATCAAACGCCTCAAAACATTTAAATAAAACTCGCCAATAATCGTTTGTCCACTTGGAACAAATTCTTTGTGGATAATACCCTTACTATCGAAGAATGTAATGAGCATTGTTTTGATTTTCGATGGAACTTTTCTTGTTTTTTTTGGCTTGTAGCGAGTTTTTTACTTCCATTCCGCACTTTGTCGCTTTGTTTTAGGATCATATTGAAAACACCATGTTTCATCACCTGTAACAATCGATTTTAGTAATTTGGATTATTTTTAGCGGCTGAAATGATGTCTCTGCAATGTGAACTTCTCCTTGATTTTTGTTCATTGGTTAACGTGTGTGGAACAAATTTAGCACAGACTTTTGTTTTGCCCAAATCTTCATGCAGGATGGTTCGAATCGTTTCTTTGTTGATGTTTAAAGACTCTTTCATCATTCTTAGCGACGCACATCGACTGTTTGCCACGAAATCACGCACTTTTTCAATAATCTCAGGTGTCCTAAATGAACTTGGTCTTCCGGTATGCTTATCATTTTCTAGCGTCTCTCTTCCACCCAAAAAATGTTTGTGCCACAGGAAAACATTTTATCTACTTAAACAAAACTCACCGTAAACTTGTTTCATCATTTGGTACGTTTCCGAGGCCCTTTTACCAAGTTTTGCGTTAAATTTAATAACAGTCCTTTGTTCCATCTTAATAATTCAACATGAAAAATTTTGTACCTCTCCAATGAACGGCCGTTTCGTTTGAGTTACTTTAACAACTGCGCAGTACTTTTGGCAGAAAGCAAGCAGATGGTCACGGTTTACGACGCTTTCGCGATTACACTGGTGGCACCACCGTAGGCTGAAATCCAGCGCCAGTCTTAAAAATTCTTTGACGCACTGTGTATAAGGAAGCAAGAATGCAACAGTGTTCGTTAGAAGAAGTCGCCGTACGCATTCAGACACGGAACCCAGTGCTTGGGGGCACGGTGGATACCGTCCGCGATGAAGGACTTCGGTTGCTCCTTTAACCATTTGGTCACCGGGGCCATAACGTCTGTATCGGTGTGGAATCGTTGTCACATTAGAGCTTTTTTTAGGGTCTGAACAAATGAAAGTCACTTGGTAACAGATTGGGGCTACAGGTTGGGTGGTGCAGAATCTCCATACCTTTCCGTGCTAACGCGTTCTGCACAATGTTTGCAGCATGCGGACGAGCATTGTGGTGCAACAGAATGACACCACGCGGAAGTATGCCGGTTCGATTATACTTGATGGCTTTATGCAGCTTTTCAAATGTGTCCTAGCGGTTGGCATTAATGTTCACGTTAACCTCTTTAAAGTCCACCAACAAAAGCCTTTTATAACGTAAACTTCTTTTTGTACTGCTACGTTATTTTAAAACATCACCATACGATGAAAGAGTTCCTAAATTAAATCTTAACGGCCAGACGAAACATTTAAAAACAGAAATCAAACATAAGGAAATGATGCTTTATTCAAGATGTATTCTCCAACACATCGTAACATAATACACTGCCGGACAACTGCTAAGGACGGATGACAAAAGCAACCATTAAATGGAAGGCAGGAAAATGTGGAAATAAGCATAAGTGCGGGATACAGTAAGACGTGTTGTGCGTATGCAAATTTTGGATTGCCAGACTTGTTCGTGACGTCTTAGCGCTGATAAGAGATATAAAGGATTTGACGCGTATTGATCGTTGTAGTTCAAACGCAAAGTTGAAAGGGAAAGAATCAATTGACGAACTTGCAATTTTCAGTATGTCTTCCCGACATCACCGAGATGATTTTACGCGTGGCCGTATTATTGGCAAGATTGAAGAAGGGCGAAAAATAACAGATGTTGCCAGGGAGTTCGACGTCAGCCACAGTGTTGTTTTAAGGCTTTGAAAATCATTTCAAACAAATGGAGAGTGTAGCAAACGTCACGGGGGAGGTCATGTTCGCAGTACGACCCCTGCAGAAGATCGGCACATAGTGCTATCAACAAAAAGACACCGGCGCAGCACAGCTAGTGAGGTAGCAAATCAGTTTATGGCTGCTACTGGCAAGCGGATCTCCCGAAAAACTGTCGCCAGACGTTTGCATGAAGGAGGACTATACGCCCGCCGTCCTGTTGTGTGCATCCCATTGTCCAGAGGTCACCGTACCGCTCGTTTGCAAGGGTGCCATCAACATTGCAATTGGACTGATAACGACTGGTCTGCTGTCCTCTTCTCAGATGAGAGTAGATACAGTCTATCGTTTGATTGTCCACGACAACTGATCTGGCGTGATAGTGGTACTGCATATTGTCCAGCAAACATAGAGGAAAGGGACCGATATCCGACATATAGTGTCATGGTATGGGCTGGCATCATGATCAATGGCCGTACGTCCCTCTATGTGCTTCCAACTGGGACTATGACTGGCCAACGATACATTAATGATATTCTGCTACCTCATGTTCGCATGTTCCGTGGTGCTGTTGGTGATAGAATTATTTTCATGGACGACAACGCAACATGTCATCGAACAGTCGCTGTCCAGGCGTGTCTTGAGAGCGAGGATATTCAACGCCTCGTATGGCCAGCACGTTTTCCAGATCTGAATCCCATTGAAAATGTGTGGGATGCTTTGGGGAGGAGTCTTGCTGGTCGCCAATGCCCTCCAATAAACAAGGACACCCTCATCCGTGCACTGATAGAGGAATGGGATAAATTACCCCAACAGCTGCTTGATAATGTTGTGCAAAGCATGACACGACGTGTGGAATCTTGCATCGCCCTCCATGGTGGCCATATCCCGTATTGACATCTTACGCCGGAACGCCTGCGGACGGTAATTGCATTTTTCACGTTTACGTATTCTGCACAAAATGGCCTGTTTGTCCCTTGAACACGTTCCAAAGCCTTCTGGATTTCAGAGCACAATAAATTGTCTTTCTTGTAATGTCCTGGCATTCTGATATTATTTTATTTTACTTGGCATCCAACCACTTTTACTTTTTTATGCGCTATATAGCCGTTTATGATCCGTCCTTAGCAATTGTCCAGCAGTGTATATCGGTATCAACACTCCACATTAACACACACCACACATACCAACAACGCTACGTTCCACAACTCTCTACATTAATCGCTCCACAAGCAACTGTTTTCTCGTAGTTTATATCTCTGGTTCTTATCTAATAACAGGCATACGTCACGTTCATTCAACCTCAATTATGTTGCCAACATTATTCGTTTGAGAGAAAAGATATCACGTTAAGTGTGAAGTATAACTGAGAACAAACTCAAGATTTACATAGGGAAAGAGACTAAAAAGGGAAGTTAATTTAGAATATAGGTCACACCATCATGTTAAAAAAATGCGGTCAGCACAACCTTTTTTTTTTTTTTTTTTTTTGGGATTGGAGGTTTAACGACCACCGTGAGCAACTCAATGGGCTATAAGCAGTCGCCCGTCCCTAATTTAGGGCCACTGGTTCCAGGGAAGGGAGAGAGCCAGTGCCGTAAGACAAACACAACATCCATGCCTCACCGGGATTCGAACCCGGACCCTTTCCGTGCGAATGATCAGAAGCCATCGCTTAGACCACTGCGCCACCGGGGCGGCCAGCACAACCTTACCGGCGGAAGCTTGCGATTTGAATTTTTTGTGTTTATGTGATCCGGGATGTTTCCATTGCATGCTTGCTTGCTGATTTGCTGGACGGCTCATAGTGGTGGCACCATGAGTCGTCGCCTGCCACTATGCGCGACAGAAATTCATCACCCTCCGCTTCGCAACGCAGCAAGTGGTTCAAACTCCAACCCATGCGTTCTTCCTTATGATGGTCGGTCAGTATGCGTGGAATCCATTATGAACATACCTTCCGATACTGCAGTGTCTCCGTAACCACCGTTTGAACTGTCCCAAATGATATAGCAAATTCCTCCGCTAGCGAACGTAAACTCCGACGACGGTCCACCCGTATTGTAGCATCAATCATGGCGATGGCTTCGTCTGTCACAACAACACGCTCCTGGCCCGGCCGTGGAAGATCTTTCGCTTCCTTACGTCCTTCCAGAAGCATACGCGCCCAGTCTGTCACTGTTGTCTTCGACACACATTCGTCACCATACACCACCTATATTCTGCGATGAATGTCTACTGGTCGACATCCTTACGCTGTTAGGAACCGAATCTCCGCTCGCTGATCCACCTGGGACGGATTCGGAATCACGCCGGCCATGTTGTCAACAATGTGCAGCACAAGCCACACATGCGAGGATAATGAACGCGTGCTTGCTTGCTTGGTCTGGGCTCACGCGAGCTGTGACGTCATCGTGCTCTCCGTGTGCCTGTCCACGTGACGGGGCACGAACGGGTTTCATTGGATCACGCCTCATAGTTTTAATGTAACAGAGTGACACAAAAGAATGTCTCCAAGCTCTGTGAAGGAGAAAGAAAGGGAGCGGTAAGATGTCATTGTCTTGCCGTCGAAAAGTGCAGGAAACAGATAATTGATTTATGGGCATATGAGGGGCATGGGCATAGATAAGGACATACTGGTAGATGTGATCCTGTGAACCGTGGTAGGGAAAGGATCTTTAATTTAAGCCTCACAGATGAATATGACAACGACGAAAAAAAAAGCTTAGTGTGATACCATCAGGACGATTCCGAAAGCTAGTTGACGTGTCATTCGGAGCGTGCATTAGAAACAAACACGTACAAACATGGCGCTTACTAAAATCCTGTGGCTTAAAGAACCAGTGTGGGCAATGTCCACACAGGCTTTTATATGTGGGGGCACTATCCCCACGGGTTAAGGCCCCAGTGGGTCTTCTTATTGAGCTCTTTTGGTTAAAGTACAAGTTTTCATACGTCTCTCCATCCAGTGGTCGAACACTCTTGCTGAACTTCATGGTTTACGTAGAAAATGATATGTTTTTTGGTAATTTAGTTTACTAATGAAGTCTAAGAATGCAACGTTTCTGAAATTCCAACTCTCTCTCTCTCTCTCTCTCTCTTTGTCGGCGGCAGTACTTGAAACCAAATCTTTCTGCTCCGGAGCCGAATGCTTTCCCAAGTAAGCTACGCCACCATGGGCTTATCGCTGCTACTTGCAGTATTGAGACATAAGTCACTTCTGAGGTACGTACATCACATGCACCGATGAGACATTACATTAACACCACTCACCTAATAAGCTGTCAGACCCCATCCCTCCCCCCCCCCTTAGCCCGCAAAAAAGCGGCAACTCGGCAAGGCATCGATTCGATGAGGTAGCGATAGGTATCCTAGGGTATCTAGTACCATAATGTCAACAGTAGGTCCTTCGATTCTGGTATATTTCGGGGTGGTGGTGATTTAGCGCGAACCCGCTTTTCCAAGTCGAACCACATAGTATGTTGTATTGGGTTCATGTCAGATGAATTTGGAGGTCAGGGTATTAACAGAAAGTCATCAGCACGTTCCTCGAAACACTCCTTGACGATTCTGGCAGTGTGCCATGACACATTATGCTGTTGGTAATGGCCATCACCAGCAGAAAACACAGTTGCCATGAATGGGTGAACTTGGTCCGCGACGATGTTTAGATACCTGACAGCTGTCAGGGATTGTGCTATTGGGATAATGGGGCCTAAAGTGTCCTAAGAAAACATCGCCCACAATATAACGCCGCCACCTCCGGCCTGTTTTGGCCCAACAGTGCATCCAAGTGCCATAGCCTCCGTTGGTAATCGGCGTATCCGCGCCCGGCCGTCTACGCGATGCACCAGGAATCTTGATTCGTCAGACCAGGCCACTTCCTTCCAATCATCCACGGTCCAATCTTGATGATCTTGGGCCAATTTCATGCGTTGTTGGCGATGACGTACCGTGAGCTTCGGGACCCGGCTGGGTCTTCGGCTACGCAAGCTTATGCGCAGAACGCTGCGATGAACTGTGTTCTGTGACACATTGTCCTGATAGCTGCGGTCGCTGCGAACCATTCGCGACAGTCTCCGCTCCCCTCTGGCATCAATGGGCTGCGGACGACACACGACTGGACGACGGTTCATCATTTTGCCATCTGTGGACGACGGTTCATCATTTTGCCATTTGCACCACTTTTGATGCGTACTTACTACAGCGGCACGTGAACAAGCCACGCCGTTTTCGAGATCGTAGTTCCGAGGCGCCATGCGATCACAATTTGTCCTTTATCAAACTCCGATAAATCGGCAACTTTTGCCATTCTGTCTTCAAAAATTCTGCTAACCGGAAGCTGGCCCTCGGGTTGTATACATACTGCTCCGTGAACTTCACCTGCGGAACCGTTCGGTCTCCAGGCGCGTTCATTTCTCTAAGCTGGGGGTGGTCATAACGAAATGGCTCATCGATGTGTATCCCTTTCCGCCCCTTGAGAACGAGCTCAGACGGAATCATAGGTTTCAGGGTAAGCCGGCAAACCATTATTGAAGGAGATCCCTGTAGATGAAGGAGATCGCTGTTGATGAAGGAATTCTGATTAATTCAAGACGCTGTGTGAAAGAAAAATCACACATTTTTTTCCAAGCGGAGGATGAATTGTCATAATTCTAGAAGATGTGCGAAACGAACATCACACATTTTTCGAAGAACCCAACGTCCAGGAAATTCATTTTCACGTACGGGCGCCAATGTGAAACCCAAATTTGCCAGTGGCGATATTGAAAACCACATCATTTTGCTCCGGAGCCGAACGATTTCCCAATTAAACTACGCCGACAAGGGCTTATCACTGCTGCTTGCCGTCTTGACAAGTGCGACACCTCTGTAAAGTGTCACACGTTCAGAGAGAAAAAAAGACAACTTTCTGATCACTTTGCTTTTTTCTGTTTTCTCGGTAACTACATTTCCTTTGCAAAGTACAAGTTAATCTGAAAGAAATGGAAGCTTAATTTGCGAAACCTGTGAGCAAAAAATAAATGCCGCTATGAAGAAAGTTCGACTAGGAATATTGACCTGCAAAATATCATCACGGTTTACAAAGGCGAGGGAGGCAAAACCAATTTAAAAACCATATAGGCGTCACAGGAAATATCTCTGTGCCTTCGAAGAGCGTTTCTTTTCTTTCTTATGGATCATGATTGATTTTTGAGCGCTGCGAGTCACTCATAAATCCACGTCTTCTCAAACGCTGCCTGGGATCATAGCGGAACATCTGGACTTGATAGAGCTCTATTCACACTTATTTTTCCTTGCACAGCTGGTACTAGAACAAATCTCAGCGCTCATTGGCAGATGTAATATAAAAAGGAAGAACGGGGATTCCAATGCAAGACGAGGAATGAAACACAGATAAACAGCATCTGCCCTCACATAGGAATACACAATAACAACCGAAAGTTTCCATTTCTCTTTCTGTCGGTAAGCTATTGAATAAATATTCGGCAAATTCTCCTAGAAGCTTAGGAAATGCTTTGCCAATCTTATAATTTACTAATACATATATATATATATACACTGAAGAGCAATTGAATTAGAGACAGCTGGCGTTATGCAAATGTGGCGCTGTGGGCGGCCCTGTAAATCAAAACGACATGACGTATGCAGCGATCCGACAATATAAGGTGTGATGCGACGGGAATCAGTAAGAGTCGGACGCAGTATGGGTAAGATGAAGGATCTAAGCGTATTTGATCGTGGGCAAACTGTCGGGGCCCGACGAACGGGTTACTCCATCTCGGAAGTCATGCAGGCACTGGGATTTTCACGAGCCACTGTGTCACGGGTGCACCGTGAGTACATCGAATCCGGTAATATCATCCTAGCAAGGTTCAACTGCCGTGGACAACAGCGTGTGGATGAGCGGGGTCATCGTCGGCTAGCTCGTATTGTAACAGAGGATAGACGGGCCACGGTGCAAGAAATCACTCGGAAATTTAACGTTGGTGCACAAAAACGTGTAAGCAGCCACACCATCCAGAACCATCTCCTCGCTATGGGGTACAGAAGCCGTCGTCCCACGAGGGTACCGCTGCTGACCGCACATCACTGGATGCAAAGATTAGCATGGGCGCAGGAAAATCGCCACTGGACCCTAGACATGTGGAAAAATGTTGCCTGGACTGATGAGTCGAGATTCACTTTGGTACATGCGGATGGCAGGATACGAGTACGGCGCAAACCACATGAAGCGATGGATCCTTCTTGCCAGCAGGGTATTCTTCAAGATGGTGGGGGTGGCATTCTCATCTGGGGACTGTTTACGTGGAATGAAATGGGACCCCTGGTACGTGTGATATCGTCCTTCACAGGTCAACGTTACCGGTATATCCTAGACGACAATTTGCTCCCGTTTCGGCGTCTTCAACATCCCATTGGAGATCTCATGCTGCAACAGACAATGCAGCGTGCCATCGCTCCCGAATTGTATCCGAATGATTGGATGAACACTCCACCGACGTGACCTCGCTTCCTTGGCCAGCTAGGTCACCTGACCTCA
This sequence comes from Macrothele yani, assembly GCA_039090855.1. Lineage (NCBI taxonomy): Eukaryota > Metazoa > Arthropoda > Arachnida > Araneae > Macrothelidae > Macrothele > Macrothele yani. The sequence continues at coordinate 77,228,660 of CM077016.1, forward strand.
ATCCCATCGAGCACATCTGGGATGCCATCGAGAGAGATGTTAGAGGCTCTGACCCCCTCCATAAAATCTTCGTGAACTGCGGGAGCTTGTTTAGGGGGTGTGGATCTGTATGGCTTCCCAACGCTTCCGGTGTCTTGTCGAGTCCATGTCGCGACGAATCGCCGCCGTCATCAGGTCGATAGGTGGTGCTACACGTTACTAGACAGGTATCTCTAATTCAATTGCTCTTCAGTGTATACTATATTGACAAAAGTCACCGGACACCCTTACAAAAGCAAATGAACGGATCCTCTACGTTGTTAAGATGCGAGGTGCAGCTGCAAACGGTATAAAAACAAGCCCGCTGCTGACCGCAATCATGTCGCACTGTGAGGATGAGTACAAATGTCGCGGCCGGAGAGAACTGACTTTGAGAAAGGAAAGATTGTTAGGTGCGTTGTCCAAAAGAGAAACCGAGAGGCGTTTAAACATACTGAAGTCAACTCTTTCGGATGCACTGAACAAGTGGAAGACACATGACGTGCGTGAAGCAGCAAAACGTACCGGCAGACCAAACAAAATCGGTTATAGAGGACGTCGAAGCCTCAGGAGAGTCGTTACAGCCAATCGACGGAGTACCGCACAAGACTTCAGTGTACTGGTGAATAAAATTGCTGGAACCTCGGTATGTACACGTACCATTCGCAAAGAACTTCATTCCATGGGTTACCGTGGTCGTGCGGCTGCTCATAAGCCTTTACTCTCCGCTCGGAATGCTATTCGTCGTTTAGCATGGTGTAAAGAACATTTATCGTGGACCGTAGACCAATGGAAACGGATCCTATGGACTGATGAATCCAGATAAACGATCCGTCAGTCTGATGGACGATCCGTCAGTCTGTGGGTATGGCGGCAGCCGGGGGAATGCTATTTACCACAGTGTATTGTTCCTACGGTCAAGTTTGGAGCTAGCAGTGTACTCGTGTGGGGGTGTTTTTCGTGGTATGGTCTCGGCCCATTGGTTATCGTGCACAAACCTATTAACCAGCACGTCTACCTCGATATTCTGAACAATACCAAATCTGTGGGAATACTATTTAACCGAACCTTGTTGGTATCAGCAGAATGATGCGCCGAGCCATGAAGCAAGGGCTGTTATGACCTGGTTTGACGATAGTTCCGTATTGTGTGTGGACTGGCCAGCACAGAGCCCTGATCTTAATCCCATAGAGAACCCATGGGGTGAATTAGAGTGCCGCATAAGAAGTTTTGAACCAAGGCCTGTAACTTAGCAACAGTTAATGGCAGTATTATGTACTGAATGGAAGCGCATACCTATCGCTGTGTTCCAAAACATTATAGAAAGCATTTCTCGAAGGGTCAGTGCATACATTAATTCCAAAGGTGGAGCGACACCGTATTAATGTATGTCAATAAATGCTATGTTGTGTTTCTCTTCTAGGTGTCTGGTGAATTTTGTCAATATAGTGTATATGCAATACACAAACGGTGCAATATTTTCGCCAGTGGTGCTTTCCGTCGATGGCTATCAGTATAACATGCTGTGTCTCAGCTTAAATTTTTGTTATATGTCATTCTACGGATGTAACAAAAAGTGGTGTAGAATATTCAGAGTGATAGAGAGTTGTTGGAAAGTTCAGGGTCAGTCAATCATCGAGTCCGCTCGATTGGGAGAGTTTTTATAGCCTGTGATGTTCAGGGCAGTCGCTAAACTCCAAAACAAAGAAAAACAAGATAGATGAGACCGAACGTTTGGTCGCAATAGGAACGTGTTCTGCATCCTTTCCGATACGCATATTTTTTGTTAAGTTATCCATAATCAATGGAATCGGTTTGGGAAAAGAATCCATCGGATTTTTTTATTGAAGATTTAACGATTGCCACGAGTAACTCGATGGACTGTAAGCAGTCTCCTTTCGCGAACTTAGTGCCACTGGTTCCAGGGAAGCGAGAAGGCCAGTGCCTTAAGACAAACTCAACACCCATGCCTCACTGGGATTCGTAACCGGACCCTTTACGGAGGAATAGTCATTAGACAGCGCTTAGACCACTGCACCAATAGGCGGCCTGAATTTCCACAATCGGTAAAACATCCAGAAATACAGTAGAATCACTACTTTGTCCCACCTGCAGCTAAAACGCGCATTACCATGATTAACAAATGGTTCACAAAAAGATTTGCATAGCAGAAGAATCGGAGACAAATACATTTTCAGATCGAACAGTTAAAAGAGTAGAAATGTGCAAGGAAAGGGGATATAACTCTATGCACCCCTTGTATGAGAATTTTGCATAAGGGGCCGTCCATAAAGTACGACCGTGATATATTTTTTTATTTACTATTAGTAGACCCCCCCTTTCCCATGTCACCTTTTGTCCGATTGTTGACACCCCCTAAAAAGTACGTCCTAATTCTCGCAACCCCCTTTATTTTTGACGACTGCTTTTAGAAGTCCGTTGAGAAACAGAAAGAAAACATGTATTATAGTTATTTAAAAGAATGTGCCCTATATTTACACATCCCGGTGAGGCATGGATGTTGTGTTTGTCTTACGGCACTGGCTCTCTCCGTTCCATGGAACCAGTGACCTTAAATTAGGGACGAGCGACTGCTTATAGCCAATCGAGTTGCTCACGGTGGTCGTTAAACCTCCAATCAAAAAAAAAAAAAAATTATATATATATATATATAACCATCAGCAGTTACAATGGCTCTGAAAACCTGCGGTATTGAAGATGCATACATTAATATTAAAAATAACATCTATGAAAATGCAAGTGCAAAGATTCGGCTGTTTGAAAATACAACACACATAAAAATTGGAAAGGGAGTGAGACAAGGTGACACCATATCTCTGAAGCTCTTTAATGCCACACTGGAGGGTGTTTTTCAGTCGCTGAGCTGGGAAAACAAAGGGATAAAGATTAATGGAGATTATCTAACCCACCTTCGTTTTGCTGATGACGTAGTCATTTTTGCAACTACCCCATCAGAGCTGCAGAGTATGATCCAGGAACTTGCTGACAAGAGTAAAGAAGTGGGATTAAAAATGAACTTTCAGAAGACAAAAGTGATGTTCAATGCTTTTACAAGAAATGAAGATTTATTGATTGATGGAGAAAAGCTGGAGATAACAGACACGTACGTTTATCTTGGACAGCAGATATCAAGTGAGGGTCACATTGATGAAGAAATTAATCGGCGTACAAAACTTGCCTGGAGAGCTTTTGGAAGAAACAGCATAATTTTCAAGAGCAATATGCCATTATGTCTTAAAAGAAAAGTGTTTGATCAATGCATCCTTCCAGTGCTTACGTATGGTGCAGAGACGTGGACCTTAACTAAAAGAGACATACAAAGGCTGCAGACAACTCAAAGAACCATGGAGAGTTGCATGCTTCGTGTAACCAGGAGAGATAAGAAGAGGAACTCGTGGATCCGAAAAATGACAAGAGTGGAAGACATCATGATCAGAGTTAAATACCATGGAGAGGTGCATGCTTCGTGTAACCAGGAGAGATAAGAAGAGGAACTCGTGGATCCGAAAAATGACAAGAGTGGAAGACATCATGATCAGAGTTAAATCCCTGAAATGGCAATGGGCTGGACATACTGCCAGAAGGGCAGATCATCGATGGACAGCCGAAATTTTAGATTGGATTCCAAGGGACAGGAAAAGACCCAGAAGAAGACCACATGGGAGATGGGTGGATGAAATTCGAAAGTATGCAGGGGTGACATGGAGGAGACTGGCACAAGACAGACCGTTGTGGAGGAAACTTGGGGAGACCTTCGTCCAGCAGTGGATTGATAATGGTTGACAATGATGATGATATATATATTTACACGTTTGCTTCAGAAAATATTTATTATTTACGCATTAATTTATTCCGTAATGCTACCCGAACTTTTTCATTCTGAAATAAAGATCTGCAAATGAACGCACGCATTCAAGTTTGCAACACTCCCGATTATACCATCTACAAAGCACGATAGATTTGGTAGTACAAATACGAGAACTTAATATTAATATTCTGCTTTAGCTAAATATAATCAGAAATATGAACTATTTCATACCTTTTTTTAACTATTAAAAGAAGAAAAAAAGAAAGAAATACCATTCACTATATTTTTGCCGCTGGACGTCCGAATTACTAAACCTTGCCCCCTCCATGTTACATTTGGTCCGGTTGTCAAGACTCTCCCTGTAACTCGGAGGTACTTGATGGACGACCCCCTAATTCAAAAGTTGAAAAAGTTTTCTTCATAGCAAAAGTTATGCTAAGGGAAAGGATTTTCAAATTCCGGAAGCAGAGATGGCGAGAAAAAGGTTTTGACCTGATCTTTATTGTATCGAATGGCATACATTAAAGAAAGAAAATTTCAGTAGGGTTCTTAGGAGCGGAGATACAGCTGCAAACAAAAGTACACAAACACCACCTAGCGACAGAACTATGAACTACTGAAAACTTCGCAAGTATAATACAAGCATAAAGTGTTCCACAAGCTAAATGGTATCCGGTGTTAAGAGTTTTCAAATCGGATATTTAGAAGCAGAGATATCAAGAAAAACATATTAAATATTTGCGCCCGTAGTGACTGAATTGTGCATTATTTTGGGAAGAAAATCAACACACACGTTTTTTATAATTATTAGTATCTGACTGAAAACGAATTTTTCAATGGGGTTTTTAATCCCGTAGATATTGCTGTCAACATGCTGCAAACAGAAACGTGAATTTACGTCCTCTAGTGGCACACTTTTGCATTAAGGAAAATTTTAAATTATACGCAGAACACGTCGCTCCGGAAAGTCTCTCCGATAAAGAAAGAATTTTTCAAATTGGACTGTAAAACCAGAGATATCGGCAAAAGTAAAATATGGGCCCCCAGGCGGAAAAACTGTGCCCTATTTCACGAAGTTATTTTCAAAAGAATTTCCGAGGTGAGCGCTATCGGTCCACGAAAGAATGTTTTCAATCGAGTTTTCGGAAGTGCAGATTTTGCTGCAAATACGTCAGAAAAGATATGGGTCTACGCCCCCAGGCGGAAAAACTATGCACTATTTCAAGAAGTTATTTTCAAAAGATTTTCTGAGATGAGCGCTATCAGTCCACGAAAGAATGTTTTCAATCAAGTTTTCGGAAGTGCAGATTTTGCTGCAAATACGTCGGAAACAAAAACTGACACTTACGCCCTCTGGTGACCAAACTATTACAGCAACTCTCGATTATCCGTGCGCAGACTATCCGGTTTGCGGATTATCCGTGCCCTGCTGTTTTTTTTTTTTTTTTTTTTGCGCTGCGGTATTTTTAATACGTGTGAACCGAGCGTTGCACTGCATTCGTATTGGTGTTAGAAAACAATAAAATGCATCTAAGAAGCAAAAGAAAAGAACATTACATATTATTTTTCTCCAAAAGACTTACGACTTTTGTGGGTTATGTCTAGTAAACGTACTATATGTATATACACTGAAGAGCAATTGAATTAGAGATACCTGTCTAGTAACGTTTAGCACCACCTTTCGCCTTGATGACGGCGGCGATTCGTCTCGGCATGGACTCGACAAGACACCGGAAGCGTTGGGAAGCCATACGGATCCACGACCCCTGAACAATCTTCCACAGTTCACGAAGATTTGATGAAGGGGGTCAAAGCCTCGAACATCTCTCTCGATGGCATCCCAGATGTGCTCGATGGGATTGAATTCAGGTGACCTAGTTGGCCAAGGAAGCGAGGTCACGTCGGTCGAGTGTTCATCCAACCATTCGGATACAATTCAGGAGCGATGGCACGGTGCATTGTCTCGTTGCAGGATGAGGTCCCCAGTGGGATGTTTAAGACGCACAAACGGGAGCAAATGGTCGTCCAGGATATCCTGGTAACGTTGACCTGAGAGGGACGATGTTACACATACCAGGGGACCCATTTCAGTCCACGTAAACAGTCCCCAGACGAGAATGCCACCCCCACTAGCTTGAAGAATACCCTGCTGGCAAGAAGGATCATGTGGTTTGCGCCGTACTCGTATCCTGCCATCCGCATGTACCAACGTGAATCTCGACTCATCAGTCCAGGAAATCTTTCCCCACATGTCTAGGGTCCAATGGCGTTGTTCCTGCGCCCATGCTAATCTTTGCACCCTGTGATTTGCGGTCAGCAGCGGTACCCTCGTGGGACGATGGCTTCTGTACCCCATAGCGAGGAGATGTTTCTGGATGGTGTGGCTGCTTACACGTTTTTGTGCACCAGCGTTAAATTGCCGAGTGATGTCTTGCACTGTGGCCCGTCTATCCTCTGTTACAATACGACCTAGCCGACGATGACCCCGCTCATCCACACGCTGTTGTCCACGGCAGTTGGCCCTTTCAGGGATGGTTTTACCAGATTCGATGTACTCACGGTGCACCCGTGACACAGATGCTCGTGAAAATCCCAGTGCCTGAACTACTTCCGAGATGGAGTGACCCATTCGTCGGGCCCCGACAATTTGTCCACGATCAAATGCACTAAGTCTTACCCATACTGTGTCCGACTCTTACTGATGCCCGTCGCATCACTCCTTATATTGTCGGATCGCTGCATACGTCATGTCGTTTCTGTTTACAGGGCCGTCCACAGCGCCACATTTGCATAACGCCAGCTGTCTCTGATTCAATTGCTCTACAGTGTAGGCCTATCTCATTTTACTTTCGTCAACAAAAGAAATTGTAAGTACAGTATAAATATTTTATAATTTCATATGCTCTATTGTTTAACAGTTCAATGTGTCAAATGTATTTTTATATACTGTATAGTACAAACAAAGGTAATTTTTTCAGTAAAAAGCCAAAATCGTATTATCCTTGTTTTTCATTTTTCCTGTGATTAGCAAGGATAATCGTGAGTTGCTGTATCTACAAAAAATTTGAAATTGCATGCAGAACATTTTTCCACCAGCAGCTTTATACGACGCAGAAAGCGGGCTTTTAGAAGCAGAGATATCAGAGAAATCCCGATTTATCTTTACGCCCTCTAGCGGAAAATATATACATTACTCAAGAAACTGCACCGGAAATATTCTTCGTTATAAATGGGAAGGAAGGAAGATTGTTTTCAGTAGAATATTTAGAAGCAAATATACTGGATGACAATATTTTGAATTAGATAGCATCTGCATTTTACGTTCTCTGACGGCGAAATTATGCGTCGGAAAAAAAAACCCGCAAATCAAGGATCATCGTCCTCACATTTCAAGCTTTCGAACGCAAATATAATTTTTCAAATCGGACTAATATCTGCAAGGATATTGTGTCCGCAGGCGGACAGAAAAAGTGATACACGTACTTTCTTGCACCAAAGACGTTCTATATAATTCGTTTTTTCTCACTCCTTCAGAGTAGTTGTCACTTTTAGAAAAGATTTGATTTCCCTATTCAGGTACGAAATGCTGGCTTGTTATTTAATTTCCACAAGGAACAAATTGACCCACTGTGGGGTCCTTTGTACTTGACCCACTGTAACGTGTGGGGGCCATCAGCACGCATATTAAAGGCAGATTTTGAATATTAATAAATAATTCTGGATTTCCTTGTCAGTTTGTGTTTGTACTTGCTTTATTCACTGTACACACCTTTATTCATTCCGAAATAATCTTTAATAACGTATTTGCATGGGTGAAACCCAAATCGTGAAAATAGTTTCGCGGAAAGCCTACGCCAGGGAGCAGCATATTAACACTACGTTTGTCACAAAGCAGCGAGACGCAGGAAATAATTTCACGCCACAAAATTCCGCATCGGAGATCTTCTTCAAGCCTTCGCGGGATATGCAAATTTATTGCCCTAAATCTTCCGTGAGCATGCGCGTCGGGACACAAATGACTTGAGTCGTTGCTTTCAAGTCCAACAGCTGTTGCCGAAACTCTCTTTTAAAGAGGTTTTCATTGTGACAAGCCGCAGGAATGGTTGTTACTGAAGAGCCATCTTCCTCTCCAGGGAATGAAAACTGGTAGGCGACATTATGCGGAACTCAGCTATGTAAAAGACTTTTGCAAATGAAGCGGGAGACAAGTACGAAGTTCCGAAAACCACTAAGAAAACATCGATCGCCGAAGTGTGGAAACAGAATGTTATTATGGAGGCGTCATTTGAAGGTTTAATTTTCTCATTTGCTTTGACAAAGCACTTCATCTTATGGATAAACAGCGTTTCCAGAAAAGTCCTTTTTTATTACTAACACTCTGATTTACTTACTCTATAAAGTATGAAGAATTTCTCCTGTTTATTTAAGCCCTGAGAAAACATACATCTGCGCTTCGAGGATTGTCGTCGGGTACCTTCCTAACTCTAAATTAATAAACGGAACAATGATTGCGTGTCGCACTAGAGAAGCGAAGCACATGTCAAGACGGCAAGCAGCAAAGCCCTTGCCGCCTTAGCTTGACTAGGAAAGCATTCCTCTCCGGAACAGAAGGATGTGGGTTCGAGTCCGGCCACCGGTGAATTAGGGTTTTCGTATTGGCGCAAGAATACCAAAATGGATCTACAACTCGTTAGGATCTTCTAAAGTTGAGTAAGGTTCCTTCCACACGTCGTCTGGAATTAGTGAGAATTCCTTCTTCTACAGAGAGTTACTACCAGCATACAATAGTTTGCGCCTTTCTCAAGGTGGGGATATACACTGAGTGATTACTAAATTATAACCACGTACCTAATACTTCGTAGGTATTCCTACCACCCTCAGTATAGCAGCTTTCCGAAGTGGCATCGATTCAACACACAGTGAGTGATCACTGAATTACGACCACCTACCTAATACTTTGTAGGTCCTCCTTCTGCCCTCAGTACAGCAGCTATTTGACGTGGCATAGATTCATCATACACTGAGTGATTACTGAATTATGACCACTTACCTAATACTTTGTAGGTCCTCCTTCCGCCCTCAGTACAGCAACTATCCGACGTGGCATCGATTCAACATACACTGAATTACGACCACCTACCAAATTCTTCGAAGGTCCTCCTTTCGCCCTCAGTACAGCAGCTATCCGACGTGGCATCGATTCAACATGCACTGAGTGATCACTGAATTATGACCACCTACCTAATACTTCGCAGGTTCTCCTATCGCCCTCAGTACAGCAACTATCCGACGTGGTATCGAGAAAATAAGATGCCGGAAGCAGTTGGGTGGTAGGGCTAACCAAGCCTGTGTTATGCAGCCTTCAATGCACGTATGGAGGTGGGTGGCGTATCCAGACGCCCTGATATACCACAGTGATCCACAAGTGTTCTTACGGGATTGATATCGGGGAAGTTCGTAGGCCAGTCTACATGCTGGAAGTCAGAACTGTGTTCCTCAAACTATTCCTGTACAACATTGGACTGGTGGCTCGGTACATTGTCAGCTTGGAAGGCGCCGATGCCATTTGGGGAAAAAGTCTAACACTGCTTGGTGTACAGAGTCTGAAAGCAGTTCACGATAGTGGGCACCAGTCATGAGTGTTATTTTGCATGCAACAGAGGTCCAAGTTCCTACCAAATAAAAATTCTCCAAAGCATACAACCGCCTCCACTGGCTTCCACTGTGAAGACCATGCAGGATGGATCGAATGCCTCATGTTGTTTGCGTCAAATACGTACCCTATCATCCACGGAGTGGAGTAACAAACGCGAATCGTCAGGCCAGCGCACTTTTTGCCAGTCATCCGGCATCCAACTTGCATGATCTTCGCACCAGGTGAGTCTTGTGCGTGGATAAACCGTGGTTAGGACAGTATGTCGTCGGGGTCGTGTGATGTTATAGCTCATGTTAGGACAGTATGTCGTCGAGGTCGTGTGCTGTCGTCGGGGTCGTGTGCTGTTATAGCTCATACGCGGTACGTGCGAGCGTACCGCGCATGGTCATGACAGATACTGTTCCTGGTTGACCTCTGTTGTATTGGGTAGTGCTGCGTCTGTTGGTCTGTCGTAGTCGTCGGACCCGATGCTCACCTCTCACATCAACCTTTCGCTGTCTCGTGCAGTTTTGCCTCCGGATCGTTGTTTGACCATTTTCACGCCTGTCCTCATACACTTTAACTACGGCGGCTCATGAACAACCTACCAGTTCAGTCGTTTGGGAAATCGAGGCACCGGCTCTCCGAGCTCCCATAACATGTCCTTCCTCAAAGTCCGATAAATCCTTCTGTTTACCCATCACGCTTCGATTTTTACTACCAACTGCTTCACTCACACCGTACATATGTCACGTCAGTCGACTAATCGCGCTCTCTCAGAAATCACGTGGACAACGGGCCATTACCACTTTCAATAGGGGTGGTCATAATTCAGTGATCACTCGGTATAAGTGATGTACTACAGAGGTGATGCACATCGCAAGACGGCAAGTAGCAGTCATAAGCCCTACTCTGAGTAGATAAACTAGGCAAGCATTTGGCTCCGGAGCAGAAGAATTTGGGTCCGAATCCCACCAAGGGCAAATTTGAGTTTTTACAAATGAGAATAACGTCTGAAACATTTTTTCCAAAAGAATTGTTCGAATTTCAACTACAGAAACCTTTCTGCAATGTTTTTTTTATATTGACGGTAAATTTCTGTTTTTAAAATGTGTTAACGGAGAGTTCTGAATTTTTGGTAACTCTCAGCAATTCCTTTCGTATATTGACGGTAAATTTCCATTTTTAAGATGCTTTAACGGAAAATTCTTAATGCTCAGAAACGTTTTCGCAATGTCTTTCTTATACTGATGGTAAATTTTCGTTTTTAAGATGTGTTAAAGGAAAATTCTGGATTTTCAGAAACCTTTGCGCAATGTTTTCTTATACTGACGGTAAATTTCAGTTTTTAACACGTCTTTTGTAAAACATAATCGTGCTTATGTTATCGGTTTGTCCGTCCGTCCGTCTGGACCCACGGTATCTCTGCACACACTATCTACCAACAAATAATTGGACACCCCTGCAATCGACGATATCTGCGGTCCTGATACACGTCACGGCCGCCGCGGTTAAATATCGTGTGGGAAACAACACCGCAACCAGTCGCATGCAAGATGCCACGCAGTTCGGAGCTCCCTGATTTTCAGAAAGGTGTAATCGTCGGGTATCACAGAAGTGGCCGATCCATACGTGACATATCCAGCGAGTTGAAGTACACAAAATCGACAGAGGCCTACGTGATTGGCAAGTGGAAGATGAGAGGTGACTTTCGGAATGTGCCCCGACCCGACAGACCCACAAAACTGAAAGATAGAGACCGACGGGTGCTGGCCAGAGAAATTCGGAAGAACCTCCCCAAATCGATGGGCCACATCCGCGAAGAGTTTCAACAGGCATCCGGGAGTGTTCTTTCGATGAATACCATCCGTAAGGAGGCCCATCTGCTCGGTTATCATGGACGTGCTGCCACCCACAAGCCTTTCATCACTAAGTTCAATAGCGCTGCTCGGCTAACGTGGTGCAAAGAACGTCGACAGTGGACCGTTGAACAGTGAAAACAGGTTCTCTGGACCGACGAATCAAGGTTCACCCTTTACCGTTCGGATGGCAGGGTCTGGGTTTGGCGTCTGCCTGGAAAACGCCTCCTGCCGGATTGTATTGTGCCAACTGTGAAGTTTAATGGCGGTGGAATTATGCTATGGGGGTGTTTCTCCTGGTATGGCACGGGACCCTTGGTCGCAATTCCTGGTAGACTGAACGCCGAGACCTACTGCACCATTTTGGATTACCATGCGCTTCCTAGGTTGTGGCGGTTTTACGGAGTGGACCCATGTTACTTTCAGGATGACAATGCCACCTGCCATGTTACGATGTCCACCATGGCTTGGTATGGTGACAATGGGGTTAATCGAATGGACTGGCCAGCGTAGAGCCTGGACCTTAACCCTGTCGAGCACCTTTGGGACGAGTTGGAGCGTCGACTTAACAGGTGCCCCCACCGTCCGAAATCGGTGAAGGAACTGACATGGGCCGCCCCGGTGGCGCAGTGGTCTAAGCGATGGCCTCTGATCATTCGTACGAACGGGGTCCGGGTTCGAATCCCGGTGAGGCATGGATGTAGTGTTTGTCTTGTGGCACTGGTTCTCTCCCTTCTCTGGAACCAGTGACCCCAAATTAGGGACGGGCGACTGCTTTTAGCCCATTGAGTTGCTCACGGTGGTCGTTAAACCTCCAATAAAAAAAAAAAAAAAAATGTCATCTCCAAGCCGAGTGAAAGAAAATACCGCTAGCCGTCGTACAACGCCTGGTTGAGAGTATGCCCTGGAGGGTCGCAGCTGTAATCGCCGCTCGTGGAGGCTCCATCAACTATTGAAGGTGAATTAACTTCGTTTTCCTTTGCTATCACAGGTGCCCAATTACTTGCTGGTAGATAGTGTATTATGACGTAGAAGTCTTTTCGTACTTCTGCGTTATTTTAAAAACATAGCCATAAGATGAAATAGTTTCTAAATTAATCCTTAACGGCCAGACGAAGCATGTAAAGAACAGAAGTGAAACTTACGGAAAAGATGCTCTATTCAGGATATAGCACTTCCATAACAAATCATAACATCACATTGTACTTCGCATTAGACTCTCCACACACCACACAGCTTTTAACACAACGCTCTACAACACAACACTCAACTTGCAACACTTCTCCAAGCAACGCTCTCTTTAACAACGCTCCCCTGCAACAGGTTAGTCGTCGTTTTCATCTTTCGTTCTTATCTTATCTCAGGCATACGTCACGTTCATTCAACCTCAATTACGTTGCCAACAGTATTTGTTTGAGAGAAAAGATATTACGTTAAGAGTGAAGTATAACTGAGAATAAACTCAAGATTTACATAGGGAACGAAACTGTAAAGGAAAGTTAATTCAGAATATACGTCACAGTATATAAGGTAAATTAAAGTAGTCTCATAAATTTACAAAACAACTTTTGAAATTCCATAGTGCCAGAGGCTGCGTATAAGAAAAACCAAAAATAAAACACATGAACCAAAGCAAATCAATGAAAGCAGAAGAAAGCTAATTCGGAAAACCCAAGTCAGAGACCGTAGAATCAACCAAGAGAAAAAAGGAAGGATTATAGAAATATGTCAGCTGTTATCGATGGGTTTTTCAGGGGCTAGGTACTGATAACACCTCTGATACCTCTATATAGAGGGGTTTTGCATTTTTTATGCTTAGTTATTAGTTTCTTGTAAACTGAATGACGCAGAAACTCACATTTTTTGGTCTATAAAGAGGTATGAGAGGTGTTATCGGTGCCCAGCCCGTGAAGAAGCCACCGATAACAGCTGACATATTTCTATAATTTTATCCTTTTTCTCCTGGTTAATTCTAAGGTCTCTGACTTGGGTTCTCCCAAAGGTGTACCGACACTATACTAATGTATATCAATAAATATATATATACTTAAGTTGTTTTGGGAGCCTCCACATAACAGCTTGATAATGATACTGAAGTGTGTATCGAAATGCATTGCGGATTCCGAGGATCATGCAGAAGTGAGAGGATCGTAGTAGTGTTGACTTTTCGATGTTTTTTAACACAGTATTTTATTCTTGATGTTTCTTTCAGATTTTAATTGTATAAAGTTAGCAAAATTCAGCGAACATTCGGAAAATTTATGTACTAAATAGTAATAAATATTTTTAGTGAAACGTTGTCAACAATAAGACTAATAGTCCTTTGGACTAAATATTCCCGGGAACCTATTGTTTTTCAATATATTTTTTTACGGTATAGTATCCAGATAGCTAGTTTTTTAGTACATGTATCGAAGTGAAACTAAACTACTCACATGAAGGAATGAATGTGCACAGAGTTTAAGATAATGAGAACTGTATTTGAGAAATACACCTCATCATATAATCTCTTGTTACTTTATTAATTCCAAGTTCTTTTTCAGAATCTAAGCGCTATCATGCATTGTGCGCTCAGTCTTTCGATTCGTTGTAGTTATTCACTATCAGGTTTGTCTTGTGCAATTCTCTTTCAGTTTATATTTTGCTTACTTTTAAATGAATGTGTCACTGTTGATAAAGGAATGATGACATCGGACTCCTTCTTCTCTTTGTTCACCAATCTTATTCACTTTCTGTCTGCCATTGTTTTAGCACACGGAAGTGCTGACAAGAATTCGTTGAAGATCACTTTTTTGTCTCGCTTTGCCTTTGCGACTGAATTGTCATTTACTGTCCTCCTTTGTAGCACTTGCTTGGATATTGTTCGCTTTGTTCTCGAACCCTCAACGGTTACACCTGTGTGAAAAGCGACCACTGAGCACATTTCTGAAATTTATGCACACCTCATGTCTTTCGTTTATGCCATTTATTCCCTGGAAAATCTTTCTTATTGCAATACTTCGTAAATAATGGCGATGTGACTACAGGAGTTAATTTTACGCAACGCCTGTCACTACTGGATTGTTATCGCCGTTGGGAAAATAAGGAAGATACAATGAACTCAGCAAATTTATAGTGAATATAGCAGAGTTGCAATCATTAAATCATTCAGCCGTCTCGGTGGTCTAAATGCTGACCTCTGACCTTTCATACGAGTTAGTCTAGGATAGAGTCTTAAATGAGGTACGGTTGGTGTGTTCTTCTTACAGCTCTGGCTCTTTCTCCTCTCTGGAGCTAGTGATCCCAAATCAGGGATAAAAGATAGCTTATAGCCCATTGAGTAGTGATCCCCTTCAGAATGAACAACAGGGGGCGCTCCTTCTGTATATGTTTCATCGATTACAAGAAGGCCTTCGACAAAGTGCTTTGGACAAAACTTTTTCCAATCCTAGAGAGACTCGGCATGGATGATAACAGTATCCAGCTTATCAAAAATCTCTATGTAAATCAGGAAGCAGATTTCAATTCAAAAGGGAATGACTGATCCAGTTCCAATAAATAAAGGTGTGTATATTAAGATTCTTGATCTCAAAGACTACAGTTTTGTGACGATTATATATATCATCATCATCATCATTGTCAACCATTATCAATCCACTGCTGGACGAAGGTCTCCCCAAGTTTCCTCCACAACGGTCTGTCTTGTGCCAGTCTCCTCCATGTCACTCCCGCATATTTACGAATTTCATCCACCCATCTCCCATGTGGTCTTTTTCTGGGTCTTTTCCTGTCCCTTGGAATCCAATCTAAAATTTCGGTTGTCCATCTATGGTCTGTCCTTCTGGCAGTATGTCCAGCCCATTGCCATTTCAGGGATTTAACTCTGATCATGATGTCTTCCACTCTCGTCATTTTTCGGATCCACGAGTTCCTCTTCTTATATCTCCTGGTTATACCAAGCATGCACCTCTCCATGCTTCTTTGAGTTGTCTGCAGCCTTTGTATGTCTCTTTTAGTTAAGGTCCACGTCTCTGCACCATACGTAAGCACTGGAAGGATGCATTGATCAAATACTTTTCTTTTAAGACATAATGGCATATTGCTCTTGAAAATTATGCTGTTTCTTCCAAAAGCTCTCCAGGCAAGTTTTGTACGCCGATTAATTTCTTCATCAATGTGACCCTCACTTGATATCTGCTGTCCAAGATAAACATATGTATCTGTTATCTCCAGTTTTTCTCCATCAATCGATAAATCTTCATTTCTTGTAAAAGCATTGAACATCACTTTTGTCTTCTGAAAGTTCATTTTTAATCCCACTTCTTTACTCTTGTCAGCAAGTTCCTGGATCATACTCTGCAGCTCTGATGGGGTAGTTGCAAAAATGACTACGTCATCAGCAAAACGAAGGTGGGTTAGATAATCTCCATTAATCTTTATCCCTTTGTTTTCCCAGTTCAGTGATTGAAAGACATTTTCCAATGTGGCATTAAAGAGCTTCGGAGATATGGTGTCACCTTGTCTCACTCCCTTTCCAATTTTTATGTGTGTTGTATTTTCAAACAGCCGAATCTTTGCACTTGCATTTTCATAGATGTTATTAATAATATTAATGTATGCATCTTCAATACCGCAGAATTTCAGAGCCGTGGTAACTGTTGATGGTTTCACCGAATCAAAGGCTTTTTCATAATCGATAAAAGCCATGCACAATGGAAGTTCATATTCCCTCGCTCTTTCAATTAGTTCTCTCAGTACGTGGATATGATCTATTGTGCTGTAGCCACTCCTGAATCCAGCTTGTTCTCTCGGTTGAGCCATGTCCAGTGTTACCTTCAAGCGGTGTGAAAGAACTTTAGTGAAGATTTTATAAACCACTGATAGGAGGCTGATAGGTCTGTAGTTCCTGAGATCCTCAATGTCACCTTTTTTATGTAGCAGGATCATTGTAGCGTTGTTCCAATCCTCAGGAATCTTCCCTTCATTAAGGCATCGAGTGAAAATTTGGGCGAGTACTGTTTCAATTTCTCCACTTGCTTCTTGTATGATGTCTATAGTAATTCCATCTTCTCCTGGAGCTTTCCCCCGCTTCATGTTCTTGATTGCATGAGCAACTTCTGCTGGGAGGACTGGAAGAACTCTGGTACCTTTCATGATGTCTGGAGTACATGTATCATCCCTTTCATATAATTTGGAGTAGAAATCTTTCACTCTTGTCAAAATTTCGCCTCTATTTCTTGTTATAGAACCATCTTCTTTTCTCAGAGCCATAATCTGTTTTCTTCCCTTACTGAGATGTCCCTTTGCTATCTTAAGGCTTTGGTTGTTTTCAATTGCTTTCCTCACTAGCTCACAGTTGAATTTCCTTACGTCTTCAGTGATACTTTTTCGTGTTGTCTTGCATAGCTCTATATATTCCACTTTGGAAGTCACATCTTCTTTAGTTGTCCTCATCTCTCTTCTTTTTTGCATCAACATTTTGGTTTTTCCTGATAATTTGTTCACATGCAACTTGTTCTTAGACCCAGCTAATTTTGTTGCTGTTTCCATTAGAGCTTTGGTTACTTTTCTGTTAACTTCCGAAATATCCACTTCTTCCGATGTTAGGCCTTCTAAAGCAGAGAATCTGTTCTTCAGTTCCAACTTGAAAGTATTATGGTGTTTTTTAAGGTTGGTTATGTCAATACATTTTGTTTGTCTTATGAGCTTGCCACGTTCCAGTTTAGTGTTGAGGTGCATCTTACATCTCACCAATCTATGGTCACTACCTGTGTTGAACTTGTTTAGCACACTGCAGTCTTCGATGACGAATTTTTTGTTACACATAATAAAATCAATTTCACTTGTCGTCCCAATTGGATGTCTCCATGTCCATTTCCTGTGTGGCTTTTTCTTGAAAAAGGAATTCAAGATGAAAAATCCTTCTGCCTCTGCAAACTCAACGAGAGTATTTCCACGCTGGTTTCTGTTGCCGTGACCGAATTTACCTACTGAAGTTTCATTCTGTTGCCGGTGTCCTATTTTTGCATTGAAATCTCCCATAATTATCTTCAAGTGCTGCTTACCTTTATTATTTAGATGACGAATTTCCTCATAAAATTCTTCAATTTCTTCTTCAGGATGACTTGTGGTGGGTGCATAAGTTTGAATAATCTGAGCCTGGTATCTTCTCGATAGTTGGATAACGAGTCGTGCAGCTCTGTCAGAGGAACTTTCAACTTCTACCACTTTATCCTTCAGTTTCTTGTTTATTATAAATCCAACACCACTAGTTCTGCCAGTATCTGTCCCACGATAATAGAAGAGATGTCCACTTTTCAGTTCAATGAGATCTTCTCCTTTTCTCCTTACCTCACTCAGCCCGACGATGTCCCACTTGATCCTTTGTAGTTCCTCTTCCAATTCAAGAAGCCTTGAATCAGAAGATAGGGAGCGTCCGTTGTAGGTAGCCAAGGTCAGCATCAAATGGCAGCCTAGTCCGGTCCTCCGTAGATTCTTAGCACCCTCTGTCTTCATGTCGCACTGGCCGCTGCCTTGGCCAGGTACATTCCAGCTGCCGGAGACTAAGGGCCAAGATTTAAGTTGTAGAGTCATTTTGGAGGTGTTTGGCCATAACTCACCACGCTGGCCAAGCGGGTTGGTGAGTGTGGGATAGCATTTCCTCTGATCCCGATGGTATAGTTATACCGCTATTTGCGGTCGTCAGAGCCCCTTTAGTGGGAACAGGATGCACCACGAGAAGGCGGGGTTGACATTTGTCAAGGAGAGGCTGTGATGTTACGCATCACCTGACCTTACATCCCATTATATATATATATATATATATATATATATATATATATATATATATATATATATAAGAGTAAAGAAGTGGGATTAAAAATGAACTTTCAGAAGACAAAAGTGATGTTCAATGCTTTTACAAGAAATGAAGATTTATCGATTGATGGAGAAAAGCTGGAGATAACAGACGCGTACGTTTATCTTGGACAGCAGATATCAAGTGGGGGTCACATTGATGAAGAAATTAATCGGCGTAAAAAACTTGCCTGGAGAGCTTTTGAAAGAAACAGCATAATTTTCAAGAGCAATATGCCATTATGTCTTAAAAGAAAAGTGTTTGATCAATGCATCCTTCCAGTGCTTACGTATGGTGCAGAGACGTGGACCTTAACTAAAAGAGACATACAAAGGCTGCAGACAACTAAAAAAAGCATGGAGAGGTGCATACTTAGTGTAACCAGGAGAGATAAGAAGAGGAACTCGTGGATCCGAAAAATGACAAGAGTGGAAGACATCATGATCAGAGTTAAATCCCTGAAATGGCAATGGGCTGGACATACTGCCAGAAGGACAGATCATCGATGGACAGCCGAAATTTTAGATTGGATTCCAAGGGACAGGAAAAGACCCAGAAGAAGACCACATGAAAGATGGGTGGATGAAATTCGAAAGTATGCGGGAGTGACATGGAGAAGACTGGCACAAGACAGACCGTTGTGGAGGAAACTTGGGGAGACCTTCGTCCAGCAGTGGATTGATAATGGTTGACAATGATGATGATGATATTAAGAAAATACAACGTGGTTTGTCACAAATATTTATTTTTTCAAGTCGACCGTGGTTTCGCTGGATATTGACCTAGCTTCATCAGGACGAATGGCAAGTAAATATTTAAATTGTATCATCATCATCATCATCATTGTCAACCATTATCAATCCACTGCTGGACGAAGGTCTCCCAAGTTTCCTCCACAACGGTCTGTCTTGTGCCAGTCTCCTCCATGTCACCCCTGCATACTTTCGAATTTCATCCACCCATCTCCCATGTGGTCTTCTTCTGGGTCTTTCTTGTCCTTGGAATCCAATCTAAAATTTCGGCTGTCCATCGATGATCTGTCCTTCTGGCAGTATGTCCGGCCATTGCCATTTCAGGGATTTAACTCTGATCATGATGTCTTCCACTCTTGTCATTTTTCGGATCCACGAGTTCCTCTTCTTATCTCTCCTGGTTACCCCAAGCATGCACCTGTCCATGCTTCTTTGAGTTGTCTGGAGCCTTTGTATGTCTCTTTTAGTTAAGGTCCACGTCTCTGCACCATACGTAAGCACTGGAAGGATGCATTGATCAAACACTTTTTCTTTTAAGACATAATGGCATATTGCTCTTGAAAATTATGCTGTTTCTTCAAAAGCTCTCCAGGCAAGTTTTGTACGCCGATTAATTTCTTCATCAATGTGACCCTCACTTGATATCTGCTGTCCAAGATAAACGAACGTGTCTGTTATCTCCAGCTTTTTCCATCAATCGATAAATCTTCATTTCTTGTAAAAGCATTGAACATCACTTTTGTCTTCTGAAAGTTCATTTTTTAATCCCACTTCTTTACTCTTGTCCGCAAGTTCCTGGATCATACTCTGCAGCTCTGATGGGGTAGTTGCAAAAATGACTACGTCATCAGCAAAACGAAGGTGGGTTAGATAATCTCCATTAATCTTTATCCCCTTGTTTTCCCAGCTCAGCGACTGAAAAAACACCCTCCAATGTGGCATTGAAGAGCTTCGGAGATATGGTGTCACCTTGTCTCACTCCCTTTCCAATTTTTACGTGTGTTGTATTTTCAAACAGCCTAATCTTTGCACTTGCATTTTCATAGATGTTATTAATAATATTAATGTATGCATCTTCAATACCGCAGGTTTTCAGAGCCATTGTAACTGCTGATGGTTTCACCGAATCAAAGGCTTTTTCATAATCGATAAAAGCCATGCACAATGGAAGTTCATATTCCCTCGCTCTTTCAATTAGTTCTCTCAGCACGTGGATATGATCTATTGTGCTGTAGCCACTCCTGAATCCAGCTTGTTCTCTCGGTTGAGCCATGTCCAGTGTTACCTTCAAGCGGTGTGAAAGAACTTTAGTGAAGATTTTATAAACTACTGATAGGAGGCTGATAGGTCTGTGGTTTCCGAGATCCTCAATGTCACCTTTCTTATGTAGCAGGATCATTGTAGCGGTGTTCCAATCCTCAGGAATCTTTCCTTCATTAAGGCATCAGTGAAAATTTGGGCGAGTACTGTTTCGATTTCTCCACTTGCTTCTTGTATGATGTCTACAGTAATTCCATCTTCTCCTGGAGCTTTTCCTCTCTTCATGTTCTTGATTGCATGTGCAACTTCTGCTAGAAGGACTGGAGGAACTCTGGTACTGGTATCTTTCATGATGTCTGGAGTGCATATATCATCCCTTTCATATAATTTGGAGTAGAAATCTTTCACTCTTGTCAAAATTTCTCCTCTATTTCTTGTTACAGAACCATCTTCTTTTCTCAGTGCCATAATCTGTTTTCTTCCCTTACTGAGATGTCCCTTTGCTATCTTTAGGCTTTGGTTGTTTTCAATTGCTTTCCTCACTAGTTCACAGTTGAATTTCCTTACGTCTTCAGTGATACTTTTTCTTACTGTCTTGCATAGCTCTATATATTCCACTTTGGAAGTCACATCTTTAGTTGTCCTCATCTCTCTTCTTTTTTGCATCAACATTTTAGTTTTTCCTGATAATTTGTTCACATGCAACTTGTTCTTAGACCCAGCTAATTTTGTTGCTGTTTCCATAAGAGCTTTGGTTACTTTTCTGTTAACTTCAGAGATGTCCACTTCTTCCGATGTTAGGCCTTCTAAAGCAGAGAACCTGTTCTTCAGTTCTAACTTGAAGGTATTATGGTGTTTTTTAAGGTTGGTTATGTCAATAGATTTTGTTTGTCTTATGAGCTTGCCACGTTCAAGTTTAGTGTTGAGGTGCATCTTACATCTCACCAATCTATGGTCACTACCTGTGTTGAACTTGTTTAGCACACTGCAGTCTTCTATGACGAATTTTTTGTTACACATAATAAAATCAATTTCACTTGTCGTCCCATTTGGATGTCTCCATGTCCATTTCCTGTGTGGCTTTTTCTTGAAGAAGGAGTTCAAGATGAAAAACCCTTCTGCCTCTGCAAACTCAACGAGAGTATTTCCACGCTGGTTTCTGTTGCCATGACCGAATTTACCTACTGAAGTTTCATTCTGTTGCTGTTGCCCTATTTTTGCATTGAAATCTCCCATAATTATTTTCAAGTGCTGCTTACCTTTATTATTTAGATGACAAATTTCCTCATAAAATTCTTCAATTTCTTCTTCAGGATGACTTGTGGTGGGTGCATAAGTTTGAATAATCTGAGCCTGGTATCTTTTCGAGAGTTGGATAACAAGTCGTGCAGCTCTGTCAGAGGAACTTTCAACTTCTACAACTTTATCCTTCAGTTTCTTGTTTATTATAAATCCAACACCACTAGTTCTGCCAGTATCTGTCCCACGATAGTAGAAGAGATGTCCACTTTTCAGTTCGATGAGATCTTCTCCTTTTCTCCTTACCTCACTTAGCCCCACGATGTCCCACTTGATCCTTTGTAGTTCCTCTTCCAATTCAAGAAGCCTTGAATCAGAAGATAGGGAGCGTCCATTGTAAGTAGCCAAGGTCAGCATCAGATGGCAGCCTAGTCCGGTTCTCCGGGGATTCTTAGCACCCTCTGCCTTCATGTCGCACTGGCCGCTGCCTTGGCCAGGTACATTCCAAGCTGCCGGAGACTGAGGGCCAAGATTTAAGTTGTGGAATCATTTTGGAGGGGTTTGGCCATAACTCACCACGCTGGCCAAGCGGGTTGGTGAGTGTGGGATAGAATTTCCTCTAATCCCGATGGTATAGTTATACCGCTATGGGCGGTCGTCAGAGCCCCTTTAGTGGGAACAGGATGCACCACGAGAAGGCGGGGTTGACATTTGTCAAGGAGAGGCTATGATGTTACGCATCACCTGACCTTACATCCCTTTAAATTGTATATGATATCATAAATATTGTGTACAGTCAAGTGATTTTGGTTAGATGCTTCCACGCGCTTGATAGAAATGGGGTGGATGCCATGTCATTAACAAGTTGCGAAGACTTCTGATATATATGGAAAGATTTTAAAATATTTAGTTTGGTGGTTGAATCTGGCTTGTCAATTAGTTTCGCTTCTCCAATTGCTTTCGCTTCTCCAAAGAGAAGCGAAACTAATTGACAAGCCAGATCCTTTTCGTAACAGTGTTTAGCCATCAATGACTTCTTTAGGTCACAATTCCGAATGTAGGTTGTGACGTATATTCTAAATTCACTTTCCTTTTTAGTTTCTTTCCCTATGTAAATCTTGAGTTTGTTCTCAGTTATACTTCACACTTAACGTGATATCTTTTCTCTCAAACGAATACTGTTGGCAACACAATTGAGGTTGAATGAACGTGACGTATGCCTGTTATGAGATAATAACGAGAGATATAAACTACGTACAACAGTTGCTAATGTGTGGTAAAACGTGGTGGAATGTGGAGTGTTGATTTGTGTTATGTGATTTCTATACTATCCTGAAGTGCTATAAACTGTGCTGGAGAAATAAAGCCAATTTCCGTAAGTTTGACTTCTGTTTTAAATGTTTCGTCCGGCCGTTAAGGTTTAATTAAGGAACTATTTCATCGTATGGTTATGTTTTTAAAATAACGTATCAGTACGAAAAGACGTTTACGTTATAAGGTCTTGTGCTCCTTCAATCGAAAACGCAAGGCATCTACGGGCCTGTCCTATATACGAAGCACCACATTCACATGGGATTTGATAAATTCCCCACGAGTTCTTGTCTTCAACACAGTCCTTTGTACCTGGCCTTTTTGGTATTTATGCCGAGGTTATGATGGATCAGGCCTTGGGGAGCTCCAGTGAAGGAGTTTCGGTTAATGGAGAAGGAACTAATGCCATTAAGTTTGCTGACGATCAGGCAATAGCTTCAGGAACGGACAAATCATGGTGTCAAAAATACACAAAAATGCAGATATGTATGGAATGAAGATAAATAAAAATAAGACAAAACTAATGGTAATAGGGAAGGATCCAGAAGAGACTTTCCTTAAAATTGAAGGACAATACATCGAACAAATTAAATCATTTCGCTATTTGGGTCAAATTATTACTGAAGATGCGAGATGTGAAAAGGAAATTAGAATGAGATTGGGGATGGCAAAAACGGCTTTTAGAAAGAATCAAAGACTACTGGCAGCCAAAAGTTTAAAGGCATATGTTTGGACAGTAGCTCTCTACGTTTCTGAGGCATGGACATTGACCAAAAAGGAAGTGAAAAGGCAGGAGGCATTTGAGATGTGCAGCTATAGAAGAATGGAGAGAATAAGTTGGCTTGATAGAAAGACTAATGGAGGAGGTCCTGGAGAGAGTGGGAAGACCCAGGAATCTGATCAACATGTTAAAGATAAAAAGAATGGTGTGAATGGGACACACATTGCGCCATGGAGGCCCGATTTTGAAAGTTTTGGAAGGGAAAATTCAAGGCAAGAGAGGAAGAGGACGGCCAAGGAATAGTTTTGTGGCACAGTTACTCTAAGACACCAATACAAGGACATACTATGACTTGAAGAGAACGGCGGAGAATAGAGAGGAATGGACGTTTTGGAAGGGAAAATTGAAGGCAAGAGAGGAAGAGGACTGCCAAGGAATAGTTTTGTGGCACAGTTACTCCAAGACACCAATATAAGGACATACTATGACTTGAAGAGAACGGCGGAGAATAGAAAGGAATGGAAATTTTGGAAGGGAAAATACAAGGCAAGAGAGGAAGAGGACGGCCAAGGAATAGTTTTGTGGCACAGTTACTCCAAGACACCAATACAAGGACATACTATGACTTTAAGAGAACGGCGGAGAATAGAGAGGAATGGAAGTTTTTGAAGGGAAAATTCAAGGCAAGAGAGGAAGAGGACGGCCAAGGAATAGTTTTGTGGCACAGTTACTTCAAGACACCAATACAAGGACATACTATGACTTCAAGAGAACGGCGGAGAATAGAGAGGAATGGACGTTTTGGAAGGGAAAATTGAAGGCAAGAGAGGAAGAGGACGGCCAAGGAATAGTTTTGTGGCACAGTTACTCCAAGACACCAATACAAGGACATACTATGACTTGAAGAGAACTGCGGAGAATAGAGAGGAATGGACGTTTTGGAAGGGAAAATTGAAGGCAAGAGAGGAAGAGGACTGCCAAGGAATAGTTTTGTGGCACAGTTACTCCAAAACACGAATACTAGGACATACTATGACTTGAAAAGAACGGTGCAGAATAGAGAGAAATGGAGAGACTATCGAACAACCAGTCCTTGGACTGAGTAACCAAGAAGAAGAAGAGTAGCTCATGGTGGTAGATAAACCCACAAATATAAAAAAAATATTTTAAATAATTTACGAGGTGTGACAATTTAATTCCAAGAATACGCGTATAGGAAAAAACGTGTGCGTACATGTGCACTAGCGGCTACTTATCACTGTTGAACTGATCCCCTTCAGCAGCTATGCATTTACGAGGGTTGTACGGAAATTAATGCAGAAGAGGGCATAACATTTTTATTAACTGAAAGACGTCGTTCAAAATTGCCCATGTTGGTAGAGTAAATATTTCTCTGTGCAAAGGTACTACTCAATATGGTCTCCCGATGCATTTGGGCCATCGTTGAACCAAACTCTCGAATCCTCTTTGAAAAAAATTCAGGTGTGGACTGTTGTACCCACTTCTTCCCATCCACTTTCACGTTGTCTGTGTCATCAAATCCTTCTCCCTGGAGACTGTCCTTCATTGGACCGAACAGTTGGAAGTCTGAGGGCGCCACATCTGGCCTGTACGGTGGATGGGGAACCACCGATTAGCCTAATTTGCTAATCGTCGGATTTGTCGCCAAAGATGCGTGTGGTCTCGCATTGTCATGGTGAATGTGGATCATTTTCGGATTCATGTTCGGTCTCTTACTTCTTATGGCTTCTCAAGTGTCTCAATGCACCACTCGTTAGTCACGAGCGGTACATTGAGACCATGACAGGGGTGTCATTCTCCTTGAATTTCTGTAACTGCCACGTTCCAGAAAATCAAGGAGAATGACACCCTGTCACCCCAAAAAACACCAGTCACTATGAAAAAAGAAAGGCTTTGCCGGCTTACACGAAAACCTACGATTCCGTCCCAGTCCTCTCTCAAAGGAGGACTGAGACGGAATATGAGGGTATATGTGACGTTCTATAGAGCTGATGGGTGTATATGTGACGTTCTACAGAGCTGATGCAGATATCAATACGGCAAGTAGCAGTGATAAGCACTTGTCGGTGTAGATTAATTGGGAAAGCATTTAGCTCCGGAGGAGAAAAATGCAGGATCCAGGTCCGCCAGCGACAAATTCGTGAACTTCACAGATCTCTAATTATTACAGTTATTTTCAAAAAGTTAAAGACCACCTGTCAATTTATCGAAAATTAAGATTTTTCAAAGAAGCAACTAATTACTACTCAGAAATATTTGAAAAAAATGACACCACAGATGAATACTTACATTCTTAGAACGCAAAAGACTGAAATCAGTACTTAGTGTGGCCACCTTTGTTTTTATAACGGACAGAATACGATGAGGCATACTCTCAAAGAGGGATTTGAAGTAGTCACTTGAACTGGCTTTGCACAACACGTACTTTAACGCGTCAATCAAAGCTTTGATGAATGGTTTTCTGCTACCTTGTCTTTTAAAATGGTCCACAGATTTTCGATGGGGTTAAGGTCGGGTCGATTACCGTGCCAGTCAAGCACAGTTCGGTTTTCCTCTGCAGGTAGTCCTTTACTGTCTTTGATCTGTGGCATGGAGCACCATCATGCATAAAAATTGTGCATCTGTGCACTTGCATCTCAGTTAACAGCTTGTCACGTAACATTTTCACATAAAAAGCACCAGTTATGGTAGTGTCTGTCGGCATAAAGGATAATGAAACAGTACCGGACGTTGACATAGCACCCCATATAATCTGACTAGGAGGATGTTTCACGGTGCTAAGGGTGCATTTTCTCATCAAACCTTTTGCGCTTTGGTCGTCGAACATGTGCTTCACGGGATTCAGATTAAAGCACAGTTGATTGACGGGAAAAAAAGAACTTGGTTCCAATTTTCAGCAGTCCACAATTGATGACGTTTCGCAAACTGGAGTCTCTTCCTTTTCATAACAGAGATTAGTCTAAGTTTATGTGCAGGTTAATGAGACTTTAATGCGAAATCTTTGCTGAGACGTCGGGAAACAGTGCTGATACTAATATCAGATCCTTTTGAATATAGAAAGGCCTTGAATTTCATGCACGAACTCCTCGGAGAACGCATTACTATTTGCCTTATCGTATTGCCATCACGTGGGGTTGTTTTCCTTGGACGTCCACTTCTCTTTCGGTCACTAAATTCCCCTGTATCTCGATATTTCATTATAGTATTGTGAATAGCATTCTTGCTCACATTCACCTTTCTGCTTATGTCACGTTCGGAGTATCCTTCATGACATAAAGTCACTATTTGTGCCCTCTGAGCAACACTTAATGACGCTTTTTTTGCCCATTTTTTGCTATATAGAAAATACGTACAAAATCTCTCTGCATGAAAACCAGAAGCAAACTGACGCTTGCACGCTTCCCCCAACTCTATCAACAGATGCCTCTGTAGGATGATGACACACACCGACAGGAAACGGAGTAATAGAGACAGTAGCTGACGCAATTGGCAGAAAATTCCGAATATCAACAAGTGGTCTTAAACTTTTGCAAGTGGCTATAATTCTTGTGATATTTCTTAAATGTAAGTCATATTTACGACATTTGAGAGCAGTTATTTTCTAACTTTCGGTTTGCACGATTTCAAAATTTTGCAAAATTTGCATTGTTTCGTGTTATTCTGATGAACAGTTGTTATCTAGATAACTTTATTGCGTTTGGACGGAAGCAGTTAGGAAACAGATTTGATAAATCTCTTCGAATTTTACATCTAACATTATTCAGTCATATTTCAGGGTATCCATAAGAGATGTAACAAAAGCGCAAGATATATATGTACGTTACATATTCTGAGATTTCATGTAACTTGCAAAGAAAGTAATTAATTAGACATTTAAAGACACGAGTAAGACATGAGGAGTTTTACTCGCTCTGATCGGCAAGAGAGCATTACGACCGTACACTAGAGTAATGGAATTAGCTTGTTTACATAGATCTTTACATTTGCGTTAATTGGAAGCGGAGTGCTTAACGTTTGCGGATGTTTCAATTTTTCATTCGGCTGTTTTCATGTTAGAAACATTCTTAAAATAATTATCTTGCTTCGACGTTCCTACTGAAAATACTGCGCTGTTAGGAAAACAATACGATAAAAGAAGTTAAAATATAAAAATATTTAGCAGGCGCCTTAACTCAGCATTTGATCAGGCTTGCTCGGGATGAGTTAACAGCATTCGTAGGAAAATTATGGGCATCTGCCGTCAGCGTTAATTCCGGATTCACCGTTTAATTACATTACCTTGTTTCATACTTCACGAAAAGCTACGGGTTTAGAGGGAGGGAGGTCCACTCTGTGCAAATGACAATCTTCTGTTTCCCACAATCACGCAAGGTAAGAAAGTCTTGAAACCATATTTCGCTTATATAATCAAGATGAAAATGTCAGGAAAATACGCTCACTTCTTAAGAAAATGAATCCGCTGACCCGATAAATTAATTACTCGATAAACTACTGTAGTAGAAACCAAGAGGATCCCAAATATCTAAAGAAATGTTTAATGGATTTTGACAAGGGACACTTTGTCATTGGCAAAAACAGGAAAAAAGAACTGCATTAACAGTTGACTTGATACGCGAGCAGATTAATATAATTTTATTTCGTCAAGTGAGTGAAGTGGCTTCCAAAATAGCATTTAATTAGTGAGAGATAATTAAATTGCTCACATTACATCATTCTACGACTTTCTTCAGATTTCGATTTCCAGACGTCTAAACCAGCACTTTTTAATAACATTATAACTTTATTGGCAAGTTTTACGGTATAAAATAATCGTCAAATATTGGTTTGTCTGTAAACTACCAGGATTATTCAATAAGTAATGCCTCCGCGCAAGTGTCTCGCGCATGACTTGTTGCCTAGCGACCAGTCAGGTGGCAAACGATTCTTTGCCGCCCCGGGGCGCAGAGGTCTAAGCGGTGGCTTCTGATCATTCATCCGAAAGGGGTCCGGGTTCGAATCTCGTGAGGCATGGATTTTGTGTTTGTCTTACAGCTATGGCTCTCTCCCTTCCCTGAACCCAGTGGCCCTAAATTAGGGACGGGAGACTGCTTATAGCCCATCGAGTTGCTCACGGTAGTCGTTAAACCTCCAATCAAAAACATAAAAATAAAAAGAGACCGATTCTTTGGGTCATTAGCTACATTTTACTGCGTAATATTTATTTTATTGATTGAGGGTTTAACGATCACCGTGAGCAACTCCATGGGCTATAAGCAGTCGCCCTGTCCTTAATTTAGGGCAACTGGTTCTAGGCAAGGGAGAGAACGAGTGCCGTAGAACAATCACAACATCCATGCCTCACCGGGATTTAAACCCGGACCCAACTCGGACGAATGGTCATAAGCCAGCGCTTAGACCACTGAGTCACCTGGACGGCCACTGCGTAATAGAACCTGTGAAAACACAAATTTGTCCCTGACGGGGATCGAACTCCCGCCCGCTCATTCCGGAGTAAGTTGCTCTCCCAACTAAGCTACACGGACGGAATCTACCGCTGCAGATTCGTCGTCTTGACACGTGCTTTATCTCTGTAGTATGTCACAAACCCCGTTCATCTATTTGTCCCTATGTAATTGTGTTTTAAATGGATGGTTCTGTTTCAACTGTGTCAACGGGTGTCAAACAACGATGCGTTACACAGTTTTACACTCATGAAAATGTACCTCCCAAAGAAATCCATGCTAGATTAGTGGTAGTTTATGGTTCTGAAACTTTGGATGTAAGAACTGCTCATTTTTGGGTAAGAAAATCAAATAACAGTGAAGGAATGTTGGCCGTAAAGGATCAACAGCGGAGTGGGAAGCCAGTAACGGCAACTTACTATTTGAACTGGCAAAACGTCGACGAGCTCATCAAGGAAAATCGAAAAATAACTTAGAGAACGATAGAAGATAAGCTGAACAATAGTTTAGGTGGTGTCAATGATATTACTAACGTTTTAGGATACAAAAAAGTGTGTGGTCGTTGGGTATTGCTTCACCTAACAATTAAAACGAAGAAATCAAACTTGAAACATGCCAAAGGTTTGTCACAAATATTTTATTTTTTCAAGTCGACCAAGGTTTCTCAGGGTTCTGACCTAGCTTCATCAGGACGAACGGCACGTAAATATTAAAATTGTACATGATATCATAAATGGGGTCCACAGTCACGGGTTTTGGTTAGTTGCCTCTACGCGTTTGGTAGAAATGGTGTGGATGCCCTGTCATTAACAAGTTACGAAGAATTATGTTATACACATTATTGACAAAAGTTACAGGACACTCCTTCAAAAGCAAATGAACGGATCCGCGGCGTTGTTAAGATGCGCGGTACAGCTGCAAACGGTATAAAAACAAGCCTGCAGCAGACCGCGATCATATCGCACTGTGAGGTTAAGTGAAAATGTCGCTGAATTGACTTTGAGAAAGGAAAGATTGTTGAGTGTTATATTAGTATGTTGTCCATAAGAGAAACCGACAGCCGTTCAAATATACCCAAGTCAACTGTTTTGAATATACTGAATAAGTGGAAGACACATGGCGCGCCTGAAGCAGCAAAACGTACTGGTAGACTAAAGAAAATCAGTGATAGAGAACGTCGAAGACTCAGGAGTGTCGTTACAGCTAATTCACGGAGTACTGCACAAAACCTCAGTGTGCAGGTGAGTAAAAATGCTGGAACCTCGGTATGTACACGTACCATTCGCAGAGTACTTCATTCCATCGGTTACCGTGGTCTTGCGGCTGCTTATAAGCCTTTCGTCTCCACTCGCAATGCTGCTCGTCGTTTAGCATGGTGTAAAGAACATTTATCGTGGACCATAGATCAATGAAAACGGGTTCTATGGACTGATGAATCAAGATACACGATCCATCAGTCTGATGGCCGTGTGTGGGTATGGCGGCAGCCGGGAAAACGCCATTTACCACAGTGTACTGTTCCTACGGTTAAGTTTGGAGCTGGCAGTGTACTCGTGTGGGGTGGGGTTTTTTTTTCGTGGTATGGTCTCGGCCCATTGGTTATCGTGGACAAACCTGTAAACCAGCACGTCAACCTTATGCCCTATATACCAACTCTGTGGCAATACTATGGAACTGAGCCTTGTTGGTACCAGCAGGATAATGCACTGAGCCATGAAACAAGGATTGTTACGGCGTGGTGTGACGATAATTCTGTATCGTGTATAGTCTGGCCAGCACAGAGCACTGATCTTAATCCCGTAGAGCACCTATGGGATGAATTAGAGCGCCGCATGAGTAGTTTGGAACCAGGGCCTACTACTAAGCAACAGCTAGCGGCAGCACTATGTACTGAATGGAAGCGCATACCTATCACTGTGTTCTAAAACCTTGTCGAAAGCATGTCTCGAAGGGTTAGTGCATGCATTAATGCCAAAGGTGGACCGACACCGTACTAATGTATGTCAATAAAGGCTATGTTGTGTTTCTCCTCTAGGTATCCGGTGACTTTTGTTAATATAGTGTATATGGAAAGCTTCCAAAATATCAAGTATGGTGGTTACATCTGGCTTGTGTGACGTGCCTGCCCCACAGGACGCACATGAGATAAAGGCAGGTAGCAGTGAGAGCACATGCCAGTGTAATATAGTGGATAGCACTCGGAGCTCCGGAGCCGAGAGTTGCAGGTTCGAATCCCGCCCTATCTTAAAAATGATGGAGAAATTTACTTCGTCATATCTGCGTATCGAGAGAAGGGTAAATTAGAGGTATGCGTCCCAACCTAGAAGGGTTGTTGTATTTTTATCGGGAGAAATTTTCCTTAAGGAAGACATGAGCTTTGAATATTCTGATTTCATGGTTTCTAGCCAGTATAAGGGGTCGTTTGGGAAACAATGATTTGCCAGCGACGTAATCAGAAAACGATTCGATCCCGTTCCTCCGTTCTGTCTTCAACGTGCTTTAACATTTCAGATAGATAGGCTGAGGAACAACAGAGCTATTAAATAGCAGTGTCCACCACTAACGTCGAGACTTGCTATCTTTATGTTTTATAGGGCAGCAGCGGTCCTTTCCTGGTGTGAAAATTACATTTTCTCTTTAGTCCTTTCTTGTTACCTCGAGGAAACATAGGTGGTAGTTTATATTTTCATTGCAATATTTCTCGGTGATGTATCATGTCACCTCCAGCGTGAAAACCGTTAAATCATCACATAAAATTCCACTCCATCTTCCTGGAGCTCATATGCGGGAATTCTTTTATTATTTTCTGCCACGCAACTGGCATGGAAGAACAAAGTGAACGTACGCTGCCTGCGATATGAGACTCTACCGAAAGTGATTTATTTTTATTCGCAATTGACAGCGCAAAGGTATGTGATATTAGCTCATTTGTCTTTGTTAACTTTAAGGCTCCAGAATGCGTTCTCTGTTTTTGCTAACTAGAAACATTCTCGGAAATCCATTCTGGCGAACAAGCGCGATTTTGTATCTTTTGAATTGCACTATATATTTCTTTATTTTTGATCTGCTACCTTATCAGTAACTCAGGCTCATATTTCTTTAGCTATAAAATTGCGACCTGTCTTTTTTTTTTTCTCTGGTTCATATCATTTTAAACACGTTGGGCCACTTCGCTGAACTGGCAGAAATATGTCATATTGTACATGAACTCGTGTTGCTATCTGGTTTTTACTGATCAATGGTCAACAGATAGTCTTTAGGAAGAGAGAAGAAGTATATGTATATAAAGCTTTTGTGAAATGTGACGTAAGAGCTTTTAAGATAAAGGAGATTGGAAAATATTAATATCCTTTCATTTCAAGCAAACACATTTTCCGAACATATTTGAGATCCACGGAGCTCTAAATTAAATAATTTCCAGCTTAGCGTTTTTTTTAATCTTGTTTTTTTTTTTAAGTTCTTAAGCATTCGTAGAATTTTCGAATGGAAGTGCTTTCGAAATACTCTTTACAAAAAAAGAGAAAGGGAAAAAAAAAAACGAAGCTCCCCGAGAAAGTCGTTCGATCCTGATGAAACTCCGTATGCACAGTAGTACCTCATGGCCAAATATGCAAATAATAAAAAAAAACGACCAATGACGAAATAGTGGCTCGACACAGCCATGGGTACTGCGCATGGAGGAGGGTATATCAAGACCAAAGCTCGGACGCAGGAACAATTGTGACAGCGGATTGCGATTGCATTAACCTCCACGTACTGTAAGTATACCTGGACGTCGGATCCGTGAACAATAGGAGCACCTGAGGGAGTTTGAGGGAGGATGTATAGTTGGGCTGAGAGAGGCCTGTTGGTCAAGTCGCCATGTCGCCAAACATTTATTAGGGGTATGCAAAAGTTTCCGCCGTTTTAAGGAGAGAGGAGACAGGAACAATAAAGAAACCAGTACACATTTATTCAACGAAATATTGGCAGTTAGCACAATGACCTTTTGCCATTTTTCTGGCATCAAATGAATGCCCGATAGAAGGACTCGGGTTTTGAGCTGAAGAACGCAGTGTCGAAATTTTCCACCTCTGGAACTGTGGTAAACCGCTGTTGGGCTAGGGCATGTTGCATAGAGCGAAACAGATGAAAGTCTGAGGGTGCAATATTCCAGGGAGCAAACCGGGTGTGATAAAACCTCCCAGTGGAACTGTTTAAGGGTTGATTTCGTGGTGACACCGACAATGTGGTCTGGCATTATCGTGTAACAGGATGACTGGGCGGCGTCCTTTACCTGTCCATGGGCTGTTTTGCTCGATTGTGTCGTTCAGTTTCATCAACTGATCGCTATATCGTTGTGGAGTGATTGTTTCGGCGGATTTCAAAAGTTTAAAATACAGCACTCCATGCATATCCCACCACACACACACACACACAACAGCACATTTTCCCTGTGGATATCCTGTTTTGCAGGACATGTTGATGGCTGGCCTGGGTCGACCCAGGATCACTTGCGTACGCGGTTGTCGCAATAGACCCATTTTTCATCCCCGGTGACAACCTTTCACAAGACATTCTTCCCTTGAAACCTCTTCAGTAACGACATGCAGATGTCCAATCGTTGACCAATATTAAGATCCGTTAAAATATGCAGAACCCACTTACCAATCTTCTGGATCTTCCCCAATGCCTGTAGACGCCGTACCACCGTCGATTGAGCCACTTTCAAACGTTTCGCCAGTTGCGTGGTCGATTGTGGGCCATCCTCTTGCAACAGCGATTCCAATTTCTCGCCTGGAAGTTCCTGTGGGCTTAGATCACATTTCTTAAACCTGGCAAACCATTCTCGAAACGTCCGTTCACCCATAACCGCTTCGCCATACGCCTAACATATTGAACCGTATGATTCACTCGCACTTTTCCCTAAATTAAACATGTATAACAAACAGTGCCGCGAATGAACTTTATCAACCGCCATGCTTGGCTTCATGTACGAACTGATAGCGTGGGCCGCCGGCTGGTAAAAACCCTACAGCACCCGCTAGCGGGATGGCGGAAAACTTTGCATACCCCTAATAGATCGGATCAACGCGGCAATCGGACGATGTTATTGAGAGTGGGTCGAGGAGGGCACAACGCAGCGGCACGAGGGCTGTGGACGGCCGAGGGCAACGACAGAATGCGAGGATCGAGCGATTGTGAGATCCGCCCGAACAGAACCGAATTCGTCGCTCTCAACCATCCGTGGTCATATTGCGTCGTCTACAGGTACGGAACGGGCTATCCGGACCGTTTTCAGACGACTTGCACCACGGGGACTATATTCGAGGAGCCCACTCTGCCGCCTACCACTGACCAGCGATCATTGCCTCTACAGTGTTGCAGTGGTATTGAGCCCTATTAATGTGGGATAGTGTCCAGTGGCGTCGTGCTGTCTTCAGTAATGAGTCACGGTTTGCACTTTGCGTTGATTACCAGCGCATACTTGCCTGGAGACGAGCCGGCCAGCGCACGAATCCTGCCTCTACCATGGAACGGCACAGTGATTGGGGAGCTATTTAGTACGATAGTAGGGCACCCTTGGTAGTCCTCTGTACCACTCTCACTGCTCAACGGTATTTCGACGACATTCTACGACCTGTGGTGTCACCATTCCGCTAGCAGCATCATTGAGCAATTTCTCAACAGGATAATGCCCAGCCACACACGGAACGGTTCTCTCAGGCCTGACTCCATAATGTCTACACCCTTGCATGGCCAGTCCGATCGCCTTACCTTTCACCGATCGAACATATTTGATACGTGATGGGACGTCACTTACGCCCATCTCGGAATCTCGGTGAACTGGCCTGCAATTTGGACACCATCTGGCATGGTATACCTCAGGGAAGTATCCGTGAGCTATATGCGCTTACGTCACGTCGGGTAACCTCTTGTATCCGAGCCAGAGGTGGCACTACGACGCACTGATTTATTCCACTCGTGTAGGTGTTTTATCCAAAAAATTTTTCAAATGCTCTGGAACAGCAATAATTTCCTTTCCTATACATTAATCAATTTTCATCTCGATTGAACGATTCTATCGGAGTGTTTCGTTTTTTTTTGTTTCTTTTTTTCAAGGAATGTATTTTGAATCTGGGCTAAATCCCAAGATTAAACATAGCCGAGATATTAGTTCCATCTCCCTTTTCTCTGATTGGAGCCAATTGTCGAAATTAGGGGCGCACGATTTCTCAGAATCTATTAAAAGCTTTCGTGTTTCGCATGGTTACTCCGTATTCTAACATTGACACAATTTCGAATTTTTAGCACGAATTTTGAAAAACAACTGTGTGCTCATAGCACCGGTATGTCCGTTCGTCCCCCAGTCGACACCATATCTGTGAAACGATTAGTTCGATTCGAAAACTTTTTTCCAGTAGAAAGCCTTAAAATTGAGAAGAACTATTCATGCATTTTGTTTTTTTTTACGATACATAACTTCGCCGGTAGGGGGTGTAAATGCACATGCTATCAAATTCAACTTACACATTGCAGCAATTAAGTAATAAGACTGATGTTTGTTTTAATTCTAGTAAACCATACGGGTCGGGAAGTCATGATTCTTTGAGAAGTAATTTCTCAGCTATGCGGTGGCAACGGCGTTTGGGTGAGAATTGCGCAGATGATTATTTATGCAATGCATGACGTCATTCGGTGGAAGAACATTGTCACTGCTGTGTCATGGAGCAGAGAGCAAATATCCGGTTCGGTTTGAATATCTGTAAAACTGCATCTGAGACAGTTGAATTGTTGTATGATGCACATGGGGATAATGTCCTAGCTCGTGCACAAATATGCCGATGGTATGCACTTTTCAAGGATATGTGGGAAGATTTGGAAAATGACGAACGGTCCGGACGCCCGATTTCAGTGCGCATGACTGAACTCATTGAGAAAAATCGCGAAAGAATAAAAAGTGATCGTTGTGGGACCTGGAGGATATTTGTATGTGAGCTCGGTGTTAATAAGGAGACGGTTCGTCAAATTTTAGTGCAAGATTTGAAGGGGGCTGGAGTTTGTGCTCGTTTTGTTCCGCATGCTTTGCCAGACAACATAAACCCTGCAAGAGTGGTGTACGCAAAAGAAATCATGGAGACTACAGAAACAATGCATAATTTTCTCCAAAGCATTGTGGCATGTGACGAAACATGGTGTTTTCGCTGTGATCCTGACACGAAGCATCAGAGTGCTGAGTGGAAGTCGCCACAGTCACCCAAAGGAAAGATTAGGTTACAGAAGTCCAAAATCAAGACAATGCTCCTGTGCTTTTACGACAGCAAAGGAATTCTGCATCACGAGCTCATCCTGAACGTACAACTGTCACTGTTAATGTTTACGCATCCATTTTGGAATGATTGTGGAAAAGGACTGCTCGTATCAGGCCTGAGAACAAAAGCGGGTAATGGTTCCTTCTTCACGATAACGCACTCGCTCACACAGCAGTCAGTGTACATCAATTTCTGGCAAGAAAACAACTATGTGTACTCAGCCAACTCGCCTATTCTCCCGATTTCTCACCGTGTGACTAATTTCTATTCCATAAATCAAAGCTGCCTTTAGAAGGAAACGTTTTTCAAGACATTGAAGACATAGAACAAACTGTGACATCAGTTCTCTTCACTCCAAACCAAAAGATGACCTCTGCAAATCCTTCCTTTCGTTGGCTGATCGCTTCACGTCTTGTATTAACGCAGGAGGAAAGTATGTACTTCGAATAAAATATATTCACGTAAGTTTTCGTGCTTTTCTATTTTATTTAAATTCAGTCTCATTACTTATACATTTGGCGCACTGTGTATATTTTATTTTACACCATTGCTTCAAGGAAACGATTCAATAGGATTTATGGTCCCTTCGGTTATCGTGGACAAACCTGTTAACTAGCACGTCTACCTCGATATTCTGGACAATTATGCCCTACCAACTCTGTGGAAATACTATGGAACCGAGCCTTGTTGGTACCAGCAGGATAATACACCAAGCCATAAAGCAAGGACTGTTACAGCGTGTAATTCCGTATCGTGTGTGGACTGGCCAGCACAGAGCCCTGATCTTAATCCCATAGAGCACCTATGGGATGAATAAGAGCGCCGCATCAGAAGTTTGGAACGAAGGCCTACTACTAAGCACAGTTAGCGGCAGCATTATGTACTAATTGGAAGCGCATAGTGTTCCAAAATCTTGTAGAAAATATGTCTCGAGGGGTCAGTGCATGCATTCAGGCCAAAGGTGGACTGACACCGTACTAATGTATGTCAATAAAAGCTGTGTTGTGTTTCTCTTCTAGGTGTCCGGTGACTTTTGTCAATGTAGTGTATATATTGAAACCGGTTCGATACATTATGAAGGACACTGTTTGCATTGTGCATTTTAAATTATGCAAAAATCTTCTCTGAGAGGTGTACATGGTTTTTGTCGCTTCTAAAATTTTGCTTTGAAGTACACACAATGGACCTATTAATAATTATCTACCTAATAACATGTTGGTCCTCCTCTAGCGCGAAGAACACCCTGTACACGCTAGAGCATCGTCTCCACCGGATGTCGGAGAGTTTCTGGAGGTAATGTCAGCCATGCCTGTTGCGGCATTATCCACAACTGAGCCCAAGACGTCGGTCCAGGAACCATGGATCTGATATTCCACTCCACGGTGTCAAAGAGAGCTTGAACAGGGCTTAAATCCGGGATCCGGTGGGCTAATCGATGGTTCCAAACTCAGATGAGTGTTCCTCGAGCCATGCTTGGGTGGTTGCGGCCCGGTGGTGCACCGCATTGTCTTGTTAAACCCGATCATCGGCCGCAGGATGAGCCGAGGCGATGAAAGCCCGCAGGTGATCAGCCAGCATATGATTTTAGTGCGCAGCGGATAAAGAGCTTTCCAGACAAACTAAGGGACCTAATGTATCCCTTGAGAGGGCTTCCTCAAACCGTAACAGAGCCGACGGGGCCATGGCCTCATGCTGTCTACGCCACACCGGCATCCTCCAGTCAGCGCGGTACAGCTGAAAGCGGGATTCTTCTGACCACACGACGTAGTGCCTCTCAGAAGATGTCCGGTTTTGGTTTTCCTGGCTCCAGGAGAAACGTAATTTCCATTGATGTGCAGTCAACAGTGGCACTCGAGCAAGGCGTTGGTTCCTATCGCCCAAGCTGTGCAACGTGCGCCGTACCGTTCACTCGATGACGCTGCTTGGGATACCGGCATTTAACCTGGATACGATTCACGCCGCCGTTGCCAAGTGGTCGGTGTGTACGAGCCTGGATAATGCACGTCGACCCCGGTCATCAATAGCGTGTAGTCGGTCACCGTATCGATGGCACATTCGCAGTATATACCCTTGGTACGGTTGTCCTAGAGAACCCGAGGTTTTCTATTTATTTTTATTACACTGGCGGAAAGCGAAAAAAGAACACCAAGAAGGAGACGTCTGATACCAACGAAATTTATACAGCATAATAACGGAATACAGAGGATAACGTGGTCAAAACATTATGGAAAAATACAGCTGTATTTGCTGGTAAATTGAAAAATAACATTTCCATGTAACATGGTTAGTACGAGGTTGAATCGCCATGAACTGCGTCACACTGTGCAATTCTGACATGGAGTCTGTCGTACAGATGTTGGATGTAAGTTTGTGGTATCGAGTTCCAATAATCCTCAACCTGGACGCGTAAATCGGGGATGGTCGTGGCTGGCCGTGGAGACCGAAGAAGTCGTTGTCCCATAAAATCCCACACGTGCTCAATGGGGGACAAATCCGGTGAACGTGCAGGTCTTCCAGGTACGTGCCGAACATGCTTCCACTGCACCACAGCGGCCTCGAAATATTTACGTGACTCATTTATAAACGTGGAAAGAGCGATGACTTCTATTTGATGTTCCTAATCCACGTCAACTGTGTATTTATTTACTGTTTACCCAAATTCGTAGATCACGATATATTGTTGAGAAGCCCTGATGTTCACCTATTTATCACCTGCGTTCAGTTTGGGTCCGTTCCATTCCGCGCGGGGGATGTCCACGTCAACTGCCTGTCACTCCTATGTCTAAATGTTTTGTCTACTGAGTGTCGAATTAATGTTTTGATTAATTCTAAATGTTTTGTCTCCGAAGTCGAATTAAGAAAATTCTTGTGCACAGTTTTGATGCTTCCCGAGATTTTCCACCATTTTCTAACAATTCCTGAGTTACATTCGTTACTCTTAACACATAGCTGTTCTTCTGCTTTTGAGACATTGGTTTTTTAGGTACGTGGCTATGTGTTTTGACTTCTCCCAAGAATTACGGGCCAAATGGTTTTTGAGGAAGTACAGAGAAGAAGAACTTATCCTCATGAGACAAAACTGAAGCCTAGGCAATCATAGCACTGAGAAGGATCTTTGGGGAATTTCTGTGGAGTTGCAGTCTTTACGACGGTGGCTGTAGGAGTTAATGGGTCGTAAGGTAAAGTGGCTCCTGAAGAAAGATAGGTGCACTTTATTTTTATCCCAGTTCGAAATACACTTACGATCGGAAAGAATAAGGTCCTTCGTCTCGGGATGGCTTAGTTGGAACTATCATAATGCAAACTGCTTGCTGAAAAGACAGAAAAGCTTGAATGGTTTACTCAATACCTGATTTTTCTTAAGTGCAACAGAGCAATTAAATTTACCCTGAATTCTGCAGCACGTTAGACAATATTTTACACTTGAAGGAAAGAAATCCTTACTTCCAGAACGTTTCACAAACCCCATCACATTGAAACATTGTGACTAGGACAAGCTCCCAACGGTAACCGATAACCCGGGTACAGTTGGCAAATTTTGAGCGAAGCTATTGCAGAATCTAGGCTCATTAAGGCGTCTATTATAACAAATTCTACAAAACGAACGCGTAAAATTTACAACTCCCAGAACAAAAGTACGAAACATTCTAAAAAAGAAATGCCTAAAATTTATCATGAACTACTTTCTTTCACGCTAGTTGTGATCATGTTGCATGTAAAGTTGTGATCATGTCGCGATCATGTCGCGAAAGACTGACACACACACACAAACTGCCTTTTATTATTATAGATTAAGCAAGTGTTGAGCTAACAGACGGGGTCTTTCCATTTCTTCGTTTTTCAATTCAAACGATTTTTGTAAATGAATGCTAGTGAGCCGACTTTTGTGAAACGGTTCAAGTAAAAGGCCATTTACACTGCTGGACAATTGCAAAGGACGGATCATAAACGGCTATATAGCGCATGAAAAAGTAAGTGTGGTTGGATGCCAAGTGAAATAAAATAATGTCAGAATGCCAGGACATTACAAGAAAAACAATTTATTGTGCTCTGAAATCCAGAAGGCTTTGGAACGTGTTCAAGGGACAAACAGGCCATTTTGTGCAGAATACGTAAACGTGAAAAAAATGCAATTACCGTCCGCAGGCGTTCCGGCGTGAGATGTCAATACGGGATATGGCCACCATGGAGGGCGATGCAAGATTCCACACGTCGTGTCATGCTTTGCACAACATTATCAAGCAGCTTTTGGGGTAATTTATCCCATTCCTCTGTCAGTGCACGGATGAGGGTGTCCTTGTTTATTGGAGGGCATTGGCGACCAGCAAGACTCCTCCCCAAAGCATCCCACACATTTTCAATGGGATTCAGATCTGGAGAACGTGCTGACCATACGAGGCGTTGAATATTCTCGCTCTCAAGACACTCCTGGACAGCGACTGTTCGATGACATGTTGCGTTGTCGTCCATGAAAATGAATCTATCACCGACAGCACCACGGAACATGCGAACATGAAGTAGCAGAACATCATTAATGTATCGTTGGTCAGTCATAGTCCCAGTTGGAAGCACATAGAAGGACGTACGGCCATTGATCATGATGCCAGCCTATACCATGACACTAAATGTCGGATATCGGTCCCTTTCCTGTATGTTTCCTGGACAATATGCAGTACCACTATCACGCCAGATCAGTTGTCGTCGACAATCAGACGATAGACTGTATCTACTCTCATCTGAGAAGAGGAGAGCAGACCAGTCGTTATCAGTCCAATTGCGATGTTGATGGCACCATTGCAAACGGGCGGTACGGCGACGTCTGGACAATGGGATGCACACAACAGAACGGCGGGTGTATAGTCCTCTTTCATGCAAACGTCTGGCGATAGTTTTTCGGGAGATCCGTTTGCCAGTAGCAGCCATAAACTGATTTGCTACCTCACTAGCTGCGCTGCGCCGGTGTATTTTTGTTGATAGCACTATGTACCGATCTTCTGCAGGTGTCGTATTGCGAAAACGACCTCCCCGTGACGTTTGCTACACTCTCCATTTGTTTGAAATGATTTCCAAAGCCTTGAAACAACACTGTGGCTGACGTTAAACTCCCTGGCAACATCTGTTATTTTTCGCCCTTCTTCAATCTTGCCAATAATACGGCCACCTGTAAAATCATCTAGGTGATGTCTGGAAGACATACTGAAACTTGCAAGTTCGTCAATTGATTTTTTCCCTTTCAACTTTGCGTTTGAACAACAACGGTCAATACGCGTCAAATTCTTATATATCTATTATCAGCGCTATGACGTCACGAACAAGTTCGGCAATCCAAAATTTGCATACGCACAACACGTCTTACTGTATCCCGCACTTATGCTAATTTCCACATTTTCCTTCCTTCCATTTTATGTTTGCTATTGTCATCCGTCCTTAGCAATTGTCCGGCAGTGTAGTTTTTTTACCCTCGACAACCCTACATATTGCAAGCCGAGAGCGAATTCATAATATCATTGAAAAAACCAATGATTAGTGACATGGAGTTGGTATCATGGTGATTGGTGTCCAATGGGAACAATGGCCATTAAAAAACTGACCAATTTTAATAATTCTAATTGAAATTCCTCAATGACTCGGAATTTCGGGAATCGGAAGGCGTCAAAACTTGACCATGGATTATGTCCAATCGCATGGCAAACATCACGGTGATCGGATGAGTCATGTAGTAGCTATGCCCGAACAACCAATTGTCCCAAGTCCCGTATAGAGAGCGGATTTTTTTAATTATTATTAAAATTGTTCAGTCTTTTGATGGTCATTATTTTTATACGGCAAGACCAATCACCATAATACCAACCCCATGTCACTCACCATATCCTTCCTTTTTTCGGTGGCAAGTGTCACCGCGACCGGCTGAACACGTTTGGAGGAGATAGGTAACAAATGGCCCCTTCTCAAAACCCGGAAACCCCACCTAAAAATGCAGGTTTTTGGGTGGTTATTCTTCAGTGAAACGGAATTTCGGGAATCGGAAGGCTTCGAAACCTGACCATGGACGATGTCCAATCACATGCCAAAAATCACGGTGATCGTATGTGTCATCTCGTACCTATGCCCGAACAACTAATAGTCTTGAGTCTCGTAAAGAGAGCTCCGCTCGATAACACCTGCTAAGACAACTGCAATTGTCTGTCTCAGTGTCCGAGTTGTCAGCGGTGTAGGTTTCTGACTAATCGTCCGAGTTTGACACTAGTTCAAGTCACTGATAGATATGGGTGGTGGCTTGTCGTACCGGTCTGGATATGTCCCCTCCTTGGAACCAGTAACCCCAAATTTGGGAAGGGAGAAAGCTTATAACACTTCGAGTTGGTCGTGGTGGAAAGCAAATTCCGAAGTAAAACAGTCTGCATTTTGGTCAAAGCTATGGACTTATGAATAGGCTAGTAATTGTCTGGCGGCACGAATTTTCGCGAATTTTAGGGTTTTTTCTATGATTTCGCGAATATCAAATATATCCTTGAATTTC
Source organism: Macrothele yani (assembly GCA_039090855.1). NCBI lineage: Eukaryota > Metazoa > Arthropoda > Arachnida > Araneae > Macrothelidae > Macrothele > Macrothele yani. The sequence continues at coordinate 77,271,396 of CM077016.1, forward strand.
AGATGTTTTTCCTACTTTTTCCAGAATTTCTATTATAATTTTTATATTATTTTTCATATTTAAATAATTTTATTACTGCTTTCATTAGAATTTACGCGAAAAATATACCGCAAAGTAATTCTACTCCAAATTCCAAACCAGAGCTTAAAACCTTGAATTACCGCTCAAGATTGTTCGTTACGAAGAAAGACTTATCGAACAAGCTTGACGGGTAAATCCAGGTCACATGCATATGCTGAAGAATGCATGTGTGGTCTTCCATGATTTCCACCCAGCGCTTCTGTTGAATCACCTTGGCAACTTACCGTACCGGATGTCGTCAATTGCATTAGTAATTTTAGCTGGAAAAAGCAGCTCACAGAAGCGACTGTTTGAGTTTTGCAAAAAAAAAATTGTGCTTTCGTGTGGGTGTTTAGTTTATGAAGTTTCTAGATATTACAAATTTTGAGGATGTGAATCCGTTTTTTAGTGTAAATATGAGATGGATGGTAAGTCAGATAATATTCGAAAACTTGAAAATTTTGTCCTGGAGCGGGAATCAAACCCGCGTTTCCCGGATAGCGCCCAAGTATGCTAACCACTACACCACCCAGAACGACCAAGTGTCAAGTTTCCGATTAATTTGAATATAACCATCACAGAATTCGCTAGGCGAAGCAACCGGCATTCATGTTTAGCGAATCTGGAGGTTGCCACCCTGGTGACGCAGTGGTCTAAGCGATGGCTTCTGATCATTCGTCCGAGATGGGTCCGGGTTCGAATCCCGGTGAGGCATGGATGCTGTATTTGTCTTACAACACTGGTTCTCTCCTTTCCCAGGAACCAGTGGACCTAAATTAGGGACGGGTGATTGCTTTATAGCCCTTTGAGTTACTCACAATGGTTGTTAAACCTCCAATAAAAAAAAGGTCAAAAAATTCTATCCCGTGATTGCCCGGTGGAGCATATTCCAACCGTAGGTTGAAGAAGCGTATATGCTCCAGCTTCGTCTGTCTGTCCGGCCGTCCGCACGATAACTGGAGTAAAAAGGGTTCGATTTCAATGAAATTTTAGTATGTGGTATGGGACAACCTGGAAAGGAACCTATTGAAAATGGACGAAATGGGCTCAAAGGTCAATACATAGGAGGGCATCCATTCCATCGCTCTTATGCGTCATAACTTACGTGAAAATGCTTCGATTGCGACAAAACTTCATCATGTTGTTCCGGAGATGTACTGAACCGGTTCTGTTGAATATTATCGAAATGGGGTCAAAGGTCAGGGCACAGGAGCGAGATTTATTCCACAGCCATTAGCCTCATAATTTGATAAGGGTTTCTGGTATGTTAGAAAGCGTAGCACAATCAATGCATTGCATGATTTTACTAACTTGTTCGGATATTATCTGACTTACTATCCATGTCGTATTTACACCGAAAAACGGATTCACATCTTCAAACAAATTCTAAACTTCTAATCCTTCAAAACAAATTTAATAGACTAACTGATCTAAAATCCAACTCATATACTCAACTATCATTATACAACAACGCAAGAGTTTTCCCTAACAAATTTAACATTCTTACAATTAACCAATTATACTACTTTAACATTGGAAAAATTATGTTTTCGCGTATTAGAAACAACTTGCATGCTAATATTATGCAAATTGTAACAAAGACGCACTCACACGACACACGCACAAAATCGCACATCCGACCAATTCATCCAAAGATGGAAACCATGAAACAAACTCTAAACGACATTGGCCCTTCTTACTGGAACTCACTGCCGACGGAATTAACATCATTAAATAGTATCAACCTTTTAAAAAAAAGACAGCAACTAAAAAACTACATAATGAACTGTGGCCACTAGATCAACTATAGTAAAGAGTGACTACTATGTATATATATTAATACTAATCTTTTGTCATTGATATACACTGAAGAGCAATTGAATTAGAGATACCTGTCTAGTAACGTGTAGCATCACCTTTCGTCCTGATGACGGCGGCGATTCGTTTCGGCATGGACTCGACAAGACACCGGAAGCGTTGAGAAGCCATACGGATCCACGACCCCTGAACAAGCTCCCACAGTTCACGAACATTTGATGGAGGGGGTCAGAGCCTCGAACATCTCTGTCGATGGCATCCCAGATGTGCTCGATGGGATTGAGGTCAGGTGACCTAGCTGGCCAAGGAAGCGAGGTTACGTCGGTGGAGTGTTCATCCAACCATTCGGATACAATTCAGGAGCGACGGCACGGTGCATTATCTTGTGCAGATGAGGTTCCCAGTGGGATGTTGAAGACGCACAAACGAGAGCAAATGGTCGTCCAGGATACCACGGTAACGTTGACCTGTGAGAGACGATGTCACACGTACCAGGGGTCCCATTTCAGTCCACGTAAACAGTCCCCAGACGAGAATGCCACCCCCACCAGCTTCAAGAGTACCCTGCTGGCAAGAAGGATCCATCGCTTCATGTGGTTTGCGCCGTACTCGTATCCTGCCATCCGCATGTACCAACGTAAATCTCGACTTATCAGTCCAGGAAACATTTCCCCACATGTCTAGGGCCCAATGGCGTTGTTCCTGCGCCCATGCTAATCTTTGCACCCAGTGATGTGCGGTCAGCAGCGGTACCCTCGTGAGACGAGGGCTTCTGTACCCCATAGAGAGGAGATGGTTCTGGATGGTGTGGCTGCTCAGCTCACACGTTTTTGTGTACCAGCATTAAATTGCAGAGTGATTTCTTGCACTGTGGCCCGTCTATCCGATGTTACAATGCGAGCTAGCCGACGATGACCCCGCTCATCCCCTCGCTGTTTTCCACGGCAGTTGGCCCTTGCAGGGATGGTTTTACCGGATTCGATGTACTCACGGTGCACCCGTGACACAGTGGCTCGTGAAAATCCCAGTGCCTGCACTACTTCCGAGATGGAGTGACCCATTCGTCGGGGCCCGACAATTTGCCCGCGATGAAATGCGCTTAGATCCTTCGTCTTACCGATGCTGCGTCCGATTCTTACTGATTCCCGTTGCATCACTCCTTATATTGTCGGATCGCTGCATACGTCATGTCGTTTCCGTTTACATGGCTGCCCACAGCGCCACATTTGCATAACGCCAGCTGTCTCTAATTCAATTGCTCTTCAGTGTACAGGGTGCATAGGAAAGTACCTTTAGCCTGGAATAACTTACGAACGGAGAGATGTACAGTTATGCAAGAGAGATAACGGTATAGTAAAACGACTACGCCTGTTCGAATGCAACCAGTAGCAGCACCCGTAGTGGAGAAATGCGGAAGTTAGCGATTGCAATCGAAAGCGTAAAGAGATAGAGCAACATTTCTAAATACAAAAATTGTAGAGCATCAATTAATTAGTACAAAACTACATTTGTTTCACACGGATAAGATAAATTGTCGCCTGAATACCCTACAATGTCCGAAATCGATGCGCGACGATTCGAATCTGCATATTCACATTTCGCAAATGTAGCCGTATGCAAATGAAGATTGTGGCGTTGTACCGTACCTAGGATATAAAAACCAGTAGCAGGATGTACCCTGATCAGAAATTTAGGTCTACGTACGCTGTGTGAGAATGGCGAGCTTGGATTTCTGTGGTTACGTAAAAAATCACGTGTATGCAACAGCGCCTACAAGTATGCTGGATCTACGTCGTCGTGTTACAGATGCTTGCAATAGTGTGACACCTTCCATGCTGAGGAATGTGCATGCAGAGTTACTTTCACGAATACAAATGTGTATCGTGGGCAATGGCGAACTCTTCGAACATACTCGACATTAACTTTTTATCACTGTGCGCCAATTTGCCCTTTTTGTTTTTGTTTTGTCTGACGTCATCAAACGGTATTGACATAAGTACGCATTTATGCAATAAATTGTGTGTATTTGCTCACACCCATGCCTGTTCCCGTCAAACTTTCACACACAAGGTCGCTCATCGATTTCGGACATTTTAGGGTATTCAGGCGACAATTGATCTTATCCGTGTGAAACAAATGTCGTTTTGTACTGATTAATTGATCTCTACAACTTTGTAATTGGAAACTTTGCTCTACCTCTTTTCGTTTTCGATTTGCAATGGCTAACTTCCGCATTTCGCCACCAGGGGCGCTGCTATTGGTTGCATTCGATCGGGCGCAGTCGCTTTACTATACCGTTATCTCACTTGCGTAACTGTACCTCTCCGTTCGCAAATTATTCCAGTGTAAAGGGACTTTCCTATGCACCCTGTACACTGAAGAGCAATTGAATTAGAGACAGCTGGCGTTATTCAAATGTGGCGCTGTGGGCAGCCATGTAAACGGAAACGACATGACGTGTGCAGCGATCCGACAATATAAGGAGTGATGCGACGAGAATCAGTAAGAGTCGGACGCAGTATGGGTAAGACGAAGGATCTAAGCGCATTTGATCGTGGGCAAATTGTCGGGCCCCGACGAATGTGTCACTCCATCTCGGATTCGTGCAGGCACTGGAATTTTCACGTGGCACTGTGTCACGGATGCACCGTGAGTACATCGAATCCGGTAAAACCATATCTGCATGGGCCAACTGCCGTGGACAACAGCGTGTGGATGAGCGGGGTCATCGTCGGCTAGCTCGCATTGTAACAGCGGATAGACGGGCCACAGTGCAAGAAATCATTCGGCAATTTAACGCTGGTGCACAAAAACGTGTAAGCAGCCACGCCATCCAGAACCATCTCCTCGCTATGGGGTACAGAAACCATGGTCCCACTAGGGTACCGCTGCTGACCGCACATCACTGCGAAGATTAGCATGGGCACATGAACATTGCCACTGGACCCTAGACATGTGGGAAAATGTTGCCTGGACTGATGAGTCGAGATTCACGTTGGTACATGCGGATGGCAGGATACGAGTTCGGTGCAAACCACATGAAGCGATGGATCCTTCTTGCCAGCAGGGTACTCTTGAAGCTGGTGGGGGTGGCATTCTCGTCTGGGGACTATTTACGTGGATTGAAATGGGACCCCTGGTACGTGTGACATCGTCTCTCACAGGTCAACCTTACTGGGATATCCTGGACGACCATTTGCTCCCGTTTGTGCCTCTTCAACATCCCACTGGGGTCCTCATCCTGCAACAAGACAATGCACCTTGCCATCGCTCCCGAACTGTATCCGAATGGTTGGATGAACACTCCACTGACGTGACCTCGCTTTCTAGTCCAGCTAGGTCACCTGATCTCAATCCCATCGAGCACATCTGGATGCCATCGAGAGAGATGTTCGAGGCTCTGACCCTCCTCCATCAAATCTTCGTGAACTGTGGGAGCTTGTTCAGGGGTCGTGGATCCGTATGGCTTCCCAACGCTTCCGGTGTCTTGTCGAGTCCACGCCGAGTCGAATCGCCCCCGTCATCGGGCCGAAATGTGGTGCTACACGTTACTAGGCAGGTATCTCTAATTCAATTGCCCTTCAGTGTATATTGCAATAATGCTTTCTTTTCTCCTGTTTACCGCTGTATTTGTTCAGTTTATCAACTATTTTTTTCAACCACCTGGTAATAATACTTGTTCAGGGAGCTTGGAACTCTGTCAGGCTTTTTTGGCCTTTTTTCCATGCTCCCTTGTTGTGCTTGTTTCCATTCACTTGTAATACAATCTCTCCTGCACAGCAAAATAAATGAATTTAATTGAAATTTTTATTGTATGGTGTAATCCCGTATTCCATTCACGATTTCTAGATATTGTTTGTTAATTTTGAGAACGAGCCACGTGAGTAAAATGAGTGTATCTGAAAGATGCAAGCAGAACAGCAAGGGGACGTTTCATTTGGACAAAAATTTGTTCTTTTCGAATTGCAACGTACCAATGGATTTTTCAAGAAAGGATAGTAGTTAAAAGCATTTAGCAAAAATAAATGTGTCCGAACAGTCAACGGAAAATAATGCAGAAATGTGTTGATGAATTAATTGAGAAAAGAACTAAATAAGAAATGCGTCCCTCAACAGAACTTTCGACATTAACTGGTGCCTTTTGTGCAGCTAAACATCCCACTTTCTAAACTGGATAACCCTACATTAAAATAAATTACCTGGAAATTTCATTGAAAGATATCTGTGTTATTCCAAATGCAAATTGGATGCGGAATGGTTATTTGCCGAAAATATATGATATTCACAAGCAAGAAGTGAAAGTTTTTTTGTAATCAGTTCCGGTGTAAGCATTGTAGGAGATGAAACAACTGATTTAGAAGATAGGTACATTTTGAATACTCTCGCTGTTCCATCAGTTGAAACGAATATTGAAATCTGTAATGCTGAAACGTTTTTTAATGCAGTTTTTCCTCGAGTGCATCGCTTTGGAATTCGTAAATTTTAAAGCAGTCGGAGAGCCAATACTTCCATGCGTTAATAAGTATGAAATAGCGTCAGCGAATATAACCGCTTTTGTGACAGACAATGCATCTTACATATCCAAAGCATGGGGAAAGAGTCCAAAAGTCCACATTCTGAGGAAAATACAGTACAGTCAAACCTCGATTTAACAAACTTCAAGAGACTAACAGTCTTGTACGTAAAATCGCGGAATTCGCTAAAGCGAGGAAACCTTTTGAATGAAACATTCAAATTAAGCTAGTGTTCATAATAGAATACGTCAGCAACTATGTTATTTTTCTTTCAGTGACTATGTTCTCTTTCTTTCAGTAACTAACTTTTCTAGAGCTACCTGTGTTCATCAAAACTTTTTCCGTAAAGAACTGTGTTGTTTAATTGAGTCGTAGATTTAACACTGAGAAGAAAAGAAAGAAAACGCGATTTGGCAAAGAATTCCAGAGGTTCAGGAATGGGTACGTACCAAGTGTGTCCCTTACTTCACAGAGTGCTATTTTTCTGTCTGTAGCCGAAAACAAGAGTACCCAGGGTGTTGTTTAATTGAGATGTAGATTTAACACTGAGAAGAAAAGAAAGAAAACGCGATTTGGCAAAGAATTCCAGAGGTTCAAGAATGGGTACGTACCAAGTGTGTCCCTTACTTCACAAAGTGCTATTTTTCTGTCTGTAGCCGAAAACAAGAGTACCCAGGGTGTTGTTTAATTGAGATGTAGATTTAACACTGAGAAGAAAAGAAAGAAAACGCGATTTGGTCAAGAATTCCAGAGGTTCAAGAATGGGTACGTACCAAGTGTGTCCCTTACTTCACAAAGTGCTATTTTTCTGTCTGTAGCCGAAAACAAGAGTACCCAGGGTGTTGTTTAATTGAGATGTAGATTTAACACTGAGAAGAAAAGAAAGAAAACGCGATTTGGCAAAGAATTTCAGAGGTTCAAGAATGGGTACGTACCAAGTGTGTCCCTTACTTCACAAAGTGCTATTTTTCTGTCTGTAGCTGAAAACACGAGTCCCCAGGGTACTTTAGGTTTCCTTCCCCACACCGCCTTTCTTTTTCCTGCTTCCCTCCCATGCAAGAATACGTTGCACTCCTTTGAAACACGTTGGTCATTTGCTTCCCCTCTGTAAGAAGCTTACGCTTGATAGTCGGAGGAAAGTCGAACTGATTTATGATTCCGTCAAGCTGTGTCGCAGGTGGTATTCTTTGAAACGTTGGTTAACTGCATGCGTAAAATTTTCCTGTTGCGCGGAGCTCTCTTTCTTATAGTTGACTTTTAACGTAAAAATGCTGGTTATCATAGTTTGATGGTTTAAAATAAAAAGGTCGCTAAATTGAGGAAATGTGTTCGTTAAATCGGGAAACGCCAAGCATTGATTCCAATGTGGTTCCGTCCGGACTACAAAAAATGTACGTAAAATCGCGGAATTCGTTAAATCGCAGTCCGTTAAATAGGGGTTGACTGTATTCCGCGACATTTCGGGAAAACTGCGAATTTTTCGCGACATTTTGCGATTTACACAGCGATCACCCCTCGAATTTCGCCTATTTTTGCTCCGCGATAGAAGTACTACCCTACTTATAACTAATACGCAGGGAGTTTTAAGCGTGGGAGTTGCATGTTTGTCCCACAACGCTGGGTTTTTATTTTCCTAAGAGGCAGTATCCCAAATTAGAGACTAGATTCTCCTCGTCCCTACTCTCCCAAAACAAACAACAACAACAACAAAAAAAACATTTTCACGCTCAGAACAGAGATAACTGAACGTTACATAGACGGCTAATTATCTAATAAGGAGGTGTGCGACTAATCTGATGGAGTGAAATGGAAGGCCTGCCTAGTGTCAGAGTGGTTTGAGAAACTGGTCTCTGACAGTTCGTCCCGAATAGACCCGAGTACTTGATGAGGCAAAGATAGCGCGCCTGCTTGATTACGCGGAAACTGTGGTTAAAGAAAAGGAGATTGCTTACACAGTTGTATCAGAATAATATGACCACATACCGCATAATGGGAATAACCACCTTTGGCCCGGATTATAGTGGCGAGACTGCGTGGCATGGACGCAATGAAACCCTGGAAGGTTGCCCAAGGCACACGTGCCCATTCGGACTGCAGCAGAGTACGGAGGTCCCGGAGATGACGTGGTTGTGGGTCGGCACGTGGAACCTGTTGATTCAAATAGTCGCACAAGTGCTGTATTGGATTGGGGTCGGGCGATCTTGCCGGCCAAGGGAGAACGGAACATCGTTGTCGTGTTACCGGAACCATTCACGCACCTCCCTAAGCGACGTGGCAGGGCGCATTGTACTGTTGATAGACCCCATCACCACCGGGGTAAACGTCCAACATGAAGGAAAGCATGTGGTCAACGAGTATGAACAGGTAGCCATTGACGTTCAGGGACCCATCCAGTGGTAGCTATCCCAGGTTCTACCAGGAAGACATCCCCTAGACATGCACACTGCCACCGCCGGCTTGTACAAACAAATTCGGAACTCTAGCTGTATTTTGTTTTTCGCTTCGTCTTAAACTCAGGATCGACTTATCTATGAATGAAGATAACGAAATTGAGAATTATAACCCATTCGGCTTACACACCATATCGACTTATAAACTGAAAAATACGGTAGTTAACTGGCCAGAAAACGAGATTTCAGGTAAATGTGCTTCTCGTAGTGCAACTTGTGTAATATACTATATCCGAATGTGTTCAACGGGACGAGTGGACCCATTGATGTCCATGAGACCTCATGTCCCGCCACCGCCACGGCCGTCGTGCTTCCTTCGAGATGTATACTCTGGCTGAAGCTGTTCACCCGCGAAGCGTCTTATACGGGCCGGACGATGCGAATGGAACCTAGACTCGTCGGGGTCCATGCGAATCATTACCAGTGACTGTGCTCCCGTGCTCACTGCACGCGAAATTTTCAATGCCGGTCATTCAACGTGGGCACATGAACAGACCTCCAGGTCTTTTGCCCATCCGTCTGAACCTTGACTGAACTGTGTGTTTAGAAGTATTTTATTTGGCGCCCTGGTTGTAACCTATCATTAACTGAAGGATTTTAAGCTGTCTGCTGTTCTGATAGCATGCGCCAGTTGGCGTTCACCTCAACTGTCATCCCGTGATGGTTTTTCCTTTCTGGTAAGCTGAATGGATGGGTATTACTCCTACAGCTATCGCTAACACACCTTTACTACGGCAGCACTCTATCAGCCGAAATGCCTGCTGCTGGTGAGGTGTTGGCCGACACGCCCTGCCCTGACCTGCCCTGCCCTGCCTTTTTCGTCACTACACACATACACTGATCAGCCAAAACATTAAAACCACCTGTCTGACATGATGTAGGTCCTCCTCTCGCCGCCAAAAGACCTCTCACCCGATGACGTACAGATTCATGAGATGTTGGTAGGCGTCTTTTGATATTTAGCACCATGACTGCAACAGAAGATCCCACAGTTACCGTAAATTACGTGGTTAGGGTGATGCGCTCGTAGCTGTTTCTCCAACTCGAGCCACAAGTGCTCTACAGGATCCGGCGAATTTGGGGGCCATGGTAATGAATGGAATTCCTCTTCATGTTCTTGGAACCATTCATGAACCATCTCCACAGTGTGGCATGGAGCATGGCATTCTTGAAAGATTCCATCTCCGCCAGGGAATGCAGTTGCCATAAAGAGGTGTCCTTGGTCAGCCACGATGTTCTGGTACGTGACAGCTGTAAGAGTTCTCTCTACAGGGATAATGGGTCCAAGAGTTCCCCAAGAAACGATTGCCCACACCGTCATACTACCTCCAGCCACCTGGATCCGGTGCATGCAGGTGAGAAGGCTTCCTTGGGTAAACGTTGCACACGAGCTCGTCCGTCGACATGGTGTAACAGAAAACTACACTCGAGGGGCCATGATACCCTCTTCCAGTCTTCTGTGGTCCCATGTCGATTAATACGAGCCCACTGCATGCGTTGACGGCGGTGAACGGCTGTGAGCATAAGCACACGAATGGGTCTGCGGTTACGGAGACCCATATTCTAGAACGTAGGTTGAAATGCATTTTCGGACACATTGGGACCTTCACCACGATTGAAGCTATATGTAATGTCATACGCAGTAGCCCTCCTAGTGCTGAAATTATGGGTCGGCCACAGTAGTCTCCCTGTTGCTCCAGATAAAAGGATAGACTAAGGTGCCATTTGGCATCAATGAGGTGTGGGATGCCCTCGACTTGTCGACAGCTCGAAGTGCACCCTGTTTCGGACCATCTTTGATAGGTAATAACTACTGCGTAGAGTGAGCAGTCAACCAGAGTAGCTGTTTCGGAGATGCTCTTACCAAGGCGTCTTGCCATAACGATCTGTCCTTTGTCGAAATCAGATAAATCCTTTGCTTTTCCCATGTTGAGACGAAACGAAATACTGACTGAGAGAGCTCCGACCCAAGTATTATACATTCGTGAACTTATCACGAAATACTGAATGAGAGAGCTCCGACCCAGGCATTATACATTCGTGAACGTGGCACGAAATACTGACTGAGAGAGCTCCGACCCAGGTATTATACATTCGTGAACTTGGCACGAAATACTGACTGAGAGAGCTCCGACCCAGGTATTATACATTCGTGAACTTATCACGAAATACTGACTGAGAGAGCTCCGACCCAGGTATCATACATTCGTGAGCTTGGCACGAAATACTGACTGAGAGAGCTCCGACCCAGGCATTATACATTCGTGAACGTGGCACGAAATACTGACTGAGAGAGAGCTTCGACCCAGGTATTATACTTTCGTGAACGTGGCACGAAATACTGACTGAGAGAGCTCCCACCCAGGTATTATACATTCGTGAACTTGGCACGAAATACTGACACAGAGCGCTCCGACCCAGGTATTATACATTCATGAACTTGGCACGAAATATTGACTGAGAGAGCTCCGATCTAGGTATTATACATTCGTGAACTTGGCACGAAATACTGACTGAGAGAGCTCCGACCCAAGTATTATACATTCGTGAACTTATCACGAAATACTGAATGAGAGAGCTCCGACCCAGGCATTATACATTCGTGAACGTGGCACGAAATACTGACTGAGAGAGCTCCGACCCAGGTATTATACATTCGTGAACTTGGCACGAAATATTGCCTGAGAGAGAGCTCAGACCAAGGTATTATACATTCGTGAACTTGGCACGTGACACTGATTAGCTGCACTCGCGCTTATTATTTTTTTTAATTGGAGGTTTAACGATCACCGTGAGCAACTCAATGGGCTATAATCAGTCGTCCGTCCCTAATTTAGGATTACTGGTTCCAGGGAAGGGGGAGAGGCAGTGCCGTAAGACAAACACAACATCCAAGCCTCACCGGGATCGCGCTTATTTGCATAACGCAGAGGTGGTTTTAATGTTTTGGTTCATCGGTGTATATTCCCGCACGGGTTGGTGATGTCCCTTTTACGGGTTGTAGGACGCCTCCACTCGCGGAAACAAGAGTGGTTATAATGAATGTTTCGTTTTATTTTAATTTTTCTTAGATTTCCTTCATTAGAGAAAATATCAAGGGTTTCCGGCAAAATATATGAGGATTTTACAAACACCATGTAAATTACTTTTAAGGATATTAAATGTCACATATTGTGACTTCTAGATTAACGATGAACGTCCTGAATGCACCACATTTGAAGCAGAAGACATTTCTTATTTGTACAGCATAAAAGAAGTAATTATGTGGAACAATTGTTGGAGACATTCCCCAACCAATTATTCGCTGAGATCCCTTATTCTCGGGGCATAGCAACTAGAATCTCAAAGCAAGCAAGCAATGATGGTATTCCAAGAATGTGTTTTGTCTGTATCGGTAATCTACTAATGGTCTGACCGTCGCGTATCAAAAATAACTATTCGTTAGCTACAAATATAGGTTGAAGAGTAAAGCAAATAATGATACTAGATCAGAGATTTTAAACCAACATCCAATGAGAGTGCGAATTTATTTTAAAAGATGTTACAATTATAAATAAATCTAAATAGCAGAACTTATTAATACACCAAGTATATAAGACTGAAGTGGTAATCTGTTTTACCGGAGTAAGAAAAAAAAATGCAATTTGCCTTTTGTTGACCAAATCAACTCTATTCACGTTTCGATCCGCTTCATCATGGAGATCGAAAGATACAGCTCATTATCTTATCTGGACGTACTGTTAACTATTAGGTTTACAAATAAGTTTTAAAGCGTTTTGAGGCAACGCAACATGTAATTTGAGAGAAAACAACAATACCTTTACGAATCAAAATATGCGCCGTCATTATCTATCACCTTCCGCCATCGGTCGGGCAACTGACGGATTACAGCCATGAAGAATACTTCGTCATGTGACGCGATGAAGTTGTCAACCCATTTTTGCACTTCATCACATGTCCGGAACCGTACAGCAGACAAACAATGTTGCATCGATCGGAACAAATGATAGTCTGAAGGGGATATGTCGGGACTATACGCCGGGTGCTCCAAAACTTCCCAGCCAAGCGTCAATAACGTTTCCTCAATCGATTTCGCGACATCCGGCCTAGCGTTGTCATGCAGTAATTTCACGGGACGCAATCCTTTGCCTGTGAATGGTCGTTATCGACAGATTTCCTTGTTCACTCGCAGCAGTTGTTGCTTGTAGCGATCAGCAGTAACAGTTTGACCCTGTTCCAATAGTTCATAACAGAGCACACCCTTCATATCCCACCAGATGCACAGAAGAACTTTATTGGAGTGCATATTGCGTTTCCGTGTCGAAGTTGTGACTTCACCGTAATCTACCCAGTGTTTTTTTGCGTTTGGGATTGTCGTACCAAATCCACTATTCATCGTCCGTAACGATTTTCCACAGGAAAGATTTTCTGTGTTGTTTATTCGACAGACTCAAACATTTCATGACACTCATTCTTGTTTCTCTGGCTCAGGTCATGTGGCACCCATTTTTCCTTCCTTTCGAATCTTTCCCATTGCGCGTAAACGATTAAAAATGGTATGTTGAGTTACCCCCAGTTGTTCATCTAGTTCTTTTTGCGTTTGAGACGAATCTTCGTCCAGCAATGCTTGCAGTTCCTCGTGTGCAACCTTCTGCGGTGCGCCGCTACGTTCTCGATCGCTAACATCAAAATCACCTGTTTTAAACCGCCTAAACCAAAACTCACACGTGTTTTTCGTTATAATATTCTTCCCCAGAATAGAACAGATCGATGCACATTCTTTTGCAGCACTTTTTCCTTGATGAAATTCGTAACGAATGCAGTGTCGAATAAATGCAGTATCGCTTGTCATCTGTCACCTACCGATGTGCAAGTGCGTTTGACTGTTGGGCAAACTTCTGTGTCACATTTTATACTCTGGACCAGTTACGGTGACATGACAACAACGTGGGGTAATATCGCATGTGTAGGTTACCGACCTACACAGTGCGTCAAAGAATTTTTAAGACGTGCAAAATTTCAGCCTACGGTGGCGCCACCAGTATAATCGCGAATGCGTTATAAACCGTGACCATCTGCTTGCTTTCTGCCAAAAGTACTGCGCAATTGTTAACGTAACTCAAACGAAACGGGCGTTCATTAGAGAAGTAAAATTTTTATCATGTTGAATTATTAAGATGGAACAAAGGATTGTTATTAAATTTAACGCAAAACTTGGTAAAAGTGCCTCGGAAACGTACCAAATGATGAAATAAGTTTACGGTGAGTTTTGCTTAAGTAGATCAAATGTTTTCCTGTGGCACAAACGTTTTTTGGACGGAAGAGAGACGCTGGGAGATGATAAGCATACCGGAAGACCAAGTTCACCTAGGACACCTGAGATTATTGAAAAAGTGCGTGATTTCGTGGCAAACAATCGATGTGCGCCACTAAGAATGATGGAAAAGTTTTTAAACATCAACAAAGAAACGATTCAAACCATCCTGCATGAAGATTTGGGCAAAGCAAAAGTCTGTGCTAAATTTGTTCCACACACGTTAACCAATGAACAAAAATGAAGGAAAAGTGCACATTGCAGAGACATCATTTGTGCCACTGAAAATGATCCAAATTTCTTAAAATCGATTGTTACTGGTGATTAAACATGGTGTTTTCAATATGATCCTAAAACAAAGCGACAAAGTGCGGAATCGAAGTTAGAAAACTCTCCACACGCCAAAAAAAAAAAAAAAACCAAGAAAAGTTCCATCGAAAATCAAAACAATGCTCATTACCTTCTTCGATAGTAAGGGTATTATATACAAATAATTTGTTCCAAGTGGACAAACAATTACTGGTGAGTTTTATTTAAATGTTTTGAGGCGTTTGATGGGCAGAATTCGTCGCATTCGTCCAGAATATCGAGATGAAAACAGTTGGTGTTTGTTGCACGATAATGCACCCAGTCACACCTCACTTCTTGTTCGTAGATTTTTGGCGAAAAAACGTCCGTGTGTTGAATCATCCACCGTATTCGCCTGATTTAGCACCCTGCGACTTATCTTTGTTCCCAAAACTTAAAATGACGTTAAAAGGGTGTTATTTTGATGATATTTCGACCATAGAAACAGCTTCGACGCGTGCTTTGTAGGCAATTCCGCAAAGTGAACTGGAACAGGCATTCGAATCATTATTAAATCGCTGTAACAAGTGTATTGAAGCCGAAGGCACTTATTTTGAAACACAAACCAAAACAAATTATAACTTCTTGTTTCTTTTTCATTTTACAGACCCAGTTTTAAAAATTCTTTGACTTACTGTGTACGTCACACGAAGAACGCTTTAAAACTTATTTGTACACCTAATAAATTACCGGACAACCAGCTTCGTTCTTAAGTCTCATATAAATCCAGGTTTGCACCTAATCCTATGCTTAGCAGCTCATTTTACCCAACGGAACACAAGTCTGAGTTCTACAGATCACGGATTCGAAGAGCCTTTACTGTAAGCTCAGATGTCTCCTCCAGGCAGTCTGAACTACACTGACGGAAAAAAATATCCCAACATCAAGAAGGGTTTGTGTTAGATAAACGACAGTTGGTAGGCGGTGAGAGTACATCTGTAAGATGACATCTATGCAAATTTAGCGCTCGGCGCATACTTGTGGCGCTAGTAGCGCCCCTCGGAACATGCATAGCAGGTTTGCTGTAAATACGCGCTGTAACGTTCGTGAGCGTTAGTTATCGTTGAGATTCGACGTAGGGTGTTGATGTTAGTCAAGAATGCCTTTAAGAAGACGAAGAAGCCATTATCAACAGCTCACGGAGTTTGAACGAGGTCGTGTAATAGGGCTACGAGAAGGTGGATTTTCTTTCCGCAATATTGCAGAACGATTTGGCAGGAATGTAGCCACTGTGCATGATTGTTGGCAGCGGTGGTCAAGGGAAGGTACTGCCTCAAGAAGACCGGGTTCCGGCCAGCCACGTGGCACTATTGAGAGGGAAGACCGCCGTGTACGGCGTATGGCCGTGGCGCATCATACCGTGTCTGCGGCAGCAATTCGAGCTGAAGTTGTCACCGCAATGACACAACGAACTGTTACAGATCGGTTACTTGAAGGACAGCTGCGAGCCAGACGTCCTGTAGCGTGCATTCCACTTTCTCCAAACCACTGCCGTTTGCGACGTCAGTGGTGTCAAGCTAGAGCTCATTGGAGGACGGAGTGGAGATCTGTTGTGTTTTCTGATGAAAGCCGGTTCTGCCTGGGTGCCAGTGATGGCCGTGTGTTGGTTAGGAGGAGGCCAGGTGAGCGCCTGCAACCGACCTGTCTGCGGCCGAGACACACTGGACCTACACCTGGAGTTATGGTCTGGGAGCAATTTCCTATGACAGCAGGAGCACTCTCGTGGTTATCCCACGCACCCTGACGGCACAGTTTTACGTCGGTCTGGTGATTCAACCTGTTGTGCTGCTATTCATGAACAGCATTCCTGGCGGTGTTTTCCAACAGGATAACGCTCGCCCGCATACCGCTGTTGTAACCCAACATGCTCTACAGAGTGTCGACATGTTGCCGTGGCCTGCTAGATCACCAGATCTTTCACCAATCGAGCACGTATGGTACATCATTGGACGTCAACTCCAGCGTCACCCCCAACCAGCATTAACCGTCCCTGTATTGACCAACCAAGTGCAACAGGCATGGAACTCCATCCCACAAACTGACATCCAGCACCTGTACGACACAATGCATGAACGTTTGCATGCTTGCATTCAACATTCTGGCGGTTACACCGGTTATTAATGTACCAGCATTTAACATTTAAAATGGCTCTTCTCGCGCTTCCATTAAGCTGTGATCTTGAAACCATAATCGATTAAATATGTTACCTATACAAATGGGCCATTTCATTCCTCTACAACTATTTTTTCGTGGTGTTGGGATTTTTTTTCCGTCAGTGTATATAAAATAATTAATGGATCCACGAAAGCAGGGTACTCATACAAAAGTATTCTCAACATCACCTGAAAGACCAAGGACACGCTAATCGACTTAAAAAAATTATTTCCTGGACCGATACCACTCACCTCTTAAAACCTTTTGAGAATACTTTCTTCTTAAAATAGTGCATATTTTTCCCGCAAGAGGTCGTAGATGTGAACTTTTATTTGTCGATATCTCTGCTTCTGAAAGTCCGATTTGAAAAATTATTTCTTTGTTAGAGAGCATTTCCGCTGCGAAATGTTTCTCATACAATTTCAGATTTTTTTGAAAGCTTAAGTCTGCCACCAGAGGGCGTAAGTTCACGATTCCGTTTACAGCAATATTCTTTCTTCGGTCAGATGCTATTGTTTTTCCATACCGCTTCCATTGAGTTTGAATAGCTTTGATAAATTTAATTAGCGTTAGAACGGATTCAAACTACGTGCTCGTTACATCCGAAAATGCGATGTCATCTTTCGTGTTACCTTTTAACGTCGCTATTTATTTGGCCCTAAACTTCTCCAAACAGATCTCACGGAATGCAAGGCGTTTCAAAAATGACTAATCGTAATGAATGCGGAAAATGCACTGGCATATCGAGTAGGATCGCAACAGTTTATACAGACAGGCACAAACTGATCTGCGAATTGCATTGTTGTATCCAAGCTTCTGTATAGACATGTTCTTCAATCAGCTGATTTACAGGGGTTCCTCTCAGCCAGATCGATATTCACTATACCATCCATCTCTCACATCTCTTTTGTTTTTTGGTATCTAGTTTGGTAATTTAATCGTCCAACGGTAATAAGTTTTAAAGTGTGTTACAGAAATTCTTTTCGTTATTTTTTTCCAAATAGGGCTTGTGCTTATTATTAGCGGTATGCAAAAGTTTTCTCCGCACCCTCAAATTAGGTGCCGTAGGGGTCTAACCTGACGGCGACCCGTGCTGTCAGTTCGTACCCCAACAAAAACACAAGTGCTGGGAAACTGCTGGCCACCAGCTGGCAGTGATGGGTCACTGCTGGCTGAAATCTGCCGCTCACGGCCCGGTAGTGGTCCGTTGGTGGCAGTGATATCAGTTGGGGAGCCATTGATGGCCCTGCAGCATCGCCGTGAATTGTGGGCCTCCAAGCAAGTGCCACTAGTGGCCCGTTGCTGGCAACCAATGCAAACCCCAATAGCAGGTGGAAGCATCGGGACTGCGCATGCGCAGAAGCAACACTTGCTGTGTCTTTCATGGTACCAGTTAGTTGAAGACGACGCTATCGCCATCGTGTTATTTTAGTGGATGTTAAGAAAAAAATCCATATGTGGAGAGGCGAATTAATTTCCTAATGAAATTTTGGGTCGACGAAGATATCAGATTAAGCCGTGAAATACTAGATTACAGCCATGAAATACACCCACTCCATTCCCATGAATAACAATTCATGGAATGGAGTGGATGAATAACAAGAAAAAATTTGAAACCGCTTGAAACAAATATCCTGGAAAACCATTAAAACAACGTTTGTTGGGGAAAAAAATAATTATACGCGTACAAAATTTATTATTTATTTGAAAGAAAAAAAAAGCAACGCTATGTGGTGTACTCATCCATTGGTTGAATACACAAGACTGGGAGGAATTCGCTTCTAAAAATAACGAGAAGTAAAATAAAATATCTTTTACTCTTTAAAACAAATGTAGCTTCGGACAACGGAAAGGAAAGACACAACGTTAAAAATGTAACAGAATGTGACATGAACCCGGGTAAATATATATTTATACAACAATCTCTTTTCAAGACGGCGAGGACAGTACAAAACTTTGGAAAGCGACTCTAAGTATGTACACGCCTTGAAAATGAGTGAAGTTCCCTTAAGGTAAAAAAACTATCGTTACGTTGAAAAAATTAATTTATCAATTATATGAAACTGACTTTTATGAAAAATACCTCGCAATATTGTAAAATGAAAGAGGGAAGCATTCGATTACAAATTGCATACCAAACAGATAGCTTCCAGCACATGTCTGAGCGTAGTGAATTAGTCCGGTCGGTAGCGAACGCGGCTTCCACGCAAACGGCCCAGGATCAAATCTAGTCAGACGCAAACGGTCGTTTTTCTGATCTGTCGAGAAAATTTCCCCAGCGCAGTGCGTTAATTCACAAGCTTCGTAAGAGTACAAAAAAAAAATGCAGCTTTAGGAAATTGCGGTTATCCTTGCTTTTTTTTTTTTATTATTATTATGTCTACTACTGGGAAATTGGCGGACAAGAATCGGCAAGCCACCAGTTACGTCACGTGGTTGCTGGCTACCACTAACGGCCCACTAGCGGACCACATTAGGCTAGCCATCATTTCTGGCACGTGCTTGCAGGGCCACTGAAGGGCCACTTGTGGCAGCTACTGCCTGTGATGGACCACTGATGGCCCTGTTGTGGCATATGACAACTGATGGGATGCCAACTATTGGCCAGAACTGCTGGCCCTTCTGTTGGCCGCCCGGACATTTTATTGACGGTTCGGCAGCGGCAACATAGTGCTGGCCCAGCAAGACTGTTTTTGCTGGGACATAAAGCCAAGCATGGAGGTCGATAAAGTTCATTTGCGGCACTGTTTGTTATACATGTTTAATTTAGGGAAAAGTGCGAGTGAATCATACGGTTCAATATGTTAGGCGTATGGCGAAACGGTTATGGGTGAGCGGACGTTTCCAGAATGGTTTGCCAGGTTTAAGAAATGTGATCTAAGCTTGGAAGACAAGCCACGTGCAGGTTGACCGCAGGAACTCGCAGACGAGAAGCTGGAATCGCCGCTGCAGGAGGATAGCACACAATCGACCACACAACTGGCGAAACGTTTGAAAGTGGCTCAATCGAGGGTGGTACGGCGTCTACACGATTTGGGGAAGATCCAGAAAATTGGTAAGTGGGTTCCGCATACTTTAACAGAGTGTAATATTGGTCAACAATTGGGCATCTTCATGTCGTTGCTGAAGAGGTTTCAAGGGAAGAATTTCTTGTGGAAGGTTGCCACCAGGGATGAAAAATGGGTCTATTGCAACAACCCCGTGCGCAAGCAATCCTGGGCCGACCCAGGCCAGCCTTCAACATCCACTGCAAAACAGGATATCAACGGGGAAAAGGTGCTGTTCTGCGTGTGTGATGGAATATGCATGGAGTGCTGTATTTGTAACTGTTGAAACCGGGCGAAATATTCACTACACAACGAGACAGCGATCAGTTGATGAAACTGAACGCCGCAATCGAGCAAAAACGCCCATGGACAGGTAAAGGACGCCACCCAGTCATCCTGTTACACGATAATGCCAGACCACAATGTCGGTGTCACCACGAAATCAACCCTTAAACAGTTCCACTTGGAGGTTTTATCACACCCGGTTTGCTCCCTGGAATATTGCACCCTCAGACTTTCATCTGTTTCGCTCTATGCAACATGCCCTAGCCCAACAGTGGTTCACCACAGTTCCAGAGGTGGAAAATTTCGACACTGCGTTCTTCAGCTCAAAACCCGAGTCCTTCTATCGGGCATTCATTTGATGCCTGAAAAATGGCAAAAGGTCATTGATGCTAACTGCCAATATTTCGTTGAATAAATGTGTACTGGTTTCTTTATTGTTCCTGTCTCCTCTCTCCTTAAAATGGCGGAAACTTTTGCATACCCCTAATACATACGATGTCTTTCTTAGGGGAGGATGAGCTTCCCTGGCGGACCCCCAAGCTGCGACCCTGAAATGCAGTCTAATTTTACGGAGCCTCCCCGGTGGCGCAGTGGTCTAAGTGATGGCTTCGGATCATTCGTCCGAGCTCGGTCCGAGTTGGAATCCCGGTGAGACATTAATATTGTGTTTTTCTTACGGCGATGTCTCGCTCCCATCCCTGGAACCAGTGGCCCTACATTAGGAACGTGCGATTGCTTGTAGCCCACTGTGTTGCTCACGGTGGTCGTTAAACCTCCAGTCGAGAAAAAATTACGGAAATCAGTTATTCTCTTTAGACTACACAATTCTTTTAGTAAGATTCATGACAGATAGTGAAATACATTTAGACACTTCAAGCTGGATATATTTTTGTGCTTTATAAAAAGAAGAAAACCTTTTTATGGTTAACACCCTGCACATTTTATGTCTTGTGTCGTTGTTGACAATCACGCGTGAAATTATTTTTATGTAAGTGAAGAAATTTTGAAAAAAAAAAAAATCTTTGAAATGGTCGTATCCTTGAGATCCAATTCTTTTACTTTTTGACTAGATTTTTTGTGTGTCAGTATTGAATGCCTATACACTGAGTGGCCACTTTATTATGACCACCCCTCGGTACTTTGTTGGGCCACCTTTTGCCGTTAATACTGCGTCGATTCTTCGTGGCATGGACTCCACGAGATGTTGATAGGTGGTTTGTGGAATCTGAGACCATGCTTGATGAATAGCACTTTCCAGGAGTGTGAGATTGCAGGGTTGTGGATCCAGCTGTCTGATGGCTCGTTCAACTTCATCCCACAAATTCTCAATGGGGTTGAAATCTGGAGATTGTGGGGGCCAACTAAGCAAAGTAAACTCACCGGCATATTCCTGAAACCAATCCTGTACAATACGAGCACTATGGCAGGACGCATTATCTTGTTGAAAGTAGCCATCGCCATTGCGATAAACCATCCACATGAGATGATGCACTTGGTCCGCAACGATGTTTAGATATGATGTGCCAGTCAGACGTTGATCAACACGAAGGGCCCAAAGTATGCCAGGAAAACATTCCCCAAACCATAACGTTGTCTCCACCAGCTTAAAGGGTTGTAGCAATACATTTGGGGTCCATGCTTTCGTGCTGTTTCCGCCAAATTCTCACTCGGCCATCGGCATGGTGCAACTGAAACCGTGATTCATCGGACTTCATAATTTGTTTCCAATTATCGACTGTCCAATCCTTGTGCTCCTGTGCGAACTGGAGACGTTTTCTTTTGTTAACTGCAGACAGCAAAGGTGTTCGAACAGGCCTTCGGCTTCCATATCCCATCTGATGCAGTGTACGGCGAACATTGAGTGCAGAGATCATTTGAGGGGATCCTTGATTAAGATGGTCTGTAATTTCCTGCACTGTTGCCCTTCTGTTGCCTGTTACCAGTCTGGACACTCTCCGTTCCGCCCGAGAAGTCACTAGTCGATGACGACCACACGTTGCACGTAGAGACCCAGTTTTTTGGATGACAGTCCAGTCTTTAAACATTTTAAAAACAGCTGCTCGGGAAAATTTCACGATTGCGGCGGTTTCGGTGATACTCGCTCATGGCTCCGAGCTCCTACAATTATTAATCGTTAAAAGTCCGTCAAATCGCATTTTTTACCTATCTCGTCACCCAAAAATCACTTCTACTACTGTCACAAGCACTAAGCTTTCCCTTTTTATACTAGCCTCGACCTCTGGCGGAAACAGTGTGCAGCCATAGCTCATTTGCTTAAAACTGTTAGGTGGCCATAATAAAGTGGCCACTCAGTGTATTCAGCAGTACGGAGTGCTCCATAGCCCTCTCGTTTTCAAGGAAATCCATACAAACTTCGTCTGTATGCTTTTCGGAACTTAGCTTCGATCGAGTTGGTTCAATTTTTCTACATAGCCAGTATCTGGGAAATCTCAATATGCAATTCCTCACGCTATCGGAAAATACTAAAACTCCTTTCCTCCTTATAATCGGATTTCAAAGCCATCATGCCGACATCTAGAATGAAAAAGGATTTATTGATTCTTATGCCACAAAAATAAATGTTTGGATCTTCGTTCACAGTGCTTTCATATGACCGTTTGATTGATTCTTGATATATGTGTATCTATAGAGAGAGATCATGCGCTCTTGAGTCTATTACTTTTTTTTTGTATAAAAGAAACCGGTAATGAATTCCGTTTGAAGAGGGGAAGTTGAGTAAAATAACCAAATCGAATGCTAAGTTCCTTTCATATCATCGACAAAGTAATCTATTAAAATACACTGATCACTTTTTGTGGCCAGTGTATTTCTAAATTGTACAGCGTCACAAATGTTCCCATTGAAATACACTGCTGGCCACCCAAAATGCAACACCAAGAAGGAAGCATCCGATTGGCCTGAAATTCGCAGCATGCGTCGCCCGCGAGAGGACATGCCAACGATTAGCATTGCAGGGCATATGCAAATCATGTGCGCCCGGCACGCCACCGAGAAGCACTATAAGAAGGGTGCACAGAAGGCGAGGTGTAAGTAGTGGAAGTGTGTTGTGCTACCGAACCTGTGCGTGGGAAGCTTCCTGATGCCTAGTCGCAGAATACGGCAGTCATTCCAGCACGTTTTGGAGTTCGACAGAGGACGAATAGTGGCTTATCGCGACAGCGGTTTATCGTACCGAGACATCGGCGCCCGTGTGGGACGACATCCAGCCCCAGAGAGGCGAGTATGGATTCGGTGGGTGCAGGAGGGACGGACTGACCGACGTGAGTGATTGCCGCAGCAGCGGCACACCACCAAACGAGAGGACCGGCATGTTGTGCGGCGGGCATTGACGGCTCGCACCGCCACAGCACAAACGTTAGCGCTGGAATTAGGGTGTGTTGCACAACAGCATGTGTCAGGACGTACCGTTCGACGCCGTCTGCAGGAGCGGGGACTTGTCGCACGGCGCCCATTGATCCGATTACCATTGACGTTACACCACCGGCGAGTGCGGCGGCAGTGGGCCGTTGAACGCCGCACCTGGACTACGGAATGGCACGACATTGTTTTCTCCGACGAATCCCACTTCTGCCTGCAACACCACGATGGTCGGATCCGCTTGTGGCGGCACCGCGATGAGAGACTGTATGACGCCTGCATTATGCACCGCCATACCGGTCCGTCGTCTGGCGATTTGATTATAGTTTGGGGCGCAATTGGATATGCCACCGCATCCCTCTGGATTATGGTTTGGGGCGCAATTGGATATGCCACCCGCACCCCTCTGATACGCTTCACCGGTACACTCAACAGCCACTGCACCATCTCCGACGTTTTAGCGACTGTAGTCCTCCCTTAAAACGGACCCCCTCTGATTCATGCCCCTCGGAACAACATCAGAGCAGCCATTGTTTTGCCAGCGGTATGCCATTTTTTACCGTGTGAGCACTGCAAGTGACTGCTATCCTCTGATGCTTTCGGGCTCGCTTACCTAAAAACATATTTAAACAAGATAGTGAAATCATGAAATGGATTGATTATGATACGCTTTCCAACATACTAGAAATCATTACTCAAGTTATGAGGATAATGGCTGTTGAATAAATCTCGCTCCTGTGTCCTGGCCTTTGATCCCATTTCGATGATGTTAAACAGAATTTGTCGCAATAGAAGCATTTTTACGTAAGTTATGACGCATAAAAGCAATGTAATGGATCCCGCTCCTATATGTCGTAACCTTTGATCCCATTTCGACCATTTTCAATAGGCTTTGTCCTCAGGTGGTCCCCTACCGTATACTAAACTTCAATCGAAATCGAACCATTTTTACGCAAGTTATGACGTATAAGGGAAATGGAGTGGATCCCGCTCTTATGTCCTGACTTTTGACCCCATTTCGCCCAGTTCCAATAGAGTGCGCCCCCAGGTAGCAGTGGCGTAGCCAGAAGGGGGAGGGGGTTGAACCCCTCCCTTGAGGGGAGACTGAGCACGAATTTAAAGCGATATATACGTGTATACGAGGCTTTCACCAATGAACCAAACCCATGGACCTCCTTTAAGAAATTTCTGGCTCGCCACTGCCAGGTGGTCCCTTACTACATACTAAAATTTCATCGAAATCGAACCATTTTTACGCGAGTTATCGTGTGGCCGGACAGGCAGACGGACGAAGCTGGAGCATATACGCTTCTTCAACCTACGGTTGGAAAGCGTAAAAAAGCGCGGTTGTCAACATAAAGGCTATGTTTAAAAATGGCACACTTCATCCAACAACGAAATTTTCTAATAACGACGTTTAACACGTAACCGTTTAGTGGTTCCGCGAACTTCTTTTTCTGTGTATTGCCAAAGCTGAAAATAATTATTTTGCCTTCCCATAACACGTCTAACCTAAATATTAACTGATTTATCGATAGCATGAAGAAAGAGAAGTACCATCTTCGGTTATGTGAACTTCCACTTCCTTCCGTCGTAGAAGTAATAAAGTAGAAGGATTGTGTTATACTAAAAGAATAACCTTCCGCGGTTGTAAATCTATGCTGTCAAGAGCAGTTCAGCTAAAGAATAAAGTACGACGGAGATCTAATGATCCGTATTTTCACTGTCACCTACAAAATCAGGAGCACGCGTATCGCAGATGGTTTCGTGGGAAACAGACCATAACAGAGTGGAACAACAGTAAGAAATAAATATGAACAAAATATCGTTTTCGGCGTAGTCAATGGATTAAGAAACGAGGCGAAAATGTTGCAAATGAAAAAAGCAACGACAATAATTTACTTTCACATTAGAATAATTTGCTTTATCTCAACAGTGGCATCTGTTGTTTTAATTGAATATTAATACATATCTATTTTTAGAAAGCTACGCTCACGGACAATGAAATTTGCGCACCAAGAAGGAAGCATCGGATTGAACCGAAATTTTATGGACGTAATGATACAGATGAATGATACACATATCGGCAAAAACAGAGCTGCAGGACAATTACAGAGGGATCTGTGGCACGCAGTCCGGTCATCTTCAGTAGCGCGTCGCACCGCCTCGTGCGGCGATACATGCTGCAATACAGCCCGACATGGAGGCGAACAGACACCTGATGTTGTCCTGTGGTGGAATGGCCCACACGTGTTGGTCGGTATCCTCCAAATTCCGGATAGTGCGGCACTGCGGCAGCTGGCGTTTCAACTGGTCCCGCAGATGCTCGATAGGGGACATGTCCGGGAAGCGGGCAAGCCATGGAAGTGTCTGGACATGACGTAGGAAGTCGTGGAGAACCCGAGACGTGTACGGGAGGACACTATCCTGCTGGTATAGCGCACCTGGAATCCTGGCCAGGAATGGATATCATCCACATATCGCTGGCCCGTCAATGATCCACGTAGCACTACTAGAGCTGATCGCCTATCGTAGGCAATGGCTCCCCAGACCTGCAATGGGGAAGGTGTGGCGCTCGATAGACAGATCGGGATTATGCCGTTGCCCCAGGGACCTTCACAACCGGACACGATGATCATCTGTCCCCAAAACGAAGCGTCACTCGTCGTTAAACATCACACGTCGCCAGTCTGGGGCGTTTCACGTCGCTCTGATCTTGCACCACTGCGCACGGAGCCGGCGATGTTCCGGTGCTAATGGCAGCATACGTAAGGGGCGCTGAGATCGCAGATTTGCTTCCGTGAGGGTTCGGGAAATGGTTCGTGGGCACGCAGGAGCCGCTACATCTGCCTGTATAGTGGACCGGGTCCCCGTGGGATCCGCTCGTGCCTGGTGCACAATCCGTCGATCCTCTCTACCGGTGGTCCTCCTGGACCGTCCGGAGCCGTTCTGCCGTGAGGCAGTGCCGTCACGTGTCCACTGTTCCCAACACACTCGGACGGTATGGTCAAAACGATCACGTGATGGGCTATACGGCGCGCCCACCACCCTGCGGTTTTCAGCCCGGTGATCAGGCCTCTCTCAAAATCCGTAAGTTGCGTAAATCGACGTCTCTGGCGTCTACCCGGCATTCTTGTCACTCTGTACTGTTGCTCGCATCGGCCGGTCCTTTTCGCTTTCATGGGGCATCGACTACACGCCGGTTCATGCTTGCAACGCCACCACAGGGTGTTCGGTCATGCGCACTAGCACCAAACGTGGATCATTTGCATACCAGCACGCACCCTAGCTATTTGTAAAGTTTTGCGTTTGTAGCATGTTTTTTTCTAGGTGCGCAAATTCCATTGTCCGTGAGTGCAGTTAGAATTCACAACAAAGATGTCATTATTTTTTAAAGCGTTGAAATAGCGTCCACAACGAGTCCTGCTCGGCGTTTTTTTTTTCTCTCGTACTAAGCGCTTCCTCTTTTCCTTGTTTTTTTTATGTTTACCGTTTTGGAGTTTAGTGACCCTCATGAACAAATCTAAAGGCGGCCATAGACACACGGATTTCCTCGCCGTTTTGAACGGTTAGTTAGGAAATCCCGGTTGTGTGGACGACGTTTGGTGCCCCGAGGTGAAGTGTATCTGGAGTCAAGCGTCCACCACTGCTCAAATGCTTGACCTTGAAAATGACAGAACTGCAGTTTTGAACGTATGTCTGTGGAAGCGCAGGCGTTTTCAGCCACGTATTATTAAAAGCAAAGTTATCGAATAGGAACGATTGAATAACTTTCACCCTTGATAACATTATAAGCCACATGAATAAAATTAAAATGTATGCAGTTGTTAGCATAAATATAATACAATGTTTACATGAAAAAAGAAATTGAGTGAAAACCTTCAATGTTTTCGGTGTCAATTTTGTGCGCGATTCCTGGACTGCATGCGTAAGTTTAATGCCGAATTTTAGATCTCCAGAAATTATTAATAAATAATATGGGTTTGATATATTTTGCATTTTTAATAATAGCTTATTTATACTCTAACTTCATTGCAAATACGAAATAATAATTGGTTAGGAAATGTACTAAAAATCATTGCAGAAAACATTTCCAGCCCCTAACTGTTTTAATTCCTCATAGATTATTTTTCATTTGACAGGAATTGTTACTCCTGGAGATTCTGCAGAAATAGCTGTTGCAAATTTCAGATCTTTATACGAACGCCCAGTGCCGAACTGACGATCCATAAACGGCCCTCGAACCTCGAAGGAGAGTTTGTGGCTCACTGTATGCGAAAATGTTCAAGGTGCCCCTAACTTTTAATTAGCGGTATGCCAACATTATCATTTCCTGTTAAAGCGTCTATTTTGGTAAAAGTCTAACCACTGCTATACTAATTGAGTTCACGAAATAACATTTTACACACTTTTCTGGATCACAGCTCAACATTTCGCTAGCTAAATTTTATGTATGCATAAAACAAAAACACTTTCGTTTCACAAGCAATAGACGTACAGTACAGTCTGTAAGACGGACTGTCAACGATTTCATTCCACTCGTATGCAAATTTTATTGCGATAGCTAAATTCAGTAATTTTTTTTTCCTTTTAGCAAGAAACAAAATCCAGATGCTCCGAAATTTCATTTTCTTTCAAGACTTACCTATTTACCAAGAACTTATTACGAAAACATCCCGATAAAATTTGAAGTTTCTATTACTGCAAGAATTTTGATGGTAATTCATATACAAAGTGAAATAAATTAAACACAGCGGAAATTGTTTAATCAATTACTTCCAAATGGAAAAAGTAGTTTTGCTGTTGCTGAAGAGGCTTTTAAAACTGCAGGTAAAGATTTCTTGTTAGTGTAAGGCCCAGAAAGCAGTAAATCAGATACAGATCCGGTTAAGATAAATATACATATGAGACGTGATCAAAGGAAACCCGTTCGTGCCGCGTCACGTGGACCAGCGCATGGGGAGCATGATGACGTCACAGCTCGGGTGATAAGCGCAAACCAATGAAGAAGCGAGCACGCGTTCATTCTCCTCGCATGCGTGGTTTGTGCTGCAGGTGTACTACTCCTGGACAAACACTCCCGTCCCCTCCCACATCCATCTCGACGTCTCCAGAGTCCTCACCAACTTCATTTGGTCCAAGCACCATTGGACCACTGCTGAAACCCTCACTAGGCCCATCTCCCATGGAGGACTCGCTCTCTTCGACGTCCCCATAAGGTACAAGGCATTTAGACTCGTCTATTTCTTTTCTACCCTGACCTCTTCCAACCCTGCCATCTCCACCCTCCTCAACGTAATCTCTTCTCCGCGGAACCCCTCTCTCACTCTCCACACTTTCCTCCTCATGGACCAATACCCCCGAGTTCCTACTCGCCTCTCTCCTACCTACCATGAGGCTATCACCCTCTTTCGCTCTCTTCCCACCACTCGGATCTCTCCAACTTCTACCCTCGAACTTCTCTCTGAACCTCTATTCTTCTCCTCTATCCTTCACCCCCCTCACCTTCCTTTCTTTCACTTTCCCACATGGCTCCGGGCAGGGGTGGTAACTGTACGCCAACTCGTGCACACCAACCTCGCCTGGAAACATGTCTCCGAGCTCTCTCCCACCCTCCCAGGCTCCACCTTAAACAATCATAAGTTCACCCTCATTAAAGAAGCTCTCCGCCTCCTCATCCCCTCACTCACCTCCCCCAATGGGATCCGCGCTGTCCAGGCAGCGCCAACCCCCTCCCATTCACTCTCAACACCCCCTCTGCTGCTCTTCACATACACTCCATCAGTGCAAAACAACTTTACCACTTCCTCCGGAACTCCACCCTCACACCTTACCCTACTCATTCGCTCACCCCCTCTCAATCCACCCCAGTCTGGTCCACACTTACCACACTCACCAACCACCCACACGAAATCAACATTCAGTGGCAATTCCTCCACTCGCGTCTGCCAGTCCCAAACACTCTACACCAAATGAAGATTCTCTCTTCCCCCTCTGCCCCCTCTGCGCAGAGACTGGCTCCATACAACACACTTACATCCACTGCCCAGCCCTCCTCCCAATGTTTCATCTGATGTTCTCCCTTGCCTCCAAAGTCTGCCCTATCACACACAAGATGGAACACTACCAATTCCTCAACACTGCACCCACCACACCACACACTTCAAGCACATGCGCATACTTCTTCGTCCTGGCGAAGTATGTCATTTACCAACTCTACTTACAACACACAAACAACACACCACTCACAGACCCACCAGCAAGCACCAGCCTGCTCCACCACTTCAGGAACAGGATCGTCGCCCGCCTCCAGGCAGACTACACAGAAGCACACAAGACGGCGACCCTCAGCGAGTTCTGGAAGCGGTGGAACCCACACATCAGCTGGTTCACCATCACCAGAGACGACCAGGTCCGTCTCGACTAAAAGCAGCTCAAACAACTACAGCGAACCCCACGCTGTGCACCACCCCAAGGAGCCATCTGCCAGCACCTACATCAAACAACTGGAAGCAACACTGCAAACCAGGACTGGTACTATGCCTGCATTCAACCGACTGTAAAAAAGCATCTTTCCTTCTGTTATAAATATGCACCATCTCTTTCAGATCACACCCAACCTGAAAAGACTCTGGACTCATCAACCAGTGCACCACTCCCAACTCCAACAACAGTGAAATCATCTTTTGTAAATAGAATATATTCATCTGTAAAATTGCACCATAATGCAACCAAGCACCTCAACACATCTATTGTCATAATATATCTCTGTCAACGTACACACATGCTGCTCAAATGAGCAAAACAACTGTAAATACTCACAGCATATGTAAATATTCACCTAACTCATCCCATCATCAATTTCCTGAGGAGCGAAAGCTCTCTCGCCTTGTCAGCTACGAATGTACCTCATCTTTTAGATTGTAAATAAAGTTTGTTTTGAAAAGGTTTGTGCTGCAGATCGTTGACAACACGGCCGGTGTGATTCCGAATACATCCAAGGTGGATCAGCGAGTGGTAATTCAGTTACTAACAGAGGAAGGATGTCGACCAGTTGACATTCAGCGCAGAATGCAGGTGGTGTATGGTGACAAATGTGTGTCGAAGACAAAAGTGACGGACTGGGCGCGAATGTTTCGGGAAGGACGTGAGGACACGAAAGATCTTCCGCTGCCTGGCCAGGCGCATATATTGTGACAGACGAAGGCATCGTCAAGGTTGATGCAGCAATAGGGGGGACAATTAGTGGGCAGGCCACTATTTCGTCAGTGGTCGTTATTTTGAATCATTTACATTTCGACCATGAGGTACTTGCATACGGAGATTCAACAAGGTCTGTTGACTTTTCAAGGTGCTTCGGTTGTTGTTTTTTACAAAGAGTGTATAACAAGTTAGTAAAATCATGCAATGCATTGATTATAATACGCTTTCCAACATACCAGAAATCATTAACGGTACTCAAGTAATTACTCAAGTTTTGAGTATAACGGCTGTGGAATAAATTTCGCTCTTGTGCCCAGACCTTTGACCCCATTTCGATTATATTCAACAGAACCGGTTCAGTATACCTCCGGAACAACATGATAAAGTTTTGTCGCAATCGAAGCATTTTTACGTAAGTTATGACGCATAAGGGCAATGAAATGGATCACGTTCCTATGTCCTGACCTTTGACCCCACTTCGCCCATTTTCAAAAGGGTTTGTCCCCAGGTGGTCCCCCACCACATACTAAAATTTAATCGGAATCGAAGCATTTTTACGCAAGTTATGACGCATAAGGGCAATGGAATGGATCCCGCTCCTATGTCCTGACCTTTCACCCCATTTCGCCATTTTCAGTACGGTTCGTCCCTAGGTGGTCCCCTATCACATACTAAAATTTCATTGAAATCTTATTTTTACGCAAGTTATGACACATAAGGTCAATGGAATGGCTCCCGCTCCCATTACCTGACCTTTGACCCCGTTACGCCATTTTCAATAGGGTTCGTCCCCAGGTGGTCCTTTACCACATACTAAAATTTCATCGAAATCAAGCCATTTTTACGCAAGGTATGACGCATGAGGGCAATGGAATGGATCCCGCGCATATATCCTGACCTTTGACCCCATTTCGACATTTGCAATATAGGGTTCGTCCCCAGTGGTCCCCTACCACGTACTAAAATTTAATCGAAGTCGAAGCATTTTAATGCAAGTTATGACGCATAAGGGCAATGGAATGGATCCCGCTCCTATGGCCTGACCTTTGACCCCATTTCTCTCATTTTCAATAGAGTTCGTTCCCAAGTGGTCTCCTACCACACGTACTAAAATTTCATGGAAATCGAACAAATTTTACGCAAGTTATCGTGCGGACGGGAAGACAGACAGTTGGACAAAGTTGGAGCATATACGCTTCTTCAACCTACGGTTGGAAAGCGTAAATTAAATGAACTAAGCTGTCAAAAAATTAGTACCAAATAGAGGTCGAAGTTCCAAAGATTTTTTTCACTTCTGTCCCTCATCAAGGAAAGAACAAGCTTTTCCATCTTCTGCTTTGATTTCTAGTCGGACATCTTACGAAGGCACGCTTTGTAAAGCTATATGTTTTAAATTTATTTCACACTGGAGATAGCACAGCAATAGAACGTGGGGGGAAGGGGGGGTTCAAAAACAAAAGTAAGAAAAAAAGGTGAATCTGACAAAATTACTGTTCCTCGAAACCGAAAAACTTGGGTTATTGGTGGTGTAAAAGTTATAGGATTGAAATCAGACACACAATGAGAAGTGAATCAGTTATGAAATATTCTGTAGCTGGAATTCAGTCGGAATCGATATCAAATAAATCAAACACAACAAGGCAAAGACTGGCAGATTTACAAAATTTATTCTCCAAGAGAAAGGCATTTTCTCATTAAAAGGAAAACTCAGAAACGTGTGTTTGATTTTAAATGCTGAGCATTTCCTACTCCGTGATATTAAAGTTTTGATTCTTGTCGAAGCATAAGGCATCTCTTCAGTTATTTTTAAGTTGCTCGGTTTCAAAATTGGACATCAATGGCGTCGAAACCTCAACAGTTTCCTTTATGCATTCATGAAACATCTGAATGTTTGAAAAGAAAAATAATAATATCAGCCGTAAAGTGCACACAGATCACACAAAATGCGAAAAGGAAACGTATTCAAAATTACTGCTGCTGCCGGATCTCGACTTGAACTTTCTACAAATCAATGCAGAATATACACCGAAGAGCCAAAATATCATACCCAGAGCGTGTTTATACAAATCGAAGCAACTGCATCCAAATCCACAGAGGAGGAGAGACAGAGGTCCAACTCTCGTGTTTAAGATAGCGCCCCAGTGGTCGGACATGAAACTACGATAGCGTCTGTCACGTGATATGGTTCCAGTGGCTTAAGTAGCACTGCGGAGAGAATTTAAACTCTGGACCGCGGATGGCCTAGTGGTCAACTTTCGTGACTGCCACGGGGGAACCTCGGGTTCAATCCCGGCAGGTACGAACGCTCGAACCACTAATTATCCGCCGTGCATCGGATGTGCACGTTAAGCCGTCGGACTCAGGGTACTGGCCCCCCGGTAGTGAATAAGGGCGTCTTCCTACCCCTTTCTACTTCGCTTCCGTGTCACTTTCCTATCGGGCACTCTAGCCCAAATCTCCTCGCTTCCTATTTCTAAGGGTTGTTTAAGACCTGGGATCAGACACTCCCTTCCTAAAATCCTCTACATATGATCTGATCTGAAAACATCCTTCGTTGTTGTCATGGATAAAAGGAGCGATTTATTAGATTTGCAAAAAGGGATTATTATTGGCTTTCGAGCCAAGGGTGGCAGTATTTCTGAAACAGCCCAGTTTGTGAACTGTTCGCGCGCTGCTGTGGTTAAAGTGTATCGTGATTGGAGAAATGGCCCCATTGCGAACAAGGGACGTGGAAACTGCGTAGCATCACGTGCCATTGATGTGAAAGGTGAACGTCGGCTGCAAAAGTGCCTGAGGTCCGATCGACACGCTACACTGGAGCAACTCACTGGTCGAATGAACTAGGGGGCTACCGCAAGTGTGTCTAAAACGACAGAACCCTGCTGCGTATGGGGCTCCGATGCAGACGGATGGTCGCTGCACCTATGCTAACGAAGTTGCAGCGTCAGAAAAGGCTTACATTTGCACGGCAGTATCGGAATTAGACCTCCGCTGATTGGCAAAGGATTGTCTTCTCCGATGAGTCACGTTTTCTGCTTCATCGAACGGATGGACGTTGGAGTATAAGGCGAGAAACATCGGAGAACAGACACTTTTCAACCAGTGCTGGAAAAACACAAGCTGGTGGGGGCAGCGTTATGGTCTGGGGAATATTTTCGTGGAATTCCCTGGGTCCACTCACACTTGTGGAAGTCACTGTGGACCGAATTCATTATGAATCCACCCTTGCAGAGCACGTACACCCACACATGCTGATTGCCTTCCCTGGGGAGGATGGGATCTTCCAGAACGACAATGAGACGTGTCACACAGCTAGAAATATCCGAGAGT
This sequence comes from Macrothele yani, assembly GCA_039090855.1. NCBI lineage: Eukaryota > Metazoa > Arthropoda > Arachnida > Araneae > Macrothelidae > Macrothele > Macrothele yani. The sequence continues at coordinate 77,305,297 of CM077016.1, forward strand.
GGTTGAAAGAGCACGATGAAGACTTCAAAGTACTTCCCTGGTCCCCTAATTCCTCAGGCTTAAACCCAATTGAGCATCTGTGGGACCACCTCGATCGTGTTGTTCGCTCTATGGATCCTGCACCACACACCTCCAGCAGCTGTCAGATGCACTGCAGTCAACATGGCTCCACATAGCTGTGAACACCTTCCAGCACCTTATTGAGTCACTCTCAGCCCGTGTAGCTGCTGTCCGCGCTGCACACGGCGGTTACCCTGGATATTAGCTGGTGGTCACAATAATGTGACTCGACCGTGTATGTTAATAGTTAAATCTGATTAATTTCAGTTGTATTGTAAATGTGTGTATATAAGTTGAAAAATATGTAATTACTTGATTTGACATTTGTTTTTACTTTAGGGGCGAGGGACTAGTCAAGCTATCATTAGCCTTTTCTCCTGGTTCCGTGCTATGTTGCTATGGAGTTAACTGCGTGTAACATAGCAAATAAATATTTAAATAAAAAATATTGCACTTCAAGAACGGGCGTATCATTCAGTCTTAAAATTAGCACTGGCCCCATTTTTTAAAATCCTCCAGGGAATTAAAATGCCATTGAATTTCAGCTCGAAACTATTAAAGCAATATTTTCAGCCGTCTTCTAAGCTTCAATGTTGTGAATAAAAGTCTCGTAACAGAGGGTCTAATACTGTTCTTATGTTAGGTCGCTAGTAAAAATCGAACCATGAAATACGACGTGGCTTCTTCACGCCAGTTTACTTTCCGTAAGAATCATATTGCATGAGATAAAATAAAGGTAATGCCATTATTCGCTACGGAGAAAGCTCAATTCTCATTCCCATAGGAGGTCTTCAACTTTTATAAAGTAGTATTAATATCTTTCCTTTCACTTCACCGAAGCAATTTCCTCTCTTCCACTTCAACAGCAGAGTACTGAATAACCAAAGTTCTATTTTATGAAAAAAATGAGATAAATGCATATATTCACCATGGCTACGAAAAATGCTCTTGAATTATGTTTTGATAAAGAAACACGCACACCAGATTCGATATCAAAGAAGTACTTTTTTAGAGAAGGAAAGCAAAAGCTTTTCTTCTGGAATAACTTGAAAAGTAAGCTTACTATTTTCAAGAATTAAGGGAAAGAAATTTCTATCGTGCATTCTTTTCCCATCATCATATGATGAAATGTAAAAACTTGATCTCTAAAACAATGAAAAACTGTGCAAAAGTCTACTTAAAGATGCTTAAAAAGAAAGATAACTGCGCACTGGTTTATTCATATCGTAATGTTTTTTATGACTTTGCCAAAGCTTGATCCCACGCGCCTCGTAGATCAGAACCCCCCCCCCTTCACATTTCCCTAAAAATACACTGTAAATAATAAGGGGTGTGAACTCACGGAAAATTTTCGAAAATAACTTTCAGCAAAGTTGCCGGTAGGTATACGTGTTTTTCAGAAATTTATGTTTTTAATAGTGCCCGTTTATTTTAACTTCCGGATTTTCATAGATTTTCCGTAGTCAGAAATTCTGTTTATTTCAGAAAAATCCATTTCACGTTTCTCAGTATTTAAACTGAAATTCCGCAAGTAACGCACGCCTTTACCCACTGAGCCACAGCAAAACGTGAATTCACGTCACACACATCGTAAAACAAACTGCGCGACATTTTTGTTTTGTCATTAATACGACTGATTTAGTCATTTTATTTTCTGTTGGAGCTTATTTTTGTTTCTGAATAGGTTTGTAATAATTTCTTTTTCTGTAGAAGGACTTTTCACAAATTAAGCATTTTTCATCGTGATTTTTCGAAGCAACAAAGTGCGCTGCAACTTCAGATTTTTTTAAAACTGACAGTGACTTTCAGTTATCTTTAAAAAAGTACTTTTTATTGTATTATTTCACCAAAAAAAATAGCTCATAAATGTCAAATTTACTCTTGATAGCTACCATAGCTTTTGTCTTAAGTTGTCCAAAGACTAATATATAGACATCGTACAACCATCTGTGCAATAAGTTAAGAACCCGGTTTCTTACAGTAACACAATGTACTACGTATAATCGTATAATAAATAGCTGCTGCACAAAATAGGGGAGAGAAGAAATATCCTGTGCCACAATAAACAATATTCATGCGATATGCTATCCACAATATCCGACCTCGCTACGGAACTTCAAAATTCGACAGACGAATGAAATTTAAAAGTTAAGCAAACCTCAAGTATTCTCACCAATCGCTCCTATTACCGGACATTTTTCGTCATACGGTTACGGAAAAGTGAGAACGGAGTTTTTCCGTTAATATATGAAAGGACTTGCGGAAAGGATTCAGAAAATTCAGAATATTTCGTTAACAAATCTCTAAAACGGTACTTTACCGTTTTAGAGATGTGTTAGAAAGAAATTACGAGAGATGTGTTAGAAAGAAATTACGGAAAGGTTTCTGAAATTTCAGAATTTTCCCGTGGTACGAAAAGTCCGTGAAATTCAAGTTTCTTTCCGTCATTTCACGGAAAGAGTTGTATCAGAAATATGTTTCGTTAATTCACGAAAGAAAGGACGGAAAGTGGCTCGTGAATTTCAGAATTTTTTTCAGTGTACTCTGAGTGATCACTGAATTATGACCACCCCTATTAAATGTGGATGCGATCCGTTGACCACGGGACTTTCGAGAAGGCGCGATTAGTCGACCGACGTAGCATATGTAAGATGTGAGTGGAGCAGTAGGTAGTAGAATTTAGAGCGTGATGGGTAAACGGAAGAATTTATCAGACTTTGAGGAAGGACAGCTTGTGGGAACTCTGTGAGCGGGTGCCTCGATTTTCCAAACAGCTGAACTGATTGGTTGTTCGTGAGCTGCCGTAGTTAAAGTGTAGCAGGACTGGCGTGAAAATGGTCAAACAACCAGGGGTGAAGCGATGTGGAAGACTCCGAGACTGCGTCTTTTGTTCAGTTGCTGCTTACCATCTTTGGTAAACAGCAACTAACAAAAGTAACTGAACATCGAGACTAAGTCTACCCAAGAGTAAAATGCCAAAACTGCTTTTGTTATTACTTATTATATTTATTTAGTTTTTCACAAATACAATGGAAAAAAGTCCTTCGGCCGACGGGTTTCTGCATCGGCAAGAAATTTAAAATGCACCCAAATATCACATTTTCTGCTTACATTATCTAGTAGGATGTATTCTCCCGTGGCAATTTTTTCGCGCAATTCTTTTGATTCATTAAATTCCATGATAAACAAGAAAGATGACACCGAATTTTCGGGTGTTCTGAGCACGTCTTTTGAATCCGTTCTGACGCAAATTAAATTTATCAAAGCTATTCAAAGTCAATGGAACCGGTATGGAAAACAATAGTATCTGACGGAAGAAAGAAGTTTTTCAGTTGGGTTTTTAATCCCTCAGATATTGCTGTAAACGGAATAATGAGCTTACGCCCTCTGGTTGCAGACTTGTGCGTTAAGAAAAACATGAATTTATATGAAAAACATTTCGCACCGGAAACGCTCTCCAACACAGCAATCATTTTTCAAATCGGACTGTTAGAAACAGAGATATCGACAAAAATAAGATGTGACTTTACGTCCCCTGGTGGGAAAATCATGCATTATTTTCGGAAGAAAGTATTCGCAAAAGGTTTATCCATATGAGCCGTATCGGTCCAAGAAAGAAAAAAAATTTAGTCGAGTTTTCAGGAGCCCAGATTTTGCTACAAATACATCAGAAGCAGATATTGACACTTATGCCCCCTGGTGGCCAAATCATTATTTACCAAACATTAGAAATTATGTGAAAAATATTTTCCATTAGGTCTTGTATGCGATACAGAAAGAATTTTTCAAATCGGAGTTTTAGGAGCAGAAATAACGCAGAAAACGCAATTTACATCTGTGCCCCCCAGCGGAAAGTCTATGATTTACTTAAAATTTTTAAATTTATAGGAAAAACATTTCGCATTGGAAACACTATCTAACAAAGAAGGAATTTTTCAAATCGGACTCTTAGAAGTAGAGATATTGACAAAAATAAGATATACATCTACGCCCCCTGGCGTAGAAACCATGCATCATTTCAAGAAGAAAATGTTCCTAAAAGGTTTGTCGACATGAGTAGTATCGGTCAACAAACTACTTTTTTCAATCGAGATTTTAGAAGCTCATATTTTGATGAAAATACATCAGAAGCGTAAATTAAGACTTACGCCAACTGGTGTCCAAACCATTTTTTCCAAAAATTAGAAATTATATGCAAATGATTTCCCATCAGGAGCTGTATCCGGTGCAGAATTTTTTTTCAAATCGGAGATTTAGAAACAGAGATATAGAGGGAAAGCAGTTTACCTTTACGCTCCCCTATAGCGGAAAGTCTATGAATAACTTGAAAATTTCGAAATTATATGAAAAACATGTCACACTGAAAACACTATCCAACAAAGAAAGAAATATTTCATATCGGACTCCTAGAAGTAGAGATATTGACAAAAATAAGATATACATCTAAGCCCCCTAGCGTAGAAACCATGCACTATTTTAAGAAGAAAATGTTTCTAAAAGGTTTGTCGATATGAGTAGTATCGGTCAACAAACGAAGTTTTTTTCAATCGAAAATTTAGAAGCTCATATTTTGCTGCAAATACATCAGCAGCGGAAATTAAGATTTACGCCCCCTGGTGGCCGAACCATTTTTTTTTTACAAAAATTAGTAATTATGTGCAAACGATTTCCCATCAGGAGCTGTATCCGGTGTAGAAAGAATTTTTCAAATCGGAGATTTAAAAGCAGAGATATAGGGGGAAACGCAATTTAGCGCTACGCGTCCTAGCAGAAAGTCTATGAATTACTTGAAAATTTTGAAATTATATGAAAAACATGTCAGGCGGAAAACACTGTCCAACAAAGAAGGAATTTTTCAAATCGGACTCTTAGAAGTAGAGACATTGACAAAAATAAGATGTACATCTACGCCCCCTGGCGGAGAAACTGGATTATTTTAGGAAAATAATGTTCCAAAAAGGTTTATTGATGTGAGTGGCATCAGTCCACGAAATAATTTTTTCAATCGATATTTTAGAAGCTCAGATTCTATGGCAAATACATCAGAAGCAAAACTTAACGCTTACGTCCCCTGGTGGCCAAAGTATTCTTTACCAAAAATTTGAAATTGTATGCAAAAGATTTTCCATCAGGAGGTGTATCCGCTGAAGAAAAATTTTCAAATCGGAGTTTTAGAAGAAGAGTTATCGGGAAAAAGGTTATTTACTTTTACGCTCCCTAGCGGAAAATCTATGCTTAATTTGAAAAAGTAACTACACCTAAAATACTCTCCGACATAAATGGAATCGAAAGATAAAAGAATTTTTTCAATCGGATGTTTAGAAGCAAATATGTGGAATAAAACGTATTTTTGAATTCGACATCATCTGCATTTACGCCCTCTAGCGGCGAAATTGTACATCATACAAAAAGAACGAAATAAAGCATCATCATTCGCATATTTCAAGCTTCCCAATGCAAAAAGAATTTTTCAAATCGGACTAATAGTTGCAGAGATATCGTGGGTACAGACGGACGGACGGACTGACGGACGGTCGGACAAACCGATAACATAAGCACGATCTTTTTTTACAAAAGACGCGCTAAAAAAGAAGATACATTTAACTATCAGTACATAAAGACATCGGCAGGGGTCTGCTGCCGATAAGTTTTCCCAATGAAATGGCGCAGGAGGGTAATAAAATGCCCCTTTCTCCGAACTAGTAAGCGGCTACACTACAAAGGTCAATCAATCCCTATAGCGATTAGGGATAGGAGAAACCAAAAGGTTCCTTGACAGACTAGGATACGCTACTAAGACACTCCAACGCTTGCCTTCGAAGATGGAGACATTCTGATGTTAGCTGGCTTACAGAGCCTGCCTGCTGATCTGGCGTCAGTGCTTCCGGCTAACCTGGAGTCACTGTTTTTCGCCTTGCTTTTTCATTGCTTAAAAGCAGATCATACATACTATTTTTTTTTTTTGATTGGAGGTTTAACGACCACCGTGAGCAACTCAATGGGCTATAAGCAGTCGCCCGTCCCTAATTTAGGGTCACTGGTTCCAGGGAAGGGAGAGAGCCAGTGCCGTAAGACAAACACAACATCCATGCCTGACCGGGATTCAAACCCGGACCCCTTACGGACGAATGATCAGAGGCCAACGCCTTAGACCACTGCGCCACCGGGGCGGCATATACATACTATGTCTTGATTCTGTGTGCCAACATCAAACAGAAGGCATCGCTCTTTCCACGTTTGTAAGTGAGTCACGGAAAAATTCTCATTGGCCGCAACCGGGAATCGAATCCAGGGTCTACCAGTTACGCGCCGGACATGCTTCCACTTCACCACCGCCTCCTCGAATTCCTCCAGGCTCACATACGACTAACTGCCAAGCCACTTGGCAGGTTGCTTCTTGGAGCCCCGCACAATGCTGGGGATTCACCAAAGATGGTAAGCAGCAACTGAATAAATAATTAGAAGGCGAATGAATAATTAATGCAGATATTTGACGTGGATCAGGAACATCAAAGAGTTTTATATAAACGTGGAAAAAGCGATGACTTCTGTTTGATGTTCCTGATCCACGTCAAATATCTGCATTAATTATTCATTCGCCTTCTAATTATTTGTTCAGTTGCTGCTTACCATCTTTGGTGAATCCCCAGCATTGTGCGGGGCTCCAAGAAGCAACCTGCCAAGTGGCTTGGCAGTTGGTCGTATTCGAGTCTGGACGAATTCGATGCCGCTGTGTTGCAGCGGAAGCATGTCCGGCGCGTAACTGAAAGACCTGGGTTCGATTCTCGGTTGTGGCCTATGAGAATTTTTCCGTGACTCACTATAAACGTGGAAAGAGCGATGACTTCTGTTTGATGTTCCTGGTCCACGTCAAATGTCTGTAATAATCTGTGTCCCAAGTCTGTTAAAGAACTTTAAATTACCGTTTAGTTTTAACTTTCACTGTTGTGATGTGATGCCTTCCGCCTCTCTCTCTCTCACACACACACTCGCACACAAACACACATCACCTCACCTCTCTGCCGACACTCCCTGGCTTGTTGTCAACAAGCCGCAAAGTGTACAGATGGCAAAACACTTTGAGGGCCTCCATTCGCCTCTGCGATTTCGCCCTGTGGCTGTGCTATGTCATGGAAGTAAAAGTAAAGCCAGCAAAACAGACCAGGAAATAGGGAAACACTACTTGCTTCTTTGCCATTGCGATGAAAAAAATAGGTCAGTTTGGCTCAGCCGGGCTCGGCTCGGCCTGTGCAAGTAGGTGTCTGGAGAAAAACCCAGTTCGGCCCGTTGCTTTGTTCTCTAAACAAAAACAAGCACGACCCGGTTCGTTCAGAACTCTACTCCACACTCCTTTCAGAGATCTGTTTCAGCGATGAGTCGACATTCCATGTTTCTGGCAGAGTGAATAAACATAACTGCCTAATCTGGCGCACATAAAATCCCCATGTGGTCGTAGTACACGAGAGAGACAGGCCGAAGGTTAATGTCTGGACTGGCCAAATGGAAGACAGAGTGATAGGGCCCTTTTTCTTCGCTGAACCAATAGTTACTGCCATAACGTACCTGGATATGTTAGAACAATTCGCACTTACACAATTCCAGGATATTCAAGACCTCATTTGCCAGCAAGATGGAGCGTCTCCGCACTGGTCTTTGGATGTACGCAGATCTTTAGACCACCATTTTCAAGGGCGTTGGATTGCACGTAGGGATCCGACGGCATGGCCACACCCTATGCGATTATTTTTCTTTGCGGCTTTGTTAAGGACATTGTGTAGAAGAAAAAGGCTACATGTATCACTGAGCTCAAAGAACGCATTACTGCAGCCTTCTTCCTTGTTACATCTGACATTCTGCAGCGTACGTGGGTGGAACTGGACTATAGTTTGGACATCCTGTGAGCAACCAACGGAGAACACGTGGAGACCTACTGACATTTAAAGAAAAAAACTTTCACATTTACCATGTGGTTTGACATCAGATCATATTTAGAGAATTTTAGGAAGGGAGTGTCTGACCCCAGGTCTTAAACAACCCTTAGAAATAGGAAGCTAGGAGATTTGGGCTAGAGTGCCCGATAGAAAAGTGACACGGAAGCGAAGTAGAAGATGCCCTTATTTATTACCGGGGGCCAGTACCCGGGGTCCGACGGCTTAACGTGCCCATCCGACGCACGGCGGGTATTTAGCGGATCGAGCATTCGTACCTGCCTGGGATCGAACCAGATGTCTTCTCCGTGGCAGCCACGAACGCTTACCACTAAGGGCGCCCGCGGCCCGTGTGGTTTGACATCAGATCAGATCATATGTAGAGGATTTTAGGAAGGGAGTGTCTGAACCCAGATCTTAAACAACCCTTAGAAACAGGAAGCTACGGGATTTGGGCTAGAATGCCCGATAGGAAAGTCACACGGAAGTGAAGTAGAAAGAGGGAGGAAGATGCCCTTATTTATTACCGGGGGACCAGTACACGGGAGTGGTTTGACATAGATCATATGTACAGGATTTTAGGAAGGGAGTGTCTGAACCCAGGTCTTAAACAACCCTTAGAAACAGGAAGCTAGGGGATTTGGGCTAGAATGCCCGATAGGAAAGTGACACAAAAGCGAGGTAGAAAGGGGGAGGAAGACGCCCTTATTTATTACCGGGGGGCCAGTACTCGGGGGTCCGATGGCTTAACGTGCCCATCAGACGCACGGCGGGTATTTAGTGGTTCGAACGTTCGTACCTGCCCAGGACTGAACCTGAGGTTATCTCCATGGCAGTCACGAACGCTGACCACTAGGCCACCCACTGCCCAGTGGTTTGACATTAAAAGCAAGTTGTTACTTATTGTAGTTCTTTTCAATAGCATACTGAAGTTGTATATTTCATTTATGGACACCATGTATGATAAGATTGTTTACAAAATACTGCGATATCGAAAGCAAAAGCTGTCAGTAATTACGCATCTAGGTTTTTTTCGTAAAAGCCGTTTTTCATTTTGAGTTTGAGAAGGAACGTTTATTAATTTTGAACAATCTTAAGGAAAGATAAAGCTTTCGTGGCTTGGCGAGAAGATGCCGGAGTGAAAATTCCCCCTCCTCTCCCGGGGGGTGGGGAACTTTCATAAAACATGCTCTGGTTAAAACCCTTCATTTCCCCTGAGAGTTTATGAAGTGCACAAGTCAACGAAATCTAATCAATCAACTTTCAGTTCACGTGGATTCGAATCCCTGTATGTCACCTTTTTTCGACGGCGGCGTTATCCGAATCGACGTTTCGGCTGCGTGTGATCAATCACAGGCAGCTGACGGTTAGTTTTCATGTAGCACAAACTCTCCGGGAATGCGATTAATTGTTTTACACGTCTTCTTTGATGAATACGCAGTTACAAACGACAGGCTCGTGAGCGAAAGTTTTCTTTATTACTCGATCTCAGCAATGTTTCTTAACGGCCTTAATGATTAACTTCTGCTATGCGGAATTAACTTATACGACGAGGACGACTAGAGGGAAGGGTGTTGCAGATTCTAGTGAGAATAAAATACCAATGCAAAGTTCACGCGCATGTCTTAAACGTTTAATGGACTAACAGAAGAAAAAAACTTCTTTTCTCCTGCGATCTGCAAACCTGAGGATTGCGGAATCTGCCTAAATACACAATCAATATCAAGAAACTAATAAGATGAAAGAGTTCCTTCTCACAAATGTGCAGAGAATTCGTCAAGAAATGAGAAAACTTACACTCCGTCGAACATGGAATATAAATTTCGTAATTTCGAACCTTAAAAAGTTGACAGTGCGTCATTAATTTAAATAATTCGAGATTTTAATGAGTAGTGAAAATTTTACCTGGCAAAGAATTCTTAATCCTTTACGAAATGAGGATGGCAATTCTGGTTGAATGATGCGAACAACGTAAGATCTGCTGGACGAAATCCGGATATCTGTATAATACAGCAAAAGGGAAAAAAATGGGGGGGGGGATAAGAGTGTTTCCGTCTGCAAATTCTTTGAGCTCTTCTAAACGACCTAAAGTTCTAATAATTGGTATGCTCATAGGTCTTAACGTCTGTATGCTTAGAACAGTCACAAAAACCAACCAAAAAAAAAAAAAAATCGAAATAGCGACTTTGGAACACTACCTGCTTGAATTTTTTCGCGAATTGCTCGATCGCTTCTAAATGGGCCGCCCCGGTGGCGCAGTGGTCTAAGGCGCTGGCCTCTGAGCATTCGTCCGTACGGGGTCCGGGTTCGAATCGGGATCAGGCATGGATGTTGTGCTTGTCTTACGGCACTAGTTCTCTCCCTTCCCTGGAACCAGTGACCCTAAATTAGGGACGGGCGACTGCTTATAGCACATTGAGTTGCTCACGGTGGTCGTTAAACTTCCAATAATAAAAAAAAACAACTTCTAACTGGCCTAGAGATCTGAAAATTGGCATGCTGATAGGTCTTAAGGTCAGGTTTTTTTGTTTTGTTACTTTGATTGGAGGTTTAACGACCACCGTGAGCAACTCAATGGGCTATAAGCAGCCGCCCGTCCCTAATTTAGGGACACTGGTTCCAGGAAAGGGAGAGAACCAGTGCCGTAAGCCAAACACAACATCCATGCCTCACCGGGATTCGAACCCGGACCCCGTTCGGACGAATGATCAGAGGCCATCGCTTAGACCACTGCGCCACCGGGAAGGCGGTCAAGTTTCGTAGAAGTGTCTCCGAAAACCAAAAATCAAAATGGCAGCTTTGGAACACTGTCTGCTTGAATTTTGCGCAAATTGTTCGACCACTTCTAAATGGCCTAGAGATCTGAAAACTGGCATGCTATTCGGCCTTAAGATCCAGATACCTAGAAAAGTACGAAAGCCAAAAAAAAAAAAAAAAAAAAAAAATAGCAGCTTCGAAACATTGCTTGAATTTCTGGCGAATTGTTCGAGCACTTCTAAATCACCTAGAGATCTGAAAATCGGTATGCTGATAGTTTTTAAGGTTCGAATATAGAGAAAAGTCCGAAAACCAAAAGGATTAAGATAGCGGCCACATTATTTGTTGAATATTTCGCGAATTGTTTGATCACTTCTAAATGACCTAGAGATCTAAAAATTGGCATGCTGACAGGTCCTAAGGCCCGGATATCTAGAAAAGTCTGAAAAAAAAAAAAAAAAAAACGACGGCTCTGGAATATTGTCTGCTTGAATTTATCTACCACTTCTACACCTAAAAATGTCTGAAAACCAAAAATTCAAAAGGGTGGCTCAGCTTTACTCTTCAAAATGCTGATAGGTCTTAAGGTCCAGATAACTAGAAAAGTCAGAAAATAAATAAATCGAAATGGCAGCTTTGGAAGATTGTCTGCTTGGATGTTTCTACCACTTCTACACTTAAAAATGTCTGAAAACGAAAAAATTCAAAAAGGATGGTTTCAGAATATTGTCTGCTAGAATTTATCTACCACTTCTACACCGAAAATGTCTGAAAACCAAAAATTCAAAAAGGTGGCTTAGCTTTACTCTTCAAAATGCAGATACGTCTTAAGGTCCAGATAACTAGAAAAGTAAGAAAAACATCGAAATGGCAGCTTTGGAAGATTGTCTGCTTGGATGTTTCTACCACTTCTATACTTAAAAATGTCTGAAAACGAAAAAATTCAAAAGGATGGTTCCAGAATATTGTCTGCTGGAATTTTTTTACCACCACTCCACGTGTACCCCTAGAAAAGTCTGAAAACCAAAAAATTCAAAAGGGTGGATCAGCTTTGCTGTTCAAAAGGCTGATACGTTTAAAGATTATTATGCCAGAAACGTTGACGCGCTGTAAAAATTCCATGCAAATTTGATTTAAAATTACGGAGCGCCAAAGCCTGCTACCATTTTACGTCAAACTCTATGCACTGACGTCACGACCCTGTTCTAAATCTTAAAACAGTTACGTATCTTAAATTATTTTTCTTTCCCTTAATTACTTTTCCCTTTTCTTTAATTTTATGTTTACGAAATTACTTTATACACTGCTGGCCACCCAAAATGCAACACCAAGAAAGAAACGAGATAGCAAAGCCAGATTTACTGGACACATAACAACAGATACAAAGAAGAAACGATTGAGCTTACAGGCCCGTGCGACTTGCCGAACACGCACACATCAATAGTTCGTGTGGCCCCCATGGCCGGCAATAACGGCCGCTACACGCCGCGGCATCGAACGAAAGAGGCTTTGGATGTGGTCTTGGGTTATGTCGGTCCAGGTTGCTTCCACACGTTGCCACAGTTCATCAGGAGTAGCCGCGGGTGGTGCTTGCTGAGCCACTCGGTTGCCGATCAGCGACCAGATGTATTTGATGGGCGACATATCGGGAGAACAGCTGGGCCACGGCAGCAGTGACACCTGGTGGGCCATTAAGAATTGTTGTGCGATGCGTGCCACGTGCGTGCGCGCATTGTCCTGTTGAAACGTGGCCGCTGGCAGGTCCTGCAGGTAAGGTATGACTACAGGATCCAAAATGTCGTAGATGTAGCGGTGGCTGTTGAGTGTACCGGCGATGCGTACCAGAAGGGTGCGGGTGTCATATTCAATTGCGCCCCAAACCATAACGCCAGGTGACGGACCGGTATGGCAATGCATAATGCAGGCGTCATACAGTCCCTCGCCGCGGTGCCGCCACACGCGGCACCGCGGTGGTGCGTGTGGTGTTTGGTCTTTGGTCTTTGGTGCGTGTGTGCGTGTGGTGTTTGGTGTTTGGTCTTTGGTGCGTGTGTGCGTGTGGTGTTTGGTGCCTGTGTGCGTGTGGTGTTTCGGTGGCCAGCAGTGTAGATTCCCCGTTCCGAGAATGGACGAAACTGATAGTCTATTAATGTTTATTAGTCGGAGAAGACAATGTCGTGCCATTCCGTAGTCCAGGTACGGCGTTCAACGGCCCACTGCCGCCGCATTCGCCGGTGGCGTAACGTCAATGGTAATCGGAGCAATGGGCGCCGTGCGACAAGTCCCCGCTCCTGCAGACGACGTCGAACGGTACGTGCTGACACAGGTTGTTGCGCAACACACCCTAATTCCTGCGCTAACGTTTGTGATGTGGTGGTGCGAGCCGTCAATGCCCGACGCACAACATGCCGGTCCTCTCGTTCGGTGGCGTGCCGCGGCTGCTGCAGTCGCTCGCGTCGGTCCGTCCGACCCTTCTGCACCCACCGAATACATACTCGCCTCTCTGTGACTGGATGTCGTCCCACACGGGCGCCGATGTCTCGGTACGATAAACCGCTGTCGCGATAAGCCACTATTCGTCCTCTGTCGAACTACGAATCGTGCTGGAATGACTGCCGTATTCTGCGCGAGGCATCAGGAAGTTTCGCACCCACAGCTCCGGCAACATAACACACTTCCACTACTTACACCCCGCCTTCTGTGCACCCTTCTTATCGTGCTTCTCGGTGGTGTGCCGGGCGCACATGATTTTCATATGCCCTGCAATGCTAATCGTTTGCCTGTCCTCTCGCGGGCGACGCATGCTGCGAATTTCAGGCCAATCGGATGCTTCCTTCTTGGTGTTGCATTTTGGGTGGCCAGCAGTGTAGATTCCCCGTTCGGAGAATGGACGAAACTGATAGTCTATTAATGTTTATCTAACTGTGTATTTACCCATTTATCTATCCACCTGCCCAACTACACTGAAGAGCAATTGAATTAGAGACAGCTGGCGTTATGCATATGTGGCGCTGTGTGCGGCCCAGTAAACGGAAACGATATGACGCATGCAGCGATCCAACAATATAAGGAGTGATGCGACGGGAATCAATAAGAGTCGGACGCAGTATGGGTAAGACGAAGGATCTAAGCGCATTTGATCGTGGGCAAATTGTCGGGGCCCGACGAATGGGTCACTCCATCTCGGAAGTCGTGCAGGCACTGGGATTTTCACGAGCCACTGTGTCACGGGTGCACCGTGAGTACATCCAATCCGGTAAAACCATACCTGCAAGGGCCAACTGCCGTGGACAACAGCGTGTGGATGAGCGGGGTCATCGTCGGCTAGCTCGCATTGTAACAGCGGATAGACGGGCCATAATGCAAGAAATCACTCGGCAATTTAACGCTGGTGCACAAAAACGTGTAAGCAGCCACACCATCCAGAACCATCTCCTCGCTATGGGGTACAGAAGCCATCGTCCCACGAGGGTACCGCTACTGACCGCACATCACAGGGTGCAAAGATTAGCATGGGCGCAGGAACATCGTTACTGGACCCTAGACATGTGGAAAAATATTTACTGGACTGATGAGTCGAGATTCACGTTGGTACATGCGGATGGCAGGATACGAGTACGGCGCAAACCACATGAAGCGATGGATCCTTCTTGCCAGCAGGGTACTCTTCAAGCTGGTGGTGGTCGCATTCTCGTCTGGGGACTGTTTACGTGGACTAAAATGGGACCCCTGGTACGTGTGACATCGTCCCTCACGCAGGTCAACGTTACCGGGATATCCTGGACGACCATTTGCTTGCGTTTGTGCGTCTTCAACATTCCACTGGGGACCTCATCCAGCAACAGGACAACGCACAGTGCCATCGCTACCGAATTGTATCCGAATGGTTGGATGAACACTCCACCGACGTGACCTCGCTTCCTTGGCCAGCTAGGTCACCTGACCTCAATCCCATAGAGCACATCTGGGAGGTCATCGAGAGAGATGTTCGAGGTTCTGACCCCCTCCATCAAATGTTCGTGAACTGTGGGAGCTTGTTCAGGGGTCGGGGATCCGTATGGCTTCCCAACACTTCCGGTGTTTTGTCGAGTCCATGACGAGACGAATCGCCGCCGTCATCAGGACGAAAAGTGGTGCTACACGTTACTAGACAGGTATCTTTAATTCAATTGCTTTCAGTGTCAATATCTAATGCAGTTCAACTACGTACGCCGCCCTGTGATCGAGTTTTCAGAGGAGTAGGTTTCTAGCTATTCGTCAGACCTGGGCTCTGGTTCGACAATCGCATTGATTTCGATTTTTTCTTTGGGCACTGGCTCTCTCAATTCCATGGAAATAGTTGTCGTTAATTAGCACAGGAGACAGCTTATAACCTATAGGATTGTTCATGGTGGTCGTTGAACCCAGATGCAGAAGAATCGATTGTGCACGACGTCACGAGGTAATGTGTCACTAATCTACGTTTCATAATGTCGCGATTCAGTTGCGTTCCCGACTTTTAAATCAACTATGTGATTTCTCTTTGCCTAATGCATCCATGTAGAAAACAATGAAGCGTTCGGATGAAAGAAACCAATGAATAAACCCTGATCGAATGCGAGATTAACAAAAAAAGAAAAAAAAAGAATGAGCACATGAACAGTTAAACGGAGAAACCAGTTACGATAAGAAAGATTGGAACGTTTAATAAAAGTATCAGAAGTACACTGCTCAACATGGGGTTCGCAATACCCAAAAGGAGTTGATGCAGGGATATGCACATAGAATGACGCAGTCGGCTACCTGTGACGCACAAATAACCAAAGTTTTGCAGCAATTGGTCACGAAGATGCAAAGTACAATCGTGTATAAAACACAGCTCATAGTGAAATCTGGATTTTCTGAACATTTTTTTAAAACGGTATTTTAAGGACTTTTCTTGAGAGTGCATAGAACTTGATATTTTTGTTGAGTGAATATATGAACTGGTTCATCGAACGAAAGTTTTTGAAAACATGAAAACAATATCGGGCATTTTGTGTATATATATATAAAGAATTAATTTTAATTGTTATTTAAATTCAAATTGTGTAAATAATGTCGGAATTAAACTGAACAAAATTGGGAATACAATAGTGTAAACTTGGAAATAGTGATATTTTGAGATTCCAAATTTGTGAAATTTTACACCAATAATGTGTAAAAAGCAGAGTGTTGGTGTGGGAAATCTCTATGGTAGAAAAATACCAGAAACACTTTAAGCAGACAATTCATCATAGTACGCGGTTAAAAAAAATTACTTAAAAATCTGAACCTGAACCTACTAGAGTTTTTTATAAGTACAGTCTTCTAGTAAACGAGTACATGACATGCTCAAATATAACCATACGTACTTACAACTGCGTCAATAAATACAAATATAATCTCGTATTACTTCATTTCACATATTATAGATTTCAAGAGATATTGTTTAATAAATGTGTAAAGTAACACAGATAAATACACTATCTACCAACAAGTAATTGGACACCCCTGCAATCGACGATATCTGCGGTCCTGATACCCGTCACGGCCGCCGCCGTTAACTATCGTGTGGGGAATCAACAACACAACCAGTCGCATGCAAGATGCCACGCAATTCGGAAACTCTCTGATTTCGAGAAAGGTGTAATCGTCGGGTATCACAGAAATGGCCGATCCATACGTGACATATCCACCGAGTTGATGTACCCAAAATCGACAGTGGCCTACGTGATTGGCAAGTGGAAGATGAGAGGGGACTGTCGGAATGTGCCCCGACCCGGCAGACCCACAAAACTGGGAGTGAGAGACCAACGGGTGCTGGCCAGAGAAATTCGAAAGAACCGTACCAAATCGATGGGCCACATCCGCGAGGAGTTTCAACAGGCATCCGGGAGTGTTCTTTCGATGAATACCATCCGTAAGGAAGCCCATCTGCTCGGTTATCATGGACGTGCTGCCGCCCACAAGCCTTTGATCACCAAGTCCAATAGCACTGCTCTGCTAACGTGGTGTAAAGAACGTCGACAGTGGACCGTTGAACAGTGGAAACAGGTTCTCTGGAGCGACGAATCAAGGTTCACCCTCTACCGTTCGGATGGCAGGGTCTGGGTTTGGCGTCTGCCTGGAGAAAGCCTCCAGCCGGAATGTATTGTGACAACTGTGAAGTTCGGCGGCGGTGGAATTATGCTATGGGGGTGTTTCTCCTGGTATGGCACGGGACCCTTGGTCGCAATCCATGGTAGACTCAACGCCGAAACCTACTGCACCATTTTGGATGATCATGCGCTTCCTACATTTTGGCAGTTTTACGGGGTGGACCCGTGTTACTTTCAGGATGACAATGCCCCATGTCATGTTGCGAGGTCCACCATGGCTTTGTATGGTGAAAATGGGGTTAATCGAATGGACTGGCCTGCGCAGAGCCCGGATCTTGACCCTATCGAGCACCTCTGGGACGATTTGGAGAGTCGACTTAAGGGGTGCCCCCACCGTCCGAAATAGGTGAAGGAACTGACCTGTCTTCTCCAAGCCGAATGGAAGAAAATACCACTAACCGCCGTACAACGCCTGGTTGAGAGTATGCCCCGGAGGGTCGCAGCTGTAATTGCCGCTCGTGGAGGCTCCACTAACTATTGAAGGTGAATAAACTACGTGTTATTTTGCTATCACAGGTGTCCAATTACTTGTTGGTAGATAGTGTAATTAGTACAACGAAATCACTGTTAACAAGTAATTTAATTATGCATAAAGTATCTTTGTGTACGTTTTTACATTAACTATATTTGTGTCAATCTCATAAATAATATATTGTCGCTTCATCACTATATTTGTCATAAAAATGTGCGGTCCATTTGCCCAGCATGTGCCAACGAGTATATCTATTATCCCAGATGTGTCATCAAATAATATACTTCCAGTTGAATCTATGAATAAGTGAGGGCCGCTGGTGGCCTAGTGGGCAACGTTCGTGACTGCCACGGAAAGGACCTCAGGCTCGATCCTAGGCAGGTACGAACGCTCGATCCACTAAATATCAGCCGTGGGTCGGATGGGCACGTTAAGCCGTCGGACCCCAGGTGCTGGCCCCCCGGTAATAAATAAGTGCGTCTTCCTCCCCCTTTCTACTTCGCTTCCGTGTGACTTTCCTATCGGGCACTCTAGCCCAAATCTCCTAGCTTCCTACTTCTAAGGGTTGTTTAAGACCTGGGGTTAGGCACTCCCTTCCTAAAATCCTCTACATATGAATGAATATGAATAAATGAGTATGTATGGCGTACACGTATTCCAATTTTGGAGTCGAGCCGCGGATGGCTTAGTGGTTAGAGATTTAGACTGCGGATGGCGGGACCCCTGGTTCAAACCTAGCCTGGCGGTGTAAATTTCTAACAATCGCTCAATATCCGCCGTGCATCAGACGAGCACGTTAAGTGACGGCCACCGGTTAAAGTTCCTAATTTCTCTCTGCCTTCTATGTGTAAAATCGTACGGTGGCGTCATCTAGTGTGCTCACTTGCAAACTATCCTGTCAGAATCGCTAGATTCGCTGTAACTTCCTTCAGTTTATGTGCCCTGCCCGAAAGGGCACATAAACTGAATAATTTGAAATTTATGGATTTTTTTAAATACATATATTTGAAATCATCGTTGTCAACCATTGTCAATCCACTGCTGGACGAAGGTCTCCCCATGTTTCTTCCACAACGGTCTGTCTTGTGCCATGTTACTCCCGCAATACTTTCGAATTTCATCCACCCATCTCCCATGTGTCTGGGTCGTTTCCTGTCCCTTGGAATCCAGTCTAAAATTTCGGCTGTCCAAGGATGGTCTGTCATTTTGGCAATATGACCATCCCATTGCCATTTCAGGGATTTTACTCTGATCATGATGTCTTCCACTCTGGTCATTTTTCTGATCCACGAGTTCCTTTTCTTATCTCTCCTGGTTACACCAAGCATGCACCTTTCCATGCTTTTTTGAGTTGTCTGCAGTCTTTGTATGTTTCTTTTCGTTAAGCTCCACGTCTCTGCACCATACACAAGCACTAGAAGGATGCATTGATCAAAAACTTTTGTTTTGAGACATAATGGCATATTGCTCTTGATAACTATACTGTTTCTTCCAAAAGCTCTCCAGGCAAGTTTTATACGCCGATTAATTTCTTCATCAATGTGACCCTCACTTGATATTTGCTGTCCAAGATAAATGTAGGTATTGGTTATCTTCAGCTTTTCCCCATCAATCGATAGATCTGCATTTCTTGTAAAAGCATTGTACATCACTTTTGTCTTCTGAAAGTTAATTTTTAATCCCACTTCTTTACTCTTGTCAGCAAGTTCCTAGATAATACTCTGCAGCTCTGATGGGGTAGTTGCAAAAATGACTACGTCGTCAGAAAAACGAAGGTAAGTTCGATAATTCCATTAACCTTTATCCCTTTGTTTTCCCAGTTCAATGATTGAAAGACATTTTTCAATGTGGCATTAATGAGTTTGGGAGACAGTGTCATCTTGTCTCACTCCCTTTCCAATTTTTATGGATGCTGTATTCCCAAATAGCCGAATCTTTGCACTTGCATTTTCATAGATGTTATTAATAATATCAATGCATGCATCTTCATACACTGACGGAAAAAATCCCAACACCGAGAAGGGGTTGTGTTAGATAAACGACAGTTGGTAGGCGGTGAGAGTACATCTGTTAGATGACGTCTATGCAAATTTAGATCTCGGCGCATACGTGTGGCGCTAGCAGCGTCCCTCGGAACATGCAAAGCAGGTTTGCTGTAAATACGCGCTGTAACGTTCGTTCGTGAGCATTAGTTATCGTTGAGATTCGACGTAGGGTGTTGATGTTAGTCAAGAATGCCTTTAAGAAGACGAAGAAGCCATTATCAACAGCTCACGGAGTTTGAACGAGATCGTGTAATAGCGCTACGAGAAGGTGGATTTTCTTTCCGCAATATTGCAGAACGACTTGGCAGGAATGTAGCCACTGTGCATGATTGTTGGCAGATGTGGTCAAGGGAAGGTACTGCCTCAAGAAGACCGGGTTCCGGCCGGCCACGTGGCACTACTGAGAGGGAAGACCGTCGTGTACGGCGTATGGCCGTGGCGCATCATACCGTGTCTGCGGCAACAATTCGAGCTGCAGTTGTCACCGCAATGACACAACGAACTGTTAAAAATCGGTTACTTGAAGGACAGCTCCGAGCCAGACGCCCTGTAGCGTGCATTCCACTTTCTCCAAACCACTGCCGTTTGCTACGTCAGGGGTGTCAAGCTAGAGCTCATTGGAGGACGGAGTGGAGATCTGTTGTGTTTTCTGATGAAAGCCGGTTCTGCCTGGGTGCCAGTGATGGCCGTGTGTTGGTTAGAAGAAGGCCAGGTGAGCGCCTGCAACCAACCTGTCTGCGGCCGAGACACACTGGACCTACACCTGGAGTTATGGTCTCGGGAGCAATTTCCTATGACAGCAGGAGCACTCTCGTGGTTATCCCACGCACCCTGACGGCACAGTTGTACGTCGGTCTGGTGATTCAACCTGTTGTGCTGCCATTCATGAACATCATTCCAGGGGGTGTTTTCCAACAGGATAACGCTCACCCGCATACCGCTGTTGTAACCCAACATGCTCTACAGAGTGTCGACATGTCGCCGTGGGCTGCTATATCTCCAGATGTCTCTTCAATCGAGCACGTATGGGACATTATTGGACGACAACTCCAGCGTCACCCCCAACCAGCATTAACCGTCCCTGTATTGTCCGACCAAGTGCAACAGGCATGAAACTCCATCCCACAAACTGACATCCAGCACCTGTACGACACAATGCATGAACGTTTGCATGCTTGCATTCAACATTCTGGCGGTTATACCGGTTATTAATGTACCAGCATTTCACATTTAAAATGGCTCTTCTCGCGTTTACAATAATCTGTGATCTTGAAACCTTAATCGATTAAATATGTTACCTATACGAATGTATTGCCGCCATTTCATTCCTCTACAACTATTTTTTCGTGGTGTTGGGATTTTTTTTCCGTCAGTGTATATATGTACTCAAAAATGAGTACATATATTTCAAATTAAAAATACCAGATATACTCACAATTGATTCCCTGTATGTACTCAAAAATGAGCACGTGTCTTTTCCAAAAATGAGACACAAGTACTCGGACCTATTATAAGCCTAGGAAGTACCCAAAAACGAGTACATTTTTCTTATTTCTAAGTACCAATTTTTTTAAATGTGTAAGTGTTGATGGTTAATGTCGAGTGTGGTTGTCAAAAACGTTCCGAATGTGTAGCACTTTGCCAGACGGGACACCTATGTCTAACTGGATGATACCGAGTGCCAGAGGATCGTAGATATGGAAGACCTGAGTTTCAGGTGACTAGCAATTTTTGAAAGGGCGCGGCGAGATGTGAGTACAGTACAACTTTGCATATTACACTACACATACCGACCACTGATTTCGAAACGTTTATTCCATTGCGGGTTGGACCTGCTTTAACGCCTATTACAGCACCTATGCAATTCGGCATAGATTCTACTAGGGGTTGGTGTGCATCAGAGTTGATCAAAATCGTAATTGAATTAATCGGTAATGCATTACAGCGTAATGGTAATGGGAACAAGAACTTAGTGTTACCATTACATGGTAATGGCGAACTGGTCATTAGAATTACATGGTAATCGTAATGACATATAGCAGTTACCGACTATAATCGTAATGGTTAATTGTTAACTATATGTTTGTAGTTAACCATTAACTTATGGGTAACAATACAACGTGAATAAACCAGCACATTCTTACACGTTGTGTAGGTTATTTGGCAATTGTTCGACCCCTCTGACCTCAAATGCGTGAGTAGGTATTGGAGATTGTACTTGTATATAACATGAGTAGTTGTCCCGTCTTCGCCGCAAGTAAAGTGATTTGAACGAAATAATACATGTGAAGTAAGTGCGAAAGGGATGTTTATTTCGGTAAGAGATACTCATTTTGTCCATCTCCAGTACAGTATTCTCGTCCATGACATACGTTTGACTGTCCAAAATAACTACCCCACTATAGCCACAAGCACAAATTAGCACTACACTCACAGTTCAGCAACTCAAGGTGTACTGCCGAATATTACAGAAATTTGCGAACTCCTGACATTTTTGCCGTACTTCTCAAATGTTGTTGTCCATTACTTGCCTGATAGGAACACAGGACTAGCGAGCGACTGACTCCTTTATGCAGGCTTCACGAGAGGACCTGAACCTTCTAAAATATTCTTGATTTACATAAAGCTCTCCGACTTCCCATCATTCTGGAACATTCTAGAAACGTCTAACCCATTCTTGCCGCTTCTAGAACATTCTACACGACACTTCGGTCTCTGTCTGCTATGCTACATGGCCGACTTTTCTAGACATAGCTTTTGGCACACGTAAATTTCTATAAACTATTAGTATGTAATTATTATTTGCAAATTGTGTAATTTCATTACCAAATAATTTCATTGCGTTTGAATGGCATTATTAAATAACTGAATTATATCCTCTTCATTGTAATGCATTACAGATTATTTCCATTACTTTGTGCAAACCATACTTGGGATTACCTTGAAATGCATTACACGTTAATTGCAATCTGTACTTCCATTACTTTTGTAATGCATTCTTGCTCAAGTCTGGTGTGCGTCTACGTCATCAGCATACCAGGCGTTCACCACGCAGTCCCCACACTGGCTCAGATTTGACGCAAAATGACTTTGCTTGCGGATCTGTTTTTGTAACATGCCCCATGCATTCTGAATGGAATTCACATCCGGGCTTTGTGGTATATAGGGGAGATGGTGGAAGTCGCCGTCATGCTCGCTGAACCACTGTTAAACACATGTTTGGCGATGAACAGTAGCACTGTGCCGCCCCGGTGGCGCAGTGGTCTAAGCGATGGCCTTTGATCATTCGTCCAAACGGGGTCTGGGTTCGAATCCCAGTGAGCCATGGGTGTTGTGTTTGTCTTTCGGCACTGGCTCTCTCCCTTCCCTGGAACCAGTGACCCTAAATTAGGGACGGGCGACTGCTTATAGCCCATTGAGTTGCTCAAGGTGGTCGTTAAACCTCCAATAAAAAAAAAGAACAGTAGCACTGTCGTCTATGAAACAGCCACCATCTTCTGGATAAAAAATCAACATTACAGGTTGGACGGCAATACGTTGCATTACGTTGAAAGTACATCCATGAGCCAATATATTAGGATCACCCCAAGCCTAGCGAAATGAGCGCGCCTAGAGACCGAACGGTGAGGAAGGTAAAGTTCACAGAGCAGTAAATATACAACCCGAGGACCGGCTGTCGGTTAGTACAGTGTTCGGAGTCAGAATGGGAAAAGCTGCCGATTTATCAGAGTTTGATAAAGGACAAAATGCGATGGCACGGAGCCTCGGAACTACGATCTCGGAAATGGCGCGGTTTGTGGGTTGTTCACGTGCCGCTGTAGTGAGTTCGTATCAAAAGTGGTGCACAGACGAACAAACGAAGAACCGTTGTCTAGCCGTGTGTCGTCCGCAACTCATTGACGCCAGAGGGGCGCGGAGACTGTCGCGCATTGGGCCACAGTGCGACAAATCACCCGCAGCTACAACAGTGGTGAACATGGCAATGTGTCATAGCACTCAGTTCATCGCAGTCTTCTGCCCATGAGCCTGCGTAGCCGAAGACCCAGCCGGGTCCCCATGCTCACTACACGTCATAGCCAACAACGCATGAAATGGGCCCAAGATCATCGAGATTGGACCGTAGATGATTTGAAGAAAGTGGTCTGATCTGACGAATCAAGATTCCTGGTGCATCACGTAGAAGGCCGAGCGCGGATACGTGGATCACCAACGGAGGCTATGGCACATGGATGCACTGTTGGACGGGAAAAGTCCTGCGGCGGCGGTGTAATGCTGTGGGATAGGTTTTCTTGGGACACTTTAGGCCCCTATATCGCAATAGCACAATCCCTGACAGCTGTCATGTATCTGAACATCGTTGCGGACCAAGCTCACCCATTCATGGCAACTGTGCTCCCTGCTGGTGGTGGCCATTAACAACAGGATAATGCGCCATGCCACACTGCCAGAATCGTTAAGAAGTGGTTCGAGGAACGTGCTGGTGACTTTCTGTTAATGCCCTGACCTCCAAATTCACCTGACATGAACCCAATCAAACATTCGACTTGGAAAAGCGGGTTCGCGCTAGGTCACCACCACCCCGAAATGTGCAGGAACTGGAGGACCTGCGGTTGACATTTTGGTACCAGATACTCCAGGATACCTATCGCCACCTCATCCAATCGATGGCTCGCCGAGTGGCCGCTGTTTTGCGGGCTAAGTGGGGTCCTACAGCCAATTAGGTAGATAGTCATAATGTAATGTAATAGCTCATCAGTGTTTGTCGCCCCTCAGTTTGTGAAGCAGGATAGTTCGTTTATTTCAGTTTTTTTCGGGTGAGACAGGGGAGTACAACTGCTCATAACCCATGCCTTATACAGGTTTCGAACATGTGTCCATCCGGGATTAATGGCTCGAAGCTAGATCCTCATGCCCACTCGGCCACCGTAGAGGCTGAAACAGGGTAGCGGCTATTACAGTATTAATCAGTTTTGAACCAAGCAAGGCAAATTCTGACTGCCTTAAAAATAATACTAAAATACACTGGCGGAAAGTGAAAAAAGAACACCAAGAAGGAATTGGCGGACGATCATGAAATTTACATATGTTAATGGGATCCAGTTCACGTAGGTGCGATGTTAATTTCGGGACCAACCGGTGAGCGCTTACGCCACAGCACGGCATAATATGCAAATTATCGTCGGTGGTATTTAAGGAGTACGGCGAAGTGAATGTAATCAGTCGTCGGCGTATGGACATGTGCGAAGACCTGAAGAAGCTGCAATGCCTGGACATGGAAGACGTGTACGATTTCAGCAGTTATCGGACTTTGAGCGAGGTCGTCTAGTCGGACTCCGCCAGGCCCGGGTGGTCGTATCGTCGTATTGCGGAGCGAATTGGACGGGAAGTATCGGTGGTGGTACGATGGTGGCGTAGATGGTCCGAGGAACATTCCCACACCAGAAGACGTGGAAGCCGGAGTCACAGACGGACTGATGAGCGTACCGACCGACGCATAAGAAGAGCGGCGTTGACAAGCAGAACATCCACTGCGACGCAAATCCGAGCTGCCATTGCACCTGAGGTGACTGTGCGAACAATCCGCAACCGTCTACTGGATGCAGGACTACGTGCACGTGTGCCTCTGGCATGTGTAACTCTGACTCCAGCCCACCGTCAGGAACGGCTGCAGAGGTGTTGCCAACGTCTGCACTGGAGAACGCAATGGCGATCTGTAGTGTTCAGCGATGAAAGCAGATTCTGCTTGGGAGCCTCCGATGGCCGTATGCGTGTTCGCAGACGCACAGGGGAGCGTCTCCACCCTTCTTGCATCCGCCAGCGACACACAGGGCCTACACCTCGTATCCTGGTGTGGGGAGTGATCAGCTCTCACTCCCATACACAACTAGTGTTTGTACCGGTACGTTAAACAGCACCTCCTACATCAACAACATCATTCAGCCGTTGTTGTGCCATTTGTAAGGTTGGTCCATCGTGGTGTTTTCCAGCAAGATAACGCACGCCCACACACGGCTCGTGCAACGCAAACTGCACTTCAGGGTACGAGACAACTTCCATGGCCTGCACGTTCACCGGTTTTGTCCCCAATTGAGCGTGTGCGGGATTTTATGCGACAACGACTTATCCGGTCTCCACGGCCAGCCACGACCATCCCCGATTTACGCGTCCAGGTTGAGGATGCTTGGAACTCAATGCCCGAAACTTACATCCAACATCTGTACGACAGACTCCATGCCAGAATTGCACACAGTGTAACGCAGTTCATGGCGGTTTAACCTCGTACTAACGATGTTACATGGAAATGTTATTTTTCAGTTTACCAGCAAATACAGGTGTATTTTGTCATAATGTTTTGATCACGTTATCCTCTGTATTCCGTTATTATGCTGTATAAATTTCGTTGGTATCAGACGTCTCCTTCTTGGTGTTCTTTTTTCACTTTCTGCCAGTGTATTTAACCACTGAAGTTAGAATCTTTGTTTTTCTGTATCGGAGAAACAAGATATCCGGTTTATGATTAATTCGGATTTTCCAGTTACATTTGACGTAAGGTGGCCCAAAATTGCTTCATATAGCAATTAATTCATTTTAATTTTTGCTAAAAGACTGCAACTGCGTTTTTTACAATTCGTTCAGCATGTGAAAGCGTAGTATAATTTGCATTGTAGAGTTTTCTTCCTTCTATACCACATAAATGATGAAGTTTAAAAGCACTTTGTATTGCGTTAGGCGTTAATCAAGAAATCCCATTAACTTAATTTCGCGCTTGCTCGTATTCCACGAAATTTAATCTAACACAAGTCTTACAGCAACGCTTTTCGCATCCGATTGCTGTTTTGTGGCAAATAATCCACTTTAGTACTAAAAATCTTTTATTTATAAGCACATTTTTTTTTTACTGTTTAAGCGTTTTTTTATCTACGCGTTGGCTTTAATTGTTCTCGTTTGTAAAAGAAATCGGGTTTCCCCTGAGGCAATTCCTCCGCTTTGTTAATTAGTAAGATTGTCAGTAAGGTTAGATGAATTACTGTATCTTTCTTAAAAAATAAATACCCCATGCACGCATCAGTTCTGAGGTTTGCTATTTGTGCGTATTAGATTTAGGAAAAATAAGAAAAAGAAAATGTTCAGAGCAGGTACGGAAAGCTGGTCAACTATGCAAGTTTTTTTGTTTAGGAAATTATGCGGCAGTGGGAGTTTTAGCGGAAATCCAAAACTTTCCCAGTTGTTAAATACGCAGATCTTTAAATCTGAGTAAACTTCGAAAGATTTTTCGTGTTGTAGTTAATAAAAAAACATGCAATGCAAAAGATGTAGACCGAAGACTGCTTTAACACACTGTTGTCCAAAACGTAATATCGATCGTGAAATCTAACGATTACAGAGCGTCATGGGACTAAACGAGCTTGGTGGCGCAGTGGTCTAAGCGCTGGTTTATGAACACTCGTCCGAGAAGGGTCCGGGTTCGAATCCCGATGAGGCATGGATGTTGTATTTGTCTTACGGCGCTGGCTCTTTCCCTTCCCTGGAACCAGTGCCCCTAAATTAGGGACGGGCGACTGCTCATTACCCTTTCAGTTGCTCACGGTGGTCGTTAAACCTTCCATAGAAAAATAATAATAAACGAGCTTGCTAACATATGCAAAACGAGTTTAGTGCGTTGTACGAACACATTCTATGATGCTCAGCCCGTATGTAAATTTGCTGTGAGTACGTGTCAGAGTGTGTACATAGTATGAAATCCAAATTTGCCGGTGGCGGGATTCGAAGACACATCCTTCCACTCCGAAGCCGAATGCTTTCTCAATTGAACTGCTCCGGCAAGGGCTTATCACTTCTACTTGATATGTGCGTTCCCCTCTGTAGTACATACTGGGTTGGGTACGTGATACATATTTTACATAAATTACGCGTAATTCACACATATTTTACGTAGCATAGAAAACTAATTTATTGCACAACTTTCTATTCGGCGTAATAATTTATTGACATGAAAATATATTAATAAATAGCCATGTTAACGCAACTAGAAGCAAGCATTTATTTTAATTTGTTTAGTTTATAAATACAGAAATGAAGATAATTACAGTGGTAAAATAACAAAAACACACATAGGTAACATCAAACAAAGATCTTCGCTCTTTCCACGTTTATAAGTGAGTCCCGGAAAAATTCTCATTGGCCGCCACCGGGAGTCGAACCCAGTGTCTTCCAGTTACGCGCCGGATATGCTTCCGCTACACCACAGCGGCCTCGAATTCCTCCAGACTCACACACGCTAACTGCCAAGCCAAATTGACAGGTTGCTTCTTGGAGCCCCGCATAATGCTGGGGATTCACCAAAGATGGTAAGCAGCAACTGAAGAAATAATTAATACAGACATTTAACGTGGACCAGGAACATCAAACAAAGATCTTCGCTCTTTCCACGTTTATAAGTGAGTCACGGAAAAATTCTCATTGGCCGCCAACGGGAGTCGAACCCAGGGTCTTCCAGTTATTCATTCGCCTTCTAGTTGTTTCTTCAGTTGCTGCTTACCATCTTTGGTGAATTCCCAGCATTGTGCGGGGCTCCAAGAATCAACCTGACAAATTGAATTGGCAGTTAGCATGTGTGAGTCTGGAGGAATTCGAGGCCGCTGTGGTGTGGCGGAAGCGTGCGTATTCGGCGTGTAACTGGAAAACCCTGGATTCGATTCCCGGTGGCGGCCAATGAGAATTTTTCCGTGACTCACTTATAAACGTGGAAAGAGCGAAGATCTTTGTTTGATGTCCCTGGTCCACGTTAAATGTCTGTATTAATTATTCATTCGCGTTATAATTATTTCTTCAGTTGCTGCTTACCATCTTTGATGAATCCCCAGCATTGTGCGGGGCTCCAAGAAGCAACCTGTCAAATTGGCTTGGCAGTTAGCGTGTGTGAGTCTGGAGGAATTCGAGGCCGCTGTGGTGTGGTGGAAGCGTGCGTATTCGGCGCGTAACTGGAAAACCCTGGGTTCGATTCCCGGTGGCGGCCAATGAGAATTTTTCCGTGACTCACTTATAAACGTGGAAAGAGCGAAGATCTTTGTTTGATGTCCCTGGTCCACGTTAAATGTCTGTATTAATTAATTATTCGCCTTATAACTATTTCTTCAGTTGCTGCTTACCATCTTTGGTGAATCCCCAGCATTGTGCGGGGCTCCAAGAATCAACCTGCCAAATTGGCTTGGCAGTTAGCGTGTGTGAGTCTGGAGGAATTCGAGGCCGCTGTGGTGTGGTGGAAGCGTGCGTATTCGGCGCGTAACTGGAAAACCCTGGATTCGATTCCCGGTGGCGGCCAATGAGAATTTTTCCGTGACTCACTGATAAACGTGGAAAGAGCGAAGATCTTTGTTTGATGTCCCTGGTCCACGTTAAATGTCTGTATTAATTAATTATTCGCCTTATAACTATTTCTTCAGTTGCTGCTTACCATCTTTGGTGAATCCCCAGCATTGTGCGGGGCTCCAAGAATCAACCTGCCAAATTGGCTTGGCAGTTAGCGTGTGTGAGTCTGGAGGAATTCGAGGCCGCTGTGGTGTGGCGGAAGCGTGCGTATTCGGCGCGTAACTGGAAAACCCTGGGTTCAATTCCCGGTGGCGGCCAATGAGAATTTTTCCGTGACTCACTGATAAACGTGGAAAGAGCGAAGATCTTTGTTTAATGTTCCTGGTCCACGTTTAAATGTCTGTATTAATTACACATAGGGTAATGCGAATGACAGTACATTTTTTCCAAAAAAATTAACGTTTCTTTTACTTTGGCAGTTGCTGTTAATGTTCATGATTTATTAAATGACTTTTACAGTTAAACTGGAATTGCACTTTTTTAACACTAAATAATATGGTATGCAGTGACATTAATTTTATTCTAAAGAAGAAAAAAAAAGTTACGCAAAAAAATTTCACATTTATCACTGCCATTTTTTAAAATTGAAAGATTGCTAACCTGTGAAAAGTTCATACACTTTTTGATGATCATAGCATTCATTAATAAATTCTTCACTATATATCCAGGCGTCTTGTTGCTTTAACTTGTGTTTTATGTTAATAATGTCACAGTGTTAATAATTTTATCAAAACTAAATTCAAACTGAAATAACATTTAGCGTCACATTATCACATATTGTCTACATACAATTTGTATAACACTTGCCTAACTATTTCATACATTCTTATTTTTCTTAGCACTTTTTAATAATCATCACATTTTAAAGTGTAATATACGTAATGCGATCACAAAGTTCCGAGACTAGGTACGTAGCACGCCAACAGATGGCATTAGGCCGATGCACGAAAAGCGGTCGAGGGCAGTGACCTTCGTGAGTCATTGTGCCAAGTGGCTTCGTTCTGTGAACATCGGGAGCTGTGCTACACGATATTTGGTGACCACGTGCAGAACACAGCTGCGAATGAACTGCAAACTAGAGCAGCGAGCGAACATCAAATTCTTCGTCAAACTCTGCAACTCGGGAACGGAAACGCATTGTAATGTTGCTGCAGTCTTATAGCAATGAGTCGTGCGAGGTATTTTGAGTGGCACTCGCGCTTCAAGAACGGAAGAACGGCACTGGAACACGACGAGAGGTCAGGACGACCGTCCACGAGCAAACCCCCGAAAATGTGGACACAATTGGGGAACTGGTGCATGAGGATCGTCGGAGAACCATTCACGACATTGCTAGCATCGTCAATGAGTCATACGGAACAGTGCAAGAAATTCTGACGTCGGTTTTGAACATGCACCGCATTGCTGCAAAGTTTGTGCCAAAGATTCTGAACCCCGCACAGAAGGCGCTTTGTGTCGAATTCTGTCTAGATCTTCGTCAGCAGGTGGTGAATGAACCAATGTTCCTGTCCCGGGTCATCATTGGGGGACGAGACTTGGGTCTACGCTTACGACCCGGAGACCAAACAACAGTCGTCGCAGTGGAAGAGCCCGGAATCTCCACGATCGAAAAAGGCCCGACAGGTCCGGAACGCAACCAAAAGCATGCTCATCGTGTTCTTCGACATTCGTGGGGTTGTGCACCGTGAATTCGTCTCCCAGGGCCAGACCGTCACCCCCTTTTTTTACTACGATGTTCTGCGGTTTCATAATTCGCTTTAATATAGCTCAGGGAATATACATCGAGAAAACCGCGAGAAAAACAAGACTTAACAGAATAAGTACGGGGCGCTTTGTACCGGAACACACTCTGCAGCACAAGTGCGAGTGTGTCGGAAAGCAAATGGCAAT
This sequence comes from Macrothele yani, assembly GCA_039090855.1. NCBI lineage: Eukaryota > Metazoa > Arthropoda > Arachnida > Araneae > Macrothelidae > Macrothele > Macrothele yani. The sequence continues at coordinate 77,335,973 of CM077016.1, forward strand.
GAAATTTACAATGACCACTGGAAACCGGGGTACACACTACAGCAAATAGCGAGGCGTGTTGGAAAGGTGCATGACAGACGATGAGAATATGTACTATGATGCACAATCAGCACTAGTAATGTGAGCAAAATTGGGAAAACTGGAGTATACAAATATAGGAACAATAAAATGCATAACAAAACACAAGGGCAAAATTGTAAACACTGGAGCGTAAATGCGAAAGAAAAATACATTAAGTTGAAATAAAGTCTTTGAGACGGCGAGTGTAAAAATACACTCTGCGAGGAGAGAAAATGTCAAGCAGGTGATAATCATGCAAGTTCATAAGCGGAAGAAGTGCAGGAGCGCTGGGAGCCGGATGGTAGGGAATTCAGTTCATCGGAAGGAGCAGTTTTGGCTTTTGGAAGAACTTTCAGTTCAAGCATGTTGAACCGACGATTGGCATACCTGAGCCAGGGTCGGGGAGAAGGATAGTCTTTTCGTAGAGAATGCAGGATATCATAACACGGGAAGAGTTGTTTATAGATGAGCTTCCAGCGGGAGCGCTTATGGCGAGCTAGAAACTGTTAGGTGGAATGTTTACGCGGTGGCGTGAAAAAAAGTGATGAACTTCTGACATAGTGAGCGGAGAAGGCGGGAGCTGATAAAGCTGTAGGAGCACAGATAGCTGTTCTGCCGTGAAAGAAGGAGATAAATGGGACACCACAGCAGATGTAACGGAGTCGGCAGTAGAAGCTGGCGAAGCAAGACTTGGTCTTAGGCACAGCGTGCGATTGTTTCGCGGCGTCTTAATGAGGACATTCGCCGCAAAGGACCTGAAATGTGGCGCACGGGCGATTTCCTGCCCCATCACGACAATGCAGTAGCTCGCAGAGCCTTAGCAACACGCCAGTTTTGCCACCTCAACAGCATGACTACCCTTCCTCACCCGCCTTACTCACCGGATTTGGCCCCCTGCGACTTCTTTCTGTTTCCGAATATGAAGCTGAAACTCAAGAGTCGCCGTTTTGAAACCGTGGACGAGATCCAGCGCGAATCGCAGACGGTGCTTGACACGATTTCGCGAACAGGACTTCCAGGGAGCGTTCCAAGAGTGGCAAAAACGCTGGCAGCGGTGTATCGCTGCCCAGCCGCCCCGGTGGCGCAGTGGTCTAAGGCGCTGGCCTCTGATCATTCGTCCGTATGGGGTCCGGGTTCGAATCCCGGTCAGGCATGGATGTTGTGTTTGTCTTACGGCACTGGCTCTCTCCCTTCCCTGGAACCAGTGACCCTAAATTAGGGACGGGCGACTGCTTATAGCCCATTGAGTTGCTCACGGTGGTCGTTCAACCTCCAATCAAAAAAAAAAGTATCGCTGCCCAAGGAGACTACTTTGGGGGAGATCATAGCCAGACTTAAGTAACGTAAGTATTTTGTTGTATATCGGCCTAGTTTCAGAACTTTTTTATTGGACCTCGTATATGCACCAGTTTCTTAGAATGTTCAAAATTTAGTCGGTTTCTTGTTGCGTTATGGGTGTACAACCACTTGTAGAACAATCTTGAATGTTGTTCTGATCACGCTAGTATGCTGTTTAATAAATAATTTCGTGAGCTCTTTGTAATATCTTTTTTGCGAAATGCCAAAATGTTGCTGAAGTTTATCGCTGCCCACGGAGACTATTTTGAGGGAGATCATAGCCAGACTTAAGTAACATAAGTATTTTGTTGTACATCGGCTTAGTCTCGGAACTTTTTGATCGGACCTCGTATATGCACCAGTTTCTTAGAATGTTCAAAATTTAGTTGGTTTCTTGTTGCGTTATGAGTGTACAACCACTTGTAGAACAATCTTGAATGTTGTTCTGATCACGCTGGTCTCTATGCCTTTCGAGTAATTTACCAAACATTCCCACACGATCACTATATTGCTGGTAGTCTGCGATTCCGGCTGAATCCGAATTCTGCAGTATAAAATTTTCTACCACCTCAAGACCATCTTCATTAAGCTTCTTTCCCTGATATTTCGGATGTAACACGTTGTCAGTGACGCCGTATTTGTTTTGTTTTCTTAGTTTATTACATTTTATATACACTTATGACAAATTACGCATTTTTTATGCGTCACGTAGAAAATAATTTTTTTTACGTCTAACTTCCCAACCCTGAGTACGTCATATACACTATATTGACAAAAGTCACCGGACTCCTCGAAGAGAAACACAACATAGCATTTATTGACATACATTAGTACACTGTCGGTCCACTTTTGGCCTTAATGCATGCAATGACCTTTCGAGACATGCTTTCGACAAGATTTTGGAACACAGCGATAGGTATGCGCTTCCATTAAGTACATAATGCTGCCGCTAACTGTTGCTTAGTAGTAGGCCTTGGTTCCAAACTTCTTATGCGGCGCTCTAATTCATCCCATAGGCGCTCTGTGCTAGCCAGTCCACACACGATACGGAATTATCGTCAAACCACGCCGTAACAGTCCATGCTTTATGGCACTGTGAATTACCCTGCTTTTTACGATTTAGAACATGGTCGTGACGTCAGTTCATACGGTTTGACGTAAAATGGTAGCAGGCTTTGGTTCCCGTAATTTTAAATGCAAATTTCATGGAATTTTACGGCATTTCTGGCATAATTATCTTTAAACATATCAGCATGTGAACAATAAAGCGAAGCCACCAGTTTGAATTTTTTGTTTTTCAGACTTTTGTAGGTGTAGAAGTGGTAAAAAATTCAAGCAGACAAAGATCTAAATGGGGGCTTTGGAAGCCCCCATTTAGATCTTTGTGGTTTGCGGACTTTTCTAGGTATCCGAACCTTAACACCTATCAGCATGCCAATTTTCAGATCTCTGGGTCATTTAGAAGTGGTCGAACAATTTGCGAAAATTTCAAGCAGATGAATGTTCCAAAGCCGCCATTTTGATTTTTTTGGTTTTTGGAATTTTCTAGGTATCCGTTACCTTAAGACATATCAGCCCACCAATTTTCAGATCTCTAGGTCATTTAGAAGTGGTCGAACAATTCGCAGGCGGAAACACTCTAATTTTCCCATTTTGCTTTATATACACTATGACGTGCCTGCCCCGCAGGACGCACACGACATAAAGGCAGATAGCAGCGAGAACGTACGTCCGCGTAGCTCAGTTGGTAGAGTGTTCCGGAATAAGTGGACTCGGGTTAGATCCCCGGCGTGGACCAAAAATGACGGAGAAATTTACTTCATTATAATGGCGCCCGAACTTCCCGGATGATCCGGCCTTTAAAGATCTCGCAATGGTGTGATGTTCTTTCCACACCGCGAGATAAGAAAAATAAGAGAATCCCTTCTCCAGCGCTTCGAAAAATAAATGTGTGTGACGTTGCATTCCACACGCCAGATTGACTGGGAGTTCTCAAGTGCACGTTCTACAGCGGATAGCTGCCTGCAACGATTCATGGTCACGGCTGACCCGTGAGTCATGCCCTCGGTCCTCTTTCGGGAGGGGGGGTGAGATGTGACGTGCCTGCCCCGCAGGACGCACACGACATAAGCGCAGATAGCAGCGAGAACGAACGTCCGCGTAGCTCAGTTAGTAGAGCGACTTGTTCCGGAATAAGTGGACTCGGGTTCGATCCCAGGCGTGGACCAAAAAGGACGGAGAAAGTCACTTCGTTATAACACATAGATTTAACAAAACTCCTAAATATAAAATATTCTCTTGATCACGATCACCTGTACAATAATTTAAGTACTCGGTTTCTTAAAATAACACTATACTTCTCTCTCCCCCACTTTGTGTATATGTACACAAAATGGGGGAGAGAGAAAGGAATATACAGTGCCATAATAACCAAAATTTCTTGCGATGGGCTATCCACGATATCCGATGCCGCTACAGAACTTAAAAAGCAGATTTTCCGACAGACGACTAAAATTTAATCAATCACACCTCAAGTATTCCCGAGAGTGGCTCGGAAATTTTTCGTCATATAGATAAGGAAAAATTGAGAACATACTTTTTTCGTAAATATGCGAAAGGAATTGCGGAAAGTACTGTCATTTCACGGAAAAGGTTGTATCAGAATTATGTTTCATTAATTGACGAAAGGGATCACGGGAAGAGACTCGTGATTTTCAGTACATTTACTACAGTGTAGGAACGAACTACGATAAGCACACTGGACAAAAAATTAATCACCCCTAACAGAAATGACAGTAGGAAGTTCCCCAGGGCACAGTGATAGCATTGTTGGGAGATAAATAGCACTAACGTGGTCTACAGGAACATATCTGTCTCGTGCAGTGGTGAAGAGCAACGTGTGTGTTGAATTTAGTCTGCAATATGGGTCGTAAGACAGACTTTACTGAGTGGCAAAAAGGAGCCATCGTGTTTGGCCGTGCCCACGGACACAAAGTGAATGAAGTCGCCCAATTTGTTGGTGTGTTGAAGCATACTGTCCAGCCGGTCTACAAACAGTGGTGGTGTAGTTCGCAGTCAGCTGAAAGTCGGCGACGTGACTATGACCGGAAAACGATTCTCACCAACAGGGACCGTCGTCATGTTTCACGCCTAGTAACTGCAAATCGGGTTCAAACAGTCAATTAAAATGCTCTCCAACCAATTTCCGAAAGGTTATGGCGACAAGAACTGCATGCAAATGGACATCTGGAGCAGAGCACCACGGAACAGGCCTCTTTTAACCCTTTCACCGGCTGGAACGAGTTAACTCGGGATTGACAAAATGGACTGATATAATATCGAACGAATATATTCGCTGTCTGAGAAGTGGGCAGAACGCGGATTAAACGAGTGAACCTTTCAATCAGAAAGCTTTAGCTTTTTAATGCTAAGTGGTCATGTAGGGGAATGATTGACGCTGTTGCTTTCTGACTGATTACCTGCTAAAATTACTATAACAGTGGCAACAAACCTAAGAGGAGATACTTGAATCACTTGTTTCCACCCAGAAGCATGACTGAAGGAATTAATTCCATTTGAGTCACCTGTTTCTAGCCAGTGACATGATGCCTAAGAATCTTAGTCCGCTTGAGTCACATGTTTCTAGCCAGTGACATGATGACTAAGAATCTTAGTCCTCTTGAGTCACATGTTTGTAGCCAGTGACATGATGCCTAAGAATCTTAGTCCGCTTGAGTCACATGTTTCTAGCCAGTGACATGATGACTAAGAATCTTGGTCCGCTTTAGTCACCTGTTTCTAGCCAGTGACATGATGCCTAAGAATCTTGGTCCGCTTGAGTCACCTGTTTCTAGCCAGCAACATGATGCCTAAGAATCTTGGTCCGCTTAAGTCACATGTTTCTATCCAGTAGTAAGATAGTGAAGAAACTAAAGTCCTTCTCAGCGGGACTAGCCCTACCCATCATGCTTTAAGTCATGAAGCAGAGAATGGAGAACGAGAAGCAAGGACATATCTCCCGTGAGAGGTTTATGGTCTATACTGCTTAGATGGGAAGGGGAATGGAGTTGTTTTGCCGTAGACCTTATTAAAACCCGTGTTTGACGAGCGCAGACAACATTGGAACCATTTGGTACAGGTACATTGGTCGCTTAAAGGGTTAACAGCAAGTCACAAAGTCGCAGGTTATCAGTGGGCTCAGAGGCACCAAAACTTTACTGTGGAGGATTGGAAACGAGTAATTTGGTCTGATGAGTCTCGTTTTTGTTTGTACTCCAGTGATGGGAGGCGACGAGTGCATCGCAGGCCCAATGAAGCCTTTAATCCTGATTGTGTCGAAGGTGTTGTTCAAGCTCGAGGGGTTTCTGTGAAGTTTTGGGGATATTTTTCGTACCACGAAATGGGCCCTCTCGTTACAGTGATGATGAATTTGAACCGGCATGCGTACCTAGGCATTCAGAAAACCGAAGTGTTGCCCCTTTGCCCTACATCTGCAGGAGCAGCATCATATTGTCACTCCTGTCTTCCAAGACGACAATAGCTGTGTGCGCAGGGCTAAAACTGCGTCTGAGTGGCACGACGAATAATCAGCAACACTGTCTCACCTCGACTGGCCCCCAGATTTAAATCGTATTGAAAATATGTGAGGTCATTTAGAACAGAAACTGAAACGGCGGAATAGACACTTACGTACTCTACCGTAACTTCCGGACCAATTGACGAACGAGTGGCTCCAAATGGATGTTTAATACACCACAACCTCGTGGAGTCTCTACCATACCGGATTCATGTTATTAAATTTAAGGCAAGAGGCACCGTCACCTGTTATTAGATACAGGGGTGACTAATGTTTTGTCTGGTGTGCTTATTTAAAAACAAGCTTCACGTATGGTGGTGCTTTAGATTAACGGACATTTTTCACGTTTATTTAAGTTATTAGAACCAAAGACCACCACCACACGTGTATCAGCATTACAGCTCTAACGTTCTTCTTTGATGTTAATGCTAACGCCTCTTCGCAAATTGTAGGCTCGCGACATTTATTCAAGCTTCTTTTTCCCCCGTCCTTAAACTTCCTTTAACGATATCGAAAAGAAGTTGGAGTTTATGACGGCAAACATTCTTCAACCGAGCGGAAATTGCATACCTTAAGCAACGCCAGGTTGTCATGCGATTTATCTGCCCCAGAGATCCTTGTTGCTACACACGAGAAACCTATCCAGATTCAAAATCGCCTGCCACAATTTTCTCTGGGGGAGTGCGTTACAGCTAAGGTATTTATACTTTAGAATTTTTGAAATCGCTTTCCCTAAAACTTCTTTCTTCTCTAAGCGTGTAAAAAGAGTACAAAGCATTGTTTAATGAATTGCGCCGTCATCATATTATCGCTTTTCTATGGAAGAAAGAATGCTCTAATATCATCAGAGATTACGCTTTTTAAACTTCGATATTTAGCGAGTGATAAACTTCCGCTTTATTTGTTACTGGCTGATGGCAATATTAACTAATTTTTAACGAGGCAACAATGTCACTAAAGAAAAGACACCCTTAGATAATGGGAACTCATAAGCATTATGTGGAAGTATACTACGGTGTATGTTTTTGTGTGGGTTAAATAAGCATTCTATCTTTTATGTTTGTGTGATGACGTTTTAGACTAGGTATACCTGCGGTACATTTTTTTTTTAAAGAAAATGATCTAAACACACCTTTTGGTGTGTACAGGGCGTCCCAAAAAGGTGTAACCAATTTCAAATGATAACTTTAGATACAAAACTAATATGAGCATCAATAACTACCATTTACAGTAGCAAAATACTGTTCATCATGTGTTTAACTAACAATATTAAGCAGACGTCAATAGGTTCCTGGTAATATTAACTAAAAGCAAACTACAAGCAACATATTGAAAAGGACTTACCCCAACTTTGAAAAATAGGCCTACATCCATTGTCGTCCGGCTTCCTCTGCTAGTGAATGTATATCAGCAGTCGAAAAGACAAATATCATACCGAACAGTAAAATCATCCTCTGCTAGTGAACGTATGTCAGCAGTCGAAAGGACGTATCACAATGAACGGTAAAAACGACAAATTGAGTAAAAGATGAATGAAACGGCACTAAACCGAGTGTGAAATTCAAATGAAATGAGTACATTAAAATCGATTGAAAGTAAAACCAACAAAGTTTAAAGCTTAAAATGATAAAACCATGGAACCTATTTTCATTCTATCCGTGCTATAGCATCCATACATGTTTCGGTCAATATTAAGCCTTCATCAGTGGAAGAGTTCACAAGTGCATGTTCCTCCGTAATCGACTAGATGTAATATAATATGCCAGAATGAAAAGACAGTATGTTAACTTCGTCGCGTAAGCTATGAACACCTATACCCTACCGCGCATTTCTTGTATAGCGCCATCTATACAAGAAATGCGCGATAGGGTATATGCGCGATAGGGTATAGATATTCATAGCTTATGCGACGAAGTTAACACATTGTCTTTTCATTCTGGCATATTATATTACATCTAGTTGATTACGGAGAACCATGCACTTGTGAACTCTTCCACTGATGAAGGCTTAATATTGACCGAAACATGTATGGATGCTATAGCATGTAAATAGGTTCCGTGGTTTTATCATTTTCAGCTTTTATCTTAGTTGGTTTTACTTTTCAATCGATTTTAATGTACTCATTTCATTTGAATTTCACACTCGGTTTAGACATACGTTCACTAGCAGAGGAGGTTTTTACCGTTCGGTATGATATACACAGTGCGTCAAAGAATTTTTAAGACTGGGTCTGTAAAATGAAATAGAAACAAGAAATTATAATTTGTTTTGGTTTGCTATTCAAAATAAGTCTCTCCGGCTTCAATACACTTGTTACAGCGATTTAGTACTGATTCGAATGCCTGTTCCAGTGCACTTTGCGGAATTGCCTCCAAAGCACGCGTCGAAGCTGTTTGTATGGTCGAAATATCATCAAAATAACACCCTTTTAACGTCATTTTAAGTTTTGGGAATAAAGAAAAGTCGCAGGGTGCTAAATCAGGTGAATACGGTGGATGATTCAACACGCAGACGTTATTTTTTGCCAAAAATCTACGAACAAGAAGTGACGTGTGACTGGGTGCATTATCGTGCAACAAACACCAACTGTTTTCATCCCGATAATCTGGACGAATACGACGAATTCTGCCCATCAAACGCCTCAAAACATTTAAATAAAACTCGCCAGTAATTGTTTGTCCACTTGGAACAAATTCTTTGTGGATAATAAATACCCTTACTATCGAAGAATGTAATGAGCATTATTTTGATTTTCGATGGAACTTTTCTTGTTTTTTTTGGCTTGTGGCGAGTTTTTTTACTTCCATTCCGCACTTTGTCGCTTTGTTTTAGGATCATATTGAAAACACCATGTTTCATCACCTGTAACAGTTTGGATCATTTTCAGCGGCTGAAATGATGTCTCTGCAATGTGCACTTCTCCTTGATTTTTGTTCATTGGTTAACGTGTGGGGAACAAATTTAGCACAGACTTTTGTTTTGCCCAAATCTTCATGCAGGATGGTTTGAATCGTTTCTTTGTTGATGTTTAAAGACTCTTCCATCATTCTAAGTGACGCACATCAATTGTTTGCCACGAAACCACGCACTTTTTCAATAATCTCAGGTGTCCTAGATGAACTTGGTCTTCCGGTATGCTTATCATCTTCTAGCGTCTCTCTTCCGTCCAAAAACGTTTGTGCCACAGGAAAATATTTGATCAACTTAAACAAAACTCACCGTAAACTTGTTTCATCATTTGGTACGTTTCCGAGGCACTTTTACCAAGTTCTGCGTTAAATTTAATAACAGCCCTTTGTTCCATCTTAATAATTCAACATGAAAACATTTTTACTTCTCCAATGAACGCCCGTTTCGTTTGAGTTACTTTAACAACTGCGCAGTACTTTTGGCAGAAAGCAAGCAGATGGTCACGGTTTGTAACGCATTCGCGATTGCACTGGTGGCGCAACCGTAGGCTGAAATCTAGCGCCAGTCTTAAAAATTCTTTGACGCACTTGTATGTCTTTTCGACTGCTGATATACGTTCACTAGCAGAGGAAGCCGGACGACAATGGATGTAAGCCTACTTTTCAAAGTTGGGGTAAGTCCTTTTGAATATGCTGTTTGTAGTTTGCTTTTAGTTAATATTACCAGGAACCTATTGACTTCTACTTAATATTGTTAGTTAAACACGTGATGAACAGTATTTTGCTACTGTAAATGGTAGTTATTGATGCATTTCCTTAGCCACGTAGTATCCGCTCGTGCAATCAATCACTCGTGATTTTTTAGCTAAATATGAGCATTCTGTTTGTTGCAGGTGGTAAAGAATACCCTCAGGCTTTCTTGAAGTGTACCCGATGGATTCTGCGACGAAAGTACAGCTTGTGGAGTAGTTTATTGAATCCCAGGTTCAGCTGAATTTCAAAACAAAATACGGTAGCCAACCGCCCACACCTAACAGCATCAGAAGGTGGTGCAGGTCATTCAAGGAAACTGATAGCGTCCTTACGAAGCAAAGCCCTGGGCGACCATCGCTGGTTCCAGATAATGAGGGGGATTGTGAGCCCTCGAAAGTCAATCAGACAAGCAGAACAACGGCTACTCATTCCTATGTCATTGCTGCACAGAGAGTTACGTCCGACATTGGAAATGCACCCGTATAAACTGCAGATAACCTATCACTAAGGCTGTGTAGCCAGACTGCAGTCAAATGGGTTGGAAAAATAATACAAATTCGAAACAAGAAAGATGACACCGAATTCTCTGCTGTATTGAGCGCGTCTTTAAAATCCTTCCTGATACATTAAAAGAAATCAAAGCAGATTTTTTAGAATTTAAGTCCCCTAAAAAGCACTGCGCATATTTTAAATAACGCGATGTAAGCAGTGTTGTTTATAGTGAACGGAACCCGTTACCAACAAACAAAATAAACCAGATTTTTTTTTTTTATTGGAGGTTTAACGACCACCGTGAGCAACTCAATGGGCTATAAGCAGTCGCCCGTCCCTAATTTAGGGTCACTGGTTCAAGGGAAGGGAGAGAGCCAGTGCCGTAACACAAACACAACATCCATGCCTCACCGGGATTCGAACCCAGACCCCTTACGGACGAATGATCAGAGGCCATCGCTTAGATCACTGCGCCACCGGGGCGGCAACCATATTTCTACAATGGGTAAGTCATCCACAAATAGAAATAGCTACTTACGCACACTAGTGGTAGAAAAGTGTTTTGCGAAAAAACATAAATAGTGCACAAAATGTTTCCCATGGTGGAAGATATCAAAGTCAAAAGTGATTTTCCATATCGAACAATTGGACGAAAAGATATGGAGGAAAATGTGGTATAACTTTACACACCCGAGCGAAAGATCGGTGTGGAAGAATATGGGTGCCAAATATACTCATCATATTTTTTTATTTTTTATTTTATTGGGGTTTAACGACCACCTTGAGCAACTCAATGGGCTATAAACAATCGTCCATCCCAACTTTAGGCTTTAGGGCCACTAGTTCCAGGGAAGGGAGAGAGCCAGTGCCGTAAGACAAACACAACATCCATGCCTCATCGGGATTCGAACCCGGACCCAACTCCGACCAATTGTCACAAGCCAGCGCTTAGACCATTGTGCCACCGGGACGGCCACTATTCATAATGATACTTATGAGTAACATTATTTTCACAATACTCGTATAATGAGTAGTATCCTACCAAGAAAGGCTTTATTCTACAGATTTTTAGAATTGGCGATACCCTTTGACATAAAAATATACAGTAACGTCGCCTGGCGGGAAAATTGTGAGTAATAGGAAAGTAGAATATATGTGCATAAGAATTCTTCAAAGCAAGAACTATTCTAATGGAAGAGATTTTTTCAAATGCGACTTCTAGAAGCAGACATATCGAGAAAAGCATTTTTACATATACGCCTCCTAGCGAAAAAAGTGTGTATTATTTAAAAAGGGTAATGTTCTCAATCTTTACATTAGCGAATGGCATACGGCACAAAAATGAGTTTTTGCAACAGGACTTTCAGTACCAGCGATACAGTTGCAAAAAAAAATAATAATAATAATATTAATGAAAAAAATACACACTAACGCCACTGGTGTCAGAAGTATGCATTATGGAAGATCCAAGAGTACGTGAAAAGTTTCACGAAGTGAATGGTAATCGGTGTTAGAAGAATTTTTCAAATTGGAATTTCAGAAGCAAAGATATCGAGTAAATTATGATAAGTATTTGCATGTTCTAGAGGGTAAGTCGTGTTTTATTTACGCTTTCCAACAGTAGGTTGAAGAAGCGTATTTGCTCCAGCTTTATCCGTCTGTCTGTCTGTCAGCACGATAACTCACATAAAAATGGTTCGATTTCGATGAAATTATAGTATGTGGTAGGGAACAACCTGGGGACGAACGCTATTAAAAATGGGCGAAATGGGGTCAAATGTCAGGACATAGGAGCGGGATCTATTCCATCGCCCTTATGCGTCATACCTTATGTAAAAATTCTTCTATTGCGGCAAAACTTTAGTATATTGTTCCGGAGGTATACTGAACAGGTTCTGTTGAATATCATCGAAATGGGGTTAAAGGCCAGGGAACAGGAGCGAGATTTATTTCACAGCCATTATCCGCATAACTTGACTAAATATGCTGCTATTGAGACAAAACTTTAGTATGTTGTTCTGAAGGTATACTGAACCAATTATGTTTAATATCATCTAAATAGGGTCAAAGGTCAGTGCAAAGGAGCGATACTTCTTCCACAGCCATTATCCTCATAACTTGAGAAATGATTTCTGCTATGTTGGAATGCGTATCATAATCAATGCATTGCATGATTTTACTAACTTGTTATGGGCACAGTGACATAGTATCCAGTAGGTGACGGCTTTTTGATGGTCAGCAATGCTACTAGCCATCTGGCAAAATGGGCTGAGCTGGCACGATACCATCTTCCCTGGTCAACACAAAGCCCTGGTCTGAACCTCATTGTGAACGTATGGGAATACTAAAAATACAGATGTGGGATCAAAGTCTTCCGTCAAATATGAGCCGGTTGAAAGACTGTTGGGCTAACGGCTGGTATGCTGTAGACGTAGATGCACGCCAGCGCCTTGTGGAATATATGCCAAACCGCATACGTTCTGTAATTCGGGCTGAAGAAGGTGGGACCCGTTGTTGAAGAAAAGTTTCTAGTTCAGTGGCCGGTATGTGTGTAATGACAGTAAGGGCAGTGAGTCGCCATTAATCAGAAACCAGTCATTCATGAACGTACGTTACACAGGACGGAGTGTAACCTTTACTCTAATTTAACTTTCTTTTTTGCTTCTTCTCATCGTATGTAAATTTGGTTAATTCTTTTCAGTAAATTTCCAATCTTAACGCACGCGCGCTACATTTTCTCTCTCGCTGAATGTTTCTTTGGCAACCTGAAGCTAGGTCACAAGTGAAAGGCGCGTGTAATCGAGACTGATAAGAGTGCTGCTTACGATTGAACCAGAGAGAGAGGTTGAGAGAGCTCACACTGTTAAAAATTGTTACTTAGAAATAAGCAAAATGTACTCGTTTTGAGTACATTCTGGGTTTGAAATAGCTCCAAGTACTTGTGTCTCATTTTTGGAAAAAACACCTACTCATTTTTGAGGACATACAGGGAATCAATTGTGAGTATATCTGGTATTTCTAATTTCAAATATATGTGCTAAAAAAATCCATATATTTCAAATGTATGTGCTCCGAGAAATCCATATATTTCAAATATATGTGCTCTAATTTCATTCAGTTTCTGTGCCCTTTTGGGCAGGTCACAGACACTGAAGGAAGTTAGAGCGAATCTAGCGATTCTGACAGGATAGTTTGTAAGTGAAAGAGAGCACACTAGATGGCGCCACCATACGATTTTGCTCATAGAAGGAAGAGAGAGAAATTCTGACGGGGGGGGGGGGGGGCTTAGGAATGAACACCTTTATATGTAACCCGGGGATTCCTACCCTGGGACCGTCACTTAACGTGCTCGTCCGATTTTCAGCGATTGTTAGAAATTCACACCACCATACCAGGTTTAAACCTGGGGTTCCTCCATCCGCTGTCTGAATCTCTAACCACTAAGCCATCCACTTCTTGATTTCAAATTTGGAATACGTACTCATTTATTCATAGAATCAACTGGAAGTATATTATTCGATGGCACATCTGGGATAATAGATATAGTCGTTGTCACATGCTGGGTAGCACAATATTATCACAAATATAGTGATGCAACGACAATATAATATTTATGAGATTCACACAAATATAGTTAATGTAAAAACGTATGCAAAGATACTTTATAAGTAATTAAATTAGTTGTGAACAGTGACTTTGTTGTACTAATTATTTATGTGAGTCACTTTACACATTTATTAAACAATTTCTCTTGAAATCTATAACATCTAAAATGGAGTAACACGAGATTATATTTGTATTTATTGACGCAGTTATTTGTAAGTACATATGGTTACATATATTTGAGCATGTCATGTGCTCGTTTATGACACGATTGAACTTTAAAAAAAAAAACGAGTAGGGTTCGATCAGGTTCTCATTTTTAAGTAGATTTTTTTAATACTGCGCAGAGATTTGTATCCAGGAGAGATCTCGGAGAGACTTGTTAAGGGAGATTCCAGTTTGATTGCATTACTAGCCTTGATGTTATCCCTTTATTTAATTAGGGATACACATTATATTACTACGGTTATCAGCATTCATGAACCTGATGCGCAGAATTACGGGGATGTACACCGACGAGCCATTACATTATGACCAAATACCTAATAAGATGTAGGACCCCTTTTAGCCCGCAAAACAGCGGCCACTTCGATGAGGTGGCGATAGGTATCCTCGGGTATCTGGTACCAAAATGTCAACAGCAAGTCCTCCAGTTCCCATACATTTCGTAGTGGTGGTGATTTAGCGCGAACCCCCTTTTCCAAGTCGAACCACAAATGTTCGATTGGGTTCACGTCAGGTGAATTTGGAAGCCAAGGCATTAACAGAAAATCACCAGCATGTTCCTCGAACCACTCGACGATTCTGGCAGTGTAGCATGGCGCATTATCCTGTTGCTAATGGCCATCACTTGCAGGGAACACAGTTGCCATGAATGTATGAACTTGGTCCGCAACGGTATTCAGATACCTGACAGCTGCCAGACATTCTGCTATTGGGATAATGGGGCATAAAGTGTCTCAAGAAAACATCGCTCACAGTATAACGCCGCCGCAACCCCCTCCCCCCCCAACAGAGTATCAATAACCTAGTATTACCATAGCCTACTTTGGTAAACGGCATATCCGCGCTCGGCCGTCTACGTGATGCACCAGGAATCTTGATTCGTCAGATCAGACCACTCTCTACCCAACCATCCACGGTCCGATCTCGATGATCTTGGGCCCATTTCATACGTTGTTGGCGATTACGTGCCGTGAGAATGGGAACCCGGCTGGGTGTCCGGCTACGCATGCCCATGCGCAGAAGGCTGCGATGAACTGTGGGCTGTGACACATTGCCCTGATCACCACTGTTGTAGCTCCGGGTGATTTGTCGCACCGTGGCGCTACGGTCGCTGTGAACAATGCGCGACAGTCTCCGCTCCTCTCTGGCATCAGTGAGCTGCGGACCACACATAGCTGGACGACGGATAGGCGTTTGGACATCTGTGCACCACTTTTGATACGTACTCACTACAGTGGCACGTGAACAACCTACAAGCCGCGCCGTTTCCGAGATCGTAGTTCCGAGGCGCCATGCCATCACAAGTTGTCCTTTATCAAACTCCGATGCAGCTTTTCAAATTCTGGCTCTCAACACTCTACTAACCGAAAGCCGTTCCTCGGGTTGTATATATACTGCTCTGTGAACTTCACCTGCACCACCGTTCGGTTTCTAGGCGCGCTCATTTCCCTAGGCTGGAGGTGGTGATAATGTGAAGGCTCATCGGTGTATGTATACACAGTAAATTACTGTTTTCTTAAAATTAACAAAGGAACATTTGTGATGAAGTCAGCAATTTCTCCAGTAACATGTCTTATTCCAATGAATACACGTGAACTCATCTGTTGGTGTGTTTACATGTAATGTGGCAACGACACGTTTAAATGCGAATTACTTCGAGAAAGAGTGTTATTTTATATATATATATATCAAGTTTGAATTACAAATTTCCCATCCGAGAGGAATTGGATGATACAATAAGCGTGTTTCCAACAAGGCAATCCTCTCATCTCATTTAATTAATTTTAGAACGCGAATTTCCCATGGGATGCTCGAAAGCATCGAGAAGCTCCATTGCTTAAACGGAATTAAGTTTTCTTGTAAATCTCAGCGGGGCCTCCTTTTTCGCTCTCGGGAAAATAAATATAAGTTTAGTGACTACTATGAAAGAGTAATACATTTTCAACAGAAAAAAGTAGCCCAGATTTGCTTAGTTTTGATGGTAAATTTTATAGGTCAACACAAATCTGTGAATTTGATATTTGAAAACACCTATCAAGCAATTAAACTCAATAAATAGTGAACTGATTAAAAATTAAAAAAAAAATCCTATGTAGAATGAATGTATTCCTATGATAAAAGGAGCGTTTGGCAGGTGGGGTGGGTCAAAGACCACTATAAGCGTCTCTAAGGGTTATAAGCAGCGCTTGTCTCTAATTTGGAGGACTCTGGTTACAGTGAAGGAGAGAGCTACTGTAGTTCCGTAAGACAAGCGTATCAGGCATGCGGCGCCCTGCTGGCGCAGTGGTCTAACCGATGGCTTCTGATCATTCGTCTGAGATGGGTCCGGGTTCGAATCCCGGTGAGGCATGGTTGTTGTGTTTGCCTTATGGAGCTGGCTCTATCTCTTCCCTGGAACCAGTGGCCGTAAATTAGGGACGGGTGACTGCTTATAGCCCATCGAGTTGCTCACGGTGGTCATTAAACCCCCAATCCAAAAATTAAAAAAAAATTAAAAATTCAGGCATTTATTCAACACTCGGAGTACAAAAGGAGAAGTAAAACATGAAATGATTATGTACAAACTAGCTACCCGGCTCGGCTTCGCACGGTAGCAATTTAAAATTTACGGGGAATCTAAAGAGAGACGATTATTACATTCAACAGGCGACCGTCTTTCTCTTTGTAAAGCCATTCTTTGTCTGTCATTTGCCAATCGAAATTCTGTTTCTTGGAAAGTTGCATTATGACGGAATAAACTAATTCTTTTAGCGTCCGATGTACTACGACCTATATTCGATTTTCGTCTCGGCATAATGTTAATACAATACTTAAATTTTCATTAAAGAGCTACTCAAAGAGATACATACGTGTGAACGAAAACAACTACACATTTAGTCTGTGCGAGCGCCGATACACCAATGCTCTTTTTTTTTTTGGGGGGGGGGGGGTTGGAGGTTTAGCGACCACCGTGGGCAACTCAATGGGCTATAAGCAGTCGCCCGTCCCTAATTTTGGGTCACTGATTCCAGGGAAGGGAGAGAGCCAGTGCCGTAAGACAAACACAACATCCATGCCTCACCGGGATTCGAACCCGGACCTCTTACGGACGAATGATCAGAGGCCATCGCTTAGACCACTGCGCCACCGGGGCGGCATTCTCTTTCAGCATCCGATGTAACTACGCGTTTAGTCTGTGCGAGCGCCAATAAACCAATTCTTTCAGCGTCCAATGTAACTACGCATTTAGTCTGTGGCCTTACATGCTGTCAGACCGGTCGCCACGCATGCGCCTCACGCCTCCCTCCCCCCACAACGGATACCGCGCATGCGCTTCGCGTCTTTTTCCCGATGAGCAAAAAAGTTTCGTAAACCGGTCGCCGCGCATCGTTGTTTAGGCATCGAAACCACGAAAGAATGCGAACGGAGGTTTTTTCTTTAACTTGTCACTAAAATCGTTACTGCTCCACTCCGTTTTGTCATAGATTAATGTTTCATACGCCTAAACCTTCCTCGACAAATGCTCTATGGAATGGTGAAAACCGCATCAAAATCCGTCCAGAGATTCTCTAGATTAGCCCGAACAAACAGACAGACGCCTACCGGTGACATTATTTTATACTATGTATAGATGAGCACCTAACAATTAGGTGGTGAAGAAAATACTATATACACTTACAAGAATCGTGAGATAAAATGGGATAATAACATGACAACAATGTGAGTGTCGATAAAAAGGACAGAGTGTTCGAATAAAATCAAACTGTGAGAGAAACTCTCAGGCCATCAATTCGGAACCAGCTGAGGTATGGATTCCATAGTTTGTGGAAGTTGTGAAGAGTTTCTGTTTTAACACCTTGATCATACTTTAGCTGTAAACGGAACTTTAGTCGAGCAGAGAAGTTTTGAAGAAGCATTTCACTCTCCTCTGTTGGAGGAGGAACTGTGTTGTCTAAGTTAAGTCGGGTTTTTTTTTTTTTTTTTGGAGCTCTTGGTGTGGTGTATCTAATATAGTGGAAGGGTTCTTCACTGGGGTCGATGGTCTTTGAGGCTCCACAGTTATGAAATCGGGAGGTACTTGGTGTGCCAGCGGTCTATTCTTGGTACACCCTTACTACCGCACCTCGCTACCAGCTCACGAAGTCTGCTGTTTCTGAGATGCGTCCACCCTTGGCGCTGCAGCCGATGATCATTCCTTTTCGGACGCCCGTCAAATCACTACCTCTGTCCATTGTGTTCACGTGACGCACTATGACTCATCTGTCCTGGCCGCCCTCTTGTATCTCCCTGTGATCGACCTTGTCACGTGCACCATGTGACGCGCCTGGGCAGGCACACTGTGATTCCGGGGGTGGTCATATTATTCTGATACAACCGTGTATGTCGGACGAGTTGGAACGCCTAATTCCATCTCGGCCGGCAAGATATCTACGTTAGCTCGGCAGACGCTTTGCAGGAGGAGGGATATTGCGTTACAGACCAACCGACATCTCCAGGGAAACATGCCCAGAAGGCTCGCTGCCGTCATGAAGGCCATAACTGGGTCAACTCCATAGTGATTTCAGTTAATAAATGCTTTTGTTTCCGTTCGATCTAGGTGTCGGAATGCTTTTGTTTATATAGTGCATTTATTATTTAACTCCTTACAGTATACAATAAGATACCAAGATCTTTTCCAAAAAATAACATACACGCATGTAGAATGTCAAAAATTTTGAGGACAAATGTAAACCATTGTGTGATGCATGAAAGATACATATGTCACACTGGGTGCAATTTTGCCCCATTTAGTTTGGATATTATACTAGGTGCATAATTGTATCATGTTTTGTATGTTTGATGCATCACACAATGCTGTATTTTTGTCCCAAACGCAGTGCAACTGGTGCTGCACCAATATTTGGTGCAACCTTCTACAAAATTTTCAACAGTGTGGTTGAGGTTCACTTCGCTAGGGAAATCTACTTTGTTTTCTTCTGTAAAGTCAAGCGGTCGTCCTTTACGAAGGGCTGTGCTTTTGGTTTCGAAATTAGCTGAGGTGCTACTAGATGTTTCCGCCAATCTTCACTCTGTGTATCTGAATAACGTATCGCCAATAATAGACAATGCATTTTAAATGAGAATCAGAAAACTTTCTTGAGATTCTTATTTTCAATAACATATTGGGAACTTTCATGCGTATAGTCCACTTGGTAGTGCGCCAGTTATGAATAAAAAATAATGGGGACATTCTTTCTATTCATTTCATAACTTGAGAATGAGTGACATGCTACAACTTTCATGATTTTAAACTAGTGATTCAAAAACTACGATCTCGAGCTTGTGACTTCTGTTTTTGTTCCTGGCTTCAAATCCCGGAGCAAGATATGGATGGATTTTGCGTTTTTTTTTACTGACGTTAGTTCCCTCGTTTACGTGGTACCAGTGGCTCTAGATAGGGAATGGACGACCCCTTATAAAAATTTAGATCCTCATGAGAGCGGGAAAGTGATGCCCCGAGTGTCCTGATGGCTAGAGCAACCGCCTTACGATCAAATGGCCCAAGGCGTAAACCGCCGAACACCGGGTGCGCGCAGGGTGGGCACGTCTAGCTGCTGGGCCAGGGAATCGGCCATCCCCTAAAAATAAGGCCATCTCTTCCCTCCACGGCCCTTGACCTGTCCCCCTGGAAGCGCCTGCAGTGACATCATAGTCTGGCACTCCCACCTATGCCGACTCGCACTTTCTATCCGCAACTCCTACTTCCTTGAACTCTCTACCCTCTCTCGTATATGCGGCTATCGATTCAATCAATTGTAACTTCGTTTCTGATATGCAGCACAAAATTCCCTTGGAACATAGGTAGTTGCGTCTACACCTTTCATATGCGTGTAAATACTTCGGGAAATAGTCGGGTTGAGAACTAGAAAGATCCCAATCAATAAAAAAGAAAGAAAGAATATACCGAATTTTCGCCGTCCAGGTGGCACAGTGGTCTAAGCGCTGGCATATGACCATTTGTCCGAGACGGCCCGGGTTCGAATCCCGTGAGGTATGGATGTCGTATTGGTCTTAAACACTGGTTCTCTCTCTTCCCTGGAACCAGTGACCCTGAATTAGAGACTGGCGACTGCTTATAGCCCATTGAGTTGCTCACGGTGGTCATTAAATCTTCAATCCAATTAAAAAACTACAAAAAAACCCCATATTTTCGGTATATATTCAAAGCCAATGGAACCGGTCATAAAACAAAAAATAAGACCTACTTTATATCCACCAGCAGCTAAAAAAGTACGTCATGA
This sequence comes from Macrothele yani, assembly GCA_039090855.1. Classification (NCBI taxonomy): domain Eukaryota; kingdom Metazoa; phylum Arthropoda; class Arachnida; order Araneae; family Macrothelidae; genus Macrothele; species Macrothele yani. The sequence goes on from CM077016.1 coordinate 77,356,189, forward strand.
AAATTAACAAATGATGCACAAAAAGTTTCTCATCGCAGAAGGAAGGTACATCGAACAGTTAAAAGAAGAAATATAGAAGGAGGCATGATATAACTCTACGCATTTTAGCGGAATAATAATCGAAAAGCATGGTGGAAAATTTGAAAATAGGCGAAAAATGTTCTTCACGGAAAAATCTTGCAAAGGAATAAGAACTTTTCAAATAAGTCTTCCGGAAGCAGAGATAGCGAAAAAATTCGGATTCTTAGCCCCGCTGATGTAGTTGAAAACGGAAACGTGACTCACGCCCTTTAATAGCACACTTGTGAGTTAAGAAAAATTTGAAATTATTTGAGAAACATTTTGCACCGGAAATACTCTCAAACAAAGTTTTTTTCAAATTGGACTGTTAGAAGCAAAGATATCGACAAAAATATAATGATATACGTACATCTACGCCGTGTTCCCCTGGCGGGGAAACGATGTATTATTTTAAGAAGAAAGTATTCTGAAAAGGTTTTGCGAGGTGAGCGGTATGTTTCCACGAACGAATTTTCTCATTCGAGTTTTCAGAACCTCAGATTTTTCTGCAAATGCATCAGAAGCAGAAAAAGGCTTACGCTCCCAGGTGGACAAACCGTTTACCAAAAATTAGAAATTATATGCAAAACATTTCACATCAGGAGTTCTATCCTATACAGGAAGAATTTTTCAAATCAGATTTTAAGAAGCAGAGATATAGATGGAAACGTGACTATTACGCCCCCTAGCGGAAAATCTACGTATTACTTGAAAACGAGACTATACCTAAAATACACTGCTCGCCATTCAAATTGCAACACCAAGAAGGACACGAGATAGCAAAGCCAAATTTACTGGACACATAACAACAGATAAAAAGATGAAACGATTGAGCTTACAGGCCCGTGCGACTTGCGGAACACGCAGACATCAATAGTTCGCGTGGCCCCCATGGCTGGCAATAACTGCCGCTACACGCCGCGGCATCGAACGAAAGAGGCATTGGATGTGGGCTTGGGGTATGTCGGTCCAGGCTGCTTCCACACGTTGCCACAGTTCATCAGGCGTAGCCGCGAGAGGTGCTTGCCGGGCCACTCGGTTACCGATCAGCGACCAGACGTGTTCGATGGGCGACATATCGGGAGAACAGGCTGGCCACGGCAGCAGTGACACCTAGTGGACCTTGAAGAATTGTTGCACGATGCGCACCACGTGCGGACGCGCATTGTCCTGTTGATACGTGGCCGCTGGCAGGTCCCGCAGGTAAGGGAGGACTACAGGCTTCAAAACGTCGGAGATGTAGCGGTGGCTGTTGAGTGTACCGGCGATGCGTACCAGAGGGATGCTGGTGATATATCCAATTGCGCCCCAAACCATAACGCCAGGCGACGGACCGGTATGGCGATGCATAGTGCAGGCGTCATACAGTCTCTCGCCGCGGTGCCCCCACACGCGGATCCTACCATCGTGGTGTTGCAAGCAGAAGCGGGATTCGTCGGAGAAGACAATGTCGTGCTATTCCGTAGTCCAGGTGCGGCGTTCAACGGCTTACTGCCGCCGCACTCGCCGAAGGTGTAACGTCAATGGTAATCGGAGCAATGGGCGCGGTGCGACAAGTCCCCGCTCCTGCAGACGACGTCGAACGGTACATGCTGACACAGGTTGTTGCGCAACACACCCTAATTCCTGCGCTAACGTTTGTGATGTGCCGGTGCGAGCAGTCAATGCCCGCCGCACAACATGCCGGTCGTCTCGTTCGGTGGTGTGCCGCGGCTGCGGCAATCGCTCACGTCGGTCCGTCCGTCCGTCCCTCCTGCACCCACCGAATCCATACTCGCCTCACTGTGGCTGGATGTCGTCCCACACGGGTGCCGATGTCTCGGTACGATAAACCGCTGTCGCGATAAGCCCCTATTCGTCCTCTGTCGAACTCCGAAACGTGCTGTAATGACTGCCGTATTCTGCGACGAGGCATCAGGAAACTTCCCAAGCACAGGTCCGTCAGCACAACACACTTCAACTACTTACGCCCCGCCTTCTGTGCACTCTTCTTATAGTGCTTCTCGGTGACGTGCCGGGCGCACATGATTTGCATATGCCCTGCAATGCTAATCGTTTGCACGTCCTCTCGCGGGCGACGCATGCCGCGAATTTCAGGCCAATCGGATGTTTCCTTCTTGGTGTTGCATTTTGGGTGTCCAGCAGTGTAGTTTCCGATATAAATGGCATCCAAAGGCAAAATAATTTTTCAATCGGATATTTAGAAGCTAATAGAAATAAAATTTATTTTGAATTCGTTATCATCTGCATTTACGCCTTCTAGCGGCCAAGTTGTACATCGGATAAAGACCGGAAAGGAAGAATCACTATTTGCACATTTCAAGCTTCCCAATGCAAAAATAATTTTTCAAATCGGATCAAGAGTGTCAAAGATATGGCGGACACCATAGTTGCAAAGATATGGTGTTCACAGCGGACGGACAAACCGATAACATAAGCACGATCTATTTTACGCTTCCCAACCGTAGGTTGAAGAAGCGTATATGCTCCAGCTTTGCCCGTCCGTCTGTCCGTCCATCTGCCTGTCTGCACGATAACTCGCGTAAAAATGGTTCGATTTCGACGAAATTTTAGTATGTGGTAGGGGACCACCTGGGGACGAACCCTGTTGAAAATGGGCAAAATGGGGTCAAAGGTCGGGACGTAGGAGCGGGATCCATTCCATTGCCGTTATGCGTCATAACTAGCGTACAAAATGGTTCGATTTCGATGTAATTTTAGTATATGGTAGGGGACAACCTGGGAACGAACCCTATTGAGAATGGGTGAAATGGGTGAAAGGTCTGGACATAGGAGCGGGATCAATTCCATCGCCCTTATGTGTCATAACTTACGTAAAAATGTCTCGATTGCGACAAAACTTTATCATGTTTTTCCGGAGGTATACTGAACCGGTTATATTGAATAGAATTGAAATGGAGTCAAAGGTCAGGGCACAGGAGCGAGATTTATTCCAGTCAATTATCCTCATAACTTGACTAAAAATGCTTCGATTGCGACAAAACTGTCGTTGGACGTGCCCTCTCGAGCTCCTCAAAGCTTGCTTGCTCAGTTTGCTCGGTAAAAGTGGCTGTTGCTCCCGAATTTTGTGCTCCAATCATGCATAAGGGTATGTGCTATCTTTCTCACCACTTTCCTAGCCGAACTGTGCATATTTACTTCATTTTCATAGTAATATTACCTGCTGACCACGCCCTTTAGCGGTCTGAAGGGTGCGCCCTTTGTACACGTTCCAGTGCCTGCTGTTCCTTTCCTGTACACCTCGCTCAAGTAATAAGTTGTCAGCAATCTTCCGAGCTACGTTTTCGCACCGGTAAGTGAATATTATAGCGATATTCCTTCATATTTCATCTCGGTGGGTTTGTTTACCAACTGGCCATTGTGACTCGCCTTGACTGTCTTCTATTCTCCATCAGCATTCCTATACGTTGCCTTCTATGCTTGTGTACCTGAGCTTACCTTCCCTTCTCCCGGTTACGTCATCTTCCATTAGTGGTCCTCCGGTGACGGCGTCTTCCATTAGTGGTCCTCCGATGACGTCGTCTTCCATTAGTGGTCCTCCGGTGACGTCATAGTCTCACAGTTGTGACATCTCTATTGCAGCTCTACTTATGTCGTCATTGTTCGTCGCTCAGCCTTCGTTCGCCTGTTCGTTGTGCCTTCCCCATTTGTCTTCCTAGCAATTGTGCATTCTACCACCGCTCATGGCTTGTGCAATATCACCAGAATATCTTCTACCACTGACGCCTCCACCAGATGTTTTGCTTCAAGATAAACTTCAGCTCTCTTTGTCTGCCCCCACTACCACACATTCAACGCTTTTGCCGTCATGCCTTGATTTCCTTGTTTCTCGTCAGGATTCCGTTCTTACTCTTCATCTTCCTGAATCTTCGCCCCGAGGTAAGTCTCTACTAGCCTCTTTAGCCTTAGAGGTGAAATATGTTGCCCTCCCCAATACAAAACTTACTGTGTACACATCAGCTCTGCATGACCTTGTTCCTCCGGATGCCATTACACATGTTGCACGTAAACCGCGCTCTGTGCTTATTTATTTTTCCTCTCCCGCTCATGTTGCACGGGTTATGTCTTCTCCCATCTTCGTTGGTGATCAAAGTCTGTTCGCCATTCCTCTCGCACAGTGCCCTATATTTGTAAGCATGTCTCCTGTTCCACCGGAAATTTCTGATGATGTCCTCCTTGGTTTTCTTTCTCGTTGTGGACTTGTTATTGGTCCAATTCGTACCTTACCTGCCGCATTGGACGAGCAAGGAGCTCGTCCTTATCTTAGTTTCCGACGACAGGCTCTCGTCGTGTTTCCGGACGAAGCTTCGATTATTTCCTGTCCTACCACATTCCAAGTAGTCTGTGGTAGACATATTCGTGCTGTGAATGTTTATACTGCTCTTCATTGCTTCATATGTAAATCACCTACTCATCTCCGTGCTTCTTTCCCAGCTAAAAACCCTGCATTATCACCTGCACCTCACGGCTCTTCTGCTCTCAGAACGTCATCTGCCACGCCTTTTCAGTCTGCACCTTTATTGTCTCATTCCGCGGCATGTACTTTACCTTCTGTACCAGGTGGGTTGTTCCAGCCTCCTGTGTTACATTCTCCACTCTCTGTGGCCTTGGACTTCAGCACTTCGACAAGTTCTTCCTTACTCTCATCATACCCAGCTTCTTTCCCTCGACCGCTGCTTTCCAGTTCGGGATCACCTATTCCATCTGTGAATCCTGTCCCTCTGGCCTACCCATCTTCCACCACTGTATCCTCTCAAGACTCTTCGGCTCTTTCTCAATTCAACAGTTTGCCTTCTCTACCTGTTCCTTTCATTCCACCGCTCCAGAACTATTCCAGTTTGTTGCCTCCGCCTAGTTCCTCCACCGTTTTGCACCAGGATTCTTCTAAAATGTCTGCTTGCTCTTCAGTTGCTACGATCTCCACTGTACCCTTTGTGGACTCCCCGGCGTTTCTTCTGCAATCGCTCCTGGACTCGTCCCACTCTGGTGAGAACGCACCGGTGGTCTCCCCTCCGCCGAGTCCGGCACCCATCACAGTCGACCCGGTCTTGGCTTCAGCCATTGCTCCTTCTCACTGCTCTTCCGACCCGTCGTTACCAGCCTCCGGTTCTTCACCCATCATCTCCGCATCACTTGACGACACACCAGTACGTTAATAATTTCCCGGCTTGTCTTTTTGCGCCGCCGGTTCTTCGAAACATTCTTCACCTGCTTCTTCCGCAGCTTCCTCGGACACTTCTACAGCTACGGACTCAGGTTCTGATCCTACTGAGTACTCGGATACTTCTTTGCCTCCAGACTACTCAGCACATCTTTCTGCTTCCGAGTGTCAACTTCTTCGTGCTAAGCACCCCCATGAGTCTGTTCCGGCTGATATCAAGAAAGCTCTCCATTATCTCACCTTAATAAAGATTCCTGTACGGTTTCGTGAGAATTGTAGCTCTCGAATCACTTATAACAAAGCTCTAGACTCCTGGTGTTCTGCCAGATTGTACTTCAACCTCCCGTACGAGGCAGACAGGGACTTGTCGTTGGCTCGGCGATTTGATCATCTGCGTCCGTCCTCCCCGCCCTCTGTCACGCCTTCGTCGACTGCTTCTGCAACTCCGTCCGGCCGCCCCGGTGGCGCAGTGGTCTAAGCGATGGCCTTTGATCATTCGTCCGAACGGGGTCCGGGTTCGAATCCCGGTCAGGCATGGATGTTGTGTTTGTCTTACGGCACTGGCTCTCTCCCTTCCCTGGAACCAGTGACCCTAAATTAGGGACGGGCGACTGCTTATAGCCCATTGAGTTGCTCACGGTGGTCGTTAAACCTCCAATCAAAAAAAAAAAAAAAAAAAAAAAAAAACCCGTCCGTGCCCATTTCCGTTTCCCTTCAACCGTCTCCGCATTCCATTGTTGCATCACCTCCATCCTCTGTTGTTCTACAACCTTCATTTCCGCTCGACCTGTCGTCTTCCGCTCAGGCCTTTATTTCGGCGCCCTTAACAGGAGCCATTCCAAAGAAAGTCGTGCCAAAAATAAAGCTTTTCCAGCAGCTTGTGTTGTGTCAGTACCATGTTCTCCATTTCCACGACAGCCACTTCCACAAGACTTTGCCAATGATGATGATTTCATTGACGCCTTCACTCTTTGGGAAGAACTACATTCGTCCGGCCTTTACTATTAGTCTGACTTTGCTCCTGCCTAGGCTTTCTATGTACTATCGTTCTGGTTTTCGGATTTGTTCTACACCCATCATTTGAACTTTACGTGTATTATTCATCGTGTTTATTATCTTGTTGTATTGTGTTGCTTCTGTTCTACGAGTACGGCCTGCGTGCACACTTTGTATTGTATCTTCCTTAATTTATGCAAATTTCATGTTCTTCCTGTTATAGTGTTATGATCCCATGCTATGGCCTGTCGCTCACTATGTACTTGTTGTATTATGCTGCCCCTGTTTTATGAGTGCGGCATGCGTGCCCATATCATCATGTTTCTCCTTACTCTGTGCATACTCCATGTTATACCTGTGTATCGCCCGGTTTTGTATGTGCTATATTGGTTTCTCGCTTTTGCTTATACTTATTCGTTTACTATAGTGACATCACCTGTAGTATGTATGTGCCCGAATTATGTATACACTTGTTGTTTGCCCTGCATTCATATGTACCATTTAGTGTATTATTCCTCGTGCTTTCCTATTGCTTTCTTGTTTGCCCTCGTTTCTTGAGTGTGGCCTGCGAGCCCACGCGTTCTTTATGTATGCTTCTTTTCCCATGAATGCTCACGCAATTGCCTGTGACTTCTCCGTGCTATTGCCTTGAGCTCCTGCTCTCCGCCCTGGTGTTATTGTATACACTCAGTTTTTTTCTAATACAAGTGCCCACGATTTCTATTTCGTTATCTTTAGTTCTCCCCATGTATGACCTATGTTTATTGCCTGTGATTCTGTCCTAGTGTCTTTTGTCCTTTGCTCATTATTCCTACCCTATTTTATTGTATACTCCTAGTTGTACAATAAAGCGATTCTGAAAGACAAAATTGTGTATGTTGTTCCGGAGGTATACTGAACCAATTCTGTTTAATATCATCAAAATGGGGTCAAAGGTCAGGGAACAGGAGCGAGATTTATTCCACAGCAGTTATTTCATAACTTGACTAAAAATGCTTCTATTGCGACAAAACTTTAGTATGTTGTTCCGGAGGTATATTGAACCGGTTCTGTTGAATATCATCGAAATGGGGTCAAAGTTCAGGACACAGGAGCGAGATTTATTCCACAGCAATTATCCTTATAATTTGAGTAATAACTTGAGTAATGATTTCTGGTATGTTGGAAAGCGTATCGTAATCAATGCTTTGCATGATTTTACTAACTTGTTTTCACAAAACACGTGCTAGAAACAGAGAGACGCATTATTACGTGGCAACGAAGATTGCTTCCTAATTTCACTGCTTTGCAGGTACATTCGTCAAACGCTTGCAAAATGCAAATTTTTAAAGAAGTGTCGCTAAATTGCTTGGCGAAACTGCAATCAGTTTTTTTCACGCGAAGCAGAGTTATTTGTTTTCGCTTTATATGTGTTAAATCGAAAGTTCTTCCATTTCTTACGATGCTTATTAAATGAAATTTATGGTAATCTTCGGGAGATACACAGGAACAGAGACCTTCCTTTCTTTCTGCCTTTGGCTAGAATATTAAGACGTTATAATAATTAGTAGATGGAAATCTTTTTCTGAAAAAAAAACCCCCTGCAAATATTTGACTTTTAAATTGCACGAATTAAATTAGAAAAGAAAAGATAAAAATTTATCTTTTTATAATGCAATTAAAAATTGCGCAAACTCGACGAAGTAAAATTTTTACGTCGAAGATGATGAGCTTCATAAGGTAATGACATACTCAAATGATGAAATGCTTTGTTACAGAAGCGACGTCAGAAGTTATTAAAAATTCTTAATGTCAGAAACGAAAGATTCTAACATAGGTATTTTTCTTCGCTACAAACATACTTCAATAAAAATATCCACATCACATATTCAAAGAAAGATCTTTGGAGCATGATGTCGTTTGACTATTACGAGATGAATTCTCTTCGTCGAATTCCTGTAAGTAATCTTAACAATTATCCAGCTTGATGCATTACTTCACAGAACACGGAGAAATGAAGATACTGCTGGAATTTATTGCTCTTAAAAAGGGATCGTTATTCAAATTCTAAAGTTCATGGCTGATTACTCATAATACAGACAGTGGAAGACTGGAGGGGATTTTGTGGAAATTAAACAGTAGTTCATTAAACAACAGCGCATTCGTTAATGAGTATTTGACCGGCTCATGCAGCGTTTCATACATACGTTATGTAAGTGTGTTTGGTGTGTGATGTTATACTAAATTTTCGTTGCGGTTTCCTGAGAACAAACTAACTGTGCGATCAAAACTGTGAAGAAATTGTAAAACAAGGCTGAACATACACTATATTGACAAAAGTCACCGGACACCTAGAAGGGAAACACAGCATAGCATTTATTGACATACATTAGTACGGTGTCGGTCCATCTTTGGCTTTAATGCATGCACTGACCCTTCGAGACATGCTTTCGACAAGGTTTTAGAACACAGCGATAGGTATGTGCTTCCATTCAGTACATAATGCCACCGCTAACTGTTGCTTAGTAGTAGGCCTTGGTTCCAAACTTCTTATGCGGCGCTCTAATTCATCCTATAGGTGCTCTATGGGATTAAGATCGGGCCTCTGTGCTGACCATTCCACACATGATACGGAAATATCGTCAAGCAACTCCGTAACAGTCCTTACTTTATGGCTCGGTGCTTTATCCTGCTAGTACCAACAAGGCTCGGTTCCATAGTATTGCCACAGAGTTGGTAGGGCATAATTGTCCACAATATCGAGGTAGACGTGCTGGTTAACAGGTTTGTCCACGATACCAATGGGCCGGGATCATACCACGAAAATCCACCCCCCACACGAGTACACTGCCAGCACCAATATTTACCGTAGGAACAGCACACTATGGTAAATGTAAATAGCGGTTTTCCGGCTGCCACCGTACCCACACACGGCCATCAGACTGATGGATCGTGTATCTGGATTCATCAGTCCATAGGACCCGTTTCCATTGATCTCCGGCCCACGATAAATGTTCTTTACACCATACCAAACGACGAGTAGCATTCCGATTGGAGATGAAAGGCTTATGAGCAGCCCACGACCACGGTAACCCATGGAATGAAGTTCTGTGCGAATGGTACGTGTACATACCGAGGTTCCAGTATTTTTACTCATTTGTACACTGACGTCTTGTGCAGTACTCCGTCGATTAGCTGTAACGACTCTCCTGAGGCTTCGACGTCCTCTATCACTGACTTTCTTTGGTCTGCCGGTACGTTTTGCTGCTTCAGGCACGCCATGTGTCTTCCACTTATTCAGTCAGTGCCGTCGCAAGATTACGCGAGGCCCTCTAGCTAACTAAACATTTTTGCTAAATCAACCTGGCTAACGATATTTTGCGCACGTACGCAATAGTATATTTTTATTTTCTGATAAGGTGATAAGCTCTTTACTCATTTATTTGTTATAGAAGGAACTGATATTTTTCTTAAACTTGTAACTGTAACTGCTGTTATTATTATTAAGCTCAACCGTCGTTCTCCTTTGCAAAATAAAAAAACCGGTGGTAAATGTTAGCAATACTACGTACTATGCAGTATGAATTTTTTAAATCTGTTTTACTATAACTGTGTATTTTAAAAATGAAACCTAACATGCCCCCATTTGCGTTTCCGAATAATTTACAGCAAAAACAGAAAACTTTATCTTTTTTCTTTGATTAAATCCACCACCTTCTGCTTGCTGTTTCTCCGTTGTGTAAAATACGCTTCTAGTGTTCTGGCGAAAAGTGCCGCTTCTCGTCATCACTTCGGTAATCATAGTTTACAACACAAATCGGGCCCTTTTGCAAGATCACATCAAACTGTGTGTTATTTAAAACAAGCGGCCACTCACCTGGATTTAACAGTTGAACAAATTCTTCACTTGTTTGAAATAATGAATCACATTCTTTCACATCAGATATTCATGTAAGCTGGTCAGAGACACTCGCAACATTGTCATCACTTGCTCTGACTTGAACCACATCCACATTATTATCACTGGATTCTTTATCTTCGATGCAATTTGAAGCAAACGATGAACTGCTGGCCACAGGAACTGAAGCTGAAGGTAGTAAAAATTTATCGAAGGCACCTTCCTGACTTAGTAAAAACATTTCTTTTCTTTCCCTTTTCTTTGCTATTTGTTAACCTGATTCGAACTTACGGAACTTATCCTGTTCTCTAGACATCTCAACTCAACTCACTTAACGCAACCTCTGTTCTTAAAAAGTTAATTAGTTACATTCGAAGCAGAGAAGTGAACCTGGTTAAACCTAAGCACGAATGAGCAACCGAAGAAAGTTAATAGATCGCCAAACACAGTGGCCAGTTGACTTGACACACACACACACACACACAACTGTTTTTGTTTGGAAAAACTGCTTGGGAAAATCGACTAAAAGTTGATCCCAAGACAGGCGGTAAAACTCAAAGAATGTCGCGACTTGATGCCCACTCACACCCGTCAATCACAGAGTTTCCAGCGGCGCGAGAAGAAAATATATTGCTGTCGGCGCTGCGGCGTGTGTTGGACTCTACAAGATAACACCATTTGGCCCCACCCACCGGACTCAGGGTCTCTCAGGTATACAGAAGCGCTGATCTTAGTACGCTGCACTTTGAATCAGGAAGGGGGAACGTATGTATGACATCACTGTGATGTTTGTGCATGCGGACTCACGGAGAACTGGGATGGCCATTAATATATTTTGAACTGTCGAATTTTTGTTTGTTTGCATACTTAATGTTATAGTTTTCTTTCTTTCTCTCTTTTGTTTTATTTCATCTTATTTATCCACCAGCGCGAGGCCCCTCAAAGTGCGAGGCTCTGTGCGGTCGCACGCCCTTAGTGGCGGCCCTGTATTCATTATATCCAAAACAGCTGACTTTGGTATGTTTAAACGCCTCTCGGTTTCTCTTACAGACAACCCACTAATATAACACCCAACAATCTTTCCTTTCTCAAAGTCAGTTCTCTCTCGCCGCAACATTTTACTTCAATCTCACAGTGCGATATGATTGCGGTCAACTGTAGGGTTATTTTTATGCTGTTTGCAGCTGCACTGCGCATCTTAACAACGCAGCGGATCCGTTCATTTGGTTTTGAAAGGGTGTCCTGTGATTTTTGTCAATATAGTGTATTTGCAATGGAGTTCAAAATCAGTGCTTCTTCGTTTGACAAACGGTATGATTTTGAGGTTGCATGCCTTTTCCAATTTGATGTGATTATTTATTTTTAAACATAGCACTTCTTTCCTGTTCTTCCTTTATAGCACGGTTTTTCACAAAAAGAAAGAAAAAAGCAAGAAAGGTGACACCGAATTTTCGGTTGTAATGAGTATGTTTTTTAAATCTTTTCCAACACCAATAAAAAATTTCAAAGTTATTCATAATCAGTTGGACCCATTACAGAGAACACAGAAAAAACAAGAAAGATGAAATCGAATTTACGGATGTAATAAGCACTTCTTTCGAATCCGTTCTGACGCGAATTAAACTTAACAAAGTTTAATTCGAAGTCAATGGAACCGGTTTGGAAAATAATCAACGTGTTCCAACAATCGATAAAACAACCAAAAATAGAAACATCTACTTCGTTCCACCAGCGGCAAAAAAGCATGTTATGAAAATTAACAAATGGCGAACAAAATGTTTCTCATAGAATGAGGAAGGTACCAGAGACAAAGAGATTTTCAAATCGAACAGTTCAAAGGAGAAATATAGAAGGAAACATGATATAAGTCTACGTCGCTGGCGAAAAATTTTGCATAACGGAAAAATTGAAAATGGCCGAAAATTATTCTTCATCAAAAAAAGTTATACTAAGGGTAAAAACATTGTCAAATATGTCTCTCGGGAGCAAGATAGCGAAAAAAAAAAAAAAAAAAAAATATTTCGACCTTTACGCAGCCTGCGGGAGCGTTATTTAAAGGGGATAATGCTCGACATTTCTGTTGTAGCGAATGGCATACAGTACAGAAGAAATTTCTTAATAGCGTTTTTGGATGAGGCGATGCAGCTGCATGCGTACTGTACAAAAACACCACCTACCGACAGAACTGTGAACTACAAAATTCCTCATATACTAGCCTAAAGTGTTCTACAGTGCAAATGTCAACCGGTGTTGAAAGAATTTTTTAAATCGCACATGTAAAAGCAGTGATATTGAGAAAAGCAGATTAAGTATTTGCGCCCCTAGAGGCGAAAATGTGCACTATTTTGGAAAGAAAATACACACCCAGAGTTTGCATAGTATCTGATCGAAGAAAGAAGTTTTTCAATCGGGTTTTTTGTACCGCAGATATTGCTGTAAACGGAAACGTGAACTTACGCCCTCGGTGGCAGACTTGTTCGCTAAGAAAAATTTGAAATTATATAAGAAACATTTCACAGCGGAAACGTTCTCCAACAAAGAAAGAATTTTTCAAATCGAACTCCTAGAAGCAGAGATATCGACAAAAATAAGGTATGCGTTTACGCCCCCTGGCGAAAAAAACCATGCATTATTTTAAGAACTTCTTAAAATAATTCATGGTTTTTCTCGAAACGTTTTCCGATGTCACCGGTATCGGTCCACGAACGAATGTTTTCAGGAGCTCAGATTTTGCTGCAAATACATCAGACGCAGAAATAGACACTTACAGCCGCTGGTGGCCAAACCATTCTTTACCAAATATTAGAATTTATATGGAAAACATTTCCCATCAGGAGCTGTATCCGGTGCAGAAGTAAATTTTCAAATCGGAGTTTTAGAAGCAGAGATACTGGGGGAAACGCAATTTACGTTTACGCCCCCTAGCGGAAAGTCTATGCATTACTTGAAAATTTTGAAATTATATTAGAAACATGTCGCACCGGAAACTGTGCCCAACAAAGAAGAAATGTTTCAAATCGGATCATTAGAAGCAGAGATATTGACAAAAATAAGATATAAATCTACGCCCCCTGGCGGAGAAATCATGAATTATTTTAAAAAGAAAATATTTCGAAAAGGTTTATTCACGTGAGAAGTATCGGTCCACGAAATAATTTTTCAGTCGGGATTTTAGAAGTTCAGATTTTGCTGCGTCAGAAGAAGAAATTAACACTTACGCCCCTTGGTGACCAAACTATTTTATAAAAAACATTTCCTATCAGGAGCTGTATCCGCTGCAGAAATAATTTAAATCGGAGTTTTACTAGCAGAGATATCGGGGGAAACGCAATTTATTTTTACGCCTCGTAACGGAGAATATATGCGTAACTTGCAAAAGTGACTGTACCTAAAATAATCTTCGACATGAATGGAATCGAAAGGTAAAAAAAAATTTTGAATTGCATCTTTAGAAGCGAATATGTGGAATAAAATGTATTTTGAATTCGATATCATCTGCGTTTACGCCCTCTAGCGGCGAAATTGTCCATCGTAAAAACAGCAAAATGAAGGATCATCATCCGCACATTTCGAGCTTCCTAATGCAAAAGGAAGTTTTCAAAGCCGACTATTAGTTGCAGAGATCTGGTGTCTGCAGACAGACTGACGGACGAACCAATAACATAAGCACGATCTTTTTTTTGCAAAAAACGTGCTAAAAATCAACCACATTTCTGCAATCGATAAAACATCTGGGCCGCCCCGGTGGCGCAGTTGTCTAAGCGCTGGCTTATGACCGTTCTTCCGAGAAGGGTCAGGGTTCAAATCCCGTTGAAACATAGATGTTTTGTTTGTCTTACGTCACTGGCTCTCTTCCTTCCTTGGAACCAGTGGCCCTCAATTAGGGACGGGTGACTGCTTATAGCCCATTGAGTTGCTCACGGTGGTCGTTAAACCTTCAATCAAAATAAAATAAAATAAAATAAAATAAAACATCTGGAAATGTAAACAGTTACTTTCCTCCACTAGCGGTTGAAATGTTTGTTACGAAAATGAACAAATTGTGCTCAAAAAGTTCCTCTTGGCTGAAGGAAAATATCACAAACAAAGTGATTTTTAAGTCAAACAGAACAGGTACAGAAGAAAACACATAATCTAAATTTATGCCCCCTAGCGGGAGAATTTTGAATAATATAGAAAAGTAGAAAATATGTGAAGGGTATTCTCCACAGCAAAAGCTATATTAAGGAAAAATAATTTTCCGAATACGTCTCTTAGAAGCACAGATAGCGAGAAAAAGGTTTTGACATTTCTTCCTCCTAGCGGGTAAACTGTGTACTATTTTAAAAAGATATTATTCCCCATCTGTACTATAACGAACACGATAGAGTAAATAAAGAAATATTTTTTAAAAGTATTTTTAGAAGCGGAGATACAGCATCAAACAGGAGTGCACACTAACACCACCTAGCGTCAGAACTGTGAACTACAAAACCGCACGATTATAAATGCTGCAGTTAATAGCCTGCCCTGCTTATAAATAGCCTGTGGCTCGGTTTATAAATACCGCAGTTAAGAGCGCTTTTATGCAGACGTTTTTTGCGGCGCATTTTACGGACGGCAAAAAACGTCGCGTTTTTTGCCGTCGTTGCCTGTCTTTTTATGCAGACGTTTCGTGCCGCGCGCTTCGACGACGGCAGATTGTGTGGTCAGTGCTGCCAGCGACTCTTCGCATTCTATGCAGAGTGGAAGATCGATCCGTGCGTGATGTATTGTTTGTATCGGAAAGAAACAATACAACACATGAACTGATTTTCCGTTTCTCCTCCGCCGCCAACGGGTGAAATGAGAAAACATCATCATTCATATTATTATTAACTGTGAAAAAAAATATATTGGGTGCTCATTAAATTTACAAATTTGCAGAAGCAAAAAAATGGAATCAATTTTGAGAAAACCCAGGTGGCCCTTTAGGTGGTTTATTTCAACTGGGCCCAGCTTGAAAAAACCCAAGGGGTTTTTCTACGTTGGCGAACCCTGTTAATGTTTTACATTTTTTTTTAGAACAAAACTACGGACCATGGGCACCCACTTTCCAGAAATCCAATGGGTGCACAAGCACATAACAATAACATGGAGTACGAGAATAGAAAATACTCCTTATCACCCCCCCCTACCCGCGGGCGGTGTGGTTCAGAAATAAAATGCAGACTAACTTTTTCAAAAAGTCTGTATTTAACCTAGATTTTAAGGCTGTTAGATAGATATCAGCCCAAAATATCACAACCTGTTGTCGAAGACAATAACATTTTCAGCAGTTTAATTTATTTTTTTATATTTTGTTCAAAAATTTTCAAAAACCTCTGTGCTTTCAAAACACCTGAACATGATGCCCAAAATTTTAGATTTTTTCTTTTTCAATTAAAAATTTTGATTTAATTTTGATTTTCATTACCAGGGCAATTCAAATTTGTAAACATTCTTGTAAAAGACGCAAAACGTTTTTTTTTCCAACACTACTGGGGCACTTGAGGCTTAAAAATTTGCAGTGATGCACGTCTTGGGTACTTTCGAGTTTCCTACCCCCAACCGATACGAATTAATTAATTTTTATTCTTATTGTGTCTAATATCTTCGTATACATGGTATGGTCACAAGTAAATTAACTGTAATTTGACTCTCCCTGATTTTTCTCTCACCTTTTACATACATATTGCATGTAAAAGATGAGAAAGCTATTCCTTAAACAGCAATTTTCATTGGCAATTTGCACCGAAATCGTACTCGAACGCTGGATGAATTAAAAGAAAACTACAGTTGCATCATTCCCAATAGTGTACTTTTTTATTCAAAGCTGAAACAGCGTCAGCAAAGCGACGGGCTAAAAGCTAGTAATAAATAACATTAAGATTAAACAATAACAATAACAGTTTGAACTAACCAAGACTATATTTCTCTTTAACATCCAATCCTTCTAACTCTGGGTTAAATAGAGTGCATACTTCGATCCACTGATTTTTTTTCAGGTTTTATTTTTGTAGTCCTCCGATGATGAATCCCAAATTGCTCTATTATTTTTAATAGCATCTATAAAACGTTCTGTTTCAACATCATCCATTTCTTATAAAATATAACAATGTCACTTCAACTAGCACAATGTAATCCCACGGCGATGAACACTGATGGGCTGATGGACAGTGGACACTTTGTAGACCGGTTGCCAGCGACCCTTGGATTGCAGATGGGATGGGGGAGGTTGATTTATTACAAGCCGACGGCAGGAAACACGGTGTCTGCATAAATAGTCCCACTCACCACCATGTACTTGGAAAAGCTGAGCGTCTTTTTGCTGCCCGGCGTCCTCTAGAATACGATGGCACGTTTTTCACTACGCGACCGCAAGAAAACGCGACGTCAGTGCATAAAAAGACCAGCTTGTCCCCATTGCTTTACAGAACGGACGCTTTTTGCCGTCGCCGAAACGCGCGGCAAGAAACGCTTGCATAAAAGGGGCCTAACAGCCTGCCTTGAAGCATGAGAGGAGGGTGGAAGTTAGAGAGAGAGAGAAGGGACGACGTTCACATTGAAACACTAAGGAAGCTGACCCACTCCAATTGTTTTGTAGGAGGGGAGGATGTCGTAAAACTTCTATTTTTTCCATCAGTGGAAATTATTCAACCTTATCCTGCTGCTGTATGTTGTGAGATTTCCAAACGAGAAAGGCACCGTACAGCGATTGTTTTGCTCATAAAAAACCTGCTTGGCCCGTGGGGCCGGACCGGCCTGTGCCCGTGCAGACCACTAGAAGGCAGGAACACTCATGAAATCAACATTCACAATTTGGAAACTTTCGACTCATCACAAGCTTGTGAAAATTGGTGTTGCTGTGAAACATATTCTGGTTTCTTAATAAGGTTTCATATTCTGGTTTCTTAATACGGGGTTTCTGGTTTATACACTATCTACCAACAAGTAATTGGACACCTGTGATAGCAAAGGAAAACGAAGTTTATTCACCTTTAATAGTTGGTGGAGCCTCCACGAGCGGCGTATATAGCTGTGACCCTCCGGGGCGTACTCTCAACCAGGCGTTGTACGACGGCTAGCGGTATGTTCTTCCACCCGGCTTGGAGAAGACAGGTCAGTTCCTTCACCGATTTCGGACGGTGGAGGCACCCCTTAAGTCGACACTCCAACTCGTCCCAGAGGTGCTCGATAGGGTTAAGGTCCGGGCTCTGCGCAGACCAATCCATTCGATTAACCCCTTTGTCACCATACCACGCCATGGTGGACCTCGCAACATGACAGGTGGCATTGTCATCCTGAAAATAACATGGGTCCACCCCGTAAAACTGCCACAACGTAGGAAGCGCATGGTCATCTAAAATGGTGCAGTAGGTATCCGCGTTGAGTCTACCAGGAATTGCGACTAAGGGTCCCGTGCCATACCAGGAGAAACACCCCCATAGTATACTTCCACCGCCGCCGAATTTCACAGTTGGCACAATACATTGCAGCAGGAGGCGTTCTCCAGGCAGACGCCAAACCCAGACCCTGCCATCCGAGCGGTAGAGGGTGAACCTTGATTCGTCGCTCCAGAGAACCTGTTTCCACTGTTCAACGGTCCACTGTCGATGTTTTTTGCACCACGTTAGCCGAGCAGCGCTATTGGACTTGTTGATAAAAGGCTTTTGCAGCACGTCCATGATAACCGAGCAGATGGGCTTCCTTACAGATGGTATTCATCGAAAGAACACTCCCGGGTGCCTGTTGAAACTCCTCGCGGATGTGGCCCATCGATTTGGTGCGGTTCTTCTGAATTTCTCTGGCCAGCACCCGTCGGTCCGTAACTTCCAGTTTTGTGGGTCTGTCGGGTCGGGGCACATTCCGACAGTCACCTCTGATCTTCCACTTTCCAATCACGTATGCCACTGTCGATTTTGGGTACATCAACTCGCTGGATATGTCACGTATGGATCGGCCATTTCTGTGATACCTGACGATTACACCTTTCTCGAAATCAGAGAGCTCCGAACTGCGTGGCATCTTGCAGGCGACTGGTTGCGTTGTTGTTTCCCACACGATATTTAACGGCGGTGGCCGTGACGGGTATCAGGACCGCGTATATCGTCGATTGCAGGGGTGTCCAATTACTTGTTGGTAGATAGTGTATTCTGGTTTCTTAATAAGACGAAACAGCTTCCAGCATCCACTTTTCGCCTTTTGTTTTCAAAAAACACGTATTCGTTGGACCTGAGGCCTTTTTTCAATCTTCTTAATATTAAATTCATTCAAATTAACAAATAAGACGTTGATTCCAACACGACATGCAGTGGAACGGGATGTTAGCACGTCAAACCAAAACCTCTTAATGCTCAATGCAAAAGATGCGTGCCGCCCCAGTGGGGCTGTGGTCTAAGCCCTGGCTTTTGATCATTCGTCCGAGACGGTTCCGGTTTCGAATCCCGGTGAGGCATGGATGTCGTGTTTGCCTTACGGCGCTGGCTCCTTCCCTTCTCTGGAGCCAGTGGCCCTAAATTAGGGACGGGCGACTGCTTATAGCCCACTGATTTGCTCACGGTGGTCGTTAAACCTCCAATAAAAAAAATAATAAAAGATGCGATATGAAAAGCAACTCTCAGTCTTACAAAATGACACGCGGGGTGTGAGCGAGTGAATCAGCAGATAACCAGGCGACAGGCGTTTGCTTGTACCTTGCTCCAGACAATCGCTCTGAAAACAAGCGCAAAGGAAGTATCGTTTTGCGATATGGTGTGGGTGTGTCTACAGTTGGCGCCGTATCATTTTTTTGGTAGAAATCTTTGTTGCTTTAAGAAAGAGACAATATTTTTGCATGACAAATTATTTTTTGCTGCGCTGGCACTAGTATTGAGCACAAAATTCCACAGTACCCATTTTTCCTAGAAATATTTTTTTTTCTTTCTAAAAATTAAACGGAAATCAAACCGGGTCGAAATCGAGTCAAGAACAACTTGGCCAGACCCGTTTAGCTCGCAAGAAATTAGTGACCCGCTGATCTGTGACCCGTCTCTATCTCTGTTATAAATACGTCGTTCTTTTTAGCACGTCTTTTGTAAAAAAAAAAAAAGATCGTGCTTATGTTATCGGTTTGTCCGTCCGTCTGTAGACAAGATATCTCTGCAACTAATGGTCCGATGTGACAAATTCTTTTTGCATTAAGAAGCTTTATATGTGCGAACGATGATCATTTATTTCGTGCTTTTTTACGAAGGAAAATTTCGCCGCTCGAGGGCGTAAATGCAGATGATATCGAATTAAAACACATTCTAATCTATATATTTGCTTCTAAACATCCAATTCAGAAAACCCTTTTACTTTTCGATTCCATTCAAGTCGAAGATTATTTTAAGCATAATCACTTTTCCAAGTTACACACATATTCTCCGCTAGGGGGCGTCAAAGTAAATTGTTTATCCCCCAGATATCTGTGCTTCTAAAACTCCGATTTAAAAAATGTTTCCTTCAGCGGATACAGCTCGTGATGGGAAATATTTTGCATATAATTTCTAGATTTTGGTATAAAATGGTTTGGCCACCAGGGGGCATAAGTATTGATTTCCTCTTCTAATGTATTTGAAGCAAAATCCGAGCTTCTGAAATCTCGATTGAAAAAATTCTTTCGTAGACCGATATTACTCACATAGACAAACCTTTCCGGAATATTTTCTTCTTAAAATAATGCACGGTTTCTCCGCCAGGGGGCGTAGATGTATATCTTGTTTTTGTCAATATCTCTGCTTCTAATGATCTGATTTGAAACATTTCTTCTTTGTTGGGTATAGTTTCCGGTGCGGCATGTTTCCCATATAATTTCAAAATTTTCAAATAATTCGTTGACTTTCCGCTAGGGGGAATAAAGGTAAATCGCGCTTTCCCCGATATCTCTGCTTCTAAAATTCCGATTTGAAAAATTCTTCTAGCACCGGATACAGCTCCTGGTGGAAAATGTTTTTTTTTTTTTTTGTAATTTCTAATTATTTATATAATATGGTTTGGCCACCAGGGGCCGTAAGCGTTAAATTTCTGTTTCGTAGGTATTTGCAGCAAAATCTCAGCTTTTGAAAGCCCGAGTGAAAAAATTATTTCGTGGACCGATACCGCACCTGTCGATAAACATTTGAGAATATTTTAATCTTAAAATAATGCATGGTTTCTCAACCAGAGGGCGTAGATATCTTATTTCTGTCAATATATCTGCCTCTAAAAGTCGGATTTGAAAAATTCATTCTTTGTTAGATAGCGTATCCGGTGTGAAATGTTTCCCATATAAGTTCAAATTTTTCATGTAATGTTTAGACTTTCTGCTAGGGGGGCGCAAACGTAAATTGCGTTTTCCTCAATATCTCTGCTTCTGAAACTCCGATTTGGAAAATTCTTTCTGCACCAGATACAGTTGCTGATGCGAAATTCTCAGCATATAATGTATTTGATAAAGACTGGTTTGGCCACCAGGGGCTTAAGATTTAATTTCTGAGTCTGATGTATTTGCAGTAAAATCTGAGCTTCTGAAAACTCGATTGAAAAAATTCTTTAATGGACCGATACCACTCACATCGAAAAACCTTTTGAAAATACTTTCTTTTTAAAATAATGCATGTTTTTTTCCACGGGGGTGGGGGCGTAGATGCATATCTTATATTTGTCGATATCTCTGATTCTAAGAGCCTGATTTGAAATATTCTTGATTTTTTGGAGAGCGTTTCTGCCGAGAAATGTTTTTCATATAAATTCAAATTTTTCTTAATGCACAAGTCTGCCACCATAGGGCGTAAGTTGACGTTTCCGTTTACAACAATATCTGCGAGATTAAAAACCCGATTGATTTTTTTTTCTACGGTCAGATACCACTGTTTTCCATACCGGTTCTATTGATTTTGGATAGCTTTGGTAAATTTAATTCGCATCAGAACGGATTCAAAAGACGTGCTCATTACACCTGAAAATTCAGTGTCATCTTTCTGGTTTTATTTTGTAGAAGAACTGCTAAAAATGCCCCTAATTTCGTGCCAGTCATTAAACTCGAAAAAACAAAAAAAAAACCCTACTTTCTTCTTCATATAACAAAGGCAGTTTTAACTTCGATGAAGGATTCTGTCAAGTTTGAAGTGAAAATAGTCGCGTAAAAATTCACGGATTAAGTTCCTGCAGAAAAGCGATAGTAATTTATGATTCTAGACATTTGATCAGCGAGAAAAATCGCATGCATCATTTCATGCGATAGAAAATATTTCCTACACAACTTTTCGCCCTACTTTCAAGGAAACAACCTAGTTTTCTTTTATTGTTTTTCTCCTGGGTGTGGCAAAATAGGCAAATTGTTTTCCAAACGTGATAAGAACCTGCAGACTAGGATATGTTAAAATAATCACGAATGCAAAGAAGCTCCATAGCAGTGTGTATTAAGAACACCCTAAAGTGAATCTTTTACCGCATTGATTGTGTTTCACGCAAAACTACACAGTTCTGATTTCAATAAATCTAGCGTGCAATGACCGAGGGTGTTACAGATGTTGTGTTTGAAAAAATGAGGACAGTTTATTTTATACACACCCGTGAAATAACGTGTGAGCCAAAAATTTTGCCCTTACAACAACACAGCAGCAACACGTTATGGTATGAATTATACCAGGTGTTGGAAATATTATTATACGTAGCCACTTAATAGTGTATGGGTCGACCTTTCGTTCTCACAACAGCAGCAGAACGACGAGGCTTGAACTATACCAGGTGTTGAAAACATTATTATGCGCAGCCACCTAATCGTGTGTAGGTCTACCTTTTGTCCTCACAACAGCAGCAGCTCGACGAGGCTTGGACTATACCAGGTGTTGGAAATATTATTATACGCAGCCACCTAACAGCGTATGGGTCTACTTTTCGTCCTCACAACAGCATGACGACGCATGGACTATAACAGGTGTTGGAAACATTATTATACGCATCCATCTAATAGTGTATGGGTCTACCTTTCGTCCTCACAACAGCAGCAGTACGACGAGTCTTGGACTATACCAGGTGTTGGAAACATTATTATACGCAGCCACCTAATAGTGTATGGGTCTACTTTTCGTCCTCACAACAGCAGCAGCACAACGAGGCATGGACTATACCAGGTGTTGGAAATATTATTATACGCAGCCACCTAACAGTGTATGGGTCTACTTCTCGTCCTCACAACAGCACGACGAGGCATGGACTATAACAGGTGTTGGAAACATTATTATACGCATCCACCTAATAGTGTATGGGTCTACCTTTCGTCCTCACAACAGCAGCAGCACAACGAGTCTTGGACTATACCAGGTGTTGGAAACATTATTATACGCAGCCACCTACTTCTCGTCCTCACAACAGCAGCAGCACAACGAGGCATGGACTATACCAGGTGTTGGAAATAATATTATACCCAGCCACCTAATAGTGTATGGCTCTACCTTTCGTCCTCACAATAGCACGACGAGGCATGGACTATAACAGGTGTTGGAAACATTATTATACGCATGCACCTAATAGTGTATGGGTCTACCTTTCGTCCCCATAACAGCAGCAGTACGACGAGTCTTGCACTATACCAGGTGTTGGAAACATTATTATACGCAGCCACCTACTTCTCGTCCTCACAACAGCAGCAGCACAACGAGGCATGGACTATACCAGGTGTTGGAAACATTATTATACGCATCCACCTAATAGTGTATCGGTCTACTTTTCGTCCTCACAACAGCAAGAGCACCACGAGGCATGGACTATACCAGGTGTTGGGAACATTATTATACTACGCAGCTGGCTAATAATGTGTGGGTTCACCTCTTGTCTTCATAACAGTAGCAACACGTTATGGCATGGACTCTACTAAGGATTGGAAACGTTATTATACAAAGCCACAAGATAACGTGTGGGTCCACCTTTCGCCCTCATAACAGCAACAACACGCCCTGGCATGGACTACGGCGGTCCTAACAAAAGTTGTACACACTGTCCATTTTTGAGAAAAGTGTGAAGTAACGGAGAAAAGTGTGAAGTAGCGGAGAAAACTTACCTTTCTGCCGTTCAATGTACTCCTCCGCTGCTAACTACAGCTTGACAGCAGTGAGGTAGGTCCTGGATGCCCAGTAGTACGCCATCTTTGTTCAACTGTCGTATTACTCGGGTCACGTCCAATGACAGTTCGTCCAGCGATTTACAGCGGATGCCACGGAGCCGATTTTTTAACTTTGGGAAAGGATCAAAGTCGGATGGACTGAGATCAGAGCTGTATGGTGGATGGGATAAAGTTTCCCAGAAACTTTATCCCATCCACCATACAGTCCGTACGAGAACATTTCGAGAATAGTTCTCGTACGGACGCTGCATCATTACCAGATGCGTTGTCATGCAGCAAGATCGTTCTCGCTTCCAACAAGTTGGGGCGATTTTGACGAATTTTCGGACTCAACTTTGTCCTCGGAAAGTCCCGATAACATTGTGCGTTGACATTTTGCCCTACCGGCACTCGATCAGAGACCACAATACCCTGGGCATCGTACGCAAAAAATAATTGTTTTCTTCGCTTTGGATTGTTGCCGAGGACACTTTGAGGGGCGTGGGGAACTTGGATGCCTCCATTCCGCTGAGTGTGATTTAAGTTACGGCTCAAAAGCACGGGTCCAAGTCTCATTAATTGCGACAATTCTGTTGAGGAAGGTGTCGCCCTCCCTTTCGAATCTGTGGAGGTGATCCTGTGCGATACTCACTCTGGCTGCCTTCTGCTCGGGGGTGAGTTGATGGGGCACCCAGCGCGCGGCGATTTTTATTTTTTCCAGTGAGTCGGTCAAAATCCGGTGAACAGACATGGTGCACAAATCTGCCTGATGAGCAATCTCCTCGACTGTCAAACGGCGATTCTCTTCGAGAAGCATTGCAACACCTGTCACCGTCTGAGGTCAGCCTGAGTGGTGATCCTCTGCGATGCTGCTTCGGCCCTCCCGAAAGCGCGGATCCCGGAGAGAAATTGTGCTTCGATCAAGTGTTCGTTCTCCACAATTTTCATGCAAGGCAGTGTGGATCTGAGCAGGAGTTTTTATCCGCAGAGTTTCTATTTTCACGTACGAGCGCTGAGGAGCTTTTGACACCACTCCGTTGCTCAGAGTCTGACCTTGATATTACGCAATCATTTTCCCGATTGCATCATCCGCTTCGTTTTAAATTAACGTGTGCAGAACTTTTCTTATGATCCTCGTATACCATGTAGTGGAAGCATTATGATACGTAGCCACCTAATAGTGTGTGGGTCCACCTTTCGTCCTCACAACAGCAACAACACGTCGCGGCATGGACTATACAAAGTGTTGGAAACATTTTTATACGCTGCCACCTAATAGTGTGTGGGTCTATCTTTCGTCCTCGCAACAGCACGTCGTCGCGTGGACTCTTCCAGGGATTGAAAACATTTTTATACACAGACACCTGATAACGTGTGGGTCAACTTTTCGCGCTCATAACAGCAGCAACACGCCCTGGCATAGACTCTATTAGGTGTTGAGAAGATTTGGGTGGTATTGCGGCTCATGATTCCTGCAAATGGACGATGTCATCACTCTTTCCACGTTATTTCTTAAACAACGCATAGCGACTGAAAAATTGTATTCCGGCACTGCTGGGATCGAACCCCAGAACTCTCGATAACTAGTCGAGTGCGTTCGAATTTACGCTACAGCGCCAACAATTCCCAGCGCCATGCGTGGTTTATCAGTCAGCATCTGACTACACGAATACGTATTGATGGTCTCAGCAACTGAGATGTCGTCATCTGGTGGCATTTAACGCAACAGCTATTTTAATTGTAGCTGATAAATTCAAAGGGCGATAGAAATGGTTAATATACATCAAATACGTGGAGACAATGCAAATGGACGATGTCATCACTCTTTCCACGTTATTTCTTAAACAACGCATAGCATACAATTTTTCAGTCGCTATGCGTTGTTTAAGAAATAACGTGGAAAGAGTGATGACATCGTCCATTTGCATTGTCTCCACGTATTTGATGTATATTAATCATGATTCCTGTAAAGCTGTTCATAAAACGCGGAGATTTGCCGGTAGTGGGTCTCGGGCATGAATGCATCTGTCCACGTAGGCCCGTGGAAAAAGAACTGTTATTCTGTTGACACGTGCCCCCGAAGCACGTGTCAACAAAATAACAGTTCTACTGAGTGATGTCAGAAGGCGGAATAATATTCCCCCGGGACAAACAAACTCCTGGTTCACTTCTTTGTTTAGCGACAACACAAACGAGTGAGGGGGACTTCTGCTAATCCGCCAGACGCCGTGCAAATTCAAAAAACAGGGGGGGGGGGGTATGCAATCCTAGTCGAGTTATCTGGCGACCTGGGCGCTTGTGGTCGTCTAAATGGCCTAGCGTCCCGGGCATTGTGGCATCGAAAGGGTTAATCCCACCTCTAGACGACTGCACCACTGCTGCTCCAACGCACGTACGAACTTCCCTGTAGCCACTTGTGCCAACAGCGTCCAACAGTTCGTGCATCACGTTGCACATGCGCAGCGATGCATGTAGACCATCCTGCTTCACACAGGCCTACAATTCTTCCTCTCTGAAACGCATCTAAATGGCGATAAACCTGCCGACGGCTTGTACCCGGCATTTTCAGCCATCGCTGAACAGTTTACCAGCGCACAAAAAAATCTGAACCGTCCGCTATACATCCCCTAGCGACCACACGTTGCCATTCCTCTTGCTGCTAGCACCTTTATCTCACGAGTGTGTGACGTCATCGGCTTCGGTTTAACATCATTTGCATATCTCGAGTGGGTACATCCGCGCTGTGATTTGCATAATTGTAGCACACTTCCTTCCAGGTGGGGCGATTTCTATGTTGAGCAGTCAGTGTATATGACTTCATCGAAAAGGATTTCTAGAAATTTCGTTAAAAACGATTTTAGCACGGATACTCAGGATGGTAATTTGAATCTGATAAAACTTGTTCTCCACGCTACCATAAAATATAACTTCGTATCGCTTTTCTTTAATGTAGTTCATTAGATTTTTGAGCAGAAGGCTTTTCTTTGGGTAAGTATCGTATTTCTTGGTAATAACTCAATGATCATCCCTATCTTTTGGTAGATCTGCGCCCACTGTTCCTCACGAAAGAAAAATGTTTCCTTCTGAACACTTAAAATCATCAATCAACCTTTGAGAATTTTCCTGGAGAACTGCATTTTCCAACCACATATTTGCTTCCGTCTTGCATTTTCGCGGAGAACACAATATTTCTCTTCCTGCCTTTGGATCGATAAAAAACATTGCGTGGTTTTTATCACCTGGCCGATGCCAAGGAAGTTTCCGATACTTTACTGAATACTTCAAAGCAGAACGGCAGTATTTATTTTCTAGCGTGAAAAAAGAGATGTCCTTCCTTTATAATCTTCAACGCAGTCCTGAATTTTTCTCGTATATTTGCAGCTTCTGAACATTTGTGACAAAAACCCGCGGCAATTACGAAATGCAAAACTTGCAAACGGAGCGAAGATTTATCTGAATATTTAAAAGCCGCTGTCTCCAAACGCTTCTATTATTTGAATAAAAAAAGCCTTTATTCGTTACGAATGGAATATAATGGCCATACGTCTTGTTTGATGCAAAATAAAGGCTATAAAATGTAAAATTCAAAAAAAAAAAAAAACCAACTGTGAAGGATGAGTTTTATTTTTTGTATTGCTTTCTGAACTGTGACGTATACTTCTAACTGTACCTTCCTTTTGAGTTTCTGTGTCCTCATGTAAATTTTGTTTCTCCTCGTTAAATAATTTCCGACTTAAGGTGGTTCCACCTAGAAGCTCTACCGAATGTTTCCAATGGTAGAAACTTCTGTAGGCATTTCCTTTGCAATTAATGTGTTCCCAAGGATGAAATTTGCGCATAGATAAAAAAATAACTTAAAAAATAGCATGGAATAAAACCTATATAATAGACTACGTTTGGCCCTAACGCTCTGACGTCATTAAGTACTTGCAGCGCCTTCTGCTTTTATCCGGCAGCGCCTTATGCTTTTATTCTGCTTTTATCTCTCCACCATTGCACGGATACGTAAAATCGTCAAGGAGAAATACCGGAAAATAAAATAAAGTTAGTAAGACAAACGACTTCATCTGTGGCAACACGCACGTACTCGAACAACTGTCTGCAACGTTTGTTATGTTACGTAGGTGCTATGTCGTGTTTTATTTCATTTTCTTTGCATTGCAGAGTAATTTCATAAGAAGGAATCACGCTCTGACGTCATTCAGTACTTGCAGCGCCATCTGCTTTTATCCGGTGGCCGAAATCGGGACTAAGCTCACCGCTATCGCACAGTACGTACAAAAAAAGTTAGTAAAGACAAACGACTTCATCTGTCGCAACACGCACGTTCTCGAACAACTGTCTGCGACGTTTGTTCTGTTACGTAGGTGTTATGTCGTGTTTTATTTCATTTTCTTCGCATTGCAGGATAATATGATTGTTAATGTACTGTGACCGTCATATTTTGGCTTAAAATCTATTAACCTATGTAATAGGCTTCTGTGATGGGAATATTACAAAAAATTTGTTGTTGGCGACCTATCTTATAGACTGCCCATTAATAATTCAACCGTTTATTATACATGTAGTTATGTATATGTATTTTACGATTCACGTTATAAAAATTTCAGTCACAGCTTTTTCATCCGTGCATGACACGGTTTATGAGCTAGGACTTAAAATTTGCTAAACCGTAACCATAATTATATTAAAAATCGATAATTTTTTCCTTCGGTAATGTTGAAACTTGCTAATAGATAGCGCGACCTCTACGTTGATGACGTCAGTGGACAAACAAATGTTTGATGGCTTATTTTCGGTATTAGAAATCAGAAGTACAGTTTTGTTGACAATTTCAGCTAAATGACTGCCAGAACATTTAACCTAAGTCGCTGAAATCATTCTAAACATTCCGGATTATCGCAGGGATGGACTCAAATTTTGACTCCTTTTCGAAAACAAAATTATTGAAAGAAATCAGCAGTACTGTAGGTACTGTGATTTCTAATTCCGAAATAAACCATTTGTCCCCTGACGTCATCAATGTACAAGTCGTTTTTTAAGACCATCCCCTAGAAAAGCGTATAACTGAGGTTCCGCTGAACGTTTCACAGATTTTTTGTAGTTCGACTTTCTTCAAGTGCAGTTCGTAGCGACAATACTTATTTCAGTTATTACCTATTGATTCGTGGTTTTTACCATAAAAATATTACCATATTATATCTAACTAGCTCAATACCCGTACTTCGAACGTGATGATATTAAAATACAGTTATAATACAGATGATATGTATGATATACAATTGAAATGGCCATACACTGCATACTTCTTCGCTCTTTTGGGAAATACATGTCTGCCAGACGCCACACTAGCAATTTCGTTCATAACTTTAAATTTAAAACTTCAAGCCTACACGAAACAAATCAAAATACGTCGTTGCTCTTCACTTTCATCGTTAAAATATTAATAGATAACAGAACAAAATAATAATAGCAAACAGAACAAAATATGTTGTTACTTTCAGCACAAATGTAAAAAGAACCTTGCTTCTAAAAAATTTATTTCGAAACTGTGCATTTAAAAGCTAGCAAGTCAGATGTTTTTGGAAGCGTGAGGAAAATTGTGTTGCCATCGCTAATATCTCAAGGGGGAAACTTTTTCTTATTTCAAATTTCAATTACTGTGAAAATCTACTCGCATATTTATATTTATTACAGTCACTTTACCACTTATATGACGTCACGTTGCTTCGGTGAAAACGAATGTTGGTAATTTGATTTTGACTCAAAAACCCTTGACATTCGATATGTCAAACGGTAATAAATGTTTAAATGCAAAGCATATTATGATATAGAGCTTCTTACGTGATTTTAAAGGTTTTTTGTTAAATAAATTCAGATCAAATTATATACTGAGCAGGTCAACTCAAGTCATTCAAAACTTTGGGCGGGGTTTCAGTTGCTGGGCAACAATGGCTCGCTCATTGCAAAACGTCCTAGCGTTATCAAAGCTGAGTTATTTAAGAACCCCATTTCGGCCCACTTAAAATTATCGTAAGAAAATATCCTTTCTTAGGGCGCCTCTATGTTGTAACAGGAACATTCCTGCCAAATATGAAAGTTCTAAGTTCAGTAGTTTCTGAGATTCGGTGATGAGTCAGTGAGGGCTTTCAGTTTTATATGTACAGATGAAATGACTTCCTATTGTGTATAGCGATAATTCTTTAAACGCAACCGTATTGAGCATATAGATTTTCATTCTACATCGAATAAGCAAAAGACATAATATCTTCCTAACAATTAATATTCGAACACCCGTCTATTGGGTCCAACGCAAACACCACGTCAAAGACTCAACTATAAATATGCACGACTGTGAATTCAAGATGCCTCGATCGACAGGGCTTAATGATTTCCAGCTCGGATTAATAACATGGTGCTACTTAAGCAATTGCTCCGTACGTGAGAATTCAACGGGATCAAATATCCGTATATTGAAAGGTCGTGATGTAATTATGAAAACAGTAGAGGACTGGTCTGAATCTGCCTAGAAACGACCCGGTAAACCTACTAGGCTTACAGAACGTGGCTGGAGAGCTCTGCAAAGGACTTTGCTCTTAGAACGTGACTGGCGAGCTCTGGAAAGGATTGTCCCCTCAGAACGTGACTGGAGAGCTCTGCAAAGGATTTTCCACTCAGAACGTCACTGGCGAGCTCTGGAAAGGATTGTCCCCTCAGAACGTGACTGGAGAGCTCTGCAAAGATTTTGTCAGTCACAAAACGTGACTGGAAAATCTGCGAAGAATTATCCTCTCAGAATAGAACTAGAGAACTCTGCAAAGGATTGTCCACTCAGAACGTGGCTGGAGAGCACTACAACGTTCCGGTAAACCTACTAGGCTGACATAACGTGAATAGACAGCTCTGCAAAGGATTGTCCGTTTAAAACTTGACTGGAGAGCTTTGCAAAGGATTGTCCACTCAGAGCGTGACTGGAGAACTCTGCAAAGGATTGTCTGCTCAGAACGTGACTGAAGAGCTCTGCAAAGAATTATCCAATCAGAACTGAACTTGAGAGCTCTGTCAAGGGATTGTCCCCTCAGAACGTGACTGGAGAGCTCTGCAACGACCCGGTAAACTTACTAGGCTTACAGAACGTGACTAGAAAGTTCTGCAAAGGATTGTCTACTTAAAATTGACTGGAGAGCTCTGCAAAGGATTGTCCACTCAGAAGGTGACTGAAGAACTCTGCAAAAGATTATCCACTCAGAACGTGACTGGAGAGTTCTGCAAAGGGTTCCCCACTCACAACGTGATAGGAGACCTCTGCAAAGGATTGTCCACGCACAACGTGATTGCAGAGTTCTGCAAAGGGTTCTCCACTCACAATGTGATAGGAGAGCTCTGCAAAGGATTGTCCACTCACAACGTGATAGGAGAGCTTTGCAAAGGATTGTCCACTCAGAGCGTGGCTGGAGAGCTCTGCAAAGGATTGTCTGCTCAGAACGTGACTGAAGAGCTCTGCAAAGGATTATCCAATCAGAACTGAACTTGAGAGCTCTGTCAAGGGATTGTCCCCTCCGAACGTGACTGGAGAACTCTTCAACGACCCGGTAAACCTACTAGGCTTACAGAACGTAACTAGAAAGCTCTGCAAAGGATTGTCCGCTTAAAACTTGACTGGAGAGCTTTGCAAAGGATTGTCCACTCAGAGCGTGACTGAAGAACTCTGCAAAAGATGATCCACTCAGAACGTGACTGGAGAGTTCTGCAAAGGGTTCCCCACTCACAACGTGATATGAGACCTCTGCAAAGGATTGTCCACGCAGAACGTGATTGCAGAGTTCTGCAAAGGGTTCTCCACTCACAACGTGATAGGAGAGCTCTGCAAAGGATTGTCCACTCAGAACGTGACTGGAGACCTCTGCAAAGGATTGTCCACTCAGAACGTCACTGGAGACCTGTGCAAAGGATTGTCCACTCACAACGTGATAGGAGAGCTCTGCAAAGGATTGTCCACTCACAACGTAAATCAACATTGTCTCAAATCTCATAAACCCTATGTGAGGCTATTGGGATTGATGTTAGCGCCAGTACAGTACTCAGAACGCTCTATGACATGGGTTAACCACAGAGATGTAGCCATCCACAAGCCGATAATAACTTCGAATAAGTCACTCGGCGATTGACGTGGTATAAGCAAATGGTTTTTAAGCTACACAATGAAGTACCAAAAAAAAAAAAAAAAAACTGGGATACCTCTAATACCACGTTGGTCCTCCTCGCGATCGGAAAATGGCAGCAACGCGACGGCGCCTGGACTCCACGAGATCTCTGTAGTACTGTGGAGACACCATAGCTCCTGAAAAGCGTCCCAAAATTTCGTGATACTCGCCGGTGGAGGACTCCCGGTATTGACGGCACGTTGAACAGCATCCCAAATGTGTTCGATGGCGTTTAACTCCGAGGCCAATGTTCCTTCAGCCATAATCGAGCGACTGTGGACGTGTGCGGTGGCGCATTGCCATGTTAAAAGAGGTCACGCTCGTTGGAGAGGTTGCATTATATGAACTGTTGCAAATGATCTCCAAGAATGGTTACGTAGCCGCCACCGGTCACAGCTGTCTACAGACGTATGAGGGGTCCTCACGCGTGCTAGCTGAAAACACCCCACACCATCACAGAGCCACCACCTGCCTTTTCTGTCCCTTATTTCCATGCAAGGTCCATTGCCTCGTGGGGTTGTCGTTACACCCGGAGTAGATCACCTGCCCGAAACATTTTGCACTGCGACTCGTCGGACCAGGCTCTACGTTTCCAATCATCTTCCATCTAATGGAGGTGTGCCCGAAAAGACAGGGAACGTTTCATTCTCCAAACCCTGATGCTACTTCTGGCCCCAGCACTAAACTGCGCTGTGATATGCGGCAATTTTGCACGCAGGGCGATTGTTACGATACGTGCCAGACGCCGCTGTCTACGATCGTCCAAGACTTTTCTACGGCCACACCGGTCTCGCAATCTGGATTTTTTTTACCTGAGTTTGCGTAGTGCAGCTGCACCCCGGAAATTGTTGACCGTGAAAATTCAAATTATTTGGTAATTTCCGAGAGGAAGTGATCCATTTCCCGGGCGCCGACTGTCATACCACGTCCAAAATCGCTAAAATCCTGATAAGTTGCCATCTGAGCTACGAATGCTACTACTTGAGCTTGCGGAGATATCTTCCTATATACAATATATTGCAAACGGTATAAAAACAAGCCTTCAGCTGACCGCGATCATATCGCACTGTGAGGATGAGTAAAAATGTCGCGGCGGGAGAGAACTGACTTTGAGAAAGGAAAGATTGTTGGGTGTTATATCAGTGGGTTGTCCATAAGAGAAACCGAGAGGCGCTTAAACATACCCAAGTCAACTGTTTTGGATGTACTGAATAAGTGGAAAGCACATGGCGTGCGTGAAACAGCAAAACGTACGGGTAGACCAAAGAAAATCAGTGATAGAGGACTTCGAATCCTCAGGAGAGCGTTAAAGCTAATCGACGGAGTACTGCACAATACCTCAGTGTTCAGGTGAGTAAAAATGCTAGAATCTCGGTTTGTACACGTGCGATTCGCAGATAACCTCATTCCATCGGTTACCGTGGTCGTTCGATCGGCTGCTCATAAGCCTTTCATCTCCAATCGGAATGCTACTCGTCGTTTAGCATGGTGTAAAGAACATTTATCGTGGACCATAGATCAATGGAAACGGGTCTTATGGACTGATGAATCCAGATACACGATCCATCAGTCTGATGGGCGTGTGTGGGTATGGCGGCAGCCTGGGGAACGCTATTTACCACAATGTACTGTTCCTACGGTCAAGTTCGGAGCTGGCAGTGGACTCGTGTGAGGGTGTTTTTCGTGGTAAGGTCCCGGCCCATTGGTTATCGTGGACAAACCTGTTAACCAGCACGTCTACCTCGATATTCTGGACAATTATGCCGTACCAACTCTGTGGCAATACTATGGAACCGAGCCTTGTTGGTACCAGCAGGATAATGCACCGAGCCATGAAGCAAGGGCTGCTACGGCGTGGTTTGACGATAATTTCGTATCGTGTGTGGACTGGCCAGCACAGAACTCTGATCTTAATCTCACAGAGCACCTATGGAATGAATTAGAGCGTCGCATAAAAAGTTTGGAACCAAGGCCTACTACTAAGCAACAGTTAGCGGCAGCATTATGTACTGAATAGAAGCGCATACCTATCGCTGTGTTCCAAAACCTTGTCGTAAGCATGTCTCGAAGGGTCAGTGCATGCATTAAGACCAAAGGTGGACCGACACCGTAAAAATGTATGTCAATAAATGCTATGTTGTGTTTCTGTTCCGGTGACTTTTGTAAATAGTGTGTAACAACGTCGTCTGCGGACGATACCATTTACCGCATGGGTGTGGCGGCATGTAATGGAAATGGTAGCAACCCTCCCTGTTTTTTTTTTTTTTTTTTGCCCCATGGTGTAAATATAAGATCAGTACACAGATCGGTTTGAGAAAATGGGTGTAGAAAAGTTGGTCTGTTCAGAGCGGCCAGATTCCTGATCTGAATCCTATAGGGAGTGTCTAATACTATTGAGTAGAAGAAGAGATCTCCCAACAAAAAAGCTGATCGTGTCACTGTATTGAAGGCCAATTGGTGGAGCATATGGGCGTACATTTACAAAAATTGGTGGGGAGTATTCCACGAGGAGTACAGGCCGTCGTGACGGCCAAAAGGTTTCAGCACACAATATCAAATTTTATATAAATAAGTTTTATTTGTAGACATGCAGGTGTTTGGATAAATCACTTAAGATTTGCTGATGACGTAGTCATCATTACAACTAGCAATAGTGAAATGCAAAATATGATAGAGGATTTATGGACGGAAAGTCTTAAAAAAGTTCTGACAGTAAACACAGCAAAAACGAAATACATGAACAATACAGAAAAGATTTTGATAAAAGGAAGAGAAAGACAAGAAAGTAGAATCAATAGAAGAATTATCCAAGGCAATAGAGCCTTTTGGAGACTTAAAGACTATTTAACCGGCGATCTTCCATTGTGTTTCAAAACAAAAATCTTCAATGCATGTATTAACCCCGTATTTACTTATTGCCGCGTATTTACCGCGCGAATCAATTCATCCACTCGCTGACGATTCGTGTTAGTGGTCGCAGATGATGGTCTCCCACTGCGTGGTTTTTCTTCAGTGCTAGTTTCCCCTTCTTTAAACTTTTTCATCAATCTGTGCACATTGCTCTTGTCAATGGTGTCATCTCCGTAAACATTCTGTAGCCTTCTGTGGATGTCAGGCAGCCTGCACCCTTCCTTCGTCAAGAACTCAATGACGGCACATTGCTTCTGCTTGGAATCCATTATTTACCTGCAATGAAAAAGGGTTCCATAGAGGAAGAATTACTCTACCAACATGTGCAATTTGAACGACCTCTGTCGGTTAGTAAAAACGTTATGCCCGCTTTTGCATTACTTTCGGTACAACTCTCGTACACTCACGGACAATGAAATTTGCGCACCAAAAAGGAAGCATCGGATTGAACTGAAATTTTATGGACGTAATGAATGATACAGATGAACGATACAAATGATGGCAAAAACACAGCTGCAGGAAAACTACAGAGGGATCTGTGGTACGCAGTCCGGTCATCTTCAATAGCGCGTCGCACAGCCTCGTGCGGCGATACATGCTGCAATACGGTCCGGCATGGAGGAGAACAGACTCCTGATGTTGTCCTGAGGCAGACTGGCCTACACGTGTTGAACGGTGTGCTCCAAATCTCGGATAGTTCGGTTCGGCGGTAGCAGGCGTTTCAACGAGTCCCACGTATGCTCGATAGGCGACACGTTCGGAGAGCGGGCAGGCCATGGTAGTGTCTGGACATGATGTAGGCAGTCCTGGGCAACCCGAGCCTTGTGCGGGCGGGAATTATCCTACTGCTATAGCGGATCTGGAATCCTGGCCACGAATGGGAGCACATGGGGCCGTAGTATCTCATCCACATACCGCTGTCCCGTCAATGATCCACGTACCACTACTAGAGCTGATCAGCTATGGTAGGCAATGGCTCACCAGACCATTATGCTTGTAGTGGGGGAGGTCTGGCGCTCGATAGCGAGGTTGGGATTGTGCCTTTGACCCGGGAACTCCACACCCGGACACGATGATCATCTGTCCTCAAAACAAAGCGGCACTCATCGCTAAACACCACACGTCGCCAGTCTGTGGCGTTCCACGTCGCTCCGGCCTGACACCACTGCACACGGAGCCGGCGATGTTCCGGTGTTAATGGCAGCACACGTAAGGGGCGCTGGGGTCGCAGATTCGCTTCCGTGAGGCGTCGGAAAATGATTCGTGGAAACTCAGGAGCCGCTACATCTGCCTGTATAGTGGAATGTGTCCCCATGGGATCCGTACGTGCCTAGTGCACGATCCGTCGATCCTCTCTACCGGTGGTCCTCCTGGTCCGTCCGGAACCACTCCGCCGTGTGGCAGTGCCATCATTTGTCCACTGATCCTACCACAGTCGGGCGGTATGGCCAGAACAATCCACATGGCGGGCTATACGGCGCGCCGACCACCCTGCGGTTTTCAGCCCGATGATCCGGCCTCTCTCAAAGTCCGTAAGTTGCGAAAATCGACGTCTCTGTCGTCTATCTGGCATTCTTGTCACTCTGTACTTTTGCTTGCGTCAGCCGGTGCTTTTCGCTTTCATGGGGCATCGACTGCATGCCGGTTCGGGTTTGCAGCGCCACCACAGGGTGTGCGGTCTGCGCACTCGTACCAAACGTGGATCATTTGCATACCAGCACGCACTCTAGCTATTTGCAAAGTTTTGAGGTTGTAGCATGTTTTCTTCTAGGTGCGCAAATTTCATTGTCCGTGAGTGGATTATAAAGATAATGAAAGAATCAGAGTGGGGATGGGCTGGACATGGTGGAAGACTGAAAGATGGACACGATTAATAACAGAACGGCAACCAAGAGATGGAAAGAGACGAAGGGGGCGCCAGAGAAAAAGATGGAGAGATGACCTTCAGAAATTTAGAGGTGGACTGAGGCTAGGGATCGAAGAAATTGGAAAAAACTGGGGAGGCCTATACCCTGCAGTGGGTGCCAACAGGCTATGAAGAAGATGTTGCCTATATATAATGGTAGGAAGTGGCGTATATTCGAGGCTAGCTGCAAAGCCCAGAGAATGCACAACTAAAACTGAATTAAATATACACAAATAAAAGTCATTTATCAACGGTATTAAAATATGTCGATGCCTTCGCTGCAAAAAAACAAACAAAAAAACGCGTGTGGATTCGCTTCTTTGAGTTATTTTTTTTTTTTTTTTTTTTTTTTTTGGATTGGAGGTTTAACGACCACCGTGAGCAACTCAATGGGCTATAAGCAGTCGCCCGTCCCTAATTTAGGGTCACTGGTTCCAGGGAAGGGAGAGAGCCAGTGCCGTAAGACAAACACAACGTCCATGCCTGACCGGGATTCGAACCCGGACCCCTTACGGACGAATGATCAGAGGCCAGTGCCTTAGACCACTGCGCCACCGGGGCGGCCTTCTTTGAGTTAGTCTGGCGAGCGAAAACCAACGGCATAATGCAAGCAGCTCTTCCAGAGTCTTCGCAGTTCTGATGCGAAAACCTTCCGTACAATCGCCTGCTAGCGTTTCCATGACAACATGAATCAGCTGGTAGAGGGGAATGGGCCATTGCTCTTAAGAAACGATTCGCTCAGAAAAAAGAAGAGTTAGACTATCTCAGTCACGGGCATACTCCCGCGCATAAGTATTTCGCGAGAGTTGTTTCAGTTTTTGTGAAGTGTCAATGAATTAAAATCAAAGATATTATATCTTAAATTCGTGGCTTTGTTGGATTCGAACTTTTTTTGATAAATTTTGTGAAAGCTTTCCTGAACATCTACTGTCAGAACTTAAAGAACTCTATGCTTCAAATTTTGATACAGCTCGACTAAAAAATGAACTGAAGGTGTTTTTTTCCTTTGATGAATACAAAAACAAATTAGTAAGAGACATTACGTGTTACATGAAGTTGAATAAATTGGACATAGTGTTTAGTGAGGTGTACAAATTAGAAGACCTTATATTAAACTTTCCATCAGCAACTGCAACGGCCGAAAGAAGTTTTTCAGCATTAAAAAGAATCAAGATATATCTTAGAGCCACACAAGGACATGCACATTCGAAAAACTTGGCTGTTTTGTCAATAGAGAAAAACATTATTTTTTAATATGAAATGTACTCGGAAGAAATATTATTCAAGTTCACAGAAAATGAGAAGAATAATGGAGTTCATGTACCAATAAAGTATTCAGAAGAAGAA
Organism: Macrothele yani; assembly: GCA_039090855.1. Taxonomy (NCBI): domain Eukaryota; kingdom Metazoa; phylum Arthropoda; class Arachnida; order Araneae; family Macrothelidae; genus Macrothele; species Macrothele yani. The sequence continues at coordinate 77,393,773 of CM077016.1, forward strand.
TGGAGTTCATGTACAAATAAGTGTTCAAATCCTAATCCTCATACAAATTTTGAAGATGACAATCCGATCTTTGGCGTAAATGTGACAAGGATGGTAAGTCAGATAATATCCGAAAACTTGAAAATTTTCATCGTCCTGGAGTCATGAAAGACTTGAACCCGCGTCTTAGTCATGAAAGACTCGAACCCGCGTCTTTCATGACTAATCCTCATAATTACACTGGAGGAAAGTGAAAAAAGAACACCAAGAAGGAATTGCCGGACGATCATGAAATTTATATATGTTAATGGGGTCGGTGAGCGCTTACGCCACAGCACGGCATAATGTGCAAATTATCGTCGGTGGTATTTAAGGAGTACGGCGAAGTGAATGTAATCAGTCGTCGGCGTACGGACACGTGCGAAGATCCTGAAGAAGCTGCAATGCCTGGACATGGAAGACGTGTACGATTTCAGCAGTTATCGGACTTTGAGCGAGGTCGTCTAGTCGGACTCCGCGAGGCCGGGTGGTCGTATCGTCGGATTGCGGAGCGAATTGGACGGGAAGTATCGGTGGTGGTACGATGGTGGCGTAGATGGTCCGAGAAACATTCCCACACGAGAAGACGTGGAACCGGGAGTCGCAGACGGACTGATGAGCGGACCGATCGACGCATAAGAAGAGCGGAGTTGTCAAGCAGAACATCCACTGCGATGGAAATCCGAGCTGCCGTTGCATCTGAGGTGACTGTGCGAACAATCCGCAACCGTCTACTGGATGCAGGACTACGTGCACGTGTGCTTCTGGCATGTGTACCTCTGACTCCAGCCCCCCGTCAGGAAAGGCTGCAGTGGTGTCGCCAACGTCTGCACTGGAGAACGCAATGGCGATCTGTCGTGTTCAGCGATGAAAGCAGATTCTGTTTGGGAGCCTCCGATGGCCGTATGCGTGTTCGCAAACGCACGGGGGAGCGTCGCCACCCATCTTGCATCCGCCAGCCACACACAGGGCCTACACCTGGGCTCCTGGTGTGGAGAGTGGTCAGCTATCACTCCCGTACACAACTAGTGTTTGTACCGGGTACGTTAAACAGCACCTCCTACATCAACAACATCATTCAGCTCGTTGTTGTGCCATTTGTAAGGTCGGTCCATCGTGGTGTTTTCCAGCAAGATAACGCATGGCACGTCCAACGCAACATGCACTTCATGGTGTGAGACAACTTCCATGGCCATCGGATTTGTCCCCCATTGAGCACGTGGGGAATTTTATGGGACAACGACTTATCCGGTCTCCACGGCCAGCTACGACCATCCTTGATTTACGCGTCCAGGTTGAGGATGCTTGGAAATCAATACCCCAAACTTACATCCAACATCTATACGACAGACTCCATGCCAGAATTGCACAGTGTGACGCAGTTCATGGCGGTTCAACCTCGTACTAACCATGTTACATGGAAATGTTATTTTTCAATTTACCAGCAAATACAGCTGTATTTTGCCATAAAGTATTGATCACGTTATCTTCTGTATTCCGTTATTATGCTGTATAAATTTCGTTGGTATCAGACGTCTCCTTCTTGGTGTTCTTTTTTCACTTTCCGTCAGTGTATTTGGTATCAAGTTAGCTATGGCATGTACCTAAAATTTATTTTAAAAAAAGTTAATTCTATTACTTAACAATGAAAAAAAAACAGTACTGGGGGAGGGGGGGGAGATAGCCCAGGTCTCGGACCCAAGATACGCCACTGATGGTAGGACGCTGTGTTGCCACATGCAGAAGAAATTCTTAAAATAAAAGCTTTTCTTTTAGTTAAAAACCTAGATTTACTGGAATTTGAAGTTGCTTTTAATAAAGAGACCTAACATCATTAGAGTATTGATCTTTTACGAAAGTTCTTCCTAATTATATTTTCGAATCTTCCATTGTGTATTCATATTATCATCCCGAGTTCAGAAGTGCGTTACTAAATTTCTTTCCGAACGTTTACTTTCTGTGTAACGTCTGATGTTGCTTCATCGACCTGCAGTAAGTTTGCTTTTGTCATTTGCCGCGCTTTCTTAAACGAATTACATCGACTTGCAATTCATTTCCCCGGACACGGCAGAGAACAAGAATAATAACGTAGCAACACTGCTCTGGACGATGTGAACTTTTCTCAACAAAAGTGTGGCTGAAGCTGTTAGCCGTTCATTAGTATGTACTCCCAAAGAACATTTACGTCATGATTTCCGTCCTTGCATTCAGGTCGAGTTTGCCGGAGGGGACTCATCCCTGTGCTTATCACGCTCTTTATTTAATGATACCGAAATACTTCTCAATTGTCACGAAAGCCGGCAAGGACATTTTCGGTGTTAGATGAATTTATTGAATCACATTTGCGTAATAAATCAATAGAATCTCGTGAAATCAGAAGATAAGTACGGAAACGATTAATCTCTCTGAAATAAAGCACGGCTAAAAAGGGAACGATAATTAAATTTGTGGTAACTAACAAGTGTCCAAATGGGTAATACAGTTAACCTCGATATACCGCCACCACTTGGGGCTGAACAAAACGTTCTCTCTGTAAAACATCCCTAGATATACCGCCACACCCTTGGAGTCCGTCAACCGCCAATATATACACAGTCGAGTCACATTATTGTGACCACCAACGAATATCCAGAGTAACAGCCGTGTGCAGCGCGAACAGCAGCTAGACAGGCTGGGAGTGACTCAATAAGGTGCTGGAAGGTGTTCACAGGTATGTGGAGCCATGCTGACTGCAGTGCTACTGACAGCTGCTGGAGGGTGCGTGGTGGAGGATCCATAGAGCGAACAACACGATCGAGGTGTTCCCATAGATGTTCAATTGGGTTTACGTCTCGGGAATCAGGGGGCCAGGGAAGTACTTTGAAGTCATCGTCGTGCTCTTCCAACCACTCTCGGATATCTCTAGCTGTGTGACACGTCGCATTGTCGTTCTAGAGGATCCCATCCGCCCCAGGGAAGACAATCTGAATGTATGGGTGTACGTGGTCTGCAAAGATGGATTCATAACTAATTCGGTCCATAGTGCATTCCACAGGTATGAGTGGACCCAGAGCATGCCACGAAAACATTCCCCAGACCATAACGCTGCCCCCACCAGCTTGTGTTTTTCCAGAAATGGTTGTAGAGTGTTTGTTCTCCGATGTTTCTCTTCTTATACGCCAACTTCCATCCCTTCGATGAAGCAGAAAACGTGATTCTTCGGTGAAGGCAATCCTTTGCCAATCAGCGGAAGTCCAATTATGATACTGCCGCGCAAATGTAAGCATTTTCTGCCGATGCACCTTCGTTAGCGTAAATGCAGTGACCATCCGTCTGTATCGGAGCTCCATACGCAGCATGGTTCGCTGAAATGTTGTTTTAGACACCCTTCCGGTAGCCCCCTGGTTCATTGGGCCAGTGAGTTGCTCCACTGTACTGTGTCGATCGGCCTTCAAGCACCATCGCAGCCGACATTCACCTCTCACATCGATAGCACGTGGAGCTCCGCAGTTTTCACGTCGCTTATTCGCAATGGGGCCATTTCTTCAATCACGATACACTTTAACCACAGCAGCACGCAAACTGTTCACAAACTGCGCTGTTTCAGAAATACTGACGCTCTTGGCCAGAAAGCCGATAATCATCCCTTATTGCAAATCTCATAAATCGCTCGTTTAATCATTGACAGCAACGGGTGACATGTTTTGAGAATGCTTACAGCACACCTTATATAACCTCCAAGCCAGCTCACGACGCGTGCCTTCTTTCATTGGCTACGTGCTGTGGACGTCAAAAGTATGAGGTGGTCAAAATAATGTGACTCGACTGTGTGTATTATTGCACCAATCTGCCTTTTGCAACACAAAACATACTTGATATACGGCCACCGATATATACAGTCGTATTAGAATAGTATGACCACCGACCTAATAATCCGAATAACCACTTTTGGCCGGGATGACCGAGGCGAGACGGCGTTGCATGGACGCAACGAGGCCCTGGAAGGTTGCCCGAGCCCCACGTACCCATTGAGACTGCAGCAGAGCACGGAGGTCTCAGAGATGACGTGGTTGTGGGTCGGCACGTCAAACCTGTTGATCGAAACAGTCCCACAAGTGCTCTATGGGATTGAGGTCGGGCAATTTCGCTGGCCAAGGGAGAACGGAGAAATCGCCGATGTGTTCCTGAAACCAGTCACGCACCCCCTTTGTGACATGGCACGGCGCATTGTTGTGCCTTAAAAATGTCTATTTTTTAGTACAGACTCTATTAATAAATATATCTTATCTTGCTGAAAGGCTTTTCTAATTAAAATATCCTGTTGGTAAACACTTCACCCCTAGTGTAAACGTCCAACATGAAGGGATGCATGTGGTCAGCGAGGATGAACAGGTAGCCATTGGCGTTCAGGCAGCCATCCGGTGGTTGTTCCTCTGACTGCTCACTCAACGGGGAATGTGAAGAATTTCTACATTGGCTGTACTTTGTGGACATTGAAAGTCAGACTCTCAGAACATCTGAGAGGCGCACACACTGCACAGAATATTTCGAATATGTTACAAGTACGTAGCACTAAACCATTGAGACTTTTCAGAAACCTTACAGATACGTCAAAATGTCCTCTAACGTTACATAACTTTGAATCATAACCGATACGTTACAGTGAAAGGTCTTTGTAACTTCAACATACCAACTTCATGTTACTGTTACGTATTTGAAAGATATTTTTAAATTATACATGTGGAATAGAATATATTTCAGCGAAAAAAAGAAAGAAAATGAAATTCGTCATTTCTCTAAATACCTATCAATATGAAATTTCTCAGTTTCAAGTAAAAAAGACATGCTGGTATAGTATACTAATACAACAACACAGCCATCTACGTAGATTTTATAAAATGCTTTTTATAATTTAAAAATTATTATAATCAAAACAATTACTTACTTTCAGATGATCTTGAATCACACACACACAAAAAAAGGATGAAATATTAAATCAACTAACTAGTTAGCTAGAGTACGATAGTATCACCAAATATTATCCCAGTAGCACGTGGAAATACGAATATGAGAGTGCTTCGGTGAAATGGCATTAATGCGCATGCGCATCCACGCCGTTGCCAAACCAAAAATCTTAAATAGCGCCGGAATGTAACATCAAGGTAGCAATTATGTACAATGGAAATATAAAACAGTAGTATCGCTGAATGGTATTTTTAACGTAACCGTAATGTACAAAGCGTTATGTTCCGAAATAGATGTTGCTGAAACGTAATTGTAAGATATCTTTGTCGCCTCGGTGGCGCAGTGGTCTAAGCGATGGCCTCTGATCATTGGTCCGAAAGGGGTCCGGATTCAAATCCCGTGAGATATGGATATCGTGTTTGTCGTACGGCATTGGCTATCTCCCTTTCCTGGAATCAGTGACCCTAAATTAGGGGCGGGCGACTGCTTATAGCCCAATGAGTTGCTCACGGTGGTCGTTAAACCTCCAATAAAAAAAATAGCTCTGAAAGTGTGACGAAATGAGAGATTGTAACATTATTGATACGTATTGGAAACGTTTTGTGCTGTATGAGAAATATTGCCGTTTCTTTTGGTTATTCGCCAAACGCTATCTATACTCTTGTGCGAGATTTTTACAAACGTAGTTCCACCGCTCTGCAACGTGTTCAAACGATTTATCGTTTTCTTGGCGCTATTAACTTTATCCCTCAAGTTGTAAATGTGTTGAAAAACTTCTATAGACGCTTTGACTTAGATTTTGGTATTCGTACCTCTAATGTTTTTTTTCCCTTATCCGGTGTGATCGAAACATTGTTGATACTCTTAGTAAACATGGTGTATACTTTGTTCCTCTGACTGCTCACTCAGTTTGAAGATGATCTACATCGGGTCTACTTTAAGGACATTGAAAGTCAGAATCTCAGAACATCTGAGAGGCAATGGCAGCGATTACGCCGGAGCAACTTGCGCGAACTTTCCGAAATATGGAGTCCTGTGTTCAACCTTGTCTCGATGCACCGGGCGGATACTTTCAACCTCTTATGACATGGTTCTGTTTTCCATGGATGGAGATATGTTTTTACCAAATAGCATTCCATTACTGTGATAATTCACGATATTATTAATAAAACCTTGGGAGAAGTAGCGAGTGGGACATCCTGTATACCACATGTTTTATAGCAAACTAATATGTCGAATTGTTGGATTAATCGTCTTAGTATTTGTGAATTACCTTCAACGTTTTGACGTGCCATATCTGATGAAAATAAAGGGGCATTAAATTTTTAAGTAATGCTTCTGCTGATTATTTACTTTGGTTCCTCTAATTTAAAGCGCATAATTAGAGATTGTGCGAATGTTAAATTAAGTTTGTAGGTTCTATAATCGCGGATACGAATTAAAACATAAGGATTAGACAAACAGACTCAAGTCGTCACGGCCGCCCCGGGGGTGCAGTGGTCTAAGCGATGATGGCTACTGATCGTTTGTCCGAAGTGGTCCGGGTTCGAATGCCGGTGAGGCGTGGATGTTGTGTTTGTCTTACGGCACTGGCTCTCTCTCTTCCCTGAACCAGTGACCCTAAATTAGAGACGGGTGACTGCTTATAGCCCATTGAGTTGCTCACAGAGGTCGTTAAAATTCCAATAAAAAAAAACCTCCGATTAAAAAAAAAAAAAAAAATCCCGGTGAGGCGGGGATGTTGTGTTTGTCTTACGGCACTGGCTCTCTCCCTTCCGTGGAACCAGTGACCCTAAATTAGGGACGAGCGACTGCTATAGCCCATTGGTTGCCCACGGTGGTCGTTAAACCTGCAATAAAAAAAGTCATTAAGTAACCTAAAACCTCAAAACAGATATTTATACAGCACTAAATATCCTTACTATTTTATAAATTTGCAAACTGTAGTGTAGTGCTAAGGAAACTTAACAAATATTCTTAGTTCACGTTTACGCACTTTTATGATTTAGAAAAAGAACAATAGGGTGGAATGGATGTTGTGTTTGTCTTACGACACTGGCTCTCTCCCTTCCCTGGAACCAGTGACCCTAAATTAGGTACGGGCGACTGCTTATAGCTCACTGAGTTTCTCACGGTGGTCGTTAAACTTTCAATCAAAATAAAAACAAGAAAGTTGACACCGAATTTTTGGGTGTAATAAGCACGTCTTTTGAATCCGTTCTGACGCAAATTAAATTTATCAAAGCTATTCAAAGTCAATGGAACCGGTATGGAAAACAATAGATCTGACCAAAGAAAGATTTTCAATCGGGTTTTTAATCCCTCAGATATTGCTGTAAACGGAATCGTGAGCTTACGAACTCTGAAAAACAGAGATATCGACAAAAATAAGATGTGACTTTACGTCCACTGGTGAGAAAACCATACATTATTTTAGGAAGAAAGTATTCTCAAAAGGTTTATCCGTATAAGTGGTATCTAAAAAAAAAAAAAAAAAATTGGTCGAGTTTTCAGGAGCCCAGATTTTGCAACAAATACTTCAGAAGCAGAAATTAACACTTATGACCCCCTGGTGGCTAAACCATTCTTTACCAAACATTAGAAAATATGTGAAACATATTTTCCATCAGGTCTTGTATGCGATACAGGAAGAAATTTTCAAATTGGAGTTTCAGAAGCAGAAATAACGCAGAAAACGCAATTTACCTTTGTGCCCCCTAGCGGAAAGTGTATGATTTACTTGAAAATTTTGAATTTATAGGGAAAACATTTCGCATCGGAAACACTATCCAACAAAGAAGGAATTTTTCAAATCGTTCTCTTAGAAATAGAGATATTGACAAAAATAAGATATACATCTACGCCCCTGGCGTAGAAACCATGCATTATTTCAAGAAGAAAATTTTCCTAAAAGGTTTGTCGACATGAGTAGTATCGGTCAACAAACGATGTTTTTTTCAATCGAGAATTTAGAAGCTCATATTTTGCTGCAATTACAACAGAAGCGGAAATTAAGATTTACGCCCCATGGTGGCCAACCTATTTTTTTACAAAAATTAGAAATTATGTGCAAACGATTTTCCATCAGGAGCTGTATGCGGTGCAGAAAGAATTTTTCAAATAGGGGATTTAGAAGCAGAGATATAGGGGAAACGCAATTTACCTTTACGCCCCCAAACGAAAAAAACCATGAATCACTTGTAAATTTTGAAATTATATGAACCACATGTCACACTAGAAACACTATCCAACAAAGAAGGAATTTTTCAAATCGGACTCATAGAAGTAGAGATATTGACAAAAATAAGATATACATCTACGTCCCCTGGCGTAGCAACAAACGACGTTTTTTTCAATCGAGAATTTAGAAGCTCATATTTTTCTGCAAATACAACAGAAGCAGAAATTAAGATTTACGACCCCTGGTGGCCAAACCATTTTTTTACAAAAATTAGAAATTATGTGCAAACGATTTCCCATCAGGAGCTGTATCCGGGGCAGAAAGAATTTTTCAAATCGGAGATTTAGAAGCAGAGATATAGGGGGAAACGCAATTTACTGCTACGCCCCCTAGCGGAAAGTCTATGAATTACTTGAAAATTTTGAAATTATATTAAAAATATGTCACATGGAAAACACTATCCAACAAAGAAGGAATTTTTCAAATCGGACTCCTAGAAGTAGAGATATTGACAAAAATAAGATGTACATCTACGCCCCTGGCGGAGAAACTGTGGAATATTTTAAGAAGAAAATATTCCGAAAAAGTTTATCGATATGAGTGGCATCAGTCCACGAAAGAACTTTTTCAATCGATATTTTAAAAGCTCCGATTTTATGGCAAATACATCAGAAGCTAAAATTAACACTTACGCCCCCTGGTGGCCAAAGTATTCTTTACCAAAAATTTGAAATTATATGCAAAAGATTTTCAATCAGGAGATGTATCCGCGGAAGAAAATGTTTTTCAAATCGGAGTTTTAGAAGAAGAGTTATCGGAAAAAATGCAATTTACTTTTACGCCCGCTAGCGGAAAATCTATGCGTAATTTGAAAAAGTAACTATATCTAAAAAATTCCTCGACATAAATGGAATCGAAAGATAAATTTGTTTTTCAATCGGATGTTTAGAAGCAAATATGTGGAATAAAGCGTATTTTTGAATTCGACATCATCTGCATTTACGCCCTTTACCGGCGAAATTGTACATCGTAAAAAAAAAAAAAAAAACCAAATAAAGAATCATCGTTTGCATATTTCAAGCTTCCCAATGCAAAAAGTATTTTTCAAATCGGACTAGTAGTTGCAGAGTTTTCGTGGGTACAGACGGACGGACGGACGGACTGACTGACGGGCAGACGGACGGACAAACCGATAACAGAAGCACGATCTTTTTTTACAAAAGACGTGCTAAAATAATTGGGAAGCGTTGGTTTGCGTACGATTTCGCAGTTTTTTTAACTAATTCCAACGAGTTTAACTGGATCTCAACGAAAAATATATTTTGCCATCACAGAAAAGGAAAGATAAGAAGAAAAAGAAATGTTGAAACAATTAATGGACCTTGACATGTCTTCTTAAATGCAATTTAAAGCTTTCCTAAACTTAAATGCGCCGCCCCGGTGGCGCAGTGGTCTAAGCGATGGCCTCTGATCATTCGTCCGAACGGGGTCCGGGTTCGAATCCCGGTGAGGCATGGATGTTGTGTTTGTCTTACGGCACTGGCTCTCTCCCTTCCCTGGAACCAGTGACCCTAAATTAGGGACGGGCGACTGCTTATAGTTGTTCACGGTGGTCGTTAAACCTACAATAAAAAACAAAACAAAACAAAAAAAAACTTAAATGCAGCAATCTCAGATTCCGAACTCTACGGTTAATAAATGATCGCCAACGAAAAATTAATCCGAAGAAGTATAACTCTGGAGAATGTGAGGTAACCTACTGCAAAACGTCTGGCTAAGAAAATAAATGTTAAGGAACTTGATATTAAAGGAATATTTTCAAACACACATTAAAAAACATATTTTAGAATCTCGGGAAGGAACGGTTTATCTAAAAACAATTTATCTCGAAAATTCTGCTTACGGCGTGAAAGGATGAAGTCTAAAGTCTACCTGAGAAAAGAGAAATTTCTGATCAGAAGGGAAATCTTTAACAATTCGTTAGGAGGAAAAATAATACACAAAACACATCTTTAACACTAAAACGCTTAATTTAAACTTACGAGAAAATTAAACTGACGTCTCCAGAACATTAGAGAAAATTATAGAATGAGAAATAAATTAAAAGGAATTATTCGAAAACTAAGCCGATGGCTTCTACGCTTAAACTTTTCGTTCATGTATTGTATGAACTTACGCCCTCGTTCAGGTGTGTATGCTCACGTAGACGGCCGAGCGCGGATACGCCGATTACACATGCATATGCACCGACGAGCCATTCCATTATTACCACCCCCAGCCTAGAAAAATGAGCGCGCCTGGAGACCGAACGGTGGCGCAGGTGAAACTCGCAGAGCAGTATATATACAACCCGAGAACCGGCTTTCGGTTAGTAGAGTGTTGAGAGCCAGAATGGGAAAAGATGCCGATTTATCGGAGCTTGTTAAAGGACAAATTTTGATGGCACGGCGCCTCAGAACTACGATCTCGGAAAAGGCGTGGCTTGTGGGTTGTTCACGTGCCGCTGTAGTGAGTACGTATCAAAAGTGGTGCACATATGGCCAAACGACGAACCGTCGTCTAGCCGTGTGTCGTCCGCAGCTCATTGATGCCAGAGGAGAGCGGAGACTATCGCGCATTGTTCACAGCGGCCACAATGCGACAAATCACCCGCAGCTACAACAGTGGTGATTAGGGCAATGTGTCACAGTACACGGTTCATCGCAGCCTGCTGCGCATGTTCCTGCGTAGCCGAAGATCCAGCCGAGTCCCCATGCTCACTGCACGTCATCGCCGACAACGCATGAAATGGGCATAATATCATCGAGATTGGACCGTGGATGATTGGAAGAAAGTAGCTTCGTCTGACGAATGAAGATTCCTGGTGCATCACGTAGACGGCCGAGCGCGGATACGCCGATTACCAACGGAGGGTATGGCACCTGGATGCACTGTTGGGCAGAAATACGCCGGCGGCGGTGATGTTATGCTGTTGGCGATGTTTTCTTGGGACACTTTAGGCCAATCCAATAGCACAATCCCTGACAGCTGTCAGGTATCTGAACATCGTTGCGGACCAAGTTCTCCCATTCATGGCAACTGTGTTCCCTGTTGGTGATGACCATTACCAACAGGATAATGTGTCATGCCACACTGCCGGAATCTTCAAGGAGTGGTTCGAAGAACATGCTGGTGACTTTTTGTTAATGCCCTGGCCTCCAAATTCACCTGACATGAACCCAATCGAACATTTGTGGTTCGACTTAGAAAAGCGGATTCGCGCTAAATCAACCTCACCCCGAAATGTACGTAAACTGGAGGACTTGCTGTTGACATTATGGTACCAGATACCCCAGGATACCTATCGCCACCTCGTCGAATCGATTCCTTGCTGAGTGGAAGCTGTTTTGCGGTCTAAAGGGGGTCGTACAACTTATTAGGAAGGTGTTCATAGTGTAGCTCATCGGTGTACATTCAGTACAAAAATATTAGAAATAGGAGTGATGAACATTTGGTATGGGTGTCCAGCAGGTAGGGTGGAACGGACCCAAACCGAACGCGGGCGATAAAAAGGAGGGCAGCACGGCTTCCTAACAATGTGTCGCAATCGATGAGCATGGGTAAACGTGGTGAAGACTGCAAGCAGCAGTAAAAAGCCCTTGTCGAAATAGCTTAATTGGGAAATCACCCTGCACCGGAGCAATAGGATTCGAATTCCATCTCTGAGAAATTTTAATTTCACAGACTTCAGAAGAAATTTTTTTATTAGATCTGGGAAAAATTTCATTATTTCGCTGAGAACAGGAATAATTAGAAAGAACCATCATTCATTAATAGCGAGGAACTGTGCACCTACTATACTTAAAATAGTAAAACTGCACTAGTAATTTATTGGCGTAAAATAAAAATAAAAAATTTCAAGCTTTCGCACATAAACCAGAGTGCTTTTCAAGGGAGGTACGCAACTAACTGAATAACAGAACGCTTCAACAATTTGAACGCGGTGACTTGACTAGACAGTAAACGAATGGATGCGAATGCAATTATTCATTCAAAAACATTAGACGTCATGTTGGTTGGGCAAGCGGCATCTGGGAAAGAAAGAGAGCATTATTCAAAGAACTGGTTCTTAATTCGTGGCAACTCTGGAGAGACGCTATCGTTGCAAACCTCACTGTTGGTAACGGTCTCTGAGCTTACACGTAATGGCAGTAGATTTAGAGGTGGAATAGGAAGTTTATTTCCTTATATAATCTCACATAGGAGTAGCAAAAATGAGCTTGGCTTCTCTGGATAGGGCCGTGGTTATTTTAGTATCCTCTGTGTTTTTTTTTATGCTCGGCGATTCTAATTCTAAACGAACGCTTGGTCATCCCGATGTAGTACCGCCTGTATAGACACACACCTCAATGGAAAGAGGAGACTTGAAGGTATTTCTCTTAAGCATGGTGTATAAAGATGTCGGAAAAATTAGCTGTCTACCTTCCTTGAAAAAGCCGTCTCGTTGATGTGCGAAAACTTGGAATCTTTGATTTCTACGAGGGATGTACCGAAAGTAATGAAAAAGTGGGGGAAACTTTTTTATTAACTGACAGAGGTCGTTCAAATTGCATATGTTGGTAGAGTAACTCTTTCTTCGTACAAAGGTACTGCTCAACATAGTATCCATCTCAAGCGATACATTTGCGCCATTGTTGAACCCAACTCTCGAATCTTCTTTGAAAAACTTCAGGTGTGGACTGCTGTAACCACTTCTTCGCAGCCGCTTTCAGCTTGTCTGTGTCATCAACTCGTTGTCCCCGGAGACTGTCATTCATTTGACTGAACAGGTGGAAGTCAGGAGGCACCAGATCTAGGCTGTACGGTGGATGGAGACCCCACCGACCATCCTGATTTGTTGCCAAAGATGTGTGTGGTCTCGCATTGTCATGGTGAATGTGAATGCTTTTTCAGATTTCTTGTTCGGTTTCTTCCTTCTTATGGGTTTTCTAAGCTTCTTGAGCATCTCAATGTACTGCTCGCTGGTGACGGTACGGGTACGTTCCCGACAATCAAGGAGAATGACACCCCTGGCATCGCAGAAAACAGTCACCATGGCTTTCTGTGCTAGTCACTGGCTGTTGAGCTTCTTAGGCCATGGTGAAGAGGTGTGACGCCATTCCATGGATTGATTCTTCGTTACCGGATTGTAAAGATGCGACCGCGTTTCATACTAGATCGAAACAAAAACCTGTCTTCATTGGTTTAAAACGCTTCCAGTAGTTCAGAGCATACTTCCACACTCTTTGCCCTTCAAATCGGGTGCCAACTGCCGAGGTACCCATTTTGCACACACTTTCCGATACCCTAAGTCTTCCACCTTCTTCTGTATGGCATTGTGAATACAGTCCAGTTGTGCAACAAGCTCACGGATTGTAACTCGTCTCTCCGCGCGAATCAATTCATCCACTCGCTGACGATTCGTGTCAGTGGTCGCAGATGATAGTTTCCCACTGCGTGGTTTGTCTTCAATGCTGGTTTCTCCTTCTTTAAACTTCTTCATCCATCTGTGCACATTGCTATTGCAAATGGTGTCATCTCCGTAAACATTCTGTAGCCTTCTATGGATGTCGGACAGGCTGCACCCTTCTTTCGTCAAGTACTCAATGATGGCTCCTTGCTTCTACTTGGAATCCCTTATTTACCTGCAATAAAGAGGGGTTATTATAACGGAAGAGTTACTCTAATAACATGTAGAATTTGAAAGACCTCTGTCAGTTAATAAAAAGGTTATGCCCATGTAGCGTAAAAGTCTCTTCGACTTCTACGCTGTTTTAACACATCAATATACTAAGAAAATGTTAACGGCCAGACGAAACAACAGAAGTCAACTTACGGAAAAGCTTTATTCAGGCTGTAGAAAACACTTCTATAACGGAACAATGACATCACAATGTACTCCACACACCACACATGATCACAACACTCTTTTCAATAATCATCAGTTTACAATACAACGCTCTCGTACAACGCTCTTAATAATCGCTCTCTTCGACACCCTCGCCGCCCCGGTGGCGCAGTGGTCTAAGCGATGGCCTCTGATCATTCGTCCGAACGGGGTCCGGGTTCAAATCCCGGTGAGACATGGATGTTGTGTTTGTCTTAAGGCATTGGTTCTCTCCCTTCCCTGGAACCAATGATCCTAAATTAGGGGCGGGCGACTGCTTATAGCCCATTGAGTTGCTCACGGTGGTCGTTAAACCTCCAATCAAAAAAAAAAAAAAAAAAAAAAACACAATCAAGCAATCGATCAGTCGTCGTTTTTATCTCTTGCTCTTATCTTATACACTGCCGGACAATTGCTAAGGACGGATGACGGATGACAATAGCAACGATAGCGACCATAAAATGGAAGGCAGGAAAATGTGGAAATTAGCATAAGTGCAGGATACAGTAAGACGTGTTGAGCGTATGCAAATTTTGGATTGCCGAACTTGTTCGTGACGTCATAGCGCTGATAAGAGATATAAAGGATTTGACGCGTATTGACCGTTGTTGTTCAAACGCAAAGTTGAAAGGGAAAGAATCAATTGACGAGTTGCAATTTTCAGTATGTCTTCCCGACATCACCTGGATGATTTTACGCGTATAGCCGTTTTATTAGCAAGATTGAAGAAGGGCGAAAAATAACAGATGTTGCCAGGGAGTTCGACGTCAGCCACAGTGTTGTTTCAAGGCTTTGGAAATCATTTCAAACAAATGGAGACTGTAGCAAACGTCACGGGGGAGGTCGTGTTCGCAGTACGACACCTGCAGAAGATCGGTACATAGTGCTATCAACAAAAAGACAACGGCGCAGCACAGCTAGTGAGGTAGCAAATCAGTTTATGGCTGCTACTGGCAAGCGGATCTCCCGAAAAACTGTCGCCAGACGTTTGCATGAAGGAGGACTATACGCCCGCCGTCCTGTTGTGTGCATCCCATTGTCCAGACGTCACCGTACCGCCCGTTTTCAAGGGTGCCATCAACATCGCAATTGGACTGATAACGACTGGTCTGCTGTCCTCTTCTCAGATGAGAGTAGATACAGTCAATCGTCTGATTGTCGACGACAACTGATCTGGCGTGATAGTGGTACTGCATATTGTCCAGCAAACATACAGGAAAGGGACCGATATCCGACATGTAGTGTCATGGTATGGGCTGGCATCATGATCAATGGCCGTACGTCCCTCTATGTGCTTCCAACTGGGACTATGACTGGCCAACGATACATTAATGATGTTCTGCTACCTCATGTTCGCATGTTTCGTGGTGCTGTCGGTGATAGATTCATTTTCATGGACGACAACGCAACATGTCATCGAACAGTCGCTGTCCAGGAGTGTCTTGAGAGCGAGGATATTCAACGCCTCGTATGGCCAGCACGTTGTCCAGATCTGAATCCCATTGAAAATGTGTGGGATGCTTTGGGGAGGAGTCTTGCTGGTCGCCAATGCCCTCCAGTAAACAAGGACACCCTCATACGTGCACTGATAGAGGAATGGGATAAATTACCCCAACAGCTGCTTGATAATGTTGTGCAAAGCATGACACGACGTGTGGAATCTTGCATCGCCCTCCATGGTGGCCATATCCCGTACTGACATCTTACGCCGGAACGCCTGCGGACGGTAATTGCATTTTTTTCACGTTTACGTATTCTGCACAAAATGGCCTGTTTGTCCCTTGAACACGTTCCAAAGCTTTCTGGATTTCAGAGCACAATAAATTGTCTTTCCTGTTTTTTTTTGTTTTTTTTTGATTGGAGGTTTAACGACCACCGTGAGCAACGTAATGGGCTATAAGCAGTCGCCCGTCCCTAATTTAGGTCACTGGTTCCAGGGAAGGGAAAGAGCCAGTGCCATAAGACAAACACAACATCCATGCCTGACCGGGATTCGAACCCGGATCCCTTACGGACGAATGATCATAGGCCAGCGCCTTAGACCACTGCGCCACCGGGGCGGCTGTCTTTCTTGTAATGTCCTGGCATTCTGACATTATTTTATTTCACTTGGCATCTAACCACACTTACTTTTTTATGCGCTATATAGGCGTTTATGATCCGTCCGTAGCAATTGTCCAGCAGTGTATCAGGCATACGTCACGTGCATTCAGCCTCAATTGTGTTGCCAAACATATTCGTTTGAGGGAAAAGATATATCGTTAAGCGTGAAGAATACTGAGAATAAACTCAAGATTTACATAGGGAAAGAAACTAAAAAAGGAAAGTTAATCTAGAATATACGTCACACCCACTTTTGCATTACTTTCGGTGCAACCCTCGTATTTTACGCCAATAAATTTAGTATAGTTTTACTATTTTAAGAACCATCATATTATCTTTCGGTTAAGAAAGCGAATTGGATATGTATTTTTATTCAGTATTCTGCGCTTTCCACGTAATGTTTATTTAAGGTAATAGCACTTCTTTTTTATAGACTTAGGCAAACGAAAGCAAAAAAATCGCAAAAATGTGAAGTGCGAAACAGAAGGTGTTAACGTGAAATATTCATGTATTTTAATGTTCTAAACTCTTCAGGAAGCAAAAACATTTGGTACTGAGGAAAGGAATTAAAGGGAAGGGGGCGGAAGGCAGGTGATTTATGATCCTGCACGGACAGAAGAGTCACGACTTGCAGTTACATGCCAGAACTTTAATTAGCATACTAAACACATTAACCCTCCCCGCAGCAACCGCAGCAAGAGTGGCAATTTCATGCTCTCATGGGGTCCGCTGAATTTGGTGGCTCAAACTCTCATTGATGATTTTGCAAATGAGCATGAATATAAACAAACTACGCAAACACTGAAAAAAAATTGCATCTTCGGCTCGAACCCATTGTGGTTCTTTTGAATATTTAACGCTACCTTCGAAAAAGAACAGACTGAAATCCATTACGGCTGGTACTTTAATTCGTTATCAGACATTTTGGTTATTTAAAGGTAAAGAGTACGTCACATTTATTCATTAGAAAGATATTTTATTCACGGGTGAGCCGAAGCCCCAGAAACAGTTTGTTGACAGCTTTATTATGAGAAAATTATGAATAATACAGACTTGTCTTTTATTGAAAAGGGAATTTGCAAAAACTGAGGATAAAAACACTTGCGCAGAAAAAATTGGAAAGCTGTCATCTTTTGGCATGTTCGTATGTCAGGTTTAAAGAAAAACTATCATATTCCTCTCCGCTATGCGTCATATGTAGAGCTTTAGAAAATTAGATGGAATGTTGTTTCTTAGAAGAAT
Source organism: Macrothele yani (assembly GCA_039090855.1). Classification (NCBI taxonomy): domain Eukaryota; kingdom Metazoa; phylum Arthropoda; class Arachnida; order Araneae; family Macrothelidae; genus Macrothele; species Macrothele yani. The sequence goes on from CM077016.1 coordinate 77,411,166, forward strand.
GAAAAACATTCGGCGAGCACATAATGAAAGGAAACCAGCCAGAGGCAAGGAAGTCACGATTTTTATATGCACTATATCGACAAAAGTCACCAAACACCTAAAAAAGAACCACGACATAGCATTTATTGACATACATTAGTACGGTGTCTGTCTACATTTGGCCTTAATGCATGCACTGACCCTTCGAGACATGCTTTCGCCAAGGTTTTCGAACACAGCGATAGGTATACACTTTTATTCAGTACATAATGCTGCCGCTAACTGTTGCTTAGTAGTAGGCTTTGGTTCCAAACTTATTATGCGGCGCTCTAATTCATCCCATAGGTGCTCTATGGGATTGAGATCAGTGCTCTGCGCTGGCCAGTCCACACACGATACGGAATTATCGTCAAACCATGCCGTAACAGTAATTGCTTTATGGCTCGGTGCATTATCTGATGGTACCAACAAGGCTCGGTTCAAGAGTTAGTAGGGTATAATTGTCCAGAATATCGAAGTAGACGTAATGGTTAACAGGTTTATCCACGATAACCAATGTGCCGGGACCATACCACGAAAAACACCCCCACACGAGTACAGTGCCAGCTCCAATCTTGACTGTAGGAACAGTACACTGTGATAAATAGCGTTCCCCGGCTGCCGCCATACCCACACACGGCCATCAGAATGATGGATCATGTATCTGGATTCATCAATCCATAGGACCCGATTCTATTGATCTACAGTCCACGATAAATGTTCTTTACACCATGCTAAACGACGAGTAGCATTCCGAGTGAAGATGAAAGTCTTACGAGCAGCCGCACGACCGCGGTAACCCATGGAATGAAGTTCTCTGCGAATGGTACGTGTACATACCCAGTTTTCAGCATTTTTACTCACCTGTACACTGAGGTCTTGTGCAGTACTCCATCGATTAGCTGTAACGACTCTCCTGAGGCTTCGATGTCGTCTATCACTGATTTTTTTTTTTGGTCTGCCTGTACGTTTTGCTGCTTCAGGAACGCCACGTGTCTTCCACTTATTTAGTACATCCAAAACAGTTGACTTAGGTATGTTTAAACGCCTCTCGGTTTCTCTTATGGACAACCCACTAATATAACACCCAACAATCTTTCCTTTCTCAAAGTCAGTTCAGCGACATTTTCACTCAACCTCACAGTGCGATATGATCGCCGTAGGCTGCAGGCTTGTTTTTATAGCTGTACGGCGCATCTTAACAACGCAGCGGATCCGTTCTTTTGCTTTTGAATAGTTGTCCGGTGTCTTTTGTCAATATAGTGTATATACATGAACCTGTCTTCAGTATTTTATTAATTAATGTATTTAACGCGCTTCGGGAAGCGCTACGTCCCGAATGATCCTTCAAAGAAACTTCTTTCTAACCGTGTAACTTTCCCATGAATTACTTAAACTTCAACTAAATATTTCAACTAAACTAACGTAATTAGGTCACGCTCTACTGGAGCGTATGCAGTAGTCTCAGTTATGCGCATGCGCACTACGATATCAGTTTTGAACTTGCGCATTTCGATATCAGCTTTGAACCTGCGCACTACGATATCAGTTTTGAAACTGCGCACTACTATCTTGTTGTTTATTTAGCAGTCACGGTGACGCAGTGGCCTAACCACTGGCTTCTGACCACTCGTCCGCGGGAACCCGAGCTCGAGTCCCCGGATGAGACACAGATGATGTGCTTATCTTACGGCGCTGGCTCTTTTCTTTCCCTGGAACCAGTGGCCCGTAAATGGGGACGGTGTACGCTTATAGCCCTTAAATGTGCTCATGGTGATCGTTAAACCCCCAAAACGAAAACATAAATTGTTTGTTAATTGCGTCTTTGTGTTACCTGAGAAGTGGTGTGCATGGAATTTTTCATGATAATAACAATCTTATTATCTACGGGAAATTTCCATCCTATCACTCCTGTTTATCTGCACTGTGCCATTGGCTTAAGAGATTTGTTTATTTCATAGTTTATTTTCGCACGAGATGGACTACGTCGGGCGTTCAATAAGTTCTAAGCCTAACATACAAAGCAATTTTTTCTTCGAACAAGTTAGTAAAATCACGCAATGCATTGATTATGATACGTTTTCCAACATACCGGAAATGGTTCAGGGCCTAGCAAATCACGCTTGTAGGAATTAATTGAATAAACAATTTTCGCACTCTTTAATTTCTCTCACTTTTATATATGAATTACCATTGAAATTCTTGCAGTAACAGAAATTTTAAATTTTGTCATCGATGTTTTCGATGCTTTCGTAAGTACTTCGTTTCTCACGGTGTTGAAAAAAATGAAATTTGAGAACTTTTGGATTTCCTTTCTTACTAAAAGCAAAGAAACTTGCAATTAATTCTGAATGCAGCTATCGCAATAAAACTCCCACACGAATGGAATAAAATCTCCGGCAGTTTATCGTAGGGAAAATACTATGGCTATTGCTTGGGAAAAGGAAGTGTTTTATTTTTTATATACAGATCAAGTTTTATTTGAGGTATCTTCAGCTGCAATCCAGATACATGAGTAAAACCTTATTTTGTAAATACAAACAATACAATAATTACAATTATCAGACTTTTGCTAAAAAAGACTATTGAACAGGAAATGGTGATGTCAGATACCGCTAATTTTAGGTTTGAGGCAGATTTTTTGCAAACAGTGAGCCGCAAAAAATCTGCTTCGAGGGTTCTTTATGGATCGCCAGTCCGATACTGAGCATTCGTGTGAAGATCTGAAATTTACAACAGCTATTTCTGCAGATGTTTTGGGAATAATAATTCCGGGTACGTGTAAAATAATCTACGAGGAATTAAAAGAGCAATACATGAAGGTAGGAATGTTTTCTGAGGAATGATATTTTCTACATTTTCTAACCAATTGTAATCATGTGGTTGTAATTAAGTCAGAGCATAAATAAGCTATTCTTAAAAATGACAAATGAATCAAAGCCATATTATTATTTAATATTTTCTGGAGATCTAAAATTCATGTGGGAGAAACCGCCCTGTGAGCCCCCAGACACGCGTTCAAAACACTGAAGTTCTGTCGCGTTCAAAACACTGAAGTTCTGTCGCGTTCAAACTGAAGTACGTACTTTGGTACAAAGCAACTTCTTTTACGGTGTAAAGAAAACGCATTTCCGTAGTTCACGTGATGGTCGCAAATACTACTCGTTTCGTCACACTGCATCGTCAGTAGCCCACCCCCTCCTCTCACCCCCTCTATCTGACCTCCCTTCTTCCTTTCCCCATCCCTCCGCGTTAAGCCGGTCGCATTTACTACCATTTCAACCCCGGTCGAAAATGCGACGGTCGTATACACGATTGCTACTCATACTTCATGAGATAACTAGAGCTGTAAGTCTTTTGAAACCAAAAGTACAGGCGTAGAGCATCACACTGTCCGTTCGTCTGTGCGTGTGATATCTCTGCATTCGTAAGTCGAATTCAAAAAATTAGTCTCGCAAGGGATACAACTAACCACGACGATGAGGATCCATTCACTTTTGAGTTTATGAGATGCCTACATACACCGGCCACAGAATTAGAAACTTTTATTCAATACCGGCTTGGAACTCTATGACTTATACTCTTTCATTTTTATTTGTCTTTCTCGATGTAAATTTTGCGTTCGTTCTCTTTTAGCGTTTTAATCATATCTTTATACACTCATCGTGAAAAAAATAGTTGCAACCAGGAGGAAGAAACCGACAGGAATGAAACTTGGTAGGTAGGTTCCTCATCGTAAGACATGCAAATGATTCAAGTATCATGCTCGGCCACGCATGTGACGCAAGCAAGGAGGGGTCGTAGCGCTGTGCCTGACCGGCTATACACTGCCGGACAATTGCTAAAGACGGATGACAATAGCAACAATAGCAACCATAAAATGGAAGGCAGGAAAATGTGGAAATTAGCATTAGTGCGGGATACAGTAAGACGTGTTGTGCGTATGCAAATTTTGGATTGCCGAACTTGTTCGAGACGTCATAGCGCTGATAAGAGATATAAAGGATTTGACGCGTATTGACCGTTGTTGTTCAAACGCAAAGTTGAAAGGAAAAGAATGAACTGACGAACTTGCAATTTTCAGTATGTCTTCCTGACATCACCTAGATGATTTTACGCGTGGCCGTATTATTGGCAAGATTGAAGAAGGGCGAAAAATAGCAGATGTTGCCAGGGAGTTCGACGTCAGCCACAGTGTTGTTTCAAGGCTTTGGAAATCATTTCAAACAAATGGAGAGTGTAGCAAACGTCACGGGGGTGGTCGTGTTCGCAGTACGACACCTGCAGATGATCGGTACATAGTGCTATCAACAAAAAGACAACGGCGCAGCACAGCTAGTGAATCAGTTTATGGCTGCTACTGGCAAGCGGATCTCCCAAAAAACTGTCGCCAGACGTTTGCATGAAGGAGGACTATACGCCCGCCGTCCTGTTGTGTGCATCCCATTGTCCAGACGTCACCGTACCGACCGTTTGCAATGGTTCCGTCAACATCGCAATTGGACTGATAACGACTGGTCTGCTGTCCTCTTCTCAGATGAGAGTAGATACACTCTATCGTTTGATTGTCGACGACAACTGATCTGGCGTGATAGTGGTAATGCTTATTGTCCAGCAAACATACAGGAAAGGGACCGATATCCGACATGTAGTGTCATGGTATGGGCTGGCATCATGATCAATGGCCGTACGTCCCTCTATGTGCTTCCAACTGGGACTATGACTGGCCAACGATACATTAATGATGTTCTGCTACCTCATGTTCGCATGTTTCGTGGTGCTGTCGGTGATAGATTCATTTTCATGGACGACAACGCAACATGTCATCGAACAGTCGCTGTCCAGGAGTGTCTTGAGAGCAAGGATATTCAACGCCTCGTATGGCCAGCACGTTGTCCAGATCTGAATCCCAGTGAAAATGTGTGGGATGCTTTGGGGAGGAGTCTTGCTGGTCGCCAATGCCCTCCAATAAACAAGGACACCCTCATTCGTGCACTGACAGAGAAATGGGATAAATTACCCCAACAGCTGCTTGATAATGTTGTGCAAAGCATGACACGACGTGTGGAATCTTTCATCGCCCTCCATGCTGGCCATATACCGTATTGACATCTTACGCTGGAACGCCTGCGGACGGTAATTGCATTTTTTTCACGTTTACGTATTCTGCACAAAATGGCCTGTTTGTCCCTTGAACACGTTCCAAAGCCTTCTGGATTTCAGAGCACAATGAATTTTCTTTCTTGTAATGTCCTGGCATTCTGACATTATTTTATTTCACTTGGCATCCAACCACACTTACTTTTTTATGCGCTATATAGCCGTTAATGATCCGTCCTTAGCAATTGTCCAGCAGTGTATAAGGTCGTCCCGTTGCATGTGCTTGCCATTCTAACTCGCCCTGTTGTGTTAGTTGCATCCTTTGCAAGTGAAGTATGCTTCGGAAATAAAGTTTGGAAGCAATTTGAGCAGTTGGAGCAGTTCGAGAGGGGCCACATCGTCGGGTTCCGGGAAGTAGGATGGTCTTATCGCCGTATTGCTGGCCATACCCGGTTGTGAGGATATCACCATAGCACACTGTTGGCGGCAGCGGATAGAACAAGGCAATGAGCAGCGACAGGAAGAGTCTGGGAGAACTAGACGAACCACAGAGAGAAGGACCGACGGGTTGTCAACATAGCGCAGATTTACCCAACAGCCACGACTGCGGATATTCAGCGAAACATGGTGCCCTCCATGCATCGTTCGATTAGTGCCAGCACCATTGGCAGACGGCTGCACGACGTATAACTACGTGCACGCAGACCGTTACAACGATTGCCCTTAACAACAGTGCATCGTCGCCAAAGACTCCAGTGGTGTCGTGAAGTCTGTCATGGTGCCACGCAGAGTGGCGAGGGTGGTCTTCAGTGACGAGTCCCGCTTTTGTCTTGGAGGAGACAACCACAGAATCCGTGTGTGGAAACACCGTGGTCAGCGCCAAGATTAAGGGTTTGTAGTCGAGCGTTCCACGTCCAGAAGGCCTGGTGTCATGGTGTGGAGTGCAATTGCCTACGATGCCAGATTCCCTTTGGTGATCATTACAGGCACTTTGACAGCCCAACGTTAAGGTTCTGCAACCAGTGGCCCTACCTTTTCTGAACGCTCACTCCAGTGCGATTTTACAACAGAACAACGCCCGTCTGCATACTGCTGCTGTCTCGAGAGCTTGCCTTCAAGGTATCGACACTCTGCCATAGCCAGCCGTATCGCCAGACCTATCGCCGATTGAAAATGTGTGGGATGCTATTGGACGCGTTATCCACACTCCACCCCTACTGCACAATCTGCAGGAACTGCGTGAGAAGATTCAAGCAGCATGGGATGGCTTATCACAGGGCACCATTAGGAGCCTGTACAACTTCATGCCGAGACGTCTGGACGTCTGGCATGCTGTGTGAGCAAACGTGGAGGCCCGACTCCATATTGATGGACACTACTTATTGGCGTGTAGCTCAATAATTATTGCTCATACCAGTCTCAATGTTTAATCATTTATTGTTCCTGGTAACCTTTACCTTCCTCCGGAATAGCATTGCAACTCGACACGTCCTTTTGGGTGCAACTATTGTTTTTGACGATGAATGTATTTTCTCACCCACTGAATGTTATGTTGGCAGCAGTCTTGAGGTCAAGAGTGAAAGACATGTACATGTTAGACAAGCATTCATATGGCGAAATATTACCGGTAATACAGAGTGAATGACGTGTACATGTTACCGTATTCAAATGACGAAAAATTTCCGGTAATACATGTCACTTTTTTATAAAGATATTTGAAAGTCATTGTCTGTTTATAAAGACCAAGTTGCAAAGCATTTTTCTGCTTCGAAAAATCACAATGAAAAATGCTTTATCTGTGAAAAGTCCTCCTACAGAGAGAAAATTATTACAAACCTATTCAGAAAAATAATAAGCTCCAACAGAAAATAAAATGACTAAATCACTCGCAGTAATAACAGAAAACATTTTTTTTCATCGTCGCGCAATTTGTATTGCGATAAACATGAGTTCAATCCCCGAGTGTTTTTTGACTGAGTGGTTAAAAGCGCGCGTTATCTGATGACCCAACCTAAACGACGGGGATTCTTTCCTGACTACTGCGAAAGGATTATCTGGTGTAAGTGCTGGAAAGTGCAGGTTCTTTGAATTTTGCGAAATTTCAGTTTAAATACTGAAAAACCTGAGATGGATATTTCTAAAGTAAACGGAATTTCTGGCTACTGAAAATCTGTAAAAATTAGTGCTGTAAAAACTCGATGTTTTGAAATCCGAAATATTATAAATCCGAAATCCGGATTGCCGCACGAAATCCGGATTTGAAATCCGAATTTCAAAATACGGATATTCGGATATCTGGCTAGTGCTGTCAAAAACCGGATATTCTGAAATCTGGATTTCGGATTTCAAAATACCCGTGATATCATAAATCCGAAATCCGGATTGTCGCATGAATTCCAAATTTCGGAATCCGGATTGTCGCATGAATTCCAAATTTCGAAATCCGGATATCTCTTTCCCAGTGACTTAGTGAATTAATCACAAACACTATAAGTGCTAGTGAGTGAGAGATACCTGGTTTACCTGGTTTAGCAATAATAACCAGACATCATTTCTTTTGTTCGTTCTTTGTAAAATTTTGTTTGCGTCTTCTTAACCAACAACCAACAACAACCTTAAACATGCGATCTACAGGAGTGGGCAAAATTGTGGAAACCTTTTGGAAATAGCGTATTTTTAAGGTTTGGTGGCTCATAACGCCACTTTTTTTTTTTTTTTGGAGTAATACCATAAAATTATATATCACTGGAAAGATAATTTCATCAAGAATGTAATGCAATAATAACTTTTATGAAGGATTTTGTATTGGGACAGCAGTTATAAAGAAGAAAAGTGAAACATAGAAAAAATGAGATATACAAAAATTCTGATCATAGAATAAAAATAACAACGCTTCGCAGAATAAAATGTTTATTATACAATGGCTATAGTTTAGCAGAGCTTTTGGCTTGGCTCCCTCAGGACGAATGCTCTGCAAAACTATAGTCGATGTATAATAAACATTTTATTGTGCGAAACGATGTTATTTTTATTCTATCTTAACACCGCAAACTTAGTAGTCATAAATTATATACAATTCTCACCATGTCAGGTAATACTTAGTTGGGTAACCTTTAGCGTTAATTACGGCCTTACAACGCCTTCCCATGGAGTGAACCAAGTTTTTTAGTTCTGCAGTTGTTATAATGTGAAGCCAAGATGGAATTATTGCTTCTATTAATTGGGGTTTATTGCTGGGTTGCTTCTGACTAACAAGTTTCTTTAGTCGACTCCATAGATTTTCGATGGGGTTAAGGTCTGGGCTATTTCCAGGCCATTCCAGCAGTGGAATATGATTATCTTGAAACCACTTTTTGCACATAGCAGCAACATGACATGGAGCTGAATCCTGTTGAAATATAAATGCTTTATAATCTTTGAAAAGATAACGTGCGGAAGGCTTCAGTTTGGGCTCAAGAACTTCGTTAATGCATTTTTGGTCATTTATATTCACAATAATCACCCAAATTCTGCCCACACCTTTTGATGTCATACAACCCCAGATCATAATACTAACTGGGTGTTTCGCGGTACATGTAATACAATCAGGATGCAAACCTTCTGCGATTCTTCTCCTTACGTATTTTATGCCATCACTACCAAATAGTGAGATTTTGGTCTCATCACTCCAAATTGTTCCGCTGCCCAGTTAACATGGGTTTAAGTCCAGTTTAATCTTTTCAACCTTTGTTTGAGAGATAAAAATGTTTTTTTTTTCGTGGAATTCTAGCTTTTAGACCAAATTCCTGCAGTCTGCGCCGAACAGTCCTTGCACTCAACTTCACATTGCTTTGCGCCATTTCATCTTGTATACACCCAGAGGATTTTCTTCTGTTACCTAGGCACAGTCTCTTAATTCTTCTATCATCACTTGCTGTTGTGAACCTTTTCCTGCGTTTACCAGTCTGGTTCTGTAGTGACTGAGTCTCCTTATTCCTCTTCAAAAATTTAGAAATGCCACCTTCGGTAAAGTTTCCACCAACTTTTCTTCTAATTTCTTCATAACTGGAACCTTGTTTTTACATCGCTTTCTGAGGGACCAGTCAACTCTTTGCGCCATTTCTTTAATTTTATTACGTTTTACAAGCTCACTAAATGAAAGAACACAAAAAAACCCAACCAACATAATAGCAATCACATAACACACTGCAAATGTCCTCCTCTCAGCTCCAACACATGACATCAATAGCTGAATCCTACTGTGACATGATTGGCTCATTGCCAAAACAAGATGACACTTGATTGGCTCTCTAAACACTCATGCTCATTGGCTACATTCAAATGAAGGAAAGCTACTTCATATCAACCTAAGCAATTTGTGCTTCCTTTTTCTGGTTATTTGGCTATAACTTCTCACAGAATACAGATACCTGAATAAACTTTGTTGCATTACATTCTTGATGAAATTATCTTCCCATTGTTATATAATTTTAAGGTATTATTCCAAAACAAAAGTGGTTTTATGAGCCATCAAACCTCAAAAGTATACTTTTTCCACAGGTAGATCAAAGTTGCTGAGGTGTTTGAATATTTGTTGTTCTAAATCCGGATATCCGCAGTTCGAACTATTCGTATGCTAAAACTTGGTTTTCGGGTAGTAAATTATCCGGAAATTCGAAATCCCTGAACAGCACTTCCGAAGTTTGAAATCCGGATATCCGGAGTTCAAACTATTCGAATGCTAAAAAACCGGTTTTCGGATACTTAAATATCCGGATATCCAAAAATCCAAAAGCAGTAGTAAAAATATGGAAGTTAAAAGAACGAGCACTTTTAAAACCAGAAATTTCATTAAAAAACGGACACTTACCGGCAATTTTGCAGCTCGTTATTTTCGGAAATTTTCCGTGAATTGACACCACTTATTTTTTACAGAGTAGAAAAGGGTGCAACTGTCCAACATTTTGCACAATCCTGCTGTACGTATCGATTAGCACAATCGATTATCCGATATATCAGGAGAGAAATAAACATGTCGTGTTCCGTCTTTATATATCGATGAAACTACTTGGAGCCGCCCCGGTGGCGCAGTGGTCTAAGGCGCAGGCCTCTGATCATTCGTCCGTAAGGGGTCCGGGTTCGAATCCCGGAGAGGCATGGATGTTGTGTTTGTCTTACGGCACTGGCTCTATCCCTTCCCTGGAACCAGTGACCCTAAATTAGGGACGGGCGACTGCTTATAGCCCATTGAGTTGCTCACGGTGGTAGTTAAACCTCCAATCAAAAAAAAAAAAAAAAAAAAGAAACTACGTGGTTTTCAAATTAATCTGAACATAGGTGATTGTTTCTAAGTTTTGATTCTAGAGCTTATAACGTACAAGATTGTCCACGCCGGACATCGAAGCCGGATCCCCTCACTCCGGAGTAAGTCTCTCACCCAACTAAGCTACGGGGACATGTGCTCTCACTGCTATCTGCCCTTATCTCATGTGCGTCCTGCGGGGCAGGCAAGTCACATCTCCCTCCCCCCCCAAAAAAAAGAGGGCCGCGGGTATGGCCCACGGGTCAGCCAGGACCATGCGTCGCTGTAGACAGGCATCCTATGAAGAACGCGCATTTGAGAAATCCCAGACAATTTGGTGTGTGGAACGTTACATCACACTGATTTATTTTTTCGAAGCACTGAAGACGGATTCTCATTTTTCCTGTCTCGCCGTGTGGAAATAACATCACATCATTGCGAGAAACTTAACAGCCGAGTAATCCTGGAAGTTCGGGCGCTAATATAACGTACAAGTTTGTCCGCGCCGGTCATCGAATTCGGATCCATTCACTCCGGAGTAAGTCGCTCTCCCAACTGAGCTACGTGGACATGTGCTCTCACTGATATCTGCCTTAATCTCATGTGCGTCCTGCGGTGCATGCACGTCACAAGCTTTCCAGGAAGGAAAATGAAATCGCGTGCTCAATAGAGATGGTAGAGTTCTAACAACAAAGTTGCAAAACATAAATCGTGCATTATAAAAAAAAAAATAGCGCATAATATGATAAAGTACGGAGCAAACCTGTTTATGTCTCGAGAAGAAATTCGATGAAAGAATACAGCAAGATGCAAAATTGATTATCTAAAGATCAACAGCTGCACGACATCGTACATAAGTGACCGTCCAACACTTATTTATAATTCAGTGTTCTGCTCGGAAATGTTCGTGGTCGAAACTTTTAAAAATTTCCTAGCGTAACTTGCATAGGAATTTCCTTGATGTGGTTTTTAAGAAGCCCGATCAACATTCATTGCTTCTTGCTTGTTTTTAACTTTAAAAGTTCCCTCTTGATTAAATGGCAAAGAAATCCTCCAGGTAACTTACCACAGCGGAACTGGCTTCTCTGTGAAGTTAAGAATACTTCAGAAAGAAAGAGAAAAGCAAAGGTTTTCGTGAGTAAGATGTTTGCTTGGAGAAGAATAAAAAAGTGCAGAAAATGTTACCGTGGACTGTTGCAAAACTATGCCGTTCACTGTAAAAAAATTCTGAAATTTACGAGCCATTTTCAGTTATTCCTTTTGTAAATTAACGAAGCATATTTCTGATACAACCTTTTCCGTGAAATAACGGAAAGAAACCTGAATTTCACCGAATTTTTGTACGCCAGAAGTATTCTGAATTTTCAGAAACCTTTCTGCAATTCCTTTCTTATGTTGACCGTAAATTGCCGTTTTGAAGATGTGTTAATGGAAAATTCTGAATTTTCAGGAACCTTTCTGCAATTCCTTTCTCATATTGAAGGTAAATTGCCGTTTTGAAAATGTGTTCACGGAAAATTCTGAATTTTCAGAAACCTTTCAGCAATTCCTTTCTTATATTAATGGAAAAATCCGATCTCACTTTTCCGTATCCACGTAACGAGTAATTTCCGGTAATAGGAGCGATTCCCGGGAATACTTGAGGTTTGCTTAACTGTTAAATTTCAATTGTCTGTCGAAGGATCTGATTTTGAAGTTCTGTAGCGAGAGCGGGTATTCTGATAGCATATTGCACGAATTTTGGTTATTGTGGCATAGGATATTTCTTCTCCTCTCCCCATTTTCTGCACCAGCTATTTCTTACAGTACTGTAACAAACCGGGTACTTAAATTATTGTACAGGTGATTCTACGGTGTCTATGTATCAGATGTTGGACCCCTTAAGACAAACGCTGTTATAGCTATCAAGAGTAAATTTTATGTTTAGGAGTTTTGTGAAATAATACTATAAAACAGCAAATTTCACCACTTTTACGCTTTCCAACCGTAGGTTGATCCAGCTTTGTCCGTCTGTCTTTCCGTCAGTCCGTCCGTTCGCACGATAACTCGCGTAAAAATGGTTTCATTTCGATGAAATTCTAGTATATGGTAGGGGATCACCTGGGTACGAACCCTGTTGAAAATGGGCGAAATGAGGTCAAAGGTCAGGACATAGGAGCGGGATCCATTCCATTGCCGTTATGCGTCATAACTTGCGTACAAATGGTTCAATTTCGATGAAATTTTAGTATGTGGTAGGGGACTACCTGGGGACGAACTCTATTGAAAAATGAGCGAAATTGTCGGGGACAAAGGTCAGGCCATAGGAGAGGGATCCATTCCACAGCCATTATCACCATAACAGGAATAATAACTTGAGTAATGATTTCTGGTACGTTGGAAAGCGTATCATAATCAGTGCATTGCATGCTTTTACTAACTTGTCTTAAAGTTAATTGAAAGTCATTGTCAGTCTGTTCTGCAACAATATTTAGGTACGTGGTAGGCGTAACAGTTTCCTGCACATGAATGAATGGACCTACGATTTCTCAGCAGAACATTGCCCAAAGCATTACACTCCCCCTACCGGCTTGTTTTAGTCCCACGGTGCATCCTGCTCTCAACACTTCCACAGGTAAACGACGCACGTGTACCCAGCTGTCCACATGGTGTATCACAGAACGAGGTTCATCGGACTCGACAACCTTTTTCCAATCATTCATGGCGTAGTTTTGATGATCGCGTTCCCATTGTGGACTCTGCCGACGGTGAGCCGTGGTAGACATGGGCACTCGAAGCGGACTGTGGCTTCGTCGCCTCATTTTCAGTAGGATTAAATTATTGTGTGTTGTGACACATTACTCCCGTCATCAGCATCCAAATGACGGGCCAGTTGCACCACAGTATTCCTCCTGTTGGCTCGTACCATACGAGACAGCCTTCGCTCACCTCTAGCATCGGTGAGCCGTGGTTGGCCCACTCCTTGCCGGCAGTTAATGGTTTTCCGCTCCTCGAACCACTTTTTCATGGTATTAACCACATCTGACGTGAGCATATTACGAGTCTTGACGTCTCGGGAATGCTCTAACCCACTCATCTCACAATTACAATTTGGCCTTTTTCAAACTAGCTTAACCCTTTAACGACCATGACCCAAAAATCTGGTATCACTCTAATTACCATAACGCCTGAAACTGTCTGATGGTCCTTTTTGTGTTTAGTAACAAAAAAAGTGACTGAGCGTGTCACCTACTGATCCCTCATAGGTCATTCAAATTTGAAGAGGAGGTAAGGGTAGGAAATTTGACTCACTCTTGACAGTGAGTCAATTTCGGGCTGCTATGGTATGTACGGGTGTTTTGGGCGTTATGGTCGTTTGTATGTACGAGCGTTTTGGGCGTTATAGTCGTTTGTATTACGGGCGTTTTGGGCGTTATGGTTGTTAAAGGGTTAAGGCCGCTTCCTTTCCCATCTAAAGAACAAGAATAACACTGATTAACAGAGCTCAGTATCAGGTGTTATTTTTACCGTTTCACGAGCTTAACACGGGCCGTCGTTGACCTGTAGTTGCTTCGATTTGCATAAAAAACGAGATGGTTATAATGTTTTGGCTCTTCGCTGTATGTGTTGTGTTAACATTTAATGGTATTTCAACAAACAAGATGTAACGTGTACTGTAATTTAACTTTCGTTTCGGTTCCTGTTATCTAATGTAAATACTGGTTCATTCTTGTTAAGCATTTTCTGATCTGAAAGCTACATTTTCTGTCTCGCTGAATATTTTTGGCGGAAACCTGACTTGAGGTCAAGAGCTGAATGACACGTCTTAACGAGATTGCTAAGAGTGACGTTCATGATCTATCAGTGCTTTCTCACTCTAGGGAGAAGTTGGCTACTTTGTGAGGTCGTTGTAATTATTTTAGAGAGAATTGTTGAACGAGCTCAGACTATTATGATATTATGCACGATTAGCGTTTGACCTTATACACCCAATGGAGAAAACATAAGAGATACCTATATACTAGCGTGTTGATCCTCCTTTGGCGCGATTAACAGCCTGTACACGTCGAGTCATCGACTTCACCAGATACCTGAATGTTCCTGAGGTAATGCCAGCCATGCCTTTTGCAGCATTGTCCACAACTCCACCCGCGACGTTGGTCCAGGATTCATGGATCGGATGTTCCTCTTCATGGCATCCCATAGAGCTTCCAAAAGGTTCTTTTTTTATTGGAGGATTAGCGACTGCCATGAGCAACTCAGTGGGCTATAAGTAGTCGCCCGTCCCTAATTTAGGGCCACTGGTTCCAGGGAAGGGAGAGCCAGTGCCGTAAGACAAGCACAACATCCATGCCTCACCGGGATTTGAACCCGGACCCATCTCGAACGAATGATCAGAAGCCATCGCTTAGACAGCTGCGCCACCTGGACTGCTTCCACAGAGTTTAAATACAGGAACATTGGGCGCCTCTGGATGGCTCCAAACTCAGATGAGTGTTCCTTGAGCCATGCCTGGGTACTTGCGGCCCGGTGGGGCGGCGCATCGTTTTTTCCGAAACAGGCAAATGGCCACAGGATGCGCGAAGGCCATGAAAGCGTGCAGGTCATCAGGCAGCACGTACTGGTAGCACTCAGTGGTTAAGGACCTCTCCAAACAAACAAAGGAACCTAATGTGTCTCATGAGAAATCTCCCCAAACCATCACAGAGCCACCACCGTCCTGAAAAAATCTGATCTGGCACGACGGGGTCATGGCCTCATGCTGTCGGCACCACATCCGCACCCTCCCATCAGCTCGGTACAGCTGAAATCGGGAGTCATCTTATCACACAACGCGACGCTCCCTGCAGAGGTCCAGCTTTGATTTTCCCGGTACCAGGCAAGGCGTAATGTTCGATGACGAGCAGTTAACAGTGGTACTCGGGTATGGCATCAGATCCCGTAGTTCAGGGTATGCAGCCTGCGCCGTACTGTTCACTTCCTGAGTCTGCTTGGGAGTCTGACGCTTACCCTGGATGTGATTTGCACCGCCGCCGTTACCAACCGGTCGGTCCTTCGATAATCTGTGTCAAATCCAGTCATCAATGGCGTGTGGTCTGCCACCGCTTGCTCTCTGGGTACTGGTACGTCCGTCGGTTGTACACCCTCAATATGGTTGCCCTCGGAAACCCCAGGGTTTTTACCATTTGGGCGATAGAATGACCTATCTGTCTTGCACCGACAATGCGTCCACAATCAAAAGTCGCTCAGATCACCACATTTACCCATGTTCGTCGATTGCGATACATTGTTGTGAATCCCAGCTGCCCGCCTATTAATCGCCTGCGTTCGGGTTGGCTCTGTTCCACTCTGTGCGGGGGTGCCCATGTCAAGTGCCCTTCACCCCTATCTCTAATCTTTTGTCTACTAAGTGTATAATTTGATTAATGCTTGAACGTTCAATATTAAGCTTCGTTGATGTTGAAGCTTTAGCTTGTCGGGGATTTCATTAAATATGAGAGTATTCTGTATGTTGAGAATCTGTTGCATTTCGATGTCGAAGTACTAGATGGTTGCGTACCAAGTGAATTCTGTTTTCTTGTGCTGAAGTACTATCAAGGACCTGTAAAAGGTTAAATTGTATGAAGAAATTAACTCGTGCACCAAAAGCTATTAAGTTGAAAACAAATGCCATCTCCTGCACGATACACTTTAATGATAAAAAACTATGTACAATTAAAATGAATATGTAAGAACTTTCAACGCCACAACGGCGTCATCCTCAGAAACAGTGCAGCAGTGAGCACAGAAGTGAGTAGCCTATATACTTTACAAGACACATAGCAGTTAATGCGCATGTGCAATAATCGGCAAAGTGCAAATCAAGTTCAGTGGGTACAAGCATAGTTGGTGGGCTTGACCTGGCCCAAAAGTGTTCTCCAAGGAAGGCGGATAAACACGGGGGGTTCATCGTTACAGCATCTTTCACCATTGACGAATATGTGAATACTTTCACAGAAAAGTGTTGATAGATGGTTCCTGGGAGAATCCAGAATAATGGTGTCATTTCGACATGGTAGGTAAGAACCGTTTAAACGGAGTCTCGACAAAGATGTAGCACCAGAATGCGTCCTGAGATTATACTGATGTTCGTAAATGCGGCACCCCAAATTACGAGTTGTAAAGATCACATAACATAAATCGAGCTCTGCAGGGTTAGTAGATTTAAGTGGAACCAAATATACACCGTGACGGTTCACACATTCAACACAGTCTCTGTCCTTTTTAACGGTGTTCAATAAAGACTACCAATTTGTGGGATCCATTCCATATATACCACCTGTATGCAACATCTTAAAGAACATATGTCATAAGTACAAACTCAAGTTTGGTGTAAGGTCTCGTACTTTATTTAACACTGTTAAAAAAGGACAGAGACTGTGTTGAATGTGTGAACCGTCACGGTGTATATTTGGTTCCACTTAAATCTACTAACCCTGCAGAGCTCGATTTCTGTTATGTGGGCTCTACCACTCGTAATTTGGGGCGCCACATTTACGAACATCAGTATAATCTCAGGACGCATTCTGGTGCTACATCTTTGTCGAGACTCTGTTTAAACGGTTCTTACCTACCATGTTGGAATGACACCATTATTCTGGATTCTCACAGGAACCGTCGGTCAACACTTTTCTGTGGAAGTATTCACATATTCGCCAATGGTGAAAGATGCTGGGTTTATCCCCTTCCTTGGAGAACACTTTTGGGCCAGGTCAAGCCCACCAACTATGCTTGTACCCACTGGACTTGATATGGACTTTGCCGATTATTGCACATGCGCATTAACTGCTATGTGTCTTGTAAAGTATATAAGCTACTTACTTCTGTGTTCATTGCTGCACTGTTTCTGAGAATGACGCCGTTGTGGCGTTGAAAGTTCTTACATATTTATTTTAATTGTACATAGTTTTTTATAATTAAAGTGTTTCGTGCAGGAGACGGCATTTGTTTTCGACTTAATAGGTTGAATTGTAAGTATTGGGTGTGTGCATAAGTTCTACCCGTTTCTGTAGGCTACAAAGAAAGGATGAGAACACAACAAGTAACGTACCTAGGAATTCTCATAATTGCCATCGTTCTGTATGACCTCTTGCCATCTGTCTATGAGTAGATGAATCTCACGCCGGAAAAACTCCAGTGTGTCAAAAAGGTTATGTAATGCCGTTTTCACATCGTCTACATCATCGAAGGTTTGGAGAGGGAAGGCGTTCGAATGTAACGATCGAAAAAGGTGGTAGTCTGTAAGTGCCAGGTCAGGGGAATACGCCGGGGGAGGTAACACTTCCCAACCAAAGTCCAGTAATTTTTGCCGAGTGATTAAAGCAGGATGAGGTCTGGCGTTATCATGATGAAGGATCACGCCTTCGCGATTCATGAGTGCTGGCCGCTTCGATGCCAGTTGTTCTCGCAGTCTGTCCAATTGTTGGCAGTAGAGGTCAGCATTAATTGTTCGCTTAGGTCCCAACACCTCCCAGTGGATTATTCCCTGGACATCCCACCAAACACTCAACAAAACCTTTTTGGGATGCAGTCCTCCTTTTGAGGTCGATGGAGCAGGCTCGGCACCTTAGCGCACAGTCCGTCGACGCTTTATATTACAGTACAGTACCCATTTCTCATCACCCGTTACAATTTGTCTCAAAAACGGTTCATTTCTGTGACGAGAAAGGAAAGAAACAGGTACGGATTCTTTCCTCTCGTTGCTTTACAGAAAGCTGGTGCGGAACCCAGTTAACGAATTTAGTGATAAACCCAAGCACATACACCCGTCTTTCGACTGTTGTTTTGTGTACCGACAACGTTTCCACTAATTCCTGAACGGTTGGATGTGGGTCCTTTGTTATGGCTTGGTCCACATCCTCGTCAGAAACAATGGATGGACGTCCAGGACGTGGTTGATCTTTACATCTTCTGTCTCCATCCCGGAATTTCCGAAACCAACGGCGACATTGTTCTCGCAGTCTTGTTCATCAACTGCATGCTCCCCATACACTTTACAGATGTTCCGGCAAGCCGCAACTGCAGTACTGCCTTTATCGAACTCTTACAGTAAACAATGTCTAATGTGCTGCGTAACTATTCCGATCGCAATTTGCATCTATTACAAAAACGGGTATAACTTTTGCACACCAAATAGATTTGAGTTTTGTGACCGTTAGTACTATTAAGTGCTTAATTAAGTGCTGTGTGTGTAATTAAGCTATCCAGAGCACGGCTTAACTTTACGGAACGTTTCAGTACGAACAATGTTTACCTGAAGTAATTCTAGTGTTTTGGTGTAACATAGAAATTTCCTGATATCTTCGAACAAACAAACAAATACACTAACAACATTACAAGGAAACTAAAACTTCTTCAATTATATCAAAAGACGGTATGCTAAATAAAACCCCTTGATATGGCAGTGTAATATACACAGTGTGGCAAAGACTTTTTAAGACTGGGTCTGTAAAATGAAATAGAAACATGAAATTATCATTTGTTTTGGTTTGTTATTCAAAATAAGTCCCTTCGGCTTCAATACACTTGTTACACCGATTTAATAATGATTAGAATGCCTGTTCCAGGTCACTTTGCGGAATTGCCTCCAAAGCACGCGTCGAAGCTGTTTGTATGGTCGAAATATCATCAAAATAACACCCTTTTAACGTCATTTCAAGTTTTGGGAACAAAGAAAAGTCGCAGGGTGCTAAATCAGGCGAATACGGTGGATGATTCAACACACAGACGTTATTTTTTGCCAAAAACCTACCAACAAGAAGTGAGGTGTGACTGGGTGCATTATCGTGCAACAAACACCAACTGTTTTCAACCCGATATTCTGGGCAAATGCGACAAATTTCGCCCATCAAACGCCTCAAAACATTTAAATAAAGCTCACCAGTAATTGTTTGTCCACTTGGAACAAATTCTTTGTGGATAATACCCTTATTATCGAAGAATGTAATGAGCATTGTTTTGATTTTCCGTGGAACTTTTCTTGTCTTTTTTGGCTTGTGGCGAGCTTTTTGACTTCCATTCCGCTCTTTGTCGCTTTGTTTTAGGATAAGTTTGAAAACACCATGTTTCATCACCTGTAACAATCAATTTTAAGAAGTTTGGATCATTTTCAGCGGCTGAAATGATGTCTCTGCAATGTGCACTTCTCCTTGATTTTTGTTCATTGGTTAACGTGTGTGGAACAAATTTAGCACAGACTTTTGTTTTGCCCAAATCTTCATGCAGGATGGTTCGAATCGTTTCTTTGTTGATGTTTAAAGACTCTTCCATCATTCTTAGTGACGCACATCGATTGTTTGCTACGTAATCATGCACTTTTTCAATAATCTCAGGTGTCTTAGATGAACTTGATCTTCTGGTATGCTTATCATCTTCTAGTGTCTCTCTTCTGTCCAAAAAACGTTTGTGCCGCAGGAAAACCTTTGTTCTACTTAAACAAAACTCACCGTAAACTTGTTTCATCATTTGGTACGTTTCCGAGGCACTTTTACCAAGTTTTGCGTTAAATTTAATAACAACCCTTTGTTCCATCTTAATAATTCAACATGAAAAAAATTTTACTTCTCTAATAAACTGCCGTTTTGTTTGAGTTACTTTAACAACCGCGCAGTACTTTTGGCAGAAAGCAAGCAGTGGTCACGGTTTATAATGCATTCGCGATTACACTGGTGGCACCACCGTAGGCTGAAATCTAGCGCCAGTCTTAAAAATTCTTTGACGCACTGTGTATTGCTGTCGGTTCGTTGAACCTTAAAAGCAAAACAATGTAATATGTTTTCGAGAAACTGTAGAAAAGAAAATGTGTAAAATGAAATCAGTCTCTTGGGATAGCATCTTTAATCAAGTATTTTCCTTGTGTTATAATAACAGGATATTTACCACAACAGAATGATAAAAGTTGTACATATATAAAAAAAATCTTCTATGTCTGGGTTTAAGTGTTGATTCCTACTTGCACTTTTCCTGCCATTTTCAGCAAGTGCCTTTAAATCCCGTCATTTTGCCAGAGGTCATGTTCATCAACACTTTCTTCATCCCTCGTCAGCAAGCTCTTCATATCTCTTTACGCTGCTGTCAAGAAGGAATTTATCTCCCGTTTTATGGCTCTTTGATGTTGTGATTTATTTTCAGCGTTTTGTGCTTTACTCACATAGTGATGAATCCCACAACCATCTCGGATCTTAGTGAATATTTCAAGTAAAAATTGTTTCCTCTTTTACGAGAACCGTGAACAGGTCATAGATTTTTTTACAGCTGTAAATAAAGATCCTCACAGATTACATAACCAAAATAAATGTTAGACGTGAAAGGAAGTCATGTATTTTAAAATTCCTTAGGTCTTATAATGCTTTCTTTCAAAAATTATAATTTTCCCCAAACAGATGCTTCAGATATTTTGAGAATACATGAAATGAATTAAAGTCTGTAGCAGAGTTGGAAACGGGTCAAAATATTGGACCCGGACCCGACCAGGACGTCACACAATTGCACCCGACCTGGACCTGACCCGTGCAAATCTGCTCAGATCTATAAATTCGAAAATCAATTTATGGTAATCACATACACTCCCGGACAATGAAATTTGCGCACCTAGAAGGAAGCATCGGATCGAACTGAAATTTTAGGGATGTAATGATACAGATGATGGCAGAAACAGAGCTGCAGAACAATTACAGAAGGATCTGTGACACGCAGTCCGGTCATCTTCAATAGAGCGTCGCACCGCCTCGTGCGTCGATACATGCTGCAATACGGTCCGGCATGGAGGCAAACAGACGCCTGATGTTGTCCTGCGGTAGACTGGCTCACACTTGTTGGGCGGTGTGCTCCATATCCCAGATAGTGCGGCACTGCGGCAGCTGGCGTTTCAACTGGTCCCACACATGCTCGATAGGGGACATGTCCGGGGAGCGGGCAGGCCATGGAAGTGTCTGGACATGACGTAGACAGTCCTGGGCAACCCGAGCCGTTAGCGGGAGGGCATTATTCTACTGGTATAGAGCACCTGGAATCCCAGCCAAGAATGGGAACACATGGGGCCGTAGGATCTCATCCACATGTCGCTGGCCCGTCAATGATCCACGTACCACTACTAGAGCTGATCGGCTAAAGCAGCTCTAGTAGTGGTACGTGCTGGAGAGCTGGTTTGGCTCCCCAGACCATAATGCCTGAAGTGGGTGAGGTATGGCGCTAGATAGGGAGGTTGGGATTGTGCCGTTGACCCGGGGACCTCCACACCCGGACATGATCATCATCTGTCCCCAAACCGAAGCGGTACTCATCGCTAAACACCACACGTCGTCAGTCTGCGGTGTTCCACGTCGCTCTGGACTGTCACCACTGCACACGGAGCCGGCGATGTTCCGGTGTTAATGGTAGCCCACGTAAGGTGCCCTGGGATCGCTGATTTGCTTCCGCAAAGCGTCTGGAAATTGTTAGTGGGCACACAGGAGCCGTTGCATCTGCCTGTATAGTGGACCGGGTCCTCGTGGGATCAGTTCGTGCCTGGCGCACGATCCATCGATCATCTCTACTCGTGGTCCTCTTGGTACGTCCAGAGACGCTCCGCCGTGTGGCAGTGACGCCACGTATCCACTGCTCCCAACACAGTCGGATGGTATGGTCAGAACGATCCACGTGGTGGGCTATGCGGCGCGCCGACCACCCTGCGGTTGTCAGCCCGATGATTCGGCCTCTCTCAAAGTCCATAAGTGGCGTAAATCGACGTCTCTGGCGTGTACCCGGCATTCGTATCACTCTGTACTCTTGCTTGCGTCGGCCGGTGCTTTTCGCTTTCGTGGGGCATCGAGTGCACGCAGGTTTATATGGCTGACGGTTCGTGCTTGCAGCGCCACCACAGGGTGTGCGGTCATGCGCAATGACACCAAACGCAGATCATTTGCATATCAGCATGCACTCTAGCTATTTGCAAAGTTTCGCAGTTGTAGCATGTTTTCTTCTAGGTTCGGAAATTTTATTGTCCGTGAGTGTAGGCTATATATACACAGGGCGTTCAAACAAACACTCCGCAGTCGCAGTAGGTATCGTATGTTATACAGAAATCCCATAAATGTATTGCGGGAGCTTATAATTTACTCACTTACTTACATAAAGTGTTGAAACTGTCGTTTTTCACATAATCTAAATGTTTCACACATGTTTTCAAACACATCTGCGAGAGTCAAAAAGTCCTCCGCAATAATATTAAGGCTGTTGCACTTAATTTTGATTATGTTCTTGCTTCCACTCATGCAAGAAAACGTTGTGCTCCTTTGGAACTTGTTGGTCATTTTGCTTCTCCCTGTAAGAAGCTTACGCTTGATAGTCGAAGGAAAGGCGAACTGATTTATGATTCCGTCAAGTTGTGTCCCGGATGGTATTCTTTAAAACGCTGGTTAACTGCATGCCTAAAATTTTACTGTTACGCGAAGCTCTCTTTGTAGCTGACGTTTAACGTAAAAATGCTGGCTAACATAGTTTGGTAGTTTAAAAGAAAATTTTTTTCGCTAAATTGAGGAAATGTGTTCATTGAATCGGGAAACGCCAAGCATTGATTCCAATGTGGTTCCGTCCGGACCACAAAAATTTACGTAAAATCGCAGAATTCGTTAAACCGCAGTCCGTTAAATAGGAGTTTGACTGTAGTAATGTTTTAAGTAGTAACATTTTGAACGAAAAGAATTAGAACCCTTTCCTGGCGAGAGAATAGAATGGTCTCAGTACTAACTCATGACAACACAAAACAAGGCCGTGAATCTGATTTCATGTAGGAGAAAGATAAGGCCCTGGTTACGAGTCCATGTCGAGACAAGGCAAGAGCCTCGTACGCGTCCATGACAAAGCGAGACAAGGACATGATTGCGAGTTTGTGACGCAACAAAGTAATGGTCAGGTTCCGAGTTCACGCCGAAAAGAGACAAGAACCATAGTAGGTGTTCGTGACGAGGTAAGGCCAAGGCAAGAGCCTGGTACGCGTCCATGACAAGGCGAGACAAGGACATGATTGCGAGTTTGTGACGTAACAAAGTAATGGTCAGGTTCCGAGTTCACGGCGAAAAGAGACAAGAACCATAGTAGGTGTTCGTGACGAGGTAAGGCCAAGGCAAGAGCCTGGTACGCGTCCATGACAAGGCGAGACAAGGACATGATTGCGAGTTTGTGACGATACAAAACAATGTTCAGGTTGCGAGTTCACGGCGAAAAGAGACAAGAACCATAGTCGGTGTTCGTGACGAGGTAAGGCCAAGGCCAGCGTACACGCTCACGACGAGACAAGACAAAGGCATAAATCCGAGCTCTTAGCTAAATAAGACCGGGGGGGTCTGAGTAAGAGTTCATGGCAAAAAGGGAGGGTTCTTGTCGAACCAAGACTAGAATCTCGGTTGCACTTCATGACAAGTCTAGACCAGAGTCCGTCTATGAGTTCATTTCGACACATCAGAAGAGCTGCGTAAAAGTTTTAATTGCGCAAAAAGAGTAGTGTGTGAAAACGAATTCATGGTGATGTAAGACAAGTGTCTGTGTACGGGTTGATAGGTAGTTACGTGGGTTTTATAAGTGGGTAGTTAAAATAAAATAGCGACGTTTATTCACAATTAAATATTTATTTTATCGTCTACTATAGTTTCGCAGAGCGGTTTAGCTCGCCTTCACGAACACAGATGGAGCGTAAACATTAAAATCATTGTGACATCATCAGAGTTCTGACGGCGACGGATTTTGGTGAATTGTTTTCACGCGCTTGAAAGAAATGGAGTAGATATCATGTAGTGGAAACAGAAATGTAGATATTAGGAATGGAGTAGATATCATGTAGTGGAAACAGAAATGTAGATATTAGAAATGGAGTAGATATCATTTAGTGGAAACAGAAATGTAGATATTAGAAATGGAGTAGATATCATGTAGTGGAAACAGAAATGTAGATATTAGAAATAGAGTTGATATCAAGCCGGTGGAAACAACTCCCAAATCTGTGACCGTCACAACTCTGATGATGTCACTATGATTTGAATCTTTACGCTCCGTTTGTTCTGATGAAGCCGAGTCAAACGTTCTGCGAAACTATAGTAGACGTTAAAATAAATATTTACCTGTGAATAAACGTTGCTATTTTATTTTATCTCAACAACACAAGTTTTGTAGTTCTATAATATATTAAGTGGGTAGTTCATGGTGAGACAAGAGAAGGGCTAAGTACGAGTTCGTGGTGAGACAAAAGAAGGGCTAAGTATGAGTTCATGGAGAGACAAGAGAAGGGCTAAGTACGAGTTCATGGTGAGACAAGAGAAGGGCTAAGAACGGATTCATGGTCAGACAATAGGAAGGCTAAGTACGAGTTCATGATGAGACAAGAGGAGGGCTAAGTATGAGTTCATGGTGAGGCAAGACAGTGGTGTGGGCACGAGTTCATGTCGAGAAGATATAAGGTGGTGAGGACGAGTTCATTGCGAGACACAAGGGTCTGGGTATGAGTTCATGACGAGACAAAAAAGGGGTATGACTACGAGTTCATATCGAGACAAGAAGAGTTTAGGTACTACTTCATGGCGAGCCAAGACAATGGCCTGGGTGTGAGTTTATGGCTAGATAAGGCAAGGCTTCATGGTAAGAGAAGGCAAGGGTTTTTGTACAAGTTCACAGCAAAGAATGTGGGCACTAGTTAATGTAAAAACATAGCAAAGACCTCTGTTCCAGTTCATGTAAAGACAAGAGTCTGACCACGAGTTCATGAGTACAAATGTCAAGCGCTAAATAATATTTCATGATGAGAAACGATTAATGAGTGACTACAGTTTCTTGGTGATATAAGACAAATTTGTTTGAGAACAGTGAGACCAGTGAATAGGTAAGAATTAAAGGTGAGGCAAGGGTCTGGGTGGGTATTCTCTCCCTCTCTCTCTCTCAAAAGGAATAAGAAGAATTGGGAAGGGGTTGGGTTTTGGCTTGTTTGCTTCGGAGTTAAACGATCCCTTTCAGCATCAAGTGCAATAAGGACCTTCCCGTTCGTAATTTGGTGACATGGTTACGGGGATAGAGCAGAACCAGAGCAGCAGGTTAAACTCGCCACCCATGCCTCAAACATGGACTCAACCATAAGCCTATTTACATCGATTAGTTAGAAGCTAACGTCTGTGACGCCTCAGCCAAGAAGGTGCCGCAAGTTGCTTAAAATCATTTCAGTTGCTGCTGAAACACTAGCTCCTCATGCATACTCCACTCAGAGACACGTTATTTAATGGTATGTGTAGTGATTAGGTAGTTTTGATGCAATTGGAACCCGCATGTTAACAACTTGCTGGACAGTTTTGATCGTTCTGACCACCAATTGCAAATTTGCTGAGGAATTGTGTAAAACGCATTTGGAAGAAAATTTGCTCGTACCGATAGTGCCATCAAAAGCATTCGGACAGTACCAAATATTAGCATAAGTGTAAAGATCGGTTGCGCAGAAAGGTGCGCTGTGAGTGGGAAGGTACGTACATTAAGCTGAGATGTTCTTCCATGTTATTAACTTTGAAACGGTATGCCGCGTGGACGTGAACTTTCCGAGTTTCAGCGTGGGCTGGTCATAGGATGTCATTTGAGTAACGTTTCCATACGGAGCATTGAAGCTGACCTAAACATACCTAAATCGCCTGTTAAGTGATGTCGTGAAGAGATGGGAGCAGGACGGTGCAACTCCAGCAAAACACGTTCAGGAAGGCCGCACAAACTAACGGAACGTGACAGAAGAACCATGGTAAGTAATGTTAAGAAATCCCGTTCTTCCTCTGCCGTTTCCATCGCTGCTGAAGTAGGAAATGTTTGTAGCGGCTCGGTTAATACCATAACTATCCGCAGATTCTTGCACCGTGTGGGTTATTACGGTAGAGCAGCGGCACACAAGTCATACATCACTACCCTGAATGCGAAGCGCCGTTTAGAGCAGTGTCTCTCCCGTCGTTCCTGGATTGTGGAAGACTGGAAGGCTGTGCTTCGTGTGGAGGGAGGAGCCATACTTTTCGTTCTTCGAATCTGATGAGCGTGTTTCAATTTGGCAACAGCCCGGTGAACGATTTTTATCGGACTGTGTTCTTCCACGTTCGGCGGAGGCTCCGTCATAGTATGGAAATATTTTTCGTGGATGGGACTCGGACCGTTGGATATAATGCCACACACTATGAACTCTGAAGTGTACCGCGACGTTCTAGATAATTCTGCTTTACCAAAAATGTGGCAGTATTATGGAAATGACAGTTGCCTCTTCCAACACGATCGAGCTGCTCTCCAAACTGCTCGGCGTGCGCAGGACTAGTTTCTTGAAAATGTGGTGAAATTGGTAAATTGTCTGCTCAGAGTCCTGCTCTTAATCCCATAGAACACCTCTGGGATGAACTGAAGCGACGGATACAAAATCGACCTCAACGACCGTTCTTCGCTCTTTACTTTGGCAGCAACTTTGCGGGACGAATGGTGAGCCATTCCTGTCGAGACTTACCGGAAATTGGTTAATGGTATGGCTTCGGGGAGTTACCGCTCTCATACAAGCAAAAGGTGGGCGGACTAATTGCGATAATAAAGCCATTTGTCCCAAAATATTGTGGTGTCCGAATACTTTTGATAATGAGGTGTATATTTGAATCTGCATTGTTCCACTATGCTTTATTTAGGAAAGCAACGCCACCCCGGTGGCGCAGTGGTCTAAGCGATGGCATCTGATCATTCGTCCGAAAGGGGTCCGGGTTGAATCCCGGTGAGGCATGGATGTTGTGTTTGTCTCACGGCACTGGCTCTTTTCCTTCCCTGGAACCAGGTGCCATAAATTAGAGACGGGCGACTGCTTATAGCCCATTGAGTTGCTCAGGGTGCTCGTTAAACCTCAAATTAAAAAAAAAAAAGGCAGTAGGTAACTTGAACAGGCTGCAAGACAGGATCACGCCAGAGATCGAAAGGGGTCACGGGTCAAACGGGTAAAGGTGTTCTTGACAGATTTCGACCCGGTTTCATTTCAGTTTTATTTTTAAAAAGAAAAATACGTAGTGCAAATTTGTGCTCGATGCTGATTCCAGCGGAGTGAAAAACGATTTGTCATACAAAAATATTGTCATGTATTTCTTAAAGCAAAGAAGATTTCAACCGACAGACGGTACCATATCGTAAAATGATACTTCCTTTGGGTTTGTTTTCAGTTGGATTGTCTGAAGCAGGGGTCGGTAAACATTTTTGTAAGGGGCCAAATAGGAAATACTGTATTTCAGGCTCTGCGGGCCAAGAGGCAAACTCGAGAATATTTATGTAGGTATTTGTTTATGTTTTCTTGTTATTTAAGTAGTATTTAACTGTTCTCGCTGAAAGGCTGATAGATTTGAATAACTCCATTTTCCCTGGACACATTTCTTCTGTTGCTACAATCAAACATGGATTAATTAACTCACCATCAGTAAACCGGCTTTCCTTCCTTGGTTAACAAATGAGCTTGTAAACTGACTTTAGTTGCAGCCTCACTTTCATTTTCGTGAATAAATCGCGTTGATATGAAATATTGCGTTTTAAAGTTTCCAATTTTTCTGATAGTTGCTTTCCTATAAGTTGTGAATATTGTGTTGAGTGCTTAGTCTGGTAATGACGACGTGTATTGAACTCTTTTAGTATAGCTATAGTGTCATTGTACAATAAACACAATGCTTTGTCATTTAACTCGGTAAAAAAATAATTCACACTCCACTCTGCCTTAAAAGCACGACATTCGAAGTCCACTTTTCTGTTCTTTTCTGGTTTTGAGGGTGACATGATGGATATGCAAGGGTAATCAAACGAGAACAAAATAAAAAAACTAATGAGAATGACGGTTATTTTCTGCAGCGATTCGTACTTAGTGATGAATCGGCTATGATCGAAAATTACAGTTTTGTGCCTCTAATATTAGGCAGCTGAAATAAGGCTTAGAACAAGAAAGAGAATGTGGCTCTTATCTCTCTATGATGTTCCACTGTAACAACGCAAAACTATTCTCATTAACCAGTCCGGCAGCGATGTCTTTTAAAGAGGCGTTATGGTGGAGTTGTCTTCAAAATCAAGATCCAAAACAAGGATGCACTCAGAACAGCGATAATTATAAATCATAAAAGCCTTTAATGAAGGTCATTTTTCAATAATATTAACTTCTAGCGTGGCGCAATTTTGTTGCTCACTGTTGCCTGACACTTTTACTTTCCAGGGATAGTCACGTTTGTGACGAAAGTAACCGTTAAGTGCGAAAGTAGTAAAACAAAATAATTAACATTTTCACCACGAAGCGGTAGCCTAACTGCCTTTTTAGACAGAGTTATTCTGATTAACGCAATAATTAAACTCTGGGAAATTTCTCGCAGGATGAAGGATGTTTAAAGAGATACTGAGTTTTCTCGAAGTTACGGAAATTCGTGGAGAATGTAATTACTCTGCCTTGTCGGATGTAGACAGGTTCCGAAAATGGAAGCAAGATGCAAGTTTTAATGGCCTCTGCTTGCCTTAATCGTTCGGAAACCGTTGTTTTCATTCTGTATTCGGACTGAACCTTACCGACGCTGGCCATTTTGACTATCATGTACAACTGAACCACTGTCAATAAAAGATTCCATAAGAGGAAATGAAAGATAGAAATCTGTTTCCCTCTCCTCAGAGAAAAGACGCAATTTTGATTTCCAGTGCATCTGAAATTAATGTACAATGCTTAATCAGTTTATAATGAACCTCACAGAAACGTCGTTGTTAACATCGCAGAAATGCTGATGAAAAGATCGTAGATGTGACCCCCGTTGTTTATTAAACTCTCTGCATTGTAACGTATACCTCTAATTTATCTTTGCTTTTGAGTATCTCTGTTCTTATGTAAATTTGGTTTCTTCTCGTTGAAAGTTTATCTGAACTTAACTACAGATAATTAATTCCGATGAGCTTTTCGAAGTTAACAACCTGACAGAGAGTCAAAGGTTAATAAAATGTAAGCAAGAGTTGTTTGTCAAATAAGTTGTTGTTAAGGAAGCAGTGTTGTGGTTACGACATGCAATGTGTTAGGTGAAAGAGAATGATAAGATTATATGATTAGATATCCATTTGGATAAAGTTTGTTATGCCGCCCTGGTGGCGCAGTGCTCTAAGCGATAGTTTCGGAGTAGAGTTGGGCAGGAATGCATTACAAAGTTATGGAATTACAGATTACAATTAACGTGCAATGCATTACAAGGTAATCCCAAGTATGGTTTGCACAAGGTAATGGAATTAATCTGTAATGCATTACAATGAAGAGGATATAATTCAATTATTTAATATTGCCATTCAAACGCAATGGAATTATTTGGTAATGAAATTACACAATTTGCAAATAATAATTACATACTAATAGTTTATAGAAATGTACGTGTGCCAAAAGCTATGTCTAGAAAAGTCGGCCATGTAACATAGCAGACAGAGACCGAAGTGTCGTGTAGAATGTTCTAGAAGCAGCAAAAAATGGGTTAGACGTTTGTAGAATGTTCCAGAATGATCGCGCAGTAGGAAATTGGAGAGCTTTATGTAAATCAAGGATATTCCAGAAAGGTTCAGGTCCTGTCTTGAAGTATATATATATATAAAGGAGTCAGTCGCTCGCTAGTCCAGTGTTCGTATCGGACAAGTAATGGACAACAACACTTGAAGTACGGCAAAAATGTCAAGAGTTCGCAAATTTCTGTAATATTCGGCAGTACACCCTGAGTTGCTGAACTGTGAGCGTAGTGCTAATATGTGCTTGTGGCTATAGTGGGGTAATTATCTTGGACAGTGAAACGTATGTAATGGACGAGTATACTGTACTGGAGATGGACGAAATGAGTATCTCTAACCGAAATAAACATCCCATTCGTACTTACTTCATACGTATTATTTCGTTCAAATCACTTTACTTGAGGCGAAGACGGGGCAACCACTCATGTGCTACACCTACAAACTCCAATACCTACATACACGTATTTGAGGTCCGAGGGGGTGAAACAATTGTCAAATAACCTACACAACGTGTAAGGATGTACTGTTGCTGGTTTATTCACGTTGTAGTGTTACCCATAAGTTATTGATTAATTACCAACATATAGTTAACCACTAACCATTACAATTATGATGGGTAACTCTTACATGTCATTACAATTACCATGTAATTCTAATTACCAGTTCACCATTACCATGTAATGGTAACGCTAAGTTCTTGTTCCCATTACCATTACGCTGTAATGCATTGCCGAATAATTCAATTGCGATTTTGCCCAACTGTGCTTCTGACCAGGCGTCCGTGATGGGTCTGGTTTCGAATCCTCGCGAGGCTAGGATGTTGTTTTTCTCTTACGGCACTGGCTCTCTCCCTTCCCTGGAACCAGGGACCCTAAGTTAGGAACGGGCGACTGCTTATAGCCCATTGAGTTGCTCACGGTGGTCGTTAAACCTCCAATCAAAAAATCAAGTCTCTATATTATATAGCGAACTAGAAGCCGTGAATGCTATGTGTTTTTGTATTTAATAGTTTCAAGTTAGAAGTATTGAGTTGGTGCGAATGAAATGTCCGGCAAAGGTCCAGCACACGTGGACGTCGAGAACGGAAAAGTAGGACAACTTACCTAGGCCAAATAATCCCCTTCGGCATCGACACATAGTTGCCATCTGTCCGGCAAGACCATGATCCCTGAACAAAAACAGTCTTGTGGCTGAGATACGAAGAAGTCATCAAATGCACGAAGAAGTCATCAAATGCACGAAGAAGTCATCAAATGCACCTTGTCATTAACTGTTTCCCGGACAAGAAGTGATCGAGGCGACGAAACAGATGGTAGTCTGTCGGAGACAAGTCCGCGGAATATGCAGGATGAAGCAGTGCTTCATAGACCAAGGCACTTAGTGTCTGCACCATTCGTTGGGCGACATGAGAGCGAGCGTTGTCCTGGAGCAGAAGAGCACCACGTCTGTTTACCAAGGCCGGGTTTTTCTGCAGAAATGTCCGGTGCATCTCGTGTAATTCAGCACGATAACGTTCTGCAGTGATGATTTGGCCTCTTTGCAAGAAACTACGATGAATAACCCGTTTGTGGACTACCAGACAAGGAGCATGATCTTCTTTGAGTGTAGGAGTGGCTTAGGATGCCGTCCAGCTGGTTGTGCCTTTCTTAACCATTGTGCAGATCGCTTCCGATTATCATAAAAGACCCACTTCTCACAGCAGGCGACAATTCGATGCAGTAGAGTTTCCTGTTTATTCCTGGCAAGCAGCGACGTGCAGACTTCCAAACGCCTAGTCTTGTTGGCAGTTGTCAACTCATGCGGCAGCCACGTGTCCAGCTTTTTGACCTTACCCAGCGCAGCCAGACGCCGAAGAACTGTCGTGTGGTGGACACCTGCCTCTGCCGCTATCTCACGACACGTTTTTCGGGGTCCGCTTCAACCACAGAACATCGTCAGAAACAGCAACAGGTCAGTGACCACGTGCTTCGTTTTGCAGGTCCGTATCTCCGCTTCGAAACTTCACAAACCATCGCCGAATGGTTCGTTTGGTGGCTTTGCTAACGTTTCGAGCGGCAATTCCTGCATAATGGCCCAGTTTAAATTCATACAGGAAGATGACTCTCAAATCCAGCGTCTGAACGTTGCCTTTGAAAGTCACGTTATGTCCAAACAAACCACGCCTGAACCTTGTTCTGCAGATCAGATCATATGTAGAGGATTTTAGGAAGGGAGTGTCTCACCCTACGTCTTAAACAACCCTTAGCAATAGGAAGCTAGGAGATTTGATCTAGAGTGCCAGATAGGAAAGTGACACGGAAGCCAGGTAGAAAAGAGGAGAAAGACGCCCTTATTTATTATCTGGGGACCAGTACCCGGGGTTGGACGGCTTAACGTGCCCATCAGACGCACGGCGGATATTTAGTGGTTCGAGCGTTAGTACCTGCCTCGGATCGAACCTAAAGTTTCTCCGTGGCAGTCACGAACGTTGACTACTAGGCCATCCGCGGCACTGAACCTTGTTCTTCACACACGTGCTAGCTATTTATAGTAACTCTGTGACGTAATACCAGCGACACCTGTGGATGGTTTCATTTCGCTGTAGTGGGGGCGGTCGCCACTGCTCGTTCGCGCCGGACATTTCATTCGCCCCAACCAATGCTTGATTTCTGTAAGCAGCTGATTGTTACGAAGTGCAGTGTGTGTCTAACTATTCGTTTTGACGTGCCCTTCTGATCCAATAAAAGTGAATATTAAAATCTAGAGTACTGTTTCCTGCTGAATTTTTAAACCTGACCGTTATACTATTTAATCATTTTAATACCATTGTTTAACTAAGACCGAAACACTACAGCTACAAGATCTTCAAGCAACGATACAAATAAGGCATAAGAGTTCAGTGCCGCCCCGGTGGCGCAGTGGTCTAAGCGATGGCCTCTGATCATTCGTCCGAACGTGGTCCGGGTTCGAATCCCGGTGAGGCATGGATGTTGTGTTTGTCTTACGGCACTGGCTCTCTCCCTTCCCTGGAACCAGTGACCCTAAATTAGGGACGGGCGACTGCTTATAGCCCATTGAGTTGCTCACGGTGGTCGTTAAACCTCCAATAAAAAAAAAAAAAATAAGAGTTCAGCAAAAAAATTAAAGTCATCAGCCTTAAACTCTAACACCGATATTTCATCAACAATTAAACCATATTACTACATAATAATAAGCAGAGTTACGGAGAGTTTCGTAATCGTGGGAATTTGAATAATTAAGTGATATAAACTCAGGTAACAAGGAAAGTCCTTGATCAAGCTACAATCTCACGAACTATGGAAGTTAGCAATTTACTACTTGTGCAGTTGCATAGGAAACCCCCTATGGCGCAAACAATAACACCAGGAGGGATCTCCTCGCACTATTTGGGGAGGGGGCGATCTCGCCTCCCTTTGTAAATAGGGCAAAAAAGTCAATTACAAACTTCTTTAGCGAGGCAAAAATACACTGGCGGAAAGTGAAAAAAGAACACCAAGAAGGAGACGTCTGATACCAACGAAATTTATACAGCATATTAACGGAATACAGAGGATAACGTGATCAAAACATTATGGCAAAATACAGCTGTATTTGCTGGTAAACTGAAAAATAACATTTCCATGTAACATGGTTAGTACGAGGCTGAACTGCGTCACACTGTGCAATTCTGGGATGGAGTCTGTCGTACAGATGTTGGATGTACGTTTGGGGTATTGAGTTCCAAGCATCCTCAACCTGGACGCGTAAATCGGGGATGGTCGTGGCTGGCCGTGGAGACCGGATAAGTCGTTGTCCCATAAAATCCCACACGTGCTCAATGGGGGACAAATCCGTTGAACGTACAGGCCATGGAAGTTGTCTCACACCCTGAAGTGCATGTTGCATTGCACGTGCTGTGTGTGGGCGTGCCTTATCTTGCTGGAAAACACCACGATGGACCGACCTTACAAATGGCACAACAACGGGTTGTTGATGTAGGAGGTGCTGTTTAACGTACCCGGTACAAACACTAGTTGTGTACGGGAGTGATATCTGATCGCTCACCACACCAGGAGACCAGGTGTAGGTTCGCAGACGGAATCCTCTCTATTCCGTCTGCGAACACGCACACGGCCATAGGAGGCTCCCAAGCAGAATCTGCTTTCATCGCTGAACACGACAGATCGCCATTGCGTTCTCCAGTGCAGATGTTGGCGACACCACTGCAGCCGTTCCTGACGGTGGGCTGGAGTCAGAGGTACACATGCCAGAGGTACACGTGCACATAGTCCTGCATCCAGTAGACGGTTGCGGATTGTTCGCACAGTCACCTCAGGTGTAACGGCAGCTCGGAGTTACGTCGCAGTGGATGTTCTGCTTGACAACGCCGCTCTTCTTATGTGTCGATCGGTCTGCTCATCAGTCCGTCTGTGACTCCCGGTTCCACGTCTTCTCATGTGGGAATGTTCCTCGGACCATCTACGCCACCATCGTACCACCACCGATACTTCCCGTCTAATTCGCTCCGCAATACAACGATACGACCACCCGGCCTCGCGGAGTCCGACTAGACGACCTCGCTCAAAGTCCGATAACTGCTGAAATCGTACACGACGTCTTCCATGTCCAGGTATTGCAGCTTCTTCAGGCTCTTCGCACGTGTCCGTACGCCGACAACTGATTACATTCACTTCGCCGTACTCCTTTAATACCACCGACGATAATTTGCATATTATGCCGTGCTGTGGCGTAAGCGCTCACCGGTTGGCCCCGAAATTAACAACACACCTACGTAAACTTGACCCCATTAACATATGTAAATTTCATGATCGTCCGCCATTTCCTTCTTGATGTTCTTTTTTCACTTTCCGCCAGTGTAGTACATAAATGTTTTTGTCCCAAAACAAAGGATGGAAGGGGACCGGGAATGTGGCCCAAATTCAGAAGCAACGACAGAGTATTTGGACAAGAACTTATTACTTAGAACTTATCTAAACTGTTAAGTTCTAAGTAAATGAAAGCACAAAGCAAAAATTTTCCTACAAACCTCATCAATAGTTCGTGTTCTGAAATCAAACGCAGTTCCTTGACATATTCAATATCAGACTTTGATGTCCAATACAGTAAAAAATACACCGAGAGAAGGAGAAATAGCATAAAGTGGCGAAACACTCATGCAATCGGAAAACTGTATGCACATCTAATTGACTTGCGTATGTGGCAAAGCTTTCGACTTCCCGTCACTGGTCCACGAAGTGTTGGCATACCGACCACGCATATCATTTTTGTATTCTGACGACGGAGCAGAAAGCACATTTGAAATTCATTCAAATATGCTTCGGACGTAGCGACTCAGATAGCTTTCCGCTTATTTCGCATTTGGAGAGCCCCTTCCATCTTTTGTTATGGGACAAAAACATTTTTGTACTATTTTTGCCTCGCTGAAGAAGTTTGTAATTGACTTTTTTGCCCTATCTGCAATGGGCGGTGAGATAGCCCCCTCAACCCGCTCCCCCCCCAAAGGGGTGGGGCGAGGGGATTCTTCGTAGTGTTATTGTGTGCACCATAGGGCGTTTCCTGTACAACTGTACAAGAAGTAAATCGCTAACTGCCATAGTTCGTGAGATATTGGCCTGATCAAGAACTTTCCTTGTAACCCTGCATACAACACATTCATTTATTTCAAAAGAAAGATTTCAGTTAATACATACATAAAGTCTTACCACATGTGTAATATTTTAAAGTTATTTTGTTGTTATTTATTTGTTGTTAAACAGTCACTGAACCTTACACTGAGTTAGCTTTGCATTAGGATGTGGTGTCCATAGACGGACGTCTATGGACACATTGGAAGCTTGAAATGTGCTAATGATGATCCTTCATTTCGTTTTTTTTTTTTTTTTTTACGATGTACAATTTCGCCGCTAGGGGACGTAAATGCAGATGATATCGAATTCGAAATACCTTTTATTCCATATATTTGCTTCTAAACATCCGATTGAAAAAAAAAACTTTCACTTTTCGATTGCATTTATGTCGAAGAGTATTTTAGGTATAGCCAGTTTTTCAAGTTACGCACAAATTTTCCGCTAGGGGGCCTAAAAGTAAATCGCGTTTTTCCCGATTTCTCTACTTCTAAAACTCCGATTTGAAATTTTTTTACTTCAGCGGATACAGCTCCTAATGGGAAATGTTTTTCATATAATTTCGAATTTTTGGTAAAGAACGGTTTGGCCATCAGGGGGCGTAAGTGTTACTTTCTGCTTCTGATGTATTTGCAGCAAAATCTGAGCTCCCGAAAGCTTAGCTGAAGACATTCTTTCCTGGAACGATACCGGTCACATCAAAAAACCTTTTGAGAATACTTTCTTTTCTAAATAATGCATGTTTTTCCGGCCAGGGGCGTAAGCACATATCTTATATTTGTCGATATCTCTGCTTCTGAGAGTCCGATTTGAAAAATTACTTCTTTGTTGGAGAGCGTTTCTTCTGCGAAGTGTTTCTCATATAATTTCAAATTTTTCTTAACGCAATAGTCTGCAGCCAGAAGGCGTAAGTTCACGTTTCGGTTTACAGCAATATCTGCGGGATTAAAACCCGATTGAAAAACTTATTTTTTCGGCAGATAGTACTGTTTTCCATACCGGTTAATAGTATGGAAAAGGAGAGTCCTGTATCAGTGGTGGAGGTGGTGGTAGTGGTGATGGAGTGGTGAAAGTGGTGGAGAGGTAAGGGTAGACTATCACTCCACCACTTCCACCACTCCATCACCACCACCTCCACCACTGATGCAGAACTCTCCTTTTCTATACTATTCCGGTTCTTTGAATAGCTTTGATAAATTTAATTCGCATCAGAACAGATTCAAAAGACGTGCTCATCACACCTGAAAATTTGGTGTCATCTTTCTTGTATATATTCGAAGCGATAACAAAGTACCATGTGGTGTAATGTCACATGCGGCTACTATAAATTGATCATACCTTTCGCTATACGTAATCACTGCCACGGAGAAGACCTCGGGTTCGATCCCAGCATGTACGAACGCTCGAAGCACTAAATATCCGCCGTGTGTCGGATGGGCACGTTAAGCCGTCGAACCCCGGGTACTGGCCCTCCGGTAGTAAATAAGGGCGTCTTCTACCTCGCTTCCGTGTGACTTTCCAATCGGGCACTCTAGCCCAAATCTCCTAGCTTCCTATTTCTAAGGGTTGTTTAAGACCTGGGGTCAGACACTCCCTTCCTAAAATTCTCTACATATGATCTAATCTAATCCATACGTAATCAGTAAACGCGGCAACGTAAGCCAATTTGACAGTGGCCAGATAGTTGGGGCCCGGAGGGTAGACGATAGTATTTTGAGAACAGCCGCACGTGTTCGCTGCTTCCGTAGTATTGTATCAAGTGTTTACCAGGACTGGATTAACCACATGCACAGATATCCAGCAATAGGGCCGACATTGATCAACCACGCGCTGTTGATCATAGAAGTGAGCGTCGGGTGTCACGACTGGAATCTCAGCAACGACGTGCAAGTGTCACCCAGCTCACTCACCAGTATAACAGCAGTGCAGTTTGTCCTATTCCACATGCACCATGCACCATGCACCGTACCTTTGCTTCGCTTGGAGTTTCACAGCTAGAGACCAACGACGGTACCCATGATGACGCCCCGTCATCACAAACAACGCCTCGTATGGGCCAAGGAACGTCGGTAATGGACCCTCGACAGATGGAAGAAGGTCGTCTGGAGTGACGAGCCCCGTTTCCCACTGCAACATGCTGATGGTTGGATTCACATATGGCGCAAACAGCATGAAGCCTGGTTACACAAGTGGGGTTCATCAGGCCAATCAATGTGGCGTACGGGTCTGGGGAGTTTTCTTGGCAAGCCCTATGTCTGTTGGTTAAAAACAACAGACATAGGGCTTGCCAAGAAAACACTTAATGGTGGACGCTACAAGGACCTGTTAGCCGACCATCTCCGCCCATATATGCAGGAGGTTTACCTTGACCACACTGTCGTCTTTCAACAGGAGATCACACCGTGTCATAGGGCTCGTGTACACTGTTAAAAATGGGTCTGGTTCATTTGCCCGACGTTTACTTCACCGAAGGGTCACTTGACGGAAAATCACTTCACCGAAAACATTGGTTCACCGAAAGATCACTTGATCGAAACGTTCATTTCACTGAGCGGTCACTTGATCGAAAGGTACATTTCACCGAAGGGTCATTTGATCGAAAAGTTCATTTCACCGAAACGTCCCTAAACGTTCATTTCATCGAAAGGTCATTTCACCGAAGGGTCAGTTTATCGAAAACTTTGGGTTTCATTACAGGATCTGCTGAAGCATGGTGCTAGTTTGGAAGACAGACCACACCGAAACGTTAGAGGATTATACTCAAATTATACTCAAATTGCCCAAAGATTTAGTTTCAAGACAAAACTAATTAATTTTAAGTGCCTATGCTTGGGCCTTTTTAGCAAATTTTAATTTTAAGTGCCTATGCTTGGGCCTTTTTAGCAAATTTTAATTTTAAGTGCCTATGCTTGGGCCTTTTTAGCAAATTTTAATCGTGCGTGCTCAAGTTCATAGGGTTTACATAAAAAGTCAAGTTAATACTGTTGCACATTTATTCAGGCAAAAAGAATCAATTTTAAGGCCCTAGGCCTGGCTTAGACGTTTTCAAAAAATTTTAATCGTGCGTGCTGTTATTCATAAGGTTTACATAAAGAGTCAAGTTAATAATGTTGCAAAAAGACCTAAGCTAAGGCCTGGGGACTTAAAATCAATTTTTGTGTCTTAGTAAATGTGCAACATTATTTACTTGACTTCGTATGTAAACTTTATGAGTGTGAAGTGGGGTGATTAAAATTTGTTAAAAAGGCCTAAACTGAGGCCTAAGGCCTTAAAATGAATTCTCTGTGTTTGAGTAAATGTACGAAATTATTAACTTTGCTTGTTATATAACCCATGTGAATATGAGCACTGTAGCTTAAAATTTGCTAAACGGCCCAAACCTAGTCCCAAGGCCTTAAAATTAACATTTTGTGTCTCGGTAAAAATTCAACATTATTAATTTGATTTGATGTGTAAACCTTATGAATATGAAAAGGAGGATTAAAATTTGCTGCAAATTCCCAGATCTAGGCTCATAAAACCTTAAAATTAATGTTTCAGGCTTGAGCAAAAGTGCAACATATTTTACTTTAAATTTTATGTAATGCTTATGAATATGAGTAGGGTTAAAATCTGTTAAAATGGCATGTATCTAGGCCTACGGTCAAAAAATTAATGCCGCCCCGGTGGCGCAGTGGTCTAAGGCGTTGGCCTCTGATCATTCGTCCGTAAGGGGTGCGGGTTCGAATCCCGGTCAGGCATGGATATTGTGTTTGTCTTACGGCACTGGCTCTCTCCCTTCCCTGGAACCAGTGACCCTAAATTAGGGACGGGCGACTGCTTATAGCCCATTGAGTTGCTCACGGTGGTCGTTAAACCTCCAATCAAAAAAAAAAAAAAAAAATAATGTTTTCTGATTGAGTAAAAGTGGAACATTATTTACTTGATTTGCTACGAAACCCTAATAAATATGAGCTCGGAGGATGATAAAAGGGCCCACATCTAGGCCTTCTAATTAATGTTATATTTCGAAAAACCTACTCATGAAGAGGTGTTTCATAGAAATTAAAAGTGCCTTTTTTATATACAGTCCCATAATTTTAGGGCCCTAGGCCTGACTTAGGCGTAATTTTAGGGCCCTAGGCCTGCCTTGGCCAGTTCTTCAAACACCCACACCACACACTCCAACAGATCTCTAACAACAAAATTCTAAGTTTTCGATAAACTGACCATTCGGTGAAATGATCTTTCGATATAATGAACTTTGAATTAAAGTAATATTTCGGTGAAATGAACTTTTCGATCAAATGAACTTTTACGTGAAGTGACCTATCGGTGAAAGGAACTTTTCGGTCAAGTGATCCTTCGGTGAAATGTAGCTTTCGATCAAGTGATTTTCGGCAAAATGATTTTCGGTCAAATGATCTTTCGATGAAGTGAACGATACCCGTTAAAAATTGGTACTTAGAAATATGCAAAATGTACTCGCTTTTGAGTACATTTTGGGGTTATAATAGCTTCGAGTACTTGTGTCTCATTTTTGGAAAAGACACGTACTCATTTTTCAGTACATACAGGGAATGAATTTGGAGTATATATGGTATTCTAATTTGAAATATATGTACTCATTTTTAAGTACATATATTTCAAATATATGTGCTCTAACTTCATTCAGTTTCTGTGCCCTTTCCGACAGGGTACAGAAACTGAAGGAAGTTAGAGCGAATCTAGCGATTCTGACAGGATAGTTTGCAAGTGAGCACATTAGATGGCGCCACCGTACAAGCGTACGATTTTGCGCATAAAAGGCAGAGAGAAATTAGTGGGGGAGGGGCTTAGGAATTAACAGCTTTATATGTAGCCGGGGGATTCCTAGCAGGGGGCCGTCGCTTAACGTGCTCGTCCGATGCACGGCGGATATTCAGCCATTGTTAGAAATTCACACTACCACGGAGAGCCCCTAGGTTTAAGCTTATCAGGCTAGGGTTGAACCTTGGGTCCCTCCATCAGTAGTCTGAATCTCTAACCACTAAGCCGTAAGGAAGAACAAAACATGTATTTTCATACCCGATATGGTGTTCGTAATAAAAACAATAGAGGCAACATAATTTACATAAGAAAAACAAACTCAAAGAAAGAAGGTTAAAATGGAGATATTCGCTGAAATAGCAAATTATTAGGAACACCCAACAGCAATCAAACACGTGACATCCTTACTTAAGTACTCAACTACGACGTTGAGATGGCTGTGTAAACAGCTAACTCCAAAGGATCTAGACGTATGCGTAGCTTAGATAGCGGCAATATAGGAAAGACTTAGTAGTTTTGGCTTCGGGTCGTTCTTTGACCACTTTCACACCAGACCTGATACATTTTAACTACAGTGGCTAGCGAGCAACCCACCAGTTCAACCGTTTGGGAAATCGACGCACCCTTTCTCCGAGCTCCTACAATCTGTCCTTTCTCAAAGTTAAATAAATCCTTCCGTTTAACCATCACGCTCCCAATTTCACTACCTACTGCTCCCTTCACACCTTATACACTATACTGCCAAAAGTCACCGGACACCTAGAGGAGAAACACAACATAACATTTATTGACATACATTAGTACCGTCTCGGTCCACCTTTGGCCTTAATGCTTGCACTGATTCTTCGAGACATGCTTTCAACAAGGTTTTAAACAACGATAGGCATGCACTTCCATTCAGTACATAATGCTGCCACTAACTGTTGCTTAGTAGTAGGCCTTGGTTCCAAACTTCTTATGCGGCGCTCTAATTCATCCCATAGATGCTCTATGTGATTAAGATCAGTGCTCTGCGCTGGCCAGTCCACACACGATACGGGATTATCGTCAAACCATGCCGTAACAATCCTTGCTTTATGGCTCGGTGCATTATCCTGATGGTACTAACAAGGCTCGGTTCAAGAGTTAGTAGGGCATAATTGTCCAGAATATCGAGGTAGACGTAATGGTCAACAGGTTTATAAACGATAACCAATGGGCCGGGACCATACCTCGAAAAAAAACCCACACGAGTACACTGCCAGCTCCAAACTTGACCGTGGGAACAGTACTGTGGTAAATAGCTTTACTCCGGCAGCCGCCATGCCCACATACGGCCATCAGACCGTTGGATCGTGTATCTGGATTCATCAGTCCATAGGACCCATTTCCACTGATCCACGGTCCACGATAAATGTTCTTTACAACATGCTAAACGACGAGTATCATTCCGAGTGGAGATGAAAGGCTTTTGAGCAGCCGCACGACCACGGTAACCCATGGAATGAAGTTATCTGCGAATGGTACGTGTACATACCGAAATTCCAGCATTTTTACTCACCTGTACACTAAGATCTTGTGAAGTATTCCGTCGATTAGCTGTAACGACTTTACTGAGGCTTCGATGTCGTCTATGACTGATTTTCTTTGGTCTGCCGGTACGTTTTGCTGCTTCAGGCACGCCATGTGTCTTCCACTTATTCAGTACATCCAAAACAGTTGACTTAGGTATGTTTAAACGCCTCTCGGTTTCTCTTATGGACAACCCACTAATATAACAACCAACAATCTTTCCTTTCTCAAAGTCAGTTCTCTCCCGCATCGGCCTTTTCACTCAACCTCACAGTGCGATATGATCGCGGTCAGCTACAGGCTTGTTTTTATACCGTTTGCAGCTGTACCGCGCATCTTAACAACGCAGCGGATCCGTTCATTTGCTTTTGAAATGGTGTCCGGTGACTTTTGTCAATATAGTGTATATGCTACGTCGGTCGACTAATCACGCCCTCTCGGAAATCACGTACGAGTTTCATCCACTTTTGAAAGGAGTGGCCATAATTTAGTGATCACTCGGTATATATCACTCTTGCGCCATTCAGTTCCCAACAAACGAACAACTCAAAAGAAAGGGAAAAGGACTTTATCCAACAATAGACCGAATCCGGCTAACAAGGAAACGCACTTCAGACTTTTCATTTTTATGTCCCACCTGTATAAAGAGAGAAAGACTTCAGTTCCGAGTAAAGCACATTTCATCACTTATTTATGAATGAACCGCGAGTTCTGTTCTTTCTTCATTACAGATTCAGTCTTTTAATGAGAATAGCACCCGTGCTGATAAGCGGAGCGAATAAGGGTTAAATATTTGTGTTCATCACGTACTTACTAGTAAAAGAGCTTATGTCTGTTTCGTAGTGCATGCCCCGAATTGTAATTAAACGCAAATCACTTTTATATAGCTTTATTCTGTTCAAATTAGGCTCTGAACGACAAGGTACGTTCACTGTCTCGCTTACCCTACTGAATGGCCGCCCCGGTGGCGCAGTGGTCTAAGGCGCTGGCCTCTGATCATTCGTCCGTAAGGGGTCCGGGTTCGAATCCCGGTGAGGCATGGATGTTGTGTTTGTCTTACGGCACTGGTTCCAGGGAAGGGAGATCCCTTCCCTGGAACCAGTGACCCTAAATTAGGGACGGGTGACTGCTTATAGCCCATTGAGTTGCTCACGGTGGTCGTTAAACCTCCAATCAAAAAAAAAAAATCCCGTACTGAATGACAATTCGCTGATTCTTGAAAACGAAAATGACCAAGAAATATCAATGGAGCGTTCAGTGGGAAGCATGTGTACTTTGTCGTGAAGAAAATATGTGCTAAAGAATTGCTTCTTTATTCAGATACCTAATGGTTGATTTAAACAAAATCTATTACTGAGTAACTTTGGAATCACTAATTAATGCAAGTTGACCCTGTGTTTGTGCGATTAGTATCTGCAAGAATTTGTGCATGTAACTCTTCAGTAAGTCAGTCTAATACAGAAAAATAGGTTCACCTCCATATGCGAGATTTTTTTTCCTTTATTAAAGTCACCAATAACGGAAAATACGAAGCGTACGAAAAGCAGAATACTGCAGTAGAATGTGTTACCCAAATCGTTAACCTGCATGCAGTGGCGTAACTAGCAAAACGCCCCCCCCCCGCAAGTTTCACTTCAGCACACCTAAGCACGGTCATTTCCCCAGGATTTCGAACACAAGGGAGGATGCATTTTTCGCGGGGGGGGGGGAAGAAGTCAGGGAGAGTGTGTGGTACCTAAAACCCTGTAGTTTTAAATTTTTAAATAACAGATTTGACAGCACGTGTAATTGCTTTGTGCAAAGCTAAAAAAATCACTTGAAGAAATCACCCTCTTACACGTCGCAGATCTGCGGCTGCTGTGAATAAATGTTGACACCTGTCATGCACGTAATCCCAAGTCACTGGCTGTTTTCCCACATCCTCCACGGGGAATCCCACTGTGGCCACACGCTATTCCTCAGCAGCGCAGAGTGAGGGCGATTGGAGAGCGATCATACACTGGCGGAAAGTGAAAAAAGAACAGCAAGAAGGAGACGTCTATTACCAACGAAATGTATACAGCATAATAACGGAATACAGAGGATAACGTGATCAAAACATTATGGCAAAATACAGCTGTATTTACTGGTAAACTAAAAATAACATTTCCATGTAACATGGTTAGTACGAGGATGAACTGCGTCACACTGTGCAATTCTGGGATGGAGTCTGTCGTACAGATGTTGGATGTAAGTTTGGGGTATTGAGTTCCAAGCATCCTCAACCTGGACGCGTAAATCTGGGATGGTCGTGGCTGGCCGTGGAGACCGGATATGTCGTTGTCCCATAAAATCCCACACGTGCTCAATGGGGGACAAATCCGGTGAACGTGCAGGCCATGGAAGTTGTCTCACACCCTAAAGTGCATGTTGCGTTGCACGTGCCGTGTGTGGGCGGACGTTATCTTGCTGGAAAACACAACGATGGACCGACCTTACAAATGGCACAACAACGGGCTGAATGATGTTGTTGATGTAGGAGGTGCTGTTTAACGTACCCGGTACAAACACTAGTTGTGTACGGGAGTGACAGCTGATCGCTCCCCACACCAGGAGACCAGGTGTAGGCCCTACGTGTCGCTGGCGGATGCAAGAAGGGGGAGACGCTCCCCTGTGCGTCTGCGAACACGCATACGGCCATCGGAGGCTCCCAAGCAGAATCTGCTTTCATCGCTGAACACGACAGATCGCCATTGCGTTCTCCAGTGCAGACGTTGGCGACACCACTGCAGCCGTTCCTGACGGTGGGCTGGAGTCAGAGGTACACATGCCAGAGGCACACGTGCTCGTAGTCCTGCATCCAGTAGACGGTTGCGGATTGTTCGCACAGTCACCTCAGGTGCAACGGCAGCTCGGAGTTACGTCGCAGTGGATGTTCTGCTTGACAACGCCGCTCTTCTTATGCGTCGATTGGTCCGCTCATCAGTCCGTCTGTGACTCCCGGTTCCACGTCTTC
Source organism: Macrothele yani (assembly GCA_039090855.1). NCBI lineage: Eukaryota > Metazoa > Arthropoda > Arachnida > Araneae > Macrothelidae > Macrothele > Macrothele yani. The sequence goes on from CM077016.1 coordinate 77,456,047, forward strand.
TCGTGTGGAAATGTTCCTCGGACCATCTACGCCACCATCGTACCACCACCGATACTTCCCATCTAATTCGCCCCGCAATACGACGATATGACCACCCGGCCTCGCGGAGTCCGACTAGACGACCTCGCTCAAAGTCCGATAACTGCTGAAATCGTACACGACGTCTTCCATGTCCAGGCATTGTAGCTTCTTCAGGCTCTTCGCACGTGTCCGTACGCCGACAACTGATTACATTCACTTCGCCGTACTCCTTAAATACCACCGACGATAATTTGCATATTATGCCGTGCTGTGGCGTAAGCGCTCACCGGTTGGTCCCGAAATTAACAACACACCTACGTAAACTCGACCCCATTAACATATTTAAATTTCATGATCGTCCGCCAATTCCTTCTTTGTGTTCTTTTTTCACTTTCCGCCAGTGTATTATTTACAACGCACTGCAGGGCAATCGTATTACAACCCGAAGTCAGAGAGCCAAACACTTTCAATTTGTAGGACATTCAGTGTTTTAAAAGTGAAACTAAGCATTTATTTAGGCAAAGCTGAATATATCTTAAAGCAAATTACGAATCTTTGGGTTAATTATTGTGAGTGTTCGAATTTTTTCATAAAACTATAACTGGCAGCTGCAGCACGCCCCTTCGTTATCTGCGCCCCTCACAGCTGCGGGGGCTGAGGGGCTGGTAGTCACGCCACTGCCTACATGATCCTCAGATTAAACAAGAAGAAATGAAACACAGGCTAAATGTTTTTCACTTTAACACCTGAAAACGATATGCTACTGTTAAAATATACTGTTTAGGCAAAAGTATTCTAACATTATTATACACGGTCGTATCAGAATAATATGACCACCCCTGGAATCACATTGTGCCCAGTCAGGCGCGTCACGGATTCCACGTGACAAGGTCGACCACACGGAGATCTACGGGGACGACCAGGACAGATGAGCCATAGTGCATAACGTCAGCACAATGGGTAGAGGTAGCGATTTGACGGACGTTCAAAAAGGAATGATCATCGGCTACCTCGCCAGGGGTGGAAGCATCTCAGAAACAGCAGACTTCGTGGGCTGTTCGCGAGGTGCTGTAGTAAGGGTGTACTAAGAAAGGATCTCTGACACACCGAGTACCTCCCGATGTCAAAACTGTGGAGCCCCAAAGGCCATCAGCCCCAGAGGAGAACGCCGCCTCAGTCGACTGGTAAAGGGCAATCGGCGCACAATAGTGCAGCAATTGACCATGCAAATTAACGCTGGGGCACCCAGGTAAGTGTCACGCTAACAGTAGAGCAAACACTGTTATGCATGGGTCTCCAGAATTGATGCTGCATCAAGGCTCCCCTGTTAACCCAGGTCCATCGGCAACGACGCCTGCAGTTCGCATGGGACTACCGTCATTGGACAGCAAAAGAGTGGGGAAATGTTACCTTCTCTGACGAATCAAGGTTACTACTCCACAGAAGTGACCGGAGGAAGCGAATTCAGCGTCAGACACAGCAGAACCAACACCCGGACACGCTTGTCAGTCAAGTACATGCCGGCGATGGCAGTGTGCATGTCTGGGGGATGTTTTTCTTGTATGACCTGGGGCCGCTGGTACCACTGGATGGGTCCAAAAATGCCAATGGCTACTTGTCCATCCTCGCTGACCATATGCATCCCTTCATGTTGGACGTTTACCCTGGTGGTGATGGTATCGATTAAGAGGACAATGCCCCGTGCCACGTCGCGAAGGGGTGCGTTACTGGTTCCAGGAACACGACAGTGATGTCTCGGTTCTCCCTTGGCCGGCGAAATAGCCCGACTTTAATCCCATAAAGCACTTGTTGGACTATTTGGGTGGAAAAGTTCGACGTGCCGACCCACAACCACGTGATCTCCGGGACCTTCGTGCTCTGCTGCAGTCCGAATAATCACGTGTGCCTCAGGCAACCTTCCAGGGCCTCATTGCGTCCATGCCAAGCCGTCTCGCCGCTGGCATGGACGTCCAGGGCCTCATTGGAAGGGTGGTGATTCCCATTATTAGGTAGGTGGTCATATTATTCTGATACGACTGTTTATATGCAAATAAACGTGCATTTGTAAAAGCAGAGGCGCACGCTTTGGGTGCTTCGTGTGCTGTATATAAAGAAGAGCATGAGTACACCTGTGAGTTGGTCCTCATTTGAAGCGATCGTGCCTCGTGAAGGGAAACAGACCAACATTGAAAGGAGCCTGGAACTTGCATTTCACCTGAGCACAAAATCAGTGCGTAACAATGCCTCTCTTCTGTGATTCCCCAAATCCACGTTGATGTTCTTCATCGATAGAAAGCAAACGGTGCCACTACTGTGAAGCTCCGCTGTGTGAGGCCGCTCAAACTGAGTTATCGTGCCACATGGAACTTACTGCGAAATATGAATAAGGGACCAACGTCCTCTGTCTCAGACCTGGCTATCGATGTCAAAAAAGCCACTGGAACAGCGCAATTGGCACCACAACAAACAGTCGAGAACTGCATGCCCACAGTTACCATGTTAACTCAGATAGGCACAAGACCTACGAGGTTCCTCCCAAGAGTAATGAGAATGATTATAAAACAAATGCGTTTAATCAAAATTCATACTATTAGGTTCAATCACCTTCGAAGTAAGTACCGTGGGACTGAAAACACTTATTACAGCGACGCTGCCATTCGTCGTAGCAGTGCTGGAAGTCTTCATGGGAGAGGCTTTGCAGAGCCCTCGTCGGGGCTGACTGGACGTTTAAAACAGTACCCAAATGGTGTCCTTTCAGGGGAGTTTTAGTTTTCGAGAACAAAACTAGTCAGGGGCTCAGTTGTCACACGATCCAACAGTTCTTGGGAAATGAACAGACGATTCCCCTTCTGCTCATCGGACAAGTTTTTTGGGACGAGTTTTGCGCAAATCTTCCTCATGTTGAGATTCTCCGTAATGATTCGATGAACCACCGTTTTTGGTACTCGACCTCATCCGCGGTTAGTCGGACATTTATAAACGTCGGTCCCGTTCCAGAGCAGCCTTGATAAGGGCCACACTGTCATCGGTTCTTGACGTTGAAGGTCACTCTGAGCGCTGCTTATCCTTAACAGCTTGCCTTCCATCCTTGAAGGCCTTGTGCCACCTGAAAACTTGGGCTGATAACAAAGCTGCGTCCCCATACGCTGTCTTCAGCATCTATGGTTTTTGAGGCTGTTTTCTCCAGTTTTACGCAAAATGTGATTGCGTAATGCTGCTCGATGCTCCTTTGCACTTTTGTCCGTAACGAGTGAGAAAAACAAGGGAATACGTTTTTAACGTGCACGCTTTTTTCACACTCGTTACGGACAAAAGTGCAAACGAGCATCGAGCAGCGTTACTCAATGGTTAGAGTAGTGTGTATCGAGATTATGCACCATCCTATGACATTCTAGGGATCTTCATCCGAAACCCTGGAACACGTTTCACTGACAGACCATGAAGAGTTCCACGAAGCCACAGAGAGATGTATGGACATAATAAAGACTTTTGCTACCAATATTCAAGAGCGTATCGTTAGAGTATATGGAAATCGCACCATCTGAATACATACAGATGCTAGAAACACTGTGAGTGCGTCTTCTCGCTTATGTGATTATGCCCTGGGCTGTGCCATGCAGTTAATTAAAGTCAGAAAAACAGTTGAACATGCCAGGAAATCGGGAAACACAACTTTTTTCTGTTCTGCGTTCTGAGACATCGTCTGCATTTCAAGCCGTACAAATTTCAAAATTACCTCTGCAATACCTAAAGGACGTAAGATCGTACCTGAACACGATCTTACGTGTTCAGGTACGAACTTTTCCACCCAAATAGTCCAGCATAGCCACCCCGTTTCCCCGATCTTACACTGCTAGAATTTTTTCTTGTGAAGCTTTGCTAAACATCGCGTCTATGTACCACTCTATCAACCAGTATCGACGAGCTGCGTACAGGAATTGCTGCCGCCATTGCTGCTGCTACGACTGATATGGTATGCCGCGTGTGGCAGGAAATCGACTACGCCGCCATGGTGGCGCAGTGGTCTAAGCGATGGCCTCTGATCATTCGTCCAAAAGGGGTCCGGGTTCGAATCCCGGTGAGGCATGGATGTTGTGTTTGTCTTACGGCACTGGCTCTCTCCCTTCCCTGGAACCAGTGACCCTAAATTAGGGAAGAGCGACTGCTTATAGCTTATTGAGTTTCTCACGGTGGTCGTTAAACCTCCAATCAAACAAAAATCGACTACAGGTGGGACTGCAGGCAGTCACATCGGAATTTGACTTTCGCTGTTGAAACTTCAAGTGTTACTTTACTATTGTAAAGTAAGGCTAATTATTAATCTGTTACTATTTCCTGTCTATTGTCTTGCAAAGTTGTATACCCCTTTTTAAAACACCCTGCATTTCTATTCATGTGTGAAAGAGTACCTCCCATTCTAAAACTCCCTTGAAAAGATCATTTCTTGGTAGCATACTCCTCACAATGAAGAATATTCTGCTCTCATTTTCGCTTTCAAATAACGCATAACTTTCCCGCTAAGGAGAGTAAAGTTTGTATCACGTTTCCGTCCATATCTTTGCTGATTAGCGTTCCATTTCAAATATTCTTTCAACATTGGAAATCATCAGCCCAGATAAAACGTTTTTGTACTATTTCTGATTCTTCTTTAACACATATCTGCCGCCAGTGTGCGTAAGTAGCTATCTCTATTTGCAGATGTATTAACGATTGCAAAAATCCGGTTGATTTTATTTTTTTTTCAACTGGTTCCGTTCACTATGAAAAGCACTGCTCACACTGACCAGGGAAGAACAGGAGTTATCGGAAGCGGGGCACAAAGGAAATGAGCCGATTGTATAGAGTTTGCCACGCTGAGTAAGAAAATGCCAATTAAAAATGCCCAGTCGAACTATTAAACGCACAAAGCGCTGGCAAATGTGGAACATTTTAATTAGCAAACCACATCGGAAAGCAATGAAAAAGGACAATTATCAGACATAGGCTGAACAAAAATGATATTTCAGCTCTAATGGATGATCTGTAAGACAAGCTAGTAAAATCATGCAATTCATTGATTATGATACGCTTTCCAACATACCAGAAATCATTACTCAAGTTATGAGGGCAATGGCTGTGGAATAAATCTCACTCCTGTGCCCTGACCTTTGACCCCATTTCGATGATTTTAAACAGAATTGGTTCAGTATACCTCCGGAACAACATGATAAAGTTTTGTCGCAACCGAAGAACTTTTACGTAAGTTATGACGCATAAGGGAGATGGAATGGATCCCGCTCCTATGGTCTGACCTTTGACCCCATTTCGCCCATTTTCAATAGGGTTTGTCCTCCAGGTTGTCCCCTACCACATACTAAAATTTCATCGAAATCGAACCATTTCTACGCGAAATATCGCGCGGACAGACGGACAAAGCTGGAGCATATACGCTTCTTCAACCTACGGTTGGAAAGCGTAAAAAATGCTGCAGACAGAACGGCTTTGTGCACCACAGATATCAAATGAAGGCAAGACTGGACCAAAGATCTCAATTTTCAATTCCAATGTGGAAGGCAAATGTTGTCGGTGACGGAAAAGGGATGTAATCACAGGAACGTTAAGTTTGACTTCGCGAAAGCCTATTGGAATAAACCAAGGAGACACGGAGAACGGACGGAATTTATTGTGCAAACCAGATTGCAGGACAAGCACAGAATCTCGTTGTGACAGGGGGATGTCGAACTGACACATACGGATGATATTGGATAGTTGTTTCAAGTAGTTTTTCATTGGTCCGAAACCGTAAACATCGAGAAGCTGAGAAGTTCGGGTAGCATGAGCTGGAATGTTGATCACTATAGCTGTTGTGCCTTCAGGCATTGCAGATGAAATGGCGTTGTGATCGCGAAAAGGTGCCCACTGATCCACAATAAGGAGATTGTCTTCTCCTGACGCAGTCGCTTTGCAGAAAACGTGTTGAACAAATTTTCGCAATCCATCTCTTTTACGCTTTCCGACGGTAGGTTGAAGAAGCTTATATGCTTCAGCTTTGTCCGTCTGTCTGTCCGTCCCCACGATAACCCGCGTAAAAAATGATTCGATTTCGATGAAATTTTAGTAAGTTGTAGGGAACGGCCAGGGGACAAACCCTATTGAAAATGGGCGAAATGGGGTCAAAGGTCTGGCCATAGGGGCGGGATCTATTCCATCTCTCTTATGCGTCATAATTTACGTAAAAGTGCTTTGATTGCGACAAAACTTTATCATGTTGTTCCGGGGTACACTGAACGAGTTCTGTTGAATATCATCGAAATGGGGTGAAAGTTCAGGGCACACGAGCGAGATTTACTCCACAGTCATTACCCTCATAACTTGATAATAATTTCTGGTATGATGGAAAGCGTATCATAATCAATGCATTGCATGATTTTACTAACGTGTTTACGCTTTCCAACCGTAGGTTGAAGAAGCGTATATGCTCCAGCTTTGTCCTTCTGGCTGTCTGTTCGCACGACAGCTCGCGTAAAAATGGTTCAATTTCGATGAAATTATAGTATGTCATAGGGGACAAGTTGGGGACGAAACCTGTTGAAAACGGACGAAATCTGGACATAGGAGTGGTAACCATAGGAGTGGTAGCCCTTATGCGTCATAACTGACGTAAAAATGCTTCGATTGCGACAAAACTTTATTATTTTGTTCCGGAGTTATACTGATCCTGTTCTGTTGAATATCATCAAAATGTGATCAAAGGTCAGGGCACAGGAGCGAGATTTATTCCACAGCCATTATCCTCATAACTTGACTAAAAATGCTTCTATTGTGACAAAACTTTAGTAAGCTGTTCCGGAGGTACACTGAACCAATTTTGTTTAATATAATCGGAATGGGGTCAAAGGTCAAGGCACAGTAGCGAGATTTATTCCACAGCCATTATCCTCATAACTTGAGTAATGATTTCTGGTATGTTGGAAAGCGTATCATAATCAATGCATTGCATGATTTTACTAACTTGTTTTACAGATCATCCATTAGAGCTAAAATATCATTTTTTTCAGCCCATGTTTCATAATTGTCCTTTTTCATTGCTTTCCGATTCGGTTTGCTAATTAAAATGTTCCACTTTTGCCAGCGCTTTGTGCGTTTACCAGTTCCACTGGGCATTTTTAATTGGCATTTTGTTACTCAGCGTGGCAAACTCTATACAATCGGTTCAGTTCCTTTATGCCCCGCTTCTGACAACTCCTATACTTCCCTGGTGAATATTTCAAATAATGCCTAGCTTTCTCACTTGAGGACGTAAAAGCATTCCTTTTTCCGCTGGTATTTTCCCTTTTTCAAAAGAATTTACTTGGAAATATTATTTGCCTGTCGGAAACGATTCCAAAAGACGCGCACGGTTACTCCCAAGAATTTGGTTGAATATTATTGCGGTTTTTTTAGCACGTCTTTTGTAAAAAAGATAGTGCTTAGGGGGCGGAAGAAGACATTATGGAAGGATTTTTTAAATATGCATCCTAATATATAACTTGCTAGAGCCCTCCTCCTCCGTGCCAATTTTTAATTCGTCATAGCAACAACCGAGAAACAAATGTGTGTGTTAGCTTTTCGGGTAGCTGACGTCATCATCTACACGCGCACAGTCCACGCGGATATCACTTTGTTTTGTTGTCATAGCAACAAAGAACACAGCTGCTGGTGTGACGTCATCTAATCCAAATCATTCTCACATGACATCATAGATGCGTTACGTCACTCGGTCAACTTTTCAGAGATACGAAAACTTTACATCAGGAATTTTGGTTCACTACCTGAACCGGTGTTTAGCCATCTGTATGTGGCAACGTCTGAGATGTCAAGATAAAAATAGTTCACGGAAAAGAACAGGGGAAATTTATACAGGGTTCACAGTCAGTGTATACAAAAAATGCTGTGTACAAGGAAGTGTTGACGAAATAGGGACTAGAGGTTTTACAAAATACATAACAAAAAGACAGCCCGTCGTATCAAATTCCATAACCGACTGCTCAGAAAGCTGTGAGCCAACGTCGCCATCTATTGACGTGGAACTCTAAAACTCAATATCATAAATTTTAACTCAAAAACTTCCGCATCATAAAATTTATTTTTTCCCGTCATTATTGACGGGCTTTCATTCTGTTTATACATATTAGCGGTGCCGCTCCTACCTGACATTCCTTTGCAAGGTCTTTAAAAACCTTTCACTTGATCCAGGAATGTTAAATTGTTAAATACCTGAACGAGAACAAGAAATAGGTGAAAAATCACAATTATTTTAGTGCGATTGATTGCGCGTTTCCCGAAGAAATGAACTTTACGCTTTGGAAATTTTTTCAAAGCCTAAAGTTCAAATCGGCATATACGTCTGAATGAAATCCTTCGAAATAAAGTCCAAGCCCTTATATTCGGAGTTTAATAAAAAAAAAAACATTTTGGTGGTCTCCACCTGACATATTCTCATGCATTAAAGTAAATACACTCCTGATTTCAGCCAAAACATAATGAACAAACGGTTTAGTCATAAAATCGCTAAATACGTAAAAAACACGCTAATTGGAATTTTGTTCTCCCCCGCCCCCCCCTTTTTTTTTTGTCTTTACTGTGCCCGACGGTGACGAAAATGATCATTTTCGACTTCTTTTCATTAGTGATGAAATAATGAAACTCTACGTCCATTGGAAATTAACGTAAAAAAGGAAAAAGAAAGCAGTTCTGGTATCAGTCACTTTACGTTCATGAATGGAAACTCCAATGAATGACGGTGGACACATCGTACTCAGCGTGTGTTACAATTCTCTCTCTCTCTCTTTCTCTCTCTCTCTCTCTCTCTCTCTCTCTCACTCACTCTTTCCTGAAGCTAAATCAGTGTAATACGTATTTTAAATCCAATTCCATCGTAAGTTTGATTGTTAATTTTTTTAGAAATACTGAAAACAAAATATGCAAAGTTAATCATTTACGTTCTTCGCTACTTTAAACGTAAAAACTTCGATAGGGTTAGGGGGACGATCGCCCAGCTGGATCCGTCCCTGCTAGGTGCCAGATTTCGGGGGTGGCAGGACGCCACCTCAATCAAATTCTACGGTTGACAAATTAATATCACTGCCGTGGGAGAAGTTAAGAAAGAGTTTTACTGTGAGAAACCGTAATGCTACGTGGCACGTTTTTTTTTTGTTAGTAAAAAGACTTCATTATATAATTCAATAGAAAACGACTTGAAATCAGAGAATAATTCTTATTGTTTTGCTTAGCAAAGGATACCGCGGGCAAAAGGACTGTGGCAATTCGTTTTCAATTTATTTTAAATCTTAAAGATTTCAGCATTAAGGTGGACGTCAAGTAATTTTGCTTCCTATTCTTCCAATGGAAAATCTTCTGTACACATTTTCTTCACAATTAATGCGTTCCCAAGGATGAAAATTTGAACATCGATTAAAATAGCTTCATTTTATAACTTGGAATACTTCATATTTTCTAAAACATAACCATAATTATGCAATCCAACATTTATTTGTCTACTGACGTCATCAAAGTACAGGTCGCGCCATCTTTTTTCTGGTTTCAAGACCACCAAAGGAAACGTTGTTGTTTTTTAACATAATTAAGGTTATGTTTTAGAAAATGTTAAGTATTCCAAATTATAATATGAAGTTATTTTAATCGATGTTCAAATTTCCATCCTTGGGTGTTATTTAATCGATGTTCAAATTTCCATCATTAATTGTGAAGGAAATGTGTACAAAAGTTTTTCCATTGGAAGTATAGGAAGCAAAATTACTTCACGTCCACCTTAATGATATGCATGGCTAGCGCTATGACAATGGGGCGAATATGAAGAAAAATCACAATGGACTTCAAAAAACATAATTTTTTGACCTAAAAAAAGCCCGTATGCATTTTATGTACCATGACCGGCATATGCTTTAAATCTGGTCGAAAATAACGACGAAAACATTTTTTTAGAAATTGTAAACATTTTCAGCATTGTTCAAGAAATATATCCTTTCTTTTCTGAATTACCTTAACTTTGGCAAATTTTGAAGAACAAGTTAGTAAATCATGCAATGCATTGATTATGATACGCTTTACAACGAACCAGAAATCATTACTCAAGTTATTACTCAAGTTATGAGGATAATGACTCTGGAATAAATTTCACTCCTGTGTCCTGACCTTTGATCCCATTTCGATGATATTCAACAGAACTGGTTCCGCATATCTCCTGAACACAATATTAAAGTTTTGTCCCAAAAGAAGCATTTTTGACAAGTTATGAGGATAATAGCTGTGGAATAAATCTCGATCCTGTGTCCTGATCTTTGACCCCATTTCCATGATATTCAACAGAACCAGTTCAGTGTACTTGCGGAACAACATTCTAAATTATTTTTGTAGCAATTGAAGTATTTTAACGCAAGTTATGACTCATAAGGGCAATGGAATGGACCCCACTCCTATGTCCTGACCTTTGACCCCATTTTATCCAATTTTTGATAGGACTCATTGCCAGGTGATCCCCTACCACATACTAAACTTTCATCGAAATCGAAGCATTTTTACGCACGTTATGATGCATAAGGGCAATGGAATGGATCCCGCTCCTATGTCTTGACCTTTGACCCCATTTCGTCCATTTTCAACCGGGTTCATTCCCAGGCGGTACCCTGCCACATACTAAAATTTCATCGAAATCGAACCATTTTCCGCGAGTTATCGTGCGGACGGACAGACAGACAGACGGCCAAAGCTTGAGCATATACGCTTCTTCAACCTACGGTTGGAAAGCGTAAAAAATCTTCCAGGGTTGACCGTAAAACCATGCTGTAAAACAAGGTGAGAAAATAAGATCGATGCAGTAAGAGTAATGAGGACTGGAATATAATTTAAATGTAATCCACGGTACATTATATTAGCGCTTTAACCAATATTTTAGAGACAGTGATACACAAAATTTAACCAATCTTTCTTAGGAAAAGAATAAAAATGCAAAAAGTTAGTACACTCTTTCTTCAAAGATTAATGTTAGTAGCAAATTAATGCCAAAATCTGGTGCAGTTATACCAACCATATATAGTACAAATACTAAAACAAGTAAATGGCTGTTTAAAAGAACGTAGAACACGTGGAGGGTTTAAAGGCATGGTAGCTTGAAGATAAAACAATTGTCGAGGAAATAAATTGCGAAACAGAATTTCCAGCTGTTGAATTGTTTAGACCACGTAAGAAAAAAAGGAAAATAAATAAATAAACATCTTTCTTTTTCTTACTATTAAGCTTGAAATCTAAAAAGATTTTTAAAATTGCAATGTTCCCTTTTCCATTCCATAGAACTGATAGCGGTAATAAGGTGCACAAAACTCTCTTTTCAAATGTTTGCTGTCTGTAACAGTGGCTTAAGGGGAAAGATCATTTTCCAAACTTAAAATCATGAAAAGCTGCTTTTGATTAAATATGAAACAGGAACGAATTTTAAATATAAGTACTGTTGATATTGAATACAAAATTGCTACAGTTTTAGACAATTACGGACATTGATAAAAAGTTTGTAACAAAAAAAAAGCTGCAAAAGTTAATTTTAGCTAAAACTACTCATGTTTGTGTGCTTTCTTAAAGATTAAGCTTTTAGTTTATAAGAAAAAGTATTTTTATTTAATACAAAAACCAGTTATTTCAAATTATGCTTTTAGTTTTATACAACTTGCTTTGATATGTACCCATATGTGGGATTTTTTGGCTAGAATACTTAAAGAGACGCCCTCCATGTTCAATGTTATATATATATATATATATATATGTAATCCACGGTACATTATCATGGGAAAAGCTGCAATATGTTTATTATCGTGCATGACGAAACATGTTTTACCGGTAAAGCGGACTTTTGTGTAAATTGACGGAAAGGAAGCTGACTTCTTGGATTATTCGCAGCGTCATCTGAACTAGAGTTTTACAGTTTTTCTTTTCCTTCAATTTACAGTTTTTCTTTTCTTATATACACTGAAGTGCTAGAAAAACTGGTACAGACGAGCTTATACAAAATACATAGCAACGTCACCTATGCGCGTACTCGGTTGCGTCCGCCAGTGCGTATATAAAACGATAGACATCCTTGCCAGCTGCCAGAGCTGTTTTCGGCATGAGAATGACAAGTAATAACAATTTAAGCGATTTTCAACGCGGTGTCATAGTTGGCGCTCGTGAGATGGGCCATAGTATTTCGGAGGTATAAACAAAGTTCGGATTTTCACGGACGACCATTGCAAGGGTGTACCGTGACTACAAGAATTCCGGCAAAACCTCCAACCTACGATACCAGTGTGGCCGTAAAAAGACAATAGGTGAACGTGACCATCGTCGGCTGTCAAGAATCGTTTCACGCGGCACTCTCGCAGGTAGCATCGGAATTCAATGCTGGAGCCTCAACAAGCATCAGCGTCTGGACTGTGCAACGTACCCTGCACGATGTGGGCTTTGGGAGCCGACGCCCATCTCGAGTCCTCTTGATAGGTGCACGACACAGAGCTATGCGCCTCGCTTGGGCACCGCAACACCGTCACTGGACAATTGATGACTGGCAACAAGTAGCCTGGTCTGACGAGTCGCGTTTCCAACTGTATCGGGCAGATGGAAGGATTCGTGTGTGGCGCAAACCCCATGAAGCCATGGATCCCGCCTGTCAACAGGGAACTGTACCGGCTGGTGGGGGGTCCGTAATGGTATGGAGTGTGTTTAGCTGGACGTCACTGAGACCACTGGTACGTCTACAAACGTCTATGACCGGCCAACGCTATGTGCGCATCCTTTCTGACGAGGTACACCCGTTCATGTCCTGCGTTCATGCTGATGGGTTGGGCCTGTTCCAATAGAACAATGCACCTCCACACAAGTGTCGGGTCGCCACATTATGGTTAGAGGATCATTCATCTGAGTTTGGGGTGCTGCCATTCCAACCCAAGTCCCTAGATCTGAACGTGATAGAACACTTTTGGGATGCCATGCAACGCGCTGTCGAACACAGGAATCCGAGACCTCGGAATACACCCGAATTGCGGAACGCTCTGCAGGAAGTATGATGTGCATTGCCTACAGCATATTTCCAGGAGCTAGTGGAGTCCATGCCCCGTCGTATTTCTGCAGTCCTGCGCTCCCGTGGGGGACCGACCAAGTATTAGACTGGTGTACACCAGTTTTTCTGGCTCTTCAGTGTATGTGCTTTATGAAAACTTTCTTTTCCTTCAATTTATATATTTGCTTTATGAAACCTCTTAATTTATAGGAAATGGAAAATGCTGTTGCTAAATGTATTTATTTCATGTAAAAATGAATAAAAATTGAAAAATAGTCTCGTACAAGGGGCGGCAACTCTGGGTTTGCACCCGGGTGGCAAATGCCCTTGGCGCGCCCTTGGGTGGCACCCTTCCTGTTCACTAAGGATAGCTGTTTGGAACGCAACTTCTGGTGCATTCGGTCAATTTCTTCACATTTTGTGACTGCGGTAATGCTTTCACCAGCATTCAAGAGCCTTTGGTGTATGACACCGTTAACAGTCCACCACTCTGTCAACAAAACCTTCTTTGGCGTCAACCTTCGTTTAGGATGTTGTTTTGGCGTTTCACCATGGTTGTCCAGATCGCTCACGGTTGTCGTATAGCACCCACCTTTCATCGCAGGTTACAATGCGATTGAGTAGGATCTCATTTTTGTTGCGAAGCAGAAGGTTACCACACAACCCAAACCGTTGTTGTTGTTCCTGATGCTCTGTCAGTTCGTGTGGGACCCACTTATCGAGCTTCTTGACCTTACCAACTTGGTGGAGATGTTCGGAAATGGTTGACACCGACACATTGTACTGTTTGGCGAGTTCTCTGACTGTGAAGTGAGGATTTGCCTCCACATTTGCCTTCACAGCGTCGTTTTCAATGACCGAATGTCGTCCGCGGCCCTCCTTACCTTGTTGGCTCGTGCCACCAGAACGTAACTTTTCAAACCACCGACGAAAAGTACGTTCAGATGTTTCCTCCTTGTCTCATGCTTCGACCACGTTATAGTAGGTTTGTGTCGCACCACGACCCAATCTGAACTCACGAAGCAGAATCACCCGCAACTTTCTCCTTCCTTAACATGCTGTCCAGTCTCACATGAGTTGAGGTACAGAAATGACTGTAGCTCAACCGATTATGGCGTGTACGTTACGTCTGAGTCGCCCTTCAACTCGTAGGAATGATGCTGGGAGTGGGTTGGTCTGTAAGTACTGTGGGCTGGTTGAATGTCGCACCTTAGAAAATCGGCCATTATCTTCCGAATGACCTGATGTTTTTAGGATTGGGAATGCATTTTAAATACATTTATGCATAAGACATACGTAACTGAAAACATCTTTATCTGAATATGTTGCGTACACGAAATTCCGTCTCAATCTGAAGTTTCAATATAGTTCCTTTCGGCAAAATGTTGTTACGCCCCGGGCGCCAGACTAGTACCGCTTTATTAATTTAGAATGTAGGATGTCAGGTACTGGCTGACGACCCGGAAGTAAACATCAGAACTTAGAATAATTATTTGTGGATCCTTTACGACCGAAATCTTAATTATTGGTAAGAGGATCAGCCTACAAATTAAGCCAATCGAAACCAAGAAATTCTTCTGACACTCATAAATAACTCACTCAACTTCAGCACTGGCACGAGACAACAAACATTTAAATATTTTTCATAAAACCGATAATTAAAATCATGAAGATGTCTTATACAGAGGAAGAAGGGGCGTCAAATAAACTCAACCCTTTTGGGAGCTCAGGCGGAATTTATCGCTAAAATTCAACGATTATTTATTGGCATATACGCTGAAGACCAATTGAATTAGAGATACCTGTCTAGTAACGTGTAGCACCACATTTCGTCCTGATGACGGCGGAGATTCGTCTCGGCATGGACTCAACAAAACACCGGAAGCGTTGGGAAGCCATACGGATCCACGACCCCTGAACAAGCTCCCACAGTTCACGAAGATTTGATGGAGGAGGGTCAGAGCCTCGAACATCTCTCTCGATTTCATCACAGATGTACTCGATGGGATTGAGGTCAGCGGACCTAGCAAAGCCAAGGAAGCAAGGTCACGTCGGTGGAGTGTTCATCCAACCATTCGGATACAATTCGGGAGCGACTGCACGGTGCATTGTCTTGTTGCAGGATGAGGTCCCCAGTGGGATTTTGAAGACGCACAAACGGGAGCAAATGGTCGTCTAAGATATCCCGGTAACGTTTACCTGTGAGGGACGATGTCACACATACCAGGTGTCCCATTTCAGTCCACGTAAACAGTCCCCAGACGAGAATGCCACACCCACCAGATTGAAGAGTAATCTGCTGGCAAGAACGATCCATCGCTTCATGTGGTTTGCGCCGTACTCGTATCCTGCCATCCGCATGTACCAACGTGATTCTCGACTCATCAGTCCAGGCAACATTTTTCCACGTGTCTCGGGTCCATTGGCGATGTTCCCGCGCCCATGCTAATCTTTGCACCCTGTGATGTGCGGTCAGCAGCAGTATACTCGTGGGACGCTGGCTTCTGTACCCCATAGCGAGGAGATAGTTCTGGATGGTGTGGCTGCCTACACGTTTTTGTGCACCAGCGTTAAAATGCCGAGTGATTTCTTGCACTGTGGCCCGTCTATCCGCTGTTACAATGCGAGCTAGCCGACGATGACCCCGCTCATCCACACGCTGTTGTCCACGGCAGTTGGCCCTTGCAGGGATGTTTTTACCGGATTCGATGTACTCACGGTGCATCCGTGACACAGTGGCTCGTGAAAATCCCAGTGCCTGCACGACTTCCGAGATGGAGTGACCCATTCGTCGGGCCCCGAAAATTTGCCTTCGATCAAATGCGCTTAGATCCTTCATCTTACCCATACTGCGCCCGACTCTTACTGATTCCCGTCGCATCACTGCTTATATTGTCGGATCGCTGTATACGTCATGTCGTTTCCGCTTACAGGGCCGCCCACAGCGCCACATTTGCATAACGCCAGCTGTCTCTAATTCAATTGCTCTTCAGTGTATTGTCCGGCTTTAAACAGTTCGCAGCCGACGAAAGTCCATTGGCTGACCGGAGCCAATTTACTCAGAAACTGACACGCATAAGAAAACATAGTACTTACAGGGATGCCGCTTTTCCGTTAAGGTATATCCACTTTTAAAATTACCGCATTGCCGAAGAAAACACGCATTGGTTGGTTTTTCTTTTCATCTCGCACGACTAACTAATACGCTCAATGTAGACGACGGAGGTCGGAATCGAACATCACCCCGCTTGAACATTCGTGCACACAAACACACTCACCGTAGTTGACTTAAAGCAGGGAATTGCAAGATATCGCTCACTTATGTCACGATAGACCTATGCGTTTTACTTAATAGAGGAATCCGCACGTTCTCCCTTCCATCCGGCTGTTCTTCTTTGCATCATCGGTTGCCGACATCCTAGTCACTCGTTGTTGCAATAGATTCATTTCTGGAAGGCTTCTTTGTAGCTCCTCTCCAATATCCCGATATCAACCAAATTTATTAAAGGCCAGAATTTTAGATTGACTACTGCTGTAACGTCAGAAGCTGTCTAACAAGACCGGTTTTCCCTAGAGAAATTACTTCCGAAAATCTCTCCAGTCTTACGTGCAACCATGCAGCAGGAAAATAGTATCTCCAACCTCCTTTTCCTCGCGGTATTATCAAACGCTCAGCCTGCTCTTAGCTCACTCGGCGGGCTTCTTCGTACAAAAGCTTATCTTCGGGCGAACACCGCAGCGCGGTATTGTTCCAGATCCGACAGCAGAGTCCAGCTCCGTTCTCGGGCTTGTACAAGACTGCTCTTTTCTATAATTCGCGTTTCACCAAATAATTTCTTTTTGTTTTCCTAGTGGTCTGTCTTAACTCCGTTGTCCCGGTGGCGCAGTGGTCTAAGCGATGGCCTCTGATCATTCGTCCGAACGGGGTCCGGGTTCGAATCCCGGTGAGGCATGGATGTTGTGTTTGTCTTACGGCACTGGCTCTCTCCCTTCCCTGGAACCAGTGACCCTAAATTAGGGACGGGCGACTGCTTATAGCCCATTGAGTTGCTCACGGTGGTCGTTAAACCTCCAATCAAAAAAAAAAAAAATAACTCCGTTGTCAATTTTATTGACTTCCTAAAAGCTTTCGGCACAATGCAAGATTGTTAACAGAACCCACCTCTGCGCTCGTAATAAATGCCGGTGAACGAAATCATTTATGGTCCCACCAAACATACACTGGTGTGCAAAAATTAAGGACGAAGAGGAGAAATTAGCATAACAGCGGAACAAGCAGGCAGAACGGACCGAAAGACCACTCAGGAGATAGACTAGGGACCGGTACGGTAGGGCATGAGCATATATGCTGCATCACGTAGGGTGGGGGAGTGTCGGAATGGTATAAAACACACGGGCGGCGTACGCTCAGCAATTCGGTGAAAGCTATTGCACGGTGTACATCAGTTTGAACGACGTCGAGTTGCTGCCACCGTGTGATATGGCCAACAGGCAATCCAGTAGACGACATCTGGATGACTTTACCCGAGGTCGCATCATTGGGAAGTTGGAAGAAGGTCGAAGTGTGACTAGTGTGGCCGAGGAGTTCGGGATCGCTCACAGCTTCATTTCACGAGCTTGGAGAGCATTTCAAAGGACAAGAACAGCTGTCCGAGAGTTTAGCAGTGGTCGTCCACGAGCAACCTCGGCGGCGGACGACCGATATATTGTCCTGAAAGCGAAAAGAGACAGACGGCTGACAGCGGGAGAAATCGCAAGGCACATGCAACAGACAACTAGACGTCCGTTATCGCGTTTTACAGTGGCCATGAAACTGCACAAAGGTGGTCTATTTTCACGACGACCAGTACGGTGTGTGCCATTAACGCCTGCTCATCAGAGACGGCGGTTTCTGTGGTGCCAGGAACACAAGAACTGGACACATCAGCAATGGGGTCGAGTTCTCTTTGCGGATGAGAGCCGATTCAGTCTGACGAGCGATTCTGGACATATACACATCTGGAGAGAGCAGGGAACACGCAATCACACCTCCAACATCATCGAAAGTGACCGGTTTGGAGGTGGCGGAGTTTTCGTTTGGGGCGGTATCATGCTTTGTAGCCGTACTGACCTCTACATCTTCCAAGGAGGTTCAGTCACTGGTGTCCGCTATTGTACCGAGGTTCTCCTGCCTCACGTGCGTCTGTTTAGAGGTGCTGTGGGTCCTGAGTTCCTCTTCATAGACGACAACGCTGCACCTCATCGTACAGTTGCTGTCGCAGAACTGTTGGAGAGTAGAAATATTCAACGCATGGATTTTCCCGCAAGGTTCCCGGACCTAAATCCAATCGAACACGTGTTGGACCTTCTCGGGAGACGCTTGGCAGCACGTCACCAGCCGCCAGAAACGATTCCGCAGCTGCGATTGGCACTACAAGAGGAATGGGCCGCAATGCTTCAACAGCTCCTTGACAACCTCGTCCTCAGCCTGGACAGACGTTGTAAATCTTGCAACGCAGTCAGGGGTGATCATAACCCCCACTAAAGACTGGGTTTTTCTTGGCAGCCGCCTGTCACATGGACGTTTCTGTCTTCTGTCCAGTTGTGATCGAAGCTACTTTTTCAATAAAGTGCCTTTGTATCCTTTGGATTCCTTGTTTGGACGGTTTTCCTCACTTGCCCCATGTTCTTACATCTTGGCGATATTATGGTATGATTTGAGTCGATGTGGAGCACTTCTGCACGACGTTACATTCGAAAACCGTCTCGTCTTTAATTTTTGCACGCCAGTGTGTAACTCAGTTTCAGCTCTTGTGAATTGCCGTCCCGGTGGCGCAGTGGTCTAAGCGATTGCTTCTGATCATTCGTCCGGGTTCGAATCCTAGTGAAGCATGGATGTTGTGTGTTGTCTTGCGGCGCTGGTTCTCTCGCTTCCCTGGAACCAGTGGCGCCAAATTAGGGACGGGAGACAGCTTATATCCCACTGCGTTGTTCGCGGTTGTCGTAAAACCCCAATAAAAAAAATGAAAAACTGGTTCGCGCTAAATCACCAGCACCCCAAAATCTACCGGAACTGGAGGACCTGCTGTTGAAATTATGGTACCAGGTATCTCAGGATACCTATCGGCGCTTTATTGAATCGATGCCTCGTCGAGTGGCCGCTGTTTTGCAGGCTAAAGGGCCTCGCCGAGTGGCCGCGAGTGACCGCTCTTTTGCTACAGCTTATTAGGTAGGTGGTCATAATGTAATGGCTCATCAGCGTATAGTAACAGGCGGTTTTAGAAGTAGCAGGCTGGCAGGGTGGTGAAAATTTCCGGGGTCGACATTTCGACTTTCACCTCGTACGGCCATTGATCATGATGCCAGCCCATACCATGACACTACATGTCGGATATCGGTCCCTTTCCTGTATGTTTGCTGGACAATATGCAGTACCACTATCACGCCAGATCAGTTGTCGTCGACAATCAGACGATAGACTGTATTTACTCTCATCTGAGAAGAGGACAGCAGACCAGTCGTTATCAGTCCAATTGCGATGTTGACGGAACCATTGCAAACGGGCGGTACGGTGACGTCTGGACAATGGGATGCACACAACAGGACGGCGGGCGTATAGTCCTCCTTTATGCAAACGTCTGGCGACAGTTTTTCTGGAGATCCGCTTGCCAGTAGCAGCCATAAACTGATTTGCTACCTCACTAGCTGTGCTGCGTCAGTGTCTTTTTGTTGATAACACTATGTACCGATCTTCTGCAGGTGTCGTAGTGCGAACACGACCTCCCCCGTGACGTTTGCTACACTCTCTATTTGTTTGAAATGATTTCCAAAGCCTTGAAACAACACTGTGACTGCCGTCGAACTCCCTGGCAACATCTGTTATTTTTCGCCCTTCTTCAATCTTGCCAATAATACGGCCACGCGTAAAATCATCTAGGTGATGTCGGGAAGACATACTGAAAATTGCAAGTTCGTCAATTGATTCTTTCCCTTTCAACTTTGCTTTTGAACAACAACGGTCAATACGCGTCAAATCCTTTATATCTCTTATCAGCGCTATGACGTCACGAACAAGTTCGGCAATCCAAAATTTGCATACGCACAACACGTCTTACTGTATCCCGCACTTATGCTAATTTCCACATTTTCCTGCCCTCCATTTTATGGTTGCTATGGTTGCTATTGTCATCCGGCCTTAGCAATTGTCCGGCAATGTATAAACTGCGGTAAAAGTCGAAATGCAGACCCCGGAAATTTACACCACACTTTACTGGTACTTGAAGAACATCTGTAAATTGCGGTAAAAATCGAAATGCCGATCCCGGAAATTTATCGCACCGTGCCAGCCTGCTCCTTCTAAGACCTCCTGTTACTCTAAACTGGAGTTTTTTTTTTGTTTTTTTTATTGGAGGTTTAACGACCATCGTGAGCAACTTAATCGGCTATAAGCAGTAGCCTGTCCCTAATTTTAGGGTTACTGGTTTCAGGGAAGGGAGAGAGTCAGTGCCGTAAAACATACACGACATCCATGCCTCACGGGATTCAAACCCGGACCCCTGTCGGACGAACGAACGATCAGTAGCCATCGCTTAGACCGCTGCGCCACCGTGGCGACGCGGTGAAAGTTTAAATGCCAAACATTGTGGTACTTCTAAGGCTGCAGTTTGTTTTAAATTGTTTGAAAATGGAAATGGTGACCCCGAAAATCTTCCTCGCATTCGATATTTTGTCTAAAATTCAGTTTGTGCACGATCTCTGACTGAAAAAGTGTGTGTGTGTGGGGGGGGGGGGATTTATGTGGAGGAATTTTCCTTTGGGGCAGCTTTCCAATGTGGGGGAATTTACCGATAGTGTGGGAATTTTTTGGTGGGGCAATTTGCCTGTGGGGAACTTTACTGGTTACCCACCACACACACACACCGCTTGCGGAAAACATCCTAGTAGAAGGAACGACGCAAGGCGTGTGGGAACCACACGAGTCCTCCCTTGTCACCAGGTGTTTTTCCACGAACTGATCACGTGATACCCTGTTAGTAAAAACGCAGAGAAGTGAAATAATAATAAAAAAACTCTTTGTCCGCGCGTAGAAACAATGTTTGCGACTGCTGTGAGACCTACTTATGACTTACTTTTACTTTTCCAATACTATCTAGGTTAGTTAATTGGTTGTTAACTACGCACCGGGAACAGTGATGGTAGACCGTGGGAAATTACCCCTTTCGTGGGAATTTTAGGGGGAAAAATTTACAAATGGGTATTTTTTATAACCAGTGTGTAAATTTATTCTCTCTTTTTAAAAGTCTTACGGAGACTTCTAATTTTCTGCATGACGTCTCGTATTCGAAGAACCCGTACATCAATTGCGTAACGTCTACCAAAAGATGAGCATTTGGATATGTGGGTGGAATGACTTTAAATGTCATCGAAAGATTGCGCGAAGTTCGTTGTTGAAGAAAAACACTTAAAATGACACAATACTGAAAACTTCTATTATGATAGTAAACGTCATTTTGTGTTATATGATACTTATGTGATAGTAAACATAACGCTTATTATCATATATTATTTTTGAGTTTTCAAATGGACGCTGTATTTAAAAGCTGAAGTCTAAATTAAAATACTTATTGAACTCATAATTTGTGTTTTTGTAGTACTTTTAATTCAAAAAATAAATAAGTCCATGTGTAAAGAGATAAAATTATAAGTAAATTTCTGAAAGAAGATTTTCAGCTGAAAAATGTATTATAAGCTTATACACTAGTGTGCAAAAATTAAGGACAAAGAGGAGAAATTAGCATAACAGCGGAACAAGCAGGCAGAACAGACCGAAAGACCACTCGGGAGATAGACTAGGGACCGATACGGTAGGGCATGCGCATATATGCAGCATGACGTAGGCGGGCGGGGGGGGGAGTGTCGGAAGGGTATAAAGCACACGGGCGGTGTACACTCAGCAATTCGGTGAAAGCTATTGCACGGTGTACATCGGTTTGAACGGCGTCGAGTTGCTGCCACCGTGTGATATGGCCAACAGGCAATCCAGTAGACGACATCTGGATAATTTTACCCGAGGTCGCGTCATTGGGAAGTTGGAAGAAGGTCGAAGTGTGACTAGTGTGGCCGAGGAGTTCGGGATCGCTCACAGCATCGTTTCACGAGCTTGGAGAGCATTTCAAAGGACAAAAACAGCTGTCTGAGAGTTTAGCAGTGGTCGTCCACGAGCAACCTCGGCGGCGGACGACCGATATATTGTCCTGAAAGCGAAAAGAGACAGACGGCTGACAGCGGGAGAAATCGCAAGGCACATGCAACAGACAACTGGACGTCCGTTATCGCGTTTTACAGTGGCCATGAGACTGCACAAAGGTGGTCTATTTGCACGACGACCAGTACGGTGTGTGCCATTAACGCTTGCTCATCGGAGACGGCGGTTTCTGTGGTGCCAGGAACACAAGAACTGGACACATCAGCAATGGGGTCGAGTTCTCTTTGCGGATGAGGGCCGATTCAGTCTGACGAGCGATTCTAAACATATACACATCTGGAGAGAGCAGGGAACACGCAATCACACCTCCAACATCATCGAAAGGGACCAGTTTGGAGGTGGCGGAGTTCTCGTTTGGGGCGGTATCATGCTTTGTAGCCGTACTGACCTCTACATCTTCCAAGGAGGTTCAGTCACTGGTGTCTGCTATTGTACCGAGGTTCTCCTACCTCACGTGCGTCTGTTTAGAGGTGCTGTGGGTCCTGAGTTCCTCTTCATAGACGACAACGCTGCACCTCATCGTACAGTTGCTGTCGCAGAACTGTTGGAGAGTAGAGATATTCAACGCATGGATTTGCCCGCAAGGTTCCCGGACCTAAATCCAATCGAACACGTGTGGGACCTTCTCGGGAGACGCTTGGCAGCACGTCACCAGCCGCCAGCAATGATTCCGCAGCTGCGATTGGCGCTACAAGAGTTACGGGCAGCGATGCCTCAACAGCTCCTTGACAACCTCGTCCTGAACATGGACAGACGTTGTAAATCCTGCAACGCAGCCAGGGGTGATCATAACCTCTACTAAAGACTGGATTCTTTTTGGCAACCACCTGTCACATGGACGTTTCTGTCTTCTGTCCAGTTGTGCTCGAAGCTACCATTTCAATAAAGAGCCTTTGTATCCTTTAGATTCCTTGTTTGGACAATTTTGCTCACTTGTCCCATGTTCTTACATCTTGGCGATATTATGGTATGATTTGAGTCGATGTGGAGCACTTCTGCACCACGTTACATTAAAAAAACTGTCTCGTCCTTAATTTTTGCACGGAAGTCTATAAACACTTGCAAACAATTTTTTGCGAATATGGGGGTTTTGGCATAAGGATGGGTATTTTCTTTGCTGCATATGGGCAAAACCAGTTTCACTACCCATCAGGAGTGGATTGGCCCACCGGGATATTTCCCGATGGGCCACTCGAGAAATGGACAACTTTCTCGTACCCTCTTTGTCTGGATTGTTTGGAAAGAACGAATAAGTATTTTGGTACTTAAGAACAAGAATCGTTATTTTAGCTTTATATTATCTGTATAAAACTTTTTTTTAAATTGGCATTTCAATCTATTTCTGTATATGTTGGGCAGTTTCTCTAAAATGACAAAACAAAATTGCTCTCTGCTTCAGTGAAAAATTTCGCACCGGATCAAGAACGTTGTTATAAACAAATTAAACTAATTATGGTTAAGCGTAAGTAGTTGAAATAGTAGCCAAAAAAAAAAATCATTGATAGGCCCTACCCTCCTTTTGTAATCTTGAAAGAAGCACTAGTAACAATTTTGATGATCCATCATCCGCACACCCTTATCCAAGTGCAGACATAGAGCACACAGCCATTCTTAAGCAGAGATGTTCCGAAATCCGTGTAGACAATAAGTGACCAAATAAATATAATTTTTAGTAAAACACTCCGTTTTGAGCATGGTTTTACACTGCTGGCCACCCAAAATGCAACACCAAGAAGGACACGAGATAGCAAAGCCAGATTTACTGGGCACATAACAACAGATAGAAAGTTGAAACGATTGAGCTTACAGGCCCGTGCGACTTGCGGAACATGCAGACATCAATAGTTCGTGTGGCCCCCATGGCTGGCAATAACGGCCGCTATACGCCGCGGCATCGAACAAAAGAGGCTTTGGATGTGGGCTTGGGGTATGTCGGTCCAGGCTGCTTCCACACGTTGCCACAGTTCATCAGGTGTAGCCGCGGGTGATGCTTGCCGGGCCACTCGGTTGCCGATCAGCGACCAGATGTGTTTGATGGGCGACATATCGGGATAACAGGCGGGCCACGGCAGCAGTGACACCTGGTGGGCCGTGAAGAATTGTTGCACGATGCGTGTCACGTGCGGGCGCGCATTGTCCTGTTGAAACGTGGCCGCTGGCAGGTCCTGCAGGTAAGGGAGGAATACAGGTTCCAAAACGTCGGAGATGTAGAGGTGGCTGTTGAGTGTACCTGCGATGCGTACCAGAGGGGTGCGGGTGTCATATCCAAATGCGCCCTAAACCATAACGCTAGGCGACGGACCGGTATGGCGATGCATAATGCGGGCGTCATACAGTCTCTCGCCGCGGTGCCGTCACACACGGATCCGACCATCATGGTGTTGCAGGCAGAAGCGGGATTCGTCGGAGAAGACAATGTCGTGCCATTCCATAGTCCAGGTGCGGCGTTCAACGGCCCACTGCCGCCGCACTCACCGGTGGTGTAACGTCAATGGTAATTGGAGCAATGGGCGCCGTGCGACAAGTCTCCGCTCCTGCAGACGACGTCGAATGGTACGTGCTGACACAGGTTGTTGCGCAACACACCCTAATTCCTGCGCTAACGTTCGTGATGTGGCGGTGCGAGCCGTCAATGCCCGCCGCACAACATGCCGGCCCTCTCGTTCGGTGGTGTGCCGCGGCTACGGCAAAAGCTCACGTCGGTCCGTCCGTCCCTCTCGTTCGGTGGTGTGCCGCGACGGACTAGCAGGAAAAAATCCTGCTAGAATTCATTCGCATCCTGAAGATTTTGAGACGAGAAATTTAGTGCACTCCGATCATTCGTTTAAAAAAGCCATAATGTGATGATAAGCTCGCAATCTAATGTGCTAAACCGCATTACGTATAACTATGGCGCAGTCTCCGATATTTTCATTACGGTAAAAGTGATAAGTTAATTTAAGCGTGAAACGAAAAATATATACAAAGAGAAAAGCGAGGCTTTCGCCGAAATAAAAAAAAAAAAGAGTACTTAATATATGCTGATGCATTTATTCGAACTCAAACGTAGTAAGAATAAAAAAAAACATCCGCACTAAATATGCCATACAGTGATTACTGTTCGACTTTGCCTGCGATAAAATTCATATTTGCAGCAATTAGCGGCACATATTATTTTGCGGGGTGTAATCAAGATTAAAATTAGTACTCATTAAGTGTGATGAATAACCATTATGCTGAGGAGTGGATTCGGCCATTAATGAAATTTATGGGCCGTAATAGATTTTGTTCATTAATAACATACAGTCTGTTGGACCCTGTTTAAACGAGGTGGACAGCTACATAATTGCGATAGGTACGGAAAACTGTTTCTCTGATCAAAGTTTAGGAATTTCGTTCCAAATGACGCCGAGGATAAAGCTTTCTTAACAGCCCTTAATGGAAAAACGCGGTACTTCGCCCCGACGTTATTTCACTTTATGTTCCAGTTCCATTCAATCAAACTTCGTTGCTCTCGATTTTGCATGGTCGAAATTGAAGAACTCAGGGAATGAATATATTTTCTCAGTAAAATGAAATGGGTTTCTTAGAAATTCCTTTTAGGATTGTACGAAATAATCTCGGTTATTAAAAGGGCATGGATTGCAGTCTGATCTCTTTTGACAAAGACATACAGCAAAATTCTTAAATTGAAAAAAAAAGGAACGGTTTAAAGGAACTTGATGCGCATCTTTTTCAAATTTTCAGATAAAGAATCCGTTCTTTCTGCAATGTTGAAAGTTTCTGCTGAAGTAGTTTCTGTGAGACGTGAGCTTTTGCCGGCTACGGCAAAAGCTCACGTCGGTCCGTCCGTCCCTCCTGCACCCAACAAATCCATACTCGCCTCACTGTGGTAGGATGTCGTCCCACACGGGCGCAGATGTCACGGTACGATAAACCGCTGTCGGGATAAGCCACTATTCGTCCTCTGTCGAACTCCGAAGCGTGCTGGAGTGACAGCCGTATTCTGCGACGAGGCATCAGGAAGCTTCTCACGCACAGGTCCGGTAGCACAACACACTTCCACTACTTACACCCCGCCTTCTGTGCACCCTTCTTAAAGTGCTTCTGGGTGGCGTGCCGGGCGCACATGATTTGCATATGCCCTGCAATGCTAATCGTTTGCATGTCCTCTCGCGGGCGACGCATGCTGCGAATTTCAGGCCAATCGGATGCTTCCTTCTTGGTGTTGCATTTTGGGTGACCAGCAGTGTACATATATGCTGCATTCAGTCATAAGTGGATTTTTAAAATCATTTCACCTTTAGCTCTTTAACGACCATGATCCTAAATTCTTGTATCACTCTAAATACCATAACGCCTGAGACTGTTTGTTGGTTCACTTCTTTGTTTCGTAACAACAATGGTGACTGAGAGTGAGTCCTGCTGATCCCTCATAGGTTGTGCAACTTTAAAGAATAGGTAAGCGTAAGAAACTGACTCACTCTAGACACGCATTTCGGGCGACTATAATCGTTTGCATGTACGGGCGTTATGGTCGTTAAAGGGTTAAACTGTTGCTGAAAATTTTTTCCGATTGAATCAGTTTTGTAATGCATATTTCAACAGTTCCAATTCATCCAGGAATTAAGATTTCTTTTCATGAGGGAGCAGGTGTTACCCTGAGGGTATGTGTGTTACTGTAGTGGCCCATAAGACTAAAATTCCCAGCCTTGTTTTGTCGATCTAGTCCGCCCTTGCTACCCATCATTGACCGGGAACAACTTGTACTGAACAAATGGTCAAACGCCGTGGTCAAAGTCCCCAGTAAAAGTGCACGAAATTGTTTAAAACACGAACCTATATTCCTGGGTTATTGGCTTAACGTAACTTGCGAATCAAGACGGTTGTTCTTTTTTTTTTTTTTTTTTGCGAAAGCTTAATACGAACGTCTGCTCCAAGTTGTTCTCTCAGCTAATAGTACACGCGTTAAAGCCCTTTTAAAGAAATAAATTACACGCTTCTCGGGGAAAAAATCCTGCTAGAATTCATTCGCATCCTGAAGATTTTGAGACGAGAAATTTAGTGCACTCCGATCATTCGTTTAAAAAAGCCATAATGTGATGATAAGCTCGCAATCTAATGTGCTAAACCGCATTACGTATAACTATGGCGCAGTCTCCGATATTTTCATTACGGTAAAAGTGATAAGTTATTTTAAGCGTGAAACGAAAAATATATACAAAGAGAAAAGCGAGGCTTTCGCCGAAATAAAAAAAAAGAGTACTTAATATATGCTGATGCATTTATTCGAACTCAAACGTAGTAAGAATAAAAAAAACATCCGCACTAAATATGCCATACAGTGATTACTGTTCGACTTTGCCTGCGATAAAATTCATATTTGCAGCAATTAGCGGCACATATTATTTTGCGGGGTGTAATCAAGATTAAAATTAGTACTCATTAAGTGTGATGAATAACCATTATGCTGAGGAGTGGATTCGGCCATTAATGAAATTTATGGGCAGTAATAGATTTTGTTCATTAATAACATACAGTCTGTTGGACCCTGTTTAAACGAGGTGGACAGCTACATAATTGCGATAGGTACGGAAAACTGTTTCTCTGATCAAAGTTTAGGAATTTCGTTCCAAATGACGCCGAGGATAAAGCTTTCTTAACAGCCCTTAATGGAAAAACGCGGTACTTCGCCCCGACGTTATTTCACTTTATGTTCCAGTTCCATTCAATCAAACTTCGTTGCTCTCGATTTTGCATGGTCGAAATTGAAGAACTCAGGGAATGAATATATTTTCTCAGTAAAATGAAATGGGTTTCTTAGAAATTCCTTTTAGGATTGTACGAAATAATCTCGGTTATTAAAAGGGCATGGATTGCAGTCTGATCTCTTTTGACAAAGACATACAGCAAAATTCTTAAATTGAAAAAAAAAGGAACGGTTTAAAGGAACTTGATGCGCATCTTTTTCAAATTTTCAGATAAAGAATCCGTTCTTTCTGCAATGTTGAAAGTTTCTGCTGAAGTAGTTTCTTATATATTTTTGTTTTTTCAGACGCAACCCAGATATTGTGACACGTCTGTATATTTGAGCTTCTCATCATGCTTTCAGAGATTTGAAAAATATGCTCTCAATAAAAACCCTGATGTCGAGCAGACAGCACTGTAAAAAAAAAATCCTGAAATTCACAAGCAACAGAGAATGTTCACATATTTTTGGAACATCTTTGAAATTATAGAAAATAAAAGAAGTTCAAAGAATTGAAACTCGCACCAGCGCGTTAGATGAACGCGAAAGAAACACTTTCTGCAGTTAAATACCCTGTGTTAAGAAAATGGCGCAGTAAACGATCTGTGGATAGAAGGTTATTGTTTTGCTCTTTACCAAGAGAAATATTCCTATTCTGCAGGGTGTTTCAAAACTAATGGAACAAATTTTAAGGGGTGATAGAGCAAACCGAAGCAAGCACTTTTCGTCATAGAATGCATGGTCGCAAGTTACGCGGTTAGGCGCTCGAGGGCGCTTTCCGTTTCCCCACAGACGTCGTATATGATTGGCCCATAACTTTTACCGGAACGTCTGGATGGGAGGATGCGCCTTATTTTCCTTCAACAAGTCTTGCCTGAATTGATCCAGGATGTACCAGCAGCGATCCGCCGTAAAATATGGTTCCAGCATGATGGAGCGCCAGCTCATTTCAGCACTTAGGTGCGTGATTACTTGAACGCCACATTTCCAGGACAATGGATTGGCCGAGGTGGACCCATCGCTTGGCCACCTCTGGATTTCTTTTTACGGGGACATCTTAAGTCCGTAATGTACGACACTCCCATTGATTCCAATGAGGAGCTAGTCGCTGCTGCAGCTGTCCGGGAAATGCCTGGTATTTTCCACAACATACGGGCATCTTTTACGCAGGAGTTGATGTCGCCCTTTTGAGCAGCTTTTTTAAATGTAATTAATTTCAGTATTTACTTATTAATGTTTGCAAATTTGATGTAATTTTGTGGTCACGTTTCTTTTTTTTTTTTTCTTGTCTGTAGTAAAGCTTTGTTTCGATTAGTTGTGCCATTCCTGTCTTTGCGTTGTGAATGACGGCGTGTATGGGGAAACGGGAAGCTCGCTCCAGCGTCTCACTGCGTAACTTGCGGCCATGCATTCTATGACGAAAAGCGTTTGGTTCGGTGTGTTCTATCACCCCTTAAAGTTTGTTTCATTAGTTTTGAAATACCCTGTATAATCAGAAAACGCTGTGGAAATTACGCAATTTGTATTTCTACGCGTAAAATAAGCAATATTGTTAATATTAGAGAGAAAAATCGTCAAGTATTGATTTTACATTGTAAAAGAACACCAAACGAATATTCAAAGAAGGACCGTACTGTTACGACTATTTCAAAAGTAGGGCCTGTGGTCTTAACCTTTGAGCGGGCGCCTACCGTTTTCTACCACGAGCGGGCCCGCATGATATTTTTTACGACAAACGATTGATGACCTTATTATGTGATATGCGGTCCATATATGATATCGAACAGTTACACAATTAAAACTTCATGAGAACTATTAAAATAAGTCTTTTTATTTGCCGAAATCACCAAAGAAAACTGTAAATGAAAACCCTGGAAAACAAATAACAGTAAAATAAAATATTCGTAACGTAACAGAAGTACTTTTTTACGCTTTCCAACCGTAGGTTGAAGAAGCGTATATGCTCCAATTTTGTCCGTCCGTCTGTCTATCTGTCTGTCTGTCCGTCCGCTCGATAGCTCGCGTTTAAGGTGCTTCGATTTCAATGAAATTTTAGTATGTGGTAGCGGACCATCCGGGGACGAACCCTGTTGAAAATGGGCGAAATAGGGTAGAAGGTCAGAACATAGGAGCGGGATCCATTCCATTGCCCTTATGTGCTATAACTTGCGTAAACATGGTTCGATTTCGATGAAATTTTAGTATGTGGTAGAAGACGACCTGGCAATAAACCCTATTGAAAATGGCCGAAATGGGGACAAAGGTCAGGACATAGGAGTGGGATCAATTTCATTGTCCTTATGCATCATAACGTACGTAAAATGCTTCGATTGCGACAAAACTTTATCATGTTGTTCCGGAAGTATACTGAACTAGTTCTTGTGAATATCATCGAAATGTAATCAAAGGTCAGGACACAGGAGCGAGATTTATTTCGCAGTTATTATCCTCATAACTTGATTAAAAATGCTTCTATAGCGACAAAACTTTAGCATGTTGTTCCGGAGAGATACGGAACGGGTTCTGTTAAATATCATCGAAGTGGGTCAAAGGTCAGGACACAGGATCGAAATTTATTCAACAGCCATTATCCTCATAACTTGACTAAAGTACTTCTATTGCAACAGGTATGTTGTTCCGGAGGTATACTGAACCGGGTCTGTTGAATATCATTGAAATGGCATCAAAGGTCAGGGCGGAACAGCGAGATTTATTCCACAGCCATTATCCTCGTAACTTGTGTAATAACTTGAATAATGATTTCTGGTATGTTGGAAAGCGTATCATAATCAATGCATTGCATGTTTTTAATAACTTGTTTACTCTGATTGCAAATTGTCATGTTGTTTACATGTAGCACATAAAATGTTGGTTTCGGAGTGGCGTTTACAAGTAAATGCATTACAACTGTGACATTTCATTGACGTTGACGTTCTTTTTTGTCCATGACACACAAACGACATACTCCACATCATAGCTTCGTTTCCTCTTCATTTAGTTGGTTTACCGGTTGTCCATAATTTACTCTGAGAAATGCACTGACATCGGACGGTACGTTCGGAAGATTTGCTTTAGCAGTAAGGTGACTCAGAGATAATTCTTTGAGAAATATTCTGCGATATTTCGGGTAACTTGTCAGTTTGGCAAAGGAATGTAATACTTGGGAATATATTAAGGAATATAATACATGATGAATCAAAATATGAGATATTTACGTGGACGAGCGCGCGTCTTAAACTTTACGTCAAATGCTCTTATCACGTCTAAGTATTCTCACAGACTAAATAAAAGATCACGGCACTAACTTGTCCCCACAGTGTCTTCCATAAACGTTGTTCTAGGAATTATTTTGGCCTATGGGAAAGCTGGGATTCGCAAAAAAAGTCTTACTCGGAAACAGCTACATTTGTCGTAAGTTTTGCGACAACGTGCCATCTCGAAGGTTAAAAAAACCATCGACATAAAGAGCAATCACTAAGTCGTTAAAAATCTCTGTATCAACTGTAAACTAAATAATAAGCAAAGATTTGAATCTGAAGAAGAGACAAAAACATAACGTTAACCGCCTTTTGCCTAAGCACGTAGCTGAGCGTAGAACACGGTGTAGGCTTCTTTATGAAAATCGATTAGCCAGATACAGATGGAAATTTATTACTATTGATGAAGCATGGATTTCCCTAAACGACTGTAACACAAATAGATCGATTGACTATCGCAAAAGAGCAGAAAAATTCTTACAAACCTGGTTCCAAGGATCCAAAGAAAGTTCTAGTAAAGGATTCACGATTATTGCTGGTTTCTCGTTCAATAGGAAATTAAAGTTAAGAAAAATTGAACAGAATGGTAAAAATAATTCTACATATTACCAAAATAATGTTTTAACTCCTATATTTAAAGAGGAAATACCATTCTTTATCCACAGAGCCCACAAAGAGTAGAACTCCATCACATAAGGCTACAAGTCCCACATCCAAATCTACCACTCTGTTTCTTAAAAAAATGAAACAAAAGACTGGTATCAATTCTGCTCATATTCCTTCAAAGTCCCCTGATGTATTTATTACCAATGGACTATTGTGCCTTCGGACTGCTAAAAAGAGCGCTCAGACGTAAAACAATGATTGGACTATGGAAATCATCAGAATATGAAAAAAGAGACGGGTATCAAGTCTATACCGTTTCCTCATATTCCTTCAAAGTCCCCTGATGTGTCACCAATGGACTATTGTGCCTTCGGACTGCTAAAAAGTGCGCTTTCTAAATGCACAGCTTAAAAAAAATTGGACTATGGAAAGCAGCTGCAGAGAAGTGGAAAAAGTACCACTACCAATTTTAAGAAATGCCCTGTTATCTTGAAAACCTAGATTTAGGTTCATTATTCAGAGAAAAGGTTATCAAATAGAACATTCAAGAAAGAAATTACTTTATTTTAAACATTAATTATATTGCAGGAAAATCGTTTTAAAAGAATTTGAACATCCTCTGTATTTTCCGCGGTTCCTTTGGTGAATTAATGAAGCATGTTCCTGATTCAACCAATTCCGTGACATACGAGGGGAAGTCAGTAAATAAGTCACAAAGAGTTATTTAAACAATTTAGTAAAATCATGCAATGCATTGATTATGATACGCTTTCCAACATACCAGAAATCATTACTCAAGTTATTACTCAAGTTATGAGGATAATAGCTGTGGAATAAACCTCGCTCCTGTGTCCTGACCTTTCACTCCATTTCGATGATATTAAACAGAATTGGTTCAGTATACGTCCGGAACAACATCCTAAAGTTTTGTCGCAATAGGAGCACTTTTAGTCAAGTTATAAGGATAATAGCTGTGGAATAAATCTCGCTCCTGTGCCCTGACGTTTAACCTCATTTCGGTGATATTAAACAGAACCGGTTCAGTATACCTCCGGAACAACATACTATAGTGTTTTCGAATCGAAACATTTTTACCTAAGTTATGACGCATAAAGGCGGTGGAGTGGATCCATCTCCTATGTCCTGACCTTTGACCCCATTTTGCCCATTTTCAATAGTTTTCGTCCCCTACCACATACTAAAATTTCATCGAAATCGAACCATTTTTACGCGAGTTATCGTACTGGCAGACAGACAGATGGACAAAGCTGGAGCATATACGCTTCTTCAACCTACGGTTGGAGAGTGTAAAAAACAGATTAAGCATTTTCGCCCCTTGCGGCAAAATTGTGCCCTATTTTGGACAGAAAATACACACACAGAGTTTGCATAGTTAGTAGTACAATCTGACCTAAGGAAGAAGTTTTTCAATCGGGGTTTTAGTCCCGCAGATAATTCTGTAAACGGAAAAGTGGACTTAAGCCTTCTGGTAACATACTTCTGCGTTAAGAAAAATTTGAAATCATATGAGAAACATTTCGCAGCGGAAACGCTTTCCAACAAAGAAATAATTTTTCAAATACGACTCTTAGGAACAGAGATATCAACAAAAATAAGATATGCGTTTGCGCCCCTGGCGGGAAAACCATGCATTATTTTACGAGGAAAGTATTCTCAAAAGGTTTTTCGATGTGAGAGGGATCGGTCTACGAAAGAAATTTTTCAATCGAGTTTACAGGAGCTCAGATTTCGCTGCAAATACATCAGACGCAGAAATTAACAATTTCGTCCCCTGGTGGTCAAACCATTCTTTATCAAATATTAGAAATTATATGCAAGGCATTTCCTATCAGGAGCTCCATCCGGGGCAGAAAGAATTTTTCAAACCGGAGTTTTATGAAGCAGTGATATCGAGAAAAACGCAATTTACCTTTACGCCCCCTAGCGGAAGGTCTATGCATTACTTTAAATTTTTGAAATTATATGAGAAACATTTTACACCAGAAACGCTATGTAAGAAAAAAGGAATTTTTCATATCCGATTCTTAGAAGCAGAGATATTGGCAGAAATAAGATATACTTCCACGCCCCGGGCGGAGAAACCATGCGTGATTTTAAGAAAAAAATATTTCGAAAATGCCTATCGATCTGAGTAGTATCGGTCCACGAAATAATTTTTTCAATCGAGATTCTAGAAAGTCACATTTTACTGCAAATACGTCAGAAGCAGAAATTAACCCTTACGCCCCTGGTGGCTAAACCATTTTTTATAAAAAATTAGAAATTACAATCAAAATATTTCTCACCAGGAGCTGCATCCGGTGCAGGAAGAAGTTTTCAAACCGGAGTTTAAGAAGCAGAGACATCGAGCAAAGCGCAATTTACCTTTACTCCCCCTAGCGGAAAATCAATGAATTACTTGAAAATTTTGAAATTATGTGGAAAACCAGAAACTCTATCCAACAAAGAAGAAATTTTTCAAATTGGACCATTACATGCAGAGATATTGACAAAACTAAGATATACACCTACGCCCCTGGCGAAGAAACCATGCGTGATTTTGAGAAAAATTATTTCGAAAAAAAATGTCTATCGATCTGAGTAGTATCGGTCCACGAAAGAATTTTTTCAATCAAGATTTTAGAGTCTCAGATTTTGCTGCAAATACATCAGAAGCACAAATTAACACTTACGCCCCGTGGTGGCAAAACCATTTTATACCAAAAATTAGAAATTATATGAGAAATATTTCCCATCAGAAGCTGTATCCGTTGCAGAAAAATGATTTTTCAAATCGGAGTTTTAGAAGCAGAGATATCGGGGGAAACGCAAATAATATTTACGCCCCCTACAGGAGAATCTATGCATAACTTGAAAAAGTGACTATAAGTAAAATAATCTTCGTCATGAATGAAATCGAAAGGTAAAAGGATTTTTGGATTAGATGTTTAGAAACAACTATATGCAAGAAAATGTATTTTGAATCCGATATCATCTGCATTTACGCCCTCTAGCGGCAAATTTGTACATCGTAAAAAAAAAACGAAACAAAGGATCATCATTCGCACATTACAAGCTTTCTAATGCAAAAAGAATTTTTCAAATCCGACTATTAGTTGCAGAGATATGGTACGGATAGACGGACGGACGGACGGAAAAAAAAGATAATATAAGCACGATCTGTTTTTACAAAAGACGTGCTAAAAAATTATGTCTACAAAGACGTGCTAAAAAAATTATGTCCACGTTATTTGCTGGGGAATTTTTCTTTTCTTCTGTTGGTGTCGCGTCCTTTGAGATCGCCGTCGTACGTACCGTCACATGTCTGCCCGTTTGCGGAACTGTTGTCATGGTTACCGAGCTGCCGGCCGCAAGGAATGCTGGGACATCACCTGGATGTCTGACGTCAGCAAAGATTCTAGCAGAAGTACTGCGCAGTTGTTTTGTTGGTCTAGCTAGCTCTGGGTGTGACATGTTCTGTTGTTGTTTCTTGCTCAAGTAAAACCGTTCCAAAAGTGTGTGCAAGTCGAGATGTAGCCTCTGGTCATCGTGAAATTCAAATTATGGTAAGTATTAAAACAGTTTAATGACCTATAAAAGGTTAGTATGCCATAACGTGACAGTGATGATTAAGACCTTTCGTTTTAGACCCAAGCTTGCCGTTCTAAATTCATATACATAATAATAGCACGCTCGAAGGTAGAATTAAAACACATAATCATGTTTCATTACTATTGAAAATATAATTCACGATTTTTTCTGTTATTTTATGAATATTCGAGGATAAATAACTCAATAAAAATTAATCGATTGGAACTGCATCATTATTTCTGATTTGTTGATTATGAAGATTCATATACCGAGGTGGTGTATCGTTCCTTCTTGGAATGTACGATAGTTGTAATATTGCAAGTATAGTATTAATTATTGGAACTCGAAGTATATCAACACATCAAATTTACACCACTTGTTCTATACAGTGTAGGGCGCGGGGTTCTCTCTACCTCCTAGGTCAGGGTTTGAATCCAGAGATAAGATATGGATATTATGTTTTTGTCCTTCAGATTTTTTATCTTTAATGCCTGAGAGGCTATCTTCTTTCTCTAGAACCCGTGGCTCTGAATTGAGATTCGGTAAATTATCTGGTACTTCGCCGACGTCATTTGCTTTATGTTCCAGTTTCATTCAATTAAACTTTGTAGCTCCCTGTCTTGCATGGGAGAAATGGAAGGATAACCTTGCATGCTCAAGCTGGGTCTTCGTACCGCGAAATTAAAAAAAAAGCAAGATAGATGACTCCGAATTCTCGAGTGTAGTGAGCACGTTTTTTACGCTTTCCAACCGTAGGTTGAACAAGTTATAGCTCCAGCTTTGTCTGTCTGTTCGTCCGCAAAATAACTCGTATAAAAATAGTTCGATTCCGATGACATTTTAGTATGTGGTAGGTTCGATTTCGATGACATTTTAGTATGTGGACCACCTGGGGACGAACTCTGTTGAAAATGGGGGACATGGGGTCAAAGGTCAGGAAATAAGAGCGGGATCCATTCAATTGCCGTTATGCGTCATAACGTACGTAAAAATGCTTCGCTTGTGACAAAACTTTAGTATACTCTTTCGGAGATATACTGAACTGGTTCTGGTGAATATAATCGAAATGGGGTCAAAGGTCAGGGCACAGGAGCGAGATTTGTTCCACAGCCATTATCCTCACAACTTGACTGAAAATGCTTCTATTGCGAAAAAACTTTAGTATATTGTTCCGGAGATATACTGAACCAGTTCTGTTGAATATCATTGAGATGGGCTCCAAGATTAGGACACAGGAGGAGATTTATTCCACAGCCATTATTCTCAGAACTTGAGTAATGATTTCTGGTATGTGGGAAAGCGTATCATAATCAAGGCATTGCATGATTTTACTAACTTGTTTGAATCCTTTCCTACTCGAAAAAGCTATTTCGAAGCAGAATTTTAGAAAAACGAAACATTCACCGATAGTGAGAATGTGTTTTCGCTCACTAGTGGAAAAACGGAGCATTATTTGAAATGGTAATTGCCACCCCGGTGGCGCGGTGGTCTAAGTGATGGCTTCTGATCATTCGTCCGAGATGGGTCTGGATTCGAATCCCAGTGCGGTATGGATGTTGTGTTTTTCTTACAGCACTGACTCTCTCCCTTCCCTGGAACCAGTGGCCCTAAATTAGGGACGGGCGATTGCTCATATCCCACTGAGTTGCTCACGGTGATCGTTAAACCTACAATAAAAAAAATACGAATTGTGAACAGTGTTTTTCATAACACTGCTCGCACTGCGTATACTGGAACCAGTACCAAAACGAAAAACGAAGTTTTTTTATTTATTTTTTATTGGAGGTTTAACGACCACCGTGAGCAACTCAATGGGCTATAAGCAGTCGCCCGTCCCTAATTTAGGGTCACTGGTTCCAGGGAAGGGAAAGAGCCAGTGCCGTAAGACAAACACAACATCCATGCCTCACCGGGATTCGAACCCGGACCCCTTCCGGACGAATGATCAGAGGCCATCGCTTAGACCACTGCGCCACCGGGGCGGCAAACGAAATTCAATCGGATTTCCACAATCGGTAACACCCACCAATAGAAATTCAGTAGAATACCTTTTATCCGGTTCTTTGTTATACGTTTCTCACGTTTATATTTACCATATCGCAGGGCCTCAAATTCTGAACTGTCCACAACATTAAATTTTATCAATTATGCGCTAGTTGAATTCGCTTTCTTCCCATTTATACGTTAAATTGTGGTGGCGTTGTGGCGCAGTGGTCTAAGCTTTGGCTTATGGCCGTTGGTCCGGGTTCAAATCCCGGTGAAGCATGGGTTTTGTGTTTGTCTTACGGTACGGGCTCTCTCCATTCCCTGGAACTAGTGGCCGTAAATTAGGGATCGGCAACTGGATGTAGTCCATCGAGTTGCTCGCTGTGTTTCATAAACCTACACATAAAAAATTGTGGTAGTGTGTCATGAATCAGAAATTCAAACCACATGAATTCCGTTTACCAAACACGCTTTCCACCCTCCTCCTTCGCGAATTCCGTTTCCCATTTTCCAAATCCCACCCTACCCATGCCCCTTTTGATCTCTCTATTTTCTTTCATTCATCTGCTTTATGACTCACTTTGAGAAATGCGCGCTCCTCCTGAGCTGTCAATGGTCATATGATTTGACACCAACAGTAGACACCTGCACTTGTTTGACGTTGTCATACATGACTCTTTTTTAAGATTATCGTTTGCATTCGCTTTCCATGTGTACACCCCCAAAAGATATCGTTTCGCGATCTGACTGAAATGCTACAGTATATTTGAACAGAAAAATGAGATTAGCTTTAAAGGTAACATTGGTTGCAACGTTGATTTAGCAACGTCTTGTGACTCTAGATGAAATGATTGAGAACAAAAGTTCTATGAGAACGCCTCGAGTGACGAGAGTGATTGATGATGATTCCCAGATGGAAATACAGTAATGCAATGAAATTAAAAATGGAGTTTGATGGTGGAATAGTGGTGACCTTAAGCATGCCGTGATTTTAGACTGTTTATTGGATTTAAATGGTTAAATGTTTTTAGACTTCAAGTTTTAACTGGTTGTACAACAGCTGCATGTGAACATTGATGGAATAAGAAATGTTACTGGAATGTGCATAATATGTTCTTGGCTTTTAGAGTGTTAGAATCAATGTGCAATAATGTACACGAATGAGAGAATAAATCCAGATGTTTCACCTACCGATGGAGTTAGAGTTGGAAGAATCGCGGCATGGTTGGGATTTATCAGTGTGTCCACAAAGAAAATAAATTGACACACCAAGAATGTGCTTCATATCAACTATGGATTATAAGGTACGTAATAGTATTTAGGTCCATAAGGGAAAATATTTATTTCTAACTATAGAATTTTCGGTGTGATTAATCACTATATGACCCGGAAACACAAATTTTGAGTTCATATAAGATATTTACGCAATGAAATTGTTCGGCGTCGTTAGACTCCTTTTATAACCATAATACTGATGAGAAACAGTATTATCGTTATAAAAGTATGCAATGTTTCAACTTCAGAGTAAACAACAATCAAACATTAATGTTATTTTTTTGAAACCATGTTAATGTACAGTAGCGCACAAAAGTATTTGGCGAAACACTTTTTCGACCATAATGTTTTTCTGCTGGACCAAATCGGGTCATTTTGGAATATGATATGTGTTATTCAGTTGTAAGCATGACCAATATGCAGATGGTCTGAAATCTTAACACAGATCAGGTACCGAGCTTAATCGCAAAGATCATACAAATTGACCAACAAAGTAGGTGTGTATCACATTCATTTAATGCAACGATAACAGAAAACAAGTACGAGAAAACGACAAAACAATAACTAATACCTAGTGGGATAACCACGAGACTTAATAACAGCTGCACAACAAGCCGGCATCGAGTCCACGAGCTTCTCGAAGGTGACTTGCGGAATTCGCGCCCATTCTGCAGACAGCTGGTCGAACTTCTGGGCCCTATTCCGGCAGGTTTTCTTCCCACATCGTCTTTCCAGCTCCTCCCACATGTGCTCGATGGGGTTGAAATCTGGAGATTGGCTTGGCCAGTCTAGAAGTGTGTCCTGTTGCTGCTGGAAAGCTGCCTTCGCTACTGTGGAGGTGTGCTTCGGGTCGTTGTCTTGCTGCATGATCCATCCGGGTGGCATGTTCTGGTTTGCCCATGACAAAACATCGTTAATGAACATGTTCCTGTAGCTCTGGTCGGTCATTATTCCGTCAATCTTGATGATGGGGCCCATTCGATTGCGAGAGAAGGCGCCGTAAACCATGAGCGATCCTCCTCCGTGCTTGACAGTCGGCTGAATGAACTGGTGGTGTAATATCTGGCCACACGGACGTCGTTCGTATAGAATGCCATCACTTCCGAACAAGTTGAACTTTCTCTCGTCGGTGAAAAGCACCTTACTCCAGTCCGCCGCGGTCCAGTGTCGATGACGGCACGCGAACGCGATTTTGCTCGTCGATTCTTGACTGCGATGAGTGGTTTCTTGTCGGGGCGTCTTCCATTCAATCAACCAGCAATGAGACGACGGGAGTTGGTCATTCGGCTGATGTTCAGGTCGTCGCTGTGGCGGAATTCGGTGGCGATGTCCACAGCAGTCAAGGTGGGATCAGCACGAGATCGACGGAGGATGGGTCTATCCTGACGCAACGTAGTGGAACGAGGCCTACCACCTCGCGGACTGTTCTGGACGGTCCCAGTATTCTTATAACGTTGCAGGATAGCTGAAATGGACTGGTGTCGGATCTTCAGGGCACTCGGAATGTCGGTGACGCGCATTCCGGATTCCATCATCTTCACGGCCGCCTGGCGAGCTCCAACAGGGATATCCGCCTTTTCACTCATTTCTGAAAACCTAAGATTGCCTTATTATCACACTACACATCACAAAACCCACAAAAATCGCAAGAAAGACATTAATACATGCAGCAAACAAATGGGTAATAATTTGCGACTCTTGAATATGGCCCATTTCGGACGACAAATTCGCTCTGAGCGAAATACAAGCTACGCGGCATTGTAACCCACGAATCAACACATATCATATCCCAAAATGACCCGATTTGGTCCAGCAGAAAAAACATTATGGTCGAAAAAGTGTTTTGCCAAATACTTTTATTCACTACTGTATACGCTTTATACGCTTTCCAACCGTAGGTTGAAGAAGCGTATATGTTCCAGCTTTGTCTGTCTGTCTGTCCGTTCGCACGATAACTCGGGTAAATATGGTTCGATTTCGATGAAATTTTAGTATGTGGTAGGGGACCACCTGGGGACGAATTCTATTGAAAATGGGCGAAATGGGGTCAAAGGTCAGGACATAAGAGAGGAATCCATTCCATTGGCCTTAGGCCTCATAACTCGCGTAAAAAAGATTCGATTTCGATAACATTTTAGTATGCGATAGGGGACCATCTGGGGACAAACCCTATTGGAAATGGGGTCAAAGGTCAGGACATAAGAGAGGAATTCATTTCATTGCTCTTATGCGTCATAACTCGCGTAAAAATGGTTCGATTTCGATGAAATTATTTTAGTATGTGGTAGGGGAACACTGGGGACGAACTCTATTGAAGATGGGCGAAATAGGGTCAAAGGTCAGGACATATGAGCGGGATCCATTCCATTGCACTTGTGCGTCATAACTTATGTAAAAATGGTTCTATTTCGACAAAACTTTAGTATGTTGTTTCGGGGGTATACTGAACCAATTCTGTTTAATATCATTGAAATGGGGTCAAAGGTCAGATCACAGGAGCGAGATTTATTCCACAGCCGTTATCCTCATAACTTGAGTAATAGCTTGAGTAATGATTTCTGTTATGTTGGAAAGGGTATCATAATCAATGCATTGCATGATTTTACTAACTTGTTTTATTTATATCATACTTTTTTTATTCATTGCATGATTTTACTAGCTTGTTTTTTTTATATCATACTCCTGGTGTAAAAATTATGAATCGTAATTGAATAGGAAGTAATTAACTGCATGCTATGTACATTCATTGTATGTACTACATACTGTGTAGATAAGTGTTGTAACTCAACGCTGTGTGATTGAAATCAATAAAGTTAGAAGCTAAAATGCTGTGAAAAAAAAGGAATAATTAAAAATAATAGCACACTCTGTCTCTCTCTCTTTCTCGTCTACCCATGACGATTTGAGTTGCGCAAAGACAACTATGCGCCTTATGAGGATTGCTGGCAAATTAATGCAGCCGGCTTGCCATTCCTTTGCTGCATACGGGCAAGCGACAAAGTGTGTCCGTAGCCGACTTCACAAGGAACCATCCCAGCATTCGCGTCCCCAACCAGAGGGAACCACCGGAAAAACCGCAGACTAGATGGCCGGCAAAAACGGGATTCGAACACCCGTCAGAAACGTCAATCCTCCCGGACGGCGCATAGTGACTTAACCAACTGTGCTATGTCGGCGGTACCAGTACACTAGAATATTAAAAATATAGTAGATACTACGTACTATTAGTATAATAACACTAATGGCAACGCCATACGTTGCAACAAAATATTGTGCTGTCATCTAGGAACGGAAATGTGCTTTGTTTCGTCCCTTGAAAAACGTATAAACCGGGTTGCACTGTAGTTAGTTACTTCAGCCATCAGCTGAAATGGGTGTAAAGAAAATTTACAAATTTTGCAGAAATGATTTCTCACAGTTCAAGATATCCGAGACAAAAGGAACGTTTTCAAATCGAAGGATTAGAAAGTTGTTTTTGGTGAATATCACCAAAAAAAAAAGGAAAACATGAGCTTAATTCTTCCGAGATGGCCCCAGGTTCCAGTACCGGATGAGTCATAAGGAGTATGTTTGTCTAATGGCACTGGCTTTCTCTTTTTTCTGGAACTAGTGGCCCTAAATTAGGAACGGACGACTGCTTGTTGCCCCTATGAGTTGCTTATGTTGTCGATAAACCACGAAACAAAAATTGGAGCCATTCTCGGTAGCGAGTAAATGCCCAAAGAAGCTGGATTAGTCAGTAAAACAGAAAACACTATTCATAAAATGAAATGGGATTCTTTTTAGTTCAGAATTTAAAAACCCTCGCCACACAGCATTTAATGTGGATCCACCTAAAATCTTTACTTTGTATTTCCAGTGAGCAAACTTTTGTAGCCATTTTCTTCATAATTAAGGCGTTCCCAAGGATGAGAATTTGAACATCCCTAAAACTAACTTAATATTTTCTAAAACTTGACCATAATTATATTAAAAATCAATAACTTTTCCTTTGGTGTTGTTGAGACCAGCAAATAGATGGCGCCACATTTGCATGTGACTTACTAAATACAATCACGTCGCAATTTTTTTAATAATTTCCTTAATCTTTTGACTGCAGTCAACACTTGTGTCCATCCATGCGATGGTCCGGAATGTTTAGAATGATTCGAGCCATTTAGATTAAATAG
This sequence comes from Macrothele yani, assembly GCA_039090855.1. NCBI lineage: Eukaryota > Metazoa > Arthropoda > Arachnida > Araneae > Macrothelidae > Macrothele > Macrothele yani. Next base: position 77,498,990 of record CM077016.1, read on the forward strand.
TCTAACATTAATTTAGCTGAAAATGTTGCAGAATGACCTTGCTGGTTTATTTCAGAATTAAAAAATCAGCAGCATCTACAATTCTGTTAACATTTTCAGCTACATTATTATATAAGAACATTTAATCTAAGTGGCTGAAATCGTTATAAACATTCCAGACTGTAGCATGGATACACTCAAATTTTTATTCCATTCCGAAAATTAATAAAATTATTGAAAAAAAAATGCGACGTGATAATATTTAGTAAGTCACATACAAATGTGGCGCCGTCTATTTTCTGTTCTCAACACCACCAAAGGAAAAGTTAATGATTTTTAATATAATTATGGTTAAATTTTAGAAAATATTAAGTATACTAGGCTGTAATATGAAGTTATTTTTATCGATGTTCAAATTCTCATCCTTCGGAACGCATTATTTGTGAAGAAAATAGCTACAGAAGTTTGCCCATTGGAAATACAAGGCAAAGATTTTATTTAGGTGGGTCCATCTTAGGGGTATAAGGTGTCGTTCTTTCATAATTTATAGTAAATTGTACCTAGGAAAAGACAAAACCAGCACAGTAGGTTAAGCTTACCACCTACACCTCATTCGGGACTAAAATCCCTAACAACTTACCAGACGCCCGTGCCTCTAACCACTCAGTCACTGGAGCAGAGAAATGAGAATCATATACAATTATTAATCTTAGCAGGATGTCATAAACTGGATGGACCAGCAAAATGGGAATCAATAAAAATTATTAATCTCCTGTAGGATCTCATAAAATAATAGATAGAGCGGTGAAATGGGAATCAGCTAAGATTAGCTAAGTCTTCAGCTGGATGTCATAGAATGGATGGAACTGAGAAATGGGAATCAATAAAAATTATTAATCTGCAGCAGGATGTCATAGAACAGATGAAGCGGAAAATGGGAATCAGATAAAAATATTAACGTTCATCAGGATCTCATGGAATGGAATTTTAAGGGATACTTGAAATTGAAAAGCAGAACTCTCTTCAAACAACTATCACACAGGCTTGTGCCTACCAGTTAAGTGTAACAGTAGTCATTGCACTTACAGTGAGCTATATGACGTATACTTCTAATTTAATCTTCCTTTTGAGTTCCTGTGTTCCTATAATTTAGTTTCTTCTCGCTAAAGATTTTCAAAATTTAACGCCACAGGGTTTCTCCCGATGAATGTCATGTCGGCAGTCCTGACAACGGGTCAAAGGGTAAGCAACGTACAGAGGTTGGACAAAATAATGTTAACACCTAAGAAGTAGGCTCTATCTCTTTATTAATAAGGTGTTGGACCACCATTTGCCTTTAATACAGCTTCCAACCTTTCTTGGAATAGATTCAAAAAGCTTTTGAATAGTCTCCAGTGGAATAGTGAAATATTGTACCATCGTGGATCAGAACATCAGCCATTTGCTTCAGAGATGCTGGAGGAGCCTGCTTCTTATTCTACTCTCCAAAACCGGCCACACTGATTCGATGATATTCAAGTCAGGTGATTGAGATGGCCAGGATAGATGTTGAAGTCCATCGTGGTGCTCCTCAAATTAAGAATGAACTGTTCTCGCTATGTATTGGGCGTTATCATCTTGAAATATAGCATCATTGTTGGTAAACAATATTTGAATCATAGAATGCACCTGATCACTTAGAATTTCCAAGTACTCGCTGGCAGTGACTTGACCCAGTAGGGTAATGATGGACCCAGCTGAATACCAAGATATGGCCGCTCAAATCATCACAGATCCACACCCATGTTTGATAGTTGGAAGCAGATATTGCGAATTGTGCACTTCCTTGAGGTTCTCCATACATAAACCTGACCTACTGTTAAGAATAATGTAAATGAAGACTCGTCAGACCATATCACATATTTCCAGTCATCCGCTGTCGAGATTTCATGCTCATGACACCATCGTTTTCGCATTGTAGCCTTGGTTTCTGTGATTAAAGGATGTTGGCTTTGTGAAGTTCTTTGCGGACTGGTTTTGTGGAGATAGGGTCTTCCAGGTGGATATTTAGTTCTGCTGTGACTTTTGCTGCAGAAATTCGGTGTTGTTTGGACACAATCCTTGTTAGTGCTCGACGGTCCCTCTCATTCAATCTTAGTTTTCGCCCACTAAACTTGTGCTGACCTTTTTTGTGTAAACAGGGTCTTATATATATATATAGATATTGAGTTCTGCTGTCACTTTTTCTGCAGTAGTTCTGTGTTGTTCGGACACAATCCTTATTAGTGCTTGACGGTTCCTCTCATTCAGTCTTGGTTTTTGCCCACTATACTTCCGCTGACTGTTTTTGTGGAAACAGGGTCTTCCAGGTGGATATTGAGTTCTGCTGTCATCTTTGCTGCAGTAATTCTGTGTTGTTTGGACACAATCCTTGTTAGTGCTCGACGGTCCCTCTCATTCAATCTCAGTTTTCGCCTCCTGTTCAAATTCCCCGATGAAGTCTTTCGATGCTTGATGTACGCAGACATAACCGTGTAGACTGTTGCTCTTGAAACACCAAACAATTTGGTTGTTATGGTTACAGACGACCTTCATGAACGGGCTCCCACGATTTGTCCGCTTTGGAAGTCTGACAGGTCACCAGTTTCATCAACCGCTCGTAGGAACCGTTGCTGAACACAACTTGTACTACATTGGCATATAACCTAAAGAATATGCAGAAAGAAATGATACACAAAAGATAATCAAATGTTTTTTTTACAGTGTAGCCTACACGAATAACATTAAACCCTATAATCATGGTGTTTACGTGATTTTATCCAACCCCTGTAGTTAAAGACTCCTGAGATAAGAGTGCGGTGAGCAAGGTGAAATGGGAGAATATGCAATGCCGAGCGAGCTATATTCATGTTGAGTGAGCGATTCACGAATTATTCATGTGCAAAATGAGTTGAGCGATTCATGTTTACGCAAGGAATAGATAGCGAGTGAATCTTGTAAGACGGTTTTAATGTTGCGTTCTATTCATCGCATCTTGTTCTGCGAACGACGTGTTTGTGGAAAGATTGTTTTTAAGTGTTGAATACAGAAGTGGTTCGTATACTTGTAAGTAACTCTGTATTCATTGAATCCTGGCAGTTATTCTGAAGGTGGATGCTATGTATAATTAAGATTTTCAGCAATAAATGACCGAAGCACATCCGGGAAAATGGCATGTAAATCATCCAGGGAAAAGTTAAGATTCAAATACTAAGCTTTAAGTAGTTTGCAGTGAAGTTAACGTAAAAGTACAAATCTACAACCTATTTAAAGTAATTACGTTATGAAGGTGTATGTAAACGTCACTTACGTAGCAACGTATATGCAAAATATGTGATTACTTACGTCACCATACGATCTAGGCAACTATGTAAGACTAATACTCTTCAGTAATCATCAGCAGTGTTTATCACAACATGAAAAACAAATGATCTCTCGGAAAATTAATTCAAACACTCGACGTGGATCAGTAACATCAAACAGAAGTCATCGCTCTTTCCACGTTTATAAGTGAGTCTCGGTAAAATTTTCCGATTTTTCTGAGACTCACTTATAAACGTGGAAAAAGCGATGACTTCTGTTTGATGTTCCTGATCCACGTCGAGTGTTTGAATTAGTTATCCATTCTCCTCCTACTTATTTGTTCAGTTGCTGCTTTCCGTCTTTGGTGAATCCCCAGCATTGTACAGGGCTCCATGAAGCAACCTGCCATGAAGTTTGGCAGTTAATCAAATGTGAATCTGGAGAATTCGAGGCCGCTGTGGTGCAGTGGCAGCATGTCCGGCGCGTAACTGGAAGACCCTGGGTTCGATTCCCGGTGGCGGCCGATGAGAATTTTTCCGAGACTCGCTTATTAACGTGGAAAAAGCGATGACTTCTGTTTGGTGAACCTTTCGGAGTTCGATAAAGGGCTTATTGTAGATCTAGGTCTGGCTGGAGCAACGTTTATGAAGACTGACTGGTTTCTCAAAAGGTGTGATATCCCGGGTCTTTAATCAGTGGAAAAATAATCCACTTTGCTTGTCTAAGGGACGTAACTGTGGCGCGACAACAATCTGTCAGCAACGAGATCGTCATCGTCTGAGAAAGCTTGTACGGAGGAACAGGACTTTTTGTGTGCAGCAATTGACCAAAGCATTCAATGAAAGCTATTCCCGACATATATCTCACACACAGCGAAATATTCCCAGATAATTTATTAGGATTGGTATTGGCAGCCGTATGCCTTTAAGGAAACAACGAAGGTTCGTCTTCAGTTGTGTCAGGACTACCGTGACTGGACACTGGAAGACCAGAAAAAACGTCATCGAGTCGCGGTTTACCTTGTTCAGTACCAACGGTAGGCAGAGAGTTTGGAAGTAATCCTTTGAAGCAGTGGACCAATTTTCTTCTATAAACCCAACTCAAGGCTCCGGAGGTAGTGTCATGTTGTGGGGCAGGTTACGTTAGCATGGAACGAGTCCCCTGATATAGCTGGAAAAGTAGAGTGCCGTCTAAGGATTATCTGAACATTGTTGCTGATCAAGTGTATTCTGCAATAATGACATTTTATCCAGCAGGAGATGGCTGTTTCACGAATGACAATGCTGCTGTTCGTAGCGTAAGATGTGTTCAGCGAGCATGACAGCGACTTCCAGCATCTTCTGTGGCCACCACAAAGCCCGGAACGAGAATATGGGGCATGTCATATCAAAATGTTCCATACATTGAGAATGTATGGGACATGTCAGTAAAACAGATCAGAGAGCGAAGTCCTCTTCCGTCAAATCTGAGTCATTTAGGGACTGTCTGATGAGCACCTGTTACGCTGTAGACGTAGATACACTCCCAACATCTTGTGGATTCTATGCCAAAACGCATACTTGCCGTAATTCGGGCTAAAGAAGGTACAACCCGGTATTGAATATAAGTTTCTAATTCAGTGGCCGGCATATGTAGTTACTAGAAGAAAACTCCGAAGAAGAGGGTGGATCAGCCTTGAAAATTTGCTCACTCTGAGCATTTTTATTATCTCTCCATTTTTAAGATAATCATTGTTTTTTAAATTGTAGTTGGTCTTTGAACGAATAACTCTGCGCATAATGAAGTGGTGTGATGCTTTGGGAGTCAGTTTCTTTACATTCGTGTTCATCATCGTCTAAGTGATGCTACGCACGCAATGCGCTCCTTAATAGACTAAGCAGAAGGAAGTCTCAAGGCTCAAAACTAAGAATGTTTTCTCTTCCCGGAAATTCAAAAATGATTCAAAGACTATTACGCCAATGCGCATAATGCACGACCCTTTTCCACAGACTTAATCACTTTTACTTCGCCGCTAAACCTTTATGGTGTGATTCCGTTGACTCAAGTGTTTTAGATTCGGAATGGTAAACTTCCATACGGTTGCCTACAGTGCGATGCGGAGGAGAATCTTGTTTGCACTAGCTCGTAAGATTATAGATTATCGGAACATATACCTCTCCGTGTGTTCTTTCGCGGAACCATTTCCTTTCATAGATTGTAGTAACTAAAATTTTGAGCAATTATTTGCACAACAGTTGGACCTATTTTAAGCATGAACCCTCAACTGAAGAATACTGTCCGGAAGATCATTTAGAGTTAGTTTATGAAATTTTGTCAAGTTGTTATTAGAGTTGCCTCTCCCAGGACGCCCTGTTCAAGTCTAATGGTTCACAATCTTCGTTCACTCTCGTAGTTAACTCTTCATTTTTAATCATAAATAAAGCTGATGGGTTACTTTTATTACTTGTTGATATTTGTGTATGTTCAGGAGTGTTGTTCTAGAAACATTTGATCACGCGCTGAAAATTTAGCGAGCCGTTAACGGTGATCCTTAGTGTGTTTGTTTATCTGCTTTCGCGTTTCAACGGCTACGGTGAGCGTTTAAGGTCCTAATTTAAGGCAACTAGTTTCAAACTTTTACTGGCTTTAACGACTACTGTGAGCACCTAAGGCTCTGATTTGGTGCCACTGGTTCCAAGGAAGGCAGAGAAGCAGGGTCGTAGGATGAAATCACGAAACGTGTTTGTTTGGAGGTTCATGACCACTATGAGCAACTCTATGGTTTATAAGCAGTCGCCCGTTTCTAATTTAGGGCCACCGGTTCCAGAGAAGGGAGATAGCCTGTTCCGTAAAACAAACACAACATCCATGCCTCACGGGATTCGAAATCGGAAAAATCTAATTATGAAACTAGAAATAGATTTCAGATAAAGCCATGCTTGCCTAGAACACAACAAATGAAAGAAAGTATCAACTATCAGGGACCAACTTTTTGGAATCTTTTACCTGGAGAACTAAAAAACATAATAACAATTACAACTTGTTTAAAAAATGACTATAAACATACTTGCTTAACTTATAAAAAAGGCCCTTCAAATTACTATATGACTTTTTAATCCCTTTCTAATTGCTACTAATATCTACTAACAACTGCTGATCTACTGCATGCCCTACCTATTTTCCTTCACTCTTTGACAATTTTTACACAACTTGTATTTTTAGTCCAGTTAACGAAGGCTGAAAATGGGCAAATATAAGAAATAAATATGAAAGTTTTGAAACTTGGCACACTTGTTTATAGGTATCTAATGAAGATTATATCAAAAGTCCTGACGAATCAGAGGTGAGATCTAGCCGCCATCTTGAAAAATAAGTATGTTTTTTCGGTGTTTTCGTGAATATCTCAAAAACGGTTGGTCGTAGCCCAAAAATACTAGTTACAAAATTGAAGCTTACAAAATTTCCTACAAAAAAAATTTATTTTCACTTTTTTTTTATCTATAATAGTTTCTGAGATAATCGGGTGTCAATGTTGTACTGTTTCGCTGATCGCTACGTTATCACTACGGTTTTTCATACAAAGAAGCTAGTGATAACGAAGCGATCAGCGAAACAGTGCAACATTGACACCCGATTATCTCAGAAACTATTAGAGACACAAAAAAGTGAACAGAACTGTTTTGTAGGAAATTTTGTAAGCTTCAATTTTGTAATTAGTATTTTTATGCTACGACCGACCCTTTTTGAGATATTCACGAAAAACCGAAAAAACGTACTTATTTTTCAAGATGGCGGCTAGAGCTCACCTCTGATTCGTCAGGACTTTTGATATAATCTTCACTAGATACCTATAAAGATGTGTGCCAAGTTTCGAAACTTTCATATTTATTTCATCTGAAAACCCTTTTTTGACCGGACTATGTATCAAGTAGGGAGATCAGGGCTTTAGTCAGGTCCTTAAAGACGTTTTCTCGGATTTTCCTGGCTGTTATAATGAATTACTTTTGTTACACTCAAATGTAAATATAAACTTGATGTAAGGTATGATGTAACAGCTAAAACAATATTATTATTATTATTATTATTATTATTATTATTATAACAACATAGGACGAACGGTCAGAAGCCAGCGCTTGGACTATTGCGCCACCTGGGCGGCAGGAGATTGTTTTCCCTCCAGGAGTTACTGTTTCCATTGGACCACACATGTCCCTATGAATTAGTTCTAGTGGTTTTTGTGCTTTATATTCCTTGGTATATTTGCTTTTGTGTTAACTTGGCTTTTATGCAACATTCACAATTTATATCTCTTTTCCATTCGGAAAAATTTAATCCTTTCAACATTTCCTTTCTGTCTTTCTCTCCAATAAAACACGGACAAATCACCACAGTTCAGGGCACTACTGATTATACTAATCTCTATAACCTGAAGGCTATGGGAGAAACTGAAAAGGCCAATTTTGCTGAACACTGTGAAAAACAAAATTGCATAAACCTCTGGTATAGACGTTCGGGACACCAAGATCTCAACAGAAACATACTCAGCAGGAACTCTGACCAGGGCTCAACTCGATCGAGTAGCCAAAAAATTCGCCTCTGTGACCACTCGGCCACAGGGGCGGCTAACGTTACTGTACATTCGGTACTTAAATGGCTGTAAAGCATTGACACACATTTGAGGCGTCACACATTTTACTATGCGGATAATACAGCTCCTGATGGGAAATGTTTTGCATATAATTTCTAATTTTTGGGAAAAGATGATTTGCCCACCAGGGGCATAAATTATTTCTGCTTCTGATGTATTTGCAGCAAAACCTGAGCTTCTGAAAACTCGATTGAAAAATTCTTTCGTGGACCGATGCCCCTGACCTCGGGAAACCTGAGAACACCTCATGCTTGAAATGATGCACAGTTGTTCCGCCAGAGGGCGTAGATGTATATCTATATTATCTGTAAGAAGTTCTATTTTGAATTGTTAACTATGGAACTCAATAATAGAGTAACATACGAGCCCGTAAGTTATTCTACCAAGCAGTTAGAAAATCGGTTTAAGGCATTCTTCAAGAAACTTAAAATTCCACAAACTAGAAGATATGAGCCTGAATTTCCATTTCTTTTTGCAACGGTTAAGTTTCATAAGGATCCTGTGAAGTTCAGGTTCATAGCTAGTGGAGTAAGGAGTCATAAAAAGAAAATAGATCTTGCTTTTGAAGATGTCTTAAAGAAGGTTTTGAAACACATTAGAAACTGTTCTAACTTGATGAACAGAGATTTTTGGATAATTAATAATAATGCAGAAGTAATTTCTACTATACTCAAAGTTTGTCCCCTAGATATTAATAGTTATGATTTTGAAAACCTATATACTAATCTGCCTCTATCAGATATAATCACTACCTTTAAAGAGCTGTATGCAGAATTTAAACTTAACCAATTTGTTGATGTAGGAACTTGGAACTCTTATCTCAATTGCTGCATAAAAAATAACCATATCTTATATAATAATACTCTCTATAAGCAAGTGAACGGTATTCCAATGGGAACATCAACGTCCACGAATATCGCTAATCTATTCCTGTTCTTTAAGGAATATAAATTCATTAAAAATCACCCCACCTGCTCAGATAACTACCTTTACACTTTTAGATATATTGATGATCTGCTGTGTATCAATAATTCAGAAGTTATAGAGAGTGATTTTGATAATATCTATCCTAGCTCTCTTAACTTATGTAAAACCAACCACAGTAATCAGGAACTTGAGTTCCTAGACTTAAGCATTAAGCTCAACAGAGGTAACCCATCTATTAGCCTCTTTGATAAAAGAGTTAATTTTCCTTTCAAAGTAATTAAATATCTACACTGGAATAATAACATTTCAACCAAAGTTATTGAGAATGTACTAATTTCTCAGGTCCTAAGAATTTCAAGAATTTGCAGCAACAATTTGTACTTCAATTACCACATTAATATACTATTAGAAAGTTTTCTAGAGAACGAAATTCCTTCTTTTTTCATCAAAAGAACTTTAAGAAAAATTATTCTGAATAATAGAGTAAGGTTGGCAGATCTGCTTTAATTTTCTACACAGTCAATAATATGATTCTGACCAATCAAAGCCGTAAGGAAGTTGGCTAGAGGATGCCTATTAACTACCTAAAGGAACCTTAGTGCTATGGATATGACGGTCCTATTAAAACAAAAAATTAAATAATATAAACAAAATCACAAAAAAAGCTTAAAAATCTGTTTATAAAAGAAAATAAAAACAAATAAAAAAGAAAACTAGTTATTCATCACTAGGATAGCTATACTAAAAATAGTAAAACCAACATTAAAATTAATAAGATTCTGATTAATCTATAGAAGCTCACTAAGGTGATTTAATACATGCAAAGATTATTAAATAAACTGCTCGTGTATTTTATAATATTTCTCATGTATTCTGGAGAGTTAATTCTGCTCTTTCTGATCATACAGATCCACAGTCTTAAGTTTATATATTTTTTTCTCTGGTTAAAATCTCCGCGCGTTGGTTTCTTGCTATATGAGGAGGCCATCAGCCCCACCCTCACTGCCCCCCAGCGTCTAGGGAGTGGCGGAAGAGGTCAGCCATGTTCTTCTCTTGTGAGGAGAAAAGTTTTTGTCACACAAGAGGTAAGCTCTCTTCCTTGTTTTTGGGTTCTAGGTTTTATAAGTTCAATGTTTGTACTTATTCTCTGTCGATTTTTAGCTTTTCAGCTTTTAGGCATTGGTTTGTCTGTTAACATTTTTGCGGGTTTTAACTCTTTCTTTTCTTTGTAACTTTGAGCGTCTTTTGGGGTACCTAGGAACAGAAGATGGCTAAGCTTGTTCCTTTTCTATGCGCTGTCTCTGCGCTGTTTTTTCAAAGTAGTTAAGTTCTTAATAACTAATTAATTATGCACTTAAAGCACTGCTGAAATACTTTGTACATATTGCAACTAACTGTTTAAGGTATATAACTTTCACAAAGTTTTCTTTAGTTAATTATTATCTTTAACTTATTCTCGTTTTCGTGCTGTCATAAGTTGTAGAGTAGGGGGTTTTAGACTCAAGTTTTCTTTCAAAAATCTGTTCGTTAAAAATTAACATTTCCTTTTTTAATTGCAATGTAAAATTTGGATTTCTTTTGCATTGATTTTCAGGTTTAAATTCTCTCTCAAACGAACTTGGAATTTCGTTATGGCTGAAAATCATTTCTAATTTTTATGTCACTCTCACAGCTTGAGTTCTCTTTAATCTTCTTCTCTCTGTTTAATAGTAACAGATGAAGAGCATGGGTCGGGCCATGAAGGTTAATGGATGCAAGCGAAATTGTTAACTAGTGCTAGGTCATGCAACTCTACGGAGGACATGACTTATATATATATTTTTTAAACTATTTTAGGTGGGAATGTTACTTGCATCTATGGCCTTGCAGAAACCCATTTCCAACTAGGTCTTTGTGGAAGTGAGAAAATGCAGAGTTTTTGCTGGTCCTTGATAAAGCCAAGGCTCAGTATTCTCGACACCTTCTACATTCAGTTGTTTTATTTTATTTTTTTGTCTTTTCTCCTTTTACTCACACAGGTAGATACATAACCTTTTCTATGTTGTACTAGGTGTGAGTCAAAACTATATTTGCATTTTTTTGCTTAGGTATCTTCTTTATAGAATGTGAATTCTGAATTTTCAAAACTGCTGCGTTGCGCGTTTTGATTTTCAGGTTATTTTGCAACCTTCGTTTTAAATTCTAAAGTTTTTCCTTAGTCTTCAGTTTTGCTCTTAAGTTATTTTTATCGATATTTCTACTTCTAAGAGTCCGATTAGAAAAATTCTTTCCTTGTTGAAGAGCGTTTCCGGTGCGAAATGTTTCTCACATGTGTGCCACTAGAGGGTGTAAGATCACGTTTCCATTTACAGCAATATGCTAAAAACTCTATTGAAAAAATTCTTTTTCAGACAGGTACTACTGACTATGAAAACTCGGTGTTTACTTTCTTCCTAAAATAATGCACGATTTCGCCGCTAGGGGTATAAACGTTCAGTCTGTTTTTCTTAATATCTCTGCTTCTAAATGTGCGATTTAAAATAATCTTTTAACACTGGATATCATTTACATTGTGGAACACTTTAGTTTGTATTTGAGGACATTTGTAGTTCACATTCTATCACTAGATGGTACTTGTGTTGCAGCTATATCTGCGCTTTTAAAAACTCTATTGAGGAATTTCTGTTTTTTGGGTTGTTTTTTTTTTCAATGTATGCCATTCGCCGGAATAAAGAAATGGAGCATTATCCTCGTTAAATGATACTCAGCTTTCCTGCTAGAATGCGTAAGTGTCAAAACCTTTTTCTTGCTACCTTGTGCTCCTGGGAGACGTATTTGAAAAAATATTTTTCCTTAGCTTAGCTTTTGCCATGAAAAATACGTTTCACTTATTTTCAACTTTTCCATTATGCAAAATTCTTCCGCTAGACGGCGTACATTTATGTCATATTTCTTTCTATATTTCTTTTTTTAACTGGTTGAGAGTGATCGCGATCAAGTAGAAGTTGAGAATAAATGTGAGGTATACGCATTCTCCTTAAAATCAGTGGACGCATCCAGCAGCGATTTAGTATACATTGGCTCTACTAAACGCACATTGAGTACGAGATTAAAGGAACACCGCTATAATGTAAAACTGCATTGACAAAATACTGCTTTAGCACGTCTCTCCAAGCAGGGATATTACCCCCCTATCTGGAATTATTCCTACATATTAGATTCTCCCCGAACAAAATTTGAGATACTATTTATGGAAAGTTTATTTATCTACAGCTTTGCGAACTCCTGCTGTAATGGTGAAGTACCGGTTATTATTCCTCATCCTTGGAAACAAGTACTAGAAAGAACTGAACCTGATGAACACGAATAACTATTCAAGTACTGTTTATAATGAGGTAATTAAATGAGGTGTAATTGCTGTGCCCCTCAGTTATTTACGTAAAAAAGGGTTATTTTTGCCGTTGTGCTTTGTAATGAAATAATGTGCAATACGTTTGATACTTGTAATTTATGAAACAACATGAACTCATGCAGCTCGCTATTATGACGTCACTTATTATCGTTATATATACGAAAATGTAACCCGGAGCTTTTTACCATTGTAATCGCGTCTGAGGATGAGCCCAGTCAGTTCGAAAGATCTTCCGTGTTTTAGTGTAAACTATGTTTTAACTATACTAAGTTTGTAATTAAAGGTTTTAATTATTCTTAGCTTTTAGTGTTTCTACGACTTTAATATCGTGCATCGACGGGCTTCTTTTGAATCTTCTTCAGTATTCTTTTAACCGCTCGACTTGAAAATCTCTTTGTATCTGACAGCTTCCTTCTGCTATGGGAAACTTTTTGTGCGCTATTTGTTAAGTTTCGTAACATACTATTTAGCCGTTGGAAGAAGTAGAAAGGATTCAGAAGATGTGCTCGTTACGATCGAAAATTCGGTGTCAGCTTTCTTGTTTGTCCCTTGAAAACACTTAAATTATCTCAGAATTGTATTTCGAGATATTGTAGCAAGCAAACCAACCTTTAATTACTGAAGAAGTAAAACATGCATAATGAGTATTTTTTCAGCCCCTTGTTCGGTTTGTTTGTGCAACCACGATGGTGCATCCCCTTTCGAGAAAGAAATTAAATCAAATACGAGTAACTGAACTCGAACAGCTGCTACATCTAGCAGCTACCTCGTCGCTTTTACACTGAGAAGCACTGCAAGTACACATGCCTCAGAAACTTGAAAATTGCATCGTCCTAGAACGGGAATCGAACCCATATCTCCCGATTTATGTTCGAATATGTTACCGTTACACCAGCCAGAACAAGGAACCTCAAGCAATTGAGAATGTGTATTGAAACTCAGATCATATATGCTTCGATTTGCGCACCACAGAGCGTTTCATCTAAGGAACTAAGGATGTGTATTGAAACTCAGATTATACACTGCTGGCCACCCAAAATGCAACACCAAGAAGGAAGCATCCGATTGGCCTGAAATTCACAGCATCCGTCGCCCGCGAGAGGACATGCAAACGATTAGCACTTCAGGGCATATGCAAACCATGTGCGCCCGGCACGCCACCGAGAAGCACTATAAGAAGGGTGCACAGAAGGCGGGGTGTAAGTAGTGGAAGTGTGTTGTGCTGCAGGACCTGTGCGTGGGAAGCTTCATGAGGCCTCGTAGCAGAATACGGCAGTCATTCCAGAACGTTTCGGAGTTCGACAGAGGACAAATAGTTGCTTATCGCGCCAGCGGCTTATCGTACCGAGACATTGGCGCACGTGTATGGATTCGGTGGGGGCAGGAGGGATGGACGGACCGACGTGAGCGATTGCCGCAGCCGCGGCACACCACCGAACGAGAGGACCGGCATGTTGTGTGGCGGGCGTTGACGGCTCGCACCGCCACATCACAAAAGTTAGCGCAGGAATTAGGGTGTGTTACGCAACAACCTGTGTCAGCGCGTACCGTTCGACGTCGTCTGCAGGAGCGGGGACTTGTAGCACGGTGCCCATTGCTCCGATTACCATTGAAGTTACACCACCGGCGAGTGCAGCGGCAGTGGGCCGTTGAACGCCGCACCTGGACTACGGAACGGCGCGACATTGTCTTCTCCGACGAAACCCGCTTCGGCCTGCAACACCACGATGGTCAGATCCGCGTGTGGCGGCACCGCAGCGAGGAACTGTATGACGCATGCATTATACATCGCCATACCGGTTCGTCACCTAGAGTTATGGTTTGGGGCGCAATTGTATATGACACCCGCACTCCTCTGGTACGCATCGCCGATACACTCAACAGCCACCGCTACATCTCCGACGTTTTGGAGCCTGTAGTCCTCCCTTACCTGCAGAACCTACCAGCGGCCACGTTTCAACAGGACAATGCGCGCCCGCACGTGGCGCGCATCGTACAACAATTCTTCACGGTCCACCAGGTGTCACTGCTGCCGTGGCCCGCCTGTTCTCCCGATATGTCGCCCATCGAACACGTCTGGTCACTGATCGGCAACCGAGTGGCCCGGCAAGCACCACCCACGGCTACGCCTGATGAACTGTGGCAACGTGTGGAAGCAGCCTGGACCGACATACCCCAAGCCCACATCCAAAGCCTCTTTCGTTCGATGCCGCGGCGTATAGCGGCCATTATTGCCAGCCATGGGAGCCACACGAACTATTGGTGTCTGCGTGTTCCGCAAGCCGCACGGGCCTGTAAGCTCAATCGTTTCATCTTTGTATTTGTTGTTATGTGTCCAGTAAATCTGGCTTTGCTATCTCGTGTCCTTCTTGGTGTTGCAGTTTGGGTGGTGGCCAGCAGTGTATATGCTTCGATTTGCGCACCGCATAGCGTTTCCATATGAGTCCCAATACACATCCGCAGTTGCTTGGAAGTCCCTTGTTCTGGTTGGTGTAACGGTAACGTACTCGAACGGAAATCGGGAGATGCGCGTTCGATTCCTGTTCCAGGACGATATAATTTTCACGTTGTCTGAGGCACGTCTACCTGCATGATTAATTTGGCATCCATCTGCCCGTAACATCTGACAAGCACTGTCAAAATTCACAAACTACCGAGTCATACTCGGACAAAGAATTTGAAGGTTTTCCCGCATTGTATCTAATTCGCATGCAAAACGAAATGAAATGTGAATAATCGAAGAATTGCGGAACGAATACGTGGACTGGAGGAGGAAGGTTGAGAAAAAACATCAAACATCTCATAGGCGTTGCCACTCCGGAAGATAAAGTTAATTAAAGAAGTCTTATTTTTGGAGCAGCTTACAAAATACGGTAACCTATTTCAGAAATTCTTATTTTTGCAGTGCCTAATCTGTTTCTTGATGATATCTAATTTAGTTTATTAGTTTCATAATTTACGTTGGCCGGCATTTATTTGCATTTAAAAAAATAGGAGATTTTCCATCTGAAAATATTCTTTGTCTTCTCTTAAGTATTTCACAAAACTACTTTACATACTAATTAGTTTTCTGAAATGTAGAAGATGTTTATAAAGACTGTGACTATCGACCGATAAATCCACTTGGTAAAACACATACTACGGAGTTCGTAGATATTTATAGAAAATAATTTTTAGGACAGGGGTTTTAAAGGAGTTGAGTAAATTCCAGGAGCTTAAATGTTTGCTGTAATCATGATGTTTTGGCTTATATTTTGCAAATTGGGGTGAAATTTACTGTATATTTAGAATTCTTAAAAAGTCTGTAACGTATCTGCCCCAAAGGTGAGGCACATGTCAAGATGTCAAAACTTGCAGCGACAAATTCGTAGGTGAAGCTTAATTAGAAAAGCACTGGGCACCGGAGCAGATAGATGCGGTTTCGAATCCCACCAGCGACAAATGACTTTTACGCTGTATTGGAACCCGAACGTAAAATTAATCTATTGGCCGTTGGGTTCGTCGAAAAATGTGTGATGTTCGTTCCACACATCGCGTGGGATTAATCAGAATTCGTCCTTCTATATTGATCTCCTTCCAGATGGTTTTCTGACTAACACGGAAACCTACGATTCCGTCGTAGCCTTTTCTCAAGGTGGTCATATACACAGAGGGATCACTGAATTAGGATCACCTATATCAAAAGTGGATGTAGTTCGCTGACCACGTGATTTGCGAAAGCGCGCGATTAGTCGTCCGACGTAGCATATATAAGGTGTGAGTGGAACAGTTGGTAGTAAAATTCGTAGCGTGGTGGGTAAACAGAAGGATTTATCGAATTTTGAGAAAGGACAGTTGTAAAGTAAATCCCAAGTAAAAAAAAATTCGGTGTAACGAAAATGGGTAACAGAAGTGATCGGTGAGCCAAGACCATTGTTGAAATCTGATTGTGTCGCATGCTGTCCCATGAACTGACGCCTCGATAGTTTATTTCATTTTCTCAGAAATATATTTTACTAAACTATCGTCAAATATTATTTCATCATGTTGAACATAAACGTAACAATATCTCATTGCATTTTGCGTAAATTACGAGAACCTCATGCTAAATGTGATAAAAGCCATTACAAAAAATACATTTTTGATGCCATGCATCTTTCCCGACAGCAGTGAAGCAGCTACATCACATTTCATCGGTGTCAGCGTAGTTTCTTACATTCGTTTAAATTTAAATAATAATAATAATAATAATAAATATTGTTTTTGAAAAACTAACCAGTCGAAATACTTGCTGTTGCCGCCGACATAGTTTAGTAAATATTTGCTTTTATGACTCACATATCTTCTTTCATTGGTTTTACGATATTAAGATTCATTAATCTACCTACCTAAGTACCACCCAGTGTCAGGAATTAGTAAACCTTATTGTTTGTTATGGTTTAATTACATTTAGTATGTACCGGACTGTGGCTCGGTGTGGTCGTGAGTGAGGCGAAAGTGTTGTTATTGTTTGTTGTTATGATTTTATTCCACTTAGTATGTACCGGACTGTGGCTCGGTGTGGTCGTGAGTGAGGCGAATGTGTTATTGTTTGTTGTTATGATTTTATTCCACTTAGTATGTACCGGACTGTGGCTCGGTGTGTCGTGAGTGAGGCGAATGTGTTGTTATTGTTTGTTGTTATGATTTTATTCCACTTAGTATGTACCGGACTGTGGCTCGGTGTTGTCGTGAGTGAGGCGAATGTGTTATTATTGTTTGTTGTTATATCTTTATTCCACTTAGTATGTACCGGACTGTGGCTCGGTGTGGTCGTGAGTGAGGCGAATGTGTTGTTATTGTTTGTTGTTATGATTTAATTCCACTTAGCATATACCGGACTGTGGCTCGGTGTGGTCGTGAGTGACGCGCATAAATGCAATGTGTTGTACGTAAGTAAATGTGTACTCTCGAATCGCTTGTTTTATTTTACACCCACAGAGATCTTGGTATGCGAAAAATGCATAGCGTAAATTATCTACAAACAGTACCAGGATACTCTCTCTGTACATTTTGTTGCTGTTGTTTCGTTTTCCACGCGAAGTGACCTTGCAACAGTTAGTATCGCGCGCACGACACGCTCGACGTCAAAAAGGAAAGAGATCTAGTGAGAAATACAGTTTCTACTAGTTTATGTCAAAATCAGGTAATTCTGAACCTCGCTCCTTCCGCACATGAACGGATCTAGATATGTGGAAATATTACGGAATGACACTTCGTATGAACATGTACTGTTGCACCACTTTCATGCAGGACGGTGCTTCGTGCCACAGATCCAAGACAGTGAAGAACTTTCTGCTCGAGGGTTATGATAGCAGACAGACTTGAATCCCACGTGGAATCTTCAAGATGTTTTAAAAGATAAGGTCGCAGAAAAACAGCCACCGCGAGAATGCGAAATCTTTGATTGAAGCCACCTGGTATGGTTGGTGTGAATAAATATCCAGTGAGTACAGTGAATACATAATTTTCAGCATGCCACACTGCATCGGGACCAAAGTTCTTCCCTATAAATTCACGACCTCTGTGACGAAGCGACGTACAGTTGTTCTAAATACAAATCTAGCTGAAGAAAAAGTATAATTGTTTGAGCTTCAAAACAATTTAAATACTGTCGCACTGTAAAAATGGTTGTGTAGCTACGACTCACAATCAGTTTTACAAAAGAAATAATTGGGTCTGAGCAGGAGCAGGCAGATGTCACGTATTTAGTTCAACCATCGTTTTCTCGTTAGCATAGCCCAGCAGTTGCCTTTGGAGCTACGATCTGTGTACACGTAATTTATTCTTGATCCTTTTCGGGTCTTCAACGGATAAAAGTACAGGTATCTTCCTACATTTTTAGTGCATTTTAAAACTTTAACATCGTGTTATTTAGTTCCTATGTTCATGCATTATAACAGACGTATTCCATGAAATTGTTTTAAGATGCAATCGAAGTAACAGGCTTGTAAAAACAAAGGCCATAAAAGTCCGTTGTGAAAGTATATTCAGCGTTTAAGTTAGTCATTGAGGTATGTAATTATAACTGTTTTATGAATAATTTGAACCAACTTCTTTTTTTATTAATATTTTAGTGATGACGGACGGAATTCGAAGAAAAGAGCTATTTGATGTTTATTGGAATGAAAAGAATATTTCAAGGAGATTAGCTTCTGTGTGTGATTATATATCGACGAAATATGGCCTGGAAGATCCTGAAGAACATATATGCAAATATGTCCTTCACGATCTTCCAAGCCATATTTGCAGAAAATAAGTGCTGAATTTGTAAGAAACTTAATAAACGGTGGACTAACTGTCACTATTTATTGAAATAATTCTTACGAAAAAACAGCAATTGGTTGAAAAACAGCCACAAATAAATGGGGCTGCTTGTCGACATACTCAAACCAAGATTTGGTACGACCAATGACTGAAATAGCGTGCGGAGGTTCTTTGAAGATTCAACTTTAACATCAGATATTACTGGCGCAGATGTAGAGCTTATTCGGCTATTTGGAACCATCTTTAAAACAATCGCCAGTGGGTACATGATGAACAATGGAGAGTTTGAAAAAATACTGCTTCGACACAGCAAACTTTATACATCCGAAAATAAAAGTGGTATTATATGCCACAAAGTGTGCATAAGATACTTATCCGTGGTGCACAGTTGATAAAGGAAGCCGTACTTCCAGTTGGGATGATGTTCGAAGAAGCTCAAGAAGCCCGGAATAAGGACTATAAGAATTTCAGGGAACATCATACTCGTAAATTTTGTAAAGCCGATACAATGACGGACTTGATGCACACGCTATTAATTTCCTCGAACCCGATTGCAAGCAGTCTTCGAGTCAAACGTCAAAAGAGAAGTAAAAGTATATCTCCTGATGTACTGAGAGTACTCTAAGACGCAGGTGGCAGCGAGGATGATGGAAAATGAATGTATGTACATCTCTCTTAAGCCTGTAAATATTTGAAATATGTGTTTATTTGACCACAATTGGTGTTTAAATTCTATTAATTTGTTATTTTGTTCAAATAAGAACAAAGACGTAAAAAACATATTCGCACTAAATCTTACAAAACTATACGAATATTTCGTTGATATTTTTACCGCAATAAACAAAAATAATAGGAAAACACAACTTGAATATTCGTATAAAATTCTATGACTATCTGTTTTATAGGAGAGGAGTTATTAATTTTGTTCAGCTAGATTTGTATTTGGAACCACTGTGCGACGGGGGAAACTGTTAGAAGCCGTGTTGTTCAGTTCTCTTCCTATTGTCAAAGCAGTTGTCTTGCTTCATTCTGAGTTGTTTTCTCTTCGCTGAATCAGTTTTTATGCTTTCATTCACTTGTAAACCGTCGGAGATTTCATAAAAATCCCTTTTGCGTGATATAGGCTTTTCACCGTCAAGAACGTTTTGTTGTAATGTCAGTCAACGCATTTGTTTTGAACCCAATAATGTCTTCTAGCTGTCGTGTCCGGGGTTTACGGTCCTGCTAAAGAAAATATTAGTGTTTAAACTTCCGAATGAAGAAAACAGATTTCAACTGTGGCTGAAGAAAATTCCGAGGAAAGACTAATTTCCCGAGAAGAGAAGCCTAGTTTGTATCAAACATTTTAGACACGATGATGTTATAACAGAAGACAGTGTCACTAGAGATGATGGCTATGTTATCGTTGTTCCTCGCTCTCATTTTGCGCTCAGCGAAGACGCAGGACACCTGAATTTTTCCTAATCCACCAAAATGACATTCTGACAAAGGCACTTATAAAGCGAAAGCGCCATCTAAAAGACTCGAAAACTTACCCGAAAGAAAGGGGGAAGCAAATGATGCAATTCTGGATAAAGATCTGATATGGACTTTCGATGCGTTGTGAAAGAAGCATCTAAATTATTTAAAAACATGCTCGTATAGTTTGGCCGAAGCGGATTCGTTTTTATTAAATTAACGGTAAGGCGCTGCCTATTAACATATCATCCAGTTTCATTATTTATTCAGATTTCTCGCGGATATGTGGCATTCAGACAAAAAGAAAAGTTGAACTGCCACTTGTGCCACAAAACATTAACATCAGATAAAGAGATAATGCTAAATTTGGTGATTTCAAAGTGAAAAAAATATTTTGAACTACTTAATCGAGGTGGACTAACATATCCGTGTGAGCTAGTAATACTTTCTTTCATTGCATGTTGTAAGGAACTTCACGCATTTAACAGATGCTTTTCATTTTAATTTTATCATTCCATTTCTAAAAATGCCCCGATAATAATTAATCCGTGCAAAAGTTCGTTTCGGAAGTGTTGCATTTGTGTTTTAATTTCTTGTATTTAATTGGTGGAAAATGTGAAATGTTAATTTCCTATCTGAGTGATACGAAATCCCAAGAGCAATAAAATTAAGCCATCGTAGTCACATTTCCGTCAATGTTCCATTTCCGATTTTTCTTGGTAATTGCGATATACATAAGGCAAAGTAGGAAAACGGGAAAATGCGAGTGTTTCCGTTCCCGAATTGTTCGACCAGTTCTAAAATAATTAATCCGTGCAAAAGTTCGTTTCGGAAGTGTTATATTTGTGTTTTAATTTCTTGTATTTAATTGGTGGAAAATGTGAAATGTTAATTTCCTATCTGAGTGATACGAAATCCCAAGAGCAATAAAATCAAGCCTTCGTAGTCACATTTCCGTCAATGTCCCATTTCCGATTTTTCTCGGTAATTGCAATATACATAAGGCAAAGTAGGAAAACGGGAAAATGCGAGTGTTTCCGTCCCCGAATTGTTCGACCAGTTCTAAATGATCTAGAGTACTACAAATTGGTATGGTGATATAAGTCTTAACGTCCGTATACCTAGAAAAGTCCGAAAAAAAAATCAAAATGGCGGCTTTGGAATATTGTCTTCTTGAATTCTTCTACCACTTCTACACCTGAAAAAGTTTAAAAATCAAAAATTCAAAAGGGTGGCTTAGCTTTACTCTTCAAAATGCTAATAGGTCTTAAGGTTCAGATATATGGAATATTGTCTGCTTAAATTTTTCTACCACTTCTACCCCTAGAAAAGTCTGAAAATTAAAAAGGTGGCTTAGCTTTACTGTCCAAAATGCTGATAGGTTTAAAGATAATTAGCCGCCCCGGTGGCACAGTGGTCTAAGTGCTGGATTATGACTGTTCGTCCGAGAAGGGTCCGGGTTCGAATCCCGGCGAGGCATGGATGTTGTGTTTGTCTTACGGCACTGGCTCCCTCCCTTCCGTGGTACCAGTGACTATAAATTAGGGACGGGCGAGTGCTTATAGCACATTGAGTTGCTCACGGTGGTCGTTAAACCTTCAATCAAAAAAAAAATGGCAGAAACGTTGAAATGCTGTAAAGATTCCATGAAATTTTGATTTAAAATTAATGGGTGCCAAAGCCGTCTACCGTTTTACGTCAAACTGTATGCATGCACGTCACGGCCCTTTTATAAATCGGAAAACTGTTAAGGATCTTAAATTGCTTTTCTTTCCCTTAATTACTTTTCCCTTTCTTTAGTTTCATTCTCGAAAAATGATTTTATGGATTCACCTTTCGGGGAACGGGCATGACTGCTAATTTTCCTGTATTTCATCCTTGGATGAGATGTTCAGTTTAACTAGAATATTTCGTAAGTAATATAACTTTGTTTCAGTAGAATAAGATCAGCCATTCCTCTTAAAAAGCAGGTAGGCTCAGTTCTGATTGAGCCATTAGTTTGGAACGTAGGACTGCGACTTGCAGATCAGAGAGTTGAAATGAGCTAGTCGAGTATGGTTTCAAAGCGTTTATTTAATTTGTTATAGCCAACACAAGTCTGTCGGCTGCTTTTGCTCTGAAGGCGTTTTTGTCGATTTATGCTTCTTTGCGCGAGTTCGAGATGGGTCGGGTATGGGTTCAATTAATGTGTTAGATTTTTGTTTGGCGGCGGTTGCTTTCATACGTCCTCGATACTCTCTAGTTCGTTGGGCTGCAGTCTTCTTGGGCTTCTTAAATTCCTCATCACTTGCTCTTGCCTCTCGTTTTGATTTTCTCCACTTTTGCATGCGTTCATTCTGTGAATTCCGCGGCATTGTCGAAAATGTTAACCCTCACACAGGAAAACAATTTTTTGCCGCCCCGGTGGCGCAGTGGTCTTAGCGCTGGCTTATGATCATTCGTCCGTGAAGGGTTCGAATGCCGGTGAGACATGGATGTTGTGTTTGCTATACGACACTGGCTGTCTCCCTTCCCTGGAACCCTAAATTAGGGACGGACGACTGCTTTATAGCCCTTTGAGTTGCTCACAATGGTCGTTAAACCTTCAATAAAAAAATTTACAAATTCTAGTTTAAACTACTGCGATATGTTCTTTATACATTTGAATAGATCTCGTTGAGAGCTTTAAAACGTTACCACACACAGTCGTTTTGCACTCACGGTTGTCCAGATAACTCGTTATATTGCAAAAAGTTTTCACGGGTTCACAACAAAACAATTTTTAAAATGTTAAGTTCAAACTACTGCGAAATGTTCTTCGTATATTTGAATATATCTCGTCGACAGCTTTAAAACGATACCACGTACAATCGTGTTGCGCTCCCGGTTGCCGAGATAGAGTCAAACGCGGCTGCGCAGCTACAATTAGTGCATCACCTCCCCCGCGCACAGGGAACTAGGGCGGCGTCTCGCGCACGATGTATTGCGCAATACACGAACTGAACTTCATGCTGTTTACGAATATGCTAATACGATTAGTGTGCGGTACGTATTTTTAACGCTATAATGATTTCAGTTGGGACCTATTTTTGTCACAGGTGGTCGGCCGTAAGTCGCCCCATACTATCAGCGGTGTTAGAATCCGTCCTACGTCAAAATATATTTAGTAACGGGCGCAACTCAGTTGTAAACAATGTTGTTCAAATGCTCTTCCACACAAATGTCCATCACTCTGTGTGACGTCACACGTCACGTCACGGCAGTGGAAGATTTTAAGTGCCCAGGCTCCGACCGAGAAGCGTTGACCCCGACTGTATTCAGGTAGTAATTCGCAATAAAGGACGCCATACCAGAAATGCTAAATATGAATTAATTTGAGCTTTTTTTGCTTAAAACAATTTGTTAGTGAATGTGTTCTGGGTATATTTTAGTATGTCTTTTTAGAAAAAAGTAGAAGTGCGTGCTTTTATAGTATAAGTTTTAGTCCAGATATTTGTAGCTTTCGGCACGGCGGAACAGGACGGCTACACCGGCTTATCTCAGATCTGTGCTTAAAGCAGCCACCGGACGGACGGACGGTATCAGATTTGACGATACATAGAAGGTTACATGCAAGGATGGCTGTATGGTCGACGACCGGTATTATGCGTGCCCCTCGTCCCCGCCACCAGAGGGAACGTTTCAATTGGGCACGAATGCATGTGAACTGGACTCAAAATCAGTTGAGGTCCGTTCTATTCGTTGATGAGTCGCTATACTGTTTACCGAGTGATTCTTGCCGAGTTTACATCGGGAGAAAGGCCGGTACTCGCTATCTCACCTCTAATATCCATGAAAGGGACACCTATGGGAATGGTAGTGCTCTGGTGTAGGCAGGAAAATCGTTATGCTGCCGTACCGATCTCTATGTGTTGCCATATGGAAACCTCAATGCTCAGAATATAGAGACGACATGCTGGACCCTATTGTTCTTCCGTATGCGGCCTCAATTGGCGATACATTTGTACTACAGGCGGATAACGCCCTCCCTCACATAGTTCGCCTCGTGCACCAGTATCCGAAACAGGAGACTATGGTCCGTATGGAGTGGCCAGCACGCTCTCCCGATCTGAATCACATTGAGCATGTCTAGGATGTTCTCGGGAGAGGTGTTGCTGGCCTCCAGCCCTCTCCCCGAACCCTGCAGGAGCTCCGCACTGCTTTGCTCGAGCAATGGACGCAACTACCCACGGAACTGTTCGACAGGATGGAACATAGCTGTAGGGCATGTATTGCTGTTCGGGGTAACCACACTCCGTATTGAAGTACCTTTTCCTATTTCATCTTCATATTTCTGTATTTTCATGTTTGCATCACTCATACAAAATCTAAATGCTTTATATCACATGTTCTTACGTTTTTTTGTTGCATTTGGTCTGATAAAGCTTACCACCAAATTTCATCCGAATCGGTTGCCTACGTTTTGAGTTATCACGATTTTTCCATTTGTTGCTTAACTTATGGAAACCAGTGTACATGATGAAACTTTTTCAGAAAGTTTAGCATCTCACAAGTGATGCCATTAAAGGATCTAACTCAGTGAAGTATTTCGGAAAATTTCTTTAAATAATTGTCATTTTATTCTGCCTTTAGCTTAGCAGATTTCCTCTAAAGAAACTTTAAAGACAGATGACTTTGCTTAGGAAACTCTGTAGAATTTCAGAGTATGTTGCTACCAACAAAATCGAAATTTTCACCATTTGCCGAGATACTAAAAAAAAAGTCAAACTTTTAAAGAGAGACGAAGTGAGGCAAACAACATTAATTCATCAGACTATTGAAGCATAACAGGAAGTTCAATATTGTCTCAGATTTTCATTAGAGCTCTGAAGGAGAGGCTATTCAAGCTGCTGTGACTGGAAGGAATTCCAATATATTGCGGGGTAGGAAGGCTTTTTTTCGATAAATTACTCTGTTGATTGAGCGGGAATGTACACACACGAAAGACAGTGATTTAATGGACTGTTTACAAGTCGTCTTTTCCGTAGTGATCACAGCTAGGCAGGCATTCCTAGGAAGCGTAATCTGCTCCCCAAACCGACAGATATATTCGCTTCGGTTTTCACATGAAATCTGGAAAAAGTAAAAATCTGGGCACATCTTAGAAACGTGGCGCATAGTTTGGTTATCAACAATCTGACCTTAAAATATTCAGATAAATATTAAGGAAGTTCCATGTGAATAAATGAACACTAGTCAGAAAAAGTTAGGGATATTGCATGAAATAAAGCAGGGGTCGTCAACCTTTTAATAACAACCGCTCACTTTTGTATCTTTGTTGATGGTAAAATTTCCTTACCGCTGCCGCAGTAACTCAATTTAGCGCAAGTGCGAATAAATTTTTAGAGGGGATGGTTTGTAAAAAATATGTACTTAAATTTATCTTTTTGTTTATTTTTTATGTATGTTTATACATAGATAATTTCAATTTAATGAATTTCTGCATCTCCATCGATACAGCGCCTACTAGTGCAGGAGCTACTTAAATTGAAGAAAATGAAAGTTAAATGTGAAAACAATAAAATTTATTGAAATTATCTTTAATTAAAGATTCAAGAGATACTTGAGGCTGATGTTGCGAGACTAAATATTTGATATCTGTTTCGATTTTCGTAATGAACAAACAAAGGTCACCTCTTCCGGTGATATTCAGACGGTTTCTCTGTTTGGTGATAATATGATTAACAGCACTAAAGCCTGATTCTACAACATATGAAGTAGGAAAAGGTATCAATAAATTGAATATCATTTTCCACATATTTGGATATAACTCAGACATTTTTTTATTTTTTATTTTATTACGCAGGCATTTTTTTAATACACGTGTACTACGTTGTCAAAGAAAAACACTTTTATGTTGTTGCTCTTCTGCAGCGATAAAAATCGCACAGGAATTATTATGTGTTACTTTAAAGTGCTTTCACACAGGTGTTTGCGTCGTCGACCTTTAACGCTGTGTTGTTTTAGCTCTGCAGATAACATTCTCTGCAAGAAGAAAAAAAAAATTCGCATTTAATTTCTTCTTATATTATTTTGTGCGTGACCTACATCCTTAATAAAACGTGTTTTTTGGTCATCCTTAACGCTGTATTTACTGATTACCTTGTTTTAATTATCAATATTCAAAGTTTAGAGATGGAATTCAAAAGTAAATTGCAAAAGCATATTTTAAAAAGTCAAACTCGCGAACTTGTTAACAATGTATTCGTTATATGGCGGAAGAACAAAATTTGTAACAACGGACCAAAACCACCAGCCCACCATGGAAGCTTGAATTGCCCACTAATGGCCGGTAGGGACCAATTTGACGACCACTGAAGTAAAGGATGTATGTATCTGACTCAAGTAACACGCATCGACAGTGGCGGATGCAGAAATTTGAAAAAGGGAGCACCTTAATACCACTCTCAGTTTCGTCGAATGTCAGAATATCTTACCTTAATGTCATAGGATTGGGGGGGGGGGGGGGGTTGTTCGATATATGTATTACCGATTTTACGTTTTTTTTTTTTTTGTTTTTCCGGAGAATGAGATGCATGATTATATGAGTATTTTGATCTGGTCTATTGAATAGTCATTTTAAGTGCACGAATTTATTGAATAACGCTTTTAAATAAAGAATAGAATGTATGTTACATAAAGGCGAGTCTCCTTGAGTGAATTCGGACAAATCTCTCCAAAATCTCAATATTTTTACGGCAATATTTTGATGAATATGTATTAAACCTAGTCCTGCAAGACACTGCTGGTTTATGTGGTTCTTAGATATGTTTTCAGCCTTTTTATAGCTGAGAAGGATCTCTCTGGTATCGCAGTTTTAACAGAAATAACAGCTTAGCAGACATTTGATGGTGTTCAAGCAAATCAGATCTTCATTGGTCTGTATTGCTGTAATGCAATCTACGGCAGATTCTGGTAAAGAACCTACTTTTCTTCCTGCTTCACATTGGCTTGACGCTTGATAGATTCCTTTCTGAAAAAGGCGACATCAAGAGTTTCAAGAACTACCTGGATTATTTTACAAGCTTCAACAGAACAAACAAGAAAGATGACACCGAATTTTCGGGTGTAATAAGCACGTCTTTTGAATCCGTTCTGTCGCAAATCAAATTTATCAAAGCTATTCATAGTCAATGGAACCGGTATGGAAAACAATAGTATCTGACGGAAGAAAGAAGTTTATCAATCTGGTCTTTAATCCCTCAGATATTGCTGTAAACGGAATCGTGAGCTTACGAACTCTTAGAAACAGAGTTATCGACAAAAATAAGATGTGACTTTACGTCCCTTGGTGGGAAAACCATGCATTATTTTAGGAAGAAAGTATTTACAAAAGGTTTGTCCATATGAGCGGTATCGGTACAAGAAAAAGAATTTTAGTCGAGTTTTAAGGAGCCCAGACTTTGCTACAAATACATCAGAAGTAGAAATTAACACTTATGAACCCTGGACACCAAACCATTCTTTACCAAACATTAGAAATTTCATGAAAAATATTTTCCGTCAGGTCTTGTATGTAATACAGGAAGAATTTTTCAAATCGGAGTTTTGGGAGCAGAAAACGCAATTTACCATTGTGCGCCCTAGCGGAAAGTCTATGATTTACTTGAAAATTTTGAATTTATAGGAAAAACATTTCGCATCAAAAACACTATCCAACAAAGAAGGAATTTTTCAAATCAGACTTTTAGAAGTAGAGTTATTGACAAAAATAAGATATACATCTACGTCCCTGGCGTAGAAACCATGCATTATTTCAAGAAGAAAATGTTCCTAAAATGTTTGTCGACATGAGTAGTATCTGTCTACAAAAGACTTTTTTCAATCGAGATTTTTGAAGCTCATATTTTGCTGCCAATACATCAGAAGCGGAAATTAAGACTAACGCCACCTGGTGGCCAAACCATATTTTTTTACAAAAATTTGAAATTACGTGCAAACGATTTCCCATCAGCAGCTGTATCCGGTACAGAAAGAATTTTTCAGATCGGAGATTTAGAAGCAGAGATATAGGGCAAAACGCATATTACCTTTACGCCCCCTAGCGGAAAGTCTATGAATTACTTGAAAATTTTGAATTTATAGGAAAAACATGTCACACTAGAAGCACTATCCAACAAAGAAGGAATTTTTTAAATCAACCGTGCAATATTTTAAGAAGAAAATGTTTCTAAAAGGTTTGTCGACATGAGTAGTATCGGTCTACAAACGATGTTATTTTCAATCGAGAATTTAGAAGCTCATATTTTGCTGCAAATACATCAGAAGCGGAAATTAACGTTTACGCCCCTGGTGACCAAACCATTTTTTTACAAAAATTAGAAATTATGTTCAAACGATTTTCCATCAGGAGCTGTATCCGGTGCAGAAAGAATTTTTCAAATCTAAGATTTAGAAGCAGAGGTATAGGGAAAAACGCAATTTACCTTTACGCCCCCTAGCGGAAAGTCTATGAATTACGTGAAAATTTTGAAATTATATGAAAAACATGCGATACGAAAAACACTATTCAAGAAAGAAAGAATTTTTCAAATCGGACTCCTAGAAGTTGAGATATTGACAAAAATAAGATATACATCTACGCCCCCTGGCGGAGAAACTGTGGAATATTTTAGGAAGAAAATATTCCGAAAAGGTTTATCGATGTGAGTGGCATCAGTTCACGAAAGAATTTTTTCAATTGATATTTTAGAAGCTCAGATTTTATGGCAAATACATCGGAAGTGAAAATTAACACTTACGC
This sequence comes from Macrothele yani, assembly GCA_039090855.1. Taxonomy (NCBI): domain Eukaryota; kingdom Metazoa; phylum Arthropoda; class Arachnida; order Araneae; family Macrothelidae; genus Macrothele; species Macrothele yani. The sequence continues at coordinate 77,527,739 of CM077016.1, forward strand.
CCCCTGGTGGCCAAAGTATTCTTTACCAAAAATTCGAAATTATATGCAAAACATTGTGCATCAGGAGATGTATCCGCTGAAAAAAAAATTTTTAAATCGGAATTTTAGAAGAAGAGTTATCGGAAAAAATGCATTTTACTTTACGCCCCCTAGCGGAAAATCTATGCGTAATTTGAAAAAGAAACTATATCCAAAATACTCTTCGACATAAATGGAATCGAAAGATGAAAGATATTTTTCAATCGGATGTTTAGAAGCAAATATGTGGAATAAAACGTATTTTAGAATTCGACATCATCTGCATTGACGCCCTCTAGCGGCGAAATTGTACATCATGAAAAAACCGAAATAAAGGATCATCATTCGCAATTTCAAGCTTTCGAATGCAAAAAGAATTTTTCAAATCGCACTAATAGTTGCAGAGATACCGTGGGTACAGACGGACGGGCGGACGGACAAACCGATAACATAAGCACGATCTTTTTTTACAAAAGACGTGCTAAAAATAACCAGATGTGTTAAAACTACAGAAAATTAAAGATTTCGTCCCTTTTTAGGGGTACGTGCCCCTAGCCTCCCCCGCTGTGCTACCGCCCCCAGGCACATTGAAATAACAGTGAGGCTACTTAGCGCAAACGAAAAGGGAGTGCTTACAAAAACAAATTGTTGTGCAATTTCTGCACACAACAAAGTTGCACTGCAATGTAGAAAAAATGGTAAATTCGGAGATTGTCCATACCTCCGGATTTCAGTACCCTGTAACACGACACCTCTGTGTCGAAGAAGGTCTTGACACCTACGAGGCATACTTGCGATGACATTATTGATGAATGTCTGGAGCATCTCGTCCCATATTACCTCTGTGTCGAAGAAGGTCTTGACACCTACGAGGCATACTTGCGATGACATTATTGATGAATGTCTGGAGCATCTCGTCCCATATTACTTCTGTGTCGAAGAAAGTCTTGACACCTTAGAGGCATACTTGCGATGACATTATTGATGAATGTCTGGAGCATCTCGTCCCATATTACCTCTGTGTCGAAGAAGGTCTTGACACCTACGAGGCATACTTGCGATGACATTATTGATGAATGTCTGGAGCATCTCGTCCCATATTACTTCTGTGTCGAAGAAGGTCTTGACACCTTAGAGGCATACTTGCGATGACATTTTTGATGAATGTCTGGAGCATCTCGTCCCATATTACCTCTGTGTCGAAGAAGGTCTTGACACCTACGAGGCATACTTGCGATGACATTATTGATGAATGTCTGGAGCATCTCGTCCCATATTACCTCTGTGTCGAAGAAGGTCTTGACGCCTACGAGGCATACTTGCGATGACATTATTGATGAATGTCTGGAGCATCTCGTCCCATATTACCTCTGTGTCGAAGAAGGTCTTGACACCTACGAGGCATACTTGCAATGATATTATTGATGAGTGTCTGGAGCATCTCGTCTCATATTACAGGCAGCACGTTACGGTGGTCTGCCAGTGTATTGGGGAATGAGACGTGGTTGTCCAGACGTCGCTGTACTGCATCCCAAATGGTCTCAGTATGATTAAGGTCAGGAGACTTCGGAGACCGCTGTAAGGATTGAATCCCATGATTTTCCAGCTCCTGAAGCACGCTCCAGTAACGGTGACAGGTTGCATTGTCATCGAGAAAACGCAATGTACCCCGATGAGCCATTGCATTATCACCATCCCCAGCCTAGAGAAATGGAGACCGAACGTTGGCACAGGTGAAGTTCACAGAGCAGTATATACACAACCCGAGGACCAGTTTTCGGTTAGTAGAGTGTTCGGAGCCAGAATGGGAAAAGCTGACGATTTATCGAAGTTTGATAAAGGACAAATTGTGACAACACGGCGCCTCGGAACTACGAACTCGGCAATGACACGGCTTGTGGGTTGTTCACGTGATGCTGTAGTGAGTAGGTATCAAAGTGGTGCACAGATGGCCAAACGACGAACCGTCGTCTAGCCGTGTGTCTTCCGCAGCTCACTGATGCCAGAGAGGAGCGGAGACTGTCGCGCATTGTTCACAGCGACCGCAGAGCCACAGTGTTACAAATCACCCGCAGCTACAACAGTGGTGATCAGGGCAATGTGTCACAGCACACAGTTCATCGCAGCATTCTGCCATGGGCCTGCGTAGCCGAGGACCCAGCCGGTTCCACTGCACGTCATCGCCAACAACGCATGAAATGGGCCCAAGATAATCGATGTTGGACCGTGGATGATTGGAAGAAAGTGGCCTGGTGTGACGAATCAAGATTCTTACTGGTGCATCACGTAGATGCCCGAGCGCGGATATGCCGATTACCAACGCAGGCTATGGCACCTGTATGCAGTGTTGGGCGGAAACACGCCCTCCGGAGGAGGTGTTATGATGTGGATGATGTTTTCTTGTGACACTTTAGGCCTTATTATCCCAATAGCACAATCACTGACAGCTGCCAGGTATGTGAACATCGTTGCACACCAATTTCACCCATTCGTGGCGACTGTGTTCCTTGCTGGTGATGGCTTATCAACAGGGTAATGCGCCATGCCACACTGCCAGAATCGTCAAGGAGTAGTTCAAGAAACATGCTAGTGACTTTCTGTTAATGAACTTGCCTCCAAATTTACCTGACATGAACCAATTGAACATTTGTGGTTCGACCTGGAAAAGGGCGTTCGCGCTAAATCCGCGAAATTTACTGGACCTGGAGGACCTGCTATTGATATTATGGTACCAGATACCCCAAGATACCTATCGCCACCTCATCGAATCGGTACCTCGGCGAGTGGCCGCTGTTTTGCGAGCTAAAGGAGGTCCTACAGCTTATTAGGTAGGTTGACATAATGTAATTGCTCATCGGTGTATATCCAAAAGCTGCGTGAAACAGTGTTGCAATGGGCACAACGATATCGTTTCGGTACACTGAGGCATTCATCTTGCCTTGACAAACATACAAGGAATTGCGACCTTTAAAATACGCTCCTGCCCAGACCAGAACTGACTACCGCTAGTAGCTAGTAAGGGTGGACGGTAGAGGTGAATTTGGCCTCAATATTTTGGCCCGAGACCGCCCGGGCCCGAAATCTTTTAGTCCGAGCCCTAGGACTGTATGCTATTTTTGTCATAAAGTCTGAGCCCAAGCCCGCCCGAGCCCGAAGTAGATTGTCTACTTTCGTGAACTATTGAAAAGTTGAAATTGCTGTAAAAACTACCCAGAGCAGAAGGACGCGAACAGTTTTGGTAGATTTAAACTATTCACTCAGGTCATTTTTTGTGGTATGTTATAAATCAATTCTAAGCTTTCACGCGCCAACCGGTATCACAGCAAAAGTTCTATTTAGATGAATTTAGCATTTAGTTTCATTTTCGTGTCTTCCATATTTTTGTATACACATCTTCTTCGACAATTTATATGGCATCAACAAAAAGTATGTCCCAGGGACAGTAACAATAACAATGTATACAGGGTTCTTAGGAAAGTCCGTTTATCCATTCTAACTTTTAAACCGCGTATCGTATCGCCACGGAAGTAACTTATACCTATAGGAAAGCGACCATGTGCAATTGATTGGACGTACTTGTAGATCCCCTAGTGGCGAAATACGGAACTTAGCAAAACTAACTCAGAAACCAAGAGAGATACGCAAAATGGTCCAATTACAAAATGAAAGAGCGGTGTTTAATTAGCACAAAACGGCACCTGGTTCAACAGAAACACTTACAGAAAATACAAACCAAAACGCGAACAGAACGTCAGATATCCGGCTGCTAGCATGTGCCAGCAACAGAAAAGTGGTTACGTGATATAACACGTAGTTATGCTAATTTCAAGTTTGACGTAAAATGACATCAGACAGCCGAAGGGCTATAAATGATGCGTGGGAACTGAGAGTGAATCACAGAGTACGAGGTCGGCAGGTAGATGGTTATTTTCACGAATGACGTACTGTGATATGGTCTTGCTGTACGGCGAATGTCAGCTGAATGCAAAAAAGGCTGCGAGGTTGTATAGAGAACGGTTTCCCACTCGTCAGCATTTAGGAGCACAGACAATTGCCAAAGTTGTCCGGCGCCTGCGAGAAACAGGAAGCGTTACTGAGCGTCATCGTTCTGGTCGTCCCATTGGTGCCGATGTGCGAGTACATCCTGCGGATGTTTTGGGCTATGTTCTTGCAAATCCCCGAAGTAGTACGACGGCAGTGAGCCGTGCATGTGGATTATCGGCATCACGGGTGTGGCAAATCTTGAACGAACATAGTGCGCATCCCTAACCTTGATGCTGTCGTGCAAAACCTGATGCCTGGAGACCTTCAAAGGCGGTATAACTTTTGTAACTTCGTCTTGAACACCTTACAGGAAAAGCCGTGGTTTGTGGACAACATCCTGTGGACTAACGACTCAACATTTACAAGGGGCAGGATCATCAATCACCAGAACTCCCACTACTGGGATGTGAGAAATCCACACATGACGAGACAAGCACGCCACGTGGTGTGGAATGTGGCAAACATCCGTAATTGGACCTGTGCTCATTGAGGGAAATTTAACAGATCAGCGTTACTTGCAGTTGTTATGTGGTCCAGTAAGCGATTGGTTGGATGATGTTCCTTTGAATACGTTACCACGCATATGGTTTCAACATGACGGCTGTCCTTCCCACAAAGCCTTTCTAGTTCGCTCGTTCTTATCTCGCACGTTCGGCAACAATATTAGTGGGTATGGTGGTTGCACGGAATTGGAATGGCCGCCACGGTCACCCGACCTAACGCCGATGGACTTCTTCTTTTGGTGATACCTGAAAGATCAAGTGTACTCTACGGAACCTTCCAGCGTGGCAGATTTAAAGGAACACATCGTCAGGGCCTGTAATTTTGTAAACCCTGCGATGCTGCATGCTGTTCGAGATGCATTTTTGTTCCGAGTCCAGATGTGCATCGTCTCTGTGGTGCACACTTCGAACTGTGTACGGTAGACTACTCGACAGGTTAATTGCACCTGTAATACACGAACTGTGTGTTGCGTCTGTGTTGTTTTGTGTGTAATTTAAAGTTTACTACTTTAACATGTCTTGTTTTTTTCTGTAATTGTTTCTGTTGAACCAAGTGTCGTTTTGTACTGATTAAACACCGCTATTTCATTTTGTAATTGGATTTTTTTCGTATCTCTCTTGATATCTGAGTTAGTTTTGCTAAGTTCCGTATTTCGCCACTAGGGGCGCTACAAGCACGTCCAATCGATTGAGCATGGTCACTTTCCTATAGGAACACGTTACTTCCGTGGCGGTACGATACGCGGTCTAAGGGTTAGAGGGGGATAAACGGACTTCCTAAGAACGCTGTATATGCACTGTTTTCACAGTACGTAGAGCATAATATTTTTTGGTCGGTGAAACATGAACTCATTTTAATTTTCAATAGGCATTTTTGCTTTCTGTAGGGTACAGTTCATGTTGCTACTTAAAAATATTTAGTATAAAAGTACGTAAATTACCGAAATATAAGTGACACTTTTCCTAAATTAAATGAAGCATGTCATTTTCAGTGCTTTAATAAATGTGTTTAGATAATATTTGGTGCAATATTGAACGTTAAATAAAATGAACATACATTCTGTGCATCTTTTCAGTTGAAATAGTTTCAATTCCGTTTTGGTGGAATGCGAATCTCCCTTAAAATTTTAACCAAGGATTATGATGACTTTTTGAAATACATCCTAGTAAGAAAACGCCGTAAGATAGGAAAATTCAAGAAATAAAGAAATAATTACCTACCGGAACATTTTCCGTAGTCGCTTCCAGTCACTCTGCCGGAAATTTCACGTCACCTTTTTAAAATGGAAATTTTGCCCTCTTTTATCATTTTGAGTGAAAAAGAAACATGGCCAATGAAATTGAAATTATTTACCTCACAAATTAGTCTAGTAAACTGAAATATAATATTTCATTTTTGTGTTTTACAAAATCAACCACCTGTTGCATAATTAAGATAACGTGGAATATAGGGATTTCTTTTATCTTGCCTTCAATATATTTTTCGGTGTTTCTGTGACGTGCATAATTCTTCAGAAAGAGAACTGCATCCACGGCATTAGGACTCGGGCTACATCTTCTTTCCTAACTCTCCCAGCAACGCTGAAGTCCCATTCGCCAGATGCACTGCTAGCAGGTATGCTAAAACATGCCTAGCTACTTGAACCAGATTCGTAAAAGGCTAATTTTTCCACCAAAGCAGCAAGTTCTTGTTTCCCATTACCACATTGCAGTTTCCAACAGAAAGGTCAACACACCGTTGCACTTCATCGATGGCCAACACTGGTATCATCAGTCCATTCTTCAAAAATTCCAGCACTTTTCTTTTCTGCAGAAAGTGTGTTTGTACTGGAATTGCTAATTGTGTCCAGCTGATTTTCACCTTCATACTGAGACATTATATCACGTGCATTTGAGAAAACTAGTGTTTTCTCTTCACCACTTAACATTTTCAGAGATTTGAAATTTGGGTGCAAAAAGGTAGCTATCCGGTGGAGTTCGTCAATTTTCTATCTTTTCTAGCCAATTTCTATCTTTTCTAGTTTCCTTTTTCATAAATTTTGCAACGTGGTAACCTGTGACTTTATATGCGCAGTGCTCTTTGAAATAATGGTGCCACAGCAGAACAAGATCTAGGGTAGAACATAAATCCCCTTCTAACTGCAGACTAGATTCTTTAAATTTTTCTAAGAATTCCGCAAAAAACTACAAAAGTTCCACATTTATTATACACTGACGGAAAAAAAATCCCAACACCACGAAAAAATAGTTGTAGAGGAATGAAATGGCGGCAATACATTTGTATAGATAACATATTTAATCGATTAAGGTTTCAAGATCACAGCTTAATGTAAGCGCGAGAAAAGCCATTTTAAATGTGAAATGCTGGTACATTAATAACCGGTGTAACCGCCAGAATGTTGAATGCAAGCACGCAAACGTTCATGCATTGTGTCGTACAGGTACTGGATGTCGGTTTGTGGGATGGAGTTCCATGCCTGTTGCACTTGGTCGGTATGCTGGTTGGGGGTGACGCTGGAGTTGTCGTCCAATGATGTCCCATACGTGCTCGATTGGTGAAAGATCTGGTGATCTAGCAGGTCACGGCAACATGTCGACACTCTGTAGAGCATGTTGGGTTACAACAGCGGTATGCGGGCGAGCGTTATTCTATTGGAAAACAACCTCCTGGAATGCTGTTCATGAATGGCAGCAAAACAGGTTGAATCACCAGACTGACGTACAACTGTGCCGTCAGGGTGCGTGGGATAACTACGAGAGTGCTCCTGCTGTCATGAGAAATTGCTCCCCAGACCATAACTCCAGGTGTAGGTCCAGTGTGTCTCGGCCGCAGATAGGTTGGTTGCATGCGCTCACCTGGCCTCCTTCTAACCAACACACGGCCATCACTGGCACCCAGGCAGAACCGTCTTTCATCAGAAAACACAACAGATCTCCACTCCGTCCTCCAATGAGCTCTTGCTTGACACCACTGACGTCGCAAACGGCAGTGGTTTAGAGTAAGTGTAATGCACGATACAGGGCGTCTGGCTCGGAGCTGTCCTTCAAGTAACCGATTTGTAACAGTTCGTTGTGTCACTGTGGTGGCAACTGCAGCTCAAATTGCTGCCGCAGACGCGGTACGATGCGCCACGGCCATACGCCGTACACGGCGGTCTTCCCCCTCAGTAGTGCTACGTGGCCGGCCGGAACCCGGTCTTCTTGAGGCAGTACCTTCCCTTGACCACCGCTGCCAACAATCATGCACAGTGGCTACATTCCTGCCAAGTCGTTCTGCAATATTGCGGAAAGAAAATCCACCTTCTCGTAGCCCTATTACACGACCTCGTTCAAACTCCGTGAGCTGTTGATAATGGCTTCGTCCTCTTCTTAAAGGCATTCTTGACTAACATCAACACACTACGTCGAATCACAACGATAACTAACGCTCACGAACGTTACAGCGTGTATTTACAGCAAACCTGCTTTGCATCTTCCGAGGGGCGCTACTAGCGCCACACGTATGCGCCGAGCGCGAAATTTGCATAGACGTCATCTTACAGATGTACTCTCACCGCCTACCAAATGTCGTTTATCTAACACAACCCCTTCTTGGTGTTGGGATTTTTTTTTCCGTCAGTGTACATCAATAACTCGGTAGCCTTCATTTTTCCTGTGAAGCACATCTGTAATTGCTACAAACTGCCTGATTACAGATTTCAGCATAGTGCACATGGTGTTCCACCTACTTTCTACTTCCTGGTGGACAGTTATTTCAAGCTCATTAACAGTTCCTGATTTTTTAGATATGTCACCAGTGCTTTTCATTTTTCCGCAGAACACTTTATTTTGCAGTTTCATTGTAACTGTGCTTTAACGCAGTATTTAACAAGTGATTCACACATGTTAACCCCCTGTAACACTTCAGTGCAGACATACACTGAAGAGCAATTGAATTAGAGACAGCTGGCGTTATGCAAATGTGGCTCTGTAGGCGGCCCTGTAAACGAAAACGACATGACGTATGCAGCGATCCGACAATATAAGGAGTGATGCGACGTGAATCAGTAAGAGTCGGACGCAATATGGGTAAGACGAAGGATATAAGCGCATTTGATCGTGGGCAAATTGTCGGGACCCGACGAATGGGTCACTCCATCTCGGAAGTCATGCAGGCACTGGGATTTTCACGAGCCACTGTGTCACGGGTGCACCGTGAGTACATCGAATCCGGTAAAACCATCCCTGCAAGGGTCCACTGCCGTGGACAACAGCGTGTGGATGAGCGGGCTCATCGTTGGCTATCTCGCATTGTAACAGCGGATAGACGGGCCACAGTGAAAGAAATCACTCGGCAATTTAACGCTGGTGCACAAAAACGTGTGGGCGGCCACACCATCCAGAACCATCTCCTTGCTATGGGGTACAGCAGCCATCGTCCCACGAGGGTACCACTGCTGACCGCACATCACAGAATGCAAAGATTAGCATGGGCGCGGGAACACCGCCACTGGACCCGAGACACGTGGAAGAATGCTGCCTGGACTGATGAGTCGAGAATCACGTTGGTACATGCGGATGGCAGGATACGAGTACGGCGCAAACCACATGAAGCGATGGATCCTTCTTGCCAGAAGAATACTCTTCAATCTGGTGGGGGTGGCATTCTCGTCTGGGGACTGTTTACGTGGACTGAAATGGGACCCCTGGTACGTGTGACATCGTCCCTCACAGGTCAACGTTACCGGGATATCCTGGACGACCATGTGCTCCCGTTTGTGCGTCTTCAACATCCCACTGGGGACCTCATCCTGCAACAAGACAATGCACCGTGCCATCGCTCCCGAATTGTATCCGAATGGTTCGATGAACACTCCACCGACGTGACCTAGCTTCCTTGGCCAGCAAGGTAACATGAACTCAGCACATCTGTGATGCCATCGAGAGAGATGACCCCCTCCATCAAATCTTCGTGAACTGTGGGAGCTTGTTCAGGGGTCGTGGATCCGTATGGCTTCCCAACGCTTCCGGTGTCTTGTCGAGTCCATGCCGAGACGAATCAGCGCCGTCATCAGGGCGAAAGATGATGCTACACGTTACTAGACTGGTATCTAATTCAATTGCTCTTCAGTGTAATGTTGGATCCTTCATCAATGACATAGGTGCACTTTGATGTCAAGAGAGCTGTTTCAAAGCCGATTTTTTTCAAAGTCGGTATTAATTTCGCTTTTTATGTTGACACCAGTTTTTGGGACATTAGGGAAACTCGTTGTTGACAAAACCAGTGATTTTAATTAGAAATCCTTATCGACGTAATGGCAAATAATTGCTATGTATGACATTTGTTGTAAGGCTCAGTCCACATATCGGTCGTCAACGCTCCACCGACATTTCGAAGATTTTCGTTGACTTCAGGCAAAATTGCCTTTCTGACGTTTTCTGCCGTCGCCTAACGTGCTTTGAGATTATGGCACGGTGAGGCAGAACATAATTAGCTTTGACATTTCCTAGCGAAGCACCTACGGTGATTAAACTTTGGGTTAACGCAATGACCCCCGTCATCAATTATATCAAAAGGCCTAATATCTTCTGAACACAATCTAACACACTCTTGTAAGACTTTTTCTTTTTCATTTGCCGTAACCAGTTTTGAAGCAGGATGAAAAAAACTATTCAAAGGCTTCGAGGACGTTGATGAAGAGCACGTTTTTGAGTTTTTGAGAGACGAGATAGCCGATTTGCCCCAGTTGAACTTTTATATTTTAAAATGCATTTGCATCTGTCGCGTTTAACGTAGTCCAATTATTTTCCTGAATCTCGCTCAACAATTTCACTGAAAATATTCCACACGGGAGACTTTCCAACTTTTTTATTAATAGATTTAGAGTCGCCAAAATTGAGTTTCAGCATAACAACTTTTGAATCGGGATTATTCATCGGGCTTACTGTCTTAGGAAATGCATACGATGTAACTGGCTTGAAATGTTGATCACAAAAAGCATCAGAAGACTTCAAAGGCCCGGCGGTCTTTCCGGCTACTATATACTGTAGTTTTACGAAGCAATTACGGAGATAATTTTACCTTATGCGTAAAACGTCGTGGGTAATCGAGACTAATCTTGGCTCTAATTTACGCCTTCAGAAGATTTCTTTATCGGCATCCTAAACACCTAACGACAGCACCAGGAAACGAATGCTAGATTTAATAAAACCAGAGAATGGAAAAGTACTGTACTTCGTTAGCTTAATTGGCTTTTTACTCCCTTCCAGACATCCGCCCTCCTTTCCTTTATCGGATAGGAAAATCAGGATGCGTTTTAACCGTTCCGCTTATCCCTTTACTCTTTCTTATGTTGGCCGCCAGTCGGTTTCATTTCTTATACCTCCTATTCCAAGTCAGGACTCTCCCCACCCCCGCACCCCCCAGCCTACCCACTCACCTCTAATACATTTTCTTTTGCTGGTCTGTCGTCGTTCTCTGGTGGATGACAGCGGGCGTCATATAGACGGAAAAACCCCCATTGCCTAAAGGTACTACTTAATTTTCATTCACCCTTCTATAGATGGCCAAACGACAGACAAAACTAAAAGAACAACTTTCTGGAAGTGCGTGAAAACTGCTGCCGAAAAGAAACAGGTTTGAAAATAAACCAATAACTATTTGATAAATTGATCATTAAAAAATTCTATATATGGCAGCCCGAGCCCTACCAGAAGTTTTTAAAATGCAGCCCAGCTCTAGTGGACGGACTACACATATTGTGGTTGCATTCGTGTGCCGTATCTCTTCTACACTTGTCGTCGTCGGGTAATTGGATAAAGAACGAAACAACATTCATGAATGGAATGCGGGATTGCACCATATAATACGAATTTTGAAGATGACAATCCGTTTGTTGGTGTAAATATGACAAGGATAATAAGTCAGGTAACATACGAAAACTTGAAATTTTCGTCGTCCCAGAGCGGGGATCGAACCCGCGTCTCCCATATAGCGCCTGGGTATGCTACAAGGGCGCTATCGTAGCATACCCGGGCGCAATATGGGAGACGCGGGTTCGATCCCGCTCTGGGACGACGAAAATTTCAAGTTTTCGTATGTTACCTGACTTATTATCCTTGTCATATTTACACCAACAAACGGATTGTCATCTTCAAAACAACATTCGTCTGTGTAAAATATAGTATTTGACGACGGCGAGTTGATATCAGTGCTTTGCATCTCAGCGGTCTCCTTGCTCCGAGTCTGTACTCGTGAAGACGGTTTCGTACAGCTTGCGCACATGCTGCGATACCAAACGCAGCTCGAAGTGTTTCCCGGAGTCGGCTACTGGTGATACTAGGTCTTCTTTGAGCCCTTACTCTCAGGTAGCTATCGGACCTCTTGGTGGTTATCCTCTGGCGACCACTCCTGGGTCGATCTGCAACATTTCCATGCCGTAGAAATCTTGTATGTAGCTGATTTACTACACTTTGCGAAACTCCTAAAGCAGCAGCCACATCAATCTGACGTACACCAGTCTGACACATGCCAACAGCCCTATTTCTGTTGTTAATGCTTAAATATTGTCAGGACATCATTTCAGGTTAATCCCACTCTGAAGGCAATGCTTTTGGCGAACCTGTAGATCAAGCAATGAAAAGACTAGTTTTCCACGTCTCGTAGAATACTTTTATCGAGCTCGCACGCTACGTGTTCTGTTGTAATGATGATAATGTACATGTGGCGTGGCTATCCACGCTGGTAACCTATCTCTAGTAGTTACTCAAGACCTAAAAGGGACATAATTGAAGCAATGAAGACCATTCGACAGCAGTGGGTCAGACATATGACTAGAATGCCAAGGAATGATTTCTCTAGATTTGTGCTGTAGTACAGACCTTGGAGTGTGAGACTTTTGGAAGAAAAAGGATTAGGTGTGAAGAATTTGTGATAAGAGAGATTACAGCAACAACGGGAAGAACTGACTGGAGAGTACTGGACAAAAATTGAGAATTCTGGAGACTAATATTGGATATACCTACGTGTCACGGTGTTGATGATGACAGCGATGTTTAATGGAACGCTAAATACCACCTCTCCATACTTTTATATGAGTTGTGAGGTACACGTCAAGAGGTGATGCACAGTCAAGACGGCAAAGTTGCAGCGATAAGCACTCGTCGGTGTAGCTTAATTAGGAAAGCATTCAGCTCCAGAGTAGAGGGTTACTGTTTCGAATCTCACCACTACGAAATTTGTGTTTCATTATATTACCGCCCGAACGTAAAAATGAATCTCCTCATGGCAGTGAGGTTCGAAAATAATTTTTGATGCTTGTTCCACACATCGTCTGGAATTAATGAAATATTCCTCTGCTTTCAGAGAACTACTTCAAGCCGCTGGCTGATTCTACCACCGGAAAAATGGGCTTCTTTCACTTTAGAGTCTTACACGATGTAATTTGTATGGTAGTTCAGAATGAACCCAGCATTGATGCTTGTACTAGATACAATGTGCTGCTGGCATATCAAACCAACAACGTTTATTCACATTCATCATCATCATCATCAACCGTTATCAATCCACTGCTGGATGAAGGTCTTCCCAGATTTCTTCCACAACGGTCTACCTTGCGCCAGTCTCCTCCTTGCCACTTCCTCATGCTTTCGAAATTTCATCCACGCGTCTCCCATGTGGTCTTCTTCTGGGTCTTTTCCTGTCCCTTGGAATCCAATCTAGAATTTTGGTTGTCCATCGGCTGTCTGTTTTTCTGGCAACATATCCAGCTTATTGCCATTTCAGGGATGTTACTCTGATCCTGATGTCTTCCAGTCTTGTCATTTTGCTTATCTATGAGGTACTTTTCTTATCTCTCCTGGAAACACCAAGCATACATATATCCATGCTTCTTTCAGTTGTCTTCAGTCTCTGTATGTCTTTTTTAGTTAAGGTCCACGTCTCTGCTCCGTATGTAAGCACTGGAAGGATGCATTGATTAAAAACTTTTCTTTTAAGGCATAATGGCATATTGCTCTTAAAAATCGTACTGTTTCTCTCTCCAACCAAGTTCTATACGTCGATTATATAATTTCTTCATCAATGTGAACTTTGCTTGATATCTGCTGTTCTAGGTAAATGTAGGTATCGGTTATCTCCCGCTTTTCCCCATCAATCGATAAATCTTCATTTCTTGTAAAAGCATTGTGCATGAGTTTTGTCTTCTGAAAGTTTAATTTTAATCCCAGTTCTTTACTCTTGTCAGTAAGTTCCTGGATCATATTCTGCAGCTCTGAAGGGACATTTGCAAAAATGACTACGTCATCAGCAAAACGAATGTGAGTTAAATAATCTCCATTAATCTTTATCCCTTTGTTTCCGAGTTCAATGATTGAAAGATATTTTGCTATGTGGCTTTAAAGAGCTTGGAAGATATGGTGTTACCTTGTTTCACTCCCTTTAAAACTTTTATTGGTGGTGTATCCTCAAATATCCGAACCTTTGCACTTGCATTTTCATAAACGTTACCAATAATACTAATGTCCCACCTTCAATACTTCAGGATTTCAAAGCCATTGTAAATGCTAATGGATTCTCGGAATAAAATGCCTTTTCATAATAAATAAAAGTCATATATAATGGGAGTTCATATTCCTTCGTTCTTTCAATCAGTTCTCTCAGCACATGGACATGATCTATAAATCCCGAATCCAGTTTGTTCTCTCGGTTGAGCCATGTCCAGTGTTATCTTCAAGCGATGTGAAAGATCCTTAGTGAAGATTTTATAAACCACTGATGGAGTCTGATGGGCCTGTAGCTCTTGAGATCTTCAATGTCACCTTTTTTACGTAGCAGGATCATTGTAGCGTTGTTCCAACCGTCAGGAATCTTCCCTTCATTGGGACATCTAGTGAAAACTTGGCCAAGTCAAGTTTCAATTTCTCCACTTGCTTCTTGCATAATGTCCACGGTAATTCCATCTTCTCGTGGAGCTTTTCCCAGTTTCATGTTCTTAATTGCATGTGTAAATTCTGCCGATAAGACTGGAGGGACTTTGGTACTGTTACCTTTCGTAATGTCTGGGTTAGATGTATTATCTCTTTCCTATAGTTTTGAGTAGAAATCTTTCACTCTTGTCAAAATTTCGCCTCTATTTCTTGTTACAGTGCCATCTTATTTTCTCAGTGCCATTATCTGTTTTCTTCCCTTACCGTGATGCTCATTTGCTCTTTTCAGGCTTTAGTTGTTTTCAATTGCTTTTCTCAATAGTTCACAGATGAATTTCCTTACGTCTTCAGTGATACATTTTCGTACTGTCTTGCATAGCTCTATACGGTATATTCAAGTGACATACTTATATGTCCTCATCTCCCTTCTCTTTTGTATCAGCATTTTTGTTTTGCCTGATCTTTTCTCATATGCAACTTGTTCTTAGTAAAACCTATTTCTGTTGATGTTTCCCTAAGAGCCTTGGTTAGTTTTATGTTAACTTCAGAGATGTCTACTTCTTCTGTTGCTAGATCTTCTAGAGTGGAGAATCTATTCCTCAGTTTCAATTTGAAGGTATTATGATACTTTCTAAGGTTGGTCATGTCAATACATTTTGTTTGTTTAATGAGCTTGCCAGGTTTGAGTTTAGTTTTGAGGTGCGTCTTACATCTTACCATTCTATGGTCACTATCTGTGTTGAGCTTGTTTAGAACACTGCTGTCTGCGATGACGAATTTTTTGTTACACATAACAAAAACAATTTCACTTGTCGTCCCATTGGGATGTCTCACTGCACATTTCCTAGTTGGCTTTTTCTTAGAAAAGGGGTTCATGACGAAAAACCTTTCTGCCTCTGCAAACTCTACGAGACTATTTCCACGCTAGTTTCTGTTCCGATGTCCGAATTTACCTACCGAAGTTTCAATCTGTTGCTGTTGCCATATTTTTGCATTGAAATCTCCCGTAATGATCTTTAAGTGCTGTTTGCCCTTGTTATTTAGATGCCGAATTTCTTCGTAAAATTCTTCAATTTCTTCCTTAGGATGACTTGTGGTCGTAAGCTTGAATAATATAATCTGAGTCTGGTATCTTTTTGAAAGTTGGATAACGAGTCGCGCAGCTTTGTCCATAGAACTTTCAACTTCTAGAACATTATCCTTCAGTTTCTTGTTTATTATAAATGCAACACCACTAGTTCTGCCTCTATCTGTCCCAGGATAGTAGAAAATAAGCCCGCTTTTCAGTTCATTGAGATCTTCTCATTTTCTTCTTACCTCACTTAGTCCGACGATGTCCCACTTGATCTTTTGGAGTCTGTCCTCCAATTCAAAGATCCTTGCATCAGAAGATAGTGATCGTCCATTAAACGTAACCATGGTCAGCGTTGGACGGCAGCCTTATCCGGTCCTCCGGTGATTCTTAGCACCCTCTGCCTTCATGTCGCATTGACCGTTGCCTTGGCCAGGTACATTCCAGCTGCCGGAGACTGAGAGTCAAGATTTAAGTTGTGAAATCATCTTTTGTTTGGGATGGGGTGCTGAGGGGGGGGGGCATAACTCATCACGCTGGCCAAGCGGGTTGGTGAGCGTGGGATAGCATTTCCTCTAATCCCGATAGTATAGTTATACCGCTATTTGTTGGTCGTCACAATTATACAAGTATTTATTTATATCATCTATAGCATCGCCGAGCGTTTGTCTCAGCTTAATCAGGAAAAACGCTTCATTCACAATCCTATTTCATTTTAAGGTTCGGTATAGTTTCTCTGGGCGTTTGCCTCGCTTCAACAGACCCATTTGTCCTGATGAAGATGAGCCGAACGCTCAGCAAAACTACAGTTGGCGTTTAAATACAATACAGTTGTGAATAAACGTTGTTGGTTTGGTTTATTTCAAAATCAGAAGCATTATAGTGAAAGAAGTTTTAATAGTGTGTTACTGGATTCATTCTTTGAGAAATATTAAAGCAACAATTACCCGTGGTGGTGTTCGTGTGTCGGTGTAAGAGCAGATTGTGACAATGACACCAGGGCCGTGGAGAGCGAGCTCGGGCCCCAGTGCAATGAAATCTCCGGGCACTACCACCTCGGCTCCTCTACTAAACACATAATCCATACTTCCGTTTCCTCACCTACGCCCCAACCACCATTCCCTTACTTCCCTACAACCCGACCGGTTGCAACTCTTCAATCTTTTTTTGCGGTGGATAATTTTTCATATTCTCCCCTCCGACATCAGTGATATGTCGTTGCAAATAAACAGTAGTAGTATTATATCAACATTATGATCGGAGTTTCAAGATGAAGTTTTTTTAAATTGAAGTAAAATTAAATAAAAAAGAAATTTAAAAAAATAACATGATTTAATGTGTATTGTAGTAGTACACTAGCGTGCAAAAATTAAGAACGAGACGATTTTTCGAATGTAACGTCGTGCAGAAGTGCTCCACATCGACTCAAATGATACCATAAGAACCCCAAGATGTAAGAATATGGGACAAGTGAGCAAAACTGTCCAAACAAGGAATCCAAAGGATACAAAGGCACTTTATTCAAAAGGTAGCTTCGAGCACAACTGGACAGAAGACAGAAACGTCGATGTGACAGGCGGCTGCCAAGAAAAATCCAGTCTTTAGTAGGGGATATGATCACCCCTGACTGCGTTGCAGGATTTACGTCTGTCAATGCTGAGGACGAGGTTGTCAAGGAGCTGTTGAGGCATCGCGGCCCATTCCTCTTGTAGCGCCAATTGCAGCTGCGGAATCGTTGCTGGTGGCTGGTGACGTGCTGCCAAGCGTCTCCCGAGAAGGTCGCACACGTGTTCGATTGGATTTAGGTCCGGAAACCTTGCGGGCCAATCCATGCGTTGAATATCTTCACTCTCCAACAGCTCTGAGACAGCCACTGTACGATGAGGTGTAACGTTGTCGTCCATGAAGAACTCAGGACCCACAGCACCTCTAAACAGACGCACGTGAGACAGGAGAACCTTGTTACAATAGCGAACACCAGTGACTGAACCTCCTTGGAAGATGTGGAGGTCAGTACGGCTACCAAGCATGATACCGCCCCACACGAGAACTTCGCCACCTCCAAACCGGTCCTTTTCGATGATGTTGGAGGTATGATTGCGTGTTCCCTGCTCTCTCCAAATGTGTATACGTCCAGAATAGCTCGTCAGACTACATTTGCTCTCATCCGTAAAGATAACTCGACCCCATTGCTAATGTGTCCAGTTTTTGTGTTCCTGGCACCACAGAAACCGCCGTCTCCGATGATCAGGCGCTAATGACACACACCGTACTGGTCGTCGTGCAAATAGACCACCTTTGTGCAGCCTCCTGGCCACGGTAAAACGCGATAACGGACGTCCAGCTGTCTGTTGCATGTGCCTTGCGATTTCTCCGGCTGTCTGCCGTCTGTCTCTTCTCGCTTGTTGGACAATATACCGGTCGTCCGCTGCCGTGGTTGCTCGTGTACGACCACTGCTAAACTCTCGGACAGCTGTTCTTGTCGTTTGAAATGCTTTCCAAGCTCATGAAACGATGCTGTGAGCGATCCCGAACTCTTCGGCCACACTAGTCACACTTCGACCTTCTTCCAACTTCCCAATGACGCGACCTCGGGTAAAGTCATCCAAATATCGTCTACGGGATTGCCTGTTGGCCATATCACACCGTGGCAGCAACTCGACGTCGTTCAAACCGATGTACACCGTGCAATAGCTTTCACCGAATTGCTGAGCGTATACCGCCCGCGTGCTCTATACCCTTCCAACCCCCCCACGTCCTGCTACATATATGCGCATGCCCTACCGTACCGGACCCTTGTCTATCTCCTGAGTGGTCTTTCGGCCCGTTCTGCCTGCTCGTTCCGCTGCTATGCTAATTTCTCCTCTTCGTCCTTAATTTTTGCACACCAGTGTAACAGTACATATAAATCACATATTGTATATATTTACAACATTTTATTTTAAAAACACTTTCGAAACATCAGTTGTTGTTTTTTTCATTGTATTTAAAGCAAGTTTTGAGTTTATTACATTTATGACATAAATTACGCGTATTTTACGCGTCACGTAGAAAATATTTTTTTACGCGTAACTTCCCAACCCTGGTGACGGTATGGCGTCAAAAATATTCGGACACCACAAAATAATAATTAGAAAAAAAAAATCCTTTAGAAACGGGCTCTGTGCCCCGCTGCTACAGCACCGCCCCCCTCCCTCGTCAGGCCTGACTGACACTTAAGGACAGTCATATGAATCTAAGTAATGAGCAGCGTACAGACCAAACTCCGAAAGCCATGACGTTACGCAAAAGAATTCATAAGCTTCTCCAAAACGATGGACAAATTGTCTTTGATGACTTAGAGTGCTTTTGGAAAAGTTTCTTTAAAAGTTAACTCAACCAATGAATTTACTTGATAGTTACGATTTCCGTAAAGCTTGGTGAACTTTCCACGTTCCAGAAACACATTGCAACAGAAAAATTGTTATTCGGTCACCACCGGGGAATTGAACTCACGGATCTCTCGATATCTAGCCGAGCGCGTTAGCCTCCTACCACGGTGGCCAACAATCCACGGTGCTATGTGTGTTTTTAACTCAGCTTCTGACATCATAAATCCATAAGATTAGCTCAGCTACTGAGACGTCTCTATCTGGTGAGCATTAACGGCACTGGCTATGTGTTAATTATAGCAGTTAAATCCAAAAGGCGAGATCCAAAGTGAAAATCCTCCAAATACGTGGCGTCAGTAAATAAACAAATACATCGCTCTTTCCGCGTTCCATAAACACATAGCAACCGAAAAATTGTCACTCGGTCACCGCCGGGGAACTGAATCCACGGACCTATCGATATCTAGCCGAGCGCGTTAGCCTTCCACCACGGTGGCCAACAATCCACGGTGCTATGTGTGTTTTTAGGTCAGCTTCTGACATCATAAATCCGTAAGATTATGACCGGGGATTGTTGGCCACCGTAGTATAAGGCTAACGCGCTCGGCTAGATATCGAGAGATCCGTGGGTTCACTTCCCTGGCGGTGACCGAATAACAATTTTTCGGTTGCTATGTGTTTCTGGAATGTGGAAATAGCGATGTATTTGTTTATTTACTGACGCCACGTATTTGGAGGATTTTCACTTTGGTGAACTTGTTTGAGTCTATTGAGAACGTAAGCCGCGCCAAAAATTAGAATTTCTAGGCCAAAAATTTATTTTCTCAGAAATGGAGATCAGATACTTTCCACAAAACTAAAATTTGTCCTTGTAGGACAATATTGAAATTACTGTATTTTTTAATTCTACAAACCTTAAATGTTAAGCTTTGTAGCGCTTGATAGCTTTTGACGACGTGCACTTTGAATACGTTTTGCAAACAAAAGTATTTTTTAAAGTCAAATGCTAAGCCTTAACTTTTACCCTTTAACCGGCTGGAACGAATTAACTCGGAGTTAGCAAAATTGGCTGCTTGAAATGATTACACTGAAGTGCTAAAAGTCATGGCATAGTAGTATACACATTTTTAACTGGCGGTGCCGTCGTATAAAGGCTTCAACGCACGCCACGATTTTTATCAGTTGCGAGGTGTAATCTCGTGAGTCAGATTGAACAACCTCCAGTAGGATTATGGCAAGCTGACGTAAATTATCGGAGTTTGAACGAGGCATTGCAGTGAGAGCCAGGTGGATGTGGCATTGAATTTCCAAAGTTGTGCAAACATTCAACATTCCTCCATCCACGGTGTCACGTGTGTACCGAGAATACCTCATGGAAATCATTACCACCCATTGTGGACAGCGCAGTGGCCGACCACAGGTGCTGAATGACAGTAACCAGCGGCGTCTGACCAGGACTGTCCGTGCTAACAGACTGGTTCCATACATCCACATTCAATGCAGAAGGTACCAGTGACATATACATCAGGTCAGTGAAGCATAATTTAGCGTCCATGGGTATGGGAGCAGAAGACCCACCAGAGTGCCTTTGTTAACACCATGGCATCGGATACAGCGCCTCACCTTGGCTTGTGAACACGGTGATTGGACCCTGGAAGACTGGCAACATGTGACGTGGACCGATGAGTCACACTATCAGTTGTTACGAGCTGATGGTAGGGTTCGGGTGTGGCGCATACCCCATGAGGCCATGGACCCAAGCTGTCAACAAGGTACTGCGCAAGCTGGTGGTGTCTTTACGTGGCAAGGTTTGGGTCCTCTGGTTCTTGTAAATACGTCATTCACCGATAATCGCTTTGTTGCTCTGCTGGGTGACCATTTGCAGCCTTTTATGGACTTCATGTACCCCAACAACGATGGGATTTTCCAGGTGGAAAATACACCATGTCAATGGGTCCAAGTTGTCCAAAATTGGTCCGAGGAGCATTCCGGACAGTTCCGACAGATGCTGTAGCCACAACGTCCGCCCGACATGAACCCAATAGAGCACTTACTGGACGTGGTGGAAAGGTCCATTCGCTTTCAAGATCCTGCAAATACAAATACCAGGGAACTGTGCGTGGTCATTCAGACGGAATGACTTAACATTTCTCGAGAAGTCTTCCGGCCACTTGTGGAATCGATGCCACGTCGAGTTGCTGCACTTCCCTGTGCAAGGGTAGGTTCTACACGATGTACGTATCCCAAGACTTTTGACACGTCAGTGTATATTCGCTATCTAAAAGTGTGTCGAACGCGTCTGGAATGAGTGAACTTGCTCGTCAGAGAGCGATGCTTTCTCCTTAGCTTCTCAAAGTGGTCATTTAGGGGGATGATTGACACTAATCTTTTCTAACTGACTATCTGCTAAAAGGGCTATAACAATATCAACTAACCTAAGAAAAAAAGAGAGAAGATGTTTGAGGCACTTGTTTCAACCCAGTAGCACGTGGTCCTTGTCACGGGAACAAGCCCTTCCCCATCCTATCTAGGGTCATGAAGCAGAGAACAAAGCACTACAGCAGCGAGATCTTTTCACTAGCAGCAAGTTTATGTTCCGTACTGCTGACATGGAAGGAGTTACGGTATATTTTTGGGTTTCATCGCTTTTGTATAATCCAGTCGTTATGTAAACAATTTCTGTTTGGAAAGATTTGGGCACCATTTGATTTAGGAACATCGGCCGCTTAAAGGGTTAAATTTCAAACCGATGACTCTTCTTTGGCTTTTTTTAAATTAAACATACCTGAGAATACCAATTTTTAGAACGGATTCCAAAGAATTCACGCGCTGTGAATCTTTTATTATACCTTCTGTGATGTATACCTCTAATTTAACCTTCCTTTTGAGTTTCTGTACTCTGTGACGTGCCTACCCAGCAGGACGCACACGACATAAAGGCAGATAGCAGCGATAACGAACGTCCGCGTAGCTCAATTGGTAGAGCGACTTATTCTGGAATGAGGGGACCCGGGTTCGAGCTCCGGCGTGGACAAAAATGACGGAGAAATTTACTTCGTTATAATGGCACCCGAACTTTCCCGATGTACCGGCCGTTCAAGATCCCGGAATGGTGTGATGTTCTTTCCACACCGCAAGATAGGAAAAATCAGAGAATCCCTTTTCCAGCGCTTCGAAAAATATATGTATGTGACGTTGCATTCCACACACTAGATTGACTGGGAGTTCTCAAGTACGTTCTACAGCGGATGGGACGATTCATGGTCACGGCTGACCCGTAGGCCATGACCCCGGCCCTCTTTGGGGGGAGGGAGGGAGATGTGTCGTGTGCGTCCCAGCAGGACGCACACGACATAAAGGCAGATAGCAGCAATAACGAACGTCCGCGTAGCTCAATTGGTAGAGCGACTTATTCCGGAATAGCTTTCGTAGAATCCAGTCGCTATGTAAACAATTTCTGTTTGGAAAGAACAGAAATTGCGGAATGAGGGGACGCGGGTTCGAGCCCGGCGTGGACAAAAATGACGGAGAAATTTACTTCGTTATAACTCTTATGTTAATTTGGTTTCTTCTCGCTTAAAACGTTACTGTAATGTAACGACACATTATTTCACTCGACGGGTTTTCAAATTTAGCATCACTTGCAGTGAGCCAAAGTCAATAAAAATAAGCACACCGGATAAAAAATTACGGAATGCTGATTGAAACGTGTACATAAGTATAAAGTTAATAAACATAACGAGTTGTGTATAAATATGGTAAGTGAAACGGCTGGATTATGATTGTGGATGTCTGAGGTGTGTGTTTAAAGAATCTGTAGCATTCTGTATTTCCTTTTACAGGTGCAACTATGGGTAGTAAAGGTACATTACTGAGTGGAAAAATGGGGCCATTGGGTTCGGCCGAGAATATGGGCGTTCCTTTCAAGAGGTGACGAAGTTTATTGGTCTGTCCGAGTCAACTGTCAGTAGTGCCCATGTCGAGTGGAAGAAGTATGGAAGATATCTCTGTAGGCCGTGCAACTGTGTGGTAGAAGCTGTTTGATGACACTGGACCACTGAACAGTGGCTACGAATAATATGGTCCGATGAATACAAATTCTGCTTGTATTCCAAAGACGATCGCTCTAGGTTCATGCGAAAGACTCATGCGGAAAGCTGGAGAAGCATTTAAACCAGAATGTGTCCAAAGACCTGTGCAAAAGGGAGGTGCAAGTCTCATGTTTTGGGGCTACATTTCAAGTACAGGAGTTGGACCATTCGTTGAGGTGTCCAATCGCATGAAATCTATGGATTACGTGCCACTTTTAAATTACGCATTATTGCCATTTGTCCAGTTTTTGGAACAAGAAGAGCGCATAGTGGATTCTGCGTTTCAAGGTGATAACTCTAGTGTCCATCGAGCTAGATTGGTTTGTGAAGAACATGAGAGAGACGTTCTCCACATCTCAACTGCATGGCCGGAAAATTCGCCCGATCTAAATTTGATTGAAAAAATCTGGGACATGTTAGAAACGGCCTTGAGGAAAAAAAACAGCCTGCAAATTTGGCGGAAGTAGGCGATCTTTTGAACATGAAGTGGAATTAACTTGATACGCATGGGATACTAAGTCATATTGATAGCATGCCAAACAAAATTAAAGCCGTAATTAAAGCAGGCGTTGGGGGATATACCTCCATATTAAGGAATAAAGGGTATACTAGACGAAACCCGTCGGAAACGAAGGTTAGCTTTTCCCCCCCCTCTTGAAAAGAATAAACTTATATGAAATAACAAATGTAAACTTTATTTGACTGACAAATTCATTCAACTACTTCAGTAAAGACAATAGTCTAGGTTCGTGATTTTTTTTTTATTTTTTGACTGAAGGTTTAACTACCACAGTGAGCAACTCAATGGGAGTCACTCGTCCCTAATTTAGAGTCACTGGTTCCAGGGAAGTGAGAGAGCCAGCGCCGTAAGACAAACACAACATCCATGCCTCACGGGATTCGAACCCGGACTCTTCACGAACGAATCATCATAAGCCAGCGCTTAGACCACTGCGCCACCGTGGCGGCCAGGTTCGTGATGAGCATCACGACTGCACCCTTTTTCAGTCGTAAAATGTGAGGCGGAAGTCTATTCATCTCGATCTTGTGCAAACATTCAACTGGATAGCGCACTCTTTCACTCTCATCTTAGGTCACAACTATGTTTGTAAATGTTGTTGGAATGAGATTCATGTTGCGAATACTCTTCATTCTCTCCTGTCTGAGACATGTAGTTGCGACCTATTGATCGCTCACGCCTTCCAGTAAGGCTCTTACGTTTTCTTTATTTTTTTCTGCGGGAGAGCCATTTTGTTAAGGGTAAGTATGCAATAAAGTATTTACTTACTTTAGGACTGATCATAGAACACCATGCGCACACCAAGTCTGACACTGAACTGAACGCCTGATGTAGATAAGAGCCGCACGCTTCTCCCATAGACTTTACATGGGAAATTAGCTGTCCAGCCACGCCAAAACCGTTGCCCCAATCTCAGTTTTCTCATCAACTTGCACATCTACATGATAAAACCTTTATTTTGATACCTGAACCATATTTTTACTTTCAGTCGTTCTCTCAAAATAGGTCTCACAGTAAGAAACCTTATAGAATGAAGATATAGATGGCGCAACTCAATCTGTACATTCTAAATATTTACACTAACAATGGTCAATGGAATGTTTATTTAAATCTTTACATAATGGGAAACGTCTTACATACGTGAATAAACTGGATCGAATGAATATTAAATTGTATATATACATCACACAGTCCAACGGCATAACGCAATCAGGTCTTCGAGAGTGTTCGCTGTTTCGATGAAAAGAACTTTGATTCGAATGCCTGGTAGCGTTGCTTTGCGCAACGGCTCGCTCAGAAAAGAGAATACTTCGGACTTTGGACTATCTCAGTCCCTCCATGCTTCACCTTCAACAGCGCGTGAGTCAACCGCAGGCGATCGAATGTCAACCGCACGCTTCTCCCATCGACTTTTTTTGGGAACTTTGCCGCCCCACAACGCCCGAACGGTTGCCCCAATCTCATTTTTCTCTTCGACTGGCACATCTACATGGTAAGACCTTTATTTTGATACCTCAATCATATCTTTACGTTCAGCCGTTCTCTCAAAATAGGACTCACAGTAAAAAACCTTATAGAATTAATATATAAATTCCGTAATTTTTTTGTCTGGTGTGCTTACAGTTTTACGGTGAGCGAAGTGTGAGCAGAGAAGGTGAGCGATCTTCGATAGGAGAGCAGGCAGCAGATTGTAAGAGCAGATTTCCGGTCAGATTGATTGTTAACGATAGAGAAAAGTTACAAAGTGATCGGGATTTGTTAAGCGAGAGTGAGCTAACGTCTTCGTAACTGTTTCTTGTCGAATTTGCCAGTAAGTAGTTTGACGTGCCTGATGATATCACAATTTTGTTATTCTAAAGTAAAATTTTGTCAACATTGTTTTCCATTGTTGTACCAATCTAAGGTTTAAAAGTTGGGACACTGAAATACACACAGCGGCCACTGAATTAGAAACCTTTATGCAGATGCACGTAAACGTCACTTAGTCACGTGCTTCACCGCGTGATCTAGACAACTACACAGTCGAGTCACATTATTGGGACCACCTCCTACTTTTGACGTCAACAGTGCATAACCAATGAAAGAAGGCATGGGTCGTGAGCTGGTTTGGAGGGTATATAAGGTGTGCTGTAGGAATTCTGAAAACATTTCACTTGTTGCTGTCATGGATAAAAGGAGCGATATATCAGATTTGCAAAAAGGGATGATTATCGGCTTTCGGGCCAAGGGTGGCAGTATACTGAAGTGCCAGAAAAACTGGTGCAGACGAGCTTATGCAAAATACATAGCAACGTCACCTTTGCGCGTACTCGGTTGCGTCTGCCAGTGCGTATATAAAACGATAGACATCCTTGCCAGCTGTCAGAGCTGCTTTTGGCATGACAATGACAAGTAATAACGATTTAAGCGATTTTCAACGTGGTGTCATAGTTGGGGCTCATGAGATAGGCCATAGTATTTCGGAGGTAGAAACGAAGTTCGGATTTTCAAGGACGACCATTGCAAGGGTTGTACCGTGACACCCTTGCAATGGTCGTCCGTGAAAATTGCACGTGACACCCTTGCAAGGGTCGTACAAGTATTCCGGCAAAACCTCCAACCTACGATACCAGTGTGGCCGTAAAAAGACATTGGGTGAACGTGACCATCGTCGGCTGTCAAGAATCGTTTCACGCGATAGGCGTGCAACACTCTCGCAGGTATAATCGGAATTCAATGCTGGAGCCTCAACAAGCATGAGCGTCCGGACTGTGCAACGTACCCTGCACGATATGGGCTTTGGGAGCCGACGCCCAACTCGAGTCCCCTTTATGGGTGCACTACACAGAGCTATATGCCTCGCTTGGGCACGGCAACACCGCCACTGGACACTTGATGACTGGAAACAAGTAGCCTGTTCTGACGAGTCGCGTTTCCAACTGTATCGGGCAGATGGAAGGATTCGTGTGTGGCACAAACCCCATGAAGCCATGGATCCCGCCTGTCAACAGGGAACTGTACCGGCTGGTGGGGGGTTCGTAATGGTATGGGGTGTGTTTAGCTGGACTTCACTGGGACCCCTGGTACGTCTACAAACGTCCGTGACCGGCCAATGCAATGTGCGCATGCTTTATGACGAGGTACACCCGTTCATGTCCTGCATTCATGCTGATGAGTTAGGCCTGTTGCAACAAAACAATGCACCTCCACGCAAGTGTCGGGACGCCACATTATGGTTAAAGGAGCATTCATCTGAGTTTGGTGTGTTGCCATCCCACCCAAGTCCTCAGATCTGAACATCATAGAACACATTTGGGATGCCATGCAACGCGCTATCGAACACAGGAATCCGCGACCTCGGAATACACCCGAATTGTGGAGAAGTATGGTGTGCATTGCCTACAGCATATTTCCAGTAGCTAGTGGAGTCCATGCCCGTCGTATTTCTGCAGTCCTGCGCTCCCGTGGGGACCTACCAAGTATTAAACTGGTATACCAGTTTTTCTGGCACTTCAGTGTTTTTCTGAAACAGCGCAGTTTGTGAACTGTTTCGCATGCTGCTGTGGGTAAAATGGATCGCGATTGTAGAAATGGTACCATTGCAAATAACCTGGGTTTTTAATCAGTGGAAGAATAACTCACATCACTTATCTAAGAAGGGAACGGTCCGGACTGTTGTCGCTAGATGCAAAGTGCTTGTATCATTCGACAGTACTGAAGGGGTAATGTATAAGGACAAACTTTTAGGTGCTATGGATTATAAATGATGAAGTTATAGGATATCAAAGAACGCTGGCAGAGACAATATTCATGGAATTTTCGTTACTCTTGCGGCCCGTATCGGAATTGGTTTTGTTGGCAGTTAGCGTGTGTGAGTCTGGAGGAATTCGAGGCCGCTGTGGTGTAGTGGAAGCATATCCGGCGCGTAACTGGAAGACCCTGGGTTCGATTCAAGGTGGCGGCCAAGAAGACTTTTTCCGTGACTCACTTATAAACGTGGAAAGAGCGAAGACCTTTGTTTGATGTTCCTGGTCCACGTCGGATGTCTGTATTAGTTGTTTTAAGGAATTGGTATACATTACAAAGTATTCATGATTGGATATACAATATAGAGTGTTCAGTAATGGATATACATTGCATTCACCTTTCATGTACGACAAAAAATATGAAGTTCATTAATTATGGAATGATCCAAACAAAAGGAGTTCTTACAGTGAGAACATTTCATGAATGCTGTTTCCTCGCAATCTTCTCTACCACATTCCTCAATTAGGCCCGATTCAAAACAATACTGGAGAGATGTTTGGAAGTATCCAGAATGAGTAGTGACATAACCACACTTATAAAATGCAAAGCGGATTAGGTTTTGAAATCGAGGTGCTGAAAACTGATAGTGAACAAAAAACTGCAGACCGACAAAGTAGTCTCTGTGCCAAAAGTTCATGTCTGATATTACCAACACAGTGTCTGTTATGAATTTAACCATATTTTTATTGGGACTTCTTGCACTTTTTTTATAGAAAATAATCGTAAGTTCTACACTGCTGGCCACCCAAAATGCAACACCAAGAAGGAAGCATCCGATTGGCCTGAAATACGCAGCCTGCGTCGCCCGCGAGAAGACATGCAAACGATTAGCATTGCAGGGCATATGCAAATCATGTGCGCCCGGCACGCCACAGAGAAGCACTATCAGAAAGGAGCACAGAAGGCAGGGTGTAAGTAGTGGAAGTGTGTAGTGCTGCCGGACCTCTGCGTGAGAAGCTTCCTGATGCCTTGTTGCAAAATACGGCAGTCATTATAGCTCGTTTCGGAGTTCGACAGAGGACGGATAGTAGCTTATCGCGACAGCGGTTTATCGTACCTAGACATCGGCACCCGTGTGGGACGACATCCAGCCACAGTGAGGCGAGTATGGATTCAGTGGGTGCAGGAGGGACGGACAGACCGACGTGAGCGATTGCTGCAGCCGCGACACACCATCGAACGAGAGGACCGGCATGTTGTGCATCGGGCATTGACGGCTCGCACCGCCACACCACGAACGTTAGCGCAGGAATTAGGGTGTGTTGCGCACCAGCCTGTGTCAGCACGTACCGATCGACGTCATCTGCAGGAGCGGGGACTTGTCGCACGGCGCCCATTGCTTCGATGTCCATTGACGTTACACCACCGGCGAGTGCGGCAGCAGTGGGCCGTTGAACGCCGCACCTGGACTACGGAATGGCACGACATTGTTTTCTCCGACGAATCCCGCTTCTGCCTGCAACACCACGATGGTCAGATCCGCGTGTGGCGGCAGCGCAGTGAGAGGCTGTATGACGCCTGCATTATGCATCGCCATACCGGTTCGTCGCCTGGCGTTATAGTTTGGGGCGCAATTGGAAAAGACACCCGCACCTCTCTGGTAAGCATTGCCGGTACACTCAACAGCCACCGCACCATCTCCGACGTTTTGGAGCCGGTAGTCCTCCCTTACCTGCAGGACCTGCCAGCCGCCACGTTTCAACAGGACAATGCGCTCCCGCATGTGGCACGCATCGTGCAACAATTCTTCACCGCCCATCAGGTGTCACTGCTGACGTGGTCCGCCTGTTCTCCCGATATGTCTCCCATCGAACATGTCTGGTCGCTGATCGGCAACTGAGTGGCCCGGCAAGCACCCCCGCGGCTACGCCTGATGAACTGTGGCAACGTGTGGAAGCATCCTGGACCGACATACCCCAAGCCCACATCCAAAGCCTCTTTCGTTTGATGCCGAGGCGTATAGCGGCCGTTATTGCCAGCCATGGGGGCCACACGAACTATTGATGTCTGCGTGTTCCGCAAGTCGCACGGGCCTGTAAGCTCAATCGTTTCATCTTTGTATCTGTTGTTATGTGTCCAGTAAATCTGGCTTTGCTATCGCGTGTCCTTCTTTGTGTTGCATTTTGGGTGGCCAGCAGTGTAATATAACATTCATAATATGCATACATTACATAATATGCATACATTACATAATATAATTCTCATGAACAAGGCTCTAGTGGCTCCCCCTGTTGTCCATAGCAGCTCAAAGTTTGGATATAAAGTTATCTTATGATCCTGTATCTAAACAACATACTTTGGTTTTGCAATCAGCGAGAACCACATGTCCGTTTCCTTGTAAGATGCGTAACTGTGACTCGACGACAATCTGTCAGGAACGAGTACGCCGTCGTCTGGGTAGGTTTGTACGAAGAAACAGAACATTCTGTGTGCAGCAATTGACCAAAGCATTCAATGAAGTCTGTTTTCGACTCATATCTCAGCGAACTAATCGCAGGAAATTGGAGAGAATCGGTATTGGCAGTCGCATGCCTATATGGAAACCACTGACTTCTGGGAAGGAAAGCTTTCAGGTTCTTTGCCCCCGAAATTTTGTCTACAGTGGTGTCAAGAACACCATTACTGGGCACTGGAAGACTGGAAAAAGACTGAACACCATTACTGGACACTGGAAAACTGGAAAAAAGTCATGTGGTCCGACGTGTCGCAGTGCACCTTGTTCTGTACCGACGGTAGGTGGAGAGTTTGGCGGGAGCCCCACAAAGCAATGGGCCCAGCTTGCCTTCTAAACACAACTCAAAGTTCTGGAGATGGTGTGATAGTGTGGGGCATGTTATGTTAGTACGGAACGGGCTCCTTAATATTGCTGAAAGGTCGCGTGTCCTGCAATGTATACTTTTTTGTCCTACTGGTGACGGCTGTTTTATGGAGGATAATGCTGCTGTCCATTACACAAGATGTGTTCTGAAATGGATCAGCGAGCCTGATATAGACTTCCACCATATTCCCCGGCCACAGCAAAGCCTGGATCTGAACCCGAAAAACAGATCCCGGAGTGAAGTTCTCTTCCGTTACATCTGAGACGGTTAAAGGATTGTATGGTGAACGCCTCGCATGCTGTAACTGTAGATGCGCGCCCACACATTATGGAATCTGTGCCAAAGCGCATACGTGCTGTAATTCCAGCTGAAGGAGGTTCTTTGAATGAAAGTTTCTCATTCAGTGGCTGGTATGTATATTAAGTAATCGTAGCGAATCTTTGACTCTGCACCAATTCATTCCAAAGGTGTTCGTGAAGTCGGTTTTGTTCAGACTAATCAAGTTCGTCCACAGCAATTTCATCAAACTATTTCTGCACGGACCTTGCTTTCTGGATTGGCCATTGCCCTTTTGGTTAAAAGAAAAGGCCTTCACCAAACAGTTGCCTTAATGTTGGGAGCACAGAATTGTCCAGAATGTTATTATACGCCACATCGATAAGATTTCAGGCCAGCGAAACTGGGAGACCTTGCCTAACCATGAAATACAGCTCCAGAACATGATACCACCTCCACCAAACTTCACAGTTAGCACAACACGTTCGGGCACGTAGTGCTCACCTAGCATTCTCCACACCCAGACTCGTGCGTCGAACTTTCAGCTGGTAAAGGGTGATCCGGCAGTTCAGAGAACGCGTTTTCATTGATCCAGAGTTCACTGGAGCCGAGCTTTTTACCACTCCAATCAACGCTTTGGCGTTGATCTTGCTATTGCAGGCTTGTGTGTGTCTGATCGCCCGTGGAAACCCATTCCTTTAAGCTCTCGACAAACCATATTGGTACTGGCGTTGCGTCCAGGGGCATTTTGGAATTCGGTGGTGCGTGCTGCAATCGAGGACAGGCAATTTTGTCCCACCACTAACTGCAACACTCGGATGTCCCGCTCTGTCATTTTTCGTGACCTACGAGGACGCGAATACACTGTTGTTGCTCTTTGGCATTTCCACTTCACAATAACATCACTGCAGCGGGACAAAAATTTCCCGAACTCACTCGTTTCTGAGATGGCATCCTATGACCGTGTCACGTTGAAAGTCACTGAGCTCTGCCGTACGGCCCATTCTGCTGCCCATGCTTTTCTATTATGTTTACCAGTCTATGTTTGTCTTTTTATACCTGGATGGGCTATGGTTGTGATGTAATGGGCAAATCCACTACTCAAAAGGGGTGTTCAGAGAATTTTGATCATATAGTATATCTCTTTAACGTTGTCTTCGATGCTTTCATTTACATAATTATAGATCAAAATCTATCATTTCTTAGCTTACAGATAAAGCCATACCGTTTTCTAAGAACCGCAGTAACTGGCAGTTACCATGGAGATTTACGTGAAAATAAATACGAAAAGATTTTCAATTGGACATCGACTGTTGTCTCAGATCTTCGGAAGCCTCATACTTTGGCTCTTTCGAACATATTTTAGGAGTAAATTCAGTATTAAGAGACAAAACCCGATCTTCTATTCAACCGTGTGAACAATAATTCCATCAAAGATAAAATGGAAAAGGAGCTGGAAAATTCGTGGGAAGTAGATTGAAGGAGTGTGAATTGTACCGACACAAAAGTAGGCCATTAGTCATGTCTTATTGCTGCTGGGAATTTATATCGCAACATATTTTGTTACTTCGTTGGGTTTTGTAATTAAATGTTATGACCCCGAGATATGATTGCGTCTTCCAAAGGATGCACGCAAAGTGCATGTACTGACGTGTGAACGAAGTCATTATACTAATCACCTACAGTGCAATGCCCACAAATCAAGGAGGGCCACACAGCTGTGAGTGGAGGATCTTGTACGTAGAAATAGAAACTCTCTGTCTCTCTCTCTCTCTCTCTCTCATAGAAACAATGCAGAACAAAATACTAAGGGTTCTGCATATTCAATATGCGAGGCGGGATTCCGCTATTAAGACAAATAAATTGTATGTACGCTATTTTAAAACTTCGTAAATACGAGGTAGATTCAAGGTAGCGTGTACCGGAGAACAATGGTCTTCCATAACTGATGTCAGTTTGGTTTTTAACAGAAAAAAAAAAGATATGACTTAGAACTGGGTAAAAAATAAGTCTTGCTAAGAATGTTCAAGTGATGGATATACACTGCTCAAAATAATTAGGGGAGCACGTGACTTTGGAGGTATTACGCAAGCCAATTGTTTGATATCTTAACGAATCGTGGAAGACGCTAGTCGAGTGTGACGTAGATAACCTTATGCAAATTAACGTCTGTGACGTCAGAATACGTAAATCACAGAGGGGGATACAAGGTTTTCCGGGAGCTCCCTTATTCCTTTGACAATTTTTTTCTTGGTGTCATTGGTTCGAACGATGTCTCAACGACATGATTTGCCGGAACCAAAGGCGTGGAGAGCTGGAAGCAGGTGGTAGCAGAAGCTATTGGAGGTCACGAAGTGTTGTTTCCTGACTGTGGACACGATTCCACGTCAAAATAGAAGTCACAGATTGGGATAAAAACGAAGGTTTTCCGGAAGCTCCCTTTTCCTTTGCGTTTATCGTGACATTTCGTTTCTTGAAGTCATTGGTTCGAACGATGTCCCAACAGCATGATTTACAGAAATCAATGGCGTGGAGAACTATTGGCAGGTTGGAAACGGATCAGACACAGCGGGTGGTAGTAGAAGCCATTGGAATGTCACGAAGTAACATTTCCCTACTTTGGACACAAATCCGGGATACGAGAAAGGCTCGACAAAGGCGATGTCAAGGCCGTCCACGAGCAACTACAGCAAGGGATGACCGTTATTTATTGTTAACAACCCGTCGGAACAGTTGACAAAATGCTAATCAGCTGAAGCGCTGGAGCTGAGTAGAAAGCATGTTGTCAACTTAAACTATCCGCAATCACCTTCACCAAAGTGGCTTTTATGCACGTTGAAAATATTGTGTGTTCCTTTAACAGCACGACACTTTACGGCCCGTAGATACTAGACTAATGAACATCGTGGTTGGAGACACGACGAGTGGTGTCAAGTTTTCTTCTCTGAAGAGTCGAGATCCCGTTTGGAGTCTGGCAATCAACAAGTTCTTATCTGGAGGGAACCCGGCACACAAAATAACTTAGCTTTTGTGCAGGAAACATCACATTACCGCGGACATGGATCGATTGTGTGGGCAAGCATAAGTATCGGTAGACATACGGACCTGTACCTCATCCGAAACAGCAGTGTGACGGCCCAGAGATATAAAGAAGAGATTCTCAGACCTGTTGTCATGCCGTATACTTCAGCTGTCAGTGATTAATTTCTTTTCATGGACAATAACGCTCAACCCCATAGAGTTCAGCTAGTGGACAACATGCTTCAAGAGGAGGAACTCGAGCGTGTGGAGTGGCCAGCATGCTCCCCTGACCTAAATCCAACTGAGCATGCCTGGGACGCAGTTGGCAGACCCATTACAACTCGTCCGAGACCTCCGTTGACCCTCATTGAGGAGTGGCCAATATACTCCGAACACCTCCTCGATAGCCTCATCAATTCCATGCCACATAGGTGTGCAGTGGTCTTAGCCGTTCGAGGAAACCACACACCCTACTAGAGGTCAGTTACCACCTCCAAAAAGTCATTTATTCTTGTCGTACAGATATGCATATTGTTGTATAGCATATCGCATTATGTGCATTAAATGATAGTATTGCATAAAAATTCGCTAAGGTGCTTTTTCCGTACCACATATTACTGAATATTCTAATGTATATTACATAAAAATAATATTTTACGTTCAACAACGTCATTCGCGCATGATTTTCCTTACAATATCTCTTGCTCCCATAATTCTTTTGAGCAGTGTGGATTGGTACATCCTCGTGAGTCATATACACTATATTGAGAAAAGTCACCAAACACCTAACAGAGAAACACAACATAGCATTTATTGACATACCTTAGTACGGTGACCTTAATACATGCATTTATTGACATACATTAGTACCTTTGACCTTAATGCATGCACTGACCCTTCGAGACATGCTTTCGACAAGGTTTTGGAACACTATTCGCTTCCATACAGTACATAATGCTACCGCTAAGTGTTGCTTAGTAGTAGACCTTGGTTCCAAATTTCTTATGCGGCACTCTAATTCATCCTATAGATGCTGTATGGGATTAAGATCAGGGCTCAGTGCTGGCCACTCCACACACGATATGGAATTATCGTCAAAACCACGCCGTAACAGTCCTTGCTTTATGGCTCGGTGCATTACCTGCTGGTACCAACAAGGCTCGGTTCCATAGTATTGCCACAGAGTTGGTAGAGCATAATTGTCCGGAATATCGTGGTAGACTTGTTGGCGAACAGGTTTGTCCACGATAACCAATGACTCGGGATCATACCACGAAAAAGACCCTCACACGATTACACTGCCAGCTCCAAACTTGACCGTAGGAACAGTACACTGTGGTAAATAGCATTCCCCCGACTGCCGCCATACTTACACACGGCCATCAGACTGATGGATCGTGTATCTGGATTCATCAGTCCATAGAACACATTCCCATTGATCTACGGTCCACGATAAATGTTCTTTACACCATGCTAAACGACGAGTAGCATTCCGAGTGAAGGTGAAAGGCTTATGAGCAGCCGCACGACCACGGTAACCCATGGAATGAAATTCTCTGCGAATGGCACGTGTACATACCGAGGTTCCAGCATTTTTACTCACCTGTACACTGAGGTCTTGTGCAAGTACTCCATCGTTTAGCTGTAACGACTCTCCTGAGGCTTCGACGTCTTCTATCACTGATTTTCTTTAGTCTGCCAGTACGTTTAGCTGCTTAAGGCACGCCAAGTGTCTTCCCCTTATTCAGTACATCCGAAACAGTTGACTTGGGTATGTTTAAACGCTTCTCGGTTTCTCCTGTGGACAACCCACTAATATAACACCCAACAATCTTTCCTTTATCAAAGTCAGTTCAGCTACATTTTCACTCAACCTCACAGTGCGATATGATCGCGGTCAGCTGCAGTCTTGTTTTTGTACCGTTTGCAGCTGTACCGTGCTTCTTAACAACGCAGCTGATCCGTTCATTTTCTTTTGAAGGGTGTTTAGTGACTTATGTCAATATAGTGTATATTATGTGAAACCTATATTTCATAGCACCATGCAATTTTCCTTCTTTCAAAAATGTAGAACTTCTAAAAAACAGATGATCTGCTCTTATTGCCCTACGAAACTTGTGTACGACGTTTAGAGCCCCTTTTCCTCGCTCGCCTGGAAACAAAATGCATTACAGCAGATCGAAACCGCATGCTTTGGCTTTCCTACCGGCGCTAGTACCCTAGGACAGCAGCGTTTCAAGTCGTCTTTCTTTTTTTCTCTGAGTTTGTATCACAAGCGGCTGCCAGCTGATTCCTGTGTGGCACGGAGAAAGTTTTGAATTGTATGTTACTCTCGACAATTTGCCTTCAGGAATGCAGACCCTTCCACAAGTCTCAATGCGACTGTGACATTTAGCTTCTGGACTGCACCATGACACGACACGTGTGCACCATGCTTCTTCTACTTATAAACAATCATTCCAACATTTGTAAATATTAAATAGAAGTCATCGCTCTTTCCACGTTTATAAGTAAGTCTCGGAAAAATTATCATCGGCCGCCCACGGGAATCGAACCCAGGGTCTCCCAGTTACGCGCCGGACATGCTTCCATTCAGCGGCTTCGAAATTCTCCAGACTCACAAACGACAAACTGCCAAACACCTGGCAGGTTGCTTCTTTGGAGCCCCGCACAATGCTGGGGATTCACCAAAGATGAACAGCAGCAACTGAGCAAATAACTAGAAGGGGAGTGAATAATAAATGCGCAGTTGACGTGGGTTAGGAAAATCAAATAGAAGCCATCGTTCTTTCCACGTTTATAAGTGAGTCACGGAAATATTCTCATCGGACGCCACCGGGAATCGAACCCAGGGTCTTCCAGTTACGCGCCGGACATGCTTCCAATGCACCACAGCGGCCTCAAAATTCCCCAGACTCACAAACGACAAACTGCCAAACACCTGGCAGGTTGCTTCTTTGGAGACCCGCACAATGCTGGGGATTCACCAAAGGTGAACAGCAGCAACTGAGCAAATAACTAGAAGGGGAGTGAATAATAAATACGCAGTTGACGTGGATTAGGAACATCAAATAGAAGTCATCGTTCTTTCCACGTTTATAAGCGAGTCACGGAAAAATTCTCATCGGCCCCCACGGGAATCGAACCCAGGGTCTTCCAGTTACGCGCCGGTCATGCTTCCACTACACCACAGCGATTCCCGGTGGCGTCCAATGAGAATTTTTCCGTGACTCACTTATAAACGTATAAAGAGCGATGGCTTCTGTTTGATGTTCTTAAAACACGTCAACTGTGTATTTATTTTTATTTGTAAATATTGTCACCAGTTTCAGCTGATTTGTAAATATATTTTTTGCTTCTTCTGTTGACTCTTCGTGTAACAATTTTGTGTTCAAATAAGTAGTTCTGATTTTAATACGGAAATCTAGTTTGCGGAAGAATTGTAGTGTGGAAGTTATGCTTGTACCTTTCCTCGGTGGCCCGTTATCATCTTACCCAGCCCTATTTGGTGTAAGGGGTGAATGCTATTATGTACGTAACTTGCAGTGCATCACTAACCATTAATCATGTATTACTTGAGTGTCGTCTGGCTTTAGATATCACGTTTATGATTTTATAACAATCATGCATGAACTTTTTCCTTGATGAAATTCGTAACGAATGCAGTGTCGAATAAATGCAGTATCGCTTGCCATCTTTCACCTACCCATGTGCAAGTGCGTTTGACTGTTGGGCAAACTTCTGGGTCACATTTTATACTCTGGACCAATTACGGTCGCATGACAACAATTCGGGGGAATGTGGGATATGTAAATTAGCGGTATACGTCACACACAAAAAAAACGCTTTAAAACCTATTTGTACACCTAATAATACGTGAGAAACAATTTCACTCCGAGTGGTATTTCGCCCAGAGGAATCATTTAGCCTATTGCCTTTGACAGCAATATAACCTCAGAGGTCTGTTTTACAATGCTGTGAATTTGCTAATCAGTTAAGCGAAGAGTGAGATCTGATAACTGGCTGATTCCAGCAAGATGGGGCAACGCCTCGCACATCCAGTACAAACACGAGAGAAACAGAGATTTTATGAAGACCGGATCATCTCAAAAAATTGGAAGGAATGATGCCCAGTTTTCTAACTACGGAGCGTAATGACGGAGTAAATGTACAGGGGTCAGCCTAGCAGGATCGTTGATTCACTGAAAGCATTCAGGGCAAGATTGTAGCCATTAAGGGGTACATACTGCAGCGTATATTCAGAAATTTTGCGAAACTTTACTTTGTACAAATGATTAAAGAATATATGTGTGTGTGTGCGCGCGCGTGTTTGTTTCGGGATCTGACGTCCACCGTGATGTGTGTTTTTAGTGACGGTGCTTTTTGTCAGCTGCGTGAAATTGTAGGTGGTGAAATAATAGCTGCCAGCTCTAGAAAGAAATGTTATCCGTGGCATAGGCGTAAACACTGAAGGGGGGGGGGGTAGGACCCTCCCAGATTTTCAGAGTCGGGGATCCCCAATATAAAGCACCCCCCCCCACACACACACACACAATTAATCGGGAATATAATGATATAATGCACACTTTTTTATGATGTGAACCAACTAAATTTAATAATATAAGATTGCAATTTTTCGTAGAATACAAACACGTGTATGATGTGTACTTAACAAAACAGCAATATCGATTCCTAATAAGCAAAGTCAGTTCTACAACTTTGTAATTTACATTTCTGCTCTATCTGTCATAGATTTACAGTTGTGTTTGCTAAGTTCCACAATTCGCCAACAGAGGCGCCTATGTCGTGCCCGTTAGATCGTGCCGCAGAAACTTCTTTGCTCCTGCGTGTGTGTGTGTTTAGGGAGGGGGTCCCAAACTCTATCTTATACAGTATGTATATAATATTGTATATATATATGTATACATATAATACGTGATCGGACCCCCCCCCCCCCCAATTTTGAAACATGGTTACGCCACTGATCGGGGGCATTGATAAAACACACATGGAGCTACAACGACTCTCTTACATGAAAGAGGCAGGCGATATCTACTGAGTACGGCAATGTAAATCAGGCGAACTTCTAGCTACAACATCAAAAAGTTTTAGGGATTCTCAGGGTGCACTATAACTATTAATGTGGGTACAGTACTCTCCCTCGTAGGGTAGTGCAACCAAGTTTTCACATGCTCAGGCCGGCCATCTGCTACCTCATAATAACGGAAGTATGTAAGAAACAGGGATAGTGAAATATCTAGCCCTTTTTGGTTAATGACAACCGTGTTCGAAGTCCAAGGATTTATGACTTCTTCTCAAATACAGAAGCATAGTAAGAAGACTTAGCTTTAATATTGTGCATCTTGTGTATAGTTAAACATGGGAGGTTTAGGCTAAACTTCCGTAGTCTTACACGAATCCTACCACGGTTGTTGCCAGCGTGTTTGTTTATGTTTTAGACCGCGGCTCTCCGTGTGTCACTACGCGATAGTTTTCTGACATCCGGTCAGTTACATCGTCAGCTGTGCTCCCCCTACTGGCGGGGTACACAACTGTGAATAATAACTGGCACGTGTGATCATTCCGGTCTCAATACGTCGTGAAGTAATGCCACTCCTCCCAATGGAGAACGTGCGCTGCAGAAGGTGTCGTTGATTTCACACTGAAGAAATAAGAAGACCAAACAGAAGTCATCGCTCTTCCCGCATTAATAAGTCAGTCACGGAAGAATTATCTTCGGTCGCCACCGGGAATCGAACCCAGGGTCTTCCAGTTACGCGCCGGACACGCTACCACAGCACCACAGCGGCCTCGAATTCTGGAGAATTCGAGGCCGCTGAATTTTTCCGTGACTCACTTATTAACATGGAAAGAGGGATGAGTTCTGTTTGGTGTTTCTGATTCACATCGAGGGTATGAATGAAATAAGAAGAAAATTACAATTTCAGAGATTTTTCACATTCCATTCCAGTATTTTATTTGTGTCCATTGAAATGTTTACATATGCATTCTTGAAAATATCTGACCCTGTTTTGTATTTCATTATAGAACTATTTATACTGCTGGCCATTAAAAGTGCAACACCACAAAAGACAAGATATGCCAAAGCCATATTTATTGTACAGAAAGCAGATGATTCAAGGGTGAATCGATAACAAATACAGCAGGGTGAGACGAGGGGAACACATAATCAGTATCTGGTGTAGCCAGCATGGGCGGCAATTGCAGCTGTCACACGGCCCGGCATCGAGAGGACGAGACGTTGGATGTGTATTTGGCGAATGTCCGTCCATGCAGCTTCGATACGATGCCACAGTTCCTCCGTTGTACCCGGGGGTGATCGCTGGCGTACCAGTCGTCCGGCGATGAACCACTCGTATTCAATAGGCGACATATCCGGGGACCCCGCGGGCCAAGGAAGACGTGGCACATGGTGGCGATCCATGTGCCACGTCTTCCTTGGCCCGCGGGGTCCCCGGATATGTCGCCTATTGAATACGAGTGGTTCATCGCCGGACGACTGGTACGCCAGCGATCACCCCCGGGTACAACGGAGGAACTGTGGCATCGTATCAAAGCTGCATGGACGTGCCACATCTTCCTTGGCTTCAACGTACCAGTAATGGGAACGAGGATCGTGCGGAAGTAGAATCCAATTGCACCCCGTAACATAACGCCGGGTGCCGGGCCGGTATGGCGCAGCATAATGCAGGACTCACTCATCCAGTTGCCGCCGTATCGCCAGACACGGATTCTTCAATCATAGAGCTGCACACTGAAGCGGGATTCGTCGGAAAACACGATGCCTTGCCATTCGCTCCTCTATGCGGGACGTTCTTTGCACATTGCCGTCTCTGACGCCGGTGTTGTAGCCGAAGCAATGGGCGCCGTGAAAAAATGTTCTGCTGTTGCAGACGACGTCGAACCGTTCGTTGAAAGTCTGGGTGTTGTGCCACACACCCGAACTGTTGAGCTACGGTGGTTGATGCGGCTCTGCAATCCGTCAGAGCGATGCGCACCAAATGTCGATCCTCTCGGTTGGTGGTGTAACGGGGCCGTTGGAATCCCGCACGTCGGTGTGTTCGTTCCTCCGCTACCCACTGACACCATTTTCTCCCCATCGTGGCGGTATGCCGTCCCACACGAGCACCGATGTCTCGGAGTGATAATCCGAAATCCCGATATGCCATAATTCTCCCGCGATCAAAGTCGGAACCCTGCTGGTAGGGCTGTCGTTGTCTTCGACGGGGCATGCTGCAGCCGTCCGTGGCCAGGAACGGCGAGCAAACACTTTTCAAGTGCTTAACATCGGCTCCTTGTTCACCCATCTTATACGACTTCCAAGAGGCATTACTGTCCCACATGTTTATCACATGTGATGGCCGGGAAATCATCTACATATACGCCCGTGTTCTACCTTTCTACCAACTTTCGAGCCCCTTGGATGCGATCTTCCTAGTGTTGCACTCTTAACGACCAGCAGTGTATATCGCGTAGCGGCGGATGGATTGCCGCGATATCAAACGTGAACAAAACCCGTCAGTATTTGCCTCGGAAGGATTCATGTAACATTTTGGAAGCACTTCCAAGATTTATGCATGAATGAACCATTTCAAAGCCTATGCTACTAATGGACAACTGCCAAGAGACGAGTGGTCTGAGGCCCTGGCTTCTGGTTAGTCGTCCGAGATGGGTTCTGATACGCGTCAAAGTGGTGGTGAGCCCGTCCTACCGAGCTGTACCCCAACTAGAGCAGAGCCAGAGGTTCCAAATTTACTTGTAGACCGTAAAGAGGCGCCCCCGCATATGGTGGTCGTTCAACCTTCAACGAAAAAAAAACGCGAAGAAATTAAGTGCAGCTAAGCTATTTGTCATGATCTGTTCTTTCAACGGTTTTTTTATGCTACGCATCTTTCCCGACAGCAGTAAAGTGAACCCCATACAAAAAATTTCGATGTAACAGAAATGGGTAACGGAAGTAGTAGTGTCTTGTATCAGGAAAGGAATCTGCCTAATTTGTATCTAATTGTGAGCCCCGGCTTTGACCAATTGCGTGGTCCTCTCAAAAACACGGCTCTGTCCCTTGATCGACACCCGGTAGCGAAAGCGTTTTTATGTCTGTGACTACGGAAAGTAGTAGTTTTGATGCTACGCAACTTTTCCGGCAGCAGTAAAGTACTTAAAATAGTATATTAGTAGGCCGAATTTCTTGGCGCAGATTATAAATAAAAGTTTTCAAGCTTTCGCACATCAACCAGATGGCTTTTTCAAGGAAGGTAGACAGCAAACTGAATAATAGAAGGTTTCAACCATTTGAACGCTGTGACTTGACTTGGCAATAAATAAACAAATGCTAAGTAATTATTCATTCAAAGACTCGAGGTGGCATGTTTGTTTAGCACGTGGAATAATAGAAGGAAACAAAGGGCATTCACCATTTGAAGAACTGGTTCCAAACTCGTGGCAACTCCCACGAGACGCTGTCATTGAATGATTGCTGAAGCGTTCTATTATTCAGTTTGCAGTTGTTGTTGTTGTTTTTTATCCAAGTTTTTTTAAATGATTTATCGGACCAGGTGGTACAGAGACATGACAAACAGGTACATATCATACATTTTTACAGTATGACAATTTACACAGAGAGACCAGTGTTGATCAAGTAACACATTGTGAACTAGAACACAACAAACATGGTTTTACAGCATGTTAAATGACCAATGTACACAGAGAGCAAGTGTTGACCAAGTAACACATTGAGAGCCAAGACAAACATAAACCTCAATGACTCACCGGGATTCGAACCCGGACCCAACTATGGCGAATGGTCATAAGCCAGGGCCTTAGACCACTGCGCAGTTTGCTGTCTACCTTCCTTGAGTTGGCCATCTGGTTGATGTGCAAAAGCTTAGAAACTTCGGTTTATAATCAACGCCAAGAAATTCGAATTACTAATATAGTTATACAATTTTAAATGTAATTGGTGTACAGTTTCTCGTTATTGCTTAGCAGTTAAGTAAATTCCAAACATAAAATTTCGATGTAACGAAAGTAGTGAAAACCATTGTTGCAGCCCCGGCGGCGCGATGGCCTCTGATATTTCGTCCGAAAGGGGTCCGGGTTCGAATCCCGGTGAGGCATGGATGTTGTGTTTATCTTACGGCACTGGCTCTCTTCCTTCCTTGGAACCAGTAGCCCTACATTAGGGACGGGCGACTGCTTGTAGCCCATTGAGTTGCTCACGCTGGTCGTTAAAACCTCATATCAAAAAAAAAAAAAAAACAAGAAAAAACGTTGTTGAAAGCAGATGTTTGAATGCTGGCCCATGAAGTAAATTTCGGCCGCCCCGGTGGCGCAGTGGTCTAAGCGATGGCCTCTGATCATTCGTCGGAAAGGGGTCAGGGTTCGAATCCCGGTCAGGCATGGATGTTGTGTTTGTCTGACGGCACTGGCTCTCTCCCTTCCCTGGAACCAGTAGCCCTAAATTAGGGACGGGCGACTGCTTGTAGCCTTTGAGTTGCTCACGGTGGTCGTTAAACCTCCAATCAAAAAAAAAAAAAAAGTTAATTTAATTGTTACTCAACAATATATGTATTTTACTAAACTATCGCCGAACATTATTTCATCGGGTTTTACATAAACGTAACGAAATCTCACAGCAGTCTGCGTAAATTTCGCGAACCTGATGCTAAAAGTGATAGTCAACCCGATCATTCCATCCGAGATGGGTACGGGTTCAAAACCCGTGAGGCATGGAAGTTCTGGCTATCTTACAGCACTGGCTCTCTCTCTTCCCTGGAACCAGTGGCCCTAAATTAGGGGCCGCCCCGGTGGCGCAGTGGTCT
Organism: Macrothele yani; assembly: GCA_039090855.1. Lineage (NCBI taxonomy): Eukaryota > Metazoa > Arthropoda > Arachnida > Araneae > Macrothelidae > Macrothele > Macrothele yani. The sequence goes on from CM077016.1 coordinate 77,571,008, forward strand.
AAGGGATGGCCTCTGATCATTCGTCCGAAAGGGGTCCGGGTTCGAATCCCGGTGAGGCACGGATGCTGTGCTTGTCTTACGGCACTGGCTCTCTCCCTTCCCTGGAACCAGTGACCCTAAATTAGGGACGGGCGACACTAGATATCGGTGAAAATCAACAGTTTTTCCGATTTGGTGATTTGTTTTTTCTAATTTAGGGTTTCCAAGGAGCAGGAAAGTCTGGAAGAAATCGCTTATCTTTAACTAGTGGTTACTGTTTTATAAGAAAAGAAAGGGTATCAACAACAACAAAAAAAGCGCTTGTATTTCATTCGGAACACGAACTCACAGCCATGCCACGAAAAGATGCAATTCTAGCTATCTGACCACCACCCGGATATACTAAATGTAGTTGTTTGACCACCAGCAGGATATATATATATATATATGGCTTTGAAATCCTGCGGTATTGAAGATGCATACGTTAATATTATTAATAACATCTATGAAAATGCAAGTGCAAAAAGATGCGGCTATTTGAGAATACAGTACCCATAAAAATTGGAAAAGGAGTGGGACAAGGTGACACTATATCTCCCAAACTCTTTAATGCCACATTGGGAAATTTCTTTCAATCACTGATCTCGGAAAACAAAGGGATAAAGATTAATGGAGATTATTTAACTCACCTCCTTCGTTTTGCCGATGACGTAGTCATTTTTGCAATTACCCCATCAGAGCTGCAGAGTATGATCCAGGAACTTGCTGACAAGAGTAAAGAAGTGGGATTAAAAATGAACTTTCAGAAGACAAAAGTGATGTGTATAAAAAATGAAGATTTATCGATTGATGGGGAAAAGCTGGAGATAACAGATGCGTACGTTTATCTTGAACAGCAGATATCAAGAGAGGGTCACATTGATGAAGAAATTAATCGGCGTATAAAACTTGCCCGGAGAGCTTTTGGAAGAAACACTATAATTTTCAAGAGCAATATGCCATTATGTCTTAAAAGAAAAGTGTTTGATCAATGCATCCTTCCAGTGCTTACATATGGTGTAGAGACGTGGACCTTAACTAAAAGAGACATACAAAGACTACAGACAACTCAAAGAATCATGGAGAGATGCATGCTTGGTTTAATTAGGAGAGATAAGAAGAGGAACTCGTGGATCAGAAAAATGACAAAAGTGGAAGACATCATGATCAGAGTAAAATACCTGAAATGGCAATGGGCTAGACATATTACCAGAAGGACAGCCCATCGATGGACAGCTGAAATTTTAAACTGGATTCCAAGGGATAGGAAAAGACCCAGAAGAAGGCCACATGTGAGATGGGTGGATGAAATTCGAAAGTATGCGGGGGTAACATGGAGGAGACTGGCACAAGACAGACCGTTGTGGAAGAAACTTGGGGAGACCTTCGTCCAGCAGTGGATTGATAATGGTTGACAATTATGATGATGATGATATTTGTTTGACCATCACCCTGCGATACATTTCTACCAGCCTGTGTGTTTTCAGACATGAAACTTAGAGTTTATTAGGAAAGAGAATCATTTCATTTATAAAAAACTATGATTTCCCGGATATCAAAGGGTACTTCAGAGAAACTGCATATTTATAAGTTATATACATCAACGAAAACCGCGAAAAAATAATCTTCAGTTAACATGAAGAGCACAGAATCTAATCGTCTGAATCTAATACAGCTTTCAGAAGCTGGAATTAATTTACATCCGCGTGACGAACTCTTCACAAAACTTGAAAAGTGCATAGTCTTGGAGCTGGGATCGAACTCTTACCTCCGTTCGAGCAAGTTACCGTTGCACACAGAGAAGAAAAGAGACAGAGATTCAAGTCTCGTTTTTATTACTAGCGCCTCAGTGGTCGGACATGAAAACACGTTAGTGTCTTTCATGTAAGAGGATATCAGCAGCTGTATGAACAGCATAGCAAAGAGAGTTGTTAACTCCTGAAAAAAAAAGTGCTAGAGCTAGACTTGCATGGCTACGGCGCATGTCCGTCCACTGCCGCTGTTCCATTCAGATCTTTGGGGCCAACTTGTTTCCATTAGGCTCTACGCAAGATTTTCCTCTGGGTCCCCTACTCTGTGGTTTCCATTAACCTCTATGGGAGATTTACCTGTGGCAACACCCGGAAACGATAGTTTTTCATAAATTAAATGATTCTGTGGTTACACCAGTGAGACGAAAGTCCCTCTCTAATGAGGAGGAAGGCGCTATCACTCTTGCAGTCTGGAAGTTTACCCAGAATTCCACATAAGTTGCTTCGATGGCGACATGAAGCTTTTGCCTTACATCTATGCTTTGTGTGGATGACAGATTGGGAAAATACAGCTTTCCCCACAGAATTTTCATTTCCGATGTCTGGAATTCGTGCTGTGTAGCTCCATGTAAAGAAAAAAGTGTTGAACTTCTCATCGATGGGAGGCCGTCAAGCAAGGATGTCATACAACGGAATTTTGAAGGTCTGCCAAACAGGGACACATACTGCTGCTTATTCTTTGGCTCCGCGTCATGTTGAAGGATACTCTGATAGCCATGAAGGACAGTGCGCAGTATTTTTAGAAGGAAACCCGTGTCTGACCCGCACGAATTGCAGCTTACGCCGGAGGAAGGGAATCCAGTTCCATTGCTTTTATGAAGGTGGGTGTGCCGTTGAAAGTGTAGACCAAGTTTCTCTGTTTATTGCAGAAAAGCTACTCGAGAAGCCTGAAGTCGTAAAGGGTTAAGAACAGTAAGTTTTTGACTTTGTGAATATTCATATGCACACGTCACATTGTGCTGAGTAATTCGACACCGAGTTTCCCTCCGCGGAACGTGTTACTTATGTCAATGAAGATATTCTGGGTCTGATAGCGATTTCAGGTTGGTGTTATGTTGTCAGGTGGAGAGGTCCTTTTGGTTCCAAGGACCGAAATGATGTTCCTCAAGAATTTGAGGCTATGTGTCCGTAGTTGTTCTAACAGCATAAATTGTCTGTTGCTTTTGGGAAACCTGACTTTCGACCTCGGAGCAACTCTATGAACAAGCAAGTGCAATGTGTTGTAAGCATCGCTGTAACGAAGTGATGAATTACGTGTTGTAAATGGAAGGGTCAGGTTGTTTTTTTACAGAAGGTAGAACCCGAGCCAATCTTCTGTACATGCTCACGCGTTCTTTGTCCAATATGGCCTTTGCACCAGGAAATAGATATAAACAATTTACCTGAAGTGGGCAGTCCGGATGCCGAGTGGTCAGAGGCGCTCTTCCCTGACTATTCGTCCAACATGGGCCAGGGTTCGACTCCCGGATGGTGCACTTGTCACAAGAAACTGGCTATGTCCTTTCTCTGGAACCAGTGGCTCTCAATTAGGGAAGGGCGACAACTCATAGCGCGAAGATTTACTCATGGTGGTCGTTTAAACTTCAGAATAATGAAGTTCTGGTATCTTGCGTGGTGTGACGTTGGCATTCTAGAAATGAAATTGTAAAATTATGACCGTAGATTGCCGTTTGAGAATAATGCCGTTTCCTGGCTTTACTAAGAGCTGGCCAGTCCCACTGGTGCAATGGTCTAAGAGTTTGCTTCTGACCATTCGTCCGAGAAAGGGTACGGGTTCGAATCCCGGTGAGGCATGGTTCTGTTTGGGTTATGGCACTGGCTCTCTCCGTTCCCTGGAACCAGTGACCCTAAATTAGGGACGGGCGACTGCTTATAGCCCATCGAGTTGCTCATGGTGGTCGTTAAATCCCCTAACACTTGAGAGTTGCATATGTTGGTTAATTCTGGTATGTCTATGCTATAAAATATATGGATTTCCTGCCAGGAATTTAATTTTACATAAATCAGTGACTAATGATATGGTTGCGATTTATGTGAAACTGATTTTCGCTAAACATCTGTTTTGTGCGTGTTCTCCCTTTTCGAAAAATCTGAAATCGATGTAGTCTGAATCCCCCCCCCTAACAGAATGACTTCACGATTGTTCAAGTTTGTTCGAACAAATCTTTGATCTCATAGTAATTCCGCGAGAAAGCTGGAAGAATTATCTTCACAACTGATCAATTCTGTTTTCCATTACGTGAGGCATTATGTTAAGCGTGAATACTAACTTGGTCTAGTCCGTCATTAAAATCATGAAATTACAAGGAACCTAACCTCATTTACACTTTGCGTCTTCAGCGCTCCCTTTGCATAAGAGTTAAATTATTCACACATTGATCTCCATTAAATCATTAGCTGTGAGGAAATCTGCTGATCACCTTTTGTCTGCCCCTCCTTGCCGCAATGTCTTTATGTCATCATTTACTTATTTTTCCCGCGAGCCACACATAAAGAAACGAACGTCACTCACGTTTCCTGAAAAGACCTTTCGTCTTCCTATTATTTCCTTTGTCATTCGCCGATGATCGAAAACATATCTTCTATCTCTTCGGAGCAACCTTGCAAGCTCGCTGATTAGTCCATCTCCTGAATCTGCCATATGTTCGACAGATCACCTTTATTATCTGCTTAGGTGGTTGTTGTCTTAATGTGCCTTTGGCTTCCAAAATGCATTAAGTTTTGCGATACTTATTTTTACTTTAATGCATTTCCTTATGTCTGCGGTAAAAGCCTGGCAAATTACGGAACGAGTTGGTTGGATGCAAATGGTTTTCAAATCAAAAAAGGATCCATAAATAACAATCATCGGCGTCTTCAGTTATTGGAATGAAATGAGATTGTTGTCCTTCAACAATGTTGCTGTTGCGAATGTGAAAATAATGCATTGCACTAAAGAACACTTTTACTTCAGTACCTTAAAAGATTAATGGACGTAAAATACAGCGACTCATAAACAAAACTGATAGCATTTACATGTAGAAAATTTGATATGAAAGCATGAAAATGCTGCTGGCGGATATAGTTTGTGTTACTCAAAATGGCTCCTGGAAATTTCCTGTTTCTGTGTAATTTTTGGACCCCTCACGAAAGCCTGAATGGCGCAGTGGTGTAAGCGCTTACTTATGACTACTCGTCCGTAATGGGTACGGGTCGCCGCTTCGGTGGCGACCCGGACCCTTAAGCGATGGCTTCTGATCATTCGCCGGAAAGGGGTCCGGGTTCGAATCCCGGTGAGGCATGGATGTTGTGTTTGCCTTACGGCACTGGCTCTTTCCCTTCCCTGGAACCAGTTACCCTAAATTAGGGACGGGCGACTGCTTATAGCCCATTCAGTTGCTCACGGTGGACGTTAAACCTCCAATCAAAAAAAAGATAAAAAGAGAGGGGGTCCGGGTCCCGGGGAGTCATGGACGTTGTGTTTGTCTTACGACACTGGCCCTTTCCTAGAAACTGTGGCCCTAAATTAGGGATGGGTGACTACTTATAGCTAGGCTTGCCAGACGTCAAGGTTTAACCGGGACAGTCCCGCTTTCGGAAGCGTGTCCCGGTCATCATAAACTTAAATGAAATGTATGTAAAATTTGGAAACCAAGTGAGGAGTGAACTTATTCCGTACTCATCGACGGTGATGATAGATAGTGGCCTCTGATCATTCGTCCGTAAGGGGTCCGGGTTCGAATCCCGGTGAGGCATGGATGTTGTGTTTGTCTTACGGCACTGGCTCTCTCCCTTCCCTGGAACCAGTGACCCTAAATTAGGGACGGGCGACTGCTTGTAGCCCATTGAGTTGCTCATGGTGGTCGTTAAACCTCCAATCAAAAAAAAAAAATGATAGATAGTATGAATAGAATTAGCACAGTTTCCACGCCAATGAGCGACACAACTTCAGCTCCAGTAGGAAGAGTTTCAAACAAATTCATAATTGTATTGGCATTGGAAGTGATTATTTTTTTTTGCATTTAATATTTCTCTATACATTTTTATAATAAATATGTATAAATGCTTGTTCATAATCACAAATGATACTACTGCTATAATAGCCTCTGAAACAATATTCTTAAGTTAGTATATAATTTATATTTATGGAATGTTATTACTTATTGTAAGCATAAAATACACGATGCGTATATGGCGCATGCTGTAGTGTTTAATTTGTGGATGGGTAGGGATTGGGAGGGGTGTCAGGTTTCGGCCATCTGAAAAAAATGTCCCGGTCTGGTTTTCCCAAAATCTGGCAAGCCTACTTTATACCCCATTGTGTTGCTCACGGTGGTCGCTGAACCTTCAATAAAAAAAAAAAAAAAAACCCTAAATAGGAAATGTTATGTGAAATTTATTCACCACAACTTATTTGGCATTAATAAGCTCCCTGCTGTTTATGATAAAAGAATGCAGATTTATAAAATTTCAGGTTGGATTGAAATTTCAGTGAGACTGCGAAAACACTAGTACAGCGGCATGTATAATGAAAAAAGCATGCAGCCGGTTTTAACTACAGCTCTTCCGTAATTCGCATTTAGTTGTTTTGAATCGTGGATCGGCAAGCATGTCTCTTGTGTGCTATATAGGCCTTTGCACGACGTCATTTTTGACGTCACGGTTGCTTCCGGTTGGTTAAGAGAAAGTTCGGCTGTTAAGGTTCCCATAGGATTAACATGGGAAAGCGATTTCTGGACCCTCTGTCACTCGATTGTTTGAAGTTTTAGAAATGGTTAAAAGTTGCGTGGTGTATGGGTGTTTCTCAAAGTACGAGTAAGGTAGTGGAATTTCATTTTATCACTTTCCAACGGCAGAAAAACGCCTGATTATGTGGAAAATAGCTGTAAATCGGAAGGCATGGTCGCCCAGGCCGTATGACAGGATCTGCAGTAAGCACTTAATTTCAGGCATCGTAAATCTGTATATTTTACTACGTTAATAGTCAAATTTATATCGGTACATTTTCTTGCTAACTTTCATGTATTATTTTCACGTTTTTACGAACATCCTTGTTATTCTGTTTAAAATGCTCTGAATGCATGACGGATTAACTTTGCTGTTGAATCGGAAATTGCTAAGCTTTCATGAACTTTCAAGACTTTGTACTGTTATGGATTTCTAAATACTGAAACAGATGCCTTTTTTTCCGAACCGAAATTTAAGGATATATGCCCACATAGAATTAGGGTGCTGTCATACATTATTGTGTCGTCCGTTTTCCCGGATCTGTTTTCTGTGGTGAAAAAATAGTTAGTTTTTTGGGTTATGATAAGTCGGTATTTTCCTTTTTTTAATTGCAATACACACTGGAACCAGTCAGAAATGTAACAACTTATCTTAGACGGGATAAGAAATATTTCGTTTTCAGTCTTCAGAATTAATACATTTCTAGCCCACCCATTGGTAAAATATTTATATGCATCAAGGCTTTTAGAGCTTTTCCGGTATAATACGAAAAACTTTCTATTAAATAGTTATAAATATCGTGATAGTTCAGATCAGGGATGTCCGTAGCAACACAAACTTCCAGACGATAAAAATATCTTTCACGTATGTCATATGGATCTTCTATGGCATTATTTCTAAGCTTTTCTCCGTAACGTTGCTTTTCCACCACATTAAGATGGCAAACTTTGTCAGAACAGTTTTTTTTACTCTATTTACAACAGTGGCAGCCGCCATTGAAAAGCCTGGAGAGAAACCAGCTCGGGTACGTTTTTACCACCAGGAAGTCTAGCAGACAGTTTTGTGACGTCACGTGCAAAGGCTCCATACAGTTCTTCACTGACCTTTCCGGTCCCGGAAGCTCTAGTTTTTCCGGTACGCCACTGCCTAAATTAAGGAAAAGACTACGGCCCAGTGAGTTGCTCACGGTGGTTGTTAAACCTTCAAACAAACGCGCAATTTCGTTTCTGCCTGTGGACATCAATTTGTTTTGGCGCTCAGTTCTGTAGAAAATATATGCAGGCTGTCGTGCTGGCTTGTGACAACTCGTCCGAGATGGGCTCGGATTTGAATCCCGGATGAGGCATGGGTAGTGTGTTAGTCTGATAGCTCTGGCCCTTCCTTGGAACCACTTTCCAAAAATTAGGGACGGGTGACTACCTATACCTCTCAGAGTTGCGAGAACACTCTCTCCAAGATCATACTACTTCCGGCATACATAGAACGCTGCCATTGTAAGGAGTAACTAGTGTGCCGACATGCTTCCGCGAGTATTTCAGTTCCAAATACTTGAGATTTATGTATTTGTGGCGCGAAATATTCCTGTTTAGAAGTATTTTTTTCTTTGTGTATATGGCCGGCCGCGATGTAGCCTCGTATTTTCCTGCTTACTAACATTGTTTTTTCTGGGATGTGAGCACTCGCTAATTACAACTTGATCTAGAAAGTTCTCGGGTGGTACGCGAACATTCTTTGTACATAATTTCTGCAGCACATTATGAATTGAATCAAACATTCTTGCTTTCCGATAGACATATGTTCACTGCCAACACCCACCCATTCATAGATGGCGCTGCACGTTCAATTTTTTTATAGTAGGTTTAACGACCACCGTGAGCAACTCAATGGGCTATGAGCAATCGCCCGTCCCTAATTTAGGGTCACTGGTTCCAGGGAAAGGAGAGAGCCAGTGCCGTAAGACAAACACAACATCCATGCCTCACCGGGATTCGAACCCGTGCCCCTTGCCGACGAATGATTAGAGGTCATTGCTGAGACCACTGCGCCACCGAGGCGGCGCGTTCAGTTAGTCTCGGGCGCTTCAGAATCGCTTGCATTACCTTTTCCAGTCTATGCTACTCCAGTGTCTTTGGTTTCGGTAGTGGCTCATTTACCCGCAAGAATCAAACTGCAAATTATCTGGAAAAGGTTGCGCGGAACACGTTTCTTCTACATGTCCAGTTCGTACGTTGCCAGATGTGGTGATTAAGAAGGACTTACGTATATCAGTCACGGTAAGACTGTAAAAAGTTGTTACGAGTTCTGTGACGATAAGGGAAAGTATACTGATTGTCAAAAAGGAGGAGGTCATAGCCCAAATGTGAAGTGAGGAAACAAGGATATTTCATATTTCTTCAGTGTAAAGTTTTCCACTTAATCTAGTAATACACCTGAGTAAGTTAGGACTGGAGCTCCTTTTTAATGTATTGGGTGTGCAACTTAATTCTCGGTCACAGGCACGACACTTGGATAGCGAATCGAATACGTACCTAATCAGGAAAATAATCCTCGTCGTGTTGGATACATTTGAGCCATCGGTCAGGAGCTGCCGAATGCCACTGCGGAAAAGATAGGGCCGCCCCCAAAGGGGTCCGGGTTCGAAACCCGGTGAGGCATGGATGTTGTGTTTGTCTTAGGCACTGGCTCTCTTCCTTCCCTGGAACGAGTGACCCAAAATTAGGGACGGGCGACTGCTTATAGCCAATTGAATTGCTCACGGTGGTCGTTAAACCTCCAATCAACAAAAAAAAAAAAAAAAAAAAAAAAAAAGAGGGCTGTTTTGAGTTGATAAAGTGATCAATACTTGTTTGGACCTCCTCGACAGAAGTGAAGTGTTTATCTCTCAGGTGATGTCTCAGGGAGCGAAAGAGGTGATTATCCGACGGGGCGAAGTCTAGAGAATACGCCGGGTGGGACAAAATCTCCCATCCCATCCCAGGTCGGTGATCGTGTTTAAAGTCGTTTTGCGGTGTGAGGACGCGCAACATCCTGAAGCAACAGGACCGATCTTCTGCCCTTGCCTGTGTATGGCATTTTCGCCTCCATTGCGTCACTCTCACGAATGAGTTGCTGACAATAACGCTCAGCATTGACTGTTTCACCAGGTTTGAGCAACTCATAGTGCAAGACACCCCGCTGATCCCACCATATGCACAGCAACAACTTCCTGGCATGGATATTCGGTTTGGTGGTACTGGTGGTAAGCTGACATGGATAAACCCACGATTTGCGCCGATTGGGATAATTGTAAAGGATCCACTTCTCATCACAGGTCAAAATCTTGTGGAGGAAATCATTCTTGAATCTGGAGAGGCAACGACACAGAAACATCGTAGGGCCTAGACTTGCTCGCAGCTGTGTGTTGGTGGGGCACCCAACGGTCCTCCTTGTGAATCCGTCCAAGCTTGTGCAGGCGCTTTGCAATTGCTTGCCGTGTTACTCCGAGTCGCTGTGCGAGCTCTGACTGTGTGCGACAGAGGTCCGCGTCCAACAATTGTTCCAGTTCCTCATCGTCACCTTTCTGTGGCTGTCCCGGAGGTTCCGCATCACGGAGATCGAAATTTCCCTGCTTAAACAGCGGGAACCACTTTTTGCACGTACTGTAGGACACAGCAGCGTCACCCAAAGCAGCACAGATCATTTGCTGGGTTTCCGCTGCACTTTTTTTCATCTGAAACGCGAACAGGAGGCAGTGCCTCAAATGTTGCTTCACGAACGACATTGCTTTCACCGTCAACTTTCGTCCCTTCTGCCACTACAGCTGTGAGCGGTTACGGTTGCCTGCAAAGCTGTTGGATGGCGCTGCAATCAGCCATTGTCGCACACAGCTATTTGCATTTGCCGACGTTCTGTGGTCGCTTGCGGTTAGGGGCCGAGAATTAAGTTGCACACCTAATATTTTCCGTTCTCGAAGGATCGTGTACTGCTAATGTCTGTCTGTTCACATCGCCGATACTGAATACATGCCGTTCCTCATATTGAAGTTTTCTTCACATTAGGCAGAATTGCACCTGATTTTGTGCACTGAAGAGGTTACCTTCATTTTTTTCTGATTCAGCACGCAAAATGCTTGCGCACAAGCACACTGGTTTGGCATTCTCCTAGTGCTACTACCAGAAATGTATTAAGGCCGTTGAAACATGCATGCAAAACAGCGTAGGAATGGGAATAACTTTGACCTTACCGTAGTGCATGAGAAATTCGTAGAACTGTTAGCTCATTTTTCAGATTTCGTGTTGACTCCTGACTTGCTGAGTTACGACAGTGCCATGAGGACTGTTTGTATGGGAGGCTCTGCCTGTGGAACTGTACGACTCCGACACACAGTACTTCAGATCCTCATTAAGATGCTGTGGAATCGATAATGCAGGGGAATATCGCAACTCTAGAATTCTCATTTTTGAAGTCTGGTGCTTATGTTGAGCTCCATATGAAGAATGAAGTGACCAACTTCTTGTGAACGGGAGGTCATCAAGTTAAGATTACATACACAAGTTAGTAAAACCATGCAATGCATTGGTTATGATACGCTTTCCAACATACCAGAAATCATTACTCAAGTTATGAGGATAATGGCTGTGGAATACATTTCGCTCCTGTGCCCTGACCTTTGACCCCCGTTCTATTGTATTAAACAAAATTGGTTCAGTGTACCTCCGGAACAACATACTAAAGTTTTGTCGCAATAGTTATGAGGATAATGGCTGTGGAAAAAATCTCGCTCCTGTGCCCTGACCTGTGATCCCATTTCTATGATATTTAACAGAACCGGTTCAGTATACCTCTGGAACAACATGATACGCAAAAATGCTTCGATTGCGACAAAATTGTAAGTTATGAAGCATAAGGGTGATGGAATGGATCCCGCTCCCATGTCCTGACCTTTTACCCCATTTCGCCCAGTTTCAATAGGGTTCGCCCCCCCCCCCCCAGGTTGTCCTCTAACACATAATAAAATTTCATTGAAATCGAACCATTTTTACGCGAGTTAGCGTGCGGACAAGCAGACGGACGGACAAAGCTGGAGCACTTCAACCTACGGTTGGAAAGCGTAAACAGCCGCCCCGGTGGCGCAGTGGTCTAAGGCGTTGGCCTCTGATCATTCGTCCGTAAGGGGTCCGGGTTTGAATCCCGGTCAGGCATGGATGTTGTGTTTGTCTTACGGCACTGGCTCTCTCCCTTCCCTGGAACCAGTGACCCTAAATTAGGGACGGGCGACTGCTTATAGCCCATTTGAGTTGCTCACGGTGGTCGTTAAACCTCCAATCAAAAAAAAAAAAAAAAAAAGCGTAAACAAGAGAAGTGATGGTATGTCGAAAATGTGCCAGGCTGCCACTTATTTTTTCTCACATCTGATTGGAGGATATTATCTGGCACTACAGCACGTTAAATCTTAGCTCCCGGGATAGATTCCCCATTGTAAACAAATCTGGTCTTCTATTGATTAGAGGTGCACTGGTTACTTCGTACTAGGCCCCGGTTCGACATCCAGAACAAAAAAATGTTCTCATTATTTTTTCCTTGGAGTGTCTCAAATTTTAGGGGTCAGCTACTCCTTATAGTTTTTGATGATTATTAGGAGAAAGCGAAGGTAATTAAATCCCGAAAATAAAACTTGTACTCCGTTGCAATCAGTGATGGCCACTTGTCACCGGGTTGACAATTTCTTGCGGATCAAACGGGTCGGGTCAAGATGATCTGGACTTCGAGATGTTATGAGTTCGACCCGGTTTTATTTCCGTTTTATTTTTGAACAGAAAAATATTTCAAAGAACCCTTCAGAGGTCTTTGAAATAATACTTCAGAGCTGCAGAGTATGATCCAGGAACTTGCCGAGGAGGTTAAAGGAATGGGGATTAAAAATGAATTTTCAGAATAAAAAACTGATGTACAATGCTTTTACAAGGAATGAAGATTTATCGATTGATGGCGGAAAGCTGGAGATAAAGCTCATGCAGACAACTGAAAGAAGCATGAAGAGATGCATGCTTGATGTAACCAGGAGAGATAAGAACTCGTGGATAAGGAAAATGACAAGAGTGGGAGACATCACGATCAGAGTAAAATCCTAGAAATGGCAATAAGAAAGACATATATTGCCAGGAGAACGGACCACCTATGGACGACCGAAATTTTAGACTGGATTACAAAGGACAGGAAAAGACCCAGAAGACCACGTGGTATATGGGTGGATGGAGGAGACTGGCCCAAGACAGTCCGTTTTGGAAGAAAAGTGGGGAGATCTTCATCCAGCAGTGGACTGAAGATAATTGACAATGATGATGATGATATATTCGGGTTCATAGAAGCAGATTTGTCCAGGTCGGGTCCAATTATGTGACGTCCGGGTCCCAATCTTTTGACGCATTTCCAACTCTGGTTGCAACATGGTTTCTGCCTATGCCAATTAAGAGCATAAGCAGTAAAACAAGCCATAACTCCATCTTCTTTTTTACAAGTTCTTGTAGGATTTACAGTTTTTTAAATTATTTTTCGATAAAAATAAGGGCGACAAAATAGGCGAAATGAGTTCTGTTAATTTCCGCCACTTTGATGTCCCCGTTCTCTGAACTATTGTGTGGACTGGTATACAAACCATGAAAAGAATGTGACCTATTCGAATACCTAAAACAATATCACATCAGATACCTCCAGAGAAATCTTCTGAGGGCCACTCGTAATTTCACAATTTATTCAAGTGAAATGTTACGTGTTGCATAAATAATGATTGCTCCAGTGCTTTACATTTTTTCGAATCTCTATCTGTTTGAAGAAGGTGTACTGCAGTCAGAGAAGACGTTCTTGAACAGTGATTCAATTTTGAAAATTTGGTGGGGAGGGGTACGGTAAATTCTGTGCTGTAAATACTCAAAAGTAACTTTTTCTGAACGGATACTTCAATAGCGGAGTGTCCGTTTTTTATGTTCGAGACCACATTCTCTTTTCCACAGAACACGTTTCCTTATTCTGAAAAGTACTTTTAAATCAAAAGCTCGTTCAATTACTATTTCTTCTTTTGCTTATGTAATTTAATTCTTGGAAAGATCAAGCACTGCTTCATGGGAGAAAGGAATTGAACTTTTTTTTAAGTGCCTTTTCCTCTAGAGATCTCAAACAAATGACGCAACACACACACACGCCTTTTCACGATCGTGTGGAATGTTTCGAATCCAAATACCTTGACTCATAGTGCGGCTGGAACTTTTAAGGTACCTTCTGTCGTATTTATTTGTTCATTCTTTATCTTGTGGTAATAATACAATGAAAAGCAAACTGATGAAAAGGCAACTGTCACCTTTTTATTCTCATCGCCTTAGTTACTGAAGTTTTTTTGCTGCCCTTCGAAAAGTTCAAGGGAGTAGGCTCGCGAGAATGTTAATTGTTTTTCTAGTTTCATCGACTAAGAGCACGGTGGCAAAATTCTGGTCGGATTTTATTGAAATAAATAACTTCTCCCAGAACTTAGTTTTCAGCACAACTGTTTTATCCCTTTCGTGTTTCTTCAGATTAAAAAAACACTTATGTTTTGTGACTACCAGTGATGTAGTTCTAAATAAAAAGGTGACTTAGCGGTGGTGCCTTTGCGATTAGGAGAAAACAACCCGGAAAGAAAACTTTCAAACGTTCTTTTAAAGTCTGACTTGTTTTAATCATTTACCAATTTTAATCAAATTTTATTATTCATGATTTATTAATTTTTGTTAAAACTGCTGCGTTTAGGCAATTTAAAACAAAAGAATGAATGTTACGTGTGAGTCACATGCCAAGAATATAACTTTCTTCATTTCTGTAAGAAAGGAACAAGATTCTAAACGATTTTAAATATTAAGTATTGATAATATTTTAAATATTCAGTGCTTTTTCATTGATTTGGCCTATCAGCCTCTCCTTAGAATTGAGGGGGGGGCAGTAATGGATATCTGCCGCCCCGGTGGCGCGTCTAAGCGATGGCTTCTGGCAGTTCGTTCGAGTTGGGTCTGGGTTCGAATCCCGTGAGGCATGGATGTTGTGTTTGTTTTATGGCAGTGGCTCTTTCCCTTCCCTGGAACCAGTGAACCTAAATTAAAGAACGGCGACGGCTTATAGCCCATCGAATTGCCCACGGTGATAGTTAAACACCCATTCAAAAAAAGAAATATGGTTTATCTTTTGTGTGTGTGTGTGTGTGTGTGTGTGCGTGCGTGCGTGCGTGTCGGGGAGGAGGGGGCGTTTAATGAACACCATGAGTATCCAGGGCCATAGGCAGTCGCCCGTCGCAGATTTGGGGCCACTGGTCCGGCAAAGGGGAGAGCCCCGGGCCTGTTATACACTGGTCTCAGGTCTCCAGCGGTTAGCCCGAAGCCATAGCCTCTGACCATTTATCTACCGGGGCTTCCTTTCGCGTCACCAGTAAAAAATCAGAAGATGTGCTAAGTGATGACTTTAGCAAAAAATGCCTCTGTAACCATAAAACACTTGTTAGTTATGTATATAACTTTGTTTGATTTTTCTGTGTTGATTTATTTCTTGTTAGTGAAGTTTTAACATACGGAGAATCTACCTCCAATAACGTCATTTTGAAGACTGCGGTCGTAACAAAGAAGTTATCATTCTCTTAACACTAAAACTCTTGTGATTCATGAAACGCCATAGAGCGTGAACCGACTGTAACACGATCATTCGTTTGATATACGAATATGTTTGCGTATAAAACACAGCAACTGCCATTTCTGTCTGCAATGCCATCTAAAAGTACCTTTGTCCCGCTCACGTGGTCCCGCTTTAACCATGAAAAGTGCCTTAGCGACGCTATTCCTAGAGAAAAAGTGCCTTAGAGCCGCTGAGGCCCTTCTACATTCCTGGTGACTACAATATTTTGGGATGTTGAGATAGAATAAATCAGCAACATTTATTCACAATTAAATATTTTAAGACCTACTATAGTTTTGCTGAGCGTTTGACTCTGCTTCATCTGGACAAATAGAGCGTAAACATTTAAATCATTGTGACATCAGCGTTCTGGCGGTCACTGATTTTGGTGAGTTGTTCCCAGGCGCTTGAAAGAAATGGGGTAGATGTCATATCGTTGACAAGCCGTGAATAGTTGCGGTATGTGTGAAAAGCTTCTACTATATTATGTTTGATAGTTGAATCAGGTTTATCAATAAGTTTAGCGTTTTCAAACCAAACTTTATGGTTATTTTCATGACAATGTACAGTAGTAGTTCTTAAAATTAAATATTTAATTCTGAATAAACGTTGCTGGTTTATTTTATAAGAAAGCATATCCTTAACGCGACTTTTTTCATCAGAACCGTTTTTGTAGCTATGTATCTTAATTTACGAGCGTGCAAATGCTTTTTAACCTAGTCTTTTACGCATCCTGACACTTCGTAGATTCAAGTAATCATGTACAGAGGATGTTCGTCGCCCCGGTGGCGCAGTGGTCTAAGCGTTGGCTTATGATCATTGGTCCGTGAAAGAGTCTGGGTTCGAATCCCGGTGTGGCATGGATGTTGTTTGTCTTACGGCGCTGGCTGTCTCCCTTCCCTAGAATTACTGACCCTAAATTAGGGACTGGCGGCTGCTTTATAGCCCATTGAGTTGCTCAAAGTGGTCGTTGAACCTTTAATGCCGCCCCGGTGGCGCAGTGGTCTAAGGCGCTGGCCTCTGATCATTCGTCCGTAAGGGGTCCGGGTTCGAATCCCGGTCAGGCATGGATGTTGTGTTGGTCTTACGGCACTGGCTCTCTTCTTCCCTGGAACCAGTGACCCTAAATTAGGGACGGGCGACTGCTTATAGCCCATTGAGTTGCTCACGGTGGTCGTTAAACCTCCAATCAAAAAAAAAAAAAAAAAAAAAAAAAAAGACCTACCTAAAACCCTAACAAAAAAAAGTTCGATTTACTATCTGAAAAGAGCAGAAAAAGTCTTGGTTCTAAGAATCCAAAGAAAGTTTTAGTAAAGGATTCATGATTATCGTTGGTTTCTCGTACGATGTGAAATGAAAGTTAAGTAAGTTGAAAAGAATGTTAAAATCAATTGTACACATTACCAAAATAATGTTTTACCTCCTATATATAAATTAAAGAGGAAATATTCCTTTATCCAGTCTTCAACGAGAACTCCCTTAGGATAAGGCAACCAGTCATACATCCAAATCTACTTATCTATTTCCTGAAAAATGAAAAAAGAGACTGGTATCAAGTCTACACCTTTTGCTCACATTATTTTGTTAACTCGGGGTTAACAAAATGGACTGAAATTAGCTCGAATGAATGTGTTCGTGTGGGCTGAACGCCGTTGGAATGTGAACCTGAGCGCTAAAAATAGTTGCTTTCCCTGTAGCTTTGTTATTTAAACAGGTAATTTAGCTGGATAATTAACACTAATTCTTTCTGATTTATCATCTGCTAAAAAAGAGCTATAACAATGTCGACAGAAGAGAACATGTTTGAGTAAATTATTTCTACCCGGTGGCATGATGTTCGTGTCCGGTGGACTAGCATCCTTTCTTGGGTCATGGAGACCATGTTTTGGGCCATAGATTCTCTGTCATGTGTTGGGTCACGGAGCAGAGAAAGGACTAGAAGAGAGCACTTCACACCAGTAACAGGTCTCTGGTCGGTGAATTGAGAGGAATTGTTTTGCCATGAAAACAACCAGCTGTCTTAAAACTCCGACCTCTGTATGTAACCATTTCTGTTTGAGAAGCGCAGAAAATTTTTGACACCATTTGGTTCTGGTACATCGGCCGTTTTAAGGGATTAAAGTCCCCTGATGTGTCACCAGTGGATTATTCATTGTGCCTTCGGACTGCTAGAAAGAGCGCATTCTAAAGGCAGACCTAAAACAATGATTGGACTGTGGAAGAGGAGTGGAATAAAATATCACTACTAATTTTAAGAAATGTCCTGTTATCTTCGAAATCTAGATGTAGGTTCTCATAATCCAGAGAAAGGGCTATTAGAACATTTCAGAACGAAATAATTTCATTTTAAACATTAATAATATTGCTGGAAAATTGCTTTAAAAATGTGTTAACACTCTCTGTATCGGCAACAGTGCTGAGTTTAAGCTCAGGTTTAGGAGCACGAAGTATGTCAGCTCGATCCCTCCCTATCCTGAATTTTATATTGCAAGACATAGCCCGAAAACTAGAACTAACCTGTTAAGGCATTAATAAACAATGTCCTCTTCCAGACTGCCACTATCTTTTCTCACTTCAATTAACGGAGGTTTTTCTCAACTGCATATTGGGGAAAGGAACTCTCTTTCTGTAGCAGAGCCGTGAGATTTTCCTTGACCATTCGTTTTCTCCTGAAATGCTTCGGGCGGCACTGCAATTCACGTACGTTGCTTAATAGAATTAGCAAGGAGCTGCCGCGTGGAGGTAAGGGCCAAAATGTTGTCGGATTGCTATCTTACTATCCAGTATCTGTAGTTCTTGAAGCTTTCCCTTTTCCGCAGAAAACCGCCAATGCGTGTCGAATGACATTTGCTACCGCAAGCACGGTATAAATAAGCTCTTCTGAGTTACCACCCAGATCCAATTGCAAAAGAATTCTTATTACCATCTAGAAAATGTAAGGAAAGTCGTATGCTAAATCACACAAAATCACATTAAAAAAAAATCCCTCCGATCCTGCCCAAGTCTCGCTAAATATTATGCAGCCCGAATTCTGCCAGTCTCAGAGCTGGTCAGCAAACTTCGCTCTGCTATGGGGTTGTGATGATCGGCATCTGTTCCATATAGTGTGTTATGCCTAGCTAGTTACGTTGATGATCGCCAAGTTATGACACTGAACGTGCATCCTCAAAAGCTGTTTCGCCTTTGTACCTCTAATGGATTTGAAATCAAGATTTTTTTCGTTACCAGGATATGTGGGTATTAAAGGAAACTAGCTGGCAGGCCCTTCCACCAAATATATATATATTCTTCTTTCAGACTGTTTTCCGTCGTGATATTCGAAGCCTTTTGCGTCATCAGGTTCTACGCGTCTGGCAGATTATGTGGTATACCAAAGGAAGGGAAGGGAGGGGGCTCCATCGTTTGAAATTTGAACTTTGACTCTTGGCATACTTTCGGTAAAAGCCGTCGTGAAGAAGTTGTGTTCGGGTGCTTACATATTGGACGCTTCTGTCTCGCTATTCTTCACTTGCTACATGGCAAAACTTTTCCTGTTTTCGTCACAAGTAAGGTTCGATTGAAAATTTAACATATAAATTTCGGGGCGGGTTGGCCTGGCAACCGAGTATTCAGAAGAGGTGGTATGTGGCTAGTCGATTCTGGGAGCGAGTTCTGAATCAGTCATGGGTGGCACTGTGGCACCCGTCATCCCTCACGCTCAGAAACAAGTGTCCCCAAATTAGGGATGGGAGACTGCTTGTAGCACTAAATTACTCACAGTGGTCGTCCCCCCCCGCCCTCCCACTCCAAAGTAAATACATATTTTGTCTGTCATCAATAGAGCAGTGCGGATCTTTTATGGGCCATTTTATCGGGCACTATCGTAACCTATTGCAATACTTCATATGATTCTACTATTGCGTTTTTAACATTTTACTCCTGCCTGACCTTTTTAACAGTTTAGGATATGTTTGCATATTATTGTTTTGATCTTATATTGCGCTGTATCTTTTAGGGTTGCTTTAACTAAATTCGTAAATTTTGCCAAAAATTGCCCTTGCGCGACGATACCCAAACAGATGCGCATGCGCGCCATCAGTATTTTAAGTGTGATTATTTGATCTCCGCATTTGACGAAACGTCCGCCGTAGTTTGCAGAGGACTGCTTTGAATAAGCCTAACATGGATGCAGGATTGACTTCGAGGACCTCGTCACAGAGGAGTGATTTTTCCTGATCTAATATACCGTAGGATTTACTGGTATATATAAGGTCAGAGGTTACATATATGGCGGTACAAAATTAAGAGGAAGAATCAAGAATCGTCATAAAAGGAGGTTCCGTTGCAAAAAAATGTCGTGCTGGTCAGAGGGGAATTTTGCTGGCGAATCGTCCTAGTTATACGAGCGTTTGAGTCCTTTCTGAAACTTGAGGCACACTAAGCTTTTCTTCGGACCTAAAAGGGCTATGGGTAAAAAAGAACATGGTCTTCCTGAAGCTAAGAAATATGGTCAGAAAATGAACGTGACTATTTGATGTCAGTCACTAGGGGGGAAGGGGGTCTTTTGTTCCGGGGTTTAACGATTACTATGAGCAAATCGTTGTGCTATATAAGCAACCGCCTGTTCCTAAGTTAGAGCCACTGGTTCCAGCGAAGGAAAAGAGATAGCACCGTAGGACTAACACACCACCCATGCCTTAATGCGAAACTAATTAGGGAAGAGCCACGACGAAAAATTAAAAAATCAACGCCTCGTCACTCCTCCATTGAAAGGGAAACTTAACAAAAAAAATCGACAACGTGAGAGGGCAAGGTTTTTATCGCTAATGAAGTTTTTGAAGGGACAAATTCCATTAAGTCTACAGGGTGAGTCAAACGTCTCTAGACAAACTATAAGGGTAATATACTGATTTCATTGTCCAGTTCCGCCAATCTGTCTTGGCTCCACGGGGACTTATTGAGCACCTTGGATGTTATTTTGACATGTTGCGACAATTATCCTGCCTTGAGACACTGGTTCGGACCCTGGCCACCCCAATGGCCTAGAGACCAGCCCGTGGTGACGTGCTGGCAGGCGACCTAGTATACCTTGTCTGGGTTCCCGCTCTGTCTGGCGGGATAGGTCGTTTCTTACTTTATCGTTGACTGGAAGATTCCTTGCCCTCGAACTTTTTTTTGGGGGAATAATTTCCCTTTATTTTCTTTTTCAAAACATCTACACACATGTGTACACTTGTCCTCATGCTTAGGACTCACAACATCAAGAGATAGCAAAAAATTTATTTACAGAATATTTACATTGGTGGTCTCATCGTCTGCTTGCCTACAGACTTTCGCCCTCATTGATCTTCCGAATCGCTTTCGGTGTGCACGTTCACCTCCTGCGTTTCGGTCCCCATTTGATT
Organism: Macrothele yani; assembly: GCA_039090855.1. Taxonomy (NCBI): domain Eukaryota; kingdom Metazoa; phylum Arthropoda; class Arachnida; order Araneae; family Macrothelidae; genus Macrothele; species Macrothele yani. Next base: position 77,591,595 of record CM077016.1, read on the forward strand.
GGGGAAGATCGTATGTTGCTGGAGGGTCAGCCTCTCAACCAAGGCTATTATCCCCTCCTGTTAACGGAGGATTGGATGAGCAGATCCAATCTTCGCGTTCTTTGCACACCTGGGATCAGTGTGTTTCTCCATTCGGCGAAGCCACTGCATTCGAGCACGCAGTGTTCTATGCTTGCCGCTCTATTTCCACAGGGACAAGTGCAGTTCCTGATGGCAAATCTGCCCAGGTATTCAGGGCTGATGCCATGGCCACTGAGTACCTGATTCAGGAGCTTGTTTGTTTGTGCACGTTTGGTCGAGACCTTTGGAAACACTCTGTGTGTCTTCCGGCCTGTCTCTCCCGTGTCCCATCTGACGGTCATGGTCTGTCGTGTTAATGCTGCGCGAATGCTCCTTCGCGGCGTTCTGCATTGCACGTCAACCGTCTCTTTCAGCGTGGCTGCCCTCGCCAGCTGATCCGCCCTTTCGTTTCCCTGGGTTCCGACATGGCTTCGTACCCAGTGGAAACTGACTGCCCCATCTCCCTCTGCCCTCAAGAGGGTTTTGATCCTCTGGACGATGGGGTTTCTTCCCCTGAATCTACTCAGAGCCTGCAGTGCTGCCTCACTGTCCGAGTAGAAAACTGTAAGGGTAGGTCAGGCATACAAACAAAAGTCGTTTTTACATAGGAACTTGTGGTCGCAAACGCAACGGACGACCGCTAGAGGGGGCTCTTTGCAAGCGAGTGAGTTAGGACGTGCGTGGCAGGATAAATGTTTGGGCAGGCATTGTGGGAGATTGTTTGCTAGGCCCATACCTTCTCCCTCCACGGATCGACGGGAGAACGTATCTGGTATTTTTGGAGGATGTGTTACCAGAGTTACTCCATGACGTCCCGGCAAGCATTCGCCGTAACATGTGGTTTCAGCACGACGGAGCGCCCGCACATTTCAGTCAGACAGCACTATCTCGATGCAACTTACCCAGCCAGATGGATCGGCCTGGGTGGCCCCGTCATGTGGCCTCCACGTTCCTCTGACTTGTCCCCCCAGCCCCTTGATTTCTTCCTGTGGGGCTACATGAGAGCCTTGTTTACGAAACCCTTGTGACGACCTACGAAGACCTCGTCGCGAGAGTCATTAAAGCAGCAGCACGGATCCGTGAGAGGCCTGGCATCTTTGAAAGTGTACGACGGTCCATGCGTCTACGTTGCGAAGGGTGTATCGCTTCGGACGGCAAGTCCTTTGAACACTTACTTTTAAGTATTAAGGTACTGTAAAATGTTTGTTGTTGATACATGTAACTGTATTACTACGTACTACTTGTCATTGTAGCGTTTTTATTCATACTTGAACCTGTAAACCTGTGTTATTGTAAACCTGTGTTGTACACTTTATCTGGTATCGTTTTCGTTTGGTTAATTCACTGTCAAAGAGCCCCCTGTAGCGGTCGTCCGTTGCGTTTGCGACCACAACTTCCTATGTAAAAAAGACTTGTGTTTGTATGCCTGACCTACCCTTAAAGTTTGTCTAAGTACTTTTGACTCAACCTGTATATCTTAATTTCACTGTTTAGAATAATAATAATAATACATCAATAAACATTTTTACGATTTTTATACTTGTGGGGCAAGGCGAACCAGAATTCGATAGTTAAAGAGTATACAGGGTGCATAGGAAAGTATCTTTAGCCTGGAATAACTTGCGAACGGAGAGAGGTACAGTTATGCAAGTGAGATAGCGGTATAGTAAAGCGACTACGCCCGATCGAATGCAACCGATAGCAGCGCCTATAGTGGCGAAATGCGGAAGTTAGCCATTGCAAATCGAAAACGAAAAGAGATGCAGCAAAATTTCCAACTACAAAGTTGTAGAGCATCAATTAATTAGTACAAAACATTTTTTTTTTTTACACGAATAAGATTCATTGTCGCCTGAATACCTTAAAATGTCCGAAATCGATGCACGACCTTTTGTGTGAACGTTTGAAGGGAACAGGCATAGGTATGAGCAAATACACACAATTTATTACATAAATGCGTACTTATGTCAATACAGTTTGATGACGTCAGACAAAACAAAAACGGCAAACTGGCGCACAGTGATAAAATGTTAATGTAAAGTATGTTCGAAGAGTTCTCCATTGCCCACGATACACATATGTATTCGTGAAATTAACTCTGCATGCACATTCCTCAGCATGGAAGGTGTCACACTATTGCAAGCATCTGTAATGCGACTACTTGTAGGCGCTGTTGCATACACCTGAATTTTTATTTAACTCCAGAAATCCAAGCTCGCCATTCTCACATAGCGTACGTAGACCTAAACTTCTGATCAGGGTGCATCCTGCTACTGGTTTTTATATCGTTGGTACGGTACAACGTCGCAATCTACATTTGCATACGACTACATTTGCGAAATGTGAATATGCAGATTCGGATCGTTGCGAATCGATTTCGGACATTGTAGGGTATTCAGGCGACAATGTATCTTATCCGTGTAAAACAAATGTCGCTTTGTACTGATTAATTGATGTTCTACAACTTTGTAATTGGAAATGTTGCTCTATCTCTGTTCGTTTTCGATTTGCAATGGCTAACTTCCGCATTTCGCCACTAGGGGCGCTGCTATCGGTTGCATTCGATCGGGCGTAGTCGCTTTACTATACCGTTATCTCACTTGCATAACTGTACCTCTCTGTTCGCAAGTTATTCCAGGCTAATAAAAGGACCTTCCTATGCACCCTGTATATAGGTGATTTACTTTCAAGTTTCGAAACAGAATTCGAAACTTGAAAGTAAATTAACTGTATATTATGGTATAAAATACCATATCATATTCCGTTCTACACTTTTTTTTTTAATTTCGTGCGGTTTGTTGAGCTTACTTGATGTGAAAAAGTGATTTAAAATCAATAACATACGTTGAAATCTGTGTTGAAAGGTAATTTTACTTCAACCGTCACAATCATTTGTTAGAACTATCGTTGTTCTTGTTAAGCATAATCTTTTAGGGCCATGAAAACCACTTCTGTTGAAATGTAATTGTCGTTATATTTAGCTTGTTGTTATATAGACATAACCAAATTAATATTCCGTGACTGGCCTGCAACTCGTCCTAGGACGGCTGCTTTATAAGCTTTAAATAAATGTAATACACTGGTGGACAATTGCTAAGGACGGATCATAAACGGCTATATAGTGCATAAAAAAGTAAGTGTTGTTGGATGCCAAGTGAAATAAAATAATATCAGAATGCCAGGATATTACAAGAAAGACAATTTATTGTGCTCTGAAATCCAGAAGGCTTTGGAACGTGTTCAAGGGACAAACAGGTCATTTTGTGCAGAATACGTAAACGTGAAAAAATGCAATTACCGTCCGCAGGCGTTCCGGCGTAAGATGTCAGTACGGGATATGGCCACCATGGAGGGCGATGCAAGATTCCACACGTCGTGTCATGCTTTGCACAACATTATCAAGCAGCTGTTGGGGTAATTTATCCCATTCCTCTGTCAGTGCACGGATGAGGGTGTCCTTGTTTATTGGAGGGCATTGGCGACCAGCAAGACTCCTCCCCAAAGCATCCCACACATTTTCAATGGGATTCAGATCTGGAGAACGTGCTGGCCATACGAGGCGTTGAATATCCTCGCTCTCAAGACACTCCTGGACAGCGACTGTTCGATGACATGTTGCGTTGTCGTCCATGAAAATGAATCTATCACCGACAGCACCACGGAACATGCGAACATGAGGTAGCAGAACATCATTAATGTATCGTTGGCCAGTCATAGTCCCAGTTGGAAGCACATAGAGGGACGAACGGCCATTGATCATGATGCCGGCCCATACCATGACACTACATGTCGGATATCGGTCCCTTTCCTGTATGTTTGCTGGACAATGTGCAGTACCACTATCACGCCAGATCAAGTTGTCGTCGACAATCAGACGATAGACTGTATCTACTCTCATTTGAGAAGAGGACAGCAGACCAGTCGTTATCAGTCCAATTGCGATGTTGATGGCACCATTGCAGACGGGCGGTACGGTGGCGTCTAGACAATGGGATGCACACAACAGGACGGCGGGCGTATAGTCCTCCTTCATGCAAACGTCTGGCGACAGTTTTTTGGGAGATCTGCTTGCCAGTAGCAGCCATAAACTGATTCACTAGCTGTGCTGCGCCGGTGTCTTTTTGTTGATAGCAATATGTACCGATCTTCTGCAGGTGTCTTACTGCGAACACGACCTCCCCCGTGACGTTTGCTACACTCTCCATTTGTTTGAAATGATTTCCAAAGCCTTGAAACAACACTGTGGCTGACGTCAAACTCCCTGGCAACATCTGTTATTTTTCGCCCTTCTTCAATCTTGCCAATAATACAGCCACGTGTAAAATCATCTAGGTGATGTCGGGAAGACATACTGAAAATTGCAAGTTCGTCAATTGATTCTTTCCCTTTCAACTTTGCGTTTGAACAACAACGGTAGCCGCCCCGGTGGCGCAGTGGTCTAAGGCGTTGGCCTCTGATCATTCGTCCGTAAGGGGTCCGGGTTCGAATCCCGGTCAGGCATGGATGTTGTGTTTGTCTTACGGCACTGGCTCTCTCCCTTCCCTGGAACCAGTGACCCTGAATTAGGGACGGGCGACTGCTTATAGCCCATTGAGTTGCTCACGGTGGTCGTTAAACCTCCAATCAAAAAAAAAAAAAAAAACAACGGTTAATACGCGTCAAATCCTTTAATCTCTTGTCAGCGCTATGACGTCACGAACAAGTTCAGCAATCCAAAATTTGCATACGCACAACACTTCTTACTGTATCCCGCACTTATGCTGATTTCCACATTTTCCTGCCTTCCATTTTGTGGTTGCTATTGTCATCCGTCCTTAGCAATTGTCCGGCAGTGTATAATAATAAAATGCGATGTTGCCCGACCTAGGACGAAGTGACATTTTTAGCTGAAGCAGATTGAAAACATATCAAATAGGCGACGGATTTCTGTAAGGAACTAAAAATGTTTTTAGATTCCATTTTGATCACTTTGACATGTCAAAATTTCACTTTTTATTGTAGGTTAGAGTGTTTTAAATAGATCTGGGTATTTATATTTATAATAACGCTGATTCCTTTTTTCATGAAATTACTCTGCAGTTTTATTCCTTTTTATGAAATTACTCTGCAATGCGAAGAAAATGAAATAAAACACGACATAACACCAACGTCGTTCAAGCACGTGCGTGTTGCTACAGATGAAGTCGTTTGTCTTACTAACTTTATTTTCCGGTACTTCTCCTTGATTTTACGTATCGTGCGATAGCAGTGAGCTGCGATTACGACCACCTGATAAAAGCACATGGCGCTGCAAGTACTGTGACGTCAGAGCGTTAGTGACAGACGTAGCCTATTAATTGGTTTATGTCCAAAATACATCGCGAAATTTGATCGACAACAAATCGAAAATCATGCCTTAGTGAAAGATGCGATCATATAAATATGAAACAACCAAAATTCTTAAAATGTGGCCAAAATTCTTCTGATAACTAAAAATATATATGGAAGAACTAGCTAAAATTTATGCAATCCGCGCGATTTCTTTAAACGTATCCGCGTTGTGCCCATATTGACGCAGAATATCAAACACTGTTTGAGCTTCTCAATTCTGCATATTTAGTCTATTTTAAATCTTTCCGTATATATATATATATTTCAGCTGTCATCAGAATTCAGGCACATTTTTAGAATTTGGTTGTTCAATGTTTTTATGGTAATTCTTACTAAAGCATGCAATATAATTTCAAAGCTTTCAATCCTTTGTTGTCGATCATCAAATCTTGCGGTGTATTCTGGATATCACTTAATGATAAACTGTGTTACGTCTGTAGCATCGAGTGAAATCATAAACACAACAATTACATTCCAGCAGAAGTGGATTTTAGGGCCCTAAAAGATTAGGCTTTAATACCGGCTACACCGATAAGCATAACGAGCGATAGCGACGCATGAAGTAAAGTTACACTCTAACACAGATTTCAAGGTGTTATTAATTTCAAATTACTTTCCCATAACTTAGCTCAATATAGGGCACGAAATTCAGGAAGAAAAAGCGTAGAACAGAATATATATATCATCATCATTGTCAACCATTATCAATCCACTGCTGGACGAAGGTCTCCCCAAGTTTCCTCCACAACGGTCTGTCTTGTGCCAGTCTCCTCCATGTCACCCCTGCATACTTTCGAATTTCATCCACCCATCTCCCATGTGGTCTTCTTCTGGGTCTTTTCCTGTCCCTTGGAATCCAATATAAAATTTCGGCTGTCCATCGATGATCTGTCCTTCTGGCAGTATGTCCAGCCCATTGCCATTTCAGGGATTTAACTCTGATCATGATGTCTTCCACTCTTGTCATTTTTCGGATCCACGTGTTCCTCTTCTTATCTCTCCTGGTTACACCAAGCATGCACCTCTCCATGCTGCTTTGAGTTGTCTGCAGCCTTTGTATGTCTCTTTTAGTTAAGGTCCACGTCTCTGCACCATACGTAAGCACTGGAAGGATGCATTGATCAAACACTTTTCTTTTAAGACATAATGGCATATTGCTCTTGAAAATTATGCTGTTTCTTCCAAAAGCTCTCCAGGCGAGTTTTGTACGCCGATTAATTTCTTCATCAATGTGACCCTCACTTGATATCTGCTGTCCAAGATAAACGTACGTGTCTGTTATCTCCAGCTTTTCTCCATCAATCGATAAATCTTCATTTCTTGTAAAAGCATTGAACATCACTTTTGTCTTCTGAAAGTTCATTTTTAATCCCACTTCTTTACTTTTGTCAGCAAGTTCCTGGATCATACTCTGCAGCTCTGATGGGCTAGTTGCAAAAATGACTACGTCATCAGCAAAACGAAGGTGGGTTAGATAATCTCCATTAATCTTTATCCCCTTGTTTTCCCAGCTCAGTGACTGAAAAACACCCTCCAATGTGGCATTAAAGAGCTTCGGAGATATGGTGTCACCTTGTCTCACTCCCTTTCCAATTTTTATGTGTGTTGTATTTTCAAACAGCCTAATCTTTGCACTTGCATTTTCATAGATGTTATTAATAATATTAATGTATGCATCTTCAATACCGCAGGTTTTCAGAGCCATTGTAACTGCTGATGGTTTCACCGAATCAAAGGCTTTTTCATAATCGATAAAAGCCATGCACAATGGAAGTTCATATTCCCTCGCTCTTTCAATTAGTTCTCTCAGCACATGGATATGATCTATTGTGCTGTAGCCACTCCTGAATCCAGCTTGTTCTCTTGGTTGAGCCATGTCCAGTGTTACCTTCAAGCGGTGTGAAAGAACTTTAGTGAAGATTTTATAAACTACTGATAGGAGGCTGATAGGTCTGTAGTTTCCGAGATCCTCAATGTCACCTTTCTTATGTAGCAGGATCATTGTAGCGGTGTTCCAATCCTCAGGAATATTTCCTTCATTAAGGCATCGAGTGAAAATTTGGGCGAGTACTGTTTCGATTTCTCCACTTGCTTCTTGTATGATGTCTACAGTAATTCCATCTTCTCCTGGAGCTTTTCCCCGCTTCATGTTCTTGATTGCATGTGCAACTTCTGCTGGAAGGACTGGAGGAACTCTGGTACTGGTATCTTTCATGATGTCTGGAGTGCATGTATATATATATATATTATGGAATATCACAATATATGCAGTTACCAGTACTCCACATATTAGGCTAACGCACTATATACAACGGCCGTTCCACAAAAAACTGAGAGTAAAATCGCACAAAATGAAAAAATATAGTAGGTATAGCAAAATATATATTATTCTTTCTCAAAGTATCTTCTTCTCTCTGATGATATGCAATTGTCCCATCGTTCAGTCCACTTTTCAAAACATGTGGAGAATGCATTTTGTGGAAGCTGCTTTAGCGACCCCTGTACAGTTTGAATAACGTCAGCATCTTTGTTGAATGTTGCACCACGGAATTTCTTCATTGTTGGAAACAACCAGAAATCGCACGGAGCGAGATCAGGAGTGTAGGCAGGCTATGGCATGATTTCAATACTGCATTTCATAAGAAACTGTTGAACACAAGCAGCCACATGTGGGAGGGCGTTATCATGGTGTAAGGTCCACTTGCCTACCAGTTCCGGTAGCTTAATCGATATGTGTCGTCGCGGACGCTTCAAGACAAATGTTACACTCAGCATTGACAGTAATTTGTTGAGGAGGAACCGCATGATGGTAGACTACACCTTTATGATAAAAGAAAATTGTCACCTTCCCAGCTGATTTGGTTTGGCGGACTTTTTTCGGAGGAAGCGAGCCTGTATATTTCCAGACACTCCTTTCGCGCTTCGTGAGGGGGTCGAAATAGTGGACCCATGTTTCATTGGCAGTTATTACTGTGTTTAGAAAGTAGGGAATCCTTTGCAATAATTTGTTTCCACTCGTGACACACGTAAACTCTGGCTAACAATTGTTCTCTCGTCAGGTGATGAGGTACACATTTGGACACACACGATGCAGCAGTAGTATTTGTCGCATAGAATGCGGAATGCTGACGTTTTTGAAATATTAGTTGACGCCGCTATGTCTTCACACGTCAATCTTCTTGCAGGATTGCCCAAACAGTGTTAACAATATGCTCCGTAACAATACTTTCAGGTCGACCAGGTCTAGGAGCGAGTTATGCCGACAAACTCAATTTTTTGAAATCATGGTGCCATCTAAAAATCGTTGACTAACCCAAACATTTAATTTTGTAAGCCTTTTTTCATTAAATCAACTGTTTCTGGAGCCGTTTTACTCAGACGATAGCAAAGTAAATTTTATCGTACAACGCATTTCACTTGTTAACTCTGAATCACTCACCTCCATAGCTGTATGGCGAAATGCAGACGTACCTTAAACAACTGCGCAGTAACAGAACCAAAATCGTCTGCCACGGCTAATTACTGTTGCCACAGATACTTCCATAATTCAGTTAGTCGTCTGCGTGGCTATTTTCCCCCTTCGCACTGTTGCCAAATAAAAAAAAACTTACACTCAGTTTCTATAGAACGGCCGTTATAGTATGGTAACCCAAAAGCCTAGAGAGTTAAGGTAATTTTGTAATCATCATCATTGTCAACCATTATCAATCCACTGCTGGACGAAGGTCTCTCCAAGCCTCTTCCAGAACGGTCTGTCTTGTGCCAGTCTCCTCCATGTTACTCCCGCATATTTTCGAATTTCATCCACCCATCTCCCATGTGGTCTTCTTCTGGATCTTTTCCTGTCCCTTGGAATCCAATCTAAAATTTCGACTGTCCATCGATGGTCTGTCCTTCTGGCAGTATGTCCAGCCCATTGCCATTTCAGAGATTTTACTCTGATCATGATGTCTTCCACTCGTGTCATTTTTCTGATCCACGAGTTCCTTTTCTTATCTCTCCTGGTTACACCAAGCATGCACCTCTCCATGCTGTTTTGAGTTGTCTGCAGCCTTTGTATGTCTCTTTTAGTTAAGGTCCACGTCTCTGCACCATACGTAAGCACTGGAAGGATGCATTGATCAAACACTTTTCTTTTAAGACATAATGGCATATTGCTCTTGAAAATTATGCTGTTTCTTCCAAAAGCTCTTCAGGCAAGTTCTATATGCCGATTAATTTCTTCATCAATGTGACCCTCACTTGATATCTGCTGTCCAAGATAAACGTACGTGTCTGTTATCTCCAGCTTTTCTCCATCAATCGATAAATCTTCATTTCTTGTAAAAGCATTGTACACATCACTTTTGTCTTCTGAAAGTTCATTTTTAATCCCACTTCTTTACTCTTGTCAGCAAGTTCCTGAATCATACCCTGCAGCTCTAATGGGGTAGTTGCAAAAATGACTACGTCATCAGAAAAATGAAGGTGAGTTAGATAATCTCCATTAATCTTTATCCCTTTGTTTTCCCAGTTCAGTGATTGAAAGACATTTTCTAATTGGCATTAAAGAGCTTGGCAGATATGGTGTCATCTTGTCTCACTCCCTTTCCAATTTTTATGTGTGCTGTATTCTCACACAGCCGAATCTTTGTACTTGCATTTTCGTAGATGTTATTAATAATATTAATGTATGCATCTTTCAACATCGCATGATTTCAATATTTAAACGTATTTACTTCTTTTCCGAAAGTGATTTCAGTTCCAGGCAGTGTTTCACTAAATTTTCTTACCCAGCATGAATCTGCAGTAACATAAGGCTTAATAATTTCATTGAATGATAGAACATAGTTGATAGATTTTAATTCAGAATCACGAATTTTGCTTTGAACATTATTACGCTCAGTAAACGTTTACGTGAACTTCCGAATTAAATATTTTCAACAAATGACGCTTAGAGCAGTTAAGCAACACGGTGTTTTTTTTTTTTTTTTTTTTTAAATGAACAATTCGAAAAAATGTGATATTCAAAAAAAAAGTGTGAAACTAATTTTAGTCGAGTGAGTCTCTGTAGAATATTTCTGTCAAACAAGAGATTTTTTGAACAGTATAGTTTCTGGCTTAAATCGCTTCCAGATGTGTCAATTTTGCTTTCAGAAGCTATGAGATATATATATATATATATATATATATATATATATATATATATATATAACATAAACAAAATAACGTTCCTGAACACGTCAACTGAAAAAGGATAGTTTTTTTCCAATTATTTCTGAATTCTTTAAACGCATTTTCATTCTTTAACAAAAATTAAACAGATGGTCTCTTTGATAATTTTTGAAGTTACATCAGTTTTAATTACTGTCAGATCTAATGCTTCAGATAAACGTGAAGGACATTATTTCAAAAACTCTTTCGAGAATTCATTAAAATTTCACGCTCGTTGTATAAAAAATCTTATTACTCCATCACAAGCATTTAAAAAATTAGTTTTATCCCCTCAGTGCATTTTGTTTCAGTCACTGCCTTAAGAAAAGCTCGCAACGGCTCTTCTAACATGTGGGCGAAGCAAAAAATCTTTTGTGATCTTCGGATTTTGTCCACTTTATTCCGTGAGGACATAATATTATACATTTGTCGGTACTTAAGAATCATTTACTATGTTAAATGTTAATCGTACTAATATTCAGTAATAAATTTGATTCTGAAGACTGAAATTCTATTGGTGCGTGGGTCATTTTTGGCGAAGCAGCTCAATATCACAGCGTTTTGATAGTCATTTTGTGAATGCCCCTCAGAGCTGCAGATTATGATCCAGAAAATTGCTGACAAAAGTAAAAAAGTGCGATAAAAGATGAAAATACGGAAAATCAATTGATGTTGCAATGCTTTTAAAAGAACTGCTAATTCAGAGGTTAGATATGGTAAACTTGAAATTAACTCCGATGCCTAGTCTATCTTGGACAGCAGATATCAAGCCAGTGCTACCTCGGGAAAGAATAATACGTTTCTGAAGCTTAGCTGGAGTGTATTTGAAAGAAACATGTCTTAAAAGGAAAGTGTTTAATCACTGCATCCTTCCAGTTCTTACTGATGGAGTAGAGACTTAACTATAAAAGACATACAGAGGATGGAGACGAATCGAAGCCTGGAGAGATTCGTTCTTGGTGTATCCAAGAAAGGGAAACTAAACGAAACTAAACTTACGAATCTGAAAAATGAGAGGCTGGAGACATCGAATCATGGACAGATTCATGCTTGATGTAGCCAAGAATGATAGGAAATGAAACTCATGAATCAGGAAAATGAGAAGGGTTGATGATGATATGGTCAAACTAAAGGACACTGGAGTGGCAAAAGGATGGATATGTTGCTAAAAGTAGTCACTATTGGAAAACTGAAATGCTAGACTGGATGGAAAAGATTCAGAAGACCACCACGTGGGATGTGAAATTGGAAAGCATGCCAGGTTTGACATGTAAGAGAACTGAGCAAGATGGAGTTGTGCAAAAGTCTTTGAGGGATTTTCATGCAGCAGTAAATTGAGAATGGTAGATGTCTTGCTCCCTCTTACTCTACCTTTTTTTCTCGAAACATCTTTCTGTAAATCTTTGCTCTTATTTAGTTGTTATTGTGTTTAGGCTACCGGAATCTCGAAGTAGTTGTCGTTACCCCTAGTTTAAGAATGAGTGTTTTTGAAGGCTGTCAGTGAAGCAATGAATGTAACATTCTGTTCGTAGCCTAGCACCGAAATGAGAACTTCGACCTTATCTTCGTGACTACAAATTTCATCGACCACCTGCTGCGAACTGCTTTTCATACTTTTGAGTTGACTCATGACGTGGTGAGGCCTCATCTATGCAGTATAGACTTTGAATAGTGTTCACATTGAAACTGCTGATGACTCTGTGATGCATAGTGCGTAAGTAACTTAAGGAGAAGATAGTGCGAAAGAAAATCCCTATTCCGAAATTCTTATTTGTGGAGTATCATACTCGTGTTGTGTAGCTCCAGATGGAGAAGGATGTGCCAAGTTGCTTGTGAGAGTTATGAAGCGAATATTTTCTTCCACCCAAGGAGTGATTGTGCCAAACCGGAGCATGAGGCTTCTCATTTGCTTTTCAGCCCAGCATTTGGATGTACATTCGGATGGTTATGAACTCGGTGCATCGGAAAAAGCGAGGATCCAGCTCCTGTGAGAGACCAGCAGAGATACTATTCTGAGGGTACTGTAAAGTTCCTGTACTTGACCATCAAGCTGGACAGTGTGTACTTGAGAGTATGTAATACGTTCCTGTGTCTCTTGAAAAACAAGTTGCTTGAGAAGCTTGAAGCTGTGAAGAAAGACAGCTCAAAGCTCTTGAGAGGTTCCTATGAATATCACCGGTTCTTGAAGGTTCCTATAAATATCACCGGTTCTTGAAGGTTCCTATGAATATCAATGCTTATAGCGTATTTATTTACTGGTGTAATACGCATTAAAGTTTGCCAGGCTTTCGCTCTTCACTGGGAGGCATTTTTAAGGCAATGGTAGACATAAAATCCATGGGAATTAGAACACGTAAGACAAACTATTTTTTTTAAATAACTCAGGTGACATCACAAGCAGTATTACGTAAATTTTTATCACGCAATTTATACTATGTGCTGCGATGTGTTTCCATCCTTTAACTACGCATGTCAAACCATTGGTTTCATAGAGATCATATCATTGCACTCTTGTTTGCTGTAAAGGATTTCGACTTTTTCCTAATGGCAGCCTCTTTTTAAGTTCATGTAACGGGTAATTCTTCTAACATTCTTCATAGACGAGACCGAGCAATGCATTATTTTTCTGGCGAGCGCTGTATTCTGCATTTCCTGATTGACACTTCGCATGTGTTCTTACATATAGTGTCAAAGGATAGCTTTGTCATTCCGATATACAAATTTTCTGTGTTGTTAGGATACACCAGCGGTATAGCGTACACACCCGCTTTCTCTTTCTCACAGTGTCTCTCCTTGCAGCTTGATATACACTATATTGGCAAACGTCACTGGACACCTAGAAGATAAACACAACATAGCATTTATTGACAAGCATTAGTACGGTGTCGGTCCACCTTCGCCCTTAATGCATGCACTGACCCTTTGAGACATGCTTTCGACAAGGTTTTGGAACACAGCGATAGGCATGCGCTTCCATTCAGTACATAATGCTACCGCTAACTGTTGCTTAGTAGTAGGCCTTGGTTCCAAACTTCTTATGCGGCGCTCTAATTCAGCCCATAGGTGCTCTATGGGATTAAGATCAGGGCTCTGTTCTGGCCAATCCACACACGATATGGAATTATCGTCCAACCACGCCGTAACTGTCCTTGCATTATGGCTCGAGGCATTATCCTGCTGGTACCAACAAGGTTCGGTTCCATAGTATTGCCACAGAGTTTGTAGAACATAATTGTCCAGAATATCGAGGTAGACGTGCTGGTTAACAGGTTTGTCCACGATAACCAATGGGCCGGGACCATACTACGAAAAACACTCCTACACGAGTACACTGCCAGTTCCAAACGTGACCGTAGGAACAGTACACTGTGGTAAATAGCGTTACCCCGGCTGCCGCCATACCAACACACTGCCATCAGACTGATCATCGGTCCACAGCATCAGTTTCCATTGATCTACAGTCCACGATAAATGTTCTTTACACCTTGCTAAACGACTGGTAGCATTCCGAGTGGAGATGAAACGCTTATGAGCAGCCGCACGACCACGGTAACTCATGGAATGAAGTTATCTGCGAATGGTATATGTACATACCGAGGTTCCAGCATTGTTACTCACCTGCACACTTTTGAGGTCTTGTGGAGTACTCCGTCGATTAGCTGTAACGATTCTCCTGAGGCTTCGACGTCCCCTATCACTGATTTTCTTTGGTCTGCAGGTACGGTTTGCTGCTTCAGGAATGTCATGTCTTGTACTTATTCAGTACATCCAGAACAGTTGACTTGGGTATGTTTAAACGCCTCTTGGTTTCTTTTATGGACAACCCACTAATATAACACCCAACAATCTTTCCTTTCTCAAAGTCTGTTTTCTCCCACCGCGACATTTTCATTCAACTTCACAGTGCGATATGATCGCGGTCAGCTGCATGCTTTTTTTGTACCGTTTGCAGCTGACAACGCAGCAGATACGTTCATTTGCTTTTGAAGGGGTGTCCAATGAGTTTTGTCAATATAGTTCATGTGATAACGGGGTAGGTGACTTCATTGCTACTGAGATGTACTTCAGTAATAAATTCTACAACCAGTAGGTAAGACATGTGATGGATCCTGCGTATCTCATTCTCGTACTAGTTGATATGGTCTCGATGGAACTACCAATGGTTTGGGATGTGTTAAAGGGGCAGAGATGTATGTGGTGCTCCTCATCTTGCGTCACATCCAGTCTGGACTCCATCGTCGCTCCATGCTTTGCATTGACTCCCAGTCTGTCATCCAAGTTTTATTTTCTCCAATCACCAGAAATATTCGTCGCCTCCTGCGGACTTTGACTGGTCCTGGATTCCTTGTTCGATTCTGTTGGGTTCCTGACTATGTTGGGATTGGGGGTAACGAGCTGGCGGATGCGTCTGCCAGATCCGTATCCTCTTTGCCCATCACTCGACTGCCACTGTGTTTCCGAGATTTTCGTTCTGGTATCCGTGCATTCATCATGACTGAGTGGCAGTCCTTCTGGTCTCAACAGGGCACGAACAAACTTCTCTCTATGAAACCACAGATCGGACTTTGATCATCTAGTTTGCGAATAAACCGTCGTGAGCAAGTTGTCCTTGCACGTCTCCGCATTGGGCATTGTCTTTTCACCCATCGCTTCTTGCTGTGTGGCGACACTGCCCCGATGTGTGAGACGTGCGACTGTCGAATCACTGTCGCTCATGTTCTCTGTTATTGTGTTTGTTTCCGTGCTCATCGCTTTCGACATTTCTGTTCCCATTTGTTAGACGATAGCGCAGCCACGCTGCAGAGGATCTTCGGTGACCAATGTGATACATTCTGTCTTTTCGTTTTTAAAACACATTGACGTTTTTAAAACGTATCTAGCTTTTAAACGTTTCCTCATTTTCATTTTTCACTTTTACGACATCAGCTAGCTTTTATCTCTTATACCACGTTTTTAAACATCTTTCTTTGTCTTGTACCTGGTGATCTTTGGCCGAACATGGCCCTTGCGCCAAAATATCAATCAACCAACCAACCATATGTTAAAGCATGGAAACGCATCGTAGCACACAGTATAATTGCGTGATTAAAATTCATGTAATTCTGCTTGTGATGTCACCCGCATTATTTTCAAAAAAACATTTGTGTCTTACGTATTCTAATTCTCCTGCATTTTATGTCCACCACTGTCTTGAAAAAGTCCTCCATTGTAGAGCGATAGCTTGACGAATCTATATGCGTATTACACCACCAAATAAACGGATTTATAAGCGCTTCATGATTGTGCACAGTCTGGTGTACTTTGAACTAACATGTGTTCTATTTTATTAAACAAGTCTAGTGACTCCAAACAAAATCCATTTCGTATTTCAAAAATGCATATTTATCTCTTCGATTGCTTGTGCTCTTTTGAATGATATATTGAATTTCTGTAAGCCTGCTTGACGGTCCTTCTGCCAAATGTCAGAGTATTAGTAGGAAACCAGATAGGTCAAATTTTCACAAGGTTTTTCGATTTTAATTTGACAACCGGTAGTTATCCTGTTCAAGTGGTTTTATTCTTATTAATATTTGGTGCTGCATTTTTGATTTGTAGCACCCAAGAAGGTCGCCGATGAAGACACTCTTGATTTAGATATATAGGATCTCGAGAAGAAACGCTGTCCCTGTGGCGCAGTGGTTTAAACGCTGGCCTCAAACAATTCGTCCAAGATGGGTCCAGTTTCGAATCCCGTGAGGTGTGGTTGTTGTGTTTGTCTTACGGCACTGGAAGTCTCTCTTTAGAACCAGTGGCCCTTAATTAGTAAAAAGCGACTGCCTAAAGCCATTGATTTGCGTTCTGTTAGTACATTGGAGAAAATGTCTACGAAGTTTCAATCAGAAAATATAAATTTGTTGTTTCCAGGCTCATCGTCCATCACAAGCAACCCTAAGGGCTAAAACCAGTCCCCTGTTCCTAATTTTGGGCAGCTAGTTCCTGGGAAGGGATAGAACCAGCACGAAAAAATGCCTACGCAATACTTTGAGAAAATTTGGCTTTTACTTTTTGTGTGTTTAGGTTCTCATAATTGTTGATGTTATTCCCAGAACGAAAGTAAATTTCTGAATTTATTATTTCACATAATCACGCTACTTGTTGTAATCTTTGTATGAATATGATATTAGGTCATGGAATCTTTGTTTTAAACATAGGGAACATTTTTCCAATTTAGTATTATGTAAATGAAGCTTGTGAACAAGATCTTTTTAACTCATTAATTTTTGTGTTATGGTCTTTGATTATTTCACATTCGTATTTGAAAAGTTTAGCAAATAATCAGAACTACATGTATATTATGGAAATGTGACTACTATGAGTGCACGTGAAGCAGCATTTTCTGTTTTTTTTGTTTTATAAGAATTAAGTTTTTTACTATAGACCAAAGAAAGAAATTTTGTTTTTCGTAGCAGGAGTACCCGAGATCACCAGAGATGAAAAGAGAGCAGCACCCATCCTGTGTTTATAGTTTAGTGTGGAGCAAATGAAATGGACGGGATTGCACACTCATAGAACTATGCCACACTTTGAGCTAGTGTCCAGGTGAACCATGGGAGCATTCGAAACACTTGGCCCACTGAGCAAGTAAGAACTTTAACGTTATTCATGTCATAAAATTCTGTTTATTATAACTTGCTTGTGAGTATACTTTAAGCTAGGGTAATTTGTTTAATAAATTATCTATATCTGCTGCACCATGGTGAAAGAATAATTGAAGTTTATATGGATGCTGTGGATTTTGGTTAATTTTTATTTGATGCTGAGGGAACTCATAACTGCATTGCTGAAATATCAATCCCATGAAGATAGTGTCTCATTTAAAAACGGTAAGTTCATTTCTTTGAATGTGTAAGAGTTTCTTCCGTGCCTTATTTTTTCTTACGATGAAATTCTCATTGGAATACTTCCTACAGTTTTCAGAGTACTAGCTCTGATTTTCCTGTTTAATTAAATATGTTGTGTATAACTAGCATTTTACAGCGCATTGTTCTTTAAGATAGCTATCGTGATAATTAACAGATACGTCAACATGCTCTTTGGGATGTCTCTTGATCACGGTCAATCGTCAGGTGATTTAGACAGCTTATTACTCACTTCTGTTAGTGCGGCTAGCTGTATATCTTCTATCCACGTGCGCACTTAAAACTGTTACTTACGAACATATCAAAAGCACAACTACTCCATTGATGATAGCATCTGGTTTGCAACAACTATCGTTCCATCTTCTAATTGAAGAGCGCGCAAGCAAAACCAAGCATGTACATCAGGTCTAGATTTGCAGTAGGCAGGAAAAACGTTCATTGAGTTATGCGCAATGAATTTCGTACTGTTCAACTATCAACCACTTTCCTTTCGATGTTCCAAACACGTCTATGGATCTGATTAAGATCAAAAATGTTTTAAAATCAAAATATTAAACTTTTTGTTGCTAACATGTTTGTTTTTGTTCGGGTTTCAAGTGATATGTTTGTTTTTGATCAGATGTCTTAGTGACTTGCTGGATTCTGCTTGAACGTATTCTGAATTTAATGTATGCTACCTATCTATTCTGTAATCAATCTGCCTTTAATCGAATACCTCTGACAAAAAATCTCAAGCTTTGAAGGAAAAAGCTGATGGAGAAAGAGAAGCATTTTCAGTTTTTATATATATATATTTTTTATTTTTTTTATTATTTACCAAAGTTGCTGTCACATGTTGGTATGTCTTTATTTCGCTCAATTTATTACAAATTAACGAAAATAATAATAGGTGGTGTGAAAAACGCTTGACTGAGAAGAACGAGTTGTTATGAAACTTAGAAAACAAGTACATTAATAAAAATTAAATATCTAGACCACAGTCTTCTTCCAAGCAGCCACATTTTTTCTGATGTTCATCATTTTCATTAGGCTGTAAAGCAGGTCCATCAATCAGTCTTGCGTACCAAATTCTTCGTGGGAACTTCGCAATTTCTCTCCATGAATTTCCAAAAAGGTCTTTGAGAAGGGAATCCACATCCTTTTTTTTTTCACATCTGAAATTTCATGCTCCAATGGTAAAACGTGCGGAATAAACTTCATGGCAGCACGCGAAGTATTCCTTTTTTTTTTAGAAGAGTCACTGGTGCTTTTTCATGTTCAAATCTATAAAACAACTGACCAATGAACTTTCACGCTGAAAGTGCCTCTTTTACCTCTTACTTTGGATATTTTAACATTCTTCATGCCATCCAAAGTCTTGTAGATTGCTGAAAGTGACTTACACCAAATCTTTTCCTAGACACCTCACTGTCCCAAAATCGCTATACACTTTCAGGTACTCATCTGTCGTATAAATGGAAGGAATTTTCTTTTGTTGTTTTTCGATTCTCCCGAAAACTCTGTCAGCTGGTAAAAAAATATGGCCGCGCACTAGAAAATACAAAGTGATGTTTTGGACAGAACACGTCGGGTTTTTAGCCACAACGTTCAGTAAGGCATGAACATTTTTATCTTGACATGGCAATAACTTTTCACGAATGAATAATGCATCACATGGACGAATTGTATAGCACGAGAACAGAGTGTTCTGATGTCTGGAACCCACGAAAACTTTGGAACCATCTGGTGTACCATAGCATTCTCTCTTAGCTTTTTCTTTCGCACTTTCTCTTTTCGTTCTTTTCCTTTGTCCTTTTGAACCTTTCTTCACCGTTACTAAATCATCTCCGACCTCTTCCATATCTCTAAAACTATGACAAACGCAAGAAAATAATCACCACGTTTTAATGGAACACTTAGACTGTCTGAAAACATGAATGCCACTCCGTCACTCTTATCAGCTTCGTCACATGACCGAATTTTGGAGCTCTGATTGGTTCACTCAACACGTTTGATTTTGCTTGAGCCAGCTACTGTGACATGTTCGTTTTTGCTCGAATCGCGCATTTTTCACCCTATAAAATGAGTAGGAGCTTTTTGGTTTGGGTCAGCTTGTGATATAGAAACGGAATCAGACCCTCACCCTTTATGATATCCAATTATTACTTGATAATTCGCGTTTTTGTGATGTTTGGTTTTGCTTGCGCGCTCCTCAATTAGTCTTGCTCATCCCATGTTACTTGCATAAAATCCTGCAAAAACGACCTCTCTGCTTCACACAACATAGTAATATTTCATAACTTTCGTAATAAATTACTTGACGTTCATTAAGTAGAATCTTATTGAATAAAGGTGCATTCCTTCGGAAACAAAGCCTACCGAATGGTGTTCGTAAATACATTGTCTGAAGGTTTCTTATCATAAAATTCATTGCATAATAATTTTCATAGATTCCTAATATATGACGTCATGGGCGCCCATGTGGGGGGGGGCAAGAGGGGCTATTTGTCCTCCTGGTAATCGAATCGTGCTCTTTCTGTCTTTGGAAAGTACTACTGTAATAACCGCGATAACACTAATACCGATTGCTAATTATTCTGTAGAACTTCTGGATACGTTTTTATGTAGAAAATTTTCTAGTAAAAAAAAAGCGGATATTTACAGTAGAATGTAATAGTAAAATTTCCCATTCATGTTGTAGGAGAGCGTACATATATACAGTGTGAGAAAGTATGAAATGCGAAGAAATGGAAATTATACCTGCAGCAGCTATTAACTACTGGACGAAGATCTCTCGAAAACTTTCCCAGAAATTTGTCTCGAGTATATTTTCATCCTTGATGAACAATTGTGGGGCCTGACATTTCGTGACCATAAGAATGACAAAGAGTTTTCTTATTGTCCTGACATCCTGTCGAATTTCATTTATCCATCTTTTTTACGTAATTTCTGGTTTCTAATTAAATTTATGAGTTGAGAGTGCGGTAAAAACGGTTTAATAACAAGAAAGCACAGCGAAATTTGCATACGGTATTTTTGTGTTTGCTATTGCTGTTTGCCGCCTCCTGAGAACTAAGGTGTGAGCGCCCGTGCATGACGTTTTCAATAAGCTGCATGGCGTTCATTTGCGCAGAAGCTACGACTACATGATGTGTGTAATAAGCAGCATGGCGTTTGACTACATGATGTGCGTGATAAGCTCAAGCAGGTTAGAAGGAGGAGGAGATGGCAACAGTCCTTCTCCCTGTGCTTCTGGCATGACGCCACTTTTTATCAGCTGACTACGCCAATGCGCCCAATCCGAGAATCTCCTGTATATCTCTATGGGGAAATCGTGATTTTGAACGGGTTTTTCGGACCTTTCTCTACCCATACAGTCCTGAAAAAAATTAAGGCTGAAATATTTATTCCCGTAATTAAAAAATTTCAGAATAGGAAAATATGTATTGGTATTTCTTTAAAAAATTGAACAAAATAATGATTTTTTGAGCGGAAGTGCATACTGCCAGTGGTTCCTTGCATACTGCGCATGTGCAAGTAACCATGTTAAAATATGATCAAAACCCTAATGTTGAGAAATATGAAGTCCGAAATATTCCTTGTTTGCACGCGCTAAGTGAAACTGCTTCGGGCGCAGGAAGTGACGTCACGTTTCCGAACTCCCGCCTGACTCCCACCACTTTAGAGAGAGGATCGAGACAGCTGATCTGTTTTGGCTTCACTCAAAACGTGCCTTTTTCTCCTCTTTTTCGTCTCACTTCCTTGGAAAAGCTACATGGCGTTCGTTTACGTAGAAGCTACCACTACATGACGCGCGTGATAAGCGGCATGGCGTTCGTTTACGTAGAAGCTACCACTACATGACGCGCGTGATAGGCGGCATGGCGTTCGTTTACGTAGAAGCTACCACTACATGACGCGCGTGATAGGCGGCATGGCGTTCGTTTACGTAGAAGCTACCACTACATGACGCGCGTGATAGGCGGCATGGCGTTCGTTTACGTAGAAGCTACCACTACATGACGCGCGTGATAGGCGGCATGGCGTTCGTTTACGTAGAAGCTACCACTACATGACGCGCGTGATAGGCGGCATGGCGTTCGTTTACGTAGAAGCTACCACTACATGACGCGCGTGATAGGCGGCATGGCGTTCGTTTACGTAGAAGCTACCACTACATGACGCGCGTGATAAGCGGCATGGCGTTCGTTTACGTAGAAGCTACCACTACATGACGCGCGTGATAAGCGGCATGGCGTTCGTTTACGTAGAAGCTACCACTACATGACGCGCGTGATAAGCGGAATGGCGTTCGTTTACGTAGAAGCTACCACTACATGACGCGCGTGATAAGCGGAATGGCGTTCGTTTACGTAGAAGCTACCACTACATGACGCGCGTGATAAGCGGCATGGCGTTCGTTTACGTAGAAGCTACCACTACATGACGCGCGTGATAAGCGGCATGGCGTTCGTTTACGTAGAAGCTACCACTACATGACGCGCGTGATAAGCGGCATGGCGTTCGTTTACGTAGAAGCTACCACTACATGACGCGCGTGATAAGCGGCATGGCGTTCGTTTACGTAGAAGCTACCACTACATGACGCGCGTGATAAGCGGCATGGCGTTCGTTTACGTAGAAGCTACCACTACATGACGCGCGTGATAAGCGGCATGGCGTTCGTTTACGTAGAAGCTACCACTACATGACGCGCGTGATAAGCGGCATGGCGTTCGTTTACGTAGAAGCTACCACTACATGACGCGCGTGATAAGCGGCATGGCGTTCGTTTACGTAGAAGCTACCACTACATGACGCGCGTGATAAGCGGCATGGCGTTCGTTTACGTAGAAGCTACCACTACATGACGCGCGTGATAAGCGGCATGGCGTTCGTTTACGTAGAAGCTACCACTACATGACGCGCGTGATAAGCGGCATGGCGTTCGTTTACGTAGAAGCTACCACTACATGACGCGCGTGATAAGCGGCATGGCGTTCGTTTACGTAGAAGCTACCACTACATGACGCGCGTGATAAGCGGCATGGCGTTCGTTTACGTAGAAGCTACCACTACATGACGCGCGTGATAAGCGGCATGGCGTTCGTTTACGTAGAAGCTACCACTACATGACGCGCGTGATAAGCGGCATGGCGTTCGTTTACGTAGAAGCTACCACTACATGACGCGCGTGATAAGCGGCATGGCGTTCGTTTACGTAGAAGCTACCACTACATGACGCGCGTGATAAGCGGCATGGCGTTCGTTTACGTAGAAGCTACCACTACATGACGCGCGTGATAAGCGGCATGGCGTTCGTTTACGTAGAAGCTACCACTACATGACGCGCGTGATAAGCGGCATGGCGTTCGTTTACGTAGAAGCTACCACTACATGACGCGCGTGATAAGCGGCATGGCGTTCGTTTACGTAGAAGCTACCACTACATGACGCGCGTGATAAGCGGCATGGCGTTCGTTTACGTAGAAGCTACCACTACATGACGCGCGTGATAAGCGGCATGGCGTTCGTTTACGTAGAAGCTACCACTACATGACGCGCGTGATAAGCGGCATGGCGTTCGTTTACGTAGAAGCTACCACTACATGACGCGCGTGATAAGCGGCATGGCGTTCGTTTACGTAGAAGCTACCACTACATGACGCGCGTGATAAGCGGCATGGCGTTCGTTTACGTAGAAGCTACCACTACATGACGCGCGTGATAAGCGGCATGGCGTTCGTTTACGTAGAAGCTACCACTACATGACGCGCGTGATAAGCGGCATGGCGTTCGTTTACGTAGAAGCTACCACTACATGACGCGCGTGATAAGCGGCATGGCGTTCGTTTACGTAGAAGCTACCACTACATGACGCGCGTGATAAGCGGCATGGCGTTCGTTTACGTAGAAGCTACCACTACATGACGCGCGTGATAAGCGGCATGGCGTTCGTTTACGTAGAAGCTACCACTACATGACGCGCGTGATAAGCGGCATGGCGTTCGTTTACGTAGAAGCTACCACTACATGACGCGCGTGATAAGCGGCATGGCGTTCGTTTACGTAGAAGCTACCACTACATGACGCGCGTGATAAGCGGCATGGCGTTCGTTTACGTAGAAGCTACCACTACATGACGCGCGTGATAAGCGGCATGGCGTTCGTTTACGTAGAAGCTACCACTACATGACGCGCGTGATAAGCGGCATGGCGTTCGTTTACGTAGAAGCTACCACTACATGACGCGCGTGATAAGCGGCATGGCGTTCGTTTACGTAGAAGCTACCACTACATGACGCGCGTGATAAGCGGCATGGCGTTCACTTACGTAGAATACTACAATACGGCCTTTGTAATGAGCTGCGATTACATAGAATCTACGACGTGACTTTCGTAACTTTATTTTTTTGTTCCGGGCTTTAACACCACCACGAGAAACTCTGAGCTATATGAGTAGCCATATCCTCAATTTAGAACCACTGGTTCCAAGAAAGAAAAATATCCAGCGCCGTATGAAAAACACATCATGCGAACCTCATACCTCATCCGGGACTTGAACTCGAATCTGGGTTTGGCAGCTAACGTGAAACGTACTCTAACCACAGAGGTGCGGCTGACGTTCGTAATGCGATTCATGGCGTTCGTTTGAATAGAATCCTACTACATTGCATTTGTAATGGCGTTCGTTTTATTAGGATCCTGGAACCTTGGTAGCAGAGTGGTCAGAAGCTCTGTATTCTGGTTAATTGTTCTAGTTTCACCTGGGTTGGAGTCGCCAATTAAGCATTGGAGGTGTTTTTCCTACGGCGCTGGTTCTTTCACTTCCCTAGAACCAGTGATCCTAGTTTAGAGATGGACGTCTTTTATTCTTAGATGCACTTTAAAGTGGTGCATTAAACCCAAAAAGACATAGAAAAATAAAACTCCAACTACTACGGATTTTCCGTAGTCCCTACAAAAATCGTCGATCTGCTACGGAATACGGAAAGCATCGGATATACTACGGAAATCGAAAATCTCAGTGAAATGACCTTTTTAACTATTAGCGTCAAGTTTTTCATGTTTTCTACATTCTAACATTCATTAATCATTTTGGAGAGTGCTTCTTGAATGTTTTCAATATCGTTGCATTGCTTCCATGAGTTTTCAATATGTTTTGGATATCTACACTGTTAAAAATTGGTACTTAGAAATAAGCAAAATGTATTAGTTTTTTACATTCTGGGCTTCTAATAACTCAGAGTACTTGTCTCATTCTTGAAAAAGACACTTACTCATTTTTGAGTACATACAGGGAATCAATTGTGAGTATATCTGGTATTTCTAATTTGAAATATATGTACTCATTTTGAGTACATATATTTCCGATATATGCACTCAAAAAATCCAAATGTATGTGCTCTAACTTGATTCAGATTTTGTGCCCTTTCAGGCAGGGCACAGAAACTGAAGGAAGTTAGAGCTAATCTAGCAAATTCTGACAGGATAGTTTGTGAGAGGAGAGCACACCAGATGGAGCCACCGTACAAGCGTACGATTTTACACATAGATGGCAGAGAGAAGTTGGGGGGGGGTGGGAGCCGCTTAGGAATGAACACCTTTATATGTGATAATGAAACAAGGTTTTCGTGCCACATAGACTACTCAGGTTAAGAAATTTGCTGTTAACGCACGATGTACAAACTTGCTGAATGGTTCCAGTTATAGGCAAACTTTAATAACTAAAAACACACACAAGTTAAAATATATTTACATGGTTAAAAAGACATGAGTACTTTCGTGCTCGCTACGAGCACATCATCAGATGAAAGACAAGTTGGAGTTCCAGAAAACTCATTTATGTATGGGTGCCATACATAAATGTCTTTTTCTTCAGCTGGTACACATTACCCATCTTGGACAGACGTCTCCATTCTTTCTACCTCTACAACGAGGGGAACAGTGCTCTTTACAGAGAGTCTGCACATTTTGCATCGAGTGGACACTTGTTGCAATGATGAAGTACCCAGCTATATTTCCCATGCCTGAAAAACTTTACTGTCCACGATTCCTGTTTCTACCTCTTACATCGCAGACTCTGCCCATCATTAATAGAACTCTATAGGCCTCTATTTGCTCACATTACGTACGAGCAAGTGAACGTTCTTGTATTTCTTTCCTCATTGAGAACGTTTGGCAACGGCACCCATACATAAATGTGTTTTCTGGAATTCCAACTTGTCTTTCATCTGATGATGTGCTCGTAGCGAGCACGAAAGTACTCATGTCTTTTTAACCATGTAAATATATTTTAACTTGTGTGTGTGTTTTAGTTATTAAAGTTTGGCTATAACTGGAACCATTCAGCAAGTTTGTACATCGTGCGTTAACAGCAAGTTTCTTACCCTGAGTAGACTTTTATATGTAATCGGCGTATTCCTACCCTGGAGCTGTCACTTAACGTGCTCGTCCGATGCACGGCGGATATTCAGCCATGGTTAGAAATTCACGCTACCACGGAGAGCCTCCAGGTTTAAGCCTATCAAGCTATGTTTCAACCTGGGGTCCCTCGATCGGTAGTCTAAATCTCTAACCACTAAGCCATCCGGCAGCTCAATTTCAAATTTGGAATACGTGTACTCTATACATACTCATTTATTCATGGAATCACCTGGAAGTATATTATTCGATGGCACACGTGGGATAATAGAGATATACTCGTTGTCACATGCAGAGCAAATGGACCGCACAATTTTATGACAAATATAGTGATGAAGCGACAATATTTTATTTATCAGATTGACACTTAATGTAAAAACATACACAAAAATACTTTATTTATGAGATTGACACTTAATGTAAAAACATACACAAAAATACTTTATGCATAATTAAATTACTTGTGATCAGTGACTGTTGTTACTAATTATTTATGTGTCACTTTACACATTTATTAAACAATTTCTCTTGAAATCTATAATATCTAAAATGAAGTAATACGAGATTATATTTATTGACGCAGTTATTTGTAAGTACGTATGGTTACTTATATTTGGGCATGTCATGTACTCGTTTACGATAGGATTGTAATTAAAAAAAAACGAGTAGGTTCAGGTTCTCATTTTTAAGTAGGTTTTTTTTTAACAGTGTAAGTGTCCCTGGCCACGTGCGGAGTTATCGCAGCCCATGGAATCCCGGAAACGTCCTGAAATTTTAGTTCCCTTTCCAGAGCTTGGAAAATCCTTAATTTTTTGTATTTTTGGGTAAAGTCTTGGTCTAATACTAGAATTCTTATCTGCAGTGAACCATTTTTTTTTTTGTTCATTGCAGGAAAGAAAAACTTTTTTTCCATTCTTTTTTGGGGTTTGAAGAAGATGAACAACTTCCAGTCTGTGTAGGCACTTTGTATACTGTAAAAAGTTCTCATTGGAACATACATTGATTTTTGAGATAAATTAAAAGAATACATATATTGGAGCCATTCAGTGTTATTCACAAAATGTCTTCAATATATGGACAATTTTTTAAGTAAAAATTCGCTTTTTTATGAATTTATACTGTCATTTTGCTGCTCTGGCGAATTCTTTTTTCTTTACCGAGTGTGTAATACAATTTTATTCATTACTACTGATAAAGGCTAAGAACTACGGATTTTTGTAGTTTTCACTACTGAAAATTTCCAATCAAGATTGGAGTCACTAAATAAGCTGCTTGATATTTGCATACATAGAATCTAACTGTGCATGACTTTAGTTATAAACAGCCTGACTTTTGTTCGCATGAAATCCTCTCGTGTGACGTTTGTTTCCATGTTACTGCGTTATGTTCCTAATAAGTTGCATGACGGTTTTTTTCAATGAGTCCTTCACGATGTTCGTAATAAGCTGCACTCGAAGCAAATCATTTAAGAAAACCATTTATTCGAAATCAGTGGCATAAATTGTTAATATATTTATCTTTCGGAAAGATGTGATTTGGAAAATTAATATGTGATCATTTTAAAGGTATAGCCAATATTTTTTAATACTTAATGAAATAATTCAAAAAACATTCGGAAATGTTTGAAATATACTATTGGGGTTTCTTAATATTTTTAACGCTGTTTAATCTTATTGAGGAATGCCTCATGTTACCTCTGACCTAGGATAAAATGAAAAATTTCATTCTATTAATTTTCTGACAGAAAACTGTCGCGAAAAATCAACGGTTTTTGTATGTAAAAGTCTAGTTATTTAAAATTTGTTTGAACGCAAACAACATTCAACAGTAAGAAAATAAGACTCTAGCAAACTTTATCACTTATTTGAAGTCCAGACTCCTGATTGTGCGGAAAAGTTTCCTTAAACAGTATTTTATTTATTATATTGCGCAGAGAATAACGTAAAATGCAAAGTTTCATTCATAATGAAATTAAGATTGAATAAACGTTTTGAGCAAACTAAAATTAAAAAATCGAAAAACGAGATTTCATTTCTCCTTCAGAAGTGTTGTTTATTTTCGAGATTTAATTTGGGCTAACAATTCTGCTGTCATGCTGCAGTACCTGCTTTTTAACAGTACCAAATTATTCTCATTTCATCCCTTTTGGACTGGTGTTTGAAGGAGGAAAAAAAAAAAGCTGGTGCTATGGATCAGGAGAAATGCCACTGAAAAGATTTATTATTTGACTTCAAGACGAGGTTTATCTGTTGAGTAGGAGTGGAAAGCTATTTTCTGGGAAATAGATGGAACCGCAAAGCTGCAAATAGCGTCTTTCTGTTACGCAATTTTTTCTCTTTGAACATTGGTGAAGAAACCTCCCACACGAAATGCCTTTTTCAATGCTGTTGGCTGCCGTTTCAAATCGAACTGTAAATCCACATAGCTTCAGAGTTGTTTCCCAAACATTTTTCTTGCCACTTCAACGCAACATAAAATCATAAGTAATGGATGTTTTTCGTCTTTACAAGAAAACTTCCTGTACAAGACATCTTAAGTTTAAATATATAAGTACCTAAAACCAAACAGTACTTTGAAAATCAATAACTCTCAAGAATTCTCTTTTAGCGAAAAATTATAAGTCATCACGAATATATCAACGTACTTTTCATCTTTTGATCAATTCTGGCATGGGCGTAGCGGCGGATGGTGGGGCACATGCCGCCACCCTCAACTTCAGAAATTTAAATACAACGGCAGTAAATATGAACAGGAGGTAAAATGGAATTACTAGGAAGTTCAAAGAAGGACCAAGAGCTTCATACGCACACTGTTATGCTCACCTTTTGGATATCGCTGTCATTCTCTTATCAAGAAGTAAACAACGGCAAAATGTTACCAATGTGGAGAACTCATTATATAACAATATTCATATGTCAGCAAAAAAAAATTTAATATTTAAAAGAATTTGTAAAAACTAAAAAAATACTTTCAGAAAACTTTGCATTTTTCCAAATATAAGCTGGAGTGTACGTCGCTGCTTATTATCTGCAGTGCAAAAGAGGAATGCATAACAAAAAATCTTTGTTACGGCCTTCAGACCTAAATTTTGTGACATTTACTGCCAACTGTATCCAAGAATGTCCTTCATTTCCAAAAGGAAAACATAGGTTAACGCTTTTTCGTACGCCCCCACAATGGAAACATCAGTTTCTACTTATTTGTGACACGTCCCAGGAAAACATCAGTTTACATTTGTTTGTGGGAAAACACCAGTTTACACTTTTTCATGCGTCCCTTCAAGGAAAACATCAGTTTACTTATCCTGCACTCCCAAGAAAACATCAGTTTTCTTTTGGTGCTCCGCCCCCCAAGGAAAACATTAGTTTACACTTATTCGTGACCAGTCCCAGGAAAACATCAGTTTACACTTATTCGTGACCAGTCCCAGGAAAGCATCAGTTTACACTTACGTTCCCCCAGGAGAACATCAGTTTACATTCATTGGTGCACCACGACGAAGGAAAACACCATTTTACTTTCTCGTGCGCCCCCAAGGAAAAACCAGTTTTACACTTTTTCGTGCGCACCGAAGGTAAACACCAGTTTACACTTTTTCGTGCGCCCCCCCCCCCCCCCCTCCCTCCCGCAAGGAAAACATCAGTGGCCCTCAAGGAAAACATTGTTTTCCTTGGTGGATCACGAATAAGTGTAAACTATCAGTTTACACTAAATTAGTTCCACACACCAAATGAAAACACCAGTGTACACTAATTCGTTCCACATACGAAATAAAAACACCATTTTACACTTTTTCGTGTCCCCACGAAGGAAAAAATCAATTTGCACTTATTTGTGCCCAACCCCCGAGGAAAACATCAGTTTAATTATTCGTCTGCTGCCCCCCCCCTCCCCTTACGGCCAGTGTTTTGGTCACAATGTGCCTGTGAATTCTAGTATCTATTGAGTAAGAAGGAATTCCTAATATAATAAGCTTGTAGAAGTATAAAAAAGTTAAATGTTACTTTAACTTCAGAAACTTGTACTGAAAAGAAACTAAGCTACCAGCATTAAAATAGAATCGGCATGAAAGGAAACAATGATGTACAAACTAAATTTTAGAGATTTCAGAGGGAAATCTTAATCAATAAGCAGTTTTACTGAATATATCAGAAATACCGTCCCGATGGCCAATTGTGGATTGTCAAGGGTTTTCTTGCTCCTCGTCAGAGCAGGGCTGGATTCGAGCCCTGGGTGAGGCACGCGTAGTGTTTTCGTCCATTAGTAGTAGTTCTGTGCTAGGACCAGCGGCTCTGTGTTAAAGACCAACGATTCCTTGTAGCCTTAGATTTCATACAGAAGTTATAAAACCCCGAAGATGCTTTCTTTTTTAAATAGTTTTGTGCGGTATCTGGCAATACGATTAGTAGATGTATGTTCAGACTGGGGGTGGGGGGATTACAACTTTGTTCTGTAGAAATTTGAATTCAGTTTGTTTTGCTAGATTTCTTCTGTAGTTTATTAGATTCCGGTTGTAACAGTTCACATTTTTAAAAGCGGTACTTCCTGAAATGTGACTCATAGTGTTACAGAATAATAGCTGATATCGCAGCAACCTAACGTACAAACTCCTCCAATAAGTAAACGGGAAGTATCTTAATTCTGAGGATCAACTATAATTTTTGGAAAACTCAACGTGAAATGTCACGGGCACGTGCTTAATTAATTATTTTTTACCACTAGGAATACGCTCAGCTTCCATGTAACGGCCGAGCCTGCGTTTTAGTTACTTGGTCGGTGCGACAAATTTGTCTCAGCATTAGCCGTTAGTGAAAACGCAAAACATTTATTGAGAAAACCCATGTATTTTACCGAGAAGGATTAAGTTATTATTACAAACTTATTTTAAAGAGTAACTTAAATTCTGAGGTAGATATCCGTTGCTATGTGGTGAAGGAAGCTCCTGATTTTATTGGCTCTTCAATTTGTATAACAGTTCAACGTTTCAGTTTTCTTCCAGATGCCTGATGAAGGGTGGCCCTTACTTGAGTAGCAGGTAGAGATGGATCAGAAATCAGGTCACAGTTACTGAAAAACCATTCACCGTTACGACCAGTGACAAAAAGTAACAGTTCCAAAGTCACTGATAAGAATGTCACCCGTAGCAATGTCCGAGAAATGTTTGGGGTGCAAAATCACTGTTACGTCATAGTTTCGGTTAGCATGTCACCGTGTCTAAACAATTTCTCTCCGCCACCCCGGCGACGTAGTCTAAGCGCTGGCTTATGACTGTTCGTCAGAGAAGGGTCCGAGTTTGAATACCGGTGACTCATGGATGTTGTGTTTTGCTTACGGCACTGGCTCCCTCCCTCCCTAGAACCAGTAACCCTAAATTAGTGACGGAGACTTCTTATGGCTCATTGAGTTGTCACAGTGGTCGTTAAACCTTCAATAAAAAAAAAAAAAGTCTCCTTTTCTGTTGAAGCATCATAGAGGTCGCTAGTGATGTGAGCTTTCTTTGTCTCCCCTTTCTCCCACGCTTAAGATAGTTTTGGCTTTCGCTGTGCGTTCGCTGGTAAAAAAAAAAAAAAATAGAATCCCGAGACGATTGTATCTGATTTTTTTCATTGTTACAAGTAAGACGATAACTCGCAGTTCAGGCTTTTTTACAGCTCCGTCATCGCTGTCTTAAACGGTGATTTTGTCACAGCTTGAGACAGTTACTTCGTTATCGTTACTTTTGAGGAACTGTTGTAACGTTTCTTCTAATATAACTTTCTTTTTAGTTCCTGTATCTATGTAGATTTTGGTTCATTCTCCTTACGCAA
Organism: Macrothele yani; assembly: GCA_039090855.1. NCBI lineage: Eukaryota > Metazoa > Arthropoda > Arachnida > Araneae > Macrothelidae > Macrothele > Macrothele yani. Next base: position 77,623,327 of record CM077016.1, read on the forward strand.
TTTCTAAATTTACGATACATTTTTCTCTCTACTGAATGTCTTCTGGCAATGTGAATTGAGATCGGAGGTTAAAAAGCAGAGATAGAAAGGATGTTTACAAATTCACATTTAAAAAGTTTCCACCTAGCCATTGCTGGATGACTTAAATAAACTGGTTGAACACCAAGAATTTACACTGAAGGGGCAAAAACTTATGACCAGCTCGTCTTAGGATTGGTTGGTTGATTTTTATGGCGCAATGGCCATGTTTGGCCAAAGAGCGCCAGACACAAGATCATCAAGGAAAGATATTTAAAAACATGATATAAGAGTTAAAAGCAGGTTGATGTCGCAAAAGCCGTGCTTAGGGCAAATCGAAGCAACTGTAGGTAAATGATGTGCGCATCTGTTCATGAAATTGTATAAAGAACACCTGATACTGAGCTCAGTTAAGTTGGATCCACCTAAAATCTTTGCGTTGTATTTCCAATGGGCAAACTTCTCTAGCCATTTTCTTCACAATTAATACGTTGCCAAGGATGAAAATTTGAACATCGATAAAAATAACTTCATACTATAGCCTAGTATACTTAATATTTTCTAAACCTTAACCATAATTAAGCAATCCAACATTTGTTTGTCTACTGACGTCATCAATGTAAGGTGGCGTCATCTATTTTCTGGTCTCAACACCAGGAAAAGAAATCTTATTGATTTTTAATATAATTATGGTTACGTTTTAGAAAATATTAAGTATATTAGGCTATCATATCAAGTTATTTTTTTATCGATGTTCAATTTTTCATTCTTGGGAACGCATTAATTGTAAAAAAATGGCTACAGAAGTCTGCCCATTGGAAATACAAGGCAAAGATTTTAGGTGAATCCACCTTAATCAGTGTTATTCTTGTTCTTCATTTGGGAAAGGCAGCGCACATGAGCGAGTTTGACAATGGCCAAATTGTAATGGCCGGACGACTGGGCCAAAGTATTTTCGAGGCGGCTAGGCTTGTGGACTGCTCACGGTCAGCCGGGGTTAGTACATCCGAAAGGTGGTCCGACGAAGGAAAAACCGCAAACCGCGGGCAAGGTGTGTGTTCACCACTGCTCATCGATGCTAGGGATGAGCAAAGGCATCCCGTATAGCACGAGTCAACAGAAGGGATACTGAGGAGCAACGCACCTGTAATTTGAATGCCGGTGCCGGGAGTAATGTTTCACAACACACAGTACATCGAACCCTGCTGAAAATGGGGCAGCGTAAACGCGGGCCGCACCAAGTGCCCATGATAACCCCGGTTCATCGTCGAAAACGCCCGTAATGGGCACGTGTTAGTCAAAACTGGACCTTGAATGATTGGAAAAAGATAGTCTGGTCCGATGAATCTCGTTTACTGTTTTGCACTATGTAGATGGCAGGGTGCGTGTGCGTTGTTTAATTCAGGGAAGTGCTGGCACCGAGTTGCATCTTGGGACGAAAACAAGCAGGTAGGGGAGGTGTAATGCTTTCGGCAGTGTTCTACTGGGAAACCCTGGGTCCAGTCAGTCATGTGCAGGAAACTATAACGTCTATCACCTACCTAAAGATCATTGCAGACCAGCATATCCTTTCATGGCAACTGTATTCTTCTGTAGTAGTTCCTTCTTTCAGAAACAAGGCTCCGTGCTACACTGCCCAGATTGTTCGAGAATGGTTCTCGGAACATAAAGACTTCCAGGTCTTGCCCAGGCATCCAGGTTCCCCAGGCATTAATCTAGCATATGTGGTTTGTGTTGGAAACAGGAAATCCGACATGCGGTGGCTCAGCTACGTAACTTTCAAGTGTTAAGGTGAATTCACCTGAAAACTGTGCCCTGTTTCCAATGGTAAAAACTTCTGGAGACATTTTCTTCGCAATTAATGCATTTCCAAGGTTGGAAATTTCCACATCGATAAAAAATAACTATTATAACCTGGTATAATTGATATTTTCTAAAAGGTAACCATAATTATATTAAAAATCAATAACTTTCTTTGGTATTGTACATACCTACAAATAGATGGCGCCACATGTACACGTGACTTGCTAAATGCAATCCCCTCGCATTTTTTTTGTCAATAATGTTAAGTTTTGGAATGGAATAAAAACTTGTGTCTATCCATGCGATAGTCTGGAATGATTTGAGGCAGTTAAATTCTTTGACAATAATTTAGCTGAAGATGTGGCAGAGTGAGCTTGCTGGTATATTTAGGAATTAGCACTACCTTCAGTTCTACTGACATTTTCAGCTAAATTGTCAGGAAATTTAATCTAAGTGACTCAAGTCATTCTAAGCACTCCAGACTATCGCAAGTGTGGATTCCATTTCGAAAATTATTGAAAAAAAAATACGACGTGATGGTGTTTAGCAAATCACATGTGACCCCATCTATTTTGTAGGTCTCAACAATACTAAAGAAAGAATTGATTTTTAATATGATTATGGTTAACGTTTAGAAAATATTAACTTTATATTACAGCCTAGTATGCTTATTTTTATCGATGTGCACATTTTCATTCTTGGGAATGCATCAATTGGGAAGAAAATGTCTACAAAAGTTCTTACCATTGGAAAAATAGAGCAGGGTTTTCAGGTGGAACCACCTTAAAGGATCTGTTGGTACCATATACGACAAGGCACCTTTCAGCATTCTTGTGTCCATGTCTTGCTGGGTAAGAGTTGTTTTTGTGGCTCGAAAAAGAGCAACATTATATTAGGCAGGTAGTCATAATGCTTTAGCTCTCCGGTGTATAATATCTCTGTGCTAAATTGACAAAGTCATCACTCTTTCCACGTTTTTCTTTAACACACAGCAACCGAAAATTTGTATTTCGACACCGCTGGGATCGAGCCCCAGATCTCTCGATAACTAGCAGAGTGTTTTTGCTTTACGCTATGGTGCCAACAATCCACGGCGTTATGTGCGTTTATCAGTCAGCATCTAACTTCACAAATCCGTAGGGATGGACTCAGTTGCTGGGACGTCTCCATCTGGTGGGGCTTAACGGCACAAGCTATTTATTTATAGCTAATAAATCCAAAGGGCGAGAGAAATGGAAAATGAAATACAATATTTTGGTTGCTGTGTGTTAAAGAAAAACGTAGAAAGAGCCATGACTTTGTCTATTTACATTGTCTCCACGTATTTGGAAGACTTTCACCATTTCTCTCACCCTTTGGATTTATTAGCTATAATTAAATAGCTTGTGCCATTAAGCCCCACTAGATGGAGACCTCTCAATTGCTGAGCCCATCCCTACGGATTGTGAAGTCAGATGCTGATTGATAAACACACACAGCGCTGTGGATTGTTGGCACCGTAGCGTAAAGCGAACGCACTCGGCAAATTATCGAGAGATCTGGGTTTAGATCCCAGCGGTGTCGAAATACAATTTTTCGGTTGCTGTGAGTTAATTAAAGATAAACGTGGATAGAACGGTGACTTTGTCTATTTACATTGTCTCCACGTATATGGAAGTTTTTCACCATTTATCTCTGTGCTACCTCGTGGGTTTTTATACTGGCATATTACGATACAGTATTGTCGAGTACTAGAGGCTTAAGCCTACAGAATATTCTTCGTTTGTGACTTCAGCAACCGGGTCATAACAAACCAAACCCGCTACGATTGAAATCGAGAAACAGTCTGTTTTCTCGGAGTGTGTGTTGTACTGAGAGTGTTGTACGATATCAGGATTAGAAATTAGGTATTAATTTAGATTGCATAATTCTTATGATTTGATGAACTAGGTTATTTTATTGCAAACATAATAGTTCCCGCGAAACTAAGTAGCTTTAAGCAAATTAGATTAGTTTCATGTATCACTGGGCTTAAGCAACGTTTCATGAATCATTAGGCTTAGCAGCATTTCATTAATCATTATGCGTTGATTTTTAGTCCAGAGCTTGTCTCGCCTTATTTTGTATGAAATATCTACATATAATTTTCCGACATCATGCTGAAATAAGAAAAAATTGTATCAGTCGCACATTGTGTTGCTGAAAGAATATGGAATTACCATATCAATAACGGCAATTTTAATGCCGTGCATGGAATATTCCTTATTAACTTATCAGATGATGTTTTTAAGTTTTGCCTTTTTTTCTCCTTATTTGGATGAAATAGAATATAATTTGTTTAAAAAAATGAATGGCGCCTGTTAAAGCCCTAGCGTGGATTTTGTAAAGGCCCTCAAGGGGACGCTGCGCTTGGTCGAGAGAGAGACCTGCCTATTTCTTTCCATCATCTACAGTGCCTACGGTAATACCTGTGAATTTGTGCAAAGCAAGAATCCATTGATGGAAAAAGTTAAAGCGCTCTTTTATATTTGAATTAATTTGTGTAAATAATCACCGAATTCATCTTTCCCATGTCTCATAAAGTGTTTGCTTTTTGATTTTTACCAAATGTTTTGCATTCACCGAAATTTAGAACTTTTTTACATCGATATTGTGAAGTTGCGAAAAATTAGAATCCTGATATCGCCTCGCTGTAACCTCAGTCACGGCAGCGTTTATGACTTCACGAATCGAGGACTATGGCCTGCTAGCACTCGAGACGGCTTTGGCACTACTAACTATTATGGTGTTATTTCATCATACTTGGGTGTAAAACTCATTGAAAACTTTCGACATACTAATTTAGTTTGGGGAATATGAAAATAACCGTGGAACTTTCAGCTAACTGACTACGGTGAAATTGGCAGTTAATGCCAGAAGGAAGTGCTTATGCATAATGTGTGAACCCAAAGAGCCAATTACATTACTTCTCTTTATTGTTCCAACTGCGAATGCGTCATAAATACAGAAGCCAAAGGAAGAGCTTCTTTCGAACGTGCTACAGAGATAAACGTTCTTTTGATAAATTGTTGAATTCCTGAACTGTTCTCTTTCGATTTTCGATGAGGTAATCATTTTACGCTTGATTTCTTTTAACAAGTGTATGTTATTTATCAAGTTCAGGAAAATGTCTTGCTCGAGGTAAAACGAGACTATAATTAAAATTCGCTAAACATTCGTTTACGCTGTGCAAGTGATGTCATCTAACGTGAATCAATACACTTGACTCACAGTGAGAGAAGAATGCTTTTTCCTCTCTTCTCTATGGCAAGCAAAATATTACAAAACACATTAGTCAGGCGACTTTTAGAATGACATCCGTTAATTAATTTTAAAAAGAACAGACAAACGACGCATTACGTGGTGAAAACCATTTCTGCCATTTGAATTCCTCCCTTCACGGGTACAGAGATTTATGGAATTTATATATGTGTTCAGTGCTGAAAAACCGGCTTTCATTAATGTTGGTATTTACATCGAGTACAGAGAAAGGTCATGCTATCGTGAGCAATGAGTAGTAATTCGTATTTATTTCAAATGATAGTCCATTATTAAAGTGCATGGGACTGAAGCTACGAAATTCCATGCAGCACAGACTTCGTAATAATGCAAATTCACGCTGCTTTGACGTCGTAGTTTCTAACACTGTACATACGGAATGAGTTCAGAATTGCCTAAACTGGTACGTTTTTATAGATTTTGAGTAAAATGTTTTAAGAACATACTTTATACTAGTACGAGTGTTGAACGTTGACGTCACGAATGTTTGTTTTTTTTTTGCTCCAAACAATTTTGTCAAGTATATTTTCTCTTGACGGAAAGTTAATGTTTGTACTAACGGTAACCAGAGACTGGAGTGAAGTTCCAAAGGTTGTCATGATGGATGGACGAATTCGCAAGTGTAATGGTCAAGAACTTGGATAGGAAAAGCACTAAAAGGAAACTTCTCAGCAGAGTTGGAAACTGGTCAAAAAGTTTGGACCCGGGCCCGGCCGTCACTTAATTGGACCCGACCCGACCCGACCCGACCCGACCCGACCCGGGCCGGACAAATCTACTTTGATCTATAAACTCGAGTATATCATCATCGTTGTCAATCATTATCAATCCACTGCTGGATGAAGGTTTCCCTACTTTTCTTCCACAACGGACTGTTTTGGGCCAGTCTCCTCCATCCACTCATCTCCCACGCGGTCTTCTTTTGGGTCTTTTCCTGTCCTTTGGAATCCAGTGTAAAGTTCGGTTGTTCATCAGGGGTCCGTTCTTCTAGCATTATGTCTAGCACATTGCCATTTCAGGGATTTTACTCTGATCGTGATGTCTTCCACTCTTGTAATTTTCCTTTTTCACGAGTTCCTCCTTTTATCTTTTTGGTTGCAAATGAAGCATCTCTCCATGCTTCTTTCAGTTGTCTGCAGTCTTTGCATGTCTCTTTTAGTTAAGATCCGTGTCTCTGCTCCTTATATACGTAAACACTGGAAGGATGCATTGATTAAACACTTTTCTTTTAAGATATAATGGCATATTGCTCTTGAAAGCTGCCCAACCAAGTTTTATACGCCAATTAATTTCTTCATCAATGCGACCCTCGCTTGATATCTGCTGTTCAAGGTAAATGTAGGAATTGGTTATCTCCAGCTTTCCCCCATCAATTGATAAATCTTCATTCCTTGTAAAAGGTTTGTACATCGGTTTTGTCTTCTGAAAGTTCATTTTTAATCCCCATTTCTTTACCCTTCTCAGCAAGTTCATGGATCATACTCTGCAGCTCTGAAGTATTATTTCAAAAACATCTGAAGGGTTCTTTGAAATATTCCTTTTCAATAGTAAAACGGAAATTAAACCGGGTCGAAATTGGGTCAGGAACACCTTGACCCAACTCGTTTGACTCGCAAGAAATTGTCGACCCATTGACCCAAGGCCAGTTTTCATCTGTTTCTCAGTACAAGGTGCTTGTTCTGTTTCATGGTACGCTTGGAAGACTTATTCTGAAGGTATTACGCACGATTATAAGTCTTCAGTATTCGAATACCCAAGATGGTCTTTTTTAAACGACTCAGTATCGTGAATATGCAGTTCGATTTTATTAACTTTATCACTTTTTCATCAACGTGTAAATAGTGTTTGTCGTGTCTTTGTGTATTTTGTGACTTCTGGAACAAAAATCATCATAACAGGTAAACTCTTTTGAAATTTATTGTATTTTCGTATGATGTTAACTCATATTTATTTCGAAGCTAAAACACAATGGAACAGCCGCCCCGGTGGCGCAGTGGTCTAAGGCGTTGGCCTCTGATCATTCGTCCGTAAGGGGTCCGGGTTCGAATCCCGGTCAGGCATGGATGTTGTGTTTGTCTTACGGCACTGGCTCTCTCCCTTCCCTGGAACCAGTGACCCTAAATTAGGGACGGGCGACTGCTTATAGCCCATTGAGTTGCTCACGGTGGTCGTTAAACCTCCAATCAAAAAAAAAAAAAAAAAAAAAAACACAATGGAACAAAACATCGAATCTTGCTTACCTCACGCCTTTAGTAATAAAAAGTACTGTGAATAGCAATATCCGTTAAAAAAACCAGTGCTTTTGGAAGGGATACTTTATGAGAAGGGTAGCGTAAAAAATACCTTTTTTGAAAGATAGCAAAGCATTAGTGCGAAAGAAGTCTTTCTTTCTCATTAATGCGAGATGCTTTCATGGCTTGAGCTTTCTCGATGTTTTCATTCGATACAACCTATAAGATCAATGAAGTTCACGGAGGGTTTTCTGTCAAATATAATGAGCTCGACTCAAGCCTTTATAGAAACGTAAAGGTAAGTAGGCTTGTAACAAATAATTGTGATCGAACTGTAGTTCTTTACATTCCAGAGAAGATCCAATGAACTGTAACGCCCTTCAATTCGGTTGTCATTTTCTAAATCTTGGTGCAACTATAACTATGCTTCAGGAAGAGATTGAATTGGCTGACTACGGTGTTTTAAAATTATCTGAGATTCTGTGTGATTCAGTAACACCCAGATATTTTTTCGAGGAGTTAGCAACAGTCTTACGTGAAATCTCTAAGGACTATAAGCTGTCCCTAACTTGGGGTCACTGGTTCCAGGGTAGAAAGCGAACTAGCACTGTAAACCCCGCCCATGCCTCATCCAGGACTGGAACCCGGCTGCATCGACTAGCCAGAAATCTAGACGTATGAACACTCTGTCACCGGACCGGGGAGCGTATGTTGAATGTTTATTAGTGTTGCATCACCCTTTGGCAGCAAAAATGCCACGTGACAACTGTTGGGTAATTTTAGTTGTTTGAGTTCAGTTCATTTGTTACCTCAGTCAGTAATAGCAAGTAGGAATTTGTAAATGGAAAGCAACTTTGTCAGTAATTGAATTTTGAACGAAAGATAGAATTCCGCTGGCCAATATTCACGAGCTAATAGCTGGGCTCTGTTGAGACAGCTGACCAACCCATGCCAACGAATGAATCTTTAACTGCAACCTTGGAATACGTTTCAGTGACAGATATTAAAGAGCTCCAAGATGCACAAATGGAGTCGTGTACGTGGTAAAGACTTTTTTATTACGAAGGCTAAGACTGATAGAATAAAGATGTACTAAGTTGATTGAAGTGACTACATCGAAAAGCATTGGCAGTATTTCAAAAATACAAGGCTCAGGTATATACGCCAATAGGATATGTAACCTGAAGAACGCTATTAATACGGTTAGCTGCTGTTGACGGATTCACGTTGAGTTTCTTAAATTAACGCAAGCTAGCGTGTTTTGCTGTTTCTCTGATGCGTAACTCGAATTCATCTGTGGTTGCATCATCTTTTATTTTAACCATGTATGAGTGATGAATTGCGCTAAGCAACCGTTATAGCTAATCCGACGAATCCCTTATTCTTTATGACCGGTCATACTTTGTCAAGATTTTGTGCGTTCTCCCATACACCAGGCGTGTAAAATTCGAAAAACACCTAGAGTTTTGGCTCACTCGATATAAGCCGAAGTCTGCGGAACACTTCAGCTCTAAGTGTACCTCTAGAAACCATGATTAGAATACGCCTTAAGGGGGATATTGGGTATTCTTTGGATGGCACAACGAATAGAGCAAGATTAACAATTAAACTTCTTTATTCGTAGGAGGAAACACTATCCCGGGGCATTGCCCACGGTGATAGAAACACATGTTACGCTCCCTATCGGAGCTAATTTCGTCCACTTAATGATCCTGAGACCAGATTTCCGCCTCAAAAGGGCGTATAAAAGTTCTTATTTAGAGTCAGGTATTAGTTCAAGTTCTCAGTTCCTCCGCTCAGTTACAGGATAACAATAGATAAAAACAAAAGGTGTTCACGTACTGTTGACTGTTTGTTGCATAATCCGGGTTATAGAAATCACTCTTTCTGTATTACTTACACACACACACACATGCGCCTCTAACAGTAGTGGATGATGGTTTGTTTTTGGCCCTGAGTGTCACAGAGGGTCTACTGATTTCTTGCTTTTACACGCTTCTTTTCTGCGATGCAGCAGAGAGAGTATTTCTCCGTGCTTCTCCCCACTGCTCGTGGGAGAGTGAAAGATGACAATCAGCGCTGACTCCTTTTTGCCCGGCAAGCAGGGGGCTGTAGAATGGACAGGGGTATCTCTTGCGAACTCCGTGAAGAAAGTCTGTCGACTACAAGAAAGCAATGTTTACGTCGAAAGGTCTGCGACTTCCACATTTGGAATAGAGACTGCATTTTAGGAAGGCTGGTTCGCTAGTCATGTTTTACTAATGCTTGTTAGTTGGCATTCTCACTTTAGCATCTTTGGGGGTTCTTAACCGGCCGCCTAATTATTTTTAAGCTCTCTTGACTATCGTACTAAGCGGCTTACCGTGCTATCCTAGGTAAGCGTCGGACGTCAGGTTTCGCACCTAGCAGGCTCATTACGGCTGACCGCTGCGTAAAGCCATATAGCGTATTCTCCTCGTAGCAATCTCTCGGTCCGACTTACAACGGCGTCCCGAGTCCATTCCTCGCGAGTTTCTCTGTCTGTCCTCTGGCAGCGTACAGAGATAACTATTTTCTTCCTTTCCTACTTTTCAGCTATTCTTTGTCACGTGGGCTTCATCTGCTTCTCTTCACTCGCCACTCGAGATTTTCTCTCTTGCCTTTCGCACGGAGCGCCGTCGCTCCTGCCAGAATGGTGCCGTTTTTGACCCTCGCCCCCTCATAATCGTAATTTCCAGTGTTTCCTACCAATTTTCGGCACTAATGGCACACTTGAAATCGTATTTATGAGAGTCTGAGTGCTTCTCAATTGCCGTCTGGGTGGTCCCTGTTGCTAACAGACCCCCAGAGATGATCCACTCATTCCTTTGTTTCCACTCAAAGAGAATTACACGACTTCCCCAATTAAAATAAGTTAGTTTTTCAATTAATTTGCAATAGGCCAAATATTTCATTTAATTATCAACATAATTTAACCACGCCTATCAATTCCGTCCCTCTTTTTAATAGTGATTAATTTAGACCCAATTTTCGCATCAATATTCTCTTAATTTTAACAGAGCAGATCTCTGTAAAACGTCACTAAACTTAGATTAAAACCTGTCGCTAAACTTAGATTATCATACACTCAACTTTAGAAACTACGAAATTACACGGCGGTTTTACCTACAGAATGAGAAAAACTCTTGTACCTACGCTGATCCCCCAGAAGCCAACCGAAATGTTTTCTAAATTCTAAATACCTGGAAATAGCAGTAGGGCCCTAAACATTGATAAATCAACTAATAATACCACTAAGAACAGTGTATCAACGATTAATATAATAAAGAAGAGCAAATTTATTAATTTTAAAAGCAAATTGACAACTTTATGCCTCGCACAGCGTTAACAGCTATTTGCATAGTCTGCTCATGTCAGTCTTAAGATAGCTGCCGTGACGTCACAGGCGTGACGTTTGGCTGCTTTACTTGGATTGCATTGAGCCAACGGAGAGTGCTTTCTCCCCTTATTCCTACCTCCATGGCTTCACATTGAAAAGTCTGGAAGTATTAAAATGTAGACAAACACAATTCTTAAAGCGTCAGAACGAAACGTTTTTTCGTAAAAGCAACAAACTGCCAGTTCTTAACTCAATGAGTCTGGAGAATCTCAATTCCGTTTTCGAGAAATGTGAAATCCCATGGAAGTGAAGTTTTCAAGCCCACCGAATCTAAAATATTACGTTTAGTACAGTCGAAACAGTACGAAGTTCAAGTGTTAAAAGCATTCGATATGTTTGAACTTCGTTGTTACCTAACAGGTCAATAAAGGGCATTTTTTTTGGCTTATTACATTGTGTCAAGTTAACTGGTAAATCAAAAACCGTATCAGTTAACGAAGGTAAAAAATGCTCGCTAGTTAAAAACCACGTTCAGCAATAAAAATATTTTTTTAATTTTTAAAATATGAATATGATCTACAATGAGCTAAAGCAACTAAATATTTTAAATTTCACCTCCTACATTAGTTTCGCTGTTTAGGCGTTACGTCGAAAATGAGTCAATCGTTGCTTGTTTTGTACTTGTTGTGATAGCAGCTATTAATCTTTAACTTCCTCTAACGCAATAGTTAAGATGTTTCTAGATGCATAATGAACTCTAAGATTTTCTAAACTTTCAATAGCAAATTTGTTTGAAATTGCTTTCTTTTCCATAGTGATCTCTTCGTTCTCGCTTAATTGATCATCATTCTTGTGCTGAATGTGTTCCACTGTGTCTAGATCTGTGTGAATTCCTTCTCAAAAATATTTAGTCTCAACAAACGACGAACCATCACTCAGGTTGGCTAGAATTTATCCTTGTTTTTTAAAATTATATAAAGAGAATTTGGTGGAATTACCAAACATTTTTGAAAATTCAAAATATTTGAACTCTGTTTCCCACAATACTGATTGCTTCGATTTTTATCCCCGAGCGCTGAAGTTTTTCTCTTGTTTTAAGCCATGATTTTTCGATTTTTGGAAGCACACTGCACAAACTGAGTAGTCGAAGTCCAACTAAATCTACCAAATGTGACAAAAGTAATTTTTGTTACCTAGGTGAGATTGCTTTGAAGATCATACTCATCCAGAATGTCAACCCTCTTGGTATTGCATACTTTCAGCAGGACAATTAATCTTGCATAATTCTCATGCTTTCTTGGAGTGGTTTAGGAAATATGGAGGCTTTTCTCTGCTTCATTGGCCACTTCATTTCCCAGATTCTCAATATCATGGAGCATTTATAAAATGAAGTCAAACAGAATGTCAAGCGTTTGAATTCAATTTCATTAGTCTAACCTGTGTAAATTAGACGAGACTGTTCGACATGCAGGAGGCAGTATTTCCCCGAAACCGAATCATTACCAAAACACTTAATCTAATAAATGCTAAGGTGCACTGAGGCTGTTCTGCTCAAAGTGGTCCAACACATTCTTTTAAATTTGCCACTCGTGTATGCTAAAGCAGTCCTGCGTGTTTTCGTTCTTAACGAGTTGATCGCTGAATGTAGTTACTTGCTGAAGTCCAACGGTGCTTCTGCATGGCGCAGTGGTCTAAGCGCTGGCTTCTGAAAGTTGGTCCAAGCGGGCCCGAATTTGAGTCATGGATGAGGTATGAGCGGTGAGTTTGTTTTACGGCACTGGCTATATCCCTTCCCTAAAACCAGTGGTCCTAAATTAGGGACGAGCGTTTGTAGCCATTTAGGGTTGTGCTCATGGTGGTCGTTTAACCCGAAACGAAATTAATAAGGTATACTGATGTGACGAAAAGATTTTCCACTGTTCAACCTAATATGAAATTTGTGAATGAGTTATATTAGATTTCTTTTTTATTTCACGCCCCCAACCGTCTTACTGGAACATAGTGATGTGCAACTTCTTCCACCATAAAACGTTTTTTTTTTCTGATTCCATGTAAGTCTAACATCTCACCGTGGAATGGTACTGCTTATCGTGGTGAAATGTCTATGCAAATTCTGTAAAGTGAAGGTTCATGGATTACCATGTTCCAGCATGACTAGGTGTGGAGAATAATAACAAGTAATATGACACCGAATTTTCGGTTGTAATGAGCACGTCTTTTGAATCCGTTTCGCTGTGAAGTAAATTAGAGTTATGGAACCGGTTAAGAAAACGACCAACCGGTTTTTACAATAGATAAAGCATCCACAAATAGAAACATCTACTTAGTTCCACCAGCGGGTAAAAAACATGTTACGAAGATTAACAAATGGCGCACAAATAGTTTCTCATACCACAAGGGAGATTACAGGGACAGGTCAAATCGAACAGTTAAAAGAATTATAGAAAAGGAAACATAATGTAAGTCTACGTATGCTAGCGGGAGAATTTTGCATAATGGAAACGTTGAAAATAGGCGAAAAATATTCATCGAAAAAGCTATGATAAGAAAGTTTTTAAATACGCCTCCCGTAAGCAGAGATAGCGAAAAAAAAGTTTCGATCTTTATGCACCTACCGATAAATATTTGCATTACTTAAAGGGGATAATGCTCTACATTTCCGTTGTAGCGAATGGCATACAGTAAAAAGATTTGGAAATCAGGGGAAGCTGTAAACTGGAGTATACAAACATCACTTCACAACAGAAATGTGAACTACAAAATTCCTCATATGCTAGCCTAAAGTGTTGAAAGATTTTTTTTTAAAATCTGACATGTAGAAGCAGAGATATTCAGAAAAACAGATTAAGCATTTGCGGCAAAATTGTGCAATATTTCGGAAAGAAAATTCTCAGTTTGCTCAGTTAGTCGTGTCTGACCGAAACAGAAGTTTTTTAATCTGGTTTTAGTCCCGAAGATAATGCTGTAAAAGAAAACGAGAACTTACACCCTCTGGTGGCAGACGTGTGTTCCTTAAGAAAACTGAAATTATATGACAAACATTTTTCAGCGGAGACGCTCTCCAACAAAGAAAGAATTTTTCAAATCCGATTCTTAGAAGCAGAGTTATGGACAAAAATAAGCTATGCATCTACGCTCCCTGGAAGAAAAACCATGAATTATTTTAAGAAGGAAATATTCCGAAAAGGTTTGCCTCCCCGGTGGCGTAGTGGTCTAAGTGATGGCTTCTGATCATACGTCCGATATCGGGTGTGGATTCGAATCCCGGTGAGGCATGGATGTTGTGTTTGTTTTAAGACACTGGCTGTCTCCCTTCCCTAGAACCAGTGACCCTAAATTAATGACGGACGACTGCTTATAATCCATTGAGCTGCTCAGTCAAGATTTTAGTTGTTCAGGTTTTACTGCAAGTGCATCAGAAGCAGAAATTAACATTTACGCCCCCTGGTTTTGCCAAAGCATTTTTTGCAAAAACTAGAAATTATATGCAAACGATTTCCCATCAGGAGCTGTATCCGCTGCAGAAAGAATTTTTCAAATCAGTTTTAGAAGCGGGGATATCGGGGGAAACGTAATTTACCTTTACGCCCCCTAGCGGAAAATCTATGCGTAACTTGAAAAGGTGATTAAGCCTAAAATAGTCTTCGACATAAATTTAATCGAAAAGTAAATTTTTTTTCAATCTAATGTTTAGAAGCAAATACACTGCTGGCCACCCAAAATGCAACACCAAGAAGGAAGCATCCGATTGATCTGAAATTCGCAGCATGCGTCGCGCGCGAGAGGACATGCAAACGATTAGCATTGCAGGGCATATGCAAATCATGTGCGCCCAGCACGCCACCGAGAAGCACTATAAGAAGGGTGCACAGAAGGAGGGGTGTAAGTAGTGGAAGTTTGTTGTGTTTCCGGATCTGTGCGTGGGAAGCTTCCTGGTGCCTCGTCGCAGAATACGGTAGTCATTCCAGCTCGTTTCGGAGTTCGACAGAGGACGAATAGTGGCTTATCGCGACAGCGGTTTATCGTACCGAGACATCGGCGCCCGTGTGGGACGACATTCAGCCACAGTGAGGTGAGTATGGATTCGGTGGGTACTGGAGGGGCGGACGGACCAACGAGAGCTGCTGCCGCGGCACACCACCGAACGAGAGGACCGGCATGTTGTGCAGCAGGAATTGATGGCTCGCACCGCCACATCGCGAACGTTAGCGCAGGAATTAGGGTGTGTTGCGCAACAACATGTGTCAGCACGTACAGTTCAACGTCGTCTGCAGGAGCGAGGACTTTTCGCACGGCGCCCACTGCTTCGATTACCATTGACGTTACACCACCGGTGAGTGCGGCGGCAGTGGGCCGTTGAACGCCGCACCTGGACTACGGAATGGCACGACATTGACTTCTCCGACGAATCCTGCTTCTGCTTGCAACACCACGATGGTCGGATCCGCGTCTACTGGCACCGCAGCAAGAAACTATATGACGCCTGCATTATCATCGCCATACCGGTCAGTCACCTGTCTTTATGGTTTGAGGCGCAATTGGATATGGCGCCCCTCTGGTACGCATCGCCGGTACACTCAACAACCACCGCACCATCTCCGACGTTTTGGAGCCTGTAGTCTTCTCTTACCTGCAGGTACTGCCATCGGCCACGTTTCAACAGGACAATGCACACCCACACGTGGCACGCATCGTGCAACAATTCTTCACGGCCCACCAGGTGTCACTGCTGCCGTGGCCCTTATGTTCTCCCGATATGTCCCCCATCGAACACGTCTGGTCGCTGATTGAACAGCGAGTGGCCTGGCAAGCACCACCCGCGGCTACGCCTGATGAACTGTGGCAACGTGTGGAAGCAGCCTGGACCGACATACCCCAAGCCCACATCCAAAGCCTCTTTCGTTCGATGCCGCGGCGTGTAGCGGCCGTTATTGCCAGCCATGGGGGCCACACGAACTATTGATGTCTGCGTGTTCTGCAAGTCGCACGGGCCTGTAATCTCAATCGTTTCATCTTTGTATCTGTTATGTGTCCAGTAAATCTGGGGTTGCTATCTCGTGTCCTTCTTGGTGTTGCATTTTGGGTGGCCAGCAGTGTATATGGAATAAAATGTATTTTGAATTCGACATCTGCATTTATGCCCTCTAGCGGCGGAATTGTGCATTGTATAAAAAAAACGAAATAAAAGATCACCATTCGCACAATTTTAGGCTTCCCAATGTAAAAAGAATTTTTGAAATCGGACTAATAGTTAGAGATATGGTGTCCACAAACAGACGTACAAACCGATAACTCAAGCACAATCTTTTTTTTTTACAAAAGATGTGCTAAAAAGGAATTAAAACTGCCATACTTATTAATTCATATTGCTTTTCAAAAGAATAGACGAGACATTTCGACAGCTTGCTATAGAAAACTTTTGAAAAAATTACCCTAAGTGGAAAAAAGTCTCCGGACACCTCCTTTCGCAGCCAAAATGGAACATTTCAATAGATTACTTGTGCCAGATTTCCTTTTTAACCCTTTAGCGACCATAACGCCCGTACATTAAACCAACCATAGCCGCCCGAAATGCGTGTTTTAGAGTTAATCAGATTCCCTACCCTTACCTTTTCTTTAAATCTGCACGACCTAGGAGGGATCAGCAGGAGTCACCGTCAGTCACAATTGTTGTTACTAAACAAAGAAGTGAACCAACAGACAGTTTCGGGCGTTATGGTACTTTGAGTAATACAAGATTTTAGGGTCATGGTCGTTAAAGGGTTAAAACTGCGGGTAAGCTTCTCAGATGAAGAATGTCGTCTACTCGTGAGACATGGCCACCCATGTTGAGCTTCCAGAGAGGCGTTATTATAGGGTGTCATATCAGCAACCTGTCAGTGAGTGCAACTGCAGAACAATTGCAAAAACCACGGTCAAGTGTTCAAAACATTATTAGTAAATGGGAACATGAGGGTCTTACGACTGCCAAGAAACGTTCAGGAAGGCCAAATAAATTGACGGAAAGGAACAAGAGAACCCTGGGACATGTCATCTGTGGGTACAGTCATTCCTCTGCACAAATCATCACCAAATAATTTCAAGATTCAACAGGGGTGAGTGTGTGCACTAAAGACGGTTCGTAAAGAACTGCACAAGTTAAATTTCCATGACCGAGCTGTTGCATATAAGCCGTTAAAAACTCGTACGAATGTGAGTAAGTGACTTGCTTGGTACAAAGCACATCGTCCAAAGACCCTAGACCAGTGGAAACGAGTGCTATGGAGTGACCAATCACGCTACACTGTTGCGTCGCTAATTCATTAAGCAGTGTGTAAAACCAAATACATCCATATATATCTATAGAATATTGTAAATGTGATTTGTTTGTGTACATCTTTATATATCAAAATAATTTGGGTGTTCAAACATTTGGAGAAAGTATTTTTTTTTTTGTTTCACATATAAACTTTGAGTGCTTCTTGTTACATGTGTAGCAATGTGTACAACAAAAAGAAAAGTAGTTATTGTACTCGTGTAGCTTTATGTATTATAGGTAACACAAATCAAGGACTTGCTGTTGTTGGCTGCAAATAAACACCACGTTTGCTTCCTTTAAGCCACAGTCAAGCTGTGGGGGATGTGACTGGACACAGAATTCAAGAACACTGATTAAAAATTGCCAATGGTTTTTGAAAGGCTAGTGCCTGTATTTAATATAACACATAAGGACACAACAGAAGCAATTTAATTTTCAGCATTTGCTCAAGGAAGCTGAAGAGCACTCGCAATTTCCACTGGTACAACACAGGAGATTACTGATTTATCAGGCTTGTTTGTTTACATTTTTTTCCCACACAGCTACGTGAGTTAGAGACAAAACAAATTTTGTTTTTTTGTTTGGCTGGGTTTGCACAAATCCTGTCTAACCTACTCTCACCTTGGAGTAAGGTGATTCCAGCACAGCACCTATTACATGACTAACTCACAGCCTTAAGGGGTGATATACATATCTAAACTACAAATTCACTGCCTACCAAAAAAAAAAAAAAACTTAGCTACAGATGAAACAAATATATCTTTAATTTAAAATTAGGCCTATCAAATTCTCTCAGAATGCAAGTTTTTAAATTTACCAGCGGTCTAACTAGCTATCTCAAACTATCTAAACTTTAAGTGATTAAAATTGTGCGACAGGCAGGAATCACCTATACCAGCAATTATTTGATTTTCACTGTTACATACAAAAAGACATTCTCAGGTTTGTTTGTTGTAGTTTTCTTTCTATGAACTGGCCAGCCCTTTACACTAGTAAATTATGTGCCTACATGGCAAATGAATGCTTTTGCAAGGTTTTTGGAACCCTGGTACCTTAAGGCACATTAACTCATGTCCATCTTTACAATGACAATGTACAAAAATTTGTTTCATAAGTAAGGACTGCTGATTACTACAGCAAAACTTTTAGTAAGAGATGGCAGAAAAGGAATTATATATATATATATCATCATCATCATCATTGTCAACCATTATCAATCCACTGCTGGACGAAGGTCTCCCCAAGTTTCCTCCACAACGGTCTGTCTTGTGCCAGTCTCCTCCATGTCACTCCCCGCATATTTACGAATTTCATCCACCCATCTCCCATGTGGTCTTTTTCTGGGTCTTTTCCTGTCCCTTGGAATCCAATCTAAAATTTCGGCTGTCCATCTATGGTCTGTCCTTCTGGCAGTATGTCCAGCCCATTGCCATTTCAGGGATTTAACCCTGATCATGATGTCTTCCACTCTTGTCATTTTTCGGATCCACGAGTTTCTCTTCTTATCTCTCCTGGTTATACCAAGCATGCACCTCTCCATGCTGCTTTGAGTTGTCTGCAGCCTTTGTATGTCTCTTTTAGTTAAGGTCCACGTCTCTGCACCATACGTAAGCACTGGAAGGATGCATTGATCAAACACTTTTCTTTTAAGACATAATGGCATATTGCTCTTGAAAATTATGCTGTTTCTTCCAAAAGCTCTCCAGGCAAGTTTTGTACGCCGATTAATTTCTTCATCAATGTGACCCTCACTTGATATCTGCTGTCCAAGATAAACATACGTGTCTGTTATCTCCAGCTTTTCTCCATCAATCGATAAATCTTCATTTCTTGTAAAAGCATTGAACATCACTTTTGTCTTCTGAAAGTTCATTTTTAATCCCACTTCTTTACTCTTGTCAGCAAGTTCCTGGATCATACTCTGCAGCTCTGATGGGGTAGTTGCAAAAATGACTATATCATCAGCAAAACGAAGGTGGGTTAGATAATCTCCATTAATCTTTATCCCTTTGTTTTCCCAGTTCAGTGATTGAAAGACATTTTCCAATGTGGCATTAAAGAGCTTCGGAGATATGGTGTCACCTTGTCTCACTCCCTTTCCAATTTTTATGTGTGTTGTATTTTCAAACAGCCGAATCTTTGCACTTGCATTTTCATAGATGTTATTAATAATATTAATGTATGCATCTTCAATACCGCAGGATTTCAGAGCCGTGGTAACTGCTGATGGTTTCACCGAATCAAAGGCTTTTTCATAATCGATAAAAGCCATGCACAATGGAAGTTCATATTCCCTCGCTCTTTCAATTAGTTCTCTCAGTACGTGGATATGATCTATTGTGCTGTAGCCACTCCTGAATCCAGCTTGTTCTCTCGGTTGAGCCATGTCCAGTGTTACCTTCAAGCGGTGTGAAAGAACTTTAGTGAAGATTTTATAAACCACTGATAGGAGGCTGATAGGTCTGTAGTTCCTGAGATCCTCAATGTCACCTTTTTTATGTAGCAGGATCATTGTAGCATTGTTCCAATCCTCAGGAATCTTCCCTTCATTAAGGCATCGAGTGAAAATTTGGGCGAGTACTGTTTCGATTTCTCCACTTGCTTCTTGTATGATGTCTATAGTAATTCCATCTTCTCCTGGAGCTTTCCCCCGCTTCATGTTCTTGATTGCATGAGCAACTTCTGCTGGGAGGACTGGAAGAACTCTGGTACCTTTCATGATGTCTGGAGTACATGTATCATCCCTTTCATATAATTTGGAGTAGAAATCTTTCACTCTTGTCAAAATTTCGCCTCTATTTCTTGTTATAGAGCCATCTTCTTTTCTCAGAGCCATAATCTGTTTTCTTCCCTTACTGAGATGTCCCTTTGCTATCTTAAGGCTTTGGTTGTTTTCAATTGCTTTCCTCACTAGCTCACAGTTGAATTTCCTTACGTCTTCAGTGATACTTTTTCGTGTTGTCTTGCATAGCTCTATATATTCCACTTTGGAAGTCACATCTTCTTTAGTTGTCCTCATCTCTCTTCTTTTTTGCATCAACATTTTGGTTTTTCCTGATAATTTGTTCACATGCAACTTGTTCTTAGACCCAGCTAATTTTGTTGCTGTTTCCATAAGAGCTTTGGTTACTTTTCTGTTAACTTCCGAAATATCCACTTCTTCCGATGTTAGGCCTTCTAAAGCAGAGAATCTGTTCTTCAGTTCTAACTTGAAAGTATTATGGTGTTTTTAAGGTTGGTTATGTGAATACATTTTGTTTGTCTTATGAGCTTGCCACGTTCCAGTTTAGTGTTGAGGTGCATCTTACATCTCACCAATCTATGGTCACTACCTGTGTTGAACTTGTTCAGCACACTGCAGTCTTCGATGACGAATTTTTTGTTACACATAATAAAATCAATTTCACTTGTCGTTCCAATTGGATGTCTCCATGTCCATTTCCTGTGTGGCTTTTTCTTGAAAAAGGAGTTCAAGATGAAAAATCCTTCTGCCTCTGCAAACTCAACGAGAGTATTTCCACGCTGGTTTCTGTTGCCGTGACCGAATTTACCTACTGAAGTTTCATTCTGTTGCCGTTGCCCTATTTTTGCATTGAAATCTCCCATAATTATCTTCAAGTGCTGCTTACCTTTATTATTTAGATGACGAATTTCCTCATAAAATTCTTCAATTTCTTCTTCAGGATGACTTGTGGTGGGTGCATAAGTTTGAATAATCTGAGCCTGGTATCTTCTCGATAGTTGGATAACGAGTCGTGCAGCTCTGTCAGAGGAACTTTCAACTTCTACCACTTTATCCTTCAGTTTCTTGTTTATTATAAATCCAACACCACTAGTTCTGCCAGTATCTGTCCCACGATAATAGAAGAGATGTCCACTTTTCAGTTCAATGAGATCTCCTTTTCTCCTTACCTCACTTAGCCCGACGATGTCCCACTTGATCCTTTGTAGTTCCTCTTCCAATTCAAGAAGCCTTGAATCAGAAGATAGGGAGCGTCCGTTATAGGTAGCCAAGGTCAGCATCAAATGGCAGCCTAGTCCGGTCCTCCGGGGATTCTTAGCACCCTCTGCCTTCATGTCGCACTGGCCGCTGCCTTGGCCAGGTACATTCCAGCTGCCGGAGACTGAGGGCCAAGATTTAAGTTGTAGAGTCATTTTGGAGGTGTTTGGCCATAACTCACCACGCTGGCCAAGCGGGTTGGTGAGTGTGGGATAGCATTTCCTCTGATCCCGATGGTATAGTTATACCGCTATTTGCGGTCGTCAGAGCCCCTTTAGTGGGAACAGGATGCACCACGAGAAGGCGGGGTTGACATTTGTCAAGGAGAGGCTGTGATGTTACGCATCACCTGACCTTACATCCCATATATATATATATATAACAAAATTTAATAAAACAACAAATATAACAACTGCTTTTAAATTGAAATGGTCGCTGCGTATGCCAAGTGAACTGTATCACCCAGAATGTGTCATGCCAGCTGTTAAATTTGGTGGTAGCAGTGTCCATGGCCCGGGGATTTTTCTCATGGTATGGGCTTGGATCGTTGGTGGTTGTGGATGGAAACATAAACGCTACAAAGTATCGGGACATTCTAGACAACGCCGCATTGCCTACAACTTACCAGTTTTGCGGAGACGGGCTATTCTTGTTTCAGCAAGACAAAGCGCCGTGCCATAAAGCACGTTCTATTTCGACATGGTTCGAGAATATGGGTGTACAGAATTTTTAGAGGTCATGTCCTCAATCATATACAGGCCGTTTGAGATTAACTTGAACGTCGGACTCTTGCTCGAACGACACGTCCAACTTTTGCATCTGAACTGACCACTGCTTTGCGAGAGGAATGGAACAATATACCCGCGACTGTTTCCGTGAATCTCGATGAAAGTGTACTCGATGTAAATGTAGCCAAAGGTAGGTAAACTCCTTATTGATTTTGCCCGGAATGCAGCATTGCATACAAATCACTCTTGTCCGGATACTTGTTTTCCACATGTGGTATATACCTAGAGGCACAGCCTTTCTTAGGATGTGCAGAGCCCTGAGCAAATATTGTTTTGCAAGGCCCTTGTCGATATAAACATTCTGATTGAAAAATGTATTACAGAATTCATGGTCTCGTGTGAGGTACACAAAGGCCTTCTAGGAAGTACAAGGCCATGGTATTAGAGAGAAAAGTTCCCTCCGTTTGTAACGTCATTCTTATGTTACACTGCCTGATACGTCGGTGTCGTGTGTGACGTCATACACAACGTTGGAAACCAATCGGAAGCTTTGGTTTTCGCGTGACGTCACTAAAAGAGGGAACTCTTCTCTCCCTAATGTCATGGCCTTGTATTTTCTAGGTGGCCGTGGGTACACTGATCTATATAAAGATTTTGAAAAATGGGTAGACAGTCATCTAACTGGGTAGGCCAAGATATTTCATTTATTGCTTCAGAGATGTTAATTTGATGGGAATAATTTATTGTTTCATTCTCATCTGTAATTAAATCTTCATTTCTTGAAGTACATGAAGTTGTAGGAATTTTATCTAAGCTATTCAAATGTTGGATGCTACCAGGATAAGCTTTATATTCATCTTTGTGACCAGTAATTAAGTCTTCACTGTCTAGAATTTGGTTCATCCTCAACACGAGTCTGCTCGCTTTCACCGTTTCCAGCTTTTAAAAATTTAAGAATAAGCTTTATTTTCACTTTCATCGTTGTGATCAGTAATTAAGTCTTCACATTGATTATACAATTTGGTTCATACTCGACAGGAGTCTCTCTCTGCCCGCTTTCATTGTTTGTCTTTTTTTTAATTTTAAGCATACGTCCTCTTTGCAGATCTTTTATTTCTTTTCAGCTTTCCGTCTTTTCTGAGCAACACTTTCGTATTTTCTATTTCTATCTCGTTCCCACTTTATACTCATTCTCAATTATCTAAATGATTTAAAAACTAAAGTTTTAATGCATTCGGAGTATCACAAACGATGTAATTTCCTTTGTCTGAACGTTTGTTCCACTTTGGTGGCACAGCGGAGAGAGCGCTTGCCTGTTTTAAGTGTCTCATCCCTGCCTCAACTAATATACCTTTTTAGCACGTCGTTTGTAAAAACACATCGTGCTAATGTTATCACTTTGCCCGTCCTTCTGTGGACACCATATCTCTGAAACTTTTAGTCCGATTTGGAAAATTCTTTCTTCATTGAGAAGCCTGAAACGTGAGGATGATCCGTGCATTCTGATTTTTCCCCGATGTAAAACTTCACCACTAGAGGGCGTAAATGCAGGTATCGTATCCAATATACATTTTATTCTATATATTTGCTTCTAAGTATCAGACTGATTTTTTCCCTTCGATGCCATTTATATCGAAGACTATTTCAGGTACAATCTCTTTTTCAAGTAATTCATAAAATTTCTTCTAGGGGACGTAAAGGTAAATTGCGTTTTCCCCGATATTTTTTTTTTAAAGTCCCATTCGAAAACTTTTTCCTGCATCTGGTACAGCTCCTGATGGGGAATGTTTTGCATATAATTTCTAATTTTTGGTAAAGCATGGTTTGGCCACCAGGGAGTAAGTGTTTATTTCTGCTTCTATTGTATTTTCAGCAAAATCTGATCTTTTGGACAGCATGACAGTTAGCCGCAGAGGTAGGAATATGCCACAAAACAGGTTTACAGTTCTTGAAGGACGTGATTGCTTACCGCAAAATTGCAGCACGATGTAAGGTGGTGAAGCAGGATGGGTGCCTCATCACTTCACGGAAGTTCAGAAATGGCACCGATACGCCTTTACTAGGGAGCATTTGTAACGTCACATACCAGAGAAGATGGCGCATTCCTGCAGAGGATCATAGCTCTGGATATAACGTGGGCGAGGTCGTACGAACCAGAATTGAAACGACAGTCCAACGAATGGCGGCATCCATAGTCTCCCCGACCAAAAACAGTTCACTGCGAACCCGGGAATATCGAAGTTATAATGATAGTGGCGTATGATGTTCAGGGTGTCATACTCCATCATGCAGGTCAATTCAGTAATATCTCGTGCTGAATAGTTCAAGTAAAACTGTAGAAGGAAAAGCTGTCAAAGCACGATTCACAAAAACTTTAGTCGAGTTTAAACCGCAGGGGAAAAAAGATTTTATTTACAATTAAAATCAACTAAGACACAGGCAAGATCTTTCACAGCCGCGACGGCCGCATCATCAGGCCTAATCAGAAATCCTGGTGTGCAGGTGGTACAGCATTATATAGATTATCACCCACAATGCACAGCAAGATAAGGTTTGGATGCCAAAGAACACATTGATTAATTAAAGTCTATTATAAATGTTATACATCACTTTCTTTGCGTTTTTAACAGTGTCAACAGTCCTTTCCATATAGAATATACAAATAATGGCAGTTCCTCATTACAACACTGCAGGTTCGAGTCCTGGTCGAGGCATGGATGGTACACTTGCGTTCCGGTAATGGCTCTCCCCAATGGAGCCGAATAAGAGACAGGGAACTGCTTGTGGAACTTAGAAGTGCGGTGTTTGTAAAACCCCGAAATGGAAAAACATCCACATACCGCTGGCCCGTCAATGATCCACGTACCACTGGTAGTGCTGATCGGCTATCGTAGGCTATGACTCCCTAGACAATAATGCCTGCAGTCGGGGAGGTGTGGCGCTCAATAGCTAGGTTGGGATTGTGCCGTTGACTTCTACACTCAGACAGGATGATCATCTGTCCCTAAAATGAAGCGGCACTCATCGCTTAGCCGCCCCGGTGGCGCAGTGGTCTAAGCGATGGCCTCTGATCATTCGTCCGAACGGGGTCCGGGTTCGAATCCCGGTGAGGCATGGATGTTGTGTTTGTCTTACGGCACTGGTTCTCTCCCTTCCCTGGAACCAGTGACCCTAAATTAGGGACGGGCGACTGCTTATAGCCCATTGAGTTGCTCACGGCGGTCGTTAAACCTTCAATCAATCAATCAATCAATCAATCAATCAATCAGCACTCATCGCTTAACACCACACGTCACCAGTCTGTGGCGTTCCACGTCGCTCTGGTCTGGCACCACTGCACACGGAGCCGGCAATGTTCCGGTATTAAAGACAGCAAACGTAAGGGGCGCAGGGAATGCAGATTCGCTTCCGCTGGGCGTCGGGAAATGGTTCGTGGGTACCCAGAAGCCGCTACATCTGCCTGTATAGTGGACCGGAACCCAGTGGGATCCGTTTATGCCTGGCGCACGATCCGTCGATCCTCTCTACCGGTGGTGGTCCTGGTATATCTGGAGCCGCTACGCCGTGTGGTAGTTCTGTCACGTGTCCACTGCTCCTAACACAGTAGGACGTTATGGTCAAAACGATCCACGTGGCGGGCTGGGACATATTGACATATTGCGCTCGACTACCCTGCGTTTTTTTTGTGATTGGAGGTTTAACGACCACCGTGAGCAACACAATGGGCTATAAGCAGTCGCCCGTCCCTAACCTGCGGTTTTCATCCCGATGATCAGGCCTCTGTCAAAGTCCGTAAGTTGCGTCAATAGACGTTTTTGGCGTCTACCCGACATTTTTGTCGCTCTGTACTCTTCCTTGTGTCGGCCGGTGCTTTCACCACAGGGTGGGCGGTCATGTGCAACCGCACCAAACGTGGATCATTTGCATACCAGCACGCACTCTAGTTATTTGCATGTTTAAGATGTTTTCTTCTAGGTGAGCAAATATCATTGTCCGTGAATGTATTTCAGTCGTCCACCTATTACGGTAATTGTTTATACCAACAATTTTTTTCGTAAGATTTGTAAATAACTACAAAAGAAAACCACACCTGTTTTGAGAAATATCATGAAGAAATGATAATTTATAAAACCTAATTGCGCGTGTGAGTGTTAGGTTAGTGTTCTTAGTTCCCTCCGGTGTCGGAAACTTCCGCTGCACTAGGCGTTCAATGTCTGAGAGGTCGACGGTCCATAAAATCTCTGCGTCGTTTAAATGAAGAATGTTAGAAGCAACCGGGGAGCCGTTCCAATGTTATTGTCCCCCTTGTAGTACCTACACGCAGCGGCAATATCTGCTTTAACACGATCATTTCTCGGGGTCTTCATGGCTTCCATGCGGAACAACTTTAACTTTCGCGGTGTTTTAGTTGCGACAGAACCACTAAGATAACGGCACGACAGTGTTATTTTTTTTTACTTTTTCCAAGAAAGGAAAAAAAAACTACTGCAGAGTTGCCATGAAATTTCTCAGGAGAACGGTTTAATGCAACAAAGGTTTCAAGAAGAACGGTTTTGTGACGGAGCATATAGTTTTAATTGATATTAAGCTCACTACGAGTTACACTAGCTTTGTTATTAATCTTTAAATGTCTAAAGCAATTTTCAGTCGTTTTAAAGAATAAAATTACCATATATCCGCTGCAACTCTTAGTTTGTTTTCCCCATCTCAAGCTCATCTGATAATGCTACAATGTTTTCTATCTTATTCTGCAAGCTTTATTAAGTCTATCAGATATCTTATTTTCTAATTCATGAAATGTAGTTAAATATGAAAAGAAAGCTTCGTAGTCGTTTTTCCTCATTCGTTAGTCGAAGTTCGCCACTGAGGTCAAATATTTCTTACCTGAGTCATTCTTTGACACCCTTTTCGAGCGCAGCCTTTTGAGGCCTGTTTCTTCAGCAGAGACCGCAGAATCGTCCATTGACCAATGGGGGCTACGAAGATAGGGCGTACACGAGAAGGTACGGGGGCTTCCCTTTTCTGTCAGGAGACCCTGAATGAGGGGGATCGGATTGCTTCGTTGTTTCGTCAAAGGAGCTTTTCCAGTCTGAGAAGCGAACGAAAGCGCCGACGGTTACGAAAGCGATGAAGAAACTGTGATTATGGATTATAAGGACTGAAAGCTCGTGGGAGTAGACATAAGCTTCGAGGAATATGCAAATTGCGATGCTGATATGATCACTTCAAAACTATGCACAGTAGAAGAATTAATAGACGCTAATTTGGAGAATGGACATTCCAGCAGCAGTGATGAAAGTGAAGAACCAGTTCAACCGTCCTTTCAAGATGCAATGCATAGTATCAATACACTGAGAAATTTCTTTGTTTTTCATGCCAACACCAGTGAGAAAACGTTTGGAGAACTTAATTCAATCCATAGTACTCTCCTTAGAATGCAAAATCAAACAACCATGCAAACGTCACTAAGACTTTTTCAAATGAATTTAAAAGTGCTTATTAACGGTCGGTGTGATCCAGCAGTTTTTCTTGTTCGAAAGAAATTTAATCAAGATGTAATACTGAAATAAAGGTATGAATTTTTCATAATTGTATGTTATATGTATGTAATTTGAGTACAATTTGATTTTTTTTAAATTAAACTTAAAACGATTTCTTCAAAATACTGTATAAATAACGTAATAAGTGTAAATATATAGATATAACAAAATATATTTTCATTATACGTAACAGGTACTACAGTAGTACTGTACATACACGTGTGTACCAAAGAAATTCGTTTCGAATTTTAGACTTTAATATCAGTTATACGTCTTTTATGAACGGTATCTTGAAAGACGTATAAACGGTGCTTTACTGTATTACCAAAATAATGTTTTAACTCCTATATTTAAAGAGGAAATATCATTCCTTTATCCACAGAGCCTTCAAAGAGTAGAACTCTACCAGGATAAGGGTACCAGTCACACATACATCCAAATTTGCCATTCTATTTCTTGAAAAAGTGGAGAAAGGGACTGGTATCAAGTCCATACTTTTTGCTTATATTCCTTTAAAGTCCTCTGATGTGTCACCAATGGACTACTGTGCCTCCAGACTGCTAAAAAGAGTGCTTTCTAAACGCAGACCTAAAACAATGATTGGACTATGGAAAGCAGTGGAAGAAAGAGGCACGGAATAGAATACCACAACCAATTTTAAGAAGTGCTCTCTTATCTTGGAAATCTAGATGTAGGTCCATAATCCGGAGAAAGGGCTATTAGATAGAACATTTACTGTAAGAAAGAAATAATTTTATTTTAAACAATTATATCGCTGGAAAATCATTTACAAAAATGTGTGACAAAGTCTAATTTTTGCACCCCAAATTGCTTTTCACTTACGACAGATAACAAAGCACTCTTCACAATGGCCTCTGCAAGCTATGTCGACGTTGAGAGAAACTCAACCCAAAAGATTGTATTATCCGAAATTTTTCTCTGTGTAGCCTGATTGTAGTCTGCTTTAAACTTAGGTATCATCAGCTGTCTGTTGTCCAGGAAAGCAAGCGCTAACTGACGTTCTCCTCGACCGGTAACTAGTGGTGGTATTTCCTTTGCGATATGTTAAGGTGGTTCCACCTAAAATCTCTGCCTTATGCTTCTAATGAAAAACATTCTTTACATATTTTCTTCGCAATTAATGTATTCTCAAGAATGAAAATTCGCACATCGATAAAACTAACTTTAAGTTATAGCATGGGATACTTAATACTTGCTAAAATATTACCATAAGTAGGCCTATATTAAAAATCAATCATTTTTCTTTGAGTAATGTTCAGACCTGTTAATAGATGGCGCGACCTGTACACTGATGGCGTCAGTAGACAAATGTTGGATTGCTTAATTAGGATTATGTTTTAGCAAAATATTAAGTATCCCATGCTATAGCTTAAAGTTACTTTTATCAATGTGCAAATTTTCCTCCTTGGGAATACATTAATTGCGAAGAAAATATGTAAAGAAGTTTTTCCATTCGAAACATAGAGCAGAGATTTTAGGTGGAACATCCTTAAGTGCGTGCGTGCGTTGGTCAGAACAGGAGCAAGCTTTTCTTACCTGGAAGGGCGAGACTTGGAATTTCGTCTCTTAGGTTTCGAAAGTTTCTCGCTTAAACTTAAATAGTGCGCAGTTTTTCCTTTCTCACACTTCCGTTATAGGAAGTATTACCGTTCGAAAACCTCTATCGGTTTTTGACATAATCTTAATAAAAATGTTAAAACTAGGTAATTGCTCAAGAGCCAACTCTTGAAAATATTAAGCAAAACGTGACTCACGTTAACGCCGACAACACAGCACTCGGTAGAAATGCAGAATGAAAACAAACCAGCACATAACGAATGAGTATTATTAGATAGTGAACGTAACAGTGGGAAGTTGTCTTTCCGGGTAGGGCTTGGAAGAAAATCTGTTCAAGTTTAAACGCTCAGAGGAGCTTTCTGCGACAGACCACAAATCACTAATTTGCTGTTCATTCCTATGGAGTGTTCGAAAAGGTCAGAAGTTCAGCGTATTGTTTCATATGTCTTCATCCGGTGTTACCGACAGTTCTTTTCGTGCATATGATAAGATCACACTTACAGTGTAGGTTACTATGTACCTTGGTTAGCTGCGCGGAATACTGTATGCAGCTAACTCAAGTCTTTAAAAAAGAAAATACCGAAGTGTATAACTTTTCCTTTCCGTTACTATTTTCTGCAACTTTATTCACGCATTGCCGCCTTCTATTTTTACGCCCCTCATAGTATGAATTTACTTCCCAAGTATGACCATTCCCGGAGGGCAAAAGCCCTTTACCCTCCCTGTCGTCTCGGTTGCTACGGCCCTGGTGAGGGTCCACTGTCGGACAATATTTTCCGCTACGTCTGACGGTACTCGTCACACTTTCCTCACACCGATAATCATCCCCGGCTCAAACTCCCAAGTCTCTCTTCCCATTGTTCGGATTTTTGTATTGGAGAACCGTGCCGTCTATATATATTTTGTGGTGATCGGTAATGCTGCTGCTACGTGCTGTAGGACACTTCAACTTACTAAGACGGGGTGGTTATACTAATCAGGCCCATGGGAATGTATTTCAGCAGTTACTTCTGTATTGGGTGAAGTTTTTGTTGGAAAAAATGTCATAAATACGTCTCGCAGCAGTCGCCGAACTTTGTTTCCACGCACGGAGAAGTTGTGATGGATCGATACACCCGTAACTGATACAATGTAACGAGTACAGAAAATCGGTACTTTCCTATTTCAGTCGTTACTTCCTATTTCGGTCTTCGCGTCTCGTAGCTTTTCCAATTCGGTACAAGTACCGATTTACAGCAGTCATTCTTTAGATCTGGTTACAGAGGCCAACCGTTACTTTTTTTTCTCGGAACGAGTACCGATTTACGGTAGCTGTTTTTCAGATCTGATTAAAGGAAGTTCTTTCATTTTCGGGAACAAGAACTGGTTTACAGAAGTTGCCGAGAAAAAAAAAATTGAGTAGTTGAAAACCATGATAAAATATATACGTAATGTATCTTATATTGTTTTTTGTTATTGCTTAATAGCAAAGAGGATGTGAATTTTTAAAGTAAATTTATTGGGCAAAAGTAGGAGCCCGGGTATGATAACCCGGGCGCTATCTGGGAGACGCGGGTTCGAGTCCCGTTCCAGGACTATGAAATGTTCAAGTTTTCGGATATTATCTGACTACCAACCTTGTCACATTTACACCAAAAATTGGATTGTCATCTTCAAAATTTGTATTGATAATGGAATTTTACCAACCTTTTTAAGCTGAATTTTAATCTTGGGTGTGGTATCGAAGAAATTATTTCGAATAGTAATCACTGGGCTTAGGGAATAAACTTATCTCAAAACGTTCTCGGTAACTTGTTCTGTAAGCCACAGAAAATTAAAATCTGTTTTTCTATAGTATTATACTAGCATAAATAGACCTGAGGTTAATCTGCTTGTGGTCTGTAGCTATAAATCTTATCCCATCCGTTTTTGTAGACACCGCTAAGAAAATGTCCTATTGACTCTTAAAGTTAATGGAACTTACTCTGGAAAATTTAGTTTCGCTAATGACCTCCGAGGACGTTGGAATTTGATAAAAAGATCCTGAAGGAATTGGTCAAAGAGAAATAAATTTGATTAGTCTTCGAAATGAGTCATTTAGTCAACGTCATCTTTTTAGAGGTAAGAAAAGTGTTTGAATTCAGCCGATGTGTCAGATATAAACTTTGTTCACGAAAGGTGCTCTGAGCGGTTGACAAGATATGAAATATTCATTTTAATTTTTCGTGCGATATCAGATCTTACTTGAGTCTGGTGAGATTTCAAAGACAATTCTCTTGTTTACCTGAATCGTTTGTGTGATATCAAAAAAGAGAAGTAATACATATATCTGTGTATTTCAGCCTCTGGTGGTATGTCAAAGAATTTTTTTAGTATTTAGTATGATATAAAATATGCACTTTAGCCTCATAATATAAAGATAGAAAAAAACACAGGATATTGTAACACATATGAATCATCATTTTACAACAATACCACCACTGATAACAAAACAAAAATTAAAGTCTGTTAATACTCACTACTCAAATTACTTGCAAAAATCATATCGCCATAATAATTTTCACTTTACAGATATTACAGAAGATGAGTTACTGGTAGAATTAAAAAATATAAAATTGACATCAGGTACAGGTTACGATGATATTAATCCATTAACAATTAAATATGTAGCAGATGTGATTTGTGAACCTTTAATCCTAATATAAAACTGTCTTTCAAACAGGAATTTTTCCGGAAGAATTAAAAATTACACAAATTGCCCCAAAGCATAAATCAGGATCACATAATGATGAAAATAACTATCGGCCAATATCTAAAACATTCATTTTTTCAAAATTACTTGAAAAATTAATGTACAATAAATTATCCTACCTTCAGAAATATCATAATGTAAATCAATTTGGATTTCAACCAAACAAATCAAAGGAACTTGCACTTCTTCATATTCAGGATATTATCCAAAAAAAAAAAAAATTTTGAAGACAAAAAAAAATAACTCTTGCCCTTTTTTTAGATATAACAAAAGCTTTTGATACACTAAATCTTAACATACTATTAAACAAATTACAAAATATCGATATTAGGGGTACAGCACATACATTATTCAAAAACTATTTATTAAACAGAAACCAATTTACTCAATTGGAGAATTATTATTCACCTATGGAAAAAGTAGAAATGGGCGTGCCACAGGGATCAATACTTGAACCACTGCTGTTTAATATAAAAATAAATGATATTTTTAATATAGACGCTAATTCTAATATTATCCTTTGTGCAAATACCACTTTGTTATTCAGTAGAACTGACCCAAATGGAATAATTTCACAAGGCAATATAGAATTACAGAAATATATGGAGTGGTTTGGAGCTAACAAACTGGTACTAAATACAGATAAGACTAAAGCAGTAATTTTTTCTAGACAGAAAACAAAGCAAGATATAAATATACCATTATTATTGGATAACAAATCATTTGAAATAGTAACTTTACTTACCTTGAAATTACACTCAATGATTTAAAATGCAATAAACAGCCGCTAATGTGACGCAGTGGTCTAAGAGATGGCTTATAACCATTCGTCCGAGTTGGATCTGGGTTCGAATCCCGGTGAGGCATGGATGTCGTGTTTGTCTTACGGTGCTGGCTCTTTCCCTTCTTTGGAACCAGTGGCCTTAAATTAGGGACCAGCGACTACTTATAGCCCATTGAGTTGCTAACGGTGGTCGCTAAACCTTCAATCATAAAAAAAAAAAAAAAAAAAAAAAAAAAATACAAAATCTAAGTAAAACATCAAAAAATATAGGAATTGTAAGCCATGTTTTAATAAATCTTACGGTTAAAACGTTAAAATTATTATATTTACCTTAATTCATACACACCTTGATTATTACATATTAACATGGGGTCAAATAACTCAATCCAATATTAAAAAACTGCAAATACTTCAAAATAAATTTATTAGATTAATAGATTTAAAATACAACTTTAACAGTAGGTATTACATGCGGTTGGGTATTCATGGATTTAAGAGTTTTTCCCAATAAATATAATATTATAATTACTGTTAAGCAATTATACGATTTCAACTTAGGGAAAATTATGTATAAAAAATAACATAGAACATGATCTAATAAAAATAACTACTTAAACACATCAATATGATACTAGAAATCAACATATACTAATACCAGTTTTACCTAAAAGTATAACCATAAAACAAAGTCTACATTACTGTGGACCAATATTTTGGAATTCACTACCTAGTGAACTAAGAGAAATCAATAACTAATATAAAAAAAGACTTAAAGCATATATATTAAACTAACTACAAAAAATTACAAAATAATAATAATAATTAAAAGATATGGGAAGGGGAGTGTAATCGGAAAGTTGAAGGGCAAGAGTGATTTCTAATTGTAGCGCCGCGGAGATTTCATGTTATACCAATGGTAACCTAATTTCATTGCTGTCCTGGATTGTTGACTTTACTTACGGAGCTCGGGGCCAAGTCGGGACTCTGTGAGGACGTTTCCCGGAGCTACCTTGCTGTTATTATAAAAGATAGATAAATAATAATGTAACAATAAATCATGAATCTGTAACAGTAGAAATAATAAATGAAATGAAATTACTCGCGTAATGTTTTCTGCACTTATCCTTTGTTGTTTAACAATGGGGAGAATTTATGGGATAACTTGTAAATGTTGCCGGAGATCAAAAACAAAACAGCGGTTGACTATCTGGGCTTCAAAAACAAAACGCAGAGGACAAATGGGTGAATAAATGACGTACTCTCCCTCTTTTTCCAGCTCCAACGAACAAGATAGGGCTTACGACACAAACTTATATTTGTCAAGTGTGTATTATAGCATAAGCTGCAGATGCCGCTATGGCTTGAGTTAAAAGTGTAGTTTCAATTTTATACATTTTGCCAAAATATGACTGGCGACATCAAGATTCATTCTTCCCATAAATTGGCGAATCAATAAATCTAGCACCTACGATTGGTCCAACGAATCGCACGTATGATCCGTTTAACAGCCATTGTAGCTATTGCTCTCAAAAATAATTCTCTTGTTGCAATTTTTTGCTCGTGGTTAAATTGAAACTGTAATTACCCGAAATGAATGACTTGGTGATTTGCTCTCACATTCTAGTGTTTCCAGAAATTACTTTGATCCTGAAAATCTACATTTCAATCAGATTTAACCAAAACATTCAGTGTATATTCATATAAAATTTATGAGCTAAAAATTCGAATAAAATTATTAAAAACTTAACCGTTTAGTTTATCAATGTTTTAACCCTTTAAGTGGATGATGTAACTGAATTAAATGGGACCCAAAATTTTCTGCGTTACTCGAACAGAAATGTTCACATTACATCCGGGTTTTACGAAAGCTACAGCGAAGCAATTCCTTCCCACTCTCATCTCAGCAGTACCTACCATAAGTATGTCACTGATGAAAAGCGTTTTCTTAAAGTCCTTTATGCTCCATTACCCAACGCATGATGGGGAAAGGCTAGCCCCCGGATACGGACATCATGCCATTGGATCGAACCAATTGGCTCAAACATCTCTCTCTCAGGTTCTTCGCCATTTTTGTAGCCTTTTTAGCGAGTAATCAGTCAGAAGGAATTAGCGTCAGCAATTCCTCTAAATGACCACTTTGAATAGCAAAGCTAAGGGTAAAGCAACGCTTGCTGTTGGGCAAGTTCAAATTTTCCAGCCGCGTTTAGCCATGGCCGTCTGCAAAATACGAGGCCATGACATGGGAGATATGAGTTCCGTCTATTAGTGACGTCACGCGGAAAGCAAGACTTCCGATTGGCTTCCAACGATGTCTTGTGTGACGCCAAACACGACACCGACGTATGAGTCCATGTATCATGAGAGTGACGTCACAAACGGAGGGAACTCATCTGTCTAATGGCATGGCCTTGTCCTTTCTAGACGGCCAATGGCCCACTTCTTAGACAACGTATATAGTACATTCGTTCGTTCGAGCTGATTTCCGCCCATTTTGCTAACCAGGAGTTAATTCATTCCAGTAAGTTAAAGGGTTTAAACATGTATATTTCGCAAATATTAAAAAGTGTTTAAAATATGCTTTTCTCGTATGCGATGAGTTTGAGAACAGTCACTGTTTTCTGTAATAATCGTAGTTGTTTTTATAACGAGACACTGTTTTCAATGCAACTAGCTCGTTCTTGGTAACGATCGGCAGGCTTACCTCAAGTTTTAGATTCATCTGTTATTCATTCTTTTATCTCCATCTCGTTCCCCTCAAATTTTTCTCAGGTAAAGACAGTCTCCAAGTTTTTCTAAGTAGGCAGAGTCCCCGTCAAATTTATCTTAACTACCAACAGTCCCCTCAACTGTTTAAGTAGGGACAGTCCCTCTCAAGTTTTTCTTAGCCGCCCCGATGGCACAGTGGTCTAAGCGCTGGCTTATGACCATTCGTCCGAGATGGGTCGGGGTTCGAATCCCGGTGAGGCATTGATGTCGTGATTTTGTCTAACGGCCCTCTCCTGGAACCAGTGGCTCTAAATTAGGGACTGGAGACTGCTTATAATAGCCCATTGAGTTGCTCACAATTGTCGTTAAACCTATCGCTCAAAAAAAACTTCTAAGTAACTTTTGGTTTTAGTTCGTCACCAACATACTGAGCTTCCCTAATTTTCTTTAGTTTCGGAAGCTCATCATTTCTAGAATTTAAATTAATATTCAGAATAATTGAATACTACATTTTCTAATACCAAAGGCGTTGTTGTAGGGTTATTTTTGTCTTTATACCTATTTCTATAATGTAATCACCTGGGAACGGGATTTTCTGGATGTACGTTGTCAGAGTGCGGACCATATTTTTGCACCTGTCACAAAAAATACAGTCCGAGCTCAACCATATTTCTATGCATATTAGATGTTATTGCACCTATTGCCGCGATATATATTAAATGTTATTGCACCCATTGCCGCGGTGCATATTAGATGTCATTGCACCAACTGCCGCGATGCATATTAGATATAATATTTGGCAAAGACCTCAGTTATGTCCGAGTGGTCAGAGGCGCTGGATGTTGGCTAGGCGTCAGAGTTCAGCCCAAGTTCGGGTACCGGAATGGGAACGGGTGGTGTGGTTTTGGTATGGCGCTGGCGCTCTCTCTCTCTTCCCCGGGTTCAGTAGCTCCAAATTTGGGACGGCTACTACTTTATATAGCCCTTGGTGGTAGTTAAACAATAGCTAAACAAAGGCTTCGGTAACTTCTAAACATTGCCCAATTTGTCTTACTCGGATTCGTAAAATAATAACGATAGCCGTTATGATTTTATTGCGGTACAGTACAATATGTATATCTTTGACTGCTTGAGTACTTCCAATTAAATTAACTTAATCGCTGAACGCACTAACGCATTTTCATGGTCATCAAAAACGAAAGTTTTTCATTAACATAAATTTATGCTTCGTGCTAATTAACGATGTATATTAATAACAATCAAGTATATAAAACCCGCTTTTTTTTTGTTGATTGGAGGTTTAACGACCACCGTGAGCAACTCAATGGGCTATAAGCAGTCGCCCGTCCCAAATTTAGGGTCACTGGTTCCAGGGAAGGGACGAACCCGGACCCCTTACGGACGAATGATCAGAGGCCAGCGCCTTAGACCACTGCGCCACCGGGGCGGCTAAAACCCGCTTGATCGCTTACGGTAAATATATGAATGCATTCTCAGTTTTGCTCTGCAGTTCATCTAAATTTCGCTCTTTCCCTTTTATTTTTTAGAAATTAAACCCAAGTAGTGTAGGACCTTCTTTCAATATTTAAAACTAAAATATTCTTTGGGAAATGTTCCTGTTTGCTTTATTAGCCAGGCTTCAAAAATGAGTAGTGCTCAACGACAAAAAAACTTAGTACGTTGATTGTTCATTCAGTGCTCTTGAAAATGCATCGATGAGCCATTACATTAAGACCACCCCTAGCCTAGAGAAATGAGCGCTCCTAGAGACCAAACGGTGGTGAAGGTGACGTTCACAGGGCAGTATATATATATTGTACAACGCGAGGACCGGCTTTCGGTTAGAAGAGTGTTCGGAGTCAGAATGGGAAAAGCTGCAGATTTATCGGAGTTTGATAAAGGAAAAATTGTGATGGCGCGGCCTGTGGGTTGTTCACGTGCCGCTGTAGTGAGTAAGTATCAAAAGTGGTGCACAGATGGCCAAATGACGAACTGCAGCTCAACTGA
The DNA here is from genome assembly GCA_039090855.1 of Macrothele yani. NCBI lineage: Eukaryota > Metazoa > Arthropoda > Arachnida > Araneae > Macrothelidae > Macrothele > Macrothele yani. The sequence goes on from CM077016.1 coordinate 77,660,406, forward strand.
TGCCGGAGAGACCGGAGACTGCCGCGCATTTTACACAGCGACCGCAGGGCCACAGTGCGACAAATCACTCGCAGCTACAACAGTGGTGTAGTAGTTGGAGGGGGGAGAAACCCCTCTTCTTGTGCACGCCAGTGGCTGCACACGATACTAAGATTTGAAGCGAAAAAATATTGTGGAGCTCTACTACTGTAATTAGTTATCTCCTGTAACATGAGGAATCTTCGATGTAAATTTCATTTGAATAGCCCGATTTTCTTCTTGGTTTTACAATTCTCACACACAGTGTAGTTTAATCTTTATTTATTAAATTTTTTTAAGTTTTTTAAAGCAGTGAAAACAGTGTGTTGTGAAAACAGGAATCTGTTGGTAACGGGTGTCTAACTCGCGATCTTCTCGCCCCGGAGTGAGTTGCTCTGACTGACTAAAGTACACCGACGGAATACACTGAAGAGCAATTGAATTAGAGATGCCTGTCTAGTAACGTGTAGCACCACCTTTCGCCCTGATGACGGCGGTGATTAGTCTCGGCATGGACTCTACAAGACACCGGAAGCGTTGGGAAGCCATACGAATCCACGACCCCTGAACAAGCTCCCACAGTTCACGAAGATTTGAGGGAGGGGGTCAGAGCCTCTAGCATCTCTCTAGATGTCATCCGAGATGTGCTCGATGGGATTGAAGTCAGGTGACCTAGCTGGCCAAGGAAGCGAGGTCACGTCGGTGGAGTGCTCATCCAACCATTCGGATACAATTCGGGAGCGATGGACTGTGCATTGTCTTGTTGCAGGATGAGGTCCCTAATGAGATGTTGAAGACGCACAAACAGGAGCAAATGGTCGTCCAGGATATCTCGGTAACGTTGACTTGTGAGATACGATGTCACACGTACCAGGGGTCCATTTCAGTCCACGTAGACAGTCCCCAGACGAGAATGCCACCCCCACCAGCTTCAAGAGTATCCTGCTGGCAAGAAGGATCCATCGATTCATGTGGTTTGCGCCGTACTCGTAACCTGCCATTCGCATGTACCAACGTGAATCTCGACTCGTCAGTCCAGGCAACATTTTTCCACATGTCTAGGGTCCAGTGGCGATGTTCCAGCGCCCATGCTAATCTTTGCGCCCTGTGATGTGCGGTCAGCAGCGGTACCCTCGTGGGACGATGGCTTCTGTACCCCATAGCGAGGAGATGGTTCTGGATGGTGTGGCTGCTTACACGTTTACGTGCACCAGCGTTAAATTGCCGAGTGATTTCTTGCACTGTGGTCCGTCTATCCGCTGTTACAATGCGAGCTAGCAGACGATGACTCCGCTCATCCACACGCTGTTGTCCACGACAGTTGGCCCTTGCAGGGATGGTATTCCCGGATTCGATGTATTCACGGTGCACCCGTGACACAGTGGCTCGTGAAAATCCTAGTTCTTGCACGACTTCCGAGATGGAGCGACCCATTCGTCGGGCCCCGACAATTTGCCCACGATCAAATGCGCTTAGATCTTTCGTCTTACCCATACTGCGCCGACTCTTACCGATTCCCGTCGCATGACTCCTTATATTGTCGGATCGCTGCATACGGCATGTCGTTTCCGTTTACAAGGCCGCCCACAGCGCCACATTTGCATAACGCCAGCTGTCTCTAATTCAATTGCTCTTGAGTGTATGTTGCTGCAGATTTGTCGTCTTGACATGTGCTTCACCTCTGTAGTACGTCACATCTCCCTCTTAATTTTTTTTTTTTTATGCGAACGAGGAACTTTTTTTATTATTAATTCCAGACGATGTGTGGAACCCGAACATCATACATATTTTGAAGAAGCCAACGGCCGGTAGATGCATTTTTACGGTCGGGCGCCAATGTGAAAACAGGAATTCGTCGGTGACGACGATCGAAACCGCATCTTCTCGCCCCGGGGTGAGTTTTTCTAACCGACTAAGCGACACCGACGGAATAAGTAGCTGCAGATTTGTCGTCTTGATACGTACTTCACCTCTGTAGTTCGTCACAATATACAATGTGAGCACATTCTTCTAAAAATCATGTTTCTCGTAGTTGAACTAAAAATATAGTCAAAAACGCTAGAAAAAAAAACAGCTAATAATTTGTTTTGTAGTCTACTCCATCCAAGCTTTATTTTTAAAAATATTTCGAATTTCACGGAAATGTCCAACCGAAATATCCTTCAATTTTCGTTTCGTGGCTGGAACAACATTTATCACATTCGTGGTGAAAATGATATACATGAATTATTTATTCGAATCTGCTTCGCCGCACAGACTAAGGTGTTCGAAAATTCTCTCGGCAGGTGTTTGTCACACGATGGAGACGGAACTTAAGATGGCGGCGTAAATTATCAGTTCGTATATCTCATAAATAATACAATAACCTTTCAGTGTATCTCAGCTTTCGTTGGAAACATATTTATCACGAATATTTCAGGAAGAATTCTTCAAAACGCAGGAAAGGCATTTCCCTTTATCTTTGTGAAATTAAACTTTCGGAAAATTTCATAAATCTTCCTAATGTATTTTACGAGATAATTTCACTAACAAATTCCCTTCCCGTTCCTAGATGACACGAAAGATATTAAAGCAGGTTATGAATTACGGCATGTGCCTTCTCCGGAACGTTTTGATTCAAATGTAAGATTTCTTCCTTCAGATGAACGCAGCACGAGTTTTCATAACTCTACTCGTTAGAGCTACGTCGTTTCACGATGTTCGTAGCCATATCTACAGTATTTCGACCCCTAATCACAAATCTGCTCCGTGTAAGAAAATGAACATTGTTAGGGTTTAACGCTAACTTATCTCACGTTTGTACTCTGTACTTTATTAGGAAATTTGGAAGCACGCAATAAATAAATACTGCATCAGTTATGTAGAAGAGACTTAGCCGCGTTAAGGCCCTCTTTGTGTTTAGCTGAAAGAAACGCAGGGGAAATGAATCTTTGTTGTTGAAAAGAATCTAATTAAAGAATTGCAACATCCTTTCGGCCGCCCCGGTGGCGCAATGGTCTAAGCGATGGCTTGTGACCATTCGTCCGAGAAGGGTCCGGGTTTCTATCCCGATGAGGCATGGATGATGTGTTTGTCTTAAGGCACTGGCTCTCTCCCTTCCCTCGAACCAGTGGCCCTGAATTAGGGACGGGCGACTGCTTATAGCCCATTGAGTTGCTCACGGCATCGTTAAATCTTCAATTAAAAAAACAACAAAAAAACTTCCTTTCGTATACAAAATACAGGGTGTCCATAGTCTTCTCCACATTAAAAATTAATATAAAAATATGTATTACAGGCACATGAAAGGGATGGCACGACAATCACGGTGCACAAGTGAAGTGAAGTTTTTTTCCAGTGTCAGGACACCTTTACATGGGCTCCATTTGTGTCCCGGAGGACATTTAAGCGATATTCGATTTCACGCCATGTTTTGTTTAACATCTCAGCAGAGACTGAACCAATGACGTCAGTTATTCTGCTCTTTAGCGTCTCGACATCCGGAATACTGCTAGAGTAAACTTGGATTTTTACATAACCCCCACAGGAAAACGTTTAGAGGGGTTATGTCGGGCGATCGATCCATTGGGATGTTCCCACGCAAGTTCGAATCCTGCCGGCTGCGCCACAATATGTCAGTACCCGCTGAGTTCAATCCTCCACTAGGCCTTACTGATTCCGAATCTCTCTAACGGGACTGACGTAGGTTCTTTTGTGTGCCGTGGAGTTGAACTCAACCGCTGAAATACTGGAACGTGTAGTCAGCAATTACTTAATATCCAAGTCAACGAGTAACTCCAATAGCCAAGTCCTTTGTTAGACGTAACAAAATTTAACAGATGAGACAATAAGCTCAGTTCTTTTAGCTATCGCCACGTGCCAACAGACTTCCAGATGGCGAACACTTAACTGTTACTCAACTATTCCGGATGATTCTCCGTTACGTTTAACTTGAGCCTTGCCGTCCGAATTCCGGTCGATCACTGATCGACGAAAAACCCTGACTATCCCGTCAGCCAAAACTTAAATTCCCGAGAGCTCTAATCGACACTCTCTGCTGGAACCGCCGTGCGACCACGTCGAAGGTGGAACACTAAAAACGTCCTGATCTGATCATATGTAGAGGATTTTAGGAAGGGACTATCTGACCCCAGGTCTTAAACAACCCCTAGAAATAGGAAGCTAGGGGATTTGGGCAAGAATGCCCGATAGGAAAGTGACACGGAAACGAAGTAGAAAGGGGTAGGAAGAACGTCCTTATTTATTACCGGGGGGGCAGTACCCGGGGTCCGAAGGCTTAACGTGCCCATCTGACGCACGGTGGATATTTAGTGGATCCAGCGTTCGTACCTGCCTGGGATCGAACCTGAGTCCTTTTCGTCGCAGTCACGAACGTTGCCCACTAGGCCACCCGCGGCCCAAACGTCCTCAGAGAACGTCTCACTCACTTTTATAGCCTTATCCCCCTCCAACCCCTCTTTCGTCCTTCTGGAATCCTGTTTTCGTGGAGTTTGCCTCTCTGGAATTGGTGACCTTTAACCGATACATCAGACCCAGCCATCAAGGTCAACGGATGCCGCTAAGCACACGCCTGGCTCGGCACTGTCTAATGCGGCCAACAAAAGAAATGCGCCACGTGTCCTTCACGTGAGTTGGAATTTGTATTACACTTGAAATGATAAATTGTTACAGAAAACATTGCTACATAAAAATAATTATTGGGGGCTTGACTCAGTCACCTTACAGTGGCCATGTCATGAGACCATCGCGGTCAATCTATCTGTCCTGAAATGTGGCATTCAGGAACTCGCGAACCATTATTGACCAATGTGGTGGGGCGCCGTCTTGTTAGAAAATAACCGAAGGTTGGAGTGCATGTGACTGAGGTGCTACAAAAAGTTCCAGCCTGTCCAGATAAACGTTACATGTTACCGTGGGCTCTGTAAAAAAAAAATAAGTGTCCGATCATTCTTTCATGCATCAAGCCGTATCATACGTTCACTTTCGGTCTAGCCTCTATTGTTCGATGACATAATTGGGATTTTCTGATCCCCCAAATTAGCACATTGTGTCTATTTACTGTACCAGAGACGTGGAATGTGGCTTCCTCTGAGAAACAGACATGGTGCAGGTAATCACTATCATGGGCTGTGCACTGCAACATCTTCGTAGTAAATGCAGCACGGCGAGGCCGGTTATCAGGCTGAAGAGCTTGAACGATCTGAACCTTTATAAGTATACAGATAAAGACGTTTGTGTAAAATTTTGTGAACCGTGGCACGGGGAATCCCAGTTTCCAGTGAAGCACGACGAATGGATTTCCCGGGGCTTCGCAGAAATATCTCCTGAACAGCTGCAGCTAGTATCAGCTCCCCGACTAGGAACTTATCGAAACGGATCTCGGAGCACAGGTATGACATCAAGAACCAAACTGATTCAACAGCTTTCTCAAGAACTGTAAATGCCGGGACGCACTACCCAGATTGGAACGCGGCCAGCAATTTGGGTCCATACAAATCAAGACGCTCATTACTCCTGGGAGAAAGTTTATTTATTCAGTCAGAGAGACAAAAGTGTTGTAATGACAAAACTTCTACAACGTTACCAATGCCGTGGATTAACCTGATAGGATGTGGAGTGAACGCGAGGTAGAACCATTTGTGAACATTGTGAAATTTTGTAGGAATTTGCGGAGTGCGTGCAGTTCTTCCTTTTCGAAATTTAAAAATTACAAACTTGACTAGTGCGCCTATGACTTCGGACTGGTTGCATCATAAACATCTGACGAAGACACTGTATAAAAAAAGGGTTCCTGCTGCACCACTCGTCCTGATGATGAGGCGCCTGGCGCTTGAAAGATCTGTAATGATTTTAGTATTAAAATGGTTTTAACAACTACGTGTTTTAATACTTGTCTTGGGTTTGTATCATGCTTTAGAAAGCTTAGTACAGTAATCCATGATGGTTTGCACGAAGTTTTAAAGATATTAAGAAAACAGTATTTTTGTTTCATATACATTGGTGCTCGAAATCAAAGAACAATTTATACATTCGCACATAACTCGAAGTATTTATGAGGACATTCAGTGAAATTTGGTAAGGATTTTTGTTACTTAAGTAACTGAAGTGGAAGAAAATGTCTTAAAATTTGCATGTGCTATCTGTAATCTTAATGCCGTAATTTATATGAAAGGTCAGTCCATGGAACAATAAAGTTTCTTGCGTCGGAAATGTATTTTAATATGGAGTATTAAGTCATGCAGCTCAAGGAAGAATTCCTTAATGTGTGAAGGTATTGATAAGGCCGTGAGGGAATAATGGCCACTCCTCAACAAGAGCCGATGTGACTTCCAGAGGCAGGAGCCTGGGGAGGTTCAATGCTTATCCCTAGAGCAATCCATACATGATCCATTGGATTTGGGCAGAGTATCTGGGTGACCACTTCATTCGACGAATATCTTCCAGAACATTAGGCATTATCTATCTACATATACAGGGTTACAAGGAAAGCCCGTGATTAGGCCAATATCTCACGAATTATAGCAGTTAGCGATTTACTTCTTATGCAGTTGTATAGGAAACCCCCTATGGCGCGCATAATAACACCACAAAGGATCCCCTCGCTTCTTTTTGGGGGGTAGAGGGGGCTATCGGGCCCCCCTTTGCAGATAGGGCAAAAAAGTCAATTACGCACTTGTTCAGCGAGGCAAAAATAGTACAAAAATGTTTTTGTCCCTGATTCCTGAACGGACAATCGCGCCACAGCCACCAGAGTGGCTGGTTTATCTTGGGTTGGTTCGATTGGAGAAGGGTTGAAAAGTTGTTGATTTTGGCCGCCTCAGCTCAACTTGAAGTAAAGTTCGACTGGGTCTTGTCGTTCCCCTTTCGTAGTACCTTTCTCTTATGTTACAGAGACTATTGCAAGTCCCTCCTTCTCTTCAGATGAGAATTTGTCGCGAATAGATACTTAAGCTGAATCGCGATTCATCTATGGAAAAGAACATTCACTAACTGGTCTGGACTCCAAGTGTAACTTTGGCGTAACATCCGTTGATTCTACTGGACTGAAAACAAATTGATACAGCCGATCTTTCGCTCACCAACAGGTGTTTTTTTAAGGCTGACTGATACTGACCTATGCGGAGAGTCAGCATTGAAAACGCCACCCGTTGGTGAGCGAAAGCTCGGCTACATCAGTTTGTTTTTTACGCCAATGAAATCAACGGATGTTATACCCAATTTTATTAATTTGGTGTATTCGTACTCCATGATGTTTATCCAAGTGTAACGTTGAAGACTCCACGTTAAAGGAACTCGCTGGGCAGCGGAAGTTAGACATTAATAACTTGTCGCGAAGTCTTCTACGAACGGATATGTCTTGCAGCCCTCGTTCCTGTAGCTTATTCAAGTTCAAAACAGAGTTGTCTAGACCTCATCTGTTTTGTGTCGGGTAGTCAGACATATATAGCGATAGCTTTAACCAGCTGTGGCTCTGAGACTGCCTAGTCGACGAAAAATATCTCCTGTTTATTGTAACTGTCTCCATAATCTTAATAGGACATTTAGTGGAACATTCAGGGCTCTGGAAGCTTCAGTCTGGGTCTGACCTGCTTCCATCCCACCAATCCCTCTCCATTGCCAAAAATTACCAATCCAAGCGATGCCTTCGCCGCCCGGGTGGCGCAGTGATCTAAGCGATAGCCTCTGATCATTCGTCCGAAAGGGGTTCGAATCCCGGTGAGGCTTGGATGTTGTGTTTGTCTTACGGCACTGGCTCTCTCCCTTCCCTGGAACCAGTGACCCTAAATTAGGGACTGGCGACTGCTTATAGCCCATTGAGTTGCTCACGGTGGTCGTTAAACCTCCAATTAAAAAAAAAAAAAAAAAAAAAAAAAAAAAAACAGTGACCCTAAATTAGGGACTGGCGACTGCTTATACCCATTGAGTTGCTCACGGTAAATCTCCAATAAAAAAAAGCGATGCCTTCGGGACATATCAGTTTGATTTGCCACTGAAGTGAAGAGAAAAGCTGCCTAGTACATCTACAAGATGAGTCTTTTTTAAAAGACTCGCACCTTCCGGCGGCAAAAGTAAATAGGGGTTATTCTTCAACGTAGCACAGTTTAAAACATTCGAGACACCTACCTAATACCATATTGGTCTTCCTATGGCACGAATACACGCAGAGGAATAAATTCCACCAGATGCCGAAGGGTTTCCGGAGGTAATGCCAGTCATGCTTGTTGCAGCATTGTCCACAACTCCGCTCGAGATGTCACTCCAGGATCCGTGGGTCAGATGACCCGCCCCACGGCATCCCAGAGAGCTTCCACGGGGTTTGAATCCGGTACCTCTGGGGTCACTGGATAATTCCAAACTCATGAGTGCCGCCCCGGTGGCGCAGTGGTCTAAGCGATGGCCTCTCATCATTCGTCCGAAAAGGGTCCGGGTTCAAATCCCTGTGAGGCATGGATGTTGTGTTTGTCTTACGGCGCTGGCTCCCTCCCTTCCCTGGAACCAGTGACCCTAAATTAGGGACGGGCGACTGCTTATAGCCCATTGAGTTGCTCACGTTAGTCGTTAAACCTCCAATAAAAAAAAACTCATGAGTGTTGCTCGATCCATGCCCGGGTAGTTGCGGCTCGGTAGGGTGGCGTATTGTCATATTGAAACAGACCATCGGCCGCAGGATGCGCGAAAGCCGTGGAAGCGTGTAGGTGATCAGCCAGCACATGCTGGTTGCGCGCAGCGGCTAAAGACCTCTCCAGACACACGAAGCAACTTGATGTGTTCCAAGAGAAGGCTCCCCAAAGTATCACAAATCCGCCACCACTTAGAGCAGAGCCGACCAGGCCCTCTCTTGAAGTCGGTACAGCTGAAAACCGGACGTTACTCTGCGGAGGTCCTGTTTTGATATTCCTGGCACCAGGCGAGGCGTGATGTCTGATGACGAGGAGTCAACAGTGGCACACGAGTAGGGCGTCGGCTCCCGTAGCCCAAGTTATATAGCGTGCCCTGTACCGTTCGCCCACCGACTCTGCGAGAGCCTCCAACATTTAACCTAGAGGTGGTTTTCGCCGCCGTTTACAAGTGGTCGGACTCTGTAGTCACCGCTGATCCCGGTCATCAATGGTATGTGGTCGGCAACCTCTTGCTCTCTGAGCGCTAGTCGATGGTATACTCGGGGTACACCCTTGATACGATGGCCGTCGGGTTCTTACCACTTGGGAGATCGAATGATATATCCATCTTGAGCCGACAATGCGTGTGCGATCAAAGTCGCTCAGATCACCCCGTTTACCCATGTTCGTCGATTACGATACACTGTTGGGAAGCCCTGCTGTTTGCCTGTTTATCGCATGCGTTCTATTTGGGTCTGTTCCACTCTGCGCAGGTGATGTTCTTGTCAACTGCGCATCACCCTTATGTCTAACGTTTTGTCTGAGTGTACATACACTGACAGCCATGTACATTTTTGTTGATTATTCTTTAATTTTGAGCGCCATTTGTAGTTTTTCTTCTGGTTAGTCGAACGAATCCTACGATAAAAGAAGTAATCAAGACATTTTCTCTAAAAATTTTAATTTCATAACATCCGTTAAGTCAATTAGCATTTGTTTATTACAAATTCGTGACACATGTAATGGGAAGATATTTTCTAGATCTCTGTAAAGCGATGTGAATTTTTTCATTCTTAAGAAATTTTATACTGTCGGCAGATTCTTCCTTTGCTTGGTGGGACCGTCTTCAAAATTCTATTAAAAATGAATACTTCTTTCTTACACGAGTTTACTGATACCTCTGAAATAGACTCGAAAGCATGATTTATTCAGTAGCAAACATTCTCCATCAAGATTTTTAAAGCGAATGTTTTAATAAAATCCCTAGTCTACATTACGGAAACTACCTGGAAAGAAAACACGAAATGAAGATCAGAACTCCGTGTCTTATGCATACTCACCTTCATACTTCTGCGCCACAGTGAATGTTGGAGTAGCGGCAACAGTGCGCGAAAGACGCGAATCTTGGTAGGAAGAAAAAATAACAGGGGAGGGCTACTAAAAGCTGTACTGCTGACTCCCAGTACATTAAAACTAGGAAATTTTAAATGTTTCACTGAATCGGGAAACGAGAAAATTTTTCGTAAGTCATATGCAACATTCAGAAAAAGAAACTACGCTCCAAAATGACTCCAATATGCCCGGTACTCGGTAAAAACAAAATGATCCTTCAGTTGGAAAAAGGAAGTGAGTTACTGAGCTGGAAATGCTGAGCGAAAAGTTGTTAGTTATAAAATGGAAATGTTGAAGAAAAATCGTGGAATGGGGTGTTATAATAACAATCGTTAAATTTCATCTACAGTTTAAACCTCATCACTCTGGATATACAAATGGGAGGCACAATATGTAAGTGGCACTAAGTAGTCATATTTCAAGACTTCAGTATAATGCAGACATTTCAAGACTTCAGTATGACTACCATGTATGTAAGCCTCGGTTTAAAAATATATTTCCGTAACAGTGGGTACTGTAAATACAGGAGTTACGCAAAAAATATCAAGAAAAGGTAAAAATTAATAACTCTTAAAATAATTCCCATACGTCTATTTTATTGTAGGCTATCGACTAAATAAGTTTCTACATATGTGAGCACTGTTAGGTTGCGTAAACGACATCTGAACGACATCCCATTTCATTTCAAGAATAGCAGGCGTTATCTTGGCTAGGGCCATTAGTGGTTTTGATTCGAAGTTCCGGAGGATCCTTCACTAGAATGGAGTACACGATGTCTCTCGCATGCCCCTCCCCCTACAAAATCTAGTAAGGTAATATCTGGAGAACGAGGCTGTGTGTACCAAGATATCGTACCACTTCGTCCAATTCATTTGCTTGGAAACTTATAAAGAAGCTCTCTCACATAGACACCCGTGTGGCGAAGCACCATCTTGTTGGGAAAAGATGTGAGGTTGCAGTTCCTGAAGCTATGATAAAACGAATTGTTTCAACATATCAAGATAAACAATCCCGCTCACTGCCCTTTCGATGAAAAAGAAAGGATCGATTATAGGTTCATGCATGACACTACACCAGTCATTTATTTTTGCTTTGCTTCTCCCATGTTCGCGTGCAAAAAATGGAAGTTCAAAACACCATATTCTATTGTTGTAGCGGTTAACCTGGCCGGACACAAGAAATGTAACTTCGTCCGAAAATATTACACGCTGCAGAAAGGTGCTATCAATTTTGTCCAAAAGCTCGATCGCGAATTCCATTCATTTCTGGTATGTCCTGTGCATGGCAAGCCTGCAAAATTTGCTCTTTGTAAGCAAAACAATTTGTCTTTCACGGAAAGTTTTTGAGATGCCCAGCTGGTCGGTTTGCCTGTGTTGAGTTGAAATTACTGACCTGATGGATTACTCCTGCGCGTTAGCGACACTTCGATTTCCTGAAGAGGAATTGTTCGAAACAGTACCTGTTGCAATACAGCGAGCATACCAATTTCTAATGCCACGCATTGATGGTGGATTACGCACTGTAGACGTTGGAATGAAATTCAGCAGTATTAGCGTTGTTTTGTTCTTGATGAATCATTTTACACCCGCAACATCTGCTGCCCGGATGTCATTTCTAATGGAAGGTTCCTTACTTTCCCTTTGTTTAGTACATGCAGCGCCATCTGTTAGCAGCACCAATAGAAAACTCCCTTTCTTGTTTTATTACTGGCAGATCCACTATGCAATAGCTACAACGTTTCTTCTTTTTTCTATACAAATTTTTCTTTCGTGACATTTTTTTTTATATACCCCTGTATATGAGGCTGTGATGCGTAACATCACAGCCTCTCCTTGACAAATGTGAACCCCGCCTTCTCGTGGTACATCCTGTTCCCACTGAAGGGGCTCTGACGACCGCCAATAGCGGTATAACTATACCATCGGGATTAGAGGAAATGCTATCCCACACTTACCAACCCGCTTGGCCAGCGTGGTGAGTTATGGCCAAACCCCTCCAAAATGACTTCACAACTTAAATCTTGGCCCTCAGTCTCCGGCAGCTGGAATGTACCTGGCCAAGGCAGCGGCCAGTGCGACATGAAGGCAGAGGGTGCTAAGAATCCCCGGAGGACCGGACTAGGCTGCCATCTGATGCTGACTTTGGCTACGTACAACGGACGCTCCCTATCTTCTGATTCAAGGCTTCTTGAATTGGAAGAGGAACTACAAAGGATCAAGTGGGACATCGTCGGGCTAAGTGAGGTAAGGAAAAAAGGAGAAGATCTCATTGAACTGAAAAGTGGACATCTCTTCTACTATCGTGGGACAGATACTGGCAGAACTAGTGGTGTTGGATTTATAATAAACAAGAAACTGAAGGATAAAGTTGTAGAAGTTGAAAGTTCCTCTGACAGAGCTGCACGACTCGTTATCCAACTCTCGAGAAGATACCAGGCTCAGATTATTCAAACTTATGCACCCACCACAAGTCATGCTGAAGAAGAACTCGAAGAATTTTATGAGGAAATTCGTCATCTAAATAATAAAGGTAAACAGCACTTGAAGATAATTATGGGAGATTTCAATGCAAAAATAGGGCAACGGCAACAGAATGAAACTTCAGTAGGTAAATTCGGTCACGGCAACAGAAACCAGCGTGGAAATACTCTCGTAGAGTTTGCAGAGGCAGAAGGGTTTTTCATCTTGAACTCCTTTTTCAAGAAAAAGCCACACAGGAAATGGACATGGAGACATCCAAATGGGACGACAAGTGAAATTGATTTTATTATGTGTAACAAAAAATTCGTCATAGAAGACTGCAGTGTGCTAAACAAGTTCAACACAGGCAGTGACCATAGATTGGTGAGATGTAAGATGCACCTCAACACTAAACTCGAACGTAGCAAGCTCATAAGACAAACAAAATGTATTGACATAACCAACCTTAAAAAACACCATAATACCTTCAAATTGGAACTGAAGAACAAATTCTCTGCTTTAGAAGGCCTAACATCGGAAGAAGTGGATATTTCTGAAGTTAACAGAAAAAGTAACCAAAGCTCTTATGGAAACAGCAACAAAATTAGCTGGGTCTAAGAACAAATTGCATGTGAACAAATTATCAGGAAAAACCAAAATGTTGATGCAAAAAAGAAGAGTGATGAGGACAACTAAAGAAGATGTGACTTCCAAAGTGGAATATATAGAGCTATGCAAAACAGTACGAAAAAGTATCACTGAAGACGTAAGGAAATTCAACTGTGAACTAGTAAGGAAAGCAATTGAAAACAACCAAAGCCTAAAGATAGCAAAGGGACATCTGAGTAAGGGGAAAAAAACAGATTATGGCACTGAGAAAAGAAGATGGTTCTGTAACAAGAAATAGAGGCGAAATTTTGACAAGAGTGAAAGATTTCTACTCCAAATTATATGAAAGGGATGATACATGTACTCCAGACATCATGAAAGGTACCAGTACCAGAGTTCTTCCAGTCCTTCCAGCAGAAGTTGCACATGCAATCAAGAACATGAAGCGGGGAAAAGCTCCAGGAGAAGATGGAATTACTGTAGACATCATACAAGAAGCAAGTGGAGAAATCGAAACAGTACTCGCCCAAATTTTCACTCGATGCCTTAATGAAGGGAAAATTCCTGAGGATTGGAACAACGCTACAATGATCTTGCTACATAAAAAAGGTGACATTGAGGATCTCAGGAACTACAGACCTATCAGCCTCCTATCAGTGGTTTATAAAATCTTCACTAAAGTTCTTTCACACCGCTTGAAGGTGACACTGGACATGGCTCAACCGAGAGAACAAGCTGGATTCAGGAGTGGCTACAGCACAATAGATCATATCCACGTACTGAGAGAACTAATTGAAAGAGCGAGGGAATATGAGCTTCCATTGTGCATGGCTTTTATCGATTATGAAAAAGCCTTTGATTCGGTGAAACCATCAGCAGTTGCAATGGCTCTGAAATCCTGCGGTATTGAAGATGCATACATTAATATTATTAATAACATCTATGAAAATGCAAGTGCAAAGATTCGGCTGTTTGAAAATACAACACACATAAAAATTGGAAAAGGAGTGAGACAAGGTGACACCATATCTCCGAAGCTCTTTAATGCCACATTGGAAAATGTCTTTCAATCACTGAACTGGGAAAACAAAGGGATAAAGATTAATGGAGATTATCTAACCCACCTTGGTTTTGCTGATGACATAGTCATTTTTGCAACTACCCCATCAGAGCTACAGAGTATGATCCAGGAACTTGCTGACAAGAGTAAAGAAGTGGGATTAAAAATGAACTTTCAGAAGACAAAAGTGATGTACAATGCTTTTACAAGAAATGAAGATTTATCGATTGATGGAGAAAAGCTGGAGATAACAGACATGTACGTTTATCTTGGACAGCAGATATCAAGTGAGGGTCACATTGATGAAGAAATTAATCGGCGTACAAAACTTGCCTGGAGAGCTTTTGGAAGAAACAGCATAATTTTCAAGAGCAATATGCCATTATGTCTTAAAAGAAAAGTGTTTGATCAATGCATCCTTCCAGTGCTTAGGTATGGTGCAGAGACGTGGACCTTAGCTAAAAGAGACATACAAAGGCTGCAGACAACTCAAAGCAGCATGGAGAGGTGCATGCTTTTGGTGTAACCAGGAGAGATAAGAAGAGGAACACGTGGATCCGAAAAATGACAAGAGTGGAAGACATCATGATCAGAGTTAAATCCCTGAAATGGCAATGGGCTGGACATACTGCCAGAAGAACAGACCATCGATGGACAGCCGAAATTTTAGATTGGATTCCAAGGGACAGGAAAAGACCCAGAAGAAGACCACATGGAAGATGGGTGGATGAAATTCGAAAGTATGCGGGAGTGACATGGAGGAGACTGGCACAAGACAGACCGTTGTGGAGAAAACTTGGGGAGACCTTCGTCCAGCAGTGGATTGATAATGGTTGACAATGATGATGATGATGATATTCGTAGAAAAGGTAATGTACTCTTACATCATTGTCATCTCACAAAGTAAACTAGGATAATTCTGAGTTTTCTATTTTGCGGTACTACTATACACGAATCGGGTTTATATGGTCTCTTTCTCATAAATGATTCATACTAATCGGAATAAAATGCACACTGGTGAGCAAAACTAAGTTGAGATATCAACATAACGACTGGCTAAAATTGAATGAATGACAAGAAATCAGAAACCCAAATCATACACGTGAGCACTACTTGCGCATGTAAAACGTCACGCGCGTAAGTAACTTTATATATACACGGTCGAGTCACATTGTGACCACCAGCTAATATCTAAAGTAACAGCCGTGTGCAGCGCGGACAGCAGCTACACACGTGTGCAGCGACGACAGGCTAGAATTGAATGAATGACAAGAAATCAGAAACCCAAACCATACACGTGAGCACTACTTGCGCATGTAAAACGTCACGCGCGTAAGTAACGTTATGTATACACGGTTGAGTCACATTGTGACCACCAGCTAATATCTAAAGTAACAGCCGTGTGCAGCGCGGACAGCAGCTAGACTGGCTGGGAGTGACTCAATAAAGGTGCTGGAAGGTGTTCATAGGTATGTGGAGCCACGCTGACTGCAGTGCATCTGACACCTGCTGGAGGGTGCGTGGTGGAGGTTACATAGTGTAACGTACCAGGAGATGTGACGTACCTGCCAGAAGGACGCACACGACATAAAGGCAGATAGGAATCAGAATAAAATGTCCGCGTAGCTCAATTGGTAGAGCAACTTATTCCGGAATGATGGGACCCGGGTTCGAATCCTGGCGCGGATAAAAATGACGGAGAAATTTACTTCGTTATAATAGAGAGAACAACAAGATCAAGGTGGTCCCACAGATGCTCAATTGGGTTTAAGTCTGAGGAATTAGGGGTCCAAGGAAGTACTTTGAAGTCTTCATCGTGCTCTTCCAACCACCCTCAAACATTTCTAGCTAGGTGACACGTCACATTGTCGTGCTGGAAGATCCTATCAGCCCCAGGGTGGTCTGCAAGGATGGATTCATAACAAATTCGGTCCCATAGTGCCTTCCACAGGTATGAGTGGACCCAGGGAGTGCCACGAAAACATTCCCCTGACCATAACGCTGTCACCGCCAGCTTGTATTCTTCCAGCAGTTTTTGAAGAGTGTTTGTTCTCTGATGTTTCACGCCTTATACGCCAACATCCATCCGTTGGATGAAGCAGAAAACGTGACTCACAGGAGAAGGCAATCGTTTGCCAATCAGCGGAGGTGCAATTCTGATACTGCCGTGCAAATGTAAGCCTTTTCTGCCGATGCATCTTCGTTAGCATAGGTGCAATGACCATTCGTTTGCATCGGAGCCCCATACGCAGCAGGGTTCGCTGAACTGTCGTTTTAGACACACTTCCGGTAGCCCCCTGGTTCATTCGGCCAGTGAGTTGCTCCAATGTAGCGTGTCGATCAGCCCTCACGCACCTTCGAAGCCGACGTACACCTCTCACATTATGGCACGTGGTGCTCCTCAGTTTCCACGTCGCTTATTCGCAATGGTGCCATTTCTCCAATCACGATCCACTTTAACCACAGCAGCACGCTAACAGTTCATAAACTACGCTGTTTCAGAATTACTGCCACCCTTGGCCCAAAAGCCGATAATAATCCCTTTTTGCAAATCTATCATATCGCTCCTTTTATCCATAACAGCAACGAGTGATATGTTTTCAGAATGCCTACAGCACACCTTATGCACTGAGTGGCCACTTTATTATGACCACCTGGCAGTTTTAAGCAAATGAGCTATGGCTGCACGCTGTTGCCGCTAGAGGGCGAGGCTGATATAAAAAAGGAAAGCTTAGTGCTTGCGACAGTGTTAGAAGTGATTTTTGGGTGACGAGATGGGTAAAAATATGCGATTTGACGGACTTTCAACGTGGGATGATTGTAGGAGCTCGAAGCTATGGAACTAGTATCACCGAAACCGCCACATTCGTGAAATGTTCCAGAGCAGCAGCTGTTAAAGTATTTAAAGACTGGGCTGTCAGCCAAAAAAGTGGGTCTCCACGTTCAATGTGTGGTCGTCATCGACTAGTGACTGCTCGGGTGGAACGGAGAGTGTCCAGACTGGTAACAGACAACAGAAGGGCAACAGTGCGGCAAATTACAGACCATCTTAATCAAGGATCCCCTCAAATGATCTCTGCAAGCACTGTTCGCCGTACATTGCATCGGATGGGATATGGCAGCCGAAGGCCTGTTCGAACACCTTTGCTGTCTGCAGTTAACAAGAGAAAACTTCTCCAGTTCGCACAGGAGCACACAAGGATTGGACATTCGATAATTGGAAACAAATTATGTGGTCCGATGAATCACGTTTTCAGTTGCACCATGCCGATGGCCGAGTGTGAATTTGGCGGAAACAGCACGAAAGCATGGACCCCAAATGCATTGCTACAACCCTTCAAACTGGTGGAGGCAACGTTATGGTTTGGGGAATGTTTTCCTGGCATGCTTTGGGCCCTTTAATTCGTGTTGATCAACGTCTAACTGGCACATCATATCTAAACATCGTTGCGGACCAAGTGCATCCTGTCATGTGGATGGTTTATCCCAATGGCGATGGCTACTTTCAACAAGATAATGCGTCTTGCCATATTGCTCGTATTGTACAGGATTGGTTTCAGGAACATGCCGGTGAGTTTACTTTGCTTAGGTGGCTCCCAAAATCTCCAGATCTCAACCCCATTGAGAATTTGGGGGATGAAGTTGAACGAGCCACCAGACAGCTTGATCCACAGCCCTGCAATCTCGCACTCCTGAAAAGTGCTATTCATCAAGCATGGTCTCATATCCCACAAACTACCTATCAACATCTCGTGGAGTCCATGCCACGAAGAATCGACACAGTATTAAAGGCAAAAGGTGGCCCAACAAAGTACTGAGGGGGATGGTCATAATAAAGTGGCCACTCAGTGTATACCCTCCAAGCCAGCTCACGACACGTGCCTGCTGTCATTCGCTACGCTCTGTTGACAAAAGTAGGTGGTCACAATATGACTCGACTGTATATATACACTATATTGACAAGTCACTGGACTCTCCTTCAAAAGCAAATTAACGGATCCACCGCGTTGTTAAGATGCGCGGTACAGCTGCAAACGGTATAAAAACAAGCCTGCAGCTGACCGCCATCATATCGCACTGTAAGGTTGAGTGAAAATGTCGCGGCGGGAAGAACTGACTGTGAGAAAGGAAAGATTGTTGTGTGTTATATTAGTGGGTTGTCCATAAGAAAAACCAAAAGGCGTTTAAACATACCCAAGTCAATTGTTTTGGATGTACTGAATAAGTGGAAGACACATGAAGCAGCAAAACGTACCGGCAGACCAAAGAAAATCGGTGATAGAGGACGTCGAAGCCTCAGGAGAGTCGTTACAGCTAATCGACGGAGTACTGCACAAGACCTCAGTGTACAGGTGAGTAAAACCGCTGGAACCTCATTATGTACACGTACCATTCTCAGAGAACTGCATTTCATGTGTTACCGTGGTCGTGCGGCTGCTCATAAGTCTATCTCTACTCGGAAAGCTACTCCGTGTTTAGGATGGTGTAAAGTACATTTATCGTAGACCGTAGATCAATGGAAGCGGGTCCTACGGACTGATGAGTCCAAATACACGATCCATCAGTCTGATGGCCGTGTGTGGGTATGGCGGCAGCGGGGGGAACGCTATTTATCACAGTGTACTGTTCCTGCGGTCAAGTTTGGAACTGGCAGTGTACTCGTGTGGGGGTGTTTTTTGTGGTATGGTCCCGGCCCATTGGTTATCGTGTATAAATCTGTTAATCAGCACGTCTACGTCGATATTCTGGGCAATTATGCCCTACCAATTCTGTGGCAATACTATGGAACCGAGCCTTTTTGCTACCAGCAGGATATTTACCGAGCCATAAAGCAAGAACTATTACGCGTGATTTGACGATAATTCCGTATAGTCTGTGGATTGTCCAGCACAGAGTCCTGATCTTAATCCCATATAGCACATATGGGGATAATTACCACGCCGCATAAGAAGTTTGGAACCAAAACCTACTACTAAGCAAGAGTTAGTGGGAGCATTATGTACTGAATGGAAGCCATACCTATCGCTGTCTTCCAAAACCTTGTCGAAAGCATATCTCGAAGGGTCAGTGCATGCATATTAGGGCCAAAGGTGGACCGACACTGTACTATTGTATGTCAATAAACGCTGTGTTGTGTTTCTCTTCTAGGTGTCCGGTGACTGACCGTTAAAAGAGGAAATATAAAAAGAAACTTATAACTCTAAGCCCCGTAGCGGAAGAATTCGGCATATTGGAAACATTTAAAATAGGCAAAAGGTATTTTTTACGGCAATAGCTATGCTAAGTAATAAGTTTTCAAATAAGTCTCCTGGAAGCCGAGATAGCGAGAAAAAAGGTTTTGACCTTTACGCCCGCTAGCGGGGAAGCTGTTTATTATTTAAATATGATAATGTCCCCAAATTTTTATTGTAGCGATGGCAGATAGTAAAAATAAAAAAAGTTTCTAAGATTTTTAGAAGAGGAGATACAGCTACAAACAGAAGTACACAAACACCACACAGCGGCGGAACTATGAAGAACTCAAAGTACAAACCTTAAGTGTTCGACCAGGTCAATCGCATCTGGTGTTAAAATAATTTTTAAATCTGGTATTTAGTACCGCAGATACTGCTGTGAACGGAAATATGAACTTACGTTCTCTATGGACACGCTTGCGAGTTAAAAACAATTTAAATTTTATATGAAACATTTCGCACCGGAAACGCTCTCCAATTAGGAATTTTTCAGATCGGACTGTTAGAAACAGAG
This sequence comes from Macrothele yani, assembly GCA_039090855.1. Lineage (NCBI taxonomy): Eukaryota > Metazoa > Arthropoda > Arachnida > Araneae > Macrothelidae > Macrothele > Macrothele yani. Next base: position 77,680,292 of record CM077016.1, read on the forward strand.
AGATATCGACAACAAGTTCGGAAAATCATGCAATGAATGCATTGATTATGATACGCTTTCCAACATACCAGGAATCATTACTCAAGTTATGAGGATAATGGCTGTAGAATAAATCTCGCTCTTATGACCTGACCTTTGACCCCATTTCGATTATATTCAACAGAACCGGTAAAGTATACTTTCGGAAGCACATGATAAAGTTTTGTCTCAATCGAACCATTTTTACGCAAGTTATGACGCATACGGGCAATGGAATGGATCCCGCTCCTATGTCGTGACATTTGACCCCATTTCGCCCATTTTCAATAGGGTTCGTCCCCAGTGGTCCCCTACCACATACTAAAATGTCATCGAAATCGAACCGTTGTTACGCGAGTTCTCGTGCGGACGGACAAAGCTGGAGCATATACGCTTCTTCAACCTATGGTTGGAAAGCGTAAAAAATTAGATATGCTTGTACATATAAGCTCCTTGAAGGAAAAACTAAGCACTATTTTAAGCAGAAGTTATTCTCAAGGTTTTTCGAGGGGAACTGTATCGGTCCACGAAATAATTTTTTCAATCGAATTTTCAAAAGCTCTGTCTTTGCTGCAAATACATCAGAAAGAGAAATAAATACGCCCCCTGGTGGCTAAATTATTATCTATCAAAAATTTGAAATTATATTTAGAACCCACCAGGAGCTGATGGAGAAATATAATTTTTCAAATACGACTTTCAGAAGCAGAGATATCAGGGAAATCGTAATTGGTGGCGCAGTGGTCTAAGCGATGGCCTCTGATCATTCGTCCGTTAGGGGTCCGGGTTCGAATCCCGGTGAGGCATGGATGTTGTGTTTGTCTTACGGCACTGGCTCTTTCCCTTCCCTGGAACCAGTGGCCCTAAATTAGGGACGGGCGACTGCTTATAGCCCATTGAGTTGCTCACAGTGGTCGTTAAACCTCCAATCAAAAAAAAGAAATCGTAATTTACTTTTACGCCGTCTAGCGGAAAATCAATGCATTATTCGAAAAAGAAATTGTGTACCCAAAATAGTATTCCTTATAAATGACATCGAAAGAAAGATTTTTTTCAATCTGATATTTAGAAGCAATTATGTGGAATAAAATGTATTTTGAATCCGATAGCATCTGAATGTACGCCCTCTATCGGCGAAGTTACGCATCGGGAAAAACTGGAAAGCAAGGACCATCGTTACTGCATTTCAAGATTTCCAATGTAAAAAGATTTATTCAAATTGGCTACTTCACGATTTTTTTTTTTTAGTTGCTGAATTACGGTGTGTACTTACGGACGGATAAAGTGATGCTGTAAGTGCGTACTTTTCTTTTTACAAAAAACATGTACTTTGTTTTTTTGCAAAGGACTTGCTAAATATAGTTTGCAACGAGAAGCTTGAGCTATGAAAATGGTTATCCTTGCGGTTCGTTCTTCTAAGGATGCATAACTCGCGTAAATTTAGAAGCTATCGAATTCAAAATGTATTTCACTCCATAAAATGCTTCTAAAAATCAGACTACAAAAATTTCATTCCTAAGGTACCATTTAAAAAACGGAGGTAATTTTGCTAACGACAGTTTCTTCAAATAATGCGTAGTATTCTCATTAGGGATGTTAAACATGTGTTGCATTTTCCCGGATATGCCTGCTTCTAAACGTTAGATTTGAAAAATTCTTTTTGCTTTAGATAGCGTTTATGGAACAAAATTCGTTCGTTCTTCTGGCAACATGTCCAGCCCATTGCCATTTCAGTAATTTCACTGTGGTCATGATGCCGTTCACTCCTGTCATTTTCCTTATCCACAAGTTTCTCTTCTTATCTTTCCTGGTTACACCAAGCATGCATCTCTCCATGCCTCTTTGACTTGTCTGCAGTCTTTGTATGAAAGAAAAATTCAAACTGATCACCATAATAGCGGACAGCCCAGTCTACACGAATAAAAAAAACATCTTAAATCCCAGATTAAAACATGGTAATTAACTTCAAGGCAGCAGAACAAACATGTCAAAACAACCCAAAGGCAGCATTTTTTTTCCCCGTGTAGACTGGGCTGTCCGCTATTATGGTGATCTGATTGAATTTTTCTTTGTGTTTCATGTTTTGCATTTATGGGGTTTCGGGAATATGTCTATTAAGACTTTTAAATGTGCTTTTCGGTTGTTTTGACATGTATGTTCTGCTGGTATGAAGTTGATTACTTGGTTTTAATCTGGGTTTTAAGTGGGTGTTTTTTTTTTGTGTAGAATGGGCTGTCCATTATTATGGTGATCTGTTTGAATCTTTCTCTCTGTGCTCATAGTTTGCATGGTTTGGTTAATCTTTCGTGTTTTAGGCTTACCCTACCTTTAAGTGTATACTATATTTTTGTCTATATATATATATATATATATATATATATATATATATATATATATATATATATATATATATAATCGGTTTATGGTGTCTGACGTCGCCTTCCTATCTCAAAGAGCTTTTCCATCTTTCTCTGTCTAAGCACTATTCTTCCATCAGGCCATTTTGATTAAGTGCTCTCTTAATTCCATCAGACCGTGTTCTCCTAGGTCGGCCTCTATTCTTTTGTTTGTTTGATTTAAATTCTATGGCAATTTTGGGCAGTCATTCTTTTGACATGACAAAACAAACGTAATTGTCTCTTCTGTATGTCATCTAAAAATGTTTCTTTCACTTCCAGCAATTCTTTAATCCTTTCATTCGTCATTTTCTGTCTTCTAAGACAGTCTACATAATCTTCTTAAAGCATTCGTCTCTATAGCTGTTATTTTCTTTCTATACGCTTCTGTTAATCGCCAGGCCTCAGCTCCATATAGCAAGATGCCTTTAACAATACTATTATAAATACCTCCTTTCTTTTTTTCCAGTTATTTCATCACTCCACCAGATTCCATTCAGGCGTTTAACAACTTTTCTTCCCTGTGCAATTCTATTTCTTCATTCCATTGTATCTCTACCTTCTTGTGTAATTTTAACACCTAAGTAATTACAGTGATCCCATCTTTCAATTACTTCGTTATCTTCTAGCTGTAAATTTGTTTCATTACTTCCAATGCATAAATATTTTGAATTCAAATGCTCGACGTGGAACAGGAACACCAAACAGAAATCATAACTTTTTTCACGTTAATAAGTGAGTCTCGGAAAAATTCTCATCGGTAGCCACCGGGAATCGAATCCAATGTTTCCCAGTTACGCACCGGACATGCTGCCACAGTGGCCTCGAATTCTCTTTTGCCAAGGTATTATCAGATTTTACATGGCCATAAGAAAACCTAATGAACGTATATCTGTAATACATTATTACAGTTCGCCCTTATTTTATTTTGAAGAGGAATTATCACTTAGAAGGAATTTATCGCATTGATAAATTCTTAATATTCACGTTGAGAAACGGTTGCAGTTTTTTCTTGGGTTACCACTTCTAATATTTTTTGAAATACTCAGTCTTGGCTTTATTCATCTATAGTCTTAGCTTTCAGATAGTATTCATCTATAGTCTTAGCGTTCAGATATTATTTTGTAGAAGCAATAAAAGATTAAAACAAATTGTGATATGCGGATAATATTCGTCAACTGGGTGTAAGTGTTGAAAAGATATCAGAATAACATTAAAAAAAAACTTAAAACTATCTGAAAGCTATAGATGAATAAAGCCAAGACTGAGTATTTCAAAAATATTAGAAGTGGTAACCCAAGAAAAAACTGCAACCGTTTCTCAACGTGATTATTAAGAATTTATCAATGCTATAAATTCAGGAGGCGAATGGATAATTAATTCAAAGATAAAGTTCCTGATCCACGTCGAGCGTGTTTGAATTAATTATCCATTCGCCTCCTAGTTATTTGTTCAGTTGCTGCTTTCCATCTATGGTGAATCCCCAGCATTGTGCATATTATTTTATAGAAGCAATAAAAGATTAAAACAAATTTAAAACAAAAAGTTGTTAAACGCCTGAATGGAATCTGGTGGAGTGATGAAATAACTAGAAAAAAAAACTGTCAAATTACATGGCAGGTTGCTTCATGGAGCCCCGCATAACGCTGGGGATTCGCCAAAGATGGAAAGCAGCAACTGAACAAATAACTAGGAGGCGAATGGATAATTAATTCAAACGCTCGACGTGGATCAGGAACTTTATCTTTGAATTAATTATCCATTCGCCTCCTAGTTCTTTGTTCAGTTGCTGCTTTCCATCTTTGGTGAATCCCTAGCATTCTGCGGGGCTCCATGAAACAACCTGCCATGTAGTTTGGCAGTTAATCACATGCGAGTCTGTAGAATTCGAGGCCGCTGTGGTGCAGTGGTAGCATGTCCGGTTTGTACCTGGAAGACCCTGGGTTCGATTCCCGTTGGCAGCCGATGAGAATTTTTTCGAGACTTCTTATTAACGCAAATATTTTGTTTTATTTAAATTCATAGTTAATCTCCATTTTTCATATTCTTCTATTTTTCTAGTCATATAATCCAAATACTTTATTTTCTGCAGAAAATACTTGATCATCAGCGAATTGTAAAGTATAATTTATTTACAGGTCTAAATATAAGACCTATTTTTTTTTTTTGTCAGATACTGCTTACTACGAAACTATGTTATCACATTTCCTGTTCAAAATAAGTTTTCCCGCTCGAAGGAAAACTTATTTTATTTTGAAGAGGAATTATCACTTAGAAGGAATTTATCGCATTGATAAATTCTTAATATTCTCGTTGAGAAACGGTTGCAGTTTTTCTTGGGTTACCACTTCTAATATTTTTGAAATACTCAGTCTTGGCTTTATTCATCTATAGTCTTAGCTTTCAGATAGTTTTAAGTTTTTTTTAAATGTTATTCTGATATCTTTTCAACACTTACATCCAGTTGACGAATATTATCCGCATATCACAATTTGTTTTAATCTTTTATTGCTTCTATAAAATAATAAGGATTTGTTACTTCGGCTTTAATCTACTTGAACCCTTATATTTTAAATTGTTGCTCGTAGTCGCTGCAAACTCAGCTAAGCATTGCAAGTCTCTAATTAAGCACTTTAAAATAAGCCGTCCAGAGGAAATGATCTATAGAATCGAGTACTCACTATTTCAATGCCCAAGTTTATTCATTAAATAGGCACGTCAAGCGTGAATAACGCTGAAGTTACTTCGCAATAACAGGATGTAGATATAAATCACGTACTTCAAAGTATTAGCTCACGACTTTGACAAGGTATTATCAGATTTTACATAGCCATAAGAAAACCTAATAAACGTATATCTGTCATACAGTATTACAGTTCGCTCTTATCTCGCTCGAACATCTTTTATCGTCCTTTCCTATTTTAGCGTATAGCACTCGTTTTATTACCTTTGACCCACTGCTAGTAACTCCCAACTTTGAAAACTCGTCGGGAAATTGTGTGTCGTTAAGTCAGAAAAATATTTAACGAGGACAAACCAAATTACCATAAGAGTATAGAAACCCAAAAGGAAGGTCACATTAGAAGCATACGTCACACTTGAAATATTTTTCAAGGGGTAAATTGAATAAATCAGATGAAAGAAAATGTCCTAAGACCTGTGTTTTGTTTAACCCTTTAAGCGGCTGATATACCTGAACGAAATGGTGCCCAAAATTTTCTGTGCTGCCCAAACAAAAATTCTCATAGAGCGGCCGAGTTACACGAAAGCTTTACGGCAAAATAGTACATTTCACTCTACTCATTTCAGCAGTACCGATCATACATTTGTCGCTGGTGTCAAGTGCTCTATTATAGTCCTTAGTCTTTTCTAGTCTACAGTCTGATTCCCTTATAGCATTTTATTATTTGCTCCAATGAATGATTGGAAATGCTATTCCCTCTGACACGGACACCATGCCATTCAATAGAAACAAGTGACTCAAACATCTTTTCTTTCCTATCTTCGGTTTGTTTCCATTTTTATAGCCTTAACAGCTGAAAAGGTAATCATATAGAAAGGTTTAATGACAGCATCCACCCACAATGGTCACTTCGGATAACAAACGTAAGCAGAGCTTTCTGATGCTCAAAGTTCACTCGTTCCAGTCGCGTTCGGCCTAATTCTTAGACAGAAAATATATTCGTTCAAGCTGGTTTCAGCCAGTTTCGCTAAACCCGAGTTAATTCGTTCCAGCCAGTTAAATGGTTCTGAACAAATCCCGGGGGAAAATTACAAAGCCCTCCCTTCTCAATAAACTTAACATTAGAATCCGCCAAATTTACAGATGAAACTGCGCACATAACACAATATGAAAAGAGCAAAAAACTTCTTACAATCCACCCATAGTACAAATAGAACATCACTTCGCTACGTCAGTGGTAAATATATTTAAGTCATTATCATCTAATTTTAAAATGGAAGAATTTTTACTGTTTTGTGTGTGTTGATGGTATTTGGTGAAACTTAAAACTTCTCAGAAAAGTTATCTCGGGCTTGCAGTAACTTCAAAGTGCTGAATCATCATATTTTCTAAATCTAAAGAACGAAATATTTAAAGCTGTTTTTGCGTAAAGCACGATTCTTAAATGTAATGAATGCACAGCAAATGTCAAGAGAAGACTACATGAGAAATATTCGTTGAAGGGTTTTAAAAAACCCTTAAACGCAGGTGGCGCAGTGGTCACCCTTAAACGCAGGTGGCGCAGTGGTCACCCTTAAACGCAGGTGGCGCAGTGGTCACCTTTAAACGCAGGTGGCGCAGTGGTCACCCTTAAACGCAGGTGGCGCAGTGGTCACCTTTAAACGCAGGTGGCGCAGTGGTCTAAGCGATGGCTTCTGATCATCGTCCGAAAGGGGTCCGGGTTCGAATCCCGGTGAGGCATGGATGTTGTGTGTGTCCTGCGGCTCTGGCTCTCTCCCTTCCCTGGAACCAGTGTCCCTAAATTAGGGACGGGAGACTGCTTATAGCCCATTGAGTTGCTGACGGTGGTCGTTAAACCTCCAATAAAAAAAAGAAAAAAAAACAGTATATTATGCTTTTGAACGACCTCAAAGGCTTTCCAATTATCCCATAGAAATAATTTTTCATTAAAAATGTAAATATACTACTCAAAATTTATATAAACATACTCTTCTTTTGGAAGTCCCTGTGTGTGATACAAATCTCGGAGAACACATGTATGTAGCGTTGCACAAATTTGAGCCAAAATTATATAACGAGGAACTGTACACCAATTATGTAGGAAATAGTAAAACTATACCAATAATCCGATTTATTGGCGTAGGAATATGTTAATATATCCCGCAGAAGAGCCTTCGCCGTCTCTTCCGATACCTATTCTAGGCAACATGAAATTGAAAGCATCACCAAGTTAGCCACTGATGTAGGATATTCATTGAATCAGATAACTTTATCCAAAAAGCCAGGGTCAAATATTCTATTCTTCCTATGCCGAAGTTCCGCTATTTTGGCTCAATTCCCAACATACCAAATGTGTCTTACAAACTCAAGAACGTCCTAAAGAAGATAAACTACGGTGTCTGCGTAAGGTCTCCTGCGTCTTTAAATACTGAAAAACCACCTCTCTTCCAGCAAAGCAGGTGTTTATATGCGATCCCCCTACATTATCCGAACGGCTCTAAACGGTACTAAATTAGAATAACCAAGCGTTCGTTTAAAATTAGAGTAAACGAGCATAAAAGGGGCACAAAATACGGTAAAGTAACCACGGCCCTATCCAGAGAAGTGAAATTCAAGTCCGCTACTCCTATGTGTGATGATAAAGAAATTAGCTACCTACTCCACCTCTAAATGTGCAGCCATCCGGGAAACCTTGGAGATCATTACCAACAGTGATACTTGCAATGATAGCGTCTCATTCGCGTTGCCACGAATTTGGAGCCAGTTTTTCAAATAACTCCTTCTGCCTACCAGGATACCGCGTGCACAACCACCGTGATACCTCGTATCTTTAAATGAAATAACGTATCTATTCATTGTCAAGTTACCGCGTTCAAATTGTTAAAGCAATCTGTTATTCAGATTGCAGTTTCTGCCTAACGTACTTAAAAAAGCCATGTGGTTGACGTGCAAAAGCTTGGAAACGCTTATTTATATAGTCCTATGCCAATAAATCTGATTACAGGCATAGTTTTACTATTGAGCCGAAATTTTGACAATTAAATCCTTCTTGTCAACCCTTTAATTTCGATTGGTCAAAATTTGGAAAACATCTGATCGTTTGTTTGAGAATGGCGTCAGAATATTTATATTCAGATCTCATATTTCTTAATACACATGCGCATTCGTATGAAACAAGGAATAAATTACAATTACAACCTATTTTTCCAAAAACGGAATCAATTAAACTTACTTTAAATTACAAAGGCCCTCAATACTGGAATTCTTTACCTAGTAACGTGACTAACTTAAATACTTTTAATTTATTTAAAAAACATTCAAACTCTATTTTCAATAATTAAAAAAAAGAAAAAAGAAAAGATTGACAAAACTTCTTCTGATTGTCTGACTTGATGTGTGTATCTGTTGTTTCATTTGTTTTTCTTCTACAGAGAGTATAGGGCTATGTCAGGTTATTTTGGCCTTTCCCCTTGTCTTCCCTGTTGTTATAGTCCATGTTCATCATTTATGAATTGGCAATTTTTTTCCACTCTTTTTTTTCTTCTAAGAGCATGTAACAACAAAAATAAATAAATGAAATGAAAGCAGTAAATGAGCAATAATGCTTGAAATCTGTCTTCACTGTAAAACAAATACATTTCCGGTATAACTTGCCTCAGGGGTAACGGATGATTGGTCTCCTAGCAGAAAGAAACTTCACACATTAGCAAAAAAGTTAAGTGTTATTCTTATGACATCATTATTGAGGAACGCGCAGACATGGCGTTAATAACTAACCAAAAAGCTGCAATCATACTGTGCGAAAAAAAAAAAACATTCCATCAAGAGCACTCAAATTTAAGCTCGTATTACAAGAATTTGAAAGTACTACAGAAGTAACGCATATGCCAAGACTGCAAAGTAGCAGTGATAAGCCTTTGCCGGCGTGGCCTCATTGGGAAATCATTCGACCCCAGAGCAGAAGGATGGGGGATTCAATCCCCGCCACCTACAAATCTGAATTTCACATTGGTGCCCGAACGTAAAAATGGATACTGGCCGTTATGTGCTTCGAAAAATGCGTGATATTCCTTCCACGCATCGTTTACAATTTTTTTTTCCGTTGGGGGGGGAGGGGTTTAACGACAACCGTAAGCAACTCAATGGGCTGTAAGCAATCGCCCTTCCCTAATTTAGGACCACTCGTTCCAGGAAAGGGAGAGAGCCAGTGCCGTAAGACAAACAACATCCATGTCTCACGGGATTCGAACCCGGACCCATCTCGGAATAATGATCAGAAGCCAACGCTTAGGCCACTACGCCAACAGGGCGGCATTCTGGAATTAAGTGAGAATTGCTTCTTCTACAGAGCTACTTCAAGCATGATTTCCGGCGGTCCCGAAACCTGCGATTTCGTGTCCTTGCCTTTCTCAAGGGAGGATATCCGTATATATGCCGTACAACCGAGGTGGCGCACCTATCAAGACGGCAAGTTAGTGATCAAATTTGACCGGCGTAGTTTAATTGGGAAAGCATTCGGCTCCGGAGCAGAGCAGAAGGATATGGGCTCGAGTCTAGCCACCGGCAAATTTAGGTTTCACAACTTATAGGATTAATATACCCAGTGAAAAAAATTCCACTGATTTTAATAAAATTAAAAAAAATATATATTATGCTCAAACTTTTAAACTTCGAATTATCTTTGAATTTGTCACGTAAATGTCTTTTCAACCTTCCCTTGTTGTTGATTTTCAACTTATGTAAATTTTAGTTGATTCTGGTTGGCTTTTCATACTGAGCATTACGTCTGAATTTCTGAGGGTTTTTTTGTTTTTTTTCTTAGGCTATTACCGACCAAGTATCAAAATAACTATTATAAACTAAGGGAAACCGCGCAACTTAAAGGTACGGACTGTTATTAGGCACGTCGTTCAACTTGCTCTTTACTACGTATATGAATGTGTCTCGTTATATGCTGTTAAGTCAACGATTGTACTACAATTACAATTTAAAGGGGTTTAAATCGTAGACTTACAATCAAATTCTCGAGGTCAGATTTTTTTTTTCAAGTCAATTTATTTTTAAAACTTAATGAACTTAGAATCCGAATAATCTCGCATGCTTTCATCAGGTAACGAGTGCACTATTTTCTGCACAGTTACCAGTAAGTACAAATGTGGAGATTTGCTGAACAAAATACAGAACAAAGTTCCCTTTTAACAGTTACAGGACCTATCTTTCTAGAATCTGAGACTGAAATTGTGTGTGTGTGTGTGTTCGTTCGTTCGTTCGTTCGTTCGTTCGCTCGCTCGCTCGTTCGTTCCTCTAGTTCCGTGGTTCTCTAGCGGTGTATTTACATCAAACCTTTTGCTTTGTAGTCGTCGGACATGTATTTCACGTGATTCAAATTGACGCGCAGTTGATTCACCGGAAAACAGAATTAGGCTCCAATTTTCAGCAGTCCACGATTGATGACTCTTCGCAAACTGGAGTTTCTCCTTTTTCATGAGAGAGCTTAGTCTAGGTTTATGTGCAGGTTTATAAGACTTTAATCCAAAATCTTTGCTAAGACCTCGGGAAGCAGTGCTGATAATAATATCGGACCCCTTTGAATGTAGAAAGGACTTAATTTTCTTGCACGAACTCCTTGGGGAACGCATAACTATTCGCCTTATGGTATTGTCATCACGTGAGGTTGTTTTCCTTGGACGTCCACAGTCTTTCGGTTGCTAAATTCCCCTGTATCTCGATATTTCATGATCTTATTATGAATAGCACTCTTGCTCACATTCACCTTTCTGCTTATGTCACGTTCGGAGTATACTTCATGACATAAAGTCACTATTTGTGCCCTCTGAGTAACACTAATGACCCTTTTTGCCCATTTTTCACTATATAGAAAATAGGTACAAAACCTCTCTGCATGAAAACCAGAAGCAAACTGACGCTCGCACGCTTCCCACAACTCTATCAACAGCTGCCACTGTAGGATGATGCAGCTCCGACAGGAAGTTGAGTAATACAGACATCAGCTGACGCATTCGGCAGAAATCTCCTGATACCAACAAGTGGTCTTAAACTTTTGCAAATGGCTCTAATTTCGAACAGTTCGTGACCAGCATTTTGAATGCAGCTATACAAGCGTTATCTTTTCACCTGAAAACTCTATTGTTGGAAAGTGAAAAAAAAAACTCCATTGCATAACTAGATCTCAGCAACACCTGAAGTTAAACGATTCTGAATACAACTTCAAAACAAACTCTGGTATATATGTGCTCTAAAGATAATATGCCAAAATATCAAGTCACTCGGTTACATTATTTTTGCTTTCTTGAAACTGCGGAAGAGTAATAGATCGCATATCTGTTTCAGTTTTTACGAATTCCGACACCTGTGGCCCGCATTCAATTTTGCAAAGGGCACAATATTTTTCTTCCACCTCAGATGTATTTTGCGAGAAACAATGCCTATTCTTCAAAATAACTTTTGCGATGATAAAGAAGCCGCTACGGGACAAAAATTGCTGGGAACCTGAGAGACAAAGTTAATCTGAAGAGAAAAACATGTTTCAAAGCATGCTATTTTTTCAATGTCACAGGGGATATGTATTTGTTCATCTCACACAAAAATAAAGGCTGTGGGGGATTCGTTTCATTTGGTATTAAAGGCACATTTCCGTAGAAAAATAAAGCGCAAGTGAGCTACTAAAAAATTTCTTTTCTTATAAAAAAAGCGCAGCAGAACTAGGAAAAAATGATCGCGAAATATCATGGATATTTTATCGAGGAGAACAGATTGGAATCTATTTACTTTATCATAGCTGTAACCTGTTTTAACTGAACACTAAGCAGGCAGAAAGATTAAGTAATTCTTCTCAATAAAGCTTGGGTGTTGATACGTTTAAATGACGTAAAACTTGGGGGAAATATTCACTTATTTTATAAATCTTTAAACATATTTCAAGTAATATTTTTAAGGAATTGGGACTAATCAAGTAGAAAATAAGAAAACACAATTAGATCAGATCATATGTAGAGGATTTTAGGAAGGGAGTGTCTGACCCCAAGTCTTAAGCAACCCTTAGAAATAGGAAGCTAGGAGATTGGGGCTAGAGCGCCCGATAGGAAAGGGGCACGAAAGCGAGGTAGAAAGGGGGAGGAAGACGCCTTTATTTATAACCTGGGGGCCGGCACCCGACGGCTTAACGTGCCCATCCGACGCACGGCGGATATTTAGTGGTTCGAGCGTTCGTACCTGCCCGGAATCGAACCTGGGGTTCCTCCGTGGCAGTCACGAACGTTGAGCACAAGGCCTTCCGCGGCCCATAAAACACAATGGCTTTGGAACAAAACCGTCATACAACCACACCATGAAACTCGTAGATCACATTTGTTAACGGAAGTATTTTGCGAAACTAAACATTATGGTTTACGGAATCGTCAGACATTTTATTGAATTCTGATTTTTACCTAAAGTGGGGAAAATGAATTGGCCACATAAAAGCGAAACAATTTTATATAGAAACGACGAGTTGCCCAGTATTATTTCATGTAATGAGGGAGAGATAAAGCCGAATTTATGATTCAATAATATTAATTTTTAAGTTCTAATTTTTAATCAGTGAGAATTTAAGTTAACTCTTGATAATTGAACTTATACAGTCGAGGAAATTCAAGGGGGACAGAAAAAAATAGTAGCAATGTACATAAACGTTATTACGAAATTTTTGTTAAAAAGTTACGCAATGTCATGCGTAATGAAAATTTCTGTACGCACTACAGAAATTTTCATTACGCATAAGACTGCAACGCTGTAATTGCGAAATAGTGCCCATGGAACAAGCAAAGGTAATTTATTTGTAATTGAAGGTTTTTGCTGAAGTAGCAATGAAATGTATAAGCTATAATTTATAAGTATAAAATTACGTACTGTATATATTTTTACTTATGTATGTACGTACATGCTGTATTTTATTTTTTATCTCCCATATTAAGGATTTCTCTTTCATACATCTTAATAAAATAGTCATATGCTTCAAGAAATAATGTGCGTACATTTGGGGTTACATATCTTTGATTTTAAAGTAGTGTAATTAAAGCAATGTATTTAGTTCCATTTTGATGCAAAGCCTGTTTACATACGGCAAACTGTAAAAACAGTTCGAACATACCTATTGGGTTTTGTTGAAGTCTCCTATTATTGGGTTTAAAAATACTTTAAAACTTATTGGGTTTTGAAGTATTTTTAGTTTTGAAGTCTGGTCGTTTTTCCATAGCATTTAGATAGCTGCTAATTTCTTTAGTATGAAGTTCTCGGTTCCGTAAATAGTATCCGACTTTCTCTAAGCATTTAATTACATTTACTGGAGAAACATCAGAATAACAGATCAGATTTTCCGTCTCATCTTCATTGGGGGAATCCTCATTTCCTTCGAAGTTGTTTGGGGACGTGTAGTCGCTTTTGTTGACGTTCCGTGACAGCTGAATCGTTTAGAATTTTAAAGAGAGGGAGAACTTTGCTGCGTATAAAGTTTTACTTGAGCATTTTCTCCAAAAATTTTACTTTGTAATAAGGTGTTTTTCGTTGTAAAGTATATCTTTATAACGTTTTATACTTATATAAATACAATAAACCAAACAAGTTCACGATTTTGCTCGTTGTAACGTACTTTTTGTTATATCCTAATTCGTTAAAGCGAGTTTTGACTATATTAAAGTACCTTTCCATCATTTAAATCTTATTTAGCACATTGAAAACTGTTTTCGGCATTCAAATGTTGATTATTTGGGAAGGACACAGTCATCCTGAACAAGTCACAACGACCGGGAAAAAAAAGTTTATTTAAAAAATCATATTAATGGCAAATTTTTGTAAAAATAAAATGAGAAATATCTTTCAATATTAAACATACCTGCTTCCTCTGCAGAGACGTTCCCTCTCGGTTTCAATGTAGAGATACGGCATAGTTTATCGAGTTGGCCAAAACTGCTTCCGAAGCGAACTCTTTACATCGAAGGATGAAGTGCGACAAATGCTGGGTATTTCAAAGCAACTGGCCTTATCAGTCGACCTCTCTCCTCCCGATCTTTAGGAGGCGAGGACCGCAGCGACCTCTAGCAACTTCATCACGCAGCGCGTTACACGTGGAAAGCTTGTCCTATTGGTGCTTTTAATCTTCCTTTAAGCTGTTTCAATCCCGTTTGAAATTTCGCTGCTGGCTATCACCTCATTCTTGCCGCTATGATAAATTCAAAGAACAGCATTTGTTTGCATACGTAGTCGATAATTAGGGTTGCTTCAGCAATGTCATGTTTGCCACACTGGATCTCTCTGAATCTAAAAACACACTATCCCTTGGTAAACAAATCGCTCTAAAACAAGCTCGAAGTTTCTCACTTTGCTTTCAACTTGGCATCAGCTGCTTAAGCGATTTTATACAAAGCTCATGGGTTGGATTTTGAGTAAAGGAAGCAGTGTGTAAGTTTGAAAACAGAGCTCCGTCGCACCCTGATAGACTTATGATGGGCAAGGCGGTACTCTGATTCATGCCTTGCCTCAAGGTATGAAAGTAAATGTTCAGTAGTACTATTTGCAATGCTAATAACACCTGTTCGGGCTGTGGAAAATAACCCACTTTAATACACGTTGTCATACTGTCCTGTCAGCGACTTATCGAGTTAGGAGATGCATACGTAGTCTATAATTAGGGTTGCTTCAGCAACATCTGCATCTGCATTAGTGCTGTTCACGGATTTCGGATTTTTTTATATCCGGATCTTTTAGTATTTCGAACTTCGGATATCCGGATTTCGAAATTCGGATATCCGGATTTATAATACCGAATTATTCAGACATCTCAACAACATACTGTAGATCTATCTGGCCATGATAGACCGCATGCCTCAGGTTGTTGAAACCTTAACGCAGCAGTTTGTGAACGTGCTTTCTTTTGCTGCACGATGTTCGTTTGATTAGACAAAGTGATCTTTCGTGACATTGATATTGTACTAAGTGAAGGGTTAATAAATAAAATTGCAGTGTTTTATCCTGTAACACACTCGTGTGGCAATCCGGATTTCGGATATTTTGAAATCCGAAATCCGGATTTCAAAATATCCGGTTCTTGACAGCACTAGACTAATATCCAGATTTTTAAATTCGGATTTCAAATCCGGATATATGATATTTCGGATATCAAAATATCCGGTTTTTGAGAGCACTAATCTGAACATATTTTCCATGCCACCCACACGAGTACTTAAAACGATACTTAAAACGTTGATTTACACTCAAAAGACTAACATTAGAGATACCTACCTAAAATCTTGTTGGTCCTCCTCTAGCGCGAATAACAGCATGTACGCGCCGACTCCTCGTAAAATCTGGGGACCTCAGGGGTCACTGGATGATTCCAAACTCATGAGTGTTGCTCTGTCCATGCCTGGGTGGTTGCAGCACGGTGGGGTGGCGCATTTTCCTGCTGAAACAGACCATTGGCCGAAGGATGCGCGAAGGCTACGAAAGCGTGTAGGTGATTAGCCAGCACATGTTGGCAGCCCGCCGCGGTGAAGGATATCTCCAAACACACTAAGGGGCCTGATGTGCACCATCAGAAGTCTCCCCAAACCATCAGAGACACCACCGCCTTCAACAGAGCCGACCCCTAGCACAATGGAGCTATGACCTCATGCTGTCGACCAGTGGTGTTAACTACCGCCTCCGCAGCTGGGGGGGCGCAGGTAACGAAGGGTCGTACTGCAGCTGCCAGTTTTATGAGAAAATTCGAACCCGCACAATAATTAAACCCTAAGATTCATACTTTGCTTTAAGATATATTTAGCGTTGCCTAAATAAACGCGAGTTTCACTTTTAAATCCCTGAATGTCCTACAGATAGGAAGTGTTCGGGTCTTAATACGATTGCTCTGCAATGGGTTGTAAATAGTACGATCGCTCTGCGCTGCACTTCTGAGGAAGAGGGCGAGGCCACAGTGGGATTCCCCGTGGAGGATGTAAGAAAACAATCTGTTACCTAGGATTACGTGCACGACAGGCGTCAACATTTATTCACAGCAGCCGCAGATCTGCGATGTGTAAGAGGGTGATTTCTTCAAGTGATTTATTTTAGTTTTGGACAAAGCAACTACACGTATTGTCAAATCGATTAATTAAAAATTTAAAACTACAGGGCTCTAGGTACTAAAATTACTTTTGCAGACACTCTCCCTGATTTCCTAATCCCCCCAACCACCACACACGCACCGCGAAACATGCATCCTCCCTCGTGTTCGAAATCCTGGGAAAATAACTGTGCTTAGGGGTGCTGAAGTAAATTTTGCGGGGGCGCACGTTGTGCTAGTTACGCCACTGCTATCGACGCCACATCCGCGCCTTGTCATCAGCTCGGTACAGCTGAAAACGGGATTCGTCGGACCACACGACGCCGCTCCACTCTGGAGAGTT
This sequence comes from Macrothele yani, assembly GCA_039090855.1. Lineage (NCBI taxonomy): Eukaryota > Metazoa > Arthropoda > Arachnida > Araneae > Macrothelidae > Macrothele > Macrothele yani. Next base: position 77,696,830 of record CM077016.1, read on the forward strand.
TCAGTTTTGATGTTCGCGGCTGCAGGCGAGGCGTAATATCCGATGACGAGCAGTCAAGAGTGGCACACGAGTAGGGCGTCGGCTCCCGTCGCCAAAATACGGATCGTGCGCTGTACCGTGCGCTCGCTGATGCTGCTTGGGTCTTCAACATTTTTTTTTTAATTGGAGGTTTAACGACCACCGTGAGCAACTCAATGGGCTATAAGCAGTCGCCCGTCCCTAATTTAGGGTCACTGGTTCCAGGGAAGGGAGAGAGCCAGTGCCGTCAGACAAAAACAACATCCATGCCTCACCGGGATTTGAACCCGGACCCCGTTCGGGCGAATGATCAGAGGCCATCGCTTAGACCACTGCGCCACCGAGGCGGCTCCGACATTTTACCTGGATATGATTGGTGCCGCCGTTGCCAAGCGGTCGGTCTGTATAGTACGAGCCTGGATAGTCTACGCTAGAGATGAGTTCGGGCTCAATTTTTGGATCCCGGGTCCAAAGTGCCTAGAGCTCGGGCCCAGCCCGCTTTCTTAGATTACATGTGTTTGCTGAGCCCGCGCCTGGATTCTTGCAAAATTTTGCTTATCAAGGCTTGCATTTATACATTATACACTGGCCAAAGATATGGCCCAAGCAAGGATTAGTTTAAAAAGTTTAGTTCAGTTAATCCACTTCACAATATTAATATTTTTAGAAATACTACGCATAAAGCCAAATGTTCTAAAATGTGGATTTGAAAATAAATAATCGTGCCCTTCGACCGTATCAGGGAAATTAGTAATTTTGGTAAAAGCTGAAAAAAAGAAAATCGTTTAGAAACAAAAAAATTCCATTCGTTATTTCTTTTTGATTTCTAAATTTACTTTTATTTTGAATAAATTGCATTATAAAACGTACAACGCCATCCAGACAGTTGCATGTGTTTGAAATTTTGACTCTAGAAAACTAATCTTTGTGATATAATTTACATATATGCTAATTGGTAAAGGTAGTTTAAAGTGATGTAGTAGAATATAAAAAAAAGTATGTAGGGAAATTTCCAAAAGTAAAAAATAAAATAACGTAAAAGCATTCCAGACCAGATTATTCTGCATTTTGTAACATTAACAAAGCTTTGCGCTTAATAGTATAATAATCACAATATTATCATATGTGTGTGCAGTTTCCAGATCAAGTTCATCATGAAGAGAGAGAGAGAGAGAGAGAGAGAGAATTGCATCTAATGCCTCAGCGCTTCAACTTCATCTTCTTTTCTCTAAAACTCTACCTGCTGCACTAAAAACCAACGTCACCCCAAAAAATCGCGGGAGTGAGAAAATAAAAACAAATAAATAACAATACTTCTAATTGCAGAATTTTGGAAATTAATACATCATTTTAAAGATAAGATTCTTGATTTTTAATAAAATAAAAAAAATGGGAATGTGATTTTTTCCCATTTTTTCGATACCAGACCTCCTTAAACTAATCCTTGATTGGGCTTTAGCTTTGGACAATGCATAATGCAAGTCTTGCTAAGCAAAATTTGTCTTGCAATGGCAGCTAATATAGGCTATTGAAAATCCTTCCACCATGGTTACAAATCCACAATGAAATTCAACCGGGCTTGGAATTACACGTGTTGAATTAATTACAGTACTTAAATTCAAGACGTGTAATTCCGAGCCCTGGCCGAGCTCATCTCTAGTCTACGCCAACCTCTGTCATTAATGGCGTGTGGTCGGCCACAGCCTGTTCTCTGGGCGCTGGTACGTCCGTCGATGGTATGCTCGCCGTACACCCTTCATACGGTTACCCTCGGAAACCCTAGGGTTCTTACCACTTGGGCGATAGAATGAGCCATCTGTCCTGCGCCGATAATGCGTCCACGATGAAAGTCTCTCAGATCACCACGTTTACTCGTGTTCGTCGATTGCGATACGCTGTTAGTAAACCCAGCTGTCCGCCTATTCTTCGCCTTCGTTCGTTTTGTGTCTGTTCCTCTCCACGCGAGGGATTCCCATCAGGGTGACCTGAAAATGGCACCCAATTTTTTTTTTGAAAATGATTTAGGAATAGTATAGAAAAGTCGGCTAATGTCTCATACTACTAACAAAAAAAATTCGACGATCTACAATGCATCAGTGTCTAGCCGAACCCCTATGTCCTTGAAAAAAGCTAGGGTTTATTTTTTAACCTGGCTTTTAATAATGATTTTTTTTTTTGTGTGTTCGACTGTTTGTGTCCTTTCGTAGCCTATTTAGGAAAGGAAAAAAACTAGCTGGATATCTAGTAGAACCCCACTCACCATGAGAACTGGTTACCATTGCCGAAAACGGACCTTTGCCTTATTTTTTCCGAAATAAAAATTATAATTTTTGGCGTTAAATATACGAAAAACTAACACGGAGGTAAAAGATTAAAAATAATACAGGTACACTGTTTAAAAGAAAGTAAAAGTGGATCAGAACTAACGCTAATTTAAGCATTTTTAACATATTTTTGCAACAGCTTCTTTAGCGTGATTTTTCAATCTAGCATTATAAAAAGAAAATAGTTGGGACAAGAATACAGCGTACAGTTGTTACGGCACAGTGAATGAATGACTTACAGTCCAAGAAATAGTTTTACTTACAAAAAAAACGCTTGGTGGTTGAGTATGAGTAGTATTGACCCTTGCAATCAAATAATGGCAAATCTATCCTTCCTTCTAACTTCGCTGGGATTACCCATCTCTCCACAAACTTGAACTACTCCTTCTGCGACCACTGTAATGCACCTTTCAACAGTTTACGTATGGCAGGGAAAATGTTGAAAATTTAACTTTTGCGCTTGCTTTGTCTCAGCATTTCAGGTGACAATACATTTTGCCCAATCGATAAGGCCAATGTAGTCAGTTGCATGAAAATTTAAGTTGGCTGATATGAATTGAATTTTTTTTTTTTTTCTAGCCTTTATAGTTCTCCTGATTCTTAACCATTGCCAGCAGGTTTTCTGGGTGCACGAAGTAAGCATTCCACGCAATTACATTGTAAATTACCTCTTTGACCTGATCTGGGAATTCCCTTGAAAGTACACTCACGGACAATGAAATTTGCGCCCCAAGAAGGAAGCATCGAATTGAACTGAAATTTTATGGACGTAATGATACAGATGAATGATACACATGATTGCAAAAACAGAGCAGCAGGACAATTACAGAGGGATCTGTGGCACGCAGTCCGGTCATCTTCAGTAGCGCGTCGCACCGCCTCGTGCGGCGATACATGCTGTAATACCGTCCGGCAAGAAAACGAACAGACGCCTGATGTTGACCTGCGGCAGACTGGCCCACACGTGTTGGACGGTGTGCTCCAAATACTGGATAGTGTGGCACAGCGGCAGTTGGCGTTTCAACTGGTCCCACACATGCTCGATAAAGGACATGTCCGGGAAAATGTCTGGACATGACTTAAGCAGTCCTGGGCACCCCGAGCCGTGTCCGAGCGGGCATTATCCTGCTGGTATAGCGCACCTGGAATCCCTGGCCAGGAATGGGAGCACATGGGGCCGTAGGATCTCTTCCGCATACCGCTGGCCCGTCAATGAACCATGTACCACTACTAGAGCAGATCAACTATCGTAGGCAATGGCTCCCCAGACCATAATGCCTGCAGTGGAGGAGGTGTGGCGCTCGATAGCAATGTAGGTATTGTGCCGTTGACCCGGTGACCCCCACACCGGACACGATGATCATCTGTTCCCAAAACGAAGCGGAACTCATCGCCAAACACCACACGTCGTCAGTCTGTAGCGTTCTACTTCGCTCTGGCCTGGCACCACTACACATGGAATCGGCGATTTTCCGGTGTTACTGGAAGAGCACGTAAGGGACGCTGGGATCGCAGATTCACTTCCGCGAGGCATCGGGAAATGGTTCGTGGGCACAAAGAAGCCGCTACATCTGCCTGTATAATGGACCGGGTCCCCGCGGAATCCTTTCGTGACTGGCGCACGATCCGTCGATCCTCTCTTCTGGTGGTCCTCCTGGTCTGTCCGAAGCCGCTCCGCCATGTGGCAGTGCCGTCACGTGTCCACTGCTCCCAACACAGTCTGACGGTAATTTCACAACGATCCACGTGCGGCGGGCTATACGGCGCGCCGACCACCCTGCGGTTTTCAGCCCGAAAATCCGGCCTCTCTCAAAGTCCGTAAGTTGCGTAAATCGACGTCTCTGGCACCTACCCGGAAATCTTGTCACTCTGTACTCTTGCTTGCGTCGGCCGGTGCTTTTCGTTTTCATGGGGCATCAACTACACGCCGGTTTATAAGGCTGCCGGTTCGTTCTTGCAGCGGCACCACAGGGTGTGCGGTGTTGCGCACTCGCACCAAACGTGGATCATTTGTATACCAGCACGCACTCTAGCTAATTCAAAGTTTCGTGGTTGTAGCATGTTTTCTTCTAGGTGCTCGAATTTCATTGTACGTGAGTGTATTACCATTTTCCTTATATGTCTGTCACCATGTTGGCAGAACGGGTTAATCTTTATTTCAAACCGCATTGGCCTGTAAGCCTTCATCACAAATTTTGCTAGTGATCAGGTATTTTCTGGGAGATCGACGGTGGCGATGTAGAGCCGCAAAATCTTGTTGGCGGTTGTGAGCCACCTGGAATGACTGAGTTTCCTTGGATTTCTTTTCATGTACTTGAATAACAGGGCAGTGGTCATCTCTGACAGCACAACAAATGCAATACACAGGCAATGCTGATTATCACTTAGTATTTTCGTACCTATATCAGGCAGCACGGTATGAATTGTTTGAAATTCAACTAATGTATTCGTTTCACAATCATTCAAAAACTAACAAAGAGTGGGAATAATACGGCTCTTTGGTGTGTCCATCCAGTTTTTGCAAAAGGTGTCGCGAAGGTAATTCATTGGCATGTAGTAACAAACATATCATCCACTGGAGAGGTTTGCCAACATCCTTCTCAATAAACTGTTTTACACCTTCCTTCCAACCCTGTATTACATTATTTCCATCACACCCGATTACTGTTAAGCTTCCAAGGTCAACATTATCTTCCTCCATAAAAGACAGGATTCTTCTTGTTATGTCGATTGCCTTTACTGGTGGATTTAGCGAGGCGTGTCCAGAGAGTATGTTTCTCCTGGCTCTTTTATCATAGCTATTTGCTCCTCATATTTCACTGATCGACGTTTTGCTTGTTGCATAAGTTTCATCCTTGCGGCCATCAAAATATAGACCCTTAAGTGAATTTGTAATGATGAACTCTCCCTTTCTTGTAGTTGTCTCCTATTCTCCTCTATTTCTCTTCGAACCTTGTCCATTACGTAAGTTGAATTGCCTTCTGAAACCAGTTTTAAATCTTCTAAAACAGCTGTTATAATTTTTGCTGCAGTTCTATCTTATTCGAAGCAAATGTTACGTCTGCGGATCTGGCGGTGGTCTGCAGGGAAATTCTCATTTGCTTGGGTGTGCTACTTTGTTCCAGTTTTGTTTTTCCCCTCTAGGAAATCCACTTGAAAGTCATATCACTTTCATCCTGACTCTCACCTAATCTGTTACCTTCTGGAGATAAATATTCCTCTATTACTGTAGTTATCATCATCGTTAGTGTTCTGTCTCTTGATGGGTCCAACGGTATATCAGCAAGTTCTGTTCCTCCACTTTCCTCTGTACCTTGCTTCCCCCTTCATTTCTTGACAGCCTCTAGTGCCGATTATACGAAGTCCGATCAAAACGTTCCGAGAGTAGGCCGATATACAACAAAGTACTTACGTTACTTAAGTCTGGCTATGATCTCCCTCAAAGTAGTCTCCTTGGGCAGCGATACACCGCTGCCAGCATTTTTGCCACTGTTGGAACTCTCCCTGGAAGTCCTGTTCGCGAATCTTGTCAAGCAAGGTCTGCGATTCGCGCTGGATCTCGTCCACGGTTTCAAAACGGCGACCCTTGAGCTTTCAGCTTCATCTTCGGGAACAGAAAGAAGTCGCATGGGGCCAAATCCAGCCAGTAAGGCGGGTGAGGAAGGGTAGTCATGCTGTTGTGGCTGCAAAACTGGCGTGTTGCTAACTCTCTGTGAGCTGCTGCAATGTCGCGATGGAGCAGGAAATCGCGCCTGCGCCACATTTTAGGTCATTTGCGGCGAATGTCCTCCTAAGACACTTCAGAACATCGCAGTAAAAAAGGGCGGTGATTGTCTTCTCTGGGGGACGCATTCACGGTGCACAACTCCACGAATGTCGAAAAGCACGATGAGCATGCTATTAGTTGCGCTCCGGTCCTGTTGGACCTACTTCGGTAGTGGAGATGCCGGGCTCTTCCACTGCGACGACTGTTGTTTGGTCTCCGGGTCGTAACCGTAGACCCAAGTCTCGTCCCCAGTGATGACCCGTGACAGGAACGTTGGTTCATTAACCACCTGCTTACGAAGATCTTGAGAGTACGACACGTAGCGCCTTCTGTTCTGATGTTTAGAATCTTTAGCACAAAATTTGCAGCAACGCGGTGCATGTTCAAAACCGACGTCAGAATTTCTTGCACTGTTACCTATGACACATTGACGATGGTAGCAATGTCTTGAATGGTTCTCCGACGATCCTCGTGCACCAGTTTCCAAATTTTGTCCACATATTTGGGGGTTTCGCTCGTGGACGGTTGTCTTGACTTCTCGTCGTCTTCCAATGCCATTCTGCCGCTCTTGAAGCGCGAATGCCACTACAACACCTCGCACGACTCACTGCTTCATTACCATGAGCCTGCCACAACATTTCATGCGTCTCCGTTCCCGATTTGCCGAGTTTGACGTAGAATTTGTTTGCTCTTTGCTCTAGTTTGCAGTCCATACAGAAATCGTAGTGGTGTTCTGCACGTGGGCACTAAATATCGTATAACACAGCTCCCGGTGTTTACAGAACGACATTAATCGACACAATGACTCGTGAAAGTCACTGCCCTCGACTGCTGCTCGCGCTTCCGAGTACTGCCATCTGTTGGCGCGCTACGTACCTAGTCTCCGAACTTTTTGATCGCACTACGTATCATCAAGCAACACTAGTCGTCGTCTTCTTCTTGGTCGCTTTCCTTCAATTTTCCCTTCTATCATTCTTTTCAATAGGCTGTCTCCTCTCACCACATGTCATATCCAGTTATGGTTTGTTTTCCTTATGATTTTTAGTAAATTCCTTTCTTTTTCACTGTAGTTCTACCGCTCTGAAATCCACTAGTACTTGCTGTAACATCTTCTGCCGCAACAAGACACCTACTTTCTTTTATTCTCCTTTACCCTAGTCTCCGCAATTGTTGTTGCTTTGTCCACATTTCCAATTGCAGCCTTTCATCGTACAGGTATTGCTTATTAATAGGTCATAATCATAGCAATAAGGAGATTCACTGAGTTTTAGAAGGAAAGTACGTTTCCAGACACTTATAATTTTCTTAGAAACCTCGTCTGCTACTGGTCCTGCGGGAGGATTTTTACTTCCATCTCCATTTAGCTGCAATCGGACACTGTGTTAACATCTAATCATACATATCTTCATACGTTGGGCGGAGCTTACGATTTCTTCCGGATATATATCACCAATGCTACCAAAGGTGGGACAGCTTGTACCAGTCCGAGTTTTCACTGATGATTTCGCAATTATGTGAAAGGTCTTTTTGAATTCAGGGTTACTAATCAGTGTTCATTCTTACATAGAAACCGAAGCAACTGAGATAAGATTTTTTATAAGGTTTAACGACTACCGTGAGCAGCAACTCGATGGGCTATAAGCAGTCGCCCGTCCCTAATTTAGGGTCATTGGCTCCAGGGAAGGGATAGAGCCAGTGCCGTAAGACAAACACAACATCCATGCCTGACCGGGATTCGAACCCAGACCCGTCTCGGACGAATGGTCATAAGCCTGCGCGTAGACCACAACGCCACCGGGGCGGCAAAAAACATGTTTTTTGTTTTTTTAGCACTTGTTTCCTGGCTGAATGCCAAAGAACAGGGGCGGTAGTGGCAGATCTTATTGGCCGCCCCGGTGGCGCAGTGGTCTAAGGCGTTGGCCTCTGATCATTCGTCCGTAAGGGGTCCGGGTTCGAATCCCGGTCAGGCATGGATGTTGTGTTTGTCTTACGGCACTGGCTCTCTCCCTTCCCTGGAACCAGTGACCCTAAATTAGGGACGGGTGACTGCTTGTTGCTCACGGTGGTCGTTAAACCGCCAATCCAAAAAAAAAAAAAAAAAATATATTGCCTGTTCTACTAACGCCATCTAACGGCGCTCTTTGGAAGTGAATTAACTTTTTCTAAGCATATAACCGCAGTGAATCCACTAAATATCAAAGTATGTAGATAGAATTATGTGAGTTTACAAGAAGAAAAAAAACCGGAACAAAAATGAGTGCTAAAACATTTTTTTTATTTTTCGTCATTTGTTTGTTTCAATGTCAGAGGAGCTGGGCTAGATATTGAAGACGATCGCTGTTTTTTTGTATTTTTTATGGCAAAGGAACCCATTCTCCAAATGTTTCGCACTATTACTGCTTATTACTAATTCAGTATCTATTTTTAGCACGTCTTTTGTAAAAAAACATGGTGCATATGCTACCGGTTTGTCCGTCCGTCCGTCCGTCTGTGGACCGGCTTGTCCGTCCGTCTCTGCAACTATTAGTCTGATTTGAAAAATTATTTTTGCATCGGGAAGCTCTAAATGTGAGAATGATTATCCTTGAATTCCGGTTTTTTTTTTACGAACCACAATTTTGCAGCTAGAAGACGTAAATACAAATGATTTCGAATTCAAAGTACATTTTATATGTATATATTTGCTTCTAAGTATCCAACTGAAAACATTCTTCCATTCGATGCCATTTATAACCAAGGCTATTTTGGGCACATTTCCGTTTTCAAGTAATGCACTCATTCTCCGCTAGGGGCGTTAAGGTAAATTGCATTTCCTCCGACATCTCTGCTTTTAAATGTCAGATTTGAAAAACTCAATATGCATCGGAAACAGTTCCTCGTGAGAAATGTTTTACATATAATTTCAAATTTTTGGTAAGGAATGATTTGGCCACCTGGGGGCATAAGTTTTTATTTTTGCTTTTGATGTATTTACAAGTAAAATCTGAGCTTCTGAAAACTAGATTGAAAAAAATTTTCGTGGACCGATACATCTCACCTCTGAAAACATTTTGAGAATACCTCTTTTTAAAGTAGCTCTGTTTTTCCCAACAGGGGGCGTAGATGTATATCTCATTTTTGTCGGTATCTCTGCTTCTAAGAGTCGATTTGAAAAATTCTTCCTTTGTTGGAGAGCGTTTCCGCTGCGAAATGTTTCTCATATAATTTAATTATTTTCTTAGCGCACAAGTTTGTCGCTAGAGGGTGGAAGTTCATGTTTCGTTTACTTCAATATCTGCGGGACTAAAAACCCGATTGGAAAAATCATTTTTCAGTGAGGTACTACTAACTATGAAAACTGTATTTTCTTCCCAAAATAATACACAATTTCGCCGCTAAGGGCGTTAATATATATACTCTGTTTTAGTCAATATCTCTGCTTCTGCATATTGTTACGACCCACTCCCGCCATTAATTTAGTAATTAATGGGCGTGGTTGATGTGTGAAATTCATTCAGTATTAATTACGTTCGAGGCTTGATTGGAGTTTAAAAGTGTAAACAACAGAGAAAGTTTGATCTGGGGGTTTGGGAAGAAAAGAGGCGAAGAATTCTCTCTCTGGCTGGGTGGTCTCAGAATAGCTCTGTTAGGTCATAAATATCAGGGCGCAGCTGACGGGAAGCCTAAGCAACACGGAAAGGGAAAAAGGTACATTTCGAAGAGGGGTCCACTTGAGTAAATGAATGAAGATGGGGACAAAAGGTTTAGCGAATAATCGTAAATTCGTCGATTGTTTGGGGCATTTTCGAGAACAATTGCTCTCTGTGTGGTCCGTGCAGAAAAATAAGAGTTCGCACTTGGCATGAACATAAGGAAGAAAGTTTAGTTGTCTGTACGCTCTCCGATGTGAAAGGCTGGATGCCTTGGATCTTCGATATGAATTGGGATAAATGAAACTGAGACGACAACTCGGGGCAGCTGGAGATGCCAGAGTGCCATAAAGACAGCGGAATGCCTAAATCCGCGTGATCAAGCAGCAATTTCTAGGCTGGGAGCATAATGGAAATTAGCGACGGGTTGGCCCAATGAAAGCAAAGTTACAGAAGAATTAAGAAGCCTGCGAGTGGACAGTGGTCATTCCAATGAGAAGCAAAGATCGGGTTCGAGTCCAACTACGGCAGTGTGCAATTACCATCCTCTCACTGAAGCGGCGAAGGAAGCCAGCTGGTCCTGCGGGGCAAAGCGAGGCCCAATGTGTGTGTGTGTGTGTGTGTGGTTACGTAAGCAGCGAAGCCACTACGTGTAAGTGCGACGGGATAAAAACATGGCGAAAGAAAAATATGAGCGTAAGAGCGGTGGCTTGGATACCTAAGAAATTTACAGGTGAAAAGTTAAATCACAATTTGGATTTATTCTGGACTGCATCCATGTAAGTAGAAACATTTTGTTTTTATTGTTACATCTGTTACGCAAGTTAGTTGAGGAACTGAACTAATATATTTCAAGAACTGAACTGAGAAATAGTGAGACTGAACTGTGGAATTTAAGTTCATTAAAACTATCTCGCAAGAACTGATTTAGGTCAAAGTTGACCCAATACTCATGTTCAGAAGACAGCTAAATTTTATTCATATGTGTGCCATTGTTATGTTTTCCTAGCCAATTAAATATTTGTTTAGGCAGTCAGCGCAGTCATAGAACACATTATTGATGTGTACGCATGCGATTGGTTCAACTTGTTTAAGTGTATGCCCATATATTACAGTTTTCGCGCCAAGAACTACGTCGAAGAAGATCAGTGAAGAAGTATACTTATACCGCTCGGCACGTTCTGATCAATTGGTGGTCAACGGTGGGATAACTACCCACGGTAGATCTGATCAATTGGTGGCGAGCGTTGGGAAGATTAACCCAGCTCGGCCCGGTATCGTAACATTTGATTGACAGCGGTGGGACAATGACCCGTTGTCGTAACAATTGGTGGCAGCGGCGAAATTTCGTAACAATATGTTTAAAATTTTCAACAACGGATGCCATTTACCTTGTGAACACTTTAGGTTACAAAATGAACACAAGATACCGTCGAGGCACGTTAATTGTTATTCATTAAACCACTAGTACTTTCTGGGAACTCCAAACGGTCCCGTCATCAGGTGGATAAAAGCTACACTACATCTAGATGATAAAATGGTACGACTACATCATGAACAGTTTGATACAGTTAATGAGATAAAATGATACTACTACATAATGGTACGACTACATCATGAACAGTTAATGAGATAAAATGGTACGTCTGCATCACGAACAGTTAATGAGATAAAATGGTACGTCTGCATCACGAACAGTTCATGAGATAAAATGGTGCGACTACATCATGAACAGTTCATGAGATAAAATGGTACTACTACATTATGAACAACTCATGATGTAGTCGTACCATTTTTATCTTCTAAATGTAGTGTAGCTTTTATCGTTTTACTTTTACTCACCTGATGGTGAGACCATTTGGAGTGTCCCGAAAGTACTAGTAATTTAATGAATAAACAATTAACGTGCCTCGACGGTATCTCGTGTTTATTTTCTGGATATTTTGGTGTGTATTATACCATATACCATGGTGTTTTTTTGGTTTAACCCTAATACTTTAGGTTAGTATTAGAGGAGTTTCGTAGTTCACAGTTCTGTCCCTAGGTGAAGTTTTTGTACTTCTGTTTGCAGCTGTATCTCCGCTTCCAAAAACCCTATTGAGAAATTTCTTTTTTAATGTATGCCGTTTGCTACAACAAAGATGTGGAGCATTATCCTCTTTAAATAATGTACAGATTTCCTGTTGCGGGCGTAAAAGTCAAAGCCCTCTCCTCGCTATCCCTGCTTCCTGGGGATGTATTTGAAAAGTTTTTTTCCGTAGCATAGCTTTTCCAATGAAGAATATTTTTCGCCTCTTTTCAACTTTCCCGTGATGCAAAATTCTTCCGCAAGAAGGGGTAGAATTATATCATGTTTCCTTCTATATATTTTCTTTTAACTTTTCGATTTGAATATAATTTTTTCTTCGATGCCTTCATTCTGCTATGAGAAGCTTTTTGTGCGCCATTTGTTAACTTTCGTAACGCAGTTGTTAGGCGCTGGTGGAAGTAAGTAGCTATTTCTATTTTTGGATGTTTTATCGATTGTAGAAACCCGGTTGATTTGTTCTTCTAACCGGTTCTATTCACTTTGAGTAACTTTGATAAATTTAATAGATTCAAAAGACTTGCTCATTACAACCGAAAATTCGGTGTCATCTTTCTTGTTTAAGATTATAACTGAAAATTAGTGAATTCCTAGTATTGTGCGGGGCGCCAAGAAGAAACCTGCCATGTGGTTTGGCAGTTAGTCGTATGTGAGTCTGGAGAATTCGAGGCCGCTGTGCTGCAGTGGTAGCATGTCCGGCGCATAACTGGAAGACCCTGGGTTCGATTCCCGGTTGCAGCCGATGATAATTTTTCCTTGACTTACTTACTTAAACGTGGAAAGAGGGATGATTTCTCTTTGTTTCTAATCCACGTCAATAGTGTGTATTAAAATACTGTTTTTAGTGTGATTTTCGATTTTTTCTTCAGAGCCAGTGGTGCCCGGCTATATATAGATATATTTCGTTGAAATTATTTGTCAGTACTATGTGACACATCATCCAAATTTTTCGCACTAGGACTAAGTCAGTTTTGAAATAATTTTTTTTTCGGCCCACTAATTCCCACATCAACTGCCCATCGCCCTAATGTAATGTCTTGTCTACTGAGTGTATTTTCCAACGGTATTTCGAATATTTTTACAAATCTTTGCACCTGTTGTCGCGAAAAATCTTCGAATTTGACACGTTGTTTAGGGGTCCATAACGACCTGGTTTTTTATTTTTGTTTTCTTTCATTTATTTAGTTCCTCGTTTGCGTTTTTCTTGGCTCTACACACTGGTCCTTGCTCACTGCAAAAACCTTACTTTTTAGTCCGTCTGTTATGTTACTTCTCTTCGTATTCTCTCTCCGCTCTTTCGTGATTCCCGATAGAATCCGAACAGCAGGGTGGAGGTGAGACAGGGGCGCCGACTTCACCACAATGTTAGAGGGAACAGGCGTAGAAAGATCAGACTTGGGAGGGGCAAGTCTCTTCCATTGTCAGGAGGAAAATTAAAAAAAATGGCAAAATGATTAACTGCGTGGTTCTATGTATATGTTAAAACGCAATTGTAAATACACATCAGCAAATGAACAGGGAACAAACATTCTTCTGGTGTATATTAATATTTTTAAAAATAAAATTCAACCTGTGATTTTATAAAAATATCTATAGATTTTATTTCTAAATGTTTATAAAAAAAGTGAGAAACTAACTGGGTTACTTAAACAAAGAACAAGAAGCGCAAAAAATAAATAGATAAATAAAGGCACTGGAGATTATACATTTCTGTATTTTTATTTATTTTATTTTTGATAATTGTTTTAAACGTTTACCACGTATCACGAGAACATCTCGAACACAATATGGGGGCTGGCAATCAAGTTTCATATCAAATGAGCAATGTTGAATATGGGAAAAAGTTTACTAGTTTTGTTATTTTTTTTTTAGAAATAAATCGCTTTGGCGATATAATACAGAGCTTGGTTCATCTTATGAGGCTAAAGCGATTATTTTAATAAATAAACATGACGAAAAATATTGGGTGGGCATTCCCCCCCCTGCAGCAAAATTATTGGAGAGTCAAGATTCGGCTTGCCCCCCTATAGTCGGCGCCTATGAGGTGAGGTGCAGGTCTCTCGAACTGTAGTTTTAAGAGTAGTTCAACAACAAACATTTAAGTCACTAATTCTCGTTGGAAAAAGTTGAATAACAGAAGGCCACTCCGGTGGCGCAGTGGTCTAAGCGATGGCCTCTGATCATTCGTCTGTAAGGGGCCCGGGTTCGAATCCTGGTGAGGCATGGATGTTGTGTTTGTCTTACGGCACTGGCTCTCTCCCTTCCCTGGAACCAGTGACCCTAAATTAGGGACGGGCGACAGCATATAGCCCATTGAGTTGCTCACGGTGGTTGTTAAACCTCCAATCAATCAATCAATGAATAAGAGAAGAGATCGTGAGCAAACTTGTAATGTACGGCAGATGCTTAGCCTCTATGGTTGTACCGGGTAACAATAAACATCATCCACGGTGATGAGCATACGGGTAATCGTTTGGTACCAAATGCTTCCCATTCTTAGAATATTAGAAAGAGAGCTTGGACATCATAATTTTTAGCTCAGTTGTCATATATCTCTGAACTGCCTGTATTTACTGTTCATCACGTAACATCAATCACATCAGAAGACTTGAAAGTTATACCGCTGGAAGCGGGGAAAAAGTGTTCAAGTTTTCTGATGTGATTGATGTTAAGTGACGAAGAGTAAATGCAAGCAATTCAGAGATGTCTGATTGCTTAGTTAATAATTCTGACGTACTTCCATGTATAATGGTGGGTCCACCTAAAACTTTTGCCTTGCATTTCCAATGGCCAAACTTCTGTAGCCATTCTTCACTATTAATGCGTTCCCAAGGATGAAAATTTGAACATCAATAAAAATAACTTCATATTATAGCCTAGTATACTTAATATTTTCTAAAACTTAACTATAATTATATTAAAAATCAGTAACTTTTCCTTTGGTGGTGTTGAGACCAGAAAATAGATGGCGCCACATCGACATGTGACTTACTAAAGGCTATCACGTCGCATTTTTTCAATGATTGCAGTCCAAAAATTGGAGTGAAACTAACACTTGTGTACATCCATGCGATAGTACGGAATGATTAGAGTCATTTAGATTAATAGATTAAATATTCTAACATTAATTTAGTTGAAAATGTTGCAGTGAGCTTGCTCGTTTATTTCAGAATTAAAACTCAGCAGCATCTACAATTCCGTTAACATTTTCAGCTAAATTATTATCAGAACATTTAATCTAAGTGGCTGAAATTATTATCAGAACATTTAATCTAAGTGGCTGAAATCATTGCAAACATTCCAGACGTTCGCATGGATACTCAAATTTTGATTCCATTCCGAAAATTAATAAAATTATTGGGAAAAAATGCGACTTGATGGCATTTAGTAAGTCACATGTAGATGTGGCGCTATCTATTTTCTGTTTTCAACCCCACCAAAGGAAAGTTATTGATTTTCAATATAATTATGGTTAAGTGTTAGAAAATATTAAGTATGCTAGGCTATAATATGAAGTTGTTTTTATCGATGTTCAAATTTTAATCCTTGGGAACGTATTAATTGTGAGAAAAATGGCTAAAGAAGTTTTCTTATTGAAAATGCAAGGCAAAGATTTTTGGTGGATCCACACCTTAAGAGAAAAATATTTCTTCCACAGAACTTAGAGCTTGGACATAACTCACGACAACTAGATGTTGAACGATGTATAAGAAAGATAATTCAACACAGTTTGTTTTATTACATTCTGCATTAAATTATTTTTCTAATGATATATAATTTTATAGTATTCTGAAAAAGATTGATTCTATGACCCATCAAATCTTAGAAATACAAATTTTCCTAAGGGTTTCCACAATTTTTACCACTAGTGTATACCTCTATTTCAACCTTCCTTTTGAGTTCCTGTGTTCTTATGTAAAATCTGTTTTTGTTTTTTTTCTCGTAAATTTTTTCTGACTAAACGCCACAGAGTCCGATTAATTTTATTAGCAATTCTGACAGCAGATAAAAGGGCAACCTACGTTGTTAGACTCTTGAGATAAGAGCTCAGTGTGCAATCTGTAAAAAGCTATGCACAGTTTAGATTAGCCGCTCCGTTGGGGCAGCGGTTTAAGCGCTGGCTTATGACCATTCGTCCGTGACGGGTCCGAGTTCGAATCCCGGTGAGACATGGATGGATGTTGTGTTTGTCATACGGCCCTGGCCCCTCCCTAGAACCAGTGGCTTTAAATTTGGGACGGGCGACTTCTTATAGCGGTGGTCGATAAACCTGCACATTAAAAAAAAAATCAGTGATTAGCGATTGAGGAGATTCCCGAATGATTTATGTGCAGTATGCGATGTCGAATAGCTAAACGAGCTGTATTGATGTAGAAAGTGAGCGTGTAAACGTTAAACAATTGTCGTACGAACACTTGCATACGATAATGTTCATGTACAGAGTGTACAAATTCAAAGTAACTAGTGTCACGTATTTTGTGCGAAGTTGTTGATTGACGTTAGATGTGTGTTGTTTCGGGCACAGAGATTGATGTCTTTTGGTGACGTGCTTGAATAAAAATCAAACAAGAATTGGACTCGTAAGTAAACTTGCCTTCATTGAATACATGTTTTGTATAATTAAGTCTTTCAGCTACAACGAGCAGTGAAGTTATTCGGGTTTTACAGTGAAGAAAAATCACTAAGCTAAGGCGGCAAGTCAAGATAAGCTTAAACCTTACGATCTCTAAACTCGAGTTGTTTCGCAGTGAAGTGAACGTCACAAAAAAACAAATCAACAAGCCCTTTAAACTACACTCAAGTCCAAAAATTAAGGATCTCTTATATTTTTACAGCATTCCAGCAGGATGTTGACGACAATATTTTAATACGGAGTAAATAAAGACGAAAAGGACACGTACTCACACAAATAAGCATGAATTTGTGTTTATTAATAGAGAAAGTCGATGAAAGAACAAAACATATAATTTTCTGGCATTGGCTCACAATGACTAAAATTGATAGAACAAAATTTTTTCATGGATCATTTTAAAAGGGTATATGTCCACCCCTGACTGCTATGTATGATTGGCATCGGTAGACCATGCTTTTCACGAGATAGTCCATAAGATTCAGAGGGAGGCTTCTCCATTCTTCTTTCATCGTCATCACCAGGTCTGTTTTTGGTTCCAGGTGGAGGATCGCGTTCGGCAATGGCCCGCCCCAGAGCGCCCCAAGCATTTTCGATGAGATTCAGGTCGGAGGAGTACGCAGGCCAATTTGCACTGCAGTCAGATCGATCGCCCTCGTTCTCCAACAAGTCGTCAACACATGATGATCGATGAAGACTGCCACTACTGTCCATTAAAATTTCCCACAGCACCAGGAAACAGCCTTACATGTTCTCAAAGGACCTCACAATAATGTTGGGCATTCATTGACCCTTTCTCCAAAACTAGAAGCTCTGGTCATCCATTGGTAATAATCCCAAACCAGACGATTACTCCACCACCCCTTTTATGATCGATTTCTACGATGTTTCTGGCTGAATAGGCAGTGCAGGGTTCTCGCCAGATGTATTGCTACCTAGAGTCAGACGATAAACGAAATCTGCTTTCGTCAGTGAACAGAACATTGGCCCATTGCTTTTCACTCCATGTGGAGTGTTCACGACACCATCGATAAAGACTTGTTTTGCGTGCTGGGGTCAATGGAACACAATGTACAGGTTTTCGGATATGCAATCCGAAATTATTCAAACTCCTTGACGCGATATTTTGGTACCCGTGCTTGATTCCAGCTGTTTTGCTAACTTGCCAGCAGTTATTCTGCGAGATCTTGTAGCCGTTACAACAAGATAACGCTCTTGTGATGGAGTAGTTTTACGTGGTCGACCACTAATGAATCACCACGTTCAGAAAACAGTTTCCAGATCCGTGGTACCAACCTCTAGGAAATTCCGATTTCCTTCGCTACGTCTCTCCTTGTCCGCTTTTCTTCAAGTTTACCATCAGTCCAACCTCGGATAAAATCATCCAGATGAGTTCTTTTAGATGTACTACAAATCGCCATAACGAAAAAGATAGATCCACTTTTCAGCACCTACAAAACAAACTATTTCTTCACAGGCACACTTCAGCTTTTATCTTCCATTGGCAGTACACAGCTGTCACGTGATTTCCGACAATTTGCCTTATGACCAAACACTCTCACATAGCTTGCTCTTACGTATTTCGATGTCAGAAAGTTTTTACCACTAAACAATGACTGCAGAGTCCAAAATATAGTCTTTTGTCGTTGATCCTTTGCTTTTGGACATGAATGTATATCTTCATAGAGGGAAGAACGTTTTTTACGCTTTCCAACCGTTGGTTGAAGAAACTTATATGCTGCAGCTTTGTCCGTCGGCACGATAACTCGCGTAAAAAGGGTTCGATTTCGATGAAATTTTAGTGTGTGGTAGGGGACCACCTGGGGACAAACCTTATTGAAATTGGGCGAAATGGGATCAAAGGTCAGGATGCTGTGATTGCGACAAAAGATAAAAATGCTTCGATTGCGACAACACTTTATCATGTTGTTCCGGAGGTAAACTGAACCGGTTCTGTTGGATATCATCGAAATGGGGTCAAAGGTCAGGACCCAGGAGCGAGATTCATTCCACAGCCTCATAACTTGAGTAATGATTTCTGGTATGTTGGAAAGCGTATAATCAATGCATTACATGATTTTACTAACTTGTTTTTATCTAAGTGCCGATAAAATAAGAAATGTTTCAATGATAAAGGAAGTTGTGTGACTTCCTCCCCACCCCTCTCCTTTTGATCTGTGAAATCTGATAAAACAAGAAATATTTCCAATGATGAAGGAAGTTGTTTGACTTTCTCCCCACCCTCTCCTTTTGATCTGTGAAATCATGAAAGAGCCTTCTAAGAAAAGTGATAAAATGTATAACACTGACGATTTGAGTAATCCGAGGAAGTTTGTTTCAGCTTTTGAAGATGTAATTCTGAGTAATTGATAAGCTTGTTTTGAAGGAAATCACCTTCCCGTCCTATTTAAAGGAAAATCCTAGCTCTCCCTCGGTGCTTGAGTAACAGGTCACTGTGTAAACAGTCTTTTCGAGTGGGAGGAAGGAAATGGATCTCCCCAAAAATGCAGCGCTAAAATGTTCATGTTTTTATGGTATTTAGTTTCAAAAATGTATTCCTTTTCATGCGTTGAAAACCCATCTGCGTATTTGTTTCCTTTGATGTTGCAACAAATGCCGACCATACGGAAAATGAACCATGTCCAAAATCCCTGAAAAATAATCCTACAGAATATTTCTATGCGTTTTAGTGACTGGCATATTCTTCCGCTCAGAAGGAAGTTAATTTTTTGAATGACGGCTTAAAATATTTCACCCAAATGTATTCTTGAGCCCAATTTACAATTCTCTAATTCTTTTTCTTTATCAAGAATTCGCAGGAATCGACAAAACTATAAATTTCAAACTGCTACAATTTTATCTTTTCCAATTCTTAGAGTGCTTTTGAATCAACGATGTTTCTTCCCAGAATAATCTCAAAAGTTTCCTTTAAAGTAATCCCCCGTCTTTTGGAACGCTATGTTGTGTTCGAGCCTCAAAATTCCTATTCAAATAATAGTAGAAAAACAGTTGGCAGTAGTCTGCTTTATTGCTACATTGATCTGCTTTAAAAATAAAGTTCGTGAGTGGTAATTGGATGCAAGGTTATTACGTAGAAATACACTTAAAGTGCAGAGGGCTAGTCGAAATTTTTGCAATATGAGCGTAAACGCGCATATGCTGTGGCGGGTATGTCACGTGTTTAAACTAGTTCAAGTCGCGCACTACAGTCAGTCGAAAGTGATATAAAATGGTAGTCGTTGCTGTAAACAGGTGGTAGTCGTTGCTGTAAACAGGTGGTAGTCGTTGCTGTAAACAGGTGGTAGTCGTTGCTGTGTTCTGCCTGTGGTTGGGACCCTAAAAGATGAACAGCCACAACCGGCTAATTAAGGAACTGTTGCTTTACGAGTTTGAACTCGGCCATAACGCTGCTCAAGCAACACGAAACATTTGTCATGTGAAAGAGGAATGTTTCGTCGACCACACCACCACAACTAGATGGTTCAAGAAATTTCGCCGATGTGACAGAAACCTCTACTATCAGCCTACGTCAGGGTAGGCCGCGAAACGTGGTTTCGAAGGCCTTGCGCCAGGCCGTAGAAGCAAATCAAACAACCAGCACTCGGAGGTTATCAGGCGAGCTGGGAATATCACAGACCACCATGTTCGTCACCTTCACGACCTCGGCAGGGTCTACAAGACCTGCCGCATTGTCCCTCACGAACTGACACCAAATGAAGCAAACCGCCGAGTGGAAGTGTGCACGAAACTCCTAGAAAACCCGCGTGATGTACGTTTCATCAAGAGAATTGTTACGTGCGATGAAAAGTGGATCTACTTCCGTAATCCTAACACACAACAGCAGTGGTTAAGCCCGGACCAGCTTCCAGAACCTGTTGCCAAACGTGGGCGCTTCGAGCACAAGGTGATACTCTGCGTCTGGTGGAATTTCGAGGAGATAATCCATTAAGAATTTGTTCCAGACGGTCGGACCATCTGCGCCAACTTCTACTTTGAACAGCTAGAGCGGATGTATACCGTTTTGGAGAAGTGCCCGACATTGGTGAACAGAAAGCGTGCTCTCCTATAACAGGATAACGCTCGGCCTCATACCGCGCGAAAGACCAGGGCAAAACTTCAGGAACTTGAGGGCATCGAACTGATGCCACACCCAACATATAGTCGTCTGGACCTTGACCCGTCGGATTATTACCTGCTCCGGTCCATGGCCTACTTCCTCCGCTGGCGGCATTTCAACAACCAGGAGGGAGGTGGCAGCTGGGGTGAAGGAGTTCTTCGCCTCGAAGGACAAGAACTGACACCGCCGCGGAATCGAACAACTGTCAGACAGATGGCTAAAGACGGTGCAACAGGATGGCCTATACTCTGAATGCTAGTCAGCTTTCGTCGTAAAAATACGTATGAAGACATAAAATGATTCAAATATTGCAAAACTTTCGACTAAACCTCTGTATAATATGGAATCGTCATGAAACTGAGAAATATGGCTGCTAAGGGTTGAGGATTACTACTAAAATGTTCGCAATCGAGAAGGCCTGAGTGAAAAGAAATTTTTAACGGGTCTTTTAGTTTATTTCGTGTCAGAAGCGTGCGCACTGCATCCATAAAATCACAAAATACATCAATAAGAATAATCACAAAATGAAAATGATAAAAGCATACACAATAGAGTGCAAAAACTTAAACATCTCAATTGAAATACTATAATACACAGCTAAGAACTATTTTAAGCCATCAAACTCTAATGACGTGCCAATTGCATTGCTTTTTCTGAAACAAACACTAAATCCTTCTTATCACACCGCACTGGGCTAGGGCAACAGTATAATAAATAGGACATTGTTTGTATATCACCGCAATCACAGAAATAGTGTTCAGAACGAAGAAAGCCCCCTTTTACCAAATTGTATCTTGATCTGCCCACGCCAGTCCTCAGCCTATTAAGAATTCTCCACACAGTCCATGCCCTCCGTTTGCTTCATCCACTCCGCCAAACTGCCAAGTTTGGATGCCCATTGGTTCACACTACCCTGTGTGGTGGTTGAGGGATCTCTTCAACACACTTCATAAAACTTCTCCTCGATTTCAACCTAGACAGGCAGGGCATATAACCATGCATAACATGTCTGAAATCCCTAAGATATTTTGTCATTTCCGCATTCGAATGTATCTCTCTCCTTATTACAGGCGGGGCTATCCCTGCCACTACATAGATTTTTTTTTCTAAAGGCGAAGGTCTCAGACAGACAGTAACAATCTTACAAGTATCGTTCAGAGCGATGATAAACAGACAGGGCAAGCATATTCAGCCACAGAAAAGCACAGAGCCAGTGCCGAGGTCCGCACCAATCTGGGATTTGCTGCCCATGAGGAGTTTACAAGTTTACGAAGCAAATCATTTCTGGCACATATCTTTTGTCTAGTATTCTCACAGTGCATCTTAAAAGTCAGAGCTCTGTCCAAAGTGACTCCTAGATATTTGGGTGAATCCGTATTCGGGAGTGAAGAGCCATTTTAGTGTGTCGCATAAATATAGAGACAGAACAAATTCTCGAATAAAAAAGAAACAATAACGAGCTGAGATGCACACCTCATATTTATAGCAAAAATAGCATAGGACACGCAGCTGCACAATACTTTGACGGAAACATACCAATTCCAACGCCAAGTACAAAAAAAAAAAAAACAGAAATACGCTGTCTCAAAAATATAAAGACTTACTAGTTATGAGCACCTCCTGTACGAATAGTGGAGCCGTTGTTCCAAATAACAGTGAAAACCCGATCGGGCATGCTGTCCACCAAGTGATGTAAGTGTTCTGGACGGAGTGCGTACCAGCTTCGTTCAATCTGCTCTTTCAATGCCACCACACTTGAGAACTGCCGTCCATTCGCATGCACATCACGAGGGGGGATACACCAGAGGTTCTCGATAGGGTTCAGATCTGCACTGAGTGCTGGCCAATCCATTACGGTCACATTATGAGTGTTAAACCAGCTTTTCGTTGATGCAGACCGATGGATAGAGGCATTGTCTTGCTGAAACAGATAATCAACGCCCGCTAGAGTTTCGGCAAACGGTAGAAGGTGGCTGTTGAGTATGTCCTCATACGTTTTGGAGTTTTGCCTGCCTTCCAGGAAAGCGATATCCGTTGTCTCATTGAACGCAAAAGCTCCCCAATCCATCGCAGATCCCCTCCTTTCTGTCTGCTGAAGAAGGTGCGTGGCTCGCGTCGTAAATCATGCCAATAGCAGTTCCAACCGTCAGGGCCGTCCAGGTTGAACTTTTTCTCATCGGAGAAAATAGTTGTGATCCACTCGTCCGTCCAGTGCATGTGAATGCTTGCCCATAACAATCTAGCTTCCATGTGGCGCCGCGTGAGGTGTGGCAGACGACGCATTTTACGGAGCACAATGTTGCGACTTTCCTTGATTCGTCTATGAACTGTGTCCTTTGAGATGGTGACACCAACAGTCCGAGAAACTTGACGTAGTGATAACCTTTGGGATGAAACTATACGCATGAGGGCACGATCATCTCCTTTGGTTGTTATTCGAGGCCTTTCAGACCATTTTCTGGCCGTTAACGCACAGCGTTTCGATAAAGTGTTATAAGTGACTGCCCTACTCCTCCCCATGGCTTTACAAATTTTCGCTACAGGCAATCCATTTGCTCTGTCTCCAAATCTTCTGCCCCTCCTCACCAGAAAGTTGACTGTTGCGTGGCATTTCGGCAAATGAATGTCTTACGGCAGGTCTGCTGTCTTTTGTAGGCTGGACCGAATTACGGCCCATGCGCGTGCGTACAACATGCTAATTTGTACATTTCATTTTCATGTGGCTACTTTACATAGTTGTCTTTATATTTATGAGACACCTAAAGTTACACTATTTCACTTTGTGGTGTTCTTTTCACACAATCCGGTCATCTCGACTGATCGAAAGGTTTTTTGTAGGGTTATGTCTAATTAGGTACCACTTCAGCTTCCTACCTGTATTCGCATTGCGTTCACGGCGCAAAGTAGACTGTCTCTATATTTATGCGACGCACCTTAGTTAGTTTTCTGTTTGCTTCATGATTTCTCAGATGAAATGCTGTAACTTGTGTCTTGGCTGGATTAAGGGCCAATTGATTCCTAATATAATATCTTTGAAAGCAGTTATAACAGCCCTTGTAAGTGCACTCTCAACCTCTCCAAAGTTGTCATACTGTGCCGCCAATGCAAGATCGTCAGCAAATAAAAATGACCTTGTGCCCCGTGGATGGGGCTAATCATTCGTATAAATATTAAATACTATAGGAGACAGCACACTTTTTTGTGGTAAACCATTCTTCTGGTCTCCCCATCTGCTATGTTTATTCTGGAAGTCCACGAAAAATTTCTTATTTTCTAACAAATTAGCAATAATTTTAATTAGCTTCATATTCCCTGTTATAACGAAGTGAATTTCTCCGTCATTTTTATCCGCGCCAGGATTCGAACCCGGGGCCACTCATTCCGGAATAAGTTGCTCTACCAATTGAGCTACGCGGACATTTTATTCTGATTCCTATCTGCCTTTATGTCGTGTGCGTCCTTCTGGCAGGTACGTCACATCTCCTGGTACGTTACATCATCTCCCTCTTATTTTTTTTTATTATTTTTTTTTTGAAGTGCTGCTCTTATTTTTCCTATCTCGCGGTGTGGAAATAACATCACACCATTGCGCGATTATGAACGGTCGGGTCATCCGGATAGTTCGGGCGCCATTATAACGAAGTGAATTTCTCCGTCATTTTTATCCGCGCCAGGATGCGAACCCGGGTCCACTCATTCCGGAATAAGTTGCTCTACCAATTGAGCTACGCGGACATTTTATTCTGATTCCTATCTGCCTTTATGTCGTGTGCGTCCTTCTGGCAGGTACATCACATCTCCTGGTACGTTACACTGTCATATCATAAAGTTTACACAACAATGCTCCGTGATTTACAGTCATATGCAGCAGTCAGGTCCACAAACACCACACCAGTTATTTTCTTTTGCACATATCTGTCAATATATTGAGTAAGGTTTAATACCTGTCCCGTGCATGATTTACCTTGTCCAAAGCTTGCCTGTTCTGGAATGAGTTCTGGTTCTACCAGAGGTGCAAGCCTATTTAAAATAATTCGTTCAAAAATTTTGTGCAAATTACACAATAGTAAAGCTGGTCCTTTAACTACGAGGATAATCGGGATATTTACCTGGTTTCAACAATGCTATTACTTTAGACTTACGCCACAACTTTCGAATTTTACAGCGCCTGTCACTGTTATTAAATAACGCCGTAATTCATTCTCCCGTTGTTCGTCCAAAATCTTTTATCTGTTCATTCAACAAATCATCAACCCCAGCAGCTTTGCCACATTTGGCCCTTATTATAGCACTTTCCACCTCATTTATAGTAATCAAAATCTCCACTTCCTTTACTATGTGTCCGCTTCCCTTTTTGATTATATTTACTATTCTTCTTACTTTTTCCATTCAGAAGTTGCGAAGCTATTTGATCAGCATTGACTGTAGAAGTATTTTTCGATATTATTGGATTATGGTTTAAGCGCTTTAATAGCCGCCATGCCTTATGAACTGCTCTTTGCAAAATCAAGCCCTTCGATAGTTGTCCTCCACTTTTCCTGCTTGCTCCTTTCAACCGCCTCTACAAGTTCCTTGCCCATTTGAGTGCTCGACTCCCGAAAAGGGTCCTCCTCATGTAGAATGGTATATTGTGACAGCAAATCTTTTATTTGCCTATTCATATTGGGCAGGTACACAGTTCTACATCCTCTCGGGATGTTTTGTCGTACCACCCGTTGTACTGCCTTCACAAAGTGATTGCAGTTGCGATGAATTGGTTTTAAATCTATCACGGCAGTATCCGGACCATGAGAAAATCATTGCCAGTCGGCTTTCTTCAAATCGAATCTTCCCCTAAACAGAATATAGTTGGTCTAATGGCAGCCATAACCTGACAGATAAATAGGTCTGTGCTGAGTATTTGGGATTGGATCTCCAACCCGCTTCGCACACTGATGGGGTATGTTTTCTGAAACAAAAATTAAGTCTGGATTGTATCCACGCTCCCACCTTGCACTATTAAACGAGGCTGGCAACTTAGCATCATGAATGAAGGCAAGCCGGCAGCCCCGGTGGCGCAGTGGTCTAAGGCGCTGGCCTCTGATCATTCGTCCGTAAGGGGTCCGGGTTCGAATCCCGGTCAGGCATGGATGTTGTGTTTGTCTTGCGGCACTGGCTCTCTCCCTTTCCTTTAACCAGTGACCCTAAATTAGGGACGGGCGACTGCTTATAGCCCATTGAGTTGCTCACGGTGGTCGTTAAACCTCCAATCAAAAAAAAAAAAAAAAAAAAGGCAAGCCGATTATCCTCTGCCCATTCTTCGACTAAATCACCACTAGCGTCATTCTCGGAGTATCCCCATGCTCCGCTGTGACTATTAAAATCTCCCATCACAATATTGGTCGATGTTGAGCTAAACCACTGCGGTTTATTAAATTCAAACAGGGTATTCGGTGGGTTATATGCCGAGGTAATGGAATAATGTTTTGTTTCCACTGTGATTGTCTCAACATTGCCAATACTTCTGCTGCCAGCACTTATGACCTCAATCTGTGGCCAAGAAAAGATGACACTTCCGTAATGCTCATGGGGTATTTCATAAATAAGCTTCAGTCCAGAAACAAATGGACGCCTATCCGTAGATCCTCTGTGCACCTTCTGAACACAAAAAAAATCACACTTTATAGTAGCACAGAATTCGGCAAGTATGTTTGATTTTGCAGAGGAAAACCCCTCTGTTTATAGATACCGCAGTCGCTGAGAGCCTCAGCAATGGTTCATTCACCACAGTGTTTCTCCGTTAATTATTTGCACCGCTTCTGTAGTAGAGGATTTCGCCAGTGAACACAAAGTAGTCACTGCCCAGGGGGCACCACGTGGAGGTATCCTCTTTGCCCTGGTCGTATTGACCTCCGTCTGTGCTCAGACGACCCGGTCTTTTAGTAGTAAAGACTACCCGGTCTTTTCATAGTGTTTTAGTCTTTCAGTAAAGAATATGGTCACAAACAGAAATATACACTCATCTTCATAAGAAACAGAACACATGAAAGGAGTCTAACTACAACTTTGATTTTTACAGGATATATTTATTAGGAAATACAGAACAAATGAGTAGTACCTATGTGTCGTACGTACCAGATACGTCGATGTAACTGTTAATCGGTGTGGCTACTTCTGACTTGTATCACCTGCTGCATGCGCTGAGGCATCGAATCAAATGATGTGTGAATGGTGCTTTGTGGGATAGCAATCCAGGCTGTATTGACCAACGTCCAAAGTTCATCAAAAGTTGCTGGCGGACGGTCGTACCGCTCCGCCTGTCGTTTGAGCATGTCCCGAAGATTTTCTTTGAGTGATAAATCCGGCGATCTAGCCAGCCGCGGCAGAAGTCGAATGTTGTCATCCCTGAACAAGGCACGTTTTGTCGCCGCAACATGCGGTGGGGCATAGTCTTGCTGAAATATTGCCCGTGAACGTCCGGCAGAAATGTGAGGGCGACCATCCGTAGAATGTCATTGATGTAACGGATACTCGTTATGGTGGTACGGTCTGTCACGAGAGGTGATCTGCTTTAGTAACCGATAGCACCCCAGCCCATAATGCCTCGTGTTGATGCCTGGTGCGAATCTCTTCCCGACGCCTCTCGTTCTGCCATGGTCGAACAAAGTTGCGGCCATTCTTTTCGTCTAAACAGAAGCGCGTTTCTCCGCCCCGGTGGCGACGTGGTCTAAGCCTTGGCTTATGACCATTCGTCCGAGATGGGTCTGGGTTTCCATCCCAGTGAAACATGGATGTCGTGTTTGTCTTACGGCACTGGTTCTCTCTTTATCTCTCTTCCCTACCAGTGACCCTAAATTAGGGGCGAGAGACTGCTTATAACGCATTGAGTTGCTCACGGTGGTCGTTAAATCCCCAAACCAAAAGTAAAAAAAAAATCTCGTTTCGTCCGGGAACACGACATTGTGCCAATCGTCACGCCACTTCCTTCGTTCGATGCATCCTGGCTAACCGTTGCTGCAGTGTCAAAGGTAGTTTGAGGAGGGGCCGACGAGCCTGCACTCCGAACTGTAATAACCGGCGACGTACTGTTACAGCTGACATGAGAGAATGCTTCACAGTTCACCGCTGCTACGCCAATGCCGTTGATGATGCAGAACGGTCACTCAAGACATCCTCATGAGATGACTGTTATCCCTCGGCGTTGTCTGTGTACGACATCCAGAACCGTTTCTCCTTACTATTCACTGCACACTCTTGCTACGACGGATACACTGCGTTCCATACGATCGACAATCTCCTGGAGGGAATCAGTGCAGTCTCAAAGGTAATACGGCCACCTTTGAACTTGCTGATATGACTGTACGATTGTCTTAAACGACGCCGAGGCATCCTTACCCACTGCTGACAAAGCACTGACATGCCGACCGAGCCACGCGGTGCTTAAAACAGATAAGCGGTCAGCTTTCGGTCTGCGACATTGTGCGATCTGATTTGCCTAGACATGGTACGCATGTACTTATAAGGCAAAAATGCTAATCATTTTTGTGATATCGCCTGATTATAATATCCTTTAAAAATCAAAGCCGTAGCTTGACTTCTTTCAGGTGTTTGTTTTTTTATGAACATAATTGTTGTGACGCACATGAGATAAAGGCAGATAGCAGTGAGAGCACATGTCCGTATAGCTCAGATGGGAGAGTGACTTACTCCGGAGTGAGGGGACCTCGGTTCGATGCCCGTCGCGGGCAAAATTTGTACGTTATATGGACGCCCAAACTTCCGGAATGACCCAGCTTTTACGTTTCTCGCAATGCTCTGATGTTCTTTCCGCACAGCGAGATAAGAAAAATGAGAATACCTTCTTCAGTGCTTCGAAATAAATAAATTAGTGTGATGTTACGTTCCATACACCAAATTGTCTGGGATTTTTCAAACGCACGTTCTTCATGGAATGACTGCCCACAGCGACACATGGTCCCGGCTGACCCGTGGGCCATGCCCCCAACCCTCTTTCGGGGGACGGGGGAGATGTGACGTGCCTTCCCCGCAGGATGCACATGAGATAAAGGCAGATAGCAGTGAGAGCACATGTCCGCGTAGCTCAGTTCGGAGGACGACTTACTCCGGAGTGAGGGGAACC
The DNA here is from genome assembly GCA_039090855.1 of Macrothele yani. Lineage (NCBI taxonomy): Eukaryota > Metazoa > Arthropoda > Arachnida > Araneae > Macrothelidae > Macrothele > Macrothele yani. Next base: position 77,725,519 of record CM077016.1, read on the forward strand.
GATTTCAATGCCCGGCGCGGGCAAACTTGGTCGTTATAGTGTATATTCCTCCACCAGCACAAAAATTCGCATTGCAGAAAGTAGGGAGTACGTGCATAGTGTTTGTCGTAAAGATATATTTTTCTGTAGGAAGTTTAGACGCGGAAATACGCTAGTAGATTAAAAAGACACATGTATTGGCGCCACCTAGCGGGAAAGCAGCAATGTTTGAAGTAGAAATGTGCGAAAAATATTAATGTTGAATACTATCCAGTGCGTTTTATCAATCTGATATTTAGAAGCGGAGATACTGTGGCAGACAAAGATATTGAAAGAGCAAAGGCTCGGAAACGTAATGCTAGCGGTTCTGAAATGACAGAAATCAACGGAACATGCAGCGCCATCTATGAATACTGGGAGTTGGTGGTGATAAGATGTCTATTAGAAAGCTTGTGTTTGATTCCAGAAATTACTCAGAAAGAATGTTAGCGTACGAACCGAGAACTTTCCAGATCCAATTATAATTAGCAAACTCTCATATCTAAGAGCCAAAACAAAGCTATTAAGTTGGTTCCACCGAAAATCTCTGCCTTATGTTGTTTCCAATGGTAAGACTTCTTTACATATTTTTTTGGTAATTAATGTATTCCCAAGGATAAAAATTTGCACATCGGTAAAACTTACTTTAAATTATTGCATGGGATACTTAATACTTGCTAAAACATAATCATAATTACATTAAAAAATAATTTTTCCTTTAGTAATGTTCATACCTGTAAATAGATGGCGCGACCTGAACATTGATGACGTCAGTAGACAAATGTCGGATTGCTTAATTATGGTTATGTTTTAGCAAGTATTAAGTATCCCATGCTATAACTTACAGTAAGTTTTATCGATGTGTAAATTTTCATCTTTGGGAATACATTAATTGCGAAGAAAATATGTAAAAAAGTTTTACCATTGGAAACATAAGGCAGAGATTTTAGGCGGAACCACCTTAAACGGGAAAATACTAGGCCATGTACACTGGAAAAAATGAAAAAAAACAAATCTACCATTTCATCTTGAAAGCAATTATTTTAAAATCTTAGATTTAGAACTTAAATAACAGCGCGCAAACACGTTAACACACTATGTGCTCCCCACAATGGCGGCTTTCAGTGTATGCAGGAAGCAGCATGCACTTTGCCAGTCTTTTCTCCAGTGTCTTTGGTGGTAGATAAACATTCACTTACATCCTAGCGGCAGAATTGTAATTTCAAAAAATCATAAAATATGCATAAAAATATTCCTCATATTAAATATGAAATCTTCATATTAATATGCCAAATCGGACCTTAAATGTGGAGATAACGAAGGCAATTTTTTTTTTCTTTTCGGTGTTAAATGACTACCATATTATCTGTATTTTTAGAAGCGCGACCGAAATTAAGATCTTCATTTTTTTTAATGTACGTACGCACAACATTTAAAACAACTATGTACTTTTTACCAACAGTTCAAGCTCGATTAGAGCTTTCAGACTGAAACTATATTATGCAGTAGAAGTACACATTTTTGTAACTTCAACTCTATAATCAGGTTAGCTTTGCCTCGAGTATAATGACCGAAAAGTGGGAGGATCGCCAGGGGAAAGCCTTCGAGCAATGTGTTACGTTCCAACGCTCTTGATATCTCTCGTTCATCCCCTGCACCTTTTAAATTTAAGAATTTACTCTAACGGTTAAGCTAGCCCCCTGTTAGCGAGTCCTGAGTGTGAATATAACCACTTGGTAACGCTGCCAAGCCAGCTACATCACTCCTAGGTGAGCTAAAATGTTAATGAATTGCTGTAGTATTTTAGATCAAACTCTTTCCTTTAGTACTCTTAGATTCAACGACGATCACTGTCTATGTGCTTTGAGACATAAGTAAACCCCCTCAACGTAACATGCTAGTGTTGAAAGACTGTGTAGGCGAGAGGGTGTAGTGTAGCGCTAGTTCGGATCAGTGAAGGAGACTGGCGGGTGCTAGCAAGAAACCAATAGTCCTTAAAATCGGGTTTTGTGAAAATTGAGGATTTTGGGTGCTAATTAAATATACAGCAAAATCTTTCCGGTGATTATCATTTTCGAGGAAGAATTGCAAATATATTTCCGCAAAGGAGCAAAATTCGGCTCTGTTTATTCATCGCCTCGTATAAAAGATTTGTTCGTGTTTACCTGAAGGTTCTTCAATGCCTATTTAAGGTTTCGTATTTTTCTTCTTCCTAAGACGATGTTTTACGTGCTGTTTTACATAGAAATAACCTCCGCGATCGTCTCTCTTTTATGGCCTTCTCTCTGGGAAGGAAACAGTAGAAAAATATCGGCATTCGAAACATCGCATGTACCAGCCAAGAATGTATTTACCTAACCACGCTGTTATAGAGTTTTATAGGGTTTATATTTCCCAGGTCGCAAGGATGGATTGGAAAAGTAAGAAAATGGGGGCAGTACAAACAAAACAAGAAAAAAGATATAATGCCTTTGGGATCAAAGGAGAAGGTGGCTTTCTGCGTCGATACATTTTGCTGTTTGCAATGCAAGGCAGAGACAAACACTGGCCACTATCTTATTGGGCTGATTGCAAAAGGGAAGACTGATCAGTGTTTGCCAAACTTATGAGGGCTTCGCTCTTCCGGTAGGAAATTACAGCTAAGCAAGATTAGCTGACTTATTCTCTAGAGATCACTTCTTATTCTCTCCAACCATGCTGTGTGTAAGAGAATGAATTGACAGGATGTACGATAGCGTTGCACAAGGGTTAAACCCTTCTTTGATGGGACGGTTTGTTTTGGCAACGTAAAGGCTCTAAGTAAGAAAAACAGTCCTGTTTGTAAATTTAGCTTGAAATTTATTACGAAAAATCTAGTACTTACCATTAACGATTACAAGACAGAGGTGCATTTGCCAAATGCACAACCTTTGTGTCCAGAACTGGGTTAAAGAAGCTGTAGTGTTTTTATTATTTGTGAACGTTGCTTTTCGCATTAACATAACTAGTTAGTGCCCTTATATAACTCGTTGAGCATATAACTCCCTTCTAGAAATAGCTGAGTATAACGGCCATGGGTTAGAAGGAATCTTTACTTAGATGAACTTCAATTGTTTATTCTGCACGAAGTGAAATTTCAGTATCTCACTCATTGGACTATTCTCAGATCTTAATTCATCAAAACTACCCTTAATATCGATAGCATATATATGTTACCGCTAAAGTGCAAAAATCAGTTATTCTACAGATTATCTAGGTAATGTGCAGATTAACCAGGGTGATCCGTTAAAGTGCCGAAAATTGTTTCATTGCTCAAATCACCTAGATAATCTGCACATTGCCTACTAGGCACTCGTTAAAGTGAAAATAAGAGCTTTGCTGGAACAACAGCAACGTTTCTGTACGCTTAAATTAACATAATGTTATTTATTTACTTTTCGATATATAAAGAATCAAGTTAATACAATCAAACAATCAACAAATTAGTTGATAGAATCAATCATCAATCAATTAAAAAATTATAATAGAAAGAATCAAACGGTTTAAAATATTATGATTAAGGAAATGAATTTGCAAATCATATGATAAAATTATGCTTACTTATTAGTGCAATCTAAAGATTGGTGACACTATGAATTACATAGCAATTGGTTTTTGCGACAAGCACACCTATTTGTGGTACATTTAGATTTGCAGTCACATTTTCTGAAACCCTGCCCAGTACCAAGGGATTGTTTTATTGCTGTTTGACGTAAAGATATTTCTACAGCAGGGACATCTTCTTTCGTTAAAAATCTCTCTTTGCAAACACTGAATTCAGATTTTGCATACGATTGTTTTAAAATACCTGTTTTAGTGCAAAGTTTATAAAAGCCATTCTCTGTTTTACTAAGAACCACAAGAAATAAAAACAACCGGCGACGACTAGACGCTGGCGAAACGAAACAAAAAGTGGAGGGAGAGTGGGAAGGTGTAGGGAAAGCAAATGAGAGAAACGGGCGAAACCAAACTAAAAGGGGAGGGAGAGGGGGAAGGTGTAGGGAAAGGAAACTAGAGAAACAAACTTTTGAACTTTAACGATACGGAAGCCGTTAATGTGCACACTACCTAGGTAAAATGCGGAAAACTCTTGATTCCGCACGTTAACGGAACAAATCAGTTAATCTGCAGATTATCTAGGTAATGTGCACATTAACGGCTTTCGAGCTTTAGCGGTAACATATACATGTAGAAATCAGTGCTGAGACGGGATGACCCCAGCTCGGGCCAGAATCTGGCTCGGACTAAATATTTACTGCGGGTTGGGCCTCGGGCTCTGACAGAGAAAGAGAATTGTCCTGTTTGTCTTCTTAAATGAGATGTTGTAGGATTTAGCACACGAGACTTCTCTTACACTTTCTAGTTGGTAAAATGAATTGTTCGGGGTCTGGGCGAGGGAGTTGGAACTCCGGAGTGTAAGCGGGAGTCAATGCGATTAAGCGTTCCCGTGTTCCTCAATAGTGCAATGGGGAAAAATAAGCATAGTCTCGATTAGATGAAAAAGAAAAATGCACTTTCTTTGGCGGAATGATTCAGCAAATACGATGTACAAATAACTCACCTGCTGAAAGGATAATCCGTTTTATAGACACATATGATGACACTACATTGACAGTTGAAGGATAATAATAAGACTGATGACTCAATATAATATAAGTTTGATTCTAATTTTATACATAATATGGTGTGTGAAACTAAGCGCCATTTTCTGGGCTTGTTGAGACGATATGTCATTCTGTTTACTTCAAATACGCAGGACTTTCCCTCATATGGAAAATTAAAGAAGAGAAGTGTTTACAATCTGCTACAAAAGTAGGTCACAGGTGTGTTTTTTTCTGGGTGGTGATGCACGCGTTAGTTCTGAAAAAGAGTGAAAAAAATCGTGTGAAAGCGTCTTGTTTATGTTTCTCGAGTTACTTGTTACTTTGATGTATCGGCACATACGCGCGGAATCTTCCAACAGGGAGGGCTATTCCTTCTGGGCTTGGACAGCAAATGCTATTATAGCCCACGCATCAGTGGATTTCTGTCGAGGCGGAAAAGCTTCTTCAAGAACCGTAAATACCAGATAGCATGCCGACGAAATTATGCTACCTACAGTTTCACATTTTTTTTTGTAGTTCCCTGCTGTTTCTATTGAGCAAAGTACGTAGATCGTTGCGCCGCCCGTTCTTTCGGGATGTCTGGGTCCCCAAATCACTTCAGAAGAAACCGAATGGCCAAAGAAAATCGAAGAATACGTTGGTTAATTGCAGCGGAAGGAGAGTGTGGAAGTCTGAAAAAGGAAATTATTATTTTAATGCCTGAACTGGTAATTCATAATTTTTGGGCTCGTTCGGGCCCGGGCTCAATCTTGCAATATAAAATTAGGGGGAGGGGCTCGGACTTTCATACTTCGGGCTCTTAAAACTGAACCTAACGCAGCACTGATAGAAATCTCCTACATTTATAGTGGGTCATCCCATACGTAATGAGGGTTTTCAGAGATTGAAAGGCAACAAACAATGTGACAAGTTATTTTGAATCCAAAATCTACTTACCATCATTATTTGCAACTTCTACCCATCGTAATCTTAAATTTTTAATTCCCTGGTGACACCTCCAGCTCCCTTCTGACATCATCTTCTGTATGAACCTTTTCTCCCAAATGTGGTGTTGGAAACAGCGGAAAAGATAATCCGAAGGTGCCAGTTCAGAAGAATATGGCAACTAGGTTATAACTTCCCATTCAAATTGCCTCAGTTTTTGGAGCGTGTCTTTCGCAGTGTGAAGTTTGGCCTTATGATGAAAACTAACACCTGTTGGATAGTGCTGGTATTTTTTCTTCTGTGGATTGCTTTAGCCTTCCCATTTGTTAACAAATACAGCTCCTTCGTGATGGTTTGGCTGTCTGGTACCAGCTCGCAATATCGTATCGTATCCCACCAAACAGACAGCATAATCTTCCTCGGATAGAGTCCTCCCTTTGGCTGTGGAGCTGGTGTCTCGCTGCGGTCCACCTATTGTCTTCGACACTTAATATTGTTATACACAATACATTTCTCATCACCAATAGCAATTCGATTCGGAAAAGGTTCCTTTTTCAATCGACAGAGGTGAGCCGTTCGGACATCCATTCGTTGTTTCAGATTACAGTCCGATAATTAATGAGGAACCCATTGACCCTACTTAGAAACTACCAATCTTTTGCAGATGCCGATGGGCCCTGGAAGGGATAGACTGGAGCTTCTCGGCTAATTCTTTCACCGCTACACGAGGATTTTGCTCGACGATTGTTCGTAACACATTATTCAACTCCTGAGAACATCCTGGCCTTCGCTCATCTTTAAGGCAAAGTTCCCAGACAGAAAAAGCTGGAACCATCTTTGTCTTTGACTCTCACTTACAGTGTCCGAACCATAAATCTAGCACGTTTTCGACGATACTCCGAAATGCAAAACATACCCTATATGAAGTTTCGATTCTTCCATGATAGTGTGTTAACAAATGCGTTAAATGGACGTTTACACCGCATAAAGTTTATTAAGATACTATGCCAACATCTGTCCGGCAGTATACACTCATCGTCAAAAAAATAGTTTCACCCAGAAGGAAGCAATCAACAGAAATGAAACTTAGTGGATAGGTTTGACACCGTGAGGCATGCAAATGATTCAAGTATCACGCTCGGCCGCGAATGTGACTAAAGCAAGGAGGGGTCGTAGCGCTGTTGCTAACCGGCTATATAAGGTCGTCCCCGTTGCGCGTGCTTGCCATTCTAACTCGTACTGTGTGTTGGTTGCATCCTCTTCAAGAAAAGTATGCTTCGGAGAAAAATTCGGATGCATTTCGAGCAGCTGGAGGAGTTCGAGAGGGACCGGGTCGTCGGGCTCCGGGAAGCGGGATGGTCTTACCGCCGTATTGCTCGCCATACCGGTCGTATGGATATTACCATAGCACACTCTTGGTGACAGCGGATAGAACAAGGCACGCAGCAGCGACAGGAAGAGTCTGGGAGACCTAGACGAACCACGGAGAGAGAGGACCGACGGGTTGTCCGACATGCGCGGAGTGACACAACAGCCACGATTGCGGATATTCGGCGAACACTGGTGCCCTCCATGCATGGTCCGATTAGTGTCAGCACCATTGGCAGTCGGCTGCACGACGCAGGACTACACGCACGCAGACCGTTACGACGACTGCCCTTAACACCATTGCTCGTTGCCAAAGACTGCTATGATGCCGTGCCAGACTGTCGTGCAGCCACTCAGAATGGCAGCTGGCGATCTTCAGTGACGAGTCCCGCTTTTGTCTTGGAGGAGACGACCAACGAATCCGTATGTGGATTGTGGACGCACCGTGGTCAACGCCAAGATGAACGGTTTGTTGTCGAGCTTCACACGTCCAGAAGGCCTGGTGTCATGGTTTGGGGTGCAATTGACTACGATTCCAGGGTCACTTTTGGTGTTCATTACAGGCACTTTGACATCCCAACGTTACGTTAACGAAGTCCTGCAACCAGTGGCCGTACCTTTTCTGAACGCTCACTCCGGTGCGATTTTCCAACAGGACAAGGCTCGTCCGCATACTGCTGCTGTCTCAAGAGCTTGCCTTCAAGGCACTGACACTCTGCCATGGCCAGCCGCATCGCCAGACCTATCGCTGATTAAAAATGTCTGGGATGATATTGGTCGCGCTATCCACACTCCACCCCTACCGCACAATCTGCAGGAACTACGTGAGAACATTCAAGCTGCATGGGAGGACTTATCGCAGGACACCATTTTCAATTTATACAACTCCATGCCGAGATGTCTGGCATGCTGTGGGAGCAAACATGGCGGCCCGACGCCATACTGAGAGACACTACTTATTGGCATGTAGCTCAATAAATATTGCCCATATCAGTCTCAATGTTTAATCGTTTATTGTTCCTGGTAACTTTTACCTTCCTCCTGAATAGAATTGCAATCGGACACCTCCTTCTGGGTGCAACTAATTTTTTGACGATGAGTGTATATATCCTTACAGATCTGCCTCGATTGCGTTATCTGGAGGCATTCATTTCTACCACATCGGAAATACCGCATTACTTATGGAATGACCCAATAACTTGTTATTAATCTACAACAAACTTTTCATATCTCAGTTACTCCACTACTAGCTTTGTCTCTTTCCTGAAACCAGTGGCTCTAAATTCGGGACCGGCGACTCTTATAGCCGTAGAAGTTTCCCATAGTTATCGTTAAACTCTGAAACAAAAAAAGGTTCTGTAGTAGATAATGAAAACTAAATTTTCTTCCTTTCCTTTTACTTATTTTACAGTAGTTATTTAGGGCGAAAGCTTTCTAATCAAACATATCTGTCGAGACGCGTTCAAATCTGGTGTAAGATATTGATGGCATGGTTTTGTCCCCTTCTCGAAAAAAGGGAACTCATCCCCTCAGCTATGCGTGATGTTTTTTTTTTATTATATTGAAGGTTTAACGACCACCGTGAGCAACTCAACGGGCTATAAGTAGTCGCCCGTCCCTAATTTAGGGTTACAGGGAAGGGAGAGCCAGTGCCGTAAGACAAACACAACATCCATGCCTCACCGGGATTCGAACCCGGACCTATTACGGACGAATGGTCACAAGCCAGCGCTTAGACCACTGTGCCACCGAGGCGGAACCGTGGTACTGTAAAACCCCTGACCTTACATCATCCAAAAGATGGTGGACTTCTACGGGTGAATACCACCATGTAAAGATTCCTTTCTTCTGCGTTCAATAATAGTGTGGCCACTGCTGAACGCGATAGTCTACCGCAATGCCTTGAACGCCGATAAGTCTTTGGCATCCCAACCCTTTTTCGCAGTCCCCGTCAGTTCAGCACAGTCTCATTCTTGGAATTTACCTCTCGTAAAGTTGATCAAAATTCAATTCAATTTATTTGGCTGTGCAGGAGAGATTGTATTACAAGTGAATGGAAACAAGCACAACAAGGAAGCATGAAAAAAAGGCCTTTATCACAAGGTGGTTGAAAAAAGTAGTAAATTATATTTGCTCGTTTGTCCCCAAGATAGGATTGCGTAGTTGACATGTTGAAAAAAATAGTTGATAAACTTAACATAGTATAACCAAATACAGTGGCAAACAGAAGAAAAGAAAGCATTATTGTAATATATATCAATGACAAAAGATTAGTATTAATAAATATATACATAGTAGTCATTCTTTACTGTAGTTGATCTAGTGGCTTCAGTTCATTATGTAGTTTTTAGTTGTTGTTTTTTTGAAAAGGTTGATATTATTAATGATAATTCCGTCGGCAGTGAGTCCCAGTTAGAAGGGCCAATGTAGTTTAGAGTTTGTTTCATGGTTTCAGTCTTTGGATGAATTGGTCGGATGTGCGATTTTATGCGTGTGTCGTGTAAGTTCGTCTTTGTTACAATTTGCATGATATTAGCATGCAAGTTGTTTTTAATACTCCTAAACATAATTTTTCCAATGTTAAAGTAGTATAATTGGTTAATTGTAAGAATGTTAAATTTGTTAGGGAAAACTCTTGCGTTATTGTATAATGATAGTTGAGTATATAAGTTGGATTTTAGATCAATTAGTCTAATAAATTTGTTTTGAAAGATTCAAAGTTTAGTAAAATTATATTTGCTCGTTTGTCCCCAAGATAGGATTGCGTAGTTGAAATGTGTCTTAAACATATTATAATATAATTGGATGAGAGATTTGAAGGAAAGGTTAGTGAGTACCGAGCTGATGACACCAGTGTTATTAGTAAGTTTTAGTAATAGATTATACACTGCCGGACAATAGCTAAGGACGGATGACAATAGCAACGATAGCAACCATAAAATGGAAGGCAGGAAAATGTGGAAATTAGAATAAGTGCGGGATACAGTAAGACGTGTTGTGCGTATGCAAATTTTGGATTGCCGAACTTGTTCGTGACGTCATAGCGCTGATAAGAGACATAAAGGATTTGACGCGTATTGACCGTTGTTGTTCAAACGCAAAGTTGAAAGGGAAAGAATCAATTGACGAACTTGCAATTTTCAGTATGTCTTTCCGACATTACCTAGATGATTTTACGCGTGGCCGTATTATTGGCAAGATTGAAGAAGGGCGAAAAATAACAGATGTTGCCAGGGAGTTCGACGTCAGCCACAGTGTTGTTTTAAGGCTTTGGAAATAATTTCAAACAAATGGAGAGCGTAGAAAACGTCACGGGGGAGGTCGTGTTCGCAGTACGACACCTGCAGAAGATCGGTACATAGTGCTATCAACAAAAAGACACCGGCGCAGCACAGCTAGTGAGGTAGCAAATCAGTTTATGGCTGCTACTGGCAAGCGGATCTCCCGAAAAACTGTCGCCAGACGTTTGCATGAAGGAGGACTATACGCCCGCCGTCCTGTTGTGTGCATCCCATTGTCCAGACGTCACCGTACCGCCCGTTTGCAATGGGGCCATCAACATCGCAATTGGACTGATAACGACTGGTCTGCTGTCCTCTTCTCAGATGAGAGTAGATACAGTCTATCATCTGATTGTCGACGACAACTGATCTGGCGTGATAGTGGTACTACATATTGTCCAGCAAACATACAGGAAAGGGACCGATATCCGACATGTATTGTCATGGTATGGGCTGGCATCATGATCAATGGCCGTACGTCCCTCTATGTGCTTCCAACTGGGACTATGATTGGCCAACGATACATTAATGATGTTCTTCTACCTCATGTTCGCATGTTCCGTGGTGCTGTCGGTGATAGATTTATTTTCATGGACGACAACGCAACATGTCGTCGAACAGTCGCTGTCCAGGAGTGTCTTGAGAGCGAGGATATTCAACGCCTCGTATGGCCAGCACGTTCTTCAGATCTGAATCCTATTGAAAATGTGTGGGATGCTTTGAGGAGGAGTCTTGCTGGTCGCCAATGCTCTCCAATAAACAAGGACACCCTTATCCGTGCACTGACAGAGGAATGGGATAAATTACCCCAACAGCTGCTTGATAATGTTGTGCAAAGCATGACACGACGTGTGAAATCATGCATCGCCCTCCATGGTGGCCATATCCCGTATTGACATCTTACGCCGGAACGCCTGCGGACGGTAATTGCATTTTTTTCACGTTTACGTATTCTGCACAAAATGGCCTGTTTGTCCCTTGAACACGTTCCAAAGCCTTCTGGATTTCAGAACACAATAAATTGTCTTTCTTGTAATGTCCTGGCATTCTGACATTATTTTATTTCACTTGGCATCCAACCACACTTACTTTTGTATGCGCTATATAGCCGTTTATGATCCGTCCTTAGCAATTGTCCAGCAGTGTATATATGTTTGTTCCATCGGAGGTCATTATGCAATGTAACCCCTAGATATGATAGGGGAGCTAACCTCTTTTATAATTGTATTTTTATCTTTCTTCAGTTATCCATATTGCGCGACTGCACAGTAGTTTTCCTTTAAGTGAACGAGCGCAATTTGAATATTTTTCGGCTGTCTGATCCATGAATTGCTTTGTCTTTTATTATAATTTCCAGTAAGCATGACTCCATTCTTACTTAGGGATTTGCAGTTTATTTCCAGTCTCTTCCTAACGTATTTAATTTCCACTCTGTAGCATTAGATGGTTACAGTCTTATGCTTCAATACGTGTGAGAACATAATTTTAAAAAATATTTCTGCGGTTCTTCATTCCCATGAAAGTCGCATACTACTTCCTATTTGATCCTAGATTTCCCCATCGATTTGTGACAATAGTAAACGATTAATAACTGTTTAACCATGTCAATTTTTCTGAATCTGTGTTCACAGCAAATGAATTTACAAGTGCTTAGTTATTTCTTTAGTTCTAACGATACAGTGCTCAGCACTTCCTAAATCTTGGTATGATTTGGTGGCGTGTGGATGTCCAGAGGAATTTATTAAAGAAGGATTAACACACATTAAGAACAAAGATGCACTAATTGAAGTTACAATATCTGAAAGTAATGGTTGCATGATGGACCTCACACATCAAATCAGATGAAATCGTGGGTCGCAAAACGGAAGTGGGAAATTCTGTTGCATCCGCCATTCAGTCCCGACCTATCCCCATTAGATGATCGCCTCTTTGGTCCGTTAAAGAACTTTTAATAGGATAAATGATTCGAGGACGAGACGACACTGCAGTAATTCAATAATCTTGGACGGGTTAGTTACCGTGAAAGAATGGTTAAACTCGTTTATCTCGGGGATAAGTGTCTTAATGTGTACGGTATGTGGAAAAATAATCATTCTTATGTAATTATGTTGGCATGTATTGCTAATCTGGTAAGATAGCAGTTTCCATGTAATTGTAACATGTACCTCTTATTTATAGGACGACCTACATTTAACACAAATGTCTTTAATTTCTCAAAATGTTTTATTCAGAAGACGGAACTTTCTTTTGAAGCTGCCCAACATGTTCCGTGTGTCTTTTTTTACGTTTTTACATTTTCCCAGAGTACAATTTTCTTGCTAGGTAGCGTAACTATATGTTTGCCGAGTATGCATTTTTAGTAGATGGATAGGTTACACCTTTTTTTTTTCTTGTGTAACATAAGAAATTATTGCAGATTTTTCGTATATTTCTGTTTGCATGGCCCACAATTTTACCGCTACATGGCAAAGGAATAAATTTGCATTTTGCCTAGAGCTGGATGTTTCTAAAAGGTGCGTTAGAAAGATTTTAGGGAGTGTGTGGCGTAAATCTGAGCATATCTCATATTTCTTGGGTTTTTCCAGTGTAGATGTTCCATTTGAATTCAGATGAGCGAAGTTTTTTTAGCACGTCTTTGGAGAATATTTTTTTTTTTTTTTTTTTTTTTTATATTGGAGGTTTAACGACCACCGTGAGCAACTCAATGGGCTATAAGCAGTCGCCCGTCCCTAATTTAGGGTCACTGGTTCCAGGGAAGGGAGAGAGCCAGTGCCGTAAGACAAACACAACATCCATGCCTCACCGGGATTCGAACCCGGACCCCTTACGGACGAATGATCAGAGGCCAGCGCCTTAGACCACTGCGCCACCGGGGCGGCCTTTGGAGAATAAGTGCCTGCTTATAGCGTCACGACGTCCGTTCATTGTGGACCAAAATATTTTCGCACTTCGTTAATCCAAGAGAAAATTATTTCTGCATTTAAAAGCCTTCTCTGTGTGCACGATGATCCATGGCTCTAAATCCTTTGCCCATGACAACCTTGGCCCTATGAGGGGAAAGGACAGGTGCTATTAAATGCAAAGTATATTTTATTCCATATCATTTCTTCTAATAACACGATAGAAAAAATTAGTTTTTCTTTCGAAACAGCTTATTACGAAGACCAGTTCACGTGCAGTTTCTTCTTTGAATAATGCAGTTTCATCTCTAGAGGTCGTGAGAATATACACTATATTGACAAAAGTCACCGGACACCTAGAAGAGAAACACAGCATAGCATTTATTGACATACATAAGTACGGTGTTGGTCCACCTTTGACTTTAATGCATGCACTGACCCTTCGAGACATGCTTTCGACAAGGTTTAGGAACGCTATGCACTTTCATTCAGTACATAATGCTGCCGCTAACTGTTGTTTAGTTAGTAGGCCTTGGTCCCAAACTTCTTATGCGGCGCTCTAATTCATCCCATAGGCGCTCTGTGCTGGCCAGTCAACACACGATACGGAATTATCGTCAAACCACGCCGTAACAGTCCTTGCTTGTATGGCTCGGTGCATTATTCTTCTGGTACCAGCAAGGCTCGGTTCCATAGTATTGCCGCAGAGTTGGTAGGGCATAATTGTCCAGAATATCGAGGTAGACGTGCTGGTTAACAGGTTTGTCTACGATAACCAAAGTGCCGGAACCATACCACGAAAAACACCCCCACACGAGTACACTGCCAGCTCCAAACTTGACTGTAGGAACAGTAAACTCTGGTAAATAGGGTTCACGCGGCCATCAGACTGATGGATCGTGTATCTGGATTCATTAGTCAATAGGACCCGTTTCCATTGATCTGCGGTTCGCGATAAATGTTCTTTACACCATGCTAAACGGCCAGTAGCATTCCGTGTGGAGATGAAAGGCTTATGAGCAGACGCACGACCACGGTAACCATGGAATAAAGTTCTCTGCGAATGATACGTACACATACCAAGGTTCCAGCGTTTTTATTCATCTGTACACTGAGGTCTTGTGCAGTACTACGTCGATTAGCTGAAACGACTCTCCTGAGGCTTCGACGTCCTCTATCACTGATTTACTTTGGTCTGCCGGTACATTTTGCTGCTTCAGGCACGCCATATGTCTTCCACTTATTCAATACATCCAAAACAGTTGACTTGGGTATGTTTAAACACCTCTCGTTTCTCTTATAGACAATCTTTCCTTTCTCAAAGTCAGTTCTCTCCCGCCGCGACATTTTCACTCGACCTCACAAAGCGATATGATCGCGGTCAGTTGCAGGCTTGTTTTTATACCGTTTGCAGCTGTGTACCACACATCTTAACAACGCAGCGGATCCGTTCGTTTGCTTTTGAAGGGGTGTCCTGTGCCTTTTGTCAATATAGTGTATTTCATTTTTTTCAATGTCTCTGCTGATAAGTCAGATTCCAAAAATTCTTTTTGTGTCGAACGGCGATCACAGTGAAAATTATTTTGCATATTTCCAGTTTTTCGTTATGAATTTTTTACCAGTATGGGGCGTAAATGTGTTTCTAATTACGACTACACCCCTCCTTTTAAAAGCCTGACTGAAAACCTATGGTTTCTGTATTGGGCTCCTATCTCTATGTCGAACATTTACCTCGATATACACTATAATATCAAAAGTATTCGGACACTACCAAATATTTTCATAAGTGCGAAGAACGGTTGTGCGCAGGAAGGTGCGCTGTTCGTGGGGAGGTACGTATATAAAACTGAGATATGTGGTGCTATCAAAAACTCTGAAGAGGATATGTCGCATGGAAGTGAACTTTCAGAGTTCCAGCGTGTGCTGGTCGCAGGATGCCATTTGAGTTACGTTTCGATACGGAGCATTGTAATTAAACTAAACATACCGAAATATCACCTGTAAGTAATGTCGTGAAGATATGGGAGTCGGACGGTGCAACTGCAGAAAAAAAAAAGAACAAAAAACTTTCAGGGAGGCACCACAAACTGACAGAACGTGACAGAAGAGTCGTGGTAAGAAATGTCAAGAAATCCCGCTCTTTCTCAGCCGTTTCCATCACTGCTGATGTAGGAAATGCTTGTAATGGCTCGGTTAGTACCATAACTATCCGCAGAGAGTTGCACAGTGTGGGTTGTTACGGTAAACGAGCAGCACACAAGCCCCATATCACTGCCGTGAATGCCAAGCACCGTTTGAAGGATGTGTGTCTCCCGTCGTTCCTGGACTGTGGGCGACTGGAAGGGAGCCGGCGAATTTATCGAAAACTAATTCGTTGAACGCGAATTCATCGAAAATAAGTTTATCGAACCAGCAATTTACCGAAAGAAGACTTTTTCGAAAAAAATTAAAATAATTAATCAAAATGGAGTTTAAGACAAATGGCCACTGGCAAATGGCCGCAGGACAAATGGCCACTAAACAAATGGCCAATCGGATAAGTGAAGACAACCATTTTAGGAGAAGTATAAAAATTGCAGTTTCTTGGTTTCTGACGTGCGCAAAGGCTTAGGGATTAATATTGAATGCCTAAGTAAAATGGCAATAATACTAGCTAGTCTTGGTGTCTAAACTTTATGAATATGAGCACGATGGAATATATTCATAACGTTTACATAATACGTCAAGCTAATAATGCTGAGCTTTTACCTAAGCATCAAATACACTGAAGAGCAATTGAATTAGAGACAGCTGGCGTTATGCAAATGTGGCGCTATGGGCGGCACTGTAAACGGAAACTACATGACGTATGCAGCGATCAGACAATATAAGGAGTCATGCGACGGGAATCGGTAAGATTCGGACGCAGTATGGGTAAGACGAAGGATCTAAGCGCATTTGATCGTGGGCAAATTGTCGGGGCCCGACGAATGGGTCACTCCATCTCGAAAGTCGTGCAGGCACTGTGATTTTCACGAGCCACTGCGTCACGGGTGCACCGTGAGTACATCGAATCCGGTAAAACCATCCCTGCAAGGGCCAATTGCCGTGGACAACAGCGTGTGGATGAGCGGGGTCATCGTTGGCTAGCTCGCATTGTAACAGCGGATAGACGGGTCACAGTGCAAGAAATCACTCTGCAATTTAACGCTGGTGCACAAAACCGTGTAAGCAGCCACACCATCCAGAACCATCTCCTCGCTATGTGGTACAGAAGCCATCGTCCCACGAGGGTACCGCTGCTGACCGCACATCACAGGGTGCAAAGATTAGCATTGGCGCGGGAACATCGCCACTGGACCCTAGACATGTGGGGAAATGTTGCCTGGACTGATGAGTCGAGATTCGCGTTGGTACATGCGGATGGCAGGATACGAGTACGGCGCAAACCACGCGAAACGATGGATCCTTCTTGCCAGCAGGGTACTCTTCAAGATGGTGGGGGTGGCATTCTCGTCTGGGGACTGTTTACGTGGATTGAAATGGGACCCCGGGTACGTGTGAAATCGTCTTTCACAGGTCAACGTTACCGGGATATCCTGGACGACCATTTGCTCCCGTTTGTGCGTCTTCAACATCCCACTGGGGACCTCATCCTGCAACAAGAAAATGCACCGTGCCATCTCTCCCGAATTGTATCCGAATGGTTAGATGAACACTCCACCGACGTGACCTGGCTTCCTTGGCCAGCTAGGTCACCTGACCTCAATCCCATCGAGCACATCTGGAATGCCATCGAGATAGATGTTCGAGGCTCTGACACCCCTCCATCAAATCTTCGTGAACTGTGGGAGCTTGTTCAGAGGTCGTGGATCCGTATGGCTTCCCAAAGCTTCCGGTGTCTTGTCGAGTCCATGCCGAGACGAATCGCCGCCGTCATCAGGGCGAAAAGTGGTCCTACACGTTACTAGACAGGTATCTCTTATTCAATTGCTCTTCAGTGTATAAATAAACAGTTCCCCGGCCAAGGCGTTTTTAAAAGTTTTATTTGATTGTGCTCATATTCATAAGGTTTAGACACAAGGTCAATTTAGTATTATTGCACTTTTACTTAAGCATTAAATATTAATACATAGGCCTAGTTCTAGGAGTTTTTAACAGTTGTTATTCCGTTGTGCTTGTATTCATAAGGTTTGGACACAAAGTCAATTTATTTATATTGCGCTATTTCTTAATCATCAAATATTAAAAAAATAGGACCTCGCCATTGGAATGTTTATCAGTTTTATTCCGTCGTGTTCATATTCATTAGGTTTGCATAAAGTAAAGTTAATTGTGGTTTTACTTAAACATATAAAGTTCATGCACGTGAAGAAAATCTGTCAGAAAGGCCTTGATCTAAGGCGTATTTATTAATATTTATGCCTGATAAAAGCGCAATATTATTAACTGGACTTTCATGTCCAAGCCTTACAAAAATGAGCACAATGGAATCAATGGAATAAAATGTGTCAAAATGGCCTAAGGCCTATTTATTAATGTTTAATGCCTAAGTGAAAGTGCAATAATGCTACCTTGATCTGGTATTCAAACCTTATGAACATCATCACAACGGAATAAAGATTGTTAAAAAGGGCTAGGCCTAGGGCTTATTTGTTGATATTTCATCTCTAAGTAAAAACGCAATATTACTAAACATGACTTGGTGTCTACCCCTTATGAATATGAGCACGATGGAATAAAACTATTAAAAAGGCTTATGAATTAATATGCAATGCTTAAGTAAAAGCGCAATAATACTAACTTGACTTGGTATGTAAATCTTATGAATATGAGCACGATGTACTAAAAACTGTTAAAAAGGCCTAGGCACATTAATTTATTTTTTGTGTAAAACAAAAAGGGTAATATTACTAACCTGTCTGGGTGTACAAACCTTATGAATAAAATCACGAAAGAATAAAAACTGTTGTAAAGTTCTAGATCGTGGGCCTATTTTTAAATATTTAATGATTAAGTACAAATTGTAAAAGCGCAACTTTACTTACTTGACTTGGTGTCCAAACCTTATAAATATGATCACAGTGGAATAAAAACTGTTGAAAAGGCCACGGCCTAGGACGTATCTTTAGAGGCGATGTATGAAGAGATTAGACACAATAAAATCAAAAGTCTGATTCTTGTAAGCTTCCTTAACGGTTTTGTGGTCATCCTACATGAAAGTGTACACGAAGAAATAAAAAATAGAATTTTTATACGTTCCCCAAATGTTTTTGTGGCCACTTAGCCATATTCCACGTATAGTCAAAGTTTTCGAGAAAAGCTTGCCCTACGATATTGCATCGTTAGGTGATTTCCCTTTCGATGAATTCACCAGAAGCCCCAATTTTCAAAAAAATTGCTTTTCGATGAATTTTCCGTTTGATGAATTCGTTTTCGATTAATTCACATGAAGCCGACTGGAAATCTGTTCTTTGTGGAGAAATTGCACTTTTCACTCTTCCAATCTGATGGGCGCGTTTCTATTTGGAGACACAGCCCTGCGAACGATTTTCGTCGGACTGTGTTCTTCCAACTGTTAAGTTCGACGGAGGCTCCATCATGGTATGGAGTCGTCTTTCGTGGATAGGACTCTGCCCGTTGGTTATTATGCCACAAACCATTAACTCTGAAGTGTACGTCGACGTTCTGGATGATTCTATTCTACCAAAAATGTAGCAGTATTGTGGAAATCACCGGTTGTCTCTTCCAACACGATCAAGCTCCCTGCCAAACTACA
The DNA here is from genome assembly GCA_039090855.1 of Macrothele yani. Lineage (NCBI taxonomy): Eukaryota > Metazoa > Arthropoda > Arachnida > Araneae > Macrothelidae > Macrothele > Macrothele yani. The sequence goes on from CM077016.1 coordinate 77,744,390, forward strand.
CGGCGTGTGCAGGACTGGTTTCTTGAAAATGAGGTGGAATTGTTAGACTGGACTGCTTAGAGTCCTGACCTTAATCCCACAGAACACCTCTGGGATGAACTGGTGCGACGGACACGAAATCGAGCGCAACGACCGTCTTCGCTCTCCACTCTGGCAGCAGCTTTGCAGGACGAATGGCTAGTCATTCCTGCAGAGACCTACCGGAAATCGGTTGATACTATGCCTCGACGGGTTGCCGCTGTCGTACAAGCAAACGGAGTGTGGATTAACTACTAATTGCGATAACAAAGCCATTTGTCCCACAAGAATGTTGTGTTTGAATACCTAAGTATATTTTCTATTAGTCCATTTTTTTACGCTTTCCAACCGTAGGTTGAAGAAGCGTATGTGCTCCAGCTTTGTCCGTCTGTCTGTACTATAACTCGCGACGAAATGGTTCGATTTTGATGAACTTTTAGTATGTTGTAGGGGACAACCTGGGGACGAACTCTATCGAAAATGGACAAAATGGGGTCAAAGGTCAGGACATAGGAGGGGATCCATTCCATCGCCCTTATGCGTCATAACTTACGTGAAAATATTTCGATTAAGACAAAACTTTAGTATGTTGTTCCGAAGGTACACAGTGAGTCAGAGAATTTTTAAGACTGGCGCTAGATTTCAGCCTTGCCGCACCGGTGGCGCAGTGGTCTAAGGCGTTGGCCTCTGATCATTCGTCCGAAAAGGGTCGGGTTCGAATCCCGGTGAGGCATGGATGTTGTGTTTGTCTTACGGCACTGGATCTCTCCCTTCCCTGGAACCAGTGACCCTACATTAGGGACGGGCGACTGCTTATAGCCCATTGAGCTGCTCACGGTGGTCGTTAACCCCCCCCCCCCAAAAAAAAAAAATTCAGCCTACGGTGGCGCCACCAGTGTAATCGCGAATGCGTTATAAACCGTAACCATCTGCTTGCTTTCTGCCAAAAGTACTGCGCAATTGTTAACGTAACTCAAACGAAACGGGCGTTCATTAGAGAAGTAAAATTTTTATCATGTTTAATTATTAAGATGGAACAAAGGGCTGTTATTAAATTTAACGCAAAACTTGGTAAAAGTGCCTCGGAAAGGTACCAAATGATGAAACAAGTTTACGGTGAGTTTTGTTTAAGTAGATCAAATGTTTTCCTGTGGCACAAACGTTTTTTGGACAGAAGAGAGACACTAGAAGATAAACATACCGGAAGACCAAGTTCATCTAATACACCTGAGATTATTGAAAAAGTGCATGATTACGTGTCAAACAATCGATGTGCGTCACTAAGAATGATGGAAGAGTCTTTAAACATCAACAAAGAAACGATTCGAACCATCCTGCATGAAGATTTGGGCAAAACAAAAGTCTGTGCTAAATTTGTTCCACACACGTTAACCAATGAGCAAAAATCAAGGAGAAGTGCACATTGCAGAGACATCATTTCAGCCGCTGAAAATGATCCAAACTTCTTAAAATCGATTGTTACCGGTGATGAAACATGGTGGTTTCAATATGATCCTAAAACAAAGCGACAAAGCGCGGAATGGAAATCAAAAAACTCTCCACAAGCCAAAAAAACAAGAAAAGTTCCATCGAAAATCAAAACAATGGTCATTACATTCTTCGATAGTAAGGGTATTATCCACAAAAATTTGTTCCAAGTGGACAAAAAATTACTGGTGAGTTTTATTTAAATGTTTTGAGGCGTTTAATGGGCAGAATTCGTCGCATTTGTCCAGAATATCGAGATGAAAACAGTTGGTGTTTGTTGCACGATAATGCACCCAGTCACACCTCACTTCTTGCTCGTAGGTTATTGGCGAAAAATAACGTCTGTGTGTTGAATCGAACGTATTCGCCTGATTTAGCACCCTAAGACTTTTCTTCTTTCCAAAAACTTAAAATGACGTTAAAAGGGTGTTATTTTGATGATATTTTGACCATACAAATAGCTTCGACGCGTGCTTTGGAGGCAATTCCGCAAAGTGAACCGGAACAGGCATTCGAATCATTATTAAATCGCTGTAACAAGTATATTGAAGCCGGGGGGACTTATTTTGAATAACAAACCAAAACAAATTATAATTTCTTGTTTCTATTTCATTTTACAGACCCAGTCTTAAAAATTCTTTGACGCACTGTGTATACTGAACCGGTTCTGTTGAATATCGTCGAAATGGGTGTGACGTACCTGCCAGCAGGACGCACACGACATAAAGGCAGATAGGAGTCAGAATGAACGTCTGCGTAGCTCAGTTGGTAGAGCGACTTGTTCCGGAATAAGCGGACTCGGGTTCGAATCCCGGCGTCGACCAAAAATGACGGAGAAATTTACTGCGTTAGAATGGCGCGCGAACTATCCGGATGACCCGACCGTTCAAAATCTCGCAATGGTGTGATGTTCTTTCCACACCGCGAGATAAGAAAAATCAAAGAATCTCTTCTCCAGCGCTTCGAAAAATTAAAAAATGTGTGACGTTGCATTCCACACATCAGATTGACTGGGAGTTCTCAAGTGCACGTTCTACAGTGGATGGCTGCCTGCAACGATTCATGGTCACGGCTGACCCGAGGGCTTATGTGTAGTAGCTCTTGATAATAGAAATGGGTAACACAGGCACAAAGAAATTTAATTTTGATGTATGTGAACCTCAAACGTTATACCATAGTTTATTCCCCTCAAAAGCAAGGCACTTTCCTATTATTTCTGGTATGTTGGAAAGCGTATCATAATCAATGCATTGCATGATTTTACTAACGTTTTTGATTAAAACGTAAGTTCATTACATCCAAACATTTGACGGCATTATGGTTTTCTTATCTGTGAGCATGGTATCTTCCTTACCGAAGGTCCGATGATTGTGTTATATTTTAAATTCGGCTTTTCCTTTTTGTCAGAAAATGTGCACATTTCACTTTTGTATTTGTAACAGCTGAAGAAAGATAGACAAAAGAAAAATCTTTATTTAGATGTTTCAGTACAAAGATACTGCCACACAAGAATTATAGGGAGAAATTTTTACGTAGTACCTGAATTCTTTGAATATCTCAACTTTGGAAAAAGACAGCTGCGTTTTTGTTTTTATCGCATTCAAATGATTTTGTAGTATTTTCAGCTTCTAGCGCTTCGACTCTAAACTATGAAATCGTAGAAAGAGAATTTCAACGGAAAACTGAGCCATACGAAGTCCCAAAAGCAGCAGTTTGATTTAAAGTCTTTTGCTTTTTCTGATATCTCAAAGCAAAACTCATGTTCAATTTTCTGATACACAAAAGAATGCGGGAAACGTAACTTCTGCCCGAAAGTGCTTTTCTTTAAGAGAAAGGAGACTTATCGCGTCGGAAAAATAAAAGGCCGCTATTCTTATACGAGAGCAAAACAAAAGTCTCTTTTTCTGCAAACATTTTCATTTTGAATGCGTCTCAGAGACAGGTACGCGATATTTGGCAGCGCAAAATACTATCCGACATAAAATTCTAGAAAATTTCCTTTCCACTGGAATAACTAAAATTGACCCTCAACGGATACCTTTTGATAAGGTTAGAAATATCAGCATAACATATTTAAAAATACTGAACTACTGATAAGAAGGTGGTACAAATTCTGAACTACTAATAAGAAACTAAAATACGAACCCGCATTTTCAGAGATATTGGGCATATTTTGTGGATGTCCCAGGTTACAGTGCTTCCGCAATATTTTTTTTTTTTTTTGATTTTGCTGTCGGTTAAATTCTGTAAATAATTTCATCTTACGCCACCTAGCGGGCAGACTCTGTATTAAAAGACTTGGTAAATTCATAAAAAAAAATAAAAAAATAAAAAAATCTTGAACCTGTTACAGAAATCGAACACAGGTTGATATCACGTTTATAGTGACACTAAAATGCCCGTCATATGCAAATCGTGTGCATCACGATTGCGTAACCATGTTTATCGTGAAGTAGTAGCCTTCCGCTTTAGGAGTATTTGTAATTTCGCTTTCGTAGAGTTAAGATGCCTCCACGAGTGATTCCGTTCTAAGAAGGTATATATAGTTACCCTTTCCGGAGAAGTTTAATCGTATACAGCAATCCAAAAATGGTGCAAAGAAAATGGTTGTGTAATTTCTAAATATGGCATATGTGAAGTAATTAAGCGTGCAAAAGAGAACTTTGCAGCTCGCTGGAGTGGTGCACAATTGCCACGAAAAAAACACCCTCAACCGCAGAGGACCGGTAAGGTGGTGCGAAAAGTCAAGTCTGTTGTAAAGAAAATGTATCCAGCAACGCAAAGAAGCATTGCACAGCATGTAGGTGTTTCAAAGCCAACTGTAAACTGCATTATCAAATCTGAGCTACACTTAGAAAAGCGGTTTAAGCCTAACGTTCACAAGCTCCTTCCGCGCCACATATTAGAGTGGATGACGAACTGTATGAGTGGCACCTAGCAAGGGACAGGTCGAAGTTTATGGTCACTTTGGATGAAGCATGAATATACCTTAGTGGCACAAACAAAATCCGGGCAATGCACTGTACAGAAAAGGGTGCCAATGCATACCCGGAATGGGTACGTGAATGCAAAGAAAGTTCTTCACGTGGATTTATGGCTGTGGCAGGTTATTCGTTATTGGTGGCAAGTTAAAGCTGCGAAAAGTTGCGAAGAACGGACAATTTAATTCTGCTTATTATTAGACAAACATTCTTGACCCAATTTACCGCGAAGAAATTCCATCCTTTATACGTTGCTATGGCTTCAAATGTATCGATTCGCCAAGGTAAGGCTTCCACCCATACGGCCAAGTCCACAGTGACATACATGCGGAAGAAGGGAGCTGAGACCGGGATTCACGCTATACCATTCTCTTCAATTCCTGTCAAATCCCAGATGCTTTTCCCATGACTTTCTGCTGCTTCGAGTTACTTAAACGAGCCCGCAAAAGTAGACGACCCAAAACAATTGACGGCCTTTGGAAAACTTGCAAAGAGGGGTGGGAGAGAATTGATCTTGCCTGTCTGCAAAGAAGCTTGCTACGGTGGAAGTTGTGTTGCAGAAGAATAGTACGGGAACATGGTGAGCATATAGAACACAACAGAGATTGGCGCCATGGTATTTCATAACTGTAAGATCCTTCAAACTTAGTCACTATAAACGTGAATAACTAAATCTTTGAATACCGAACTTCGAGAAGTGCAGGTACTAATTGAAATATGTTGTAACGCCTCCTCGTGCCGAAAACAGTGCAAATGGAAAATTATGTTACGTAAATATTGTTCACGGTTAAGTGCTGAAAGAAGTTTTCCTGTCAGAACGATGGAAAGTAAACTATCGCAACCCAGCGAGAAAAACTGTTCATCTGAACATCTCTAAAAAGTATGAAAACTGCTAATCAGAACTGCACAGATCGTTGGCAAAAGATATTTTCCAAATAAGAGTAGCGTATGTGTTATTCAAGTGTAATTTAACGCTACCTAGCGATAAAAAAAATACAGTTAGGAAATCATAAGTTATCTAGACTACCGTCACACACATAAATACAGTTGGAAAATCATAAGTTATCTAGACTACCGTCACACACACAAATACAGTATATCAAATACGAAGCTGAATGATTCGTGAAATTTGGTTCTTTACAATCAGATTGCCGTCTTTTTGTTTTCTCTTTCAGCCTTTAGATTTTGAATATTGATGTACTTGTTTAACATTATGTGTACACACTCTGTTCGAAAAATTACCAGCATTTATCAGACAGTCACGGACAATAGACGCCAATATACAGTGAGCGAAATATTTACGGCACACGTGTCATTTATTCAGAAACAAACAAATCATTACAATATAAAGAAAACAGATGACATAGAACAAATTGTACTCTAAATTACGTACAAAAAAGATACAGTTCTTATGTTCAAAAACATATTTGTACAGACTTTATACACGTTAAAGTGATAAAGTGCGAAATAATTATCGCCCTCTAGGCTTTTAATTCATATGTGTCATTTTTGGAGATGGAGATTTTTAATATTTTGTCCACTCACCTTTTAGCTTTGTAGCAAGCTTCGACGAACTAAGTTGTCATAGAAGTCCTGAATATACTTCATATCGATAGAATTCCATGATTCAAAAATAGATGTTTTCAAACTGTCCTTTTTCATGAAATGACGACCATTTACATACTTTGGATACCACTTTCTTAGCGATAATCATGTCTCGAAGGGGGTCAGTGCATGCATTAATGCCAAAGGTGAACCGGCATCGTACTAATGTATGTCAATAAATGCTATGTTATATTTCTCTTCTAGGTGTACGGTGACTTTTGTCAATATAGTGTATCTCAGTACATAGTTAGACATTAGACACACACTAGACGCGAACGGGAAGCACAGAGTGCCCGATGGTGAGAGGTTACTGGTTCTCAAGAGCTGACGCATAGGTGGCGTGCTGGTATTACTGCATTAGCTCGCTCCCTCGTCTGGAACCAATGCCTCTGAGTTAGGAAATTGCGAAAGCTTATCACCATTAGAGTTACCGATAGTGGGTGTTAAACTCAGAGATAGCCGCCCCGGTGGCGCAGTGGTCTAAGCGATGGCCTCTGATCATTCGTCTGAACGGGGTCCGGGTTCGAATCCCGGTGAGGCATGGATGTTGTTTGTCTTACGGCACTGGCTCTCTCCCTTCCCTGGAACCAGTGACCCTAAATTAGGGACGGGAGACTGCTTATAGCCCATTGAGTTGCTCACGGTGGTCGTTAAACCTCCAATCAAAAATAATAAAAAAAAAAAAACTCAAAGATAAGAAAAAAAAATGTGCTGGTAACTTCTAGCGGAAATCAAGCCCAAAGGTTTGGAACAACTTATCCCTCAATGATTTGTCAGTGTTCAAGGACGCAACCGCCTCCGGGGCTGTCTTTTACGAAATACTGATTCACGCAGCTGACTTCATGCGTACTGTCGTTACATGGTAGTAACCGAGAGGTTCTAAATATGCATTTGGCATGTTTTTATCAATTCCCGCTTCTGTATTTGACGCAAAAAGAGAGAAATGCGTATTAAAAGGCATGCCGTTCCGCAGGGACTGTTATTGGTGTTGTCCGTATTTAAAGACTGTCAGTTGAAAGAAGTTTTGCTGTGTCTCCTCTTGAAGGTTTCATTGCTAAACTGACTGAAGCAGGGTATAACTCGGATAGATCGTATCAATATGTAGCAAAGCTGTCATCACAACTTCGTTTTTCAGGACTAACTAATGCAATACAATTGTTCAGAGCTGTTGATAACTTCTGCGGTTGCATACATTTGATTGAAGCTAGAAATGTTAATGCAACATGGTTTGTTTGCTATACGGTTCCGAAGTGCCATAAAGGGTTGACTACTTCTTCGCGTCACACGATGAACTATTCTTCAAGACTGGAATCCGTCAGCTGCCCGACCGATGGTGGAAGGTGATAAATAATGACGGCGCATATTTTGATTGGTAAAAGTATTGTTATTTTCTCTCAAATTACATATTGCGTTGTTTTAAAACGTTTTTGTACACCTAATACATGCCGGTGAAGGAACACAATCTGAGATTTACAAACCATCTCAGTATCAGCCAGAACAAACATTATAACCAATTTTCTCCGTTAGTTTTCTGCGTGCCGCCAAGAGAGTGATGTCAACAGATTCTTTAAATCAGAGGAGACAAAATCCCATCGAAAATTTTCCAGAAATAACGCTTGTTTTCCATTGTCAAGTAACTAAATTTAACTCTCTCACACAACACAGAAAAGCAGCGCGCTTTAAATCGCCGGCAGCTGTTTTTCAGTGTTTTGCGGAAGTAAGTGATTTAAATTTCGCTTTCTGACAGGGAATTGTTCTATGGGAATTTGTTTCCTCGGATTTCAAGAATACTTTGGGTACCACTTTCTTAGCGATACGCGGAAAATTCGCGGAGGAAATTAGTTCTAATGCTTATACCGAGTGAGCATAATTTTACCACTTTCATCAACGTGCTGAAACATCCTCGGTTTTCTGAACCAGTATTTTGGCAAATTTCCAAGTCTTCTGATAAATTTTCTACGAAATATTGAAGGGTTAAAACTGCATTCTATTCACTGAGAATGCGATCGCTATTAATAGACGTTCGTTACTGACGAGATCATCACAACAAGGATAAATTAACATTATGTTGCGTGTTTGTTAAAGCAAGGGCCTCAAGGGTCAGAGTTTTATTGACAAAATCTCAGCCGACTCTACAGACTAATTATAGAAATGAGGTAATCATGGCAACAACAAAAAATATCGTTGAAAAAAATAGTGGGGGGGGGGGGCTGGTATATGTAGATGCGAAACATACTGATAAGATATGGTTAACAAAGACAAACTACGTAGTAATCAGCGCGCAGTGAGTTTCTAATAACAAGCATCTTTAAAAGTTCTTTCATTTATGGCAAAAATGTCTGCACGTCTTGAAGAGTTGGCGAAATTGCAAATCTACCGCCAGGTGACTGACAGAAGATACCACATATTGGTACGTCTAACACAGCGTGATATCTAAAATAAAAGCGAGCGCCCCAAGTTCAAGCAAGGGAACAAAATCAATATTTTCTATATTATTGTTAATGACTTATATTATTGTTAATGCAGAAAAATATCCGTAAAACGAGATCTCGTCTCATTTTAAGGTATCGGGCAATAAATTCTTGACATGGAAGATACTTGCCAAAGAGAGGTGGTAATGTTTCTTATGTACTTATATCTTTTTAAATACAGATAATCATCTGTTCTCAGTCCACTGCTAGGTGCCCCCCCATTTTTTTCCACAAATTCCTGTCTTGAGCAAGTCTCTTCCATGTCACACTAGCATGCTTCCGAATTTCATCCGACGTGGGTGTCTTCTGGTTCTTTTGCTTTATCTTGGTACCCAGTCTAGTATTTCAGTTTTCCAACGGTGGTCAGTTCTTTCTAGCAACATTACTAGAGCACTACCTTTTGAGGGTCTTTACTTTGATCGCGATGTCTTCCACTATTTTGATGTTCCAGTTCCTATAGTTCTTAGTTGTATCAAGTATCCAACTCTCCAAGCTTCTTTGAGATGTCAGTAACTTTTGTATCTCTTTTTCTCTGACCATAAGTAAGAATTGGAAGTGTTGCGACAATTTCGTACGCATTTTGAGAGACTACGACGAACATTTATATTCCGGTGACCACAGCGGGTTTTATCCGTAGCCGTTTGTGTTTTAATGCTCTGATTACACTTTCTTTTTCAAATCTAAATGAATTTTAGGAACGGGTGCGTTGTAACGTGTTCCTTTCAAAATTATGAAAAATAGATAGTGACACGTTTTGAGCTTGTGGCAAATGTCTGAAGCATCATTGCACATGCATCCCATCTGCGGTTTAAATCGATGTCTGATAACTCCTGAACGAACATCGGGCGATATGCGTGCAAATTCAAGTCATTCTTCATGTGCTTATGCAGTGTCGATCGTGGTATCCCAAGCTCCGCTGATCGTTTGCGGAGAGACTTCGTCGGTGACCTGATAACTGATTCCTCGACCGCTTGACACTGTTGCACTCTGGTTGATGGTCTTCCCGTTCGTGGTTTATCCTTGATGTTGCCTGCTTCGAAGAGTTTATGTTCCCACCGCAGAAGAGTCTGTTTTGGAGGGGCCCCTTTGTCGACTCGTTGTTGGAAATTGGCACGCACATCGTCACGCATTGTCTTCCCTGTGTGTAGACGTTCGTGTACCCTGACACTCACAACAATCAGCTGTTCCAGGGTGTATTCGCTGGTATCACACATGGTTCCGGTACCTAATCGCTAAATAAACACAATACAGACCATAATTCAACATATACTGTACAACAGATACATAGCTCACTTACATTTCTTATTACAGGGGGGGGGGGGGTAACAAGACATTGTGGACACCCTGTACTGTTATGTTGTGAATTATGTTGCAGCCGCTGACATCGGGTAAGTGAATATCTGCAAATTTCTTTTAGGAAGGATTCACTATGGTTAAACACTTTTGAGACATAAGGGTAAATTGCGCTTGAGAATTATAGTGTCTTCCAAACGCACTCCAGACAAGTTTCATGCGGCTTCTTCAATGTTTCATAGGAATGCGCAATTACTCGAAAAATTGTTCTAAACAACTTTAATTTGTCTTACAAGGGATGTCCTGTTCAGCTATAATTATTTTAACAGGATTTTGTTGGGACCAATGCAAGAGATCGTAATAGCCAGGGTGTCTTTTCTTAACATGGTTCGTTATAGATGTATTTCAGTTTATATGGTTTGTTGCCAATATAAGCGTGTTAAAGATTTTTTCTAATCTGAAAGTCTAAAGATCAAAAGCTTGCCGTCCTGGAATAAATGTTTCACATCCCACGAGAAGTTCCGAAGTGCATGAACTATTTTTTTTCGTATGGCTTTCGTGTGCGAAATGTGTGCTGAATAAACACCATGACCAAATAGTATGGCCGTGAGATGTCGCCCGTCCCTAATCTGGGGCCGCTGTTTCTTGGGAAAGAAAAGGATCCAGCACCATCGGACAAACATACCACCCATCGCCCATCCGATATCCGAATTTGGTGCCAACTCGAACAAACTATCACAAGCCGGAGCGCCAGGAAACTCTGCCACCAGGGCTGCAAAAAAGTTTCCCAAGAATAGCATGTATTGGGTCGATGCATAAGTTCATGCCGTTTTATTTCACGAGTGTTTCCCAGGTCAGTACTAAGGGTGCAGATGGCTAGTTGTATATCAAAATATAGCCAGTTATATGGTGCATCTAAATCATATTGCGTTGTTTGATTGTGGCTAATGGTTTTTTGGTTTTAAGGCGCGGAAGTATAGAGTGTCAAGAAGAGAGGGATGAACATTTCCGACATCTGCTCCTCTACTCGACAAATTTATGCTGTGTATAGGGAATATGCTATTGCTCCGAGGACAGCCGGCAAATGGGTTTGAGGGGTTCCGAGGTGGCAATTTTGACCTCAACGACTCTCCACGCTCAGGTCGTCCATCTCACTTTAATGAGGATCGTTTTAACCATCTCATCCATTTGGATCCGCGTCAAACCACACGCGAATTTACCCCTGAGATAGAATGTGATCAGATCACAGTGGTGAGACACCTGGAACGTATGCGAAAGGTCCAGAAATTGGGGTCTTGTGTGCCTCACACTCATCAAGGACAGCAAGAATCAGCGTGTTGCCATATGTGGTTCCTTGCTCGCCCGTTATCGCGAATGTTCTCAGCAACACACACTCTGCTACGTATTGTTACTGGACATGAACAGTGGTGCCTGTACGTGAATTTTAGGCATCGGAGGGAATGGTTAAGACCTAACAAGATGCCCCCGCGACTTCCAAACCATGACCTTTATCCTGCGAAGATCATGTTGTGCGTCTTGTGGAACATGGAAGGTATTATTCACTGGGAAATTCTACCGAGGAATCGGACCACCAACGCTGCATTCTACTGTGAGCAACTCCGCCTTGTGGAGGGAGCAATTCAGCAGACATCGGCGCCATGGTGTTTTTCTCCAACATGATGACGCACGGCCCTCACAGTGCAAACATGACCAAAATTGCCATTCAGGACATTACATGGGAGATCTTTCCACATCCGGCCTATTTTCCAGATGTCGCCCCTTTAGACAATCTCCTGTTCCAATCTCTGTCGAATGCACTCCGTGGCAGAACGTTCAACAATGATGTTGATCTCGAGAATTTCCTTGATTTCTTTGCAGAAAAACCTGCATGCTTTTTCAAGAATGGCATTGCAGATCTATCCAAACGATGGGACACCATCGTAAACAATGGGGGAGGGGAGGTACATAGTTGATTGATTCAGTTTTCCCTTCTGATCTAATACATTCCGGTAGTTCGGTGAAAGAAACTGCATGAACTTATGCATCAAACCATTACAAAACGCAAATGCGCAACTTTTTAAGACTAATAGACTATTTTATACGAATAAAATGTTGCGTCATCTATTATCACCCCGCTACATTTACCTAATCAAGTAAACGGAAACACCCCGGGCGTAGTTCTGTTATACAGGGTGAATCAACTGTCCCGATCCATTTCCAATTAATGCAACTTTAATTATTGCGAAAACAATACAAATCAATGAAATGCATCACTAAGATGTGGAATAAGTGTAATTCAACATGACCCTCTTGCACGTCGAGGCACAACTGCCATCCCTACACAGCTGATCTAAAAGCCTTTCCAAAAGATCAGCTGTGATAGTGTCCACAGCAGCTGCAGTGCGAGTCCTCAGCTCCTGAGTACTCTTAATATTCATCTTGTACACCTTTCACTTGACGTATCCACAGACAAAACAAGTTCAGGTGTTTCAGGTCAGGTGAACGAGGAGCCCATAGCCTAGGTGAGCCTCTTTCAATCCACCTAACAAGAAACGCCGCATTCAGGTAATCACGCATAATGTTCGCAAATTATGGTGGTACCCCGTCCTGTTGGAACACAACTGTATCGAAAATGAAATCTGAAATCAATTGTGGCTCTAAGAACATTTGTACGTTGCCCCTGTGATTGTGGATTCAGCAAACATGAAAGGGCCATACACTTTAGTCTTAGTGAATCCCAATCAGACATTACCTTAGGTGTGTTTCTTCTCCACTGAAAGGTCTCGTGCGGCTGTTCATCCGCACATATCCTGCTATTGTGGCGGTTTACTAATCCACAGATGTGAAACGTGGCCTCAGCGCTGACCAATAGGTGATCCACCAGGTCCTCGTGTTCCACAGCCTTAAAGAGATCGTAGCACATAGCCTGGTGAGATGCATAGTTTTCAGCCTCAAATGAATGAACGACCTGGACATGGTGGGCACGTTTCTGAAGAATGAAGCGTAGGGTTTTCCACACAGTTGTTCGGGATATACCCAGCTCCCTATTTAATTTGCGTGTGGAGGCACGAGGGCTCAGTTCGATTGCTTCCTGTATGTTTGTCAGTCTCTGCAGATGTCGCTGGTCTCCCGGAACGTTCTTCATCCAATACACTTCCGGTTCTGCGAAGTTTGTTCACTTTGTCCCTGATAATGGCCCTTGTTGGACCGGTTTTGTGAAATTTCCACCTGAAATCCTCCTGGACCTCCGCGTAGGTTAAACCTTTCAACCGTCCACAAACAACTGCTGTTCTCTCTTCTTTTGTCAGTATGATTCATATTACCTGTAAAAGAGAAAAATTTAGAGTGTAATTCCATTAAAATGGATTGAGATTTTTGAATCACCCTGTGTTAATGAAGGTTCAATAGAAAAGCGACGTGGCATAATGGACTTTCAGCATGGTGGGTGCTTGGGAATAGTGCTGGTATCAACATAACTGCTACACTTGTAGAATGAGGTAGAGCAACAGCAGTTGAGGTTGCAAAACACCTGCATTGATTGCATAACCTATGGTCCGGAAAAATCTGGTTAATGCCCCAGGAGAACGGAGAAAAGTAAGATTTATCAACGCCGACCAACATACTTTGCGACATCAGAGTTACAATAGTAGTCCATACGCCATTGCTACCCGCCAAAAACAAGACAAGTCGTTTCCAATGGAATCGGGAACACCACAAGTTGATCCTAAAGGGTTTGAAAAGTTATGTGGTCTTATAAACGTCGTTGCTGATTAATTTCATTCAATTATGGTCAGTCTTTTCTCTTGTGTTGAGTGATACTTTGAACTGGACGATTAGCAATGCCACAATGTCCGTACTCTTTGAGTGATTTTAGGAACACAGACGTATTCCCACGCTTCGTTTTCCATTGCAATCCACAGAAATTAATCCCATAGAGAATTAGTAGGATAAAGATGAAATTCTTATCAGAATCCTGGATCCACTGGAATCTAATCGGCGTGTACTGAAAGATGCAATTCTACATGATGGGCACATACACTATCTACCAACAAGTAATTGGACACCTGTGATAGCACAAAAAAAACGAAGTTTATTCACCTTCAATAGTTGGTGGAGCCTCCACAAGCGGCGATTACAGCTGCGACCCTCCAGGGCATACTCTCAACCAGGCGTTGTACGACGGCTAGCGATAATTTCTTCCACTCGGCTTGGAGAAGACAGGTCAGTTCCTTCACCGATTTCGGACGGTGGGGGCAACCCTTACGTCGACGCTCCAACTCGTCCCAGAGGTGCTCGATAGGGTTAAGGTCCTGGGTCTGCTCAGGACAGTCCATTCGATTAACCCCATTGTCACCATACCAAGCCATGGTGGACCTCGCAACATGACAGGTAGCATTGTCATTCTGAAAGTCACATGGGTTCACCCCGTAAAACTGCCACAACGTAGGAAGCGCATGGTCATCCAAAATGGTGCAGTAGGTCTCGGAGTTGAGTCTACCAGGAATTGCGACCAAGGGTCCCGTGCCATACCATGTGAAACACCCCCATAGCATAATTCCACCGCCGCCGAACTTCACAGTTGGCACAATACATTTCGGCAGGAGGCGTTCTCCAGGCAGACGCCAAACCCAGACCCTGCCATCCGAACGGGGGAGGGACAACCTTGAATCGTCGCTCCAGAGAACCTGTTTCCACTGTTCAACGGTCCACTGTCAACGTTCTTTGCACCACGTTAGCCGAGCAGCGCTATTGGACTTGGTGATCAAAGGCTTGTGGGCGGCAGGATTTCCATGATAACCGAGCAGATGGGCTTCCTTACGGATGGTATTCATCGAAAGAATACTCCCGGATGCCTGTTGAAACTCCTCGCGGATGTGGCCCATCGATTTGGTGCGGTTCTTCCGAGTTTCTTTGGCCAGCACCCGTTGGTCTCTAACTCCTAGTTTTGTGGGTCTGCCGGGTCTGGGCACATTCAGACAGTCACCTCTCATCTTCCACTTGCCAATCACATAGGCCACTGTCGATTTTGGGTACTTCAACTCGCTGGATATGTCACGTATGGATCGGCCATTTCTGTGATACCCGTCGATTACACCTTTTTCAAAATCGGAGAGCTCCGAACTGCGTGGCATCTTCCGTGCGACTAGTTGTGTTGTTGCTTCCCACACGATATTTAACGGCGGCGGCCATGACGTGTATCAGGACCGCAGATATCGTCGATTGCAGGGGTGTCCAATTACTTGTTGAGAGATAGTGTATTTCAGCAGAGCATTACCAAAACGTACCTGAATAAGTTCCGAGGCTAATTGCCGCTGTTCTGAAAGCTAAAAATGGTCCAACACTTAAGTACGTGCCACCAATATATTGGTCATTTAGTGTTCAAATAGGTGATTTCGCAGAAGTGCACATTTGCGTCATTTGATCGTAAAACGGTGCAGAGTACATCGCATAAAAAAGCATGGAAAGTTTTGCACCGAGCTGCAACTCTATAATCCCTAAGGAATTATTTCAATTTTAGAGGTGTAAATACTTCGAAAACTGTAAAAATTCCTTAACGCCAGAAATCGGGGAAACTGCGTTACAGAAATTCGAAAGTACAAGATCGTCTGGGCTATCTGATGCACAAGGAGCTTCTTAAAATCCTACATTGAAAAAAAAATTTTGAATTTCACAAGCCATTTTCCGGGATTTCCTTCGTGAATTAACGAAGCATGCAACAATTATGATACAACTTTTTCCCTGAAATCACGGAAAGAACTCTAAATTTCACGGATTTTTCGTACGCCAGAAAAATTCTGAATTTTCAGAAACCTTTGCCACTTAAATTTTCAGAATTCCTTTGTTATATTAACGGAAAACCTCCGTTGTCCGTTTTTCCGTATCCATATGACGAAACATTTTCGGTAAGATTCCCGGGAATACTTGAGGTTTTATTAACTGTTAAATTTTAGTCGTCTGTCGCAGAACCTGATTTTGAAGTTCTGTGGCGAGATCGTATATTGTGGATAGTATATCGCATGAATTTTGGTTACTGTGGTGCAGAATATTTCATCTCCATTTCTCCATTTTGTGCACTAGCTTTTATGTATTGTGCTATCGTAAGAAACCGGGTACTTAAATTATTGTACAGGTGATTGTGCAATGTCTATGTATCAGTCTTTGTATCCCTTTAAGACAAAAGCTATTATAGCTATCAAGTGCAAATTTTATATTTAGGAGTTTTATGAAATACAAGATATTCATAAATGAAGTATAGAACTTCAGTATGCTGTTGAAAAAAACTACAATAAGTAACTAACTTTTAATGTCAGAACACATGGTAACGGTGAAAGTTTTTTTTTTTCAAAAATGTCAATAGGTCTCCACGTGTGATTCGTTGGTTGCTTGCAGTGTCTAAACAGTCCAGTTCCACCCACGTACGCCACAGAATGTCACGTGCAACAAGGAGGAAGACTGCAGTAATGCGTCTTTTGAGCTCAGTTATAGATGTACCCTTTTTCTGGTACACAATGTCCTTAATAAAGCCCTAAAGAAAAAACATCGCAACGAGGTGGCCATGCCGCCGGACTCCTACGTCCAATCCAACGCCCTGGAAAATGGTGGTCTAAAGATCTGCGTACATCCAAAGACCAGTGCGGAAGCGCTCCATCTTGCTATAAAATGTCTTTCATATCCTGGAGCTGTGAAATTGCGAACTGTCCTAGCATGTTCTTCGGGCTCCTTAGAAAAGCCTTACACACGTCTTACACCTTTTCTTCCGAAATGGAAGGTCTCCCAGTGCTTTTGCTTTCAAGACACTTCTTGTTGCTTTGAATTTATTTATCCATTGTCCGATGCTCCTTCGTGTCGGTGGCAGTCTCTTGTACTCTGTTCTGAACTTCTAACTTAACAAACTTCAACACTTGCAACGGCTCTTGACGTTTAAAGTAAGTTTTTTCCGGTGGCGCGGTGATGTAAGCGCTGGCTTATGATCATTCGTCTGTGACGGGTCCGGGTTCGAATCCCGGTGAGGCATGGATGTTGTGTTTATCTTACGATACTGGCTCTCTCCTTTCCCTGGAACCAGTGACCTTAAATTAGGAACGGGCGACTGCTTATAGCCCATTAAGTTGCTCATGGTAATCGTTAAACCTTCAATCCAGAAAAACAAAAAAGTAAGTTTTTTTCTCTCGAATTTTTTTAATAGCATACTGAAGTTGTATACTTTGTTTATAGACACCATGTACTATAAAACAGTACATTTCATCTTTTCTGAAAGATAATTGAAAGTCATTGTCAATTTAAAAATATCTCAAGTTCCAAAGTGTTCTGTTGCTTCAGAAGATCACAATGGAAAAAAAAGTTTAATTTGTGATGCGTCCTCTTACAGAAAAAATAAAATTATTACTAATTTATTCAAAAATAATAAGCTCCAATAGAAAATAAAATTACTAAATCCCTCGGATTAATGAAAACAAATCGTCGCCCAATTAGTTTTACCATGAACGTGAATCTGATTCCTGTAACTTCTTGGCTCAGTGGTTAAGATGCGCGGTTTCAACCCAAACGATCTGGGCTCGATCTTCACTACCGGCGCAAAAGGATTCTCTCGCGTAAGGGCTGAAATACTCAGTGTGTTGGATTTTGAAAAATTTCTATCTAAATAACAAAAAAACTTGAAACCAACTTTTCTGAAATAAACAGGAATTACTCACTACGGAAAATCTGTAAAAATACGGAAATTAAAACAAGTTAGTAAAATCATGCAATGCATTGATTATGATACGCTTTCCAACACACCAGAAATTATTATAAATCTCGCTCCTGTGCCCTAACCTTTGACCCCATTTCGATTATATTAAACAGAATGGGTTCAATATATACCTCCGGAACAACATTCTAAAGTTTTGTCGCAATAGAAGCATTTTAGTCAAGTTATGAGGATAATGGCTGTGGAATAAATCTCGCTCCTGTGCTCTGACCGTTGACCCCATTTCGATTATATTCAATAGAACCGGTTCAGTGTACCTCCGGAATAACATAAAGTTTTGTCGCAATAGAAGCATTTTTACGTAAGTTATGACGTATAAGGACAATGGAATGGATCCCGCTCTTATGTCCTGACCTTTGACCCCATTTCGCCCATTTACAAAAGGGTTCCTTCCCAGGTTGCCCCTTACCACACACCAAAATTTCATCGAAATCAAACATTTTTTACGCGAGTTATCGTACGGATGGACGGCCAGACAGACTGACAAAGCTGGAGCATATACGCTTCTTCAAACCAAAGGTTGGAAAGCGTAAAAAACGGGAACTTTTAAGAACGGAAATTTTGTTATAAAACGGACACGTACTGGCGCAACTTTGCTACACGTTATTTTCAGGAATTTTCCGTGAATTCACACCACTTATTTTTTACAGTGTGCTGATAGATGCGAAGATATGTCTACGGACGAACAAAAGCAATACTACAAGCGTGCACTTTTCAGAAAGCGCGCTAAAGATCGCTATGATGAAAATGGCACTTGACACAGATATCGGAGCATCATTCTCTTATTGTACTTTTATGTAGCAATTGTGTAAGAGATCCTTAAATCACGGGGAAATCGATCTGTCGTGCGCTAGTGAAATAGAACTTTTAAACTTACGTCCCCATTTTCTTTCCGGTAACTCGTTTTCTACTGTCAAAAATAAAAGATCCCAGATAATCTCCCGGATTCTTTTGTCTGGTAACGCCAGTGGAAAACGTTCATTTTAGAATGGACGGCTGTATGTGAATGGCCCTTATTCTGAGATAGTACTTAAAATTCTCGGAAATTGCCAGTCCTGATTCTTTATTCAAATAGATTTTTTTTCAATAAAAAAAAATCAGAATCAGGGATTTAGAAAGTGGTATATTAGGTCATTTGGAAAGAAAGTGAGTACTTTCAAGTTAACTCTTGTAATAGGAAAGGAATGATCCCAATATTAGATGATAATCATTAGTTCTCATTATGAATAATATGGGCCTTGTGCGTTATCGTGTATGAGCAGTGGCGTGCGGAAGGGGTTTGGAGTGTTACCCCCCCAATAGAATCTTTCGATATTTCAAAAACGCGATTTAAATAGGCAAAGTCTTGTTAGCATTTGAAATTACTTTTATGCATCATGGCAACAATTGAATTGAACGTGTTTTCTCCATGAAGAGATGAGGAAGTGGCAAGGAGCAAAGGACCAGGATGTCCAATTGCAATGAAAAGCCAATACATGGGTGCTGAAAATTTCTGTGGCGACGAGGCAGTGCCGAGTTTAAGTTCAATAACTTATTTCAGATTACTCTAAAGCACGCTGAAAAGCAAAGAGTTTTGATTAAAATACCATGAATCACATCAAGACAAAACGTTTCAACGTTGTAACATAAACACAGAAGGACTACTACAGTATTTCAATTTATGTACCATTTTTTACGCTTTCCAACCGCAAGTTCAAGAAGCGTATGTGCTCCAGCTTTGTCCGTCCGTCCGCACGATAACTCGCGTAAAAATGGTACGATTTCGATGAAATTTTAATAGGTGGTAGGGTATCACCTGGAGACGAACTCTGTTGAAAATGGGCGAAATGGGGTCAAAGGTCAGAACATAAGAGCAGGATGAATTCCATTGCCCTTGTGCGTCATAACTTGCGTAAAAATGATTGGGTTTCGATGCAATTTTGGTATATGGTAAGGTACCACCTGGGAACATCCCTACTGAAAAAATAAGCGAAATTGGGTCAAAGATAAGGACATAGGAGCGGGATCCATTCCATCGCCCTTATGCGTCATAATTTACGTAAAAATGCTTCGACTGAGACCAAATTTTATCATGTTGTTCCGGAGGTACACTGAACCGGTTCTGTTGAATATCATTGAAATGGGGTCAAAGGTCAGGGCATAGGAGCGAGATTTATTCTACAGCCATTATTCTCATAACTTGAGTAATGATTTCTGGTATGTTGGAAAGCGTATCATGATGCATTGAATAATTTTACTAACTTGTTAGACATGTTTATTAGTGCTTTGGAAAATAATTTCTCGCACACAGATCGGACTTATCAGGATTCCAGTCGCTTTTCCCAAGAAATCCCAATGTGCCTCCATCTTCTGAAAATACTGATGGTTTTAAAACTTTAACTGAATTTCATACAGGTGACTTGAATGGCTCGTAAGAACTGATCGCAAAATTGAAACTGTGGTACCGTAGGATCCCCCACGAAGAAAAGGAGCACTGGTCGAAAGATGCATTAAGTGCTTTAAAACTTTGCTACAGTGAGGTGTTATCCAATTTAGAATCATTGTTTCACACTAGCTCATAGCCCGAGCTATGCACGGGTGAAAAAGCTGTGATTGAAATTTTTATAACACGTAGAGGTAAATAAGTAAAATAAATAAGTAAAAAAGACACCGTCTCTGCACGAACAAATAAATAAGAAAATTAAAAATCAATAAAATTAAAAGCCTTAAAACTTTCAATCCATTAGTTTAATCCAAAGATACACATTAGTACTTTCGGGCCACTTTGGTCCCATCTTCAGATGTGAAGTGAACATTTGAAGAGTGCTGCTGTTTATACAGAACAGTGGCAGTATGACGTAATACACACATAGTATGTGTGTATAAGTCAGCGATGTTTAAGACGGAGCCCCCTGTTTTGTCCAATCTCTTCTTGGTTATTATAAAATAGTTTTCCATACAGGTGGTAAGCCATATGGTGCATAGTCATTACAACATTCGTAACGAGCTTTATGAATAAATAGACTTTCAGTCATAAACAGCATAGAACAGGATCTTTGCTTTACTAAAATTCTTGCGTGGTTCCAGTCTGGGTAGAAAGTTCCATCATCGACAGTTCGTGCCGAAGCGGTGTTTTGAAGCCCTGCTTTGGCCGCCCCGGTGGCGCAGTGGTCTAAGCGATGGCCTCTGATCATTCGTCCGAACGGGGTTCGGGTTCAAATCCCGGTGAGGCATGGATGTTGTGTTTGTCTTACGGCACTGGCTCTCTCCCTTCCCTGGAACCAGTGACCCTAAATTAGGGACGGGAGACTGCTTATAGCCCATTGAGTTGCTCACGGTGGTCGTTAAACCTCCAATCAAAAAAAAAAAAAGCCCTGCTTTGATGTTGTATTTGTGTTCCCGGATTCTGCAAGCAAGACTCCAAGCTGTTGGTCCGATATAGCGAGAACATAGTTGGCCTGTTCCATTAAGTAAAGGAATGCTATAGATACTCCATTTTTGTTCTTCCGGGGTTCTTTCTTGATCGTTTCGGATCATGGTTAGCATATTGCGATATTTGGTGTCAAATTCCAAAGAGAAACGGTGACAGATGTTTCTGAGGGGCTTAGTGACAGATGGCATATAGTTTATTGAGCCCACGTATCTTTTAGAATGGTCTGTAACATGTTGTAGTGAAGACGCCAAATTGGCCCTGATACGTGAATGAGTTCTGTTTATGAAGTGCGTAGAGAATCCAAATGCTTTAGCAAGCCCAGTTATCCGTTGGATCTCCTCAATACGAGCTGGACGGTCAGAGGAGTGGGTATAGGCTCTTCTTAATAGAAGGCGTAAAGAGGCAAGTTTTTGGCTGGGCTTACGGGCTGAGTCATAAGGAATCATAGTTGATATAGCTGTCGGTTTCCTGTAGACAGAAAAAGTTATTAAGTTATCATTAAGTGGTAAGCGTGATATCAGTATATCCAGAGAAGAAAGTTCATAATTTTTTTCAATTTCAATGGTGAAGTTTAGGGATGGGATTTGTGAAGAGAATTAATTGGCAAATATATTTAGTTTCTCAGGGGAAAATGGCCATATAAACATAATATCGTCTACCTTAAACATCGATGACGTTATACGCACATACTATGTTTACCCATACTGCCACTGTTCTGTATACACTGAAGTGCCAGAAAAACTGGTACACCAGTCTAATACGTGGTAGGTCCTCCACGGGAGCGCAGGACTGCAAAAATATTTCGCTAGTTTTTTTCCAGACGCTAGTGGACTCCACTAGCGTCTGGAAATATGCTGTAGGCAATGCACATCATACTTCCTGTAGAGCGTTCAACAGTTCGGGTGTATTCCGAGGTCTCGGATTCCTGTGTTCGATAGCGCGTTGCATGGTATCCCAAATGTGTTCTATCACATTCAGATCTGGGGACTTGGGTGGGAATGGCAACACCTCAAACTCTATGCTCCTCTAACTATAATGTGGCGTCCCGACACTTGTGTGAAGGTGCATTGTCTTGTTGGAACAGGCCCAACCCATCAGCATGAATGAAAGACATGAACGGGCGTACCTCGTCAGAAAGGATGCGCACATAGCGTTGGCCGGTCACAGACGTTTGTAGACGTACCAGGGGCCCCAGTGAAGTCCAGCTAAACACACTCCATACCTTTACGGACCCCTCTACCAGCCGGTACAGTTCCCTGTTGACAGGCGGGATCCATGGCTTCATGGGGTTTGCGCCATACACGAATCCTTCCATCTGCCCGATACAGTTGGAAACGCGACTAGTCAGACCAGGCTACTTGTTTACAGTCATCAAGTATCCAGTGGCGGTGTTGCCCTGCCCACGCAAGGCGCATAGCTCTATGTCGTGCACCCATCAAGGGGACTCGAGTTGGGCGTCGGCTCCCAAAGCCCATATCGTGCAGGGTACGTTGCACAGTCCGGACGCTGATGCTTGTTGAGGTTCCAGCATTGAATTCCGATGATACCTGCGAGAGTGTTGCACGCCTATTGCGTGAAACGATTCTTGACAGCCGACGATGGTCACGTTCACCCAATGTATTTTTACGGCCACACTGATATCTTAGGTTGGAGGTTTTGCCGGAATTCTTGTAGTCACGGTACACCCTTGCAATGGTCGTCCGTGAAAATCCGAACTTTGTTTCTACCTCCGAACGAGCGCCAACTATGACACCGCGTTGAAAATAGCTTAAATCTTTATTAATTGTCATTCTCATGCCGAAAACAGCTCTGGCAGCTGGCAAGGATGTCTATTGCTTTATATACGCACTTGCGGACGCAACCGAGTACGCGCATAGGTGACGTTGCCATGTATTTTGCTTATAAGCTCGTCTGTACCAGTTTTTCTGGCACTTCAGTGTATATAGCAGCACTGTTCAAATGTTCACTTCAGACATGAAGATGGTACCAAAGTGGCCCGAAAGTACTAATGTGTATCTTTGGATTAGTTTTACGGCTTTTAATTTTAATGTGTGTCTTTGGATTAGTTTTACGGCTTTTAATTTTAATGTGTGTCTTTGGATTAGTTTTACGGCTTTTAAATTTTATGTGTGTCTTTGGATTAGTTTTACGGCTTTTAATTTTAATGTGTGTCTTTGGATTAGTTTTACGGCTTTTAATTTTAATGTGTGTCTTTGGATTAGTTTTACGGCTTTTAATTTTAATGTGTGTCTTTGGATTAGTTTTACGGCTTTTAATTTTAATGTGTGTCTTTGGATTAGTTTTACGGCTTTTAATTTTAATGTGTGTCTTTGGATTAGTTTTACGGCTTTTAATTTTAATGTGTGTCTTTGGATTAGTTTTACGGCTTTTAATTTTAATGTGTGTCTTTGGATTAGTTTTACGGCTTTTAATTTTAATGTGTGTCTTTGGATTAGTTTTACGGCTTTTTATTTTATTGGTTTTTAATTTTCTTAGTTGTTCGTGCAGAGACGGTGTCCTTTATACTTATTTATCAAGAGTGCACGAGTGAATGGTTTTATATTGTGTAGAGGTAAAATTTGTATTGCTTTTAATCTTCACGAAAGTGCTGAGACCTTATGTTTATTCTTTTTTCTCAAAATTTTGCATTTTAAAATTGGGGTGCGTCCTTGACTTCGGGAAATACTGCAATTATTTTTATAAGTATTATAATAAATTTTATAACAATTCTTAGAAAACAAATCAGGTGGGGGGGGGTTCTTGGATGTACTTATTCTCAAAATTCTAAATATTCATGAGTTTATTTTAAACTATTCGACGTTCAGTACGATTTACTTAAAGGGTTTTAAGGCAATGATTTACAGCAAGTGTTTATGCAGAGGTAAAATATTGGGATGTGTTTATGCCAAGGGAAGTCTCCACCGCGAGATATTTATGTAGATATTTGACAACTTCTTCGTGTCCCATTTTAAAATAAATCTAAGATAGAATTTCATTTCATTTATTTCGTTATGGGATTACATTTGACCATGTTACATTTCAAAATTAAATTTTATAACATATAGTATTAATAAAAACAACATATATAATGTGAATACTTATGTACAGGGTAATCACAGAACAGGAAATTGAGTAAAAGGCTGTATATATACATCCTGAGTGAATACCAATTCCTCGTAAAGTATAATACGTAGTAAAGTCAAACGTCCTGCAGATATAAAATTTACGCATATGTGGTCTGATTAATACATTTTACCATATAATTTTATATTTTAGTTTGTTAGCAAATATTAATTTAGTTGCTTTCGAAAATAATTATAATTATTAATATGTGTTAATTGGCAAGGTAGGTTATTCCATAAGATCAATCCCTGGTAATCAATAAATCTGTTTTGGGTTAAAGTGTTGTTAGGCATTGGTAAAAAAATGCATTTCTGTCTCTTGTTTGATAGTCGTAACACACGGTATTCAGCTGAATTAAATGTTGATACCTATTTCTCTTTTATTCTTTTACAAATTAATTTTAATAATCTAAATTGCCATAATTTCTCAATATCTAAAAATCCACAAGAATTTATCCGTACCCCTATATTAAAGTTAATTCCCATAAAATTATTTAAAATTTTGACCATTCTAATGATTGTAATCTATATAAATTAGTCTTAGTAGTTTGCTTCCATACAAATAAACAATAAGTCAAACATGAATAAATCAGACTGTAATACAGCATCTTTAATGTTTTAATTGTTAAAGTATTTAAAATTCTCGTAATTAAACCCAATACCCTCGAAATTTTGTGTACAATATTTTGAATATTTATATTCCGTTTAAAAAAAAATAGGATGTTGTGGTCCCTGTCGTTTCGAATGACTAAAATCAGAGAATGGAATTCGATTTGTGAAAGACTACACAAATGCCTCCTGAATTTTCTCAATACTTTCACCGATCAACGGGTTGATAAATGTTGGAAGTTTCAGCTTCTGTAATCTTGGAAGCAAAAGACGCATTCAAACTTCGCTTCTGCTCGCTCATGGGATATAAAAAGAAGTGTACTGAGCGTCTTATCACGCTGCTGTACAAGACATAATCCAGACTGATCACATCAGATATCTAAAAAAATTATAAGATTTTCTCCGGCCTGTTTTCTCCTCTACTAACCCTTCTCTCTTGGTCAATCGATTTCCGGAAGAAAGTATAATGGAGCACGTAGGAAGTTGTCAATGTCATATGCTTCGATAGAATCTTGAATCCTCTGACCCCTTTCAGAAGAAATATGAGAGAAAAAACAGATACCAAATACATGGAATGGAAAGTTTAAACGCTTAGTTTTAATGTTTATCGAGAGAAAACTAAGTCTTTTGCCAAGATCTTAGAATTGTCTTCCATAGAAAAACTTGTTCGAATAAGACAGTAATGTTCGTACTGAAGAATGTGTTATTGCCCAAAACCTTCATCTTATTTAAGGCTTAAGATTAAAGACACAGCTGTTTTTAACACATGTTCTTTTTAATAGTACTTCATATTACTTCCATGATTAAAGGCTGTTTATTCAAAATAGGAATCATGTTTGGAATTTTTTTTGTTTCAGGGTTTAACTTTATGAGCAATAAGCAATCTTCCTTCCTAAATTACTACTACTTGTTCTACGGAATGGAAAGAGCCAACGCTGTAAGACAAACACGCCATCCATACTTCGTTCGAATTCTGTAGCAGCTTCGATGGCTGTCTAGAAGACAACTCCTCTGACAACTCCGCCATCGAGGCGGCTCTTCCGAAGTCCTGTTCTCTCCTCTTAATTATGCACCTTTAACAAGAAAGATGACACCGAATTTCCGGTTGTAATGAGAACGTCGTTTGAATCCGTTCTGACGCGATTTAAATTTATCAAAGCTATTCAAACTCAATGGAACAGTATCTGACCGAAGAATGATGATTTTCGGTTGGGTCTTTAGTCCCGCAGATATTGCTGTAAACGGAAACTTGAGCTTACGTCCTCTGGTGATAGACTCGTGCGTTAAGAAAAATACGAAATTATATGATATTTCGCAGCCGAAACGCTCTCCAACAAAAGAATTTTTCAAATGGGACTCTTAGAAGCACAGATATCGACAAAAATAAAATATACATCTACGTCTCCTGTCGAAAAAAACCGTGCATTATTTTAAAAAGAAAGTGCTCTCGAAAGATTTTTCGATGTGAGTGGTATGGGTCGACGAAAGAATTTTTTTCAATCGAATTTTCAGGAGCTTAGATTTTCCTGCAAATACATCAGAAGCAGAAATTAACGCTTACGCCACCTGGTGGCCAAATAACCAAAAATTAGAAATTACATGCAAATGATTTCCATCAGAAACTGTATCGGCCGCAGAAAGTATTTTTCAAATCGGAGTTTTAGAAGCCAAGATACCGGGGGAAACGATATTTACCATTACGCTCTCCAGCGAAAAGTCTGTGAATTACTTGAAAGTTTTGAAATAATACGAAAAACATGTTGCACTGAGAACTCTATCCAACAAAGAAGGAATTTTTCGAATCGGACTATTAGAAGCAGAGATATTGACAAAAATAAGGAATACATCTACGCCACCTGGCGGAGAAACCATGCGTTATTTTAAGAAAATATTCCGAAAACGTTCGTTGACGTGAGTGGTGTCGGTCCACGATCGAAATTTTTAGCACGTCGTTTGTAGAAAAGATCGTGCTTCAGTTATCGGTTTGTCCGTCCGTCTGTGGACACCATATCTTTGCAACTATTAGTTCGATTTGAAAAATTTCTTTCTGCGTTTGGAAGCTTGAAATATGCAAATGATGATCCTTCACTTTTTTTAGCGATGTACAATTTCGCCACTAGAGGGCGTAAATGCAGATATCGAATTCAAAATATATTTTATTCCATAAATTTACTTATAAACATCCGATCGAAATTCCATTTATGTCTAACACTATTTCAGGTACAGTCCCTTTTTCAAGTTACGTATAGATTTTCTGCTAGGAGCATAAAAGTAAAATTGCGTTTCCCAGGATATCTCTTCTTCTAAAAGACCGATTTGAAAAATTCTTTATGCACCGGATACAGCTCCTGATGGTAAATGTTTTTTGCATCTAATTTCTGAATTTTTGGGTGAAAATGGTTTGATCACCAGTTGATGTATTTCATTTTTGTCAATATCTCTACTTCTAAGGGTCCGATTTGAAAAATTCCTTCTTAGTTGGATAGCGTTCCCAGTGAGAAATGTTTTTCATATAATTGCAACATTTTCAAGTAACTCATAGACTTTCCGCTAGGGGCGTTAAGGTGAATTGCATTTTCCCCGATATTTCTGCTTCTAAAACTCAGATTTGAAAAATTATTTCTGTATCACATACAGCTCCTGATGGGAAATGTTTTTCATATAATTTATAATACCTCGTATTTGGTAAAGAATAGTTTGTCCACCAGGGTGCATAAGCGTTAATTTCTGCTTCTGATGTAAAACTTCTGCTTCCGGCAAAATCTGAGCTTCTGAAAACTCAACTGTAAAAATCTTCCCTGGACCGATAACCGCTCACATTGAAAAGTATTTGAGAATACTTTCTTAGAATAATGCACGATTTTCTCGTCATGGGGCGTAGATGCATATCTTATATTTGTCGATATCTCTGCTTCTAAGAGTCCGATTTGAAAAAAATATTTCTTGTTGGAGAGCATTTCCGCTATGAAATGTTTCTCGTATAATTTAAAATTTTTCTTAACGCAAAAGTCTGCAGCCAGAGAGCATAAGTTCACGATTTCGTATAACAGTATCTGCGTGATTAAAAACCCGATTGGAAAACTTCTTTCTTCGGTCAAATACTACTGTTTTCTATACCGGTTCCATTGACTTTGAATAGCTTTGATAATTTTAATTCGCGTCAGAATGGACTCAAAAGACGTGCGCCGCCCCGGTGGCGCAGTGGTCTAAGTGATGGCCTCTGATCATTCGTCCGAAAGGGGTCCGGGTTCGAATCTCGGTGAGGCATGGGTGTTGTGTTTGTCTTACGGCACCGGCGCTCTCTCTCTCTTCCCTGTAGCCAGTGACCCTGAATTAGGGACGGGCGACTGCTTTATAGCCCATTGAGAGTTGCTCAGGATGGTCGTTAAACCTCCAATCCAAAAAAAAAAAAAAAAAAAAAAAAAAAAAAAAGACTTGCTTATTACACCCGAAAATCGAAATTCGATGTCATCTTTCTTGTTTCAATTGAAATTTTAGAAACTCAGATTTTGCTGCAAGTACATCAGGAGCAGAGACTAACACTTATGCCCACTGGTGACCAAACCATTTTTTTTACCAAAAATTAGAAATTATATGCCGAAGAAGGTGTTGTATCCGCTGCAGAAACAATTTTTCAAATCGATGTTTTAGAAGTAGAGATATTCCGCCCCCTAGGGGAAAATTTATGCGTTACTTCAAAAAAGTGAGTATACCTAAAATAGTCAACATAAATGAAATCGAAAGTTGTTGTTTTTTTCAATCTGATGTTTAGAAGCAAATATATGGAATAAAATGTATTTTGAATTCGACATCATCTACATTTACGCCCTCTAGCGGCGAAATTGTGCATCGTATAAAAAAGTTAGTATCATCATTCGTACATTTCAAGCGTCAAAAGAATTTTTGAAATGCGGACTAATAGTTGCAGAGAGATGTTGTCCGCAGACGGACGGACACACAAACCGGTAACAAGCACGATCTTTTTTACAAAAGACTTGCTAAAATCTTTAAATAATAATGCCTACGTTTGTAGTGATTCTGTATGTGTACACTACATTATCTTAGATGTCATTTGTTCAACCCAAGAAAGCCGCCCCGGTGGCGCAGTGGTCTAAGGGCTGTCCGAGAAGGGTCCGGGTTCGAATCCCGGCGAGGTAGGATGGATCTTGTGTTTGTCTTATGGCACTGGCTCTCTCTCTCTCTCTCTCTCTCTCTCTCTCTTCCCTTGAACCAGTGGCCCTAAAATAGGGACATGCGACTACTTTTATAGCCCATTAAGTTGCTCACGGAAGTCATTAAACTTTCAATAAAAAAAAGGGGGGTGGGGGGAGGGCTTTTAGGGAATCGAAAGAAACTTGTGTACCTCTGTCGCTGCTTGATTCGGTGGAGGTGGTAATGGAACGACAGCGGTCCGGTTTTCGGGTTTGCGTCACTGAAGTTTCTATGCTTCCTCTTCCTGGAGCAAAGTAGTTTTATGTCGGAAACGTTCCTGGTACAAAAAAAAAAAAAATGAACTGCACTCGGAAATCAGATGAAGTATTTCTATTACATACACGTGCAAAAGTCATTCAAAGTGTGAAAAAACTTCCCAGTTCTCCACTACTTTGCGTTCAGTTTTGGTTTGAGTGCATTTTAATTTGCCGAGAAACCTTTAAACTTTTTTTATACAAGTATTTTTTTTTTAATTAAGTTGAAAACCAAAACGCGTTTTTTCTTGTACGTTATCCTCGTAAACATTATTTCAGGTACTTAAACCAATCATGCGAAATCAGCACTCATAATTTAAATAAGTGGATTTTTCTTCGAACAAACTTTTTGTGTAAATCTGGTGTAATAATAGTCATTCCTCTTGTACCTCTGTCGCTGCTTGATTCGGTGGAGGCGGTAAACTTCTCTTGTTTTACTGCGGTGTAGCTACATACTTAAAAATTCTTTCCATTTTTCTGTGCAAAAAATCGGCGATTTTTTCGAGTAATTCCCTCCTTGTTATTCTTCGAATTGCAAATGAGTTTAGCTCCTTCTTTTTTTTACTATCAGACTGCTCTTCTTGTTTTCATTATTTTAATATTTGCTGTGGATAATGGCAAGCCACCTAACGCATCACGTACAAAATTCCAGATAAAAAAAAAAAAAAAAAAGAAATTTTTATTTTGTGTACCAATCTAGAATTATGATCATTTATCTCTTGACTAAAGTAGAAATCCAAAGCGTTTGTTTAAAAGAGAAAAAACGGGTTTGTTTTGTTCGGCTTGAGTATTAGAGCATTTGAAAGTCAAGGTTCCTTTTTTTTTTCCAGCTTTATGCACGAGGTTGATGCGGTTTTGCTAACTTTATTCCCTTATAATGAATATAGCTTTTAACTGCTAGTAATGTTGTAGTAGTAATTAAGATGAATAAAGTCTTATGCTGGTTGTTAATAATAATCACCTAATGAAATAAACCTAATAGCCAGACAGAGATCTGACAAAACTATGAACTGAGAAAAACGTACTTACAACAAATTCTTTATTAGTGAAACTTCTGGCTCTCACATAAACGAAGATCTCTTTATACAACAACAGCTTTCTGACACATAAACCACAGCTCACTCTACGCACATCAACAAAAAGCTCTCTCACATTAACAAACGCTCTGAAACATAAACAACAGCTCACTTCGTACAACAACAGCTCTTTCCGTACAACAACAGCTCTCTCCGTACAACAACAGCTCTCCCTACGTATCGTTGAACGCGCCTATTTATACTGGCTACCACCACGTCATGACTTACACTCATTGCCAGATCTCATTCAGCGGGAGAAATAACATCTCGTTCAGTAAGAAGATAATTTACATAGTAAAATAAAATAACCAGAGATAGTAAAAATCAAAAGGAAAGTGAATCTAGAGTATACGTTACACCCTTGAACGATGCTACTTATCTCTTAATAACTGAGTTTAGTAATGCAAACTATTTTATAATCTTACCCAATAATATCCCATTTTTGTTACTAAGTTTTTTAGCTGTGTTTTCGAAACGTGGAAAAGCTATTATCTCGCAGTTCAGTTGTACATTTTTTTAATTCTTCCGTTAATTGGTGTTAACATAAATTCTTCACCGCGTAATTTATATACTCATGTATAGGCTCACTCACCTAAATTAACACGCAAAAATCAGTAAACGCGTTTGGTGACGATATAATCGGACGGGTACTTGTGCTATGACTGGCACAGGAACTTCGACACTGGTGTACGCGGGATCTGTCTGATGCACCCAGAAGTAGCAGACCTAGTAAGGTTGAAGATGATACACTGTAACACCTGGTATCGACGAAGAATGATGCAACACTACGTAAACTGGCGGAGGAACTGAAGAAATCCTACGAGCATCTACACCGGACTTCGGACACTAGGTAAACTGGCAGAGGAACTGAAGACAACCTACGACCATCAACACTGGACTTCGGACACTACGTAAACTTGCAAAGGAACTGAAGACCTCCCATACGACCATCAACACCCGACTTTGAAAATTGGGATATTCGTGTGAACTGTGCAAATAAGTGCACCATGCTTTGTCTGACCACAATCTGATGCAACGCTACTCCATTGCTGTTGCTCTGCGTGAAAGAGAAAGTTGGGGATATTTGTGTAAACTGTGTAGATGGGTACCCCATACTTTGTCTGATCGGAATCAGATCCAACGCTACTCCATTGCTGTTGCTCTGCGTGAAAGACAAAAACGAGAGGGCTTTTTGCATCGATTGGTCATGGGTGACAAAAAATGGGTCACATACGTGAATGTTATGCGACAAAGATTATGAACCAAGCAGGGACAACCTCCATAGAAGGTCGCTAAGCCACCCCTTCATGGACGGAAAGGGATGCTGAGTTGCTAGTGGGATTGTCGCGATGTGATTCACTATGAAATCTTAGCGCGGAACAATACCATCAAAGCGGATGCTTACATCCAACAGCTTGACCGTCCCCATGCTGTACTGTAGGATAACGCACTCTACCACATGTCGCTTTAGGGACCCAGCAAAATAACACGAGCTGAAATGGGAAGTACTGTAGCCACCCCTCTTACTCCCCCGACTTTCATCTCGTATCAATTTTTCTCGCTGAGAAAAGAGTTTGCTAATGACGATGATGTGAAACGTTGTATGGATGACTGTTCAACATCCGCTCGCCAGATAACTCGAGGTCCCTGGTTCAAAACCAGTTGGCGAGGCTAGAGATTTTTTTTCACTCATGAGTAAAAATTTCCCCGCGTCGTGAGGTCATTACTCTAAGTCAAAATAAATTCCCGACATGCTTGTGAAGCCAGGGAATTCCTAAAAAAAAAGTGAAATTCTGAAACAAAGGAAATATCAGAAAAATTCCCCAACTGACATGAGAGGGCAGCACAAAAGCCTAAAAATACCGTTGGCTGCTACTGACGTCATA
This sequence comes from Macrothele yani, assembly GCA_039090855.1. Lineage (NCBI taxonomy): Eukaryota > Metazoa > Arthropoda > Arachnida > Araneae > Macrothelidae > Macrothele > Macrothele yani. The sequence continues at coordinate 77,776,567 of CM077016.1, forward strand.
GTCGATTACGCGGGGAGGGGGCGGGATGGCGGCTGGACCCACACCCAGGCGATTATAGGCAGCTAGCTGCGCCATGCTGCTACTAACAGAAGTAGCAGCCTAATGTTAAGTCTATGGGGGCTGCTACTGGGGCGGTAGCGGTCATTTCCTACTACTGATATTTCAACTCGTAGATCGGTGGAACAGGGTCATCAGTTCCAATGGGGACACTTGGGGGATTAAATGAAATGTTTCGTACGATTCTTTAAGCTTGAAATTCATGCTTCTCTATTTTTCAGATACGTTCTTTACAACAGGATAAATTCAGAGAATTTATTAGGTGTGCAACTTAATTCTCGGCCATAGGCGCGACACGTTGATAGCAAATTATAGCATATCGAATATGTACCTAATCAGGGAAATAATCCCCGTCGTGTTGAACACATTTTAGCCATCGGTCAGGGAGCTGCCGAATACCACTGCGGAAAAAAGAGGGCTGTTTCAAGTTGATAAAGTCATCAATACTTGTGTGGACCTCTTCGACAGAAGTTTAGTGCGTATCACTCAAGTGATGTTACAGGGAGCGAAAGAGGTGATAATCCGACGGAGCGAAGGCTGGAGAATACGCCGGGTGGGACAAAATCTCCCATTTCAGGTCGCTGATCTTGTTTAAAGTCGTTTTCCCGGTTTGAGGGCGCGTTATCTGAAGCAACAGGACCGACCTTCTGCCCTTGCCGGGGTATGGCCTTTTTGCCTCCATTGCGTCACTCACACGAATGAGTTGCTGACAATAACGCTCAGCATTGACCGTTTCACCAGGTTTGAGCAACTCATAGTGTACGACACCCCGCTTATCCCACCATATGCCCAGCAACAACATCCTGGCATCGATATTCGGTTTGGCGGTACTGGCGGTAGGCTGACCTTGATAAACCCGCGATTTGCGCCTCTTAGGATTATCGTACAGGATCCACTTCTTATCACAGGTCAAAATCTTGGGGAGGAAATCCTTTTTGAATATGGAGAGCAAGGACAAAGCAACATCGTAGCGCCTAGACTTGTTCGCAGCTGTGAGTTGGTGAGGCACCCAACGGCCCTCCTTGTGAATCCGTCCAAGCTTGTGCAGGCGCTTTGCAATGGCCTTCCGTGTTACTCCGAGTTCCTGGGTGAGCTCTGACTGTGTCTGTGTTGCGACAGGGATCTTCATCTAACAGTTGTTCCAGTTCCTCATCGTCAACTTTCTGTGGCTGTTCCGGACGTTCTGCTTCACGGAGATCGAAATTTCCCTGCTTAAACCGCTGGAACCACTTCTTACACATACTGTAGGACACAGCAGCCTCACCCAAAGCAGCACAGATCATTTGCTAGGCTTCCGCGGCAATTTTTTTCAGCAGAAACGCAAACAGGAGGCAGTGCCTCAAATGTTGCTTCTCGAACGACATTGCTTTCACCGTCAACTTTCGTCCCATCTCTCACTACAGCTGTGAGCGGTTATGGTTGCCTGGAAAGCTGTTAGATGGTGCTGCAATCAGCCATTATCGCACACAGCTATTTGCATTTGCCGGCGTTCTATGATCGTTTGCGGTTAGGGGCCGAGAATTAAGTTGCACACCTAATACAACAATGTCTGTTTTCCAAGGTTGGGGAAGGGGCTTGCCTTCCAGGGCGATGTGCTCCCTGCTAGCAACAGCCCTAGCTATATTACGAACACTAAAGCTCACCTTCAATTTGCATAAAAGAAATGAAGAAATCTCTGCGATATGCACGTTTTTAGTCCCTGTGTGAACGAAAAGTATTATCGACAGGTGGATAAATGACTTGCGCAAAAAGGACATGCAGTCTCCCTGTTAAATTTGAAAACCACCATATATAACATTGATAAAAGATAATAATCATACAAAAAATTAGACGGAAATCCCAGTAAATATGTTTTCATCCCATAATAAATACCCCTGTAGTAATATTAATGTCATCATTTTGAAAGCTGGCAGAGCTCCAACTCTTTGTGAAGGTGACACCAGCATACACACTGGCATTGGCTAGCTGTCCACTGGGATGCATTTCCACGCATATCTTCTCATTCTAAGCTTCTGCAGTAGCAAACATTTATCTGCGGCAAAAGTTTGTTGGTTTATATTAGGACTGATGTGCAGGGTACAGACACCAGCGATATGTTCTGAACAAAAGGCTGCGAAATAAACTCAGCGGAAAAGGTCGGTGCTCAAATGCGGAATTTCGTCTTTTGTGTTATGCTAAGGATCTTAATCGAGCACCTAAAACCGATAGAGAAATGTTTTCATAATCATTCCTACAAACCGCTGAACTTCAAATCGCACAATTCGGATCCACATTGCAAGTAGAAGACATAGGGAATTAAAAATTGGTTATTTATTTCTCTTTAAAAAGTTAGAGAACGATGTATGTGTCAGGAAAATCTATGTACACGGTTAGAAAGAATTAAGGGAGCAAGAGATATTGTAAAAAAAAAAAAAAACCATGTGAGACTTACGTTGAACGAAAGATATGTTTTAGTGTAAGATACAGTAAAATATTCAGTAATATAGGTAAGAAAAAGCAAGATAGCATTTTTATGCAATATTATCTAATGCACGTGATGAGATATACTATACCTACAATAATATGCATATCAGTACAAGGGGGGAAATGACTTTTAGAAGGTGGTAACTACCATCCAGTAGAGCGTCTGGTTCCCTCGGACGGCTAAGATCGCTGCACATCTGTGTGGCATATAATTTTATGTTATCGAGGAGGTTTTAGGGTATCTTAGCCACTTCTCAAATGAGGGCAGTCTCCAGTTCACGAAGAGTCAACGGAGATTCCTGTCAAGCTGTAATACGTCTGCCAAGGGCGTTCCAGGCATGGATTAAGTCAGGGAGCATCCTGACCAGTCCATATGCTCGATGCCCTCTGATTGAAGTACGTTGTCCACTAGCCAACTTTGAGGTCGAGCGTTATCGTCCATGAAAAGGAGCGATTCACCGACGACTGCAGCATACGGCATGACAATAGGTCTGAGAATATTGTCTCTACATCTCCGGGCGGTCAAACTGTCGTTTCGGATGACGTACAAGTCCGTACGTCTGCCGATACTTATGCCTACCCAGACTATCAATCCATATTCGCCGTAATGTGATATTTCATGCACAAAAGCTGGGTTATCCAGATAACTCGCCGATTGTCATACTCTAGACTTAATCCTCAGATCGTTAGAGAAGAGAACTTGACTCCATTCGTCGTGTCTCCAACAACGATGTTCATCAGCCCAGTTTCTACCGGCCGTACAGTGTCATGTGGTTAAAGGGACACACACCATTGCTCTACGTGCATATAAAGGCCACTTTGGCGAATGCAATTGCGGAAAGTTTGAGTTGACAACCTGCGTCCTGTTGACACAAGAAGCTGACGCTGGGACTGAGTAGCATTTTGCTGAAAGTCAGTTAACAATATATAATAGTTCTCCCTTGATGTAGTTATTCGTGAACGGCCTTGACATTGTCTTCTTTGAACACTTCCTATTCCATGGAATGGTCCGCAGTCGTAAAATGATACTTACGTGGCTTCTGCTGCTTTCCAGCCTGCCAATAACTCTCAACGCTGTTGATTCCGGTAACTCATTCTGTTGAGACATCGTTCGATACTGAAGACTTCAAGGAACGAAATGTCATGATAAATACGGCAGAATGAAAAAGCTCTTGAAAAATCTTCCTTTTTATCCTAATCTGTGATTTATGCACTCTGACGTCACAGACGCTGAATTGCATAAGGATATGCATGATTTGGCTGTCTCGTCACTCTCAACTTCTGTTTTGCACGTTTCTTTAAGATATTACACAATTGGCATGCATAATGTCGCCAGGAAAAAATGCTTGCAGTTTGTAATATGAAGTGTCCATATTTATCTTCAAGTAGCAGGAACGCCGGCGATTTTCAGAACATTTAAGTCAATTCTTTCCTTCGTGTAATTATGTGTTCAAGTTTTCGATGGGATAGGTGTGGGCCCAGGAAAGCCATTCCTTTCACAGCCTTCGTGTTCATTCATAAGAATTTACGACAACACAGGTGTTCTTTCATGTATGTTTAAAAGCAAACGTCAAGAGAAAGAAAAAAATACTTTCCGCGTGGAAGACTGGACCGAATTTTCGGATAGATTTATTAACTCTCAAGCGAGAGGTAAAAAACATCCGGCTTTCTATTTGGAAAGTGTATTTTAAATCCGTGTGAATATTAAGCGTGTAAGTAAAGTAAGTGCAAGGCAAGGTACAAAATTAATTTTTATGGATATCAGTGGCATTGCGGACTGGGGATTCATCCCCCCCTTAATCCGGCGCTGAGTATAAAAGCCATTGAAATCGATGTAATAGACGAACGAATATACTAATTTTTTTTTATGGAATATAAGTCGCACCCACATTTTTTTTTAAATTTCATGAAATGGCATCTTAATATTTTAAGAAAACAAACTAAATTATACTCAACAGAAACTTATGAACCAAATTATTCTGATTTACGAAATTAGCAATGGAATTTATGAAGCAAATCATTCGTAATAACAGCAACTCTGCAACAAATCCTTCCGATTTGCGAAATTATTTTGTTTTTGAATCGAGGTTTAACGACCTCCGTGAGCAACTCGATGGGCTATAAGCAGTCCCTAATTTAGGGCCACTGGTTCCAGGGAAGGGAGAGAGCCAGTGCCGTAAGACAAACACAGCATCCATGCCTCACGGGATTCGAACCTGGACCCCTTTCGGACGAATGATCAGAGGCCATCGCTTAGACCACTGCGGCTTTGCGAAATTAGCAATTCCGTTGGTGAAAAGCAACACAGAGTAACACCGCTGAATCCATCAGCCAATGGCATACATGTTCTGCGGGATTTGTCTGTGACGTCACACCTTCATACAGCCTATCGCTCTCGTTATTGTTAGATGTGTCAAAGTAAGATGGCCTTGGTCGAAGTCGATCGGCATTCTGTAGTATACTAACACTTCCAGGAACGGGGATTTTTTTAATCTACAGCTTGCCAAGAACTGTTCGAAAAGGCATCGTCAAAGAATCTAAATGCCGCCCTGGTGGCGCAGTGGTCTAAGGCGATGGCCTCTGATCATTCGTCCAAAAGGGGTCCGGGTTCGAATCCCGGTGAGGCATGGATGTTGTGTTTGTCTTACGGCACTGGCTCTCTCCCTTCCCTGGAACCAGTGACCCTAAATTAGGGACGGGCGACTGCTTAAAGCCGATTGAGTTGCTCACGGTGGTCGTTAAACCTCCAATAATAATAAAAAAAAAAAAAAATAGAACCTAACAAGGAAGCGAGACTGTCGGGTGTGTCGGCATCTTCTGTCTTAAACTAATAAAAAGACGTTCCCTTAGTTCAAGTGCACACGTTTCACGAACGGAGTTTTCCAAAACTTACTTCGAGGTTACGATTCCACAGTATTTATGTTACTGTGAAAAAGAATAAGATTTTTTGCGTTTTGTCTACGAAAGTTCTGCGTAAACCGGAGAATTTTGCAGCAGCAATAATGCGACCGGCACGAATGCGTTTGTGCCCCTAGTTTACTGATGGTTGCCTTAAGCGTCTGTTGTGATGTTTCGTCCTGAAATGAGGCCCTTTCCCTTAATTTTCCTATCACTTTGCCTTTTAAATAAACTACGATGGTCCTTTTATGTCCATTACAGATCTCCATGTACAACATATACGGTATGTGCTTAAACGGTGTTTTACATCATTAACTCACAAACGCACAAGTATGCACACGGGCACAGAGATCCGCCTCATAAGCACACACACAACGTACGCATGAGCTCGTAGTTAACAATGGACAAGCATAAATGTATAGTATATACAAGAATTCACGATACAATGACAATGTAGAAAAAGTGCAGGAGAATATCAGTTATTGTACCTAACACATACAGCACCAAACGTTTCAGATATGTATCAATAATGTTACAATCTCTCATTTTCGTTACACTTTCAGAGATATCTTACAATTACGTTTCAGCAACATCTACACTGCTGGCCACCCAAAATGCAACACCAAGAAGGAAGCATCCGATTGGCCTGAAATTCGCAGCATGCGTCGCCCGCGAGAGGACATGCAAACGATTAGCATTGCAGGGCATATGCAAGTCATGTGCACCCGGCACGCCACCGAGAAGCACTATAAGAAGAGTGCACAGAAGGCGGGATGTAAGTAGTGGAAGTGGGTTGTGCTGCCGGACCTGTGCATGGGGAAGCTTCCTGATGCCTCGTCGAAGAATACGGCAGTCATTCCAGCACGTTTCGCAGTTCGACAGAGGACGAATAGTGGATTATCGCGACAGCGGTTTATTGTGCCGAGACATCGGCGCCCGTGTGGGACGACATCCAGCCACAGTGAGGCGCGTATAGATTCGGTGGGTGCAGGAGTGACGGGCGGACCGACGTGAGCTATTACCGCGGCACACCACCGATCGAGAGGACCGGCATGTTGTGCGGCGGGCATTAACAGCTAGCACCGCCACATCACGAACGTTAGCGCAGGAATAAGGGTGTGTTGCGCAACAACCTGTGTCAGCACGTACCTTTCGACGTCGTCTGCAGGAGAGGGGACTTGTCGCACGGCGCCCATTGCTCCGATTACCATTGACGTTACACCACCGGCGAATGCGGCGGCAGTAGTGGGCTGTTGAACGCCGCACCTGGACTGCAGAATGGCACGCCATTATCTTCTCCGACGAATCTCGCTTCTGCCTGCAAAACCACGATGGTCGGATCCGCGTGTGGTGGCACCGCGGCGAGGGACTGTGTGACGCCTGCATTATGCATCGCCATACCGGTCCGTCGCCTGGAGTTATGGTTTGGGGCGCAATTGAATATGACACTAACACCCCTCTGGTACGCATCGCCGGTACACTCAACAGCCACCGCTACATCTCCGACGTTTTGGAGCCTGTAGCCCTCCCTTACCTGCAGGACCTGCCAGCGGCCACGTTTCAACAGGATAATGCGCGCCCGCGCGTGGCACGCGTCGTGCAACAATTCTTCATGGCCCACCAGGTGTCACTGCTGCCGTGGCCCGCCTGTTCTCCCGATATGTCGCCCATCGAACACGTCAGGTCGCTGATCGGCCACTGAGTGTCCCGGCAAGCAGCACCCGCGGCTACGCCTGATGAACTGTGGCAACGTGTGGAAGCAGCCTGGACCGACATACCCGAAGCCCACATCCAAAGCTTCTTTCGTTTGATGCCGCGGCGTGTAGTGGCAGTTATTGCCAGCCATGGGGGCCACACGAACTACTGATGTCTGCGTATTCCGCAAGTCGCACAGGCCTGTAAGCTCAATCGTTTCATCTTTGTATCTGTTATGTGTCCAGTAAATCTAACTTTGCTATCTCGTGTCCTTCTTGGTGTTGCATTTTGGGTGGCCAGCAGTGTATTTTGGAACATAACTCTCTGTGCATTACGGTTACGTTCAAAATAGCGTTCACCGTTACTACTGTTTTATAGTTTCCATTGTACATAATTGCTACCTTGATGTTACATTCCGGCGATATTTAATATCTTTGGTTTGGCAACGGCATGGATGCGCATGCGCATTTATGCCATTTCACCGAAACACACTCGTAGTCATATTTCAACGTGCTACTGGGATATTCTTTGGTGATACTGTCGTACTCGAGTTAGCTAGTTAGTTGATTTAATATTTCATCCTTTTTTTTTTTTGTGATTCAAGATCATCTGAAAGTAAGTAATTGTTTTATTATAATTTTTGGATTCTAAAAAGTACTTTATAAAATCCAAGTAGATGGCTGTGTTGTTGTATTATTATACTATACCAGCATGTTTTTTTTTTACTTGAAGCTGAGAAATGACGAATTTGATTTTCTTTCTTTTTTTCGCTGAAATATAGTCTATTCCACATGTATAATAAAAATTCGAAACCCTCAATTCGGACCGATTTTTATTTCTTTTGCTATCAATATTCAGGGTTACAAGGAAAGTGTTTGACTAGGCCAATCAATATCTCACGAACTATGGCAGTTACGATTTACTTCTTGCAGTTGTATAGGAAACTCTCTATGGCGAGCACAATAACACCACGAGCAATCCCTTCGCCCCCTTTTGGGGTGGGGGCGGGGGTTGACAAAAATAGTACATAAATGTGTTCTTCCCAAACAAAAAAAGGGGGGCGGGATTGTGGCCCCAAGAAAATCACAACATCCGGAATCAACGACAGAGTAATTAGACAGTAACTTATTACTTAAAACTTATCTAAACTGGTAAGTTCTAAGTAAATGAAAGTACAAATGAAAAGTTTTCCTACAAACCTTATCAACAGTTCTTGTTCTGAAATAAAACTCAGTTCCTTGACATATTCAATATCAGACTTTGATGTCCAATACAGTAAAAAATACACTGAGACAAAGAGAAATAGCATAAAGTGGCAAAACACTCATCCAATAGGAAAACTGTATGCACATCTAACTGACTTGCATACCTGGCAAAGCTTTCGACTTGCTGTCACTAATTCACGAAGTATTGGCATACCGACCACGCATACCCATTTTGTATTCTGATGACGGAGCAGAAAGCACATTTGAAATCCATTCAAATATGCTTCGGACACAGCGACTCAAGTAGCTTTTCGCTTTTTTTGCATATGGAGAGTCCTTTCCATCTTTTGTGATGGGACAAAAACATTTTTGTACCATTTTTGCCTCACAGAACAAGTTTGCAATTTACTTTTTTGCCCTATCTGCAAAGGGGGCTCGATAGCCCCCTCAACCCCCCAAGAAAGTGGGCGAGGGGATCCTTCGTGGTGTCATTGTGTGCGCCATAGCGATTTACGTCTTGTGCAGTTGTACCAGAAGTAAATCGCTAACTGCCATGGTTCGTGAGATATTGGCCTGATCAAGGACTTTCCTTGTAACCCCGTATAAACGCGCACCTGGTATAAACGCCGCCACTATTCCCAATGGACAGCGGATTGAGTTGAACCTGTGAAAACTTAAACAACTAGTAATGCGACTGTTGTTGCTTTTGAAACAGATGTCTAGTGTAATACTTTTTGTGATTTTACAAAATTTATTAAAACTATAATGTTCACGTAACAGTAATATAATGCCACAAATATATTTCAAATACGTAACGGTAATGTAACGAAGTTACAAATATCTTTCAAATACGTAACAGTGACATGAAGTTGGTATGTTATGTTTCAAAGTTATGTAACATTTGAGGACATTTTGATGTAACCGTAAGGTTTCTGAAACATTACTGTTACATTGCGCAACGTATCTGAAAAGTCTCAATGTTTCAGTGCTATATACGTACTTGTTACATATACGAAATATTCTGTGCTGTGTGGGTAAGAGGTAAAGCGATAACATGAACTCATTTAGCCGTCTTTATAGCAGGATACATTCTTGAGGATACTAATGACCTTGTAGCGTTTTGGGGGATATTTTATAATTATAGTAGTGACTATCGGAAGATATTGCATTCTTGATACCTGAGATGATGACAGGGTTGTTCATTCGCAATATTGAGTGACAACTAGAGGTCTCAAGTACTTGAACCTTTTTCAGACTATCGTTTTGGTGTCGTACTTGCAAACTCATGTGGAAATACCACCAGATGCGTGCCCTTTGGGTACAGCAGAGGCTAAGATAAAAAGCCCTGTTGCTGAGGTCTTGTGGCCAGAAGTTGTTGGACATCGAGAGCGGATGCGTGCGAGTACAATGCCTTGACCAGTTAGGATGATGGAATGATGATGCGTGAATGGTAGGTAGGTTGCCGATCTAGAGAGGAAAGCCGCTAATCTTGATTTGCGAGCTATGGACTATGATTGCAACCAAGTGTGGCGGATTATCATGGATTGTTTTTCGGTAGCTGCTGCTACGGAGCCTGGTCGTGAGTGATGTATAACTGGTGTGAACTACCTTCCTCAACTTTCTTCTATTGATGTTACCGTCAGACTGTTCTCGTTGTCACGTCTGTGGAGCGGAAATATGCTTATGTTTTTCTTCTGATGGCCACTACTACATGATTGTGTGGATGTTGTAGATAGAGCCTCTCAAACAGTATATTGCTACAGATGTGATTTTAAGACCTTTTTGGACAAGGTAAATGTTGTCCTCTGTACAGTTGCTTATCTATTGACTATAAATTAAATAGTTAAATGTGAATTTTTGATGTTGTAAATATACATGTTAAGCTAAACTTAGCCTCCCCGGTGGCGCAGTGGTCTAAGCGATGGCCTCTGGTCATTCGTCCGAAAGGGGTGCGGGTTCAAATTCCGGTGAGGCATGGATGTTGTGTTTGTCTTGCGGCACCAGCTCTCGCTTTCCCTGGAACCACTGACCCTAAATTAGGGACAGGCGACTGCTTATAGCCCATTGAGTTGCTCACGGTGGTCGTTAAACCTCCAATAAAAACAATCAAGCTATAACTTTCAGATAAGACAGTTCTGAGCTAGCTTGAGCCGGGGTGAAGAGTTCAAGCAGGTCCTGGACCATCGCAACCTTCAGTACATAGACCTGACTTTCCAATGATGGACGAATAAAAGACGTGGAACTGCTCGTACGTTATGTCGATTCTTTCACTGGTCATTTGGTTGCGATTTTGACAAAGTGTGTTTCATGAGCAACTGTTACAGCTTGGTTTATTTTTATCTTTGAGTTGCACGTTTTTGTGACGTCACATCACCAGCACCAATAAGCTGGTTTTCCTGCTAAGCCACACCCTTCACTCAGTTGTGCCATTCTGTTCTTTAATGGCGGTTGCGTGTTTTTTGAGCTCATCCTAATATATAATCTGCTAGAGCGCTCCTCCGTGCAACTTTTTAAGTCGTCATAGCAACAACCGAGAAACAAATGTTTGTGACGTCGACTACCGTGAGCAACTCAGTGGGCTGTAAGCAGTTGCCCGGCCCTACTTTATGGTCACTAGTTCCAGGGAAGGGAGAGAGCCAGTGCGGTAAGGCAAACACAACATCCATGCCTCACCGGGATTCGAACCTGGACCCCTTTGGACGAATGATCAGAGGCCGGGGCGGTTACGCAAAACTTTACGTCAGGAACTTTGGTTCATTACCTCAATCTGTGTTTAGCCATTTATATGTGGCAACGTCAAGAGTACGACGATCTGACTACGTCGAGATAAAAATAGTTCACGGAAAAGAACAGGGGAAATTGATACAGGGTTCACAGGCAGTGTATACGAAAAATGTTGTGTACAAGGAAGTGTTGACGAAATAGGGACTAAATGTTTTACAAAACACATTGTTACACGGCACTAGCAGTGTTCCTGCCGAGTCGGCCGGTAACGGTGCTTGAGACCTGAAGTACAATTTAGTTGGCCACGGCACCAGGTGAGAATCTCAGGTGCACTGCTGCACTCAAAGATTCACACCAGAACATAAAAAATGAAAAGTTGAAGAATGACCCGAAGCACAAGGCTTGTGTGAATCCACCGTGTGAACAAAATGACAACAACAAATAAAAAATAAAATAAACTAAAAAAAAATGATACTTTGGGATCAGAGTTGTGATGAGGTTCACCCGCAATCACCAATTCGTGACTGAGTGTAGTGGTCCGGATCTTACTCCGGTACATTCAATCCCCAACCAGCCAGTACAACACTCACTTTCGCAAATAACACATGATTCTCAAATACACAACACAACATTTAATAACGTTCTGCGAGATTTAAACAGATCCGGCGCTCTCTAGGCGCATAGACAATTGCCCCTCATATGTGGGCAGCATACGGTGTCACACTTTACTGTCGGAAGACGCAAGCCGTCTGAGTCCCCACCGGACTATCTGAACAAGAGATACTACTCTTTAACACACTAAATAGAGCTGCAGGTGATATTCATATACAATTGCTTAGAGAATGAAAAAAAAAATATATGCAAACGATCACATTAAAAATACTCGCGACACAAAATACACAAGCACGTTAATTTGCGGTATAAGATTATAGGTGCGAAATACTGCCAAAGTTAATTAACTAAATCTAATAAGCATGCACATGCAGAACCCTGCCCCGCTGACGTTGGTCCTGAACCAAAGTTAAAAGAAACTGTCCCGCCCAGCGGAATTTGTGGCCACACCTTCTCCCTTATTCATGTAAAAAAAAGTAATCAGGAAATGGGCCCTGTAAGAAATTGAAATCTGTATGTGCAGGTATTTCCTCTGAGGTTCAGTCACTCAGCATTACTGCATCTATGTCCATGCAGCTTTGGGTGTCGGGATGGCACAAGTTCGCAGATGTGCGAAGAAAGAAAAAGGAAATATTCATCTACTTACAGTTTCGTGACTTTGCTGTGCAAATCCAGTGTGCATCACATAATATCACACGACAAAAAAAAAACACGCACACACACACAGACACTTGCACCATGTGGCAGCACCGATGATTCAACACTTCACTTTGACGCTTGATGTAAATGAAGCACACAATTAAAATGGTGATATCACGCCGCACTTTGTTGCGCTGATGCGAGTATACACGGATCCACTCTTGTGAAGATTTAAAGGTAGCCGTTAAACAAAATAGCCTCTCTCACATCTGCTGTTGCAGTTTCCGAGACTGATTTTCTGTGTTCCTGGGAAATGATTTTTGTTGTCGTGAAGAAATAATTTTGACCATCAACTGCTTGGAGAGTGGAACCCATTCAATTCCGCTGCTGCTATAGTAGATTCCGTCCGTCGCTACCTTCCGTCCTTTTTGACCGTTCATTCCCAATTCAGTCAGTTCCTTTCCGTTAGCAAACCATCTACCCTGCCTGAGTACGCAGTTCAAATATGCCACTCGCAGGTTTTGTTTCCATTTTTTTTTATCGAGTTGCGACCGCTAGCCCTGAGATTAATTTTCTCGGCCGAGCGAAATCAGACGTGCTTTTACCTTAAGCGTATATCGGCAACTCAACATTTCACCTGTATATTTGTTAGGTATCGAAGCCACCGCTCTTACGCTCATATTTTTCTTTCGCCATGTTTTTATCCCGTCGCACTTACACGTAGTGGCTTCGCTGCTTACGTGACCACACACACGCACACATGGGGCCTCGCTTCGCCCCGTAAGACAAGCGCGTCTCTTCACCTCCTCCACAGTAGGGGATGAATGGGGGTGACGATTCCACACTGCAGTGGTTGGCATCCGAACCCGACTTTGCATGGCTTCGCTTCTCATTGGAATGACCACTGTCCACTCGCAGACTTCTTAATTCCCCTGTAACTTGGCTTTCGTTAGTCCAAACAGTCGCTGATTTCCATTACGCTCCAGCCTAGAAATTTCTCCTTTATCCCGCGGATTTGGGCATTCTGCTGTCTTTATGGCAAACTGGCATCTCCAGCTGCCTCGAGTTGTCTCCATTTCTTACCAAATGCGGGGAGGTTTGCTGCTTCATTTTTCCCAATTCATTTTTTGCAGATCCAAGGCATCCAGCCTTTCACATCGGAGAGCGCACATACAACTGAACTTTCTTCCTTATTTTCACGCTAAGTGCGAAATCTTATTTTTCTGCACGGACCACACAGAGAGCAATTGTTCTCGAAAATGCCCCAAACAATCGACGAATTTACGATTATTCGCTAAACCTTTTGTCCCCGTCTTCATACATTTACTCAAGTGGACCCCTCTTCGAAAGGTACCATTCCGTGTTGCTTAGTTTCCCGTCAGCTGCGCCCTGATATTTATGACCTAACAGAGCTATTCTGAGACCACCCAGCCAGAGAGAGAATTCTTCGCCTCTTTTCTTTCCAAACCCCCAGATAAAACTTTATCTGCTGTTTACACTTTTAAACTCCAATCAAGCCTCGAACATAATTAATACTTAATTAATTTCACACATTAACCACGCCCATTAATTACTAAATTAATGGCGGGGGTGGGTCGTAACATCGGCCCCTCCTCAAGAAATCCAGAAGTCCTCTTCTGGGCCTATCGCTTTGCTCTTATCAATTTCCAGAGCAACCATTGAGTGCTACCTTTTCCCACAGGTAGAAACAATTCAAAATGGCAAAAATATTGCGTTTCTTGCCTTCAAGAGCATTGGAGCGACTTCCCAATTATCCCGCAATTTTGTTAATTAATTTTAGAGAACATCCGAAAGAAAAAACGTAAATGAGAAATAAATAAAAAAAAACAACTGTAAAAGAATATGTGAGCCTGCCGAACTGTGATTCCTAGCTGCCTCATACCATACGCGCCATGGCGGACAAATTTTAGAGTTTTCTTCAGGTTTTAGGATGGGGGGGGGGGTGTCCACTGTAACAACATCAAATTCCATTACAGACTGCTCGGGAAATTTTCAGAAAGCTGTGAGCCAACGTCACCATCTGTTGACGTGGAACTCAAATAAATAAATATATAAATAAATACAGAACTTATTGACATTTATTTATTTATCATAAATTTTTATTTTTCCCTGTCATTATTGACGGGCTCATCTAGTCGTGAAATATTTGAAAAGAACTTCTGGGTTAGTGTTTTCTCCTGGATTCTCAAAAGAAATGAATTTTGAGCCAAATCTTTCTAAGAAATAGCCATACAGCGGTAGTGTATGTCCTTGCGAAGAATGCAAGTGTGACTTTCTTTCAGGTTACTGGAATTTCCAAGATGGTATTTAACATACAGTATTCCTTGTACCATATTTTTTCTGCAAAGAATACAGTTCAGTTTTGTTTTTGTTTTTTGCGTGTAAAGACTCACTTCAGTTATATCCAACAACAACGAGTTCATTACGAACATTAGCAGACACATTTAAGCTATAGCTATCTTATATATAATTCAATAATGTTGCACAAAATTGTAAGACATAAGTACGTTGTACGACTTTTCGAGATGTCTCATTTTACAGATCCTGATCCCAAGAATAGGGGGAAAACAAGTTTTTCTAAATTTAGTCAGCTGACTGCTGTACGTCTCACAACACGCAGTCTAGCTTCATGCGAATCAAGAAATGGTGTTCATGCAATCATGCAATGCGGGGAAATGGGTACGTCGTACGACCTTGAGAGATGGCACAAGCCGGACCCAGCGAGCAAGGAGCTGAATGGCTAATGTCAAGAACAACTGTGCTACACGTGCTTCGTGCGATATCATTCGATTCCCACAAGAATGGAGATTCCATGCAGTGCTTAAGATTAAAGGGGAGATTCACCGGTACATTTCGGATTTGTTACCACTTACTGGTTGAAAACCTTTCATACTTCCAATTGTACTTCATAGATTAATCGGCAGCTACTGATATACGTACAGGTCGTAATGAAAACAAAAGGATTAAAGCGATCGATATTGACAGCCCAGGCAGACATTCTGGCTAAAAGTCTTTACGCGCAAGCATACAAGACTGCAGCTGAGGCGATCTAACATGAAGAAGGTCACAACCTGGACCACCTGCGTTTTGTTGATAATATGCACGGTCGATTCACATTATTGTGACCACCAGCTAATATCCAGAGTAACGGCAGTGTGCAGCGCGGACAGCAGCTAGACTACCTGGAAGTGACTGAATAAGGTACTGGAAGGTGTTCATAGGTATGTGGAGCCATGCTGTCTGCAGTGCATCTGACAGCTGCTGGAGGGTGCGTGGTGAAAGATCCATAGAGCGAACAACACGATCGAGGTGGTCCCACAGATGCTCAATTGGGTTTACGTCTGGGGTATTTGGGGTGCCAGGGAAATACTCTGAAATCTTCATCGTACTCTTCCAACCACTCTCGGACATTTCTAGCTGTATGTATGACACGTCGCATTGTCCTTCTGGAAGATCCATCTGCCCCAGGGAAGACAATCAGAATGTATGGGTGTACGTGGTCTGCAAGGATGGATTCATAATGAATTCGGTCCATAGTGGCTTCCACAAGTGTGAGTGGACCAAGAGAATGTCACGAAAACATTCACCAGACCATGACGCTGCCCCCACCAGCTTGTGTTCTTCCAGCAATGGTTGAACAGTGTTTGTTCTCTGATGTTTCTCGCCTTATACGCCAACGTCCATCCGTTCGATGAAGCAGAAAACGTGACTCATAGGAGAACGCAATCTTTTGCCAATCAGCGGAGGTCCAACTCTGATACTGCCGTGTAAATGTAAGCCTTTTCTGCCGATGCGCCTTCGTTAGCATTGGTGCAGTGACCATCCGTCTGCATCGGAGCTCCATACGCAGCAGGGTTCGCAGAACTGTCCTTTTAGACACACCTCCGGTAACCCCTGGTTCATTCGGACAGTGAGTTGCCCCACTGTTGCGTGTCGATCGGCCCTCACGCACCTTCGAAGCCGACGTTCACCTCTGACATCAATGTCACGTGGTGCCCCGCAGTTTCCACATCTCTTATTCGCAATGACGTCATTTCTCCAATCACGATATACTTTAAGCACAGCAGCGCGCGAACAGTTCACAAACTGCGATGTTTCAGAAATATTGCCACCCTTGGCCCGAAAGCCGATAATCATCCCTTTTTGCAAATCTTCTTTTATCCATGACAGCAACGAGTGAAGTTTTCAGAATCAGATCAGATCAGTATGTAGAGGATTTTAGGAAGGGAGTGTCTGACTCCAGGTCTTAAACAGCCCTTAGAAATAGGAAGCTAGGAGATTTGGGGTAGAGTGCCCGATAGGAAAGTCACACGGAAGCGTGGTAGAAAGGGGGTGGAAGACGCCCTTATTTATTACCGGGGGGCCAGTACCCGGGGTCCGACTGCTTAACGTGCCCATCCGACGCACGGCGGGTATTTAGTGGTTCGAACCTGCTAAATACCTCAGGTTACTTCCATGGCAGTCACGAATGCTGACCACTAAGCCACCCGCTTAGTGGTCAGGATCGAACCTCAGGTTACTTCCTTGGCAGTCACGAATACTGACCACTAAGCCACCCGCGGCCCTACGTTTTCAGAATGCCTGCAAGCACACCTTATATACCATCCAAGCCAGCTCACGACACGTGCCTTCTTTCATTGGCTACGCGCTGTTGACGTCAAAAGTAGGTGGTCGCAATAAATGTTACTCGACTGTGTATGTACACATTCTCTATATCCTCTCTGCAAAATACATAAAGCTTGAAAAAATGGTGCAATTTTATTTCCACTTTCTTGAAAACTGTGTAAAATACTTCTTACTAGATTGGTGCTTTTGCCTCACTAAGCCACTGGTTTAAACCTTAATGCTCATAACGTGTATTTGTCAGCAGTGAAGAAAATTTTGGGAAACGCTGTCTGTTCTATCATTGGCAATGTATCGCGGCCATAACCTCATCAAAAGTTGCTTTTTTTATTGCGACAGTATAAAAGGTATGTGCGTATTTTATTGCCTGTTCCAGTGTCATCTTTTTAATATTAACTTCCTTTCTAACAAAAGGCTTGATCGATCATGCTGTAATATTTGAATTTCCGGCTTTTGACAGGAATAATGACTTCCGTTAATTTGAGGTCTTTTCACGCACGGCTCTTCAACAACAAAAAATATTGGCAGTCGTGCCGTAAGATTACCTACGATACGAAAAAAAGTGTCAACATCATTGACACTTTTTTTTCACTGATCTTCGTAGCTTGGCTAAAAAACGCACTCCATCTGCAACATTTCTGCTTTTGACGTCGTTGAAAACTTCCTCTCCTGATGAAAAGGCCCCGCATAAATGCTTTTCGCCTTTGCGTAGATAGAATTTGGCTTTCCTAAGAATTTCTTTTTAATAGTGTCTTAAATACTATTTTGTTCCCGTAAATCCATTTTAGAGCGTGTGCATTATTTGTTTCTCACAAGGTTATTTTTAAATCATTTTCAAGTAGTATCAACTTCAATTTCTTATTAACTTCACTCGAAAAAAGTTACTAAACATTTTCGCACAAAATAAACCAGAACACAGGAAGTAAAAAAATGTTAGCTTACTGCGGATGTTTAAAGAACATAACCGCAACTTGTTCTTCAGTTCTGGTTCTGTCTCTTTCCTAGAGGCTGTAAACCTCAATGAGGAATGCGCTGTTCCCAGCAACCAGCTTCTAAGAGTCACTAAATCATTAAAAAAATGAATTAATCAAACAATGTCCAACCATATTTTTGTCTCCTAAACAAGGAACAACACATAGCTGAGACTTAATAGCACACGCGACCTTGAAATTTAGTGCACATGCGTTAATTTGTAACTATACTGTCGGCTGGCTCATTTAGTGCGTGGCAGTGAGGGTTTTAACGTTGTGCTCATGCCGGTAGCGATTTTGTCACGTCCAGCAGTTACTAGGCGATTTGAGCAGAGAATCTGCATAACATTTTGTCACAAACTCGGCTACATATCAGCTGAAACAATTAAATTGCCCCTGTGTTCCACATAACATATTTGCATGTGTGGAAGTACTGCCGTCTAAGATTCCTTAATATGTTACAATACAATTATGTATACACTGAGCTAGCTTCGTACAAGGAACACCACCCGTTTGACATCTTCGAAACGATAACGAAGTACCACGAGATATCAACGTCACGAACCCCTTCTATAAATTGTGAACACCTATCCTCTGTACGTAATCAAAGTTCGTGAGTGCCACGGAGAAGACCTCGGGCTCAATCGCAGGCAGGTACGAACGCCTGAACCACTAAATATCCGCCGTGGGTCGGATGGGCACATTAAGCTGTCGGACCCCGGGTACTGGCCCTCCGGTAGTAAATAAGGGCGTCTTCTACCTCGCTTCCGTGTCACTTTCCTATCGGGCACTCTAGCCCAAATCTCCTAGCTTCCTATTTCTAAGGGTTATTTAAGACCTGGAGTCAGACACTCCCTTCCTAAAATCCTCTACATATGATCTAATCTGATGGGCACATTAAGCCGTCGGACCCCGGGTACTGGCCCCCGGTAGTAAATAAGGGCGTCTTCTACCTCGCTTCCGTGTCGCTTTCCTATCGGGCACTCTAGCCCAAATCTCCTAGCTTCCTATTTCTAAGGGTTGTTTAAGACCTGTGGTCAAACACTCCCTTCCTAAAATCCTCTACATATGATCTGATCTGATGGGCACATTAAGCCGTCGGACCCCGGGTACTGGCCCCCCGGTAGTAAATAAGGCCGTCTTCTACCTCGCTTCCGTGTCACTTTCCTATCGGGCACTCTAGCCCAAATCTCCTAGCTTCCTATTTCTAAGGGTTGTTTAAGACCTGGGGTCAGACACTCCCTTCCTAAAATCGTCTACGTATGATCTGATCTGATGGGCACATTAAGCCGTCGGACCCCGGGTACTGGCCCCCGGTAGTAAATAAGGCCGTCTTCTACCTCGCTTCCGTGTCACTTTCCTATCGGGCACTCTAGCCCAAATCTCCTAGCTTCCTATTTCTAAGGGTTGTTTAAGACCTGTGGTCAAACACTCCCTTCCTAAAATCCTCTACATATGATCTGATCTGTACGTAATCAATAAACGTTTGGTGGTAAAGGGAAACGTGGTGATGTAAGCCAATTTGACCGCGTTCGGATAATTGGGACCTTGAGGGCAGGTGCTCGCATTTCGAAAACAGCAGCACTTGTTGTTGTCTTCTTCCGTACTTCTGCATCAAGGGTGTACCAAGACTGGACTAACCATGCACAGACATCCAGCACAAGGTCTCGCATTGTTCAGCCACGAGCGGTTGATCCTGGAGGTGAGCGTCGGGCGTTACGACTGGTATCTCAGCATAGACTTGCAACAGTCACCCACCAGCACAACAGCGATAAGGATCAACCTATTTCCATATGCACCGTGCCTTGCTTCGCTTGGGGTTCTACAGCCAGAGACCAACAACGGTACCCATGATGCCGGTGGCGCAGTGGTCTAAGCGATGGCCTCTGATCATTCGTCCGAAAGGGGTCCGGGTTCGAATCCCGGTGAGGCATGGATGTTGTGTTTGTCTTGCGGCAGTGGCTCTCTCCCTTCCCTGAAACCAGTGACCCTAAATTAGGGACGGGCGACTGCTTATAGCCCATTGAGTTGCTCACGGTGGTCGTTAAACCTCCAATCAAAAAAAAAGTACCCATGATGACGCTCATTCATCGCAACAAACTCCTCGCATGGACCCAGGAACGTTGGCAATGGGCCCTCGATAGATGGAAGGTTGTCGTCTGGAGTGATGAGCCCCGTTTCCTGCTGCACCATTTGTGACGTACCTGCCAGCAGGACGCACACGACATAAAGGCACGTAGCAATCAGAACAAATGTCTGCGTAGCTCAGTTGGTAGAGCGACTTGTTCCGGAATAAGCGGCCTCGGGTTCGAATCCCGGCGTAGACCAAAAATGACGGAGAAATTTACTTCGTTATAATGGCGCCCGAACTATCCGGATGACCCGGCCATTCGAAATCTCGCATTGGTGTGATGTTATTTCCACACCGCGAGACAGGAAAAATCAGAGAATTCCTTCTCCAGCGCTTCGAAAAATAAAAATGTGTGATGTTGCATTCCACACAGCAGATTGACTGGGAGTTCTCAAGTGCACGTTCTACAGTGGATGGCTGCCTGCAACGATTCATGGTCACGGCTGACCCGTGGGCCATGCCCCCGGCCCTCTTTCGGGAGATGTGACGTACCTGCCAGCAGGACGCACACGACATAAAGGCACATAGCAATCAGAACAAATGTCTGCGTAGCTCAGTTGGTAGAGCGACTTGTTCCGGAATAAGCGGCCTCGGGTTCGAATCCCGGCGTAGACCAAAAATGACGGAGAAATTTATTTCGTTATACATTTGACGGCTGAGTTCGCATATGGCGTGAACGGCATGAAGCCCCTGGTTCCATAGTTGAGGTTCAACAGACCGGTGGAGATTGTGTTTTAGTCTGGGGAGCTTTTCTTTGCAAGCCCCGTTGGTTATCATCCCACGAACACTGAATGGTGAACGCTACATGGACCTGTTAGCCGGCCATCTCCATCCATATCTGCCGGAGGGTTTACCCTGCCCACAGTGCCATCCAGCTCCTATAACTGAGTGGCTTGAGAAACGCGACAATGAATTCACCACATTGCCTTGGCCCCTAAACACCCCTGGCTGTAACCCAATTGAATATTTGCGAGATATGTTAGCACGGAGTGTGAGAACTGCTCATCCTCCTCCACGGAATGAGCATGAACTGACGGAGCTGCTGCAGTGGGACAAGGATCACGTTACGCATGGAGAATGTGTTAGACGCCTTGTAGAATCTCTTCCTGGGTGTCTACGAAGCGTGATTGCACAGAAAGGTGGAACCCAACGCGTTATTAGGCAAGTGTTCCTAGTGCAAAGCTTACTCAGCGTAAAATATTTTTAATGGACTTAGGCCCGAATTGTAGCAGCTGCTTTTTCTTTTCGTTTTGCCACATATTAGCTCTTGTTGAATAACTGGTTGAAGTTTGCGCTAGTTAGAAAAATTAAATTGTATCACTCAAGAATTAATCATCAGTACGTGTCTTGAACGATCGCACCGCGTCCCGGTGGTACAGTGGTCAAAGCGGTGGCTTCTGACCATTTGTCCGAGATGGGTCCAGGTCCAAATCCCGGCGAGTTATGCATGTTAAGTTTGTCTCTACGGTACTGGCTCTCGTCCTTCACTGCAACAAGTGGCCCTAAATTAGGGACGGGTGACTGCTTATAGCTCATCGAATTGCTTACGATTATCGTTAAACCTCCAGACAAGCATACATCGCCCCAGAATAACTAATAGCAATGCGTTAATGTATTAAATAAGAATCTACTGGGTATCCCGCAAGTCAATACCCATAGGAGAAAAGCACATACAATTACAGAACATGTTCAAAGTGTCCGCCGTTGTGTTGCACACACAGATGAAGACTCAATCTCCACTCTTGCAACACTCTATGGATCACACTCGCGGGAGTTTACTGACACGCTTGCCCAATGTATTTCTTTAAGATGGATAATTCTTTGAATTTTGACCTCTTACACCACGGCTTTCAGGTGACCCCGCAAATAAAAATCGGCCGCCCCGGTGGCGCAGTGGTCTAAGGCGTTGGCCTCTGATCATTCTTCGGAAGGGGTCCGGGTTCGAATCCCGGTGAGGCATGGATGTTGTGTTTGTCTTACGGCACTGGCTCTCTCCCTTCCCTGGAACCAGTGACTCTAAAAATTAGGGACGGGCGACTGCTTATAGCCCATTGAGTTGCTCACGGTGGTCGTTAAATCTCAAAAAAAAAAAAAAATCGAGCGGAGTGAGATATGGGCTTCATGGAGGCCACTCCACGTGTCCTCGGCCTCCAATCCAATGTTCGGGAAACTGTACATTAAGGTAATGTAGCACTGTCAGCGCGTAATGCGGAGGGGTGCCATCCAGCTGAAAGCATTCCGGGAATGTGTCTGCTGGATTTAACAGGCTTGGAAATGCTTCCTCCTGCAACATGTTCAGGTACGTTTCAGCGGTTACAGTTTCGTCAAAGAAAAAGGGACCAACAATCCTGTCTTTCCATATCCCGCACCACACCATGACGCTTCTGTCGCCTTGTTCCTTGGAAGGATTGAACCAAAAAAAGGATTTTTTACTGACCAGTATAGAGTTTTTCTGACTGTTGATTTTCCCGGAAACAAAGTTCGCTTCATTAGAGAACAGAATTTGTGATGGAAACTCCCATCTTTCGCGCATTGTTGTTTTACCCATTCGCAAAACTGAATTCGCCTCTCAGGGATCATCTTCACTTAAATGCTGATGGAGTTGCAGTTTGTATGGATGCCAGTGATTAAGTTTCAAGATGCGGTGGATGCTGCTCTTGGAGATCCCAGTTTCAGTGGACGTGGTTCGAAGCGACTTCTTGGGGCTGGAAACAAAGCAGGCCATCTCATTGATACTGGTTTTGTCGTCCGTAACCGTCCTTGGTGGTCCGCTACGAGGCCTGTCATGTATGGACCCAGTTTTCTTACATTTGGATATCAGCTTGCCAACACATGTGTGCGATTGGTGCGCGGTCTGGATGCAGCTTGTTGAATTCTTCGGCCCCTTCCCAGTGACTTCGGGTCCCAACTAACAAAATAACATCAGTTCGTTCCTCCGTACGCAGCGACATGGTATACCTGTAAAAGAAGAAACACAAATGTGAGAAACTCCTATGGGTACGGACTTACGGGACACCCTGTAGGAAACTGCTGTCCTGAGCTAGTGCTCTCAGTTCGCCATGTGGATGCTAGAAAACACGGAATATTTCCACAAAGGTTCGGCTTTTTAATAATTTAACAGGAAACCAGAAACCGTGTGGAACATTTAGATAATTATTAAATCGCCGGAACTATATATCATGCTCTCGCGGTCAAAATGCAACGATTCTACACAAAGTAATCTGCGGTTCGCCGGATGGAAAGCAACTAGTTAAGCTTCCGCAACATCACTCACGCATCGTTGAATTTAACAACAATTTCCGATAAACTGATGGTGAAATGTCTCACATAGCAGGGAGAAATAGGTAATCAATAACTTGTATTACACTCGAGAAGTAGGAAATTGGTACTTTGATCATAAAATCAGCGAGAGCTTCTCTCCCCTCTCCAATCTACTGCAGACCAACTTCCTCCATTTTCTCCCACGCTTAAGCAGTGTATAAGGCTAGCTAAGGACTGAAGAATACGAAAATACCTTAAAATGCTTTTGTGTTTTTTACTTCGGCAGCGAAAAAATTCTGTCCCTTCAAGTTAGCCTTGAAAATTCTCAAAAGCCATCTACTGCCTTACCATATCGGATTAGATATTTTTAGATGCTACATGATATTTACACTATTACTTCTAAAAAATTTAAAGCTTATTTCCGTTGGAAACCAGTTTCCGTAACTTTTGAACACAGAAACTGAAATATAATGCACAAGGTGTCAATAAGTTCAGTAAATGCACGATAAAACTGAATCATCGTCAACCATTATCAATCCACTGCTGGACGAAAGTCTCCCCAAGTTTCCTCCACAACGGTCTGTCTTGTGCCAGTCTCCTCCATTTCACTCCCGCATACTTACGAATTTCATCTACCCATCTCCCATGTGGTCTTCTTCTGGCTCTTTTCCTGTCCCTTGGAATCCAATCTAAAATTTCGGTTGTCCATCGATGGTCTGTCCTTCTGGCAGTATGTCCAGCCCATTGCATTTCAGGGATTTAACTCTGATCATGATGTCTTCCACACTTGTCATTTTTCTGATCCACGAGTTCCTCTTCTTATCTCTCCTGGTTACACCAAGCATGCACCTCTCCATGCTGCTTTGAGTTGTCTGCAGCCTTTGTATGTCTCTTTTAGTTAAGGTCCACGTCTCTGCACTACACGTAAGCACTGGAAGGATGCATTGATCAAACACTTTTCTTTTAAGACATAATGGCATATTGCTCTTGAAAATTATGCTGTTTCTTCCAAAAGCTCTCCAGGCAAGTTTTATACGCCGATTAATTTCTTCATCAATGTGACCCTCACTTGATATCTGCTGTCCAATATAAACGTACGTGTCTGTCATCTCCAGCTTTTCTCCATCAATCGACAAATCTTCATTTCTTGAAAAAGCATTGAACATCACTTTTGCCTTTTGAAAGTTCATTTGTAATCCCACTTCTTTACTCTTGTCAGCAAGTTCCTGGATCATACTCATACTCTGCAGCTCTGATGGGGTAGTTGCAAAAATGACTGTCATCAGCAAAACGAAGGTGGGTTAGATAATCTCCATTAATCTTTATCCCTTTGTTTTCCCAGTTCAGTGATTGAAAGACATTTTCCAATGTGGCATTAAAGAGCTTCGGAGATATGGTGTCACCTTGTCTCACTCCCTTTCCAATTTTTATGTGTGTTGTATTTTCAAATAGCCGAATCTTTGCACTTGAATTTTCATAGATGTTATTAATAATATTAATGTATGCATCTTCAATACCGCAGGATTTCAGAGCCATTGTAACTGCTGATGGTTTCACCGAATCAAAGGCCTTTTCATAATCGACAAAAGCCATGCACAATGAAAGTTCATATTCCCTCGCTCTCTCAATCAGTTCTCTTAATACGTGGATATGATCTATTGTGCTGTAGCCACTCCTGAATCCAGCTTGTTCTCTCGGTTGAGCCATGTCCAGTGTTACCTTCTAGCTGTGTGAAAGAACTTTAGTGCAGATTTTATAAACCACTAATAGGAGGCTGATAGGTCTGTAGTTCCTGAGATCCTCAATGTCACCTTTTTTATGTAGCAGGATCATTGTAGCGGTGCTCCAATCCTCAGGAATCTTTCCTTCATTAAGGCATCGAGTGAAAATTTGGGCGAGTACTGTTTCGATTTCTCCACTTGCTTCTTGTATGATGTCTACAGTAATTCCACCTTCTCCTGGAGCTTTTCCCCGCTTCATGTTCTTGATTGCATGTGCAACTTCTGATGGGAGGACTGGAAGAACTCTGCTACTGGTACCTTTCATGATGTCTGGAGTACATGTATCATCCCTTTCATATAATTTGGAGTAGAAATCTTTCCCTCTTGTCAAAATTTCGCCTCTATTTCTTGTTACAGAACCATCTTCTTTTCTCAGTGCGATAATCTGTTTTCTTAGCTTACTGAGATGTCCCATTGCTATCTTTAGGCTTTGGTTGTTTTCAATTGCTTTCTTCACTAGTTCACAGTTGAATTTCCTTACGTCTTCAGTGATACTTTTTTGTACTGTCTTGCATAGCTCTATATATTTCACTTTGGAAGTCGCATCTTCTTTAGTTGTCCTCATCTCTCTTCTTTTTTGCATCAACATTTTGGATTTTCCTGATAATAATTTGTTCACATGCAACTTGTTCTTAGACCCAGCTAATTTTGTTGCTGTTTCCATAAGAGCTTTAGTTACTTTTCTGTTAACTTCAGAAATATCCACTTCTTCCGATGTTAGGCCTTCTAAAGCAGAGAATCCGTTCTTCAGTTCCAACTTGAAGGTATTATGGTGTTTTTTAAGGTTGGTTATGTCAATACATTTTGTTTGTCTTATGAGCTTGCCACGTTCGAGTTTAGTGTTGAGGTGCATCTTGCATCTCACCAATCTATGGTCACTACCTGTGTTGAACTTGTTTAGCACACTGCAGTCTTCTATGACGAATTTTTTGTTACACATAATAAAATCAATTTCACTTGTCCCATTTGGATGTCTCCATGTCCATTTCCTGTGCGGGTTTTTCTTGAAAAAGGAGTTCAAGATGAAAAACCCTTCTGCCTCTGCAAACTCAACGAGAGTATTTCCACGCTGGTTTCTGTTGCCGTGACCGAATTTACCGACTGAAGTTTCATTCTGTTGCTGTTGCCCTATTTTTGCTTTGAAATCTCCCATAATTATCTTCAAGTGCTGATTACCCTTATTATTTAGATGACGAATTTCCTCATAAAATTCTTTAATTTCTTCTTCAGGATGACTTGTGGTGGGTGCATTAGTTTGAATAATCTGAGCATTGTATCTTCTCGAGAGTTGGATAACGAGTCGTGCAGCTCTGTCAGAGGAACTTTCAACTTCTACAACTTTATCCTTCAGTTTCTTGTTTATTATAAATCCAACACCACTATGGTTCTGCCAGTATCTGTCCCACGATAGTAGAAGAGATGTCCACCTTTCAGTTCAATGAGATCTTCTCCTTTTCTCCTTACCTCACTTAGCCCGATGTCCCACTTGATCCTTTGTAGTTCCTCTTCCAATTCAAGAAGCCTTGAATCAGAAGATAGGGAGCGTCCGTTATACGTAGCCAAGGTCAGCATCAGATGGCAGCCTAGTCCGGTCCTCCGGGGATTCTTAGCACCCTCTGCCTTCATGTCGCACTGGCCGCTGCCTTGGCCAGGTACATTCCAGCTGCCGGAGACTGAGGGCCAAGATTTAAGTTGTGGAGTCATTTTGGAGGGGTTTGGCCATATCTCACCACGCTGGCCAAGCGGGTTGGTGAGTTAACTGAATAACAGGTAATATTTAAGTAAACTTATTTTACTGAACTTCAAAATTACCCCAACTTCCGGATGTAATACTTTTTTCTTTTTTTTTTTTTTTTTTTTTTTGAATGAAGGTTTAACGACCACCGTGAGCAACTCAATGGGCTATATGTAGTCGCCCGTCCCTAATTTCGGGCAACTAGTTCCAGGGAAGGGAGAGAGCCAGCGCCGTAAGGCAAACACCACATTCATGCATGAACGGGATTCGAACCCGGACCATTCTCTGACGAATGGTCATAAGCCAGCGCTTAGGCCACGGCGCCATTTGAGCGACAAATACAGCATCGTTCCTATAACTATTACAACAAAGTTGGGGCAACCTGTTTTTCAGTGCAGCCACCAGTGTGCTTAAAACGGTAAATACGCAGACGTGCATCTGGTTTATTGCAAGATAAAAACGCATAAACGCACATATACACTGAGATCAACCCACGTATACGTAATGCGGGGAACCGAAGTACAGGAAGTGAGCAAGGCATTTATGCTGTGCATTGAAGCAAAGTGAAAATAAATCAGGCTGACAATAAAAGGAACATTGCAATAAGACATGACATTGATGCAATACACTCGTAAGGAGCAAACAGTGGAAACATGACATAAATGCATATAAACAAAACTCATTACATACGGCTAAACACAACGAGGATACAATAGCCTAGGGTGCAAGAAACAAAGGTAAACCTAATATCAATGAAAAAGAATCGCCACCGCGAAACAGGCAGGCAGGCAGGCAGGCTCGGGTAAGCAACGATACAACAAAATGAAACACAGCAAGGTGGATGGCTTCTGATTATTCGTCCGAGATGAGTTCGGGTTCGAATCCCGGTGAAACACGGATGTTGTGTTTGTCTTATAGCGCTGGCTCTCTCTCCGTACCCTGGAACCAGTGGCCCTAAATTAGGGACGGGCGCGACTGCTTATAGCCCACTGAGTTGCGCACGATGGTCGCTAAACCTCCAATCAAAAAAAAGAAAAAGAAACACAGCAAAGCTTGTCAGAAGGGTAATTGAGAAATGTGTTTTTTAAACTATTTAAAACAACACACATTGTTTGAATAAATTTATTCAAAACATGCAAACTTTGACTACTCAGTTACAACTACCTCAGAAGCATATTATGAAAATTGTTCAAATTGAAAATTTAAGACAATTTAATGCGAAATTCGACAGTCCTTTTGTCTGACAAGTTGCACAAACATTGGCTGAGTACCTTGAAATCAATGCACATTTTAATTCCGCCTCCAAATTGTCTACTTACCGTCTATCAGGGAGAAATTGGGAAAATGTTGAAAAAAAAGTTTTTTGTGTTTTTGTTTTGTTGTTGTTTGTTGTAAAGCCGAGAAAATGTGAAGATCGTACACACGAAACAAACGCACCCTTAAAAATGTGTGTCATTAGACGCCATTACTTTAAGCTCGGGTGTAGACTCATACTGAAGGCAGAAATGAAGCGAAGTGTTGGGAAAATGTGTGTCATGGGGAGCATTGGATCACAGTGTGGCGTCAATGACTCATTCAGAAAGCGGAATGCTTCCAATGATATGCAGGAAGTAACAAGTTACGACCAGCACACGCCGTCAGAGAAAATGTTTATTTTACTGTGAAAGCTAGCAAATTCAAATTCGTCACACTTTAATGGGCGATTGGCGACAGGGTTGTTAATACCTGTACTAGAAACTACGGGAAAAGTCGTCCTTTGTTATCGTGTGTAGCTGGGTTGTCACATTCCCTTGAATGTCCGAAAATCTCTTACCTTTCAGCGCTAATTTCAGTTTGGGAAATCGAAAATAGTCAGACGGTGCCAGATCAGGAGAATACGGTGGTAACTCAACGCAGCAACGGCTTTCTTGGCTAGAAGAATTAGACATTTATTCCTTTACTAATTTTTTTGTAGTTGGGGTTTATCTACCACTGTGAGCAACTCAATCGGTTATAGGCAGTCTCTGGTTTAGGGCCACTGGTTCCAGGGAAGGGAGAGAGCCAGTGCCGTAAGAAAAACTCCATATATGCCTCACTCGGTATTCGAATCTGGACCCATCTTGGACGAATGATAAAAAGTCAGCTCTTAGACCACTGCGCCAGCAGGCAGGTTAAATCCATTTTAGCCTGCTAACAACGTGCAAATACGTCATATGTGCTCCCTATAACACACATATTCCCCCAGCTCCGTGACGGTTATGGATATATTTGCGCGTGTTTTCGACTGCGTTGTGTCCCTCTTCGACTTTGGTCACTTTCCGGTTTGAACATTAAGCAAGAATACTGTAAAAACAGGTTCATAGCTGCTATCGCCAAACAAACAAGATTCCGTCAAGCTTTTACTTCTGTCTCTACTCTGGTCAAACTTTCAGCGCGGGCACGACAAAGAAACCTCGCAACTACTAATGCTAAACATAAAGGTGAGAGCTTCTCGACTATGCTACTATTTGGCCTACGCTAGTTGTAGACAGTTCTCTTAGTTCTACAGTTGGCAGACCGTTTTGATTTCCGGAGATAGAACTCCGTTTGACTGACATTAACTGTAGTATTTCATTCAGTTCAGCTGTTGGTAGGCCGTTTCGACGTCGTGCAATACAGCTTAACCCTTTAGCGACCAGGCCGTTGAAAATCTTGTGACGCTCAAAATACCATAACGTCCGAAATGTCTGTTGTTCTTTGTTGCTCTTTTCAGAATTTCTCCTCTTCCCTTTAGAAGTTAACAAAAGAAGGATTAGTGCTCTGTCACAACATGGAACTTCCAATCTGTAGTCTTGTTATGCATTGACCTAGACGTTTCCGGGGGGCATAACTAGATTCTTCCACGAAAGAACGCATGCGATGTCATGAAAGTAAATACTAACCGCCCCGGCTGCGCAGTGGTCTAAGCGCTGGCTTATGACCATTCGTCGGAGAAGGGTCCTGGTTTGAATCCCTATGAAGCATGGATGTTGTTTGTCTTACGACACTGGCTCTCTCCCTTCCCTGGAACTAGTGGCCCTAAATTAGGGACAGGCGACTGCTTACAGCCCACTGAGTTGTTCACGGTGGTCGTTAAACCTTCAACAACAACAAAGTAAATACTATCGCTGCGAGAGATAAAAACGCTCGCTTTACTTATTTGTTTAGCTAAATTGGTGACTTTTGGTAATCCCGTAGACGCAGTACAATTTCAAAGGACAACTGTGAGGGTAAGAAATCCTATTAACTCTACACGGGCGTTTTCGGGCGGTCGTGGTAGTTTGGTATAGTCGTCAAATGGTTAATTTGGTAAACATTAGCAGTATACTTCACTCACTCCATTAAGCAGTTACTGGACGACTCTAAAATACAGGCATGATCTCACTGATGTCATTCCTGTATTTTAGGTTTTCGTCTTCGCCAAATAAGTCTCTTCTCTATCTTTGTAAAAAAACGGTGTCCTCATGCGAATGAATTAATAAGTGTTAAAAACGCTTTATATGAAACACCTCTGAAATTCATATTCTGTATATCTTTTGTTATGGCAATTACAAACTATTTGATTGGCTCTGGGAAGTTTGAAGCCAATAGTTAAGCTTAGTTTTTTAATTACCATTGCAGAAGATTGATATTGGCAGCAACAAATTTTTTAAGGTGTTAAGTTTCAAATTTAAGAATTGCATTAACTCCTTTGAGTTCAAAGCGTTCAAAGCTAAGTATGCGCATGGAATTCATGCATTGAATGTAAGACGCTTTAATGAAATCAAGAAAAGTCGTTGGGCCAACGCTTGTGATTAAGAAATGTTATTAAAACAGGAAATTCGTTCAGAAAGTTTGACGGATAATTACCGAAGTGAAATTGAACCCAGATATCTTTATATCGTATTCGATCAAACGAAGATGTTCAGTTACGAGAAATATTGCTTTCCCCGAAACACAAGGCCGAAATAAAACATAAATTGCCTTTATCAAAATAAATTAATGAGTATTTTGATTGATATGTAATGAATGTAGGAGAAAATTTGAATTTTCATGAATTCATCAGTGGCCGCAGTTTAAAAGGAGCTTCAAAGCGACGTCAGCTCGTAATTGGTTATTACTTTAAGTGAGAGACTTTCGACATATTTGGAAGAATTTAATTGCCACACAAATGACAAGCTATCACAAATTATTCGTGTCAACGCAGAGTTTCGAACGAGGCAAAGGCCTTTCATGCAAATTTCCCCTTATTTAGAAACTGCCCATGTCAAGTCCCAATTCCATCTTGTGAATGACAGGTTATTCAAAGTTTTAAAGGTGATAAAGATATTAGAAAATCCAACGACTTTCATTTGTAAGTATTGCCTCTAGAAAGTCCAACGACTTTCTAGAGGCAATACTTACAAATGAAACGCCCCTGTAACAACCACAAACTCAAAACAAAACAGTATAACTGCGTTACCAAGCGCAGAAATCATATGAGAAACATCAGCTGAAGTTAAATACAGTGGTAGAATTAATTAATTGTGGGCAGCAGCTTGAGTTGGGAAGTGCTTTCATACAAGAAGCAAGAGTGCTAAGTGCTTTTAAGTAACTTTGTCTAAATGTGTTGAGTTACTATATTGCAGCTGCTACCAGTCATATTTTTGTGATTTTCAATTTGTTTTTTTACACTTTCCAACCGTAGGTTGAAGAAGCGTATATGCTCCAGCTTTGTCCGTCTGCCCGTCCGCACGATAACTCGCGTAAACATCGTTCGATTTCGATGAAATTATGGTATGTGGTAGGGGACCACCTTAGGACGAATCATTGGAAATGGGATCAAAGGTCAGGACATAGTGGCGGGGTCCATTCCATTGCCCTTATGCGTCATAACTTGCGTAAACATGCTTCTATTTCAATGAAATTTTAGAATGTGGTAGGGGACTACCTGGGGACTAACCCTACTAAAAATGGACGAAATGGGGTCAAAGGTCAGGACATAGGAGCGGGATCCATTCCGTTGCACTTATGCGTCATAACTTAGGTAAAAATGCTTCGATTGCGACAAACTTCATCATGTTGTTCCGGAAGTATACTGAGCCAATTCTGTTTAATATCATCGAAATGGGGTCAAAGGTCAGGGCACAGGAGCGAGATTTATTCCACAGCCATTATCCTCATAACTTGAGTAATAACTTGAGTAATGATTTCTGGTATGTAGGAAAGCGTATCATAATCAATGCATTGCACGATTTTATTAACTTGTCTGGTGAAATATAACTTAGCAGCCAGATTTTAAACCAAGAACAAAAAAAAGCGAGGAGTACCACCTAGGTACTCTTTGTAGGTAATTTATGCAATGCATCTTTCGTATGCCAAGATCTTTGTGGGTGTGAAATAAAACGAGTGATTCAAGACTATACATTTATTTACGTACAACACATTGCATTTATTCACGTCTGTCACGACCACACCGAACCATAGTCCGGTACATACTAAGTGGAATTAAATCATAACAACAAACAATAAGGTTTACCAATTCCTCACATTGAGCGATACATAAGTAGATAGATCAAAGAATGTTATTGTCGTAAGATCAATGAAAAAAGACATGCTCGTCGTAAAAGTTACTATTGCAACTGCCACATTTTAGTAAATAATATTTCAACTGTTGAATTTTTCGAAAACAGTACTTATTATTACATACTAGCCTGCAGCCCGTCCTAAGACGGCTGCTTTTTAAGCTTTAAAGAAATATTCGTATGTAGAGCATGTTGCCCATCCTAGGACGGGATGAAAATTTTAATTAAAGCAGATTGAAAACAAATCAAATATACGCCGGATTTCTGTAAGGAAATATAGTAAAACCTCATTCATGTAAAAGCTGGAAATGTTTTTAGATCTCAAATTTCAGTTTTTATTGTAGATTAGAGCGTTTTAAATAGATCTGGGTATTTATATTAATAATTAAAAGCCCGTAGCGAAATACACTGGCGGAAAGTGAAAAACGAACACCAAGAAGGAATTGGCGGACGATCATAAAATTTACATATGTTAATTGGGTCGAGTTTACATAGGTGTGATGTTAATTTCGTGACCAACCGGTGAGCGCTTACGCCACAGCACGGCATAATATGCAAATTATCGTCGGTGGTATTTAAGTAGTACGGTGAAGTGAATGTAATCAGTCGTCGGCGTACGGACATGTGCGAAGACCCTGAAGAAGCTGCATTGCCTGGACATGGAAGACGTGTACGATTTCAACAGTTATCGGACTTTGAGCGAGGTCGTCTAGTCTGACTCCGCGAGGCCGGGTGGTCGTATTGCGAGCGAATTGGACGGGAAGTATCGGTGGTGGTACGATGGTGGCGTAGATGGTCCGAGGAACATTCCCACACGAGAAGACGTGGAACCGGGAGTCACAGACGGTCTGATGAGCAGACCGATCGACGCATAAGAAGAGCGGCGTGGTCAAGCAGAACATCAACTGCGACGCAAATCCGAGCTGCCGTTGCACCTGAGGTGACTGTGTGAACAATCTGCAACCGTCTACTGGATGCAAGACTACGTGCACGTGTGCCTCTGGCATGTGCACCTCTGACTCTAGCCCACCGTTAGGAACGGCTGCAGTGGTGTCGCCAACGTCTGCACTGGAGAACGCAATGGCGATCTGTCGTGTTCAGCGATGAAAGCATATTCTGCTTGGGAGCCTCTGATGACCGTATGCGTGTTCGCAGACGCACAGGGGAGCGTCTCCACCCTTCTTGCATCCGCCAGCGACACACAGGGCCTACACCTGGTCTCCTGGTGTGGGGAGCGATCAGCTATCACTCCCGTACACAACTAGTGTTTGTACCGGGTACGTTAAACAGCACCTCCTACATCAAGAACATCATTCAGCCCGTTGTTGTGCCATTTGTAAGGTCGGTCTATCGTGGTGTTTTCCAGAAAGATAACGCACGTCCACACAAGGCACGTGCAACGCAACATTCACTTCAGGGTGTGAGACAACTTCAATTACCTGCGCGTTAACCAGATTTGTCCCCCATTGAGCACGTGTGGGATTTTATGGGACAACGACTTATCCGGTCTCCACGGCCAGCCACGACCATCCCCGATTTACGCGTCCTGGTTGAGGATGCTTAGAACTCAATACCCCAAACTTACATCCAACATCTGTACGACAGACTCCTTGCCAGAATTGCACAGTGTGACGCAGTTCATGGCGGTTCAACCTCGTACTAACCATGTTACATGGAAATGTTATATTTCAGTTTACCAGCAAACACAGCTGTGTTTTGTCATAATGTTTTGATCACGTTATCCTCTGTATTCCGTTATTATGCTGTATAAATTTCGTTGGTATCAGACGTCTCCTTCTTGGTGTTCTTTTTTCACTTTCCGCCAGTTTATTTTGCAAAATGTATGATGTTGTGGCGTATTTGAAATATTTTGCAAAATGTATAAGATAATCAACACTAAAATCGGAAATTTGGATAAAATAAAAAATGTAAAAAGTAATTAAAGCGTACAAATTAATATTCGCATTGTGCTAAATTAAATAAATATACAAACTCAACTTGCCGTGATACTAAGAATTCAATTCAAATAATACGACATAGAAGTCGAGATCACCTTGACATCTCAAGAGCACACACTAATTGATCGATACGTTCCGTAGTTAAAAACTTGTTTTCGGCTCGCAGAACAGTTAAAATGTGAGCATGTGGCGGTCCTTGCTTTTGAAACTCAATCGTATAGATATGAGGTGTAGATTTTCTCAAAACACTGAACTGTCTGATCTTCCATGAGTGATTTTAACTTGTAAACCCGTTGCGAAATATTTTGCAAAATGTACGATAATGTTTCGTATTTGACTGCGTTTCCTCTCAGCTTCAAGGGATGGCGCCACATTGCAGACGTCTCTGTGACGTCAAGCGTACCAGACAGACAGAGAATGAGAGATCTGGCTGTTTATATGTATAATTCAGATTTAGACGGACGTCTGCAGCCTCTGTATGTCTTTTTAAGTTAAGGATCATGTCTCTGTTTCGTAAGTAAGTAAGGGTGCAATGATTAAACACTTTTTTATTAAGACATAATGGTATATTGCTCTTGAAAATTGTTCTGTTTCTTTCAAATGCTGTCCAACAAAGTTTTATGAGCTTATTTATTTCTTCCATGTGACCCTTACTTATATCTGTTGTCCGAGGTAAATGGAAATCGTGGGTCAAGAAAGTGACAAGAGTGTAAGACATCATGATCAAAGTAAAACTTCTGCAATGGGAGGGGCATACTGCTAGGAGAACGGACCACCGATGGACAACGAAATTTTGGACAGGATACTAAGGGACAGAAAAAGACCCAGAAGACGATCATGTGGGAGATAGGTGGATGAAGTTCTAAAGCCTGCCGGAGTGACATGGAGATTGGCTCAAAACAGAAAATAGTGGAAGAAACTTGGAGACCTTCATCCAGCAGTAAATTGATAATGGTTGATAATGATATATATTTTATTGATCGAAAACTGCAAGATGTGATAAAATGTAAATATCTTCTTTCTCAATCTGTGAAAATTTCTGACGTGATAGAGAAAAAGAGATTACATTTTTTGAAATCGGTGTGTAGTAATGACCAAATATCTATTACTTTAAAAACATGAGAAAAATTATTTTAAAATGGACACGAGTGTTGTTTTTACCGATTTTATTCCATTTTATACGTATCTTAGAGCGTGGTTTAAGCCAAAGCCATTTATTCACAACAAGTTTGCGAGCTTTGGAGATACTTAGCGGGGTGACGTTGGTTTTGAAAATTATTCTGCGTTATGTATCTTCGAAATCTTCCGTAATGGAAGCAATAAATTTGTACCACTCACTGCCTCAAAATATATGACCTGATTAATGCAAGGGTTAGTGAGTGGCACCTTTCTCGACCCAATAAATGGTGTAGAGATCTCTCGCATAACTCATTTATAAATATTGAACTGCGCTATCGCTGGTTTCAGCGTTTGTTCGTGCCGATGATATAACAGCGAAGATTTGTTTGAGGCATTTCCTGAAACAGCCGCAATCACCTGTTGGTACGTCAGAATAGAGTTCATGAAAAGATTTTGTGAGTCTTTCTGGATCGCAAACATAAGTCAGACATGAGAATAAGTTTTTAAACACGGGCATTGCGTCTGTCTGGATCGAATTGCTTGTGTTATGCCGCAAATATCACGGGTGTTGTATATTTGTATAATCGCCAGCCTCGTGTCTGTGTGGTAAGACTTCTGCGAATTTCAGTCTTGCCATAGACTGTCCACTTGCGAGTTTGTTTGTTTTTCAGTTTCCGTTAATACAATGGCAATAGGTCCTTACGTATGAGCCATTTCTGGAAGTTTACACTTGATAAAGAAAATATGAAACTATCCCATTGTAATTCCCATTACCCAGGCCACTTGCTAAACCGTGAGTGTGCACTCCAAAAACTTCCTGAAATTCATAAGCCATTTTCCATGATTCTTTTCGTGAATTAACAAAAGCATATTCCCGATACGTTTTCCGTGAAATACTGAAAAAAAGCTTGTGTTTCACGTATTCTTCGTAAGTCACGAAAATTATGAGTTTTCAAAAACTTTAGCGCGATTCCTTTCGTATATTTAACGCTAAAATTCCGTTTTAAGAGGTTTTCACGGAAAATTCCAAATTTTCAGGAAACTTTCCGCAATTCCTTTCGTATACTATTAACCAGGGGCGGTTCGTCATTAGGGACCAGAGGGGCCGGGCCCCACCTAAAAATGTCTATTTCTAGAAATTATTTTTTTTGCCCTAATTCTTATTCTTTCTTTTAAACATGGTGATAAACCTTTCCCTTCAAAAACCATTACCTTAAGGAAAAGTTCCCTTCAAAAACGAAAAACTATTCGCTGAGGAAAGAGATCACGTTCTGAGTGTGAGGTTATTGGGACCAGCTCCAACAGGCCCCAGTATCATCACTACGCAAGCGAAGAGGAGACGATTTCTTCCCCGTCTCATTCAGTATGAAGACCTACATACAACACTGTCTTAACCGCGTGTGCAAAAGCTGTGGAGCCAGATCTATCTGGCCCCGCGCTAATTTGATTTGCCGGGAGTGTATCCATTTCCTTAACGCCTTGGGTTGACAGAGAAGCTTACCCCGACCAAGCTCAAAGGTGGCGGGAGGGTTTTAAATGTCTTAGCAAAGTTCAGTTAGTTGTTTTTTCTGTGTGTGTCTCTCTCGGTGATGTGTTTGTTGTTCCTTCGTGTCGTGACTTTTTTGCTTGTCGAGTACCAATGAATGGAGTGGATATTTTGTTAAAATCTCCGTTCGTTGCTTTAAATCTGGAAGAAAAGCTTCACTTAAAAAACTCAGTGCTTATCACCCCAAGAATGTTAATTTGAGCTTCACTTAAAAAAAAACGGTGCTCATCAGCCCAAGAATTTGAGTCGAAAAGCTTCACTTAAAAAAACTCTGTGCTTATCAGCCCAAGAATTTGAGTTTCCAAGAGTATGAAGTTTACAAACGCTTTGCAGAACTAATTTCAGTTTTAACTAAGATGATTTTCTATGTTAAAAATAAATAAATAAATGAGAAAACATGCAAGTATAATTTGCACATGAGTACATATGTTTTTAGGTTTCACAAGTTCTTTTAAAAAGAGGTTAAACCTTTCAAATAAAGCAAATGGTAGTATGGTACTCATTCTATATAGGACGAAATTCATGAAACGTTCCCTCCCTGCATATATTTGGAGTTATTTTTTCACATTTTTTTTATCCTGTGAACCTGTGATTATTCCTCAATTGAGAAATCTGAAAAAACACAAAGCACAACTAACATAAATTAATGCTCATATGTTTTAAGGTAAACATTTTATTTAAGGAGTTTTAACATTTTTCTATTAATAGTTATGCATTCTATTCTGAGGAAATTTTTTTCGTGTGCAATACAATAGTTGACACATTCCTGCCTTATTTGGGCATCATTGTTAGTCAAGGGGGTAAACGGAGGCGGAGTAAAGGAATCTTGGGGGTGGGGAGTGGGGTGGGGTCTGAATAGTTGGCCTAATAATGACAGTTTTTTTTTATTTCATTGTTTGACTTTGGCTACTGGCCTCACCTGTTTCAGTTGCCACAAGCCGCCACTGCTATTAACAGAAAAATTCTGTTTTCCCGAATCCATGTGACGGAAAATTTCCGGTAATAGGAAGGATTCGTGGGAGTTTACTTGAGGTTTGATTTATTATTTGTTTGTCAAAGGACTTGATTTTAAAGTTCTGTAGCGAGACCGAATATTGTTGATAGCATATCGCTTGATACACTACTGTGTGTAAAAATTACACCACCATAAATAAATGACTGTTTGTATTATCTTGAAATTTATAGGATAAGTGCAACAGTAATAACATGCAAATAGTGAAAATGTGCATGCGGTTTCGGAGCAGCACTCTCTGAACTGTCTGGTCTATGATATAAAGAGCTGGCTCAAACGAGATGTTGCAATCAGTGAAGAGTCGAAAGGGTGCTTCTTGTGACTCACTATGCCCCGTCGCCGAAGAAGGTCGCATTATGAACACCATACGGGCTTTGAGGGAGGAATGATGAATGTTGGGATGAGAGAAGCTGGAGTTTCCTACCACGAAATTTCCACTCGTATGGGACGAAACGCCAGTACGACATCTGTCCCATGCGAATGTGACGTCACGGGACAGATGAGGCTCTGACGCAGAGAAATCCGGAAAATGGACCGCAAAATCGCACGACTGCACGGGATGACAGACAACTCTACCGCAAGGCAGTGACCGATCGCACATCGACACCCACGGTGTTAATGTAGCAGTGGAACACTGTCACAGGCAGGGGCGGATTTCCAAATAGCCGAGCGCGCGCCTATGGCCCCAGAGCATGAGGGACCCCGAAAACGTATAATTGGATTGCCAGTATTGTTTCGGTTTTCACGGGCTGACATAAAGATATCCTTAAAGCGACCACTTTATTTGTATTGTCAATTGATATTTTACTTTCTCATATTAGTAACAAATATTTTTTCTTGCTGCTGTTGATACTTCAAATTTTTGAATTCTAATCGATGTCCTTGTTTTGAAAGGAACAGTAAAATAATTTAGCCTTCAGTTCAGTGGTACGTGAAGCAAGAATTCACGCTTGCCACACTTTTCATTGTCTAAGGCAATACTTAACTGGCCTGCTGTTATATAAACCACTTTCATGCGACTTCCAGCCAAAGGAAAGCATCTGTGTTGGAACCTCCTTCCGCACTGAGTTGCGATGATAAGTGCTTGTCGAACCTGTCTTGATGATCGAGAGTGTTTGCTATTTATTGCCTTTTCCCTTTGGGGTAGGGTGATCAAGTTCTTTCTCAGCCCTAATCTCTCTAAACCAGCCTAAACCAAAAGAGCTAATATTTAGGCTAAAAAAAAAATTCGAAGATGTCACACTATTTATCTTTTTCTATTTAATAGTTTTGAAAGAAATTTCTACTGCATTGCAACAACATTTTCTTATTGCTTTCTCCTCCCTGGTTTAATACTGATAATTATCAAGTATTCTCACCTTTTCTATTCCTTAAATCGACATAAAACTAATTTGTGTGAAAGCAATAAAAGTTTCAATGATACTCGTACTCGAAAAGCTGTGGTTACCACTTTTCCATTTTCAAACCGCATCTTTTTCATTCAATCCTTATGCTTCTGTTTCTGCATGCATTAAAAAAATATCACGCATCTTTTTTGACAATAAAAAAACGCAGACCTCAATTTTCTGATGAAAATAAAAAAAAGGCTTTCAAAAAACTCTCCACATTCTCGCTTTCCTGCACTGACTGATGAAATTCTTATTGTCCAACTTTCTTGGTCCATAGCATTCGTCTATGCCATGGACGGCTGAATCTCTTCGATTTATGTAACTGTTCGACACGAAAAAAACTCCTCCACGAAAAGTCATCCACCCTTTTCAAGTGAAGTACAGCGAATAAATTGCATTTAACCAGTATTTTATAATGTGGATTACTTTTCTGGTTGCCAGTGTCTTCAAGTATTTTATTTTTGCTTGATACCATGCTCGTTTTATACTAATTTGCTCATAACGTAAAAAAAAAAACATGATTTTCCAAAGCTGAAGCAATGGAAAGAGCACGTTTTATAATTGAAATGTATTCCAATTTTATGACTATTTACACACAATGTGACTATAAATTTAGTGAAATTACATTTTCAGAGCCCTTGGCGTTAAGTAACTTGCAAATAAAAAGGTGCTCAAATAATCAGTTTTGCGTGACGTATCAAACTCAAAAATAACTTTTGCTGTAACTGAAATAGTCTCTTCCTAGCGTAAAGCTAACATTTACTAAACTCACACTTTGAGAACGCCCAGTGAGAAATTTATGAACTAGTAGTGAAATTTAAAAATGGAACAATTTTAATGAATTTTCATGTCCTATAATTCGCAAAAATAATTTTTGAAAAATCTGAAAACCAGATTTGTTGGTCTTCCGGGCAGCTAGCAGGAAATTAACGAACTAATTGGAAAATTTAAGTATTTGTGAAGGAACAGTTAAGCCTAATCGGAGGGGCACAAAAATTATTTTGTCCTATACGTTGAATAGTTTCTTCACAACAGAACTTTAATTTCTTTAATTTTCGATTTTGACAGCACTTAACGGCAAAGTCATGAAGTATATGGGATATTTAAAGTGCCAAACTTAATATCCTTTGATTTCCTATTAGCCGCAAAAATAATTTTAGAAATCTCTCTTGAAACAAAAAGCTCGATGTGCACGGACAGATAAAGTGATTATACTAGCTCTGCTTCTTACAAAACGTCTTAATAATAGGAAGATAGATTAAAAAGCGTAAAAAGATTTTCTTGACTTTACTTTTTTTTTTGTTAATCTGACTGATGAAAATATCTGAGGCGATAAGAAGGAGGAGGTGGCCCCTTGAATCTTTTAGCACCTAAGGCCCTAAAATATCTTAAGTCGCCTCTGGTCCCAGGTCATGCTTTTTCCTCTGTCACAGTTCGACGTCGTCTGCTTAACAGACGACTGGTCTCTAGCCGCCTATTGTTGCGCATTCTTTTGACCCTCAACCACAGACATTGGCTCGCTGATTAGCAACAGGTCTTGTTTTCTGACGAGTCACGATTCCACGTGATGCACCATGATGGTCTCATACGTGTTTCAAAGTCATCGTGGTGAACGCCAAGCGTCATGATTTGGGACGCCATTGGGTTCAGTTCGCGATCTCGTCTAGTACGAGTTGTGGGAACCCTCAACAGCCAGCAATACATCAGGGACGTTTTAGAGGCAGAGGTGATACCTTTCCTTCAAGATTGTCCTGGCGCTATATTCTAGCAGGACAATGCTCGGCCACATATGGCCTGGAATGTCCAAGACCTCTTCCATACACGTCAGATACCGCTTCTTCCATGACCTGCACGTTCAACGGATATGTCTCCGATCGAACATGTCTGAGACATGGTAGCTAAGCTACTGGCCCGTCAAACGCCTCCGCTAGTCACCTCAGATGAACTCTGGTCTTGCATTGAAGCGGCCAGGCAGGCTATTCCCCCTGGAAATATGAAAAACCTCTTCCATTGAATGCCACGCCCTGTAGAAGCCGCTGTTGTTGCTTGAGGTGGCTTCAGACGGTACTGAATTAAAAACCAAAAACTCTTGTATAGCTTTACAAATGTAACCAGTTATCTCCTGCAACATTAGGAATCTGAGATATAAATTTCATTTGAAATGATGCGCGATTCTTTCTAAGTGTTACAATTTTCACAAGCAGTAGTGTATTAAGTTATTATGGCAACAGATGTTACTTTCCCTCACCCCCATTTGGTGCACTAACTTTTGTATATTACAGTGAGAAACTGGGTACTTAAATTATTGTACAGATGATTGTATGCATCACCAGTTTGTGTGGACCCCTTAAAGTGGTTCCACCTAAAATCTCTGCCTTATGTTTTCAATGGTGAAACTTCTTTACATTTTTTCTTCGCAATTAATGTATTCCCAAAGATTAAAAAGGTTTGCACATCGGTAAAACTAACTTTAAGTTATAGCATGGGATACTTACTATTTACTAAAACATAACTATAATTAATCAATCCAACATTTGTTTGTATACTGACGTCATCAATGTACACGTCGCGCCATCTATTAACAGGTCTGAACATTACTCAAAGAAAAATGATTGATTTTTAATATAATTATGATTATGTTTCAGCACGTATTAAGTATTGCATGCTATAACTTGAAGTTAGTTTTATCGATGTGCAAATTTTCATCCTTGGGAATACATTAATTGGGAATGCATTAATTGCGAAGAAAATATGTAAAGAAATTTTACCATTGGAAACAAAGCAGAGATTTTTAGGTGCAACCACCTTAAGACAGAAGCTTTATTATAGCTATCAAGAGTAAATTTTATATTTAGGGACTTTGTACTGCAAAGTAGTACATTTCACCTTTTCTTAAACCTAATTGAATGT
Organism: Macrothele yani; assembly: GCA_039090855.1. Lineage (NCBI taxonomy): Eukaryota > Metazoa > Arthropoda > Arachnida > Araneae > Macrothelidae > Macrothele > Macrothele yani. The sequence goes on from CM077016.1 coordinate 77,818,856, forward strand.
TATTCTCAGTTTTAAAAGTGTTTGCTGTCCAAAGCATTCTGTTGCTTCGTAATATCAGGATGAAAAAAGTATGTAATTTGTAATAAGTACTCCTGCAGAGAAAGCAAATTATCACAAAACTTGTTTAGAAAATAAAATGAATATTTCGTCCGCATTAACAGTGAAAACATTTCATAATCGCGCGATATAGGTACCTCTTCATTTCAACTTTATACGTGGCTATCCGTTAGGTGTGTTTCTAGCTCAATACGTAGCACGCGTGACGGTCGCTGAAGACACATTCGGTTCGAAACTCACCTTAGGGAAAAGGAAAGGATACGTTAAATTCGTACGCCAGGAGAGAAGAATCTTTGTTGTTGTTTTTTTGGGTTGGAGGTTTTAACGACCACCGTGAGCAACTCAATGGGCTATAAGCAGTCATCCGTCCCTAATTTAGGGTCACTGGTTCCAGGGAAGGGAGAGAGACAGTGCCGTAAGGCAAACACAACATCCATGCCTCACCGGGATTCGAACCCGGACCCAGTTCGGATGAATGATCAGAGGCCATCGCTTAGACCACTGCGCCACCGGGGCGGCGAAGAATCTTTGGAGAAAGGGATGATTCGTTAGCTTCGTACTCCAGGAAAGAAGAATCTCTGGGAAAAGGGCTGATTCGTTAGCTTCGTACTCCAGGAAAGAAGAATCTCTGGTAAAACTGCTGATTCGTTAACTTCGTACGTCAGGAAAGAAGAATATCTGGTAAAGAAGTTGAAAAAATTAAAATCGAAGGTTTGCAAGATTTCTGCCTAAATACGGAAAAACCCGAAATGGATATTTTCTGAAATAGACTTCAACATTTTGACAAATCTTCTGACAACAGAAGATTTGTCACAATACGGAAGTTTGGAGAAACGAACTTTTAAAAAAGAAAATTTTGTTAAAAAATGTCGGTCACCTACCTGCAACTTTGCTGCACGTTATTTTCAAGAATTTTCCGTGAACTCACGCCACTTTTTTACAGCGTACACAGCTCATGCTGAGGAATCGCATGCATCCTTGTCTTTACATAGTACCTGGAGAAGATATGTAACATGGATTCGTGGATGAATTTCTAATTCTGGACAGTTGTTCCTTAACACTTGATGAGAAAGGCAACATGACACTACCTCATAGTAATTCCTTTTCCTCGGGATATTCTCCATCATGATTGTTCGCACCTCATAAAGTTCTCATGGCCGAAAACACCGTCGTTCTGACTATGAGACAAAACTCAATTTGTTCTGCTAGAGACGTTTCACCATAGTCAGCAAAACGGAACTGTAGAAACCAGATCAGTTTTTCCGATTGTCCTGAATTAAAGTAACATTGCATGCCATATCAATGGGAAGGAACATTCAAATTTATTGATAGCTAAACTTCAATAATACCCAGTACTTCTTTTATTCTTGACTGGGAGTTTAACCACCACCCTGAGCAACTCAATGGGCTAAAGGCAGTCGCCTGTCCCTAATTTAGGCCACTGGTTCGTAAAAGAAACACAACATCCATGCTTCATCGAGACTCGAACTGAGACCCATCTCGGACGAAGGAACAGAAGCCAGGTTAGACCACTGCACACCGGGGCGGCACCCAGTACTGCTCGCCGTACTGTTCAATATCTAAAGGTAAAGAAATATTTGTCGGGGCGCCATGTGTTAACAGCTGGGTTATGTAAATAATTGCAATTGCTAATCAATCATATGATAGTTAAGGGAGATAAAAGGGCAAACCTGCTAGGCGTAGCTAAGTTTGGTCGTCCTCACTTGAGCATGTGGACCACTGTTTCGGAGTGATCTCGGTGGCGAGAGCACGTACGTATAAGGAATGGGAATGCTTGCGTGAGCAGGAGTATGCTTTTGTAGTCTGTGAAAGCCCAAAGTAACAGTAGAGAGCATGGCACTACGAAAAGAGTGCCAATTGTTGGGGAGTTAGCGAAAAACAGCCTTGAAGCGGGGAAGTGAGAATGCCGGCCGCAGGAGCTTTTTCCCGGAGATCATCTGGCGAGAACCTTCTACCCTGACACAATGGCCACTGAAGTAGAAATCTTTATGTAAACGTAAATGACGTAAACGTCATTTACCCAGAGCATTTGCAAATTGCTTGGTCACGTGCATCATCACATGATCTACATAACTATTTAAGACTGCTACTTGCCAGTAATTTTCAGTAGTGTTGATCACAATGGGGAAAAAGGGTCTTGCGGAGTCAGATAGAGAGCATATTGTTGGTGCCAGTCTGGCTGGAACGACAATTTTGGAAACAGAAGTGGCTGGTTTAAAAAAAGTTAGATATCACTGGTCTTTAATTAGTCGAAAAAGCAACCCACATTGCTTGTCTGAGAAGCGTAACTGTGGCGCGAGGACAATCTGTCTGAGAAGGCTTGTACGGAGAAACAAGACTTTACCTGTGCAGAATTGATATAGCGAACTGAACACTATCGGTACTGGCAGTCGCATGCCTATACGAAAACCACTGATTTCTGCAAAGAACCGGACATTTCGCCTACAGTGGTGTCAGGAACATCATTTACTGGGCACTGGAAGACTGGGAAAAAAGTCATGTGGTCCGATGAGTCGCGGTTTACCTTGATCTGTACCGACGGTAGGAAGAGTTTGGCGGAAGCCCCATAAAGCAATGTACCCAGCTTGCTTTGGAAACACAACACAAGGTTCTGGATGTGGTATCAAGGTGTGGGGAATGTTCTGTTGGTATGAAGCGTGTCCTTTGATATTGCTTGGAAGGTCGAGTATCCTCTAAGGAGTATGTGAACATTGCTGCTGATTAAGTCCATCATGCAATGATGTCTTCTATCTAGATGGTGACGGTTGTTTCATGGACGACAATGCGGTTGCTAGTCGCCGTCATGCACGCTGAACCACGGCTGAACACATCTTGTATGTCCATCATACAAGATGCGTTCAGCCGTGGTTCAGCGTGCATGACGGCGACTTCCACCATCTTCCTTGGCCACCACAAAAGCCTATATCTGTACCCCATTTAGAATGTATGACACATGTTAAAAAAACAGGTCCGGGTGCAAAGTCCTCTTTCGTCAAATCTGAGCTAGTTAAAGGACTGTCTGGTGAACACCTGGTATGCTGTAGGCGTTGATGCACATCAACACCTTGTGGCCGCCCCGATGGCTCAGTGGTCTAAGCAATGTCCTCCGATCATTCGTCTTAAAGGGGTCCGGGTTCGAATCCCGGTGAGGCATGGATGTTGTGTTTGTCTTACGGCACTGGCTCTCTCCCTTCTCTGGAACTAGTGACCCTAAATTAAGGATGGGAGACTGTTGATAGCCCATTGAGTTGCTCACGGTGGGGTCGTTAAAACTCAAAGAAAAAAAAAGAAACCTTGTGGAATCTATGCCAAACCACATAGGTGCTGTAGTTCGGGCTTAAGGAGGTCCACCCCGGTACTGAATAAAACTTTCTAATTCTATGGCCAGTATGTATATAAACAAAGACATCGCTCTTTCCACGTTTATCAACACATAGCAACCGAAAAATTGTTTTGCGGTCACCGCTAAGGATCCGAAACCCAGATCCCTCGATATCTAGCAGAGTGCGTTAGACTTACGCTACGGTGGCCAACAATCAACGGCGCTATGTGTTTTTTTCTGTCAGCTTCTAACATCATAAATCCGTAAGATGGGCTCAGCTACTGAGATGTTTCCATCTGGTGGGCATTAACGGCACTGGCTATATATTAATTATAGCAGTTAAATCCAAAGTTCGAGATCCAAAGTGAAAATCTTCCAAATGCGTGGCATCAGTGAATAAACAAAGACATCGCTCTTTCCACGTTTTATCAACACATAGCAACCGAAAAAAAAAACGTGGAAAGAGCGATGTCTTTGTTTATTCACTGACGCCACGGATTTGGAGGATTTTCAGTATGTGTAATTATATTCGGAATCCGAATTTCTTGGCGTAGAGTAGAAATCAAAATTTTGCCGCCCCGGTGGCGCAGTGGTCTAAGGCGTTGGCCTATGATCATTCGTCCGAAGGGGTCCGGGTTCGAATCCCGGTGAGGCATGGATGTTGTGTTTGTCTTACGGCACTGGCTCTCTCCCTTCCCTGGAACCAGTGACCCTAAATTAGGGACGGGCGACTGCTTATAGCCCATTGAGTTGCTCACGGTGGTCGTTAAACCTCCAAACAAAAAAAAAAAAAAAAAAATCAAAATTTCCAAACTTTCGCACATTAACCAGGTGGCTTGTTCAAGGAAGATAGACATCTAACTGCAAACTGGATAATAGAACACTTCAACCATTTGAGCGCGGTGACGTGTGTGTGAGAGAGACCATACAATAAATGAATAGGCGCAAATGTGATTAGTCATTCAAAGAAATGAGCTCACGTTGTTTGGGCACGCGGTACCATGGTAGAAAACGCAACGTTATTTGAAGAATTGATTCAATAACGTTATTCATTGATTATTTTAAAAACTACTCATCAGAGTAGTTTCTTTAATTCTTCGTATAATATTTTTGAGGACCATCTTCTTTCGTCTTAGTGCTGTGTAAAGCCTGCTATCAAATAACCGGAACTGCAAACTTATCCTATCGTAGCGCTGTTACATTGGGTAAAATTGTTTTTTAGCTTGATTTTTTACCTTCAGTCGGTTTAGATGTATCTTGATTTGTTTAAAACCGTAGAACAACTAAAGGATGTAAGTAGTGTCGAATTTACCTGAAATCAATTATTCAACTCTTAAAGGGCAAGTGCTTTGGGATTAGATAAATAACTAAGGAAATAAGAAAAACAACGGCAAAATCAAATCCTACATATTGCAAGCAGACAGGTGTGTTAAAAGTAAAAAAAAAAAAAAAAAGAATATTCTGGACGTGTGCCTTTTCTCAGCAACAGGAAATAACGAGGAACTTTGCAGTGTACATCCTTAAGACACACAGCCGGGGTCTTACGATGTGGATTAGGAGTTTCTGACACAATGAGGAAGAAGCAGACGACTTCTGCTTAGTACATCGGACAAGATCCTCTTCTGATTACCTTCCTGTGACACGTCCTCTGTCTCATTTTCTTCCATCCGTAAAAGGACCTTTTACAAAGATCAATAGATCGCGTGAAATGTGACTTCTCTCATTGGCATCACGAACTTTTCTCCTTAGTAAGTAACAGGCATTGCACTCATCAGAGAAGGAAAAGTAAAAACAGTTGTAAAGAAAGACTGTTTCTTACAAGTCACACTCTCGCATGATTATATAATAAATTATGTTGACAATTTACATGATTAATAAAACAGGTATACAGTATAAATCTGATTATACGGATGGTTGGGAACGAGTGTGATCGGGATTATCTAAAATTCCGTTAATTAAATAAGGAATTTCCTGTCAATTTAATATTCAACATTTAGTTCTGTTATGTGAAATAATTCTTTGAAGTATACAATAAGTGTTATTTTTTTCATTTTATTATATAGGAATGTAATTATTTATAACTTAACGTCTACTATGGTTTCATTTATGTGGTCCAGCTCTCCCAGGATTATGGCGTGCTGATTTCTTGTGACAACAGTTGTTCTTCGTACCTGCCGCATGTCACGAGGTGGTTACTGGTTTGGATTAGTGTTTTCCAAGCGCTTGATAGATACGGCGATGATGCGGAATCGTTCACCAGGGAAGTACGGCTTTGAAAGATGTGAAACGCTTCTAAAAATTCAAGATGAGCCATCATTGATCTAGGTCTTTTCAACAATTTTGCGTCAGCAAACAAAAATTCGTGTTTATTTTCCGAACTGTGCTGGGTTATGGAAGATTAACTGAGCTCGCCCTTTTCAACATTGACTGGTGTTCTTTCAACCTGAATCGAAGAGATCGTCGTGTGTGACTTGTGTGCGACAGGCCACACTGACACTAGATGCGGTGGATTTTCAAAGAGGTTTTGCCAGAAATTGGATCCTTTTATGTACAACAAATAATCTTTCTCCCAGGACAAAGATGATTTCATAGTTTCAAACGAACTTACAGTAGAAGTTGCGTTATAAATAATTAAATTTATGAACGTTGTTTCTTTATATTAAAACGAAAAACAAAATGCTACGCCATGTCTGTAAGTTTGTCATTTTATATAAAATAAACTCTGTGTAAACATAAGTTTGTTCGCGACGGACATCAAACTCGTGTCCCCTCACTCCGGAGTAAGTCGCTCTCCCAACTGAGCTACGTGGACAGAATGTCTCGCTGCAGATTTGTCGTCTTGACACATGTTTTTTTTTTTTTTTTTTTTTTTGAGAGTGAAGGTTTAACGACCACCGTGAGCAACTCCATGGGCTATAAGCAGTCGCCCGTCCCTAATTTAGGGTCACTGGTTCCAGGGAAGGGAGAGAGCCAGTGCCGTAAGACAAACACAACATCCATGCCTCACCGGGATTCGAACCCGGACCCCGTTCGGACATGTTTTCTCCTCTGTAGTACGTCACAACGTACCTCTTTTGTTGATTTTTCTTTTTAAATTCGCGGTTGGTTTCCGTTCAACTACAACCATGAGCAAGAGTGCTATGAATCTTAGACTACAAATAATGTGAAGTACATATGTTTGAAGAAAACAACGTTTATAGTCACACTGTAAATTTTTCTTATCGGCCATGGTTACCCTGAGCTTTGGCTCAGCTTCGGCATGAATAATAGCACCTAATTGAAGGGTTCGGTCGTAAATAATGGTAATCAACGTTTTTGCCAAAAAATGAGTTGCATACGAAAAACAACTGCGGTGGTGTAATCTGAGTATTTTAGAGTGTTTATTATACATTTATGTCTACATTTGGCGCCACAATACAACTTTCACTTTATTGTAAGTGCAAACGTTTGTATGTTTACTACTTGTAATCTACGTATCTCACAACAATAGAATGTGTTGGTTACCATGGTTTACACCGAAATAGTAAAACAATCTCTCCACCTTGCCTGAATCATCGTGATGATACCCCAAACTCAAAAATCTCAACATGTTAATCTCCAACCCCAGCCACACTAAAAAACAATCGTTAAAAACACCATTATAAATCTCAAGCTATAAATTAATAAAAATCTTAAGTCCTTCAATTGTTCAAATTGCTATGACATCATCAAAAGAGCTTGCGGTCACGATTTCTTGTCAGGTGCTTCCACGCGCTTGATTGAAATGGGCTGGATACCATGTCGTTGACAAGTTGCGAAGAATTTTGATATACTCACAAATAGTTAGGGGTATTGCATGAAATGAGGGATGTACTGTATGTATCTGACTGAAGTAACACGCATTAAAATAACGTCAGAAAGGCTACGTAACACAAACGATAAAGAGCGCATTTACAAAAACAGTTTATCGTGCAATTTCTGCACACAACAAAGTAGCACTGCAATATAGACAAAATGGTAATTTCGGAGAATGTCCATACCTCTGTGTCGAAGAACGTCTAGACACGAATAATACTCGCAATGACATTATTGATGAGCGTCTGGGGCAGCTCGTCCCATATTACAGGCAACACGTTTTGGAGGTCTGCCAGTGTACTGGGGTATGGAATGTGGTTTTCCAGACGTTGCTCTACAGCGTCCCAACTGTTCTCAATGGGATTAAGGTCAGGGGACCTCGAAGGCAGCTAAACATTTCAATCTCATGATTTTTCAGCTCCTGAAGCACGCTCCAGGCACGGTGACTGGTTGCACTCTCATTGAGAAAGTGGAATGCATGCCCAATAGCAGCGTGAAACAGTTCCGGCACAATGATCTCGTTTCGATACATTGAAGCATTCGTGTTGCCTTGACAAACATACAAGGACATACAGCCATTAAAACACAGTTCTACCCAGACCAGGACTGACTACCAGTGGTATAGGTGCACGGACTACATATATTGTGGTAGCATTCGGCTACCGGATCTCCTCCACACCTGTCTTCGTCGAGTATCAGGATAAAGAAAGAAACGGGATTCATCTGCGAAAAGTATGGTACCACTCTGTATTCCATGACATGTACTGTTCGACCCAGGTACATCTTTGATGACGGTGTGCTGATGTTAATTCTATACATCTCGGCGGCATCCTTACTTTGTGTCCGTACTAGTAAAGACGGTTTCGCACTGTTTGCGCACATACTGCAACAGTAGAAGCAGCTGTGAGTGATTCCCGAAGTTGGCTGCTGGTGGTACTAGGCCTTGTCCGAGCACTTATACTCAGGTAGCGATCTTTCCTCCTGGTGGTTATCCTTGGGCGACCACTCCTGGGTGATCTGCAACAACTTCATTCCTTCCGTAGAAATCTTGTGTGTAACCAACTTATTACACTTTGCGAAACTCATAAAACAGCAGCCACGTCGATCTACCGTACAGCTGCCTGCAACATACTAACAGCCCTATTTCTATTGTCAATGCTTAAATATTGTCTGGACATCACTAATCCCACCTGAAGTCAATACATTCTGCAGACTTCTAGACCAAGCTCAAACTATTGTTTTCCACTTCCCGCACGGTAATTTTTTTTATTGGATGTTTGACGACCACCGTGAGCAACTCAATGGGCTATAAGCAGTCGCCCGTCCCTAATTTAGGGCCACTGACTCCAGGGAAGGGAGAAAGCCAGTGCCGTAAGACAAACTCAACATCAATGGCTCAACGGGATCCGAACCCGACCCCATCCTGGGCCAATGATCATAAACCATCGCTTACACCATTGCGCCACGGTATTTTCATCGGAGCTCGCACGCCACGTACTGTGTTGTCATGACGCTAATGTACATATGACGTAGCTGCCCACTGTGCTCACTGATCTCCAGAAATCACCAAATTTGCATATCACACGTTTCCCCCTCAAAACCGCAATATCCCTAACTTTTTGTGGCCAGTGTATAAAATCTTTACGTGATAGAAGAAAGCGGAATGGGTTTCTGGAATCGGCAGGAAAAGTGGACCTAGAAACACTATTTCAATTAGACGCAGCAGGAAAAGTGGACAAAATCCATACACACCAGTGTAATCAGATTCAAATATTTACATTCGTGGCCAAACGTCCGGCACAGTAGACCGAAAGTCAAATTTTTGATGTTTGAAGTCAATTCATACAGCGTAATGGTAAAGTCAGGAATACGTATTTTCATTATATGAATAATATGTGTTCCTTAATTCAAATAGTTTTACAAAATTTTATTACCAGTAATAGAAGTGAAGTTACAAGCAAAAGTACAGCATCTAGTCATAAAAAGCACCAAATAGTGGAATTTGTGAAATTAGTGTACAATACATTTAACGTAAAATTACTGTACAGTACATTATTGACACTTGCTAACTCAATACCGACTCAAGACTCAGTCTTTAATTGAGGCAGAGTTGAGTTCCTTACAGACTCAGTCTCTCAGTCTGTAAGGGCCGTATGGCACCGAGTTATCACCAATGGACAACTAGAGAAGCTCATTAGTTCCATGCCAAGAAAGTGCACTTTGTTACTAAGTAACCGTGTTTATCCAATTAAATATTAAAGCGTATACTGCTTGTTAGTAAGTCATCTTAAGTGTCCTGCAAGTTTCAATAATGTACTGTAAAATAATTTTACGTTCAATGCATTGTACTCTAATTTCTCAATTTTTTTGCTTTTTATGACTAGGCGCTGTACTTTTTCATGTAACTTTACTTCTATTACTGGTAATAACTCTGTAAAAATATTTGAAATCAGCATAAAATTTCCTTTAAAATGATGTATAATATGTATTCCTGACTTTACCATTACGCTGTATGAGTTGATTTCAAACATCAGACATTTGACTTTCGGTGTACTGGTGCAGGACTTTTTGCCACGATTGTATTTAATGCATCGAATACACGTTAGACTTTACAAAAGCGAGTTACTAAATTATCTTTAAAATTTGCTGATGATGAATGATTTTGTTACTGTAAACGAAACACATCTAAGACACAGAACTATATAAACAATGTGCGATAAAATATATATTAATCTACAGACAAAATGCATACCAACAATTAGTGTAGCAGATTCACACCTTACAATGAAATGTAAGATATCTCCCTTCAATTGTTTTTTAAAAGTAGTCAGCATTTATTTGCTTCTCATACAAACTAAAATACGTAAAAGAAATTAAATGGTTCAGTATGTTAGCCAATAAAAGTGGTTGCAAAATAAGCACAGTCAATAAACTAATGGATACTAATAAATATCCAATTAAGTTAAAAGCGAAAGAGAAACAAAAGGTTCAATGGAGCATTTATGTTCAATAAAGAAATCAGTAGCAGCCTCAAAAGCATGTGCAACAAAGAAAATTTTACCGTTGGTGATTAAATATAAAACAAAACAAAACTGATCGTCAAAAACAGGAATAAAACAGAAAAAGCAGGAATTTAACAAATCCCTATTGACTCAACCAAATAATTCTGATTTCTACAACCGCAGCAGAAAAAGAAATTGAATTCGTACCGCTGAACACGAAAAAAACTGGCAAAATAAGAATTAAAGAAAGCACTAATGTAATTCCTCAGGCAGCATAATCTCACACCAGACTAATAAAACTAAAATAGCGTACGAAAAGTAAAAGCAAATGAAGCGCAAATGGTACGCTATTTTTGATGCAATATAAACTATGTACAATTACCTAAGCGAACTATCGTGCAAATGAAGAAACCTCATTGAAAAAAACAAAACCTCCAAAAAACTTATAAAAGGGAAATCTGAAATTGAAAACTTAAGATAGAAAAGCGACAAATTTTAAATAGTAACCAGGCTTATTTTCGACAACTAATAAAAATGCCTGCATACCTTGACGGAGATTAAGTTGTTAATGTCTTTTGTTGAAGATAAGCAGTCTCACTTAAAGAGCACAGTAGACTCTTGCTAATCCGGCCTCTTAATTATCAGGCCTCCGGCCGTGACGTATGAGAGTCGGAGTTTCCCATCCTTGTGAAGTTGATTGATGACGCTTCGCAAGTACGAGTCATTTTCTTGTAGGACTTCCGTCCAAAGTGAGTAGATTTTAGGTCCCAGCCACCTACAGCGAGTTCGCCTTTTCGGCAGGACACAGAAACTGAAGGAATGAGAGCAAGTCTAGCGACTTTGACAGAACAGTTTGTAGTGAGATTAGAGTACAGTAGATGGCGCCACCGTACAAGTACGATGTTGCACATACAGGGGTGAGAGAATTTCAGGGGGAGAGGCATAGGAAAGGATACCCATTTAACCAGTGGGTCCAACCTGGGGGCCGTCACTTAACGTGCTCATCCGATGCACGGCCAATATTCAGTGATTGTTAGCAAATCACACCACCTCCACAAGACCAGCCCAGGAACGAACCTGAGGACCTTGCATTGGTAGTCTGAACTGCTAACCACTCAGCCATTTGCGGCTCTTCCTTGTGAAGTTAGGAGCGTGGGTTGTTTTTATACCATTTGTTGCTACCCAGGCGGCGCTGTGACGACACTCCGGTTGGCCACGTGTGAAAGATTTTAGACATCTGCTAAGCTTATATATTTGTTATATGATTAAGTGCTCTGAATATTCGTTTCTTTTGTTATATGTAATTTTTTGTGTTGTGTCTAAATTGAACATAACCAGAATTGTATTACCTTGTTTTCACTAGCTGCTTTGTATGTAGCTTTGTTGTGACTATAAAAAAGACACGTTCAGCACCGACGTAAAGCGATTGCGTGACAAAGCGTGCCGTCGACGAGCATCTTCATTAAAGTAGACAAAAATCCGTGACATGTTTTGAAGTGACCGCACAGAGTAGAAAATGCAGGATTTCATCTGTGTTGTGTTACAATTCTACGTTTATTTTATTACATACTATAACGTAGAAGCCTTTTCGTACTTCTACGTTATTTTAAAAACATAACCATAAGATAGAATAGTTCTTAAATTAAACCTTAACGGCCACACGAAACATGTAAACAGCAGAAGTCAAACTTACGGAAAAGATGCTTTATTCAAGGTTTTCTCCAACACATCGTAATATAACATAGCACTTCGCATTAAACGCTCCACACAGCTCCCCACAGCTCCACAAGCACCAGTTTACTCGTAGTTTATATCTCTCGTTCTTATCAAAACAGGCATACGTCACGTTCATTCAACCTCGATTATGTTGCCAACAGTATTCGTTCGAGAGAAAAGATATTACGTTAAGTGTGAAGTATAACTGAGAACAAACTCAAGATTTACATAGGGAAGGAAACTAAAAAGGAAAGTTAATTTAGAATATACGTCACAATACATATTGTACTTTACTGTACTGATATGAAAAGGTCATTCCATTGTTGTAAATGAGACAGTACGTTATCGTTATGCTCTTTTACCAGTATCGTATGGTCGTCTCTTATGTTTTTTAATACGTATGTACTACACACAGTAAACTTGTAATATTAGATTTAATGAACAATTAAACTAAATCTTTATGCACTCTCGCTAATCTGGCACCTCTCTATGCAAGGAATGGCCGGATTAGCAAGAGTCTAGTGTATTATCAAAACCAAAGAAAATCATCAATATTCTAATTTTCGTGCAAATGTAAATATTGAAGACCGTCGTTACACGATACTAAAAAGTCGTGAAATCACTAAAAGCTAAGATAGATTAAAAACCTTTAATTGCTGACTTAGCATAGTTAAATATAGTTTACACTAAAACACATAAGAACTTTCGAGCCGACTAGGCTCATCCTCAGGTACGAACACAATGGAAAATGGAATTTTTTTCCATTGTGTTCGTGCCTGAGGATGAGCCTAGTCGGTTCAAAAGATCTTACTTGTTTTAGTGTAAACTGTATTTAACTATGCTAAGTCCGCAATTAAAGGTTTTTAATCTATCTTAGCTTTTAGTGATTTCACGACTTTTTAGTATTGTGTAACGACGGTCTTCTAGTGTAAATTTCTCAACAAAACAAAATCACCGACAGATAAAATTACTTGCGTACCATCAGACTTAAGCGGACAAACACAAACGTGGTCCTAGCAAGTAAAGATACTGTTAATGAAGTAATATTCTGTAATTATGGGGTGTGGAGAAAAAAATCAGCTTGGTATAGAAATGTACTTACTCAGAATCTTGTACCTATCAATACTTGTGCTTCAAAATACGAGCCATCGCGTTAAAGAGCTTATTCACACCTTTTTGCAAGGTGTCCGATCTCGCTACCATACCATGTATTTGGCTTAAAGGTGAAGAATCGCTTGACACCCCCGCATGACGTTCAAATCAGCGAAATACCTATCAAGGAGGAAATGTGCCATCGCTCAAAATTGGCGAAAATTACAAGGAGCGAAATCGGGGCTTTACGATAACTGCAACATGAGCTTGATTCCATCAAGTTCGTAAAGCTTTGCGTGGGTTCGAAAGGTGGTATGAAGCTTGGCAACTTCCTGATGGCACTACTTGTTTTCGGTTCACTAAAGCAAGGTACTGCTTCAGGTTGTCGCACATCAGATCTAGCTATTCGGAATACAGTTCGTTGTCGATATCCCGTTCGTCTGGGAAGAGATCAAAGTGGGTCACCTCCTTGCAATTCCACCAGGCACAAAGCGTGAACTTTTTCTTGAAACTTCGCCTTTTGTGAACAAATAAAGCTAGTTCACCTGGACCAAACTCCTCAGTAGCCAAAACATTAGAGGCAGGGAGGATGGGCATCCGCCGTACAAAGTAGAGCAGACATAAAACAAACGTTGGCGATTAATAGGCGGACATCAAAGCATCCCAACAGTATATCGCAATTGACGAACATGGGTAAACGTGGTGATCTGAGCGACTTTGATCGTGGATGCATTGTCAGCGGAAGACAGATGGGTCACTGTATCACACAAGTGATAAGGACCCTGGGTTTCCCGAGGGCAACCGTATCAAGGGTATACCGCGAGTATACCATCGACGGACGAACCAGCGTCCAGAGAGCATGCGATGACATACCGCACGCCATTGATAACCGGAGTCAACGTAGACTATCTAGGCTCGTACAGACAAACTGCTTGGCAACGGCGGCGCAGATGACATCCAGGTTAAATATTCGATGCCCAAGCTGCGTCAGCGAGCGAACGTTACGGCGCACGCTGCTTACCCTGGGATACTGGAGCCAACGCCCTACTCGTATGCCACTTTTGACTGCTCGTCATCGGACATTCTGCCGAAATCACATCCAGGTTAAATGATGGAGGTCCACGCAGCGTTGCCAGCGAGTGAACGGTATGGCGCACATTGCATACCATGGGCTACGGGAGCCGACGCTCTACTCGTGTGCCACTGTTGACTGCTCGTCATCGGACATTGTGCCGAAATCACATCCAGGTTAAATGTCGGAGGCCCAAGCAGCGTCAGAGAGTGAACGGTATGGCGCACAATGCATACCATGGGCTACGGGAGCCGACGCCCTACTCGTGTGCCACTGTGTGCTGCTCGTCATCGGACATTGTGCCGAAATCACATCCAGGTTAAATGTCGGAGGCCCAAACAGCGTCAGCGAGTGAACGGTATGGCGCACAATGCATACCATGGGCTACGGGAGCCGACGCCCTACTCGTGTGCCACTGTTGACTGCTCGTCATCGGACATTGTGCCGAAATCACATCCAGGTTAAATGTCGGAGGCCCAAGCAGCGTCAGCGAGTGAACGGTATGGCGCACAATGCATACCATGGGCTACGGGAGCTGACGCCCTACTCGTGTGCCACTGTTGACTGCTCGTCATCGGACATTGTGCCGAAATCACATCCAGGTTAAATGCCGGAGGCCCAAGCAGCGTCAGCGAGTGAACGGTATGGCGCACAATGCATACCATGGGCTACGGGAGCCGACGCCCTACTCGTGTGCCACTGTTGACTGCTCGTCATCGGACATTGTGCCGAAATCACATCCAGGTTAAATGTCGGAGGCCCAAGCAGCGTCAGCGAGTGAACGGTATGGCGCACAATGCATACCATGGGCTACGGGAGCTGACGCCCTACTCGTGTGCCACTGTTGACTGCTCGTCATCGGACATTGTGCCGAAATCACATCCAGGTTAAATGCCGGAGGCCCAAGCAGCGTCAGCGAGTGAACGGTATGGCGCACAATGCATACCATGGGCTACGGGAGCCGACGCCCTACTCGTGTGCCACTGTTGACTGCTCGTCATCGGACATTGTGCCGAAATCACATCCAGGTTAAATGCCGGAGGCCCAAGCAGCGTCAGCGAGTGAACGGTATGGCGCACAATGCATACCATGGGCTACGGGAGCTGACGCCCTACTCGTGTGCCACTGTTGACTGCTCGTCATCGGACATTGTGCCGAAATCACATCCAGGTTAAATGCCGGAGGCCCAAGCAGCGTCAGCGAGTGAACGGTATGGCGCACAATGCATACCATGGGCTACGGGAGCCGACGCCCTACTCGTGTGCCACTGTTGACTGCTCGTCATCGGACATTGTGCCGAAATCACATCCAGGTTAAATGTCGGAGGCCCAAGCAGCGTCAGCGAGTGAACGGTATGGCGCACAATGCATACCATGGGCTACGGGAGCTGACGCCCTACTCGTGTGCCACTGTTGACTGCTCGTCATCGGACATTGTGCCGAAATCACATCCAGGTTAAATGCCGGAGGCCCAAGCAGCGTCAGCGAGTGAACGGTATGGCGCACAATGCATACCATGGGCTACGGGAGCCGACGCCCTACTCGTGTGCCACTGTTGACTGCTCGCCATCGGACATTGTGTCAAAATCACATCCAGGTTAAATGTCGGAGGCCCAAGCAGCGTCAGCGAGTGAACGGTATGGCGCACAATGCATACCATGGGCTACGGGAGCTGACGCCCTACTCGTGTGCCACTGTTGACTGCTCGTCATCGGACATTGTGCCGAAATCACATCCAGGTTAAATGCCGGAGGCCCAAGCAGCGTCAGCGAGTGAACGGTATGGCGCACAATGCATACCATGGGCTACGGGAGCCGACGCCCTACTCGTGTGCCACTGTTGACTGCTCGTCATCGGACATTGTGCCGAAATCACATCCAGGTTAAATGTCGGAGGCCCAAGCAGCGTCAGCGAGTGAACGGTATGGCGCACAATGCATACCATGGGCTACGGGAGCTGACGCCCTACTCGTGTGCCACTGTTGACTGCTCGTCATCGGACATTGTGCCGAAATCACATCCAGGTTAAATGCCGGAAGCCCAAGCAGCGTCAGCGAGTGAACGGTATGGCGCACAATGCATACCATGGGCTACGGGAGCCGACGCCCTACTCGTGTGCCACTGTTGACTGCTCGCCATCGGACATTGTGTCAAAATCACATCCAGGTTAAATGTCGGAGGCCCAAGCAGCGTCAGCGAGTGAACGGTATGGCGCACAATGCATACCATGGGCTACGGGAGCCGACGCCCTACTCGTGTGCCACTGTTGACTGCTCGTCATCGGACATTGTGTCGAAATCACATCCAGGTTAAATGTCGGAGGCCCAAGCAGCGTCAGCGAGTGAACGGTATGGCGCACAATGCATACCATGGGCTACGGGAGCCGACGCCCTACTCGTGTGCCACTGTTGACTGCTCGCCATCGGACATTGTGTCAAAATCACATCCAGGTTAAATGTCGGAGGCCCAAGCAGCGTCAGCGAGTGAACGTTATGGCGCACAATGCATACCATGGGCTACGGGAGCTGACGCCCTACTCGTGTGCCACTGTTGACTGCTCGTTATCGGACATTACGCCTCGCCTACTGCCGGGAACATCAAAACTAAAACTCTCCAGAGTGGCACCGCGTCGTGTGGTTAGATGAATCCGTTTCTTTCAGTCACGATCTGAAGGGAAGGTGTGGTGCCGAAAGTATGAGGCGACGGTTTTGTCGTGCCAGATCGGCTCATTTCAAGGTGGTGATGTCTTTGTGGTGTTTTGGGGTAGCCTTCTCGTGGGACACATTCGGTCCCTTAGTGTGTCTGGAGAGGTCCTTAACCGCTGCGCGCTACCAGCATATGCTGGCTGATCACATACACGCTTTCATCACTTCGCGCATTTTGCAGCTGATGTTCCAGCAGGACAATGCGCCGCTCAATCGGACCGCAACAACCCAGGCGTAGCTCAAGGAACACTCGTCTCAGTTTGGAATAATCCAGTGACCACCACGGTTCTCGGATTTTAACCCTGTGGAAGCTCTCTGATAAGTTGTGGAGTGGAACAACAGATCCATGGATCCTAGACCGACGTTTCGGGCATAGTTTTAAACAGGCATGGGTGGCATTACCTCAGGAAACCCTCTGGCATCTGGTGCAGTTGATGCTTCAGCGTGTACAGGCTGTTATTCGCGCTGGAGGAGGACTAACACGCTATTAGGTAGGTATTTCTAATGGTTTGACCATTGAGTGTTCTGGGTTGGAGGTGTATGGTTTACACAGGTAGATCCGCTTCTCATTTCCAGTAGCTAGCCACTTGATGAAGCCAGCGTATCGCGAATCCTTTCATAGTTCCTCTCAGTCCTCGACACATCATTGTGCTGGAGTTGAGGTCAGTTCGCCAGGTGTCCATCTGTATATCCTTCCGATCTAGTGCAGATGATAAGCAATAATGGATTCCGAAACTCCCAGTTCAGCCAACAATTTCCGGATACTGGTTATTAATTTTCATTCACCAACCGTGATCAGGATGGCCGAATGAACCGCAAATGGTCGTTTTCGAACATTTCTTTTTCTCTGGCCTCACGTCGCGAGCGGCGTAAACTTCTTGACAGAGATTTACGCTGTCTAAGTGGACGCAGCATTTTGGTCTTCCTTTATTTTCTGGACTAATTTTAACACTTTAAATCTTTGTTTCCAGTACTGGCCCATATTTCAAACTTTCTCACCATTTCGTACACTGCGATAAACACTCAGTGCATAATTCGAAACACGTGTGTTATACATGAACCGGTTCCCCACGCAGCGAGATTTTTTATGATCTGGAACATACCTATGCAAATTAGCGACAGAAAAGAGCGCAATGCAAAACCGCAACTTTTCTCCCAGTACCTAAATAACAATAGTGTTTTTTTTTACGCTTTCCAACCGTAGGTTGAAGAAGCGTATATGCTCCAGATTTGTCAGTCCGTGTCCACACGATAATCGCGTAACAATAGTTCGATTTAGATGAAATTTTAGTATGTGGTAGGGGACAATCTGGAGACAAACCCTATTGAAAATGGACGAAATGGGGTCAAAGGTCAGGACATAGGAGCGGGATCCATTCCATTGCCCTTATGCGCCATAACTTACGTAAAAAGGCTTTGATTGCGACAAAGTTTTAGTATGTTGTTCCGAATATATACTGAACCAATCCTGTTTAATATCATCGAAATGGGGTCAAAGGTCAGGGCACAGGAGCGAAATTTATTCCTCAGCCATTATCCTCATAACTTGAGTAATAACTTGAGTAAAAATGCTTCTATTGCGACGAAATACAATACCTTGTTCCGTAACGACTTTGGAAGCAGTTCTGCCAAAAATGTTTTCTCTGGGCAATTGCGGGCAGTGCGCATGCGTGAGATTCGTTAGCCATTATTTTCGCACGTTAACTTCCGTGAAAATTGCCCGATTTAGATGGGAATTTTAATTATAAAACGGCTTATGTGTGGTAGCTCTTGATAATATAAATAGGTAACACGGGCACAAAGAGATTTTGATATATATGAGCTTTAAACGTTATACCATAGTTTCGTCCCCTCAAAACCAAGGCATTTTCCTATGATTTCTGGTATGTTGGAAAGCATATCATAATCAATGCATTGCATGATTTTACTAACTTATTTAAATATAACACAGTTAAAGGGTAAGAAACCCAGTATACTTGCATTTTCCATTTTTTCTTATTAGTACAGTAACTAAAGTTCTTTAATAAACAAAAGGCTAATAGCATTTTTTATTCGGCCGCTCTAGAATTATTTGAAAGTTTGTCCTTTCATTTTCATCAAACCGCCTTAAAAGCCATTGTCGCCAACATAAAGTGCAAGTATTTTCTTTCTCGTTAATAAAATTAGTTTAAATGTTGTACAATATGAAGAAAATCTTAGTCACCGCTTGAAGCTATTTCAAACGAGTTTGATATTTTTTCACTGCATTGAATTAAAGCCGATGGGAATCTTTAGAAATTCACTCAGCCACAAGAAATCTTTTGTTATCATACATTCAGCTTATTCAGTAGCAAAAAAATCGTCGCTTCTGGTGGTATACTTTGCTACATAATTTAAAGAAGTGAAATGGAACACAAATTGAAGAACAATAAGTGTGAAGTGTCAAAAAACAGGAAATGACTTCCCGTCTTCTTTCGGTATCTTAAGATTCATGTTTGTGGTGCTGCGGTTGACTGTAATATCATTTCTCCTCTGTTTAACAAAACAATTTCAATTCTCCGCGGCATCAACAGTCCGATGTAATGTGCTTTGTAAGAAGATGTCCCAAAACTCATTTGCATGGTAACAAGGCTCTACAGCCCCAAGGAATAAGACCATTACTTCCTTTTCCGTATCATGCCCACTGTACAGCTGACGTGTGTTCTGTTAACCTTGCTTTTTCTTCCAGTGCGTTAATGGGAATCTCTGAAGGAATATTCCGCTCACAACTTAACGCTCTTGCGGTAGATTCAGCGGAATGCATTCCTTTTCTGTTAGAATAAATCTCCGTGCCGCTGCTGACAAAACTATTGTTACGTTTATCTGAATTTATAAAACTCAAACAATTGCTAAAAATTGCATCCTGACAACGTACGCCTTTCAAGACGAGGTTTCGGTTACTAAGTCGAGGAAATGTAATAATATCAGGATTACTAAATAAGAAGTACCTCCTTGTTGAACAGAAAATACTCGCAAATTTATAACATAAATGATTAAAAAAACTGTAAAAGTAAAGTCATTTCTCAAAATGTTTCTGAAATTTCCTGGCAACTCGAAAAGAAGTACTAATTCTCAGAGCGTTCTTTGAAAATATTGGTTTAATGCATAAGTTCATGCCGTTTTTTTCACCGCACTACAAGAATGTATTGCATCAGAAAGGAAAACTGAATCAATGAACTATGAATCCCCCCGTTGTTTACGAGGATGTCCCAACGTCTGGATAGGTCTGCAATGTCATTCTTGAAAACACGTGCAGGTTTTGCTGCGAAGAAATCATCAAGGAAATTCTGGAGATCAACGTCATTGTTGAACGTTCTGCCACGGAATGCATTCAACAGAGATCGAAACAGGTGATAGTCTGAAGGGGCGACATTTGGGGAATAGGCCGGATGTGGAAAGATCTCCCATTTCATGTCCTGAATGGCCGTTTTGGTCATGTTTGCACTGTGAGGGCGAGCGTTATCATGTTGGAGAAAGACACCGTTATCATGTTATCATGTTGGAGAAAGACACCGTTATCATGTTATCATGTTGGAGAAAGACACCGTTATCATGTTATCATGTTGGAGAAAGACACCGTTATCATGTTATCATGTTGGAGAAAGCATTTCCCAGTGAATAATGCCTTCCATGTCCCACCAGACATACAAAATTATCTTCGCAGGATGAAGGTCATGTTTTGGACGTAGTGTGGGCGTCTTGTTTGTGCTTAACAATTCCCTCCGATATGCCTTACATTCACGTACAGGCACCACTTTTCATCTCCAGTAACGATACATGACAGAAAGGATTTGTGTTGCTGATAACATTCGCGATAACGGGCGAGAAAGGAACCACATATGGCAACACGCTGATTTTTGTTGTCCTCGGTGAGTGTGAGGCACACAAGACCCAAGTTTCTGGACCTTTCCCATACGTTCCAGGTGTCGCACCACGGTGGCCTGATCACAATCCATCTCAGTGGCCAATTAGCGTGTGGTTTGACGCGGAGCCAAGTGGATGAAATGATTCAAACGATCCTCGTGAAAGTGAGATGGACGACCTGAGCGTGGGGAGTTGTTGAGGTCAAAATTGTCACCTCGGAACCGCTGAAACTATTTGCGGGCTGTCCTCTGAGCAAATAGCATCCTCCCCAAACACAGCATAAATTTGTCGAGTGGCCTCGGCGGCTGTGGATCCCTTGTTAAACTCGTAGAGGGGCGCAGATGTCGGAAATGTTCATTCCTCTTTGCTTGACACTCCATACTTCCGGAACTGAAAACCAAAAAAACATTAACTACAATGACACAACGCAATATGATTTAGATACACGATATTACTGGCTACATTTTGATATACAACTGGCCATCTGCACCGTCACAACTGACCTGGTAAACACTCGTGAAATAAAACGGCATGAACTTATGCATCAACCCAATATTTCTGTCCGAAGAAAACTGTTTTAATCAACTAATAGCTCTCGTGAATATAATTGCACTTTAATTCTTGTCATAAAAGTAATTTTCCTTAACATGATAAATATTCTAATTTATTTCTCTGGATCAACACGGAAACAGTAACAATGCGAGAATTATTTAAATTCAATTCTGTGACGTATGAGTTAAATGGGCAATAAAGTAGCGCTAAGCCTGCAGGCATAATTCAGTTGGGAGAACAGGCGCTCCGGATTAGGAAGAAGTGGGTTCGAATCCCACTGTCTGAAGAAAAGGGTTATTATATTGACGGCCGAACGAAAATTGATTTCCTGGCCGTAAGGATTGAAAAAAATTGCGGAATGGTTCTCCTGCACCATCCCGCAATTTACGTGAATGCAGAGGGTATTCAGGAAGTAATGCCTCCATGTTTACATACAGTCATCAGCAAAAGTTTAAGACCACCTGTCGGTATTAGATTTTTGCCGATTGTGTCAGCTGCCGTCTGTATTACTCAACTTCCTGTCGGTGTTGCATCATCCTACAGCGGCAGCTGTTGATAGAGTTGGGCTTGAAGCGTGCGACCGTAAGTTTGCTTCTGGTTTTACGGCCGAGATGTTTTGTGCGTATTTTCTAAATAGGGAAAATTGGCAAAGGCGTCATTAAGTGTTACCTCAGAGGGCACAAGTAGTGACTTTATATCATGAAGGATACTCCGAACTTGACCTAAGTAGAAAGATGAATGTGAGCAAGACTGCTATTCATAATACGATCATGAAATATCGAGGTACCGATAAATTTAGAGACCGAAAGGGAAGTGGACGTCCAAGGAAAACAACCCCACGTGATGATGAGGCGAATAAATAGTTGTGCGTTCTACAAAGAGTTCGTGCAAGAAAATCAAGGCTTATCTACATTCAAAAGTGTCAGATATTAGTATCAACACTGTTTTCCGACGTCTTAGCAAAGATTTTGGATTAAAGTCTTATAAACCTGAACATAAACCTAAACTAACTTCTGTCATGGAAAAGAACAGACTCCAGTTTGCGAAGCTTCACCATTCGTGGACTGCTGAAAATTGGAGCTAAGTTCTTTTTTCCGATACATCAACTGTGCGTCAATTTGAATCACGTGAAGCACATGTTCGACGACCAAAAGACAAAAGGTTTGCTGAAAGATACACCGTTAGCAGCGGGAGACATCCGCGTAGTTAGATGATATGGGGCGCTATATCAGCTTCCGGTACTGTTTTATTATTCTTTTTTGCCGACATGCACTACCATGACTGGTCCTTTTTATGTGGAAATGTTACGTGACAAGCTGTTAACTCATACGCAAGTGCACAGATACAAAACCTTCATGCATGATGGTGCTCCATGCCACAGATCAAAGACAATAAAGGACTACCTGCACATGAAAAACAACTGTGCTTGACTGGCCCGGTAATGGTCCTTGCATTAAACCCATCGAAAATTTGTAAACCATTTTAAATTACAAAGTAGCAAAACAAATCAATCAAATTCCCAAGCTTTTTTTTTTTTTATTGGAGGTGTAACGACCACCGTGAGCTTCAACAATTTTTATTTGGAGCAAACATGGACAGGAAGATACAGATGGCCTGTGCTTAACAGTTACCAAAAGATAAACAAGTGGATGACCTATTTACAATGACAATGAGATATTTACATTATGTGGATGCACTATATACATTGTAAGCAAATTCATAACACTGACAATACTGGACTGATGGGTTGACTTACTCTATGTACAACATATGTTCGCAATGTGCATCAGCAGAGTGCCATCTCTAATAGGTGAACACCAGTACAAGGTATAACTATAAATTTTACAGTGCAAAAACAAACATGTATATTTTGAGCAATCTTGAAGAAAAGAAGAAAAGAGAAGAAAAGAGCAGAAGGTTTATACTTTTCAGTATCTGAAAGATAAGCGAATAAATGATCTATCCACAATGATGGTGTGAACTCTATACAAATTGAATGCAATATCTCTCTTGTGAAACGCTGTCAAATTACAAAAAGAACTATTACTTAGGCTTAAACAAGTGCCTCAATCACAGTGCTATAGATTAACTTGTAATGAACAACAACATATGTACACAAGATGCAACGGCATAGGGAAGACACTAATAAGGAATTACAATTCCATGGTACAACTGTAAATTTCACAGTGCAAAGAGTAAAGTATATTAGTACAAACAGAACTTGCGTTTTACAGAAAATTTATACTTCGGGTACAATACAAATAATGAAAATAATACAGCGCAGAACATTATCTAATAGACTGATTATTTCCTATTAGGCACATGTGACATGAGAAAAACCACACTGTGTAACATTAACATATAATTGAAATACTATCAAAGCGTTTGCTCCGCACCATGAGCATAAAACTTAAGACATGTAATCGTGACCCAACATGCGAAATGTGCCAAACATAAATTTTACAGTGCAATTAGGAAAGTACATTAGTATATACAAAACTGAGCTTTTGGCATAGCAACTATACTTCAGGTACAGTACAAAAAAACCGAATGACGAACAACTACCCCCTGCACTACAAAAGTGCTAAACCTTGCAGAACATGGTGTAATCGACTGATCATATCCCTTTATGCACATGTAACATGATCAGAAACCACACTGTGCAAAATCAATAAGACAATTTAAACACTATCAAACAGTTGCTTAGCACCGTGAGCAAAAACCATATATTATAAAGCCCGGCAGACATAAGGAAAGTGCAAAAAAAAAAAAAAACCCTTTAGACTTAATCTAAGTGCCTGTGGTATAACAAGAAACTCACCTACAGGACCTTGTTGGTGAGAAACATGCAAACGTGCAGTAACATTAAGAAGCGATTATGACAAGGGCACCTAAGAACACGATAATCACAAAACTATACTTCAATTAGTCCAAACAATTTCACAGACGTCAGAACAAAAGTCTAAGGTCTTCTGATGGACCAGAAAACCATTGACGAAAAGGTGACCACACTGACATAAAGTGTGGGATTCGATTCGCAGCCTTAGCAACATTGAAAGCAAGCCTCAAGCGTGAAATCATTCTGTTCCGGAACTGACTGCACATCGCAGCTCCCGCCTGAAAGATGGTAGGCTGTATAGGGGTAGAACGTAGCTGTTGATAGTAGCAAAAAATCACATGTTTTGCTAATATGAATACATAAGCACATGACTCTGATATAGGAATAGGCGGAGTACTTGAACTGAGTAGCGTGCTATAGGCTGAGAAGGAGAGATCATTAGTACTAAGGCACTGTGCAGTAGTGAAGGTCAGATGTAGCAAGGGAAGAAGCACTGTGCAATGTTGATACACATGATCTACATCCGCAATCGTAGAGCAAAACATGCAGTTAGGCGAATCAACAAGCGTCATGCTGAATAATTTGGTAGGAACTGGTAACCGCCGATGAAGAAACAACCATTGGATGTTTCTTTCTGCTGGAATAGATAGTGGCGAATTAGACATGGACCACACTTGTGAAAGGGCGACATTCGGAACATCTGGAATCATCAATGGTGTAGCATACAGTGGATCAATGAGACAACGGTAAAGAGACGAGACAGAAAAACTGGAGAGAGGAAGTGATGAGCCCCGAACGGAAAGGAAAAAGGGAAGAAGAAGAGAGGCAGAGGGAACAAGAGTTAACCCAGCTTGAGAGGCAAGGTTAGGGAAGAGGGTAATGATTGAAGAACGGAAGGAATCATACAGCGAAAGAGAGGAAGAGGTAGGGCAGATGTGGGGGACAGATCAGAGAAGGGTTTCCAAGAAAGATCTGGAGAAATTAGATCCTGAACAGATACTATTCCGGCGGGGAGCCAGGAAAGGTCAGTAAAGTAGGGAGCATTAGGGGGATGAAGGATGGAAGAAAAGAGCAGGGGCTCAGCTAATAGTTCAGTGGTGGAAGCCGGTGGAGCACGGAAGAGGGGTAGAGAACGGAGAAAGGAAAGGACCTCTTTGTAGAAAGGGGAAAGTTTAGAATGAAAAAAAGGAGATTGATCCATTAGAAGATACGTGATGAAAGTGATTCGGGGATTCCTAGGCGATATCATGACATCTCTAACGAGCGCAACTGGCGACTCTGGTGCACTTAGTAGCCGCAGGAAGGAAACCACTTTATGTGCTTTATAGTAGGTGCGAACTTCCAGCAGTGAAATACCTCCATCAGTGACTCGACGACAGAGAGTGGAGACCTGGATCCAATGGTACCTGTTCCATATTATCGTTGAGATGATTCGAGTGATTTCATTGAGGTGATAAATGGGCATACGTTCTGCTGACCATGCATATAGACATGGTGAAAGAATATAAGTCTGAGCTATTCTAGCTCTTGAGAAGTAAGAAGTACAAAACTGGGAACCTCGCCAGAATGCAGCAGTTCGAGTAAGGCGTGTTCTGAGAGCATTCCATGTTTCATTTTGAGCAGAAAGACGGACTCCGAGATGGACCCCAAGGAATTTTTGGGATGAAGCAGTCCATGAGGCGCCCCACGGGGTGTCAGTCCTAGAGGCCCACGCTCCGCTCCATAGGCCTGCACTCTTGGATGTATTAAGTGATGCCGCTGAACATGAAGAATATTGATCGTAAATCTGGAGCAAGATGTCGAATTGAGCGTCTGTCCTTACACAAAAGGTCGCGTCATCGGCATATGCAGAGTATGTCACAGAAAAGTGCCTAGTACTTGCAGTAGGCGGTGGCAGTGCGTCTATAAAGGCTCGATGGACAGACCGAAGAAACGGCTCAAAAGCAATGGCAAAGAGCTGCCCAGAAAGTGGGCAACCCTGCCGAATGCCTCGCCGAAAAGGAATAGGTGCAGTCAAGAAGGCGGCCGTCTTGACATGGAAAGCAGCGTCCTGATAAAGGGCAAGAATAGAGGTAACAAAAGCAAAAGGAAAGCCGAAAGCAATAAGAACAGCAGAAAGATACGAATGTGAGATATTGTCGAAAGCTGCTCTTTGGTCAAGATTAAAGAGGGCAAGTGGTTCAGAGTTAGTACGAGCCAGATGTAGGAGATCTCGAAGGAGATTGAGATTAGAAGTGATGGACCGACCAGGAACCGTGTAGGTCTGGTCGGGAGAAAGAAGAAATGGAAGAACTTGGTTGAGTCGACTGGAAAGGAGTTTAGTGAAGAGTTTATAGTCAATGTTTAGTAGCGAGATAGGACGCCAGTTTCCCAAGTCAAGCAGATCGCCTTTCTTGGGAAATAACACCATATGAGCCTCTGTGAAACCCCTCGGAAGAAAAGGGGAAGAAAGAGCAGCATTGAAAGCGGCGAGAAGAAATGGAAGCAACGAAGGGAGAAAAGTACGGTAGAAAAGGAGCGGAAGGCCATCTGGACCTGGGACAGCACGGGAATTTAGAGAGACTAGAATGGTCCGAAGTTCAGTCTGCGAAATAGGTTGTAAAAGGGAATCAGAGAGATTAGAAGGAACTTGGGGAAGAGCAGAGAGTAAAGTAGCAGAAGCAGAAACAGAAGGCTGAGGAGTTTCACTGTATTTGATAGTAAAATATCGACGAACCTGAGAGCAAACTGCATCCGGATCGGAGGTGATTTCACCATCAGGCCGCCGAAGTAGTCGAAGCTGATGCGACGAGCGGCGTTTTTCTTCTAACGCGGATAGAAACTCAAAGGAGCAGTCCTCTGGTGATAGATGTTGTAGACGGAGACGAAGAATTACCTGCCGTGCACGAGGCTCAAGAAGTGCTCTAAGATCCGCTTGGTAAGCTGTATACATGGGATGACTCGCACCAAGCTGTAACAGGATGTTTCGGAGATTTTGCTCTTCCATGGAGCGCTTCGTGCCTTCGGAGAAGGAATAACGTCTAAGAAGATAAATTAGGTAAGATTTTACCTCGAGCCAGTAATTGATGGCACAAGGTGCAGTGGACAGGCCCTCTTGCATATGATCAAGATCTCTGATTTCAGTGCATATATTCTCATCAGCTAGGAGAGAAGTGTCTAGTGTCCATGACCGAGACCTAACATGCAGACGAGATGAAGAGTTACAGGAGATAGTGATGGCACAATGATCCGATGAAGCTGTAGGAGAGTGCATACAATCCGTTGTAATGGGCAATAACGGAGCAGAAGCGTAAAATCGATCCAGCCTGGCAGAAAGAGAGGAGGATGCAGATGCAGCTCTCCAGGTATGTGAAATGGATGTCGGATGCAATCGTCGGAACACGTCATGTAAATCAAAATCAGACACTAATGATCGCAATTGCTCCACAAGACGTGAACGATGTTCAATCCTCGAAGGAGCGCGATCGAGCTCTGGTTGAAGTGTACAGTTAAAGTCTCCTCCAATGAGCACATGATCTGATGGTAATGCTGACTGAAGTGCAGTGCGGAGCGACGAAAATAACAACGTTAGATGTGTAGATGAACATGGAATATATATGTTGAAAACTAAATATCGTTGTCCATCTAGGACGAAAGTGAGTCGCTGCAATAAATCTCGGCACAGGTTATGAACTTTAACAGAGGAGAGTGCTTGACGAAATCTATTATGTACACCAATCGCTAAACCTCCACAAAGAGAGAGCCTATATGCGTGATGAAATTGATAGTCCCATCTCCTCCAGCGATGGAAGGGTGAAGTGGAGAGACAATTTGTCTCTTGCAAAAGTAGGAGATCTGCTTTGAGGTGGTGGACGTCTTCATACGCTAAAGCATTAGCCAAAGGGGTACATATACCCCTATTATTCAGTGAGACTGTCTTGAACAGAATAGTCTGATGATGGTTGGAGGATGTTGTCGGCTGCGTTCTGTAACTTGGCCAGACGGCTACGGAACTTCTTTGCCCAGTAGGGACCACCCAGATCTCTGCCCGGAACGGTGCGTAAATGAGAATGTATAGCCAACATTTGATTCATGGTGTCAGACAGACAGTGGGAGTAACCTTCCAAAAAATTGCGAGACAGCTTGTCTCTACGGGGACTTATTAGGAACGCATACACCTTCTCTCCAGACACAGGTGTCTGTGGAAGAGAGGATGCCTCTAGAATATGTAAAAAGTTTTCACAGGAGATCGGAATAATTGTTCCATCATCTGTATCAGATTCCATAGAGCCTTCAGACGTGAGCATCTGACTACTAGAAGGATCACGTCCTGCCCTAAGGGTGGTTGTCATTCTAAACTTCTTATTCTGGGCGCGTGAAGTTCTACGTCGCTTTGCCCGTCCACGACTTTGTGCTGTAACCGGAATTGGAACTTCCGGCAATTTAAAAGGAGCTGAAGAAATAACCTCAACGGTCGGTGTAGCAGTATGACCAGAATCGTCATCAACCATCTCTATAGGAGACTTGGGATTAACAATTGATGCCTCTTTCGACTGAAGAGATGATGGGGGCGCCAATGTATCACCCGAGGTCGAGGGTTTACCCGTAGACGTCGGTTGACCAACGGCTGTCTCACTACTTGTGGTAGATGTTGGCCGACCAACGGCTGTCTCACTACATCTGGTAGACGTCGGCCGACCAACGGCTGTCTCACTACTTATGGTAGACGTCGGTTGACCAACGGCTGTCTCACTACTTCTGGTAGACGTTGGTCGACCAACGGTTGTCTCACTACTTTTTGTAGACGTCGGTTGACCAACTGCTGCATCACTACTTTTTGAGGAAGTCTGCTGTTGCTGGTCTTTAGCACCAGAAGAGGAAGCCGATTGACGTGACAAAGAGGAAGAAGGTCGTGCTGTTGACTTGGAAAGAATGTTCGCATTATGAGGGCATAGAGCGCGGGGATGTCCCGTGCCTTTACAATTCGGACAGACGGAGCCTACTGTGATAAATATCTCTCTAATGTGTTGTGTTTGTCTTACGGCACTGGCTCTCTCCCTTCCCTGGAACCAGTGACCCTAAATTAGGGACGGGCGACTGCTTATAGCCCATTGAGTTGCTCACGGTGGTCGTTAAACCTCCACCCAAAAAAAAAAAAAAAAAAAAAAAATCTCTCTAATGTGCGTGTAGCAGCGTACACGTAAAGTGGGTGGAATACGCAGCATGTGCTCTTCGGAAGGGAAGACCACACGAACATTGCGGCGAAACCCGAGTAGGTATCTGTCTTCTGGCACCTCTGGAAACTAAGAGTAGGTAGTTACACCCCCAATGATTCGGCCATAAGGAAGAAGAGCGGCAATCAAGAGATCATCTGAAACTTCAGGTGGAACTGGTGAGAAACTTACAACAACGGAACTCTGTGAAACAGGTTCGGCATGGATGTGACGATCACCAATTGAGATGCCCTTGGTCAGTACATGTAGGGAATGGGCAGGAGTAGAGAAGTAAACAACTACTTTGTAAGGCTTCCTGCCCACATGAGTTATGGCTGATGCAGGAACAATCTCTCGAAGAGCAGCAGTATATGCAGTGAGTTTTGTATTTCTCAGGCTCGGAAACACAACACCATTCTCCATAGTTTGAAGGAATTTCAGCCCAGAAGGGGTATCTTCTTTAAGGACAACCTCAATGACTTCGGCATTATGCGTCATCACATATTGTCCAGGAGAAAAAGAATACTGGGAAGGTCTCGACTTAGATGCGGTTACGTCAGCATATGAGAGGGTAGATGTACGTTGCTTTGGAGATGATTCCGGCATGGAGTGCGAAACATCCATGGCGTCATCATGAGCTTTCAGAGAGGACATCGTATCACCGCTGGGAGACTTGGAAGAAGAGGCGATATCCGATGGTAAGGCAGCAACAGAAGGCTGCAAGGAGGAGTGGTTTATCGAGATAGACACGTCATTGGTAGTAGTATTTAGAGAAGCTGTTATCGGGAGATCATCATTTCCGGTAGCAAGGGTTAGGACGTCATTCTCCCCGGAAGCCGCCATTTGCAATGGCGAGGAGAAGCTTAGCCCTTAGCCAGCTTGGCCAAGGCAGAAAAATAAGGATAAATAATCAAAATAAGCACTTACCAGCTCGGCAGGCATATAAAAAGAAACACGGGACCTTCACACACAACACACATACGAAATAGAACACTGACAACGAAGAAAAATAACACACACCGACGAAAACTTGAGGAGCACAGAAAAACACGACTAACCCACCGTGAGCAACTCAATGGGCTACAAGCTGTCGCCCGTCCTTAATTTATGGCCACTGGTTCCAGGGAAGGGAGAGAGAGCTAGTGGCGTAAGACACACACAACATCCATGCCTCACCGGGAATCGAATCCGGACCCCTTTCGGACGAATGATCAGAAGCCATCGCTTACACCACTGCGCCACCGGGATGGCTCCCAAGCTTTGATTATCGCCATAACGTGCGTGTGGTGCAAAGACATTTCAAGTGACTGCTGCAAATCCCTCACTGAGAGTATGCCACATTGTATTTTGTCCATTCTAGAAAAAAACAAAGGTGGCCACACAAAATACTGATTTCGGTCTTTTTGTGTTCTAAAGAGTGTAAGTATTCATCTGTGGTGTCATTTCTTCAAATATCTCTGACTAGTAATTAGCTAAAAATCTTAATTTTAAGTAAATTGGCAGGTGGTCTTAAACGTTTGCAAATGACTGTACCAGCCCAGTGGCAAGGTATTAGATTGAAACGAGACAAGAACAAAGCTCAGAATTTCTACTTTAATTCACATATTTTATTTTTCTTCATAGTCCCCCTCACGCTGCATACAGATCCGCCAACATTAAACAAGTTTTTTAAACTCGTCTCAGACGATCTTCAGGTTGTGTTATCAGATCCATTTCCTCGTAGCTGCTTTAGCATCTTCGTCACAGGTGAACTGAATTCCTTTCAGATGTCCCCGCACGGGGATAACTGGTTTTCCAGTTATTTGGGGAGCGGCGCCCCCACGGCCCGAGCTAACCTTGTGACGGTTTCTATTGCCTCTGCGGCTTTGACGATTACATCACCGAAGGGACAGCTGTTCATCCAGCTGATGGGGGATGGCGTCCCCACGGCCCGAGCCGATTTTCTCTTATTGTTTTGTTTTTTTCGTCTTTCGTTCATATCTTGACATGTACCCGCCTCAGTTGTAGGCTGCTGAGGTTGTGATGAGGCGCCAGCTCCGGATTTTGTTCCTCGTTCCCTTCCCTGTCTTTTTCTCTTTTATGTTACATTTTCTGTTTTTTTCCGGAGCTGGTTAGCTTAGACCTACCTGCATGTTTGCCGTGTGCGGTGACCCGTGCAGTTGGAAATGAGGAGGCTGAGGTATTTATGGGGCTGGTTGTAGTGTCTCCAGATGCCAACACTCCTCTTTGCCCTCTGCTTCACCCTAAACGGGAGGCTGGGAGCTAACCCACTCCTGGTCAGGAAGTCTGTGGGCGAGTTGCGTCCAGACTTCTAGCGGCTTGTCGTTCTGTTCGGCTGGGTGAGTTTGGGGGTAGGGTGGGCATGCCAAATGGGTGTTCTCCGGGCACGGGAAAGTCTGGGTGCACGCCGAGCGTGTGTCTGCCCTACCAACTTGCTATATCCGCTGACTATCCCTAGAGCCGTGTCCTGCATCCTCTTGGGCTTGCGGACCTCCGGCTCTCCCTCGTTGGGCTCGGTAGTGGGTGGGAGGTCGGCGGACGAATCTTTTCCTTCTTCATGGAAACCCAAAGTGTTTCCCATGCTAACAATTTAAAGCGCCCTGTGGAGGAAAGTACACCTTCCTCCACAAAGAAACTTGTCACATCAAATTGCAATGCTCTGTTTCTTTTGATCAAATCTGGTGACTCTTCACAGTCACTCAGTAGCAAGAGTCCTTTCTGCATCAACAAGGCTCTGCAGGCCGTTGCTGGCTCTCCAAAGAGTGTCAAGAAGCTCCCTTCTGGGGATCTTCTCGTGGAAACTTCTACTCCACGCCACAGTGCCACCTTGCTGGAAACGACCGTTTTGCTTGGCGTTCCTGTTCAAGTTTCTCCACATGGTTACCTCAATTCCTCTCGCGGTGTAGTCAACTCCCGCGACCTGCTTGAATGCAGCGATGAGGAATTGCTGGAGGAACTTGTTGAACAGCATGTCATTGGGGTTCGACGGATTCGTTTTAGGCGGGATGGGAAATCTATTCCCTCCCGTAACATCATCCTGACTTTTGACTCCCCAACCCTGCCTACTTCCATCAAGGCAGGTTATTTACGGCTTGATGTTCGGCCGTATATCCCGAACCCCTTGTGATGTTTCAGGTGCCAGCATTACGGTCACTCCCAGCAGTCTTGCCGTAATGTTGCAAAGTGTGGTCGCTGTGGTTCCACAGAACACTCTTTGGCAGATTGCTCTGCAGAGTCTGATCATTGTGTCAACTGCGAAGGGACTCATCCTGCATCTTCTAAGCAGTGTCCAAAGTGGATAGAGGAACAGGCAATCCAACGAGTAAAGACAACTGAGCATCTCTCGTATCCCGAAGCTAGACGGCGGATCGCCCCTTTACCACCAGGCCGGTGGTCATATGCTTCAGTTGTGGTGCAGAAGGCCTCTGTGGCGGTCCAGACTGAGGTGACCATCCCAGCGCGGTGTCCTTATGATTTTGAGGACATCGTTGCTGCTGGATTGGAGGCACTGAAGTCTCGCCGCATTGCCTCCAAGGCGACATCAACATCGTCGCCGAAACCTTCCTCTATGCCGAAAACATCTGTCAGCACAGGGACCCAGGGCACTGCAAAGAAGAAGCCGGAGAAGTTGAAACCAGGATCATCCTCCCCGAAACAGAGCAGGCAAACACCACCTCTCAACACAGGGGGTAAGCACAGCCCTGTGTTACCTCCAGACACTGCGGATGGATTGGAGGTGATGGACGACATTGAGACGTTCTAGTCGTCTGTCTTTTTCATTCTTTCATTTCATTTTTCATTATGGCCACACTCATTCAGTGGAATTACCGAGGTCTGCGATCACGCATTGATGATTTGAAAGGTTTACTGTCTTCGCACACACCTGTGTGCGTGTGTCTCCAAGAGACAAAGCTTCGCACGACGGACACTCCTTCGCTGCGGAGACATTCCCTTTTCCGCGAAGAGCACCAGGACGGCGTTGTCGCCTGCGGAGGAGTGGCCGTCGTTGTTCCTCATGGTGTTCCTGTCACTGCAGTTGCCCTTCGGACGACTTTGCAGGCAGGGGCAGTGAGACTATCTGTGAACACATTGTTCACGGTGTGTTCCCTCTACATACCACCAGATGAAGCAGTAAGCCTTTCGGATCTGGAAGATTTAGTTGAGCCGCCCCTGTGGCGCAGTGGTCTCAGGCGTTGGCCTCTGATCATTCGTCCGAAGGGGTCCGGGTTCGAATCCCGGTGAGGCATGGATGTTGTGTTTGTCTTACAGCACTGGCTCTCTCCCTTCCCTGGAACCAGTGACCCTAAATTAGGGACGGGCGACTGCTTATAGCCCATTGAGTTGCTCACGGTGGTCGTTAAACCTCCAATCAAAAAAAAAAAAAAAAAAAAAGATTTAGTTGACCAGCTGCCGCCTCCTTTCTTCATCTTAGGAGATTTTAATGCACACAATCCGTTGTGGGGTTCTACCACTCGAGACTCCAGGGGCCGTGTTGTTGAGTCCCTTCTCTCCAACACATCCCTCTGTCTCCACAACACCGGGGCAGTCACCTATTTCCACGAACCCACCCGCTCGTACTCAGCCATTGATTTGTCTCTGAGTTCACCATCATTATATCCTGCCTGGTCCTGGAGCGTGTCTGGTGATCCCCTTGGCAGCGATCGCTTTCCCATCTTTCTCCGTCTAGCGAGTGGCGGGTACCGTTACCCTACTCGCCCTGCTAGATGGAATATTGATCGAGCCAAGTGGGACACTTTCACGGCTTCGGCAATTCTTACTCCAGCTATGGTGACCTCAGGAACGGTCAATGACGCTGTTGCGGCGGTAACGGATTGTACTGTGCAAGCGGCAGAACTTACCATCCCCAGGACGTCAACTAATCTTCCACGTTTCCCGAGACCTTGGTGGAATTTCACTTGCATGGCAGCTCGTCAGGCCCAACATCGGGCTTGGGGTAGGTTTCGTCGGTACCCCACCGACGCGAACCTACTTGCTTTCAAGAAAGCCAAGTCCTACGCGCGTTTGGTTCGTAGACGTAGTCAACGGGAGTCCTGGATACAATATGTATCCGGGATTAGCACCACTACTAGCCTTAAGATCGTTTGGGACAGGATCCGTAAGATTCGGGGACAGTACCCATCTGGGGAAATCTCCATTCTTGAGAGTACTGGAGGAACGGTTGCTGACGCTCAGGGTATTGCTGACTGTCTGGGCGCCGCTTTTTCTTCGGTGTCCAGCAGCAGCAGTTACCCTGCTTCGTTCCGGCAGTTACAGCCGCGGCTTGAACGGTCCAAGATTTCTTTTGGACCGTTTTCTTCCGCAGATTATAACAGCACGTTGACTGCCGTGGAGCTGAAGACCGCTCTAAATAGGTCCGGCCGGACATCTGTCGGACCAGATAACATCCATTACGAGATGATGAAGCACCTTTCTCCGTCCTCTCTTGAATGGCTGCTAATCCTGTTTAACAGGATTTGGCAAGAGCATGTGTTTCCCGAATCTTGGCACACTGCCATTGTCGTTCCTGTTCCCAAACCTGATAAAGATCCCACCAACCCGTTGAACTACCGGCCAATTGCTATGACGAGCTGCCTTTGCAAAGCACTTGAGCGTATCATTAATTTTCGTCTCATTCTTTATTTGGAGTTTCATCACATTTTTTCACCTCATCAGAGTGGATTTCGCAAATCTCGATCCACCACCGATCATCATCTTCGCCTTGAGACATCTGTCAGGGAGGCGTTTGTCCGGCGTCAGCACATGGTCTCCGTCTTCTTCGACATGAAGAAAGCCTATGAATGACCGTACCTGGAGATACGGCATTCTCCGTGATCTGCACGAGTGCATATTGCGGGAAAACTTACCATCTTTCATCGCCGGATTTCTCCAGGACCGGAGTTTCCGTGTGCGCGTCGGTTCGACCCTCTCTGCGATGTACCCGCAAGAACAGAGTGTACCTCAAGGCTCCATTCTTTCCGTTACGTTGTTCATCCTTCGTGTCAACCATATTTTCCAACTACTTCCTCCGACGGTTCGTGGTACCATGTACGTGGATGATCTGCAGATCTCTTGCGCCTCTGTAAACATACGCACCATAGAGAGACAGCTGCAGTCTGCCATTACCAAGATCTCTCACTGGGCTTCCCAAAATGGATTTGGCTTCTCGACGCAGAAGACCGTTTGCGTGCATTTTTGCCGCAAACGGGGTCTTCACCCAGACCCCAGCCTCCGTCTGGGGTGTTCTACCATCCCTGTGGTGTCAGAAGCCAGGTTCCTTGGCCTAACTTTTGACCAAGCGCTCACCTTCCGGCCTCACATTCAGTCTTTGAAGGTGAAGTGCACGAAGTCATTGAGTATCCTGAAGGTCCTCTCTCGAACATCCTGGGGCTGACACGTGCTCAATGCTTCGCATTTACCACTCTCTCATTCGGTCAAAGTTAGACTTCGGATGCATTACGTACGGTTCAGCGCGTCCATCGGTTTTACAGCCTTTGGACCCCGTCCATCACCAGGCATTGCGGCTATGTACTGTTGCTTTCCGTACCTCTCCCGTGCATAGCCTGTATGCGGAGGCTCATGAGCCGCCGTTATGCATCCGTCGTAAGCAGCTGTCTCTTCAGTTTTATACCAAACTGAAATCTCTTTCTGATCATCCACTCCATGGTTCCATCTTCCAACCGGACTGTGTCCGCTTGTTTTCCAACCGCCCCTCCTGTGTTCTGACGTTCGGGATTCGGATGTCTGCCATAGTGCGCGATGCTGGTCTCAACTTGTCTACGATTGGTTTGACCACCTTTTTCGACCATCCTCCTTGGCAGCCCGTTCAAGCAACGGCTGACCTATCTCTTTGTGTGTGGCCAAAGTCGTCTACTCCTGCTCTGGTGTACCAGCAGCTCTTTGCTAAAAAACTGTCTGCCTACCCGGATTTCGTGCCTGTGTTCACAGATGGCTCGAAATCCGGGAATGTCGTTGGATCCGCTTTTGTGTGTGGCGATGCCTCCCATGCTGAGAGGCTTCCGCCTGAATCCACCGTCTTTTCGGCAGAGATGCGTGCGGTACACCTCGCTTTGTGCCACATACAGTCTCGATCACATCCTCGCGCTATGGTTTGCTCTGATTCCCAGTCCGTCATCCAGGTTTTATCTTCTCCGGAGGACGCGGACTCACCTGTCATCCATGATGTCCGTCGTCTTCTTGGAACTTTGGAGGGTGATGGCTTCCTGGTCCGATTCTGTTGGGTTCCTGGCCATGTTGGGAATCCGGGATAACGAGCTGGCAGATCTCTCTGCCAGGTCTGTTTCCTCCATGTCGCCAGCTTGGCTGCCACTGTCTTTCCGCGATTTTAGACCTTTGATCCGGACATTTCTCCTGGACGAGTGGCAGTCCCTGTGGTCTCAGCAGGGCAGCAATAAGTTGCATTCTATCAAACCACAGATCGGACTATGGAAGTCTAGTTTGCGGAAGAACCGTCGTGAGGAAGTTGTTCTTGCACGTCTCCGCATTGGGCACTGTCGTTTTACTCACCGCTTTTTGCTGTGTGGCGAGAGTGTCCCGATGTGTGAGGCGTGCCACTGTCGTCTCACTGTCCTTCATGTTTTGTGTACTTGTGTTCGGTTTTGTAATAATCGTTTTCGTCATTTTCACTCTCATCTGTTGGACGAAGGAGCAGCTACGCTGCAAACTATTATTGGGGAAGCCTGCGACATGAAAGCAGTGTTTTCGTTTTTACAAGAAATTGACTTTTTTAAACTTATCTAGCTTTTAACTTGTTCACTATCATTTTTACCACATCAGCCTGTTTTTAACCTTGTGTCCGTTTTTTATTGATTATGTTTTGTTTTGATGTCTTTTGTTTGGCGCTCTTTGGCCAACCATGGCCCTTGCGCCATTGAAATCTACCAACCAACCAACCTTTCAGATGTCTCTCGAGAGCAGAAAACAACCAGAACTCGGACAGCGCTAAATCTGGGCTGTCGGTAGGGTGTCCAAGAACTTCAAACTTGATTTTCTGTATGGTTTCTGATTGGCGTGGGGTTCGGCGTTGTGTTGCGAAATCATTAGCTTTTTTTCCACAAGCACACGATTTATTCTTTGTTTTAACTTTTTTAAGTTATGCACGTAGCTCTCAGAGTTGGTAGTCGTGCCTGTGACCATGTACTTCTGATGAATAATGCCTATGTAGTCTCAGAACACAGTGGGAATGAACTTACCGTCATAAATTTGAGTTTTGAATGTTTTCGCTCGAAGAGAAGAATATTCCAGCGATTGATTATTCATTTCTGGGTCATAATTGTGAATATAACTCTCATCACTAGTCGCAATGCTTTGGAGAAAATACCTTCCGTATTTTTCAAAGCGAGCAAGCAACCTTTGGGATGTTTCTCTTGATTTCTTCCTTTCAGTCGTTAGGTGACGCGGTACACAACAAGCACACACTTTGTTGTATCTGTAAACGTTAACAATGCCATTGACACTACCTAAACTAATATTCAGCTTACCTTCTATTATTCTGGGAGTTATTCTTCGATTTTCCCTGATAAGCTCATTGACTTTTTGTCTGTTCAAATCTCAAGTTGCGATTACGGGCCTCCCACTGCGCGGATGATCCTTTACGGATAACATTCCTCCACTGTCATTTGATTTTCTTATCCAACGACGAGCAGTGCTTATGCCTAAAGTTCCACAATCATAAACTGCCAATAATCTAGCGTGTATTTCTTTGAAAGGTACATGTTCATGAGTTAAAAACTCCATAACTTAGTTTTTTTGACACCCGTCGACATTGTTGAAAGAGGATCATCCCTTTTAAACACAATTAAATACGAACAGATAGGTGTACGGAGTTCTATTACGCAGTAAAATGAAGCTAATGGCACAAAGAATTGTTTGCCATCTGACTGTTTGCTAGGCAACAAATCATGCGCGAGACACATGCGCGAAGCCATTACTTATTGAACACGCCTCGTAACAGTATATACACTCACGGACAATGACATTTGCGCACCTAGACGAAAGCATGCTACAACCGCGATACTTTGCAAATAGCTAGAGTGCCGGTATGCAAATGATCCACGTTTGGTGTGAATGCGCATGACAGCACACCCTGTGGTGGCTCTGCAAGCACAAACCGGCATGTAGTCGATGCCCCATGAAAGCGAAAAGCACCGTCCGACGAAACCAAGAGTACAGAGTGACAAGAAAGCCTGGTAGACACCAGAGACTTCGATTTACGCCACTTACGGACTTTGAGAGAGGCCTGATCATCGGGCTGAAAACCGCAGGGTGGTCGGCGCGCCGTATGGCCTGCCACGTGGATCGTTCTGACCCTACCGTCCGACTGTGTTCCGAGCAGTGGACATGTGGGGTCACTTCCACACGGCGGAGCGGCTACGGACGGACGAAGAGGACCACCGGTAGAAAGGATCGATGGATTGTGCGCCAGGCACAAACGGATCCCACGGGGACCCGGTCCACTATACAGGCAGATGTAGCGGCTCCTGCGTGCCCACGAACCATTTCCTGACTCCTCGCGGGAGCGAATCTGCGATACCAGCGCCCCTTACGTGTGCTGCCATTAAAACCAGATCATCGCCGGTTCCGTGTGCAGTGGTGCCAGGCTAAAGC
This sequence comes from Macrothele yani, assembly GCA_039090855.1. Classification (NCBI taxonomy): domain Eukaryota; kingdom Metazoa; phylum Arthropoda; class Arachnida; order Araneae; family Macrothelidae; genus Macrothele; species Macrothele yani. The sequence continues at coordinate 77,857,764 of CM077016.1, forward strand.
GACGTGGAACGCCACAGACTGGCGACGTGTGGTGTTTAGCGATGAGTGCCGCTTCGTTTTGGGGACAGATGATCATCGTGTCCGGGGTGGAGGTTCCCGGGTCAACGGCACAATTTTAACCTCGCTATCGAGCGCCACACCTCCCCGACTTCAGGCATTATGGTCCGGGGAGCCATTGCCTAAGATAGCCTATCAGCTCTAGTAGTGGTACGTGGATCATTGACGGGCCAGTGGTATGAGGATGCGATCCTACGGCCCTATGCATTCCCATTCCTGGCCGGGATTCCAGGTGCGCTATACCAGCAGGATAATGCCCGCCCGCACATGGCTTAGGTTGGCCAGGACTGCCTACGTCATGTCCAGACACTTACAGAGCCTGCCCGCTCCCCGGACATGTCCCCTATCGAGCATGTGTGGGATCAGTTGAAATGCCAGCTGACGCCGTGCCGCACTATCCGGGATTAGGAGTACATCGTCCAACACGTGTGGGCCAGTCTGCCGCATGACAACGTCAGGCGTCTGTTCGCCTCCGTGCGGGACCATATTGCATCATGTATCGCAGCACGAGGCGGTGCGACGCGCTACTGAAGATGACCGGACTGCGTGCCACAGATCCCTCTGTAATTGTCCTGCAGCTCTGTCTTTGCCATCCTGTGTATCATTCATCTTTATCATTACGTCCATAAAATTTCACTTCAATCCGATGTTTCCTTCTTGGTGCGCAAATTTCATTGCCCGTGAGTGTGCTTTAGGAATGAAATGGTGGCCGAGTGTTGATGTCGGCTGACCCGAAACCTGCTGAGAGATTTCCTGTTCCCGCTTTTCTCAATGGGGATTGAAGTGACGTGTGAGTCAAATGTGGTAGTGTGGCAGCAAAAAGCCTGGCGGCCTAGTTTAATTAGAACAGCCACTCCAGAGTACGAACATGTGGGTTCGAACCCTATTTTCCGCAAAAGAGGAAGCTTCTAGTTCTAACGTGAGACAATCATCTTACCCACGTACTCGGCGGTTTCCATGTCTAACTTCAGGAGTGGGAAGAAACGGAAGAGATTCAAAAGAAACGCTCTCGTTTGAACTGCGTGACATTCTCTCTGTCATAGGAAATCACCTTTGTCATTTCTTTTGCATGTGTACTGGTGTTACAATTTTTTTTTAAATGCATTTTTACTTTAAGCACTATCTCTCCTCGGAATTTGTTTTTCTTCCAAAAATCCTATCGGCTCGAATAGGCAACAAATCACGTGACAGGAAAGTTAATAAATTCCTCTTTCTTTCAATTGCGTCACAAATGCGAAACGCTAGATTTTTTCTTCTGTTAACGGCTTCATATACATCTCCCTTCCCCAACACGAGAAGAACTATGACCAGCACTTTTTTTTTTTTTTGCCTTCCCACTTAAACAGTTTCTGAAATAAAATCTGGGGGAGAAATATTCTTCTCATAATACGTGAAAATAGGGCGGAATTGTTACCCCAGGTGTCAGGCATTTAGCGGGGGGGGGTTTTTGTTGTTATTTTGGGGGGTTGGAAGTTTAACGACCACCATGAGCAACTCAGTGGGGGATAAGCAGTCGCCCGTCCCTAATTTAGGGCCACTGGTGGCAGGGAAAGGAGAGAGCCAGTGCCGTAAGACAAACACAACATCCATGCCCCACCGGGATTCGAACCCGGACCCTTCTTAGACGAATGGTCGGAAGCTAGCGCTTAGACCACTGCGTCACCGGGACGGCGTATTTAGTGTTCATCGCGTAACATTAATCACTTCAGGAAACTTGAACATTACATTTTTCTGGAGCTGGAATCAAACCCGAATCTCCTGATTTCCGTTCGAGCATGTTGTCCATTACGTACACCACCCAGGACGACGAAGACCCAAGTATGTGAGTGTTAAGAACAATAATATTTTCAGATTCCCCCATTCGAAGCAGATTCTGCTTCCCCGTAGCGTAGCGTAGTTAAGTAAATCATTTAATGTTACCTGATGAACAGTAAATTCAGGCAATTCAGAGATGTATGATTTCTGGGTAAATATTTCCACGTGTTATCAGAGGAATACCTGTATTTCTTCCATAGAATTTACCTGAGAGATTGATTGAGTTAACTACTTTGCGAAGAAGCAGAATTTGCTTCGACTGGAAAAGATCTGAGAATGTTCTGATTTTCTTAACATCCAGATATTTAGAACTTCTTCGTCCCGTGTGGCATAATAGATAGCATGATCGAACGGAAATCGGGAGATGCATGTTCAATTTTCTCTACAGGGAGATGTAATTTACGCTTTCAAACCGTAGGTTGAAGAAACGTATATGCGCCTTGTCCGTCCGTCCGCACGATAACTCGCGTAAAAATTATTCGATTTTGATGAAATTTTAGTATATGGTAGAGAACCACCTGGGGACGAACCCTATTGAAAATGGGCAAAATGGGATCAAAGGGCAGGACAGAGGAGCGAGATCCATTCCATTGCTCTTATGCGTCATAACTTGCGTAAAAATCGTTCGCTTTCGATGTAATTTTAGCATGTGGTGGTAGGGGACCACCTGGAGACGAACCCTATTAAAAATGGACGAAATCAGGTCAAAGGTCAGGACATAGGAGAGGAATCCATTCCGTCGCCTTTATGCGTTATAACTTACGTAAAAATGCTTCGATTGAGACAAAGCTTTATTCAAGCTGCACAACCTGCTCATACTTCCAGTTTTTACGTACGGAGCAGGAACATGAACTTTAACTAAAACAAGTCATGCAAAGGCTGCAGGCAACAGCATGCTTGGTGTAACCACGAAGGATAAGAAGAGAATTCCCGAGATCAGGAAAATGACAAGAGTGGATAACATTATGAATAGAGTAAATCCCTGAAATGGCAATGCGCTGGACATATTGCCAGAAGAACGGACAACCGAAATTTTAGACTGGATACCAGGAAAAGGCCCAGAAGACTACCAAATGGGAGACTGGTGGATGAAATTCGAAAGCATGCCGGAGTGGCATGTAGGTAACTGGCTCAAGAGAAACAGTTGTGGAAGAAACTTCCAGAGACCTTCATTCAGAAGTGGATTGATAATGGTGATGAGATATTAATAGAGAGTGAGTGTCGTTGATTCGGAGGGACAACACGCGTGGAATTTTAACCTTTTCTCCGAGTTTTTAGTTTTATGACTGAAACAGACAAAGAAATAATTTGTGGGCAGGCACGATCAGGCGACTGTGAACGCCGTAATGTTCAGAGTACCATCAGGCGATCTCGCCTCCCGTGTGCCAAACAATGAAAGAAGTTTTATCGCGATGGGCGACGTGTATTCCAGCTCCACTGTTATACTTTGCTCCGTGGAAACGAAAATGCAATGACAGTTCGTGAGGCAGAACTTATGGCACCCTTTTTTTAAGATTCTCAAATAAGTTTGCTTCATAAGACTGAGAAGATATGGTAAAACGATTACCACATAAGTTGGCTTAACATCTCTCAAAAGATCGGGTTTAAATACACTGGTGTGCAAGCGGGAAAGTAAAATAACACCAAGAAATAGCAGTAGCAGCCAAACACAAACAACTCAGGACCGTGTCTGGCAACAGAAGCAACAGCACATGCGTAATAACGGAGCATGAGGTATGGACAAAATTCGTGCACGAGGTCCAATAGCATCAGTTGAATGGAAGTCACCGGACGGTGTTCATAAGTGCTACAGACGTACGATTGTGTTTGTAGTGAGCTAGAGACGACGAAATGGCCCGTCGAGAACATCTTGGTTAATTTATTCGTGGTCGAATAATGGGAGGCTCGAGAAGGAATTAACTGTGAGGAGTGTGTGTGGCACAAGAGTTCGGTACCGCCCATAGCATCGCATCACGTGCGTGGTCTGCCTTGAGGATTACCGGTATAGTTGTGCGAAAGGCCGGTGGTGATCGTCCACAACCCCCCCCCCCCAGTGAGGACCACTATCTGCTCCTAGAGACCAAGAGGGATCGACACCAGACAGCAATTAACTTTGCAGAACAAATGAACATGAGCACAGAACGCACAATATCGCGGTTTACAGTAGCCAGGCGACTACATAAGTGTGGACTGTTTTCCCCACGACCAATACGTTATGTTTCATTAGCAACTGCTCACAGGAGACATCGTTTACAGTGGTCCAGAGAACATGAGGACTGGACAGCAGATCAGTGGGGTACGGCAATCTTTACTCATGAGAGTAGATTTAATCTCTGGCGTTTCTGAACGTCAGCTAATTTGGCGTAAGGTAGGACTCAGTGCCGCTCCGAAAACATCAGTGAAAGGGTTAGATATGGCGGCCGCGATATTCTTGTATTGCGGGCATTGCCATCGATGGAAAGCTCCAGATACTGGAAAGAGCTGCTGTAGCCGGTGCGCGCTACTGTAACGAGGTAATCCATCCTTGTATTCTTCTGTTCCGAGGTGCCATTGGCCTACAGTTCGTGTTAATGGGCCATAACGCCACATCCCTTGCACGATGGCTGTTGATGAGCAGTTGGATAGTGAAGACATTCAGCGGATGAATTGACCAGCACGTTCCACGACTTAAATCCCATAGAACATGTGTTGGACACTCTGGGAAGACGTGATGCGACACGTCAACACACACCGGAAACTGTCCAACAGCTAAAGACTGCGCTGATTGAAGAATGGGCAATGTTACCGCAAGAACTCGGCAACAACCTAGTGCGAAGTATAGACAGGAGGTGCAAATCATGCGTCGACGTTTAGGGGTGATCACATTCTCTACTGAACATCTCCGCTTACCTTCGTACCATCTTTGGCAGTGATACATCTGTATCATGGCACCCAGTGCTATGTAACAAATTCTGAATAAAGTTCCACTATATCCTTTAGTATCTGTAGTTGTGTCGGTGTTTTTTCCGCCATCATTTCGGTTAGTAATGGAGTTTCTGTAGTTTGAATTTCACATATCCAGGCCGCTTCTGCGCTACGCTACAGGTCAAAAACTGGCTCGTTTTAAAGTTTTGCATACTAGTGTAGTAATACTCAGATTTATCTTATTACATTCAGCAGGGTGTGCTTCTCGAAGGAAAGCTAGCAACTTCAATTTAGGAAACTTCAACAATAACTATGGGAGGAGGCACAGACATGTTTCCGTGGGAAATCTATTCAAAGCGACGTTCAAGTTATGGAAGTAATAGCAGATACAACAGCTACCCAGGAGGATCAAAAACTTGTGGCAGAAGCATCTGATGATGATTGAGCTGCAATATTTTTAAACACAACCGTTTGCTTTGATAAGACAGCGCTTTCCTTTATGGAGGATTGATTGTGAAAAGCAAAATCTATAGTACTATGAATAACTTTGCATTAATAAAATGGCAAAGCAGTTAGTGAGACGCACATTGAATCGTTCACAAAATGAGTGTTGGGTGAGAAAATTTTTAGCGCAATGGACAATTGCAATTAGTGAAATAAGTTCCTGAGAGCAGAGCTCGCGGAAGTACATGCATGAGGCGCAAAGAGTTGAAAATTCTGGCTTGTAGGAAGTGGACTGAACAGAAACAGTGAGTGCATAGTTGTAAAGCAAACTGCTGTTTTCTGCACAGCATGAAAAAATGTTAAAATTGATTTGGATACTCAGTTGCAAATCTGGGGTAAAAAACCAGGGATTGATTTTCTGGATGTCTTTGGCTTGTGTACTGTGTTAAGTCATTCGCTGAGCGTTTATTTTACTGTTTAGGCTGTTTCCTTTACTGCGACAGTTGCCTCAAATGGAAGACAGATAAATCCCTTTCCAAATCTAGTTTTTCCACAATCTTGAGCTTCAATACCTTTTTACAACTTTTTAGCACTTTTTTTTTGTTCACAAAACATGCAAAAATTCATACAGTTTCTATCGTAATATCCGTTTTTCCGTACAAGTGATGTCATATTAGTTCTCTGCTTCAGGATGAGGTATAGGTTGCGTGTTTGGCCAGCGGCGTTGTCTCTCTTCCTTTCCTGGAACCATTGACCCTAAGTTCAGATCATGAGTCTTCTAACTTTAGATGCTCATTGGTGTCTATTTAACCCGAAAGGGAAAAATGCTGACCCAAAAACCTTCGATAACCTTCTTTTCATTTTAACTTTAAAACTGCACCATAAATTAAAGAAAGCATTTCGAAGCAATTTATTATTAGGGAAACTTCCCTCACCCAATCCCTTTATAAACTCAGATTACGTATGCAACAGTGTTGTAATGGCTTGAGATAATTTATTCAATTGCAGCCACATAAGTAATTGTGATTGCAGAAGTCTTTCTTCGCGAGATTTCCATTGCAAGACTAATTTCTTCCTGAAAGTTTCTAACAATCGTTGTATCCAGAGGAACACCGAGAACAACTGAACAGCTTTTGTAAGAATTCCCTTGTGAATATGCTTAACAGAATGTTATTTGATTCAGGAGAAACAAAGAACATAGCGCTGTTGTCCAATCACGCAGTCAGGAAGTTGCCATGCGTTCTGCTGCTACAGCGATCGAAAGCCACCTGCTCGACAAAACGAAGGCTTTGTTTCGACCTCGCTTGACCTTTCACGAAGTGAATAAATAGGGAAACAAAAGAGATGGAACGGTACTTCGTGATTTGCAATCTCGATTCAGGGGACAAGGATATGAGAATCGTACGATTCCTTGCTTTTTCATTGTCATATAAAAATTAATTATGACGTTTATCTTTAAATAAATGAAGAAAATTAAGACATATTCATTATATTCTTTATGCCTATGCTTTACTAATATAAGAAGGCCAATCGATGTTTTACCTCAGACTTAATTCTAGCTGCGGAGTAGCTTTTAAAAATATCCTACACCGTAAGCTGTAGCAAAGCTTCCCTGCTTATTTCTAAATCTAGTGCAGTCAAACCCTAATAACGTGAATACTTTTTGACGCAAATTACTTTTACTCGAAATGTTTCTTAATTCCTTGACCATTTCCATGTGTTTTTAAGGATTTTGGTTTTATTTCTTTAACAGAGTAAGTACTCTAAACACAAAATACCGTTTTGGACGAATTCATATTTCAATGGCGTAGAAAAACACATTCTGTTAGCGCAAACCAGCAAACTTTTATCACGTCATTTGTAAAAATAAAGTACGTTCTCATAGTAACGGGTTGTTAGCCCGTCTGTGAACACCATATCTCTACAGCTATTGGTCTGATTTGCAAAATGATTTGTGCATACGAAAGGTTGAAATGTGACAACGATGATCCTTGCTTTCCCGAGTTCGTAACGGGTCAATAATTTTGGACCCGGACGTCATATAATTGGACTCTACCCGTATTTGACCCCGACTGATCTACTTTGAACTATAAATTCGAAACTCAATTTATAATTATACATAATCATATACATACACTGAAGTGCCAGAAAATCTGGTACACCAGTCTAATACCTGGTAGGTCCCCCACGGGAGCGCAGGACTGCAGAAATACGAAGAGGCATGGACTCCACTAGCTTCTGGAAACTTTAGGCAATGCACACTCCACAATTCGGGTGTATTCTGAGGTCTCTGATTCCTGTGTTCGATAGCGCGTTGCATGGCATCCCAAATGTGTTCCACGTTCAGATCTGGGGACTTGGGTGGGATTGGCAACACCCCAAACTCAGATGAATGCTCCTTTAACCATAAAGTGGTGTTCCGACACTTGTGTGGAAGTGCATTGTTCTGTTGGAACAGGCTCAACCCATCAGCATGAATGCAGGACACGAACGGGTGTACCTCGTCAGAAAGGATGCCTACATAGCGTTGGCCGGTCACAGACGATTGCAGACGTACCAGGGGTTTCAGTGAAGTCCAGCTAAACACACCTCATACCATTACGGACCCCGCCCCCCCCCACACACACACACACCTACACCAGCCGTTACAGTTCCCTGTTGACAGACTGGATCCATGGCTTCGTGGGGTTTGCACCACACACGAATCTTTCCATCTGCCCGATAGTGGTGGAAACGCGACTCGTCATACCATGCTACTTGTTTCCAGTCATCAAGTGTCCAGTGGCGGTGTTGCCGTGCCCAAGCGAGGTGCATAGCTCTGTGTCGCGCACCCATCAAGGGGACTCTGGTGGGGCGTCGGCTCCCAAAGCCCATATCGTGCAGGGTAAGTTGCACAGTCCGGACGCTGATGCTTGTTGAGGCTCCAGCATTGAATTCCGATTATACCTGCGAGTGTGTTGCACGCCTATCGCGTGAAACGATTCTTGACAGCCGACGATGGTCACGTTACCCCAATGTCTTTTTATGGCCACACTGGTCTCTCAGGTTGGAGGTTTTGCCGGAATTCTTGTAGTCACGGTACACCCTTGCAATGGTCGTCCGTGAACATCCGAATTAGTTTCTACCTCCGAAATGCACTATCTACCAACAAGTAATTGGACACTCCTGCAATTGACGATATCTGCGGTCCTGATACACGTCACGGCCGCCGCCGTTAAATGTCGTGTGGGAAACAACAACGCAACCAGTCGCATGCAAGATGCCACGCAGTTCGGAGCTCTCTGATTTCGAAAAAGGTGTAATCGTCGGGTATCACAGAAATGGCAGATCCATACGTGACATATCCAGCGAGTTGAAGTACCCAAAATCGACAGTGGCCTACGCGATTGGCAAGTGGAAGATGGGAGGTGACTGTCGGAATGTGCCCCGACCCGGCAAGCCCACGAAACTGGGAGTTAGAGACCGACGGGTGCTGGCCAGAGAAATTCGGAAGAACCGCACCAAATCGATGGGCCACATCCGGGAGTGTTTTTTCGATGAATATCATCCGTAAGGAAGCCCATCTGCTCGGTTATCATGGAAATGCTGCCGCCCACAAGCCTTTGATCACCAAGTCCAATAGCGCTGCTCAGCTAACGTGGTGCACAGAACGTCGACAGTGGACCGTTGAACAGTGGAAACAGGTTCTCTGGAGCGACGAATCAAGGTTCACCCTCTACCGTTCGAATGGCAGGGTCTGGGTTTGGCATCTGCCTGGAGAACGCCTCCTGCCAGAATGTATTGTGCAAACTGTGAAGTTCGGCGGCGGTGGAATTATGCTATGGGGGTGTTTCTCCTGGTACGGCACGGGACCTTTTGTCGCAATTCTTGGTAGACTCAACGTAGAGACCTACTGCACCATTTTGGATGACCATGCGCTTCCTACGTCCTGGCAGTTTTAAAGGGTGGACCCATGTTGCTTTCAGGATGACAATGCTACCTGTCATGTTGCGAGGTCCACCGTGGCTTGGTATGGTGACAATGTATTTAATCGAATCGAATGGACTGGCCTGCGCAGAGCCCGGACCTGAACCCTATCGAGCACCTCTGGGACGAGTTGGAGCGTCGACTTAAGGGGTGCCCCCACTGTCCGAAATCGGTGAAGGAACTGACCTGTCTTCTCCAAGCCGAGTGAAAGAAAATACCGCTAGCCGTCGTACAACGCCTGGTTGAGAGCATGCCCCGGAGGGTCGCAGCTGTAATCGCCGCTCGTAGAGGCTCCACCAACTATTGAAGGTGAATAAACTTCGATTTCCTTTGCTATCACAGGTGTCCAATTACTTGATGGTAGATAGTGTACTATGGTCCATCTCACGAGCCTCAGCTATGACACCGCGTTGTAAATCGCTAAAATCGTTATTACTTGTCATTCTCATGCCGAAAACAGCTCTGACAGCTGGCAAGGATGTCTATCGCTTTATATACGCACTGGCGGACGCAACAGAGTACCCGCATAGCTGACGTTGCTATGTATTTTGCATAAGCTCGTCTGTTTCAATTTTTCTGGAACTTCAGTGTATATACACTGCTGGACAATTGCTAAGGACGGATCATAAACGGCTATATAGCGCATAAAAAGGTAAGTGTGGTTGGATGCCAAGTGAAATAAAATAATGTCAGAATGCCAGGACATTACAAGAAAGGCAATTTATTGTGCTCTGAAATCCAGAAGGCTTTGGAACGTGTTCAAGGGACAAACAGGCCATTTTGTGCAGAATACGTAAACGTGAAAAATGCAACTACCGTCAGCAGGCGTTCCGGCGTAAGATGTCAATACGGGATATGGCCACCATGGAGGGCGATGCAAGATTCCACACGTCGTGTCATGCTTTGCACAACATTATCAAGCAGCTGTTGGGGTAATTTATCTCATTCCTCTGTCAGTGCACGGATGAGGGTGTCCTTGTTTATTGGAGTGCATTGACGACCAGCAAGACTCCTCCCCAAAGCATCCCACACATTTTCAATGGGATTCAGATCTGGAGAACGTGCTAGCCATACGAGGCGTTTAATATCCTCGCTCTCAAGACACTCCTGGACAGCGACTGTTCGATGACATGTTGCGCTGTCGTCCATGAAAATGAATCTATCACCGACAGCACCACGGAACATGCGAACATGAGGTAGCAGAACATCATTAATGTATCGTTGGCCAGTCATAGTCCCAGTTGGAAGCACATAGAGAGACGTACGGCCATTGATCATGATGCCAGCCCATACCATGACACTACATGTCGGATATCGGTCCCTTTCCTGTATGTTTGCTGGACAATATGCAGTACCACTATCACGCCAGATCAGTTGTCGTCGAAAATCAGACGATAGACTGTATCTACTCTCTTCTGAGAAGAGGACAGCAGACCAGTCGTTATCAGTCCAATTGTGATGTTGATGGCACCATTGCAAACGGGCGGTACGGTGACGTCTGGACAATGGGATGCACACAACAGGACGGCGGGCGTATAGTCCTTCTTCGTGCAAACGTCTGGCGACAGTTTTTCGGGAGATCCGCTTGCCAGTAGCAGCCATAAACTGATTTGCTACCTCACTAGCTGTGCTGCGCCGGTGTCTTTTTGTTGATAGCACTATGTACCGATTTTCTGCAGGTGTCTTACTGCGAACACGACCTCCCCCGTGACGTTTGCTACACTCTCCATTTGTTTGAAATGATTTCCAAAGCCTTGAAACAACACTGTGGCTGACGTCGAACTCCCTGGCAAAATCTGTTATTTTTCGCCCTTCTTCAATCTTGCCAATAATACGGCCACGCGTAAAATCATCTAGGTGATGTCGGGAAGACATACTGAAAATTGGAAGTTCGTCAATTGATTCTTTCCTTTTCAACTTTGCGTTTGAACAACAACGGTCAATACGCGTCAAATCCTTTATATCTCTTATCAGCGCTATGACGTCACGAACAAGTTCGGCACACCAAAATTTGCATACGCACAACACGTCTTACTGTATCCCGCACTTATGCTAATTTCCACATTTTCCTGCCTTCCATTTTATGGTTGCTATTGTCATGCGTCCTTAGCAATTGTCCGGCAGTGTATGATTATGTACGAGTAGCTTTGGGTAGTGTAGGTTATATAGAAATCATACAAATGTATTACGGGTACGTATAATTTCTACGCTTACAAATGTATTACGGGTACATATTGAAACTCTCGTCCTTCACGTAATCTAACTCTTTTACACATGTTTTCAAACACGTCTGCAAGTCAAAAGGTCCATCCGTAGTGATGTTAAGGCTGCTTGCTCCACATAAATTTGATGGTGCTACAGTCAAAATGTTTGAATTAAGTCTCTTGTATGTTTAATTTCAGTTTTTGCTGTTTTCTTGATTACGTATGAAGCTTCAGAATATCTTTCACAGCAACACCAGTTTTCACCAGCTTCCAATGAGTTGAAAGTTTCCAAAATATGGATGTTGATTTCATCATTGCCCCCTCAGAAGGAAGGAACACTCATGAAATCAATATTCACATTTGGAAATTTTCAATTCATCTCAAGCTTCTGAAAATTGGTGTTGCTATGAAATATTCTGGTCTCTTAATGAGACGAAACAACTTCCAGCATTCACTCTTCCCCTTTTTGGTTTCAACAAGCACGTATTTGTTGGCCTCGACGCCTTTTTCAATCTCCCTGATGTTAATTAAATTCATCCATATTAACAAATAAGGCATTAATTCCGACACGACATGCAATGAAACGGGATGTCAGCACGTCAAACGAAAGCTTTTGAATGCTCAATGTAAAAGATGCGATGTGAAAAGTAACTCTCAGATTTACAGTGTGACAAGCTGTTTGGGGTGTGAGAAAGTGAATCACCAGAAAAGCAGGCGATAGGCGTTTGCCAGTATCTTTGTCCTAACAATCTCACTGCAAACAAACCCAAAATAAATATCGTTTCACGATATGGTATTGGTGAGTCTAGCGTCTGCGCCGTATCGTCGGTCGGTGGAAATCTTTGCTTTAAGAAAGAAACGTAAAAATGACAAATCACTTTTCACTGCGCTGACGTCAGTATCTAGCACAAAATTCCACGGAACGCATTCTTCTTTAAAATATTTCTTTTTTTCTTTTCAAAAATAAAACTGAAATAAAATCGGGTCCCGAACACCTTGACCCGACCCGTTTGACCCGCAAGAAATTGTCGACCCGTGACTCGTTTCCATCTCTGTTGCTTTCTGTGGGATTTTTTTGTTTGTTTTTCGATGCATAACTTCGCCGCTAGAGAACGTACATGCTGATGCTATCGAATTCAAAATGCGTTTTATTCCATATATTTGCTTCCAAATATCGGATTAAAAACGTTTTCTTCCGTCCGATGCCATTCATAACGAGGACTAATTCGCTTAGTTTCTTTATCAATTAGTGCATAGATTTTCCGCTAGTGGGTGTAAAGGAAAATGGATTTCCTCGGTATCTCTGCTTCTAAAAGTCAGATTTCAAAAATACTTTCCTTATCGGATACAGCTTTTGGAGGGAAATGTTCTATGTATTTCTAATTTTTTTTTCTTTTGTTTAGAATAGTTTGGTCACCAGAAGGCGTGTTTTTTTTTCTGTTGTATCTGCAGCAAAAAAATCTGCACTTCTCACAACTCGACTGAAAACATTTTTTCGTGGACCGATACCGCTCACCTCGGAAAACCTTTTTAAAATACCTTCTCCCCCAGAATAGTGCATAGTTTTTCCGTTAGGGGGCGTAGACGTATATCTTATTTTTGTCAATATCTCTGTTTTTGAAAGCCCGGTTTGAAAAATTCTGTCTTTAACGGAGAGCCTTTCCGGAGCGAAATGTTCTACATACAATTCAAATTTTTCTTAACGCACCAGTGTGCCTCTAGAGGGCGTAAGTTCACGTTTCCGTTCAAAGCATGTTTGCAGAAATATCTGAGGGACTAAAAACCCGATTGAAAAAATTCTTTTTCCATCAGATAATGCAAACTACGAAAAATAATGGTGTGTAATTCCTTGCCAACATAAGCAGAATTTCACGGCTAAGGGGCCGCAAGTGTTTAATGTTTTTCTGGATATCTCAGCTTCTAAATGTCCGATTTTAAAAATGCTTTTAACACTGGATGCCATTTACCTCGTAGAACACTTAAGGCTTGTACTTGCGAAGTTGTTGTTTTTTTAAGTTCACAATTCTGTAGCCAGGTGGTGTTCGTGTATCTTTATTTGCAGTTGTACCTCCGCTTTTAACAACGTAATTGATTTTTTTTTTTACTTAATGCCATTCGTTGCCATAAAGATAAGAAACATTACTCTCTTTAAATAATGCTCGGGTTTCCCGCTAGGCGGCGTAAAGGTTAAAACTTTTTTCTCGCTATCTCTGCTTCCTAGAGATGTATTTGAAAAATTGTTTTACTTTAGCATAGCTTTTGCTATGAAAAGTATTTTTCCATTATGCAAAGAAAAGTATTTTTCCATTATGCAAAATTCTTCCGTTAGGGGGCGTGGTTATTATGTTTTCCTCTTTATTTCTTCTTTTGACTGTTCGATTTGAAAATCTGTCTGTGATATTCTTTTGCTATGAGAAACTTTCTGTGCACCATTTGTTAATTTCTGTAACATACTTTTTAGCCGCTGGTAAAAGTAAGTAGCTGTTTCTCTTTCTGGATGTTTTATCGATTGTAGAAATGCGGTTGATTTTTTTCTAACCGATTTCATTGACTATGAATAATTTTAAAAGTTATCGGAAAGAATTCAAAAAGACGTGCTTTATTACAACCTAAAATTCAGTGTCGTATTTCTTGCTTTGTACCAGTTAGTGCTACTGCTTGGTCTCCTTCGTTTTGAAACTTACGCACCAGACTAATCTTTTGTACCGACTGTGCAAATGATGGACATGGGGCAGTGGACAGGATAGCGGAGGTTAATTACTTTCTCTGAAAGGATGGCAAGACCGGATGGAACTTTTCGGGGGCTCTAGGCAAAATTTCTTTGCTGGACCTAGAAAATACACTCATTGTCATAAAAATCCGCTCACCAAAAAGGAGGCGTTGGATTGAAATGATATTTTAGTAGTGAGATGGTACATACAAATGACAGAAGTGATGACAATATCCCAGCAGCAGGACGATTTCCCGCAGACACACGGTACACATTCCGGTCAGTAATGCCTCCTGCTCGGTTACATGTGGTGATACTGTCCGGCATGGAGCCAAAGAGACGCCGTATGATATCCTGGGACAGATTGGCCAATTCTTCTTGCAACTGAAGCTCTAAATCACGAACACTGGGACATGGATAAAGCTGGCGTCCCATTTGGTCCCACACGTGCACGATAGGCGAGAGAGATGAGGCGATCTGGCAGGCCACAGAAGCGTCTAAGCATGACGCAAGAAGTCCTGGGGAAACCCGAGTCGTGTGAAGACGGGCTTTATCTTGTTGGAAAATGGCTCCCGGCCGCCCCGCCAGGAAAGGCAGCACATGGGGTCCGAAGGATCCCCTGTACGTAGCGCTGGGCTGTCTACGTCCATCGTATCACTGCGAGGGAAGTACGGCTGTCATACGCTATGGTTCCCCAGACCATCACGCTTGCAGTTCGGGACGTGTGCTACTGTATAATGAGGTTGGGATTGTAGCGCTCACCTGCGGTCCTTCGCGCTCTCACACGGTGGTCGTCCGTTCCCATACAGAAGGGGGATTCATCGCTGAATACTATACGTCGCCAGTCCGTAGCATTCAACGTTGCTCGCTGCTGACACAACTGTAATCAACGCAGACGATAGTCCGGTGTTAATGGCAGAAACCGCAAGGGCCGTCGAGGGTGCACATTCACCTCTTCCAGGCGTCTGGAAATGGTTCTGGCTGAGACAGGGAGTCCCTTGTACAGCCGCCATATGTCTCTGGATATTGTGCAAGGACGTCGTTGCATCTGTTCGTGCCGCTCTCCGGATCCCATGGTACTCTCTGCTGGTGGTGTGTGTCTGGGTCGTCCAGAGCCAGTTCGCCGTGTCTGGGTGCCTTTCCGTGTTCATTGCTCCCAACAGATCTCATCGTACTGTCCGACCGGCAGCTTCGGCGAAGCGGCCACCCTGCCTCTCTCATTCCGACGATACGGCCTCGTTCAAACTCAGTCAGTTGCCCATACGCACATCTACGGCGGCTCCTCGGCATATGTCGCTCAGGGATCTCACCTGACTCGTACCGTGCACTTCGGCATGAATGTGAAGTCTCCTGTGCGGCGCCTTATAAGCCCCAAGGATTGCGATTGTAGCGCCGGCCTTAGACATCCGGAATCGCACGAAACTTTAATCATTTGCATGTCTGCCCTCCCCGTAGCTACTCGCCGAGTTCGCGTTAATCGCACGATTTTTTCTTTGTGCGCGGAATTTTATGACATTGAGTGTAAATCCGACATTTTAATAAAGTCAACTGAAAGTTTTCATCCGTAAAGAACACGCACAGGAATTTTCATGAAGAAAAAGTTATTATCTCAAAGAAGTATTTACTTTAAGCTTAAGAAAAAGACTAATATGGGCTGAAAGCTCGTCGAGTACGAAGTGTTGAAACCCTGGAATTTCTTTCCTGGGAGAGAATGTTGAAATTGTATTGTGACTCTTACAAACAATTCTTGACGCCGTCCCGGTGGCGCAGTGGTCTAAGCGATGGCTTCTGATCATTCGTTCGAAAGGGGTTCGAATTCCGTGAGGCATGGATGTTGTGTTTGTCTTCCGGCACTGGCTCTCTCCCTTCCCTGGAACCAGTAGCCCTGAATTAGGAACCAGCTACTGCTTATATGCCATTGAGTTGCTCAAAGCGGTCGTTAAACCTCCAACCAAAAAAATCCTCACAATATGATAGAAAGATAACTTCAACTAATTTGCGTAGAGAATATTTTTGCATAGCGAATATTCTTGCGTCGTGAACAATGATCCCTCTAAAATAAAATCGTATATTTAGTTTTTCTTCCCTGATTACATCAAAAATCAATCGCTAAAGTACTAATGTGAAGTAACGATAAATTGACTTCTTTAAGCCGGGGGCGGGCGCAGTGGTCTAAGCGAATGGCTTCTGATCATTCGTCCGAGATGGGCTCGGGTTCGAATCCCGGTGAGGCATGGATATTGTGTGTCTTATGGCGCTGGCTCTCCATTTCCTAGAACCAGTGGCCCTAAATTAGTGACGGGCGACTGCTTATAGCCCGCTGAAGTGCTCATGGTAGTCTTTTAAGCCTTCAATAAAAATAAACTGCCGCCCCGGTGTCGCATTGGTCTTCGTCCGAAAGGGGTCCGGGTTCGAATCCCAATGTGGCATGGATGTTGTGTTTGTCTTACGGTACTGGCTCTCTCCCTTCCCTGGAACCAGTGACCCTAAATTAGGGACGGGTGACTGCTTAGAGCCCATTGAGTTGCTCACGCTGGTCGTTAAATCTCCAATAAAAAAACTGTTTTTAAGCTTTTGCACTCTGATATATGGAAATTGTTTTTAATTTTTAAATTTCCAGCCCACTGTTTTTGAAGTCACTAAACAAATGGCTTAGATATGTCTTAGGTGTTCACAGTGTTTGGTGTTTCTCAAAATCCAAAATAAGCATGTCCAGCGTTTAAATGGGAGGTTGGGGGCTAATCAAGGCCCTAAGTGCCTTTTATGGGGCTAATTGTGTTTTACGTTTCATACAGATTTAATCCGATCCTTGCCCGAAAGAATTTTCCATAGTCTTAAAGTGGACCTCAAGGGGAAATCTATCCTGTACCTGCAGTGTTAATTCGTTCTATTATACACATTTCCTCAAAGACTATTCCGTTCCGGTCTTCAAAATTTTGAGAGCGAATAAATCAAGTCATTGCCGTTTTGAAGAATCTCCCTGTGTCAGGCAATTACTTGGCGCGCATGCGCTATCCAAATGAGAATAAGGCATGCCCGGAAAACCGGTATAGGCTGGTTGGTATAAATATGGGGCGCACGCTGCCGTGATTTATTGGAACATTTTGTGCTGTCAAAAGCTGTGGACGAGAAATGCACTGTTCGAGTGCTGTTACTGGTTTTCTTAAAAAAAAAAAAAAAAAAAAAAAAAAGTTGACCGCTGCACTGAAGGAAATTTGTGCTGTGGAAGGTGAAGGAGCAGTGTCTGAAAGAACGGTAATCCTTTGGTCTCAACGATTAACAGGAAAGATGACACCCAATTTTCGGGTGTAATAAGCACTTCTTTTGAATCCGTTCAGACGCAAATTAAATTTATCAAAGCTATTCAAAGTCAATGGAAGCGGTATGGAAAACAATAGTATCTGACGGAAGGAAGAAGTTTTTCAATCGGGTTTTTTATCCCTCAGATATTGCTGTAAACGGAATCGTGAGCTTACGCCCTCTGGTTGGAGATTTGTGCGTTAAGAAAAACATGAATTTATATGAGAAACATTTCTCACCGGAAACTCTCTCCAACACAAAGAATTTTTCAAATCGGACTCTTAGAAACAGAGATATCGAGAAAAATATGTGACTTTACGTACCCTGGTACGAAAACCATGCATTATTTTAGGAAGAAAGTATTCTCAAAAGGTTTATCCATATGAGCGGTATCGGTCCAAGGAAAAAAAATTTAGTCGAGTTTTCAGGAGCCCAGATTTTGCTACAAATACATCAGAAACAGAAGTTAACACTTGTGCCCCCTGGTGGCCAAACATTCTTTTTACCAAACATTAGAAATTATCTAAAAAATATTTTCCATCAAGTCTTGTATGCGATACAGGAAGAATTTTTCAAATCGGAGTTTTAGGAGCAGAAACGACGCAGAGATCGCAATTTACCTTTGTGCCCCCTAGCGGAAAGTCTATGATTTACTTGAAAATTTTGAATTTATAGGAAAAACATTTTGCATTGGAAACACTATCCAACAAAGAAAGAATTTTTCGAATCTGACTCCTAGAGGTAGAGATATTGACAAACATGAGATTTACATGTACGCCCCCTGGCGTAGAAACCATGCATTATTTTAAGAAGAAAATGTTTCTAAAAGGTTTGTCGACACGAGTAGTATCGGTCTACAAACGACTTTTTTTTCAATCGAGAATTTAGAAGCTCATATTTTGCTGCAAATACGTCAGCAGCGGAAATTAAGACTTACGCCCCCTGGTGGCCGAGCCCTTTTTTTTTTTTTTTTTGCAAAAATTAGAAATTATGTGCAAACGATTTTCCATCAGGAGCGGTATCCGGTGGAGAAAGAATTTTTAAAATCGAAGATTTAGAAGCAGAGATATAAAGGAAAACGCAATTTACCTCTACTCCCCCTAGCGGAAAGTCTAGGAATTACTTGAAAATTTTGAAATTATATGAAACACATGTCACACTGAAAAACACTATCCAACAAAGGAGTTTTTCAAATCGGATTCCTAGAAGCAGAGATATTGACAAAAATAAGATATACATCTACGCCTCCTGGCGAAGAAACTGGAATATTTTAAGAAAAGGTTTATCGATGTGAGTGGCATCAGTCCACGAAAGAATTTTTTCAATCGATATTTTAGAAGCTCAGATTTTATGGAAAATACATCAAAAGCAAAAATTAACACTTACTCTCCCTGGTGGTCAAAGTATTCTTTACCAAAAATTAGAAATTATATGCAAAAGATTTTCCATCAGGAGGTGTATCCGCTGAATAAAAGATTTTTCAAATCGGAGTTTTAGAAGAAGAGTTATCGGGAAAAATGTAATTTAATTTAAGTTCCCTAGCTGAAAATCTATGCGTAATTTGAAAAAGTAACTATATCTAAAATACTCTTCGACATAAATGGAATCGAAAGATAAAATAATTTTTTCAATCGGATGTTTAGAAGCAAATATGTGGAATTAAAATAAGGTATTTTTGAATTCGACATCATCTGCATTTACGCCCTCTATCGGCGAAATTGCACATCGTAAAAAAAAAAAAAGAAACTAAATGAAGGATCATCATACGCATATTTCAAGCTTCCCAATGCAAAAAAAAAAAAATTCAGATCGGACTAATAGTTGCAGAGATATCGTGGGTACAGACGGATGGACGGACAAACCGATAACATAAGCACGATCTTTTTTTTTACAAAAGACGTGCTAAAAAAATGGAGACTGCAGCCTTGAAGATAAACCGTGTGCTGGAATTCCTTTGACGAATTCTGAAGCTCTACGCCAATCCGTAGAGTCAAACCCGTGCACAAGCACTAGACAACTGACAAATGAGCTGGGAATATCTCTGCCCACAACTGTGCACAAACTTTGCAAGATGCACAGAAGCTGTCTGCAAGTAACCCTCTGAACTGACTGTTGCTCAAGCTGAGTGATGATTGCATGTGCGTCGCCAATTACTGAACAATTCCCAGGACGACAGTATTTTAGGTAAATTGTGACATGTGAGGAACAGCGAATACCTTTTTTCCGGAATCCTGAAAACGGTGGTTAGATCCCAAAAAGCCCCTAGAATCAGTCCCAGAAGGGGGACAATTTGAGCACAAAGTTATGCTATGCGTATGGTGGAACGTTTGGGCCCCCATTCTTTGAGAATGGATTCCAGATGGGCGAGGCATTAATGTGCAGCTGTACTGTGGCCATCTGGAGCAGATGTATGCTGCTTTAAGCCGAAAGTATCCTCCTCTGGTGAACCGTAACGAGTTATCCTACAACAGGATAATAATGCTCCTGCTCATCGTGCCCGATGAACTAAGGAACAAATACAGGAACTGGAGGGTTTTGAGCTAATGCTCCACCCTGATTATAGTTCGGATATTGCGCCTTCAGACTACCATTTATTAAGATCCATGGCACATTTTCTAAGTGGGAAACACTTTCAAAACATCCACAATATAGAACTTGGGGTTCAAGACTTTTTCGCCTCGGAAACCAAAGGAATTTTTTGCAGAGGGATTCAAGACATGGCATCAGGATGGTGCCGGACCATCGAGCTCGATGGACTCTATTTCGAAAATTAAACTTTAACGTGTATGCATTTATATAAGTTTTCATCAACTGTCAGAAAACTGCAATAACTTTTGAATCACCCATACCCTAGCTGTGATCTTAAAAAAATTGTCAGATCTTTTTTTGAGTTCAATTTATCACAATCTGTGTCTTTTCGGAATACTTTCCGATAGAGATAAATTGAATTAAAAAAATTGACAATTTTTTCGGAATAATTCCTAGAGTATGTACACTGGTCTCCAAAATTAAAGTCCGAAAGGCAGTCGCAAGTATGGAACGAAAAATACAACACTGGGTTGCGACGTTTGGCATGTAAAGAGAGACAATCATAAGAGTAATAAACAATTTACAGGGTGTTTCACTAGGTAGTCTCTTCAAAAGAACCAACTATTGTTTTCTTCCCACTCTACATAGAAACACGACGTTTAGTGTACAAGTGACCTTCATCCTTGAGATATGCGGGAGTGCTTTTCCTGATAAGGCGATGACTCATTGTGACGTTACCGCAGCAGATGGCCGGGCACGCTAATTCTTTCCAGAGGCAATCTGCGTGTTTTATTGTTTCGTTGAACATCGTTCAGGGTGGCTGTGTATATCGTTGTGGAGCAGGTGTTTCCTGTGAAAAGTTATTGGATAACAAAGTCTATAAAGGCAACACAGCGCGAATTTCTGCAGAAGTTTTTTTTTTTTTTTTTTTGAGATTGAAGGTTTAACGACCACCATGAGCAACTCAATGGGCTATGAGCAGTCGCCCGTCCCTAATTTATGGTCACTGGTTCCAGGGAAGGGAGAGAGAGTCAGTGCCGTAAGACAAACACAACATCCATGCCTCACCGGGATTCGAACCCAGACCCCGTTCGGACGAATGTTCAGAGGCCATCGCTTAGACTACTGCGCCACCGGGGCGGCCAGGAGAAGTTTGGGGGAAGAAAAGCAACAGACAAACGTTATGTCCCCAGGTTAGCGAAGAAATTTGAAACCACGAACAGGATTTTGGGCCAGTACCGTGGCGGACGTCCTCCTTTAGCCGAAGGAAAAATCGAAGACTTCAAGCACAGGCTGCTGGCATCACCTGAGAAGTCACTACGACGTTTGTCACAAGAAACCGGGTGTTCTGTTTTCACCTGCCAAAAAGCCGGGAAGAAAGCGTTGCTTCATCCGTACCGTGTGACAGCTGTGCAAGATTTGCAAGAACCGATCTTGAAAAGCATTTTCTTAATGGCTCTGGTTCCTCAGACTTTTACTCGGAATTCCGAACATTTTGGAGTCATTGTTCACTGACTAAGCCTGGTTTGCAACAAATAAGCCTCGCACGTTAGAAGACTTAGAAAGAGCGCCACCTCGGTGGCGCAGTGGTCAAAGCTCTGGCTTATCACCCTTCGTCCGAGAGTGTCCAGGTTCGAATCCCGGTGAGGCTTGGATGTTGTGTTTGTCTTACGGCACTAGCTCTCTCCCTTTTCTGGAACCAGTGGCCCTTAATTAGGGAAGGGTTGCTCACGATGGTCGTTAAACCTCCAAACAAACAAGCAACATCAGGTCCGTAATCCAGACTACTGATGAGGACATGCTACAGAGAACCTTCGATAATACTGTTGCGTCGCGTTCGAGTGTGTTTGGATGTCGGTGGAGGACATTTCCAGCATTTATTGTGAATGGTGTTACATTTCCATGAACTAAGATACGTTGTAACCACACGTCCTAAGTAGTGTGTTGCAAAATATGATTGATCCTTTGGGGGGGGGGACTACATAGTGAAACACCCTGTATAACCGACTAATATGTACACATTTTTCATATGCAGGGTCACATCTGCAAATGTCATTCAAAGTGAGGTGTAAAAATGTAATCTAGAAATGCTTTAGTAAGGAATGTGATTACCTCACACGGACAGTCAACTCTCATAACGGCGGAGCATACTCACCACAAGGTTGTTGATAAACTCTGGAGCCAAAGAATCCCATTCCTCCATGAGGGCGGTGCATAGCTCGGGAAGGGGTCTGGGAGGAGGCTGACAAGCATCTGCGTGTCGACCCAAAGCATATCAGGCATGTTGTTATAGATCCGGAGATCTGGCTGGTCAGTCCATACGCCGAATATTTTTGCTCTGCCTGAAATCGCCAAGCTGAGTACTCTGCAGGCGAGCGTTACCATATAATAAACGGAACTGTGGGCCAACAGCTCCCCGAAAAAGTCTGACATAGTCTTCTAGGATCCAGTCCCTATAGCGCCCAGCATTCGCATTGCGAACACGTGGAGTCGTGGCGGCCGTTGAATATAATGCCACCTCACACGAGAGGGCCACCACCTACGAAAGGATCTCGTTCGTGGACGTTTGCAAGATCATTTCAGGTTTCCTCCAGATGAAATGCAGACGAGAACCCGTTTGCAGACGGAATCTCGACTCGTCTGTAAAAAGACTAGTCGAGATTTCACTGATGAAGTAGTCACTCATCTGGGCTCAAGAAACGATGCTGCCCGCACCAGTTCAAGCGAGCTCTCTTGTGAAATGCATTTAGCGTGGCATACACCATGGTTCTCCCTGAATAATTGCCAACTGCATTAACTATTCGATGTATTGTTTGCTTTGATACGTTGTCGCTTTCCTCAATTCGTTGTCGCGTTCCTCCAACCAGTCAGTTATACAATCCCAATGACATGGCGCGTTGTTCTTGTCCTGTTGCAGTATGGCACTGTGATGCGCGTAAACCTGCAGATATGGATGGAGATGGTCGACTAACAGGCTCCTGTAACGTCCGCCATTCAGAGCTTGTGTGATGATAACCAATGGACCTAAGGCTTGCCAGGAAAAAGCTCCTCAGACCAGAATACCACCTCCACCGGCCTGTTGAACTCCAACTGTGAAACCAGGATATAGAGCTTCATGCTGTTTACGCCATATGCAAACTCATTCCATCAGCATGGTGCAGCAGGAAACGGGAGTCATCACTCCAGACGACATTCTTCCGTCTGTCGCGGTTCCATTATCGGCATTCCCTGACCCATGCGAGCCGTTGTTTGCCATGACTTGATGTTATCATGGGTACCTCATTGTTCTCCGGCTGTGGAACCCCAGGAGAAGCAAGGTACGACGCACAGTGCACGTGGAAATAGGTCAAACTGCATCGCTGTTTTGCTGACGGGCTAGTTGGGTTACTGTTGCACGTCCGACGCTCATCTCTCGGATCAGTTGCACGTAGCTTACCAATGTGCTTTTCTTCTAGATGTCTGTGCGTGATTAATCCAAACCTGGTACACCTTTGATATAGTTGTACGAGAGCAGCCAACAAGTGCGGCTGTTTCCGAAATATTGGCACCTGCCCTCCGGGCCCCATTAATCTGGCCTCTGTCAAATTGGCTTACGTCACCACGTTTACACATTATTGACAAACGT
The DNA here is from genome assembly GCA_039090855.1 of Macrothele yani. Taxonomy (NCBI): domain Eukaryota; kingdom Metazoa; phylum Arthropoda; class Arachnida; order Araneae; family Macrothelidae; genus Macrothele; species Macrothele yani. The sequence continues at coordinate 77,881,318 of CM077016.1, forward strand.
TTACTGACGATAGATGTGCAAAATTAATAGTAGCCGCACGTGACGTTGATATCACGTGGTACTTCGTTATTGCTCTGAATATGTAAAACGGGTGAAGGAGGGGGGGTCCTAACGTAAAGCTAACTCAGTGTATCTTTGTTTTTACCTCGTATTTTTGTTGCTGTGAGGTGGTTTATAAGATTCCACTTGTAATCTGAAATAAGTAATGTTAACTACACAGTCGAGTGACATTATTGTGACCACCTCTTATTTTTGACGTCAACAGCGCGTAGCCAAAGAAAGAAGTCACGTGTCGTGAACTGGCTTGGAGGGTATATAAAGTGTGATGTAGGCATTCTGAAAACATATCACTCGTTGCTGTCATGGATAAAAGGAGCGATTTATCAGACTTGCAAAAAGGGGTTGATTATCGGCTTTCAGGCAAAGGGTGGCAGTATTTCTGGAACAGCGCAGTTTGTGAACTGTTTGCGTGCTGCTGTGGTTAAAGTGTATCGTGATTGCAGAAATGGCACCATTGTGAATAAGCGACGTCAAAACTGCGGAGCGCCCCGTGCCATTGATGTGAGAGATGAACGTCGGCTTCGAAGGTGCTTGAGGGCCGATTGATACGCTACAGTGGAGCAACTCACTGGCCAAATGAACCAGGGGGCTACCGGAAGTGTGTCTAAAACGACAGTTCAGCGAACCCTGCTGCGTATGGCGCTCCGATGCAGACGAATGGTCACTGCACCTATGCTAACGAAGATGCATCGGCAGAAAATACTTACATTTGCACGGCAGTATCGGAATTGGACCTCCGCTGATCGGCAAAGGATTGCCTTCTCCGATGAGTCACGGTTTCTACTTCATGGAGAACGGATGGAAGTTGGCGTATAAGGGGAGAAACATCGGAGAACAAACGCTCTTCAACCATTGCTGGAATAACACAAGCTGGTGGGGGCAGCATTATAGTCTGGGGAATATTTTTGTGGCATTTCCTGGGTCCACTCATACCTGTGGAAGGCACTATGGACCGAATTCGTTATGAATCCATCCTTGAAGACCACTTACACTCATACATGCATATTGTCTTCCCTGGGGAGGTTGGAATGTATCAGCACGACAATGCGCCGTGTCATAAAGCTAGAAATGTTCGAGAGTGGTTGGAAGATCACGATGAAGACTTCAAAGTACTTCCCTGGCCCCCTAATTCCCCAGACTTAAACCCAATTGAGCATCTGTGGGACCACCTCGATTGTTTTGTTCGCTCTATACCGTCCAGCAGCTGTCAGATGCACTACAGTCAGCATTGCTCCACATACCTGTGAACACCTTCCAACACCTTATTGAGTCACTCCCAGCCCGCTGCACAGGGCGGTTGTTCTGGATATTAGGTGGTGATCACAATAACGTGACTCACCGTGTATAAAAACGGGGTCTATAAATATTACTGGCATTTGTCTACGTTTGTTGAAATATGGTACCATTGCATTCTGCATGTGTTCTTAGTATTTGGATCTCTAGGGGGGGAGGCGCCCCGGTGGCGCAGTGGTCTCAGCGATGGCCTCTGATCATTCGTCCGAAAGGGGTCCGGGTTTGAATCCCGGTGAGGCATGGATGTTGTGTTTGTCTTACGGCACTGGCTCTCTTCCTTCCGTGGAACCAGTGACCCTAAATTAGGGACGGGCGACTGCTTATAGCCCATTGAGTTGCTCACGGTGGTCGTTAAAGCTCCAATAAAAAAAAAATATCTCTAAGGAGGCTGAAGGGCAAGGGGGAAATGTAGAAACCCAGTTTCTATTTGCTTTGTTAAGGGCGAAACACGTGTTTTCTTCACGAAAAACAACGATCTTTGGAGGTAACATTTAATTCCTAAATTTTCATTATTCCTGTTTAGACCTGTTTTCAGACATTCTGGGAATTAAGTAAGAGATAAAGGGAATTATGAAGAACGAAAAGGGTTTGTGCTGTATGTAGCATAGCGCTGACACTCAAGGTGATTAACCAAAAAGCCAAATTCACTGTTTCTCTTGTTAATTTCTCCTAATTAATGAAATGGATGTTGTGTAGAAAGTCACGTGTTCTAGTAGTTTCGTGACATTCAGCCAATTACAGAAAGAAACAGAAAATTAAGTTCTTTTCTTTCTCCATGTCATTAGTTAAATTGCAGGAAAAGTTTATTTTAGCTCCGATGTGTTGTCACTTTGTGTGAATTTGCTGATTTATCACGCAGTAAATTGATGTCTTCCCTTTATCCCCTGTGATATTTGGCGAAAACAAAAAAAGAAATTAAACTGCGTTCGTTCACGATAAGAAATAAAATGAAGTGGATTTATTCATGGAATAATTCATGCAAGAATTATTGGTTACTAATGAAAGCAAGATATTCTGTGTTCGTAATGTAAGAATATTATATTTGATTTCGTTGCAATTAACTATTTTTTTTGGATTGGAGGTTTAACGACCACCGTGAGCAACTCAATGGGCTATAAGCAGTCGCCCGTCCCTAATTTAGGGTCACTGGTTCCAGTGAAGGGAGAGAGCCAGTGCCGTAAGACAAACACAACATCCATGCCTGTGCAATTAACTATAAATACTCTCCTCTACAAGCTAAGCCCGAAACAGGGAATTGAACATAATTCGTCAAGTTCTCCACCAATTTATTTCAAACTGCACATCAAGATAAAGTGATTTAATATGTATCATGCAGACGATAAGGAGGTAAAATATATACACTGACGCCAGAAATCACAAGATAATGACCCAAATCGGCTGTGAGCTTTGGAAAACAAAATGGCGATCAATTTGCTCATGGAGGTCGTTAAACCCCCAAACAATAAGAAAGAAGGAATTGCGTTATTTCCAATAAATGTTGGAAAACTTATATATACGAAGGTTGTACTAAAAGGAATGCAAAAGTGGGCAGAACCTTTTTTATTAACTGACAGAAGTCGTTCAAATTACACCTGTTGGTAGGGTAGCTCTTTCTCTATACAAAGGTACTACTCAACATAGTCTCCATCGCAAGCGATGCATTTGCTCCATCATTGAATCGAACTCTAGAATCATCTTTGAAAAAACTCAGGTGTGAACTGTTGTACCCACTTTTTCACAGCTACTTTCACCTCTTCTGTGTCATCAAATCGTTGTTCCTGCAGACTGTCCCTCATTGTACCGAAAAGGTGGAAGTCTGAGGGCGCCAGATCTGGGCTGTACGGTGAATGGGGAACCACCGACCTGCCTAATTTGCTTATCACCTGATTTCTTGGTAAAGATGTGTGTGGTCTCGCATTGTCATGGTGAATGTGGATCCTTTTCACATTCTTGTTCGATTCCTTCCTCCTTATGGCTTCTCTAAGCTTCCCAATGTACTGCTCGCTGGTCATGGTACGGCCACGTTCCAGAAAATCAGGGAGAATGACACCCCTGTCATCCCCCCCAAAAAAACAGTCACCATGACTTCCTGTGCTGATCTCTGCTTTTAAAGAGGTGTGACGCCCTTCCATCGATTGATTCTTCGTTTCCTGATCGTAAAGATACGCCCACGTTTCATCCCCTCACACCAGATCGGAAAACAATGTGTCTTCATTGGCTTCAAACGCTTCCAGCAGATCAGAGCAAACTTCCACTCTTCTCTCCTTCAAATCGGGTGTCAACAACCGACGTACCCACTTTGCACACACTTTCCGATACCCTAAGTTTTCCACCATCTCCTTTATGGCATTGTGACCACAGTCCAGTTGTGCAACAAGCTCACGGATTGTTACTCGTCTCTCCACGCGAATCAATTCATCTATTCGCTGACGATTCGTGTCAGTGGTCGCAGACGATGGTCTCTCACTGCGTGGTTTGTCTTCAATGCTGGTTTCGCCCTTCTTTAAACTTCTTCATCCATCTGTGCACATTGCTCTTGTCAATGGTGTCATCTCAGTCAACATTCTGTAGCCTTCTGTGGATGTCGGACAACGTGCGCCCTTCCTTCGTCAAGAAATCAATAACGGCACGTTGCTTCGGCTTGGAATCCATTATTTGCCTGCAATGAAGAAGGGTTACTACAGAGAAAGAGTTACTCTACCAAAATGTGTAATTTGAACGACCTCTGTCAGTTAATAGAAAAGTGCCCACTTTTGCGTTGGTTTCGGTACAACCCTCGTATATATGTAATGGGGGTTAAACGATCACCGTGAGCAACTCAGTGGGCTGTAAGCAGTCGTCGGTCCTTAATTTAGGGCACTGGCACCAGGAAAGGGAGAGAGCCAGTGCCGTACGATAAACACAACATCCTTGCCTCACCGGGATTCTAACCCGACACCGTCTCCGACGAATGATCAGAAGTCATCGCGTAGAACACTGCGTCACCGGGGCTGCTGGAAAACGCTTCATGAAAGTATAAAACGATCCAAGCCGGGCCGTATACTTAAAATTCTGAGTCTGATGTGGCCGGTATTTCCCAATTAAAGCCCGTGTAGACCTCTAGGTCATCGAACAAAAATTAGCCTTACAGTGTATGTCGAAATCGGCAAAACGAGCGATCTGATCGACTTTGAACGTCACGTGATAGTTACGGATAGGCTCGTCATCCGAGCATATCTCGAACGGCCGTACTCCTGCTCTTTTCACGTGCCTCCGTAGTAAGGATTTTCTGTGGATAGTGCGACTCTAAAAAAAGATTCCAGCAATCGGGGGTCCTGTGGAGGAAAACGTTTGACGGATCAGAGGTCATCAACAGGTGACTGGCGACATAGTCTTCGGCTGATGTAGCCCATTTGCGACGTGGTCCGATACGTGGTATATTTAGAGAGGACTCTCGGCACGTCAATACTGAATTCTGCAGAGTTTTCCCTGGTTATGCCAAAACAGTCTCGAGTAATAGAGGCCTAAGACTACGCGATTGCACCCGTTTGTGACGTCATCACCGGGTCATAACAAACCTTACTACAATGATCAAGCCTGCTACGATTGAAACCAAGAAACAGTTCGTCTGCTCGGCGTGTGTCTCATATAGTGAGAGTGCCGAAGAGTTGTTGTGCTATATGAGAATTAGAAGTTAGTATTTTTATTAATTCAGATTGAATATTTCTTATGAATTGGTGAACTGGGCTCTATTTTATTGAAAACATGATAGTTCACGCGAAACTAGGTAGGCTTAAGCAGCGTTTTATGAATCATTAGACTTAAGCAACGTTCCATGATTGATTTTGCGTTCAAACAAAGAACTTCGCTCTTTCCACGTTTATAATTAAGTCGTGGAAAAATTCTCATTGGCCGCCACCTGGAGTCAAACCCAAGGTCTTTCAGCTACGCGCCGGATATGCTTCCGCTACACCACAGCGGCCTCGAATTCTTCCAGACTCACACACGCTAACTGCCAAGCCAATTTGGCAGGTTGCTTCTTGGAGCCCCTCACAATGCTGGGGATTCACCAAAGATGGTAAGCAGCAACTGAAGAAATAATTAGAAGGCGAATGAATAATAAATACAGACATTTAACGTGGACCAGGAACATCAAACAAAGAACTTCGCTCTTTCCACGTTTATAATTGAGTCACGGAAAAATTCCCATTGGCCGCCACCGGGAGTCGAACCCAGGGTCTTCCAGTTACGCGCCGGATATGCTTCCGCTACACCACTTGGCAGTTAGCGTGTGTGAGTCTCGAGGAATTCGAGGCCGCTGTGGTGTATGAATTTTTCCGTGACTCAATTATAAACGTGGAAAGAGCGAAGTTCTTTGTTTGTTGTTCCTGGTCCACGTTAAATGTCTGTATTAATGATTTTGCGTTGTTTTTTGTCCAGTGCTGTTTCTGTATTTCGTAGTTGCAGAGACATGGTGTTTGTTCGCTGACGGACGGAATGACAAAAGACTTGCTAAAAAATAAATTGTACTACTAAATAGGGCGCCATGACGAGAAGGACGTCACTTTTCGCTATGTTTTTTTTTTTTTTTGCTGCTCTTCCTCAACTCCACAAACGTGCTGCATAGCCTGTTTTTCCAGTTATCGTTCGTCACTTGGTATTACGTCATGATTTCCACATTTGCATATCCTCACGTTCGTTTGCTCTAAAACGTTTTTTAACTATGCTTAACTTTTGGACATCAGTGTACTTTGATTGCCTGCTTTTTATTGTTTGTTTCCGTAAAAATGTGAAACGGCTTTTCTCACATGTATTCGCGAAATTTTGGCGCCTCTCAATATGCAGCGCTCCTGAGTCATGATCCAAGTTGTCCCAACGGTAAACACGCCCCTGCCTCTATTATAAAATATCATATGACAAATAAGTGTTCAATTGCTGCAATCGCACTAACTTTTGGGTCGAAGAAAGGGTGCCACTCCGGTGCCCGAGTGATCAGAGAGGGCGAGCTTCTTGCCTGGTCGTCCGTGATAAGGCGGGTCTTCTGACGGAGTATGGGGGGAGGCTACCTGCGTCCGATGGCGTTGGCACCCTGAATTATGGACTGGCTACTTCTTGTAGACTTTTCTTCTGGTTTTGAAATCCCCGTGAAGATATAGGAATATAGCGAATCGTCTGCCCCTAATTTAGGACTGCTGATTCCAGAAGGACCGGAGCCACCACCGTAGGGCTGGCATATATGGCTCATCCAGAACTCGAGCACGGGTCCAGAACCTTGGTGGTTAGCGCAATACGTCGTTGAAGTCGTGACGTCACGAACGGCGACTGGGCATAAACACACGCTATTTACATGTTAGCTAACGTTAGTTTTATCGTTGACTGCTGCCGATAGTCCTGTAAAATTGATTTTTTTAAAAATGAAAAATTCTCCAAATACGTGGCGTCAGTAAATAAACAAATAAATCGCTCTTTCCACGTTCCAGAAACACATAGCAACCGAAAAATTGTTATTCGGTCACAGCCGGGGAACACATGTATTCCCGAAATGTTTGTGCCCCCCAATGTGCAGAGCTCCTAGTACCGTGGATTGTTGGCCACCGTGGTGTAAGGCTAACGCTCTCGGCTAGATATCGAGAGATCCGTGGATTCAATTCCCCGGTGGTGGCCGAATAACAATTTTTCGGTTGCTATGTGTTTCTGAAACGTGGAAAGAGCGATGTATTTGTTTATTTATTGATTTTTTTAGGTGAAACTGAATAAATTAGATATGATTTGATGTTTTGAAGCGTACTGTAATTACCGGACTGTCAAAAAACAGTGTTCATTTTATAGATTTCCGCCGCCCCGGTGGCGCAGTGGTCTAAGCGATGGCCTCTGATCATTCGTCCGAAAGGGGTCCGGGTTCGAATCCCGGTGAGGCATGGATGTTGTGTTTGTCTTACGGCACTGGCTCTCTCCCTTCCCTGGAACCAGTGACCCTAAATTAGGGACGGACGACTGCTTATAGCCCATTGAGTTGCTCACGGTGGTCGTTAAACCTCCAATCATATAAATAACTAAATAAATAGATTTCCGAGAAACTAACGAAAACATGCCCTATGGACTAAAATGTCAAGGTAAGCATTTGTGGACTGACTGGTATTCTTGTGAACAAGCATATTTTTTGTAGTCTGTAAAATATGAATTTGGACACCCCCCCCCCCCCCCCTTGTTAGCACGTCTTTTGGAAAAAAAGATCGTACTTATGTTATCGGTTTTTGTCCGTCCGTCCGTAGACACGATATCTCTGCAACTATTAGGCCGATTTGAAAAATTCTTTTTGCATTGGGAAGCTTCAAATATGCGAATGATGGCCCTTCATTCCGTTTTTTTTTTTGTGTTTTTTTGCTATGTACAATTTCGCCATTAGAGGGCGTAAATGCAGATGATGTCGAATTCAAAAATACGTTTTATTCCACATATTTGCTTTTAAACATTAAACATCCGATTGAAACAATTCATTATCTTTCGATTCTATTTATGTCTAAGAGTATTTTAGGTATAGTTACTTTTTTTCAAATTACGCATAGATTTTCCGCTAGGAGGCGTAAAAGTAAATTACGTTTTCCCCGATAACTCTTCTTCTAAAACTCGGATTGGAAAAATTCATTCTGCACCGGATACAGGTCCTGATAGGGAAATCCTTTGCACATATTTTCTAATTTTTGTAAAAAATGGTTTGGCCACCAGGGGGCGTAAGCCTTAATTTCCGCTCCTGATGTATTTGCAGCAAAATATGAGCTTCTAAATTCTCGATTGAGAAAAAGTCGTTTGTAGACCCATACTACTCATGTCGACAAACCTTTTAGGAACATTTTCTTCTTAAAATAATGCAGGATTTCTACGCTAAGGGCGTAGATGTATATCTTATTTTTGTCTATCTCTACTTCTAGGAGTCCGATTTGAAAAATGTCTTCTTTGTTGCATAGTTTTTCCGATACGAAATGTTTTTCATATAAATTTAAAATTTTCAAGTAAATCATAGACTTTCGTTTAGGGGCGCAAAGGTAAATTGCGTTTTCTGCGTTATTTCTGCTTCTAAAACTCCGATTTGAAAATTTCTTCCTGTATCGCATACAAGACCTGATGGAAAATATTTTTCACATAATTTCTAATGTTTGGTTAAGAATGGTTTGACCACCAGGGGGCGTAAGCGTTAATTTCTGCTTCTGATGTATTTGTAGCAAAATCTGGGCTCCTGAAAACTAGACTAAATTTTTGTTTTCATAAATCGATACCGCTCATATTGAAAAACCTTTTCAGAATACTTTCTTCCTAAAATAATGCATGGTTTTCCCACCGGTAGCGTAAAGTCACTTCTTTTTTTTGTCGATATCTCTGTTTTTGAGAGTCCGATTTGTAAAATTCTTTCTGTGTTGGAGAGCATTTCCGGGGCGAAATGTTTCTCATATAAATTCATATTTTTCTTAACGCACAAGTCTGAAACCAGAAGGCGTAAGCTCACGATTCCGTTTACAGCAATATCTGAGGGATTGAAAAACTTCTTTCTTCCGTCAGATACTATTGTTTTCCATACCGGTTCCATTGACTTTGAATAGCTTTGATAAATTTAATTTGCGTCAGAACGGATTCAAACGACGTCCTTATTACCCCACGAAAATTCGGTGTCATCTTTCTTGTTTTTGGTTTGTTATCGTTTTCAGAACATTAGGTTTTGCCTCGAGGATGTTACATCAAATTCCGTACCGCTTTACGTGTAAACTCATGCGAAGTTTTTACAACATGCGATGCCTTTGGAAGATTTTATATACCCTCTACAAAAATATAAATTTCGCTAATATGTGTTAAAATATATAGACAATGATGAAGATCATCCATAAAATGTACACTTTGCAATGTGAGCATGTAAATGGACAGGAATTAGCAGATTGCCAGAAGTCATTTACACGTAAAGGAAAAGGTCACATTGATGAGGCTCCTCACCAGTGTGAATATCCATAGACGAGCTGATAGATGACTTTTTTGCGTAAATGACTTGTTACATATTGTACATTGGTGAAGTTTCTCACCAGTGTAGAAAACAATGTGACGTGTGTGTACACGTGTGATTGGAAAGCAATATGACTACACCTTTTGTAAGTTAAAATACTGTAAGATAAAATTTATTTACCAAAATGCATTCAAATTAAATGATTAGGTTATTTAAATACTGAAAGGTTAAATCCAATCAGTGCGTTGGTGAGGTTTATCACCAGTGTGAAAACCAGCTGATGCTCCTACGAAATTACAACCTGGCCAGGCATTTCATCCATCTTTACTACAAACATGAAACGGTCCAATTGTGGGCTCTTTGGGTGGTTAGTTCAAATATGATGTAAACCTGAAAGAAGTAAGATAAAATAATTTATGAAACATAAGCACAAAAAGCAGACAATACTTTCATAGAAGCATGAATTTGACCACGTATTTCGTCGCTATGCGGTTCATAATAAAATGACTGGATGTGAGAGGACTTCACAGCATTTTCACCGCATTGAATTAGCTTGAAATTGTCAGAAAAAAATGAAATTGCAAAATATGAGCACATTTCACCAATCACGTTGAAACGTTATGGGAATCATGAAGGAACAGACATTTGTTTAAGCCCAGCGCCATCTTGTGACGTCACACTTCGACGACGCATGCTTTGATTACAGTCATTAGCTGGCGCTACTCGGTCACCGGGAATGCTCTTACGATCTTACAAGTTTGAGTGCTTTTAAACTTTAAAAAATATATCAGGTTGTAAAGAAAGTTTCGAAAAAATTCGTATGCGGCGTGTGTAATCCAAGATGCTGCAGTGGCATGAACATCCCAGAGTGTTGTGCGCAAAAGAATAGATTCTAAGGGCAGAACGTACGCTGTTGTGGTGAAAATTAGTTGCACGTGACGACGATACGATGGCGATATCGAAAGAAAGTGTGCGTGCAGTACACTGAAGAGCAATTGAATTAGAGATACCTGTCTAGTAACGTGTAGCACCACCTTTCGCCTTGATGACGGCGGCGATTCGTCTCGGCATGGACTCTACTAGACACCGGAAGCGTTGGGAAGCCATACGGATCCACGACCCCTGAACAAGCTCCCACAGTTCACAAAGATTTGATGGAGGGTGTCAGAGCCTCGAACATCTCTCTCGATGGCATCCCAGATGTGCTCGATGGGATTGAGGTCCGGTGACCTAACCTGGCCAAGGAAGCGCGGTCACGTCGCTGGAGTGTTCATCCAACCATTCGGATACAATTCGGGAGCGATGGCACAGTGCATTGTCTTGTTGCAGGATGAGGTCCCCAGTGGGATGTTGAAGACGCACAAACGGGAGCAAATGGCCGCCCAGGATATCCCGGTAACGTTGACCAGTGAGGGACGATGTCACACGTACCAGGGGTTCCATTTCAGTCCACGTAAACAGTCGCCAGACGAGAATGCCACCACCACCACCAGCTTGAAGAGTACCCTGCTGGCAAGAAGGATCCATCGTTTCATGTGGTTTGCGCCGTGCTCGTATCCTGCCATCCGCATGTACCAACGTGAATCTCGACTCATCAGTCCAGGCAACATTTTCCCACATGTCTAGGGTCCAGTGGCGATGTTCCCGCGCCCATGCTAATGTTTGCACCCTGTGATGTGCAGTCAGCAGCGGTACCCTCGTGGGACGATGGCTTCTGTACCCCATAGCGAGGAGATGGTTCTGGATGGTGTGGCTGCTTACACGTTTTTGTGCACCAGCGTTAAATTGCAGAGTGATTTCTTGCACTGTGACCCGTCTATCCGCTGTTACAATGCGAGCTAGCCGATGATGACCCCGCTCATCCATACGCTGTTGTCCGCGGCAGTTGGCCCTTGCAGGGATGGTTTTAACGGATTCGATGTACTCACGGTGCACCCGTGACACAGTGGCTCGTGAAAATCCCCGTGCCTGCACGACTTCCAAGATGGAGTGACCCATTTGTCGGACCCCAACAATTTGCCCACGATCAAATGCGCTTAGATCCTTCGTCTTACTCACACTGCGTCCGACTCTTACTGATTCCCGTCGTATCACTCCTTATATTGTCGGATCGCTGCATACGTCAAGTCGTTTCCGTTTATAGGGCCGCCCCGAGCGCCATATTTGCATAACGTCAGCTGTCTCTAATTCAATTTCTCTTCAGTGTATTGCTCTATGAATATTTGAATTGCGTGGTAGTTACAGGAGCACTTGGAAAATTGCGAAACGTGTTTTGTGACGACATTGTTAGACAGACTACCTGCTATAACTGGTAAAGGAAGTTCGGCACTGGTGTATAGGAGCTGTCTGGTGCACTCAGAAGTGGCAGACCTAGTAAGTTTCAAGATGATACAATGTAACACCTGCTATCGACCAAGACTGATGCAGCCGCCCCGGTGGCGCAGTGGTCTAAGGCGCTGGCCTCTGATCATTCGTCCGTAAGGGGTCCGGGTTCGAATCCCGGTGAGGCATGGATGTTGTGTTCGTCTTACGGCACTGGCTCTCTCCCTTCCCTGGGACCAGTTACCCTAAATTAGGGACGGGCGACTGCTTATAGCCCATTGAGTTGCTCACGGTGGTCGTTAAACCTCCTAGCCAAAAAAAAAAAAAAAGACTGATGCAACACTACGGAAACTGGCAGAGGAACCGAAGATCTCCTACGACCATCAACACCCGACTTCGGACACTACGTAAACTGGCAGAGGAACTGAAGACCACCCGTACGACCATCACCCGACTTCGGAAGTTGGGATATTCGTGTGAACTGTGCAAATGGGATACCCCATGCTTTGTCTGACCAGAATCGGATGTAACGCAACTCCATTGCTGTTACGCTGCGTGAAAGAGGAAAACGAGAAGGCTTTTTTATATCCGTTGGTCACGGGTGACGAAAAATGGGTTCCATACGTGAATGTTGCGCAACGAAGAGCATGGACCCTGCCTAGACAACCCCCACAGAAGGTCACTAAACCACACATTGCCGCCCCGGTGGTGCAGTGGTCTAAGCGATGGCCTCTGATCATTCGTCCGAAAGGGGTCCGGGTTCGAATCCCGGTGAGGCATGGATGCTGTGTTTGTCTTACGGCACTGGCTCTCTCCCTTCCCTGGAACCAGTGACCCTAAATTAGGGACGGGCGACTGCTTATAGCCCATTGAGTTGCTCACGGTGGTCGTTAAACCTTCAATCAAAAAAAAAAAAAACCACACATTCATGGACTGTAGGTTATGCTGAGTTGCTGGTGGGATTGTTGCGGTGTAATTCACTATGAGCTCTTACCGCGGAACAATGCCATCACAGCTGATGCTTACATACAACGATGGACCGTCTCTATGCTGCACTACAAAAAAAGCATCCAGCGTTGATTAATCTCCATGCAGTTGTTTTTCACCAGATAACGATCGTTGGCATGTCGTTTTAGAGACCCGGCAAAAACTGCACGAGCCGGGATGGGAAATATTGCGCACATCCCTTATTTCCCGAACCTTGCCCCGCCGACTTTCATCTCTTATGGAATTTTCTCGCTGAAAAAATCTTTGCTAATGACGATGATTTGAAACGATGCATGGATGACTTCAACTTCAGCTCGCCAGACTGCTGGTATCGCAATAGGATATTTCAACTCGTAGATGGGTGGAACAGGGTCATCGATTCCAATGGGAACTACTTGGACGATTAGGTTAAGGTGGTTCCACCTAAAAACTCTGCCTTATGTTTCCAATGGTAAAACTTCTTTACATATTTTCTTCACAATTAATTAATGTATTCCCAAGGATGAATATTGGCACATTGATAAAAATAACTTGAAGTTATAGCATGGGATACCTAACACTTGTTAAAAGATAATTATATTAAAAATCAATCATTTTTCTTTGAGTAATGTTCAGACCTGTTAATAGATGGCGCGACTTGTACATTGATGACGTCAGTAGACAAACAAATGTTGGATTGCTTACTTATGGTTAGATTTTAGAAAGTATTAAGTATCCCATGCTATAACTTAAAATTAGTTTTATCGATGTGCAAAGTTTCATCCTTAGGAATACATTAATTGCGAAGAAAATATGTAAAGAAGTTTTACCATTTGAAACATAAGGCAGAGATTTTATGTACATGCTTCTCTATTTTCCGGATACTTTCTTTACAACCTGATGTATGGTTCTTTACACCCGATGGTAACGCAGTTTAATAATTATCAACGAACGAACATTTGAGCTGGTTATTTCAGGTATTAGTCAATATATTTGAATCGTTCAATATTCTTTCAGTTGCCCACAGTTTGAAGTCCCTTCAAGGAAATTCGTAATATTATTTGAGTATTTGTTCTATAATTGTGGTATGCAAATGCACTGGAACAAGGTAGAAAACAAAATTCGCAACGCAAAATATTTTTTCTTCCGCTCGAGAGAGTGGATTCCCATTTCTGTACAGAGAAAGGTCACGACAGTTAACATGCGTAAAGTTCTGAGCCCGAAGAGGAAAAGCATATTAGGCATTTTTCCGATAGCGTACTTTCTTCACTCAAGAAACAGCTGGAAATAAAAGGAGATTGGAGATGCCAAAGCGGCATTCCCTTTCTCCTTCCCTCTCTCCGTACTTGCGCACGGACTCTCCCCAAGGGTTGAGTATGCTGTTATTTCAAGAGCTGAGGGGAGCAGATGATATTGGAAGAGCACAATATGAGGTCGTAGAGCAACAGCAGGTGAAAGTGCTATCTCAGAAATGAAGCAAATGGATAAATAAAATATGCAAATGAAAAACATGGAGGCCTTAAAATTTGCATTTCAGTGCAAACATATATGTAGGAAAATGTTTTTGGTATTAAAACTACAGCCAGTAATGCTCTGTAGTTGCTTGAATTTCATTACTGTGATATCCCTTTCGGAACAGATTTTCTGCGCTGACACAAGGATTTCGAACGATAAAATTCATTTGAAATGCGAAATAAATGCTGGGAAATAAGATTTTGGCGTGCATGACTTTGAGTCATATTTATATCAATTATATCGATAAGAATACAGAGCTGTTTTTGTATTTTAATTTAAAAAACCATGTTAGAGAAATTTCATATTTGTCCGTCTTGTGACTTGGTGGTCAGAGGCGTGGGGATATAACTAATTTTCTGAGTTAAGATTGGGTTAGAGTCCGGGTGAAGTATGCGTGTTCTTGTTTTTTTTTTTTTTTTTTTTTATATTGTATGCGTGTTGTTGTTTTCCCCCTATGGCACTGTACCTTCATTGGAACCATAAGTCCCAGATTGCTACCCCAGTGGCGCAAGCGATGGCTTCTGATCATTCGTCCGAAAAGGGTCCGGGTTCGAATCCCAGTGAGGCATTAATGTTGTGTTTGTCTTACGGCACTGGCTCTCTCCCTTCCTTGGAACCAATGACCCTAAATTAGAGACGGGCGACTGCTTATAGCCTATTGAGTTCTCACGGTGGTCGTTAAACCTTCAATCAGAAAAAAAAAAAGTCCCAGATTTCCGGCGAGCTACCTCCTTTTGGCTTAGATGCGTATGGTTGGCATTTATCCCTCCCCCTTTCCCCAAAAATGTTGACACCATATTTCGTATAATTCCTCGCTCTAATCTTACTACTATTTCTTAAGTGCAACGAGTGGGTTTGGAATTTGTCGTATTTAGTTTTACAGTAATGCCTCAGTGGTCCTAAATTAGGGACAGGTGACCTGTACTACAGGGTGATCCGTTTGGGTAGGGATAATTTCAAAATGCTGTGGTGTGGCTTGTAACAAATATAATAAGTCAATATTTTGCCAGAAATTACCTTTATGGATGGGAGTTTGTTTAGGCCTCTACATAACCCAATTTGCAAACTCGGTGGAGTTCATAACGGGTGCTCAATTATTGCCACGTGTTTTCTGACATCTGTGGTGCGAGGTGAGTCCTCACCAGATCTACGGTCCTTTTCTCTTCTCTGAAGACACCGTAATGCCGCCCTGGTGGCGCAGCGGTCTAAGCGATGGCCTCTGATCATTCGTCCGTAATGGGTCCGGGTTCGAATCCCGGTCAGGCATGGATGTTGTGTTTTGTCTTACGGCACTGGCTCTCTCCCATCCCTGGAACCAGTGACCCCAAATTAGGGACGGCCGACTGCTTATAGCCCATTGAGTTGCTCATGGTGGTCGTTAAACCTCCAACCAAAAAAAAAGACACTGTACGATCAGGACCATACCTGGATATGCTACAGATCTTCTTGGTACCACAACTAGATAACGATGCCGTTTTACAGCAAGATGGAGATCCACCACACTTGCAACTGGAAGTCCGTAAATTCCTCAACAACACATTCGATGACAACTGGTGTGGCAGCGATGGCCCTATTCCTTGGCCTGCAAACTCTCCAGATCTCACCCCAACCCATTTTTTTCGTGTAGTGGGGTGAAGAATTCAAAATCGCTTCAATAAAAAGGACAGGTGAATGATAAACACAACACAGTGATGGAACACAATGACTCGACATGTACAATGCTGCATTAGGGCAAAGCTGGAAGAGCTACAAAATAGGTGACGAGGAGGTAATAGAGTTCGCGGCAGTACAAACAGGTAGGGACAAAGTCCTAGGGAACAACAGAATCACGGGTGATCATCAATGGAAGAGAATTCTGGGTGCGAAGCAAGAGAAAAGGCATTATCATCGAGAATGGCATCACGAGCGGCAATGGCAGCAGTATAAACATTTTTGCAACGGCTAGAGAAATTGCCTATCCAGGAACGGAGAGTACGAAATGACGAAATCGCTTACTGAGCGCAGCGAGAGTCCATCGATAACGTTGAAGTTGGCTATGGATGTCGGGGTACAAGGCTGATTCGAAGGAAGAAAGGAATCGTTTCATCTGATGACTGTTTATGGGTGCAACGAAAAGGCAGTGAATGGCAGACAGGAGACGCGGCTTACCTGGTAAGGGCCTCAGACTCCAGGAACTTCGCAAACTGGTCGAGCGGGAGGGGAGGGCCCATCTTGCGGTCCACAGCGGAGGCAACATAATCGGAAAGCGCCGCTGACTTGTAGAGGCGAGAGCGAGGACGGAGCTTGTGGCCAAGTGACTAAGACGAGGAGAGACATTGCTTCTTTGCAGCCGAACAGATAGAACGAGCAACAGCAGCAGGGAGAGACGGGTCTTGGAGAGAAGAGTCTGAAGCGTCAGAGCCCGAGCAAAGAGGGGTGGGCCCAGACAAAGGTTAAGACTCCGGGATTGAAGCAGGAGGCACAGAAAAAGTGTCAGTGTATACTGTAGGGAAGTCGTAGCAACATGCGGAACTGAGGACGGATCCGAAGGAAGAGTAGCTGAAACAAGAGCAGGAGCAAGAGGCTCACTCTGAGGAGCATCAGGCCCGAGGACGTTTGAAAAGCATCGTCTACGCACAACGACCTCAAAGCCTGGATGACTTGAAGGTGAAAATTTCTGCAACGTTTGCACAAATCACTCCGCAGATGTTAGAAAATACATGGCAAGAATTGAGAACCCAGTTTCCCTACCCCTCTAATGACGTCCGCAAATGGGGTAATTTTGAAGCCTAGACATACTCCCACCCATAAAGGTAATTTCTGCCAAATATTGACAACATTTTTAAATTATCCCTACGCACACGGATCACCCTGTACTTTAAATGCTCACAAGGGTCTTCAACTAAAATTTTCCTGGAGCTACTGGCTTGACAAACAATCGAAAGGGGTGGCTATGGGCTCCCCGATGTCCTCTGTGCTTGCTGAGGCTGTGTTAAGGTCGCTAGAATCGCAAATCCTAAATAGAGCCGGATTGGTATCTGCATTATGGCTACGTTATGTAGACGATGTATTTTTTGTTTGGCCTCACGGGATGGAAGAATTGGATGATTTCTTGTCATTCATCAATTCCCTCCACAAAAACATCAAGTTTACTATGGACTGCGCTAATGATAACTACCTTCCTGATCTAGACGTCCTCGTCACTATACCGCTTTATGGAACTTTTTCGACTGAGGTTTATTATAGGCCTACTTATACCCCAAATTTAATCCTACCCGCATCTTTTGGGCCGGCTACCCACAAATTGGCGTTTTTCAGACATCGTGCTGAGCGAGCGTTTTCCCACTCTTCAAATGACGCTTCCATAATTGCGGAGATCAACAATACTATATTGTTTGCCTCAGCTGCAGGCTATAAAGAGCATGTAATTGATGACATCTTTAGGAGCGCCGAGCTTGCGTTTGTTAATCAACGTCGTTGTATCAAGGAATACAGTCAGAGGTTCATCGGCTCCTTTCCGTACGTACCTGGACTTTTCTATTTCATCCGGAATACGTTGAAGAAGTTAGGACTTGGAATTCGCCACCCTAGGTCAATATCTGCTTTCATCCGGAAGGGGTATATTCCGTACCCCTTTGATACCAGGGAAATACCAAGTTTTATATTGGCATGACAAAGAGGTCCTTTGCAACTCGCTTGTCCGAACACAAAAGGGACGTCTTGAGGAATAAATCATGCATTGCCCTATCTCGGGAGGTCATGGCATCTTCTGCCGCCACACAATGGGCCGAATTGCAACAGGTTGCACCATACACTACCGCCAGAGGTACAGCCATTAGGGAGTCTTTGGAGATCTTGTTTAGCAACGATGACGTGTCAATGAAGCTGCTTTTGATATGGCGCATGTTCCTGCGTGCCTCTCGTGAAAGTATCTGATTCCTCTCATTTTCAACTGTTTCCGCACGCATCGGCTGTCTCGTTTTTATACATTTTACATGCTTATTTAAATTTTCTGTTCATTCATTTAGGTTACTAACGTTATTCTAAACCACGTCTAAGCCTGATGAAGGCACCCGTAGGTGCTGAAAGCTTGCAGCCAGTTGTTTACTGTTTTGTGCCAATAAACGGATATTATCGTTTTTTACCTAATCCAAAGACTATTTGATTCAGAAGCGCATTAAAAAACCTCAGGGATGCAGACCAAGAAAGAAGGTTAGGTCAGTGTTCATTTACAGAACCACGGGCTTAAAGAGCTGCGATTTATAGTCATTGCATTATTCACAATTCATAATCGGCAGGTATTAGTTTCACGGCTTTTCCAGGGAAAGAATTTCATACATTGAATTCGGCTATTCACAACGTTTATGTGACAGCTTAGCAATTGCATCGATTGATACGAAAAAAGAAATAAACACTCTGATACGAAAATGTGATAATAACTGAACTTAAAATTGTTTCTATAAATTGACTCTCTTCTGCTCCGCTGTTACCTAACGTTAAGAGGAATTCAGTATTAACACGTTTCTCCGTTTTGCAAGTGAACAAACACCACGGTAAAAATAGCTCGTCATACAAAAATAGCTCGTCGCTACTTAAACGGAACAATTGACGACAAAAACAAACTTCGGGGTGGAGGTACTGAAAGCACACTTACCGACCTACCATAGGCGGTCAACACAGTTTTAACCCTAAAATGGTTTATTTGGCTCATTAAGACCTTCGTCTAAAACGTGTTCAACCGTCTGGGACCAAAATGAAGTAACACGAAGCCCAATCTCCATAGAGTCGAAACATACTGTTAGGAACATTATTTGTAGGAAATAGCATGTGACTTCTAAGAATGCAAAGTTAATGCAGAAAACGTATCCTGCGAACTGAATTCCTTTTTGGGCCTCTTTCACCCATAACAGAATGCGTCTGGAACTCTGTCGAGGAGTCAAAGCTGTGTCCTACACAAAGCACGTGATGGCCAGGAGGTGATAGTTAATTCTCAAGGGGTTGTGTGTGTGCATGCGCCAGACTGGGGATAGAGAGAAGGCTAATAGCGAGAGAAAGTAGTGTTGTTGGGTACCGTCTAAAAAACCGGGCCGTTTAAAAAGGGGGATCACAGACCCTCAAGACGGGACCACTAGGAAAAGAGTTGCATCCCCTTCAAGGCTGATGGAGATCCGTGAGATTGCATTTTTCTGGCCTGAAATAAATTCGAGCTGGATAGCCAAATAGTAGAAACAGAAAGAACGGGAAATTCCCCCAGTCAGCTACGACTAAGCGATAGCGGAGACAGCGTCAAAGTGAAGTAAAATGGACAGAAATCGAAAGTCGTCAAAAGAGTGAAAGAGAGAGGGAGTGACACTGCGAACGCTGAATGCGTCCGATACTAGAGGTACGAAAACTATACCTGGACATTGTTGACCTCGCCGCAATCCGAACTTGAAACTGAAATCCGCTTACCACTGTGGGGGTCTCACTTCGAAGCTGGTAATTCCTAACATAGGTTTAGATTCCTCACCCTTCAGCACGCTGCGCCTTTTGGCAGGAGAAAGAAAAAGGAATTAATTTTAGAAGCGGGACCAGGGTGCCCTAATAGGAAAGTGAATAATTAGAAAAGTACGGAAGAATAAGAGTTGTAGGAGTATACGGTTTCCCGTTAAGCAATGAAGTTTTAAGCTGCCTTGCATACTTACCTGCACCAAACAGTATTCCAAACGACGCCAACACCCTGAGCCGGAAACGTAGAAAGAGCCAAGGGAGAGTGAACCTGAAAAGAGAAACAGAAAAAGCACACACAAAAAAGTAAACGCAGAGAACGTTCAGTTCACACGCAACCGACAAATCTTACTCACACTTTTCAATTTTTGTCTGTGCTCATCTGGACATATGCCTAACACATAAATTACAAATATATTTAAAACACACACACACACACACACACACACACACACACAAAAAAATCCCCTTTTCAAAATTGCTGCTTTGTTTTAAGAAATTACAGTTTGCTATGTCCAATTTCTGGAGTCTGCTAACTTAACTGACTCTCAAGAGCCAATCGGAGAAAATATTTTATCAAATCTCCATGCGAAAATCGCCATCTTCTTAGCGGGCGTCGTGGAAAACGGTGTTCTCCTTATGTGTGATTATACGTTAGAGAAGCTTCAATGCTGAGCAGCTGGCCAACTACGGCTCTCAGGGTATACGATCTTACTGAATCGCCCCTTTCCAAAAAATAGCTTTTTGCATTGTGTTCCGTCAGCTGAACCGCAAGAGAAAGGGGAAATTTTTAGAATCTCCCATTTCTCATCAGCAATAGGCCTAAAATAGCACTGGCTGGTGAAGTAGGAATGCTAAATGGCTATCCTTATTCAGTATTCTTCAGCAACCATTTGTAAATGTAATTGGCAATGTTAATAACCAAAATTAGTCTCTGCTTCTGTGTTAAATGCACGCTACCGCTTTTTTCATGTGATTTGGTCAATTTTGACAACTGACTGGCAAGGTCTTTAATGTTCAGATCTCTCACCTGCGATATCTTAAAAGAACCCCGAGGGCAAATCAATTCGCACGCCCAGTCGTAACAATACGCTCATGAATATTGGTCATAAGTCTTGATCATGGTTATGCCTCCCTCTCTGGTATCTTGAGCTCTCTCTCTCTCTCTCTCTCTCTCTCTCTTTGTCTACCTGTGAAACGTGTTTCACACTTTAAGATGAAGAACCCTACGATGGTGCACAATCTTTTTGGATTGTCGTCACTGTGAACTGAACAACATAATTTTGAGAACTCTCCATGAATTTTTACGTATTTCTACCAAATAATAATTTTGTCATTATTGTATAAAATACACCGATGAGACATTACATCATGACCGTATTCCTAATAAGCTGTAGCACCCTCTTTAGCCCGCAAAATAGCGGCCACTCGGCGAGGCATCGATTCCATGAGGTGGCGATAGGTATCCTGGCGTATCTGGTACCATAATGCCAACAGCAGGTCCTCCAGTTCCCGTACATTTCGGGATGGTAGAGATTTAGCGAAGAACCCGTTTTTCCAAGTCGAACCACAAATGTTCGATTGGGTTCATGCCAGGGGAATTTGGAGATCGGACCATTAACAAAGTCGCCAGGATGTTCCTCGAAACCACTCTTTGACTTTTCTGGTAGTGTGGCATAGCGAATATTCCTGTTGGTAATGGCCATCACCAGCAGGGAACACAGTTGCCATGAATGGGTGAACTTGGTCCGCAACGATGTTCAGATACCTGACAGCTGTCAGGGATTGTGCTATTGGGATAATGGGGCATAAAGTGTCCCAAGAAAACATCGCCCACAGCATAACACCGCCGCCGTCCTTCGGCCCAACAGTGCACCCAGGTGCCATAGCCTCCGTTGGTAATCCGCGTATGGCCGTCTACGTGATGTACCTGGAATCTTGATTCGTCAGACCAGGGTACTTTCTTCCAATCATCCACGGTCCAGTCTCCGTGATCTTGGGCCCATTTCATGCGTCGTTGGCGATGACGTGCAGTGAGCATGGAGATTCGGCTTGGTCTTCGGCTACGCAGGCCCATGCGCAGAAGGCTGCGATGAACTGTGTGCTGTGACACATTGCCCTGATCACCACTGTTGTAGCTACGGGGGATTTGTCATACTGTGGCCCCTGTGCACAATGCGCGACAGTCTCCGCTCCTCTCTGGCATCAGTGAGCTGCGGACGACATACGGCTGGACGACGGTTCGTCCTTTAGCCATCTGTGCATCACTCTTGATACGTACTCACTACAGCGGCACGTGAACAACCCACAAGTTGCGCCGTTTCCGAGATCGTAGTTCCGAGGCGCCAGGCCATCACGATTTGTCCTTCATCAAACTCCGATAAATTTGCATCTTTTCCCATTCTGACTAAAGAACACTCTACTAACCGAAAGCTACAGTATTTGTCATTTTCTTGTAGGACTTCCGTCCACAGTGAGTAGAGTTTAGGTCCCAGCCACCTACAGCGAGATCTCCTTTTGGGCAGGACACAGAAACGGAAGGAATGAGAGCAAGTCCAGCGACTTTGACAGAACAGTTTGTAGTGAGATTAGAGTACAGTAAATGGCGCCACCGTACAAGTACGATATTGCACATAGAGGGGTGAGAGAATTTCTGAGGGGGGCATAGGAAAGGATACCCATTTAACCAGTGGGTCCAGCATGGGGGCCGTCACTTAACGTGCTCGTCCGATGCACGGTGGATATGCAGCGATTGTTAGTAAATCACACCATCTCTGAAAGATTAGCCCAGGTTCGAACCTGAGGACTTTGCATCGATAGTCTGAACTGCTAACCACTAAGCCATCCGCGGCTACTAACCGAAAGCCGGTCCTCGGGTTGTATATATACTGCTCTGTGAACTTCACCTGCGCCGCCATTCGGTCTCCAGGCGCGCTCATTTCTCTAGGCTGGGGGTGCTCATTGGAGTAGATCATTAATTCTTATGAGAACGATAAAAAATCCTCGTAGCGAAATAACTGCATTGATATGAACAAATATTCGTCGGCATGAAATTTAAAATTGCAGTTAATTAGTATTTGATGTATAATTGTAGTGTGCAGCAATTAAAGTAGTTCCACCTAAAAACTCTACCCTAGGTTTTCGATGGCAAATACTTCTGTAGACTTTTTCTTCGCGATTAATGTATATCCTAAGGATGAAAATTTTCACATCGATAAAAATAACTTTAAATTATAGCATAGCATACTTATTATTTGCCAAAACTTAACCATAATTACATTAAAATCACTTTTTCCTTGGGTAATGTGGATACTTGCTAACAGATTGCGCAACCTGTATATTGATGACGTCAATAGTTTTTTTTTGTTAGGGGTTTAACGACCACCGTGAGCAACTCAGTGTGCTATAAGCAGTCGCCCATCCCTATTTCAGGGCCATCGGTTCCAGGGAAAGGAAGAGAGCCAGTACCGTAAGACAAAAACAACATACATGCCTCACCGGAATTCGAACCCTGATGCGTCTAGGACGAATGGTCATGCCAGCGCTTAGATCACTGCGCCAACGTGGCGGCTATGCATGCATCCGTTAAGGTTATTGGTTCAAATGCCGAATCTCGGCATATGTGCATCGAGATGCCGGAACAGTTAGACTTCGTTTGCAACAGTCAGTCGCCGTAGTGGAACAAATGCAGTCAGATGGACGTCAGTACACATCAGTCGATATAGCCCTCGCCGAGCAATTACGTAGCTACAAGCTATTTCATAGAGTATTATACGGGCTGTAACCGCGATGGCATTACGCCATGATTCAGACAGTGAACTGTACTCTGGAGAAGGAAATGCTGCGCTACCCGTAGCCATTACGACGACTATCGTTAACCGGTAGGTATTACCGATCTTGGTATCGTAGTAGAGCTGCGCGGCAACAGGAATGCATCGTGACATGTTCACGGATGAGCCCCAATTCGACTTCGGTGCTGATGATCGTATTGTCCGCGTCTGACGACTACGTGGTCACAGGGAGGATACATCTGTTGGCCGCGAGTACCATACTACTCACCAACTAGGCATTTTCATAATGGGTGCCGTTACATACGATAGCGTGTCATCTCTGATATGCAAAACGGGAGCAACCTGGCTGCACGTGGATGACGTTTTACAGCCGGTGATGGTGACATTTCTGAGAGGTATACTGGAAGCTATTTTCCAAAATGGTAACGCTCTGCCTCGCACCGCTAACATCTCCCGAGCGTGCCTATGGAGTCCATATGCTGCCGTGGGTCAGCGAGATCTTCGGAGAAACCACCCGTTGAGACAACGCTGGACAGCTTCTCGTCAGGCGCCGCGAAATTTCGCGGAGTTATTTGACCATTTATAAAACGTTCAAAAAGTCTCTCCCCCGTGGGGGTATTGTTGGCTATATAGAAATCATATAAATGTATTACAGAAACGTACAATTTACTCACTTACAGAAAGTGTTGAAACTGTCGTTCTTCATATAACCTAACTGGTTTACACATGTTTTCAAACACATCTGCGAGAGTCAAAAAGTTCCTCCGCAGTAATGTTAAGGCTGTTCCTCTTACTTTTGATGGTGCTACAGTCAAAATTTTTGAATTAAGTAACTTGTATGTTTAATTTCAGTTTTTGTTGTTTCCTTGATAACATATCGAGCTTCAGAATATGTCTTACAGCAACACCAATTTTTCACTAGCTTCTGATGAGTTGAAAGTTTCCAAAATGTGGATGTTTATTTCGTCATTGCCCTTCAGGAGGAAGGAGCATTCATGATATCAACCTTCACATTTTGGAAACTTCAACTCATCACAAACTTGTAAAAATTGGTGGTGTGAAACATTTTGGTTTCTTAATGAAACGAAACAACCTCCAGCATTCACTCTTACCCTTTTTGTCTTCAACAAGAACGTATTTGTTGCCCTCAAAGCCTTTTTCAATATCCTTAATATTAAATTCATCCATATTAACAAATAAGGCATTAATTCCGACACATGTCATGCAACAAGATGTTAGCGCGTCAAGCGAAAACCTCTGAATGCTCAGTATGAAGATGGGGTGTGAAAGGTAACTTCTAACCCTTACAATGTGACACGCAGGGTGTGAGAGAATGAATCATCAGAAAAGCAGGAAACCGGCGTTTGCCTGTATCTTGCTCCAGACCACGGATCGGCAAACTACCGCCCGCGGGCCAAATTCGCCCCGCCGCCTCTTTTTTGTAAGGCTCGCGAGGTCTAAGAATGGATTTTACATTTTGAAATTCTTTAAAATTTCAAAGTCTTTAAACTGTCAAAGTACGCGCTATAACGGAACGGCCAACCACCTAGTTGAGGAGTTGCGAGATACGACAGCATATGGCATTCCTATAGCTCCTCATTCGGAGGTCTCTTCTGTGATGCCACGCAGTTATAATTCGGCAGCGTTTCCAGTGCCACGTGTATCGCTGTTCTGCGACATTTTGTTCTCCTTTGATTACCCTTGCATATTCATCATGTCACTCTCAAAACCAGAAAAGAACAGAAAAGTGGACTTCGAATGTCGTGATTTTTAAGGCAGAGTGGTGTGTGAATTATTTTTTAAAGAGTTAAACGACAAAGCATTGTGTTTATTGTGCAATGACATTATAGCTATACTAAAAGAGTTCGATATACGTCGTCATTACCAGACTAAGCACTCAACACAATATTCACAACTTATAGGAAAGCATTTATCAGAAAAATTGGAAACTTTAAAACGCAATATTTCATCACAACGCGATTTATTCACGAAAATGAAAGTGAGGCTGCAACTAAAGTCAGTTTACGAGCTCATTTGTTAGCCAAGGAAGGAAAGCCGGTTTACTGATGGTGAGTTAATTAATCCATGTTTGATTGTAGCAACAGAAGAAATGTGTCCAGGGAAAATGGAGTTATTCAAATCTATCAGCCTTTCAGCGAGAACAGTTAAATACTACTTAAATAACAAGAAAACATAAACAAATACCTACATAAATATTCTCGAGTTTGCCTCTTGGCCCGCAGAGCCTGAAATACAGTATTTCCTATTTGGCCCCTTACAAAAAGTGTTTGCCGACCCCTGCTTCAGACAATCCAACTGAAAACAAACCCAAAGGAAGTATCATTTTACGATATGGTACCGTCTGTCGGTTGAAATCTTCTTTGCTTTAAGAAAGACATGACAATATTTTTGTATGACAAATCGTTTTTCACTCCGCTGGAATCAGCATCGAGCACAAATTTGCACTACGCATTTTTCTTTTTAAAAATAAACCTGAAATGAAACCGGGTCGAAATCTGTCAAGAACACCTTTACCCGTTTGACCCGTGACCCCTTTCGATCTCTGGCGTGATCCTGTCTTGCAGCCTGTTCAAGTTACCTACTGCCTTTTTTTTTTTTTTTTTTTTGATTGGAGGTTTAACGACTACCCTGAGCAGCTCAATGGGCTATAAGCAGTCGTCCGTCCCTAATTTAGGGTCACTGGTCCCAGGGATGGGAGAGAGTCAGTGTCGTAAGACAAGAACAACATCCATGCCTCACCGGGATTCGAACCCGCATCCCTTTCGGACGAATGATCAGAGGCCATCGCTTAGACTACTGCGCCACCGGGGCGGCCTACTATCTTTGAAAATACATCTTATGTTACCCACTCATAATCCATGTCTATGGTGATTTTCGACTCATTTCGCCCAATCTTTCTGGACGATGCATAGCAGTACATTTTATGTCCGTCTCTATATTTCATCTCTTTAGCAACAACAAAAAGAAAGTACTAAGAAATACGGCTTTTATAACCGTAAAGAAAGTAGCGATCCGAAAAAACATTAAGTGTTTCTAATCAAAACCCTCCGATTTCTCTCTTTTTTTTCTTAAATTCCGCAAGTGCCTTTCATTTTTTCCGAACTCCGGAAAACTTATCGTTTCAAAGAACGTTAGAAAGAACGAGGTGTTTGCGTTGCGTCGGAATGCATCAGTTGCATTTTTTTGCTTTTTCTCTACTGTGGCCTTTATTTACCACAGAGCTTGTGCTTTGTGTGTAGCCCCGAGGAAAGAAAGACAGGAAGATATTGGACATTGACGGGAAGGTTATTGCTTTATCTTGAACTTGATAAAAAAAATAATCCTTCTGAATTAGTTACGTGATCCAACACTTTCTCACTTCAAAGGAAATAAAAGAAAAGCTAGTCGATTCGACAAATATTGGCCAAAATCCAAGAGGAAAGAATCTCTTCGTCGTCACGTACAGAACTAGTCATTCCACGAAACTAATCTTATGTGTCAAGAACACTCATATGTGTCAGATATGAGTGTTAATGTAAATAACTACTCGTGCACTGATTTCTAATACAATGCATGGAAAAGCGTGTGGAAACACGTTAATATGTATCTAAAGTTAACGAAGGAATGCTTTTTCTGTCTTTCTAATATGTGGGGAAATTCCCTGAAACTTGTTGAAGCCCCAGGGGTTTCCAGCGGCAAAATATTTGAGAAACACGTATTCTGTTTTACTGAAACCATCAAAGGAAACATCCTAAATAACGTGCAGGGATTGGACGGAATAATGTGAACACTACGCTCAGAGACGTGACTTTTAATGCAGCTGCGTACGTCGCAATACGCAAAGGTATCAAATATTTTTATTTGTAATAGCTTTGTTTAGAACCTCAAGTCCTGATCACGTGCATTTAAAATGTCATGTTACAAAATTTCTTTGCCGCCCCGGTGGCGCAGTGGTCTAAGCGATAGATTCTGATCATTCGTCCGACAGAGGTCCGGGTTCGAATCTCGGTAAGGCATGGATGTTGTGTTAGTCTTACGGCACTGGCTCTCACCCTTCCTTGGAACCAGTGGCCCTAAATTAGGGACGGGCGACTGCTTACAGACCATTGAGTTGCTCACGGTGGTCGTTACACCCTCAAATAAATAAAAAAAATATTTCAGGGTGACGACGAAATAAGTAACCTGGCATCGAAACAGGGCTAATTGTTGGTTGAAGTGTAATGGCGCAAGGGCTTCAAAGGGGGCTAATTTTTGGTGGCCGGCTAGTTGGTGCCTCCATTACAACAGTTTCCAGGGTGATTTGTTAGTGTGTTAATATATAGCAGAACTGAACTGGTATCCATTTTCAATCCTGCATTTTTACATTTTCTTGCTAACCCGGATTCGTCCATGAATCATGGGATGCACACTTGAATACGGCGGGGATACCTTTGTGGCTTCCTCATCATATTTTGGGAATGCTTTCTCCTGAGTATTTTCATTCATCCACCCATATTGAAATCCAAGATGTGCCACTAATACGGTGCACCAAACTACTGTTCAGCCACCGGGCCCCCTGTCTCCTTAAATGTCCTTTGCTCAGGCCAGACACGAACAAACCTCTTCCCCAATGGTTCCAAAATAGATGTGTTAGCGCAGCCACTGACAGTTGTATCTTTAGGAATGAACCCGTGATGCAGAATTCCCTTACTGTCGTAAAAGCACACAAGCATCGTCTTGATTTTGGACTTCTTTCCTTTGGGTGACTGTGGCGACTTCCACTGATCACTCTGACGCTTTGTTTCAGGATCATAACGAAAACACAATGTCTCATCACCTGCCACAATGATTTCGAAAACATTTTACGAAGTTCCTGCAGTCTCCAGGACATCTTTTACGTACTCCACTCGTGCACGTTTCAGGTCGTCTGACAAATCATGCGAAATAAAACGAGCGCTAAGTTTTAACTCCAAATCTTGCACTAAAATTTGGCAAATCCTCTCCTTATTAACACCGAGCTCCCATTCCAGCATCTTCAAGGTCACAATGATCACTTTTAATCCTTTCACGAACTTTCTCAATGAGTTCAGACGTGCGCACTGAAATCTGGCGTTACGACATTTTCCAAATCTTCCCACCCATCCTTGAAACGTGCATACCATCGGAATATTTGTGCATGACATAGGCAATTAGCCCCATCCATATATGCATCACACAACAGTTCAACTGACTCAGGTGCAATTTTACCAACTTTCAAACAGAACCGGTTTGCTCTCTGCTCTATGATAGAGCTGTGACCACCCAATGACTTCATACACAGCGTACATAATAATCTGCGCAATTCTCACACAAACGCTGTTGTCACCACATAGCTGATAATGACTTATAAAAAAACATGCCTTCCCGACCCGTGTTTTTTACCGGGTTTTATTTTTCAGTGTTAGAACAACTACAGCTTATGCCATAACTATTCAAAGGGAAGTAGATGCTGTTAGGGCCAAATGTCATTACCGCAGTACACTTCAATGACTTATTCATTCACCTGGCATTGAATGAAATGAAGACGGAATAGGACCACCGCACCAGATGCTTGAACCAGCGATAGACTACAAAAAGAACAAAACGTGCAGAGAAATGTGTACTAAAGGAGCTGGCCTTACAACAAGAGGCAAGCTGCCTATTATTATGGGTTTTTATTTAATCAATCTCATTGTTTTATTGCCGTATTGTGTAAATCTATATGCCGCTGTCCTTCATTACCGTAGAGTGGCAGAAGTGCCGATTTTGAACTTTTATTCTGTTTAAAAGCAGATGAGAAAACGTTTGCTTTGTTGATTGTTATAGCGGGAAGATATTGTAATGAATGAACAAAACAGATATTTTTTGGGAAATCAAAGCTCAGAAATTGGTACTGGTAACCTGGGGTGAAAACAATATTATCGGGGCCACGAAATTGTGCACGTGATACTTCCTGGACCATGAGTCAATAACAATTTTGAAATTAAATATTCATTAAAATAAAGAAGGGAAACTGTAAGGAAAACGTGAAAACTCGCATTTCATTAGGAAATTTTATTAAGGAGAGGAAAGCACCACCATTTTGTCTTATCGGTGGCCGAGTGTTATAAAACGTTGGATTTTAATCATTGGTCCGGGTTCGAGTCCCGGGTGAGGCATGGGTGATGTGTTCGTGTGCACTGACTGTTTCCCCTCTCTTCGCTGGCACCAACAGACCTAAATTAAAAGTGGGCGACAGCCTGTGCTACCCATTAATTTGCTCACGGTGGTCGGTTAAGACTCTCAAAGGGACACACTACCACTTCAGTAAATATCAGGAACTCTTTTAACACTTTAACTATTTGGAACGAATTACCTCGGGGTTTGCAAAATGGCCTGAAATCAGCTCGAACGAATATATTCACTAAGAAGTTCAACGAACATGGCAGGAGCGAATGAACCTGCGCGTCAGAAAACGTCGCTTTCTTCCTGAGCTTGGTTATTCAAGCCGGTCATTTAGGCGGAGGATTGACAGTAACCCTTTCTGGCTGATTATTATCTGCTAAAATACCGGTAAACAATAGCGACGAAACCATGAAAGCAGAGAGATGATTTCTACCCAGTAGCATGATGTCCATGTCAGGGGCACTAGTAATAAAGAAAAATTTCGTGCTCAAAGGATATCAATAATAAGTCGCTTCTGTCTCAGCACGATGCACTAAAAACGTCCATCTAATACACATGCCGTGGTTAAAAATGATTTTTATTTACACTTAAAACGTATGCACAGATAAAAGCCAAAGAACTTAGAATAGCGAGATCTCATTTTCAAGCTGAAATTGCCCTCGATGTACGGAGAACAGAGATATATACGTATACAAGCAGACGCGACCATCATGCACTGGTTGTTGACCCCCACACCCCCCCCCCCACACACACACACCCCATTCACCCCCTTATTTTTTTCCTAACACACAAATGAAACAAAGAAGTACACCTCCTAATAACCAAATGAATAACACGCAAAAAAAAAAGACATACATACCATTGCACACAGAAAGATAAAAACATTAATATAAAAACACCCATAGGTTAAAGTCTTAACTAAAAATTCGGAGTTTTTAAGTTCTTAAGACAGCGTCGCCATGGTTGTGGTATGTTGCTAGGAAGATCATCGTTGCAACATATATCAGCAAACAAGATGAACAGTGACTCAGCAAATAAGGTATTACGTCTGTTAACAGTGAAGGCGAGACGTTTTACATTATTCCAACATGGGGTATATTGACCTTGAGTCACAGTGCGTGCGCCAGGGCGCTTGACGTTCTTACGTCGTACTGATGTTCTGATAGTCTCACAACTAACGTCCGTAGTGTAAAACCTATATAAACAAGTTCTTTGTCAGATGGTAGATCAGGTTGTAAAGGTATACAATATATACCATATCTGTTGCTATTACGAACTTGATCGCGGTCATGTTTTATAAATGAAAAGATTTTAGAAGTTCTTACACCGAAATGATATCAATATTCTGAAATGACAGCCTTTATTCTCTGCTTCATGATCCAAGGCATGATTGAGAAGGGGTGGACTAGCCCTTCTCCATCGTGCCTGGGATCATGAAGCAGAGAATAAAGGACCATAAGGGATAGTTTGTGAACAGTGACATATTTACGGTCGGTGCTTTCATTTTAGTTTCATTTCATTTTATTTTAGTTGTCACATCAAATACATGTCATAATTATGTTATCATGACATTCGATAATTATTGAAACAACTAGGAAGAGAGAGGGAAAAGGCCTTTTGGCCTGACATAGTCCACTTCTCCCAAAAAGGAAAATTACAATACACTCTACAGAAAACAAACCAGCCTGTGATTATAGTAAGGTATATAAATAAAGAGCTTATACCGATTCTACCCCCACCCCACCCCACCGTAGTACTTCTCCCCTCTATATTTCTTTATGTCAAGACAAACCAATTGTCAATAGCTTTCTGTTATGCAATATGGATAAATAGAGCACCAATTCAAGATCTCCAACCTTTTTTGATATTTGACTAATTTAATCTCTAAGTTAATTTCAATAACGAATCAAGCCCTCCCAGGCCCGAATATTTCTAACCAAGAATCACAAATTTATTGGGATGAAGTTACGAAACGTTTTGTTCAGTATTTTCTGTGTTAACGTCCTATATTATTATTTTATTTAAATTCTTCCTATGAGATATAGTTTTAGTTTTTTTCTTAAATAGGTCAATATTATTGATAGATCTTAGGTCAGCAGACAGTGAGTTCCACAGTTCAAGACCAGAGTAATTTATATTCATTTTAGCAGATTCCGTCTGGGGGAACATTGGAACGAGTTTTGTTCTGTTTCTGGTTTCATGTTGATGTGTACGGATATTTAGTGATATTAAATCATGATAGAGATTGTTTTTGATTCTTTTGAACATTATTTTACCCAGGTTGTAATCCTATAGTTGTTTCACAGTAAGAATGTTGTACTCATTCGGATTTACTTTTGTCCGTTGAAATGTAAAACGTTGAACGTTACCATGTAGTTTTAAATCTATTAGTTTAATATATTTGTTTTGCAGCTCTTGAAGTTTGTTAAAATTGTAATGCATCATTTTGCCCCATGTTAAGATGCAATAGTTGATATGCGTTTGAATTGGTGTAAAATATAAAGATATAATTGTTTTGGGGGAGAGATTTCCCAGGATATTACTAACCCCAATGTTTCTAGATATCTTATTGAATAGATTTTCGATATGTGTGTTCCATTTTAAATCGTGTTGAATTATCGTTCCTAGGTAAGTGTTTTTTGAGTAACGTCTATAATAGTTCCATTTAGCAGTGCCGTTTGTTTCAATGAAATAAGGGATAGTCTGTTAGAAAAGATCATCAAATTAGTTTTGAATGTAGTAAAACATTCGGGCAGTAAATCAAATGAAGTACAAGTATTCTGCCGTAGGTGCACGATTAAAGAGCTTCAAGGTTGCAGGAGAAAATATAATGTTTAAAAATAATCCTTAGTTAAAAACTTAAAAACACCTTGAGAACTTTCGTGGCTGCAACAGCCACAAAATACAATACAGGTTATTGCCATTCAATCTGAATAAATACCTGATTACAAATAGAATAACGCCACCACATTAAGGCTACAAATATACATAATTTAAAGTTCAATAATTTCTGTTGTTAAATAATAATCTCCATGGTTGATGTAAGGAGGTAGGAAGTTAATCATTACAACTAATATTATAGTTATGAAATATATACATACTTTCGGTGAGTAGCAATGAAGTCCTGGAGGCTGGAACAACAAGGATGGTAGTCTCGCTCCAAATTACTTCTCCTGCAACCTTGAACCAATTTTATTTTTTCCTGCAAACTTGAACCTCTTTAATCGTGCATCTACGGCAGAATACTTGTACACTGGTGTGCAAAATTTAAGGACGAAGAGGAGAAATCAGCATAACAGCGGAACAAGCAGGCAGAACGGACCGAAAGACCACTCAGGAGATAGACTAGGGTCTTGTACGGTAGGGCATGCGCATATCTGCAGCATGACGTAGGGGGTGGAGTGTCGGAAGGGTATAAAGTACACGGGCGGTGTACGCTCATCAATTCGGTGAAAGCTATTGCATGGTGTACATCGGTTTGAACGACGTCGAGTTGCTGCCACCGTGTGATATGGCCAACAGGCAATGCAGTAGACGAAATCTGGATGACTTTACCCGAGGTCGCGTCATTGGGAAGTAGGAAGAAGGTCGAAGTGTGACTAGTGTGGCCGAGGAGTTCAGGATCGCTCACAGCATCGTTTCACGAGCTTGGAGAGCATTTCAAACGACAGGAACAGCTGTCCGAAAGTTTTGCTGTGGTCATCCACGAGCAACCACGGTGGCGGACGACCGGTATATTTTCCTACAGGCGAGAAGAGACAAACGGCAGACAGTGGGAGATAACGCAAGGCACATGCAACAGACAACTGGACGTCCGTTATCACGTTTTACCGTGGCCAGGAGTCTGCACAAAAGTGGTCTATTTGCACGACGACCAGTACGGTGTGTGCCATTAAAGCCTACTCATCGGGGACGGCGGTTTCTGTGGGGCCAGGAACACAAGAACTGGACACATCAGCAATGTGGTCAAGTTCTCTTTACGGATGAGAGCCGATTTAGTCTGATGAGCGATTCTGGACGTATACACATCTGGAGAGAGCAGGAAACACGCAATCACACCTATAACATCATCGAAAGGGACCGGTTTGGAGGTGGCAGAGTTCTCGTTTGGGGCGGTATCATGCTTGGTAGCCGTACTGGCCTCCACATCTTCCAAGGAGGTTCAGTCACTGATGTCCGCTACTGTGCAGAGCTTCTTGTGCCTCACGTGCGTCTGTTTAGAGGTGCTGTGGGTGTGCTGAGTTCCTCTTCATGAACGACAACGCTACACCTCATCGTACAGTGGCTGTCGCAGAGCTGTGGGAGAGTAAAGATATTCAACGCATGGATTGGCCCGCAAGGTCCCCGGACCTAATTCCAATCGAACACGAGTGGAACCTTCTCGGGAGATGCTTGGCAGCACGTCACCAGCCGCCAGCAACGATTCCGCAGCTGCGATTGGCGCTACAAGAGAAATGAGCCGGGATGCCTCGACAACTCCTTGACAACCTCGTCCTCAGCGTGGACAGACGTGGTAAGTCCTGCAACGCAGTCAGGGGTGATCATATCCCCTACTAAAGACTGGATTTTTCTTGGCAGCAGCCTGTCACATGGACGTTTCTGTCTTCTGTCCAGTTGTGCTCGAAGCTACCTTTTCAATAAAGTGCCTTTGTATCCTTTGGATTCCTTGTTTGGACGGTTTTGCTCACTTGTCCCATATTCTTACATCTTGGTGATCTTATGGTATGATTTGAGTCGATGTGGAGCACTTCTGCACGACGTTGCATTCGAAAAACCGTCTCGTCCTTAATTTTTGCACGTCAGTGTACTTCATTAAATTAGTTTTGTTTGTGTTAACTCCCAGTTCATTGGCGTTACGCCAGTTGGTTGTTAACGAAAATTGGTTGTCCATTTTGAGAGCAAGTTCGTTGACATCATTGCCATGTATTAAAATCGTTGCGTCGTCTTACGGGATTACAAAGAGAAAGGAACTGTTTTGCTGTCGCTTTCGAAACTCCGGCCGCTATTTCTGTTTGGGGAGCGCAAGAAATTTTGGACACCATTTGATACAGGTCCATCGGCCACCCAACAGTTTAAAGTGATGATCAACTTTTATGTGGGACCCGATTATTTTGGCTGCTAAATTAGGAGGGTCGGTTTATACGTGAGTGCATGCAGTAATTTGAAATACCAAATCTTTTCACAATAGAGTACGAAATTATCATACTGAGCTCCTTTTTAGAAAAAAAAAGATCAGTATCCTTTTTTTTCTAAAATCCATTTCTATTCCCATGGCACTGGGTTCATCATGGCATCGTTGGATGTCGTGTCTCTGTTTCCAAGTGTTCCCCTTCATCTGGTTCATTCTATTATCATAACTAAACAACAGGAAGACGATTCCATTTCCCCACTTGAAGCTGATGCTATTGTTTCTTCACTAAAACTTGTGGAAAACGTTCTTACTTTAAGTTTGATGATAAGCTTTACCAGAAAAGGGAGGGGGCGCCAATGGGCTCCCCTCTCCCCCATTTTGGCTGAGGTTCTCCTACAGTTCCTTGAAGAAAGGGTTCTACTGGACTTCCCTTATCAACCGTCACTTATGATAAGGTACGTAGATGTTGGTATTTATGGCCCCATTCCCTGTCTCTACTTGATGAATTTACTGAATGTCCATCCTCCCAGTTCCCTTCCATTAAGTTTACGAGAGAATTGGAGAGAGAGGAGAGGTTGCCCTTTCTGGATTTTCTGCTTTCCCGGTACCTGAATTCTAACCAAATCAAGTTTTCAGTTTATCGAAAACCGACATTTGCCCCTTGTATCATCCCTTTTGCTTAATCTAATTCACCTGAACATATAAGGCCTCTGCCCTTCGTTTTTTAAGAAAACTTGCCTTCACGCATTCTTCGTCTTGTAGGGCTCGACATGAGGAATTGTCCAGAGTCTTGAACATAACCCGTTATTTTGGTTATCCAGCTCATTTCTACCATGAACTATTACAACAGTTCCTGCGGTTGAGATTTACGACTTTGATAACTGCGCCTTCCTCAACTAGGTACGTTGGTAAACTTGATCCCCCCCCTCTTGTGTCCATTTTGAAAAACGCTTGTTACAAACATAACCTAGCCTTTGGTATGAGCACCAGAAATGTATTTTCTTTGGTACGAAATGACAGACACACTGTCTCAACATTCAATAAACCGGGAGTATATTGTATTCCACTTGTTCCTGGGGTCCCGGATGATGCTGTTAAATATTATATAGGATCCACGCTTAGGACTTTAAATATCCGGATGTCGGAACATAAATATGCTATTAGGACGGGATCCACTACTATAGCTTTAACTACTACAGTCAACCAGGGTGAGTGTTCCCCGAATTGGATGAATTCCAAAGTTCTTGCTTCTAATTTTAACAAGCGTACAATTTTTCTTTCGGAAAGCCTATTTATTATTATGTTTGGAGCAACATGCTTTTGTATATTCAATTTTAAGTTATCTGAGCTTCCAGGCTTTTGTTCCTCGAAAGTGGAAACGGTTTATTACTCATAATACCCAGCAATTTGAAGAACAATCAGCATAAATGTTTGCTTTTTGAACTTTAATTTACTTTTAATGGCATCACTTGTGCTTGTGACGGAGTGCATTATGGGTTATGTTATTCAATATATACTGGCTGCATCTTTGGGACTTGTGGCACTTAGCCTGAGGATGGGGCCCCATGTGGCTTTGAAAGATCTTGCGTCTTTTAACCTGTTTTTAATTTGTAAGTAATGTTTTTAATTTGCAGTTTGAAAACTTGTTTTAGTATATCCTACTTCGACAGCTGTATGAATATTGTTAGTGATTATTCAGTTCGAAGAACTTCTTTCTTA
Organism: Macrothele yani; assembly: GCA_039090855.1. Lineage (NCBI taxonomy): Eukaryota > Metazoa > Arthropoda > Arachnida > Araneae > Macrothelidae > Macrothele > Macrothele yani. The sequence continues at coordinate 77,917,709 of CM077016.1, forward strand.
TCATTCCTTTTTAGAAAAAAATGGACTGCCACTTTTTCAGAAATCTGTAATGTGTGTGTCGTAAAATTATTCTGTGTCAACGTGATAGTAGAAAAAATATTTTTTTTGTGTATGTGATAGTAGAAAAATACAGTGTTATTATTCTTTGAAATTACATGTCCGGATGTTAGGGACAGATTTTATTTCAAAGTTTAACATCCCAATGAGCATCTGATGCTACAATGAGTAGCTCGTTCCTAATTCTGGGCCAATGTTTCTAAGAAAGATACACTACCACCCCTGTAGGACTTCACAGATATCTGAATTCAGGGAGAACTCGGCAACCAGTTCCCTAGATTAAATTAAGTCTGTTCAAATATCTGGAGCTGAAAAGAAGTATTAGAAAGCTGACAGCATACATAGGGTTGCGTAAAACGTCTTTTCGCATTTGTAGATAAAAGTTAACGACAGAACTCTCGCGCACCATTGCTACTTTATTTGGTCAAGTAGGCAGTAGTATCTTCCAATACGTCTCGCTGTCTATTATGTAGCTTGAGAATTCCATCCGCTCAAAACTTGTTAGGTTTTTGGACCAAGAATTGGGCACGATGATTTTTGCAGGCCTACAGAAATAAGCGAAGTCCTTTCCGTTGAGAGAGTTCCGCAGGGACCCAGATAAATGTAAATCTGAAGGAAGGCGGGGCTAAAGCCGAAGATCCCTTCCAAACTCCGACAGTTTCTTCTTGGTGATCAAAAGAACATGAAGTCTGCCGCCCGGTGGCGCAGTGGTCTAAGGCGCTGGCCTCTGATTATTCGTCCGTAAGGGGTCCGGGTTTGAATCCCGGTCAGGCATGGATGTTGTGTTTGTCTTACGGCACTGGCTCTCTCCCTTCCCTGGAACCAGTGACCCTAAATTAGGGACGGGCGACTGCTTATAGCCCATTGAGTTGCTCATGGTGGTCTTAAACCTCCAATCAAATAAAAAAAACCGAAGTCTAGCGTGTTGTCTTAGTGGAGGACAATGCTTTTCCTGTTGATCATTTCTGAACGTTCGTCATCAAGTGCGATCTTCAGCTGGTCCAATTATGAACAGTACCAACGTAGGCCGTCCCAAAAGTAATGAGAATGATTCGTTGACGCTCGCCAAGAAGACCGCGGGAAGCAGGTGGCGCTGCAGTTTGTTGCGTGGGTATCTCAGGTAAACCGCTGGAGCATCCTCAGTTGAGCGCAAGTCTTCCGAAGCGTCGGAACGTTAAAAAAGTGCACCTTTGTTTTTAACACTCTCTTCGGACGAAAATAAAAAGGAGCGTCGAGCAGCGTTACGCAATCAAATTTTGCGTAAAACTGGGGAAAATTGTCGCAAAAACCTTAGAGATGCTGAAGACAGCTTACAGCTTTCTCAGCCCAAGTTTTCAGGTGGCACAAGCCTTTCAAGGATGGGAAGGAAGCCGTTGAGGATGAGTAGCGCTCAGGGCGACCTTCAACGTCAAGAACCGATGACAATGTGACCGTTATCAAGGCTTCTCTGGAACGGGACCGACGTTTAAATGTCCGACTAATCGCAGATGAGCTGGAAATACCAAAAATGGTGGTTCATCGAATCATTACGGAAAATCTCAACATGAGGAAGATTTGAGCAGAACTCGTCCCAAAAACCTTGTCCGATGAGCAGAAGGAGAATCGTCTGTTCATTTCCCAAGAACTGTTGGATCGTGCGACACTGAGCCCGACTTTTTACGTAGAGTGATTAGTGGGAATGAAACATGGATGTTTGAGTACGATCCCGAAACAAAAAGGCAGAGTTCAGAATAGCACATTCCCTCTTCACCTCGACCGAAGAAACCTCACATGAGCAAATCGAAAGTGAAATCAATGCTCATCTTTTTTGTTTGTTTGTTTGTTTGACTGTCGAAGTGGTGCACAAAGAATTTGCAGCACCAGGACAGACAGTCAATCGCACATTTTACCTACAGGTCCTGGAAAGTTTGAGTAAAAGGGTTTTGCGAGTGCGTCGGGACATTGCGAACACGTGGATCCTTCACCCTGACAATACGCCGAGTCACACATCTTTGGCTGTGAGGGAGTTTCTGGCGCGGAAAAACATCCCTACCCTCCTACATCCCTGACTTGGCACCGTGTGACTTTTGTGTTCCCGAAAATGAAAACGCGCCTGAAATGACACCATTTTGGTACTGTTGCAAACGTCCAGTCAGCCGCGACGAGGGCTTTGCAGAGCTTCTCACATGAAGACTTCCAGCAATGCTACGACGAATGTCAGCGTCGCTGGAATTAGTGTGTTCAGTCCCACGGTACTTACTTCGAAGGTGATCGGGCCTAATGGTATGTATTTTGATTAAACAAATTTGTTTTGTAGTCATTCTCATTACTTTTGGGACGGACCTCGTAGTATAAGAATTGATCGTTTGGTTGCTCATCAGCAGCTTTCCCTTTTCAGTCTCACGACACAAACGCAGGGCGTTCAAATAAGTACTAACACCAGCCTCTGTGTGCTTCCCTTGAGTAACATTGACCTTCTTAAAGATGTCCAGCCTAATTCTGTTGCCACAGTTGAAGTGACAGGTGGTATCCATTACCCCCGGTTTCAGGGTTGTACGTCCCACATACATATTTTTGGGACACCTATTCCAAATCATGCCGCTGAATGATTCATTTGCGTTTTGTGTCTTACCATGTAAGCACTTACCTGGCATGTCTGGGCAAGTAAGTATTTCCTAAGTGGGCTGAATCGTACGCGCAATTTCCATAGAGAGAGACTAGCTTTATGTCTGTACTTGTCTTTTGTACCATTCATTCGTCTTTGTCATCTGAAATTAGCACCAGCTATCAGCTCCTTCGGGGCTCTTAGTGTGGATAGTCTGGTCATCTCTGGCAGAGATGAAATAGTGTTGCCCGTATTGGTTTGGGCATTATTGTAATACTGCTGGTGTTAAATTGAAGTGCAAGTCTAAAATAATTCTGTGTCTTAGCAGTCATCGCACCAGTCAGCTTCTCTTTCTCACCGATTTTTTTCCCAATGCCATCTTCCTAAGAGCTGTGCCAAATCTCTTCTGGTAGTGCTCCACATATTCCATTTCCAGAATTTCTTTTCCATTATATGGATGGCCATCTGCGACACATTTAAAAATTTTGGAGTCTCCATCACGATAAAAATTTAAATATTGTAAACTTTTGTCCGCCAAGCAGAGAAAATGTTTCTCCACGTTATGTACAAATACGCTAAATTACTCAAGTAATTATTAGAGTAATACATTATTGTGACCACAAACTAATATCCAGAGTAACCGCCGTGTGCAGCGCGAACAGCAGCTAGACTGGCTGGGAGTGACTCTATAAGGTGCTGGAAAGTGTTCACAGGTATGTGGAGCCATGCTGACTGCAGTGCATCTGACAGCTGCTGGAGGGTGCGTGGTGGAGTATCCATAGAGCGAACATCACCATGAGGTGGTCCCTCAGATGCTCAATTGGGTTTCAGTCTAGGGAATTAAGGGGCCAAGGAAATACTTTGAAGTCCTCATCGTGATCTTCTTACAACTCTCGGACATTTCTAGTTGTATGACACGTCGCATTGTCGTGCTGGAAGATCCCAACCATCCCAGGGAAGACAAGCAGCATGTATGGGTGTACGTGCTCTGCAATGATGTAATCATAACGAATTCGGTCCATAGTGTCTTCCACAGGTATGAGTGGACCCAGGGAATGCCACGAAAACATTTCCAAGACCATAACGCTGCCCGCACTAGCTTGTGTTCTTCCAGCAATGGTTGAAGAGCGTTTGTTCTCCGATGTTTCTCGCCTTATACGCCAACGTCCATCCGTTCGATAAAGCAGAAAACGTGACTCATCGGGCAAGGCAATCCTTTGCCAATCTGCGGAGGTCCAATTCCGATACCGCAGTGCAAATGTAAGCCTTTTCTGCCAAGGCACCTTCGTTAGCGTAGGTGCAGTGACCATCCGTCTGCATCGGAGACACATACGCAGCAGGGTTCGCTGAACTGTCGTTTTAGACACAGTTCCAGTAGCCCCCTGGTTATTCGTAAAGTGAGTTGCTCTACTGTAGCATGTCGATCGGCCTTCACGCACCTACGAAGCCGGCGTTCACCTCTCACATAAATGGTACGTGGTGCTCGGCAGTTTTCACGTCGCTTATTCGCAACGGTGCCATTTCTCCAATCACGATACATTTTAACCACATCATCACGCGAACATTTGACAAACTGCGCTGTTTCAGAAATACTTGCCACCCTTTTCCCGAAAACCGATAATGATCCCTTTTTGCAAATCTGACAAATCGCTCCTTTTATCTATGACAGCAACGAGTGATTTGTTTTCAGATTGCCTACAGCACACCTTATATACCTCCAAGCCAGCTCACGACACGTGCCTTCTTTCATTGGCTACGCGCTGTTGACGTCAAAAGTAGGTGGTCACAATAATCTAACTCGACTGTGTATATACACACACACATATTTTTGAAAACTAGAAAAACGACTTTTCAAATAAGACAAAACATTTTTCCAAAGTTTTGAATAAAATTGGCATTTCAAGCGTGAATAAATACCTTAAGTTGTTACAAACAAAACGGATTGTATTATTTAGCTGGTGCACTTACATATTTTGTTCAATATTTATGTATCTTAATATGATTAAATCTCTAGTGCTCCATATTTAGAGAAGAGCTGAAGCAACGCTTTTCGATACATGAAGGAACTTCTAAGTTCTTAGATGATGCTTTTTCTTTCTCTGTTCCATTCTACCAACGAAATAAAAGGACGAAGGTCGTAAATTTTCTGGCCGTTCCATGCGATGCCCGAGGAGTTCGTAAATTATTCCATTTCGCATTTGCCAATTGCTTCGTCCCGGAGTTTGTGGGATTATTTGCGGGGGTGACCATTCTCACAATGATGAATGAGATGTATTATTTGATCCGGATTTATTATTAACATCTGACAGTATCCCCACATCCAGAATTTGAGGAAATTCTTCGCTCCCAGAATCTTTCTACTTTAATATGTTATCATTTTATCTTTAGCAATGTCTGGAAATACAAAATCGCCTATTTCTTAAAACCCACAGATAAAATCTAATGTGTAAGCATGAATCTTTTCTTAAACTGCAGAGCATGTATTGTTCTCATGCAATATTTTAATTACCTATCTTGCAAAAAAAAAAAAAAAAAAAAATGCGAGCGCAGCGTCTGAAGTATCGCTCCTGAAATTCTCTAGCTACATAGTAATTCTTTGTCTATCAGACAATTAAAACTTTCAGAATAATAAATATGAAACCCATGAAAAACAAGCATTTGGTACACGGGCTTCAAAACTGAGATGGGAGATAAAATCATCAACTGTTCATTCGTACTTTAAGTAGCATAGGTCGTTTTTAAGGAAATTTAAAATATGTGGACCCTCTGCATTTTACTTTTAAAACATGTACCAAAAGATTTAAGAACTTACTTATAAGTGCTGACGTTACTGTTCTTATTTCAAATGAGGCAAGAAATTTAGATGAATGCATAAATGAAAATAGATGAAACAAAAACTAATATACTGAGAAACATGCGTTACAGTTGCGTAGCTGAGGTAATTTCTTGAAACCATTGATGGTGTGTCGCCCCGGTGGCGCATTGGTCTAAGCGATGGCCTCTGATCATTCGTCCGTAAGGGGCCCGGGTTCGAATCTCGGTGAGATATGGATGTTGTGTTTGCCTTACGGCATTGGCTCTCTCCCTTCCCCTGGAACCAGTGACCCTAAATTAGGGACGGGCGAGTGCTTATAGCCCAATGAGTTGCTCATGGTGGTCGTTAAACCTCCAATAAAAAAAAAATGATGGTGCAAGCTCTGTCAATTTTGCAAGGCAACAATCGCTTAAAGCAATGGAAACCTGGGAAGAGATAGAACGAAAAGTTTAACAATCCTCAGTAGCTTTTGTGCGAGGGCTGATCAAATAAGTAACTGCAGCCCTGGTGGCGCAGTCGTCTAAGTGCTGACTTCTGACCATTCGTCCAAGATTTGTCCGGGTTCGCATCCCGGTGAGGAATGGATGTTGTGTTTGTCTTGCGGTACAGGCTCTTTCCGTTCCCTGGAACCAGTGGCTTCAAATTAGCGACAAGAGACTGCTTATAGCCCATAGAGCTGCTCACGGTGATCGTTGATTGGCTGCTTCGTGTCTATTGGGGCAAGGGGATGAATGAGCCAAAGAGCGCCCAGTCCAATGATTAAAATTATATTAAAACATAAAAAAAATTGTCATGAAACAGAACAATAAACCATGTAAATGGCGAATGAAACAATAACAAACTATACAAAACGAAAAACACCGGTACAAAGAAGAATTTAGCACAAACGACAGATCAGAGATCGTTTAAAAAGCACCTCAGGGTTTCTGAGTCGTCTCTTAACGGTGATCGTTAAACCTCCCAACAACAACAAAAGTAACTTCTGATATTTTTTCTGCGGACTAGGAATATGTAAATTGGTTTATACAGCTGTCATCACTCTCCTGACTAGAATTTCGTTGTTTAGCACAGGAGTTTTAATAAAAAGGAATCTTGCCGGAGAACAGTGACGACCTACCTAAAAATACGGTCTCACTCGTGGTACTCAGGTTGAACGACCTGGCCGGCTGTACCGAAAGAATCATTTGTAGCAATCTGACGCAAAGTCAGCCGTCTATCTTCTTGCCTCAGTATCCACACAGGCCACGTTGCTGCCTATTATTTATGTTGAAGGCCTACCACCGCGTTTCTCATACGCATTGTGCGAATTTTGAACTTCCTTCTGACACGCCCCGAACTCTCATCATGATTTAAGGGTGATGGACTTTTGGCGATGGATTTCTTCTGCCGACGGTTTTGTGTGTGTATTATATATACACTATATTGACAAACGTCACCGGACACCTAGAAGAGAAAGACAACATAGCAATTATTGGCATACATTAGTACGGTGTCGGTCCACCTTTCACCTTAATGCAGGCACTGACCCTTCAAAGCTCAGTGGTTGGGTTTTGAGCTCCGTGATTTTCATTGCTATAAGGTGTTTATTGAGTGCTTTAGTTTCTGTGGTTGCGCGTATCTTCAAGTTGAAGGTCTACACTTTACGTTCGTGTATCTCCCAGGTTGGTGAGTGCCATATTTTTTCATTTTTCATTGTTTTATTTTTCAACCGAGCTGGTCTTTTTTCGTTAAAGTCTCTCCATTGCTTCGATGGCGGAGGCAGACAAGGGTGACTCCCACATCCTTATCTTCGCAGATCAGCCAGCTCCCTCTTCTTCTTCTACCGCAGAAGCTCCTGCTCAGCTTAATGAGGTGGCTCCCGAGCGTCATTGCGACGTCATGGACACCTCTTCTTCTCCAGCAATAACTCCCACCCTTCCCACCAAGTGCGGTGGTGCCAAGTCTCCTATCTACATCTCAGCAGATGATGACGTCTCCGTTATCAGCGATACTGAGCTCATAGCTTTCACTTCTCATCAACTTCCTGATTCGCCCCTACTGCTAGGGGCCGCTCCACCGACTTCTCGACCCATGTCTGCCCAAGCGTCCTATGCTTTTGCAACTTCTGGGGTCCTCACACCCCGTTTCATCTGCTATGCCTTTTCCTGAATCCTATGTCACTGTGGTCGGTTCCACTGCTACAATTGACATACCAGAGGATTCCCGAGCTGGTCACCTTTTTTCCTCCACTATTGATGCGCTTCCCGACACTAAGCTGTGGCAATATAGCCGAGCCCTCAAAACTATCTTACCAAAGGATGCTATAGACTTTGTAGCTCGGAAACCCAGATCTGTCTTGGTCTATTTTAAGGATAAAGCGCATGCTGACCAGGTCCTTACGGAAGGTCTAACCATCAATGACGTGCATCTGTTAGCACAACCGGTTGCTCACCGCCCGGTGCAGGTGACCTTCTACCGCGTGCCACCAGAAGTCTTCGACGCTGCACTCTGCACCTTGCTCAGCAGGTACGGCAGAGTTGTTGGCCCCATAACAACTCTCTCTGCGGCTCCCAGGGACCCTGAAGACAAATCAATTCGGGGCTTCCGTCGCACTGCTCGAGTCCTCTTTTCATCTGATGCTCAGCTGAAAGCGGTTCCGAATGTTTTGCACATCCGCTGTGGACAGCAACGCCGAAGAGTTGAGATAATCACTTCACAGTATTGCACTATCTGCCAGAGGGAAAGTCACATGAGGGCTCAGTGCCCACGTGCCTCCCTGCAAACAGCTCCACACACTACATCTTCTTCTACTTTGTCCACCAACGCTTCACAGACTTCTTCCTTTTCGAGGAAAGTCGCGGAATCAAGATCTTCCAAAAGTCAGCTTACTGCCATTGGTCAACAAACGACTTTGATGCCTCCACCTCCTGCTGATCCTAAGAATTTTCCCAGGCTTCCAAAATCGACTCCCCCTAGTATTTTTACAACTATTGCTGATGTACATGTTGACTACTCATCAGCTTTTACCGTTGGCTCCATGACAAGAGTCCACAGGTGATGCTTCGGGTTCAGACTCTCCAGACGATCATGGAGCTTTAGTGGGTGCTGGAAAACGCAGTGGTGCTTCTCGCCCCAAGACGAAGAAGTCAAAGACTCTGGCGTCCCGAAGATCATCTCGCTCTTCTACCCGCTCATCTACTCGCTCCGTCAGCTCTCGACGACCGTTCTCCAGGTCGCCTCTACACACTTCCTCTGAGACAGCATGTGAGGGTGCCTTTCCCTCACTAGATGAATTCACAACTTTTCTTGCTGAAAATGCTTTCTCTGCTGAGCCTCTGCCATACGAGGACGTGCTGGATTGCATTTTAAGGTCCTCTAGCCCTTCCTCAGCACTCACTTCCATTCAGCAGTATGAAGCAGCTCTACCACAAGTGCTGGTTCAATTACACTCACTTGAAAACACTCTTCGGCGCACTACGGACGAGGTCCCGTGGAGTGCATGTTTTCTTCGTAGACTCCACTCCATCACTACAGCCAGTCAATTCCTACTGCATCCCACAACTAACCTAGACATTCAGGGTGGTATCACTTAATTGTCGCGGTTTTGCGACACCTCTTGCGAATGCGCTGGTACGAGAGGATCTTGCTCCGCTGAATGATGATATATTACTCCTTGTCACCAACCCAGACTACACATACATGGCGTGCACCAAGAGCCATTGATCCTCCTACAGCAAGATGGGATCGCTTTTATGCGACTTCTCTTCTTCTTTTACCAGCAATTTCAGATTCATGCTGTACACCCACAGCTTCCTTGGATCATTGCGCCATTGCCATAACGGTTTTTGCTACTTCAACACAGCCACGTACAATCCGGCCCTGGACTTTTGACGACACTCTTTTAGATGACCCAGCCTTCTGCTCATCGGTGCGAGATTTTCTCGCGGATTGGCGTCCAAGGCTTCATTCTGTACCGTGCCCCCTCAACTTTTGGTTGGAAGTAAAACGCCACCTCATACTACTGGTACGAAACCTGTCATACTCGATCATGACACAACGGAGGATGCGACTTGATCATACTAGGCAAATGCTTTCTTTGCTCAATCTTGCTGATCCCCTCTTTCAAACCTACTAAGCAGAATTGCATTCACTTTTGGTGCCGCTTGCAAAACAAGCCCTTCAATGCCTTAAACTTCAACACCTTAAACCTGACGCTTGTTCGTACGAATTCCTTACGTCACTTGAGTCAACTCGCCGAGCCTCTTCTGTTCTACAGCACCTTCGTCTTCCAACTGGAGTAGTATCATCCGAACCAGTTAAAATTTGTTCTATGGTACGGAACTACTACATTTCAAAATTTTGTGAAACTCCTCCTCCCTCCCCTACGGCTTCTGCTCTTCTGTTCTCTTCACTTTGCCTCAGGTCCCTTCTCATCTTTCAGCCAGCCTCCTCCTTCCTCCTACTCTAACTGAACTCTCTGACACTTTCTCGTCCCTCAACCCCCGGGGTTCACCTGGCCCGGACAGTCTCCCTGTTTCTTTCTATAAGGCTTTTCTTCCTGCCCTCCTTCCGTTTTTCCTCTGTGCTTTTTCTACTGCCATGCATCTTGCATCTCTTCCGAGGAGTTTCACGCTCGCACATGTTGTACTTTTCCCCAAGAAGGGTGATCCGCTTGACTTGGGGAATTGGTGTCACATCTCACTCTTAAATACTGATTATAAACTCTATACTAAATTTCTGTCCCGCCAGCTTAACCCCCTACTCCCTCATATTCTTTCCACTAATCAAACCTATACTGTACCCGGCCGCTCCATCTCCCATAATATTCGGAACCCCTCTTCTTTCCCTTGATCAACGCTCAGCATTCGATAATATTTCTCATGATTACCTTCTTGCAACATTACTAAATTTGGGCTTTCCTCCTTCCTTTGTTTCTCTTCTCATCTCCCTCTACCGGGACGCAGTTTTCCACTTCAAGCTGCTCAATATTCTCACAGCTCCCATACCCTTTCGTCGCGGCGTGCGTCAGGGCTGCCACTTATCCGGGCAGCTCTTCGCCCTCGCAATAGAACCTTTTTACGCGCAGTCCATCGATCCTTCTTTGCTTCACTACCACCGGTGGTAGCCAGCACACGTCATCATGTTTTACCTATGCTGCCTACGCCCACGATATTACACTCTGCATTCGGCAAGACTCACAATTTCACGATCTCCGCAATCTCTACAATACCTACGCCTCACTTTTGGAGCAGCGCTAAACACAACGAAAAGCACAGGCTTATGGACCGGTTCGTGGTCTAACCGCACTGACTCTCCTTGGGGAGCAGAGTGGTTCAACACCTCTCAACGATTCCTAGGAGTCCACCTTGAAAAACCAGCAACTGCTTCACTCGTTAACTGGACGACTCTCCGGCCACGCCTACATCGCTCGGTCGCAATCTGGCGGCGCGCACAATTCTGCACCTCCGTTTTTCAAAGAGCAGGTCTAACACATACATACCTGCTTTCAAAGTGCACGTATTCCTGGTTGGCTTCGAAACAACCAGCACTACGTCTTCTTGAACTCACCCGCTGTCAAACTCAAGTTATCTGGCCCGGCCATCATTGGCTCGGAGCACCTCAACTCAGCTTCTCTCCTTCCAACGGAGGCATTAGTCTACCCGACGTCAGATCCTATTACAAAACTTTTCGTGTGTTTACTTTTTTATGATCACTTGCGGCACCTGCTCCCTCTGCAGTTGCTGCTCGTGATGTCATTGTCTCTCCGCATAACCCATGCTTTACTCTCCTTTCGTTCTTACTCATGGACCACTGTCCCCTTCTCACACTTTTCCCTCCTGTCTACAAGGAGGCTATCTCCTTTCTTCGTTCCCTTCCTCTTTCTCGCTCTCTCCCTGCCTCTACAAATGACCTACTTTCCGAACCTCTTTTTTTTTCTTCTCTGCTACACCCTCCCCATCTCCCATGCTTTGCTTTTCCTTCATGGCTCCGAGCTGGAGTCGTTTGTCAGCCAGCGATCTTGTTAACACAGATCTTTCCAGGCTCCCCTTCTCTGCTCTACCCTCTGCTCTCCGTTTCAATGCCAATGCTCACTTTGTTCACAACTCTCTTATTTCTACTATAATCCCCCTGTTCCCTGAGCTTGCTACTCCCTCAGGTCTCATTTCTGTCCACTCTGCCTCGCTCCCTCCCCCATTTTTTCTGTCGTTCAATGGCCCACCTCTTCCTCTTGTGTCTTTCTCAACAGCTGATCTCTACCGTTTTTTCTCTCTCACTCTTCTGCACCTCTTCCCATTTCTGGCATTCCACTTTCTTCTGCCTCCGCAGTGTGGTCCGCTACTCTTTCCCCACTTTCAGCACCCCTTGAAGTCAATTCACATTGGCTTTTCTTACACAGCCGCCTCCCTGTGCCGTCCATTTTACATCGCATGACCATTTTATCTTCACCTTCCTGTCCGTATTGTGACGAGGTGGATGACGTCCAGCATGTCTTCATGTATTGCGCAGTATTATTGCCAATGCTCCATCTCGCTTTCACGCTTGCGCACCGATCCTGTGAGACCGTCATCACCTTCAGCGCCTACCAAACACTACTTCTGAACTCTTCTCGCCCTATTCACCTTCCGGCAGTCTGCTCCTACATCTTCGTGCTTGTAAAACATATAATTCACGTGTATCATCTTCAGCGTCCCCCGAAGCTTCTACTGACATAAATAAAGTCAGTACTGCGTTACTTTGTCATTTTCGTAATCGCCTGCTCTCCCGCCTTCGACTAGAACTTACCACTGCAGTAGCATGCTGCAGTGAACCACAGTTCCTATCAACTTGGTCACCAGCAACCTCTTGGTTTGCAGGGTCGCCCACAACGCTTCACCTTACAGTCGGAACTTTTGTTTCACCTACCTCCTGATAGATACAATATTTGCCATGATGATTTGTTTTCAATCTCTGCATCACCAGATACTATTTTTGTCTTACCCGACAAATTATCATACATAAATTGTATTCTCTCATCACTGTATTGAGCTTTGTGAATAGGTCGTTACGTCAGCTACAAGCACCTGTAAATTATCTTTTCATATGTCATTTAAGACGATTTTCCTATACACATATTAAGAACAAATTTGCCGTCTTTACCCGATTTTAAAAAATTACGGTTAAAATGATATATACATTAGAACATGAGCACTTTCAAGTCCACTGTGGACCCGTCATCAGATGGTGTGGTTGCATTATGCCCTGGGGGGGGGGGTATATATTATTTAGGATAGTATGCACACTGACGATTTAAAAATTACGGTATATATCATTTTAACCGTAATTTTTTAAAATCGCGTAAAGACGGCAGATGTGTTCTTAATATCCTTCAGCACGACAAAATTGACTTCCTATGGTTCCTATACACATTTCTGTTTTTTCTTGCTTCGCAACTGAGTGTAATCATGTTCCTCAACATTCACTGTGCTATATTATTTCTACTCTCTATATTATCAGAATTTTTTGTTTGTCTTACTATTGTACATAACTTTTAGTAGATCAATCATTGTATAGAATCCTATGAATTGTTCGAAGCATGAGCTACTTGTAATTGTCAATTTCTATTCACGCTTTCTTTAAGACTCAGTTCTCAACCTCTTCGCATGTTTTATTTCGTGTATAACTAATATGTAATTTTTTTTTTTTCAATGCTCACCTTGCTGAATTGTGTATTCTCTCTGCGTTGTCAGTGACTATTTCTTTTTATCACCTCTGACAAACCAATATATATAAATTGTAACTTCTCATTGTACAGAATCATGTAAATAGATCATAACACGAACCACAGACATCTGTAAACTTTCTTCTTTATCGTTTTTACAGTATATTCTTATCTTCAATTCCTGTATCAACTGTGTAATTTTGCTTATCAACTGTGTAAATTTGTGTTCAATACTCACTGTGATGAGTTGTGTCTTCTCTCTGTATTTTCAGAGATTATTTTTTTTCTTTTGCATTCTCAGGAAAATTATTGTACATAACAATTTCTCATATCACCGTTGTATGTAACATGTAGTACCGCGAGCCACATTCATCTGTAAATTTTTCATCATCTGTCTTTCGAACTTTTGATTTCATGTTTGTCTCCTTAGTCACCTGCAACCTCCTGGTTTGCCAGGTCGCCCACAACGATTCTCCTTTCGGTCGGAACTTTTTTTCATCAATAATGTGTAAAATTTATGCTCTATAGTGTTCATCATGCTGGATTGATTCTACTCTCTGTATTACCAGAGATTAATATTGCCTCGCCAGATTTCTACTGTACTTAACTGTTTTCATGTCAACGTTGCACAGAATCCTGTAAATAACGTAGCGCAAGCTGCATACATCTGTTAATTTCTCATCACCTGTCTTTTGAATCTTTGTCTGCAAGCTCGAATTCTGTATTATTCCTTGCAGCAATACTATGCAAAATAATATTGTATAACGCTCTTCAAGCTGAATTGTTACTATTCTCTGCTTTGTCAGAGACTTTTGTTGCCTCACCAGACACTATAGTGTAACTAACTGTTTTTACTATCATCAATATACAGAACCGTGTAAATAAGCAGTAGCGTAAGCTACAAGCGTCTGTAAATATTTTTTGTCATACATCATTTGAGATGATATATTCAAGCACATCTCCTGTATCTTTCTTCTAATAAATACTGTGTGAAAACTGACCTTTCGAGACATGCTTTCGACAAGATTTTAGAACTCAGCGATAAGTATGCGCTTCCATTCAGTACATAATACTGCCGCTAACTATTGCTTAGTAGTAGGCCTTGGTTTCAAACTTCTTATGCAGCGCTCTAATTCATCCCATAGGTGCCCTATGAGATTACGGTCAAGTCTCTGTGCTGGCCAGTCCACACACGATACGGAATTATCGTCAAACCCCGCCGTTACAGTCCTTGCTTTATGGCTCGGTGCATTATCCTGCTGGTACCAATAAGGCTCGGTTCCATAGTATTGCCACAGAGTTGGTAGGGCATAATTGTCCAGAATATCGAGGTAGATGTGCTGGTTAACAGGTTTGTTCACGATAACCAATGGACCGGGACCATACCACGAAAAACACCCCCACACGAGTGCACTGCCAGCTCCAAACTTGACCGTAGGAGCAGTACACTGTGGTAAATAGCGTTCCCCCGTCTGCCGCCATACCCACACACGGACATCAGATTAATGGATCGTGTATCTGGATTCATCAGGACCCGTTTCCATTAATCTACGGTCCACAATAAATGCTCTTTACACCATGCTATACGACGAGCAGCATTCTGAGGGGAGATGAAAGGCTTATGAGGAGCCACACGACAACGGTAACCCATAGAATGAAGTTATCTGCAAATGATACGTGTACATACCTAGGTTCCAGAATTTTTACTCACCTGTACACTGAGGTCTTGTGCAGTACTCCGTCGATTAGCTGTAATGACTCTCTGAGGCTTCGACGTTCTCTATCACTGATTTTCTTTGGTCTGCCGGTACGTTTTGCTCCTTCAGGCCCGCCATGTGTCTTCCACTTATTCAGTACATCCCAAACAATTGACTCGGGTATGTTTAAACGCCTCTCGGTTTCTCTTATGGACAACCCACTAACATAACACCCTACAATGTTTACATTCTCAAAGTCAGTTCTATCCCGCCGTGACATTTTCACTCAACCTCACAGTGCGATATGATCTCGGTCAGCTGCAAGTTTGTTTTTATACCGTTTGCAGCTGTACCGCGTATCTTAACAACGCAGTGGATCCGTTCATTTGCTTTTGAATGATGTCCGGTGACTTTTGTCAATAAAGTGTATATATATATATTGTATATCATCATCGCCAACCATTACAAGTCCACTGCTGAATGAAGGTCTACCGAAGTTTCTTCCACATTGTCTTTTCCCGTTTTCCTCCATCCAGCCATCTGCTACGTAGTCTTCTGGGTCTTTTTCCTGTCCCTTGGAATTCAGTCTAGAATTTCGGTTGTCCATAGGTGGTCCGTTCTTCTGGCAACATGTCCAACCTATTGCCATTTCAAGTATTTTTCTCTAATCAATGATATCTTCCACTCTTCTCATTTTCCTTATCCACGAGTGCCTCTTCTTATCCTTCCTGGTTACACCAAGCATGCATCTCTCACTGTTTATTTTAGTTGTCTTCAGTCTTTGTATGTCTTTTTTAGTTAAGGTCCATGTCGCTGCTCAATACGTAAGCACTGGAAGGATGCATTGATTAAACACTTTTTTAAGACATAATGGCATATTGTTCTTGAAAAATGTTCTGTTTCTTCCAAAAGCTCTCCAACAAAGTTTTATGGGCCTATTAATTTCTTCATCAATGTGACCCTCGCTTTTTATTGGTTGCCCATGATAAATGTGGGTATCGGTCCATCAGTTGATGAATTTTCATTTCTTGTAAAGTATTATACATCAATTTCATTTTCTGAAAGTTCCTTTTAATCTCACTTCTTTACTCTTGACAGCAAGTTCCTGGATCATACTGTGCTGCTGTGAAAGAGTAGTTGCAAAAATGACTACGTCATGGGCAAAACGAAGGTGAGTTAAATAATCTCCATTAATCTTTATCCCTTTGCTTTCCCAATTCAATGATTGAAAGACATTTTGCAATGGGGCATTAAAGAGTTTGAGAGAGAAGGTGTCACCTTGTCTCACTCCCTTTGCAATTTTTATTGGTTCTGCATCCTCAAATAACCGAACCTTTGCACTTCCATTTTCATAGATGTTACTAATATAACACACACACACACACACACACACACACCGAGCGGCGGGGATACCGTAAGGATCGCGTGTACCTCCGAGTGGGATAGTTTCCAGGCGGTCCACATTTACACCAATTGAATCTCTTCTTCAGCACTTCACTTTTTTTTTATTCAGACTCAAGTGTAAATCAACACCCTCTACACAGAAGAATATGATGATGGGGGAGAAACAGATTTCTATAATCTCAATGCTGCCGGTGGTCACCGGAAGTTATTGATCATATTGCGTAAAATTATGTGATACGAGTAACATTTCCATTCTTCTTAAAAGAAAGACTGAGTTAATGCACGCTATCATTTTTTCTTCTGAAATATAAATACCTTCCATCAGCGTCTAAGGCTTAAAAGGAGTCTCCCGGCCCTCATTTAGGGATTTTGGTTTCGGGAAATTGACATATCCGGCTTCATAGGTAAGGGGGACACTTATGTCTTGTACGGTACTCGAATCCTGTACCAATTCGAACGATCAGCCAACACGGAAATTCGGCCACCTGATGGCTTTCCAATCTTAATACATGTTGGAGAAATATGGCTACTGGCTGTCAAGCTGTCCATAAAAATAAGTTATATAAAGAAAGGCAGAAAGAATTATATTAGGCATAACCAGTGGGGAGCTCGCCTCCGACGCGCAGTCGCTGACGCATTATTGACTTCATCGTGGAAGCAAGAGATTCTCTCTCTCATACTTTTTGTGTGTTACGTGTTACATAGTGAATTCAGCAGACTGATTGATACTATCGTTCTTTCGATATATACAGTAGGGGGTCCTTAAAATACTATGAATTTTTTTTTCAACAATTTATATGCTCTGACCCTACAAAAGTGTTCCTCGGTGTAAAAAATGTAAAATTTCTACCATTTTAATTAACATTTAGTGGTAGTCCAATATGCTCAAAGTTTTACTTGTGATTGCATATATTGTACATCAATAAATTGTACATCAATTAGGGCAGAAATACTGATTTATTAATTACTCTGAAAAAATTCCAAACACAAATCCTTATTAAATTAGTTTCGCCTATCAAAGACAACAGAACATTATTTCCACTTGAAGTAATATTCATTGTTAACACTGAGAAAATCAGTAAATCACTTAAATCAGAGTTCCTTGTAACTTGACTAATCTGAGATTAGGTTTTTATTTATTTCCTGCAATCTGGATAAGCCGCCCCGGTGGCGCAGTGGTCTAAGCGATGGCCTCTGATCATTCGTCCGTAAGGGGTCCGGGTTCGAATCCCGGTGAGGCATGGATGTTGTGTTTGTCTTACGGCACTGGCTCTCTCTCTTCCCTGGAACCAGTGACCCTAAATTAGGGACGGGCGACTGCTTATAGCGCATTGAGTTGCTCACGGTGGTCGTTAAACCTCCAATCCCCCCCCCCCATCTGGATAACGACACCTATGTTGTTCTACAACTTGTAATATTGTTTTTGGTCTTCATTCTCGTTTTTTTTTTGTTTTTTTTTTTGGGGGGGGGTTGGAGGTTTAACGACCACCGTGTGCAACTCAATGGGCTATAACCAGTCACCCGTACCTAATTCAGGGCCACTTGTTCCAGGGAAGGGATAGAACAAGCGCCGTAAGACAAACACAGCATCCATGCCTCACCGGGATTCGAATCCGGACCTATCTCGGACGATTGATCAGGAGCCATGGTTTAGATCACTGCGCCACCGGGCGGGCCATTTCAGGATCAAAATCTAAATAATCTCTTGGGATATTAAGGTGATTAAAGAAATTCATAGTGTTTTTTGTCACAAAATCGTCAATCTTCGTATCACGAGAAATCTTGCCACTCAGCTTGATGCATTAAGAGGTTCGTCGACCCCGTCCTTTTCATTAGGAGACCAAAGCATAGCTTTTTTTGGACTTGTAGACATGTTTTGTTTTCCTTTTGCAATTGTTTTTCAGCTTGAGCCACTTTTCATGACGTTTCTCCAATTTTTTGATACAATCCTGTTCATGGCGAATGGGAATGCGGGCATTTTCCCAAAACACAGCAGTTTCCTTAACAACAGCCCTACAACTCTCTGTATAGGCAAGCTTGTTTATGGAAGTGCCCAGAATTTTCCAACCATATGAAATAAAAATAAAAATAGACATCGCGTTATTTATGTGGAGTATTTGATTGACACTTAAGTCAAATAAGACAAGAGAAGGTGAATGGAGAAGTCAAGTGACGGGGATAATACGATAAGTGAATATTTCAACTGACTTGAGCGATCTCTAAATATAGTCAGATCTGCCTGAAACTTTACAAAAAATATTTTTTATATGGTAGAACAACATAGGAGGGTCAGACAACAACATTTCAGAACTTCAAAAATAAGGACCACCCTAATATACACTTTTACAATAACCATGCCAACAACGAACTGCCTTCCTTCTACGTGAATGCAGTGACGTCCTCCTACCTGTATACTTGCCAAGCGGTGGGTGTGTCCACTAGCGGGAGGGGTAACAACGTCATGTTGACCAGGAACTAGGTATAGCTTGATTTCTTTCCTCTCTGTGTGTCAACGTATTGGGCCACCTTTCGCTGCGATAGTCATTTGCACCCGGCGTAGCACATACTCCACTAGACAGCTACAGGAAGATGTTCGCAAGTATTCTTTACTAGATGGACAGAATGACGTCCCTGTTTTCGGCGACGGAGTAAGTCACTGGAATGGGCTGATGAGCTACCGAATCCTGAGTTCTAGTGTAACAAATATTAATTGGGAATGAAGTCCGGAAAATTTCACGTCCCGAAATGTTTGGACTTGATCCTCGAACCATTCCTGTATGTTTCGGGCATTGCAACACATAGTTTTCCTGTTAAGAGTCTAGTTGAATACGGATACACGGGCACCGTGTAGGACAACGTTTGGTCTGAAACTATGCCTAAGTAGGATTTAGAAGCGAAGGCGTGTTCAACGGGGATAATGCGGCCCAGTGATGTCCAAGAAAACAAATCCCCATAGGTCGTTGTTCGCCTGTTTCCATCCATTCTAGTTCTCCAGCATGGCGCTGAATAGAGACCCAACCATCGGAATGTTGGTACTGGAAACTAGATTCATCGGACTAGGTGTCTGGTTTCCAGTCATCCAATGTCCAGCCACGGTGCTCATCAGGCCACTATTCTGGGAACTGACTTTGACTGTTGGTCATCATGGGGACATGAAAGGGCTTCTGACTCTTTGGAACATGAAAGGGCTCCTGATTTTAGCAGTGAAGGCGTGTTTAACGGGGATAATGGGACCCAGTGATGTCCAAAAAAATCCCCATAGCATCATACGGCCGATGCCCGCCTGTTTCCATCCAATCGAGTTCTCCAGCATGGCGCCGAATAGAGACGTAACCGTCGGAATCTTGGAGCTGGAAACTGGATTCGTCCGACTAGGTGTCTGGTTTCCAGTCGTCCAATGTTCCAGTCACTGGGCTCATCAGACCACTGCCTTGACTTTGACTCTTTGTCATCATGGGAACATGAAAGGGCTTCTGACTCTTTAGATCAATGCGCACGAGCTTCAGATGGTTTGTGTGCTGAAAAACGTTTCTTAGTTGTTCCTGGTTGTAATCCACCATTAATTGTGAGATCATGAGCAGTCGGTTGCCCTGCTCAGCACGAACCACCCGGAGTTCACTTCGGTTGCCAACCAATGATGGTCTCCTCTTGAACCAAAGTTGGACGGATGTGTGTCCTTCTTCGATTATTTTCCTCACACGTACAATGACAAGCCAACAATGCTTTCGGTTTCTGAGATCTGTGACGTATACTCTAATCTTCCTTTTTAGTTCCTGTCTTATGTAAATTTGGTTTATTCTCGTTAAACCTTTTTTCGCGGCACATTTTCTCTCTCGACGAGTTTGTATTCTGCAGCATTGACACGTCAAAGAGTAATGACATATGCTCCTGCTAAACATACGAGCTTCTGCATTGAAATGTACCACGCTCCCGGAATCACTGTTTAACGTGCCCTGGTTTTATAGTATGTGACGTGCCTGCCCAGCAGGACGCACACGACTTAAAGGCAGATAGCAGTCAGAACGAACGTCAGCGTAGCTCAATTGGTAGAGCGACTTATTCCGGAATGAGAGGACCCGGGTTCTAGCCCCGGCGTGGACAAAAATGACGGAGAAATTTACTTCGTTTTAAGTCTCACTTGTTTTTGGACGCTGACTACGTTTTATGTTTGTGCTGTTTTAGATCACGACATTGTGAATTGTTACGAATTGCTAATTACGATTGTAACAAAGCGAGCGATTGTGTCCATTTGAATGCATTCTGTGACCAGCTATTTGATTAGGTAGAGTGTTTGCCAAGCAACATTCTTGACCAAAGTACGAATAAATAAAAGAAGTGGACCTTGTAGGTACGGCTTTTTACGTAACCTGGATGTTATATTTCTTACATCGTTTAATTAGCTCTTATGTTTATTATGGATTGCAGCTGCTACGAAGTGAAGTTATCCGATATTCAGTTAAACTAATTCCGTTAGCTTTAGTGTAGCTTTACAGCGTAGCACTTACTTCGGCATGTTTAAGCAATAGTGTGTAAACGGTGTAGTGCTTTATGGTGAAATGTTATGTCACAGTAATAGTTGGAATCTTCGAACAAAAACTTGAACTAACTATTATTCTACACGTGCTGGCCCCTAAAAACCGAAATAAATTTAGGCGGGATCTTCCCACTTAAATTTATTTCGGTGGCATCACTTTTATCTTCTGTAGGAAGCGTCCAATCTTGGAGACAGGAGATGATCTAGCCGATGGGGGTATATAAAATTCGTCCTGTAGGAGTCATTATTTAAGAATTTCAAAAGCGAGGTGTTTCAAATCATTAAAGATCTCTGTAAACAAAGTTTGGGATGCAGCTCAAAATATTTCTTTAAACGAATTTTGACGATTTTTTTGCTTTAAAGCAGACAAATGCTACTGAAATTTGGGTTAAAGAGAGACTTTTTTGTCGATCACTGTTAACATCTAAGGCAAGAAGAATTTACCATCGCTAACACTTTCTTGGCTCCAAGAAAGAAGGCAGAAGGACAAATTCAATACACATCTTTTCTGACTGAGGCCCTTATTGTGAGCAGTTAGCGTCGTAACCACGCAATAAGGTTTCACGGCTTATTTCGTCTTCAGTGTTAGTTTTTAATATAAAGCTGTCCTCCAAGATAAATAACGCTGAGTTTATTTACTTTAGATTTTAACATTTGGTTTCTCTTTAAAGTTTCTGTGTGCTTGCTTCCATTAAAGTGAAGCTGCTATTATAAAAGTTGTTTATAAGTAGCGAACTAATTACAGTTGAGGTAATGATGTTGCCTTTTTTCCGCACATTTGTTTTGTAATCTCCTCTTTCTAATTTTTCTTTCCACACTTCCGTCTGAGCTCTCAGCATAATAACTTTGAAATCTTTTTAATCCGCTTAATCTCTTTCGAATCCTTGAACTCTCCTTACGTCTTTCAACCATAAAGGTGCTGACGCACATTTCCCTTGACTTTCAGCCTTCTCAGGAAAATTAGAAAGTTTCTGTCTAACACCTGCGACTTTTGCAATAGCAACAGTGTTTTTAGGACACGATCAATAGTACTATCTTAAGGTTAAGTGCAATTTGAATTTTCAATAGATTCAGAGACCGAAGCTATGACGCCAAGAATAGAATTATTTATGTGATTAACGAAGACTGTTTCGCGCATACTTTTCCCTAAAGTTGCTCTTTGCGTGTGTTTTCATATATGAAAATTTGTGGACTGCCAAAACCTTTGTGTCTCCCAGTGGGCATCCTTTGTTGCATTGAAGAAATTCTGTTGCCGTTGGGTAACTTTGAAGTACGTGAAAAACATTTTTCACGCTGCTTTCACGTTTCTCGGTTCACAACCTTGCCGTCAGGAGAAGTGCATTATCAGCTACTAGATGAAAGCCCGTCAATAATGACTGAGAAAAATAAAATTTATGATAAACTATTGACATTTATTTACTGAGTTTTTGAGTTCCACGTCAATAGATGGCTACGTTGGCTCACAGCTTTCTGAAAATTTCCCGAGCAGTCGGTTATGGAATTTGATACTACGAGCTGTCTGTTTTGTGTTTTGTAAAACTTTTAGGCCCTATTTCGTCAACACTTCCTTGTACACAACATTTTTCGTATACACTGACTGTGAATCCTGTATCAATTTCCCCTGTTCTTTTCCGTGAACTATTTTTATCTTGACGTTGCCACATACAGATGGCTAAACACCGGTTGAGGTAGTGAACCAAAATTCCTGATGTAAAGTTTTCGTATCTCTAAAGAGTTGACCGTATGACGTAACGCATCTCTGATGTCATGTGAGAACGATTTGGATTAGATGACGTCACACCAGCAGCTGTGTTCTTTGTTGCTATGACAACAAAACATAGTGATGTACGCGTGGACTGTGTGCGTGTAGGTGATGAGGTCACCTGCACGAAAACACTGAAAGCTAAGCGTGACGTCACAAACATTTGTTTCTCGGTTGTTACTATGACTACTTAAAAAGTGGCGCGGAGGAGGGCTCTAGCAAATTATACAGGGTGTCCGAGAATTATTGGACACATTACAAAATTATATAAAACAAAACATTAAACAGAGAAAGAAACTGACTGTACTAACTTACAATGAAACTACACAAGTTAATAAATTTCGATGTGAGATCCCTTGGTTGCTCGTAGTACGTCCAAGCAATACTCGATTTCATGCCATGTATTAGCAAGCATCTGAGGAGTTATGGAATTAATAGCAGCTGTGATACGCTGCTTCAGTTCCTGCAAATCAGTACAAGGCGTCAGATAGACACGATCCTTCACATAACCCCACATGAAATAATCCAATGGAGTTAGATCTGGAGAGCGAGAAGGCCACGGAATGGGTCCACCACGCCCAATCCATCTGTTGGGGAAATGCTTATTTAGGCACTTACGTACACACGTTGACCAATGCGGAGGCTCGCCGTCTTGTTGGAAAACGACGTCATATCTTTGGATCTGGGGTAAGCGAAATTTTCTAGCATATCCAAGTAAATGTCACCATTAATGGTTTGTTCGCAGAAAAAGAAAGGGCCAATCACTTCTCTTTTTGATAGGGCGCACCCCACATTAATTTTTAGAGAATCACGTTCCAGTTAAATAGCAGCATGAGGCGGTTCACTGCCCCATATCCTACAGTTGTGACGATTCACATTATCTAATACACGAAATGTGGATTCATCACTAAAAATTACAGTACTGAGAAAGTTTTCGTCGTTTTCCACTCGATTCAGCATATCCACAGCGAAATGGTATTGCAGAGTGTGATCATTTATTTACATGAATCTTTTGCACTATTTGAATTTTATATGCATGAAACTTTAATTTCTTGTGCAAGATATCGTGAACTGTCGATTTCGGAATGCACAGTTCTCTGCTTGCTTTACGAACGTATTTCCTGGGGCTTCGTCGGAAACTTTCATGAACTTAGTCAACCATCTCACCGCTGACGCTGGTCCTACCGGCTTTTCCACGATGTTCCATATTGCCAGTTTCTTTAAACTGTTTCATCCACCGCTTAATTGAATTCGTTGACGAAAAATTACAACCATACTCTAAACGGTACCGTCTTTTAACTTTAATGACAGACTTTAATTCCGCAAGCCATAACACACACATCGCCTTCTGCTGTACGGATGACATGACTACTGATTGCGCATTTCTCATACATTCCTCATCAGGCCACACCTAGCGCCATCTATCGGATTCTGGGAATAACAATTTTGCAAAACAAAAATATCGAAACCGTGTTAGTAATTCGTGACATAGAAAAACAGACAATGCTCATAGTTGTTTTTTTACATAATTGTGTAATGTGTCCAATAATTCTCGGACACCCTGTATATTAGGATTCTTAATCCGCTGCGGAACGAAGGTCTCCCCGAATCGCTTTCTTTCTAGCATGCTTTCCAATTTTTTTCACCCGTCGCCCTTGTAGCCTTCATCTGGGTATTTTCCTGTCTTAGTATCCGACCAAGCACATTGGTCAAAGAAAGTTAGTGATATTACATGAAATGAAAGATGTATACATCTGACCCAAGTAACGCGCATTGAAATAACATCAGTGAGGCTGCGTAACACAAACGATATAGAATGCGTTTACAAAAACAACTTGTTTTTCACTTTCTGCACACGATAAAGTAGCCCTGCAACAATATAAACAAAAGGGTAAATCCGGAGAATGTCATGGTTGTCGTTCAACCCCTAAAACAAAAAATGCTAGTGCCCCTCTCAATTTTTGGTTTATTTGTTCGTAGCCACTGTATGTATTTTTCAGTCAAGCTCCATGTCACGGTTCTGTAAGTAAGAAATGGAAGGATGCTTTGATTAAACTCTTTTAAGACATAATGGCAAATTGCTCTTGAACGTTGTACTGTTTATTTTAAAGGCATTCCAGCCAAGTTTTATACGCCTATTAATTTATTCTTTACCTCGCTATTTGATATACACTGAAAAGCAATTGAATTAAAGACAGCTGGCGTTATGCAAATGTGGCGCTGTAGGCTGCCCTGTAAACGGAAACGACATGACGTATGCAGCGATCCGACAATATAAGGAGTGATGCGACGAGAATCAGTATGAATCGGTCGCAGTATGGGTGAGACGAAGGATCTAAGCGCATTTGATCGTAGTCAAATTGTCGGGGCCCGACGAATGCGTCAATCCAGCTCGGAAGGCGTGCAGACACTGGGATTTTCACGACCCACTGTATCACGGGTGCACCGTGAGTACATCGAATCCGGTAAAACCATCCCTGCAAGGGACAACTGCCATGGACAACAGCGTGTGGATGAGCGGGGTCATCGTCGGCTAGCTCGCATTGTAACAGCGGATCTACGAGCCACAGTGCAAGAAATCACTCAGCAATTTAACGCTGGTGCACAAAAACGTGTAAGCAGCCGCACCATCCAGAACCATCTCCTCGCCATGGGGAACAGAATCCATCGTCCCACGAGGGTACCGCTGCTGACCGCACATCACAGGGTGAAAGGTTAGCATGGGCGCGGGAACATCGCCACTGGACCCTAGACATGTGGGAAAATGTTGCCTGGACTGATGAGTCGAGATTCACGTTGGTACATGCGGATGGCTGGATACGAGTACGGCGCAAATCACATGAAGCGATGGATCCTTCTTGCCAGCAGGGTATACTCTTCAAGCTGGTGGGGGTGGCATTCTCGTCTGGGGACTGTTTACGTGGACTGAAATGGGACCCCTGGTACGTGTGACATCGTCTCTCACAGGGCAACGTTACCGGGATATCCTGGACGACCATTTGCTCCTGTTTGTGCGTCTTCAACATCTCACTGGGGACCTCATCCTGCAACAAGACAATGCAACGTGCCATCGCTCCCGAATTGTATCCGAATGGTTGGATGAACACTCCACCGACGTGACCTCGCTTCCTTGGCCAGCTAGGTCACCTGATCTCAATCCCATCGAGCACATCTGGGATACCATCGAGAGAGATGTTCTAGGCTCTGACCCCCTCCATCAAATCTTCGTGAACTGTGGGAGCTTGTTGAGGGGTCGTGGATCCGTCTTGCTTCCCAACGCTTCCGGTGTCTTGTCGAGTCCATGCCGAGACAAATCGCCGCGGTCATCAGGGCGAAAGGTGGTGCTACACATTACTAGACAGGTATCTCTAATTCAATTGCTCTTCAGTGTATATCTTTCTTCTAAAAATCATATTGAAGAAATCATATTTTATCAGATGCATCTCACCGTAGAAAACATGTACGACTGCTTTTCTTGAAGGTTTCTTTCGGTATGAAATATCTCCAATTTCTTCGTCCCTTTTCGCCTGTATAACATGTAACCTTTCCCCGGTGGTAACATTCGAAACCACGTTTTCCCACCGTGGAGCGGCTGTTCTCTCAACTGAACTATGCCGGCAAACTAATCGCTGCTTCATCTTCGATTTGGCCCATGTGTCACCTTAGTCGTACGTCATCTACGCGATATCATGTGGTGTGTTACAACCGTCATGTCTCACTCATGTATCATTTTCTTTCGCTAGGAAATTAAAGCTTTCTCTCTCTTATGCTGCCTAAATGGGGAAAAAAATCATTAATTTCTGCGTGATATTTCTGTCAGCTTTGCATCATTTTACAGCAATTCACCATCCACGTCTCTCATAGCGCCGAACTTTGGAAGGAAGTTCAGTGTACCGCAAAGTTTACTGCTACTCATAAAACTGCCATTCTACACTATATGAAAATTGTATTCCAAACAGCAGTGTTGACACCTATCATTGCAGTTTCCCAAGTTACAATGTTCCTATGTAGGACAAATAGGTTGGGAACAAACTTCTAGTTCTTGAAGTCTGGAATAGTGCTGTCAAAAACCTGATACTTTGAAATCCGGATTTCGATTTTTAAATTATACGAAATATCATAAATCCGAAATCCGGATTGCCGCATGAAATCCGAATTTAAAAATCCGGATTTTCGGATATCTGGCTAGTGCTGTCCGAAACAGGAGATTTTGAAATCCGAATTTCAAAATATCCGTGATATCATAAATCCGGATTGTCGCATGAAATCCGAAATCCGGATTGCCGCATGAAATCCGAAATCCGGATTGCCGCATGAAATCCGAATTTCAAAATCCGGATTTTCGGATATCTGGCTAGTGCTGTCCGAAACAGGAGATTTTGAAATCCGGATTTCAAAATATCCGTGATATCATAAATCCGGATTGTCACATGAATTCCGAAATCCGGATATCTCGTTCCATCTTTTCTTTTGCCCCGGTGGCCTATTGAATTAATCACAAATACTAAAAGTGCTAGTAAGTGGGAGACACCTGGTTTACCCAGTTTAGCAATAACCACCTGCCATCGTTTTTTCTGTTCGTTCTTTGTAAATTTCTGTTTACGTCTTCTTAACCAGAAAATTTTTCCCCTTTGGAACGTGAAAAAAAATTGCTTGGGGTTTTATTGTGAAATTCAATTTTCTATAGTAATAAATACATTGGATTTTATTCATACTTTTTTGTCCTAGGGAAAAGAGTGTTATAATGTCTACTATTTGCTTTCTTTAGCTTCAGAAGAGAAAATTCACCGTTCGGTAAACTTATTTAGGTGACTTGGGTCGTATATGACGGAGAGGGAAGGGGAGAGCTCTTTTTGTCCTGTGATTTCCGCGGTTCTAGGTTAATACCTTCTACTTTTACCATTTCAATGTAGAACAGTTGTAAACTCAGCGCAATCCTAAAGAAGTTGACTCCGTTTGTTAAAGTTTGATAGTGTACTAAGTGAAGGGATAATAAATAAAATTCCAGTGTTTTATCCTGCAACAATGTCACGAAAGAACACTTTGTCTAATCAAACTGACATCGTGCAGTAAAAAAAACGCACGTTCCTAAACTGCTGTGTTAAGGTTTCGACAACCTGAGGCATGCGGTCTATCATGGCCAGATAGATCTATGTTGTTGAGATGTCTGAATATTCGGTATTCTAAGTCCATATATTCGAAATCCGAAGTTCATAATCCGAATATCTCCAGAGTTCGAACTATTCGAATGCTAAAATCCGGTTTTCGGATAGTAAAATATCCGGAAATCCCTGAACAGCATTTCCGAAGTTCGAACTCCGGATATCCTTCGAACTGTTCGAATGCTAAAAATCCGGTTTTCGGATCTAAAATATTCGGAATCCCAAAATCCGTGAACAGCACTAGTCTGGAATCGTGGCAAATTTTACGGGCACGTCTCTGCACTGGACGTACCAGTTTCACTCTGGACTGTTTGCTGTGTGGTGACACTTCCCACGGATTGTCTGCCACTTCCGTACGTGCCATTTCCTTACAAAAGGAGTTTTGTCCCATTTCCGTACATAGCAGATCGGTTAGTGCCATTTCCGTACATTTTCACTGCGCCTGGTATCGGACGTGGGGAATGCTGAGGGAGAAAGTAAATGCTGATCCCCTTTCAAATTCCTCCCACGTCACAGATATCACCATTCATGGTTTTCATCAACCTACAGGCGCTCATGGTAGGGTAAGCATGAACAGGAAAAAAACTGAATGGCAAACAGGCTGTCCATTAATCCCATCTTTACGGTCTGCAGCATTCGTCGCAGATGTTTGATTTAAAAACCGCGGGGGGGGGGGAGTGCTGTTCTTTTTAATATTTCGTTCAACGCTGCCGTCAAATATTCCGGGCTATTTCTTTAACCAGTTTCGTATGAAGTTTTCACAAAAGATTTTGTAAAATATTTGTCCGGAGGCTGGAGGCTCTTATATCCGTGAACCGTCCCGCAGTGGGGAGGGGGGAGGGGGTTATCAATGTCGCCCCTGATCCTCTGCCTTCCTTCATGCATATCTCACTACTTACGGATAATCGAATCTGTGTACGGAAATGGCACGACATGATGTGGATTTGTACATAAATGGGACGGCACGCTGCCCACGATGGCCACAGAAGGTGGGGTGAGAAAAGCTGTGACGTCACGACTTCGGTCTCTTACGGCTCTTCTTAGCTTAAAATACGTTTTTCAAACTGCTAATAAGCCACGCCCCCAGGGAATATATAATTCGTCGTATTTCCAGTTCTCGCTACTGATTTACATTTGTTTGAAAGAGTTCTAGTAATTGAATACACTCTTCAAAATTCCAAATCAGTGTTGCCTATACAGTAATCAGTACACGGAACGATGACACTCAGTAACGCTTCCTGTTTCTCGCAGGCGCCGGACAGCTTTGGCAATTGTCTGTGCAACTGGATGCTGACGAGTGGGAAACCGCACTCTATACAACCTCGCAGCCTTTTTTGCATTCTGTTGACATTCGCCGTACAGCAAGACCATATCACAGTACTCATCATTCGTGGAGATAGCCATCTACCTACCGACCTCGTACTCTGATTCACTCTCAATTCCCACCCATCATTTATAGCCCTACAGCTGCCTGACGTCATTTTAT
Source organism: Macrothele yani (assembly GCA_039090855.1). Taxonomy (NCBI): domain Eukaryota; kingdom Metazoa; phylum Arthropoda; class Arachnida; order Araneae; family Macrothelidae; genus Macrothele; species Macrothele yani. The sequence continues at coordinate 77,946,888 of CM077016.1, forward strand.
GTCAAACTTGAAATTAGCATAACTACGTGTTATATAACGTAACCACTTTTCTGTTGCTGTCGAGTGCTAGCAGCCGGACATCTGACGCTTTGTTCACGTTTTTTTGTCTTTTCTGTAAGTGTTTGTTGAACCAAGGGTTGTTTTGTATTAATTAAATACCGCTCTTTCATTTTGTAATTGGACTTTTTTGCGTATCTCTCTTGGTTTCTGAGTTAGTTTTGCTAAGTTCCGTATTTTGCCACTAGGGGCGCTACAAGCACGTCCAATCGATTGAGCCTGGTTATTTTGCTTATAGGTACACGTTACTTCCGTGGCGGTATGATACACGGTTTAAACGTTAGAGGGGGTAAACGGACTTTCCTAAGAACCCTGTATATAAGGGTGCAAAAGAATTCACATCCGTTTTCTGTGTTCCTGTAAAAGTTTTGTTTTCTTCTTATTCGGGACTGTACGAAACAGAAATCGATACAGAATCCTTTTGCAGTATATTGGAAGGAACTGATGTTAGTGTGATTTCCGGAAACGAGTTGACTGTTTTGATTTACACAGCAAGTGTGGAATAAGTCGTTTTACTGAATGTTTGTTTCCAAATACACTGGCGGAAAGTGAAAAAAGAACATCAAGAAGGAGACGTCTGATACCAACGAAATTTATACAGCATAATAACGGAATACAGAGGATAACGTGATCAAAACATTATGGCAAAATACAGCTGTATTTGCTGATAAACTGAAAAATACCATTTCCATGTAACATGGTTAGTACGAGGTTGAACCGCCACGAACTGCGTCACACTGTGCAATTCTGGCATGGAGTCTGTCGTACAGATGTTGGATGTAAGTTTGGGGTATTGAGTTCCAAGCATCCTCAACCTGGACGCGTAAATCGGGGATGGTCGTGGCTGGCCGTGGAGACCGGATAAGTCTTGTCCCATAAAATCCCACACGTGCTCAATGGGGGACAAATCCGGTGAACGTGCAGGCCATGGAAGTTGCCTCACACCCTCAAGTGCATGTTGCGTTGCACGTGCCGTGTGTGGGCGTGCGTTATCTTGCTGGAAAACACCACGATGGACCGACCTTACAAATGGAACAACAACGGGCGGAATGCTGTTGTTGATGTAGGAGGTACTGTTTAACGCACCCGGTACAAACACTAGTTGTGTACGGGAGTGATAACTGATCGCTCCTCACACCAGGAGACCAGGTGTAGGCCCTATGTGTCGCGGGCGGATGCAAGAAGGGGGAGACGCTCCCCTGTGCGTCTGCGAACACGCATACGGCCATCGGAGGCTCCCAAGCAGAATCTGCTTTCATCGCTGAACACGACAGATCGCCATTGCGTTCTCTAGTGCAGACGTTGGCGACACCACTGCAGCCGTTCCTGACGGTGGGCTGGAGTCCGAGGTACACATGCCAGAGGCACACGTGCACGTAGTCCTGCATCCAGTAGACGGTTGCGGATTGTTCCCACAGTCACCTCAGGTGCAAAGGCAGCTCGGATTTCCGTCGCAGTGGATGTTCTGCTTGACAACGCCGCTCTTCTTATGCGTCGAACGGTCTGCTCATCAGTCCGTCTGTGACTCCCGGTTCCACGTCTTCTCGCGTGGGAATGTTCTTCGGACCATCTACACCACCATCGTACCACCACCGATACTTTCCGTCCAATTCGCTCCGCAATACGACGATACGACCACCCGTCCTTGCGGAGTCCGACTAGAGGACCTCGCTCAAAGTCCGATAACTGCTGAAATCGTACACGTCTTCCATGTCCAGGCATTGCAACTTCTTCAGGGTCTTCGCACGTGTCCGTACGCCGACGACTGATTACATTCACTTCGCCGTACTCCTTAAATACCACCGACGATAATTTGCATATTATGCCGTGCTGTGGCGTAAGAGCTCACCGGTTGGTCCCGAAATTAACATCACACCTACGTAAACTCGACCTTATAAACATATGTAAATTTCATGATCGTCCGCCAATTCCTTCTTGGTGTTCTTTTTTCACTTGCCGCCAGTGTATTACCCTAACATGAAACTTCACTGTAAAGCAATATAGCAGTCGCCAACTAAGGTTTAACTTGCCGGAGTAAAATAGCTTCACCCTGAAGCTTACTGAATTACTTCTTATGAATCCGGATAGCTTGTCTTCGTTGCAATTGTATAAAACTTGAATTTACTAACTAAGCACTAAGAATAATAACTGCCAGATGAAAGTCAAGTAAAACGTACTTACAATCTTTATTCATTTGTCATTTGCAGGCGTATATCATTCGTCAAACGCAAAGTGTAATTGATTCTTTCTGTGATCAAGACTATTAACCGCAGAACATAAACTATCGTGCTTCAAACATCAGAAATGTTTACAAGGGGGACTGACCAAATACTACAGTCCAAACCGAGAGACAGGAATAATATAAGTGAAGTGCTCGTGATATAACAAAGCTAGTGATCGTACCAAACAGCACTGGCTCTAAAAAGCACTCCCTCTAAACAATGCTAATCATGCAGTCAAAAACGTCTACTCTTATTTTCAGCTTTTGATTACGTCATTACTCTGACCTGTTGCCAAACAGACATTCCTCGAGAGAGAGAGAGAATGTAGCTTTCGGCTGCAAAACGGTTAACGAGAATAAAACAAAATTTGCATAAGACAGGAACTAAAAAGAAAGATTAGACTAGACGTCACACAGGCTACTGTATTCACAAACTTGGTATCAGTTGCTGTACGGGCAGATCTGAGTGGTAGAGGTATCGGCATCTGTGGTGATGTAACAAAGCGTCGTTTAATAAATGACGTAAATGTTCAGCAGTACTTAAACTTGCTTAACGAAGACTGCTTAAAATATCCGTCACCTAAAACAATCAGCGTTGTTTAAGTGCCTTATATAATTTTACACAAACATTTATCTGAAAATTTATTTCTTGAATCTAGTGCTCAATAATCTATAGTTTGAGAATTAACTAAAAAGCTTTTTTGACAAATGAAAAACGTCTTCATTTTCAAAAAAGGAACTTTCGTATAACACTGAGTTTTCTCATTAAATGGTTGCTGATATGTGCTTGAGCAATTACGCTAAAATCTTAGCTGATGACAAAATTAGTTCTTCGGATGAAAGAAGATCGAAGCTATGTCCTTTGCAATGAAGGTCAGGTCATTTAAAACGCCAGCAAGTTTGTTCCGATCATAAATCTAAAAAACGTAATTCAAAAGTTTCAGAAACCTATTAAGGTTCTACAGAAAATTATTTTTAAGATATCAATTAATACGCATTTTGAAATGAAAAGTATTCAGATACTTTAGGTAATTGGGTATGATATTTTTTTAATATAAGGTAACTAGCTTTGTCACCCGGCTTTGCCCGGGATTTAGGCTTATTAATTTCATATTCCCTTATATGTCACTAAAAAAATCGGGGAAAAAATTTGATGCTTGCTAGAAAAAAAAAACAGATTTCACAAATTCGGTCATTACAAATTTTTTATTCATAGTGTGATTATTTCATCACTTGGCCGTACATTGCTGTCATAAATATTTGTCCAGAATTAAAGCAACGAAATGTACAGAATATATGGAATCTGTAGAATCAAACGGACCAAAAGAGTTACGAATTATTTAACACTCGTCCAGGAGGCACAGCATTAGAACACTGAACAAAATTCGTTAACAATTTGTTATCGACGATCAAATGCATCACGTGCTTTGAGTTTCAGACGTCTTTGAGGGGGCGAATCTCTGGAATAAAAAAAGTTAAAAACGTATATTTGCGAATATTTTATGAAACTGGCTGAAATTTTAATGAACACCATAAGTCGTTAATTGGAACATGACCTCCAAATTTCGCCTGAATCGGTGAATAACTTTTTAAATTAGCCGTCAAAATTTAATAATCGTTTCTGCGCATATATTTCTGTTTACCGATGAATTAAAAATTCCATGCCTATTTGAAAAAGTTCTGACCGGATTCCGGTCAAATTTTGAGGGACTCCTCTTATTACCAATTCATGGTGTTGATAAAAAATTTCAACCCGTTTCGTTAAGATTTCGCAAAGTTCGTTTTTGCATTTTTTAAGCACAGTTCTCAAAGAATAGAAACTCCTGTGGATGTGCTGCGGCGATGAATGCAGTCACGTGCTTTCAGATTTGGACCAGGATAACGATGACGTAGCAAACGATGCTGACTTTATTGATGAGCTTATTAATTAATTCATAACTCGCGAACGGAACAACGTAGAGATTTTAAAATAGTTGCGTTGACCTAGAAATTCCAGTATTAATAAGCTATGCAAATTTCACGATGCCACAGTTCGGCGTTCGAGAGTTTTTGCTGCTTCAAACAAACAGATGTTTTGTGTTTTATACACGGTGTTTCATAAAGAAGTATACAGTTTCAACGTACTATAAAACAAGAACAATGTAAGATATTTTGTTACCTGTAACATAATTGTAGGGGAATGTTTCAAGTTTTTTTTTTAAATACAGTCACAGATGTTCTATGTGTGCACCCTTAGTAACACGATACACATCAAGCCGGTATTCCATTTCCGCCCAACGGCGATACACGCGGTCGTCCAGGACTTTCAAGTTTGCACAAACAGCCCGTAGTTTAAAATTTCTTATGCCAATCGTAGATAGATTTTCTGGTTGGAGGTTTTTGTCCGAATCGTGATCGAAAATGCCGTTGCACAACAGTTAGAGATTCCGTTTTGCTCAATTCAAGAACACAAAACGCCTTCTCCACTGCAGACGCTGCCATTTTGACTGACTAGTCACATGACTCGCGCTATCGCCTACCTCACTTCCCTCAGTAGCGGGACACAAACTTTGAGTACGTCTACCTAACGGTTGTCTTCAACTGTTACTGTTTTACAGCATCTGGAAACTGTATACTTCTTTATGAATCACCCTGTATATAGCATTAGTTCCTTCATAATGTGTACCACTTTGCCTTTCGTATGCCGTTACAGATAGAGTTAAACGATATTGTTTGGATTTCGAACACAAAAGTCACCATGTAAAACTTGTAGGAATGCACAAATTTAGAAACATTATCGGCTTCATGTGTTACCTTAAAAGACTTATGCTTACATTTGTTTTTCTGTTGATCCGTAAATCAGACTCAGCGAAGACAAGGAGTAATCTTCGGCAAGACGGTCTTCAATTGCGGAGAACGGAGCTGGTGATGCCACAGAAAGCTGCCCTGGCCTTACATATCTTGTTGGCCGTGCTCTGTCTCTACGTGTTAGGGCCGCGGGTGGCCTAGTGGGCAGCGTTCGTGACTGCCAAGAGAAGGACCTCAGGTTCGATCCCAGACAGGTACGAACGCTCGATCCACTAAATACCCGCCGTTCGTCGGATGGGCACATTAAGCCGTCGGACCCCGGGTACTGGTCCCCCGGTAGTAAATAAGGGCGTCTTCTACCTCGCTTCCGTGTCACTTTCCTATCGGGCACTCTAGCCCAAATCTCCTAGCTTCCTATTTCTAAGGGTTGTTTAAGACCTGGGTGAGACACTGCCTTCCTAAAATCCTCTACATATGATCATTGACTCCACGTGTGAGACGTATACTGCACCCCTCACTGTTGTTTTGTGGCAGTATCGTAGTTTCGTTCGTGGACGTGCTATTTTAAGCACGCCTTTTGTAAAAAAAGATCGTGCTTATGTGTTATCGGTTTGTCCGTCTGCAGACACCATATCTCTGCAACTATTAGTTCGATTTGAAAAATTCTTTTTGCATTGGGAAGCTTGAAATATGAGAATGATGATCCTTCATTTCGTTTTTTTATTTTTATTCGATGTACAATTTCACCGCTAAAGGGTGTAAATCCAGGTATCAAATTCAAAATACATTTCATTCCATATATTTGCTTTTAAACATCCGACTGTAAAAAATCTTTTGCCTTTTGATTCCATTTCTGTCGAAAAGTATTTTGTAGTGGTTAGCATACCCGGGCGTTTTCTGGGAGACGCGGGTTCGAGTCCCGCTCCAGGACGATGAAAATTTGCAACTTTTCGGATATTATCTGACTTACCATCCTTGTCACATTTACGCCAAAAATTGGATTGTCATCTTCAAAATTTGTGTTATATGGCGTAATTCGTATTTCTTTCAGTATTTTAGGTATAGTCACTTTTTCAAGTTACTCATAGATTTTCCGCTAGGGGGCGTAAAATCAAATTGCGTTTCCCCTGTTATCTCTACTTTGTGACGTGCCTGCGCCGCAGGATTCACATGAGATAAAGGCAGATAGCAATGAGAGCACATGACCGCGTAACTCAGTTGTGAGAGCGACTTACTCCAGAAAGAGGGGACACGACTTCGATGCTGGGCGTGGACAAACCTGTGTTTTTAGATTGGCGCCCGAACTTCAAGGATGACCTGGCCGTTAAGTTTCTCGCAATGGTGTGATGTTTTTTCCACACCGCGAGACGGGAAAAATGAGAATCTCTTCTTCAGTGCTTCGAAAAATTAAATGTATGTGATGTTACGTTCCACACACCAAATTATCTGGGATTTCTCAAGTGCAAGTTCTTCAGCAGATGACTGCCTGCAGCGACCCATGGTCCCGGCTGACCCGTGGGCTATGTCCCGGCCCTTTTTCGGGGGATGGGGCGTGCCTGCTCCTCAGGACGCACATGAGATAAAGGCTAAAGGCAGACAGCAATGAGAGCACATGTCCGCGTAGCTCAGTTGGGAGAGCGACTTACTCCGGAGTGAGGGGACCCGGTTCTTATGTCCGGAGTGGACAAACCTGTGTTTACACAACTTCTAAAACTCCGATTTGAATTATTTTTTTCTTCAGAGGGTACAGCTCCTGATGAAAAACTTTTGCATACAGATGCTAATTTTTGGCAAAAAATTATTTGGCCACCCGGGGGCGTAAGTCTTAATTTCCGCTTCTGATGTATTTGCAGCAAAATCTGAGCTAAAATCTAGATTGAAAAAAAATTAGTTTGTGGACCGATACTACTCACGTTAACATAAACCTTCTCGGAATAATTTCTTCTTAAAATAATGCATGGTTTCTCCGCCAGGGAGCGTATAGATATATATCTTATTTTTTTCAATATCCCTACTTCTAAGAGTCCTATTTGAAAAATTCCTTCTTTGATGGATTAAACGTTTTCCATATAACTTTAAAATTTTCAAGTAGCTCATAGACTTTCCGCTAGGGGGCATTAAGGTAAATTGCGGTTTTCCTATATTTCTGCTTCTAAAACACCGATTTGAAAAATTCTTCTTGTGACGCATACAACTCCAGATGAGAAATGTTTTTCATATAATTTCTAATATTTGGTAAGAAATCGATTGGCCACCAGGGGGCATAAGTGTTAATTATTTTGCTTCTGATGTATTTGCAGCAAAATCTGAGCTCCTGAAAACCCGACTGAAAAAAATCCTGTCCTGGACCCATAACGCACATCGAAAAACCTTTTAAGAATACTTTCTTCTTAAAATAATGCATGTTTTTCCCACCAGGGGGCGTAGATGCATATCTTATAGTTGTCGATATCTCTGCTTCTAAGAGTCCGATTTGAAAAATGCTTTCTTTGTTTCAGAGCGTTTCCGATGCGAAATGTTTCTCATAGAGTGTCAAATTTTTCTTAACGCACAAGTCTGCAACCAGAATGCGTAAGTTCACGATTCCGTTTACAGCAACATCTGCGGGATTAAAAACCCGATTGAAAAACTTCTTCCTTCGGTCAAATATTACTTCTTTCCATACCGGTTCCATTGACTCTGAACAGCTTGGATAAATTTCATTCGCGTCAGAACGGATTCAAAAGACGTGCTCATTACACACGAAAATTCGGTGTCATCTTTCTTTTTCTTCTTTTACCTACTGTAAAAGACGACTCAAAAAACCTGGGTCGCCTTTCAAACGATCACTGTGATGAATCTTCTGTGTTGTCATTTTTACATTGTGCCAGTGTTTTTAGATTTTTTTGTAGTCCGTTGTCTTTTTGTCGGCCATTAACGCTATTTCATGGCGTGTTTCTGCGTCATTTCACCTGTTCTGATTATTGTGTGTGGCGCTTTTTGTGAAGTAAATTACGAGCCATGAAACTGGCGCCCTATGAGCCCTTGAGCCACAAAAAAAAAACCCTAGAAACTAACCAACAATGCGCATTTCGAATATCATTTGATACAATGCATTTCATGATAGACTTCCTTAGATAGTAATTCGACAGCTTATCAAAACTTTCCTAGTTATCAGCTTTCTTTTGAGGTGATTTGGGGGGTCATAAACTATTTTTCGAGTTCTTAAGAACGATTTTCTGCCGAGGTAATCGTTTCGTTATCGTGTACGTTACACAGCAGCACTCACTGTATGGCCAGTTATGTAGGACCGGTAGAGCATTTTTAGAAAATTGACTGAAACATCAGTCATTGTTAACACGTCACTACGGCTCTTTAAGGTGTATGTCTAGAGATTTTGGTCCCTATACTTCCAATGGAACAAATTTGGACCCTATTCTTCAGCGAAGAAAGATTTCCCATACATCAAAAATGGCCCACAGATTAAAAAAAATCGTAACTTAGATTGTGCAATCGGTGTTTTTTGCAAAAACTTTCCTAAACTACACTGCTGGCCACCCAAAATGCAACACCAAGAAGGACACGAGATAACAAAGCCAGATTTACATAACAACAGATACAAAGATGAAACGATTGAGCTTACAGGCCCGTGCGACTTGCGGAACACGCAGACATCAATAGTTCGTGTGCCCCCCACGGCTGGCAATAACGGCCGCTACACGCCGCGGCATCGAACGAAAGAGGCTTTGGATGTGGGCTTGGGGTATGTCGGTCCAGGCTGCTTCCACACGTTGCCACAGTACATCAGACGTCGCCGCGGGTGGTGCTTGCCGGCCCACTCTGTTGCCGATCAGCGACCAGACGTGTTCAATCGGCGACATATCGGGAGAACAGGCAGGCCACGGCAGCAGTGACGCCTGGTGGGCCGTGAAGAATTGTTGCACGATGCGTGCAACGTGCGAGCGCGCATTGTCCTGTTGAAACGTAGCCGCTGGCAGGTCCTGCAGGTAAGGGAGGACTACAGGCTCCAAAACGTCGGAGATGTAGCCGTGGCTGTTGAGTGTACCGGCGATGCGTACCAGAGGGGTGCGGGTGTCATATCCAATTGCGCCCCAAACCATAACGCCAGGCGACGGACCTGTTTGGCGATGCATAATGCAGGCGTCATACAGTTTCTCGCCGCGGTGCCACCACACGCGGATCCGACCATCGTGGTGTTGCAGGCAGAAGCAGGATTCATCGGAGAAGACAATGTCGTGCCATTCCGTAGTCCGGGTGCGGCGTTCAACGTCCCACCTCCGCCGCACTCGCCGGTGGTGTAACGTCAATGGTAAGCGGAGCAATGGGCGTCGTGCGACAAGTCCCTGCTCCTGCAGATGACATCGAACGGTACGTGCTGACACAGGTTGTTGCGCAACACACCCTAATTCCTGCGCTAACGTTCGTGATGTGGCGGTGTGAGCCGTCAATGCCCGCATAACAACATGCCGGTTCTCTCATTCGGTGGTGTGCCGCGGTAATTGCTCACGTCGGTCTGTCCGTCCTTCCTGCACCCACCGAATCCATACTCGCCTCACTGTGGCTGGATGTCGTCGCACATGGGCGCCGATATCTCGGTACGATAAACCGCTGTCGCGATAAGCCACTATTCGTCCTCTGTCGAACTCCGAAACGTGCTGGAATGACTGTCGTATTCGGCGACGAGGCATCAGGAAGCTTCCCTCACACAGGTCCGGCAGCACAACACACTTCCACCCTCCTTATAGTGCTTCTCGGTGGCGTGCCGGGAGCACATGATTTGCATATGCCCTGCAATGCTAATCGTTTGCATGTTCTCTCGCGGGCGACGCATGCTGCGAATTTCAGGCCAATCGGATGTTTCTTTCTTGGTGCTGCATTTTGGGTGGCCAGCAGTGTATATTAAAAATAAATACATTTACTTCGATGCAGTGGTAAGGAAGAGTGGCGCCACCTGTAAGCAAGTATCGTAACTACATCGAAGTAAAGTAATTGATTTTTAATATAGTTTGGGAAGGTTTTTTACGAAATACACCGTTTGTGCAATCTAAGCTACGGTGTTTTTTATCAGTGGGCTAGTTTTGATGTATAAGAAAGTCTTTCTTCGCTGAGGAAATACGGTCCAAATTTTTGCCATTGGAAGTATAGGGAGCAAAAAAAACTAGACCTCCGCCTTAATCAAGTAAACGCGAAACATTCTCCCAGTGCTAGTATTAGAATTTGATAATGCTACTGGCCGCACCTGTGGCAGAGTGGTCTAAGAGCTGGTTTCTGACCATTCGTCCAAGGTGGATCCGGGTTCGAATCCCGATGAATCATGAATAATGTATTTCTCTTACAACACTGGCTATCGCCCTTGCCTGGGGCCAGTGGCCCTAAATTTGGGACGGAAGACTGCTTATAGCCCACTCTGTTTCTCATGTTAGTAGTTACCCCTCCCCAAATATGCTACTGAAATTCTAATGCGTACGCTACGTATTTAAATGGATTCTGAGAACAGGTTGTTAGTATGTGCTCGAAAAGTGGTGCGAGTATAAGAAAAATTGCTTCATTGGTAGAATGTGGATCAGCAAGAGTACACGGAGTGTATGTATTAAGAGAATACAACGTAGTTTGTCACAAATATTTATGTTTTTCAAGCCGACCATGGTTTTGCTGGGTATTGACCTAGCTTCATCAGGCCGAATGGCACGTAAATATTCAAATTGTATATGATATCATAAATGGTGTTTACAGTCACGGGTTTTGGATAGATGCTTCCACGCGCTTGATAGAAATGGGGTGGATGCCATATCATTAACAAGTTGCGAAGACTTCTGATATATATGGAAAGCTTCCAAAATATCAAGTTAGGTGGTTGAATCTGGCTTGTCAATTAGTTTTGCTTCTTCAAAGAGATATGTATGGTCCTTTTCGTAACAGTGTTTAGCCATCGCTGACTTCTTTAGGTCACAATTCCGAATGTCTTGTACTCCTTCAATCGAAAACGCAAGGCCCTACAGGTCAGAGTGGTTGAAGTAGCATAAAACAGGTGGTGAGAGCATGACCAATTCTCGAAAACTGCTGGTCGACGCCCGAGGTAAAGCGAAATATTGGCAGATTTGCACGGATTAATAGATGCGCAACGGTGAGACAAATAGCAATAGCCCTATGATCCAGAGAACATAGAGCCATATATTGCACTATCTGCGTTACAACGGCACACGTCCTGCCTGCGCACTAATACTGGATGCCCCAAACAGGACAAAACGTCTCCAGTGAGGTTAGGAGAAACAGAGATGAGCCCAAAATGGTTTTAAAAGGATCAAATGGTGTGGCAAATCGCGTTTTTGTCACCTCATGCCGATGAGTGAGTAAAAGTTCGATAGCGACAACAGGAAGGCATATGCCAATTTCACATGATCACGACTCTCCAAGCTGGCGGAAGCAGTGCAATAAAGTGTCCCACGTGCTCACGGGATATTTCAGGCACTTTGATTCTAGTGGACATCCATTAATTGCCCAAGCGTGTTTAAACATAGTTGCTGATCAAGCTAATCCAACCACTGACCCTCTCTATCCCCGAGGTAGTGGATATACTGAGCAGGATAATGTACCATGTTTCAGATCGCTTTTAGAATCATAGGCACTTTTTCCTATTCCATTGGTCATCTCAGTCCCCGGACGTCAATCCCGTGGAGTTAATGAGACACACCGAAGAGCCATTACATTATGAACACCTACTTAATAAGCTGTAGAACCCCCCTTGAGCCCGCAAAACAGCAGCTAATCGGCGAGGCATCGATTCAATGAGCTGGCGATAGGTAACCTGGGGTATGTGGTACCATAATGTCAATCGTCCAGTTCCCGTATATTTCAGGGTGGTGGTGATTTAGCGCGAACCCGCTTTTCCAAGTCGAACCACAAATGTTCGATTGGATTCATGTCAGGTGAATTTGGAAGCCAGGGGCATTAACAGAAAGTCACTAGCATGTTCTTCGAACCACTCCTTGACGATTCTGGCAGTGTGGCATGCCGCATTATCCTGTTGGTAATGTCCATCACCAACAGGGAACGCAGTTGCCATGAATGGGTGAGCTTGGTCCGCAACGATGTTCAGATACCTGACAGCTGTCGGAGATTGTGCTTTTGGGATAATGGGGCCTAAAGTGTCCCAAAAAAAAAAAAAAAATTCCCAACAGCATAACACCGCCGCCGGCCTGTTTACGCACAACAGTGCATCGGGGTGCTATAGTCTCCGTTGGTAATCGGCGTATCCGCGCTCGGTTGTCTACGTGATGCACCAGGAGTCTTGATTCGTCAGACCAGGCCACTTTCTTCCAATCATCCACGGTTCAATATCGATTATCTTGGGCCCATTTCATGCGTTGTTGGCGATGACGTGCAGTGAGCATGGGGACCCGGCTGAGTCTTCGGCTACGCAGGAACATGCGCAGAAGGCTGCGATGAACTGTGTGCAGTGACACATTGCCCCTGATCACCACTGTTGCAGCTGCGGGTGATTTGTCGCACTGTGGCCCTGCAGTCGCTGTGAACAGTGCGCAACAGTCTCCGCAGCCCTCTGGTATCAATGAGTCGATGACGACACACGGCTGGATGGCTGTTCGTCGTTTGGCCATCTGTGCACCACTTTTGATACATACTCACTACAGCGGCACAACCCACAAGCCGCGCCGTTCCGGAGATTGTAGTTCCGAGGCGCCGTACCATCACAATTTGTCCTTTATCAAACTCCGATAAATCGGCAGCTTTCCCCATTATGACTCCGAACACTATACTAACCGAAAGCCGATCCTCGGGTTGTAAATATACTGCTCTTTGAACTTCACCTGCGTCACCGTTCGGTCTCCAGGAACGCTCATTTCTCTAGTCTGGTGGTGGTGGTCATAATATAATGGTTCATCGGTGTACGAAGTCAAATGACAGGACATGAGTAGTCTGGATCTACCGCCATGTAATCTGCGCTAACTAGATCTATTTGACACGCGGGATGCAATATCTCAACAGAATGTTGCCGAAACATAGTCGAGTGAATATCGAGGCAAACTCGACGTTCATTCGGCAAAATTGTAGTAGAACAACCTACCTAATAGTTTGTTGGACCACCTCTTGCCTTGGTACTTCCCTGAAGGCCAGATGTGCTTCAACACATTAGTGGTTTTGATAAATTGCTTACTCTCTGCATATAATTTTAGCCAAGGCAAAAATCTGTCTGGTTCAAAACTAATTTTTTCCAGTTCATCTTTTATAAAATAGAAATATAGTGACAGATCCAAACATACATTCGTTCTGCGCGCAGAACAAGTTGATTCGAAACAAATGGATGGTTCGGGTCCAAGTTGAAATTTTTCGTATTGTCTCCTACTCGCAAATACATCATAATCACTACAAATGTTCATTTGCATCACGTAAAGAAAAAATAGATCTGAGAAAAAGATAGAAAACAAATAGAACTTGTCAGTGCTTCATTTACGTCTCGCACAAGAAAAGAAAATCTGTACCATAGAAATAGGTGTTGTGAGAAGCGCAATGCACTGAGTTAGTTAACTTTGCATTAGGAACACTCCCGTTTCACATATTCTGAGAGATAACGAAGTACGACGTGATATCGCCGTCACATTGTGCACACTTATCCTCCGTACGTAATTTGTAAACGCTTGCCAGTAATGGGGAAACGTGGCGATGCATACTTTGTACGTAATCAGTAAACGCTTGTAAGTAATGGGGAATCGTGGCGATGCATACTCTGTACGTAATCAGTAAACGTTTGTCCGTAATGGGTAAACGTCGAGGCTTAAGCCAATTTGGCAGCGGTGAAACAGTTGAGGCCCAGGAGGACAAGTACTAGTATTTCCGAAACAGCCCTATACTTATTGGCTGCCCCCGTACTACAGTATCAAGGGTGTACCAGCACTGGATTAACAATGTACAGACATCCAGCAGCAGGGCTCACCTTGATCAGCCACGCACAGTTGATCCTAGAGGTGAATGTCAGGTGTCACAACTGGTATCTCAGCAACGACGTGCAACTGACACCCAGCTCACCCATAAGCACAACAGCGGTGCAGTTCGACCTACTTCCTCATGTAACGTGCTCCGTTCCTTGCTCCGCCAGGGGAGACCAACGAGAATACCCATGATGGCACCCAGTCATCGCAAACAACGCTTCGCATGGGCCAAGGAACGTCGGCAACGGACCCTCGACAGATGGAGGAAGGTCATCTGGAGCGATGAGTCCTGTTTCCTGCTTAATTAATATACACAATTGATGTGGATTATGAATATCAAACAGAAGTCATTGCTCTTTCCACGTTTACAAGTGAGTCACGGAAAAATTCTTATCAGCGGCCACCGGGAATCGAATCCAGGGTCTTCCAGTTACGCGCCGGACATACTACCACTGCACCACAGCTGCTTCAAATTCTCCAGACTCACATACGACTAACTGCCAAACCACATGGCAGGTTGCTTCGTGGAGCCCCGCACAATGCTGGGGATTCACCAAAGATGGTAAGCAGCAATTGAACAAATAACTAAGGAGGCGAATGAATAATTAATGCACACAATTGACGTGGATTAGGAACATCAAAAAGATTAGGAAAATTAAAACTTGGAGAGAGCAATGACTTCTGTTTGATGTTTCTAATCCACGTCAATTGTATGTATTAATTATTCATTCGCCTCCTAGTTATTTGTTCAGTTGCTACTTACCGTCTTTGATGAATCCCCAGCATTGTGCGGGGCTCCAGAAGCAACCTGCCATGTGGTTTGGCAGTTAATCATATGTGAGTCTGGAGAATTTGAGGCCCCTGTGGTGCAGTGGTAGCATGCCCGGCACGTAACTGGAAGACCCTGGTTTCGATTCCTGGTGGCGGCGGATGAGAATTTTTCCGTGACTCACTTATAAACGTGGAAAGAGCAATGACTTCTGTTTGATGCCCATTTCCTGCTGATGATGTAAATTTGCGAATGGCGTAAACAGCATGAAGCCCTTCCTCCTGGTCGCACAGTTGGGGTTCAACAAGCTGGTGGAGGTTTTTCTGGCAAGCCCTAGGTCCGTTGGTTATCATCCCACAAACTCTGAATGGTGGACGCTAAAGGCACCTCTTAGCCGATCATCTCCATCCATATCTACCAACGTTTACCTGGATCACTGTGCCATCTTTCAACAGGCACAACTTTTCATCGGGATCGTATAACTACTGAATGGTTGGAAAAACACGACAGCAAGCTCACCACATTGCCTTGGTCCCAAACCTCCCCTGACTGTAACCCAATTGAACATTTGGGGGATATGCTGGAACGAGGTGTGAGAATTACTGATCCTCCTCCACGGAATGAGCGTGAATTGACGGAGCTGCTGCAGCGATCATAGGTCAAGTAACGCATGGAGGATGTTCGACAACTTGTGTAGAATCTGTTACTAGGTGTCTGCGAACCGTAGCTGCACAGAGAGGTGGACCAACGCGTTTTTAGGTGGGTATTCTTAATGCAAAGCTAACTCGATGTATGAATCTATGTCAGCTTCAGGCTAAACTTAGAAACATTTTAAAACCGTGGTCATGCTTACATCTGGGTGCAGATAAAGTTTAGCGAAGATGTTAAAGGGACGAAGAAGTAATAGATACCAATCATTTTTCCGAAAGTGTGCATGCCAAAAGACGCGCTAAAAATAAGTTTTCTTGGCTAGATTACGAACTTGAGTAGCTCATGTGTGGTGTCAAGATTTTTTTTTTCTGCACGAGAAACTATCCAAGAATACTAACGAGAGGTTACTTTAGATGATACATCAGGCCCCTTGGTTAAAAGAAGTGACTTTCTTAGCGTCTGGTCGAAGTTTACGAATAATCGCATGTAATCCTTTTTATTTTTACCACACATCTCCACTCGATGAAAGCGTTGCTAAGTTTTGCGTTGCTTCTGTCTTCAAGTAAAAACAGGGACCCATTGACCCGACTTCCATACTTATCTTACTCCTGCAAGTAGCTGTCTTATCCACACGGAACATCTGCGCGGATTTCGCCTGCTTTGACATGATTTCGGCTTGGTTAAAGATCCCGAAGTGTCACTATCTGTGACCGATGACTAACCGGATTAGGGTCCACCCGCCAGATGTTATGTCATTTCGAAGATCTTTTGGAAGCATCGTTAAGCGGATATTTGAAACATTCGTAATCCTTGCCGCGTGAATATTACTTTTCCGCAGTCATCGCTCGAAACTAATTTTCTCTCAGGACATATTGCATCCTAAGCGGCATTTAGAACTGCTCATATGACTTCGATAAAGCATAAAAGATGTGAAAATAAGTTTAAACTACTATATAGGGTTACAAAGAAAGTCCTTGATCAGGCCAATATCTCACGAACTATGGCATTTAGCGATTTACTTCTTCTGCAGTTTTATAAGAATCCCCTCTCCCCCTTTGGGGGGTTGAGGGGTATCGCGCCCCCCTTTGCAGATAGAGCAAAAAAGCAAACTTGTTCAGCGAGGCAAAGATAGTACATAAATGTTTTTGTCCCATAACAAAAGATGGAAGGGGCTCTCCAAATGCGAAAAAAGTGGAAAGCTACCTGTGTCGCTGTGTCCAAAGCATATTTGCATGAATTTCAAATGTGCTTTCTGCTCCGTCGTCAGAATACAAAAATTATAAGCGTGGTCGGTATGTATGGCAACACTTCGTGAACCAGTGACGGGAAGTCGAAAGCTTTGCCACGTACGCAAGTCAATTAGATGTACATACAGTTTTCCTATTGGATGAGTGTTTCGCCACTTTATGCTATTTCTCCTTGTCTCAGTGTATTTTTTTACTGTATTGGACATCAAAGTCTGATATTGAATATGTCAAGGAACTGCGTTTTATTTCAGAACAAGAACTATTGATGAGGTTTGTAGGAAAATTTTTGCTTTGTGCTTTCATTTACTTAGAACTTAACAGTTTAGATAAGTTCTAAGTAATACGTTCTTATCTAAATACTGTGTCGTTGCTTCCGGATGTTGTGATTTTCTTGGGCCCACATAAGTTCTAAGTAATAAGTTCTTGTCTAAATACTCTGTCGTTGCTTCCGGATGTTGTGATTTTCTTGGGGCCACATAAGTTCTAAGTAATAAATTCTTATCTAAATACTCTGTCGTTGCTTCCAGATGTTGTGATTTTCTTGGCGCCACATAAGTTCTAAGTAATAAGTTCTTATCTAAATACTCTGTCGTTGCTTCCGGATGTTGTGATTTTCTTGGGGCCACAAGTTCTAAGTAATAAGTTCTTATCTAAATACTCTGTCGTTGCTTCCGGATGTTGTGATTTTCTTGGGGCCACATAAGTTCTAAGTAATAAGTTCTTATCTAAATACTCGTCGTTGCTTCCAGATGTTGTGATTTTCTTGGGGCCACATAAGTTCTAATCTAAATACTCTGTCGTTGCTTCCGGATGTTGGGATTTTCTTGAGGCCACATAAGTTCTAAGTAATAAGTTCTTATCTAAATACTCTGGCGTTGCTTCCGGATGTTGTGATTTTCTTGGGGCCACAAGTTCTAAGTAATAAGTTCTTATCTAAATACTCTGTCGTTGCTTCCGGATGTTGTGATTTTCTTGGGGCCACATAAGTTCTAAGTAATAAGTTCTTATCTAAATACTCTGTCGTTGCTTCCAGATGTTGTGATTTTCTTGGGGCCACATAAGTTGTAAGTAATAAGTTCTTATCTAAATACTCGTCGTTGCTTCCGGATGTTGGGATTTTCTTGGGGCCACATTCCCGGCCCCATTTCATTTTTTGTTATGGGACAAAAACGTTTATGTACTATTTTTGCCTCGCTGAACAAGTTTGTATTTGACTTTTTTTTGCCCTATCTGCAAAGAGGAGTGAGATATTCCCCCCAACCCTTCCCCCCCCAAGGGGGCGAGGAAATCCCTTGTGGTGTTATTGTGTGCGCCATAGGGGGTTTCCTTATACAACTGCACAAGTAAATCGCTAACTGCTATAGTTCGTGAGATATTGGCCTGATCAAGGACTTTCCTTGTAACCCCTGTATATTACTTATGAATGTTCGGCCTGCTACCTTGGCCACTTGGCCATCGGACCTTATTAATGTGCCTAATATTTATTTTGTTTAATTTAAAACGCATTACACTATGTAGCATTGGGTGTTCGTTGAAACACATCAACACTGCCCTAGAAATTACATATCTGATAACATTGAAGTCGTGAAAAATAGAATTTATATATTAAGTACAATATACGCTATCTAGTCAAAAGTATCGACTCTTTTTTTATCTACGAACTTCCTGTGGAAAAGAATTATATCGAGTTGGTCCATCCATCCTTTGCTGCCATCACAGCTTCCACTGTGTTAGGAAGGCTTTCCACTAGATTTTGATACTGCGGGAATTGCTTTCCAGTCTGCCACAAGAGCATTTGACAGGGCGGTTTGGCCTGGTTCGCCCAGTCAACGTTCCAGTTCATCCCAAAGGTGTTCCGTGGGGTGAAAATTGGGGCTCTGTGTAGGCACCAGTCATGTTCTTCCACACTCATGTCGTCAAATCATTCCTGCACGGACCTCGCTCTATGAACGGAGAAAAGGACCTTTCCCGAACTGTTACAATAATGTTGGAATCACTGGATTGTCGAGAATCTCATTATAGGCCGTAGCGTTAAGATTATCGAACACTGGAACTAGGGAGCCCAGTTCAAAACATTAAAATAGCCCCAGAGCATTAACTTCCTCCACCAAACTTCACATCTGGCACAACAGAGTCGAGCAGTTAGCGTTCATCTGGCATCTCGACTAGAGGTCTTCACTGGCCGGGCTGGACCTGGCCCGTCAAGTCCGAGCCCGGCCCACGGGCCGCATCGGGCTTTTTTTATTTTAGAGAACAAAGCAACAGGTTCGGCTTTTTCGAAGACACTTACGACCGGCCCGGGCCAAGTCGACCCATTTTTTTTTATCGCAATGGTAAAGAAAAAAAAAGTCGTGTTTTCCGATTTCTTGGTCTGTTTAGTTGTTTTGCTGGCTTTTATTTCCACGACATAGTCCAGGACGAAATCAGAGACCAAGCAAAGCACCTCAGTGTTTTTACCATCTTATAGGTATTAAGATGGCAAACACATTTTGGGGCTCGTTGACAACAAGAAGATTAGACCCCGAGCGAGTGTATGCTCTGTGTTGGAGTGGGGGACGGGGGTGTTTGCAGCGGGGTGGGGTGTGTATGTGTGTGTTTGTATGAGAGAGTTAGACGACATCGATTTTTGTCTCCTATCTCTGATCTGTGTAGGGCTTGAATTTTGTAGTGTTACTACTTGTTATTTCAAAGAAAGGGGAATTCTGAACGCGCTTAGTCTTCCTTTTTCTCTCTTCAAAGGTTATATTCTTCGATAATTGCTAAAGTTCAGTTAATATTTTTAGGGCCGGGCCCAACAAATAAGGCCCGTGCAGACCTCTAATCTCCTCACCCAGACTCGTTCCTTAGACTGTCAGATGGTGGAGTGTGGTTCATTGCTCCAAGGAACGTGTATTCCATGCCCTAAAGTGGAAACTAATAAGGGTACGTTTATGCTGCAGCCTTGCTGCTGGTACATCGCCAAGCTGTGCACATGGATGCCTGGCGATGATGAAACAAAACCATATATCTTTACAAGCTCATTTGTCGTGGAGCAGCGGATCATCGCCACAGCGATGATATAAAACTGGTTTGTTTTTCGAGCCTCGACCATCGCCAGGCATCCTCAAACTTACGCTGTGATTGGTTCCTTCAAGGTCACTCTTCCCGTTCATTGACCCATTTTCCCAACCGACTGTGAAACTACGCAGTCACCTATCTCGTATCTTTAAAAACCGTGTTGTGTCTTTATAGAAGCAAGTTTTATTTGTGGAGTTTTCCTGTGATTTGAACTTTTATTTTTTTTGAACTGCTCCTTGGATTGATCAAAAGTTTTCCTAGCATAAGGCTTCATCATGTGTCTCGGTAAGGGATAGGTTTCATGACCTATGAACACAAAGGGGGCTTGGATGTCAGTATTTGGTAGAAAGTTATCTTCAGAAATGTTAAGCACACCATTTTTCATTCTGTCATATAAAGTAGACTTGCTAAAAGTGCCCCCATCACTTTGTTTTCCATAGGCTCCGACCTCAATGAAAAACATTTACAGTGTGCAGCATCACTGACGGCCTGCAGAACTATTGCAAAGTAGCTTTTGTAATTAAAGAACATGGATTATTTGACAAATTTTGAAGATGACAATCCGATTTTTGGCGTAAATGTGACATGGATGGTAAGTCAGATAATATCCGAAAATTTTCAAGTTTTCGGATATTATCTGATCTACCATCCTTGTCACATTTACGCCAAAAATCGGATTGTCATCTTTAAAATTTGTATTATATGGCGTAATCCCGTATTTCTTTCATGATGGGTTATTTGTTTAATCAGGGCGAAGTATTTGGATGTGCTTTCCATCGATAGAACCTAAACAGTTAGGGAACCCCCATTTGTTGTAAAACATATCACCGATTTCTTTGAATTCTTTTGCAGTTGGTGGCTTCATATGCAGTGGTTGTAAAACTTGCCATAACACTGGCAAAGTCTGTTTGACAATAAGAGATTCAGTAGTGATTCCTATAATAATAAAAGCGATGTGAACGGCTGCAGGGTAAATGCTCCATGGCGAGCAT
Organism: Macrothele yani; assembly: GCA_039090855.1. NCBI lineage: Eukaryota > Metazoa > Arthropoda > Arachnida > Araneae > Macrothelidae > Macrothele > Macrothele yani. The sequence continues at coordinate 77,967,614 of CM077016.1, forward strand.
CGCAGCTACATGCAAGCAGCGAGGTGCCTAAGCGAGCATCTACGTTCCAGCAGCGAGGCTGCAGCATAAACGTACACTTAGGCTTGCGTGTCCGGCTTTTCAACAATACAGACCCATTCCCAGGGCTTGAAAAATGCGGTCGTCTGCTCGTCTCTGACGGGTGAGAAGTTTCCCTTGACGAGTAAAAAATTCAGCAGAGAAGCTTAAGTTCAATCGGCAATTATTTATACAGCATTATGCCCATTCTTCGATACGTAAGAATAACAGATTTTTAATGAAGCTTATTTTAACTCGCAGAACTGATGCGTAATTGTGCACCAGTATGGGAAACCGGTTTCTCCGCGGTAGAAATTTGATAGCGAATGCCGTGAGTCAAAACATCCAGGCGCTTAATCCTTTCAGCGGCTGGAACGAATTAACCCGAGGTTAACATAATGTGCTAAAATCAGCTCGAACGAACATTTTTGCTGTCTAAGAAGTTGGTCGAACGCGACAAGAACAAGTGAACCTGCGCATCAAAAAACGTTGATTTTTCCTTAGGTTTGTCATTCTAAGTTTTCGTTCGGGGATATGATTGTCATTAACATTTCCTTCCTGAACACCTTTTCCGCTAATAATGCTATACGAAAGGGCGTTGAACCTAAGAAAGAAGAGAAAAGATGTCAGAGTTCCTTGTCTCCACCCTGTGGCATGATGTCAGTGTCCTTTTGAATCATTCATTCCTTTCATAATGGTACTGAGAATAAAGGATTATAAGGGAATCAGACTACATACTGTAAGACTAAGGACTGTAAGGAAGCACTTACAACCAGCGACAGATTTATAGTCGATACTCCTAAAATGAAATGGGGAGAGGAATTATTTTGCCGTAGCTTTCGTATAACCCGGTTACTACGAGAACCATTCTGGTTGAGGAGCGCTTGAAAATTCGGGAAACTTTTGGTTCAGGTACATCGGCCGTTTAAAGGGTTAACAAGGACCACGAGTAAGAAGCCGGAAGACCAGTAGAAGGATTTTCCCCAAACGCTGTGTAAAAAGAGAAGCAGTATAAGAGTCCCATGCGCCTCGTTAGCTACCGCTGGTCATAGGGCAAACACGGGAATCTGTATTTCTGCGAAGCTCTTAGGAATGTTTTACGACAGTAAAGGATTCTTTCGTCATGTACTCTAGAGGAAGAAAACTGAATTGTTTGTTATACAATGATTAATAGTTTAAATTAGGTTAGCAATAAAATATTATTCCAGATATATGTATGAATTTTTAACAAATCAAACTTAAAAACACGAAAAAAAATCGGCAGCCCTGCGGGGCTGTCTGTCGATTTTCAGCTGGCGAGTGAGATTGGTGAGCCAGCATGAAATTTTTCAATCCCTGCCTATTCCCTTCAGCTCTTGACGATGGTTACGGCACTGGAGTTGCTTCCAGGGGCATTTCAGAGGTCGGTGGGTTAGTGTTGCAACAGAGGATGGGCGATTATGTCGCACCACCCGCTTTAGCATTCGGCTGTCGCGTTCTGTCACTTTACGTGCCCCCATGTCGCGACTGCGCAGTTGTTGCTCGCGTACGCTATTCCACTTCACAAAAACATCACTTACAGTTGTTCGGGCAACTGCAGCAGGGCAGAAATTTCCCGAACTGCTTTGTTACTAAGATGGCATCTTATGACGGTGGCTCGTTGAAATTCATTAAGCCTGTTCTACTGTTTATGCTTGTCTGTAATATTTGCCTTTACTGATCAAGAAGCGAAAATTCAAAATTTTGAAGCTCACACTTCCATAATTTTGAAAAACTCCTTCTGGTTACTAGTTTCCTCAAAAGATATAGTCGGAGCCCTGGAGGAAGGAAAAAGACGTGACGCCATAGTCCCAACCGTCTTGAAAGGAGGAATGAACAGATGTTCAGATACGAAAGTTCTGAAGTGACAGCAATGAAATATTAGAGGTAGAGTATATGCATTGCATTTGGCTGAATGCTAAGTCGGTGAAAAGCTAAATTTCATACTGCGAACTGAATAATTATTTCAGTTTGGCGTGTTTTTCTGTATTTGTTTATGAGATGAAGGTTGTTTGTTAATTTATTTAATTATTTTATTTATTTAAGTAATAAGTGTTGTACGTTTTTCTTGTTAGTCCTTTTTTTAACTGTCATTGCTTTTAACTTGGGTAACTTACGCTTCTAGAGCTGCCCTTTGCAAAGCAAGTAAATCCTATAATTTGACTGTCGTTGCTTTTGCTTTGGATATCTTACGCTTCTAGAGCTGCCCTTTGCAAAGCAAGTAAATCCTATAATTTGACTGTCGTTGCTTTTGCTTTGGATATCTTACGCTTCTAGAGCTGCCCTTTGCAAAGCAAGTAAATCCTATAATTTGACTGTCGTTGCTTTTGCTTTGGATATCTTACGCTTCTAGAGCTGCCCTTTGCAAAGCAAGTAAATCCTATAATTTGACTGTCGTTGCTTTTGCTTTGGATATCTTACGCTTCTAGAGCTGCCCTTTGCAAAGCAAGTAAATCCTATAATTTGACTGTCGTTGCTTTTGCTTTGGATATCTTACGCTTCTAGAGCTGCCCTTTGCAAAGCAAGTAAATCCTATAATTTGACTGTCGTTGCTTTTGCTTTGGATATCTTACGCTTCTAGAGCTGCCCTTTGCAAAGCAAGTAAATCCTATAATTTGACTGTCGTTGCTTTTGCTTTGGATATCTTACGCTTCTAGAGCTGCCCTTTGCAAAGCAAGTAAATCCTATAATTTGACTGTCGTTGCTTTTGCTTTGGATATCTTACGCTTCTAGATCTGCCCTTTGCAAAGCAAGTAAATCCTATAATTTGACTGTCGTTGCTTTTGCTTTGGATATCTTACGCTTCTAGAGCTGCCCTTTGCAAAGCAAGTAAATCCTATAATTTGACTGTCGTTGCTTTTGCTTTGGATATCTTACGCTTCTGGAGCTGCCCTTTGCAAAGCAAGTAAATCCTATAATTTGACTGTCGTTGCTTTTGCTTTGGATATCTTACGCTTCTGGAGCTGCCCTTTGCAAAGCAAGTAAATCCTATAATTTGACTGTCGTTGCTTTTGCTTTGGATATCTTACGCTTCTGGAGCTGCCCTTTGCAAAGCAAGTAAATCCTATAATTTGACTGTCGTTGCTTTTGCTTTGGATATCTTACGCTTCTAGATCTGCCCTTTGCAAAGCAAGTAAATCCTATAATTTGACTGTCGTTGCTTTTGCTTTGGATATCTTACGCTTCTAGAGCTGCCCTTTGCAAAGCAAGTAAATCCTATAATTTGACTGTCGTTGCTTTTGCTTTGGATATCTTACGCTTCTGGAGCTGCCCTTTGCAAAGCAAGTAAATCCTATAATTTGACTGTCGTTGCTTTTGCTTTGGATATCTTACGCTTCTAGAGCTGCCCTTTGCAAGGCAAGTAAATCCTATAATTTGACTGTCGTTGCTTTTGCTTTGGATATCTTACGCTTCTAGAGCTGCCCTTTGCAAAGCAAGTAAATCCTATAATTTGACTGTCGTTGCTTTTGCTTTGGATATCTTACGCTTCTAGATCTGCCCTTTGCAAAGCAAGTAAATCCTATAATTTGACTGTCGTTGCTTTTGCTTTGGATATCTTACGCTTCTAGATCTGCCCTTTGCAAAGCAAGTAAATCCTATAATTTGACTGTCGTTGCTTTTGCTTTGGATATCTTACGCTTCTAGAGCTGCCCTTTGCAAAGCAAGTAAATCCTATAATTTGACTGTCGTTGCTTTTGCTTTGGATATCTTACGCTTCTGGAGCTGCCCTTTGCAAAGCAAGTAAATCCTATAATTTGACTGTCGTTGCTTTTGCTTTGGATATCTTACGCTTCTGGAGCTGCCCTTTGCAAGGCAAGTAAATCCTATAATTTGACTGTCGTTGCTTTTGCTTTGGATATCTTACGCTTCTGGAGCTGCCCTATGCAAAGCAAGTAAATCCTATAATTTGACTGTCGTTGCTTTTGCTTTGGATATCTTACGCCTCTAGAGCTTCGCTTTGCAAAGCAAGTAGGCCGCCCCGGTGGCGCATTGGTCTAAGCGATGGTCTCTGATCATTCGTCGGTAAGGAGTCAGGGTTAGAATCCCGTGAGGCATGGATGTTGTGTTTTGCCGCCCCGGTGGCTCAGTGGTCTAAGCGATGGTCTCTGATCATTCGTCCGAAAGGGGTCAGGGTTAGAATCCCGTGAGGCATGGATGTTGTGTTTTGCCGCCCCGGTGGCGCAGTGGTCTAAGCGATGGTCTCTGATCATTCGTCCGAAAGGGGTCCGGGTTCGAATCCCGGTGAGGCATGGATGTTGTTTGCCTTACGGCACTGGCTCTCTCCCTTCCCTGGAACCAGTGATCCTAAATTATGGACGGGCGACTGCTTATAGCCCATTCAGTTGCTCACGGTTGTCGTTAAACCTCCAATAAAGAAAAACAAAAACAAGTCCGCTGATCCTATGTGAGATGGTACAAAAAAATGAGCTTCCTCCTCCACGCCTACATCTACTGCCATTCCCGAAACCTTACAGTTCATTACAAACAATGAGGCTTGAAATGATAGCGCCTCTCTAGAATTGCCACCAATTTGAAACCAGTTCTTCAGATAATGCTGTTTTTCCTTCTTCGGTACTTCGTGTCGAACCAACATGACTCCTCGTTTCTTGGAATGAATAATTACATTCTCATATCTATTCATTTATTGTCTAGTCAAATCCCCGCGTTGAAATTGTTCAAGCGTTCTATTATTTAGTTTCCAGTTTATCTTCTTGGAAAAAGCCATCTGGTTGATGTGCGAAAGCTTGGGAAACTTATTTTCATTCTACGCCAATAAATTCGGATTACTAGCATTGTTATACTATTTTAAGTAATAAAATTGCATCTCAGTCTACATCTGCCTCACTTACTGGGGCAGTTTATTTGAAACATATAAGGATAATATTGGACACATTTGAAAATTTTCGACGACGAAAGGTTTTTTTTTTTTTTTTTTTTGTTTCAAATCCCACAAAGCAGAGATATTTGACAAAATGTATAGTGCCTTTTAAACTCCCATATAAATCTATCAAAGATCGTTGCACACGTAAACTCCGTCCTTGAAATTTTAGCAGTTTAGAAATCATGAGAATTATTAAAATGGTTTCATGCTTAAGCAAATTTTTACATGTTCAAAACATTTTCTGAATAAAATTCGTGTTTTCCCTTTCGTTATAGTCTCTTCTTCCTATAGTAATCAACGGAGAAAGTATTTCACCCTTTGCTTCTTTTGAATTTCAAAGTCGGTTCTTTCTCTGTCTATGAAAAGTCCGACGCCATGTTGCGTGACCCATAGTTATTCTCACAGTTGAATGAGCAGAGACAGTACCGACTATCGAGCGTTAGGTTTCTTTAAAATAAGTTTTTCGACTTCTTGGTCTCTTGTTTCAGTAATAACCAACCAGAGCAAGTATTTTCCTGCCTGTTTCTCGGCGAAATGAAAAGTTGAAAATCGTTATTTGCCGTGGAAAAAACTTTACTTGTACGAAAGACAGTAACGGACAGATAATATACCGATTCTGAGCTTTAAATTCGCTTGAAAACAAAGGAAGGAAATGCTGTCAACAAGATAGGTGCAAGTACGAAATCGGCCGTTATTGTGAGCCGTAAAACCCACCGCGCCACGGAGATCGCGTTAAGCCAATGGGCGCAGCAGCACCCCCTGTTAAAAATAAATCGCTCCCTTTGACGTACCTACTTCAGAGGTGAGGCTATATGTCAAGAAGACTGATAGCAACGAAAAGCCCTTGCCGGCGTAGCTTAATTAGGAAAGCATTCGGCTCCGGAACAGAAGGATGTGTGTTCGAGTCCCGCCACCGGCAAGTTTAGGTTTTATATTGGCAGCACAGCGTAAAATGGACCCACTGGTTGTTAGGTTCTCGAAAAATGTGTGATGCTCCTTCCACACGTCGTTTGGAATTGGTGAGAATTCCTTGTTTTACACAGTTACTTCAAGCGTGGTTTGCCGGCTGCCCCGGAAACCTACGATTCCGCCCCAGCCCTTTCTCAAAGGGGCATATATGTGACGTGCCTACCTCAGAGGTAACGCACATGTCAAGACGGCTAATAGCAATGAAAAGCCCTTGCTCGAGTAGCTTAATTGGGAAAGGATTCGAATCCTGAGCAGAAGGATGTGGGTTAGAGTTCACCATCGACAAATTTGGGTTTCACACATCTTCTTTTTTCCTATATCCATCTCCTGCCTGCTATTCTCAACCTGTATCGCGACTTTATTGTCGAAAAGCCAGGTCAAATCCTAACATTGCAAGTCGAATCACTATGAAAAAATGAAGTGTTTCTAACTATTTTCAAGTGAATAATTTCCTACGTTGATTAATACATACAGAACACGGTGCAAAAACAAAATGTTTCACAAAAATTCACAAAAAATTATGAAGCCGCTCTTTTGCATATTTATTTAATTTCAACAGACCCGCGTATGAACCGACCCCTCCATTTTTTAGAAAAGATTTCCTTCCGAAATTTTGTGCCTTACCTACCAGTACATACAGTATACACTACATTATCAAAAGTATCCGGACACGACCAAATATTTGCATAAGTGCAATGAACGGTTGCGCGGGATGGTGCGCTGTGAGTGAGGTGGTACGTATACAATGCCGAGTTGTTCTATCGTGTTATCAGTAACTTTGAAATGAATATGCCGCGTGGACGTGAACTTTCTGAGTTCCTGCTTGACCTGGTCATAGGATGTCATTTGAGTAAAGTTTCTATACGGAGCATTGCAGCTAAACTAAACATACCAAAATCGACTGTAAGTGATGTCCTGAAGAGATGGAAGCAGGACGGTGCAACTACAGCAAAAACCCGTTCAGAAAGGCAGCACAAAATGACGGAACATGACAGAAAAGCCATGGTAAGAAATGTTAAGAAATCCCGTTCTTCCTCTGTCGTTTCTATCGCTGCTGAAGTAGGAAATGCTTGTAATAGCACGTTTAGTACCATCACTATCAGCAGAGTTTCACAGTGTGGATTATTACGGTAAAACAGCGGCACACAAGTCACACATCACTACCGTGATTGCGAAATGCCTTTTGGAGTGGTGTGTCTCCCGTCGTTCCTGGACTGTGGGCGACTGGAAAGGTATTCTACGCGCGCTCGGAGTGATGAGTCACACTTTCCAATCTGATGGGCGTGTTTGGATTTGGCGACCGAACGATATTCGTCGGACTGTGTTCTTCCAACTGTTTAGTTCGGCGGAGGCTCCATCATGGTATGGAGTTGTTTTTCGTGGATGGAACTTAACCCGTTGGTTATTATTCCACAAACTAGGAACTCGGAAATGTACCTCGACGTTCTGAATAATTCTGCCCTACCAACAATGTAGCAGTAATAGGGAAATTGCCGTTGTCTCTTCCAATACGATCGAGCTCCCTACCATACTGCACGGCGTGTTCTAGTCTGGTTTCTTGAAAATGTGGTGGAATTGTTAGACTGGCCTGCTCAAATTTCTGCTCTTTATCCCATAGAACACCTTTGGGATGAACTGGAGCGACGGATACGAAATCAGCCACAACAACAGTCTTCGCTCTCCCCTCTGGCAGCAGCTTTGCAGGACGAATGGCGAGAGATACCTGTCGAGACCTACCGGAAATTGGTTGATAGTATGATGCTTCGACATGTTGCCACTGTCATACTAGCAATATGTGGACCGATTAACTACTGATGGTCATGACGAACGGTCACGCAGACCTTCGCGTATTTTAGAATCTATCTGTTACTGCCCCGAGAGAGATACGAGATCCCAAATCCATATGTCAGACCATTCAGGGAAGACCTCGGTCTAACTTTTACTCGAATGGACGATAATGCCTAACGTCATCAAGCTCATTTGGTCGAAGATTTCCTCGAAGAGGAAGGTATTCACCAAATGGACTAGCCACACGAATCTCCTGTCTTCAATCCTGTTGAAAATGTATAAGATGCTTTAGGAGGACTGAATAGAACTAGCCAACTCCCTGCCGGAGCACTTCAAGAACTCAACACCTGTTGTTGAGCATTGCTCAACAATAGTGAATTGCGGTCATTAAGGCCTCATTAATAACCTCATAAACAGTACGAGGACTAGTTGCTTGAGCTGCATGGCTGTCAAGAGTGATCGTACTCCATATTAAAATACCACGTCTCAAGCAAAAAACTTAAAATATTGTTTTGTATGGATTGCTTTCATGATAATTCCAAGATCATGATATTAACACATGTGCAAATTATAAAATTATTTTTTCAGCTTATAAGATACACTATCTACCAACAAGTAATTGGACACCCCTGCAATCGACGACATCTGCGGTCCTGATACACGTCAAGGCCGCCGCCGTTAAATATCGTGTGGGAAACAACAACGCTACCAGTCGCATGCAAAATGCCACGCAGTTCGGAGCTCTCTGATTTCGAGAAAGGTGTAATCGTCGGGTATCACAGAAATGGCCGATCCATACGTGACATATCCAGCGAGTTGAAGTACTCAATATCGACAGTGGCCTACGTGATTGGCAAGTGGAAGATGAGAGGTGACTGTCGGAATGTGCCCCGACCCGGCAGACCCACAAAACTGGGAGTTAGAGACCGACGGGTGCTGGCCAGAGAAACTCGGAAGAACCGCACCAAATCGATGGGCCACATCCGCAAAGAGTTTCAACAGGCATCCGGGAGTGTTCTTTCGATTAATACCATCCGTAAGGAAGCCCATCTGCTCGGTTATCATGGACGTGCTGCCGCCCACAAGTCTTTGATCACAAAGTCCAATAGCGCTGCTCGGCTAACGTGGTGCAAAGAACGTCGGCAGTGGACCGTTGAACAGTTGAAACAGGTTCTCTGGAGCGACGAATCAAGGTTCTCCCTCTACCGTTTGAATGGCAGGGTCTGGGTTTGGTGTCTGCTTGAAGAACGCCTCCTGCCGGAATGTATTGTGCCAACTGTGAAGTTCGGTGGCGGTGGAATGATGCTATGGGGGTGTTTCTCCTGGTATGGCACGGGACCCTTGGTCGCAATTTCTGGTAGACTCAACGCCGAGGCCTACTGCACCATTTTGGATGACCATGCGCTTCTTTCGTTGTGGCAGTTTTACGGGGTGGTCCCATGTTACTTTCAGGATGACAATGCCATCTGTCATGTTTCGAGGTCCATCATGGCTTGGTATGGTGACAATGGGGTTAATCGAATGGACTGGCCCCGGACCTTAACCCTATCGAGCACCTCTGGGACGAGTTGGAGCGTCAACTTAAGGGGTGCCCCCACCGTCCGAAATCTGTGAAGGAACTGACCTGTCTTCTCCAAGCCGAGTGGAAGAAAATACCGCTAGCCGTCGTACAACGCCTGGTTGAGAGTATGCCCCGGAGGGTCGCAGCTGTAATCGCCGCTCGTGGAGGCTCCACCAACTATTGAAGGTGAATAAATTTCATTTTCTTTTGCTATCACAGGTGTCTAATTACTTGTTGGTAGATAGTGTACATAAGTAAAGTAATAATAAACCTCTTTACCAATTTAATTGAATTTCCTCATAAATACTTCGAGTTATGTACGAATTTATAAATTATCCTATAGCTTTTAGCACTAGTGTACAGTGAGAGATCACTGAACTATGACCACCTACCTAATACTTCGTAGGTCCTCCTTTCACCCTCACTACAGCAGCTATATGACGTGGCATCGATTCAACATACACTGAGTGATCACTGAATTATGACCACCTACCTAATACTTCGTAGGACCTCCTTTCGCCCTCAGTAAAGTAGCTATCTGACGTGGCATTGATTCACTAAGATGCCACAAGCAGTTGGGAGGTATGGCCAGTCAAGCTGTGTGTAATGCGAACTTTAATGTAGGTATGGAGGTGATCGAGCTGCCCCGGTGGCGCAGTGGTCTAAACGCTGGCTTATGACCATTCGTCTGAGAATGGTCCGGGTTCGAATCCCGTTGAGGCGTGGATGTTGTGTTTGTTTTACTGCACTGGCAATCTCCCTTACCTGGAACCAGTGGCCTTAAATTAGGGACAGTCGACAGCTTAGAGCCCATCGAGTTGCTCCTGGTGGTCGTTAAAGCTTCAATAAGAAAAACGGTATGTGAGTGGTGTATCCAAACGCCTGATATGCCATTCCATAGTGTCCTACAAGTGCTCTGTGGGATTGGTATCCGAGGAGTTCGGAGCGCAATCGATACGCTGGAAGTCTGAACTGTGTTTCTCAAACCATTCCTGCACAACATTGGGCCTGTGGTTCGGCGCGTTGTCATCTCGGAAGACAGCGTTGCCATTCGGGCAAAAAGTGCTGCATTGCTTGGGGTACAGAGTCAGCAAGCAATTCACGGTAGTGGGCACCAGGCATGCGTTATTTCACATGCACCAGGGGTCCAAGCTCCTGCCAAGTAAATACACCCCACACCATACAAACCCCTCCACCTGCTTGCACTGTGGAGACAATGCAGGATAAGCGAATACCTCGTGTTGTTTGCGCCAACCATTTACGGAGTGGAGTGAAAAACGCGACTTGTCCAAAAAGAAAACTTTTTTTACAGTCATCCGACGTTTAACTTGCATTATCTTTGCACCAGGAGAGTCATTTGCGCCATTGAATCGTGGTTAAGAGAGGATGTCTTGGCGTCGTCTACTGTTGTAGCCTATACGTTCGAGCGTGCAACGCATGGTCATGATAGATACTGTTTCGGGTTGATCTCTTAGTAGTCAATTGTTTAGTCAATTGTTGAAAAAAAAAACATTAAAACATTTTATTCAATTGTTGAAAAAAAAAAAAACATACAAACATTTTAGTCAATTGTTGAACAATGCTGCATTTCTTTCGCTGTCCTGTGCAGTTTTGCCTCCGGGTCGTTATTTGACCATTTTCACGCCAGTCCTGATCCACTTTAACTACGGCGGCTCGTGAACAACCCACCGGCCGCCCCGGTGGCGCAGTGGTCTAAGCGATGGCCTCTGATCATTCGTCCGAACGGGGTCCGGGTTCGAATCCCGGTGAGGCATGGATGTTGTGCTTGTCTTACGGCACAGGCTCTTTCCCTTCCCTGGAACCAGTGACCCTAAATTAGGGACGCGCGACTGCTTATAGCCCATTGAGTTGCTCACGGTGGTCGTTAAACCGCTAATCAAAAAAAAAAAGAAAAAAAAAAAAAGAACAACGCACCAGTTCAACCGTTTGCGAAATCAAGACACCCGCTGCCCGAGCTCCCACAATCTCTATTTTCTCAAAGTTCGATTACTCCTGCGGTTTAATCATCATGCTCCGAATTTTACTACTGTACCTACTGCTCCACTCACACATTATATATGTGCTACGTCGGTCGACTAATCGCGCCGTCTCGGAAACCACGTGGCCAACGGGCCACATCCACTTTTGATAGGTGTGGTCATAATTCAGTTATCACGCGGTGGATATTCATATCATAAAGATCAAAGATGTAATCAAAGAGTCCGATGTTGGATATATGGTGTATCACCCAAAATCTGTCGGTGCTACCGCAACGTTTGCGCTGTCTTCTTTATGAATGTGAGCAGCGGAGTAGCTAAATCGTTGCAATGAGCTCGCCGTCCCAGTTTCCGAGTGGTCAGTGGCACGAACTTCTGGCTAATCATTCTGGATTTGATCATGAGTTCCATGGTTTTCCCGCAGGTCTGCTTCTCTCCCTCTCTTGGAACCAGTGACCCATGGAAACAAAAAAAAACCCGGCCTTCTACACATACGTATATCGTGCAATATATATCATCATCATCATCGTCAACCATTATCAATCCACTGCTGGACGAAGGTATCCCCAAGTTTCCTCCACAACGCTCTGTCTTGTGCCAGTCTCCTCCATGTCACTCCCGCATACTTTCGAATTTTCATTCACCCATCTCCCATGTGGTCTTCTTCTGGGTCTTTTCCTGTCCCCTGAAATCCAGTCTAAAATTTTGGCTGTCCATCGATGGTCTGTCCTTCTGGCAGTATGTCCAACCCATTGCCATTTCAGGGATTTTACTCTGATCATGATGTCTTCCACTCTTGTCATTTTTCGGATCCACGAGTTCCTCTTCTTATCTCTCCTGGTTACACCAAGCATGCACCTCTCCATGCTTCTTTGAGTTGTCTGCAGCCTTTGTATGTCTCTTTTAGTTAAGGTCCACGTCTCTGCACCATACGTAAGCACTGGAAGGATGCATTGATCAAACACTTTTCTTTTAAGACATAATGGCATATTGCTCTTGAAAATTATGCTGTTTCTTCCAAAAGCTCTCCAGGCAAGTTTTGTACGCCGATTAATTCCTTCATCAATGTGACCCTCACTTGATATCTGCTGTCCGAGATAAACGTACGTATCTGTTATCTCCAGCTTTTCTCCATCAATCGATAAATCTTCATTTCTTGTAAAAGCATTGAACATCACTTTTGTCTTCTGAAAGTTCATTTTTAATCCCACTTCTTTACTCTTGTCAGCAAGTTCCTGGATCATACTCTGCAGCTCTGATGGGGTAGTTGCAAAAATAACTACGGCCTCAGCAAAACGAAGGTGGGTTAGATAATCTCCATTAATCTTTATCCCTTTGTTTTCCCAGTTCAGTGATTGAAAGACATTTTCCAATGTGGCATTAAAGAGCTTCGGAGATATGGTGTCACCTTGTCTCACTCCCTTTCCAATTTTTATGTGTGTTGTATTTTCAAACAGCCGAACCTTTCTGCTCCTCAGATTTGATTCGAAATTCAAAAGTTTTAATTTCGAATTTATTTTCAAACCCATAAACAAAATGAATTTTTACGGATCAAAAGACTACGTCGAAGATACCTTGCGAATGTGGACTTTCATATATAGGACAGACCCGCAGGGCTTTAGGTTTCCGTGTGAAGGAACATAAGACTAACGTACCGAACTATGAACTGGAAAAGTCATCTGTTGCCCAACATTGTCACAAAAATAACCATAGCATTTTTGTTTGGAAACGCTACGCTTTTTAATAAACCTGATTCGACTATCAAGCGTAATGTATTAGAAGCTTTCCACATATACCGGAAGTCTTCACGACTTGTCAACGACATGACATGACTCCATTTCTTTAAAGCGCGTGGAAACGACTCTCCAAAAACCGTGAAAGTCAGAACTCATGATGTCAGAATGATTTGAATGTTTACCCTCCATCCGTCCTGATGATGCTGAGCCAAACGCTCTGCAAAACTATAGTCGATGTATAATAAACCTTTGAAACACCACAAGTTTTGTAGTCATAAATGTATAATAAACCTATCTCAACACCACAAGTTTTGTAGTCATAAATTATATATAATTTTGCGGTGTTGAGATTTACATGAGCATGGAGGTTATTAAACCCGATGCAAAAAATAAAATAAATAAATAACTTGATGCTGAAATTGTGGATTTCAATGAAAATGTAATTTTTCACTGTGGGTTTGTGTCGGTTACTCACTTGTGCATCAACTTCCCTTCCGGAAACGTTACTCGATTACCGGAAATTAAATTGGACTTCTCGAGCTCATTTTTTCTCTCGCTCGCTCGCTCGCTCGCTCTCTCTCTCTCTCTCTCTCTCTCTCTTTTTGGAGAAAATCGTTTATGTTACACCTGGTATTGAATCAGTGCGCGAGCGTGTGTGCACGTTACAGGCATACCCATTATTAATAGCGGTTCGTTTGTCTTTATCCTGAGCAGTTTATGGGATTTGGCAAGTACATAGTAAATTCCCTAAATAAAATTAATGGGTAGTTTTTCTAGTTCAGAGTTGATAAGCTCACACCGAAAGAATGCATTAAATCAGCGTTCTCCGCACTAAGATGCCCAGCAATCAATAATCGTGAGGTGAGATAGCGAGATCCCCTCGGACTAGAGTGCCAGTGGCTTAACGTTATTGATGTTGCTACGAAAATTGTAATTCGTGGAATTCTCTCCTACAGTCTGTGAACGTTAGAATGTTCTGCCGGCTTCTTGACGAGTTACAACACTCGTAGATTCAGTAAAGTTGGTTTCAGTGTTTGAGGTTTTCCTTTAAATATTAAACAAGCATGGCTTGTATATTCTTAATTTATTGATCTAGTGGTTGTTATTCATTATCACTGAAAGCTACTTTACATTGTGGAAGATATTTTATACAGGGTGATTGTAAACTCCTTCAACAAAACAAGAGGAGTGATAGTACACATCAAGACGAACAATATTTGCAACGGAACCTAGGGCCTCATTCCACTCCTAGTGCCAGAAAGGAGCACGTTCGAAAAACGTCCAGCAGGCACACGGAGTTCCAAGCAGTGCATGAGAAGCACAAGATGCAAATCAGGTGCGCTGAACACGTGCGTAGACGATGAGGAGCAAACATTTAAAAATGCAGCCGAACTCGTTCAGCGATATTACCGTGCGAACATCACATGAGAATTAACGTATACGTCTGACCGGCGCAGCGTACCGTGTGTTACTGGAGCAAGTGCTTCCCAGTCTGTTGTAGGATGTTCCACTCACCACACGGAGGGACATGTGGTTTATGCATGATGGGGCCCTAGCACACTTTGCCACCGAGGTCCGATACTTCCTAAATGCGACATAACCCGGGTGATGGATTGGACGCGGTGGACCTGTTGCTTGGCCTCCATGCTCTCCGGACCTTGATCCACTGGACTTCTTCTTCTGGGGGCACATGAAAACATTGGTGTACGGAGACACCTGTGGACTCCCTGGAAGATCTCGTCGCGTTAATCGCTGTTGCTGCGGACAAGACCAACACCACACCGGGAGTCTAGGAGAGGGTGCGACAGTCCTTCATTCGCCGGTGTGGGCTGTCCAACGACGCCCTTGAACGCCAATTTGAGCAGCTCTTTTGAGTCTTTCTCTCATGCGATTGGAATTGCGTAACTCATAAATTAGGTATGTCTGTTTATTTTCACTGTTGAAGTCTCAACGTGGATATGTAACTTTACTCTTTTCTGGCACTAGGAGTGGAATGCGGTCCTAGGTTCCATTGCAATATTGTCAGTCTTGATGAGTACTATCACCGCTCTTGTTTTTTTTTGAAGGAGTTTAAAATCACCTTGTAATCATCCTGTAATGCAGAACATGTGGAAATATTTTAATGGCAACAGTATGTAAATCTCTTGCGGCAAGTAAGGCTTTGATGTTCCCCACCGTAAAGAACCGGGTTGAATTCATTGAAGGTTGTCACACACTACCTCGGAACGAAAGGCTTCGGAAAGGAAACTAACTTTCGCGTCGAAACAGAAATTAAGTTTGTCCGCACGGAAAAACACAAACTGAATCGGAATCATTTATTTCGAAGACTTCGAATGCTCTGGACGTAGCACTGCGCGTATTGAACAGAGGATGTTCACATATTTTTAGAACGACTTTCCAGCAATATTATTAATATTTAATATAAATTTATTTATTAAATGTTCTATCCGATAGCCTTTCAACTTACATCTAGATTTCCAAGATAACAGGGCGTTTCGTAAAATTGGTAGTGGTATTTTTTACACTCCTGTTCCACTGCTTTCCATGGTCCAATCATTGTTTTAGGTCGGCGGTTATAAAGCGCTCTTTTTAGCAGTCCGAAGGCACAATGTCCATTGGTGACACATCAGGGGACTTTGAAGGAACATGAGCAAAAGGTATAGACTTGACACCCGTCTCTTTTTTACGCTTTCCAACCGTAGGTTGAAGTAGCGTATATGCTCCAGCTTTGTCTGTCTGTCCGCACGATAACTCGCGTAAAAATGGTTCGATTTCGATGAAATTTTTATGTGTGGTAGGGGACAACCTGGGGACGAACCCTATTGAAAATGGACGAAATGGCATCAAAGGTCAGGACATAGGAGTGGGGTCCATTCCATTGCCCTTATGCGTCATAACTTACGTAAAAATGCTTCTATTGTGACAAAACTTTAGTTTGTTGTTCCGGAGGTATACTGAAGCAATTCTGTTTTATGTCATCAAAATGGGGGTCAAAGGTCATTGCAAGATTTATTCCACAGCCATTATCCTCATAACTTGAGTAATGATTTCTGGTATATTGGAAAGCCTATCATAATCAATGCATTGCATGATTTCACTAACTTGTTCAGGAAACAGAATGTTAGATTTGGATGTATGACGGGTAGGACGTAAGATTGTTGGAAAAAGTTACTAAAGTTTCAAAAATACTCGACAAAATAATTACCTGCATTAATTATCCCAAGACAGTAGATTCCGGTTAATTAGGACAGCCGTTTATTTGGAACAATTCTTGAAGAATATTCCAAATTAGCTCTTCTGGATGAAGCTCCGCATAACTGGGGCAGCCGCTTAATCGGACAAGTGTTCTAGTTCCAATGTGTCCCATTAACCGCAATCTACTGTACTTAAATACAGAAGATGATCAAACACTTTTAGAACGTTTTTGATAAGAAATTACAGAAAGTAGAAGTTCAAAGAACTGAAACTGGCAACAGCGTGTTGAATGAACACAAAAGAAACATCTGCTGCAGTTAAATATCGTCTGGTAAGAAAATGGCGCACGTAAACAAGCTGTGGATAGAAGGTTATGTTTTTGCTTTTTACAAAGAGAAGGATTCTTATTCATTAAAAAGGCTGTGAAAATCATGGAATTATCATTTCTAAATGTAAAACAAACAATATTATTAATAATAGAGGGGAAAATCGTTAAACATTGCTTTTAACAGGAAAAAGAACACCAAACGAATATGCGAAGAAAGTACGTACTTTTACGACTGTTTCAAAAGTAAGGTCTCTGATCTCAAAAGAAAATCCACCGACCGAAAGAGTAGTCGCTAAGTCGTTAAAAATCTTTGTATCAACTGTAAACAAGGTGATAAACAAATATTTGAATCTGAAAAAAGAACAAAAATCAATGTTCACCGCCTTTTGCCTAGGCACGTGGCTGAGCGCAGAACACGGTGTAGACTTGTTTATGAACATCACTTAGCCTGAGACAGAAGGAAATTTATTGTGACTATTGATCAAACATGGATCTACCTAAACGACTGTAATAAAGAAAGGTCGATTTGCTATCGCAAAATCGCAGAAAAAGACTTAGACTTGGTTCCAAGAATCCAAAGAAAGTTTCATAAAAGATTTGTGATTATTGCTGGTTTCTCGTACAATGGGAAATTAAAGTTAAGAAAAACATGTTAAAATCAATTCTGCATATCACCAAAATAATGAACTCCTATATTTAAATAAGAAATACCATTCCTTTATCAACAGAGCCTTCAAGGAGTAGAACTCCATCACGATAAGCCTACCAGTTACACATCTAAATCTACCGCTCTGTTTCTTGCAAAAAAGAGACTGGTACCAATTTTGCTGATATTCCTTCCAAATCACCCTGACGAGTCACCAACAGACTATTGTACCTTCGGACTGCAAAAACGAGCGTTTTCTAAACGCAGACCTAAAACCAGTTTCCTTCAGGACTTTTTGACCGGGGAGCAAATGAAAAACTTAGAGGGAGCAAGTTTTCCATTTGCCAAATATATATATATATATATATATATTTCTTTTTTTACTGTATCTACATATATAGAAGTAATTACTATATACACTATAATGATAAAAGTCACCGGACACCCCTTCAAAAGCAAATGAACGGATCCGCTGCGTTTTTAAGATGCACGGTAGCTGCAAACGGTATAAAAACAAGCCTGCAGCTGACCGCGATCATATCGCACTGTCAGGTTGAGGGAAAATGTCGCGCGGCGGAAGAGAACTGACTTTGAGAAAGAAAAGGTTAGTGGGTTTTCCATAAGAGAAACCGAGAGGTTTAAACATACCCAAGTCAACTTTTTTGGATGTACTGAATAAGTGGAAAACACGTGGCGTGCCTGAAGCATCAAAACGTACCGGCAGACCAAAGAAAATCAGTGATAGAGGACACCGAAGCCTCAAGAGAGTCGTTACAGCTAATCGACGGAGTACTGCATAGAGACCTCATACAGG
Organism: Macrothele yani; assembly: GCA_039090855.1. NCBI lineage: Eukaryota > Metazoa > Arthropoda > Arachnida > Araneae > Macrothelidae > Macrothele > Macrothele yani. The sequence goes on from CM077016.1 coordinate 77,985,584, forward strand.
TGAGTAAAAATGCTGGAACCTCGGTATGTACACGTACCATTCGCAGAGAGCTTCATTCCATGGGTTACCGTGGTCGTGCGGATGCTCATAAGTCTTTCATCTCCACTCGGAATGCTACTCGTCGTTTAGCATGCTGTAAAGAACATTCATCGTGGACCGTCGATCAATGGAAACTGGTCCCATGGACTGATGAATCCAGATACACGATCCATCAGTCTGATGGCCGTGTGTGGATATGGTGGTAGCCGGGAGAACGCTATTTACCACAGTGTGCTGTTCCTATGGTCAAGTTTGGAGCTGGCAGTGTACTGTTGTGGGGGTGTTTTTGTGGTATGGTCCCGGTCCATTGGGTATCATGGACAAACCTGTTAAATAGCACGCCTCCCTCGATGTTATGGACAATTATGCCCTACCAACTCTGTGGCAATACTATGGAACGGAGCCTTGTTGGTACCAGCAGGATAATGCGCCGATCCATAAAGCAGGGACTGTTACAGTGTGGTTTGACGGTAATTCCGTATCGTGTGTGGACTGGCCAGCACAGAGCCCTGATCTTAATCACATAGAGCACCTTTGGGATTAATTAGAGCGCCGCATCGAAAAGTTTGGAACCAAGGCCTACTACTAAGCAACAATTAGCGGCAGCATTATGTACTGAATGGAAGCGCATACCTATCGCTGTGTTCCAAAACCTTGTTGAAAGCATGTCTCGAAGGGTCAGTGCATACATTAAAGCCAAAGATGGACCGACACCGTACTCTAGTATATCAATAAATGCTATGTTGTGTTTCTCTTCTAGGTGCCCGGTGAGAAGAGGACTAAAGTACCACTACCAATTTTAAGAAATGCCCTTTTATCTTGGAAATCTAGACGTAAACTTATATCCAGAGAAAGAGCTGTCAGATAGAATATTTAAGAAATAAATAAATAAATTTGTTTTGAACATTTTATATTCCTGGGAAGGCGTTCTAAAAATGTGTGAACGTCCTCTGTATAAGGAAGATTTTCATTAAAATTTTAAACTTTATTCGTTAAACACTTTTCGTCTGTTTTGCATGCTTAATACAGATGATAGTACCTTTTATCTGTTTTTCATACAAGGAGGATGCGAAGCAATGTCTTTGCCGTTTGTCTATATTATTTGTTTAGATGGTGAGTTCATCGGTTTAACAATTTTTTACTTAAGGTCGAACGTATTTTTAAACGTTTCATTATAATAATTGTTAAAAACACATTTTCGGTGACTATTTTTTTTTTTTTACTTTTATCTGGCTTAATCTTTTTGTTCAGATAACGTGCTCACTATCTGCCCAAAAAATGTGGTGACAATCATAAAAAAAGAAAAAAATCTAAGTGGAGTGTATTTCAAAAAAATAGGGTTTTCCAGAGAAGACTGTCATATCTCAAGAGAGCTATTTTTCGTAACTTTTCACATACACTTCGCGGATTATTTTTTGTTTGAAATATGCAGATTGAGTGCCGCGTATTATCTGCCGCTGAGAATTTGGTGAGCAGTTTTTGTTTCCTCTCGTAAGTTTATTCCATCCCGCACGGGGATAACTGGTTTTCCAGTTATTTGGGGAGCGGCGCCCCCACGGCCCGAGCTGACCTTGTGACTGGTCAACATCTGATGTCATGCCACAGCTTGTTTTTTTCTTATTTTGGTGCTGTTGGTGTTTGCAGGGACGGCTGTTCATCCAGCTGTTGGGGAGTCGCGGCCCCACGATCCCGAGCTGGTCTTGTGTCTCGCTTATTTGTTTTTATTTATTTTCTCCACTGGCTGGTTGCCCGTGTTGTATTCTCTACCTAATCGCTACCACGTTATGTACTAACACCCCGGTCTTGTGGTTTTGTTACCCTCCACCACTAACTGATTTATATTAACCGCTCAGTTCGTGGGTTGCTGAGATTCCGATTAGGTTCCCTGCCAGGATTTGTCTTCTTTGGATTTCTTTTTTTTTCCTTTTAGCTGGTTTGGGTGCTAGACCTACCTGCATGTTTGCCGCGTGCGGAGACCCGTGAGGCGGAAATGGGATGTCTGGCGGCTGAGGTCGCAGGTGACCGGTTAAGTGCCTCCTGTGTACCAACACTCCTCTTCGACCCCGGCTTCGCTGTAAACGGGAGGCTAGAGACTAACCCAATTCTCTAGTCAGAAGTCTTGTACCAAGTTGTGTACCGGGCTTTAGCGGCTTTTTTGTCGTATGGCACGGCAGGGTGAGCCCGGGGGCTGTGGGATCATGCCAAAGGCGTTGGCATGACGGTACCAGGAGGCCGAAGTGTCCGCCGAGTGCGTGTGATCACAGCCAACGGACTATATCTGCAACGTATAAGCTCCAGAACTGTGTCTAGCGTCATTTTCTTGGCTTGCGGACCTCCAGTTCTCCCTTGTAGGGCTCGGTGGTGGGTGGAGTAGTTTGCAGACGAATCTTCCTTCTTTTTTCCATGGGTAAACCCAAGCATAAACACTCCAAATTTAAGTCACCTGAGAAAATGATAGTTGCAACCGACTCTCCTTCGTCTTCTCAACCTACCAAGTCTCATACCCTTAAACGGTCTTTAGACCTTGACCAAGAATGTGGAACCTCTTCTTCGGCTGCTGTACCAGTCGCTCCGAAGCGTCGTCTCCCCTCGATTGCTGTGACTACGCATGCTACACACTTACTTGTAGAATCCATCGATCCGAATGAGAGACTGTCCACCAGATCTCCATTTTTCATTTCTAAAGCTTTGGACGCTGCGGTTGGCCCCTTGAAGTCTGTGAGGAAGCTTCGCTCTGGGGACCTGCTTGTCCAAACTTGCAGTGTTTCTCAGAGTAACACTTTTCTGCACCTTTCTAGTCTTCAAGGCATTCCTGTTAAAGTGACACCTCACCCGTTTCTTAACACCTCTCGGGGTGTTATTTCGGAGTTTGATCTCTTGCCATGCAGTGAAGAAGAATTAGTGACTGAACTTGCAGACCAAGGTGTTATTGCTGCACGTCGTATGATGTTCCGGCGTGATGGTTCTTTAATTAAATCTAAAAATGTAATCTTGACTTTTAACTCCCCGAAAGTTCCGACCGAAATCAAGGCTGGCTACTTGGTCTGTGGAGTTCGCCCGTACATTCCCAGTCCTCTGCGCTGTTTCAAGTGCCAGAGGTACGGGCATTCCCAACGATTCTGTAAGAGTTCCGCTCGTTGCGCTAATTGTGGCTCCGGTGAACATGACGGGGAAGGTTGCACTTCTGCGGCCTGCTGTGTTAACTGTGGTGAGGCCCATGCTGCTTACTCCCGCAACTGTATGAAATGGAAGGACGAGATGGCGATCCAGCGTCTCAAGACCCTGGAAGGCCTCTCGTACCCTGCTGCCAAAGCCAGGTTGGGTATACCCACCACCCGACAGCGTACTTTTGCCGCGGTAGTTCAGTCTCTGCCACAACCCGTTCAGCCCTTTGTTCCGCGCCCTGTAGCTCTCGCCGCACTTGCCAGGCGATCTACAGTTGAACAAGCGACACAGGTGGATTTCGCCGAGCTCCAGCTTATTCGACCAGCTGAGTCTGCGCCTTCTCGTTTGACGACGACCGCCTCTTCCGGTTCCCAGCAGACAGCCTGCACGTGCGGAAGACCCGGCCCTCAATCTGCAAAGGTGTGCAGTGTCCATCAAACTGTCGTGGCCTCTGCGGGGTCCCCACCCTCACCCAACATTATAGAAGAGCACGGGGGGAGGAGAGTGACAGTTCGTCCCCAGCCTCTACCAGCATTGCAGAGGAACATGGGGGGGGAGGAGAGTGACAGTTCGTCCCCGCCCTCTGCCAGCATTGCAGAGGAGTGTGGGGGAGGAGGAGAGTGACGGTTCGTCCTTTTCCATTAGTAAATATGTTACTTTTAATAAACATCATTAACTACCTTTTCTTCACTGCTTTCTTCATTCTCTTTTTCAACTTTTTACCAAGCCTGTCTGATCTTCATCATTTTCCACGTTTTTAAAAATCTGTGGCTGATCGTTCTTTGTCTGGCGCTCTTTGGCCAAACCTGGCCCTTGCGCCAATAAAATCCAACAACCAACCAACCAACCAAGTTTATTCCAACCCCTTCCCGTTAAAAAACAATAATTCCAGATAAGAAAAAATTGCCGGCTAATCTGGCGCATGCGCAGAAAGAAATTGCTTTTTTGTGTGTGCGTGAGCTCTAGATGCCGATGTCATTCGTTGCAGAGTAGCTGATCACCGCACACGCGCTGGAAGCGAGTTTCTTCTTCAAAACAAAAAACAGAGAACTAGATTTTTTCCCCCTCGAAGTTTCGCGAATTTATAAATAAAATTTTAATTAATAATAACTGTAATAAAAACAAATTCTGTTGTGTTTTATGATGCTATTTTCATAGATGGTAACAGTTTCGCGAGCTATGAATGGAACTGCCTTCGGCGTCTAGTGCGCTGTGTTACCAGTACAGCAGGCACGATGCAACATGGGAGGCTAGGGGGAGCTTCAACTGATCTAATTTTTCTTTGTGCCCGCCCTTTATCCCCCCCCCCCCTCAGAAAAAAATATTTAAACTCTTAGAACACATGGTGAGTGCACCATCTAGGATTCTAGGTAACTTGAATAAACGTATGGGAATTTTTCGGCTTCACAGAAATTTTGTTATATTAAAATGATTTTTTTTGTTAAATTTATGTATTATTCTGTTAAATAGAGGGAATTCTCCGGGCGAATGTCTAAGACAGTAGAAGTTAAACACCATTTTCGTAATTATAGTTTAAAAAGATGAGAGGGAGAAAGAAAGAGATATTCCTTGTCAGGTTACAAGCTGAAATTCCTAAACAGGCTTATGATTGTACATATTAAAAAGATTAAAACAATGCCGTATGTAAGCTAAAATTGCGAAGAAACACGAGGATCATCCAGAAAGTAAGTACTGTTCGCGCATGACACCCGCGCAAGTATTAGCGTCAGTCGCACATGCGCGGTTGTGTTGCCTCATCCATTTGCCAAGTCCTGACTACATTTTGTGAGGTGGTTGTTATGTTAAAGGTTTGTGCTGTACACTAATAATGTTTGTTAATAGAACGGCTTGCTGACTGCGAAGTCCGAGCTATGATAAGTGAGAAATGTCAGACATGCCACACCAAGTGAGATTCATCGGCAAATTTGTGAAATTTACGGGAGAAACACAATGAGTGCAGGAATGGTGCGGAAGTGGGTTCGAATGTTTAATGAAGGACGACAGAGCGCTCATGACGAATTGCGCAGTGGTAGGCTTTATCTAGTCACGGAAGATTTGGTGGAGAGAGTGAATGAAAACATTAAGGAGAACCGACGTTTCAAAATTTTTGATCCTTCAGAACATTTCACTGAAGTTTCAAAATCGTTACAAAAAAGCTTCAGTTCCGCAAAGTGTGTGCACGATGGGTGCCAAAGGTGTTGATTGAGGAGCACAAAACGAGGCGAATGGGATCTGCTTTGGAATTTTGGGGTTGGTACGTGGAGGAAGGTGTTATCATTTTAAGCCGTATAGCGCAGGGAGATGAGACTTGGTACTCTCACATCACACCTGAATAGAAACAGCAGTCCCTGCAATGGAAACTCATCATTTGTCCGACGATGACCTGAAAACGATGGTTAAGCGACGACTCAAAACCCAGGCGGCAGACTTCTCTGAGGAGGGTATCCAGAAAATTGTGCCACGATATGACAAATGCCTTAGCATCCATGGGGAATATGATGAAACGTAGATTAAGGTATGTAGAATCCAGGCGGCAGACTTCTCTGAGGAGGATGTCCAGAAAATTGTGCCACGATATGACAAATGCCTTAGCATCCATGGGGAATATGTTTAAACGTAGATTAAGGTATGTAGAACCCAGGCGGCAGACTTCTCTGAGGAGGGTATCTAGAAAATTGTGTCACGATGTGACAAATGCCTTACTATCTACGGGGAATATGTTGAAACGTAGATTAAGGTATGTAGAACCCATGCGGCAGACTTCTCTGAGGAGGGTATCTAGAAAATTGTGCCACGATATGACAAATGTCTTAACATTCATGGGGAATATGTTGAAACATAGATTAAGGTATGTAGAACCCAGGCGGCAGACTTCTCTGAGGAGGGTATCAAGAAAATTGTGACACGATATGACAAATGCCTTAACATCCATGGGGAATATGTTGAAACGTAGATTAAGTAAGGTATGTGGAACCCAGGCGGCAGGCTTCTATGAGGAGGGTATCCTGAAACTTGTGCTACCATATGACAAATGTCTTAACATCAACAGAGATTTGTTGAAAACTAGATTAAGGTATGTAGAATTCATCGCACATTAAAAATTAGTTATAATTTTTTTTTCGTTTTATCGTCAAACGGTTCTTACTTTTCTGCATGGCCCTAGTAGTAACTTGTTGAAGGACATAGAGGTTCGTATCCATGGCTCCCAGTCCTACACGCACTGAAATACTACGTACGTTATGGACCTGAAAACACTTTTTTTTTTTTCTGCTGGGTATAACATCACCAGCGTTGGATAAAATCTACACGAACGCAATTTTTTTGGCAAAATTTCTACCAGACGCTTCAAGATTTGAGCCCCACCCATATGATAATTAGCTCCCTAAGAGTTCCCTCATCCCCAGTTCTGAGCTGCTGGTGTCACCACTGCAGTGCATTCAAAGCTTAACTCGATTCAAATACCAAATAGTACACCAAAATTAGTCAGGTGTCATTGAAAGTATTCACAGCCTTGCAGTAATTAGCTGAATCCTCGAAGAAGAAAAAACTACTTTGAAAGAGAACTATTTTAATTTTTTTAACAACACCAGTTTGTAATGCTAGCAGTGAGCGCTTAGTTTTCATACCTAAACGGGTTTAAATTATTTGCGCATTTTATTAAGTCTTTGGCGTTTAAGCGATCTGCCACTTATGTTAGTAGAAAACTTTCTTGATTTTTGGATTTATTTGTCCTACATGTTTTTACTTTTTCAAGGGCATTCTGGAATTCATGCTGTTGAAGGATATCAGCTGCTTTTAATAATTTCGTTTTCGAGGATTTTGATTTGAGGAGTCTCAGCTTCTTTCAATAGTTTGACTTTCTTGTACTTTGAATTGATTTGTCCAATAGATTTCCCTTTTTCTGGGGCATTCTGGAATTCACGCTATTCAGGGGTCTCAGCTGCTTTTAATAGTTTCGCTTTCTTGGATTTTGGATTGATTTGTCCTATAGATTTTCACTTTAAGTTAAAATTACATAAAAATCACAGAAATTTATTTACTGAAATTAATTTGTTTGTCAGGCAAATTCCATTTGTTCCTTTATTGTAGCAATTATATCAAAATTTAATATTTTAAAATAAACTAACGCCTTCATGCACTAAACATAAATTATCACAACGTGTCAAGGGATGGCATCGGGGGGGGACTAGGTGTCCAGATTTTAGGGTAGCCTATATTTTCCGCAGTGTCTTAGATAGTAGCTACACAAATTTTTGTCCAGATCGGTTGAAGGGTCTAGAAGTTCACAGGGAACATACAGACATTCTATTTTATATGTATATAGATGAAATTCAGTCATCGCCGCCCCGGTGGCGCAGTGGTCTAAGCGATGGCCTCTGATCATTCGTCCGAAGGGGTCAGGGTTCGAATCCCGGTGAGGCATGGGTGTTGTGTTTGTCTTTCGGCACTAGCTCTCTCCCTTCCCTGGAACCAGTGACCGTAAATTAGGGACGGGCGACTGCTTATAACCCATTGAGTTGCTCACGGTGGTCGTTAAACCTCCAATAAAAAAAAAAAAAAAAAAGAAATTCAGTCATCAGATTATTAATCTATTTTTCCAAAATTCGCTGTAATTAAAGCGCGAAAGAGTTAAACTTTGACATGGTTTTAGTATATACAAGGTATTTCAAAACTAATGGAACAAACTTTAATGAGTGATAGAACACACCGAAACAAGCACTTTTCGTCATAGAATGCATGTTCGCAAGTTACGCGGTTATGCGCTGGGGAGCGCTTTCCGTTTCCCCACACACGCTGTCTTTCGCAACGCAAAGACCCATATCTTTTACCGGAACAGACTGGATAGGTGGACGTACCTTATTTTCCTTCAAGTCTTGCCTGAATTGATCCAGCTTGTACCAGCAACCGTCCGCCGCAAAATGTGGTCTCAGCATGATGGACGGCATCATTTCAGCACTCAGGTGCGTGATTACTTGAACGCCACATTTCCAGTCCAATGGATTGGCCGAGGTGGACCCATCGCTTGGCCCACACGATCACCAAATCTGTCCCCTCTGGATTACTTTTTATGGGGTCATCTTACTTGCGACTAGTTCCTCATTGGAATCAATGTGCGACACTCCCATTGATTCCAATGAGGAACTAGTCCCTGCTGCAGCTGTCCGGAAAATGCCTGGTATTTTCCACAACATACGGGCATCTTTTACGCAGGAGTGGCTGTCGCCCTTTTGAGCAGCTTTTGTAAATGTAATTAATTTCAGTATTTACTTGTTTGCAAATTTGATGTAATTTTGTGATGTCACGTTTTGTTTTTTTACTTTGTCTGCAATAAAGCTTTGTTTTGATTTGTTGTGCCATTCTTGTCTTTGCGTTGCGAAAGGCTGCGTGTGTGGGGAAACGGAAAGCGCCCTCCAGCGCCAAACCGCGTAACTTGCGACCGTGCATTCTATGAAGAAATGTGCTTGTTTCGGTGTGTTCTCTCACCCCTTAAAGTTTGTTCCATCAATTTTGAAACACCTTGTATATAGTAAATTTATACCAACTAAGATATTTCACTTATTTTTATTCAAAACAAAGAAAGAGTCTGTTTATGTAGGTGCTTATTTCCTACTATTTAGTAATACTACATCGGATGCTCAATGTGATTTTTTTCTATTACACGAGTATATGATTTCAAGTATGCGTTTTTGTTTAGTTAAAAAACAGTAAATGTATTTTTCAATTCATGCATTTTAGTTTAAAATCCTTTAAAAAAAATCGAGAGAGTACTCTGGTACGCTTTGTAGATAATTTATGCCAGGCATCTTTCGCATGCCATGATCTTTCTGGGTGTGAAATAAAACGAGTGATTCTAGAGTGTACTTTTATTTACGAATAATACTAATGTGTTGTAATACATTTGCTTCACTCACGACCACACAGAGCCACAGTGCGGTATATACTGTGAAATTAAATCATAACAAACAAATAAGGTTTACTAATTCCTAGTAAACAAGGTAGTAAATAAGGTAGGTGGATTAATGAATGTTATTGTCGTAAAACCAATGAAAGAAGATATGTGAGTCATAAAAGTAAATATATACTAAACTATGGAGGCGGCAATGGTATTTCGACTGTTTATAAACAATATTATTATATATTACTAGACAAAACCCGTCTGAATCGACGGTAAGTTTGTTTGTTTGTTTTTTCTTGAAAATAATAAACTCATATGAAACAACAAATATAAACTTTCTTTGATTGACAAATTCATTCAACAACTTCAGTAAAGACAATGGTCCAGGTTCGTGATTTTTTTTTTTTTTTTTTGGTGATTGAAAATTTAACGACCACCGTGAGCAATTCAATGGGCTATAAGCAGTCGCCCGTCCCTAATTTAGGGTCACTGGTTCCAGTTAAGGAAGAGAGCCAGTGGCCTAAGACAACACAACATCCATGCGTCACCGGGATTCGAACCCGGTAGATGAAACACGTCGGAATCGACGAATAGTTTTGTTGTTTTTTTCCCCGGGTAGACGAAACCCGTCGAAATCTACAATAAGTTTTTTTTTTTTTTTTAAGGAATAAACTCATAAGAAACGTTTATTTACATCTTCACGCAATAGGAAACTTCTTACCTACGTGAATAAACTGGATCGAATTATGCCTCACCGGGATTCAAACCCGGTAGACGAAACGAGTCTGAATCGACAAGTTTTTGTGGGGTTTTTTTTTTTGTTGTTGTTGTTTTTTTTAAAGAATAAACTCATATGAAACGTTTATTAACATCTTTACATAATGGGAAACGTTTTATCTACGTGAATAAACTGGATCGAATGAATGTTAAATTGTATATATACATCACACAGTCCAATGGCACAACGCAATCAGGTCTTCGAGTGTTCGCTGTTCCGATAAGAACTTTGAAACAAATTCCTGTTAGCGTTGTTTGGCACAACGGTTCGCTGAGAACAGAGACTTCGGACTATCTGAGTCTTTCCATACCACCGCTTTCAACAGCGCGTGAGTTAACCGCAGGCGATCGGATGTCAACCGCACGCTTCTCCCATTGACTTTGCATGGGAACTTTGCCGCCCTACAACGCCCGAACCGTTGCCCCAATCTCATTTTTCTCTTCGACTGGCACATCTACATGATAAGACCTTTATTTTGATACCTCAACCATATGTTTACGTTCAGCCAGTAAAAAAACTTATAGAATTAATATATAGATTCCTATGTAGAAGAAAGTAATAAACGCCCGTGACACCGATGAAATGCGATGTAGCTACGAAAGTCCATCTGCGCATGCGCAAGCTAAAATCTGACCTCAAGATAAAAAGAAAAGGATGAATTGCAAGTGCGTTAGTGAGGGGGATTGATTGATAATTTTTGATCTAAGATATCTGCAGGTTACACCCCGTCGTGTTATATATCATTTTAAAGCTTTCGTCAATAGCAGATAACCCTTCTTGGGAAAGTCGAGAAGCCAAATTTCGCTACGACGCACATTTTTTTTTTTTTTTTTTTTTCATAGCGTCAGAAATGCATTTCTGTAATAAATTTTATGACATTTAGCATCTGGTTCTCGTAATTTACGCGGATTGCCGTGTGATATTGTTACGTTCAGTGGCTTAACGATGTTTAAAAATCTGGGGGGGGGTCCGATCACACATACACACATTATATGTATACATATGCACACAATATTATATACATACTGTATAAGACAGGGTTTGAGACCTCCTCCCTCTACACACACGCAGAAGCAAAGTGGTTGCTGAGGTGCGATATAACGGGCACGGCTCTGTTGGCGAATTGTGGAACTTAGCTAATGCTATCGTGCTCCAGTGCCTGCTGGTGTGTGCACTGGCAATAACTATTAATATAATAAGGCTAGTCACTCGAATCTCAAAAACTATGCCTTCCCAGTAGGTAGAGAAGACACAGACTTGCTGTTCGAGGACGGACGTTGTGTTTCACCCAGCCGACGATCCGTGTATCGGGGGCCGTTGAGTGTCGCAATGTTTTTAATGTTATCGCCTAGTTTTTCTTTTAACTTTTACTTTGGTTAACTCGAAATTTTTGAATTTTTACTTGCACTGATCTGAATGTTACTCAGTATTGAACTGGAGGATATTTTTCTGAACATTCATTTCCCACGCACTCACTCACTCACACACTCAACTCTCAATCGTGGTTAACATCATTACTTCACCAAATTGGATACTTAAATGAAATTTAGCAGACTCGTAATAACGTGACAATAAAATATGTTTATTTGCCTGATGAAGGCTTGATATTTAAAATACACTCAGTTATATGTATATATATGCTTGAAGACCCTTTTATCAAAATTCTTATTTAAAAAGTTAACCTTAATTTCTTATTTTTGGTTAAAATAGCTGAAAATTTTGGAACATAATTTATTTCAATTTATTCATTATCCTACACAATTTCCTGCTCTGATCAAATAATTACTTTACCCATCCATTGCATTACTTCTATTTCCGCCCTTCTTTTCTCATCATTAATTTAGAGCTGGTTTTATTTCCAAAACTGACTTATGTTCTACTATGCTCTTATTTAAAACTGCTCTCGGTTCAACATACGAAATAGATAACTAAGAGGAAACCGTTATGGTCGGAAATGTCCTACCTTCTATCCCTTGATAAGGGCTGGCGTACAGTTTTCCTCCAAATGGTTCCTGGTTCTACTCAGGCAGATTCCCTTCTTGGGTGCACAACATGCCTTCATGGACATTTTGTCAATTGTCACGGTCACTAATCTCAGAGTCCAACTTTTTCATTACGGCAGAAAATCACTCTTTTTTGGGCACATCCCCGATCCTCGGAGGCAGCTGTCTATGTCCAACAAGCAAGAGCGAGGCTGGGATACAAACTCCTCGTGTCACTTGGTTTTTCATTAATGCCCTCAATCCCTGTCTCCCTAGTTCTTCCTCAAGTTTTTCACCATGCAATCTCTTTCATTTTGTGTTCCTCTTCCAATCCTACGCAAATTGTTCCACCCCCTCCCCCAAATTACAGATTGGTCAAATAATTATCATTTCCCGATCTGGTTTGCTCTGGGATTCACGCCAATACTCTGATTTGCCATCTCTTCGCCCCGACCAAGATTGCGTCCGCCCCTGAATTCTAGGAAATTCATGCCCGTGAAATCTTCCTGGGTTGTAAATTTCCCACCATAAAACTGCTATGGTTTTTCCGTGCCTAGCGCCACGCTATTATTTTTACCAGACTTGTAGCTATTCTCAAGACGACTGGCGCCCGGACTCCAATAAAACGTCTGCCCGCCATTCGTCCTCGTTGAAAAATTACTCCACCTTATTCAATACTGCTGGCTCGCGGGGGCGATGAGAAGAGATGCCCTGTGGTCTTACGCTACAGCACGCGGGCTGACTGGAAGTTTCCTTCGACTCGGAGAGGGGGGAAGAGGAGGTACTATCCCGAACCCTGCCTCGGCGTGAATCCAAGTAAGAAAATCTAAGAAAGAAAATTAAATCACAAAATGTAGAGTATTTGAGGAGTGTGAAGTTTATAAATTCCTAAATTTAATAATTTTTACACCAGCTCCCCAAAATCTCATCCATTTACTTGATTAATTTTGAAACCCAATTTCTTTTTCGCTTCTCAGATTTACTTACACAACTTCCAATACAGGGAAAAGGTGCACGCTCGCTCACGAGCGCTGCAACACTAAAGCAACTGTGAAACTACGATAGATAGAGCAGATATGTAAAATGCAAAGTTGTAGAACTGACTTTGCTTATTAGGAATCAATATCGCTGTTTTATTAAGTGCAAATTAGTCTCGTGTTTGCATTCTACAAAAAATTGCAATCTTATATTATTAAATTCAGTTGGTTCATGTCACAAAAATGTGCATTGTCATTATATTCTCGAAACATTCGGGGGGGGAGGTACTTTACATTGGGGATCCATGACTCTGAAAATCTGGGACGGTATTGACCCCCTCCCCACACACACACTGGTTACGCCTATGTAAAACGTGATGACATAATGTTTAATGTTCCGCGATAGTGTACTAAAATATATCGTTGAGTAACAATGAAATTAACTGTTGTTGCGACACTTCAGCATTCAAAGATCAGGTGTCAACAATGGCTTTGACTACTTCCGTTACATCGAAATTGCATGCATGGGATTTAACTGCTGCTGTAAAAGATGGAGGGGGGGGCACAGCATCAAAGAAGCGTTTTAAATTTTTATTAGAGGGGGTGGTGGTGCTCAAAATCAGATTGCACTTTGGAGGCCTTCAAATGCTGAATTCGCCACTGAATAGGGGCTTCACTAATTATATTTTCTTTCCGGCTTTGAACACTGATTATTAGTTATCTGTATATTTTTAACCTTTAGTTATAATTTATGATTTATTTTATATGTGAAAAGAACAGTTGTGTAGGAACATAAGTCTCCTTTTTTTATTTCTTCACGTAAGAGATTTTTTTTTTTGATTGGAGGTTTAACGACCACCGTGAGCAACTCAATGGGCTATAAGCAGTCGCCCGTCCCTAATTTAGGGTACTGGTTCGAGGGAAGGGAGAGAGCCAGTGCCGTAAGACAAACACAGCATCCATGCCTGACCGGGATTCGAACCCTGACCCCTTAGGGACGAATGATCAGAGGCCAGCGCCTTAGACCACTGCGCCACCGGGGCGGCTAAGAGCTTGTTGAATGCAATTTTACCAATCAATAGTTTATTCCTATGAGGAACACATTTAAACTGCATAAAATTTTGTTTACAAAACTGTTACACAAAATGTTAGATCAGTTTAAAGTACTTACTCCTTCTCTAATGGCCAAGTGGTCAGAAGAGCGGTCTTCTAGCTAACCCTCAGCTCCGAATGAGGTATAGGAGGCACACCCTAGCGCTGACTGTGATCCCACCTCCTGCAACCAGTGACCCAAAAATTAGGAACGTTCGACTCCCCATAGTCTTAGTTGCTGATGCTGACTCTTAAGCCCCGAAACAAAAACAAGCCCACACACACGTGGATGAGTGGTCTGAGGAGCTAGCATCTGGCCATTCTTCCGAGATGGGTCCGGGTTTGAATCCCGGTGACACCTGGATGCTGTGTTTGTATTACGGAGCAAGCTCTCTCCTTTCCCTGGAACCAGTGGCCTTAATTTAAGAACGGGCGACTGCAGCACGTCTAGTTCCTAACATGCTCGCAGTGCTCGTTAACCCCCCCCCCCGAAAAAGAAAAATGAAATTAAAAACAGAAAAATGAAAAACAATGCGTGGCGGAAAGATTTCAACTATAAAAAAGGAAACTTTTGTTTGCAGCACCGGTGGCGCAGTGGTCTAAGCGATGGCTTCTGATCATTCGTACGAAAGGGGTCCGGGTTCGAATCCCGGTCAGGTATGGATGTTGTGTTTGTCTTACGGCACTGGCTCTCTCACCCTTCCCTGGAATCATGCAGTGATCTTAAATTAGGGAGGGGCGACTGCATATAGTCCATTGAGTTGCTCACATGGGTCGTTAAACCTCCAATAAAAAAAAACAAGAAAGATGACACCGAATTTTCGGGTGTAATAACCATGTCTTTTGAATCCGTTCTGACGCAAATTAAATTTATCAAAGCTATTCAAAGTCAATGGAACCGGTATGGAAAACAATAGTATCTGACGGAAGAAAGACGTTTTTCAATCGGGTTTTAATCCCTCAGATATTGCTGTAAACGGAATCGTGAGCTTACGCCCTCTGGTTGCCGACTTGTGCGTTAAGAAAAATATGAATTTATATGAGAAACATTTCGCCCCGGAAATGCTCTCCAACACAGAAAGAATTTATTTTACAAATCGTACTCTTAGAAACAGAGATATCGACAAAAATAAGATGTGAATTTACGTCCAATGGTGGGAAAACCATGCATTATTTTAGGAAGAAAGTATTCTCAAACGGTTTTTCAATATGAGCGGTATCGATCCAAGAAAAAAAAAATTGTTAGTCGGGTTTTCAGGAGCCCAGATTTTGCTACAAATACATCAGAAACAGAAATTAACACTTATGCCCCCCCCCTCGTGGCCAAACCATTCTTTTTACCAAACATTAGAAATTATGTGAAAAATATTTTCCATCAGGTCTTCTATGCGATACAGGAAGAATTTTTCAAATCTGAGTTTTAGGAGCAGAAATAACGCAGAAAACGCGCTTTACCTTTGTGCTCCCTAGCGTAAAGTTTGATTTACTTGCAAATTTTGAATGTATAGGAAAAACATTTCGCATCGGAAACACTATCCAACAAAGAAGGAATTTTTTTCAAATCGGACCCTTAGAAGTAGAGACATTGACAAAAATAAGATATACATCTACGCCTCCTGGCGTAGAAACCATGCACTATTTTAATAAGAAAATGTTTCTAAAAGGTTTGTCGACATAAGTAGTATGGGTCTACAAACGACGTTTTTTTTTTCAATCGAGAATTTAGAAGCTCTTATTTTGCTGCAAGTACATCAGAAGCGGAAATTAAAATTCACGGCCTCTGGTGGCCAAACCATTTTTTTACAAAAATTAGAAATTGTGTGCAAACGATTTCCCATCAGGAGCTGTATCCGGTGCAGAAAGAATTTTTCAAATCGACGATTTAGAAGCAGAGATATAGGGGAAACGCAATTTACCGGTACGCCCCCTAGCGGAAAGTCTATGAATTACTTGCAAATTTTGAATGTATATGAAAAGCATGTCACACGGAAAACACTATCCAACAAAGAAGGAATTTTTCAAATCGGTCTCCTAGAAGTAGAGATATTGACAAAAATAAGATGTACATATACGCCCCCTGGCGGAGAAACTGTGGAATATTTTAGGAAAAAAATATTCCGAAAAGGTTTATCGATGTGAGTGGCATCAGTCCACGAAAGAATTTTTTCAATCTATATTTTAGAAGCTCAGATTTTACGGCAAATACATCAGAAGCAAAAATTAACACTTTTAGGCCCCCTTGTTGCCAAAGTATTCTTTACCAAAAATTAGAAATTATATGCAAAAGATTTTCCATCAGGAGATGTATCCGCTTAAGAAAAAATGTTTCAAATCGGAGTTTTAGAAGAAGAGTTATCGGGGGAAATGTAATTTAATTTTACGCCCCCTAGCGAAAAATCTATGCGTAATTTGAAAAAGTAACTATATCTAAAATACCCTTCGACATAAATGGAATCGAAAGATAAAAGAATTTTTTCAATCGGATGTTTAGACGCAAATATGTGGAATAAAACGTGTTTTTGAGTTCGACATCATCTGCATTTACGCCCTCTAGCGGCGAAATTGTACATCGTAAAAAAAAAAAAAAAAACGAAATGAAGGATCATCATTCGCATATTTTAAGCTTCCCAATGCAAAAATAATTTTTCAAATCGGACTAATAGTTAGAGAGATCGTGGGTTCAGACAGACAGACGGACAAACCGATAACATAAGCACGATCTTTTTTTTACAAAAGACGTGCTAAAAAAGAACTTTTGTCGTTGACAGATCGCCCTGCCGTGCCCTGCTGTTAAAAAGGTCACTAAAAGTTTTAACTGATTTTACAATAGGTCAACTGAATCTACATTTCTTTGTCTGGCTTTTCTCCGTACGTTATTATTTTGACGATTTTTTAGTCTCTTTTTTTATCATTTGAGTTCTTCATTTCCAGTAGAACTTTGAAAAGATAAAAATAAAAATTCCAGATTGCTCTCGTAAAATTTACCTTGCACTAAAATAACTGTGATTAGCAGCTATTCCGTCAGCTCATCTTTTTGGTGCATTCTCTCTCGTGACGTCACATCCCGTGTCCTTAATGTTGGCGTCAGAGCCTGTGGGCGTCATTTGCAGTTTGTCATATGACGCCAGATATAACGTGACATCACAGTATTACGCGATCTTTTGACGTCAAAACTGCTAACCACAAACAAAGCTCTCGCCATTTGACGCAAACCATGTTAGATCTCATGAAAATGTAATAAAGAGACATCGGTCTTAAAATATCATATTGCCATGGGTAACAAGAAATTGGTTTCTGCGTTTTGAAGAGCGTTCTTCCCAAAACAATTAAGCTTTTTAATAAAAAAAATGGACGATCTTATAGAACATTCGAACTGGGGAAATTGTTTTTACACTGTAAAAAATGTTCTTAACTTCACGAGCCACTTTGTCATTTCTTTCGTAAAATAACGAAACATATTTCTGATACTTTTCCGTGAAATGATGGGAAAAAAACCTGAATTTTACGGATTTTTCGTACCACGGGGAAATTCTGAATTTTCAGAAACCTTTCTGCAGTTTCTTTTATATATTTACGGTAAATTACCACTTTCAAGATGTGTTTACGGAAAATTCTGAATTTTCAGAAACCTTTCCGCAATTCCTTTCTTATATTAACAAAAAAATTCCGTTCTCACTTTTTCCGTGTATTCATATGACGAAATATTTCGTGTAATAGGAGAGATTAACGAGAATACTTGGGGGTTTGATTAACTGTTAAATTTACATAGTCTGTCGAAGTATTTGATTTTGAAGTTCTGTAGCGAGATCGGATATTGTGGATTGCATATCGCATGAATTTTATTTATTGTGGCACAGGATATTTCTTCCCCTGTCTCCCATTTTGTGCAGCAGCTATTTATTATACGTTGTGCTACTGTAAGAAACCGGGTACTTAATGTACAGGTGATTATAGGATGTCTATGTATCAGTCTTCGGACCCCTTAAAACAAAAGCTATTACAGCTATCAACAACAGTACGTTTTATACTTGGGAGTTTTGTGAAATCTGTACATATAAAACTAAAAGCCCTCACTGACTCATCACCGAATCTCAGGAACTACTGAACTTAGAACTTTCATATTTGGCAGGAATGTTCCTTTTACAACATAGAGGCGCACTAAGAAAGGATTTTTTTCCTACGATAACTTTAAGTGGGTCGGAATGGGTTTTCTAAATAACCCAGCTTTGATAACGCTAGGACGTTTTGCAATGATCGAGCTATTGTTGCCCAGCAACTGAACGAAGCCCCGCCCTAAGTTTTGAATGACTTGGTTGACCTGTTCAGTATATATTTCGTTCTAAATTTATTTGTTTTGAATTTATTTAACAAAAACCCTTAAACATCACGTAAAAAGCGCTATATCATATGCTTTGCATTTAAACATTTATATTATAGTTTGACATATCGAATGTCAAGGTTTTTGAGTCAAAAACAAATTACCAAAATTCGTTTTCACCGAAGCAACGGTGACGTCGTATGAGGAGTGGTAAGGTGACTGCAATAAATATAAGTATGCGGGCAGACTTGCATAGTAATTGAAATTTGAAAAAAAAAAAGTTGTCCCTTGAGATGATATTAGCGATGGCAACACAATTTCGCTCACGCTTCCAAAAACATCTGACTTGCTAGCTTTTAAAAGTTTCGAACGAAATTGTTTATAAGCAAGGTTCTTTTTACATTTATGCTGAAAGTAACAACGATTTTGTTATGTTTTCCATTATTTTGTCCTGTTGTCTATTAATATTTTAACGATGAAAGTGAAGAGTAACGACGTATTTTGATTTGTTTCGTGTAGGCTTGAAGTTTTAAATTTACAGTTATGAACGAAATTGCTTGTGTCGTCTGGCAGAATAAGTCAGGCAGACATGTATTTCCCAAAAGAGCGAAGAAATATGCAGTGTATGGCCATTTCAAAATCCTCCCGAACTTTGCAATGGCACAAGATTTCAAATCAATGCTCTGCATCGCAATGTCATTAAGGCCACCATATTTACTAGTTGCGCACATAGGGAATCTGTATTTATTTCGTGTTTACCTCTTATTCCATCTGATTATCCATTCGAATTCAAGAGATTACAGCTTCCTTTGAAGGTCTGCTTTGCTATGACGATCAGTAAATCACATGGACAGTCCTTAAAAATAGCTGGTATCGACTTAAGAGAAAACTTTCTCTCATGGCCAGTTTTACGTAGCGTGCTTAAGAGTTAGTTCGCCTACCAGTTCCGTAATACTGGCGAATGATTCTAAAACAGCCAACGTAATGTACAAAGAAGCACTAACATAAGTCAATATATTCTTTTCATTTTTCCATTCGTTCATCGCTATAAAAATGTTTAGTTACAAATGACAACACTCCGAATCTTATAAGGATGCAGAAATTCATGCTGTAAACATTATGTATTTGAATCCATTTTATTACCGATATGATATAATAAAATTATAGAACAAACCGATCAAGTGTATTATTAGTATATCAATTTATGGTACAAATTATATTGTTATTTTATAAAATCCTGTATTATAGAAGTATTTTTTATATCGTCACGTTCGAAGAACGGGTATTTAGCTAGTAATACTATAAAAAGTACATTTCACCATTTTTATATTTTTTTCAAAGATAATTGAAAGTCATTGTCAGTTTAAAAAGATCAAGTTGCAAAGCATTTTGTTGCTTCGAAAAATCACGATATAAAAGGCTTAATTTGTGAAAAGTCCTACAGAAAAAAATATTACAAACCTATTCACAAAAATAATAAGCTCCAACACAAAATAAAATGTCTAAATCACTCGCATTAATAACAAAAAAAATTGTCATCGTAACGCAATTTGTTTTGCGATTAACAACACTAGTCCAATCACCAAGTGTCTGTGGCTGAGTGGTTAAAGGCGCGGGTTATCTCTTGAACCAAACCAAGCGTCGGAGGTTCAATCCTGACTGCTGCGAAAGGATTATCTAGTGTAAGGGCTGAAAATGGCAGGTTTTTTGGTTTGGGGGAAATTTCAGTTTAAATACGGAAAAACCTGAAACGGACTTTTTTGAAATAAACGGAATTTCTAACTACGGAAAATCTGTAAGAACACGGTAATTAAAATAAACTGGCACTTTTAAAAACAGAAATTCCATTAAAAGACTGACACCTACTGGGAACTTTGCTGCACGTTATTTTCAGAAATTTTCCTTGAATATCACCACTTACTTTTTACAGTGTAGGGATAATTTGAAATTATTTAATATTTCCTAGAACAAAGTTTTATCATATACACTTATACAATAGAGAACAGTGGACTTCTGAGAATAGACGCGGAATGTGTGAAGAACTAGCCCTGTGTCTGTGACTTAGAAATGAAACAAATAAATAGGATACAAGAGCTTTAACGGGAAAGCTGATTGTTTATGCTGGAAACAGCCGCATTGTGCTCGGGCCAAAGCCTGCTGTAGATAAGTTAGACGTTCTCAAGGGAAAGAAAACTCTCTTTTCGAATCTCTAAAGCATTCAAGATAAACTGAATTTTCATATACTTACTCTAATTATACTTAGCGAAACCCCACTGTAAAATAATTATATGAAATTCACGAGCCTTTTCCCGTGATTCCTTTCGTGAATTAACGAAGCATAGTTCTGATACAACCTTTCCCGTGAAGTGATGAGAAAAACCCTGAATTTCACGGATTTTACGTACGCCAGGAAAATTCTGAATTTTAGGTACGTAGCGCGCCAACAGATGACAGTACGTAGATGCGCGAGCAGCGATCGAGGGCAGTGACCTTCGTGAGTCATTGTGCAGAGTGGCGTCGTTCTGTGAACAGCGGGAGCTGTGCTACACGGTATTTGGTGACCACGTGCAGAACTCAGCTGCAAACTAGAGCAGCGAGCGAACATTAAATTCTGTGTTAAACTCGGCGAATCGGGAACGGAGATGCTCCATCAGGCCAGACAATCAACAAGTAATACTACTGTCAAGACGATGCTGACTGTTTTTCTCAATCATGAGTGAGTTGTGAATCATGAATACGCTCCATCAGGCTAGACAATCGACAAGGAGTACTATTGTTAAATTTGTCGCCATGGGCCGGCATCGCATGATAGTGGCGTGTGACAACCAGCTTGCTCATGCATCGCAACTTTTCAAGAAGTTCCCTGCTAAGCATCGCATTGCAGATGTCCGACAGCCACCCTATGTGCCAGATCTCGCTCTCTGCGACTTTTTCTCCTCCCTAAAATCAAATACCACCTGAAAGGGAAAAGATTTTAAGATATTGTGGAGATAAAACAGAATGCGACGAAGCAGCTGTTGGCTATTTCAGAGATGTCTTCAAAAAAGGCTTCGAGCAGTAAAAACAGCGCTGCGCTAAATGTGTCGCATCGGAAGGGAACTACTTCGAAGGCGATTAAGTTTCAAATCTGTAAGTCTTGTACTTTTTTACTCATTCCAACCGTAGGTTGAAGAAGCGTATAGGCTCCAACTTTGTCTGTCTGTCCGTCCGTTCGCACGATAACTCGCGTAAAAATGGTTCGGTTTCGATGAAATTTTAATATGTGGTAGGGGACCACTGGGGACGAACCCTATTGATCAAAAGTCGGGACATAGCAGCGGGATCCATTCCATCGCCCTTATCCGTCATAACTTACGTAAAAATGCTTCGATTGCGACAAATCTTTATCACATTGTTCCGGAGATATGCTGAACCGGTTCTGTTGAATATCATCGAAATGGGGCTAAACGTCAGGACACAAGAGCGAGATTTGTTCCAGAGCCATTATCCTCATAACTTGACGCTTCTGTTGCGACAAAACTTTAGTATGCTGTTCCGGAGGTATACTGAACCGGTTCTGTTTAATATCATCGAAATGGGGTCAAAGGTCAGGGAACAAGCGAGATTTATTCCACACCCATTATCCTCATAACTTGAGTAATGATTTCTGGTTTGTTGGAAAGCGTATCATAATCAATGCATTGCATGATTTTACTCATTTGTTTTTAATAAATCTAGTCTGGATACTTTTTTTATCACACCCTGTGCAACGGTTGTTCATTTCTTTCGTTGGTGGAATAAAGACAGGAAGGTTATTAAAAACAAAAACATACTCTTATTATTCTTAAATATTGCAGTTCCTAACATGCGATAAAACGTATCTTTCATGCTGCTCACAGATTAAGCAAGGAAATTCGCGACTTAAATCTTCATGTCGACATATGAATAAGCCATTCAAAGTATGTTTTCTCCAAAGCTCTCTCTCGAGTTCATTAATTCTAGGAGTTAAAAGAGCGAGCTAGCTCTTCATGGATATTGACTCCTGTTTGTTAAGCAGATCATTCGGAACGATAGCTGAAATTGCTAAGTCTCAATGATGAATCCAAACACCACTTCTGTGCCTATCACGAAAGAATTACTGGCTAGACATTAAAATCGAAATGACTCAACGTTTATTAATACTACCTCTCGAAACTGGCGTTTCTTATTCCTGAACTCTAGAAAAGGAGGGAGGCACTGACGAGTGCGCTGTTAAGTATTCATATTCAGAGCGAGGTGAAAGAAATTGAATCACGCTCCAGTACCAAAAGGACGCATGATGCTTTTAAAGCAAACTTATTTGCGCTAATACTTTGTTATAAAAAATATTAATATTGCCGAGATACTTGAGGTTGCCAGCACTGGCTCCATTCATATGGATTCTACAGTTCCATGTTTTAAACATTCTCGTACACATACCGGCCATTGAATTAGAAACTTTGAATACCTAGGTGGAGATCCTTTTGCCCGAATAACAGCACGTATGCGGTTTGGCATAATACCGCACTCAAACACCTTCCACAAGGTAATGTTAGAGTGCATTTACGTCTACAGGACACCAGGCGTTCACCAGACAGTCCTTTAACACATTGCGTGCCACGTCATTTATATATGAATGACAGTGATTTAGAATGGCAGACTGGGAACGCTTTACGGCCGTGTCGATCATATACGCAATTGAATTAGAGATACTTGTCTAGTAACGTGTAGCACCACCTTTCGCCCTGATAACGGCGGCGATTCGTCTCGGCATGGACTCTACAAGACACCGGAAGCGTTGGGAAGCCATACGGATCCACGACCCCTGAACAAGCTCCCACATTTCACGAAGATTTAATGGAGGGGGATCATCTCTCTCGATGGCATCACAGATGTGCTGAGGTCAGGTGACCTAGCTGGCCAAGGAAACGAGGTCACGTCAGTGGAGTGTTCATCCAACCATTCGGATACAATTCGGGAGCGATGGCACGGTGCATTGTCTTGTTGCAGGATGAGGTCCCCAGTGGGATGTTGAAGACGCACAAACGGGAGCAAATGGTCCTCCAGGATATCCCGGTAACGTTGACCTAGGAGGGACGATGTCACGCGTACCAGGGGTCCCATTTTAGTCCACGTAAGCAGTCCCCAGACGAGAATGCCACCCCCACCAGCTTGAAGAGTACCCTGCTGGCAAGAAGGATCCATCGCTTCATGTGGTGCGCCGTACTCGTATCCTGCCATCCGCATGTACCAACGTGAATCTCGACTCATCAGTCCAGGCAACATTTTACCCCATGTCTAGGGTTCAGTGGCGATGTTCCCGCGCCCATGCTAATCTTTGCACCCTGTGATGTGCGGTCAGCAGCGGTACCCTCGTGGGACGATGGCTTCGGTACACCATAGCGAGAAGATGGTTCTGGATGGTGTGGCTGATTACACATTTTTGTACACCAGCGTTAAATTGCAGTGATTTCTTGCACTGTGGCCCGTCTATCCGCTGTTAGAATGCGAGCTAGCCGACGATGACCCCGCTCATCCACACGCTGTTGTACACGGCAGTTGGCTCTTGCAGGGATGGTTTTACCGGATTCGATGTACTCACTGTGCACCCATGACACAGTGGCTCGTGAAAATCCCAGTGCCTGCACAACTTCCGAGATGGAGTGACCCATTCGTCGGGCCCCGATAATTTGCCCACGATCAAATGCGCTTAGATCCTTCGTCTTACCCATACTGCGTCCGACTCTTACTGATTCCCGTCGCATCACTCCGTATATTGT
The DNA here is from genome assembly GCA_039090855.1 of Macrothele yani. Lineage (NCBI taxonomy): Eukaryota > Metazoa > Arthropoda > Arachnida > Araneae > Macrothelidae > Macrothele > Macrothele yani. The sequence goes on from CM077016.1 coordinate 78,009,608, forward strand.
CGGATCGCTGCATACGTCATGTCGTTTCCGTTTACAAGGCCGCCCACAGCGCCACATTTGCATAACGCCAGCTGTCTCTAATTCAATTGCTCTTCAGTGTATAAATGATGGACTAGGAACGGTGTGCGGCGGTGTCGGTCATATATGAATGACGTGGAAATATAATTTATATCGGGATCTGAAAGCCTGGGCTCCCAAGAACAATTCGGTATACATGGTTCGAGAAAATCCTAGAAATAAAAATCTGAGACGACAAAATGCAAAAATCATATTTATTCTTTAGTAGTACATTTGTTTCATAGAAAATTAAGGTTTTAAGTAAATACAACTTATTTATGTTTAATATTAAAACATTCCAAACAAACTTGTGGATGTCCGGGACACATATTACAAAAGATATACACCATTTTCGCTCGATTTCTGGCTTTTTTGCGACCAGCTTCTCCTTGAAGTTTTGAATAACATATAGACTACATTTCCTTCGAATCTTTTTACCATTAGCATTAACTCTATCAGACAGATGACAATAGGAACCTACGGAAGTTCTTGGTCTTTCATGCTGTACTCGTCCTGGTATATTCAACAAATATGTCGCCAAATTTTCTCGGAATTCAAGTATTTGAATTTTCTTCTTGGTTGCATGCTTGTATAGGACCCAAGCATTGACAACCGCTGTTCCTAAAATGAGTTCCATGCCGAGTTTCTTGAACCATTTTACTCCTTTACGTAGAGTTGTAGTATAAGAAGCCAATTGATCCGACAGATCTATCCCTGCTTTACCCTTATTGTAAGCTTGGATGGCCAAGGGTTTCTCTGTAGCCTTTCGAGGGTTGCGTTTCCTAGCTGTTACTGCTGGCTCATTGTGACTAATTAAAGGTTGTGCAGAAGCCGTACTTTTGATTACAGTGTGTGGTACCAGTATGGGCGTATGTTTTGTTGCCAATAGTCTAACATCTAGCATGTCTTTCCACTTCATAATTGCAATACCACTTTGATTTTAACGGGATATACACTGCCGGAAAGTGAAAAAGAACACCAAGGAGGAATTCGCGGACGATCATGAAATTTACATATGTCAATGGGGTCGAGTTTACGTAGATGTGATGTTAATTTCGGGACCAACCGGTGAGAGCTTACGCCACAGCACGGCATAATATGCAAATTATCGTCGGTGGTATTTAAGGAGTATTGCGAAGTGAATGTATTCAGTCGTCGGCGTACGGACACGTGCGAAGACCCTGAAGAAGATGCAATGCCTGGACATGGAAGACGTGTACGATTTCATCAGTTCTCGGACTTTGAGCGAGGTCGTCTAGTCGGGCTCCGCGAGGCCGGGTGGTCGTATCGTCGTATTGCGGAGCGAATTGGATGGGAAGTATCGGTGGTGGTACGATGGTGGCGTAGATGATCCGAGAAACATTCCCACACGAGAAGACGTGGAACCGGGAGTCACAGACGGACTGATGAGCGGACCGATCGACGCATAAGAAGAGCGGCGTTGTCAAGCAGAACATCCACTGCGACGCAAATCCGAGCTGCCGTTGCACCTGAGGTGACTGTGCGAACAATCCGCAAAAGTCTACTTGATGCAGGACTACGTGCAAGTGTGCCTCTGGCATAGGTACCTCTGACTCCGTCCCACCGTCAGGAACGGCTGCAGTGGTGTCGCCAACGTATGCACTGGATAATGCAATGGCGATCTGTCGTGTTCAGCGATGAAAGCAGATTCTACTTGGGAGCCTCTGATAGCCGTATGCGTGTTCGCAAACAAACAGGGGAGCGTCTCCACCCTTCTTGCATCCGCCAGCGACACACAGGGCCTACACCTGGTCTCCTGGTGTGGGGAGCGATCAGCTATCACTCCCGTACACAACTAGTGTTTGTACCGGGTACCTTAAACAGCACCTCCCACATCAACAATATAATTCAGCCCGTTGTTGTGCCATTTGTAAGGTCGGTCCATCGTGGTGTTTTCCAGCAATATAACGCACGCCCACACACGGCACGTGCAACGCAACATGCACTTCAGGGTGTGAGACAACTTCCATGGCCTGCACGTTCACCGAATTTGTCCAACATTGAGCACGTGTGGGATTTTATGGGACAACGACTTATCCGGTCTCCACGGCCAGCCACAACCATCCCGATTTACGCGTCCAGGTTGAAGATGCTTGGAACTCAATACCCCAAACTTACATCCAACATCTGTACGACAGACTCCATGCCAGAATTGCAAAGTGTGACTCAGTTCTTGGCGGTTCAACCTCGTACTAACCATGTTACATGGAAATGTTATTTTTCAGTTTACCAGCAAATACAGCTGTATTTTGCCATAACGTTTTGATCACGTTATCCTCTGTATTCCGTTATTATGCTGTATAAATTTCGTTAGTATCAGACGTCTCCTTCTTGGTGTTCTTTTTTCACTTTCCGCCAGTGTACTTTTTCCCTTCTTAAGTTCAGCTACGAGGACCTCCTTGGGTATAAGCTTCTTATTTGCCCTTAGGGTTCCGACCAGATGTGTTCGTTTATCAATCATAGACTTAGCTAGTTCACAGCTAGTATAATAAATGTCTGCATATAAGGTCCTACTTTCATTCAAAAGTTCACCACATAGTTCCAGAAAAACATTTTTAGCCAATCCGACTTCACCTTCTCCAGTTGCAGATTTCTTAGAATATACACTCACAGACAATGAAATTTGCGCGTAGACCCGGTGGCACAGTGGTCTAAGCGCTGGCTTATGAACATTCGTCTGAGAAGGGTCCGGGTTCAGATCCCTGTAAAGCATGGATATTGTGTTTGTCCTACGGCACTGGTTCTCTCCCTTCTCTGGAACCCATGACCCTAAATTAAGGACGGGCGACTGCTTATAGCCCATTGAGTTGCTCACGGTGGTCGTTAAACCTTAAATTAAAATTGCGCACCAACAAGGAAGCATCGGATTGAACTGAAATTTTATGGGCGTAATGATACAGATGACAGATACACATGATGGCAAGAACAGAGCTGCAGGACAATTACAGAGGGATTTGTGGTACGCAGTCCGGTTATCTTCAATAGCGCGTCGCACCGCCTCATGCGGCGATACATGCTGCAATGCGGTCCGGCATGGAGGCGAACAGACGCCTGATGTTGTCCTGCGGCAGACTGGCCCACGCGTGTTGCACGGTGTGCTCCAAATCCCGAATAGTGCGGCACGACTGCAGCTGGCGTTTCTGCTGGTCCCACACATGCTCGATAGGGGACATGTCCGGGGAGCGGGCAGGCCATGGAAGTGTCTGGACATGACGTAGGCAGTCCTGTGCAACCCGAGCCGTGTGCGGGCGGGCATTATCCTGCTGGTATAGCGCACCTGGAATCCCGGCCAGGAATGGGAGCACCTGGGGCCGTAGGATCTCATCCACATACCACTGGGCCGTCAATGATCTACGTAACACTACTAGAGCTGGTCGGCTATCGTAGGCAGTGGCTCCTCAGACCATAATAACTGCAGTGAAGGACGTCTGGAGCTGGATATCGAGGTTGGGATTGTGCCTTGACCCGGGGACCTCCACACCCGGACACGATGATCATCTGCCCCTAAAATGAAGCAGCACTTATTGCTAAACACCACACGTCGCCGGTCGGTGGCGTTCCACGTTGCTCTGGCTTGATCAATGCACACGGAGCCGGCGATGTTCCGGTGTTAATGGCAGCACACGTAATGGGCGCTGGGATCGCAGATTCGTTTCCGCGAGGCGTCGGGAATTGGTTCATGGGCAACCAGGAGCCGCTACATCTGCCTGTATAGTGGACCGGGTCCCCGTGGGATTCGTTTGTGCCTGACGCAAGTTCCATCGATCCTCTCTACCGGTAGTTCTACTTGTCCGTCTGGTGCCGCTCCTCCGTGTGGCAGTGCCGTCACGTGTTCACTGCTCCCAACACAGTCGGACGGTATGATTAGAACGATCCACGTGGCGGGCTATGCGGCGCCCCGACCACCCTGTGGTTTTCGGCCCGATGATCCAGGCCTCTGTCAAAGTCCGTAAGTTGCGTAAATCAACGTCTCTGGAGTCTGTCCGGTGTTCTTGTCACTCTGTACTCTTGTTGCTTGCATAGGCCGGTGCTTTTCGCTTTCATGGGGCACCCACTGCACGCCGGTTTTTAAGGCTGCCGGTTCGTACTTTCAGCGCCACCACAGGGTGTGCCGTCATGCGCACTCTCACCAAACGTGGATCAGTTGCATAATAGCACGCAGTCTAGCTATTTGCAAAGTTTCGCGGGTGTAGATGGTTTCTTCTAGGTTACCAAATTTCATTGGCCGTCAGAGTACAAGTACTAATCAGTCGAAAATATAGTTGCCATCGTTTGCCACGACCTGCTCTTATTGTCTGGGCAGCTGTTGCATGTCGTCCGCATAGAATTGTGGCGGCGTGGACAAAGAAGTAAGTGCGTTTTCGACATTGTTCCGATTGGTGAACCGCTTTCTGTCCAGGAAACGTTGCAACGACCGGAAAAAGTGGTAATCGCTTGGAGGCAGTGTAAGAGGAATATGCTGGGTGCGGTAGCAGCTCCCAGCCCAGGTCCCTGATCTTGTGACAGATCACCCGTGCTGTATGAGGTTTCGCTCTATCCTGCTGTAGGAGGGCGCCCTTGCGTTTCAGCAGTACTGGTCGTTTCGACGTGAGCGATGCATGCAGATCGTCAGTTGACAGAAGTACACATCGGCAGTAATAGTGGTGTCCGGCAGCTGCTCAAAAAGCACGCCACCCCGCATATTCCACCAAATAGACAGCAGGACCTTACGTAAGTGCAAGCCGGCTTTGGGGATCGGCATGGGCTTCTGTTTTGGGTCCAACTACTGTTTCCGGCCGCTTACATCGTCATACAGGACCCATTTGTCATCATGCGATCCAAGAACGATTTAACTTGGTCACGTGCAAGCAGGAAAACACATGCCTTGTTTTCTGCTCAAATGTGTGTTGATGGGGTACTCAAACTCCCCTCTTGTGCACCTTCCCAAGTTGACGTATTAGCGTGATTATTATGCTCGTGTGAGTAGTCTCCAGATGTTCGGCCAACTCCCGCGTGAGCACACGTGAATTGGTCTCCACTGTTCTCTGTCTAAACCGTTCGAACAAAAGACAGCACTGACAATGCGATACGGCATTGGGATACACCCTGATAATGTTCCTTACAGCACTTGCGGGGGTTCTACCTCAACGAAATTCATACAGCATGCAATTGCGGGTGTGCTCCTTGTCCATTTCTATGTGGGCTGGCGCTTATACTGTTCGCCTTCTGATGGCTAACTGCCATTGACTTAAGCCACCTACTTGCTGATGTCATACCGTTGTGCTGCGCAATCTCGGTGGCCATGTGCACCGTGGCCGGGACTTCGGCTACCTTGTCATGGGACACTACTTTATTTCCAACCCAGAATGTTCAATGGGGTTTAAATCCGGGCATCTGAGTGTCCTCGGAAGCGTTTCAAATTGCCTAAAATGCTCTTGTAACCATGCAGTATCCAAGTGGGATCTGTCAGATGGGCAATTATCTTGCTGAAGTACGCCGTTGCCACTGGGATCCATGCTCGACATGAATGGTTGTAAATGATAGGCTAGGATTAGCGTCCCTCTGGTCGGGCGAGATACCAGTTTCGAGTCCTAGATGTGAAATGGTTTGTTTGTTTGTGTAATGACACTAGCATTTCCCTTCCCTGGAACAAGTAGCCCTAATTCCAGGACGAGCTACTACTTATAGCCCTCAGAATTGTTCATGGTAGTCGTTTAACACCAAAACAAGAAAAATGACGAAAATACCGATCTGGAGCTATCAACCGTTGGTATCAAATTTGGGGGCCGCTGGTTCCAGGGAGGAGGACGTGGGGCAGAGGCGCCGGGCATGCCTCATTCGGGCTTGAACCCAGGCCCAGCTAGAAAAATTTGTTACAGGCCCCCACTTCTGACCACGCGTTCATCCGGGAGGCCATCTAGAGTATTCATAGAAATCCTTGATAAATAAGTTTTCGATTTGTAACCGTTTAGCCATGTTACTCCCAGCACTACAACATAGAAGTCCGGTACGCGGGATACAGGAAATTCTTCTACCTACAGATCCCTTGCTCGTATGTGCAAGTTGCATGCATAGAGATAACATAAGCACACCAGACAAAACATTAGTCACCCCTGGCAGAACTTGCCTAATAATTGGTGACTTGCTTTAAAAACAGCATGAATCCGGTGTGGTAGAGACTCCACGAGGTTGTGGATGTATTAAACATCGATTTGCAGCCATTCGTTCGTCAATTGGTCCCGAAGTTCTGCCATAGTACGTGGGTGTCTATTCCGACGTTTCACCTTCTGTTCCAAATGATCCCACATATTTTCAATAGGATTTAAATCTGGGGGTTTGGCGGGCCAGTCGAGGTGAGACAATGTTGCTGATTGTTTGTCGTACCACTCAGACACAGTTTTAGCCCTGTGCACACAGCAATTGTCGTCTTGGAAGACAGGAGGGGCAATGTGATGCTGCTCCTGGAGATGTAGGGCAAAGGGCAACACTTCGCCATTCAGAATGCAGAGGTACGCATGCTGGTTCAAATTCATCGTCACTGCTATGAGAGGGCCCATGTCGTGGTACGAAAAATATCCCCAAAACATCACAGAACACCCTCGAGCTTGAACAACACCTTCGACACAATCATCTTTAAAGGCTTCATTGGGCCTGCGATGCACTCGTCGCCTCCCATCATTGGAGTACAAACAAAAGCGGGACTCATCAGACCAAATTACTCGTTTCCAATCCTCCGCAGTAAAGTTTTGGTGCCTCTGAGCCCATTGATAACGTGCGACTTTGTGACTTGCTGTTAAAAGAGGTCTCTTCCGTGGTACTCTGCTCAAGATATCCATCTCATGCATTTCTCGTCGCAATGTCCTTTCGAAAATTGGTTGGAGTGGATTTTCGTTGACTGTTTGGAGCAATTCTTGCCTGGTTTGAAACCGAATTGCAGTTACTAGGAGTGAAACATTGCGGCCGTCCCTTTTGGTGAGAATTGCTTTCCGGCCAGTTACGTCGCCGATTTTCAGTTGACTCCGAACTACACCACTGTTTGCAGACCCGCTGGACAGTACTCTTCGACACACCAACAAACTTGGCGACTTCATTCACTTCGTGTCCGCGGGCACGGCTAAACACGATAGCTCCTTTTTTGCTACTAAGTAACGCCTGTCTTACGACCCATATTGCAGACTAAATTCAATACACACATCAATGCTATTTATCTCCCAGCAATACTATCACGGCGCCTTATGTGCAACCGGTAACTTTCTACTCTCATTTCTGTTAGCGATGACTAATTTTTTGTCCGCTGTGCTTATTATCAGAACTCAGACACGTTCATTTATGAATGTCCGTAAACTATTAATCATCATTGTCTGATGGTATAGTAAATCGAACCGTGCTGTTGTCATGTTCAACGTTGCTTTAGAAGTACGGCTCAAATTCCTCCCCTTATGTCTTTTTATCCAACCGAGCTGTCTTCACTGACGCTGTTTTTTCGAAACGCTGAAGCTCCTTCTTCATGCCACAAACACCTGAATGTCAACATCAAGATAAATCGTAATATTGAAAGAATTTTGCCTTAAGTGTTCAACACGACTATTAATAACGTGTAATAAACCCATTGCGTATCCACCTCGAAATCGTTTACTTCATGCTATCCCTCGAGTTTTTTAATGATCCACTGAAATTTGAAAAGTAATTTCACGAGAAACTAGAAAATAGCATTATGAAACCTCAAAGTAAATCAAAAGTGCCTCCGGAAATTATTTTAAAATGTTTATCTTTCGGATTAAATCACAAAGATGCAAATGAGGTTTCCCCGAAAGCAAAATAAATACGATTGATTAAATGACTAGGCCTGAAACACAAGGAAATATTTCTGCGCATCATGTACAATTAAATTTCGTATTTAAATGAGAAGACTCGTACCTGTATACTTACTCAGATGTTTAAATAGCCCTTCGTAAAGAGCATTTTTTAATGAAAAGAGTTTCAGCGTTTGGGTTTTTTACCTTTTGCAACCGTAGGTTGAAGAAGCATATATGCTCCAGATTTGTCTGTCTGTGTCCGCACGATAACTCGTGTAAAAATGGTTCGAACGTGATGAAATTATAGTATGTGTTAGGGAACAACCTGAGGACGAATCCTTTTGGAAATGGGGTCAAAGGTCAGGACATAGGAGCGGGATCCGTTCCATCGCCCTTATGCGTCATAACTTACGCAAAAATTCTTCGATTGCTCAAAAAGTAGGAACTGTACACTAAATTATACTCAAAATAGTATAACTATACTAAAAATCCGAAAATTCTTGGCGTAGAATAGAAATAAAAGTTTCCAAGCTTTCGCACATCAACCAGATGGCTTTCTCAAGGAAGGTAGACAGCTAACTGCAAACTGGATAATAGAACGTTTCAATACTTTGAACGCGGTGACTTGACTAGACAATAAATGATTAGGAGCAAATGTGATATTTCGAAGAAACGAGGTCACGATGGTTGGGCACGCGGTACAATGGTAGAGAACTCAGCATTATTTAAAGAACTGATTCCAAATACGTGGCAACTCCAGAGAAACGCTATGATTGCAAGCCTCGCAGCTGGTCAGGATTTCCAAGGTTTCGCGAATGGCAGTAGATTTGGGTGTAGAGTATGAAGCTAATTTCTTTACATCACTTCATATAGGATCGGCGGACTTTAACTTGACTTCTCTTGATAGGGCAGTGGTCATTTTCCCGTCTCTTGTATCCCTTTTATGTTCGCTGATTCTAATTCCAAACGAACGTTTGGTCATTCCGATGTAGTATCGCCTGGAGCCGTCCGGGTATTTTAGTAGTATGGCATAAACACCTGCTTCATTGAGAAGAGGGGGCTTGTCAATATGTCTCTTAAGCATCGTGTATAAAGATGCCGGAGACCTTATGCCGACACCGAAGTTCATCCTCCTGAGCGCGTTTTTGAGTTGATAAGAAATATTTGGTATGTAGGGAATAGAGCCCATGTAGCGAAGTTGCGGCATAGAAATGTTATTAGCACTGCTGGTTCTGGCTTTCTCGATAAAGTTTTGTCTCAATTCTTCGATTGCGACAAAACTTTATCATGTTGTTCCGGAGGTACACAGACCCGCTTCTGTTTAATATCAACGAAAGGGGGTCAAAGGTCAGGGCGCAGGAGCGAGATTTATTCCACAGCCATTATCCACATAACTTGACTAAAAATGCTCCGATTGCGATAAAACTTTCGTATACTGTTCCGAAGGTATACTGAACCAATTCTTTTTAATATCATCGAAATGGGGACAAAGATCAGGGCACAGGAGCGAGATTTATTCCACAGCCATAACTCCATAACTTGAGTAATAACTTGCGTAAAGATGCTTCGAATGCGACGAAACACAATACGTTGTTCCGTAAGGACTATGGGAAGCCTTTCCACCAAAAATGTTTTTTGTCAGCAATTGCGGGCTGTACGCATGCCGGAGATGCGTTAGCCATTATTTTCGCACGATAACTTCCGTGAAAATTGCCCGATTCAGATGGTATTTTTAATTATAAAACGGCTTATGTTTGGTAGCTCTTGATAATAGAAATAGGTAACACGGGCACAAAGAGATTTAATTTTGATATATGTGAACCACAAACGTTATACCATAGTTTAGTCCCCTCAAAAGCAAGGCATTTTTTTATGATTTCTGGTATGTTGGAAAGCGTAGCCTGCATGATTTTACTAACTTGTTTTTCCCTTTCAATCGGTAACTGAAAGGATCGCTTAACGTCCCTCTGGCGTGTTCACAAAATATTTTATGACTTCAGTTCAGGGTCTTGCCGATACTCTAAGAAGTGAATTTTGTGTGCGGCATTGAAATACTCGAAATGAGCCTTACATTTGAAATGAAAAGTCATAAGTACACTATGTGGACAAAACTGATAGCGCAACCCCAACGCAGGCGCAATGGTGTGCTCTCGCAGCAGATACTTGGTTGATAAGGTATAAAAATGGCAACGGGGGTACGCTCAGATCAATCGCTGGTAAATTGGCTAGCAGGAGAGAGAGAGAGCTCTCAGAGTTTGAAAAAGACGTTATAATAGGCTGCTCAATTGGTGGCATCAGCATACAAAGTATTGCTGATGTCACACAGGATGCTAAATCTACTGTGGACTTTGTCATCAACAAGTGGAAGAAGACGGGACATTGCTCAGGAAGACCAACGAGACTGCAGCCCAGGGACCGGAGAGTGCTGCAGAGAGAGCTCCGGAAAACCAGGTACTCACCGATGCATGCACATGAGTTACAGATGGCCACAGGTGTTATGGTCTCCACTAAGACACTTCGAAAAAAGGCCCAATCACTCGGGTATCATGACCGCGCAGCAGCCCATAAACCTCTCTCTCGTCACATAGATGAATAAAGCTGCGCGGCTAAGATGGTGTCAACAGAACAAAAATTTAACATTGGAGCAATAGCACCCTGTGTTATGGATCGACGAGTCCCACTTCACATTATTCCGATCGGATGGACGTGTCTGGGTTTGGCGGTTCCCGGAGAACGTCTGCTTCCGGAGTGTACAGTGCAGCATGGAGGTGGTGGAGTTGTGGTATGGGCTCTTTCAGCTTGTAGGGTGTGGGTCCACTGGTTGTTATTCATGGCAACATGAACTTTATGCTTTATATACACTATAATGACAAAAGTCACCGGACATCCCTTCAAAGGCAAATGAACGGATCCGCTGCATTTTTAAGATGCACGGTAGCTGCAAACGGTATAAAAAAGCCTGCAGCTGACCGCGATCATATCGCACTGTGAGGTTGAATGAATATGTCGCGCGGCGGGTGAGAACTGACTTTGTGAAAGGAAAGGTTGCTGGGTGTTACATTGGCGGAAAGTGAAAAAAGAACACCAAGAAGCAGACGTCTGATACTAACGAAATTTATACAGCATAATAACGGAATACAGAGGATAACGTGATCAAAACGTTATGGCAAAATACAGCTGTATTTGCTGGTAAACTGAAAAATAACATTTCCATGTAACATGGTTAGTACGAGGTTGAACCGCCACGAACTGCGTCACACTGTGCAATTCTGGCATGGAGTCTGTCGTACAGATGTTGGATGTAAGTTTGGGGTATTGAGTTCCAAGCATCTTCAACCTGGACGCGTAAATCGGGATGGTCGTGGCTGGCCGTGGAGACCGGATAAGTCGTTGTCCCATAAAATCCCACACGTGCTCAATGGGGGACAAATCCGGTGAACGTGCAGGCCATGGAAGTTGTCTCACACCCTGAAGTGCATGTTGCGTTGCACGTGCCGTGTGTGGGCGTGCGTTATATTGCTGGAAAACACCACGATGGACCGACCTTACAAATGGCACAACAACGGGCTGAACAATGTTGTTGATGTAGGAGGTGCTGTTTAACGTACCCGGTACAAACACTAGTTGTGTACGGGAGTGATAGCTGATCGCTCCCCACACCAGGTGACCAGGTGCAGGCCCTGTGTGTCGCTGGCGGGTGCAAGAAGGGTGGAGACGCTCCCCTGTGCGTCTGCGAACACGCATACGGCCATCGGAGGCTCCCAAGCAGAATCTGCTTTCATCGCTGAACACGACAGATCGCCATTGCGTTCTCCAGTGCAGACGTTGGCAACACCACTGCAGCCGTTCCTGACGGTGGGATGGAGTCAGAGGTACACATGCCAGAGGCACACGTGCACGTAGTCCTGCATCCAGTACACGGTTGCTGATTGTTCGCACAGTCACCTCAGGTGCAACGGCAGCTCGGAGTTGCGTCGCAGTGGATGTTCTGCTTGACAACGCCGCTCTTCTTATGCGTCGATCGGTCCGCTCATCAGTCCGTCTGTGACTCCCGGTCCCACGTCTTCACGTGTGGGAATGTTCCTCGGACCATCTACGCCACCATCGTACCACCACCGATACTTCCCATCCAATTCGCTCCGCGATACGACCACCTGGCCTCGCGGAATCCGACTAGACGACCTCGCTCAAAGTCCGATAACTGCTGAAATCGTACGCGTCTTCCATGTCCAGGCATTGCAGCTTCTTCAGGGTCTTCGCACGTGTCCGTACGGCGACGACTGATTACATTCACTTCGCCGTACTCCTTAAATACCACCGACGGTAATTTGCATATTATGCCGTGCTGTGGCGTAAGCGCTCACCGGTTGGTCCCGAAATTAACATCACACCTACGTAAACTCGACCCCATTAACGTATGTAAATTTCATGATCGTCCGCCAATTCCTTCTTGGTGTTCTTTTTTCACTTTCCGCCAGTGTATATTAGTGGGTTTTCCATAAGAAAAACCGAGAGGTTTAAACATACCCAAGTCAACTGTTTTGGATGTACGAAATAAGTGGAAGACACATGGCATGCCTGAAGCACGTACCGGCAGACCAATAAAACCAGTGATAGAGGACGTCGAAGCCTCAGGAGAGTCGTTACAGCTAATCGACGGAGTACTGCACAAAACCTCAGTGTACAGGTAAGTAAAAATGCTGGAACGTCGGTGTGTAAACTTACCATTCTCAGAGCACTTCATTCCATGGGCTACCGTGGTCGTGCGGATGCTCATAAGCTTTTCATCTCCACTCGAAATGCTGCTCGTCGTTTAGCATGGTGTAAAGAACATTTATCGTGGACCGTAGATCAATGGAAACGGGTCCTATGGACTGATGAATCCAGATACACGATCCATCAGTCTAATGGCCGTGTGTGGGTATGGCGGCAGCCGGGGGAACGCTATTTACCACAGTGTACTGTTCCTACGGTCAAGTTTGGAGCTGGCAGTGTACTCGTGTGGGGGTGTTTTTCGTGGTACTGTCCCGTCCTATTGGTTATCGTGGACAAACCTGTTAACCAGCACGTCTACCTCGATATGCCCTACCAACTCTGTAGCAATACTATGGAACCGAGCCTTGTTGATACCAGCAGAGTAATGCACCGAGCCAGAAAACAAGGACTGTTACGGCGTGTAATTCCCTATCCATGGCAACCAGTGCTGAGACGGAGCAAGCCTGACCCCGAAGCGGAACCGGGCTCTGGCTGCATAATATTTAATACGGTTCGGGCTTGAGCTCGGGGACAGAGAGAGATAAAAATATGTTTTTTTATATATAATTTTTGTGCGGTTTAACATACTTTACTTTTCTTACACTTTCTAGTTAATAAAGAGAATTCTTAGGCAACAGGGTCTGGGCTGGGGTGGGATCTTGGGAGGGCTACTTAATCAGGACATGGGCACAAAAATGCCATAGGTTACGTGTTAGTGGGTTTCTGTGGACAAGGAAAAGCTTCTTCAAGAACTATAGATACCAGATAGTAGATAGCACGCCGACGGAATCCCTTCCTCCACGCAGCAGCACCCTGCTTATTCTGTTGAGCAAAGTACGTATAGTTTTTAACGCCTTCCGAACTTTCCGGATGCCCGGGCGCCCGAAACATTTCGGGTAGAAACGAATATTAAAATAAATCGTGCAACTATACTATAGAAAGTGAATGAGCTCTCTTCCCCACTCCCCAGTTAAGAAAGTCTTCGGTGCAGAGGAAGAGAGTGGAAGTATGGAAGAGATTTTTTTATTATCAATGCCTATACAGGTTAGTCATACTTTTCGGGCTCGTTCGGGCCAGGGATCTATCTTGCGATATAAAACTCAGGCTCGGGCTGACATACAAGGATTGAACAGAAAAATATGAACACTACGCTCAGAGAAGTTACTTTTAATGCAGCTGCGTACGTCACGATACGCAAAGGGTATCCACCACTTTCAGCTTTGTTTAGAACCTCAAGGTCTTGTTTAAGTGCATTTGAAGTGTGTAGTTGCAAACTTTCTTTCAGGGTGACGACGAAATGAGCGACCTAACGGACTTCGAAAGAGGATAAATTGTTGATGGGTGGGTAGTTGGTGCCTCCGTGACAACAGTCGACAGGGTAGAGGAGGTATAGAGAGCTACTATGTCAGCATACCGTGTTAGTGGCAAAACCTTGTCTGCGAAACACAAGAGCGGCCGGAAAACGACTGTGACTGATTAGAGATAGGAGAGCATGAAAGAGGATTGTTACCCGTAATAAGCAGACCACGGCGCCGAAAATTAGTGCGGAGCTCAATCTGTATTTCCAGACCCAGTATCACCGAAAACAGTGCGCAGGGAACTGCATAAACAAGATATTCATGGCAGAGCTGCTATTGCAAAACCTCTGGTGACCCGGGTGAATGCACAATGACGACGGCAGTGGTGACAGGAGCATACAACGTGGACTGTCGATTCATGGAAGCGTGTAATGTGGTCGATGAATCCACATCCACACTATTCTCCAACGCAGGACGTATTTACTTGTGGAGAACACAGTCAGAAGCGTGCAACCTAGACTGTCTGCTCACAACAGTTCAGCATGGTGGTGGTTTTGTCATGCTTTGGACGGTCATATCGTGGTTTTCAGTAGGTCCCCTGATCACTTTGAAAGGACGGATAACTAGCAGGGCATATGAAACCAGATTAGCCGACCAAGTCCATCCCAATGGCTCAGGCATTGTCTCTTGCAGGGAACGCCATCTATCAGGATGATAACGCTCCAATTCACAGATCTCGGAATGTCCAATCATGGTTTGAAGAACATGAGGACGAATTTTCACACATTCCTTGGCTTCCCCAATCACCAGACTTAAACATCATCAAGCTACTGTGGCCTGTGTTGGAAAACAGAGTAAGATCTAATTATCCTCCTCCTGCATCTCTCAAAGACCTGGAGCAGTTTCTGCATGTAGAATGGTATAACATCCCACTAACCACCATCCAGGATTTGTATGCGTCCATTCCAGGGAGGATTCATGCGGTTTTGAATGTTAAAGGTCGTACCACACTCTATTAGGTACGTAAAACCTTCATTTCCTAGATGTTCGCTTTATTCAGTCCAATCCCTGTAGGTTAGTCCTACTTTTCGGGCTCCGACTGAGATATTTCTGGCTTGGGCTAATTAAAATTGAGCCCGAACTCAGCTCTGGTAGCAACAGTCTTGAGGTCAAGTTTCACTGACGTGTGTATGTTTCGACGCCAGTGCCGTGAGACAAACACAACATCCATCCCTCACCGGGATTCAGACTCGGACCCATCTCTGATGAATTGATGTCAGAAACCAGCGCTTAGACCACTGTGCTATTGGGGTGGATTTGACAACATAAAAACTATGTATATAATGTGTGAAATGAGCAGTGTAAAGTGTGAGTAAATTAGCGCAGTACTCCGTTGTACCTTCAGAAATAGATATATACAGTATTTCTGATAAAGTTGTAGGCCGACTGAGATATTTAGAATCTCACATTAGAGATGCTCAGTTTATTGCATTTGTTGAAGCATAACGCTGTTTACTGTTTAAGGTAACCCGTCGGTTGCCGAATATTATCAATGAAGAGTTATCCGTGTGATGCATCTTCGAGATCTAATAAAGACCTTTGTTCGTTTGTAAACAGACCATTCTTTTCTGGCCCCTAGAAAGCCTAATATTATTCTTTATACACTGAGTGGCCACTTTATTATGACCACCTGACAGTTTTAAGCAAATGAGCTATGGCTGCGCGCTGTTGCCGCCAGATGGCGAGGCTAGTATAAAAAGACAAAGTTTAGGGCTTGCGACAGTAGTAGTGATTTTTGGGTAACGACATGGGTAAAAAATGCGATTTGACGGACTTTCAACGTGGGATGATTGTAGGAGCTCGGAGCCATGGAGCGAGTATCACCGAAACCGCCGCATTCGTGAAATGTTCCAGAGCAGCTGTTGTTTAAGTGTTTGGTCTCTACGTGCAACGTGTGATCGTCATCGACTAGTGACTGCTCGGGCGGAACGGATAGTGTCCAGACTAGTAACAGACAACAGAAAAGCAACAGTGTAGCAAATTACAGACCATCTGAATCAAGGATCCCCTCAAATAATCTCTGCACGCACTGTTCGCCGTACACTGCATCGGATGGGATATGGCAGCCGAAGGCCTGTTCGAACACCTTTGCTGTCTGCAGTTAACAAGAGAAAACGTCTCCAGTTCGCACAGGAGCACAAAGATTGGACAGTCGATAATTGGAAACAAATTATGTGGTCCGATGAATCACGTTTTCAGTTGCACCAGCCGATGGCCAAGTGAGAATTTGGCGGAAACAGCACGAAAGCGTGGACCCCAAATGCATTGCTACAACCCTTCAAGCTGGTGGAGGCAACGTTATGGTTTGGGGAATGTTTTCCTGGCATTCTTTGGGCCCTTTAATTCTTGTTGATCAACGTCTGACTGGCACGTCATATCTAAACATCGTTGCGGACCAAGTGCATCCTGTCATGTGGATGGTTTATCCCAATGGCGATGGCTACTTTCAACAAGATAATGCGTCCTGCCATACTGCTCGTATTGTACAGGATTGGTTTCAGGAACATGCCGGTGAGTTTACTTTACTTAGGTGACCCCCACAATCTCCAGATCTCAACCCCATTGAAAATTTGTGGGATGAAGTTGAACGAGCCATCAGACAGCTGGATCCACAACCCTGCAATCTCACACTCCTGGAAAGTGCTATTCATCAAGCATGGTCTCAGATTCCACAAACCACCTATCAACATCTCGTGGAGTCCATGCCACGAAGAATCGACGCAGTATTACAGGCAAAAGGTGGCCCAACGAAGTACTGAGGGGGTGGTCATAATAAAGTGGCCACTCAGTGTATAACTAAGGACTTTGTGCTAAGTTGTCCGGAGCATAAACGTTAAGAAGCTTCAGTGTTACAAGACCCACCGATAGTACAAGTAATTTTATAAGTAAACACTTTAATTTAAAAAAACATTAAAATAAAAGAACATTAAAGCAACATTTGAAAATGTCGCTTTTTTATATCTTTGTGTGTTTATAGACGGAAATTTCGGTGCTGTCTTTCAGCAGCTGTAATTTTCCAGAACTGCTTTCGGGATCGTTTAATTGGAAAATAATATCTGATGCAGAAATTTGCATATAGATCGAAGTTATTAAAGCTTAATCTCACATTGCTGTAATTAAACATTCTGTTTCAATTCCTGTTTACCTAGCGGTGTTTAAATAGAAGTATATCTCGCATAAATCTAGCAGCGAATTTAAATAAAAATTATGTAAATAAACATATAACGTGAGGTACAAAATTTGAATTATTTCTCGATATCCGCAGTTACATTCACTTTTCAGTTTTGCAATATGCAGTAGCTGCATCTAGAGAATTATTTAGCCTAGCTTAGAAAGCAAAACATTTTTTTACATTATTTACGACATTGATTCTAAAATATTGTCAAATCCAGTCTGTTGATTCGTTTCATAAATTATTCATCTGGGTGTCGTAAATGGTACTTTTCGAAAACTGGAATTATGACGTTTATAAACACAAATGTCTAAGTCAACGGTGATCGAGTTGAATTTTTTAGTAGTTGATTCAACGAAGAACATCTGCTTCATTGTGTTGAAAAACACCGGATAACGATAGTTTTTCTTTCTTGCTAATGGCAAACAGTCGCTGTATGTAATCTTCAGAATATTCGATATTTCATGATGATTTTAAAGAAAAATACAATTCTAAAGAATTTTTGTAAATTTTTTATGGAAATCAGCGCCATCAGAAAATGATATTTTAGTGGGTTTCCGTATGAATATGATACACACTGAGTTAGCCTTTGCATTAGGAACACTCCCCGTTTTACATACTCGGAGCGATAACAAAGTACCACGTGACGTCACGTGCTGCTACTATAAATTGTGCGCACCTATCCTCTGCATGTAATAGGCCACGAATGGCCTAGTGGTCAACTTTCGTGACTGCCATGGAGAAGATCTCGAGTTCGATCCCAACAGGTACGAACGCTCGAACCACTAAATATCCGCCGTGCGTCGGATCGCACATTAAGCCGGTAATAAATAAGGGGGTCTTTCTCCCCCTTTCTATCTCGCTTCCGTGTCACTTTCCAATCGGGCACTCCAGCCCAAATCTCCTAGCTTCCTGTTTCTAAGGTTTGTTTAAGACCTGGGATCAGACACTTCCTTCCTAAAATCTCTGCATACGATCTGATCTGTATGTAATCGTAACGTTTACCGGTAATGGGGAAACGTGGCAACTTAAGCTAATTTGACCGCGGCCAGATAGTTTAGGCCCGGAGGTCAGGTGCTAGTATTGCGGAAATAGCCGCACTTGTTGGCTGCTCCCGTACTTCTGTATCAAGGGTGTACCAGGACTGAATTAACCATGCACAGACATCCAGAAGAAGGGCTCACATTGGTCAGGCACGCGACCTCCAGGCCTAAACTATGATACTAGAGGTAAGTGTCGGGTGGCACGACTGGCATCCCACCAAAGAAGTGCAACAGTCACCCACCAGTACAAACAGTGGTGCATCAGTTCGACCTATTTCCACGTGCACCATTTTCCATACCTTGCTTCGCTTGGGATTCTACAACTGGAGACCAAAAGTGTTACCCATGATGCAAGGAGGTTAGACGAAGAGGAGGTGAAGGGACCCGTTTTGAGTGAAGTCAAAACAGATCAGCTGTTTCTGTCACTAGCGTCTCAATCCTACAGCGGCTGAATCCTCATTCCCTGTAATGCGCATGCTCGAGACTTAGAAATATTCTCCCCATCTGTTGGTCTGGCACTCTTTGCCTAGGAGTGGACAGTCGATAACAATCCAGATTAATCCCACAATGGCTGAATCCTCATTCCCTGTAATGCGCATGCCCGAGACTTGACAAATTACTTGAACATCAAATTTCTCATAACACGTGTGCTTTTTCTCTAATCTACTGTGGACGATGGATAGTAATATTGTTGATGCACCTTGTATAGAGAATAAAGATTGTTTTTCTTGCGCATTTTGTAAGAAAATATACATGAAGTCGTTTAATTTGTATCGACATATGAGTAATATTCATCCTGAGCAAAGCACTGATTCATCGTCTTCAGAAAAAAAAGAGGTGACTACAGATGTTCAAGGTGCGAGAAATCGTTTTCTTACAAACAGAATTTTTATAGGCATATGAAAAATTCCCATCCTCAAGTAGTAGAAGGTATGACATCTGAGAGGAAGGTATATTCATGTTCGTTTTGCGAAGAAACGTTTTTACAGAAATATAATTTGGATAGACATGTAAATAACGTTCATTCATCGCAAATCAAAAGGTGATTCCTCGGAAACAATGGCTGTGCCCTTTCAATCGTGCACCATTTGTAAAAAAACGTTTACTTGTAAAAGAAATCTTAATGCTCATTTTAGGAACCATCATTCTGAAGAACAAAATACTGTAGTATCGAATGTGACGTGTTGTATGTGTGATATTTTTTTTAATGTCTGAAGACTTTGCATACACACATTGAGGCAGAACATTTGGATATCTCTCTGTCATTTGAAAATAAGAAGTTTAATTGTATGAACGATTTTGCTGTGTGGAAAGAGAAAATTGAAATTGAGTCTCTGCCTCATTTTGTTAAATGCAGATCAGACTTCGTGCTAGCAGATGGTAGAACTGCTGTCCAATATAAAGGCCATCGAAGTGGGTGCTATGAACCCGTGCAAGATCGACAGAGACTTCTAAAATTATCTGGAATTGTCACAAAAAATGAAGAAGTTGCAAAATATGAGCACATTTCACCACTCACGTTGAAACATGGGATATGGGAATCATAGAGGAACAGATATTTGTTTACCTAGCGCCATATTATGACGTAACACTTCGTATTAACATAGCATTTGAGCATAATGTTCAACGTGCATCTTAATCTGGGGCGTATATCGACTATAAGAGTGCGAGACCAACAGATGGGGAGAACATTTCTAAGTCTCGGGCATGCGCATTACAGGGAATGAGAATTCGGCCACTGTAGAATTGAGACGCTAGTGTTTCTGTCCTCTCTCTGAGGTGGTGGGAATCTGCGCTGCCGGAGTTCGAGAACGTGACGTCACTTCCTGTGGCTTAAGCAGTTTTGCTTAGCGCATGCAAACCAAGGATGGAAAGAAGGAATATTTCGGACTTCTTATTTCTTAACATTAGGCTTTTGGTTATATTCTAAACATGGTTACTTGCACATGGGCAATATGCATGGTTACTTGCACATGGGCAATATGCATGGTTACTTGCACATGGGCAGTAAGTAACCATGCGCACTATGCACTTCCTCTCAAAAAATCATTATTTTTTTCAATTTTTTAAAGAAATACCAACGCATATTTTCCTGTTTTTTCTGGAATTATTTTATTATGGGAATGAATATTTCAGTCTCAATTTTTTTCATGCCTCTATATGTAGAGTAAGGGTCCGAAAAACCGTTCAAAATCGCGATTTCCCCATAGAGATATACAGGAGATTCTCAGGTTGGGCGCATTGGCGTAGTCAGCTGATAAAAAGTGGCGTCACGCCAGAAGCACAGGGAGAGGGGCTGTTGCCATCTCCTCTTCCTCCTCCTTGTAACCTCCTTGCCATCATGATTACTCCTAGTCATTACACACAACGCTTCGCATGGTCCAATGAACGTCGACAATGGACCCTCTATAGATGGAAGAAGCAGTGGCTGGTTACCGAATAGGCCCGTAAAGCTCGTGCTTACCCTCTGAATTTTCAAGGAGCTCCCAAATTTACTTTTCAAACAAAAATTTGAAAATCAAATTTTTTTCAAACGGAAAAAAAAAATGCAAATACTTTTTAGTGAAACATTTTTTCTAAACTAAGTCACTTTCTCTTTTTTGGCCATCAGAATGACGTCACCAAAAAAGAGGCGGGGAAAACGTTATTCACCAATGTTGAGACAGCTGGAATTCATACTTCATGGACTCGGTAGAATTCTTTCGATCAGATTAACGGGAACCGTAACCATCGCATTTTCGTTTGTTTCTCCCGTTTCTTGCTCGATTACTCGTGTTCTTGCTTTTGATGTCTTGCGGTTTGTAGTTCTCAATGTGACTAAGAGATATTTACCATGCTGCTTAAATATAAATTGTATAAAGTAAATAAGTAAGAAAATGAAGCGGCAGTATTCCTCCGGTAGTTTGAAGCGAAAAAAAAATTAGCGTGAGAAGGGTGTAAAACAACTTAATACATCAATGAAAATTTTTCTGTTCCGAAAACCAACAGAAACACCACTTCCGAACGAAGAGTGTATGCCAAGCAATGCAAATTCGTCTGAAATTTCATTTAGCCAAGCTGTTAATACAGAGGGCGATGTTTGTGATGCAACAGAAATTCCACTAAAGAATGAGATACGTCTACGTGTGCCATGTGTTCAACTTGCTACATCTTCGTCTGAAATTTCATTTAGCCAAAGAATTAGTGACTATGTTTGTGACGCACCTGAAACTCCACTACAGAACCAGGTATGTGTGCAAGGTGTTCAATTTATTACATCTTCGTCTGAAGTTTCAAATAGTGAGACTATAATAATTCCAGCAACAGAGAACAATCAGTCACCTGTTAGGTCTGTTACTGCTTTGTTTGGGGAATTTCCTTTTAGTAATGTTAAACGTGATACGGCCGAAGTTCGCGCTGAAAATTTAGTTAATGATAATGATGCATCTGATGTTTCATTCTCTGCTTCTGCTAGTGTCAACTCTGAAAATCCATCAGCATCAAATAATTCTGCTATATTTGATTATAATGATCCAGCACTGTGGCCTCCAGTAACCAATACTTTACGAGAATATTTTATTTTCAATAAAACTTCTCAAAATATTGATAATTTTGAAAGTTCTAAACGAACAGTTGGGGGTAAAGAGCGGATGTGCTTTGCAAATAATTTCTTTCGTGTGAAAAAAATGGAGAAAAATTCCAAAGAGATTGGTTAATTTATTCACCAAGTACTAACGCTGTATTTTGCTATATTTGCAAGCTTTATAGTTCGAGCGATCAGGCTCTTTGCAGGAATGGTTTTGCTGATTGGCGAAATATCTCTAAAAGGCTATCATCACATGAAAATTCTTCCTTTCACAGAGAATCAGTGTATTCTTTCTCACAACGCTCAGCAATACTAGGTCTTATAGATTGCAGTCTTGTTGAACAACATAAAGCAAAATGCAGTTACTGGAAGAAAGTATTAAACAGAGTTGTGGCTGTAATAAAGTTTATTTCACAAAGAGGTCTTCCTTTTTTTGGCTCCAATGAAACATTTGGATCTGTACATAATGGAAATTTTCTTGGCATTTTAGAGTTATTAAGCTCTTTCGATTCATTTCTGGCAGACCATATAATCACACATGGAAATAAAGGGAAAGGAAATGTAAGTTATTTTTCGTCAACAATAGTAGCAGAATTTATTGAATTGATGTCCAAAAAAGTATTGCATGAAAGATTATCCGAAGTAAAACAAGCTAAGTACTTCGGACTTATTGTAGATTCTACTCCGAATATAACTCACACTGATCAACTCTCTCTGCTGTTGAGGTACATTGATATGCAAGGTAATCCAGTTGAGCGATTTTTAAAGTTCATATCTATACACGGGCATAGCTCTCAACATCTACAAGAAGTCGTAGTTAATATTCTTGAAGATCTTGGCATTGATCTGAAGTATTGTCGTGATCACTCTTACGACAATGCTAGTAACATGTCAGGGCAATATTCAGGTTTGCAAGCAAGATTAAGAAAAGATTTTTCTCTCATAGAGTATGTTCCATATACAGCTCGCTCTTTGCATCTAGTTGACACGAGGGCTGTTCAATGTTGTTCCTCAGCAGTTTCTTTTTTTTGGTTTGATTCAAAGTGTGTACAACTTTTTTCTGTATCACCCCATAGATGGGAATTGTTAAAGGAGAAAATAGACAATAAATTAACATTAAAATCACTCTCAACAACAAGGTGGTCAGCAAATGCAGATGTTGTGAAAGTCTTAAAGAAAAATATTACGAATATATTAAATGTTTTATCAACCATCTTAAAAAATATAAATGAATCTGCATCTCCTAGAAATGAAGCGAATAATTTATTTTCAAAAACGCAAACATTTGAATTTGCTCTTATGGTTGTTATATGGTATACTATACTACAGCGAATGAACAGTGTAAACAAAACTATTCAATCTGTAAGCTGTGAGATGGCAGCAATTGTACCCCTCTATGACTCTCTGGAGAGTTTTATAAAGTATGTTAGAAATAATTTTGAAAATTATGAAAGTGAAGCTGAAAATTTAGTTGGTTCAAAAAATTATAGGCCTAAAAGAAAAAGAGTTGCACCAAAAAGTAAAATGCTTGACGATAGTGGCTGGGCAAGTGTTGAAGTCCAGTTGTCTGATAGGGAGAGATTTCTGTATCAAACACATTATATAATGTGTGACTGCATCATCACTGAACTAAACAAAAGAAAAAATGCTTATTCTCTTTTAGAATCGAGATTCGGCTTTATGTGTTCAGAAAACATGACAAATGAAGAGATTAAAAATGCAGCAAAGCATTTGCTGGGAATTTATTCTCCGGATATTGATAAAGAATTCCCAGATGAGTTTTTACAGTTCTGCGATTTTCTGTCAAACGATTTAAAGACGGATGAAAAATTAAAGATGATAAAAACATTAGGAATTGGACATACTTTTCCCAATGTTGAAACTGCTTTGAGAATAATGTTGTCAATACCGATTACGAATTGCTCCAGTGAGCGGTCATTTTCAGTATTAAAATGTGTAAAAATTAGATTAAGATCTAGACTTTCTGGAAAAAATCTTTCTGGTTTGTCTCTTCTTACAATTGAGAGCGATTTAACACAAAAAATTTGTTTTGATGATATTATGAAAGAATTTGCTTTAGCAAAGAGAAGAAAAAAACAATGTGATGTTTTGGACTGTAGATTCTTATAATCACAAAATGAAAATTATATAAGAACAAACGTAAACTTTGCATAAGTGCTTAGATATTTAAATTCTTTACTTTATTTAAAAATTAAACCCAAAAACATAGTTTTCATGTATTTTTAGAATCTACTGTATCCTGAACTCCTACAGATTACATAATTGTACCAAATATTTTTTCTGAAGTACATTTTAAGAGTGTATAGTGACCAGAATATTGCATTCAATATACACTATCTACCAACAAGTAACTGGACACCCCTGCAATCGACGATATCTGCGGTCCTGATACACGTCACAGCCGCCGCCGTTAAATGTCGTGTGGGAAACAACAACGCAACCAGTCGCATGCAAGATGCCACGGAGTTCGGAGCTCTCTGATTTCGAGAAAGGTGTAATCGTCGGGTATCACAGAAATGGCCGATTCATACGTGACATATCCAGCGAGTTGAAATACCCAAAATCGGCAGTGGCCTACGTGATTGGCAAGTGGAAGATGAGAGGTGACAGTCAGAATGTGCCCCGACCTGGTAGACTCACAAAACTGGGAGTTAGAGACCGACGGGTGCTGGCCAGAGAAATTCTTCCGAATTTCTCTGGCCAGCACCCGGCACTAGCTATAATATATATAGCTAGTGCCGTTAATGCCCACCAGATGGAGACGTCTCAGTAGCTGAGCCCATCTTACGGATTTATGATGTCAGAAGCTGACTTAAAAAAAAAAAAATACACATAGCACCGTGGATTGTTGGCCCCCGTGGCGTAAAGGTAACGCACTCGGCGGGATACCGAGAGTTCTGTTGGTTCGATTCCACAGCGGCGGCTGAAAACAATTTTTCGGTTGCTGTGTGTTTCTGGAATGTGGAAAGAGCGATGTATTTATTTATTAACTGTCGCCACGTATTTGGAATATTTTCACCTTCGGAAGAACCGCACCAAATCGATGGGCCACATCCGCGAGGAGTTTCAACAGGCATCCGGGAGTGTTTTATCGATGAATACCATCCGTAAGGAAGCCCATCTGCTCGGCTATCATGGACGTGCTGCAGCCCACAAGCCTTTGATCACCAAGTCCAATAGCGCTGCTCGGCTAATGTGGTGCAAAGAACGTCGACAGTGGACCGTTGAACAGTGGAAACAGGTTCTCTGGAGCGACGAATCAAGGTTCACCCACTATCGTTCGGATGGCAGGGTCTGGGTTTGGCGTCTGCTTGGAGAACGCCTCCTGCCGGAATGTATTGTGCCAACTGTGAAGTTCGGCGGCGGCGGTGGAATTATGCTATGGGGGTGTTTCTCCTGGTATGGCACGGGACCCTTGGTCGCAATTCCTGGTAGACTCAACGCCGAGACCTACTGCACCATTTTGGATGACCATGCGCTTCCTACGTTGTGGCAGTTTTACGGGGTGGACCCATGTTACTTTCAGGATGGCAATGCCACCTGTCATGTTACGAGGTCCACCATGGCTTGGTATGGGGACAATGGGGTTAATCGAATGGACTGGCCTGCGCAGAACCCGGACCTTAACCCTAACGAGCACCTCTGGGACGAGTTGGAGCGTCGACTTAAGGGGTGCCCCCCCGTCCGAAATCGGTGAAGGAACTGACCTGTCTTTTCCAAGCCGGGTGGAAGAAAATACCGCTAGCCGTCGTACAACGCCTGGTTGAGAGTATGCCCCGGAGAGTTGCAGCTGTAATCGCCGCTCGTGGAGGCTCCACCAACTATTGAAGGTGAATAAACTTCGTTTTTCTTTGCTATCACAGGTGTCCAATTACTTGTTGGTAGATAGTGTATAATACTATAACTAATTTGTTTGTATTCGTGAAGAGTGAAAGATATGATATAAACATACTGTATAAATGATAGAAAGGAAATTATTAAAAAAAGAGGAAGTATTTTTACATTCAATGATATCAAACTCTTGCTCATAAAATAGAAATAAAAGGAGTAGCAAAACTGTGTTGCAGATAAGTATGCATTTATATTAAATATCTGTTATTCCCCTACTGCCACCACTTCACAACATTAAAAAACGCTGTGAGTTTCATGGTGTAAAAATTTTTCTATTTTTAAGATTCAAATGTTGGCAACTATGCAGCTTTGTATTAGTTTGTGAAAAAAGTCTGCCTGTTTCATTTACAAACATAATTGATTATCTATAAAATAAAACAATTTTGTATATTTATGTAATTAATATTTTTTTTTTTTACTGTTAAGAGTGTTTACTTGAAATTGTGATAGTAAATATTTCAAATTGGTGAAGCTTGTAAAATGATCGATTTTTTGAGTGATAAGGCAGTCTTTAGAGAAGGGGGCGGGGCCCCCTGTTTGACACCGGGCTTACTCTACTGCTAAGTGTTAAGCAGGGCCTGGGAAGAAGGTAATCTAGAATGATGAGTCCCGTTTCCTGCTGCACCATTCTGAAGGCCGGGTTCTCATATGGCGTAAACAACAAAATAGCCTATCCCCTAGTTGCATAGTTGGTGTTCAACAAGTCGATGGAGATGTTCTGGTATGGGGAGCTTTTTCCTGCCAAGCCCTAGGTCCTTTGGAAATCATCCCACAAACATGAAATGGTGGACACTACAGGGACCTGTTAGTCGACCATTTCCATCCATATATGCAGGAGGTTTATCCTGACCACAGTGTCTTCTTTCAGCAGGACAACTCACCTGTCATATAGGGCTCGTGTAACTACTGAGTGGTTTGAGGAACACAACGAATTTGCCAAATTGCCTTTGTCCCCAAACTTCCCTGACTATAACCCAAATGAACATTTGTGCGATATGTTAGAACTAGGTGTGAGACCTGCTGATCCTCCTGCACGGAATGAACGTGAACTGAAGGAGCTGCTGCAGCTGACATGGAACAGGTTACGCATGGAGGATGTTCGACACCTTATAGAATCTGTTTCTAGGCGTCTGCGAGCCGTGATTGCGCAAAAAGGTGGAACAACGCGTTATTAGGAAGGTGTCCCTAATGCAAAGCTTAGTGTATTTAAGGTAAATTTTACGGTGTGTTTGTGGATAGCTGGCCCCTTGTGCTTATGAATTGGTTTTCGGTTCTGCAAAGACGCAGATGTGTTTGCTATTGCGTTTTGCTTCTCTACTAGGCCATTCCGTGGAAAATCACCCAGGATGGTCGCTGACACATTTTTAAAAAATTTCATTTTTAATCCATCTGGAATTTTGAGAGTTTAAATCCGGATTTTTTTTTTTAACATCCGTCATTTTGGATTCACAAGCCAAAATGGGCACTGCGAAAAATCACACCCAGACAGCCGTGTTTTGATTTTTTTTAACTGTACAAAAACCATAAATGGCAGAGAGCTCCAACTGGTCTCATTTCAAATAGCATAGGTCCATGTATAAAGAGAATATATAAATACTTACTAAAAATTAATATAATGAGGAGAAATCATTAACTGAAATTCAAGATTTAAATTGCTTGGTTTTCTTTTTAGTTTTTGATACGTATAATAGTTCTTATAGGGGATCAAAAAACAAAATAGTATTTGGCTTATTTTTAGCCCACAAGTGTACTTTAAAGCTCAAAGAAATAAATATTAGCTTATACAATCCCTTTATGCTAAAAGAGGGGTCTGAATTTGCTGATTTTTCAAAAACTGCAAACTTTGAAGCTCTGTATCTAAAAAGAGGAAATATGAAGAAATCTGAAACTTTCACAAAATACTCTTCTGTGTGTATACGGGGAGATGTAAAACTTCCTGTTTGTATTTTCAATTACTTTGTTAGTTTTTTTGTTTTTTTTTTATTGGAGGTTTAACGACCACTGTGAGCAACTCAATGGGCTATAAGCAGTCGCCCGTCCCTAATTTAGGGTCACTGGTTCCAGGCAAGGGAGAGAGCCAGTGCCGTAACACAAACACAAACACAACATTCATGCCTCACCGGGATTCGAACCCGGACCCCAGACGGGCGAATGATCAGAGGCCAGCGCCTTAGACCACTGCGCCACCTACTTTGTTAGTTACAGAAAGTGAAAGTTACAAAACTTTGCAAATTGTTATTCACTTAAAGGAGGGATAATATTTATACATTTTCAATTAAAAACCAATAATTATGGTGTATGTAAGTAGTAGAATAAGATTAAATAAGAATTACATGATTGCAGACCATATGTTTTTAAGTTTGTGGTATTTTCAGTTGATTTTACTACCTTTGAGCATATATTGCATTTTGCAGTAATCTTTTTGATATATTGCAGATTCTATATCGATATATACCAGATATGTATATCGATATATGCAAGAGATATATATCGATTTTTCACTTGTATCAACATCTTGTCCAAGCACTTGCGGTTCATTTGCTGAAACGAAATTTCTGTGCAAATTCAAGTTTTTCAGTCATTTTAACATGAAAATACTACATTTGTTATTTATTTTGTTATTTCAATCTGGTTTTATTTATTTCGTATCATCATCATCAAAATCATCGTGAACCATTACCAATCCACTGTTGGACGAAGGTTTCTCCAAGCCTCTTCCACAACGGTCTGTCTTGTGCCAGTCTCCTCCATGTTACTCCCGCATACTTTCGAATTTCATCCACCCATCTCCCATGTGGTCTTCTTCTGGGTCTTTTACTGTCCCTTGGAATCCAATCTAAAATTTCGACTGTCCATCGATGGTCTGTTCTTCTGGCAGTATGTCCAGCCCATTGCCATTTCAGGGATTTAACTCTGATCATGATGTCTTCCATCCACTCTTGTCATTTTTCTGAAACACGAGTTCCTCTTCTTATCTCTCCTGGTTACACCAAGCATGCACCTCTCCATGCTGCTTTGAGTTGTCTGCAGTCTTTGTATGTCTCTTTAGTTAAGGTCCACGTCTCTGCACCATACGTAAGCACTGGAAGGATGCATTGATCAAACACTTTTCTTTTAAGACATAATGGCATATTGCTCTTGATAATTATGTTGTTTCTTCCAAAAGCGCAAGCAAGTTTTATACGCCGATTAATTTCTTCATCAATGTGACCCTCAGTTGATATCTGCTTTCCAAAATAAACGTACGAATCTGTTATCTCCAGCATTTCTCCATCAATCGATAAATCTTCATTTCTTGCAAAAGCATTGTACATAAATTTTGTCTTCTGAAAGTTCATTTTTAATCCCACTTCTTTACTCTTGTCAGCAAGTTCCTGGATCATACTCTGCAGCTATGATGGGGTAGTTGCAAAAATAACTACGTCATTAGCAAAACGAAGGTGAGTTAGATAACCTCCATTAATCTTTATCCCTTTGTTTTCCCAGTTCAGTGATTGAAAGACATTTTCCAATGTGGCATTAAAGAGCTTGGGAGATATGGTGTCACCTTGTCTCACTACCTTTCCAATTTTTATGTGTGCTGTATTCTCAAACAGACGAATCTTTGCACTTGCATTTTCATAGATGTTATGAATAATATTAATGTATGCATCTTCAATACCGCAGGATTTCAGAGCCATTGTAACTGCTGATGGTGTTCCTGAATCAAAGGCCTTTTCATAATCGATAAAAGCCATGCACAATGGAAGTTCACATTCCCTCGCTCTTTCAATTAGTTCTCTCAGTTCGTGTATACCATGTTTTTAATTGAAAAACGTATAGTCATCACCCCTCTTTTAAGTGAATTACGATTTGCAAAATTTTGCAAATTTGACTCTCTGTGACTTACAAAATACCTGAAAAAATAAGTAGGGATTTTTACATGTCTCTGTAGACACACAGAAGAGTATTTCGTGAAAGTTTCAGATCTTTTATGCTTTCCCCTTTTTAGATACAGAGCTTCAAATTTTGCGTTTTTTAAAAAATCGGCAAATTCAGACGCCTCTTTTAGCATGAAGGGATTGTATAAGCCAATATTTATTTGTTTCAGCTTTAAGTAGTCCTTATAGGCTAAAAATAAGCTAAATACCATTTTGTTTTGTTTTTTTATCCGTTATAAGAACTGTAATGGATCAAACAATGAAAAAATCAATTTTAGTCTTGAATTTCAGTTAAGGATTTCTCCTCATTGTACAAATTTTTAGTAAATATTTATATATTCTCTTTATAGATGGGCCTATTCTCTTTAAAATGAGACCAGTTGGAGCTCTCTGCCATTTGTGGTTTTTGTACAGTTAAAAAAAGCAAAACTGCTCTCTGGGTGTGATTTTCCCACTCCGCAGTGGTCATTTTGGCTTGTAAATCTAAAATGACGGATGTTAAAAAAAATAAACCCTAGATTTGAACTCTCAAAATATGACTTTCGTGATGGACAAAAAATGAATTTTTTTAAATGTGTCAGCCAACCACTTTTTTGTAAATTGAGTGATTTTCCACGGAATGACCCAAACTGTTTTTTTGGAGGCAGTACATCAAGAATACAGATGGATGGCCTTGCCTGACCTTTGACACACGTGGTTGACCGTAAAACTGTTATTCTTACCAAAGTAATAAAAAATAGCCATCATAGTGCGCACGGTTCTTCCATCGATGTTGGCAGCTGGGAAATGATCGCAAAGGGGTCTCTCTGAATCATTGAAGCAAACACAAAATTGAGCTTCAGTACAAATATTGTTGAAGTACTAGATAGGCCTATATTACATTGGCAAAAGATTTTAATACACTTCGTTCCTGAACCTTCAAGTGAAATGACCACCTGGAACAGTCTGCCATGGGCTGATCTACCTTCGTGTCGGTAGTGATGTACTTTACGCTGAAGTGCCAAATGTCATGGGATACCAGTATGCAAAATTTTGCCTGGCACTGCCGTCGTATAAAGGCTTCGACGCACGCCATGAGTTTTTTTCATGATTGTAGCAAAGCCTGCGCAGTCTTGTAATACTGCTGAGTGTGGGGAGCAAAGTGTTTTAGGTGGATATTTTCTTAAATGATTGAACAAAGTGTCTAACTAGTGACATACTTACTAAGAAAAGAAAATAAGGCGTGGACCTTGTAAACGTATTTTCCTGGACGTTATATTTCCTACAGTGGTTAATTAGCACTTAATTATAATGTTTAATTTCGTATTACACCTGCAAAGAATGGAGAAGCTATCCAAGGTTTAGCTAACGTTATTCAGCAAGCTTCACAGTGGAGCAAGTTAAGCTTTAGCGTATAAACAGTGTAATGCTTTACAGCAAAGTTTTATTAGGGCATTGGTTACAACTTACGAACAATTTCACAAATTCACTATTATTCTAGAACCGTTGAATGTTGATACAGTGAGTGATATAAAAGAACATATTGTTACGTCGCTTGTAGCCTTCTGACTCGAATCAGTTTCAAGACGCCAGGCACAGGATGAAACCGGAACGGTCTGATTCGACCGCTGGATCAGAGAACCGTAAAGAAGGGAGCGATCACATAAAAACTTCCTTTAGAGAGCATTTAACCTATACAAAAATTACAGCAACTATAACTAAATATACAGGGTCGAGATTATAAGATACCGCACAATAACGTTAAAGGAAGTGATAACTCATGTGTAATTAGTATGTCATGTCGTCTTTGCTTTAAATCAATAAACATCTCTGTCGTCGCTGATATAACATAATCTCCTTACCTTACGCATGGCTAAAGTGTAATCCACTACGTTTCTGTTCAACACAAACACAGTCTTAGTTTAACATGTGCACGAAGACAAGCAGCGTTCTCTTTCATCGTCACAAGAACACTCCGGACTGTGAACATTTTATGCTTTTCTTTTAGCTGCCCACACGAAGTCATCACGTGACAGACTTGGGTCGAAGTTCGCTGCTTAAAAAGTTTAACCATGGTAAGAGAAAAGAAGGATATCATCCCTCACCCTTACGACAGCTGCAATATCTTGATTGCGAAACGACCTGTTGTTTACCAAACCACCAGCAAAGCACTTAAGAGGACTTTTCGTACTTGGCAATAACAAAACGGAATTAATTATTCTACGTAACATACGATACCTTCAGAAAAAAATACTCCATATTCGTATTCAGAACGCAAATTTTTTTAGCACTCCTCGGAGTTGATGAATTCCAAAAATATTTTACATCGAAAAATCCACGAAGACGAAATTCTCATTACTTGGAGAAGTCAAATTTCTATTCGCGTCTTTCTTCTAAAGCTTTGTAATTCATTCGGTCGTTTCTTTTTCAGATTTTAGCATTTCTTTGGAAGTCAAAACAGAATAAGGTAATTCTTTTTAGGAATCTAAAAAAGCAGACTTGATTAGAACTTGAATCTTCTCTGAAGTAAAATTCACTGACATCGCGTGTTGAGCTTTATCATGTTAAAGATATCACATGTTATATTGTGGTTCTGCTAAGCCATCGGCGAAAATTGCTCGAAGAATCGTCTGAAGTCCAATAAGCATGCAAATACCGAAACACCATGTGCAATTTCAAACAGTGCTCATCTTTTATTGCATTCGAATTTTGTTTAGGAATAAGAAACGGTTACAATCGGATTTCAGTATCGGGTTTGTAAAAAGCTCTATAATGCGGTTATTTATGCTGACAATAGTGGGGATACTTATTTGTGCCAGACTTGTGTTCTACAAAATACATTCTTGCAAAGCGCAGCCAATTCAGTTAGAACTGTGAGTAAACAACGCGAAACCTTCTTAAATAATAGTTTGTTTCGTTGGTGTGGAGTGTCATTTGAATTTTATTCGCGACCGTTTGCCTTGACTCAAAGACGATTGTTTTTTATCGTTGAATGGATTTTGTGTTTGAATTCGTAAAATCCTGTTTCACAAAGCAAGGTTTCTTTTGTAAATCGCACCGTTGAAAACACGTATCGATAGCAATGGATTTGCCTTTTCCTTTTTCGAAGTTAAAATTAACTTTAAATGTTTCGCAAAACCCGTCTTTTAGTTTGCATCATATGCAAAACTAAAGAGAAACTTAAATCGTTTCGTGAGGAGATGCTTCGTGTGCTTTTGGTTTGGGTTTTGTGATTTCCAATTCTGTCAGGATATAGTAGAATTAGTCTCTTACTGTACGTGTATTCCATTGAGGCGGAGAATACATTGCGAAACATTGTCACAATGTATTCCAATGTGTTTAGCGTTTGAATTCGTTTCCTGGAACATCTATCAAAATTAATTAATATTAGTGAAATTTAAATCGTGAAATGCTCTTTGAAGAGAATCGAATACATCAATTATTTTCGCAATTCTGTTTCATGTCGAATCTTTTAATGAAGTAATGTAATTATTACTCACAAAAGAGCGTTGGGAAGTTCTTTTGCGTGTTTGTAATTACTAAAATACAATACTGCGCATTAAAGTGTTCGATTCGCCTTCATTCAAATACTGTAAATGTGAATATTAAATTGAAATATTTTTCCTAAATTATGTGTGATTACAAATTTGAAGAAACAGGTTAATATAAATGTATTGGGTTGGACAAAGTCATTGCGTTTTTTCACATATAGATGGCGAAACATGTCTTGAAATGTAACTAACGTCATTTGAAACCGCAAGTTCATTATGCAACGTGACAGCTGACAGTTCAAGCTCTTTTAGGAACAGATAGTGCAAGATTTCGTTAATAAGTGTTTGTTTGGCGTCGATTTCAAAATGGGCAACCAAAAGGAATAATTTTGTCATGTTTTGCTGTATTACTTCCGAAAAGGAAAAAACACTGTTCAAGCTCATAAAAAGTTATGTGACGTGTATGGTGAAGATGCTTTGAAACTACGGCAGTGTCAGAATTGGTTTGCAAAATTTCGGTCTGGAGATTTTGTTGTGAAAGATGCACAACGCTCAGGAAGGCCAATCGAAGTTGATGACAAAATAAAGGCATTAATCGAATCCTATCGGCGTTTAACAACACGAGAGGTGGCTGAGAAACTGAATATATCAAAATTGAGCGATGAAAACCATTTAAAGTAACTGGGATAAGTTAGTAAGCTCGATATGTGGGAGCCCAAAGAAATTCATCTCACTAAGCGCGTTGACATCTGCGATTCGCTCTTGAAATATGAAGAAAACGACCCATTTTTGAAACGTATGATGACAGCCGATGAAACATGGATCGTCTACAACAACGTCGAACGAAAAAGAACGTGGATCAAGCGTGATGAACCAAGGAAGGTCATTCTGTAAGTCTTGTGGGATTTCAAAGGTATTGTGTATTTTGAATTGCTTCCAAGGAACCAAACCATTAATTTGGACATATACGGTCGTCAGCTGGATAAATTAAGTGATGCAGTCAAACAGATGCGTCTAGAATTGGTGAACCGCAAAGGTGGTGTGTTTTACCATGATGACGCAAGACCACATACAAGTTTGGTCAGTCGTTAAAAGTTGTTACAGCTTGGATGGGATGTTATCACATCCACCATATTGGCCAGACCTGGTACCATCAGACTACCATTAGTTTCGTTCGTTGCAAAACGCATTGAATGGTAAAATCTTCACTGCTGATAATGCTATCAAATCGTTCTTGGAACTGTTTTTGGCCGAAAACAGCAAACTTTTTTTGAGCGCGGAATCGTGAACTTGCCTGCAAGATGGCAAAAGATCATCGGACAAACTGGACAATATGTTGTTGACAAAAGTTTTTGTTTCCCATTCAAAATTCGCCTTTCATTTACACAGGAAAAAAACGCAATTTCTTTTTGGCCAACTCAATAATTGTGAAAATTAGGCATCACAAATGCAGTAGTACTACATACACTGGTGTGTAAAAATTAAGGACGAAGAGGTGAAATTAGCATAAGAGCGGAGCGAGCAGGCAGAACGAACCGAAAGACCACTCAGGAGATAGACTAGGGTCCGGTACGGTAGGCCATGCTCATATATGCAGCATGACGTAAGGGGGGGGAGTGTCGGAGAGGTATAAAGCACACAGGCGGTGTACGCTCAGCAATTCGGTGAAAGCTATTGCACGGTGTACATCGGTCTGAACGACGTCGAGTTGCTGCCACCGTGTGATATGGCCAATAGGCAATCCAGTAGACGATATCTGTATGACTTTACCCGAGGTCGCGTCATTGGGAAGTTGGAAGAAGGTCGAAGTGTGACTAGTGTGGCCGAGGAGTTCAGGATCGCTCACAGCATCGTTTCATGAGCTTGGAGAGCATTTCAAAGGACAGGAACAGCTGTCCGAGAGTTTAGCAGTGGTCGTCAACGAGCAATCACGGCGGCGAACGACCATTATATTGTCCTACAGGCGAGAAGCGACAGACGGCAGACAGCGGGAGAAATCGCAAGGCACATGCAACAGACAACTGGACGTCCGTTATCACGTTTCACCGTGGCCAGGAGGCTGCACAAAGGTGGTCTATTTGCACGACGACCAGTACGGTTTGTGCCATTAACGCCTGCTCATCGGAGACGGCGGTTTCTGTGGTGCCAGGAACACAAGAACTGGACACATCAGCAATGGGGTCTAGTTCTCTTTACGGATGAGAGCCGATTTAGTCTGACGGGCAATTCTGGACGTATACACATCTAGAGAGAGAAGGGAACACGCAATCACAACTCCAACGTCATCGAAAGGGACCGGTTTGGAGGTGGCGGAGTTCTCGTTTGGGGCGTTATCATGCTTGGTAGCCGTTCTGACCTCCACATCTTCCAAAGAGGTTCAGTCACTGGTGTCCGCTATTGTACCGAGGTTCTCCTGCCTCACGTGCGTCTGTTTAGAGGTGCTGTGGGTCCTGAGTTCCTCTTCATGGACGACAACGCTACACCTCATCGTACAGTGGCTGTCGCAGAGCTGTTGGAGAGTGAATATATTCAACGCATGGATTGGCCCGCAAGGTCCCCAGACCTAAATCCAATCGAACACGTGTGGGACCTTCTCGGAAGACGCTTGCCAGCACGTCACCAGCCGCCAGCAACGATTCCGCAGCTGCGATTGGCGCTACAAGAGGGAATGGGCCGCAATGCTTCAACAGCTCCTTGACAACCTCGTCCTCAGCATGGACAGACGTTGTAATAAATCCTGCAACGCAGTCAGGAGTGATCATATCCCCTACTAAAGACTGGGGTTTTCTTGGCAGCCGCCTGTCACATGAACGTTTTTGTCTTCTGTCCAGTTGTTCTCGAAGCTATCTTTTCAATAAAGTGCCTTTGTATCCTTTGGATTACTTGTTTAGACGGTTTTGCTCACTTGTCCCATATTCTTACATCTTGCGGATCTTATGGTATGATTTGAGTCGATGTGGAGCACTTCTGCACGTCGTTACATTCGAAAAATCGTCTCGTCCTTACTTTTTGCACGCCAGTGTAGTTTAGAAAAAAATCTGTGTCACAAAAATCATTTTCAAACGTTGAGAAAGTTAATGAATACGACGGTCACAACAAACGTTCTGCACACGGTAATCTAAAACGGAAGCGGATGATGCAATCGGGAAAATGATTGCGTCATGTCAAGTCAGACTCTCAGCAACGCAGTGGTGTCAGAACGACTCGCTATTATTTGCTGTGTGGACGTGGGAGGGTTTGGAAATGAAAGCGTGTAGCTCCTCAAGTGGAGTCACGGCGTTATCCCAGCCCCAGCGCTCGTACATGAAAATAGAAACTCTGCTGGGAAAAACTCCGACACAGATCCACACTTCCTTGCAAAAAGTTCGTGGGGGAAGGAACTCTTGATCGAAGAACAATTTCTTTCTGAGGACAAAGGTGAAACAAAAAATTCGTCAAAATCGACCCAACTTGTTGGAAGCGGGAGCGATCTTGTTGTATGACAACGCATCGTGTATGGTGCAGCGTCAGTACGGGAACATTTGTCCAAATATGGCTGGGAAATTTTATCCCACCCACCATACAGCCCTGATCTCAGTCTACCCGACTTTGATCTTTTCCCAAAGTTAAACAAACGGCTCCGTGGCATCCGCTACGAGTAATACGACAGCTGAACAAAGATGGCGTAATATAGGCATCCAGAAGCTACCTCACCGCTGGCAAGCTGTCAATAGCAGCGGAGGGGAGTACATTGAATGGCAATAAGGTAAGTTTTCTCCATTACTTCACACTTTTCTCAAAAATGGACAGTGTGCAGAACTTTTGTTAGGACTCCCGTATTTGATATTAGTGCGATTCACCAGGTGTGAAAAATATCATGAATGAAATTCTGAAAAGATTCTCTCATTGAAGACACGAATTTGCCTGAAAATGTTAGAAATTTTTTTAAAGCTATTTATATTAAGGAAATACAACGTTACTCACAAATACTTTATTTTTCGAGTCCACCAAGGCTTCGCTGGGCTCGCTGTGGTAACGATGAACGTCTGGTGGTCAGTGCCAAATCTGTTTGGTCGACTCTACCATAAATACTAAATAGTATGTATGAGTGGAATCAAAACAGCTTCCCCGATGGCTTCTGATCGTTCGTCTGAGTGGAGTCTGTGTTCAGATCCTGGTGAGGCATGGATGTTGTGTTTGTCTTATGGCACTGGCACTCTCGCTTCCTTGGAACCAGTGGTCCTAAATTAGGGACGGGCGACTGCTTATAGCCCATTGAGTTGCTCACGATGGTCGTTAAATATACAATCAGAATCAGGAATCAAACCACTACATGTATTAAAATTTTATTGAAGAGCTGTGGAATTAACATGCCCATGAAGTCAAGTTTTTTTACTTATGTAAATTATGTTACCTGTTTGTTTTACTTTCATTTAGAACGCCACATGAGAGACTCCAAGTTTCTCTCTACCTTCTGGTAACAACTGGCATCTAGTCAAAAGGTAACTAAAAGCTCTAGGGGTGAAGAGAGTCGACAACGGTATAGTCTGTGAAAGGGGCGACGACGACATTATAGTCTAGTAAAAAGAACGTTACCTTCTCTTGTGTGACTGATGAGTTATAATGACCCGCTGATAAATAATAACGCAAGGAACTGTACACCAACTGTACATAAGATAGTACAACTATACTAGTTGTCCGAATTTATTGGCGTAGATAAAATTAAGGTTTCCAAGCTTTCGCACATCAACCACATGGCTTTCTCAAGGAAGGAAGACAGCAAACTGGATAATAGAACGTTTCAACAATTTGAACGCAGTGATTTGACTTGACAATAAACGAAGTGATGCAAACGTAATTATTCAATAAAAACAGGATGCATCGTGTTCGTTTTGCATGCGGAATCCTTGGAGGAAAACAAAAGGCATTCATTATTTGAAGAATTGGTTCCAAATTCGTGCTAATTCTAGCGAGACGCTATCATAGCAGGCCTCATCGTTGGTAATGATCTCCAATGTTTCCCGAATGGCAGTGGATTTAGGAGTAGAGTAGGCAGATAATATATTTATGCCATCCCACATAGGATCGGCGGACTTGAACTGGATTTCTCTGGATAGGGCCGTGGTTAGTTTGCCGTTCTTTATGTCCCTCTTATGCTCGTTGACTCTAATTCTAAATGAACGTTTGGTCATCCCAATATATCGTTTAGAGCCATCCGGATATTGTAGAGGGATGGCATAAACACCTGCTTCGTTGGAAAGTGGGAGCTAGTCAGTATTTCGCTTAAGCATAGCATATAAAGATGTCGGAGATCTCATGCCGACACCGAGGTTCATCTTTCTGAGCGCGTTCTTCAGTTTATAGGAAACTTTTGGTACGTGATGAATAGAGCCCAGATAGCGTAGCCGCGGCATAGAAAGATCGGCATGCCTCTCTTTGTTTTTTCGAAATATCTATGTACCATGTTCGGATCGTATCCTGCCTCAGTGGCATATTCGATAACGCTTTTTAATTCGCTTAGTCTAGAAAGAACATCGGAGGAGATATCGAATGCTGTTATTAAATCACGACTGGGTTTGAGTCGTGATATCTCATCAGTGGATTGGAAAGTTAAAGCGAAAAACGTGATAAAAAGGTGCAAGCTAATTCATTTCATTAGCTTTCTGTTCCCAGTGTTTTCTAAGTATCAGTGTATAGTGATTGTTTAACAACAAGTCAATAACAACAAAATAACTTAACATCATTACAGACAAAAAGTTTTAGGATAAACATTAAATGTGCGTAACACAACAGCTGATGATATAAGTACAGTTTTCGCATGATTCTTTTTTTTTTTCTCTGTACCATTCCGATCTACCTGAAAGCTCTTTACTCTCAATCGTAGCTTTTTTATTTCCCTAGTGTGTTTTTCTTCTGTTGATCTGCCTTTCCATTTGCGGATTTTTTTTTTATCCCTGAGTTTATTTTCTTTGCACATTTCTGCCCAAGTGGGACTTTATATTTAAAGTTGCTTTACGTAACTGGTCCTTCCTACCCACAAACTGCAGACCCTGCTCTACAAAATTCCAGTATTCTTTTTCATTTAAAGGAAGATCCAGTTTTTTGTTTGCTTCTCCATTAGCTGACTCCTTTCCCATCCTCCTATTTCTCTGGTAGGGTATGTTTGGTTTCCTGCCGTATTGGAATGTCATCTAATAAGCACAGACCGGTTCGAATCATTTTTCACATTCTCAGTGTCCTCACTTTAGAGGGACACATTCGCTCTCTCTCTCTTCTCTCTTCTCTCTCTCTCTCTCTCTCTCTCTCTGATTCTTCCTAATAAAACCGAACAATATTGACTTGACATTAAGAATTGCTATATGCCCTCTTTTATGTCAGCTTTCAGAACATAACTACGCGCTCTTAACACCATTTGAAAAATACTGGTACTGTATTTAAATACTAATTCGCACAAAAACTCAGCATTTTGATTGAATCCAGAGGGAGGCAATGTAAATACGCGAAGCTTCCAAACTGGTGACAACTCTTTCACCGTCTGGAACGAATTAACTCGGGTTTTTTTTTCGAAAGAATATATTCAGTGTTTGAGAAATGGACCAATGGCGGCTGGAACGAGTGTACCTGCTCATCAGAAAGTGTTGCTTAGCTCTGTTATTCTAAGTGGTGATTTAGGGAGGTGATTGGCACTAATCCTTTCTGATTGATTACCTGCTAAAAGGACAGGATATTACAAAACTGTGCCCACCCCCACCCCCTTTAGTGACTCCACGCGAAAGCCAAGCTGACCGACGGATTTCCAACGTTGTCATGTGTGACGTCAAACAGCACACCTCCGTTCTTTTTATATTAAACAGCTACCACTCCAAGGAGAGAGAAGACGTTTGTGTCACTTAATTTTTCCCAGTGGCATGATGGCCGTGTCAAGGAGACTACTCCTTCCCCATCATGTCTTAGAAAATAAAGGATTGCAAATGAGCGCCTTTCACCATTGGCAGGTTTATGATTGTTAATGCTGATACGAGAGGAGAAAATGAAGTGATTTACCGCAGTTTTCCTAAAACCCGGCTGCCGTGTGAAGAATTCTGTTTTGGAGACCATTTAGTTCAGATAAATCGGCCGCTTAAAGAGTTAACGTTTTTTGCATCTCACAAAGTAAATTTATAACAAATTTTAAGCATCAGCTTGTGGTATATTAAAACTATTTTGTGAAGCTTTTCTCGGCGTAAAGAGTCGATAAAAATCATAACAGTATTAACACAAGTCACTGAGTAAGTGCTTGATCAGGCTTAACCGTGCAAAAGCGTACGCCAAATATAGTCATGCGCAAGACAAAGCGAAAACAAGTTAGTAAAATCATGCAATGCATTGATTATGATACGCTTTCCAACATACCAGAAATCATTACTCAAGTTATGAGGATAATGGCTGTGGAATAAATCTCACTCCTGTGCCCTGTCCTTTGACCCCATTTCGATGATATTAAACAGAATTGATCCAATGTACCTCCGGAACAACATACTAAAGTTTTGTCGCAATAGAAAGAAGCACTTTTAATCAAGTTAAGAGGATAATAGCAGTGGAATAAATCTCGATCCTGTGCCCTGACCTTTGACCCCATTTCGACTATATTCAACAGAAGCGGTTCAGTATACCTCCGGAACAACATACTAAAATTTTGTCGCAATCGAAGCATTTTTAGTCAAGTTAAGAGGATAATGGCTGTGGAATAAATCCCGCTCCTATGTCCTGACCTTTGACCCCATTTCGACGATATTCAACAGAATTGGTTCAGTATATCTCCGGAAGATCATACTACAGTTTTGTCGCAATCGAAGCATTTTACGTACGTTATGGCGCAAAAGGGCGATGAATGGATCCCGCTCCAATGTCCTGACCTTTGACCCCATTTCGCCCATTTTTAATAGGGTTCGCCCCCTATCACATACTAAAATTTCATCGAAATCGAACCATTTTTACGCGAGTTATCGTGCGAACAGCCAGACAGACGGACGAAGGTGGAGCATATACGCTTTTTCAACCTACTATTGGATAGCGTAAAAAATAGAGATAAATAACTCTATTTTTACGCTATCCAAGGTTGGATAGCGTGACTCAATAGACAATACATTGGAGATAAGAGTGATGGGCAGTATTCACATGCGCATCCCTCGTGCAGGAGTGGAACAGCCCAAAGCAAACGCAGGCGATAAATAGTCGGACAGGAGGGCTTCCCAACAGGGTATCGCAATCGATGAACATGGGTGAACTTGGTGATCTGACAGACTTTCAGCGCAAGACAGATGGGTCCTTCTATCGCCCAAGTGGTAAGAAGAGTTCCTGAGGGCAAATGTATTAAGGGTGTGCCGCCAGTATACCATTGATGGACGTACCAGCTCCCAGAGGGCAAGCAGAGGCCGAACACACAAAATTCTTAACAGGGAACGACGTAGACTATCCGGGCTCGCACAGACCGACCGCTTGGCAATGGCAGCGCAAATCACATTCAGGTCAAATGTCAGAGGCTCAAGCAGAGTCAGTGAACAAACCGTAACGCGCAAGCTGCATACCCTGCTGGACTACGGCAGCCGACACCCTGCTTGTGTGCCACTCTTGACTGCTCGTCATCCGACATTACACCTCGTTTGATTCCGAAAACCTCAAAACTGGACCTCTGCAGAATGGCGCCGGGTCGTGTGATCAGATGAATCCCGTTTCTAGCTGTACGGAGCTAATGGGAGGTTGCGTGTGTGACGTCGTCAGCATGAGGCCATGGCCCAGTCGTTCCAGATCTACTCTGTTTAAGGCGGTGATGTTTATGTGGTGGCTTTGTGAGCCTGCTCATGATACACATTAGATGCCTTAATCTGTCTGGAGAGGTCCTTAACCGCGGCGCACTACCAGCATGTGCTGGCTGATCACTAACACGCTTTCATGGCCTTCGCACATCCTGCGGCCGATGGTCTGTGTCACAGGACAATGCGCCGCCCCACCGGGCCGCAACCACCCAGGCATGGCTCGAAGAATACTCCTCTGAGTTTGGAACCATGCAGCGGCCCCCAAGGTTCCCGGATTGAAATTCTGCGGAAGCTCTCTGGGATATCATGCAGCGTATCATCAGATCCACGAATCCCGGACCGAATTTTCGGGCAAATCTGTGAACAATGCTGCAACAGGCATGGCTGGCATTACCTCCGGAAACCCTGGGACATCTGGTGGAGTCGATGTCACGGCGTGTACAGGCTGTTATTCGCGCTAGAGGAGGACCAACACGCTATTAGGTCGGTATCTCTAATCTTTTGTCCATTAAGAGTATAATTGTTAAACCACTTTGCACACATTTTCTTTCTTGATGCTTTCCAAGTATCCATCGCAGCCTCCAGCTTATTAAAGTTTGTCTGGTAAGTGATTTAAGCTATTGTTACAAGTTACGGGAAAGGTGTTCATTCGTCAGAACCGAGTGGTAATTTGATTTAATGATATTTGCTATTGACTTCAGAGACTCTCAAGAATAATTTGTACTGAAAAGGAAAGTCAATCGCTGAGGTAATTTTTAGTTTCAGGATATTTTTTTCTGTAGCATGCTTCCAAATTTCTGAAGTTGTGCTGCAACGTAAGGAGGGAAATGCCATATCTGTTAACCACCTAAACTTTTTATTTGGTGGAAAGATTTGCCTGTTTTTGTAAGAAATTACTTGGTCAGTTCCAACAACTGAAAAAGTTTGCTGTACACGTACCTTACTGAAAAACATCTGACAAAGCAAAACCACGATACCGCATCAGGAATTTTTTCAAGTGCGGCTCAAGAAGGTTCGTATTTTTCAAGTAAAGCTAAGACTGTTCAGGTTCCGCAAATGCGACCCCAGAAGTGTAAGGTTCCTCAAGTGCGACTCCAGAAAACTCAGGTTCTTCAAGTACGACTCCAGAATACTCAGGTTCCTCAAATGCGACCCCAGAAGTGTAAGGTTCCTCAAGTGTGACTCCAGAATATTCAGGTTCCTCAAATGCGACTCCAGAA
The DNA here is from genome assembly GCA_039090855.1 of Macrothele yani. Taxonomy (NCBI): domain Eukaryota; kingdom Metazoa; phylum Arthropoda; class Arachnida; order Araneae; family Macrothelidae; genus Macrothele; species Macrothele yani. The sequence continues at coordinate 78,052,650 of CM077016.1, forward strand.
GTGTCAGGTCCCTCAAGTGCTGCTCCAGAAGACTCTGGTTTCTCGTGTGCGGCTCCAGAAGACTCTGGTTTCTCGTGTGCGGCTCCAGAAGTGTCAGTTGTTGAAAGAATTGACCACCGTTGGACAACTGAAATATTAGATTGGATACCAAGGAACAGAAAAAAACAAAGGATAAAACCGCGTGGAATATGAATGGATAAAATTCGAAAGCATGCCTGGATGACACGGAAGACACTGGCTCAAGGCAAAAAGTTGTGGAAGAGACTTGGGAGGATCTTTTTCCAGTACTGAGTTATTAATGGTTGATGAGGACTAGCTACTTGTTTATCAATTGGACATTTTTCATGGGTTTGCAAATGTAATTTTACAGTAGGTGCGCATTTTTCTTCAACGTCAATTGCAAACACTGAACAGGTTCTCTGGAAAAATCTTTTATTAAACACCAAAAATTTTCTATATGAAAACAGAAATGGTAAAGTTGTCCAACATATCTTTTCTATGGTAAACATCAGTTTGAGTTAAATTTCAAGTAAATGATAACAGCGCAGTTGCATATGACATCAGGAGACAACGCTCCAGTAGGATTTGTACCTTCATCTCAGAAATAAGATTCTTCTTTTGCTGATTTACAACCTGTCAAATCGAACACAACATGCACAGGAAGAAGCAAATGAAACAGAAGAGGGAAGAAACCAACGATGAAACTCAAATAGAGAGAGAAAGCAAACTAAAAGAAGATTAAGTCCCCAAGAGCAACAGTTAGGAAATATGTTCAGACGTACGTCGCTGAGAAAAATGTAAATAATTCAACTGAATGAACGTTTTGTAAGTCGAAAAATTGGAACGTTAATCGAACGCATCAAATGAATGCTCAAAATGATGTCGTGATCAGAACGTGTCGAGGACGTTTAACAGAAGAACCTGAAGTATGAAAAATGAGAAGTATGCGTGAATGAAGTTACACACTAGCAGTACAAAATTAACGTGTCCATATCAGAAAATGCAATTCTGTTCTATCTTTTGCTTCACTTAAAAGCTCTAACAAAGCCATTCTTTCGGCATGGTTCTTACTATTTCGAACATGCAATCAAATCTACCATTCAGATACTTACAAAATACACACACAATCTTCATAGAAACAACCAGAATATGTACAAATAGTCCTCTATGAAGAGTCTAATCAATAGGTCCTCTAAGGTGTAGTGTCAGAAAAAAAAGCTTAATACTCAAACTAATCTTTGATTCATTACCTGAAGTTCAAAATATTAATGTGTTACCATTTAGCTGAGAAACTTTCGCTACATAGTCACAAAGGTTATCAAGAAGAGTTTGATATTCCTTACTTAACTGCGTTTTTAGGTAGATAACCTAATGTTTAGCATGAGCAACAGATGAGAGCTTAAGTTATTTCGAACATGTAATTTCGTTTTTCAGATTAATTTGGGAGCTTTTCCTAAGCTTCTCTCAGGTGAAGCATAACTAGTATCATATATAATAGTACTTCCTGGAGTAACTATCTGCTTCATAGAAATTACAGATTCGATATCATTTCTCCTGAGGCTTAGAGAAGGGTGGCAACAGATGGTGCGTAGTGGATGTTTAAAGCCACGGCTGTGTTTCTGATGGCAGACGAGGTCACGGGTTCCCACAAAATCGATACAAAAGTTCGTAACAACTTGCTTACAAAGCTCTAGGCTCTTCCGCTCGCAGTAGCCAGGTTGAACTTCGCTGCACATTTTAAGATTGAAGAGTCCAATAAATTCTTATACCTCAGTCTGACGGCTGGATCGATTTTTAACTAAAGAAATGCCTGTTTCCAGATTAATGTATTTTACGATCTCCTGAAAAGTCATAAAAATGCATCCGTAGCAATTCGGCTCAAAATGAACTTCCTTATTTCATTAAAATACGACTACTTGGCATCGGTTGCCCCATTTTAGCTGATATTAGACATCGCATTTTAATTTATGCTTGCATTAAAATGTCTGACTTACTGAAAGATGCAAACGATGGGAATAATTTATTAATGGCTATCAGAAGTTGTTAGGAAGTCGCTAATTTTGATACGAACGGTTAAAAACTAAATATGTTCGCGCACTTCCCTTTGGGCCTGGTGAACAAACACGGTTCGCAGCTGAAGTTATGGACTTTTTACTGTATATGTTTGGAGTCCTTCACGGATACGCTGGAATTTCAAGACTTATTGTTCTATTCAAATTCTAATCGCCCTCGTGACCAACGGTTTATCTTATATTTGAAGAATGCTTGTGTAATGAAGATTCAGTAAATTTTGTTCCACGACGAAACATGGAATTTAAAACAAAGAATTAGTACGAGAACCCCGCAAAACAGCAAACATACACCATGCAAGTAATTTAAATGGGAGACAGAAATATGCAAAACATCAGCCTTTATGGGATACACTGCGTAACACAATTGTCATTTCTTGATTGCTTATACCTACAAAGTACAGAAAATGGCTATTATTCCACACAAACTTTGCTTTTGCTACTAGCACAGTGTATTTTGAAGTTTATCAATGAGGAAACGGGCAAATTTACATATTTTCGTTTACATTAAGTAAAAAACAACATATGAATCAAAATTAACTTGTATTTATACTACAGTTACACAAAAATAACCACAAAAAATTTAAAAGTGAATAGTTTTTCGAGTTATGCGGTATACTGTAAATCCCGTTCACGCATCTGCTCCCAAATGTAGTCTCCCATCATGTTCTCGTTATAGTGCCTTTAGTAGCGACATTCAAAGTCTTGGATATCCAGGTGGAAGAACTCGCCTTGCTCCTATGAGTATCCTTCCCTGTTCTTGAATTTTTCAAGACGAGCATCAAGGACATGGAGACTTTGAGGGACATCCTGCAGCCCATTTTATTGTAGTTCTTCAGCAGAGTCTCAACCATCTCCACATAGTTTTCGGCCTTGTGATTGCCCAAGAAACCCGTAACGACAGCGACGAAGCTGTTTCAAGCCGCTTTCTTCTTTGTAGTGACCATATTGGAAAATTCCTTGCATTGCAGGATCTTCTTTATCTGTTGTCCTACAAAGACACCGGCTTTGAACTTTGCCTCGGACAGCTTAGGGAAGAAGTCTCGCAGGTACTTGAAGGTTTCCCACTGCTTATCTAGAGATGTGATAAATTGTTTCATAAGGTCCGGTTTGGTGCGCAGTGGTGGCATTAGCACCTTCCTAGGGTCCACCAGTGGCTCCCATATGACGCCTTTCTTTCCCACAGAGAACTAGGTCTGCTGTGGCCGGGCGAGCTGGAAAAAATTGGCGAATAAACCAACGATAGTGGACAGCCCTGTGGTAGTACGTCTTGGTGTCCCTACTGTCCCAAAGGCAAAGACAGCAGGGAAACTTGGTAAAGCCCCTTGACGACCCATCAGGAATCCCACCATTTTGAATTCTCTGATGATCACCCAGCCGTACTCATCAACTTCAAGGCGTCTACAAGCTCCTGATGCTGGTGTAATCCTCTTGAGATGAATCGATTGAGCTAAGGGTAGAGACGCATACTAGCTCCCGTTATGGAATAGCACGGCTTTCGGGCTCCTGGATGAGCCAACGAAGAGCCGCCACGTGTTCTGGGTGCAGGCAATTCCAATTGCCTTCAACAGACCGGTCACATTGTGGCAGAAACAGAGCCTACCTTGACGAGTGATGAAGTTGGAAAACGCTTGGTGACGCTTCTTCTGATCTGTGACTAGCACATTTTCATCCAACAAGTTCCACTGCTCGAGCCTAGACGTCAAAGTCTCGGCATTAGGCTTGGTCAAACCAAGATCTCTGATTAAGTCACCGAGGTATTTTGTTTCGTGTAGTATGGGTTTCTCTAACCAGTTCCACCTTTAAAATTTTAATCTGGATCTCAAACGTCTTCCTCGCTCTTAGAGTTGCTGCTTTCTTCTGAAGAAGACTTCCCTCTCACCCACCTTAATCAGTGGAAAGTTCTAGAAGTTACTCCAAGTTTACTCATCACTGAATCTTCTGGAAGGTTCTGAAAAATAGGTAAATTTCAAATATCACTGTTCTGGTCACAAAAGTAAAGTTTGTAGCGAATAATATCCGCTTTTTATACTTTAGAGGCATAAGCAATTAGGAAGTAACAGTTACTACCCAGGAACAAATAAAATATAAAACTTCGTCACATTGTGAACGTTAGTGCAGAAATAGAGGAGAGACATAATGTGGAACATAGTACTATCAGTAATGTTTCGGGAGGCATATTTTTTAAAGCACCCTAGGTATTCTCTTGTAAGTTCAGTAAGGTACGTTGAGGAGTACCTGTATGTAGCTATGAGAGGCCTTGGACATGTTTGATGGTAGCCGACGAATGCGAGCGTCAGTCTATAGTAAACCTTTTCATTAATGTTCGCACTCATACTGCTCGCGAAGAATAGATGATGTACCGGTTCCACGACGAAGTAAACGAATTTGGATGATTTTTGTTACTGTAATGTGCACCAGCAATAAAGTTCTGCTATGCACGATACCACTTTAGGCCACTGCACCGGCAGACAGCCGTACGTATCTTTAGGCAATAAAGGTTTACGCAAGCTGCACATGTAAAATGCTTCCAGGCATACATGGCGCCATTATTTCAGCTGAAAAAAAATCGGGAACTAGTCGTGATCTACACTGCTGGCCACCCAAAATGCTACACCAAGAAAGAAGCATCCGATTGGCCTGAAATTCGCAGCATGCGTCGCCCGCGAGTGGACATGCAAACGATTAGCTTTGCAGGATATATGCAAATCATGTGCGTCCCGCACGCCACCGAGAAGCACTATAAGAAGGGTGCACAGAAGGCGGGGTGTAAGTAGTGGAACAATTCTTTACGGCCCACCAGGTGTCACTGCTGCCGTGGCCCGCCTGTTCTCCCGATATGTCGCCCATCAAACACATCTGGTCGCTGATCGGCAACCGAGTGGCCCGGCAAGCACCACCCGCGGCTACGCCTGATGAACTGTGGCAACGTGTGGAAGCAGCCTGGACCGACAAACCCCAAGCCCACATCCAAAGCCTCTTTCGTTCGATGCCGCGGTGTGTAGCGGCCGTTATTGCCAGCCATGGGGCCACACGAACTATTGGTGTCTGCGTGCTCCGCAAGTCGCACGGGCCTGTAAGCTCAATCGTTTCATCTTTGTATCTGTTGTTGTGTGTCCAGTAAATCTGGTTTTGCTATCTCGTGCCCTTCTTGGTGTTGCATTTTGGGTGGCCAGCAGTGTATATTAGCAACTTTTGCGGTTCCTGGCTCTGCACTACTAGTGCTGTATAGTCGTCTGCATTGGCAGTTGTGTTGCACACTACCACCGTAGTGGAAGAGGTGTAGGACTTTGGTAGACTCAGTTGTATCATTTACTGTCTCAAGGTAACCACAGAATCGAGAATGAACAGGCGCCGATTTGTCATAATTCCAGTGGTTTCTGGCTTCTCACAATTCCTACTGACTAGTCCGCAGTAGTGTTGGATAATTGAAACCAGAATCGTGTAAACGGTGTCGTTTCATTTGAGCAAACTCTGTTGAATCATCAGCCTTCTGGACGTCATTACTGAACGGAATCGATGCAGTAAAATGGCTCCGTGATGACAGAGTTTTGTGCAAAGAATATCTAACTGAGAAGAAGTTAAGACTCGGCGAGACGTAACTAGCGCCGACATATCTTAAGATAGAAGATGCAGTGCGCAGAAACAAACATACAGGCTGATGCCGGAGCAGACTGCGCATGCGTATTTCTGTTGACTTCAATTCTGGTAAAGAACAGTCAGCCGAGCTAGTCACAGCACGTGATTGTTTCCTTCTCGGTAGCATAATAACTTAGCAAATAGGATATGCTAGTTTTGTTACGCCAATCGGGTTAGTTAAGGTTTTTGTTTGTTCTTCAGTTTTTCAGAAACATTTTCGGTAATACCAAATGCTAGGGATTGTCTGCATTTTGTACGGATCCTTAGGCCTAACTTATAATATATTTGCTAACATTTAATTTAAATAGTAATACTAATGCTTTTGCATATTTTTTTGCACCAAAATAAGGGACGGGCGGGATATCAGTAAACAACAGCAACAAAAAAAAAACTGCTCTAAGCAAATAGTCATCTGATCGAAGGAAACCATCGTGGATCAAAGAAAAGCTTCACTGCCGTAGTCCCCTAACATCTTTTGCTCCTGAATGTTTGCTTTCCGGCTGAGCACAGAATCTCTTCGCTTGTGGTGGCGCTGTTGGGGCCTGTATTACGTTATCTCTACGAGAGTTGACGTTCTTCACGAGAAGCTTTATATTCTTTGTCTTGTGTGCTGTCGGTTTATGCTTGTTGTGTGACGCCTCTATACAGTGTGCCCATGCGTACTCCTACTTAGACGCACAAATAGCGTCTTATCGATTTTGTGGCATCGCTAACCTGTGAGTCGTCGATCCAATCGTGCAACACAATTCTGTGATCCTCTCGTGCTTTGCCAACAGCTTAGCCTTGTCTTGCTCCCAAGCACCTTGTCTCTTCCTACAGCTGAGACTTCAATGGGACACTCTTTCCTACAGAAACAGCATCGGTTTTCCACCCTTGAAAGTAGTCACCTAAAAAAAGATTTGAAATGGAAATTTTAATAATTTCGACACCTTAGTCGGCGTCATGTAGATGGCTGTCCTTCATTGTTATGATGCTTCTGCACTCAGTGATCACTGAATTATGACCACCTACCTAACATTTCGTAGTTCCTCCTTTCGCCCTCAGTACAGCAGCTATCCGACGTGGCATCGATTCAACATACACTGAGTGATCACTGAATTATGACCACCTACCTATTACTTCGTAGGTCTTCCTTTCGCCCTCAGTACAGCAGCTATCCGACGTGGCATCGAATCAACATACACTGAGTGATCACTGAATTCTAACCACGTACCTAATACTTCGTAGGTCCTCCTTTCGCCCTCAGTACAGCAGCTATCCGACATGGCATCGATTCAACATACACTGAGTGAGCACTGAATTATGACCACCTGCCTAATACTTCGTAGGTCCTCCTTTCGCCCTCAGTACAGCAGCTATCCGACGTGGTATCGATTCAATAAGATGCCGGAAGCAGTTGGGAGATATGGCCAACCAACCTGTTTCGAAGGTGGCCTTCAACGCATGTATAGAGGTGATTGGTGTATCCAGATGCCTGATATGCCGTTCCATAGTGCCCCACAAGTGTTCTATGGGATTGATATCGGGGAGTTCAGAGGTCAGTCGATGTGCTGGAAGTCTGAACTTTGTTCCCCAAACCATTCCTACACAACACTAGACATGTGGCTCGGCGCATTGTCATCTTGGAACACACCGTCGCCATTCAGGAAAAAGTGCAACATTTCTGGGTGTACAGAGTCAGCAAGCAATTCATAATAGATAGCTGGACCTGTTGCTCGGCGAATTGTCGTATTGGAAGACACCGTCACCATTCGGGAAAAGTACAACATTACTGGGTGTACAGAGTTGGCAAGCAATTCAAGATAGTGGGCACCAATCATACGTTGTTCCGCATGCATCAGGGATCCACGTTCCTGTCAGGTAAACATGCCCTACACCTTACAACCGCCTCCACTGGCTTTCACGATGGTGACCATGTGGGATTGATCGAGGGTCTCATGTTGTTTGCGCTAAATACGTACACGACCATCCACGGAGTAGAGTAAAACACGCAATTCGTCAGACCAGCGCTCTTTTTCAATCATCCGACTTCCAACTTTAATGATCTTTGCACCGGGTGAGTCTTGTTCGCCGATGAACCGTGGTTAGGATAGGCTGTCGTCCGGGGGTGTGGGGGGGCTCTGCTGTTACAACCCATACGTGCAAGGCATGACTATGATAACATACTGTTCCGGGTTGATCTCCGTTGTATTGGGTAGTCAGCTGTTGAACAGAACTGCGTCTGTTATCCTGTACCAGTCGTCGGACCCGGCGCTCACCTCTCACATATTAACCTTTCGCTGTCCTTTGCAGTTTTGCCTCCTGGTCGTTGTTTGACCATTTTCACGCCAGTCCTGATACACTTTAACTTTGGCGGCTCGCGAACAACCCACCAGTTCAGCCGTTTGGGAAATCGAGGCAACCTTTCTGTTTTCCCAAAAATCTGTCTTTCCTGAAAATCCGATACGTCCTTCTGTTTACCCATCGTGCTCCGAATTTTACTACCTACTGCTTCTCTGACGCCTTATGTATGCTATGTCATTCGACTAATCGCGCCGTCTCGGAAATCACGAGGTGCTACATTCCCATGAACTAAGGGACGTTGTAAACCACAGGTCGTGTTGCAAAATATGGCTCATTCTTTGGGGGACTACCTAGTGAAACACTCTGTATAAGCGCGTAGTTTTTTTTTACAAAGACATACTGTAAAAAAGACCTGGAAACAATGAAAGCGAGCAGACTCCTATTGATCATGAACCGAATTCTATAGTCAATGAAGACTTAATTACTGATCACAAAGATGAAAATGAAATTAAACTAATTCTTATGTGATCCAGAATTTGAATAGCTCATACGCAATTCCTGCAACTTTATGTTTTTTAGCAAATGAAGATTTAATTAGAATAATAATAACGTTTTGCACAATAAAATGTTTATTATACATCGACTATAGTTTCCCAGAGCTTTTGGCTCGGCTTCCTCAGGACGAATGGTGCGTAATCATTCAAATCATTGTGACGTCATCAGAATTCTGACAGTCACGGATTTTGGAGAGTTGTTTCCACGCGCTTGAAAGAAATGGAGTCGACGTCATGTCGTTGACAATCCGTGACGAGTTCCGGCGTATGTGGAAAGCTTCTAATATATTAAGCTTGATAGTCGAGTCCGGTTTATCAATAAACGTAGCATTTCCAAACAAGAATTTATGGTTATTTTCGTGACAATGTTGGGCTATAGAAGACTTCTTTAGTTCATAGTTTCGTACATAGGTCTTGTGTTCCTTCACACGGAGACTTAAAGCCCTGCGGGTATGTCCTGTATATGAAAGTCCACATTCACAGGGTATCTGATAAATTCCCCAGGAGTTTGTCTTCGACGTAGTCTTTTGATCCGTAAAAATTAATCTTGTTTATGGGTGTGAAAATAACTCTGAAATTAAAACTTTTGAGAATTTTTGAAATTTTGAAGCAAATGGGACAACCGCCCAATTCTTTCGTATTGGGAGGTCTATAGGCATCAGTGTGCAATGACAGGCTTTGGTTTCCTAAATTTTTGGACAGCTTTGTCTATAACGGAAGGGCTGAATCCTCTGTGTACTGCAATTCGTTTAAGAAAATCAAGCTCTTTTTGTAAGGAATCCTCAGTTGAGCAGATATGTATTGCACGATATACATATGTAAAGAAGACAGATATCTTTTGTTTCCATGGATGATTTGATTTTGCATGTGAGGGTAAGGAAAACAGCAAATGGTTTTCGATAAACTGTTGTACTAAAGGATCCTTCAGGACGTGACACAAGGACATCCAGGAATGGTAAGCAACCATTATTTTCAGTCTCACATGTGAACTGTATATGAGGATCAATTGAATTGATAAGTTCAACTAATTTAGGTATTTCAGAATTCATGCCATTCCAGAGAAGATTTAATTACCGATGAGAATGAAAACGGGTATTATTCGTATCAACTTCACATCTCGGAAGCAACAAATGCAACCCATTAGATGATTTGTAATAAATTTTTAACCAAGTTGTTTATATAAATAGAGGCCACGCAAAGTGTATTTGTCCTGGCCCCCACACACCCGAAGGCCGGCCTTGATCATACGTAATGCAAAAATTTGGTTAGTGCAGCCCTTACCAGGCAAAAAAAAAAACACTCAATGCGATTTCCCCTGTTTCATTCGTTTGATTTATCGTCCTCATCTGAAAACTAAATTATGCCTTATCCAGCATACACAGTGTGGCAAAGAATTTTTAAGACTGGGTCTGTAAAATGAAATAGAAACAAGAAATTATAGTTTGTTTTAGTTTGTTATTCAAAATAAGTCCTTCCGGCTTCAATACACTTGTTACAGCGATTTAGTAATGATTCGAATGCCTCCAAAGCACGCGTCGAACCTGTTGGTATAGTCAAAATATCATCAAAATAACATTCTTTTAACGTCATTTTAAGTTTTGGGAATAAAGAAAAGTCGCAGGGTGCTAAATCAGGTGAATACGGTGGATGATTCAACACACACACATACGTTATTTTTCACCAAAAATCTACGAACAGGAAGTGAGGTGTGATTGGGTGCATTATCGTGCAGCAATCACACCAACTGTTTTCATCCCGATATTCTGGACGAATGCGACGAATTCTGCCCATCAAACGCCTCAAAATATTTAAATAAAACTCGCCAGTAATTGTTTGTCCACTTGGAACAAATTCTTTGTGGATAATACCCTTACTATCGAAGAATGTAATGAGCATTGTTTTGATTTTGGATGGACCTTTTCTTGTTTTTTTTCGCTTGTGGTGAGTTTTTTGTTGACTTCCATTCCGCACTTTGTCGCTTTGTTTTAGGATCAAATTGAAAACACCAGGTTTCCTCACCTGTAACAATCTATTGTACGAAGTTTGGATCATTTTCAGCGGCTGAAATGATGTCTCTGCAATGTGCACTTCTCCTTGATTTTTGTTCATTGGTTAACGTGTGTGGAACAAATTTAGCACAGACTTTTGTTTTGCCCAAATCTTCATGCAGGATGGTTCGAATCGTTTCTTTGTTGATTTTTAAAGACTCTTTCATCATTCTTAGTGAAGCACATCGATTGTTTGCCACGAAATCACGCACTTTTTTAATAATCTCAGGTGTCCTAGATGAACTTGGTCTTGCCGCCCCGGTGGCGCAGTGGTCTAAGCGATGGCCTCTGATCATTCGTCCGAACGGGGTCCGGGTTCGAATCCCGGTGAGGCATGGATGTTGTGTTTGTCTTACGGCACTGGCTCTTTCCCTTCCCTGGAGCCAGTGACCCTAAATTAGGGACGGGCGACTGCTTATAGCCCATTGAGTTGCTCACGGTGGTCGTTAAACCTCCAATCAAAAAAAAAAAAAAAAAAAAAAAAAAAGGAACTTGGTCTTCCGGTACGCTTATCATCTTCTAGCGTATCTCTTCCGTCCAAAAAACGTTTGTGCCACAGGAAAGCATTTGATCTACTTAAACAAAACTCACCGTAAACTTGTTTCATCATTTGGTACGTTTCCGAGGCCCTTTTACCAAGTTTGGCGTTAAATTTAATAACAGCCCTTTGTTCCATCTTAATAATTCGACATGAAAAAAATTTTACTTCTCTAATAAACGGCCGTTTCGTTTGAGTTACTTTAACAACTGCGCAGTACTTTTGGCAGAAAGCAAGCAGATGGTCACGGTTTATAACGCATTCGCGATTATACTGGTAACGCCACCGTAGGCTGAAATCTAGCGCCAGTCTTAAAAATTCTTTGACGCACTGTATATGTCTGTATCAATTGTCAGCTGATTTCATCTGTTCCTTCTACATAGTGCGGCAATTAAGTAGTAAGACTGAATTTTTTGAAAAAATAATGGAAACAAGTTAGTAAAATCATGCAATGCATTGATTATGATACGTTTTCCGACATAGCAGAAATCATTACTCAAGCTATGGCTGTGGAATAAATATCGCTCCTCTGCAATGACTTTTGACCCCATTTTGATTATATTCAATAGAACCGGTTCAGTATACTTCCGAAACAACACGATGACGTTTTATCGCAATCGAAGCATTTTTACGTAAGTTATGACGCATAAGGGCGATGGAATGGATCCCCCTCCTATGTCCTGACCTTTAACCCCATTTCGTCCATTTTCAATAGCGTTCGTCCCCAGGTGGTCCCCTACCACATACTAAAATTTCATCGAAATCGAACCATTTTTACGCGAGTTATCGTGCGGAAAGACGTGCTTCTTCAACCTACGGTTGGAAAGCGTAAAAAAGCAGGAAAACGTAGGTGAATATATTTTATTCGAAGTACATTCCTCCTGCGTTAATACAAGAAGTGGCACGATCAGACAACGAAATTGATGTTGATTATACTAAGAGAGGTAACAGTGGTTTTTACACACATGGCTAAAATGGCCTGTAACGTGAAATTTTAAATAAAGTGAGTTGTGTTAAATGTGTTCTTATTCAATACCAAAAATGACCTCCTTGCGGAGGGCATCTTTTGGTATGGAGTAAAGAGCTGATGTCACAGTTCTTTGTATGTGTTCAATGTCTTGGAAAACTTTTCGTGTTAAAGGCAGGTTTAATTTAGGGAACAGATAGTGTAGTCACACGGTGACAAATTTGGAGAATAGGGGGCATGGTTGAGTACGCAAATTTGTTTTCGTGCCAGAAATTGCTGTACAATGACTGCTTTGTGTGGGGGTGCGTTATCGTGAACAAGGAACCATTGCCCTCTTTTACGCTTTCCAACCGTAGGTTGAAGAAGCGTATACGCTCCAGCTTTGTCTGTCTGTCTGCACGATAACTCGCGTAAAAATTGTTCGATTTCGATGAAATTTTAGTATGTGGTAGAAGACAACCTGGGAAAGAACCCTATTGGAAATGGACGAAATGGGGTCAAAGCTAAGGACATAAGAGCGGGATCCATTCCATTGCCCTTATGCGTTATAACTTACGTAAAAGTGCTTCGATTGCGACAAAACGTTATCATGTTGTTCCGGAGGTATATTGAACCGTTTTGTTTTAATATCATCGAAATGGGGCCAAAGGACGGGACACAGGAGCGAGTTTTATTTCACAGCCATTATCCTCATAACTTGAGTAATGATTTCTGGTATGTTGGAAAGCGTATCATAATCAATGCATTGCATGATTTTACTAACTTGTTTTAATTTTTCATTTCGCTTTGAGAGCGTCAACTTTGCCATCATCGTAATTAAAAATCGTTTTTAATGCACAGACGAATGAATACGCACATTAAAAATTTAATCTCCAGTCGAAGAGTTCAAGTAATTTGCCATATAAAGAAGGAGCATGACTAAAGCCTCTAAAAGGCAGCCTAGCTCGGATACATCTCAAGACAACAAGCACGGACGCAACACTTTTTCAGTAATCTGACGGATATCTTCTTGGACGGATGAAAAGCTTATTATTCTTTCCAGTCTTCTTGCGGCAAAGTAAAGGATTAGGGCTTACTTCCGAGATGCGAAATCTTTTGAAACAGAAATGAAAGAAAGAAGAGATATCGCAGCCGTGACACGAAAATGGGCTTTTTTTTTCCCCTCCATGAAAGGAAAATTTCGGCGAAGGTTTTCATTCTTTCTCTTTTCGTGACTTTCAGAATCTGTGATAATTTTGACAAAATCGCAACATTAAAGTCTGTTATTAAGTTTTAAATTCAATTATTCAGAAATGAGATGTACAATGAACGGCCACTGTATTAGATGCACCCTATCATATTTTATATACATTATATTATCAAAAGTATTCGGATATCACAGTGTTTTGGGACAAATGGCTTTATTATGGCAATTAGTCCGTCCACCGTTTGTTTGTATAACAGCGGTAACACGTCGAGGCATATTATCAACCAATTTTCGGTAGGTCTCTACAAGAATGGCTCGCCGTTCGTCCAGCGAAGCTGTTGCCAAAGTGAAGGGCGAAGACAGTCGTTGTGAGCGATTTCGTATCCGTCGCTCCAGTTCATCCCAGAAGTGTTCTGTGGGATTGAGGTCAGGACTCAGAGCAAGCCAGTCTAACAATTCCACCCCATTTTCAAGAAACCAGCCCTGCACACGCCTTACGGTGTGTTAGGGAGCTCGGTGGTGTTTGAAGGGACAAGGGTTCTTTCCATAATACTGCCACATTTTTGGTAGGGCAGAATTATCCAGTACGTCGAGGTACACTTCAGAGTTCATGGTTTGTGGCATAATAACCAACCAGCTGAGTCCCATCCACGAAAAATAACTCCATACCATGATGGAGCCTTTGCCGAACTTAATAGTTGCAAGAACACAGTCCGACGAAAATCGTTCGTCGGGCAATCGCCAAATCCAAACACGCCTATCAGATTCGATGAGTGAAAAGCGTGACTCATCACTCCAAAAAACAGCTTTCCAGTAGCCCACAGTCCAGGAACGACGGAAGACACAGCATTCCAAACGGTGCTTCGCATTCACGGTAGTGATGTGTGTCTTGGGTGCCGCTGCTTTGCCGTAATAACCCACACTGTGCAACTCTCTGCGATTAGTTATGGTACTAACCGAGCCATTACAAGCATTTCCTATTTCAGCAGCGATGGAAATGTCAGAGGAAGAGAGGGATTTCTTAAAATTTCTTACCACGGCTCTTCTGTCACGTTCTGTCAGTTTGTGCTGCCTTCCTGAACGTTTTTTTTTTTTCTGTAGTTTCACCGTCATGCTTCCATATCTTCAAGACATAAATTACAGTCTACAATATATTGAGAAAAGTTATCAGACACCTAGAAGAGAAACATAACATAGCATTTATTGACATACATTAATACGGTGTCTGTCCACCTTCGGCCTTAATGCATGCACTGACCCTTCGAGACATGCTTTCGACAAGGTTTTGAAACACAGCGATAGGCATGCGCTTCCATTCACTACATAATGCTGCCGCTAATTGTTGCTTACTAATAGGCCTTGGTTCCAAACTTCTTATTCGGCGCTCTAATTCATCCAATAGGTGCTCTATGGGATTAAGATCGAGGCTCTGTGCTGTGCTGGCCAGTCCACACACGATACGGAATTATCGTCAAACCACGCCGTGACAGTCCTTGCTTTATAGCTTGGTGCATTATCCTGCTGGTACCAACAAGGCTCGGTTCCATAGTATTGCCACAGAGTTGGTACGGCATAATTGTCCAGAATATCGAGGTAGACCAGCTGGTTAACAGGTTTGCCCACGATAACCAATGGGCCGGTACCATACCACGAAAACCACCCCCACACGACTACACTGCCAGCTCCAATCTTGACCGTAGGAACAGTACACTGTGGTAAATAGCGTTCCCCGGTTGTCGCCATACCCACACACAGCCATCAGACTGATGGATCGTGTATCTGGATTCATCAGGACCCGTTTCCATTGACCTATGGTCCACGATAAATGTTCTTTACACCATGCTAAACGACGAGTAGCATTTCGAGTGGAGATGAAAGGCTTATGAGCAGCCGCACGCCCACGGTAACCAATGGAATGAAGTTCTCTGCGAATGATACGTGTAGATACTGAGGTTCCGGCATTTTAGTCACCTGTACACTGAGGTCTTGTGCAGTACTCCGTCGATTAGCTATAACGACTCTCCTGAGGCTTCGACGTCCTCTATCACTGATTTCTTTGGTCTGCCGGTACGTTTTGCTGCTTCAGGAACGCCATGTGTCATCCACTTATTCAGTACATCCAAAACAGTTGACTTGGGTATGTTTAAACGCCTCTCGGTTTCTTTTATGGACAACCCACTAATATAACACCCAGTAAGCTTTCCTTTCTCAAAGTCAGTTCAGCGACATTTTCACCCAACCTCACAGTACGATATGATCGCGGTCAGCTGCAGGCTTGTTTTTATACCGTTTTCAGCTGTACCGCGCATCTTAACAACGCAGCGGGTCCGTTCATTTGCTTTTGACGGAGTGTCCGGTGACTTTAGTCAATATAGTGTATTTTGGTATGTTTAGTTTAGCTGCAATGCTTCATATGGAAATGTTACTCAATGACATTCATGACCAGCCCACGCTGAACTCTAAAAGTTCACGTCCACGCGGTATATCCGCTTCAAAGTTACTGATAACACGACAGAACTTCTCAGTTTTATATTCGTACCTCCTCACTCACAGCGCATCTTCCTGCGCAACCGTACTTGGAACGTTTGCAAATATTTGGTAGTGTCCGAATGCTTTTGATAACATAGTGTATCTTCTAGTGAGAGGGGATTTTCCCAGAGGAATTTGTTAACCACCCCAGTTGGGTCTTTTTCAATCACAGCAATAACTTCATTGTTATTTCATAAAAATTGTTGGGTTTCCGCTAACCAAGTTTGATCCTACAAAATACGTGCGATCAAGGCCTGCTTCGAGGACACCATTCTGCCGTGCATGCGAAAAGCAAGGAACGGACGAGAACTCTAGAAATACCTCGGAAGTGAAACAAAATTTGGACTTTAGGATCAAAATGTAATTTCCTTCTGCTCACCACTGAAATGTAATCCTTAGCAGAAATTTCCCTCTCATTTGTCGATAAGCAAATATCAGCATTTGACGTAAGAACAGTGCCTGATTTTCGGGAGGGCATCTGCCCAGGGCCCCGACCTTTGAGTCACCCCCAATATACACAGACATGACATAAGCAAATAAACACATGATTTATTAATAATATTTATTTTCTGTACGCGTAGAAGGAGCTGTAGTTATAGCTGAATTTAATAGCTGGTAGCCATACCCTTTGTGGTACGTAGAGCTTTGTCAGGCATTGTGGAAATGAGATCAGTAATGGCGCTCTGTGGAACTTGAGCCCACGATTCACGTAACAAGGCCAGCAGGTGTGTCTTGTTGATTAGTTTCTGTGGCATCGGTCGTAATTTTCCATCCAATATGGATCATAGGTATCCAGTATCAGGGCTGGGTGACGATAATTTCTGGATGGCGTTTTGTTCGTACCACGTTTAGCCCTATGACATGGAGCGTCATCCTCCATGAACAAGGAGATAGCCTTCGACATATGACCACTGGAGTCTATTGGTAGCAGGCCCCGGTCAAAGATGGTTATGTATTTTTGTGCATTGATGTTGCCTTCACAGTCTATGCCTGAACGACCAGTCAATCCATATGGTTCCCCATATCATGCCTGAAAAACCGCCATGTTTCACAGCTGGCTTTTAGGTGCTTAAAGCTGAATTCTTGGCTGGGCAATCGTCATACCCAGTCCCTTCCACCCACTGTCGGAAAATTGTGCAAATCGGGACTCAGAGAATGTGGCAGTGTGTCAAATTGCTAAGGGTCTCTCAATCATGTGTGTCGCCCATGCCAATCTGCGACGAATATTTGCTTCTCGCAAAAGGGGTTTACGTCAAGCCGCTATTCCATGATAGCCAAGTCGGTGAAGAAACCGCTGAGTAGTTCTGAAACTCACTTGGAGCTGTTCTGCAATCTGAGCGGCCTTGCTATGAGGATTGGTTTCCACAGAACGCTTGACAGCTCGAAGACACCTCTGTGGGGCCCAGGGAGACCCGTACGTGATACTAATGCTTCCTTGCCTGCCTTCTTGAATTCCACTAGCACTCTATTAACTGTGGCAACAGGAATTTGCAAGTCTGCAGCAATCTGACGCTGGCTGGCTCCGAGATCCGATTACCCCACGATTCGTCCTCTCTGAAAGTCGATTGGTTCCTTGGGTCAAGACATGTTCGTTTGGTGTCACCTACTCACCGATCTCCACTACATAGTAAAAATTGTGTCTATTTATTTATGTCAGGTCTGTGTAGTTATATATTACTTTATTTTTGCATCAAACTGATTCGTAATGTTCGTCCACTGAAAAAAGTTAAAATGGTATTTTCAGAACTTTACGTTGAAACACATGGAAATGGCAATTGTAATTCCCACAAATAGTTAGAGTACAATATCATTACCAACTTAATGTCTTAATCTACCAGTAATAAGTATGTAACCGGGCCCCAATCGTACATGCATGCACATAACACGGGATACCGGGGTAGGCCCTGAAAGCCTCTTGCCTAGGGCCCCAAACCGTCTTAGTCGGTCCCTGCTAAGGAATGTTAGTTTTTTACGCTTTTCAACCGTAGGTTGAAGAAGCGTATATGCTCCAGCTTTGTCTGTCTGTCGGCCCGCACGATAACACCCTTAAAACTGGTTCGATTTCGATGAAATTTTAGTATGTGGTAGGGGACCACCTGTGGACGAACCCTATTGAAAATGGGAGAAATTTGGTCAAAGGTCAGGACATAGGTGCGGGATCTACTTCATTGCCCTTATGCGTCATAACTTACGTGAAAATGCTTTGATTGCGACAAACCTTTATCATGTTGTTCCAGAGGTATAATGAAGCGGTTCTGTTGAATATCATCGAAATGGGGTCAAAGGTCACGGCACAGGAGCGAGATTTATTCCACAGCCATTATCCTCATAACTTGAGTAATGATTTCTGGTATGTTGGAAAGCGTATCATAATCAATGCATTGCATGATTTTACTAACTTGTTAATATAACAATTTAATAAATATGATCACGTAAATTATGTTATTGCGTTTTATTCAGTGCAACACTAATGAAGTTTAAAGAACAGAGTTCAAGAAACTGATGTGGTTTTTATTAGGTCAAACCTTCTCCTTTTATAGCAACTTTTGCGTATAAATGAGCTGACATCAGAAGACTATACATTACTTTGTGATTTCTAGGATTAGGTATTATTCAGTCCTTAACAAAGAAGAAACCTTTTAGGAAAATGAAATTTCAAAGTCAATAATAACAGCTTGCGCAATCAAATGTCAGGAACAGTATTTTCTTTGAGAAAATTCGCGATCAAAGAAGAAATCGGCGAGAGCGTATCAAGATGAAATTTTCGCAACCCATTTGAAACAGAATCCGCTCTCGCCTAAGTCTTTTCTATCTGTATTTTCCTTCATCGCGTAATTGTTAATTTTCTTTACTTCGACTCGCATCTATGAATACCACTTGTGGTTAAGTTGTTCCGTTGCAATTACTGACGCCGAGTCAAGTGATATATTCCGCTAAAGTGACACGTGGGCTGCGTGAAGACAAAAGGTCCTCAAGGGATTTTCTGCTTTGAATAGGATAATGTCAAAACAATAATATCCTTCTCTCCCACACATTGCTTTGAAAGAGCCTGCTTCCGGAAGCGGTGCGGGGAAATTTTCAATGAGGCTGCAAATCTTGCATTGCTTACGTTAATTGCACATCACGTTTCTCCAAAATTGTTACGACGCACCAAACTAATGAATGCAACTCGGATGTAATAATCGATGATCATCCAAATGATGCTCACCGTGAAAACTAATGAGTTTCAGTAAAGTTAGACATATGGCTACCTCTATTTTCTTCGAGGATGTTTCATGGTACATGAATGGCTAAGACACAGCACAGTTGGCGAGTGTTAAAATTTCCCCTCAACAAGAATGAACTATGATAACGTAACAAAACAGAACATAATAGGTACAGCAGTCGAAAATTATCCTAATATATAATCTGCTAGAGCCCTCATCCGTGCCACTTTTTAACTAGTCATAGCGAACAACCGAGGAACAAATGTTTGTGACGTCACGCTTAACTTTTCGTGTAAGTGACGTCATCACCTACACGAGCACAGTCCACGCGTACACCACTTTGTTTTGTTGTCATAGCAACGAAGAACACAGCTGCTGGTGTGACGTCATCTAATCCAAATTATTCTCACATGAAGTCAGAGATGCATTACGTCACACGGTCAACTCTAGAGATACGAAAACTTTTTTTTTTTTTGGTTGGAGGTTTAACGACCACCGTGAGCAACTCAGTAGGCTATAAGCAGTCGCCCGTTCCGAATTTAGGGTCACTGGTTCCAGGGAAGGGAGAAAGCCAGTGCCGTAAGACAAACACAACATCCATGCCTCACCGGGATTCGAACCCGGACCCCTTTCGGACGAATGATCGGAGGCCATCGCTTAGACCACTGCGCCACCTGGGCGGCTTCGAAAAACTTTACAACAGGAATTTTGGTTCACTGCCTGAACCGGTGCTTAGCCATCTGTATGTGGCAACGTCAAGATAAAAATTGTTCACGGAAAAGAACAGGGCAAATTGATACAGGGTTCACAGTCAGTGTATACGAAAAATGCTGTGTACAAGGAAGTGTTGACGAAATAGGGACTAAAGGTTTTACAAAACACATAACAGACAGCCAGTAATTGCAACGGAACAATCATAGATGTATTACGACGATTGCTTGAAAAAGCTAGTTTGAATTATGATAAAGGTTATCCGTGCATTTTCGATTTGTTCTTGATGAAAAATTATCCCACTAGATGGCGTAAATGCAAGGCACACCTCGTATTTCTGTTGGGATTGCTACCCAAGGAGGTTAGAATAGATGGAATAAGGGTCCGCCGTTCCCCTCGTGTGATCAAAATGAAGGAAGCGAAACGTCACGATTCTGACATCACAGCCTTCGCCGCCATGTTGGTGAGACGACTGAGATCATAACATCACATTGAGTAGTAATGATGTGGCTGCCTTTTTGGATCTATATCTTTAAATTTCAGTATGTGGATCAGTAAAAGCAAAACAAAAAAAAACTAGCGATTATTACATAACATATAATAAATGTTTTACGGTGGTTGTGATACATTTTTATTGATGTTTTTCGAACTTTGTTTTAGTTTTTAACAATTGCAGAAGAGTGTGTTTTCGTCAACGAGGCCATAAATAGCTAACTCTTTTCTACTTATCGTGTTTTACAGAAATCTCTGTATTAAACTGAATCAATTAATATTGTTAGAAACTCAATTCTATGGGCTATTTAAAGTTCCTATTTACGGGCAAACCTAACGAACCTTGTATAAATAACAGCACATTATTTTTACGAGTTCCTCTTGACACAAGTACTGAACATTATAGTTAGTGGTTTGTGTGTGTGTGCATGGACAATTTACTCAGATCATCAGATACGCATGAATTACCCTTGAGAATATTTTTTTACGTATCAGTTTATGGGTAAATCGAACTCTTATGAAAGTATGAGCTACAGAGCTTAGTATGAAAAATAAGCAGTCGAATGAAATTTGTTTGCATTTTAAAATTTTCATAATGAAAATTTCGTTTAAACGTTTACTGGAATTCAATGAGGGTGGGAGCCTCCACATGAGGTATCACTTGATCCTTCGCTCTTTATATTGGCTGCTTATTTTTAAATAGAATTAATTGTATATGTTTTTGAATATATTGATACCGCCGCTGGCACCAAAATGTTACAACAGTGGGTCATTATGCCACCGCTGTCAATCAATTTAACAACCGTAGCCGAGCAATTAGTATATTTCTTCACTGATCTTCTTCGACGTAGTTCTTGGCGCAAAAACTGTATTATATGGGCATACACTTAAACAATTTGAACCAATCACATGCGTACACATAAATAATGTGTTCTATGACTGCGCTGACTGCCTAAACAAATATTTAATTGGCTATAAAAACATAACAATGGCACACCTACGAATAAAATGTAGCTATCTTCTGAACATAAGTATTGGGTCAACTTGGACCTAAATCAGTTCCCGCGAGATAGTTTTGATGAACTTGAATTCCACAGTTCAGTCTTACTATTTCTCAGTTCAGTTCTTGCAATATATTAGTTCAGTTCCTCAACTAATTGCGTTACAGATGTAACAATAAAAACAAAATGTTTCTACTTACATGGATGCTGTCAAGAATAAATCCAAATTGTGATTTAACTTTTCACCTGTATATTTCTTAGGTATCCAAGCCACCGCTCTTACGCTCATATTTTTCTTGCCTTGCGCCGGCTTTATCCCGTCGCACTTACCCATAGAGGCTGCGCTGCTTACGTAGATACACACACACACACACACACGAGGCCTTGCTTCACCCCGCAGGACCAGAGCGCTTCCCTCGCCGCTTCAGGGAGAGGATGGTGATTGCACACTGCCGTAGTTGGACTCTAACCCGAGCTTCGCTTCTCATTGGAATGACCACTGTCCACTCGCAGACTTCTTAATTCCTCTGTAACTTTGCTTTCATTGGGCCAATCAGTCGCTAATTTCCATTAGGCTCCCAGCCTAGAAATTGCTGCTTTATCACGCGGATTTAGGCATTCCGCTGTCTTTATGGCAAACTAGCATATACAGCTGCCCTGAGTTGTTGCTTCTCCGTTTCTTACCAAATGCAGGGAGTTTCGCTGCTTCATTGCCCAATTCATATAGCAGATCCAAGGCATCCAATCCAGCCTTTCACATCGGAGAGCGTACAGACAACTGAACTTTCTTCCTTATTTTCACGCTAAGGGCGAAATCTTATTTTTCTGCACGGACCACACATAAGAGCAATTGTTCTCGAAAATGCCCCAAACAATCGACGAATTTACGATTATTCGCTAAACCTTTTGTCCCCCATCTTCATTCATTTCTACTAAAGTGCCCCCTCTTTGATACGTACCTCTTTCCCTTTTTAGACTGGCCGTCAGCTGCAACCTTCGATTTACGACCTAACAGCTATTCTGAGACCACCCAGCCAGAGGGAGAATTCTTTGCCTCCTTTCTGTCCTATCCCCAGATAAAACTTTCTCTGCTGTTTACACTTTTAAACTCCAGTCAAGCCTCGAACATTATTAATACTTAATTAATTTCATACATCCACCACGCCCATTAATTACTAAATTAATGGCGGGGTGGGTCGTAACAATATATTTTACCAACATTGGGAATTTTAAATATATGTTTGTTTCTGAATAAATATTTTTATTTTAATATGGCGGATATATTTTTATCGCTTCCCAATTACTTTTGGAGATGTTTTCTACACAGTGTTTTAAGTTGTTCTACACAGTGTTTTAAGTTGCATCTTCAATAATTTGGGCCACACCTGTAAAAAAATTCCTGGGTACGCTGCTGGAACTTATTAACATAAAGGCAGAATCACGAATTTATCGCATTGTATGAAACATGCGTTCATCGTATTATATGCACGCATGTCTGAGAAAGCTCCGCCGAAAAAATCAACCGTTTTGCCTCGACGCACTCTCCGCCGCCGTAAGCACAAACTGAGGTCCCCATACATTAGTATGATTAAGTATAAAAATAACTAAGGTATATTAATTATTAGTAAATGAGAACATTACTGTGGACAATTTCTCGAGGGGGAGATTAATCTAAATTCTGATTTGCTTAAAATTTGGTGAGTTTCAGAACCGGCAGTTCTTAATCAAACTACAATGACTTGCAAAAAAAGTTTAAATTTAGAGAAAAATTAATATTCTATGCACAATTACCTATGAAAAGTTACAGCAACATCTGCTTTAGTTGATGAGTTGACACATCCAAAGGAACAGCACGATCCCATTTTAAAAGAAATATCAATTTTTTGATGAAAAACGGTCAATTCCTTATTCCCGCAATGGTAAAAAAGTACTAGTAACGTCCCACTGGGTGTGGCCATCAGCTCCGCATCGTCTGCTCAAAGTGCTTCAAGTTTGTGACGTCACCCTATACTCCATCTGTTCTAACTTCTTTGTTACTACCAAACTTGGGTTTAGAACTGCCTTCCGGAGTCTGAAGAGGTCTTTGTGCCAAATACAATAGTAGAGCAAGAGTGACTGAGAAAAGGGTTTGAGCCCACTCATGAAAAAAAATAATAATAATAATAAACCATATGCTGAGAATTCGTGATACCGTTATTAAGATTACCAATAAATTTCCCGGATTTTCTTCATTTTGAAACTTACCACAACAAAGGTAAATTCGAATGTGAGGTATTTCCGGTGTATCGACATCAAACTGCAGAAATTCATTTCTCATGAGGTAACATTTTCCTTCAGCAATGAGCTCAGTAAACAAATTATTATAGGGGTGATGACTTATATAAGGTAGTAATTTTATCGCGGGGTAAATCGAGAAATTTCGGGATTTACTCCGAAATTTCGCGAAATACCGTGTATCCTTATAAAATTCAGCTTTCAGGCTCCCCCACGCTCTGGATATGTAAGATGCGTTGTTTGTCACAAAGTGGTTATATTCGCAAAAAATACTTCAGTGCGTTAATAAGTATGAAATATTGCCTCGCTGACTGATTTAAAATTTACGGATTCCAAAGTAATGCACTCGAAGAAGATTGCATTCAAAGAAGTTTCAGCATTACAGCTTTCAACATCCGTTTCAACTGATGGAACAGCAAGGATATTCAAAATGCACCTATCTTCTGAACCAGTTGTTTCGTCTGCTACGATGATTACATCGGATACTGATTTAAAAAAATCTTCCCTTGTTGCTTGTGAATATCATATTTCGGCAAATGACATTTCCGCATCCAATTTTCATTTGGAATAACACCAATATCTTTCAACGAATTTTCCAAGTAATTTTTTACGTTTTCCAACCGTAGGTTGACGAAGCGCATATGATCCAGCTTTGTCTGTCTGTCTGTCAGCACGATAACTCGCGTAAAAATGGTTCGAGTTCGATGAAATTTTAGTATGTGGTAAAGGACAACCTGGGGACGAACCCTATTGAAAATGGGCGAAATACGGTCAAAGGACATAGAAGCGGGATCCATTCCATTGCCCTTATGCGTCATAACTTACATAAAAATGCTTCGATTGCGACAAAACTTTATCATGTTGTTCCGGAGGTGTACTGAACCGGTTTTGTTGAATATCATCGAAATGAAGTCAAAAGTCAGTGCACAGGAGTGAGATTTATTCCACAGCAATATTATCCTCATAATTTGACTATAAATGCTTCTATTGCGACAAAACTTTAGTATGTTATTCCGGAGGTATACTGAACGAATTATGTTTAGCATAATCGAAATGGGGTCAAAGGTCAGGACAGAGGAGCGAGATTTATTCCACAGCCATTATCCTCATAACTTGAGTAATCATTTCTGGTATATTGGAAAGCGTATCATAATCAACATTGCATGATTTTACTAACTTGTTTAATGTAAAGTTATCCAGTTTGGAAAATGGGATGTTAGCTGCACGAAAGACACCAGTTAATTTCGAAAATTTAGTTGAGCGATGCTGTTCTTGTTTAGTTCCTTTCTCAATTAATTCATCAACACATTTCTGCATTATTTTCGGTTGACTGTTCGGACACAAAAAATTGTATGCAGCTTGCTTGCTAAATGCTTTTCACAACTGTCCTTTCTTGAAAAATCCACTGGTATGTTGCAACACGAACAGAACAAATAGATTTTTTTTTCACATGAAACGTTGTTCCCTTGCAATATTGCTTGTATCTTTCAGATGCACTCATTTTACTCACGTGGCTCATTCTAAAAATAAACAATATCTAGAAACCCTAAATACTCGCATGAAAGAACAAAAATTTTCTCTAAGCTAAGCGTCTGCGAAACTCACTCTTTTCTGTGAGCTGCTTTTCCAGCTGAAACTACTAATATAATTAACGACATCCGGTTTTTTAGTCGCCAAGGTCATTCAACATTAGCGGGGTGTGGAAATCACGAGTGGCAAAACACAGGCATTCTTCAGCAAAGTGCCTGCGAACAAGCTTGACTGGAATTACCAGTCAAGCTTGTTCGATAAGTGTCTCTTCATAACGAACAATCTTGAGGGATAATTCAAGGTTTGAAGTTCTCGTTTGGAGTAGGATTACATTGCGGCATATTTTTCGCGTAAATTCTAATGAAAGCGGTAATAAAATTGTTTAAAGATGAAAAATAATCTAAAAACTATAACAGAAATTCGGCAAAAATGGGAAAAGATTCTGAAATTACAAAGAAACCCTTAACATTCCCCCAAAAAATGTCGGAAATTCGCGCCGCGAGACAATTACTAGCCTAGTGATGGGCAGTTGACATAAGCGTCCCCAGCACAGAGTGAAACAGACCCAAACTGAACTCAGGCGGTAAATAGGCGGCCAGCAGGGCTGCCCAACAGTGTATTGCAATCGACAAACATAAGTAAACGTGGTGATCTGAGCGACTTTGATCGTGGACCCATTATCGGTACAAGGCAGGTGGATCAGTCTATCGCCCAGGTGGTAAGAACCCTAAGGTGTTCTCGAGGGCAACTGTATCAAGGGTGGACCACGAATAAACCATCGACGGACGTACCAGCGCCCAGAGAGCAAGCGGTGGCTAACACACGACATTGATGACCGGGATTCACGTAGACAATCCAGGCTCGTACAGACCAGCCGCTTGGCAACTGAGGCGCAAATAACATCCAGATTAAATGACGGAGGCCCCAAGGAGCGAGTGAACGGTATGGCGCACAATGCATACAATGGGCTACGGGAGCCGACGCCCTACTCGTGTGCCACTGCTCGTCATCGGAAATTACATGTCATCTTGTGTCGAGGTACAACAAAACTGGATCTCTTCAGAGTGGCACCGCGTCGTGTGGTCCGATGAATCCCTTTTTCAGTTGCACCGAGAGGACGAGAGGGTGCAGAGGAGGGGGCGTCTGCAGCATGAAGACTTGGCCCCGTCGTACCAGGTCAGCTGTGTTCAAAGTGGGGATGGCTCTGTGATGGTTTGAGGAGCTTTCTCATGGGACAAATTAGGTCCCTTAGTGTGTCTGGAAGCCACCTACTCTCTTTCATGGTCTTCGTGCATTCTGCGTGCGATGGTCTGTTTCAGATGGACAAATCGCCGTGCCGCAACCACCCAGTCATGGCTCGAGAAACACTCATCTGAGTTTGGAACCTTCCAGTTGTTCTCCAAGTTTCTCCGGATTTAAACCCCATGGAAGCTCTGTGGTATTCCGTGGAGCGGAACATCAGATCCATGGTTCCTGGACCAACGTCTGAGGTGGGACAATGTTGCAACTGCCATGGTTGGCATTACCTACGGAAACCCTCCGGCATCTGGTGGAGTCTACGTCTCTGCGTATATAGGCTGTTATTCGCGTAAGAGGAGGCCCAACACGTTATTAGGTAGGTATCTCTAATGTTTTATCCATTGAGTGCATATTTTCAAGATTTTCGCGGTATCAGATCAGATCATATGTAGAGGATTTTAGGAAGGGAGTGTCTGACCCCAGGTCTTAAACAACCCTTAGAAATAGGAAGCTAGGAGATTTGGGCTAGAGTGCCCGATAGGAAAGTCACACTGAAGTGAGGTAGAAGACGCCCTTATTTACTACCGGGGGCCAGTACCCGGGGTCCGACGGCTTAATGTGCCCATCAGATCAGATCATATGTAGCGGATTTTAGGAAGGGAATGTCTGACCCCAGGTCTTAAACAACCCTTAGAAACAGGAAGCTAGGAGATTTGGGCTAGAGTGCCCGATAGGAAAGTCACACGGAAGCAAGGTAGAAGACGCCCTTATTTACCACCGAGGGACCTATACGCGGGGTCCGACGGCTTAAAGTGCCCATCAGATCAGATCAGATCATATGTAGAAGATTTTAGGAAGGGAGTGTCTGACCCCAGGTCTTAATCAACCTTAGAAATAGGAAGCTAGGAGATTTGGGCTAGAGTACCCGATAGGAAAGTGACACGGAAGCGAGGTAGAAGACGCCCTTATTTACTACCGGGGGCCAGTACCCGGGGTCAGACTGCTTAATGTGCCCATCAGATCAGATCACATGTAGAGGATTTTAGGAAGGGAGTGTCTGACCCCAGGTCTTAAACAACCCTTAGAAATAGGAAGCTAGGAGATTTGGGCTAGAGTGCCCGATAGGAAAGTCACACGGAAGCGAGGTAGAAGACGCCCTTATTTACTACCGGGGTCCGACGGCTTAACGTGCCCATCTGACGCACGGCGGATATTTAGTGGTTCGAACGTTCGTACCTGCCTGGGATCGAACCCGAGGTCTTCTCCAAGGCAGGCATGAACGCTGACCACTAGGCCATCCTCGGCCCTGATTTTCGCGGTATGTGGCTTAAAGATGTATTTATATTCAGCACCATGCCTGCTATCCCAGGTGGATTTCAGAGAGGGTTTTTTTAGGGACACAGTTGGAACCATCACAAGATTATCCGTACATTTCCGAGTTGTTCTCGATGAGAAATTATTCCACTAGATGGCCTAAATGCAAGGCACCTGCACGCCTCGTGTTCTCGCAGAGGTTCCTACCAAGGTTAGGTTTAGAACTGACTTCCTTAGTCTGATAAGATCTTTATGCCAGGTAGAAGAGAAAAAGTGGCGGGTTAGAGCACCCTGATAGGAAAATCGCAAGACAGATACAACACGGCTGGAAAAGAGAGTGGGATTTTAGGAGGGCAGTGCCTGACCCCAGGTATTAAACAGCCCTTAGAAGTACGAAGGTAGGAGATAAGGGCAATGGTTTCCTGATTGGCAAGTCACATGGAAATGAAGTAGAAAGTCAGTACCGATAGATACTGACTTTCTACTTCATTTCGGGGATGGGGACTGACATTAACGTGCTCTCCGAGTCACGGCGGATATTTTATGGCTAGCCAATTGATCTAGGATCAAACCTCTAAGCACATAGTTTGAATCCAGCTACTCTAATAACAGGAAAACCGGCTGAGGAGGAGATGGCCTTATTTACAGCAGGGGTTCCCGAAACCCGGGGTTGTTGGCTTAACGCACTCTCGGAGGCGCGGCGTAAATATATATTTGTATCAGGTACATTTGAATTTCTGTACTCTGACCCGGTGGCTGGGTGGTCAGAAGTGTATGTTTCTGGCTAGTTGCTCGAGGTGGGCTGGGATTAGAGCCCGGATGAGGGGTGGTTGGTGTGTTTGTCTTACGGTGCTTGTCTCTCCCTGGTGCCAGTGGCCCCAAATTAGGAATGGCGCGATTGAATAGTTACTGATGGGAATCGTTAACCCCACCCTCAGCAATGTTTCTGCTCGTTGGTTTAAAACAATTCCATTTCCGATCGGCTATCTCAAACCATCACCAAAATTTTCCATCCATGTGCCACCATTTTTTCCCATTTATGGCTCTACGAGACCCGCCATCTTGTATTGCTGCTTTCTCTTGTTAACCAATGGGCAAGCGTATTTCACAAATTGCTCGGGCAATTTTGCATATTTTGGAACATCGTTTGTGGCTAACGCAAGATATACGATAAATAAAGAGTTCCCTGGTTTCAGAATTTTTATTGACCTTTCCCTTCATTTTCTATCTGCAGCGAAAGTCGTACCAAGGCGTCTTCCATAGTTTTATTAATTAATAAAAAATACTTAGAGTCCAAAATGAAAATCTGTAACCAGGGAACTCTTTATTTATCATATATCTTGCGTTAGCCACAAACGGTGTTCCAAAATGTGCAAAATTGCCCGAGCAATTTGTGAAATACGCTTGCCCGTTGGTTAACAAGAGAAAGCAGCAATACAAGATGGCGGGTCTCGTAGAGCCTTAATTTCGAATTTTACACTCTCTGGCGTAGATGTATATTTTATTTATTATGTCTTACTTTACGATCTCTTTTAGTGCAAGTAGAATTGAAAAACCTCTCAGGCAGAATGACCTTGTTTAATCACATGCTGTCAAGGAAATATTCCGATTCTAATGAACTTCTGATTGCATAGTTTAAAATACCTTTAGCGTGTTTGGCTTCCGAATTTCATCAAAAGACGCGACTGTTACCCCGGAGAATTCGTTGACATCCTACTTGCTTCTCAAAGCAAAGCATTACTTCCGCTGAAATTCGTATTTCATTTGGAAGCGGAAAAGCTTGATGAATTATTTAAATGGAGAAATACCTTACGTGTAACACTAAATATGAGTGCGAGACTTCTTTGAACTTAAAGGATTACTGAACTGAAAGTAAATTACGTAATTAAACTGTCCTGCCGGTTAACAGAAAATCTATCAAACACTTACTTAAGAATGTTTTAAGCGCTGCATGCACTCCAGAAACTTCTGAGGTTCGACTTTAAAACTGTAAAGATAAACCGTAACTTGTGTGTGAATTCAATCTCTGAAAAGGTTTTCGAATCGTAGGACGTTTGACTACATTTTACCAGAAGTATGCTCCCGTGATTTCACAAAACTGCGCCGCCCAGAGATTTGTTCAGCAGACAGAGTGCTTGCTATCTCGCTTTTCAGAGAAGCATTTTCTCTGAGAAAAACATATTCTTTCTCCGCTTTTATCCTAGAAACGTAGCTTTCCAATTCGAAGTGCAATTATATTGTTCAGTTCCAACCATTTTTGTCTTGATGTGCTTTCAACAGATCTCCTTATTACGTGCAGTGAGACGCATAATACTTAAGTGAACCCTTTTATCTTTATTCAGACTTAAACCTGAAGCACTTAAAAGTTCTAACACCGCCAAGTTTGTTTGTTTTTGTACTAAGTTCTCCCTTTTCGCATCTGTTACGTATTCATTTTGTAAATTACGACATGAAACAAGAGTGCGAACTAAACATGCCATCCTATTGCAAAATTTATTAGATGAAAACTCAACCACTGAACACATGCTTATTTCACTGGGATGCCGACGATACATACCATTGCGCTTTTGTAAAATACAGGATGACTGAAATATTCGCGTTACTCAGGTAACGTGTTACGCAAATTTTACGTACTACACAAAAAATTGCGACGCTCACTTACTTGAAAACAGCAGATGCTCAAAATAAAGTCTATACACCGATGAGACATTACATTATGACCACCTACCTAATAAGCTGTAGGACCTCCTTTAGCCCGCAAGACAGCGGCCACTCGGCGAGGCATCGATTCGATGAGGTGGCGATAGGTATCCTGGGGTATCTGGTACCATAATGTCAACAGCAGGTCCTCAGTACATTTCAGGGTGGTGGTGATTTAGCGCGAACCTGCTTTTCCAAGTCGAACCACGAATGGTCGATTGAGTTCATGTCAGGTGAATTTGGAATTAACAGAAAGTCACCAGCATGTTCCCCGAACCTCTCCTTGACGATTTTGGCCGTGTGGCATGGCGTATTATCCTGTTGATAATGGCCATCACCAGCAGGGAACACAGTTGTCGTGACTGGATGAACTTGGTCCGCAACGATGTTCAGATACTTGATAGCTGTCAGGGACTGTGCTAATATAATAATGGGGCCTAAAGTGTCCCAAGAAAACATCGTCGAGAGCATTACACCGCCGGTGCTATAGCTTCTGTTGGAATTCGGCGTAACCGCGCTCGGCCGTCTACGTGATGCACAAGGAATCTTGATCCGTCAGACTAGGCCACTTTCTGCCAAACATCCACGGTCCAGTCTCTGTGATCTTAGGCCCATTTCGTGCGTTCTTGGCGATGACGTGCAGTGAGCATGGAAACCCGGCTGGGTCTTCGGCTACGCAGGCCCATGCGCAGAAGGCTGCGATGAACTGTGTGCTATGACACATTGCCCTGATCACCACTGTTGTAGCTGCGGGTGATTTGTTACACTGTGGCCCTACAGTCGCTGTGAACAATGCGCAACAGTCTCCGTACCCCTCTGGCATCAATGGGCTGCGGACGACACACGACTGGATGACGGTTCGTCGTTTGGCCATCTGTGCACCACTTTTAATACTTACTACAGCGGTACGTGAACAACCCACAAGCGACGTCGTTTCCGAGATCGTAGTTCCGAAGCGCCGTGCCATCACAATTTGTCCGTTATCAAACTCCGATAAATCAGCAGCTTTTCCCATTCTGACTCCGAATACTCTACTAACCCAAAGCCGGTCCTCGGGTTGTATATATACTGCTTTGTGAACTTCACCTGCGTCACCGTTCGGTCTCCAGGCGCTCCCATTTCCCTAGGCTGGTGGTGGTCATAATGTAATAGCTCATCTGTGTATGTTCGCGAACGGATTCAATAGGATAGCCACCCATGTATCGCAATGGTCTAAGGCTCGAATCGATGGCTTCGGATCATTCGTCCGTGATGGGTCCAGGTTCGAATCCCGGTGAGGCATGGATGTTGTGTTTGTCTTGTAGCATTTGTTCTTCCTCCCTGTACAGGAACCCGTGCCCCTAAATTAGGGTCGGGCGACTGCACATCAAGTTGCTTACGATGGTCATTAAATCGCCAAAAAAAGAAAACAAAAGAGCAACAGGATGTATGTTCACGAATGAATGCAAATCATGGGTGCCGACTACGAGAGGAAGTAAATACCCCCCCCCCTCCCCCATCACCAGATATTATTTAAGAGACATCGCCCGCCCAATATTTTCCCGTTTTGTTCAATTAAATGATCTTTTTTTTTTTGTACATATCAAGAGTATGGATTGAAATATCTCTAAAAAATTGTTTTCCCATGCAACTAAAGCTATCGTATTCTGTGCATTTTTAGCACGTCTTTTGTAAAAAAAAGTAAGTGAATGGAAAACAATTTTTAAAGATATTTTAACGATGTTTCTTAAATAGGATCACTTTGTCCATTCGCCTGTTCTTCTGTCCGTCTGTGTACACTATATCTCTACAGCTATTAGCCTAATTTGAAAAATTATTTTTGCTTTGGAAAGCTTGAAATGTGAGAATGATGATACTCGCATTCCGCCTTTTTTCGATTCTTTGCCACTAGACGGCGTAAACTCCGATGCTACATTTTATCCCAAATATCTCTTTCTAAATATCCGATGAAAAAAAATTCTTTGTTCCTTTCGATGCCATTTTAAACGAAGACTATTTTGGATCCAGTTTCATTTTCAAGTAGTGTACATATTTTCCGCTAGGGGGCGTAAAAGTAAATTGGGATTTCCCCGATATCTCTGCTTGTAAAAGTCCGATCAAAACTGTTTTCTGCATCGGATTCTGTGGTCACCAGAGGGCGTAAGAGTTTCTCTTTCTGATGTATTTGCAGCAAAATCTGCACTTCTGAAAACTCGATTTAGAAAATTCTTTCGTGGATCGATATAGCTCACCTCGAAAAACCTTCCGAGAATGCCTTCTGTTTAAAATAGTGCATAGTTTTCCGCCAGGGGCGTAGATGAATGTCTTATTTTTGTCAATATCTCTGCTTCTAAGAGTCCAATTTTAAAAATTCTTTATTGAAGGGCGTTTCTGTAGTAAAATGTTTTGCAGCCAGTTTCAAATTTTCCTTAACGCACAAGTGCGCCACTAGAGGGCGTAAGTTCAAGTTCCGTTTACAGCTTGTTTGCAATAATACCTTTGCAACTAAAAACCCGAAGGAAAAATTCATTTTCGGTCAGATACTACCAGCTACGAAAAGATTTTGTGTATATGTCCTTCCCAAAATATAATGCACCATTTCCCCGGATGGGGGGGCCTAAATTTTTAATATGGGTTTCAACTTTCGTATAGCGGGGGAAACCTGTATACAGGTTCTTAAGTAGAGTGTTCCTATGAAACCTACCGTAAGTCGAAATGGCGTAAAGCGAAGGAGCAATTATCAGTTTATATGAGAAACATTTTTGAGCGTTCACACACCTAGAAAATAACTTACCGAATCATAAGAAATAACACATAAACCTAACATAACACTAACATATAGTAAAAGCAGGAATGATATGATAAATACAACGACTATATAAAGTAGAAATAATGTGTATGTGCAGTGTAGTTCCACTTTTCAGAATCGAGAAGACAGCGAGCACACTGGAAGACTGAGAAACGGTTATGGTGTGGTAGGCTGAGTCGGAATGTGGGATGGGGACTAGGATGTAGGAGAGAGAGAGAGAGAGAGAGAGAGAGAGAGAGAGAAAGAAGAAGAAGAAGAGGGCAGTGCTGAGACGGGTCGCGCCCGAACCGACTGCATAACATTGACTGCGATTCGGGCTCTGAGAGAGAGAATTTTATTTTTTCCTTTTTAACCTTTTAACTGGCTGGAACGAAATAACTCGGGGTTAACAAAATAAGCTGATATCAACTCGAACGAATATATTCGCTGTCTGAAAAGCAGGCCGAACGCGACAGAAACGAGTGAACCTACGCATCCAGAAGCTTTGCTTTTACCTTAGGTTTGTCTTTCTAAGTGGTCATTTGGGGGGAATGATTGCCATCAATTGTTCCTGTCTGATTATCTTTTTCGCTAAGAATGCTGCAAAAAAAGGGGCGAATAACCTAAGACAGAAGAGAAAAGATGTTTGAGTAACTTTTTTTCTACCCTGTGGCATGATTTCCATGTCCGGGGGACTACTCCCTCCGATTCATTCCTTGGATGCTGGAACAGAGAATAAAGGCCTATAAGGAAATCAGAGTACATACTGTAAGACTAAGGACTGCAAGGGAGCACTTACAACCAGTGACAGATTTATAGTCGATACTCCTGAGATGAAAGAGAGAAAGGAATTATTTTGCCGTAGCGTTCGTATAACCCGGTCACTACGAGAACACTTCTGTTTGAGAAGCGGAGGCAAATTTGGGCAGCTTTTGGTATTTACATCGGCCGCTTAAAGGGTTAAATACGATTTCGAATGATTTAGCATATTCTTACACTTTCAAGAATCCAAAGCTGTCGGATACAAGATTAAAAAGTTGAAGAAGAACGTGCAATTAAAATTGAAATTTATTTGCAAGTTAAAAGTACAGATAAAATCATACATAACGGCAAGCACTTTCAAAGCTACGTTAGCTTCATCGTTGGGCCAAATGCACGAAAGGACGGGTACAAGCAGATATATACAAAGTTTCGCATCTCTTTTGGAATACGCACTTATACACTGCTGGCCACCCAAAATGCAACACCAAGAAGGAAGCATCCGATTGGCCTGAAATTCGCAGCATGCGTCGCCCGCGAGAGGACATGCAAACGATTAGCATTGCAGGGCATATGCAAATCATGTACGCCCGGCACGCCACCGAGAAGCACTTTAATAAGGGTGCACAGAAGGCGGGGTGTAAGTTGTGGAAGTATGTTGTGCTACCGGACCTTTGCGTGGGAAGCTTCCTGATGCCTCGTCGCAGAATACGGCAGTCATTTCAGCACGTTTCGAAGTTCGACAGAGGATGAATAGTGGCTTATCGCGACAGCGGTTTATCGTAACAAGACATCGGCGCCCGTGTGGGACGACATCCAACCACAGTGAGGCGAGTATGGATTTGGTGGGTGCAGGAGGGACGGACGGACCGACGTGAGCTTTGCCTCAGACGCGGCACACCACCGAACGAGAGGGCCGGCATGTTGTGCGGCGGGCATTGACGGCTCGCACCGCCACATCACGAACGTTAGCGCAGGAATTAGGGTGTGTTGCGCAACAACCTGTGTCAGCACGTACCATTCGACGTTGTCTGCAGGAGCGGAGACTTGTCGCACGGCGCCCATTGCTCCAATTACCACTGACGTTACACCACCGGCGAGTGCGGCGGCAGTGGGCCGTTGAACGCCGCACCTGGACTATGGAATGGCACGACATTGTCTTCTCCGTCGAATCCCGCTTCTGCCTGCAACACCACGATGGTCGGATCCGTGTGTGGCGGCACCGCGGCGAGAGACTGTATGACGCCCGCATTATGCATCGCCATACCGGTCCGTCGCCTAGCGTTATGGTTTGGGGCGCAATTGGATATGACACCCGCACCCCTCTGGTACGCATCGCCGGTACACTCAACAGCCACATCTACATCTCCGACGTTTTGGAGCCTGTAGTCCTCCCTTACCTGCAGGACCTGCCAGCAGCCACATTTCAACAGACAATGCGCCCCCGCACGTGGCACGCGTCGTGCAACAATTCTTCACGGCCCACCAGGTGTCACTGCTTCCGTGGCCCGCTTGTCCTCCCGATATGTTGCCCATCAAACACGTCTGGTCACTGATTGGCAACCGAGCGGCCCTGCAAGCACCACCCGCGGCTACGCCTGATGAACTGTGGCAACGTGTGGAAGTAGCCTGGACAGACATACCCAAAGCCCACATCCAAAGCCTCTTTCGTTCGATGCCGCGGCGTGTAGCGGCCGTTATTGCCAGCCATGGGGGCCACACGAACTATTGATGTCTGCGTGTTCCGCAAGTCGCACGGGCCTGTAAGCTCAATCGTTTCATCTTTGTATCTGTTATGTGTCCAGTAAATATGGCTTTGCTATCTCGTGCCCTTCTTGGTGTTGCATTTTGGGTGGCCAGCAGGGTAATTTTTTTAATCTATTGCGCAAGGACCAAGACAAGGTTCACCCATTACACAGACATCGTGTTTGTAACATCCCACTCGTGTCTAATACACCGGACTCTGAGGACACCTCTTACATAGGCTCTACTCTACTTTCGGTGGAAGTGCGTGTTGCGGAGCACAAATACGCAGTACGAATCGGTTCAACCTCTTTTCCTTTAGACCGCACAGTTGCGCATGGTGAACATTTCCCAGACTGGAGTCTTACTACCCTACTAGCTTCTGCAGCTGATAAACATTCTCTGTTACTTGAGGAAAGTCTTTGTATAACACGCTTTTCCTCCAGCTGTTGTAATGACGACTTGCCTGTGAACATACCTCGCCCTTGGATCCTGCTGTTGAATCAGCTGAATGTAACACCTGGTAATTCTCCACATACGTAAGTTCCATTTACCTATAACTATTTGTAGTACGCCATTTTCAGTTTGGCAACACTAGTCATTTGTATAGGTTCATGATTGTATATAACTGCCTGTACCCGTCCTTTCGTGCATTTGGCCCGATGATGAAGCTTAGGTAGCTTTGAAAGTGCTTGCCATTATGGGTGATTTTATCTGTACTTTTAACTTGTAAATAAATGTCAATTTTAATTACAAGTTCTTCAACTTTTTAATCGTGCATCCGACGGTTTTGGATTCTTGACTATATCATCTAGCACGAAGTTTCTACTTTACTTGCTTACACTTTCAAGTTAGTAATGCGAATTCCTTGGCTACTGAATCCATTTATTCTGGGGTTGGATATTTATTCTTGGATCTATCTATTTATTCAGAAGGACTATTTATTCTGCGTTTGGATAGCAAATGCCACAGGACACGCATTAGTGGATTTCCGCGGAGTAGGAAAAGCTTCTTCAAGAATTATAGACACTAGATAGCAGATAGCACCCCGACGAAATTTTACCTTATTTTATTAAGTAATATGCGCAGGTTGCAGAGCCGTCTGATCTTTCTGGATGCCCAGCAGCTCGAAGCATTTCAGGACGAAACGAATTGGTCAAAGAAAATGTGGGACTATACTATAGAAACAGATGTCCTTTCCCCATTCGAGAAAAAACATCTGTTAATTGCAGAGGGAAGACGAGGGTAAGTATGGAAGAGGAGATTTTTTTTAATTAATGCCTAAAAAACGGATTAGTTATATTTTTCGGGCTTATTCGGGCTCGGGCTCTGTCTGACAATATAAAATTCAGGCTTGGGCATAATTCGACCGGGTCTGGTACCATTCGTCCAACGACGATTGGTCCAATTCGTCCAATGGACAATTGGTTCAAAGGTACGAATTGTCCAATGGTACGATTGGTCCAATGCCGATTCCAATGGGACGATTGGTCCAATGCCGATTCGTCCAATGGGACGATTGGTCCAATGCCGATTCGTCCAATGGGACGATTGGTCCAATGCCGATTCGTCCAATGGGACGATTGGTCCAATGCCGATTCGTCCAATGGACGATTGGTCCAATTCCGTCCTATCTGTCCGAAGTGCTACTCGTGCTATAAAAGCCTCATCTGTTCTGATTTTATCTCCGATGTTATACGAAAGTACTGGTAGTCCAAAGAATGTAAAATAATGTTACATTTCATACGTAATATTGTGTTTACAGATTTCATTTTTTTTTTTTTTTTGGAATCTCCTTTTTGTTTATACTGTCCTTGCTGCCGTATGAAGTTACTGATGTACGAGCAGTTCAATCAATTTCAATGTTTCCCTTTTGCATGAAATAATAAAAAATACTAGTTTTCCGCTTCTGTTAGTAGAATGCAGTGGGATTTTCCGCCAACTGCCCAATGGAAACAACTGGTCGGGGTTTGGACAGAGGCCTTTTCAACAGTTTTTATTCCAGCGATGTCATATTCATAACGTTAACATATCAAATCAAGTTAATAATATTGCGCTTTTACTTAAACACGAAATATTAATTCATAGGCCTTTTTAACAGTTTATATTCTACCGATGTCATATTCATAACATTTACATATTAAATCAAGTTAATAATATTGCGCTTTTACTTAAGCACGAAATATTAATTCATAGACCCTAGGCCTAGGCCTTTTCAACAGTTTTTATTCCAGCGATGTCATATTCATAACGTTTACATATAAAATCAAGTTAATAATATTGAGCTTTTACTTAGGCACGAAATATTAATTCATAGGCCTGCTGCCTAGGTGCCTTGCAAAGACCTCAGAAATGATACGATGAGTGCCTTTTTATAAAGTTTTATAAAATGTTTACAAATACCAAATATCTAGGTTGTGACTCGAAATCTTCTAAAAAGGCCTGCGGCCTAGGTGCTTTGCAAACAGCTGAGAAATGCTCCATTGAGTGCCTTTTACCAGGTTTATGTAAAATGTTTACAATTGCCAAATATACGGGAATTATCTTTCAAAAGGATATAAAGAGGAGAATAATTTAAATTATTATTCCTTTCTGGAAAATAAAGTTTACCGTTGGTAAGATGATATCATTGGACGAATCGGCGTTGGACCAATCGTACCATTGGACGAATCGGCGTTGGACCAATCGGACCTTGGACCAATCGTCCCTTTGGACGAATCCGCATTGGACCAATCGTCCCTTTGGACGAATCGGCATTGGACCAATCGTCGTTGGACAAATCGTCCGGGACCGAATTCGACCTTATGCCCGAACCCGCCTCAGCCTATAATTGTCATATTTTGGGGAGCCCGCCTGAGCCTATTCTTGTCATACTTCGTCGACTCCGCCTGAGCTTATTCTTATTATACTTCGGCGAGCACTCCTGAGTCTATTCTTGTCATACTTGAATAGGCGAGCCTGCCCACCCATTCTCGACATACTTCGGCTTTGGACGGTCTCGGGCTCTTAAAATTGAGCCCGAACTTAGCACTGGAAGAGGGTCATTTATTAACATCTCATCTCGTCGTCTGAATCTATCAGGGAAGGTGTGCCATTAACGTCTACACCTTTTTCTATGTCTTCCTGCCTCAATGTAGAAGGTCGAGGTTCGTCGTCTGCTGTGGCTGATGTTCGAAGGCTTGAAATAGGACAGTATGCTTAATCTCACGCATTTTTCTATCATACAGTTCTTTGTAGGCACTTAAAACATCCTGCAAACCTGCCCTAAACCTACGTGCCCTTTCAAAATTAAAGACATACTTTTCTGAAAACATTATAGCACTGTGTCAATCGTAGCGAAAATCTCACGCAAGTGCTTCCCGTTCAGTTTCTGGACGACTTCGCTTTCGGGCCGCTCGGTTTCGATTCGTATGTTTTCCTCTTGCAATTGCATCAGCTCTTAATTTCTCAGTTCTTGGTCATGTAATGGGATGCCAATAGCTCTTCAACATAATTTCGTAAAAACGAAAATCCCCTTCGGATTTTTTCGGTTAGTGAAAGCAGGTGCTAATGTAGGTCTTTCGTAAAAGCGAACTTTTGAAAAATGGGTGGTACCTATACTTTGAAAATATCACCTTACTTTTTTCAGTATTGTACGTAACTTGTTGTGCGTGTTCTAGCAAAAAATACAAGTGTATTTATTTTAGTGCAAATGTTATCTTCATCTTTTTTTAATTTACTTATTCAAGGTGAGTCAACTAATTTAATTCGCGGGTACAATAATTTTTCCGAAGTATCGTCTGTTTGTATAAAGCGCTATTTAGATATGTTACAGAAGGCCAGAGTAGAAATACAAACATTCCATTTTTGATGCTATTCTCATCTTTCCCGACAGTAGTAAAGTAAATCCCAAGTAAAAATAATCGATGTAACGAAAATAGGTAACGGAAGTAGTCAAAACCATTGTTGAATGCTGTTCCATGAAGTGATGCAACAATAGTTGCTGACACGCCTGCACAGTGCGTTTTTTTAAGATGGAGAATGTTTTGAACTTTGATCTCTTTTACCACGGCTTTCAGGTGACCTGACAAATGAAAATCGAGCGGAGTGAGCTCTGGGCTTCTTGGAGACCGCTCAACGTGTCTTCGTCGTCCAATCCAATGTTCGGGAAACTGTGTGTTAAGGAATGTCGCACTGCCCGCGCGTAATACGGAGGGAGCGCCATCCAGCTTAAACCAATCCGATAATGTGCCGGCTGGATTCAACAGGCTTGAAAATGCTTCCTCCTGCAACATGTTCAGGTACGTTTCAGCGGTTACAGTCTCGTCAAAGAAGGGACCAGCAATTCTGTCTTTTCATATCCCGCACCACACCATGACAAGCCCGCCGCCTTGTTCCTTGGAAAGACTGAACAAAAAAGGATTTTGTACTGACTAGTATCAAGTTTTTCTGACGGTTGATTTTCCCGGAATCATAAAAGTTCGCTTTATTAGAGAACAGAATTTGTGATGGAAACGTCCCATCTTTTACGCATGGTTCTGCCAATTCGCAAAACTGAATTTGCCTATCAGGATCATCTTCACTTAAACGCTTATGGAGTTGCAGTTTGTATGGATCCCAGTGACTAAGTTTCAAGATACGGTGGGTGCTGCTTTTGGAGATCCCAGTTTCGGTGGGCATGCGTCGAAGCTACTTCTTGTGGCTGGAAACGA
The DNA here is from genome assembly GCA_039090855.1 of Macrothele yani. NCBI lineage: Eukaryota > Metazoa > Arthropoda > Arachnida > Araneae > Macrothelidae > Macrothele > Macrothele yani. The sequence goes on from CM077016.1 coordinate 78,092,890, forward strand.
AGGGAGCCATCACATTGGTACTGGTTTCGTCGTCCGTAACAATCCTTGACGTTCCGCTGCGAGGCCTGTCATGTATGGACTCAGTTTCCTTAAATTTGGATATCAGCTTGCTAATACATCTGTGTGTGGTTGGCGCGCGGTCTGGATGCGGCTTGTTGAATTCTTCGGCCCCTTCCCTGTGACTTCGGGTCCCAAACAACAAAATAACATCAGTTCGTTCCTCCGTACTCAGCGACATGGGTTTACTTGTAAAAGAAGAAACACAAATGTGAGAAAATCCCATGGGTCCGGACTTACGGGACACCCTGTATAACCCAATGGGGGGGGGGGAGGATCTTATAAATATCCTAGACCAAAAGTTACCAATCCCCCTCACTAACACACTGGCGATTCAGCTTTTCTTTCTATATTGAGGTCAGATTATGCTCATGCGCAGATAGCCTTGCTCATGCGCAGATAGCCTTTCGTAGCCACATCGCATTTCATCAGTGTTAGGGTCGTTTCATACGTTCGTCTAAATCTGAATAATATATAATAATAATAATAATGAATATTGTTTTTGGAAAACTAAAGTCAAAATACTTACTGTTTCCGCCGCCATAGTTTAGTAAATATTTACTTTTATGACTCACATATCTTCTTTCATTGGTTTTACAATAGCATTCATTAGTCCACCACCTACCGAAGTTCCGCTCAATATCAGTGTAGGGGTGGAAGCTCATTATGTTAATTAATGGCTACTCGGCCAAACATCCACTGGCTTCCAGCGCTGATGAAAATTTCCCCACAGCAGGAAGGAAAACTATTTATAAGGTTCTTTGTCTGGAGACTGTCTATCAATGAAAAGTTGAAGACAGCCCGGCGTTCTTTCTCTCCCAGCTTTACTATAAATCTGCTATTCAGGAGAGGGGAAGTAAAAATAATGGCAAGACAATTCCAAGCATGAATTCACTCTCAGGCTTGTTGAAACTTAACAAACACATTTAATCAAAAGTAAATTGTTCCGGCAGCTATTGTTCCTTGACCTCGAGTTCCTGTAACTGCAGTTCCACGCGAAAAATGATCAGGGTCTCGAATTATTCCAGAATACCCTTTCCTGCTAATACTCTCTGCCCGTTCTTTTTCTATCGCAGACTTGAAAGTTTTTAATCGTCGTAACCTTCCGTAAACCCTTCCTTTGTTCCGGAAGCTATGCCTCGTGTTCTGTCCCGAACACGTGTTCTCTCAAATCGCTTTCTCCGTACGTCGTTCCATACCCACGTGTCTGATTCCAACTACGATCTCTTTTCCCCGTGCTCTAACTGGCACGTTCAATCACCAAACTTTCTTTTTCCCAGTGCTGACACCCAGCACTGTACAAACGTTCTCCCGGTTTCGCTGTCCGTGCTGTCACCTAGCACCTCCTAACCGTTTCTGTCCTTCCTCCCTCCTATCCTGAAGTTTTCTCCCCCTAACTTCACTCGCCTTCCGATTGGCTCCTGTCTCACTTGCCTGAGGCTCCCCCTCTCTCCCTAGTCTGAGCCTTCGAAGAGCAGGCGATCCCCCACCCCGCTCTTCTCGGTGCCCCCCCCCCCCTACAACCCGTGCTTCTGCCGGTGACCTTCACCTAATCCCTTCGTTGACCTCTAGCTCACGTGTGCCCTGCAGCTCACATTTTCCCCTGGCTAGGAACAACAGCTGTGCCTTTCGTGAATACAATAGACCTGTCAAACAGGCACATCGCAATTTCACCTAGTCTGGTGCATTACCACGTGTTACACTCGTTTCCAAATAATATACATGGAATTATTTGTTCTTAAATGTTCATATCCGGAATAACCGATGGGATTTAAAGTCCATCACACAATTTATATAGGGGCGTAATTTCTCGCCCCTACAATCAGGAATTATTAAACCTTATTGTTTGTTGTTATGATTTGATTCCATTCAGTATGTACTTAACTGTGGCTCAGTGTGGTCGTGAGTGACGCGAATAAATGCAATGTGGTGTTCGTAAATAAATGCATACTCACGAATCACTCATTTTATTTCACACCCACAAAGATCTTGGCATGCGAACGATGCATAGCATAAATTATCTACGAAGAGTATCAGGGAACTCTTCCGATTTTATTTTTTCATAACACAACAATAATCATTACACCCAAGTGGTACTAACTGTGAGCAAACAAAAAGGTTCCCCCATGATACTGCAAATTTATTTACGCTTAAATTATGCGTAATGTGATTTTTGAATCACGCTGTTTTCCTCACTGAATTCTTAACACAGCAGTTTTTGATGTTGGTATGAACATCCCCATAACCTCCTCCGTGTAAATATTTCTTCTAAAACCCGGAAAATCTGCCGCCGAGAGATATTTGCCAAAGTAACATCTGGAAATTGTGGACTTAATGTAGCTGTTGATTGGATAAAGCTCTGATTGCCCGTTTGCCGTTCGTAGAATTCTTGATTCTTGGGAATTCTGAGAAAGCCACGGTCCTTAGAAGGCGTGATAGCTGTCAGTTACTGGAGTCATTAGTATAAACCCATGACAGTTAGAGAACGCAAATGAAATACAACTGCACTGAACCAAAAAGTCAAATCTCCCCTCTTCATGCAATGAGAAACTAAGATTTTGACTGGGCATTCGCGCCGCAGCAACTGCAAAAAAAAAAATTCAACGAACGGAAATTCGTTAAACATCTTAAATAATAAATAGCGTCAAGATACATAAAAATACTGATACGTTATTATTGCATTGTATTCTAAATCAGGTGTAAATGTAGCTAATACAGTAGAACCCGCTTATAACTATGTTCAAACATTTTTAGAACGTTTTAGATAAGAAATTACAGAAAATAAAAAAAGTTCAAAGGATTGAAACTGGCAACTGCGTGTTAGATGAACACGACAGAAACATCTGCCGCAGATAAGTATCGTCTACTAAGAAAATGGCGCACGTAAACAAGCTGTGGATAGAAGGTTATGTTTTTGCTCTTTACGAAGAGAAATATTCCTATTCTGTAATTAAAAAATGCTGTGAAAATCATGGAATTAGTTTTGTAAAATAAGCAATATTATTAATAACAGAGGAGGAAATCGTCAAGTATTGCTTTTAATTGGAAAAAGAATACCAAACGAATATCCAAAGAAGATAAGTACTTTTACAACTATTTCAAAAGTAAAGTCTCTGGTCTTAAAAGAAAATCCCCCTACTCAAAAAGCAATCGTTAAAAATCTGTGTATCAACTGTAAACAAGGTAATAAACAACCATTTGAATCTAAAAAAAAAATGTCCACCGCCTGTTGTTGCCTAGGCACGTGGTTGAGCGCGAAACACGGTGTAGACTTCTTTATGAAAATGACTTAGAGATGGAAATTTGTTGTAACTGTTGATGAAGCATGAATCTACCTAAACGCCTGTAACAAAAAAAGATCGATTTACTATCGCAAAAGATAAAAAAAAAAGGGGGCTTTCAGATTTGGTTTCAAGAATCCAAAGAAAGTTTCAGTAAATGATTCATGATTATTTCTGGTTTCTCGTACAAAGGGAAATTAAAGTTAAGAAAAGAATGTTGAAATCAATTCTACATACTGTATTACCAAAATAATGTTTAAACTCCAATATTTATAGAGGACATACCATTCCTTTATCCACAGAGATATCAAAGAGTAGAACTCTATCAAAATCTAAAACCCTATTTCTTGATACACATCTTTTTTTTCATTGTTTCAAGTCGCTCATATTCCTTATAAGTCTCCTGATGTGTCACCAATGGACTATTGTGCCTTTTATTCGTTCACTTTTTCATTAAGTTCTCTCAGTACATGGTGATGATATATAACGCTTGTAGCCATTCCTGAATTCGGCTTTTTTCTCTGGGTTAAGCCATCTCCAACGTTTCCTTCAAACAGTTTGAGCCGCCCCGGTGGCGCTGATCATTCATCCGAAAGGGGTCCGGGTTCGAATCCCGGTGAGGCATGGATGTTGTGTTTGTCTTACGGCACTGGCTCTCTCTCCCTTCCCTGGAACCAGTGGACCTAAATTAGGGACGGGCGACTACTATACTGTGCAAATTAATTGGGACAAAGTAAAAAATCACTCTTTTTTTTTTTTTCAAAACTATGCCTTTATATCATTCTATGCCTTGATATACACTGATAAATACCTGTATTAGTATAAAGTATGTCCTCCTTTAGCAGAAATGACCTCTTGAATTCGTTTTGGCATTGACTCCACTAATTGAGTGCACATATTTTTGACTTCATAATCGTGGAACCACAGTTTTATAGCATTCGTTATCATGCGTTCTTTGGTAGTACAGTCCATTTTACCTAAACGTCTCTTCAAAATATCCCACAAGTTTTCTATGGGATTTAAGTCTGGTAAATGTCCAGGCCAATCAAGCAAATGAATTTGATTTTCCAGCTTGACCAATTTTGAATTGTGACATGGGGCCAAGTCATGTTGAAATGTCCCGTCAAAAGTTTGCAAGAATGGAACAATCCTACGTTGTAATATTTCTACGTACTTGGCTGAATTCATCATACCTTGAAGAGGAACTAAGCTTCCAGTGCCATTTGATGTGAAAAAACCCCAAAACATCTGTTTCAGAGGGTGTTTTACAGTTTGTTTGACATGCTCAGGTTTTAAGTGTTCACAGTTGCTTCGTCTAACGACATTTGCTTGGTAACCTTGCACGAATAAATGAGTTTCATCACTGAAAATTACCTTTTCCCAGTCGTCAGCAGTCCATGATTTATATTTTTTGGCCCATGCTAAACGTTTTATCTCCATTTGCGCATTCAAATATTGTTTTTTTCGTTGGTCTTCTTGCCTTCCGGCCAACTTCCAGAAGCCTACGGCGTACAGTTGAATCACTAACATCACAACCACTAGCCAATAAATCTCTTTGAAGGTCGGTGCTTGTTTGTTTTTTTTGGATTCGTTTTACTATTTCTGATTAGATATTTATCGGTTCGTGGAGTTGTTTTTCGTTTTCTTCCACATTTACCTCTCCTTTTTGGAGATGATGATCCAGATGCATTGTATCGCGTTAGCAGTCTTGATACACTTGATTTGCCTACACCAACTGCAGAAGCGATATCTCTCACTGTCATAGAAGTGTGATCCTTCAGAGCAATTATTTTTGCACGCTTTCTTGGGGAAATATCCATTTTTCAATACACGAAAGCAACACGTACTCACAGAGAGCAAAAACTAACATCCACCTGTCACACACGATAGCTCACAACCGAAGCTGAAGTGCCAATTTCCTGTTTAAAACCGGTCAAACCACATTCTTACTATCAAGTTCTAACAGTCACACCACCTCACAGCTGATAAAACCGGCGGTTTACGTGGGTTTCCGACATCAACTGGCGATCACATTACAATTCTGAGAATAAAATAGCTTGTCCCAATTAATTTGCACGGTATAGCAATGAAAGAAGATCTGAGTCATAAAAGCAAATATTTACTTATAGCCTATTGCGTTGCTCACGGTAATCGTTAAACCTCCAAACAAAAAAAAACAAAAAACAATTTGGCAGTACTTAGTGAAGATTTTGTGAAGAACTGGTAAAAAGCTGATGGGTCTGTATATTATACGAACTTCATCGCACTCTCTTCTACGCAGCACAATCACTGTAGCATTATTCCCAGTCATCAAGAATTTTCTCCTTATGCAAGTATAATACCAAATCCAGCTATATCATCATCATCATTGTCAACCATTATCATTCAACTGCTGGACGAAGGTCTCCCCAAGTTTCCTCCACAACGGTCTGTCTTGTGCCAGTCTCTTCCATGTCACTCCTGCATACTTTCGAATTTCATCCACCCATCTCCCATGTGGTCTTCTTCTGGGTCTTTTCCTGTCCCTTGGAATCAAATCTAAAATTTCGGCTGTCCATCGATGATCTGTCCTTCTGGCAGTATGTCCAGCCCCTTGCCATTTCAGGTATTTAACTCTGATCATGATGTCTTCCACTCTTGTCATTTCTCTGATCCACGAGTTCCTCTTCTTCTTATCTCTCCTGGTTCAACCAAGCATTCACCTCTCCATGCTGCTTTGAGTTGTCTGCAGCCTTTGTATGTCTCTTTTAGTTAAGGTCCACGTCTCTGCACCATACGTAAGCACTGGAAGGATGCATTGATCAAACACTTTTCTTTTAAGACATAATGGCATATTGCTCTTGAAAATTATGCTGTTTCTTCCAAAAGCTCTCCAGGCAAGTTTTGTACGCCGATTAATTTCTTCATCAATGTGACCCTCACTTGATATCTGCTGTCCAAGATAAACGTACGTGCCTGTTATCTCCAGCTTTTCTCCATCAATCGATAAATCTTCATTTCTTGTAAAAGCATTGAACATCACTTTTGTCTTCTGAAAGTTCATTTTTAATCCCACTTCTTTACTCTTGTCAGCAAGTTCCTGGATCATACTCTGCAGCTCTGATGGGGTAGTTGCAAAAATGATTACGTCATCAGCGAAACGAAGGTGGGTTAGATAATCTCTATTAATCTTTACCCCCTTGTTTTCCCAGCTCAGCGACTGAAAGACACCCTCCAATGTGGCATTAAAGAGCTTTGGAGACATGGTGTCACCTTGTCTCAGTCCCTTTCCAATTTTTATGTGTGTTGTATTTTCAAACAGCCGAATCTTTGCACTTGCATTTTCATAGATGTTATTAATAATATTAATGTATGCATCTTCAATACCGCAGGATTTCAGAGCCTTTGTAACTGCTGATGGTTTCACCGAATCAAAGGCTTTTTCATAATCGATAAAAGCCATGCACAATGGAAGTTCATATTCCCTCGCTCTTTCAATTAGTTCTGTCAGTACGTGGATATGATCTGTTGTGCTGTAGCCACTCCTAAATCCAGCTTGTTCTCTTGGTTGAGCCATGTCCATTGTCACTTTCAAGCGGTGTGAAAGAACTTTAGTGAAGATTTTATAAACCACTGATAGGAGGCTGATAGGTCTGTAGTTCCTAAGATCCTCAATGCCACCTTTTTTATGTAGCAGGATCATTGTAGCGTTGTTCCAATCCTCAGGAATCTTCCCTTCATTAAGGCATCGAGTGAAAATTTGGGCGAGTACTGTTTCGATTTCTCCACTTGCTCCTTGTATGATGTCTACAGTAATTCCATCTTCTCCTGGAGCTTTCCCCCGCTTCATGTTCTTGATTGCATGTGCAACTTCTGCTGGGAGGACTGGAGGAACTCTGGTACTGGTACCTTTCATGATGTCTGGAGTACATGTATCATCCCTTTCATATAATTTGGAGTAGAAATCTTTCACTCTTGTCAAAATTTCGCCTCTATTTCTTGTTACAGAACCATCTTCTTTTCCCAGTGCCATAATCTGTTTTCTTCCCTTACTGAGATGTCCCTTTGCTATCTTTAGGCTTTGGTTGTTTTCAATTGCTTTCCTTACTAGTTCACAGATGAATTTCCTTGCGTCTTCAGTGATACTTTTTCGTACTGTCTTGCATAGCTCTATATATTCCACTTTGGAAGTCACATCTTCTTTAGTTGTCCTCATCTCTCTTCTTTTTTGCATCAACATTTTGGTTTTTCCTGATAATTTGTTCACATGCAATTTGTTCTTAGACCCAGCTAATTTTGTTGCTGTTTCCATAAGAGCTTTGGTTACTTTTCTGTTAACTTCAGAAATATCCACTTCTTCCGATGTTAGGCCTTCTAAAGCAGAGAATCTGTTCTTCAGTCCCAACTTGAAGGTATTATGGTGTTTTTTAAGGTTGGTTATGTCAATATATTTTGTTTGTCTTATGAGCTTGCTACGTTCAAGTTTAGTGTTGAGGTGCATCTTACATCTCACCAATCTATGGTCACTACCTGTGTTGAACTTGTTTAGCACACTGCAGTCTTGTATGACGACTTTTTTGTTACACATAATAAAATCAATTTCACTTGTCGTCCCATTTGGATGTCTCCATGTCCATTTCCTGTGTGACTTTTTCTTGAAAAAGGAGTTAAAGATGAAAAACCCTTCTGCCTCTGCAAACTCAACGAGAGTATTTCCACGCTGGTTTCTGTTGCCGTGACCGAATTTACCGACTGAAGTTTCATTCTGTTGCCGTTGCCCTATTGTTGCATTGAAATCTCCCATAATTATCTTCAAGTGCTGCTTACCTTTATTATTTAGATGACGAATTTCCTCATAAAATTCTTCAATTTCTTCTTCAGGATGACTTGTGGTTGGCGCATAAGTTTGAATAATCTGAGCCTGGTATCTTCTCGAGAGTTGGATAACAAGTCGTGCAGCTCTGTCAGAGGAACTTTCAACTTCTACAACTTTATCCTTCGGTTTCTTGTTTATTATAAATCCAACACCACTAGTTCTGCCAGTATCAGTCCCGCGATAGTAGAAGAGATGTCCACTTTTCAGTTCAATGAGATCTTCTCCTTACCTCACTTAGCCCGACGATGCCCCACTTGATCCTTTGTAGTTCCTCTTCCAATTCAAGAAGCCTTGAATCAGAAGATAGGGAGCGTCCTTTATACGTAGCCAAGGTCAGCATCAGATGGCAGCCTAGTCCGGTCCTCCGGAGATTCTTCGCACCCTCTGCCTTCATGTCGTAATGGCCGCTGCCTTGGCCAGGTACATTCCAGCTGCCGGAGACTGAGGGCCAAGATTTAAGTAGTGGAGTCATTTTGGAGGGGTTGGGCCATAACTCACCACGCTGGCCAAGCGGGTTGGGGAGTATGGGATAGCATTTCCTCTAATCCCGATGGTATAGTTATACCGCTATTGGCGGTCGTCAGAGCCCCTTTAGTGGGAACAGGATGCACCACGAGAAGGCGAGGTTGACATTTGTCAAGGAAAGGCTGTGATGTTACGCATCACCTGACCTTACATCCCATCCAGCTATATATATATATGTATTACGTTTCGAATTGTTAAATTTTCATTTTGTGGTATTAAAATGAAATCGAGAGAGTACCCTGATAATTTATGTAGATAATTTCTGCTATGCATCTTTCACATGCCAAGTTTTTCGTGAGTGTGAAGTAAAACTAGTGATTAGAGAGTATGCATTTATTTACGTACAACAGATTATATTGATTCGCGTCGCTCACGATCACACCAAGCCACAGTCCGGTACGTACTAAGTATAATTAAATTATGACAAAAAACAATAAGGTTTACTAATTCCTCACATTGGGTGGAGGTGGATTAATGAATGCTATTGTAGTGAAATCAATGAAAGAAGATCTGAGTCATGAAAGTAAATATTTACTAAACTATGGTGGCGGCAATTGTAATTATTTCGACTGTTCAGTTTTTCAAAAACAATATTTATTTTTGTTATTGTACATTATTCAGATTTAGAAGTGCGTAAGAAACGACTTTAACACCGATGAAATTTGATGTAGCTACGAAAGTCCATCTGCGCATACGCAAGCTAAAATCTGACCTCGAGATAGAAAGAAAAGCTGAATGGCAAGTGTGTTAGTGAGGGGGACTGGTAACTTTTGGTCTAGGATATCTACAAGTTACACTTCATAGTGTTCTACATCATTTTTAAAGCCCTTGTTAACCAGGTAACATCGCCCTTTAGAGAAATCTAGAGGAAGCCAAATTTCGCTACGACGCACCGTTTTCATACCATCAAAAATTCATTTTTGTAATGGCTTTTATCACATTTCGCATCACGTTCTCGTAATTTACGCTGAATGCAATAAGATATTATGTTTTTGTAAAATGTGATAAAAAAAATGTTTGGCAATGGTTCAGTAAAACATATTGTTGAGTAACAATGAAATTAACGAAGAAAATTGCAGGTTTAAGACGTTTATTGCACGATGAGAAAAAAAATCGTGCAATAAACGGCTTAAACCTTCAATTTTCTTCGCTACTGTGCACGACATTTGATATTTATTACTAGGACAAGCTGCCAACGGTAACCGATAACTCTGGTACAGTTAGCAAATTTTGAGCGAAGCCATTGCAAAATCTAAGCTCATTAACGAACGCGTAAAGTTTTTGACCTCCAGAAAAAACGTACGAGACATTCTGAAAAAGAAATGTCTAAAGTTTATCATGAACTACTTTCCTTCACGCTGGTTGTGATCAGGTTGCATGTAAACAAAGCGGAAAGATACACTCAGATCGGGAACCACGTTTTTCATTTTGTATCGCAAAGGACAGACACATACACAAATTTTCTTTTATTATTATAGATTAAGCAAGTGTTGAGCTAATAGACGGAGTTTTTCCATTTCTTCGTTTTTCAATTCGAACGATTGTTTTTAATTAATGTTAGTGAACCGACTTTCGTGAAACGGTTCAAGTAAAAGGACATCTAGTTTTAATTGAAATTCCTCAATGACACGGAATTTCGGCAATCGGAAGGCGTCAAAACCTGACCATGGACGATGTCCAATCGCATGCAAAAAATGACGGTGATCGGTTGTGCCAACTAATTGTCCCGAGTCTCGTATAAAGAGCGGATTTTTTCAATTATTATTAAAATTGGTTAGTTTTTTTAATGGTCGTTATTTTTATACGACACGACCAATCACCATGATACCAACCCCATGTCACTCACCATGTCATTCCCTTTCTCTGTGGCAAGTGTCACCGCGATCGGCTGAAGGTCTTTGGAGGAGATAGGTAACAAACGACCCTTATCAAAACCCGGAAAACCCCTAAACATGTAAGTTTTTGGACGATTATTCCTCAATGACACGGAATTTCGGGAATCAAAACCTGACCATGGAAGATGACCAATAGCATGTAAAAAATCACGGTGATCGGATGTGTCATCTCGTACCTATGCCCGAACAACTAATTGTCTCGAGTCTCGTAAAGTGAGCTCCGCTCGGCCATCGGCCTCCGTTACTTCGTGGAACAGCATTCAAAATCAGACTTCAACAATGGTTTTAACTACTACGGTTATCCATTTTCGATACATCGAAATGTTTTGCATGGGATTTACTTTACTGCGGGAAACACGCATGGCATCAAACCACAGTTTTTGTTTCTTATATTCAATATTTTAGAACGAATAATTAAACGCAAAAAAAAAAAAAAAAAAAAAACATACATACAAAATGAGCAGCAAAAGACTAGTGGATATTTTTCTGGTAATCCCGGATCGCGGGTGAGCGCCCTACACTAAAAAAAAAAAGTGTGAATTCACGGAAATTTTCTGAAAATAACGTGCAATAAAGTTGCCTGTAGGTGTCCTTCTTTTTAAAAAAATTCCCTTTTTAAAAGTGTCTGTTTATTTTAAATCTGTATTTCCACAGATTTTCCAAAAAATCCATTTCAGGTTTTTACATATTTAAACTGAAATTGCGCAAAATCGCCGACCCTGCATTTTTCAGCCCTTATCCCAGATAATCCTTCCGCTGCGGCGTTCAGGATCTAACCCCCCGTCGTTTCGGTTGGTTCAATAAGAAATGCACGCCTTCAACCACTGATCCGCAAACGCTCGGAAATCCGAAGCACGTATATTGTTAAACAAATCGCGCAACGATTTTTTTTGTCATTAATGTGAGTGATTAAGTCGTTTTATTTTTTGTTAGAGCTTATTCTTCTAAATAGGTTTGTAATAATAATTTTTCTGTAGAAGGACTTTTCACAAATTAACTATTTTTCATCGTGATTTTTCGAAGCAACAAAATCCTTGGCAACTGGGGTTTTTTTTCAACTGACAATGACTTTCAGTTATCTTTAAAAGGTCAAACGTGCGTTTTTATAGTATTATTTCATAAAATAAACCATAAATATAAAATTTACTCTTGATAGCTTTTGTCTTAAGTTGTCCAAAGGCTGATACATAGACATCGTACATCGATGAGTCATTACATCATGACCACGTACCTAATAAGCTGTAGGACCCTTTTTAGCCCGCAAAACAGCGGCCACTCTACGAGGCATTGATTCGATGAGGTGGCGATAGGTGTCCTGGGGTATCTGGTACCATAATGACAACAGCAGATCTTGCAGTTTCCATACATTTCAGGGTGGTGGTGATTTAGCGCGAACCCGCTTTTCCAAGTCGAACCACAAATGTTCGATTGGGTTCATGTCAGGTGAATTTGGAGTCCAGGGCCTTAACAAAAAGTCAACAACATGTTCCTCGAACCACACCTTGGCTATTCTGGCAGTATGGCATGGCGCATTATCCTGTAGGTAATGGCCATCACCAACAGGGAACACAGTTGCCATGAATGGGAGAACTTGGTCCTCAACGATGTTCACATACCTGACAGCTGTCAGGGATTGTGCTATTGGGATAATGGAGCCTAGAGTGTCCCAAGAAAACATCGCCCACGGCATAACACCGCCGCCGCCGGCCTGATCAGCCCAACAGTGCATCTAGGTGCCATAATCTCCGTTGGTCATCTGCGTATCCGCACTCGGCCGTCTACGTGATGCTCCAGGAATCCTGATTCTTCAGACCAGGCCACTTATTTTCAATCATCCACGGTCCAATCTCGATGATATTGGGCCCATTTCATGCGTTGTTGGCGTTGTCGTGCAGTGAGTATGGGGACCTGGCTGGGTCTTCGGTTATGCAGGCCCATGCGCAGAAGGCTGCGATGGACTGTGTGCTCTGACACATTGCCCTGATCACCACTGTTGAAGCTGCAGGTGATTTGTCGCACTGTGGCCATGAGGTCGCTATGAACAATGCGCGACAGTCTTCCTCTCTCCTCTGGCATCAATGAGCTGTGGACGAAACACGGCATAACGACGGTTCGTCGTTTGGCCACCTGTGCACCACTTTTGATACGTACTCACTACAGCGGCACGTGAACAACCACTAGCTGCGCCGTTTCCGAGATCGTAGTACCGAGGCGCCGTGCCATCACAATTTGTCCTTTATCAGATTCCGATAAATCGGCAGCTTTTCCCATTATTCTGACTCCGAACACTCTACTAACCGAATGCCGGTCCTTGGGTTGTATATATCCTGTTCTGTGAACTTCGCCACCGTTCGGTCTCCAGGCACGCTAATTTCTCTAGGCTCGAGGTGGTCATACCGTAACGACTCATCGGTGCATAATCATATGTACAATAAGTTAACTACCCTGTTTCTTACAGTAACACAATATATAATAAATACCTAATGCGCAAAATAGGGAAGACGGGAAGAAATATCCTGTGCCGCAATAAACAAAATTCATGCGATATGCTACGTACAATATCCGATTTTGCTACGGAACTTCAAAATCAAATCCTTCGACAAACAATTGGAATTTTAAAAGTTAATCAGACCTCAAGTGTCCTCACCAATCGCTCCTACGAGTATTAGCAGTAATAATTTCTCGTCATACGTATACGGGAAAAGTGAGAACCGAGATTTTCCATTAATATACGAAAGGAATTGCGGAAAGGTTTCTGAAAATTCAGAATTTTCCCGTGGTACGAAAAATCCGTGAAATTCAGTTTTCTTTCTATCATTTCACGGAAATGGTTGTATCAGAAATATGCTTCGTTTAAGGTGGTTCCACCTAAAATCTCTGTCTTATGTTTCCAATGGTAAAATTTCTCTACATATTTTCTTCGCAATTAATGTATTCCAAAGGACGAACATTTACACATCGATAATACTAACTCTAAGTTATAGCATGGGATACTGAATACTTGCTAAAACATAACCATAATTATATTAAAAATCAATCATTTTAGTAATGTTCATACCTGTTAATAGATGGCGCGACTTGTACATTGATGACGTTAGTAGATAAACAAATGCCGGATTGCTTAGTTATGGTTATGTTTTAGCAAGTATTAAGTAGCCCATGCTATAGCTTAAAGTTAGTTTTACCGATGTGCAAATTTTCATCCTTGGAAATACACTAATTGCGAAGAAAATATGTACAGAAGTTTTACCATTGAAACATAAGGCAGAGATTTTAGGTCGAACCACCTTAATTCACGAAAGCAATGACGGAAAGTGGCTCGTGAATTTCAAAAAATATTTTACAGTCTGTACAACAACAAACAAAATTGACTTTCTTTGTAAAAATTTACTCGTTTTGGGAATCATTCAAATGAACTTACGGGTATAATTACTCATTAAAATCCGCTGAAGCATGAGCATGTGAAAAACCTGCTGAACAGAAGGAAGACATTTTTTACTTGAAATCTCAAGTTTTAATATTCTCCCTCCCAACTTCATTCTTTTTTTATTAATTTTTTTTTTCAAATCTATTTCGCAGAGATTTATGAAGGGTCTGTTTTTATGCATCTCATTAAAAGGAAAAAATATCTCTGAGTAGTAACCTTTATGATTAATGCCTTTCGAAGGTTTAAATAGAAGAAATTTCCTTCTGAACGCCTCGTTAAATGCAGTCGCAACATAGTTAATGTATAATTCTTCTCTCGCATGTAGCATTAAAGCAATTTTCATTGTGGTTTTTTTTTTTTTTTTTTATTCTGAAGAAACCTGTACCCTAAATTTTGTGAAATCACATTGGCGAGGGATTATTTAATGGCCATTCGATCCTTTCATTGCCTTTTCCACAGGAATCCAATTCCCCTATAATAAATGTATTCCTTTTTTTTTAAATTCTAGGAAGTCAAAAGACTACACTCCCAAAAATTAAACAAAAACTTTCAAATGTGATTACGTTACAAAGCTTAAGCTGTTATTGGATACGTGTGTTTGTATATATACTTTTTCTTGCTTCTTGCTCTGTGAAATGGGACAACAGAATTGAGATTTAATCTTCTCTGCGCCTAGTTTGTGGACTAGTGTTGCATCAGTTCCAGAGGAAATAGAAAATCCTTTTACTCTGACGCATTTTTAAGCTCACATTTTTTCGCTAAAAAGAAAGAGACTGATGAAACAGTCTACAAAGACTTACCTAAACTTTATCTTGTTCCGTATTATCCTATATCGGCACTTCTATTGATTCGTTTGGTTAATTTATCAATTTATTATGAACGCAGAGGCAGGTATACTGTGTAACAAAACAAAAATTCTGAAATTCGCGCGACACGTTCCGTGATCCTTTCGTGAATTAACAAAGCATTTTTCTAATGCAACCTTTTCCGTGAAATGACAGAAAGAAACCTGAATTTCATGGATTTCTCGTACGCCAGGAAAATTCGTAATTTTCAGAAACCTTGCCGCAATTCTTTTCTTATATTGACGATAAATTGCCGTTTTTATGATGTGCTAACGGAAAATTCTGAATTTTTAGAAACCTTTCCACAATTTCTTTCGTATACGAGATCCGATAAAAAAAGTTCCGAGACTGGGCCGATGTACAACAAAGTACTTACGTTACTTAAGTCTGGCTATGATGTCCCTCAAAGTAGTCTCCTTGGGCAGCGATACACCGCTGCCAGCGTTTTTGCCACTGTTGGAACTCTCCCTGGAAGTCCTGTTTGCGAATCGCGTCAAGCACCGTCTGCGATTCGCGCTGGATCTCATCCACGGTTTCAAAACGGCGACCCTTGAGCTTCAGCTTCGGGAACAGAAAGAAGTCGCAGGGGACCAAATCCGGTGAGTAAGGCGGGTGAGGAAGGGTAGTCACGCTCTTGAGGCTGCAAAACTGGCGTTTTGCAAGCACGTGTGAGCTGCTGCATTGTCGCGATGGAGCAGCAAATCGCCCCTGCGCCACATTCCAGGTCGTTTGCGGCGAATGACCTCCCTAAGACGCCGCAGAACATCGCAGTAAAAAACGGCGGTGACGGTCTGGCCCTGGAGGACAAATTCAAGGTGCGCAACCCCACGAATGTCGAACAACACGATGAGCATGCTTTTGGTTGCGCTCCGGACCTGTCGGGCCTTCTTCGGTAGTGGTGATGCCGGGCTCTTCCACTGCGACGACTGTTGGTTTGGTCTTCGGGTCGTAACCGTAAACCCAAGTCTCGTCCCCAGTGATAACCCAACGTTGGTTCATTCACCACCTGCTGGCGAAGATCTTGACAAAATTCGACACGGAGCTCTTTCTGTTCGGGGTTCAGAATCTTTGATACAAACTTTGCAGCAATGCTGTGCATGTTCAAAACCGGCGTCAGAACTGACGATGGTAGCAATGTCTTGACTGGTTCTCCCCTACCCTCATGCACCACCTCTGTAATTTTGTCCACATTTTCAGGGGTTTTGCTCGTGGACGGTCGCCCTGACCTCTCGTCTTCTTCCAGTGCTGTTCTGCCGCTCCTGAAGCGAGAGGGCCACTCAAAACACTTCACACGACTCATTACTTCATTGCTATAAGCCTGCCGCAACAGTTCATGCGTCTCCGTTCCCGATTTTCCGAGTTTGACGCAGAATTTGATGTTCGCTCGCTGCTCTACTTTGCAGTCCATGCCGAAATCGCAACTGTGTTCTCCACGTGGTCACCAAATATCGTGTAGCACAACTCCCGATGTTCACAGAACGATGCCACTCTGCACAATGACTCATGAAGGTCACTGCCCTCGACCGCGGCTCCCGCATCAGGGTACTGCCATCTGTTGGCGCGCTACGTACCTAGTCTCGGAAATTTTTGATCGCACTACGTACTGGCGATAAATTACCGTTTTTAAGATGTGCCAAGGGGGAAAATTCTAAATTTTCAGAAATCGTTCCTAAATTTCTTTCGTATGTTAAAGGAAAAACTGTTCTCGCTTTCTCCGTGTCCACATGACGAAAACTTTCCGGTAATAGGAGAGATCCGCGGGAATTCTTGACGTTTGATTATCTCTTAAATTTTAATCATCTGTCAGAGGATCTGATTTTGAAGTTCTATAGCAACATCGGATATTGTGGATAGCATATGCATGAAATTTCGGTTATTGTGGCACAGGATATTTCTTCCCCTCTCCCCCATTTTGCGTATCAGCTATTGTAAATTGTGTTACCGTAAGAAACCGGGTACTTAAATTATTGTGCAGGTGATTGTACCATGTCCATATATCGGCCATAGGACCCCTAAGGACAAAAACTATTATAGATATCAAGGAAATTTTATGTTTAAGAGTTTTGTGAAATAATACAGTACATTCCCCCATTTCTTAAAGATAATTGAAAGTCTAGTTTAATAAAAGTCGCCGTCACTGCACGATATAATACACAACTTCCAAATTAAAGTGATTGATGGTAATGACAAATTAAAGTGATTGATGGTAATTAAAAATGAAAGTTAAAATTTCACAACACAAGATCTTTCGTGCCGGCCTCCAGCACATTCATCAGGTAGCAGTTAAAATAAAATACATTAAAATGTGAAGAAAGGGTTTTT
Organism: Macrothele yani; assembly: GCA_039090855.1. Classification (NCBI taxonomy): domain Eukaryota; kingdom Metazoa; phylum Arthropoda; class Arachnida; order Araneae; family Macrothelidae; genus Macrothele; species Macrothele yani. Next base: position 78,110,097 of record CM077016.1, read on the forward strand.
ACAAAGAATGCTATTTACATTTATACGTACCATAGTACAGCTATGACTCTGAAGTAGACGTCATCTCAACCCAGCTGTGACCATTGGCTGGGTTGAGATGACATCTATTTCGGGATCATGCGTAGTTGAGTTTGGAACCATACAATGGCTCCCAAGGTTCCCGCATTTAAACCCTGTAGAAGCTCTATGTGATGCTTTGGGGCGGATCATCTGATCCATTGATCCTGGACCGACGTCTCTGGCCGAATTGTGGGTAATGTTGCAACAGGCATGGCTGGCATTACCTCCAAAAACCCTCGGGCATCTGGTGGATTCGATGCCTTGGCGTGTACAGGCTGTTATTCGCGCTAGAGGAGGACCAACACGCTCTTAAGTAGGTATCTCTAATGTTTTGTCCACTGAGTGTATAACATTTTACACAGTTGAGACACATTATTGTGACCACCTCATACTTTTGACGTACAGCGCGTAGCCAATGAAAGAAGGCATGTGTCGCGAACTAACTTAAAGGGTATGTAAGGTGTGCTGTAGGCATTCTGAAAACATATAACTCGTTGCTGTCATGGATAAAAGGAGCGATTTATTAGATTTGCAGAAAGGGGTGATTATCGGCTTTCGGGCCAAGGGTGGCAGTATTTCTGAAACAGCACAGTTTGTGAACTGTTCGCGTGTTACTGTGGTTAAAGTTTGTCGGGATTGGAGAAATTGCACCATTACGAATAAGCGACATAGAAACTGCGAAACACCACGTGCCATTGACGTGAGAGGTGAACGTCGGCTTCGAAGGTGCGTGAGGGCCGATCGACGCGCTACAGTGGAGCAATTAACTGGCCGAATGAGCCAGGGGGCTACTGAAAGTGTGCCTAAAACGAAGGTTCAGCGAACCCTGCTGCGTATGGGGCTCCAATGCAGACGCATGGTCACTGCACCTATGCGAAAGAAGGTGCTTCGGCAGAAAAGGCTTACATTTGCACGGCAGTATCGAAATTGGACCTCCGCTGATTGGCAAAGGATTGCCTTCTCCGATGAATCACGTTTTCTGCTTCATCGAACGGATGAAACGTTGGAGAACAAACACTCTTCAACCACTGCTGGAAGAACACAAGCTGGTGAGGGTAACGTTATGGTCTGGGGAATGTTTTCGTGGCATTCTCTGGGTCCACTCATACCTGTGAAAGGCAATATGGACCGAATTCGTCATGAATCCATCCTTGCAGACCACGTACACCCATACGTGCTGATTGTCTTCCGTGGGACGAATGGGGTCTTCCAGCACGACAGTGCGACGTGTCACATAGCTAGAAATATTCGAGAGTGGTTGGAAGAGCACGATGAAGACTTCAAAGTACTTACTTGGTTCCCTAATTCCTCAGGCTTAAACCCAATTGAGCATCTGTGGGACCAACTCTCTCGTGTTGTTCGCTCTCTGGATTCTCCACCAAGCACCCTCCAGCAGGTGTCAGATGCACTGCAGTCAGCATGGCTCCACATACCTGTGAATACCTTCCAGCACCTTATTGAATCACTCCCAGCCCGTCTAGCTGCTGTTCGTGCTGCACACGGCGGTTACTCTGAATATTAGCTGGTGGTCACAATAATTTGACTCTACCGTGTATAAACCTGCGTAATCGGTAGGTGAACAACGCATACAAAGATACGCGCTATTTAACTTTGCCGCGAAACAAAATAGCCTTTTCATGACATAATCTTTCAGATGGCTTGATATGAAAACTATATTTGTAGTGACCTACTGATTAAACTTCAGCATGGAAGCTCCAAAATATTTTATCTCCATGCAATTTCAGATGATGAAAATGTAACTTAGATTTGTAGCCACTTCCTATGACACTTCACATCATCCTGCCTTTACGCGGTTCGAGTAGGCCCACTTACGTATACGTCATTTCTCATTCGTTCATGCTTCTCTGGATGGCAGAGGGTCGCAGTATATCGAGAGTGTAATATTCAACACAAGTTCGTGCTGTTATCATCCGAGGAGATCGCTCTTTGTTATGGTTATGCCGATTAGGTGCCCACACAAGTTAAACTAACCAACTTTCAGCTCAATAACGTTACTTCCGGACTGACAGTTATTGTTCGTTCTCTCCTTCGTACCAAGATGCTACTGCTAATTAGCTGCAGAGACGAACTGTTTCACCGGTGGTTGATAAAAGTGGTAATGGCAGTGACAACACTTTCGTCTGCGCACAAATACCTGAAGAGGGATGAAATTGACTTATGTTATGAAATGCTGTATTAGCTGTCAGATAAACTTGGCCATTCAATATGCCCACAATGTTCAAGTACCAAAGATCCGGGGTTTTATATTCACTGTTGTGGAACAGACTTGTCCAGAATAATTACCTCATACTGTAAATGAACGAATTATTTAAAAATCAGAAGAGAACGCATTCACTAAGGGAAATAAAATCCACTATGAAAATTTCCCAGTAAATAACAAATTAAAATATTTCCAAAACTTTATCAAAGCCATGGTAAATGAGCCAGTTTCTCTGCTACGAGAAATTGGCACACATACAAGCTGTGATCAGAAAGTATTCAAATTGGGTTTATTAAAAATAAAGTACAAGACTTAGATTTGAAATTGAATCGCCTTCGAAGTTGTCCCCTTCCGAAGCCACAACTTAGCCCAGCACTGTTTCCACTGCTCGAAGCATTTTTTTAAAGTCATCTCCTGAAACATCAAACATATGTTTCGTCGCATTCTGTTGTGTTTCCTCAATATCTTGAAATATTTTTTTCTTACAAGCTGTATCTGATTTCTGTGAAGAGAACAAGTACCAAGGAGCGAGATATGGCGAATATGGTGGCTGTCGTACCTGTGCAATACGATGCTTAGCAAGAAACTGCTGCACAAGTTGCTAAGCATTGTCATGGCGGAATTGCCACTCTCATGCAATGCCAGCCTTTTGCGACGAACTGCTCCCTCAAAAACCCCAAACCTTGACAGTAATACTCCTTGTTCATTATCTGGTCTGGCGGGGCGTATTCAGGATTCACAGTTCCTTCATGGTTGAAAACAAAAAAGTCAGCATCGTCTTGACATTGCTGCAGCTCTGTCGTGCTTTTTTACGCTTTCCAACCGTAGGTTGAAGAAGCGTATATGTTCTAGCTTTGTCCGTCCGTCTGCCTGCACAATAACTCGCGTAAAAATGGTTCGATTTCGATGAAATTTTAGTATGTGGTAGGGGACAACCTGGGGAACGAACCCTATTGAAAATGAGCGAAGTGGATCCAAAGGTCAGGACATAGGAGCGGGATCCATTCCATCGCCCTTATGCATCATATCTTACGTAAAAATGCTTCGATTGCGACAAAACTTTATCATGTTGTTGCGAAGGTATACTGAATCGGTTCTGTTGAATATCATCGAAATGGGGTCAAAGGTCAGGGCACAGGAGCAAGATTTATTCCACGGCCTTTTTCCCTCTTAACTTGAGCAATGATTTCTGGTATGTTGCAAAGCGTATCATAATGCATTGTAGATCTAATGTCCTTTCGGTGGAATGAATTTTAAGTGTCCTTTCGGTGAAATGAACATAGAAAGCGTATCATAATTAATGCTTTTCGATCTAATGTCCTTTCGGTGAATTGTACCTTTCGATCAAGTGATTTTCGGTCAAGTGATCTTTCGACCAAATGAAGTGGTGTAAGCGCTGGCTTATGATCATTCTTCCGTGAAGGGTTAGGGTTCGAATCCCGGTGAGACATGGATGTTGTGTTTGTCTTACGGTACTGGCTCTCTCCCTTTCCTGGAACCAGTGACCCTAAATTAGGGACGGGCGACTGCTCATAGCCCATTGAGTTGCTCGTGGTGGTCGCTAAACCTTCAATCAAAAAAAAAATGAGGCTGCGTAGTAACAGTGCCCATGCTAACCTCTATTCATCGTCGAAAGCGCCTACAATGGGCACGTGAGCATCAAAACTGGACCTTGAATGATTGGAAGAAGGTCGTCTGGTCAGATGAATTCAGTTCCTATTGCTCCATGCGGACCGTTGGGTACAAGTGCGTCGTTTACTTGGGGACGTATTGGCACCAGGATGCACCGTGGAATGAAAACAGGACTGTAGTGTTTTCGAGGATGTCATCAAGTCTTGAAACAATTGGTTTATTAATTCCTTTATTTTTCGTGTCCATGCCGAATTCTATTTCATCCTCTGCTTCCGTGGGATCTTTCTTCCACTATCCGAAGCTTTATTTGTGCTTAATTCTGGGTAATACTTCATTTCTGTTTTAATTTTAGTAGTGAATGTCTTCCATTTTGTGTAAATTGTATTCACTCCATGGATGATTGCATTACATTCACATAGTGATACTTAATTTATTTTTCCAAGTCTTGTTCATTTCGATAATAAACTGATTCCTTTTGACGTAGGACGGAGTCTAACTCCGCGGATAGTATGGGGCGACTGACGGCCGACCGCCTGTGGCATTAAAAAAGGTCCCAATTGAAATCATTATAGCGTTAAAAATGTGTTAGCATATTCGTCAACAGCACGAGTCCAATTCGCGTACTGCGCAATACATCGTGCGTTCGACGCTCCCTGTGCGCGGAGGAGATGATGCGATATTTCTAAGCGTGCCGCCGCGTTTGATTCCGTCTATCTCGGCAACCGTGAGCGCAACACGACTGTGCGTGGTATCGTTTTAAAGCTCTCGACGAGATCTATTCAAATATACGAAGAACATTTTGCAGTGATTTGAACTGAACATTTTAAAAATTGCTTTCTTGTGACGCGGTTTACCTGGACAACCGTGACTGCAAAACGACTGTGCGTGGTATAGTCTTAAAGCTCTCTACGAGATCTATTCAAATATATAAAGAACATATCACAGTGGTTTAAAGTAGAATTTTTTAAAATGGTTTTCGAGTGAACGGGTTAACATTTTCGACAATGCCGCGGAATTCGCAGAATGAACGTATGCAAAAGTGGAGAAAATCAAAACGAGAGACAAGAGCAAGTGATGAGGAATATAAGAAACCCAAGAAGACAGAGCACCACGTTGGGTAATTCGTGCATCGATCTGCTTTGTGTTCGCAATGTATCCAGCATTATTTGTAAAAATTATGTTAACTACGTTTCATATCATAGACCTGTATTGGCGTTAACAAATTAAATAAACGCTTTGAAACCATACTCGACTAGCTCATTTCAACTCTCCGATCTTCCAGTCGTAGTCCAATGTTCCAAACTGACGGCTCAATCAGAACTGAGCCTACCTGTATTTTTTTTTGTTGTTGTTTACTTTTTCGGAGCACAATTTTCTCTTTCTCAACGACGATATAACATATAAATATTCGTGTTGAATGTAACAACGAAGCACAAATATCTGTCGATTAAAAGAGATAAGAAAAACTTGTAACTGACCTTTGTAACCTCAGTAAACGTTGCGTCGACATTGGTTTCTAATTGGGTTAAAAGACATATATACAAGTTAAAATACAATACTTTAAAATACAATGGTTAAAAGTATTAGATCTTTCGACCAACAGTATGTGGTATTCATCAGGTACAGGACATACTGAACAGACTGTTCATGCGAGCACAACACATATACAGTGACAAGAGCGTGATGACGCATTATCACGCATGCTCAGCGTTACCGAAGAAACACATTAGAGAGACGCGGGAAATCTGAAAGAAATATTAAAAGTTGTAGTCAATAGGGAAAGGTAGAGATCCGGTTGATAGGATAGTCTGGTTGAAAAATAAATTCAAAGTACGATGATCTCCAAAGCGTTCCAAAAGTTTAGTCCAAATTCGGGAAATATTTACGGTCATGTCGTCGTTGCAACACCTTTGCTTTAGAAGGTAAATAAACAAACTTTCAGCAAAACTAGTTGTGAATCTGTTGTTGTAAGATGCGAGGATCCGAGTTTCATCCCATAAAGGTATATGAGACCCGCTAGCAACCAGCCAAGCTAATGCCGTTGATCGAGATCCGGTTCGCACATCGTGTAAATGTTGAGACACACGGGTTTTAACCGTTCTGAGAGTCTAGCCTATGTATAATTTATCTTCAACATTAGGCTCAACGGCTTTAAGCGGAATTGAATATACGCCGTATTTAAGTATTATTTTGATAGGGTTCCAGTCGTGTCTGACCGCATGGAAAATAAATTGCGAGTCCTTAAACCAAAGTCCAAGTTGGATCTAGTGCAAATATTTCTCAAGGCATTGTTGCAAGTGGGAGAGTAATCCATAGATCCCACTCTGAATGAGTGGTTCGCTCTAAAGTAGTGAAGGAGAAGCGTCTGAATTTACGCAGAACTGAAAACACAATTTCTCTGGGGTATCCGAAGTCACTAGCAACATTCAGGCTACGATGTAACTCAAGCTTATGTAAACGAATAGAAGATGAGTGCGAGAATGCTCTGCGTGCCAAAAATCTGATTGCAGAAAGTTTAGCAGACTGTGACTAAATTCTCTTTCTCTCTCTGTGAGTGTGTTTGTGTTGTATAGTTTATTCAGTTTTATGACATTCGTGAATCTTGATTAGTGCTTCTCTGATATGTTTCACATTGTGATGTTTCGTTTTTTACGCTTTCCAACCATAGGTTGAAGAAGCGTATATGCTCCAGCTTTCTCCGTCTGTACGATAACTTGCGTAAATATTGGTCGGTTTCGATGAAATTTTAGTATGCGGTAGGGGACTACCTGGGGACGAACCCTATTGAAAATGGGCAGAATGGGGTCAAAGGTCAGGACATAAGAGAGGGATCCATTCCACTTCTCGTATGCGTCATAACTTGCGTAAAAATGGTTCGATTTCGATGAAATTTTAGTATGTGGTAGGGGACCATCTGGGGACGAATCCTGTTGGAAATGGGATCAAAGGTCAGGACATAGGAGCAAGATCCATTCGATTCCCCTTATGCGTCATAACTTGCGTAAAAATGGTTCGATTTCGATGACATTTTAGTACGTGGTAGCGAGCCACCTGGGGACGAACGCTGTTGAAAATGGGTGATATGAAGTTAAAGGTCAGGACATAGGAACGGGATTCATTCCGTTCCCTTATGCGTCAAAACTTGACTAAAAATGCTTCAATTGACACAAAATTTTTATCATATTGTTCTGGAAGTATACTTAACCGGTTCTGTTGAATATCATAGAAATGGGATCGAAGGTCAGGACACAGGGGCGAGATTTATTCCAAAGCCATTATCCTCATAACTTGAGTAATGATATCTGGTATGTTGGAAAGCATATAATAATCAATGCATTGCATGATTTTACTAACTTGTTTTACGCTTTCAAACCATAGGTTGAAAATGTGTATATGCTCCAGCATTGTCCGTCCGTTTGTCTGTCCGCACGATAACTCGCGTAAAAATGGTTCGATTTCGATGAAATTTTTGTATGTGGTAAGGGACAACCTGGGGAGGAACCCTATTGAAAATGGACGAAATGGGGTCAAAGGTCAGGACATAAAAGTGGGATTCATTCCATATCCCTTATGAGTCATAACTTACGTAAAAATGCTTCAGACAAAACTTTATCATGATGGGGTCAAAGGTCATGGCACAGGAGCGAGATTTATTCCACAGCCATTATCCTCATAACTTGAGTAATGATTCCTGGTATGTTGTAAAGCGTATCATAATCAATGCATTGCATGATTTTACTAACTTGTTTTGATTTAATGCCTTATTAATGACCAACCCAGTTTATGTTGTTGCGAGCTGCGTTTTGGCATAAGAGTTTCAATAAATAAATAGGTGCCGCCACGGTGGCGCAGTGGTCTACGCAATGGCTTCTCACCATTCGTCCGAGATGGATTCGAATTCTGGTGAGGCATAGATGTTTGTCCTAAGGCACGGCTCTCTCCCTTCCTTGGAACCAGTAACCCTAAATTACGGACGGGTGACTGCTCATAGCCCACCGAGTTGCTCACGGTGGTCGTTAAACCCTAATCACCAACAAAAGCTTTAAAATTGAAAAAAAAATCGAAATTGTAAAGTTTTCTGTGAATAGTAAAAATGTGTAGTGTACATCCATCGGGAAATACAGGGTGATCTGTTTAGGTAGGAATAATTTAAAAATGTTGTGGTATGGCTTGTAACCGATATATTAAGTCAATATTTGGCAGAAATTACCTTTATGGATGGAAGTTTGTCTACGCGTCTACATGACCCCCTTTGTGGACTTGATAGAGTTCAGGTGCTCAGTTCTTGCCACGTGTTTTCTAATATCTGCGAAGTGATTTGTGCGAACGCTGCAGAAATTTTCGGGTCTGGTTCATTTGTCCGACGTTTACTTCACCGAAGGGTCACTTGACCGAAAATCACTTCACCGAAAGATCACTTGATCAAAACGTTCATTTCACCGAAGGCTCACTTGATCGAAAGGTATATTTCACCGAAAGGTCGTTTGATCGAAAATTTAACTTCACCGAAAGGTCTCTTTACCTAAAAGTTCATTTTATCGAAAGTTCATTTTATCGAAAGGTCATTTCACCGAAGGATCAGTTTATCGAAAACTTTGGATTTCATTACAGGATCACATTATTAACATGACTTTTTATGTAAACCATATGACCATATGAACATGAGAACGCTCGATTAAAATTTTCTAAAGGCCTAAGCCCTGAAATTGATTATTTTTGCCTAAAAAAGTGCGCAACATTATTAAGTTGACTTTTAATGTAAACCATACGCACACGAGGACGCACAAATAAAATTTGCTAAAAAGGCCTAAGCCGAGGCTAGGGCCACAAAATTGATTTTTTGTGTCTTAGTAAATATGCAGCATTATTCACTTGACTTCGTATGTAATTCACTTGACTTCGTATGTAAAGTGGGGTGATTAAAATGTGATAAAAAGGCCTAAACTGAGACCTAAGGCCTTAAAATTAATTCTTCGTGTCTGAGTAAATGTATGAAATTATTAATTTTGTTTGTTATATAACCCATATGAATATGAGTACTGTAGCTTAAAATTTGCTAAAGGGGCTCAAATCTAGGCCCAAGGCCTTAAAATTAACGTTTTGGGTCTGGCTAAAAATTTACCATTATTAGGTTGACTTGCTGTGTAAACCTTGTGAATATGAACAAGGAGGATTAAAATTTGCTAAAAATTCCCAGATCTAGGCCTTAAAATTAATGATAAAATTTTTGTTTTACGCATTAAAATTTAATGTTTTAGGCTTGAGCAAAAGGGCAACATACTTTACTTTAAATTTTATGTAACGCTTATGAATGGGTTAAAATCTGTTAAAATGATTTGCATCTAGGCCTACGGTCATAAAGTTAATGTTTTGTGGTTGAGTAAAAGTGGAACATTATTTCCTTAATTTGCTGTGTAACCCTTATGAATATGAGCTCGGAGGATTAAAATTTGATAAAAACGGCCCAGATCTAGGCCTTATAATTAATGTTATATACTGGTGTGCAGAAATTAAGGACGAAGAGGAGAAATTAGCATAACAGCGGAACGAGCAGGCAGAAAGGACCGAAAGACCACTCAGGAGATACACTAGGGTCCGGTACGGTAGGCCATGCGCATGTATGCAGCATGACGTAGGGGAGGGGGGGGTATCGGAAGGGTATAAAGCACACGGGCGGTGTACGCTCAGCAATTCGGTGAAAGCTATTGCACGGTGTACATCGCTTTGAACGACGTCGAGTGGCCACCGTGTGATATGGCCAACAGGCAATCCAGTAGATGACATCTGGATGACTTTACTCGAGGTCGCGTCATTGGGAAGTTGGAAGAAGGTCGAAGTGTGACTAGTGTGGCCGAGGAGTTCGGGATCGCTCACAGCATCGTTTCACGAGCTTGGAGAGCATTTCAAACGACAGGAACAGCTGTCCGAGAGTTTAGCAGTGGTCGTCCACGAGCTACAGGCGAGAAGAGACAGACGGCAGACAGCGGGAGAAATCGCAAGGCACATGCAACAGACAACTGGACGTCCATTATCACGTTTTACCGTGGCCAGGAGGCTGCACAAAGGTGGTCTATTTGCACGACGACCAGTACGGTGTGTGCCATTAACGCCTGCTCATCAGAGACGGCGGTTTCTGTGGTGCCAGGAACACAAGAACTGGACACATCAGCAATGGGGGTCAAGTTCTCTTTACGGATGAGAGCCGATTTAGTCTGACGAGCGATTCTGGACGTATACACATCTGGAGAGAGCAAGGAACACGCAGTCACACCTCCAACATCATCGAAAGGGACCGGTTTGGAGCTGGCGGAGTTCTCGTTTTGGGCAGTATCATGCTTGGTAGCCGTACTGACTTCCACATTTTCGAAGGAGGTTCAGTCACTGGCATCCGCTATTGTACCGAGGTTCTCCTGCCTCACGTGCGTCTGTTTAGAGATGCTGTGGGTCCTGAGTTCCTCTTCATGGACGACAACGCTACACCTCATCGTACAGTGGCTGTCGCAGAGCTGTTGGAGAGTGAATATATTCAACGCATGGATTTTCCCGCAAGGTCCCTGGACCGAAATCCAATCGAACACGTGTGGGACCTTCTCGGGAGACGCTTGGCAGCATGTCACCAGGCGCCAGCAACGATTCCGCAGTTGCGATTGGCGCAAGAACAGGAATGGGCCGCGATGCCTCAACAGCTCCTTGACAACCTAGTCCTCAGCATGGACAGACGTTGTAAATCCTGCAACGCAGTCAGGGGTGATCATATCCCCTACTAAAGACTGGATTTTTCTTGGCAGCCGCCTGTCACATGGACGTTTCTGTCCAGTTGTGCTCGAATCTACTTTTTCAATAAAGTGCCTTTGTATCCCTTGTTTGGACGGTTTTGCTCACTTGTCCCATATTCTTACATCTTGGGGATCTTATGGTATGATTTGAGTCGATGTGGAGCACTTCTGCACGACGTTACATTCAAAAAACCGTCTCGTCCTTAATTTTTGCACGCCAGTGTATTTTGAAAAGCCTACTTATGGAGAGGTGTTTCACAGAAAACAAAAGTGCCTTTTTTATACAATCCTATAATGTTCAGGTGGCCAGTTTTTCAAAAACCCGCACCACAGTTTTTCAAAACCCGCACCATTTTGTTGCTACAGATCTTCAACAGATCTCTAACAACAAAATTTTAAATTTTCGATAAACTGACCAGTCGATGAAATGAACTTTTCGATCTAATGTCCTTTCGGTGAAATGAACTTTTCGGTCAAGTGACCCTTCGGTGAAATGTACCTTTCGATCAAGTGATTTTCGGTCAAGCGATCTTTCGACCAAATGAACGATACCCGAAATTTTCACCTTCAAGTCATCCAGGCTTTTGAGGTCGTTGTGCGTAGACGATGTTCTACACAAACCCTCACACAAAGAAATCGGGAAGAGTGAGATCCAGGCAAGAAATAGGGCTATTGCGGCCACAGACATTGTCATTGAATGTGTTGTTGAGGAAGTTCCTGACTTCCAGTGGGGTGGGGCGCCGATCGCCACAGCGCATCAAACGCCTCTCTTTCTTCACCTTTCTGACGCGTGCGCATTGACTGCAGCGCATGAAACTCTCATCTTGCTTCGCCCTTCGGGCAGAATTTTACCTCCGTACTGTAGCGTTCACATAAACCACTCCACAGATGTTAGAAAACACGTGGCAAGAATTGAGCAACCGGTATGAATTCTGCCGAGTTCACAAAGGGGGTCATGCAGAGGCCTAGACAAACTCACATCCATAAAGGTAATTTCTGCTAAATATTGACATATCTGTTACAAGTGATACCACATCACTTTTAAATTATCCCTACCAGAACGGATCCCCGTGAATTACCGCACGACACTGCAATGACTCAAAATTAGGGAAAGGTGGTTACATTACATACCCATTTTCAACGTCAACTATTAGCAGTCCATTGCTTGATGAAGGTCTCCCCAAGTTTCTTCCACAACTTTCTGTCTTGAGCCTGTCTCCTCCATGTCGTTCCAGCATGCTTTCTAATTTCATCCATCTCTTCGTAGTGTTATATTTTGTCCACTTGGTATCCAGTCGAAGAAATTAGTTGTCGGAGGTCAGTTCTTCTGGAAATATGTCCAGCCCATCGCCATTTTAGGGATTTTACTTTTATCATGATCTCTTCCACTCATGTCATTTTCCTGATTTATATAACGGCTGTTCCTCTTCCTATATTTCCCGGTTACACCGACCATGTGCCCCTCCATGTTTCTTCTTTGAGTAGTTTTCAGCCTCTGTATATTGTATTTACAGTAGTTAAGATCCATGTCTCTGATCCGAGTAAGAATTCCTAGGAAAGGATGCAGGAATGAAACATTTTTCTTTTAAGATGGTTCTACCTAAAATCTCTGCCTTATGTTTCCAATGGTAAAAACTTCTTTACATATTTTCTTTGCAATTAATGTATTCCCAAGGATGAAAATTTTCACATCGATAAAAATAACTTTAAGTTAGAGCATGGAGTACTTAATACTTGCTGATACATAACCATAATCAAGCAATCCAACATTTGTTTGTCTACTGACGTCATCAATGTACTGGTCGCGCCATCTATTAACAGAACTGAACATTACTCAAAGAAAAATAACTGATTTTTAATATAATTATGGTTATGTTTTAGCAAGCATTAAGTATTCCATGCTCTAACTTAAAGTTAGTTTTATCGATGTGCAAATTTTTTATCCTTGGGAATACATTAATTGCGAAGAAAATATGTAACGAAGTTTTACCATTGGAAACATAAGACAGAGATTTTAGGTAGAACCACCTTAAGACACGATGGTAAATTGCTCTAGAAAAAGTGTAGTTTCTTCCAAATGCTCTCCAACTAAGTTTCATCAGCCTGTTAATTTTTTCTTTGGTGTGGCCTTTGTTTGATATCGCTAAAAGAACTGCGGTTCAACAGTTCTTCTCTTTCTTCTTTCTCAGGTTCAGCAGTTCTTCTTTTTAAAGTTGTTCAACAGTTCTTCTTTTTCTATATCTAAATTATAATGCCTTGACATAAGACAGTAAGTAGTACATTCAACTTCATTGTTGGGTGCACAGCGGGTCAGGTGGCCGAGTGGTCTGAAATGCTGGTCTCTGGCCTTTCCTCCGAGATGAGTCAGGGTTTTAGTCTCGGATGTGTATGTTTGTCTGAATGGCTCTGTCCCTTCTCTGGAATCAGTGGCCCCAAATTACGGACGGGCGACTGCTTATAGCCCATCGAGGCTATAAGAAAATACGTTCTGGCGTTAAACACCGAAATAAAAATATGTTGCGTAGAAAACAACGGAAGTCTAGCGAATTTTCACACAATATATGATGGCGCAATCCAACGATCTTTTAAGGCGGCATGTCGATTAATTCCTACCTGTCAGAATGCCGTGAAATCCAAAAAAAATAAAAAGGATACTTTCAGTATATATCTCAAAACCTCGATACATGTGGGATTTCGGAGAACGCAAGCAATTTGTCATGAAATTCCGATACCGAGGAATAAGAGTAAAAATAGAAGACGAAAAAAGCTTGAGTCGCAACGTTTTCAGTGAATGAAAAACCACAATGCTTCTGCTTTTATTGGGTGCATCTAAAAGGGTTTTAAACTTCAACTTTGTAATCCATCATTTTGGCACTTGAACAGGAAATGCCATTTTTCTTTTTTCGTCCGGTTCAGCTTAGGTTCATTTGTAATAATCTCAGACAACTTTTCCTTCACGAAAGGATTTCCATGCCTTTCCGAAGCTGCGATATATCAATCTTAGAGAGTGAAAGTATTAAGCTTGGTAATGAAAAGCTGTAGTATTCTCGAAATTCTAAATTCTCCTCCCCCCCCCCAAAAAAATCAAGAGCACTTACGGTAAAAGTCGGCCGGAAATTCCCGTAAGACGAAAGAGGAAAAGAAAAAGTAATCACTACTTTTTCACACCTGGGTAGCAAAGATCACCTGGAAAATACCGAATGAAATCTGAAAAATATGTAAATGAAAATAAACAATCGCGCGCACGCACTGAAGTAGCAAATTATAAGGAGCCAATGGGGCGTAACTAGGGCGGGGCAGCCGCCTCGTCTGCTCCGGTCGCAGCGCAAAAGGCACTGCATACAATCTGATTAAAATCGGAATTGAACCTTTTGCACCACTTTATGCTCCAGAATTTGCCTATAATTTCTTTCGCCAGTTGCCGTAACTTAGAGCCAAAAATTCGCCGTTCTTCCTCGAAATGTGCAAGGTATATACACTGCTGGACAATTGCTAAGGACGGATCATAAACGGCTATATAGCGCATAAAAAAGTAAGTGTGGTTGGATGCCAAGTGAAATAAAATAATGGCAGAATGCCAGGACATTACAAGAAAGACAATTTATTGTGCTCTGAAATCCAGAAGGCTTTGGAACGTGTTCAAGGGACAAACAGGCCATTTTGTGCAGAATACGTAAACCTGAAAAAAATGCAATTACCGTCCGCAGGCGTTCCGGCGTAAGATGGCAATACGGGATATGGCCACCATGGAGGGCGATGCAAGATTCCACACGTCGTGTCATGCTTTGCACAACATTATCAAGCAGCTGTTGGGATAATTTATCCCATTCCTCTGTCAGTGCACGGATGAGGGTGTCCTTGTTTATTGGAGGGCATTGGCGACCTGCAAGACTCCTCCCCAAAGCATCCCACACATTTTCAATGGGATTCAGATCTGGAGAACGTGCTGGCCATACGAGGCGTTGAATATCCTCGCTCTCAAGACACTTCTGGACAGCGACTGTTCGATGACATGTTGCGTTGTCGTCCATGAAAATGAATCTATCACCGACAGCACCACGGAACATGCGAACATAAGGTAGCAGAACATAATTAATGTATCGTTGGCCAGTCATAGTCCCAGTTGGAAGCACATAGAGGGACGTACGGCCATTGATCATGATGCCAGCCCATACCATGACACTACATGTCGGATATCGGTCCCTTTCCTGTATGTTTGTTGGACAATATGCAGTACCACTATCACGCCAGATCAGTTGTCGTCGACAATCAGACGATAGACTGTATCTACTCTCATCTGAGAAGAGGACGGCAGACCAGTCGTTATCAGTCCAATTGCGATGTTGATGGCACCATTGCAAACGGACGGTACGGTGACGTCTGGACAATGGGATGCACACAACAGGACTGCGGGCGTATAGTCCTCCTTCATGCAAACGTCTGGCGACAGTTTTTCGGGAGATCCGCTTGCCAGTAGCAGCCATAAACTGATTTGCTACCTCACTAGCTGTGCTGCGCCGGTGTCTTTTTGTTGATAGCACTATGTACCGATCTTCTGCAGGTGTCGTACTGCGAACACGACCTCCCCCGTGACGTTTGCTACACTCTCCATTTGTTTGAAATGATTTCCAAAGCCTTGAAACAACACTGTGGCTGACGTCGAACTCCCTGGCAACATCTGTTATTTTTCGCCCTTCTTCAATCTTGCCAATAATACGGCCACGTGTAAAATCGTCTAGGTGATGTCGGGAAGACATACTGAAAATTGCAAGTTCGTCAAATGATTCTTTCCCTTTCAACTTTGCGTTTGAACAACAACGGTCAATACGCGTCAAATCTTTTATATCTCTTATCAGCGCTATGACGTCACGAACAAGTTCGGCAATCCAAAATTTGCATACGCACAACACGTCTTACTGTATCCCGCACTTATGCTAATTTCCACATTTTCCTGCCTTCCATTTTATGGTTGCTATCGTTGCTATTGTCATCCGTCCTTAGCAATTGTCCGGCAGTGTAATTTGCTCACAATCAGAAATGACGTGTGGTTGTTCGTACGTTACAAGATAAGGCTGTCGTTCATATTTTTAGCACGTCTTTTGTAGAAAAAGATCGTGCTTATGTTATCGGTTTGTTCGTCCGTCCGTCCGCCTATGGACACCATATCTTTGTAACTATTAGTCCGATTTGAAAAATTCTTTTTCATTGGGAAGCTTGAAATATGTTAATGATGGCCCTCTATTTCGTTTTTTGTTTTGTTTTTACGATGTAAAATTTTGCCGCTAGAGGGCGTAAATGCAGATTATATCGAATTCAAAATATATTTTGTTCCATACATTTGCTTCTGAACAACCGATTGAAAAAACTTACTTTTCGATTCCATTTATGTCGAAGAGTATTTTAGATATAGTCACTTTTTCAAGTTGCGTATGCGTATAGATTTTCCGCTAGGGGGCGTAAAAGTTATTCTTTCTCACCGGAACTCTACTCCTAAAACTTCAATTTGAATTTTTTTTTCTTCAGCAGATACAGCTCCTGATGGGAAATGTTTTGCACATAATTTCTAATTTTTGATACGCCACCTGGTGGCCAAACCATTGCTTAAGTGCTAATTTCTGCTTCTGATGTATTTGCTACAAAATCTGAGCTTCTAAAATTTCGATTAAAAAAAAATTTGTTCGTGAACCAATACCACTTACGTCGATGAACTTTTCCGGAATATTTTCTTCTTAAAATATTACATGGCTTCTGCGCCATTTGATTTGGATAATTCGTAAATGTGTACCTTATTTTTGTCAATATCTCTGCTTTAATGGTCCGATTAAGACAATTCCTTCTTTATTAGATAGAGCTTCTGTTGCGACATGTTTTTCATATAATTTCAAAATTTTTAAATACTCTAGGGGGGCGTTAAGGTAAATTGCGTTTTCCTGATATTTCTGATTCTAAAACTCCGATTTGCGGATAATTCTTTCCCACCGGATGCAGCTCCTGATGGGAAACCTTTTGCATGTAATTTCTAATTTTTGGTTAAAAAAATTGTGTGGCCACCAGGGGGCGTTATTGTTTATCTTATTTCTGTCAATATATCTACTTCTAAGAGTCCGATTTGAAAAAATCCTTCTTTGTTGCATAGCGTTTCCGATGCGAAATGTTTTTATACAATTTCAAAATTTTCAAGTAAATTATAGACTTTCCGCTAGGCGACGCAAAGGTAAATTGCGTTTACTGCGTTATTTCAGCTTCTAAAACTCCCATTTGAAAAATTCTTTCATCGCGTACAGCTCCTGGTGGAAAATGTTTTTCATATATTAGTAATTTCTAATATTTGGTGAAGAATGGTTTGGCCACCAGGGGGCATAAGTGTTAATTTCTGCTTCGAATGTATTTGCAGCAAAATCTGGGCTCCTGAAAACTCGACTAAAGTTTTTTTTTTCTTGAATCGATACCGTTCACATCGGAAAACCTTTTGAGAATACTTTCTTCCTAAAATAATGTATGGTTTTCCCGCCAGGGGGCGTTGATGCATATCTGATATTTGTCGATAACTCTGCTTCTGAGAGTCCAATTTGAAAAATTCTTCTTTGTTGGAGAGATTTTCAGCTGCGAAATGTTTCTCATTATAATTTCAAATTTTTCTTAACCCACAAGTCTGCAACCAGAGGGCGTAAGTTCACAATTCCGTTTACAGCAGTATCTGCGGGATTAAAAACCCGACTGAAAACTTTTTTCTTTGACCTGGTGCTACTGTTTTCCATACCGGTTCGATTGACTTTGAATAGCTTTGATAAATTTAATTCGCGTCAGAACGGATTCAAAAGACGTGCTCATTACACCCGAAAATTCGGTGTCATCTTTCTTGTTGAATATTCTCTGGGGGCAATTCGATCATTACTGCCACTACTGCAAGCTGCATTTGGTTCGTTTAATGTGTCATGAAAGGTTGGAACTCCAGAGCAGTTGGAAATCTTGCCGCTCTTTTCACATTTTGTATGTTACAGCTTTATGCCGTTCAGTTCAGCTTCATTACTCAGAAAAACCATGATGTAAGTGATGGTAAGAGAAATGCTTCTGCTGAGTGTGCTCAGAGGCGGATTTCCGAATAGGCGCGCGCCTAAAGCCCCAGAGCTTGACTTATAATTGGATTGCCAGTTTTGGTTTCGGTTTTCACGAACCGAAACAAATCAATCCTTAAAGCGACCACTTTATTTGAATTGTCAATTGATATTTTACTTTCTCATATTAGTAACATATATTTTTTTCTTTCTCTTGTTGATACTCCACATTTTCGAGTTCTTATCGATGTACTTCTTTTTAAAGGACCGGTTAAAATAATTTAGCCTCCTTTTTAGTGTAGGTGAAGGAAAGATTCATAATTCCCACACTTTTCATTGTTTAAGGCGAATACCTAACTGGCCTGCTGTGCTATAAATTACTTTTATGCTACTTCCGGCCAAGGGGAAACATCTGTGTTGGAACCTTTTTCTCCCCGAGTTGCAATGAGGAGTGCTTGTGAAAACTGCCCTAATGATGGGAGATTTTACTGGTTATTGCCTTTTCCCTTTGGGGTAGGGTAATCAATATCTTCTTCAGCTCTAATACCCTTTAACCAGGGTATTTATGAAACAGTAGTGAAATTTATAATGGGCAAAATTTAATGAATTTTTATGGCCTATCATTCGCAAATTTTTTTTTTAAATATGTGAAAACCAAATCTTTTGGCCTTCAGCGCCTCTAGCAGGAAACTCACGAACTAATTGGAAAATTTAAATATTCGAGATGGAACAGTTAAGCTTAATCTGAGAGGCACAAAAAGATCTTTTTTTAATTTTTCTCTAAGATGATAGTTTCTTCACAACAGAGCTTTAAGTTTTTGAATTTTTTGACTTTGATAGCCCTTAGCAGTGAATTCATGAAGCACGACTATATGGGATATTTAAAGTATCAAACTTAATATCCTTTGCTTTCCGATTAACCGCAAAAACAATTTTTGAAATATCTCTAAAAGCAAAAAAGATCGATATGCATGGACAGACAAAAAAAGATCGATATGCATGGACAGACAAAAAAAAGATCGATATGCATGGACAGACAGACAAGGACAGACATTAGTACTGTTTTTTACAAAATGTTAATAAAAATAAAAAGAGGGAATGCTATTTTAAAAAGTGAAAAAACTATTTTCTTGGCTTTACCTTTTTAGCACGTCTTTTGTAAAAAAAAATCGTGCTTATGTTACCGGTTTGTCCGTCCGTCTGTCTGTACCCACGATATCTCAGCAACTATTAGTCTGATTTGAAAAATTCTTTTTGCATTGGGAAGCTTGAAATATGCGCATGATGATCCTTCATTTTTTTTTTTTTACGATGTACAATTTCGCCGCTAGAGGGCGTAAATGCAGATGATGTCGAATTCAAAAATACGTTTTATTCCACATATTTGCTTGTAAACATCCGATTGAAAAAATTATTTTATCTTTCGATTCCATTTATGTCGAAGAGTATTTTCGATATAATTACGTTTTTCAAATTACGCATAGATTTTCCGCTAGGAGGCGTAAAAGTAAATTGCATTTTTCCCGATAATTCTTCTTTTAAAACTCCGATTTGAAAAAAAAAATTCTTCAGCGGATACACCTCCTGATGGAAAATCTTTTGAATATAATTCCAAATTTTTGGTAAAGAATACTTTTTGGCCACCAGGGGGCGTAAGTGTTAATTTTTGCTTCTGAGGTATTTGCGATGAAATCTGAGCTTCTAAAATATCGATTGAAAAAATTATTTCGTGGACTGATGACACTCACACAGATAAACCTTTTTGGAATATTTTCTTCTTAAAATATTCCACAGTTTCTCCGCCAGGGGCGTAGGTGTATATCTTAGTTTCGTCAATATCTCTACTTCTAGGAGTCCGATTTGAAAAATTTCTTCTTTGTTGGATAGTGTTTTCAGTGGGACATGTTTTTCATAAAATTTCAAAATTTTCAAGTAATTCATAGACTTTCCGCTAGGGGGCGTAGAGGTAAATTGCGTTTCCCCCTATATCTCTGCTTCTAAACCTCAGATTTGAAAAATTCTTTCTGCACCGGATACAGCTCCTGATGGGAAATCGGTTTGCACATAATTTCTCATTTTTGTAAAAAAATGGTTTGGCCACCAGGGGGCGTAAATCTTAATTTCCGCTTCTGGTGTATTTGCAGCAAGATATGGGATTCTAAATTCTCGATTGAAAAAAACGTCGTTTGTAGACCGATAGTACTCATGTCAACAAACCTTTTAGAAACATTTTCTTCTTAAAATAATGCATGGTTTCTACGCCAGGGAACGTAGTTTATATCTTATTTTTGTCAATATCTCTACTTCTAGGAGTCCGATTCGAAAAATTCCTTCTTTGTTGGATAGTGTCTCCAGTGTGACATGTTTTTCATGTAATTTCAAAATTTTCAAGTAATTCATAGACTTTCCGCTAAGGGGCGTAAAGGTAAATTGCTTTGTGTTAGGAACAAGACTAGTGGAGTCAAGTTCTTTTCTCTGACGAGTCAAGATTCAGTCGGGAGTCTGACAATCTACGAGTTCTTATCTGTCGGGAAGCCGGCACACAAAATAACCCAGCTTTTGTGCATGAAATATCCCCCCCCCTTTTTTTTTTTAATTGAAGGTTTAACGACCACCGTGAGCAACTCGATAGGCTATAAGCAGTCGCCTGTCCCTAAACTGGATAAAAGTGTGTAGTGGTACGCCAAACAACTAAGTAAATAATAACAATATCTGTTTTCTTGGCATAAAAACAGTAAACAAATGGCAGCTAGCTTTCGGCACCTACGGGTGCCTTCTTCACGATTAGACGTGGTTTAAGTATAATACAACGTTAGGAACCTAAACGAATAAACAGTAAAATTTGTGACTTCTTTCGGTTTCTAGCTTAGTCTTAAACCACTATATTCGTTGAAACTACCTATGATGTGCCTGGAAAATAGCGTAGCTAAACAACTAGCGTTTCCGGACACATCATGGGTAGTTTCAACGAATATCAGGGTTTAAGACGAAGTTAGAAACCGAAAGAAGTCACAGATTTTTCTGTTTATTCGTTTAGGTTCCTAACGTTGTACTTAAACCACTTCTAAACCTGAAGAAGGCACCCGTAGGTGCTGAAAGTTAGCTGCCATTTATTTACTGTTTTTATGCCAATAAAACGGATATTGTTATTATTTACTTCGCATGTCCCTAATTTAGGGTCACTGGTTTTAGGGAAGGGAGAGCCAGCGCCGTAAGACAATCACCGGGATTCGAACCCGGATCCATCTCGGACGAATGATCAGAAGCCATCGCTTAGATCACTACGCCACCGGGGAGGCAAATATCACATTACGGTGAACATGGGTTCATGGTCTGGGAAGGCATAAGTATCGGTGGACGTACAGACCTGTACGTCATCCGAAACGTCAGTCTGGCGACTCAGAGATATAGAGACAAGATTATCAGGCCTATTGTTATGCCGTATGCTGCAGCCGTCGGTGATTCGTTTCATTTCACGGACAATAACGCTCGACCTCATGCAGCTCGGCCAATGAACAACATGCGTCAAGAGGATGTAATCGAGCGTATAGACTGGCTGGCATGCTCCCCTGACTTAAATCCAATTAAGCATGCCCGTGACGCACTTGGCAGACGCGTTGCAGCTCGCCAAGCACCTCCGTTGACCCTTCGTGAACTGGAGAGAGACTGCCCTCATTGAGGCGTGTCAAAAAATAACCCCGAAACCTCCTCGATAATCTCGTCAATTCCATGTCAGCCGGGTGTGCAGCAGAGCTGAGTTCGAACTCAATATTAAGTGCCATAGCTCGTCCGAGCCCGATTTTTATATTGCAAATTGCAAGATAGCCCGGGCCCGAAAACTATGGTTAACCTGTTTAGGCATTAAAAAAAAAAAGAGTCTTCTCTTTCAGACTTCCACTCTTTCCCACCCGTGCAATTAACCAATGTCTTTCTCAACTGCGGAGTGGGAAGAAAGGGATGTCTATCTATTTCTAAAGTTTCTTTGAACATTAATTTCTGCCTGAAATGTTTCTGGAGGGGGAGGTGAGAAAAAATCGGGAGGCACAACAATCTACGTCGTACGTTGCTCAATAAAATTAGCAGGTAGGTAGGGAGCAAAATTTCATCAGCTTGCTATCTACTGTCTATAGTTCTTAAAGAAACTTTTCCTTCGCAGAAATCCTGTAATTCATGGCCTATGGAATTTGTCACTCAAGCCCGGAATGGATAGCCCTGCCGAATTCCTACTCTCCATTAATACCCAGTTGCCGAAGAATTCTCTTTAACAACTCGAAAGTGTAAAAAAGTCTCGTGTGATAAATCATGTAAAATTACATTAAAAGAAAAAGGAAGAAAATTCTATCCCTCTCTCAGAGCCCAAACTCCAGTAAGTATTACGCAGTCCGAGCGCGGTTCGGGCTAGGCCCGTCTCAGCACTGGTGTGCAGCGGTCTTAGCCGTTCGAGGGAACCACCCACCCAACTAGATGTCACTTTCCACCTTCATAAAGTCAATTTTTTCTTGTACAGATATGCACATTGTTGTATGGCATATCGCACCATGTGCGCATTAAAGGATAATATTGCATAAAAATTCGCTAATGTGCTTTTTCTTACCCATATTACTGAATATCGTACTGTATCTTACGTAAATGATATTTTGTGTTCAACACCGTCAGTCGCACTTGATTTTCTTTGAAATATCTCTTGCTTCACCAATTCTTTTGAGCAGTGTATAATGCTTATGTTTAAAAATCGGGAATAACTTTCTTATATTCAGAACAGAAACATAAGGGAATGTAAATATTAATTTCACATTATCCCATCTTATGTGGTCCTCTATGGAGGATCACGTAAACTGGGAGGAACATGTAAAAAAATAAGTAGGATTAAAGATGAACTTACAGAAAGTAAGATTAATGTAAAGTACAGTAGAATGTTTTTACAAAGACAAAGAGGTTGGATCAAACGTAGAGCTGATTCCAATTACTACCTCGGATAACAGATATCAAGCAAATACCACATCGAACAAATTAGTAGGCATATTAAAATTGGCTGGAGTGCATTTTGATCAAACAGTACAGTACAACTTTCAAGAGTCATATTTACTGTTTTAGCTCCCTATACTTCCAATGGAAAAAAAAATTGGCCCACTGATAAAAAAAAAACATTCTAACTTAGATTGTACAATCGGTGTTTTTTGCAAAAATCTTTCCTGAACTGTATTAAAAATCAATAACTTCACTTCGACGTAGTTATGATACTTGCTTACAGATGGCGCTACTCTTTCTTACGACTACATCGAAGTAAAGTTATTTAGTTCATAGTAAAGTTATTTACTTTAATTCGTTTTTCTATTTATATACTATATCTTTTTGTTTCAGCAAGCTCTGATGTCCCATATTTTTAATAAACGCTCAGAAACGTAATCTTCAGATATTTCGTGAAAAACTGTTTGAAAAATTAAAATAAATTCCTATAGCTTTGTGCTCGGGCTGTCGTCAAAGGTGTAAACCTAAATAACTTATAATAATAAAAAAAAAAAAAGCACGGCACGCGCTATCCTTAATGTAGCGTGGGGAAAAAAATAAAATTTGAGATATTTCAATTAATTTTTTTCTTTTTTGAAAAAAATGCAATGTTTAAACTACTGCATTTTTTGAAAAAAAAAAAAAAATAGTTAAATAGTATTTACAATAGTTGAATAGTTTTTTTTTTTGTTTTTTTTTTTTTTTGAAAAAGAAAAGCTATTGCTGACAAAATTGGTAGGAATATCAGCTTCTTTTTTACTTGCTTGTTAGTAATTATAACTGCGTTTTCTATCAATAAAACGCACTTAATATCTCGTAGTTTCGGCCCTCCTCAGAGGAACTCAGCTTTGGGAGATTCGTAACACGATCCCCCAAAGCTGGGGGCAACATTTTTGGCTGATTATAGCCATATTACTCCCAAATAGGGGGGACTCGTAATATGACTACAATCAGGGGTAACGTGCGTCCGGGGACGACTTGATATGGAACCATTCACGCCCCTCAAACATGGGGAGCCTGCGGAAAACCGCAGACTCAGATCATATGTAGAGGATTTTAGGAAGGGAGTGTCTGACCCCAGGTCTTGAACAACCCTTAGAAATAGGAAGCTGGGAGATTTGGGCTAGAGTGCCCGATAGGAAAGTGACACGGAAGCGAGGTAGAAAGGGGAGGAAGACGCCCTTATTTATTACCGGGGGCCAGTACCCGGGGTTCGACGGCTCAACGTGCCCATCCGACGCACGGCGGGTATTTGGTGGTTCAAACGTTCGTACCTGCCCAGGATCGAACCTGCGGTCATCCCTATGGCAGTCACAAACGCTGACCACTAGGCCACCAGCGGCCCTTAAAACCGCAGACTGAATGGCCGGCAGACAGAGGTTCGAAACCTCGTCAGAAACGTCCGCCTCCCACATGACAAAGCGCGTTAACGTGGTAGCGATAAAAATGTTTTATCTCGCTACCACAGATAAAACCTGTGGTAGCGAGATAAAACACCGGACGGGGAATGAAAGCTCACTGCAACGTGTGTTGCGGTTGTGAAGGTCATTTTATGAAACCACTCTCTCAGGTCATTCTCTGATTCCTTACGGGGTTACACAAAAGAAAGTTGCACTCATGCTATTGCCTTAGAAAAAAATGATGTGTTAGTCCCATTGAATATTGGGATCGTGTGGGCTTCGTCCCACCCAACTTTTCTTTGAGTTCCCCAAAATATGTAAGCAGTTAAAACACATAGCGAATGCAACCATCTAAATGATCTTTGTTGAGTAGTACCTAGCAAAAACAGTCTTGCTGGGCCATTGCTGGCATCCAGCACTATGTTGCCGCTGCCGAACCGTCAATAAAATGTCAGGGCAGCCAACAGAAGGGCCACCAGTTCAGGCCAGCAGCTGGCCAACAGTTGCCACCCCCATCAGTTGTCATATGCCACAACAGGGCTATCAGTTATCCATCACAGGCAGTAGCTGCCACAAGTGGCCTCCAGCGGTCCTGCAAGCGCGTGCAATAAATGATGGCTAGCCTAATGTGGTCCGCTAGTTTCCCCGGCAGTGACAGCCGGCAATCACGTGACGTAACTGATGGCTTGCCGAATCTTGCCCGCCAATTCCCCAATAGTAGCCATAAAAAATAAAATAAAGGATAACCTCAGTCTCCCAAAGCTACAACTACTTTTTCTCCTTATGAAACTTTTCAGTTATAGCACTGCGCCGGGAAAATTTTCTCAACAGGTCCGGAAAAAAGCCCGTTTGGATCTAGCTGGAAACGAACTAAGGATTGTCTGCGACGGAAGCGGGCGCTGTACCAACTGGACTGATTTGGCACGCGTGAGTATAACTTGAAGCTGACCCTCTTTTCTGCAGAATGTGTAACGAATGGTTCTCTATTTAATTTTACAATTTGCGAGGTATTTTTCATAAATGTCAGTTTCATATAATTCATAAATTTATTTTTTCAACGTAAGATTGTTTTTTTACCTTAATGGAACTTTACTTTTTCAACGAGTGTACCAACTTAAAGGCGCTTTCCAAAGTTTTGAGCTGTCGTTGTCGTCTTGAAAGGAGATTGTTGAATTAATATATGTTCATGTCACATTTTAAACGCTGTATCTTTCCTTTCCGCTGTCCGAAGCTACATTTGTTTTAAAGAGGAAAGATATTTTATTTTACTTCTCGTTATTTTTAGAAGTGAATTCCTCCAGTCTTGTGCATTCAACCCATGGATTAGTACATTATATCCACATAGCGTCGCTTTTTTTTCAAATAATTGATAAATTTTGTACGCGTATAATTCTCCTTTTTTTTTTTTTTCTACATAACGCTTTCTTAATGTTTTCCCAGGACTTTTGTTTCAAGCAGTTTAGTGTATGTTAAAATAAAAGATTACACAAAAATCTTTTCTTGTTATTCATGGGAATGGAGTGGGTGTATTTCATGGCTGTAATCTAGTATTTCATGGCTTAATCTGATATCTTCGTCGACGTGGCATTTCATTAGGAAATTAATTCGCCTCTCTACATGTTTTTTTTTTTTTTGTCTTAACATCCACTAAAATAACACGATGGCGATAGCGTCGTCTTCAACTAACTGGTACCACGAGAGACACAGCACGTGTTGTTTCTGCGCATGCGCAGTTCCGTTGCTTCCATCTGGTGTTGGGGTTTCATCGGTTGCCAGCTACGGGCCACTAGTGGCAGTTGCTTGGTGGACCGCAATTCACGGCGATGGTGCAGGGCCATCAATGGCTGCCAACTGATGGCGCTGCCACCAACGGACTGCTACCGGGCCGTGAGCGGCATATTTCAGCCAGCAGGTTTCCCAACACTTGTGTTTTTGCTGGGTAGTTTATAAAAAATTACATTAAATATCGCAATAAAGAAAACACGAAATTATGGAAGCTTTATGTGACTCAGATAACCAACCTCTGGGGACGTGGCCACGAAGCGGTCAAAAACGCAATTTTTATACGGCCCCTTAAAAATTTTGTGGCCAGTTCTACACCCGCCATTTTGGGAACAAACTACGATGTCCTTGTAATGTTAGTTAACGTTATGTGGTTAAGCAGGGGGAAATATAGTTTTGTCGAATTTTAGATATTTCTTCGCGTGAATTGAAAAAGACCACGTTTTTCTGTTGTTGTTTTTTAATTTTAATTGGACTTTTAATGACCACCGTGAGCAACTGAATGGCTATAAGCAGTCGCCCGTCCCTAATTTAGGGTCACTGGTTCCAGGGAAGGGAGAGAGTCAGTGCCGTAAGACAAACATAACATCCAAACCTCACGGGATTCGAACCCGGACCCCTTTCGGAGCCTCGTGTTTCTAACAGGCGTAAGAAAACATCAGTCAACAGCTGGCGTGTATTTACCCGTTTTCGAGAAGTGGGCACTCTTTCGTACATTCTTTGGTAATTATTGTTCAAAATGATATGAGACAGAGATTCTTATTAGATTACAAACTAAAATTCACAAACAGCCTTGTGACATTAAAAAAAGAAAACAAACAAACAAACGACGTAAGTAAACTAAAATTGCGAAGAAATAATAACTTATTAAAGGACATGGAGATTCGTATACACGGTTTCGAGTACTACATACTAGGGGTGTTCAAATGAAAAGGTACGAAACGTCATAAAAACAAAACCGTTAACATATTTGCCTATGCCGCTATGGGAGAACGTAGCGACACATCTATAGGGATGCGATTGGAGTCGCCGGCGTGGATCGGAGCAAGCGCGGGCGCCCGCATGCGCAGGAGAGAGCAGAGGCTCTTATAAAGACCGCCGTCCAATTGACGCGGCAGTGCGTGTGAGGACAGGATGGCGTTCACATTGCAAAATTCGACGATTCAGGAGCAGCGAGGCGTTATCCGATTTCTGACAGCGGAAGGTGTTAAACCGGCCGCTATTCATCGCGGAGGGTGTGGTTCTGCTCCATGATAACGCGCGTCTACACGTCTCCAGGGTCACACACGCGGAACTGGCCAAGTTCTAGTGGGAGCAGCTTGACCATCCGCCCTACAGCCCGGACATGTCGCCCTGCGATTTCCATGTGTTTGGTCCCCTGAAAAAACATCTGAAAGGGAAGCGCTTCCACTCGGACGACGAACTCAAGGACGCTGTGCAGGAATGGGTCTCGTCACGGCCACAGGAATTCTGGGAGCAAAGAATCCTTCGGCTCGTTAATCAATGGGATCGTTGTGCTACGGCCTATGGTGTATACTTTGAATAAAGTCTTCATTTATACCCACAGTGTCGTTTCGTACCTTTTCATTTGAAGACTCCTTGTACATTGAATAAGTAGTACGTACCTGAAAACTTTTTTTACTAGGGTTATAGTAGCGTCGGGTATATGCAAAAAAAAAGTTAAAAGCAAAATTCTTGC
This sequence comes from Macrothele yani, assembly GCA_039090855.1. Taxonomy (NCBI): domain Eukaryota; kingdom Metazoa; phylum Arthropoda; class Arachnida; order Araneae; family Macrothelidae; genus Macrothele; species Macrothele yani. Next base: position 78,137,729 of record CM077016.1, read on the forward strand.
AAGAAATAGAAACTTGCATGATTTAAATCCTTTATTATTTCTCAAAGTGACCTTCCGTTAATTTTGTCTCCCGAAATGGCCTTTATTATTTCTCAAAGTGACCTTCCGTGCTTCGAGAAAGGCAGAAACTAGTAGTGTAACAAATGCACAGTCAGCCCCCCCCAATGAAACCACGTGATCGGAACAGTTCAGCATTTATTAAACTCTAACAAAGTAAGCAAAATCAAAAATCACCAATGTAGCCCAAGTTTTTAGCAATGGCAGTAATTAAACGGTGACAAGTCAATCATTTTTATGCTCTTGTGATTTAATTTTTGCTTGCCCATGTGTCGGCCGATCTAAAGCTTCAAAAGAAAGCTGAAGTCTGTCGTATTCTTTAATTTCAGCTTGTGGGGTGGTACCATCTACTAAAACGAAGAGCCAGAAAGGAGCACGAAAGAATGTACTTGGATTTAATTTAATTTTGTCTCCCGAAATGGCCTTTATTATTTCTCAAAGTGACCTTCCGTGCTTCGAGAAAGGCAGAAAGACAACTGCGACGAATAATAGAATTTTTCCATCTCATTCTTGGAGCCGTCGTCTTGTTTCAGCAGACATAATATTTATGCTTATTAAAGTTCGGAAAACGCTTTTTTATTAACAAAAGCAAGGCACCTGAATTACTTTTGACGAAATGATACATAGAATAGAAGTGACGCACAATACTAAATGAAAAATAAGAGGAAATGGCAAAAGCACTCAAGTTCAGAGGATATATCCTGTAAAAAAAAAAAAAAAGACACGAAATGTGCCTAGCTGAAAAGTGAAAGCGGATTGGCCGAACACAAAAGAAAACGCGTTTAACCAGAATAAAGTAGATGGCTTAGCGGAAATCTGCGTTCTTTCGGGTAGGTGGGATTAAGAAAACTCAAAAAGAAGGAAGCAAACATTCTTAAAAGCAGCTATACGAGGTGGCGTGCGTTGCCAGCGGACTCGTGCATTATGCGAGTGCTACGAGATAAAAGCAGGTGCTGAGGATATACACAAGGACACGCTAGATAGCTAAAAGCTTTGGAAATTGAACCTGTCACGATATGGCGACACCCCTTCTTACAAATAGAAGGGAAAGAAGTCATCCGCGAGAACAGAAAAAGAAAATGTTCTTATTAATTAATAAGCAGTGAGGTCAGAGAGAACTACAGAATGAGATCAGACAAAGAAACCGAATATGCGTTCAAACTAAAATATGTATGTCTCGGTAAAACAATTCTGCTGCACTGAGAAGGAATTTTTAAAAATCGCTTGATTTCTAGAGGAAGATAATTTTCACGGAAACTGATATTACATAAATTTGTTGACAATGACCGTGGATTTTTCCATTTCATCCCTGCTTCTCCAACGCGCACCGGAAAAATCCTCACCAAAATTATCCTGCTTTATAAGACATTTTCAATTCTTTTGCCATTTTTGTAAACATTTCTTTTTATATTCATAATGCGTTATATCACTGGTACATACATTTTATCTAGGACGGAACTTCGCCCTGATTGTTATGAAACAAGATAACAGAATGTATGACGTGAAAAGTGAGTGATTAATGAGTTATATTAACGAAATTGAATATGAGCTGGTAAGAAAATACATGTCCATCCGTCTCTAACGCGAAAGACCTTTTCCAAACACTATATGAGAAAGACAAATCTGGACCGGATTTAAATTTTTCTAATGCATAATTTTCTCACAGGTGCCGCAAAGGTATATCTGTATTGACTAAGACACCCCTGCTTAATAGCATATTTAGATTTATCATGACTCTGTTGAAGACTAATTAATTTTTTTCCTCGGGCGGTTAAATGTAAACCTGAACAAGATTTGCCAGTTTTTCCTGGTATAGAACTGTTACACTAAATGATCTCAATGTAGAGCATAGCCGAAAAACCAAACGCCGCATAAGTTAGGATGTCTGTGGACAAAATCTCTCTTCTATTTCTGAATCTTTCATTCTGTTAAAAGACATGCGTTCCAGCGTTTGATTGAATAAGCGTTCATACTGCGGCTTTAATTTAGTTTGCGTCGCCTAGGTTCCGGACTAGTTATCCGGGTGCGGCATTGGTGGTATGTTTGCTCTCTCCCTTACCTAGAACTTAGTGGTCCTAAAGGAACGAGGGACTGCTTACAGCCCCGGCGTTGCTCATGGTGGTACTTAAACCCTCAAACAAAATATACACTCATGTTCATAAAATACAGGTCACCTGAAAGGAGTCTAACTACTACGATTTTTGTACGCGTTGTGGCACCGAATGTCTGAATGGTGTCCTGTGGAACAGCCATCCACGCTGTGTTGACGCGCGTCCGAAGTTCATCAAGAGTTGCTGGCGGACGATTGTATCGTTGACCCTGTGGTTTGAGCATTGTCCCAGAGATTTTCTATGAGCATACGACCTGAAATGTGGCGCAGGGGCGATTTCCTGCTCCATCACGACAATGCAGCAGCTCGCACGTATTTGCAACACGCCAGTTTTGCAGCCGCAACAGTGTGACTACCCTTCCTCACCCGCCTTACTCCCCGGATTTGGGCCCCTGCGACTTCTCTCTGTTCCCGAAGATGAAGCTCAAGGGTCGGCGTTTTGAAACCGTGGACGAGATCCAGCGCGAATCGCAGACTGCTTGACACGATTCGCGAACAGGACTTCCACGGAACGTTCCAACAATGGCACAAACGCTGGCAGCGGTGTATCGCTGCCCAAGGAGACTACTTTGAGGGAGATCATAGCCAGACTTAAGTACTTTGTTGTATATCGGCCTGGTCTCGGACCTCGTACAACGCTTGCTTATAAAACAATAACTGTCTTTCATTCGTTCGCTCAAATGTAATACGCCGTCGAAGTGTGACGTCACAAGATGGCTGTGGGCATAAACAAGTGTCTGTTCCTCCATGATTCCCATAGCGCTTCAACGTATTGGTGAAATGTGCTATTTTGCAATTTAATTTTTTTCTGACAATTCAACTGGGTGAAGTTCTCTCACATTCAGTCATTTTATTATAAACCGCATAGCGAGGAAATACGTGGTCAAATTCATGCTTTTATCTTTTTACAGTTTTGCATCATATGTGAACTGACCACCCAATGAGCCCACAACTTTAAGGCTAGACCGTTCCATATTTGTAGTAAAGCTGAATAAAATGCCCGGCTAGGTTGTAATTTCGTAGGAACATCTGCTAATTCACAGTGGCGAGCAGTGACCCAACAGACTACCCAAGCAGTCGCAATGGCAATTACTTTTCACTTTTTTTACAATTTACATTAGGTTCAGATTTTTGAAATAATAAAAGTGGAAAAACATGGCATACGATATAGATACCGTAGCTACTTTTTTATATCTATTCTTTTACACAACACAGCAAAATCTAAAACAAAAGACTTCTGTTTTCCGAATAGACTGAAGTCACTTAACATACCTTTCTATTTAAAAGTAAACTACATTATTCGATCACTTGCAGCAAAATGTTCTATTACAGAATCGAAAAAGTATTTCTTTCTTTCAGAGTATTTAATAGATCATATCAGTCCAAGATGCGAGAGTCATTTCTGTCCTGTTGTTTCGTGCGTATGTCTTAATTCGCTTTAATGCAGAAAACGATCTTTCAACTGTTGAAGTGGACAGAGGTATCACTTATAAGTGAAGACAAATAGGTAAAGTTGTGCATCGATTTTCCAAGTGCTGCAGTCGCTAACATCTTCATAAGCTGTATAAGTGACTTGTCAGAAAATTCATGTGAACTGTATGCTACGATTAATTCGTTTTTCAAGCGTACTTCATCGAAGTAACAATCATAATTTTCAATTAAGCTTTTCCAACCATCATTTGGGAAAGTGTGAACGTAAGAGCTGTACTTCGAAGAATCCAGTAAACACAAAAATGTAAGCTTTTCATAATCCCGAAATCTTGTATTAATGTGTTGTTCGACATTATCGAAAATTTCAAAATATAATCTTTTGTATTTAGTGGTAATCGTAATGTCTTCAGAAAAGTTTCGGTTTCTTGGGAGTCCAACATCAGCAATGGTTCCTTCGTACACTTCCTGAAAACGACTTCTCAGAGATTTCACAGCATTTTGTGTTTCCGTTATCTTACTTCTGCAGTAAACAATGTTTAATGAAGCACGCTGAACAAAACATCAGTAAGAGAAAAAATACTATGAAAGGCGCAAGAAGAAAGCAAAATTCAAAGTTTTCTAAATTGGACAAATGTCCCTGAACATCCGCAAAATATCCCTTTCTACTTGTGATTGATTGATGTTCCAACATGGCAGCAAAAGTCTGGCGAAGCTCTGCTTTTTTTTTTTTTCTCTCCGTGGACAGTCATGATGAGTAATTCCATCTTGTTGGGCAAACATTGGGTAGTCGGCGTCCCAAAAAGGCATCAAGAAATTTTGAGCGCTTTGGTGATCTCGAGAAAAACGCAGCAAGCCCACTAAGAGTAGCAAAAAAGATACGACATTCAGGAATACTTAAAGCGCTTTGGGAAAGTACTAAATTCAAACAGTGCGCATAGCAGTGAACAAAGAGTGCTTGTGGAATGGATGCCTTAATATTCGACTGTACACCATGCAAGGAAGAGGCCATTACTGCAGTTCCGTCGTAGCTCTCCGCTACGAGTTTTCCACCAGTCTGAAAAATCCTTAATATGGGACAAAATAAGACCAGAAAGTGCTGCCGCTGTTTTGTCCTCACTAACTTCTTGGAAGCACACAAATCTTTCTATCACCCTCTCTTCATTTGCATACCGATAAACAAGAGAAAATTGAGACGTAGGTAGTTTCATCTGCTGATATGGCAACAAAATCGGACTGCTTTAACTGGCATTTAATTTCATTACACAGTGCATTAGCGACAGAATCAATTAAATCATTTTGAATACGATTTGATACTCCTCTGAATACTGTCTAAGACTCCAAATGGTTTTTTAGTACAGGATCATACTGAGCAGTGTAGTCCAAAAATGCCAAATAATTTCCGCGGTTGTTGGAAGTTTTTGACTCGTCATCTCGAAATGAAATTTCTAGCTTTGCAAGGAAGCCAACGGCATTTATAAGCCGTTTCAAAATATCTCTATTGCGTTTTACTTTTCCATTGTGTTGACTTATGTTTTGTCGTATCTGGTCACTGATCTGTTTCAATACGAACAGTTCCAAAAGTTGCGAGTGCAACGGACGCACGAATATGTTTAACAGCAACATCATGATCCCGTATTGCTTTAGTTAAATTGCTTAGCTTGCTGTATCCTGTTGTCCAAGTGGAGCTTCTGTCACAGCTAAACAACAAACAGTTCCGACAAAACAGTTTGTTGGTCTTAACACTTCCGGCAAGCCATTCGCATCTTTCATAATTGGCATTTTGAAAATGTCGAGTAATATTCTTTTGTTGCTGCGTTAAACTTGGCAATGCAGGCATCGGTCTTCCTTTCGAAATCACATTTTTCTTTTCTTCAAAAGTTCGGCGAGAAAATGGAGTTTGTAACAAATCGGTCTTCATTTATGGAATCAGACATGGCTGTTTAGAATCTTTTTTTAATACACATGCATGATATATTCAGTAATTCACAGCACACGATGTAAAAAGAACCTCGAACAATGCATCTACAGTTCAGCTCCCATAACCCAAGCAGCCCACTGACTGCTTGGTTAAGAGCAGCTACACGCTAAGACGGTCGTTTCTAGGGAGCATTTCTTATTTGTTAGCAGACTAGTGCCGTCAGGTTGTCATAGCAACACCCTTTCAGCGGTGGTGACGCTAGCAGGTGTTGCATGCGCTCGGCAGCTGTGACCAATCAGTGCAGCATCATTTGTTTTTCCTGTCTAGTAGTTGTTATTGCCGGTGTGCGTGGATTATACACTTATGAAAACTTCAGAGGTAAAAGAACGGATTTACAACTTTGTGGTGATTATTATCTGTGCCGAAAACAGAAATTTAAAGAATTAGAGATTTTTTATGTATCCTTCATTTCCTTTGCCCAAGCACTGCTTGGGTGGAATGCACGTCACTGGTGGAGAGAAACCTCACCAATGCACTGATTGGATTTAACCTTACAGTACTTAAATACCTAATCATTTAACACATTTTCGTAAATTAATTTTATCTCACAGTATTTTAACTTACAAATATTGCTTCCCAATCACACACACACACGTCACATAGTTTGTACATTGGTGAAGTTTCTCACCAGTGTGGAAATGTGTAACAAGTCATTTACGCAAAAAAGTCATCTATCAGCTAATCTATGGATTCACACTGGTGAATCCACATATGAGGTGCTATGTCTAGACCTTCGATCCCATTCCGCCCATTTTCAATAGGGTTCGTCCCCTACCACATACTAAAGTTTCATCGAAATCGAACCATTTTTACGCGATTTATCGTGCGGACAGACAAAGCTGGAGCATATACGCTTCTTCAACCTACGGTTGGAAAGCGTAAAAAAAGATTACAATGTGAGGTGAAGTAATCTCTTTTAAATAGTTATTGGCTCCAGGGAAGGAACAGAGGCAGCATCCATGTCTCATAAAGGGCTCGAACCATGAACATGGAGCAAGCTCTCACTGTATTTGGGTACAACAAATCACATCATAAGAACAAACACATAGGTGCATGATGGAATAGGATTTAACGAAGAAACTATAGATCGCTATGTGCGGCCTTTTTCAGCTGAAGTACCATACTTCTTAAATTTTTTTGAAGAACTCACAGTAGTTGGCTACCACTCCCAATTTGCAGAATTTCATGAGCGAAAGACGACTGAGAATGACACTTATTTTGTATCACACCAGAACTCACAAACTGGGAAAGATATTTTATTTTAACACATTTCCTAGTAATTTTAATGATTATTGCAAAAAAATGTCTTTACTGTTTGTTAAATATGAATTTTCACACGTATATATGTTATGATGGATGAAATTTTTGTTTCTTTGCACAGCTATTTTCGTCACTGGGGCCCACCCTCTACGGCATTCAACATTAACTTTTCTCGATACCCCAGTTCTATTATCTTGGTGGAATCTTTCTCCTCACTCTTCACTTACATCACCTAAATTTTTGGTAAGTAGTCTGTATAAATGTGAATTTTCAAACCCATGTTGCTAACAAGTTTTTCAACAATAATTTTGTACATTTTTGTTTACCAAAAATTTTCAGTTGCATTTCTAAAGCTTATTCAAATTTATTTCCTAAAATGCTTTGTCCATAGTCAGTTTTTGAGGTCTAACAAAAATGCCCTTTACATATGTAATACGTGGGAATTTTTTATCATCAGCCATTATCAATCCACTGCTGGACGAAGGTCTCCCTAAGTTTCTTCCACTTATAAATGTACTAAAACACTGACTTTCTTTATCCAGTGCTTCATCAAAACCCATGTTCAGGTGCACTGGAAGAAGTAACACTTGTATGATCAACTAATGGTGCAACAGGTTTTTACAAACAGGCAGGAAACACATTATAGAAGTCCAATTTTTCCCTTCGCGGTGCTTGATCTTAGCCCGGCTGTCACGCACAAAAAGCATTTTTGTGCAGCCAGCTTGTTATTCCAGTAACAGGCCAATCACCACACAAAAAATCATCTGTATTCTTCACCCTAGTTAATAAAAGCTTAAGCCTTTCATGTGATTCTTTTAAACGTGCCACTGTGGGAGCCATTCCCATTATGTAACAAAACACCTTTTAAGCTTCTCTTAAAAGAGTTCAGGGCTTGAAAAATATGTGAAAAGTTACCTGCCCAGGTAAATTTATCTTTTAAGATAACAAATCAAAACCTTCATTTTGTTTTAAGTTAAAAAATATGCTGAACTTTTTTGCATTTCCGTTTTAAGGGTCTGTATTCAAAATGTTCGATGCACAAAAGTGTGTATCAAGTTTTAAGACAGAAGTGGGGGAACCTTTTCATGTTGGAAGGTCGCATTAAATTAGGCGTAATCTAACAAGGCCGCATTCAAGAAACTTCAATTAGATATACTTCGAAATGTACATTATTTTGAAAAAATTCTTACCATGTACTAGCTTGAAAAAATATTGTTAGCTCTAAAGTTAACTAACCTTTTAAAGGCTTTATTGTGGCAGCATTTGAACATTTGGTTGCAACATGGTGGTCCACACTGTTTTTTAGCTGATCCTTTCAACATGGTGGTCCATACTTTTTTTAGCTTTTCCTCTAAATGGGTATTAGTCATTTGTGATCTTAAGGGCATCTTGATTTGGGTTAGGTAGGAGAATGTAGATTCACGGCAATAAGTGGTTGAGAAGCAATAAAGCATTTTCCGTGCAGGTTGCTGAAGGCATGGGTATTCTATTGCATTTCCCCCATATTTCAACTGGATTTTTCTTAGCGTCAGATAAGGACTTACAGATAGAATTGATTGAGCTCTCACAGGATGACATTTTAGTTCTTTAGGAGCCATAGAACGAAATCATGAGCGTAGCAGGTGTCAAAATAGCCCTTATGACTAACTAATGTTTTAAATGTGGCCGTCAATCAGCGAACATTACTTTGTCAAAAGTTCTTTTATTCTTTCATATTTTAAAATTAAAAGACAAACATATTAATAAAAGGATTTGTTCTGCAAAATTTAGATTCACTCAAAAGGACGCAGGTACCCCACCCCTGTTTTAAAATGATGATGAAATTGGTATTTGAGAAATTTTGTGATTCTGCCATGTTTCTTTCGTTAAAGTTTTTACTCTTCGTCACTAAACAAAGGTTTGTTCCATCAGAGGCATGCATCCCGTTGCCGACTATAAACATCTGGAGCTAAACTACATATGGTTTCTATTTCTGGAATTAGAGGATAATATAATTAAAGAAGAGATATTCTTCTGTTCTGGGCAATGTGTAACAATATAATACAACTTGCAGTGAAATGAAACAACTGTCTTTTTTTCTTGTAGTAGGAATTTCTATTCCAAACTTTCGAGTGGTAATAACATGTACACCAATGAGCCATTATATTATGACCACCTACCTAATAAGCTGTAGGAACCCTCCATTAGTCCGCAAAAAAATGGCGACCAATCTGTAAGGCATCAATTCCATGCGGTGGCAATAGGTATCTGGTTCTGTAATGTCAACAGCAGGTCCTTCAGAACCGTAAATTTCAGGGTGGTGGTGATTTGGCGCGAACCCGCTTTTCCAAATCGAACCACAAATGTTCGATTGGGTTCAGGTCAGGTGAATTTGGAGGCCAGGGAATTAACAGAAAGTCACAAGCATGTTCCTTGAACCACTCCTTGATGATTACGGCATGGTGCATTATCCTGTTGGTGATGACCATCACCAGTAGGGAACACAGTTGCCATGAACTCTGTCTGCAACGATGTTCACATACCTGACAGCTTTCACGGATTATGCTATTGGGATAATGGAGCCTAAAGTGTGCCAAGAAAACACCGCCAGCCTGTTTCCGCCCAACACCTTCCCCAAACTTTCTAAGTTAAGATCCGTCTCGTTCGACTTATTTCCTATATCGCACCTCACTTTCGCTAATTGCAGTTAATTGCCGTGAAATGGGCATATTCTTGTGTGTTCTGAAGATTATACTGAAAGTTGTGTACCCCAGGGGAAAATATTTCATCAAAAGCAGCAGAACTCCAATTCCAGAGCAAAACTTTGTTCGTTAGCATGCAAGCAATTTAGGAGAAGTAGGAAGTGTGTTTTTCTACTATGACACCAAAAGATTATCACGGATTCTCAGGCAATTATGACACAGATGTGTCCTTTGGACTTCTCTTTCAAGACGTCCAAAGGCCACCACTAGGGGGATGGGTAGGGGTACAGTGCAGTTATTTTTTTGTTTGAGTTAGAAATTCCTAAGCTCATTCTTCCTCAAAACTTTGCCTGGCTACAAGTACTGTCTGATGCCTCAACCATTGCCCAGATTTGTTGTTTTTGTTTTCATTCTTTGAGTTAACAGCGCGAAAATATTTGAACTGCGCTGTTTCAGTTGGAAATATTTTTTTACTTCAGCAACAGGGCTTCATGTATAATTGCAAAATCCTTCAATAGAATAGACATACCACATAAGGAATTTACATGAGAAAATGGAGTAACAATAAAGAAAATAATCTAAAACCAAGAAAAGAAATTATTGCAGAGCCGAAAAAGCTAGGTAGAGGAAACAGGAGGCTCTAAGAAAAAGTTCCTATTTCAAGAAACCTGTAGTCGCTTAATGAGTAAGTGGTATAAATCAATACAAAGCATGTACTGTATTTGAAAACAAAAACTGTACAGAAGTAGACATTGTGACTGTCCATGGTTTCTTCTTTTGATCCTGTCGCCATTACAACCACCACAGAAAATAAAATAACCAAAACATAACAAAAATGCCCAAAACATAAAAAAAAAATGTAACCACACAAAATAAAATGCCCAAAATCATGGTAAGAAATTATGTTAAAAGCACAATGAAGATAAAAAAAAATAGATTGATATGTAAATGTTGTCAAAACTGAAATTAAAAATATATATATATATTCCAAATTTCATTGTTACTTTAGATATTTTGACCTGTCGACATTTTGTATATTGCACTCGGTCCAAAAATATTACTTACAAGGACTCTTTAGTAACTTTTAATGGCTGTGCTCATATTTATAAGGTTTGCATAATAAATCAAGTTAATAATGTTGCGCTTTTACTTAGGCACCAAATATTAATTATATTAGCCTCTAGACCTAGGCCTTTTCAAGAATTTTTTAATAAGAGTAACACTCTTAAGTTGATTTGTCATGCAAACCTTATATGATCACGGCTTTATAAAAATTACTGAAAAGGCATATGCCTAGGCCTCGGGCATATCAATTAATGTTTTGTGCTCGAATAAAAGTTAAACACAATAATTTGATTTTCTATGAAAAAATATGAATATTAGCTCAGCGGACTGAAAACTATTAAAAAGGCATAGGTCTAGGGATTGCTTAATCGTTTCTACCTCAGTAAAGCGCATTGCTAAAATCTTGACTTGCTATGCAAACCTTATGGAAATTAGCACAACAGACTGAAAATTGTAAAAAAGGCCCAGGCCTTAATAATTATTGTTTTGTACCTCAGTAAAAGTGTGACATTATCTTTAGGTCCTACTAGCAGGGGTACTCGATATTTCCCGGGTAAATATTACTATTTGTGAAATCACCAAGTTCAGCGGGTGAAAGTTAATGAATGAAAAAGATATTCCTGTAATTTTCCAGTAAACATATTTTAAACTTTTTGATTTAGTTAATTTAATTTTATGAAACAAAAAAAGAAAAGAAAAGGAATGGAAATACTTACTTTCAAAGGAGACATCTGATAGAACTGGAGTGTGCTTCTGAGAATCCTGTTACACTGAAATGCAATGGACCTATGTGATGTTGCGTGCATGAGACTTGACATTGATCATCTTTTTCTTACAGTTTTGAATATCTGGAACTCTCTATTTGCATTACATTGTAATTCTGCCCGAAAGCCGCCCGTTGATGGTAAAAGCTAACGTTTATTAATTCGCGTTTTTAATGCACCATTAACCGGACATTTTTGCACTTTGTTATCTATGGCCTCTAACATAGACCGTAGGTCGGGTACTGGAGTGCTCAATTGTGTTGCAGTTCTTAAGAATAAAAAATTGAACTTTTTACGAAATTTTTGAATGTGGGCCCTTGACTCCCACCCCTTCTGCCTGCTGTCTAAGTTAGAGTACAATGAGATAGTATACCAAATTTGGTGGTTCTAAATTGAAAACTGTAGATATTATGAAAATTTTGTATGGGGGGGGGGGGCTGGTCCCCTTGCCTCGACCCCTTCCAAAAACCGTATACGGTCTAAGTTAGAGTTCCATGCGTACATTTTCCGGACCCTGTCGACATTATGATCGCCACCAGCAGGCCCATGTGTAGAAGGCTGTAATACATTACCCTGATCACCACTGTTGTAGCTGTGGGTTATTTGTCACACTGTGGCCCTGCAGTTGCTGTGAACAATGCGCGAGTCTCCACTCCCCTCTAGTATCAATAAGCTGCGGACAACGGTTCATCGTTCAGCCATCTGTGCACCACTTTTGATACGTACTCACTACAACTGCACATGAACAACCCATAAGCCACGCCATATCAACGATCGTAGTTCCGAGACGGTGTGCCATCACAATTTGTCCTTTATCAAACTTCGATAAATCGGCAGCTTTTCCCATTCTGACTCCGAACACTGTACTAACCGAAAGCTGGTCCTTTCGGTTGTATATATACTGCTCTGCGAACTTCACCTGCACCGCCATTCGGTCTCTAGGCTACTATTTCTCAAACTTTGGTCACTCGTGGACCACTTTAGCAGGGGGAATCTGAACTTCCCTGGGAGAAATTTGAAAAATATATTGTCTGAAACTGAGGTTGCCAACCCTAGTAAGTAATATTAGGACTTACCGGACACCGCCATAGGCCGGGTGAGTAATGACACCCCCCCCCCCAGGAAAGCACAACCAAAGTATACCCCGATTTACAGTATAAGGTTCGGCTTAATTTACTCCTCCCCCTTTGAAATGTAACTTTTAGTTAATTTCAGCTTCTTTTGGTAAATGTTAAGTTTTTTTGTTTTTTTTTAACTTGAGACTGCTTACTGTCCCCAAATACAGCCGGTTAGCAGTTACCACTGGCTTTAGGCAGGAAAAGTGCCAAAAATTCCTACCAGTTGGTTGCCAACCGTATCTGAAACAAAGTAATTTTTAGAGTACTTATATTTCATAAAGAAAGAGTTTGGGTGAGTTATGATTTTATGTTGTCAGTTGTATAACTTAATTAAATAATTGGCAATGTAGTCACAGCATGGGCATAGTCAGAAGAGGGGGTTTTGGGGTTCAAACCCTCCTCAAAAAGTAAGATTTATAACAGGCAATATTTATGGGAAATTGCTTAAACCTTCTCTCCGAAAATCACAACCCTGCCCCCCCCCCTACCTAAATTCTAGCTACGCCCGTGAGCCATGGCAAAAAAAAAAAAAAAAAATCCATGCAATACAAGTTACATCATATGCAAAATTATACTTTTCTTAAAGTCCACGTATAAAATTCAGTAATTAATAACCATAGCATCTGTGAGAGGGATGCTGCCGATCTTTTACCAAGCTATATCTGGTTGGATGACCAATAGTTTGAGTAGGAGAGTAGCTTCTATTTCTTTTCTTGCTCTTAATTTCAACTAATTCCAAATTACTCAGTTGTGAGGAAAATGATTAATGGCTCTATCTGATAGCTGTGGATATTCATGTTCAGCATGCACTCAAAGTTTAAGGGGGGGTGGGATTCTCACATTCTTCGTTAATTTTTCTTCTGAAATTTCCTGCAGACCACACTTTGAGATACCTTCTCTAGGCAGTCATAATGGAATGACTCATTGGTGTATGTAACACAACATTGAACTGAAGAAGTCCTGAATATCTGTTTGTGGAATATCCTGCCAGGTTGTCTTTATTTGGACCCAAAGGTCATGCTTCAGAGATGTTGGCATGGTTTGAGGGCCAGTCACTGAGTGATAGTATCCTAGACATGCTTAATGAGCAAGCAGGCCAAGGAACAAATGGCACATCAGGCATCCAGAAGACCTAACACATTCTGATTCATGAGGCCCAAGAAATATTTGACTAATTTACATTCTCATGTAAGGTACCTCACTATCTTAGAAAACTGAGAGATTTGAATAATATTTATTGCATTATCAACCTCAACAGAGAAAAAAAATGTGCACATTAAATTTCTTTTTATATACAACGAGAATTATTGGACACACTACAAAATTATATGAAACAAAACATTAAACAGATAGAAACTGACTGTGCTAGTTTACAAGTTAATAAATTTCGATGTGAGATCCCTTGGTTGCTCATAGTACGTCCAAGCGATACTCCATTTCATGCCATGTATTGGCAAGCATCTGAGGAGTTATGGAATTAATAGCAGCTGTGATATGCTGCTTCAGTTCCTGCAAATCAGTACACGGCGTCTGATAAGACACGATCCTTCACATAACACCGCATTAAAAAAATCCAATGGAATTAGATCTGGAGAGCGAGGAGGCCACGGAATGGGACCACCACGCCCAAACCATCTGTTGGGGAAATGCTCACTTAGGCACTTACACGTACACACGTTGACCAATGTGGAGGCACGATGTTGTCATATCTTTTGATCTGGGGTATAGCGAAATTTTCTAGCATATCCAAGTAAATGTCGCCGTTTATGGTTTTTTCGCAGAAGAAAGGGCCAATCGCTTCTCTTTTTGATAGGGCGCACCACACATTTAACTTTTGGAGAATCACGTTCCAGTTCAATAGCAGCATGAGGCAGTTCATTGCCCCGTATCCTACAGTTGTGACGATTCACAATACCTGATACATGAAATGTGGATTCATTACTAAAAATTACAGTACTGAGAAAGTTTTTGTTGTTTTCCACTCGATTCAGCATATTCACAGCGAAATCGTATCGCAGAGTGTGATCCTTTACATGTATCTTTTGCACTATTTGAATTTTATAAGCATGAAACTAATTTCTTGTGCAAGATGTCGTATACTGTCTATTTCGGAATGCACAGTTCTCTGCTTGCTTTACAAATGAATTTCCTGGGGCTTCGTTAGAAACTTTCATTAACTTGGTCTGCCGGCTCCTCCACGATGTTCCACATTGCCAGTTTCTTTAAACTGTTTCATCCACCACTTAATTGAATTCGTTGACGGAGGATTACATCCGTACTCTAAACGGTACCGTCTTTTGACTTTAATGACGGACTTCAATTTCGCAAGCCATAACACACACATTGCCTTCTGCTGTACGGATGACATGACTACTGATTCCGCATTTCTCATACATTCCTCGTCAGGCCACACCTAGCACCATCTATCGGATTCTGGGAATAACAATTCTGCAAAGCAAAAATATAGAAACAGTGTTAGTAATACGTGACATAAAAAAACGGACAATGCTCATAGTTTTTTTTTGTACATAATTTTGTAATGTGTCCAATAATTCTCGGACACCCTGTATAATCTGAGATGCATTCGAGCATTTTGTTTTGTGGTCTTTGAATCATCAGTGAAAACTTCTTAGTTATCTTCACTTTTAATTTTATCTGGACGTATTGGTAATAATATGATCAAAAATTCATTGAAATTTCCAGGAAATGCCAATTTGTGTTGCTTAAATGCTTATAAAAAGGCACAAAGTCTTGAACGTTCACTTAAATTCTTCGTGTAAACCCTGGGTGAATTCCTGTACAGTGTTAAGATTTTTAGGACTTGTTCAAATTGCTGTGCACAATTTAAACATTCAGCTTACAGAAAGCACAAATTTTGTTTGAAGAAACTCTGAAGCTTGAAATGATTACATACTGTTCTCTTGCTGCCTCTACTCTGAAAAGCAGGCAAGATCTACACACACACACACACAAAGGTTTTTGCAAGTAATGACTCCCACAAATATTCCTTACCGCACGCTTTTAAAATTTGGTTGATACGACTTTTTGATAAATTTGCTTGCCTTTTGCTCAAACATGGGCAAAGTTAGTGTGGTTAGCTTTATTTTTAAATTTAGCTGCCTGAACCGGGCAACATTTTTTTTTTTTTACCTGCCCCAGGCATGTTATTTTTCAAGCCCCGAGAGTCAATAAATAAATGCTATTCAAAAGGGGTGTAAACCACATCAAAGTAGTCCATTATTTTAGCTATGTTATGACAATATACCAAAGACCCTTCCCCAGAAAAATATCAAAATGACCCTCGCTCATGACACCTGTACCATTAAAATTATTGTAAAATATATTTCCATTTCAGTCGAGAAGCATAGAGTTTGGCACTTTTTTCAAACCTTCAGTACAAGTGTGCATAATTTGTGAGGCACTGATGGCTTGTCTTGATCTCCTCACTTCATTTTAAAATTGGCAAAGTACGCTTTTTTCATAAAATCTGTAATATTTTGTCTTTGCTTAAATATAGCACTGCTTCACCATAGGTAACAAATATGTCAAGATTATTTAAACACCCATGGGAAGACATTTCTGCAGATGATTAGCATTTCACGTATGACTGACACTGGAGGGATAATTCAATGTTAACTTGTCATGTGATTAAAATCTGCTTCACCTATCAGAAAAATTTATAAATTACAGTAAAAATGCCTGCATATGAACAAACTTCACTGAAATATGTACTGATGATACAGGGTGATAGTACACACCAAGACGAACAATATTTGCAATGGAACCTACGGCCGCATTTCACTCCTAGTGCCAGAAAAGTGCATGTTCGAAAACTGTCCAGCAGGTACACAGAGTTCCAATAAGTGTAAGAGAAGCACAAGATGCAAATCAGGTGCGCTGAACATGTGCGTAGACGACTAGGAGCACACATTTAAAAATGCAGCCAAACCCGTTCAGCGATATTACCGTGCGAACATCACATGAAAATTGACGTATTCGTGAAAAGCGTGGAGGACTACACAAATGAGGAATTGGTGGATATGCATTTGATGGACGTGAAGCACAAAAACTGTAACATGAGAGATTTCCAAATCGTTGTATACCTTACCATTCAACCTTCGCCAGTGTTGATCGAAGGCTGCGTGAAACAGGCTTGTTCGTTATCTCGAGGAGGGATACTGGATGTCCGCAAAGTGTGCGGACACCGGCAATGGAAGAGTATGTCTTGCAGAGATTTGCAGAAGCCCCTTCCACAAGTACGCAAGCGGTTGCATCCGAAATGGATGTTTGCCAGACTTCGGTGAGGTGTGTTCTGCATGAGGCAAGGTCTTAGGATGCATACCTTCCACATGCAGAAGGTCAAAACTTTGAACGAAGATGACTATCCTCACTGGGTAGCATTTGTTAGAGCTGAGCCCGAATCGGGTTTGGGCTGTAGAAGATTTACTGCAGTTCAGGCTCTTAGAGAGAGGGAATGCGTGCTCCCTAATCAGAACCAGTTGCCGAAGAAGGGAATTCTTTGGCAACTGGTTCTGATTGGGGAGCACGCATTCGAGATGGCTATTTATTCTGGGCTTGGGTAGCACATCATGGCGTGATAATATTAGTATTATTTGAGCAACATACAATTGCAGCACCGCATAATTATTTTGGATGACCGGCCGCCCGAAGCATTCAGATGGAAACGAACGGTCAAAGGAAATCGTACAGTTACACTGCAAAAATAGAGAGGTCCCTTCCCCACTCCCTATTTGAGAAATACATGGGTTAATTATAAGGGGAGGCGAGAATGGAAGTGTGGAAAAGATGTTTTTTATTAATGGTTGAACAGGTTAGCCAGTTTTCGGGATAGTTCGGGCCCGGGCTGATATACCACAGGCTCGGGCTCCAAAAATTGAGCCCAAACTCAGCTCTAGTGTTTGTAAGGTAGATGCTCCAGATGAACACTGCTCATCAGCACTTTCCCCGTAGCGATGAGGCCACATTTACCCGAGAAGACATTTTAAACAGTCACAACCTGCACACTTGGGCTCAAGGAAATCCACACGTCACGGACCTTCGTAAACACCAGCAGATATTTGCCGTCAACATCTGGGCAGGCATCTTTGGTAATTGTCTGGTGGGACCTTACCTCTTGCCAGAACGTCTGACCAGCGTAGCGTATCATGTGTTCCTGGATGTTCCGCTCACCACACAGGACATTGTGGTTTATGCACGATGGGCCCCAGCACACTTTGCCACCGAGATCCGATACTTCCTAAATGCAAAATATCCTGGGCGATGAATTGGACGCAGGGGACCTGTGGCCTGGCCTCCACGCTCCCCGGACCTTAATCTATGAACTTCTTTTTCTGGGGGCACATGAAAACATTGGTGTACAAGACACCTGTGGACTCCACACGAATCACTGTTGCTGTGGAAAAGATCAACTCCACACCAGGAGTCTACAAGAGGGTGAGACAGTCCTTCATTCGCCGGTGTGGACTGTGCAACGAAGTCCTTGAACGCCAGTTTGAGTAGCTCCTTCGAGTTTTTTTCTGATGCGATTGGAATTGTGCAACTCATAAATTAGGTATGTTACTTTGTTTTCACTGTTGAAGGCTCAATGTGGATATGCAACTTTACTCTTTCCTGGCACTAGATGTGGAATGTGGCCTTACATTCCATTGCAAATATTGTTTGTCTTGATGTGTACTATCACCCCTCTTGTTTTGTTGAAGGACTTTACAATCATTCTGTATAAAATAAATGCCTCAAATTAGCAGGGAAAGTTTACCTAGAAACATTAAAAACCATGCAGAACAGTGTTATAAGAAAAACTTCCCCCAGCCAAGCACACATTAATGGGCACTATATAGTATTTATTCAAAACGAATTTCACATTCTTAGGAAGAATTAAGAAAATAGTCCTAGTTCTTTTGTACACCACTGTGTCCTTAAGGTGAACGTCAAGTAATTTTGTCTCCTATACTTCCAATGGGAAAACTTTTGTACACATTTCCTTCACAATTAGTGTGTGTTCCCAAGGATGAAAATTTGAACATCGATTAAAAATAACTTCGTATTATAACTTGGAATACTTAATATTTTCTAAAACATAACCATATTAAAAATCAATAAGATGACGTCAGTAGACAAACAAATGTTGGATTGCATAATTATGGTTATGTTTTAGAAAATATCAAGTATTCCAAGGAATTAAATGAAGCTATTTTAATCTATGTTTAAATTTTCATCCTTGGGAACGCATTAATTGTGAAGAAAATGTGCACAGAAGTTTTTCCATTGGAAGTATAGGAAGCAAAATTAATCGTCCTTTTAAAGGTGGACGTCAAGTAAGTTTAATGAATGTTTTTAAAAACCAAAACATCACTACGAGACAAAATGGCCAGCAATGCACAAGCCTGCAGAACAATGAAATTTCCACAGCAAATGTAAGCTCAGTCTAGTTTATTGGTGGTCTTCATCAAAAAACAATACAGTGAAAGTCCAGAATTATGAGTATCCTGCTGTTGCAAGAGATTCAAAATGTACCGTCAATTTGTTAAAGATATGAAAAATCTTTGTGTATTATGAGTGGTAAATCTAAGGAGCTCCCGCTACAACAAGACTTTCATGGCCAATCTTTCTCCTTTCAAAAATTTCCAAGAAATCCTTTTCCTGAAATTTCAGGAAGTTGTAGGGAGATAAATGCGTACAGCTGCACACAGAGATGAGTGGTTAGTTTCCTTGGCTGCTTTTCTCCTACTTTTCTACACAGCAGTCTGAAGTCAAAACATTTTTATGCATGTACATCATGCATTTTTATTTTCTATATGGAGGATAAAAGGAAAGGTTGACTAAGGAAACAAAGTTAAAAATTTGGTTTGCATCATCCCCACTGTTTACAGTTTTAAAGAAGTAACAAGGGAAAATATCGGACCTCCCGACGACAATCTTCACGGAACGTTCTGTGGTGGACAAGCATGGCACCAAGGTAACGGGTGTGAAGTACAGCATTTCGCAAAACCTAGAACATGACTTATAAAAGTGGGACGCCCGCCTGTAATGTATGCAGTCATAAAGTGTCAAACAACATGTAAATGTGGGTGTGATGTAATTGAGTGATACTGTGTTGTGTATGTCAGTGACATTTAAAGTTTAGTGAGACAGCGCACGGGCCTGTCCGTACGCATACAAATATTGTGTTGTGTGCTTTAAGAAAATGGCTTGTAACCCTCATGCTGTAGTACAGATACTGGTGAACGAGGTGACGCAGAAATACCTAGCGATCGGCAGGCGAATTGCAAGGCAGCTGTATAGCGTTTTGGAGCAACAGACATTGTGGTGTGATTGTGATACACTGGGCACTCCAGCGCACAATGTGCCAAGCAGTGCGAGTTCCTATGAACCATCACTGCCCCAAAGTGAAACAGAAAACCATTCACGATCAAACCATGCAGAGTGTCTATAACAATGCGAAGGTCGCAAAGAAAACCGTTGCAGCAACTGCTAGTAAATAAATGTCATCACCAGAAAAAGTGCGGCAAATAGTAACTGCTGTTGAGAGTGGTGGTACGATGGAACACAAAACTGCATACTTTTGCCAGCATATGTACACCGAATTCCAAGAATGATGCTCATAGCATGACTCTCAATTCACTACTGGCATTTAAAGTTGTGGACTAAGGAAGCAGCTAACACAATAAATATCCCCGATTTTAAAGCCAGCACATATTTCCTGCACAAATTCAAACGCTGCTATAAAATCTTATCACACGAGGTTCATTGCCAGGCAGGATGTTACCCTTGACACGGCCGTAAGGGACAGCGCATTGGAGTTTGTACAAGATGTTATGGACTACATTACTGCCAATGCAATCGGTGCAGACCAAACTCGATTTGAACAGGACACTATCACTGACTGGGGAGAGAAAACTGAAGCTGTTGTGCAATCCGTTGCATCGACTACCCACTCCTATACCATCCAAGTGCTTATGTCCATGTCAGGATGCCTTGCAAAGAAACTGTACATCTGCTTTCAGGAAGCGGGTGGTTAAGTTTGGTAAACGTGTTTCCGAAACAGTACGACGTAACCAAACTCCAAGTATAGAATGTGACTGTAGCACCAGTGGTAAGATGTCTACAGCTCTCGTTCTGTCCTGGAACCAGAGCTAACAGGACCTTTCCTTCTCTTACTGGATTCGTGGTCTGGTCAAACCGACACTAGTTTGCCAGTCAAAGCCTTCGGTGACAGGGACGTTAATTTGCACACAAAAATCATACCACCAAATATTGCCAGCCCCTTGATGTGTATTTCTTTCGACAATACAAACTGTTTGCACGATGAATGGAAGAGTACATACATTCTATTGAGGTGCATGGCGTCAACCTGCATGACAGAATCTTCATTTTCAAGTTGCATTCAACCAGTTGTGCGCAACAGTACCAACCTATGCGTAGAAGGAGTCTGGATACTGGCCACACGAAACGCCTCTTCCACTCCGTAATGTGTTGGCCATCAATTTTGCTGTGCGTGACATGTGCAACGCTCCTGCGATTCCAGTGCTGTCATTATCTGCTCGTGGTGCAAGATTCACCTTTGGTTGCAGCACTGCCTTTTCTCAACACATTCCCATGACGTGGAGTAAGGTATGTATGTGACATTTGCAACATAATGGTGTTTGACACTTTATGGCTGCATACATTACAGGCGGGCATCTCACTTTTATTAGCCATGTTCTAGGGGTTGAGGGCGATTGCGAAATGCTGTACTTCACACCTGTTACTTTGGTGTCATGCTTGTCCACCACAGAAAGTTCCGTGACGATTGTCGTCGGGAGGTAAGATAGTTTCCCCTTGTAAGAGAAGATCGAGGAGGTGGCTTTACAGAATAATGCACCAACAAAATCCATGAAGTTACGGAATGGTGAACATAAGGAATTGGAGGAAGCATTGTTTATGTGGTTTTGCCATAATCGAGCCAAAACCATTCCTATTGGTGGACCAATGATAAAGTTAATGAAACAAAGATCGAGAATTCTAGTTGTTTGGCTAAATCAATTTAAAACTAGAAAAGGGATTTCTATACAACAAATATTTGAAGGATCAGCTTCTGTTAGCACACAAGCAGTTTAGGACTGGTCTATCCTTTCAGAAATTCTAGCTTGATACAATGCAAGACAGATGAAGTGTGTTGTTTTTAGAACTTATTTCCTACAGGTCTTTAGTGGTAAAATGTGATCCATGTAAAGAACATGCGACTTTTCTATGTTGCGCCAATATGGATGGTAAACATAAATTAAAGCCATTTATCAAGTGGGTGAAGGCTTTCGGCGTTCAGGTTGGAATTAAGAACAGAAAAATAGCGCTATTCGTCGGTAATTGTCCTGCACCTCCTAGTCTGAAAGATGTTCAATTGGAAAATATTGAACTAATATTATTGGCAACTAACTGCACTAGTGTACTTCAGCCTTTTGATCAAGATGGAATTGACATTTAGCTTTCAAGACTATGTCAATGTTGATTCAGAGGATAGAAATGAAATCGTACTATTTAAATTGGACAATTTTATAGTGCATCAAATGCACCTGTTGAAGAAATGACAATTTTCCGTAAAGTCTAGAGTTACAATCATCAATGTCAAAGCTGTCGTAATACTGGACTTTTACATAAATGACTTTCATGTAAAATTTGCAAATCTTACCAAACATGGTTATATTTAACAATTTAAAAAGTGATCAGCACAGAAAAAAAAAAAAAAGGCATATGATGCAGCAATTTGTTCATAAACGTACTCCATAACACCATCTAGGAAGGGTGGGGGGGGGTCTTCAACCTTTCATGATTTCTGTGTCAAAGTGGTATAAGACTGGTGTACCACATAAAAAAAAAAAAAATCAAAAATGCATATGTTTTCCATTATGAATCCTAGAACTTAACTTTCAAGATACCTGTGTTACAAGCAGTTATTTAATGTGCCAATATTTTTAGCACTCTAAAAATTTTAAATACAGTGAAACCTGTCTATGACAGAATTCAAGGGAATGGAACTGTAAAGATTTATCATGCTAATAACAAATCCTACATGACAACCCCCCCCCTTCTTTTCAACAACTAACTGTTGTATCCAAATCAAGAATGTTCTTTGGCACCAGGGCAAGAGATGAATGCAAAGGATGTGAATGATCATGTGATTGAAATCCATACCAAACAGCTATATTGGCCACATGACCTTAAACTTGAGAGGCCCTCTAACTTCTCTCTGTTTAAATATGTTAATTCTTCATTACACTTTATCATGTAATGTTTTGTACTCAAAATACTTAATGGGAACTTTCCTATTAGCCATGTTCTAGGGGTTGAGGGCGATTGCGAAATGCTGTACTTCACACCTGTTACTTTGGTGTCATGCTTGTCCACCACAGAAAGTTCCGTGACGATTGTCGTCGGGAGGTAAGATAGTTTCCCCTTGTAAGAGAAGATCGAGGAGGTGGCTTTACAGAATAATGCACCAACAAAATCCATGAAGTTACGGAATGGTGAACATAAGGAATTGGAGGAAGCATTGTTTATGTGGTTTTGCCATAATCGAGCCAAAACCATTCCTATTGGTGGACCAATGATAAAGTTAATGAAACAAAGATCGAGAATTCTAGTTGTTTGGCTAAATCAATTTAAAACTAGAAAAGGGATTTCTATACAACAAATATTTGAAGGATCAGCTTCTGTTAGCACACAAGCAGTTTAGGACTGGTCTATCCTTTCAGAAATTCTAGCTTGATACAATGCAAGACAGATGAAGTGTGTTGTTTTTAGAACTTGTTTCCTACAGGTCTTTAGTGGTAAAATGTGATCCATGTAAAGAACATGCGACTTTTCTATGTTGCGCCAATATGGATGGTAAACATAAATTAAAGCCATTTATCAAGTGGGTGAAGGCTTTCGACGTTCAGGTTGGAATTAAGAACAGAAAAATAGCGCTATTCGTCGGTAATTGTCCTGCACCTCCTAGTCTGAAAGATGTTCAATTGGAAAATATTGAACTAATATTATTGGCAACTAACTGCACTAGTGTACTTCAGCCTTTTGATCAAGATGGAATTGACATTTAGCTTTCAAGACTATGTCAATGTTGATTCAGAGGATAGAAATGAAATCGTACTATTTAAATTGGACAATTTTATAGTGCATCAAATGCACCTGTTGAAGAAATGACAATTTTCCGTAAAGTCTAGAGTTACAATCATCAATGTCAAAGCTGTCGTAATACTGGACTTTTACATAAATGACTTTCATGTAAAATTTGCAAATCTTACCAAACATGGTTATATTTAACAATTTAAAAAGTGATCAGCACAGAAAAAAAAAAAAAGGCATATGATGCAGCAATTTGTTCATAAACGTACTCCATAACACCATCTAGGAAGGGTGGGGGGGGGTCTTCAACCTTTCATGATTTCTGTGTCAAAGTGGTATAAGACTGGTGTACCACATAAAAAAAAAAAATCAAAAATGCATATGTTTTCCATTATGAATCCTAGAACTTAACTTTCAAGATACCTGTGTTACAAGCAGTTATTTAATGTGCCAATATTTTTAGCACTCTAAAAATTTTAAATACAGTGAAACCTGTCTATGACAGAATTCAAGGGAATGGAACTGTAAAGATTTATCATGCTAATAACAAATCCTACATGACACCCCCTTCTTTTCAACAACTAACTGTTGTATCCAAATCAAGAATGTTCTTTGGCACCAGGGCAAGAGATGAATGCAAAGGATGTGAATGATCATGTGATTGAAATCCATACCAAACAGCTATATTGGCCACATGACCTTAAACTTGAGAGGCCCTCTAACTTCTCTCTGTTTAAATATGTTAATTCTTCATTACACTTTATCATGTAATGTTTTGTACTCAAAATACTTAATGGGAACTTTCCACTTTGCCATTTCCATTTTAGACAGGTTAAATGCACTTGCATGCAAAACTTAAGGACCGTTTTTTTTTTACCGTAGCGGCCTGGAGAGATGAATGTCATACCACAGAGACTTCAGTATGTACCAAATGGGGGAATGAACAAACCCGTGTACACTGCGACTTTACTAAGAAATTTCTGTAAAGCAGTACACACCATGGTACAGAGCTGCTTCCACAAATGGATCACTTCAAATAGGTGGTCGTCAGTATGCAATATGATGTCCCCTAACAGCAATGGCTGCATTGTAGCATCTGGCCATGCTCAACACAAGGCAGCCGGCGAGTTCTTGGGGCAACTGATGCGCTCTCGCGTTATCGTCCATAAACACAAACTCGAAATCAATGGCACCTGGGAAGGAGCACCTCATAGCAGTGGCGGTTTGCGGTTACAGAACCTCCTTCGAAAATGTGCTCAGTATGACCATTCAGTGTAATGCCTCTCCAGACGAGCAGAGCAACACCGCCATACCGATCTTTCAGTAATGTTAGCAGGTCGATGGTGTTCCCACCTGCCTCCAGATCAGCTGATGTCCAGAATCGCTCATGGTACTGAAAAGACTCTTGTCCATGAAGAGTACCGTGCCCCATTGTTCTATGGTCCAATCCTTGTGGTCCTTACATCATTGTAATTGATGTCTCCAATGGGTAGGTTTTAATGGGATGCAACGTTCAGGTCGTCAGCCAAATATTCCTTTAAGTAGACGTTTGGCAACAGTGAACCACAATACGGGGCATCTTGTGGTCATCTGGAGTTGCTTCGCGATATTGCCCGCTGTCTGGCGTCGATAATAATGTTTGGCCTATAGGACCATATATCAATCATCTGTTGCTTTCCGTGGTCGACCACCACAGACCTTTCTAACAGCTGTTCCTGTCGTTTGGAAGGTCTTCCACGCACATGAAACAATGCTATGCATCACGTCGAACTTGTTGGAGACGGTCCTTACGGTTCGCACCTCTTCCAGCTTTCCGATTATTCGACCATGTGTAAAGTCATCTAAACTTCTCCGTGTGGACATTTTTTCGTCTCCGACACACTACCAAACCACTCTTACCTCTTTACAACGCCACACACGTTTGCTTTCCGTTTCACGGCTTACTGCGAGATGCTCTTTATATCCATTTCAGCGCTGTCATGTGACCTGTGAGATCCGATTTAAGAAATTTGCATACAGTCTTTCTACTGATCCACTTGCATTATGCAAATTTGCCACAAGCTTGTGTTTTTCACTGTGCTGCTATAATCTGCGGCACTAGTGTCCATCCTTCAGTTTTGCACGCCAGTGTAGTACTTAATAAAAGCTTAGTTTGGGGCTGGTTTGTCTCCAATTTAAATTCCTAAATCTTCGGTGACCTACATTGGGACAAAATCCTTGAACCCAAGGTATCAACTGAAATAAACATATTTAAAAGTGAACAGGAGTATAAAGTAATTACTCTTAAATCTGAGATGAAATATTTGCTTCATTAATGATTTTTTTTTTTTTTTATGTTCTAGGATTTCTGGTGGACTATAGGTTGAAGACCCCTGATGTAGGAGAAATGAGGGACTTAACAGTGACAAAATCTCTGCTTATATGACGAAGCCAGAAGTACCAGTCGCAGTCTTGCCTATAACAATCTGCTCGCTTTGAATTCTTCATTTATGAGTGAACACACAGTGCAAACAAAAACCATTTTGAGTGGGGAAAGGGAGAGATTAAAAGAAATCTCACATAACTAGCACCCTCTATGATTTTTCAACAGAAAAGGAGACAAAATTGTTTAGATATGGTATCTGAAACTATGCCGTTGTACCCCAAGCATTGCTTGGACACAGCTAATGGTGACATTGGAACTTAATTTTTAACAATGGTTGTAACAGTGACATGATTTCCAACCCATCTCTACCACAGTTGTGTTTTATTTTAAAATGTGGGAGGGGGCACTAGTTTTATCCCTTGCAAGGAACTATTTGTTGTTTAATTAGGGATGCGACTCCTATCCATTGGCTTCAGCAGGAATTTTTTTTTCATTGGCAGACAGTTACTTGCACACAACAATACTAATATAGAGGTAATGAACACTTTATTTTATGGTACACTACATATTCTTTTTTTTAATGGAAGCAACTGGCTCTCTATTAGCTTTAATCACAAGCAGTTATGAAGATTGTTACAATTAATCTCCAGATTATACCTGAAACTAACTAGAAGCCATATAAACAATGTCTTTGGCTATGAATTTCAAAATAATGGCTCAATCACTTAAGTAACATAACATTGTTACATATTTCAACAGAATAATCCTTATTTACTGTGAACTTGATCACAAGAATTAGTCAATTTGGCTGTGTACAAAAACAGTACAAAACAGGTACATATGCTGATAAATTCTTGAAAACAAAGTAAAAATATTACAAGTGTTAGAGCAGGAATTGCTTTTCTAAGAGCAGCCAATTGGAATTTACATTTTTTTTTTTTTTAGAAAATAATGACTACTGGATATGCCATTTCTGTTCTAAAAATACTATCAATGGATATGTCTATAACATGTTCATAAATGTCTATGATATTGCCCATCTCAAAGGTTTCTCATGATACTGCAACATTTTTTTTTTGGCCGAAGGATAGCTTGACGCCATTATTATAGTCATTCTTCTACATACTTTTTGTGCTCGCAGAATTTGGCGATTCAATACAGAACCAATTCCAAACTGATATAAAAAATATGCTGTTCTAGTGGTTAGATGTGCGAGTTTCTGTGATTGCTTACATAAATTAAGCAGGATTTGAGTCTGATAAAGACAGTGATGTTCTTTTGTCCTGTCCCTTTCTCACAACCTAAGGGACTGTATGTACATACTACCTTCAAGTACACCTGGCTGTGCAATATCAAAGAATTTAAATCATTCACTGAAGGACAAGTATTAAAGATTTTTATACAGCCAAAATAACTGACTGATGTACAGGAGAGGTGGGAAAAGATGTAACACAATTTCTAAACACTTCAGAGAAGGAAAGTAATATCCCGGTGACATGAAATCATTTCTCAAGTGCTCACTAAGAGAGGACTTGTGCGAGTAGCACAGTTCTTTAGTTGTATTAATGTCTACTATCTCACTTCTGCCTTGATACATAGCATCATAGGTGGAAGATGACATGAAATCATTTATCAAGTGGTCACTAAGAGGACTTGTGAGAGTAGCACAGTTCTTTAGTTGTATTAATGTCTTCTATTTCACTTGTGCCTTGATACATAACATCATAGGTGGAGGATGACATGAAATCACTTATCAAGTGGTCACTAAGAGAGGACTTGTGTGAGTAGCACAGTTCTTTAGTTGTATTACTGTCTTCTATTTCACTTGTGCCTTGATACATAGCATCATAGGTGGTGGATGACATGAAATCACTTATCAAGTGGTCACTAAGAGAGGACTTGTGTGAGTAGCACAGTTCTTTAGTTGTATTACTGTCTTCTATTTCACTTGTGCCTTGATACATAGCATCATAGGTGGAAGATGACATGAAATCATTTATCAAGTGGTCACTAAGAGAGGACTTGTGAGAGTAGCACAGTTCTTTAGTTGTATTAATGTCTTCTATTTCACTTGTGCCTTGATACATAACATCATAGGTGGAGGATGACATGAAATCACTTATCAAGTGGTCACTAAGAGAGGACTTGTGTGAGTAGCACAGTTCTTTAGTTGTATTAATGTCTTCTATTTCACTTGTGCCTTGATACATAGCATCATAGGTGGAGGATGACATGAAATCACTTATCAAGTGGTCACTAAGAGAGGACTTGTGTGAGTAGCACAGTTCTTTAGTTGTATTACTGTCTTCTATTTCACTTGTGCCTTGATACATAGCATCATAGGTGGAGGATGGCATGAAATCATTTATCAAGTGGTCACTAAGAGAGGACTTGTGCCTTGATACATAGCATCATAGGTGGAGGATGACATGAAATCATTTATCAAGTGGTCACGAAGAGAGGACTTGTGTGAGTAGCACAGTTCTTTAGTTGTATTAATGTCTTCTATTTCACTTGTGCCTTGATACATAGCATCATAGGTGGAGGATGACATGAAATCATTTATCAAGTGGTGCCTTGATACATAGCATCATAGGTGGAGGATGACATGAAATCATTTATCAAGTGGTCACTAAGAGAGGACTTGTGTGAGTAGCACAGTTCTTTAGTTGCATTACTGTCTTCCATTTCACTTGTGCCTTGATACATAGCATCATAGGTGGAGGATGACATGAAATCATTTATCAAGTGCTCACTAAGAGAGGACTTGTGCTAGTAGCACAGTTCTTTAGTTGTATTAATGTCTACTATCTCACTTCTGCCTTGATACATAGCATCATAGGTGGAGGATGACATGAAATCATTTATCAAGTGATCACTAAGAGAGGACTTGTGTGAGTAGCACAGTTCTTTAGTTGTATTACTTTCTTCTATTTCACTTGTGCCTTGATACATAGCATCATAGGTGGAGGATGACATGAAATCATTTATCAAGTGGTCACTAAAAGAGAACTTGTGCCTTGATACATAGCATCATAGGTGGAGGATGACATGAAATCATTTATCAAGTGGTCACTAAGAGAGGACTTGTGTGAGTAGCACAGTTCTTTAGTTGTATTAATGTCTTCCATTTCACTTGTGCCTTGATACATAGCATCATAGGTGGAGGATGACATGAAATCATTTATCAAGTGGTCACTAAGAGAGGACTTGTGTGAGTAGCACAGTTCTTTAGTTGTATTAATGTCTTCTATTTCACTTGTGCCTTGATACATAGCATCATAGGTGGAGGATGACATGAAATCATTTATCAAGTGGTCACTAAGAGAGGACTTGTGTGAGTAGCACAGTTCTTTAGTTGTGTTGTCTTCTATTTCACTTGTGCCTTGATACATAAGTAGAGGATGACATGAAATCATTTATCAAGTGCTCACAAAGAGAGGACTTGTGCGAGTAGCACAGTTCTTTAGTTGTATTAATGTCTACTATCTCACTTCTGCCTTGATACATAGCATCATAGGTGGAGGATGACATGAAATCATTTATCAAGTGGTCACTAAGAGAGGACTTGTGTGAGTAGCACAGTTCTTTAGTTGTATTACTTTCTTCTATTTCACTTGTGCCTTGAAACATAGCATCATAGGTGGAGGATGACATGAAATCATTTATCAAGTGGTCACTAAGAGAGGACTTGTGCCTTGATACATAGCATCATAGGTGGAGGATGACATGAAATCATTTATCAAGTGGTCACTAAGAGAGGACTTGTGTGAGTAGCACAGTTCTTTAGTTGTATTAATGTCTTCTATTTCACTTGTGCCTTGATACATAGCATCATAGGTGGAGGATGACATGAAATCACTTATCAAGTGGTCACTAAGAGAGGACTTGTGTGAGTAGCACAGTTCTTTAGTTGTATTACTGTCTTCTATTTCACTTGTGCCTTGATACATAGCATCATAGGTGGAGGATGGCATGAAATCATTTATCAAGTGGTCACTAAGAGAGGACTTGTGCCTTGATACATAGCATCATAGGTGGAGGATGACATGAAATCATTTATCAAGTGGTCACGAACAGAGGACTTGTGTGAGTAGCACAGTTCTTTAGTTGTATTAATGTCTTCTATTTCACTTGTGCCTTGATACATAGTATCATTGGTGGAGGATGACATGAAATCATTTATCAAGTGGTGCCTTGATACATAGCATCATAGATGGAGGATGACATGAAATCATTTATCAAGTGGTCACTAAGAGAGGACTTGTGTGAGTAGCACAGTTCTTTAGTTGCATTACTGTCTTCCATTTCACTTGTGCCTTGATACATAGCATCATAGGTGGAGGATGACATGAAATCATTTATCAAGTGCTCACTAAGAGAGGACTTGTGCTAGTAGCACAGTTCTTTAGTTGTATTAATGTCTACTATCTCACTTCTGCCTTGATACATAGCATCATAGGTGGAGGACGACATGAAATCATTTATCAAGTGATCACTAAGAGAGGACTTGTGTGAGTAGCACAGTTCTTTAGTTGTATTACTTTCTTCTATTTCACTTGTGCCTTGATACATAGCATCATAGGTGGAGGATGACATGAAATCATTTATCAAGTGGTCACTAAGAGAGAACTTGTGCCTTGATACATAGCATCATAGGTGGAGGATGACATGAAATCATTTATCAAGTGGTCACTAAGAGAGGACTTGTGTGAGTAGCACAGTTCTTTAGTTGTATTAATGTCTTCCATTTCACTTGTGCCTTGATACATAGCATCATAGGTGGAGGATGACATGAAATCATTTATCAAGTGGTCACTAAGAGAGGACTTGTGTGAGTAGCACAGTTCTTTAGTTGTATTAATGTCTTCTATTTCACTTGTGCCTTGATACATAGCATCATAGGTGGAGGATGACATGAAATCATTTATCAAGTGGTCACTAAGAGAGGACTTGTGAGAGTAGCACAGTTCTTTAGTTGTGTTGTCTTCTATTTCACTTGTGCCTTGATACATAAGTAGAGGATGACATGAAATCATTTATCAAGTGCTCACAAAGAGAGGACTTGTGCGAGTAGCACAGTTCTTTAGTTGTATTAATGTCTACTATCTCACTTCTGCCTTGATACATAGCATCATAGGTGGAGGATGACATGAAATCATTTATCAAGTGGTCACTAAGAGAGGACTTGTGTGAGTAGCACAGTTCTTTAGTTGTATTACTTTCTTCTATTTCACTTGTGCCTTGATACATAGCATCATAGGTGGAGGATGACATGAAATCATTTATCAAGTGGTCACTAAGAGAGGACATGTGCCTTGATACATAGCATCATAGGTGGAGGATGACATGAAATCATTTATCAAGTGATCACTAAGAGAGGACTTGTGTGAGTAGCACAGTTCTTTAGTTGTATTACTTTCTTCTATTTCACTTGTGCCTTGATACATAGCATCATAGGTGGAGGATGACATGAAATCATTTATCAAGTGGTCACTAAGAGAGGACTTGTGCCTTGATACATAGCATCATAGGTGGAGGATGACATGAAATCATTTATCAAGTGGTTACTAAGAGAGGACTTGTGCCTTGATACATAGCATCATAATTGGAGGATGACATGAAATCATTTATCAAGTGGTCACTAAGAGAGGACTTGTGTGAGTAGCACAGTTCTTTAGTTGTATTAATGTCTTCCATTTCACTTGTGCCTTGATACATAGCATCATAGGTGGAGGATGACATGAAATCATTTATCAAGTGGTCACTAAGAGAGGACTTGTGTGAGTAGCACAGTTCTTTAGTTGTATTACTTTCTTCTATTTCACTTGTGCCTTGATACATAGCATCATAGGTGGAGGATGACATGAAATCATTTATCAAGTGGTCACTAAGAGAGAACTTGTGCCTTGATACATAGCATCATAGGTGGAGGATGACATGAAATCATTTATCAAGTGGTCACTAAGAGAGGACTTGTGTGAGTAGCACAGTTCTTTAGTTGTATTAATGTCTTCCATTTCACTAGTGCCTTGATACATAGCATCATAATTGGAGGATAACATGAAATCATTTATCAAGTGGTCACTAAGAGAGGACTTGTGTGAGTAGCACAGTTCTTTAGTTGTATTAATGTCTTCCATTTCACTAGTGCCTTGATACATAGCATCATAATTGGAGGATAACATGAAATCATTTATCAAGTGGTTACTAAGAGAGGACTTGTGTGGGTAGCACAGTTCTTTAGTTGTGTTAATGTCTTCTATTTCACTTGTGCCTTGATACATAGGTAGAGGATGACATGAAATCATTTATCAAGTGCTCACTAAGAGAGGACTTGTGCGAGTAGCACAGTTCTTTAGTTGTATTAATGTCTACTATCTCACTTCTGCCTTGATACATAGCATCATAGGTAGAGGATGACATGAAATCATTTATCAAGTGGTCACTAAGAGAGGACTTGTGTGAGTAGCACAGTTCTTTAGTTGTATTAATGTCTTCCATTTCACTTGTGCCTTGATACATAGCATCATAGGTGGAGGATGACATGAAATCATTTATCAAGTGGTCACTAAGAGAGGACTTGTGCCTTGATACATAGCATCATAGGTGAAGGATGACATGAAATCATTTATCAAGTGGTTACTAAGAGAGGACTTGTGTGAGTAGCACAGTTCTTTAGTTGTGTTGTCTTCTATTTCACTTGTGCCTTGATACATAGGTAAAGGATGACATGAAATCATTTATCAAGTGCTCACTAAGAGAGGACTTGTGCGAGTAGCACAGTTTTTTAGTTGTATTAATGTCTACTATCTCACTTCTGCCTTGATACATAGCATCATAGGTGGAGGATGGCATGAAATCATTTATCAAGTGGTCACTAAGAGAGGACTTGTGTGAGTAGCAGTTCTTTAGTTGTATTAATGTCTTCTATTTCACTTGTGCCTTGATACATAGCATCATAGGTAGAGCATGACATAAAATAATTTATCAAGTGGTCACTAAGAGAGGACTTGTGTGAGTAGCACAGTTCTTTAGTTGTATTACTTTCTTCTATTTCACTTGTGCCTTGATACATAGCATCATAGGTGGAGGATGACATGAAATCATTTATCAAGTGGTCACTAAGAGAGGAGTTGTGCCTTGATACATAGCATCATAGGTGGGGGATGACATGAAATCATTTATCAAGTGGTTACTAAGAGAGGACTTGTGTGAGTAGCACAGTTCTTTAGTTGTGTTGTCTTCTATTTCACTTGTGCCTTGATACATAGGTAGAGGATGACATGAAATCATTTATCAAGTGGTCACTAAGAGAGGACTTGTGTGAGTAGCACAGTTCTTTAGTTGTATTAATGTCTTTTATTTCACTTGTGCCTTGATACATAACATCATAGGTGGAGGATGACATGAAATCATTAATCAAGTGGTCACTAAGAGAGGACTTGTGTGAGTAGCACAGTTCTTTAGTTACATTACTGTCTTCCATTTCACTTGTGCCTTGATACATAGCATCATAGGTGCAGGATGACATGAAATCATTTATCAACTGGTCACTAAGAGAGGACTTGTGCCTTGATACATAGCATCATAGGTGGAGGATGACATGAAATCATTTATCAAGTGCTCACTAAGAGAGGACTTGTGCGAGTAACACAGTTCTTTAGTTGTATTAATGTCTTCCATTTCACTTGTGCCTTGATACATAGCATCATAGGTGGAGGATGACATGAAATCATTTATCAAGTGGTCACTAAGAGAGGACTTGTGCCTTGATACATAGCATCATAGGTGGAGGATGACATGAAATCATTTATCAAGTGGTTACTAAGAGAGGACTTGTGTGAGTAGCACAGTTCTTTAGTTGTGTTGTCTTCTATTTCACTTGTCCCTTGATACATAGGTAAAGGATGACATGAAATCATTTATCAAGTGCTCACTAAGAGAGGCCTTGTGCGAGTAGCACAGTTCTTTAGTTGTATTAATGTCTACTATCTCACCTCTGCCTTGATACATAGCATCATAGGTGGAGGATGACATGAAATCATTTATCAAGTGGTCACTAAGAGAGGACTTGTGCGAGTAGCACAGTTCTTTAGTTGTATTAATGTCTTCCATTTCACTTGCGCCTTGATACATAGCATCATAGGTGGAGGATGACATGAAATCATTTATCAAGTGGTCACTAAGAGAGGACTTGTGTGAGTAGCACAGTTCTTTAGTTGTATTAATGTCTTCTATTTCACTTGTCCCTTGATACATAGCATCATAGGTGGAGGATGACATGAAATCATTTATCAAGTGGTCACTAAGAGGGGACTTGTGCCTTGATACATAGCATCATAGGTGGAGGATGACATGAAATCATTTATCAAGTGGTTACTAAGAGAGGACTTGTGCCTTGATACATAGCATCATAATTGGAGGATGACATGAAATCATTTATCAAGTGGTCACTAAGAGAGGACTTGTGTGAGTAGCACAGTTCTTTAGTTGTATTACTTTCTTCTATTTCACTTGTGCCTTGATAGATAGCATCATAGGTGGAGGATGACATGAAATCATTTATCAAGTGGTTACTAAGAGAGGACTTGTGTGAGTAGCACAGTTCTTTAGTTGTGTTAATGTCTTCTATTTCACTTGTGCCTTGATGCATAGGTAGAGGATGACATGAAATCATTTATCAAGTGCTCACTAAGAGAGGACTTGTGTGAGTAGCACAGTTCTTTAGTTGTATTAATGTCTACTATCTCACTTCTGCCTTGATACATAGCATCATAGGTGGATGACATGAAATCATTTATCAAGTGGTCACTAAGAGAGGACTTGTGTGAGTAGCACAGTTCTTTAGTTGTATTAATGTCCTCTATTTCACACGTGCCTTGATACATAGCATCATAGGTGGAGGATGACATGAAATCATTTATCAAGTGCTCACTAAGAGAGGACTTGTGCGAGTAGCACAGTTCTTTAGTTGTATTAATGTCTACTATCTCACTTCTGCCTTGATACATAGCATCATAGGTAAAGGATGACATGAAATCATTTATCAAGTGGTCACTAAGAGAGGACTTGTGCCTTGATACATAGCATCATAGGTGGAGGATGACATGAAATAATTTATCAAGTGGTCACTAAGAGAGGACTTGTGTAAGTAGCACAGTTCTTTAGTTGTATTAATGTCTTCTATTTCACTTGTGCCTTGATACATAACATCATAGGTGGAGGATGACATGAAGTCATTTATCAAGTGGTCACTAAGAGAGGACTTGTGTGAGTAGCACAGTTCTTTAGTGGTATTAATATCTTCTATTTCACTTGTGCCTTGATACATATAGCATTATAGGTGGAGGATGACATGAAATCATTGAGGACTTGTGTGAGTAGCACAGTTCTTTAGTTGTATTAATGTCTTCCATTTCACTTGTGCCTTGATACATAGCATCATAGGTGGAGGATGACATGACATAATTTATCAAGTGGTCACTAAGAGAGGACTTGTGTGAGTAGCACAGTTCTTTAGTTGTATTAATATCTTCTATTTCACTTGTGCCTTGATACATATAGCATTATAGGTGGAGGATGACATGAAATCATTTATCAAGTGGTCACTAAGAGAGGACTTGTGTGAGTAGCACAGTTCTTTAGTTGTATTAATGTCTTCTATTTCACTTGTGCCTTGATACATATAGCATCATAGGTGGAGGATGACATGAAGTCATTTATCAAGTGGTCACTAAGAGAGGACTTGTGTGAGTAGCACAGTTCTTTAGTTGTATTAATGTCTTCTATTTCACTTGTGCCTTGATACATAGCATCATAGGTGGAGGATGACATGACATAATTTATCAAGTGGTCACTAAGAGAGGACTTGTGTGAGTAGCACAGTTCTTTAGTTGTATTAATATCTTCTATTTCACTTGTGCCTTGATACATATAGCATTATAGGTGGAGGATGACATGAAATCATTGAGGACTTGTGTGAGTAGCACAGTTCTTTAGTTGTATTAATGTCTACTATTTCACTTGTGCCTTGATACATAGCATCACAGGTGGAGGAATTGTACCAGAGCTGCCATACATCCACTATTATCGCTCAGATAGTCAAGAATTCTAATCTGATTGCTGAATCTGTTACAATTGCATTGCAGAAGGAAAATGGCTGAGATTTGGTAAACTTCCATATCATTTTTTGGGGGTCATAAGTTTCGACATGAGACATGCCCACTTTAGAACTAACTTCTGCAGCATAAAGCTTTCCAACATATGGAAGTAAGGAAACACTAGTTTTTGCACTATTCATGGATCTAATCAATGCCCACTGGTCTGTCATTGGATCATAGACCTCTGCTGAAAATGGGTTATCGCACTCGCCACCACATACATAGATCTTCCCACAAAGGGTGGTACAGCCATGCCCTGATCTTGCAACAGTCATGGGTGCAATTTCTTTACTTTGTCCAGTTTTAGTGTCATACTGTTCAACAGAGTGAAAGTTAATGTTTTCAATAGGGTGCTTACCACCAGTAATATAAATATAGTCATTCAAGCTGGCAGCACCCATTTCATTACGATGTTTCGAGATTTCGCCAATTTTGCGATACATTTGATGCTCAAAATCAACAAGAGTGACATCCCTTGAGTTTTTGCCACCTCCAAAAATGTAGACATTGTGATTATGTATAACAATTTCCCCTCCAATGGGAAGTTCACTGTCACAACGCAAAGATGAGCTTTTCAGTGTTACTAGATCAACAGTGTGGATGTGATGTGCACGAAGAAAGTGAATCTTTTCCTTCAAGCAGACAGCATAATTAAATATGCCCATTTCTTCAATATCTATTAAATCTACCCAATCGTCCTTGCACACATCATAGTAACATATACTGTTTTTAAATAAATAATCCAAAAGGTGTGGCCCACTTGAAAAGGACCCTTTACAGATGCCATACATTCCACACCCTACAATCTTTTGACATTTTAGATGATGCTTTTCCTTACAGTATCGTTCTTGTACTGATGAAGCCACACCATAGTTACAGGCTTTAAGCAGAATCTCCCTGCAAGGTGAATTTTTAATAAGCTCATCCACCAAACAAGTTTTGTTCACATATTCAGGTGTTAGAAGTTGAATTCGCACTTCCTCTAGCAGGTCTGGCAAAAATGCGTTTCTTTGAACTTCTGCCCTTACCCATTTTAACACTGCACCACATACAACTTGTTCAGATGTTACATTCAAGTCATTTCTATGTAATAATTGTTTTAGGGCTGAAAAAGGCAAACTTGAAAAACCATCAGTAGCTGCAACTTCATCAAAATTTTCTTTAATGAAACGATCAGCAATTTTTATGGTGCTGACATGGTTGGCACTTACAGCAAATGCTCGTAAAGACATCACATTTTCAGTGCTAATTTGCTTGCTTAAAAATTTAAAGCAAGCATCCACAACAGAGTCAATTTGTAAATATATTGCTGTCTGTAGCAAATGTTTAACTCTGGAGTTTTGAATGCTCAACCTACCAGAGTAAGCATAGCTAATTACAGCACTCAATGAAGCTGGATCAGTTTCTACAAGTGGTATTGTCTTTTCTCTACTTTCCACCATGCCACTGTTGAACATGGCCCTGAAATATGGAATGGCAGCTGCTAGGATGAGACGATGAGCTGGTATGTCTATTCCCTGTGTTGTAATAACAACATCACAGAGTTCTTTAGTTTTCTTCATTTCTTCAAAAATGGCAAAGGCTTGAGAATGTAGATTAGGCGTGGCAACTTTAAATAAGGAATCGGTATCCATGATACTGAAAAAGAGAAAAGAAAATGAGTACAACATCAACAGGTAAAGGTAAGAAAATAAAAGTGAAATATCAGGCAATTATTTACATACACCATTTTAAACTAAAAGTACCATAATGCACACATGTATGCTGATCCCACTAGTAGTTAGTAAAAAACAGGGGGCTCATGCAGATAAACATACCGTAATTTTCAAGTTTGGAAAACATATTTATTCAAATTTCTAATATAATTTTAAAATATTTCCTTTAAGTCCATATCCAATAAGATTGAGTGTACAAAGTCATTGCTGCTATTTTCTTTATCTGAATCATAAATCAAATAATCTCTACACCATCAGTAGCATTTAAAAAAAATCATTACTCTATGCTTTCATAACAACATCAGCACAGGCTGCTGCAAAAGCACAGCAGATTGTGGATTTTTTTTTTTATTGCTTCCCTCCTCGAAGGTGGAGTAACCCACTCAAAGTTCTGCAAGGTAAGTAAGAGAGGGATTACTTTCCTATTTGGTGAGAAAGGAACTCTGTGATCTCGCTGTGAAATGAGATTAGGGTAAACACTTCTCATATTGGCAACACCTATTTCCGTAGGACTGCGGATGGGTCATTTTTTGAAATTGTTCAGTCAGTTAAGTTTTTTATTTATATTTTTAACTGATTCTCATATAAGCAAACCCCTGCACTTTAAAAAAAAAAAAAATTCTTTCCCAACATTTAGGCTTATATGCTAGTATACGTGCAGGCAACTATTTTCTTTGAGAGGGACTCTACGGCTATAATAAGAAGTTGTACATCCTTAATTTAGGGACGCATCTTCCAAGGAAGAAACAAACGCCACCATTTAGAACAAATCTACCTACTACGTCACATCCTCGGCTCAAATATAAAATGCTAGAAACCCATGCCATATTTAAACAAAGGTATTAAAACATGCAAGATTTGTTTCAAACTATCATAAAAAAATTATTCTTACAGTCTAAGACATTACTGCTTATATGTATATTAGGTGCGTGTGAAAGTTCTACCAATTTTTTTCAGTAAAAAAGTTATTTATTTAAAAAAAAAAATCTAAATTCTTTTACATAATTGCCTTTTTTTTTTTTTTTTATCTAAGACCTCTTGCCATCTTTCTGGTAATAACTGAATTCCCATTCTGGAATTAAAAAAAACATTCTTGTAATGCAGTTTTGACATTCCCAGAGAAGTTTTTCTGAATAGATTGTAAAAGGTGGTAGTCCATAGGTCTAGAGAATACAGGAGTAACCCCTTTTGCTAAGTGGCTAAAGCTGTGTGTGGTCTTGCATTGTCAGGGGGATTAACCAGTGCTATATGCTTTTATTTCAATTTTTATTTTGGCCGTTTCAACTGTTGGCAGTACATGTCAGCATTTAATATTTGGTTAGGTGCAAGCAGCTCCTTGTGGATAATCCCCTTGACATCCCACCATACACTTAAGACCTTTCTTGGATGCAGTTCTCCTCTTGAAGTCAATGAAACAGGCTCTGCAACTTGGCATACAATCCTTTGATGCTTTAGATTTCTATAAAGGACCCACTTTTCATCACCTGTAACTAATCACTCCAAGAAAGGTTCATTTCTGCGATGCACAAAGATGACAGGTGGTCATTTTGCCCAATAAATTTCTTGTAAGTAGGTCACAACTTTGTGATAAACCCAAGTGCATGCATCCTTTCTATTGTTGTGTACAGAAAACCTTTCTGATAATTCTTCAATGGTTAGATGTTGGACATTTGATATGGCATATTGAGATCCTCTTCAGAAATCTCTGATGGACGTCCAAAACATGGTTAATCTCTGCAGCTTGATGGAATTTCCGGAACCAACAGCGACATCTGCTTTCGTCTACAGCATCCTCGCTTATACACCTCACAAATGTTGGGGCAGGCTTCAGCTGAATTGCCTTTGTCAAACTAATAAAACAAACAATGCCTAATGTGTGCTTTATTGCATTTTATAGCCTTAATAATACTAAATAGGAAATATACTACTGGCAAACTGCATGTTGCCAAATACCATTCTGAAGAGAACATTTCATGTATGTGGCTGTTTTAAACTTAGGCCTAAAACTGCCGGCAGAGAAATATGTTTAACAACGCCATATTCTTTTTAAAAAGTCTCTAGGCCGCCCCAGTGGCGCAGTGGTCTAAAGCGCTGGGCTCTGATCATTCGTCTGTAAGGGGTCCGGGTTCGAATCCCGGTCGGGCCATGGATGTTGTGTTTGTCTTATGGCACTGGCTCTCTCCCTTCCCTGGAACCAGTGACC
Source organism: Macrothele yani (assembly GCA_039090855.1). Classification (NCBI taxonomy): domain Eukaryota; kingdom Metazoa; phylum Arthropoda; class Arachnida; order Araneae; family Macrothelidae; genus Macrothele; species Macrothele yani. The sequence continues at coordinate 78,177,757 of CM077016.1, forward strand.
CTAAATTAAGGACGGGCAACTGCTTATAGCCCATTGAGTTGCTCACAGTGGTCGTTAAACCTCCAATCAAAAGAAAAAAATAAATAAAAAGTCTCTAGTACGAAAACTATTCATCTCTATATTTATTTACATAGTTAACAGCAAAAATTCACTAAATATGACTAAGCTCATTTTCAAACAAAACACTATACTTCTAACTTTTAGAAGAAACTTGTGTGTAATACCTAAATTACGCTCAACATTAAAAACTTGAAAGCTAAAATTGAAACATGTACAAATCAAACGGGAGACAGCCACTTTTCAAACGCTTTTACCCATGGGCATGATCGAAGATTAATAGTTTCTTCATAGTGTTTAAGAATACAGATATTTATATAAAACTTTTCTGGATTTTTTTATAGAATTCTATAGAGGGTTTTTGTAAGCATACCAAACGTTAAGAATTAAAGCTGGTATTTCTAAATTGTTATTGTGTATATTTGAACTAATGAATGAAAACAAAAAGGGGGAAGTGGCTTTTGCTAGTATGCCAAGAAATACTTTTAGAGTTTTACCTGCAGTGCATTGCACTGAAGCACAGTGGCTCAATGCACTTTGTCATTGGCCTTTTGGAAAGAAATTAAATTGCTCTCAAAATACACAGGGGAAATAAAGTTTTAAGTTAAGTGAAGAATAGGATTAGATAAATGATATAGTAGCCTAATATGTTAGGATGAAAACAAAGATTTTTTTTTTTTTTTTTTTTTAATGAGAGAAGCAGATGCGATCTGGAGAACAAGGCTTGTAAAGCTATAAAATCTCTTTAAAATGATAGGGCTGTAGGAGTAGAAGGCATAAACAGCTGAGTGAAAATATGGCGGTGACCAGAGTAGCAGAATGTAGACGTATGCTGATAGTTTCCAAATTACACTGCCGGACAATTGCTAAGGACGGATGACAATAGCAACGATAGCAACTATAAAATGGAAGGCAGGAAAATGTGGAAATTAGCATAAGTGCGGGATACAATAAGACGTGTTGTGTGTATGCAAATTTTTGGATTGCCGAACTTGTTCGTGACGTCATAGCGCTGATAAGAGATATAAAGGATTTGACGCGCATTGACCGTTGTTGTTCAAATGCAAAGTTGAAAGGGAAAGAATCAATTGACGAACTTGCAATTTTCAGTATATCTTCCCGACATCACCTAGATGTTTTTTACGCGTGGCCGTATTATTGGCAAGACTGAAGAAGGGCGAAAAATAACAGATGTTGCCAGGGAGTTCGACGTCAGCCACAGTGTTGTTTCAAGGCTTTGGAAATCATTTCAAACAAATGGAGAGTGTAGCAAACGTCACGGGGGAGGTCGTGTTCGCAGTACGACACCTGCAGAAGATCGGTACATAGTGCTATCAACAAAAAGACACCGGCACAGCTAGTGAGGTAGCAAATCAGTTTATGGCTGCTACTGGCAAGCGGATCTCCCGAAAAACTGTCGCCAGACGTTTGCATGAAGGAGGACTATACGCCCGCCGTCCTGTTGTGTGCATCCCATTGTCCAGACGTCACTGTACCGCCTGTTTGCAAGGGTACCATCAACATTGCAATTGGACTGATAACGACTGGTATGCTGTCCTCTTCTCAGATGAGAGTAGATACAGTCTATCGTCTGATTGTCGACGACAACTGATCTGGCGTGATAGTGGTACTGCATATTGTCCAGCAAACATACAGGAAAGGGACCGATATCCTACATGTAGTGTCATGGTATGGGCTGGCATCATGATCAATGGCCGTACGTCCCTCTATGTGCTTCCAACTGGGATTGTGACTGGCCAACGATACATTAATGATGTTCTGCTACCTCATGTTCGCATGTTCCGTGGTGCTGTCGGTGATAGATTCATTTTCATGGACGACAACGCAACATGTCGTCGAACAGTCGCTGTCCAGGAGTGTCTTGAGAGCGAGGATATTAAACGCCTCGTATGGCCAGCACGTTCTCCAGATCTGAATCCCATTGAAAATGTGTGGGATGCTTTGTGGAGGGAGTCTTGCTGGTCGCCAATGCCCTCCAATAAACAAGGACACCCTCATCCGTGCACTGACAGAGGAATGGGATAAATTACCCCAACAGCTGCTTGATAATGTTGTGCAAGGCATGACACGACGTGTGGAATCTTGCATCGCCCTCCATGGTGGCCATATCCCGTATTGACATCTTATGCCGGAACGCCTGCGGACGGTATTGCATTTTACGTTTACGTATTCTGCACAAAATGGCCTGTTTGTCCCTTGAACACGTTCCAAAGCCTTCTGGATTTCAGAGCACAATAAATTGCCTTTCTTATAATGTCCTGGCATTCTGACATTATTTATTTCACTTGGCATCCAACCATACTTACTTTTTTATGCGCTATATAGCCGTTTATGATCCGTTCTTAGCAATTGTCCAGCAGTGTATTAGCAGATTAAAACAAAGATGACACTGATTTTTCGGGTGTAATGAGCACGTCTTTCGAATGATGCGAATTAAATTTACCAAAACTATTCAAAATCAATGGAACCGGTTTGGGAAACAGTAGTATTTCCATACCGGTTACAAAGAAAAACAATTTTCAATCCGGTTTTTAATCCCGCAGATATTGCTGTAAATGGAAACAACTTATGCATTCTGGTGGCAGACTTGTGCGTTACGAAAATTTTTAATTTATATGAGAAACATTTCGAAGCAGAAACGTTCTCCAACAAAGAAAGAATTTTTCAAATAAGGCCTTTAAAGAAGCGGAGATAGACAAATATAAGATATGCATCCCCCGTGGGGGGGGACTTTCATTATTTTTAAAAGGTTTTTTGATGTGAGCGGTATCGGTCCCTTAAAGAATTTTTTCAATAGAGTTTTCAGGAGCTTAGATTTTACTGCAGAAATTAACTCTTACACCCACTGGTGGACACACCATTCTTTATCGAATATTAGAAATTTCTATCAGGAGCTGTATCCGGGGCAGAAAGAATTTTTAGAAGCAGAGATATTGAGGAAAACACAATTTACCTTTACGTTCCCTAGCAGAGTCTATGCATTACTTGAAAATTTTGAACTTATATGAGAAACATTTTACACCGGATATGCTATCCAACAAAGAAGGAATTTTTCAAATCCGACTTTTAGAGGCAGAGATATTGACAGAAATCAGATAGACATCTACGCCCTCTGGTGAAGAAATCATGCATTATTTTAAGATGAAAATATTTTTAAATAGGTGCTGTATTGGCCCACGAAAGAATTTTTTCAATCGGGCTTTTAGAAGCTGAGATTTTGCTGCAAATACCTACGAAGCAGAAATTTAATGCTTACATCCCCTGGTGGCCAAACTATATTTCATAAAGAATTACAATAAAAAAATTCCCACCAGGAGCTGTATCCGGCACTGGAAGAATTTTTCAAGCAGAGAAAGTGCAATTTACTTTTACTCCCCCCCCCCCCCAACAGAAAGTCAATTATATTAGAAACATGTCGCACCGGAAACTCTGCCCAACAAAGAAGAAATTTTTCAAATCTGATTATTAGAAGCAGATAGACAAAAACAAGATATACATTTATGCCCCCTGGCAGAGAAACCATGCATTCTTTTAAGAAGAAAATATTCCAGAAAGGTTTGTCTACGTGAGTAGTATTGGTCTATGACAGAATTTTTTTCATTCGAGATTTTAGAAGCTCAGATTTTGCTTCAAATACATTAGAAGCAGAAATCCCCCTGGTAGCCTAACCATTTTATACCAAAAATTGGAAATCATATGTAAAATATTTCCCATCATGAGCTGTATTTGCTGAAGGAAACATTTTTCAAATTGGAGTTTTAGAAGCAGAGATATCTGGAGAAAAGCAATTTACTTTTACGCCACCTAGCGGAGAATATATGTGTAACTCGGAAAAGTGACTATGCCTAAAATAATCTTAGACTTGAATTGGAAGTTTAGAAGCAAATATATGGATTAGAATGAGTTTTGAATTCGATATCATCTGCATTTATGCCCTCTAGCGGCGAAATTTTGCATAGTAAAAATAAACAAAATAAAGGATCATTTTAATTCAGTTGACATTAAATGTCTGTAAATACTGTTTCACACGTTATGCAAGTTCAGCTATCGGGAGATTGCAAAAGGACGTTAACATAGTATTGGCAATTGAAGTCAAGTATAATAATAATAAGTATCTGCACTTACTATATTCATAGTGGCTGTCGGGGCTTCATATGTGTGTCATCTAAGAATGTGAATTCTTTCAATTGTGAAGTTAAAATTCATGATATTGTAAAATCTGCACCAGATAAAATTAAACAAGATGAATTTTTTACAATGCAAAAAAATCCTTTAACATCGATGAAATAAGAAACTGAATTAAAACCTTGTTGAATTTTTTAAAAACGAACTACAATCCTGAAAAGGAGGCAATCTTGACCGCGAAGACAATACAATATCATGAATTTTAACTTCACAATTGAAAGAATTCACATTCTTAGATGACGCACATATGAAGCCCCGACAGCCACTATGAATATAGTAAGTACAGATACTTATTATTATTATACTTGACTTCAATTGCCAATACTATGTTAACGTCCTTTTGCAATCTCCCGATAGCTGAACTTGCATAACGTGTGAAACAGTATTTACAGACATTTAATGTCAACCGAATTAAAATATCGTAGCCACGTAAAAAAGTATGTTCATCGCAACTTAGCGAAAATTGAACAACAATATATGAAATAAAGGATCATTCGCAAATTTGAAGCTTCCTAATGCAAAAAGAATTTTTCAAATTGGACTATTAGTTGCAGAGTTATCTTGTCTACAGACAGACAAACAAACCAATAACCTAAGCACAATCTTTTTTACAAAAGACGTGCTAAAAAAGGTTATTTACAACACTTACTGAAAGCTTTACTCAGATTAAAATACTTAAGTCAATTCTAGCTTGAATAACTTTCAATTATTTTTCACATCTTCTGACTTTTGTTTTTACAGATGTTTCTGGCCTCAAGATTTTATCAAGGCCTGTTCTCAATGTACAGGAACTGTATCAAAAGCTTTGTTTACACAGAAAGAAATTAAATTTTATTACCCGTTATAAAATACATAAGCAAACAATTTTAATATACAAGTCTACAATTTTTTAATTAAGTTGTTGAAAATGCTATTTATAAATCTTTGAGTGTTCATCAATGGAACTGTTTTTCTGAGGTTCATAGTCCAATATTTTAGGATTTTGCCATAAAGGTTCATTTCACACCCACACTCAGTTGTAATGTACTTATTTTGTCCTCAATAGAATCTGTAATGTTCTAATAATTTATAGAAAAATTAATAAAACAATTATCTCATTCTATTGTTTTCACGTTTCAATGGTTGTGCACGAAGATACATTTTATTTTTACACAACTCTGTAATTGGTAGTTCAACTGAATTTTCAGTAGTGTTGGGGGTTACAAATGGTCCCTCGGGATTGGAGGGATGCCAACATTGTCCCTTTCTAAAAGGTAATCAGAAGTGTAGGATATGGTAGACCTACCACACTCGAGATGAACGGTCCACCACGGAAACAATTTGGACACCGAAAAAGGAGAAAGAGATCTCGGCTGAGTACCGTATATACTCGCATATAAATCGACCCCCCCTTCACTTTCAGAGGAAAAAATCGTAAGAAATCGGAAACTCGCGTATAAGTCGATCCCGGAATGAGAAAAAAAATTTCAATGAATTTATTCAAAAACATTTGAAAACGAAAAAAATTATATATATAATACTAAATTTAATTTGCATACCCGAAAACTTCATCGGAACCCTTCAAAATCAGATTCCGAGTCAGACTCGCCAAACAGTTCAAAAAAGTCTTTCTCTGTCATCGGCGCATCATCATAAACATCAGTATTCCCATCTATGCCTGTGTCATCAGAATCACTCTCATCATCCTCTGTGCCATCAAGTTTGTTACTAATGCAACATTTCTTGAATGATTTCACGACCATTTCCTCAGGTATCGCATCCCAATCATCCTTGACCCGTCGTGCAATCAAAACTATATCTGGCTTCTTTAGATTTCCGCCCTTGGTTTCAGTCGGCAAATCGGAACTTATCCAATCTGCCCAATACCTCCGCACATTGTCCTTGAAGGGCTTATTAAGGCAGACATCTAGTGGTTGAAGAACAGATGTCAACCCACCTGGGATGACAGCAAGAGTTGTTTTTGAATTTTCTGCAGTTTTTTTTCACTTCTGCACAACGGTGTGCAACAAACATATCCCACACCAAAAGAAAAGGTTTCCTCAAAAGTGCACCTGGCCTTTTGTTCCACACATTCTTTAACCAGTCAATTGTTCCGGATTCGTTCATCCATCCTTTTTCATGGGCACGGACGAGCACACCAGACGGAAACACAACACTTTTCGGCAGTTTTGCGTTTGAAAATAATTACCGGAGGTAGCTTACTGCCGTCGGCCAAACAGGAAAGAGCAACCGTGAAACTGGACTTTTCGTGGCCAGTCGTTTTGATCAAGATATTTTTTCCGCCCTTTTGGTTCACAGTCTTATTTCCAGGAAGGTCGAAAACATGGCGGTTTCATCCAGGCTCCCTATTTGGGAAAGTTCAAAAGCAGTCTCTTTTCTCTTTTGAATTACATACTTTTGAAATTCCATTATCTTTGCTTCCAGGCCACGAGGTAACTTTTGTGCAATTTTGGTGCGCTGGCGTAGACACAACAACCCATAGTGGTTCATGAACCTTGTGCACCAACCTGGTGAGGCACAAAAAGTGTTATTTGCGGCTGCAAACTTTTCATCTTTTGCAAGCTTTATTTCTCGCAAACGTATACCAGTTCGCGTTATAATGTAACCATTTTGTCTGCAGCCCACAATCCAATCATTCAAGACACTTTCCAGCTCTGGGAAAGATGTCGTTCCACGGCGCAGCGCCTTTTGCGATTTCCACCAAGTCAGTTTGTTTTTTTAACGCCAATCTCGAATCAGTTTTTCGTTAATGCCAAATTGACGTGAAGCAGCACAGTTGTTAGTATTTTCTGCAAAAGAAACCACTTTCAACTTGAATCCTGTGTTATAGGACGTCCGTTTCTTTACACAATCCGTGTCACCCATAATTGGAGAAGCGAGACACGTGCGATTAAGAACAAGAAAAACACGTGCGATTAAAAACAAGCAACACCTAACACTGGCTGTCGCATGGCTCCGTTACGTCGAAGGTCAGCGCAATCAACTGGTAGTCGGAAGGGTGGAGCTTTCTATGCGCGGCTGTGACTGCGCTGTGGATACGCAAAGCCAGGAGAGAGACTTTTCAAAGCGCGGAGAAATTCGGAGGGTCGCGATTTCGTAATTCTACCACATCAGTATTCTTTCTTTCTTTCGGAGGGTTGCGATTTCGTAATTAATACCACATCGGCATTTTTATTTCTTTTGGGGTGGATTGCCTTTTGACTCGCGGGAAGAACTTTTGGACTTACTATTTTTTTAGACCCCGCGTATAAGTCTACCCCATTACTTTGAAGCTCTAATTTTGTCCCAAATTTCTCTACTTATACGCGAGTATATACGGTAAGTGTAAGTAAGATTGGTGTATGGAATACTAGAGGTATAAATGGCAAGATGAATAAGTATAGAATGGATGTGCTGTGTGCAAGTGAAACCAAAAAGAAGGAAACTGGGATAGAAGAAGTGAATGGAATGGTGAGTGTGTGATCTGGAGTATTGAATAATGTAAAAGGAAAGGCTGGTGTAGGTGTGATTTTAAGTGAAAAGATGAAGAACAACTTGATTCACTATAGCTGCTAAGTGAGAGAATTCTTTGGATTCGTTTGAAAGTGAAACTTCAGAGAATAATAATTGTTGTAGTGTATGCTCCTTGTGACTCGGAACCTTCTGATAGGAAGGAAGATTTCTGGAATGAGCTAAAAGCTGTTTTGAGGCAGTTTGGTGCTAAAGAGAAAGTTATAATAGCAGGGAATTTCAATGCTAGAGTAGGTGTGCAGAATGTGATTTCTGACAATGTTCTGCGTAAGTTTAATGATCCTTGCATAAATGATAATGGAGAAAGATTAATTAAACTCTGCATTGAGAATGGTTTGTGTGTATCTAATATGTTTTTCAACCACAAGTACATCCACACATATGCTTGGGAAAAGAGTGAGATAGATTTTGTTGTCTACGATTGTCTGAAACACTTAGTTGTTGACAATCGTGTGATGAGAGGTGTGGATGTTGGCTCTGATCATTATTTGTCGGTTGTCAGGAGTGACAAGTAATGATCAGAGCCAACATCCGTAGTTTGTATTTCTTGTGAGCATTTCTCGTAGTTTGTATTACTCACCAGCAAACAAAGTATGCACAAAAATTTCCAACATGAAATGAAAGAGAATAATGGGCCAACATCCGTAGTTCTTTGTGGAGCTAACCTCTGAATCTCAGAGAACAGTTTAGTTATATGCATGTATAAATGTTGTTGTATCAGCCTGATGGGCATGCCAGAGGAAGTGTTGTTACTGATAATGTATGCAGTGGACTTCACAGAAAATATAGGACATCGGGTCGAAAGAAAATTCTAAAAATATAAAGATTTTTTCACCTCATACTTTAGAAAGACACATCAAAAATATGTATGTTTCTATATACAAAAATATATATATATATAATAATTATGACATTGCTTGGTGTCCATCAGTTTGCTTAGCTTTCCGGTTGCTTTCCCCAGCAATTTGCAAGTATTTGTGTTACATTTTATTTAGGGAAGAAATTTTCAACATAATACTGATGCTGTAGCTATGTTTTAATTTTGTACTCGCCAGCAAACAAAGTATGCACAAAAATTTCCAATACGAAATGAAAGAGAATAACGGGAAAACCTTAAATCCAAAGGCTGTGTACAAATGCATTCATAAGTGATCAAGGCAATTTAACTGGGCATGATTAGAAAGCTAATTAGAATATGCAAAGTGATTACTTAGCTCAGACATTACTAAGAAACAACTAGATTTAAGTTTCTGACATTAGAAAGCAATCTGATTTTATGGCAAATTTTTATATAAAGTATTCATTAGAAAATTTCTGTAATGCGTATGAAACATGTTTGTAATATCCTGAAATTATCAATTGCAAATACATTTTTCTACCTTTTTTTGGAAATTGGCAAGTGAAAAAATAGGAATATAGGACAACTTCGACCTCTGTGTATGAGGCTTCGTATCAGAAAAGTGTGGGATGTACATAGTAGTTTTACACCTCATAAGGGCTGCACTAACCAAAGTTCTACATTATGTTTGGTTGAAAGTGGGTGCCCATGCATGCCAAAACAGACAATACTGGTTTATGTCTTAGTTGTTGTAAGTTGATGACTCAGTCCTGTTGGCAAAGCAAAAGTGAGTTGCAGATTATGTTTTCCTAGACGTGCAAAGTTTGTGAGAAATTCAAAATGAGTAAAAACGAGGGAAAAAAGAAGAGTTACGGTTTTTGAGGGAGGAACTATTAATAGTACTGAATGCAAGATCAGTCCAAATGCTATGGATTTAGACCAGGTGAATGCGTTCACAGATTTAGGAAGTATGTTTGACAGAAGAAACAGGTGAAATTAGTTGGTGAATGAATTCAGCTTTGAAAGTCAAAGCTACATTTGTTCCTACTGTATTGTGACCTGGATATTGCAGAAGAGACAGTGATTGCCTGTATATAGAAAAGAGGTGTTCTGGTCATATGATAGAAAAGTTTTTCAGATGTTTGTAGATAAATATTAGAGGTGATTTTGCCATACTGAAGGGAGTGACGAGAGGACATGATTTATTCAGCCTAAGTGGCAAGAGTAAAAGATAACAAGTATGAAGTACAAAAGATCTTGTGACATATGTTAAGGTAGAGTGAAATGACCATTCAAGAACAAAGGCGAACAGAAAGAGGAGTAGGACAAGATTCGAGAGCCAGGAGGGTGAAAGTAGGTGTGGGTGCTGCTGATGGATTTCTCATGGAGGCTGACTAAAGGTGTTGGCCAGGGGCAACAATGGGCATGGGGCCACATGTCTGCCAATTTTTGTTAAACAGGTTGACTTTGAGGTATTTCATGCACAGTGCTGCCAGCCTATCACACCCAAGAAAATAGTTGCTTTAGTAGCCACTAATGGTGAAAATAGTAGCCTAAACAACTAAAATTGTTGCCCAAAAAAGTGTATGAGTTTTAGAATACAAGTGCTCCACACCAAAATAAAAAAAAAAAATTTGTTTATTCAAACCATAGTGACAAAATTAGCAAATGTTCACATTTTGGTGGGAAAAAAAAAATTATATATATATACACACACACATCCATACACTGCAAAAAGGGCATCTTAAGTTTCAATATAATGCTACTCAAGACACTCAGAACTATAAAGGTTATGGAAATTACCCCGCCCCCCCAACACACACACACACACACACACAAATTATTCAATTATATATCATAAACTAACCTGATACAAACTTTGGAATTACAAAACACTTCCTTTTTTGTCATTGTTCTGGAGGTCAGATGTTCTTATCTGCATCAAGCCATTACGGAGAGCTTTTTTTTTTTGCGTTGTGGTTGGTAAAAAAAATACAAGATTTTCTGAGTGGGCTTCATACACTATGCTGAAAAAATTAGTATTTCTACTTTCAAAGGCCATAGTTGTGGTCATTCAGTGTTATGTTCTGTACACATAATAATCGTAGTTATCTGATACGAGGTATATCAAGATGAACATTTGGAAATATTTCAAACTTGTCCTTTGTACAGCTATGACACTAAATATCAAACACTGTGAATGTGTTTAGTATGTAACAAAAAACGCAAAGCCTAGAACTAAAAAAATGAAAACTTGCAGTTTATTATCATCAGGAATGGATTGGGTATAGTGTAATTTCCTTCTTCAATAACGGAAACTCTTTAACTAATAAATAATAATAATAATGGTGCTTAACATGATTTTGAATTACGTTGTAAAAGAGTACATTTTATTTTGATTCCCATATTTGAAAGGTAAATGTGAAAAACCTGTCTGAAACGTCTTCATTTCATTAGGGCATGGACAACTGTCTTATGATTCAAGCTCAAGTCTGTGTGGGTCAGGTATAATTGATATGAAGCATTACACTGATATACACCTGCCTTGATAATGTTACAGTCATTCTTCACAGTGTCCTTGATGCTTTTGAGACAAATATAAAGAAATTACTTTATCCTGTAAAATTATTCCAACTCAGAAATAAGAAAACAAAAAACTTGGGTTACTTTTATAACAGCAGACAATTAAAATCTCTAGGTGTTAACCATGATCGATTTTCAAAGCTCTAACAACAGTAAAACTAAGATTATCCTTACACCCACTGATGACAATAATAAAACCAAAACCCAATTTTTTTGAAATGATTGTTTTATAACTCTTCTGAAAATTAATGTCATAGAACATCAAAAACTCTTATATGATGCCCCCAATATGTATAAACAAACAAAGTTTACATTATTCTTATACCATGGTAGCAATTCGAAGGAGTTATGTGCAGTAAATTATTTCAAAAAATTGAGTAAATTTATACCACTGCAATCAGTGCATATAAGGGTAGGCTTAACAAAAAAGCTTCCTCATTAACCTTAGATTTATTCCTTTTTTGAGGTTTTCTGCATAAATGCCTCAATTAGGAAGGATTTTCTTTTATGAACTACCCTATTCATTTTTAATGCTTTAAGTTCATGTTGTGCCTTTCCTTTTGTCGGAGTTTCTCTGCTCCTTCTAGAATGCCATGTGCAACTCGTATTGCAGGCATGTTTTTTTGTTTATGCTTGGCTTTAGTCTCTTACTGGCTTCCTTAAGCACAGAGTACCTAATGATTCTTGTACTTCTCTTTTTTCTTGAACAAGAATTTTTATCTTGTTTTCCATGTTTTCTACTCTTCAAATCCTTTATTTGGCAATTCTTGTTTCAATCTCTCAGCGCTTTCAGTTGCTGTTCCTTTAATCTCTGCTCCTCTTCCAAATGGTTGCTATATAACCTATGTGCATTAAGTGCTAATTGTATTAGTTCTTTGGTTATTAGACATTTCTAATGCATTTCAAATTGTTAGTCTCTCATTCAACATCTTCTCAGACATAGATGTCTTCTCATCTGAAAGAACTCTTCGTGATACAGAAAAGCCTCTCTCTACATCGAAGTTGTCATGTGATAAAGCAAGGCATGCTTTCACAACTTTAGCCAAAGACTGATATTTCCAGTCTCCAAATGTCTCTCCAAAAATGATTAATCCTAATTTCGCTGTTTGAAATAAATTCTTATATATACAAGTACATCTATACCTCGACCTACTCAAATGACAAAAAGTACCATCTTGTTATTTTTAACAGATATGCAGAAATGTCTCGCCAGGTGTTTTTTCGATTATCACTTAATTTTTTCATTATGAACAATTCTTAATTTATATCAGTTTGTAGATAATGAAAAGTGAGTTTAAATGTCTGTTGGCGAAAACATGAATTTTCCGTGTCATTTGGAAAATAAAGCTGTAAAAACAATCGCACAAATTTATTTCAATGAACATATTCTTGAAATTGATACATTTAACTGTAAATAAACTTCAGAAAACAAGTCTTTAATACATACTTGCCAACTTTGGAAAATGTGCATCAGTAAAACTTTTGTGCGAACGCCATTTATCACAAAACATATATTAATAAATATGCAGTAGAAATCTCTGCATATGCCACAATAACTAAACTAGTATTACTGTGTTTAAAATAATATTTTTATAAACCATAAAGTAAAATCTTAATTATGTTCAATGTTAGCCTCGCAAACCTGTGGTGTCTCAATAACTAAAATAAAATTTTCATTTGCTTATATCTTTGTTTCCCTTCTCCTTTTTTTATTATTGTTTTTTTTTAATGCCCTCCTTGGATGACAATTTTATCTATCATGAATGCATGACAGCTTTCACTATTTTAGATAAAAGATAAATAGTGTAACTTTTGAACACCATGCCTCAACTTTAAAAAAATTTCACATTTGTGAATAGCAGAGACTTTAACAACCAATGGGGTTAAGGTCTCTGCTATTCCCAGGCCATTCCAGCAGTGGAATATGATTATCTTGAGACCACTTTTTTCACACAGCAGCAACATGGCATGGAGCTGAATCCTGTTGAAATATAAATGCTTCATTATTTTGGAAAAGATCACGTGTGGAAGGCTCAAGTATTTCATTAATGTATTTTTGGCCATTTATATTCCCATTAATCACGTAAATTCTGTCCACACCTTTTGATGTCATACGACCCCAAATCATAACACTAAGTGGGTGTTTCACGGCAGTGGTGGAAATGGGCCGGAACGCCGATCGAAACCCCGCGGTTCGGAAGCAAAACCCTGCGTTCCATTATTGACACCAAAAGAAAGGGAGCATTTAATTTTCATAAAACATTTCGTAATGCATTTCAATTAATGACACCATCTTGTATTAATTGTTCATAGTCTCGATTTTTTTTTATTATTATTATTTTCCTCTAATAAAGCCTCGCCATTTGTGTAGGTACTACCGGAGTTGTAGCTGTAGTTCTCAAAAAATTTCTCTTCGCCGTCTGGCGTCCTTCCTTCGCGATTTCCTGCCATGGTGATGACTGCAACGGCGCTTAATTCCACGATGAGTGTGAAGTGTTTGCGTGAGAACGAAGGTCAGGACAGGAGCCGATTGCTCGATGACCTTGCAACCTCTCTCCACTCTTGGCAAAAAATGACTTCGCAGTCCCTGTAACCTGGCAACGAGCTTAATTACTACATTCTACGCATGCTGTCACTTCAGCTCCTGTCGTGGTAGGAAGTGACTTTTTGACTGATATTGTAGTCGTTGTTGTAAGTTTTAATTTGTTCTTGTGTGAGAAAAGAAAACAACTGAAAATAATGAAAAGAACACTAACAGATTTCTTTGGGAAAAAAGATGAGTCAAAAGGAAAAAAACAGAACTCGGGAATTTGACACCCCCCCTCCCCGTTTAAGCTCGGACTCCGTGCGAAGTATCACCAAGAAAATTAGAAGAATCTGAATCTCTGCAAAGCTCAACAAATGGTAAACCCGAGTATTGGACTGAGGATCAAAGTAAATACTTTTTGAAAGAGTCCTCTTGGCTTGTTTTAAAAAAATGGATGTTCAGGATGGGCCGTCAGTAAAACCGCCGGGAATATGAAAGTTTCAGAATTTTTAACTAGTGCAAAGCTTTCTAAGGAGTGGATAGATTGCAAAGTTAGATCTACGGCTGACTACAAGAAGAAGCAAAATACGGCTCTAAGGGGAAAAAATAAAGGAGCACAGAAAAAGTCACGCTCATAAAGAAGCTTCTAAAATGAATGCAAAATGTTCTGAAGGAGTCTTTGAAAATGTTGAAAAAATAAAGTGGACAATACATACAAAATATTCAATACCGCATATTTCATTGCGGAGAACAATAGACCTTTTGCCGATTTTCCTGGTTTAATTGATCTTCAAAAGAAAAACGGCACTGAGGTGGGGAGGATACTGCAGTCTAGGAAGACATGTACGGATATTTGCGATTCTATAGGAAATGGCATGCGTAAAAAGCTCTGAAGAAATAGTCTCCCAAAATATAAAATTCAGTATCTTGGTTGATGAGTGTACAACTGTAAGCCAACTTTCAGTACTCATAATCTGCATAAGAATGTCCATAAGATCCGGATGATATAAATGCCCAAACTCTATTTTTTGACTTGGTTGAATTACACGATTTGAAAGCAACAGCAATAACTGAATCAATTATGAACTGCTTGATGAAGTACTTTCCAATAGAGCTTATTAAAAATAATCTGATATCTTTCACTTCCGACGGAGCTGCAAACTTCGCAGGTTCCATATCTGGAGTGGCTCAACAGCTTAAAAAATTCCCGAACTTATTATATGGCACTGTGCAAATCATAAGTTAGAACTTGCTGTCGGGGACGTAATTAAAGAGGTTTACGGCTTACAGAGTTTTAAATCGTTTTGCGATAAATTATACTCTTTGTATCGCGCTTCACCAAAGAACGTTTGCGAGTTGCATCACTGTGCTGAAGAAATTACAGTTCTGTTTTCTTCAATCGGGAGAGTTCTTGGAACGAGATGGGTCGCATTTAGTGAGCGAACAGTATCTGCTTTCTGGAATATGTTTCCAGCCTTGGCTTTGCATTTTACAGCTGCATCTGCTGATGCTTCAAGGGATAGTAAAGAAAAAAACATGTTTTCTGGCTGACTGAAAAGACTTACGAGCACATACTTCCTGGAAAATTTGGCACTATTCAAAACCACCTTAAAGGAACTTAGTTCATTGTCACTGCGTCTTCAAGGAAATTCTGTATCGTTACCAGAAGCACATTCGCACATTTCCCTTACAGTGAAAGTTTTCCAAGGTTAAGCTGATGGTAGTTTTGACGAGTTTTATTTAGTAGCATCAGATGCCGTAAAAAAATATGGTGTTCAAAGGGGTGGACTTACATTCAAGGGGAAAATAAACCGTGTTCAGTTTTTTCGGAGTGTTGCCAACAATTTATCTGCCAGATTATTTAGCAGCGAGGACATTGTAAAACAACTTCAGGTTTTGTATCAGTCTTTTTGGCCGACATAGATATTTTATATGGAGAAGTTCTAAGTTTATGCCGAATATTCGGATTGGAGGAAGAAAGGAAAATCATTAAAGAGTTCAGACATTTCAAGGAAACCAAAAAAGTTTCACATCATTTAAAAGTCTTATTAAAATCTGTTGCTGCGGCTGCTATATCAACAGCTGAGTGTGAAAGAGGTTTTAGCACCATGAATTTGATAATAACTGATTTAAGAAATGCTTTAAATGTTACACACGTCAGCAACCTCATGTTCAGAAAAAATGGACCTCCTCCAAAGATCTTCAATCCCAAGCTGTATGTACGGAAATGGTTGAGTGACCGAAGGAGAATGCAGATTTTTTGGCTTGCAGAGAATGTGAAGAAAAGATGCAAGAAGACTTGGGAGATTATTTTAGGAAATTATTTTTTTTTCAAATCGAAGTTATAATAGATATTGCAGCTAAATAAATGGATATTTCAGACAAAGCCGAATTTCTTTACTTTGCCACTCCAGATACAGTAGTTACTTACATATCTCTGCTTCAAATACGAGCTGACATTTTTTCTCCGATGTTTTATTTGAGGACACCTCCAAAAAGAGCGATACCTTTAATTGCACTGGCACACATTCACGTGGTCTTTCTGAATAAAGAAAATAGCTCTGACTTTAGCTAAATGTGACTATTTCATTTTAAAGTTTAATAACGAAATTTCCTTATATGGTTTTATGTGTACAGCAAATGTGTTTGCGAATATTAAATTTTTAATGCATTCACTTGTACCGTTGTAGTATTGTCGCCAAAACCAGTCGAAACTGCATTAAGCCTTTCTTGATGAATTCTGACTATGGAGTCAGACAAAAAAGTCATTTTGACGGGTTTTGGCGACAACACTACAAGTTGTACGTTGCATCCCGGCAGCGAAAAATTCCCATTTCCACCACTGTTTCACGGTACATGCAATGCAATCAGGATGCAAATCTTCGATTCTTCTCCTTACGTATTTTATGCCATCACTACAAAACTGAGATTTTGGTCTGATCACTCCAAATAACACTGTTCCGCTGTCCAGTTAACATAGGTTTTAGCCCAGTTTAATGTTTTCAACCTTTGTTTGAGAGATAAAATGGCTTTTTTCGTGGAATTCTAGCTTTTAGACCAAATTCCTGCAGTCCTTGCACTCAACTTCACATTGCATTGTACCATTTTATCTGGTATACACCCAGATGATTTTCTTCTATCATCACTTGCTGTTGCATGCCTTTACCAGTCTGGTTTTGTAGTGACCGAGTCTCCTTATACCTCTTCAAAAATTTAAAAATGCCACCTTTGGTTAAGTTTCCACCAATTTTTCTTCTAATTTCTTCATAACTGAAGCCTTGTTCATTTAATAGTACTATTTTACGTCTATTTCTGGGTGACCAATCAACCCTTTGCGCTATTTCTTTAATTTTAGTACGTTTTACAAGCTCACTAAATGAAAGAACACACACACACACACTAGATAGCAATCACATAACACACTGACAAATGTCCTCCTCTCAGCTCCAATACAAGACATCAATAGCTGAATTTTATTGTGACCTGATTGGCTCATTGCCAAAACAAGATGACACCTGATTAGCTCTCTAAGCACTCGTGCTCATTGGCTACATTCAAATGAAGGAAAGCTACTTCATATCAACCTAAGCAAGTTGTGCTGGTTATTTGGCTATACCTTTTCATAGAAAACAGATAATTGAACAAACTTTGTTGCATTACATTCTTGAAGTTTTCTTTCCATTGATGTATAATTTTATGGTATTACTCCAAACAAAAATGGTGTTATAAGCTATTAAACCTCAAAAATACACTTTTTCCAAAAGGTTTCCATAATTTTGGCCACTAGTGTATGTGGCATTTCCCTTGAAATGCTTTCATATACCACACAATCAATACTATTTATATTTACATTAAAGAACTTACACCGTCTTCGCATGATATGTTTAATTTAAAAAACGACAGATATTTACAAGATTAAAAACAGTTAGTACTTTCGGGTCGACAATCGACCCGTCTTCAGATGTAGGAGAGCCGCTGCTGCACATGTGCTCCCATATATATGTCCGAGTATGATGACGTACAAGTATGGAATAGTGTCGCAAGGGTGTCACTCTGTTGCCAACATTTCAATGCTAAATCACGAATCAGATGATGTCCATGTGGAAATATGATAAACTGTTATCATATTTCCACATGGACATCATCTGATTCGTGATTTAGCATTGAAATGTTGGCAACAGAGTGACACCCTTGCGACACTATTCCATACTTGTACGTCATCATACTCGGACATATATATGGGAGCACATGCAGCAGCGGCTCTCCTACATCTGAAGACGGGTCGATTGTCAACCCGAAAGTACTAACTGTTTTTAATCTTGTAAATATCTGTCGTTTTTTAAATTAAACATATCGTGCAAAGACGGTGTAAGTTCTTTAATGTATTGTACATGCACGACATCTTCATTAAGACTATATTTAATTATTTTGAAAGGTGAAATATCTAAAACTTTTTCAAAGGACGAAAGGGATTGTTATTTCTTAAACACATAATCACGAGAGCAAGTATTTGTGTTACATTTTATTTAGGGAAGGACTATTCAACATGATATCGATGCTGTAGCTATGTTTTAAATTTTTACTTGCTAGCAAACTAAGTATGCACAAAAATTTCCAACGTGAAATGAAAGAGTAACGAGAAAACCTTATGTCCAAGTCCAATGGCATTCATTAGTGATCATGGCAATTTAACTGGGCATGATTAAAAAACTAATTATAGAAGCTCAGAAAATACTAAGAAACAATTAGATTTAAGTTTCTGACTTTATGGCAAATTTTTATATAAAGTATTCAGTAAAGGTAAAATAACCCCCACCCCCGCCCGCCTCCATACACACACAATCAGCTGTTTACTTCCACCAGTGGTTAAAAAATGTTACGAAAATTAACAAATGGCACAAAAACGTTTCCCACAGCACAAGGAAGGTATTAGAGACAAAAAGATTTTCAAATCAATCAGTTAAAAGGAGAGATATAGAAAGAAACATTATATAACTATGCGTTTCAGCGGAAGAATTTTGCATAATGGAAATGTTGAAAACAGGAGAAAAGCATTCTTCATAGCAAAAGCTATGCTAAGAAAAAAACTTTTCAAATGAGTCTCCCGGAAGCAGAGATTGCAAGAAAAACGTTTTGACCTTTACAACCCCTTAGGGGAAAAAATTGTACATTATTTGAAGAGGATCTTCTTATCGTAGCAAAAATCTTATTTACTCTCCATCTTTATTATAGTGAATGACATACAGTAAAAAAAAAAAGAAATTTCTCAATAGGGTTTTTACAGGCAGAGATAGCCTGCAAACAGAAGTACACAAAGCTAAAGTGTTCCATAAGACAAATGGTATCTGGTGTTAAAAGCATTTTTTAAATTGGACATTTAGAAGTATAGATTAAATATTTGTGCCCTCCAGCGGTGAAATTGTGCATTATTTTGTGAAGAAAATACAAATAAGAAGTTTTCATAGTTAGGTACCTGATCGAAAGAGAATATTTTTCAGTCCGCAGATATTGCTGTAAACGGAAATGTGAGCTTACGCCCTCTAGTGGCACACTTGTGCATTAAGAAATATTTGAAATTTTATGAGAAACATTTCGCATGAAAAAGTTCAACAAAGAAAGAATTTTTCAAATCGGACTCCTAGAAACGGAGATATGGTCCAAAAATAAGATATACACGTGCGCCCCTGGTGGGAAAATTGTGCACTATTTTAAGCAGGAAGTATTCTCAAAAAGTTTTCCGAGTTGAGCGGCATCGGTTCACGGAAGAATTTTTTCAATTTAGTTTGCAGCTCAGATTTTGTTGCAAATACATCAGAAGCCAAAATAAACATTTATGCCCCCTGGTGGCTAAACCATTCATTACCAGAAATGAGAATTTGTATGAAAAACATTTCAACCTGAAGAGCTGTATCCGACTCAGGAATAATTTTTCAAATCGGACTTTTAGAAGCGCAGATATTGGAAAAATTGTGATTTACCTTTACGCCCTAGTGGAAAATCTATGCATTATTTAAAGGGACTAACCAAAATAGTCTTCAATATGAAAAAATTTAGAAGCAAATATGTGAAATTCATTTTAAATTCGATACGATCTCCATTTGCACCCTCTAGCGGTGAAGTTTATGCATAAAAAAAAACAAAAAAAAAAACAGAACAAATGGATAATCATTCTCACATTTTAAGCTTCCCAATACAAAAAGAATTTTACAAATCGAACTAATAATTGTAGAGATATGGTCTCCCCGGCTGGACAGACAAAGTGATTAGGCAGCTTCAGTCCTAAACAAGAAAACCGATAGCGCCTCCCCCCCCCCACACACACACATTTGGCAGACATAAGTTATGTCAGTGTGAACGTAGTATCTATTAAAACATGTGCTGTTCTTATTTTATTAGCCAAGAACTGGGAATCCATTCATTCGATGCATGCTGCTATACAATTCGATGCGAGCGGTAGAGGAAGAAAATCTCACAAGGAACTGCATGTGGTGGAGGAAATCTGCAGTGAAGCAATGATACTTGTGTATGTGCCCCCCCCCCCCATGTTGTGTGCTACTTTGGACTGAATGTCATTTGTGGGTACAGATATAAAATAAAGCTAAATATCATTCTATGTTTGTTTATGAATCACTAGTTCTCAAATGATTTCGTAACACATGCATTACACACAGGAAACAAAAATCTTTTACATCTGATAGTGATTTGATACACTATTGACAAAATAGTTCTACAGTTCGATACTCAAAATCAACTTAAATTTTTAAAGAAAAGGGTTGCCACATTAGCTGATTTATTATTTCACCACATCTCCTGGCCAAAACGAATGTGTTGCAATAAGTACTTAACTAGTGCTTTAGCACATCTGTGGCCATATTTTACAAAACGACTGTAAACAAGGCTTGCACTGTTGATTGCCAAAGTTGCTAATTGCAATACAAATTATGAAATGGTTTTTTTTTTCAAATGGTGAATGACAATACTAGTACAGAAAAATGTTAGTTTTCAGTGAATTTCATTCATTTTACTGTTGCTGTGGAAATACTTTGTATTTTGCACAAGGTGATTTAGCGGTCATCAGAGGACAACTACAGCCCAGCAAGCCCCTATCTCACAATAAATGCTCTTAAAAACCACCACAGCTAAGATGTTTTCAAAAGTGCCATCAGCATCCTTATTAAGTTATCAAATGGTCTGTAATTCAATGCATCAAAAAGGTAGATATGGTTGAGACATACATTACGCCAAACACCACTATTTGCAGCAACCTGAGAGAAAAGATGTGAGTTGACACTACACCACCTGTTGCAGGTGGTGTAGTGCATTCTCTATTCTGACTCAGATGCATTCTCTATTCTGAGTCTAGATCTGGCCTACATTCTGAGTCGCCAACTTCATATCTTGAGAAACTCGGTCACGGTGTGGGGAAGGATTTGCTTTGATTGCCACATGTATGTTTGTTAAGGGCACATAAATGCTAGCATGTGCTGAGGTGACATTGCCAGGTGTACTACAACACTTTTTCACAGTACAATATGCCATGGTTTCCTCTCTGTGGACGATAATGCATAAGCTCATTGCGCTCACATGGTGGTTAGCAAGTTTGAAGACTATGGAATTCTAAGTTTACCTCTATATCCCATATTTTCTTACCTGAATTCCAATGAGCACATCTAGGATGCACTGCAGGGAAACTTGGACGGGATCACCCAGCCCCTATAACATTTTCAGAACTTTATAACCTTGTGCCTTGTCTGTGGTCCCATTACCCCAAAGACAGCTGAATCATCTTGTCTGCAGTATACCATGTAAAGGTGCTAAGTAGTTGGAGCAACCAAAGTGTCACAATGTATTATTGCAAAATTGTATCCCCCTCCCACCAGCTTATAAAACCTAACTTTCGTTGCTAAAAAAACAATTATTGAACACAGAAAACTTTTGATATTATGGACAAACACGAACTGCCTATTTACAAACATACAAAATTCTGAACGAAAAAGTTAAAAACGTATATACAAATATTTACACAAGACTCATTCCTTGGACTCCTCAACACTTCACGAACAACCAACCACACCCTAAGCTATTCCAACGCAGATTGCCTTAAGCACTTTCTTACCCTCTACAGGGTCATCCTCAGGAGGTGTTCTAGATGTTTTCTCTTCTGCCACTGCAGCAAGAGTGAGCAATACGCCCGGCTTCCTCGCCTCGCCCCGCCCCATCGTCATCCACGAAACACTTCCACCGTGGCTCCATCTGTTATTGACCCAAGTGAACTCTTCATTTTCTTTTTTCCCCTTCTGTGTTTTTGGTTTTTTTGGTCAAATTTTATTAGTTCCTTCCATTTCTCATTAAGGATATTTGGATCGTTATTATTACAAACTCGGTATCTATTTTTTCAATTAATACAGATTCTGCAATATGTAGGTGTCTTTCATTGCGAAATGTTTTTTTATTTTAATATCTTCAAAATTCGGATATTTCTGGTTATCTAGGCAGTACTGTACCAGTGCTGTTTTTGCTTCTTTTTTTTTTTTTTGCCAATTTTTAATATGCTTTTGTAATCGGTGTTTTAACTGATTTTTTAGTACTTCCAATATATGACATTGGTGGGATTTCACTATGGGTATTTCATACACACCAGCTTTTTCCAAGATACTACATTTTCCAGTGTTATTAATTATCATATCTCCAATAGTCATTACTTTGGTTTCCATCTGAATTCCATATTTATTGCAAAATTTATTGATTTCCGTAGAGATAACCAAAAAAAGAAATGAAATTGGCAATAGAAGAATTGGAATGTTCTGAGGTGAAAAGGGACCCAACTGATAATCAAGTAAGATATTTGGCTAACATCATATCAGGAACCACAGCACCTTACCTAATGAGATCAAAAATGCAAAACCACCAATTGGTGCAAAGGTCCCACGAATGTTTGCAAAAATTAAAACACACAAGGATCGTAACCCCATGAGACTTATAGTATCCAAGAGGAACTCTCCATTGATTAATCTTGAAAAGAATATTTAGTTTCTTGGCACCGATATTTATGAAAACACAATACAATGTAAAGAATACATATGAATTTATTGAAATTGTAAAAAATGTAAACCAAGATCTAAAAGATTACAGAATGGCTAGTATGGATGTCAAGGCACTGTTTCCAAGTACCCTAGTACCAGAAGCTATTGAGATTAATAAAAAATTACAACAGGATCAATCTCTTAATAACACACAACTACAAGAGTTAAAAACAATTTTATTATACATATATGAAAATAATATCTTCAAATATGATGAGAAAATATACAAACAAAACTTTGGTGGTCCAATGGGCTCTACTCTGTCAAACCTGTTTGCAAAAGTAATTATGAACAACATAGAAGAACAAATTATCAGTACATTGGATGAACCACCATTAGTTTACTGCAGATATGTAGATGATATCATCATCATGACCAAAATGAAAATTGATGAGCTGGAATCTTTAACACAACAACTTAGTAATGTCTATCCCACAATAAAATTGACAGTAGAACATGAAGAAAATATCTTACCTTACTTGGATTTCAAGATCACCAAGCAAAATAACCAACTGCAGTACAAGGTACACAGAAAACAAACTTATGTCCCAGTTCTGATACCATATTCTGCAATACGTACCCTTACGCACAGAAATGTAATAGCATAAAAAACATTAATTAAAAGAGCTATCACACATTCATCTTATGAAGAATTTCGTAATGAAGAAATTATATTAAAGAAATCACATACAACTATGGATACCCTCCACAGAAGATAAATAAATGGATATATGAAGTACAAGTAAAGATGCAGGATACATATTCACCTAACAGAAAAAAACAATTACAATATGTCGGAGCAACACCTTACCTACCAGGAATCTCTACGGAAATCAATAAATTATGCAATAAATATGGAATTCAGATGGAAACCAAAGTAATGACTATTGGAGATATGATAATTAATAACACTGGAAAATGTAGTATCTTGGAAAAAGCTGGTGTGTATGAAATACCCATAAGTGGAATCCCACCAATGTCATATATTTGGAAGTACTAAAAATCAGTTAAAACACCAATTACAACAGCATATTAAAAATTGGCAAAAAAAAAAAAAAAAAAAAAAAAAAAGAAGCAAAAACAGCACTGGTACAGTACTGCCTAGATAACCAGAAATATCCGAATTTTGAAGATATCAAAATAATAAAAACATGTCGCAATGAAAGACACCTACGTATTGCAGAATCTGTATTAATTGAAAAAAATAGATACCGAGTTTGTAATAATAACGATCCAAATATCCATAATGAGAAATGGAAGGAACTAATAAAAATTGACCAAAAAAAACAAAAACACAGAAGGGGAAAAAAGAAAATGAAGAGTTCACTTGGGTCAATAACAGCCATGGTGGAAGTGTTTCGTGGATGACGATGGGGCGGGGCGAGGAAGCCGGGCGTATTGCTCACTCTTGCTGCAGTGGCAGAAGAGAAAACATCTAGAACACCTCCTGAGGATGACCCTGTAGAGGGTAAGAAAGTGCTTGAGGCTGAGGCAATCTGCGTTGGAATGGCTTAGGATGTGGTTGGTTGTTCGTGAGGTGTTGAGGAGTCAAAGGAATGAGTCTTGTGTAAATATTTGTATATACGTTTTTAACTTTTTCGTTCAGAATTTTGTATGTTTGTAAATAGGCAGTTCGTGTTTGTCCATAATATCAAAAGTTTTCTGTGTTCAATAATTGTTTTTTTAGCAACGAAAGTTAGGTTTTATAAGCTGGTGGGAGGGGGATACAATTTTGCAACCTGGACAAGGCACTTCAGCGTTGGTAGAGCATTTGAAAGAACCTGAAGACCAAATATGGAACACCACATTGGAAGCCTAAACCAAGCACGACGGCAAAACAAAGGAAACTTGTAGAGAAATGTTGAAAGAGGTAAGAAACCTTGTAATACTTATATTTGTATGCACGTAAATTTAAATTATGTATTAGTGTGCTTTTTCTAGATTCTGAGTAAACGAGGTGTTATCTTGTTTTAATGCCAAAATTACAACACTGCACCTTTTGTATTCTGCACCCTATGCTGTCTGTGTCACAATCTCCTTTCTTTTCTGAGCAGTTTATTTATTAATCATATTCATGTAGTAACAGCAGGAAATGATAGTAGTTATTTCAAAAGGTTTAAAAGCAAAGAAAAGATAGCAAGTGTCTTGATTACTTAAAAATTCAAATGTCAGAGAATATTTTTAGTGGGAAGGAGGTAAAGGATAACCTAAAGAACTCATCTCTGCTCAAAAAGATGATGTGAGAGCAAATGGCAACATCTCTCAAACACCAAGCAGCCTTTTGCCCTCCCTTGGGGAACTGAAAGTTGTATTCATTAATTAACAGAAGCATCTTCACACCTCAGAGCAGAAAAAATTGAGTAGACCAATGGTTTATTTTAGTTAGACAGTCTATATGCATGCCAGAATTGCCGGAAGTACCAAACACAAGCTTCACAATTCATATATTGTGAAAACAGTTTGGAGGGAATTTGTCACAATCATTTCCACATATTCTACCCAGAGAATCTACAATTTATTCCTTTTACCAACACTTCTGGTGATAACAGATCATCAGCTTAAAGTTGATTTTTGGCCCCAGTATATAATACACACTGCTTCAGTCAAACTATCCCTGAATCTAGCCCTGGCTTATATGAAAGAAGTACAAAGATGTTCAAGTTTACAGATATTGACCATAAATGCCTTGAGGCAGATAAGAAAATAATCAATGACATGATGAAATGTCTTTTATATATATTTTCATCTGGCCTAAGGAAAATCTAAAAGATTTTAGGGGTGGGGGAAGGAAATTTAAGTTCTTGTCATCATGCCTTACATAATGAAAATTCATGGGAAAGCAAAATGAAATCTCTGATGTATATGTGACATGAACTCAAAAATTTTAAGACAAGGCTTATCAGTTTAAGATTTGCTTAAAAAAAAAAAACTCATCTAGCCAAGAGATATTTCTATTTGCTAGCCATTTACAGGCCCATAACCATCTGAAAGCAACAGGGAGTGTTTTGGTATTTGTTGGGGGGCTGATCTGAAAAGGTTTTCACACTTATGCTACTGAAGGAAGAATAAACTTCTGTGTGTTAGCGGCAACGATTGGGAAAACTATAAATATTGACAATTGGCACTTATAAAAACTTCCTTGCGAAAAAAAAAAAAAAAAAAAAAGATGCAAGCGCTTTCAATTATCTATATATTATGGAACACCTAACCACAAAAAATATATGTTCCCCAACACAACAAAGAGATAGGTAAAATTGATTAATAATTAAGCTCAAGATGTTTGTAAACAGGAAGAAATAAGCATTACAACATTAAGAAAGGCAAATAAAAGCCAATGCACAGAAACACAAGAAATATTACTATAGATAGGAAAAATAGTTATAAAAACAGGAAGATCAAAAATCATTTCTACAACACAAAAAAAGGAAAGTTAATAACTACTGCAAAGCACATGGAAGAAATAAGTGCAGTTTTCATGTGATTAACCACTAAGTTATGTTACTACTCTATAATCATAGTTTCCCAAAATAAGGAAGTTTGGTAGCAAAGCTGCTATGTAAATATAATTTTGCTAGCCAATTCATTGTTATAAATACCATAAGTAGTGCAACTTGGACATCAAATTTATGATAAAACAACTAAGACTATTATTATAAAATGTCCCAAATGATAGAAATTATAATTCCTTTTATAATACTGATAGAAATTAAGAAGAAGGTAGTGTAAACACGCTAAGTTACGTATAAAAAAACTTCCACCAGTAACTTAGCGTGTTCTACACTATCTTCTTCTTAATTTGTTTGTTAGTTATGTGCATTGCCTACCACTCATTTATACTGATAGAAGTTTAAACTACTGAAGGTATCTTCCCTTTGCACTGTATTTTGGAAAATTTCTAACTGAACCTAAAATTTCAGGAGTTCAAGCCAACCTAAAACTTCCACCCTTACCAGCAGTCTGGTTTAAAACCCAGTTTACTGCCTCGGTGGCACAGTAATCTAAGCGCTGGCTTCTGACCATTCGTCAACAATGGGGTCTGGGTTCAGATCCTGGTAGGCATAGATCTAGCATTTGTCTCACAGCACTGACTCCTTACCTTCCCTGGAACTAGTGGCCCTAAATTAGGGACAGGCTGCTTATAGTCCATGGAGTTGCTCATGGTGGGCAAATGGTCATTAAACTCCCAACAACAAAAAGTTTTCAAGAGTGAAACCTCCTTTGCATGAGAGCAGCAAGGTAAAATCAGGAAACTTCTTTCTGGAGCCAATTGTTTTTAACAACTTTAGAATTAAATGAACACAAGCACAGTTACACTCATTGTGAAAAAAAAAATAGTTGCACCCAGAAGGACGTGTCTGATTGCAATGCCAATAGAGAGGATGGTAAAGATTACCAGGAAGAATAAATGATTACACATTGAGACTGATATGGGCAATATTTTTTGAGCTACACGCCAATAAGTAGTGTGTCTCAAGTATGGCGTTGGGCTGCCATGTTTGCTCATACAGCTTGCCAGACGTCTCGGCATGGAGTTGTATAGGTTCCCAATGGTGTCCTGCCACCCGGTGGCGCAGTGGTCTAAGCGATGGCCTCTGATCATTCGTCCGAACGGGGTCCGGGTTCGAATCCCGGTGAGGCATGGATGTTGTGTTTGTCTTACGGCACTGGTTCTCTCCCTTCCCTGGAACCAGTGACCCTAAATTAGGGACGGGCGACTGCTTATAGCCCATTGAGTTGCTCACGGTGGTCGTTAAACCTCCAATAAAAAAAATGGTGTCCTGCGATAAGCCATCCCCTGCAGCTTGAATCTTCTCACACAGTTCCTGCAGACTGTACAGTACAGGTGGAGTGTGCATAGCGCATCCAATGGCATCCCACACATTTTCAATCGGTGATAAGTCTGGCGATGTGGCTGGCCATGGCAGAGTATCAGTGCCTTGAAGGCAAGTTTTTGAGACAGCAGCAATATGCGGATGAGCGTTGTCCTGTTGGAAAATTGCACCAGAGTGAGCGTTCAGAAAAGGTAGGGCCACTGGTTGCAGGACCTCATTAACATAACGTTGGGCTGTCAAAGTGCCTGTAATGAACACCAAAGGTGATCTGGCATCGTAGGCAATTGCACTTCACACCACAATACCAGGCCTTCTGGACGTGCAACACTCGACAACAAACCATTCATCATGGCGCTGACCACGTTGCCTCCACACACTGATTCAGTGGTAGTCTTCTCCAAGACAAAAGCGAAACTGTCACTGAAGATCCCCTGCTGCCACTCTTCGTGGCTCCATGACAGACTGGCACGACACCACTGCAGTCTTTAGTAATGATGTACTATTGTTAAGGGCAGTAGTCTCAACATTCTGCGTTCGTGTAATCCTACGTCAAGCAGCCATCTGCCAATGGTGCTGGTACTAATCAGACGATGTATGGAGAGCACCACTGCTCACTGAATATCCCCAATCGTGGCTGTTGGATCACTCTGCACATGTCGGACAACCCGTCCTCTCGCTCCGTAATTCGTCTAGGTCTCCCAGACCCTTCCTGTCGCTGTTGTGTACCTTGTTCTATCTACTCCAGCCCCCCCCAGTGTTAAAAAAACTTTAATGCTACTTACATTAAAAAAAATGCTTTAATTTTTTCTTCTATTTTCCATTAACATTTATTTTGTTCTGGTGGATTTCAAATTTTTTTGTTATTCCAATTTGAATTAAACGTACATATATTTTGCAAGGCAAAATATCCTAACTCTGAAAACTGGATTTTTAAAATTTTGTGAATTAAGGCCCCAAAATTGTGTTCTTGCTGGCACAAGTGACCTTCACATCATCTGTGTATATACTATTCACCAAAATGTCAAATTAAAGCTACTTTGATACAAAATGGAAAAGTTATCTGCCAAGAGTGATGCAGGACAAAATTCAAACATATGAAGACTGCAGAGTGAATACGATTTCATATCCACTGGGCAATGAAACTAGCTCTATCACTACATTTCATGTGGAGGACTTGTTAGAATATTAATTTTAGATGTTTAAATGCATTTTAAATAAGAAAACAGCTAGCTCATTTTGTACAATTGAAACACAGAATACATGCACACACCCAAAACATCGAATCAAATTGGAAAGCTATAAAGCAAAAGCTACACAGCTGTACTTGTATGTCAGAAATCTTGATGGGCAGGCTAGGCTGATTCTTAGTCATAAATTTTTCAGCATTTTATCCATTTAACGTTTCAAAATATTCAATTTGGAAAAAATAATAAAAGCTCCAAATTGTTTTGGTCTTATGTCTTCCTTTAGCAGCAGAGGTAGTTTGTCAGCTGCAATAGTAACTGACATATGGGGGTCATTACCAAAGTTTTGAAGTTTTACACACTGTCGATTTTTGAAAAAAGTGTGAAGTAATAGAGAAAACTTACCTTATTGATGTTCAATGTGCTTACCAGCAATGAGGTAGGTATTGAATGCCCCATAGTATGCCATCTTTGTTCAGCTGTCGTATTACTCAGGTCACGTCCAATGCTGGCAAGGTGTTCATCCAGCGATTCGTAGCGGATGCCACGGAGATGATTTTTTAACTTTGGGAAAAGATCAAAGTTGGGTGGACTGAGATCAGAGCTGTACAGTGGGTGAAATAAAGTTTTCGAGCCATATGTCACAAAAGTCTCCGTACTGACGCTGCACCACGACACAATGCATTATCATCGCTCCTGCTTCCAACAAGTTGGGGCGATTTTGAAGAATTTTCGGTCTCAACTTTGTCTCAGAAAAAAATGGTGCTTCAATCAAGAGTTCCTTCTCCACAAACTTCTTGCAAGGCGGTGTGTGCATCGGTGTCAGAGTTTTTCCTCCACAGAGTTTCTATTTTCACATATGAGCACTGGTCTAATGCAGTGACTCGACCTGAGGAGCTGCACACTTCCATTTCCAAAACCTCCACACAGAAAATGGTAGCACGTCATTCTGACATCACTGTGTTGCTGAGAGTCTGACCTTGACATCATGCAATAATTTTCCTGATTGCATCATCTGCTTGCGTTTTCGATTAACGTGTGCAGAACTTTTGTTATGACCCTCGTAGAACTGCAACCTTCAGCCACTTATATCCTCACCCCCTTTATGGGAGGCACAGCTGAGGATAGATATATATATATATATATATATATATATATATATATATAGACAGGGTGCATAGAAAAGTCCCTTTAGCCTGGAATAACTTGCGAACAGAGAGGTAAAGTTATGCAAGTGAGATAATGGTATAGTAAAGCAACTACGCCCAATCGAATGCAACAGATAGCAGTGCCCCTAGTGGTGAAATGTGGAAGTTAGCCATTGCGAATCGAAAATGAAAA
Source organism: Macrothele yani (assembly GCA_039090855.1). Lineage (NCBI taxonomy): Eukaryota > Metazoa > Arthropoda > Arachnida > Araneae > Macrothelidae > Macrothele > Macrothele yani. The sequence goes on from CM077016.1 coordinate 78,207,918, forward strand.
GAGAGAGCAAAATTTCCAATTACAAAGTTGTAGAGCATCAATTAATTAGTACAAAACAACATTTGTTTCACACGGATAAAATAAATTGTCACCTGAATACCCTACAATGTCCGAAATTGATGCGCAACGATTCGAATCTGCATATTCACATTTTGCAAATGTAGCCGTATGCAAATGCAGATTGTGACGTTGTACCGTACCTACGATATAAAAACCAGTAGCAGGATGCACCCTGATCAGAAGTTTAGGTCTACGTACACTGTGTGAGTATGGCAAGCTTGGATTTCTGGGGTTACGTAAAAAAATCGGGTGTATGCAACAGCGCCTACAAGTCTAAGGGCAATTAAGGCTGTCAATGCACGGTCAGATTAGTCTTAATATAGAGCACAAGCACTACCCCTCCCAATTGCCATCTAAAAACTTAGGTTAAAAAACTTCTTTATTTACAATTAAAAGGGAGAGTTTAAAATCTCTAGCGAGCACTTTCGCGAACCACTATGGTCGCATCATCAGGCTAAGGAGTGAAATCACTATGAAGCGGTACATTACTTATATAGTAACAGAGATGACCACAAGATTACATATATTTGAATGAGATGAGTAAAAGATATTAAATGTTAATCACTACAAACTATTTACAAAATTACCTAAATTATTTTGAGGGTTCCTCGCTTGGATATTCCAACATGAGATCTCTCCAAGCACTAGCAGCATAAGCAGGTATATCCTCATTGCAGCACCTAGGTCCCAGTTTTATAATGTGAAGACTCTCAGTAAACAACATAGAACTTCTTGTCGAGGCTGTAGATAGCAAGTTTGCATTGTCCCAATCCGGTTTTAGGTCTCCCTCAATAACAGTTCTTGACAAACTCGAAGTTACTACTCCTTTACGAATTGCATATTTATGTTCAGCCCATCTGATTCCCTGGCTTCTGTAGGTCGAACCCACATAGCAGAGATTTGCAGTTTGTCCATAAATGTCCAGCAGTGGGATACTGTAAACACCAAAATGGGATAGAGTTGGTATTATGTCTCGATCATGCCTAATCATAGAAAAAAGGTTTTGGGTCTGGACACCAAAACCCAAAGAATATTTTTTTTTGCAGGTGGTTTTTAGCAAAGTAACAACTGGTTTCAAATAGGTTATACTTCCTACTTAGGTAGTTGTGGGTACACTTCTGGTGAGGGTTATAGAAGTCTTCCATTTATATTGTTGTAAAAGTTTTTTTAACAAAATCCGTGGGGTGCCCATGTACTTTTGCAATCTCGTTAATCTTAATCAATTCCTGATTACAATAATAGGGATTTGAAGAATGGATAAAGGCTCTATTAACTAGGAATCCAAGTGTTGAATACTTATGGGGGTTGGTGTACAAGAATTGAAGGGGATCAGAATCGGGATAGAGGTAGGCTTACGATATACAGAGAACTCAAAAGTTTTTATGGTTAGGGGAGTGTGAAACCAAGAAGTCGAGTAAGGGCAGTGACCCTTCTATTTCTATAGTAAACTTTATGCCAGGAACTATGGATGGTAAATCAGAAGCCAAAGCATGTAATTCAGCAGTTGAGTTAGGCCAGACAAGGAAAACATCATCAACATATCTGATGTATAAAGATGGTTGAACACTGCAGGATTTGAGATGGTGATTTTCTAGGTGCTGTAGTAAAATTTTAGCAAAGAACATGTGACAGTGGGGAGCCAATAGGTGCTCCCTCCTTCTGTTTGTAGACAGTATTTTGAAAACGGAAGAGACTTTTGTCCCCCACAAGTTTTAAAGCTTGAAGAGTAGTATCAATTTCAGCTTGACTATATTGATTCTGGGAAAGTAGAATTTCCTCAACAAGGGATATTAGGAAAGAGGTTTTCAACATCAAGGGAGGCTAGGAAAAACTGAGTTTTCGGAAATTGGCAGGATTTTATTTTGTTAATGGCTTCTATTGTACTTTTACCAGTGGTAAAAGGCTTCAAGAAAGGTTGCAAGATATTTTTCCAGATTTCTGGTTGGGTTTGCATATCCTCAGATGAGTAGCCGGACAGGGTTATCCGGTTTATGCCGGACAGGGTTATCCGGTTTATGAGTTTTGACCTTTCCGAAAGCTTCAGGGACTCTGGAACACGGGGGAGGTAACATATTTCAGGAGATACAGATCGGTAGTAAGCCAGAGTTGCGTTTGATAACTTAGTAATTGTATATACAACTACCTATGGGAGAAGTATAACCTATTCGAAACTAGTTGTTACTTTGCTAAAAGAACACCTGCAAAAAAATATTCTTTGGGTTTTGGTGTCAAGACCCAAAACCTTTTTTCTATCATTAGGCATGATAGAGACATAATACCAACTCTATCCCATTTTGGTGTTTACAGTATCCCACTGCTGGACATTAATGGACAAACTGCAAATCTCTGCTATGTGGGTTCGACCTACAGAAGCCTGGGAATCAGATGGGCTGAACATAAATATGCAATTCGTAAAGGAGTAGTTACTTCGACTTTGTCAAGAACTGTCATTGAGGGAGACCTAAAACTGGATTGGGACAATGCAAACTTGCTATCAACAGCCTCGACAAAAGTTCTATTTCTTTGAATAAAGCTCATGTTGAGAAATGGCTTCCTAGTTTAATTGAATTAATAATCTAAAGCAACTTATGGGATTTTACTAGGAAATTTTTTCATTAATAGCAAATTTTCGAAGAAAACTCTTCTTCTTCAGGCTGTCTTGTTGAAAAAATTCCTAGTAAAATCCCATAAGTTGCTTTAGATTATTAATAAAAAAAAGTTCTATGTTGTTTACTGAGTCTTCACATTATAAAACTGGGACCTAGGTGCTGCAATGAGAATATACCTGCTTATGTTCCTAGTGCCTGGAGTGATCTCATGTTGGAATATCCAAGCGACGAACCCTCAAAACAATTTAGGTAATTTTGTAAATAGTTTGCAATGATTGACATTTAATATCCTTCTCATCTCATTTACATATTTGCAATCTTGTGGTCATCTCTGTTACTATATAAGTCATGTACCGCTTCACAGTGATTTCACTCCTTAGCCTGATGATGCGACGATAGTGGTTCGCGAAAGTGCTCGCTAGAGATTTTAAACTCACCCTTTTAATTGTAAATAAAGAAGTTTTTTAACCTACGTTTTTAGATTGTGATTGGGAGGTGTGCTGTTTGTGCTCTATATTAAGACGAATCTGAACGTGTATTGACAGCCTTAATTGCCCTTAGACTTTTGTGCTGTTGCACGAAAGTACAACCTCTGGTTTTTCAGCCTACAAGTCTGCTGGATCTAAGTCATCGTGTTACAGATGCTTGCAATAGTGCGACACCTTCCATGCTGAAAAATGTGTATGCAGAGTTACTTTCACGAATACAAATGTGTATCGTGGACAATGGGGAACTCCTCCAACAGTAGACATTAACTTTTTATCACTGTGCGCCAGTTTGCCGTTTTTGTTTTGTCTGACGTCATCAAACTGTACTGACTTGAGAACGCATTTATGCAATAAATTGTGTGTATTTGCTCATACCTATGCCTGTTCACTTTAAACATTCACACAAAAGGCTGAGCATCGATTTCGGACATTTTAGGATTTTCAGGCAACAATTTATCTTATCCGTGTGTAACAAATATCATTTTGTACTAATGAATTGATGCTCTACAACTTTGCAATTGGAAATTTTGCTTTATCTCTTTTCATTTTCGATTTACAATAGCTAACTTCTGCATTTCGCCACTAGGGGCGCTGCTATCGGTAGCATTCGATTGGGCATAGTCGCTTTACTATACTGTTATCTCACTTGCATAACTGTACCTCTCTCCGTTCAAAAGTTATTCCAGGCTAAAGAGACTTTCCTATGCACCCTGTACACTGACGAGCAATTGAATTAGATACCTGTCTAGTAACGTGTAGCATCACCTTTCACCCTAATGACGGCGGCGATTCATCTCGGCATGGACTCAACAAGACACCGGAAGCATTGGGAAGCCATACGGATGACCCCTGAACAAGCTCTCACAGTTAACGAAGATTTGATGGAGAGGGGTCATAGCCTCGAACATCTCTCGATAGCATCCCAGATGTGCTCTCCGGGAACAATGGCACGGTGCATTGTCTTGTTGCAGGACGAGGTCCCCAGTGGGATGTTCAAACGCACAAACAAGAGCAAATGGTCGTCCAGGATATCCCGGTGACGTTGACCTGTAAGGGACGACGTCACACGTACCAGGGGTTCCATTTCCGTCCACGTAAACAGTCTCCAGACGAGAATGCCGCCCCCACCAGTTTGAAGAGTACCCTGCTGGCAAGAAGGATCCATTGCTTCATGTGGTTTGCACTGTACTCGTATCCTGCCATCCGCATGTACCAACGTGAATCTCAACGTCAGTCCAGGCAACATTTTCCCCACATGCCTAGGGTCCGGTGGCGATGTTCCCACGCCCATGCCAATCTTTGCACCCTGTGATGTGCGGTCAGCAGCGGTACCCTCATGGGGCGATGGCTTCTGTTCCCCCATAGCGAGATGGTTCTGGATGGTGTGGCTCCTTACACGTTTTTGTGCACCAGCGTTAAATTGCCGAGTGATTTCTTGCACTGTGGCTCATTGATCCGCTGTTAGAATGCGAGCTAGCCAACAATGATCCCGCTCATCCACACGATGTTGTCCACGGCAGTTGGCCCTTGCAGGGATGGTTTTACCGGATTCGACGTACTCACAGTGCACCCATGACACAGTAGCTCGTGGAAATCCCAGTGCCTGCCAACTTCCAAGATGGAGTGACCCATTCGTCGGGCCACGACAATTTGCCCACGATAAAATGCGCATAGATCCTTCGTCTTACCCATACTGCGTCAGACTCTTACTGATCCTGTCGCATCACTCCTTATATTGTCGGATTGCTGCATATGTCATGTTTTTGTTTACAGGGCCACCCATAATGCCAGCTGTCTCTAATTCAATTGCTCTTGAGTGTATCATCATCATTATCAATCCACTGCTGGATGAAGGTCTCCCCAAGTTTCTTCCACAACGGTCTGTCTTGTGCCACTCTCCTCCATGTTATTCCTGCATACTTTCGAATTTCATCCATCCATCTCCCATGTGGTCTTCTGGGTCTTTTCCTGTCCCTTGGAATCCAATCTAAAATTTCGCCTGTCCATCGATGGTCTGTCCTTCTGGCAGTATGTCCAGCCCATTGCCATTTCAGGGATATAACTCTGATCATGATGTCCTCCACTCTTGTCATTTCTTTGATCCACGAGTTCCTCTTCTTATCTCTCCTGGTTACACCAAGCATGCACCTCTCCATGCTTCTTTGAGTTGTCTGCAGCCTTTGTATGTCTCTTTTAGTTAAGGTCCACGTCTCTGCACCATACGTAAGAACTGGAAGGATGCATTGATCAAACACTTTTCTTTTAAGACGCAATGGCATATTGCACTTGAAAATTAGGCTGTTTCTTCCAAAAGGTCTCCAGGCAAGTTTTGTACGCAGATTAATTTCTTCATCAATGTGACCCTCACTCGATATCTGCTGTCCAAGATAAACGTATGTGTCTGTTATCTTCATTTCTTGTAAAAGCATTAAACATCACTTTTGTCTTCTGAATGTTCATTTTTAATCCCACTTCTTTACTCTAGTCAGCAAGTTCCTAGATCATAATCAGCAGCTCTGATGGGGTAGTTGCAAAAATGACTACTTCATCAGCAAAACGAAGGAGGGTTAGATAATCTCCATTAATCTTCATCAATTTGTTTTCCCAGTTCAGTGATTGAAAGACATTTTCCAATGTGGCATTAAAGAAGACATTTTCCAATGTGGCATTAAAGAAGACATTTTCCAATGTGGCATTAAAGAGCTTGGAAGATATGGTGTCACCTTGTCTCACTCCCTTTCCAATTTGTCATCATCATCATTGTCAACCATTATCAATCCACTGCTGGACGAAGGTCTCCCCAAGTTTCCTCCACAACGGTCTGTCTTGTGCCAGTCTCCTCCATGTCACTCCCGCATACTTTCGAATTTCATCCACCCATCTTCCATGTGGTCTTCTTCTGGGTCTTTTCCTGTCCCTTGGAATCCAATCTAAAATTTCGGCTGTCCATCGATGGTCTGTCCTTCTGGCAGTATGTCCAGCCCATTGCCATTTCAGGGATTTAACTCTGATCATGATGTCTTCCACTCTTGTCATTTTTCGGATCCACGTGTTCCTCTTCTTATCTCTCCTGGTTACACCAAGCATGCACCTCTCCATGCTGCTTTGAGTTGTCTGCAGCCTTTGTATGTCTCTTTTAGCTAAGGTCCACGTCTCTGCACCATACGTAAGCACTGGAAGGATGCATTGATCAAACACTTTTCTTTTAAGACATAATGGCATATTGCTCTTGAAAATTATGCTGTTTCTTTCAAAAGCTCTCCAGGCAAGTTTTGTACGCCGATTAATTTCTTCACCAATGTGACCCTCACTTGATATCTGCTGTCCAAGATAAATGTACGTGTCTGTTATCTCCAGCTTTTCTCCATCAATCGATAAATCTTCATTTCTTGTAAAAGCATTGTACATCACTTTTGTCTTCTGAAAGTTCATTTTTAATCCCACTTCTTTACTCTTGTCAGCAAGTTCCTGGATCATACTCTGTAGCTCTGATGGGGTAGTTGCAAAAATGACTATGTCATCAGCAAAACGAAGGTGGGTTAGATAATCTCCATCAATCTTTATCCCTTTGTTTTCCCAGTTCAGTGATTGAAAGACATTTTCCAATGTGGCATTAAATAGATTCGGAGATATGGTGTCACCTTGTCTCACTCCTTTTCCAATTTTTATGTGTGTTGTATTTTCAAACAGCCGAATCTTTGCACTTGCATTTTCATAGATGTTATTAATAATATTAATGTATGCATCTTCAATACCGCAGGATTTCAGAGCCGTGGTAACTGCTGATGGTTTCACCGAATCAAAGGCTTTTTTCATAATCGATAAAAGCCATGCACAATGGAAGTTCATATTCCCTCGCTCTTTCAATTAGTTCTCTCAGTACGTGGATATGATCTATTGTGCTGTAGCCACTCCTGAATCCAGCTTGCTCTCTCGGTTGAGCCATGTCCAGTGTTACCTTCAAACGGTGTGAAAGAACTTTAGTGAAGATTTTATAAACCACTGATAGGAGGCTGATAGGTCTGTAGTTCCTGAGATCCTCAATGTCACCTTTTTTATGTAGCAGGATCATTGTAGCGTTGTTCCAATCCTCAGGAATCTTCCCTTCATTAAGGCATCGAGTGAAAATTTGGGCGAGTACTGTTTCAATTTCTCCACTTGCTTCTTGTATGATGTCTATAGTAATTCCATCTTCTCCTGGAGCTTTCCCCCGCTTCATGTTCTTGATTGCATGAGCAACTTCTGCTGGGAGGACTGGAAGAACTCTGGTACCTTTCATGATGTCTGGAGTACATGTATCATCCCTTTCATATAATTTGGAGTAGAAATCTTTCACTCTTGTCAAAATTTCGCCTCTATTTCTTGTTATAGAACCATCTTCTTTTCTCAGAGCCATAATCTGTTTTCTTCCCTTACTGAGATGTCCCTTTGCTATCTTAAGGCTTTGGTTGTTTTCAATTGCTTTCCTCACTAGCTCACAGTTGAATTTCCTTACGTCTTCAGTGATACTTTTTCGTGTTGTCTTGCATAGCTCTATATATTCCACTTTGGAAGTCACATCTTCTTTAGTTGTCCTCATCTCTCTTCTTTTTTGCATCAACATTTTGGTTTTTCCTGATAATTTGTTCACATGCAACTTGTTCTTAGACCCAGCTAATTTTGTTGCTGTTTCCATTAGAGCTTTGGTTACTTTTCTGTTAACTTCCGAAATATCCACTTCTTCCGATGTTAGGCCTTCTAAAGCAGAGAATCTGTTCTTCAGTTCCAACTTGAAAGTATTATGGTGTTTTTTAAGGTTGGTTATGTCAATACATTTTGTTTGTCTTATGAGCTTGCCACGTTCCAGTTTAGTGTTGAGGTGTATCTTACATCTCACCAATCTATGGTCACTACCTGTGTTGAACTTGTTCAGCACACTGCAGTCTTCGATGACGAATTTTTTGTTACACATAATAAAATCAATTTCACTTGTCGTCCCAATTGGATGTCTCCAAGTCCATTTCCTGTGTGGCTTTTTCTTGAAGAAGGAGTTCAAGATGAAAAATCCTTCTGCCTCTGCAAACTCAACGAGAGTATTTCCACGCTGGTTTCTGTTGCCGTGACCGAATTTACCTACTGAAGTTTCATTCTGTTGCCGTTGCCCTATTTTTGCATTGAAATCTCCCATAATTATCTTCAAGTGCTGCTTACCTTTATTATTTAGATGACGAATTTCCTCATAAAATTCTTCAATTTCTTCTTCAGGATGACTTGTGGTGGGTGCATAAGTTTGAATAATCTGAGCCTGGTATCTTCTCGATAGTTGGATAACGAGTCGTGCAGCTCTGTCAGAGGAACTTTTAACTTCTACCACTTTATCCTTCAGTTTCTTGTTTATTATAAATCCAACACCACTAGTTCTGCCAGTATCTGTCCCACGATAATAGAAGAGATGTCCACTTTTCAGTTCAATGAGATCTTCTCCTTTTCTCCTTACCTCACTTAGCCCGACGATGTCCCACTTGATCCTTTGTAGTTCCTCTTCCAATTCAAGAAGCCTTGAATCAGAAGATAGGGAGCGTCCGTTATAGGTAGCCAAGGTCAGCATCAAATGGCAGCCTAGTCCGGTCCTCCGGGGATTCTTAGCACCCTCTGCCTTCATGTCGCACTGGCCGCTGCCTTGGCCAGGTACATTCCAGCTGCCGGAGACTGAGGGCCAAGATTTAAGTTGTAGAGTCATTTTGGAGGTGTTTGGCCATAACTCACCACGCTGGCCAAGCGGGTTGGTGAGTGTGGGATAGCATTTCCTCTGATCCCGATGGTATAGTTATACCGCTATTGGCGGTCGTCAGAGCCCCTTTAGTGGGAACAGGATGCACCACGAGAAGGCGGGGTTGACATTTGTCAAGGAGAGGCTGTGATGTTACGCATCACCTGACCTTACATCCCATATATATATATATATATATATCACATTGGAAAATGTCTTTCAATCACTGAACTGGGAAAACAAAGGGATCAAGATTAATGGAGGTTCTCTAACTCACCTTCGTTTTGCTGATGACTTAGTCATTTTTGCAACTACCCCATCGGAGCTGCAGAGTATTATCCAGGAACTTGCTGACAAGAGTAAAGAAGTAGTTTACGGAAACGTGCCCAACTGGAATCAGGACTGGGCATGTTTCCGTAATCGCCGCGTACACGTGGCAAAACTCCTTTGTCAACTATTGTCTTCTGTTGAACTGCAAGTCTTCAATGGTCTTCTCTCAAGTATGTAAACCTATTTTTTCTGGACGCTGTTCTAAAATCCTCCAAGAAACCAAGTGAAAGTTGCTCCTAGCCGCAATCTGCGACAACATCGGTAAAAACGAACTCCTTTGCTATTCGGAATACCAAGCTCTAAGTTTCCAAACTCATTCATCTTTGCTAGATATCTTTATGATACGCATCTCCGAAATCGTTGCTACAGTGACTGAAAATGAAACCTCAAAACCCTGTAAGAAATTTCAGTTTCTACTCAACAGTGTCCCGCCAAACCTTCTATCACAGCTGCAAGTCCGTCGTCCCCCCCCCCCCCGCTTCGTGAATCTCTCTGATACTTCATTTCCTCCAAAACTGGAAGCCTTCCTTTCACTTGGACCAAAATTCACTCCTTAAACTAATCTAAATGCCACAATCTCCATGCTAGAAGCAGCAGTTCACCGTACAAAACCAGAAGCTCAACCAATCCTCTGTGCTAAGGCAACACTATCTTGCAAAAGTGGAAAAAAAAAAAAAACCCTGCAGTATTCTTCCTCATTCCTCAAAGAAATCAGCAATCTAATGAATGAAAAAAATCTTGCAATCTGTAAAGCTGATAAAACTGGCTGCCCTGTCATTATTTCCAAACTTGTTCTCAATGAAAAAGCTGAATCTTTCCTCTCAACTTCAAATTGCAAGGTTCTAAAATCTGATAACACCCCCAAACTTAAAACTGCAGTTGAAAGACTTAACAAGAAACCCACTACTCTAAAGACCTTTCTTGGAGATTTTACATCACTACCATATTTCCAAACTCCACACTTATTCTTCCAGATTAAACTTCATAAAAACTGGTTTCCCTCTTCGACCACTCATAGAATATACTTTCTCTCCCACCCGTAACCTTGAAAGGAGGATTGTGGAAAAATGTAAACATCTCACCTCCAGCCGTCCTTTGTCAATTTCCTTCACTAAAGAGTTCATTCGAAAACTCCCTCTGACAAAATGTTCACTCTGGATGTAGTCTCTTTCCCCTTGTCACTCTTTTCCACTCTCATATGCTGCTAGTACAATTGCTAAAAGAAAACCAATCACTCTCTGGCCCACTAACAAAAGACCTGTATGACTGCCTTTGAACTCTGAGATATCTTAATTGTTTCAAGTTTAACAACAAATACTACTGTCAGCAAGAAGGACTTCCGATGGGTTCACCTCTCTCTCCACTTCTGGCTGAAGTTTTAATGCAACATATCGAAAAAAACATAGTCATGGAACACAATCTACAACCTTCCATTTGGCTTCGATATGTTGATGATATTTTTGTAGTTTGGCCACACAACAGAACTGACCTTGAATCTCTTCTTGAAAAGATATCCCTAAAGTTCCCATCAATAAAATTCGCCAGCAAAGAAAAATCACAGCAAGGCATTGCCTTTTTTGATGTCCACCTGGCAAGGCAAGGGAATCATCTCAACAGATCTGTCTACAGAAAGCACTCTGCAATAGCAAACATAATCCCATTTTCATCCCACTCTCCCAACTGCTCACAAATTTGCAGCCTTTAAAACTTACGTTAATCATGCCAGCATTGTCTGCAACACTGAATCTTCCTTCAATGAAGAAATTTGCCGAAGCCCATCAGTTCCCACCTTCTACAATTCAAAAATTCTTCCAAAATTCCCACTTGAAAAATCTGTCTGCTCTCTCACTAATAATAATGGAAAAACAACCATTCATTGGTTTCATCCCTTTCCATGGATCCTTCTCTTATAAGATGTGTAAACTTTTCAAAACTATGGGCTACACTCTCACAGTGAAACCAAACCCTTCTGCAATAATGTGCCTGCTTAAAGACAGGGATCCTGTCTCACACTTGGACATCCCTGGAGTTTATGCTATTCCTATTTCAACTTCCTCTGTTCTTTCAGTGTATATTGGAAGCACATACCGAAGCATCAAAACAAGACTTTGTGAACACAAAAAGAAGTTTCCAATGGTCTTCCAAAGGCAGCTTTATCTGCACTAACCCTTGAAGACACCTCTGCAGTTCCCATTTGGAAAGAAACCAAAAAAGTTACCCCATTCATCAACAAGGCATCTCTGCATTTCCAAGAGAGCATTGAAATTTTGTTCACCAAAAACTGCAATTCAGAGACCCCTCACCAAATCCCATTTATTTGGATCTCTCTTCTAAAATCTGGCAACATTTCCAACACCCCAACTTCAAATTGTAGTTCTGGCAACCAGCCCATCCATTTGATCGCGGGTGATCAAGGTCGTAGGATGACCGAAAGCTACCGCTAAACGAACCTTTTACCATACGTGACTCTGTGTGATCCGCTTGTTTTATATGTTTATGTAAAGAAGTGGGATTAAAAATGAACTTTCAGAAGACAAAAGTAATGTACAATGTTTTTACACAAAATGAAGATTTATCAATTGATGGAGAAAAGCTGGAGATAACAGACACGTATGTTTATCTTGGACAGCAGATATCAAGTGAGGGTCACATTGATGAAAAAATTAATTGGCGTATAAAACTTGCCTGGAGAGCTTTTGGTAGAAACAGCATAATTTTCACGAGCAATATGCCATTATGCCTTAAAAGAAAAGTGTTTGATCAATGCATCCTTCTAGTGCTTACGTATGGTGCAGAGACGTGGACCTTAACTAAAAGAGACATACAAAGGCTGCAGACAACTCAAAGCAGCATGGAGAGGTGCATGCTTGGTGTAACCAGGAGAGATAAGAGGAACTCGTGGATCAGAAAAATGACAAGAGTGGAAGACATCATGATTAGAGTAAAATCCCTGAAATGGCAATGGGCTGGACATACTGCCAGAAGAACAGTTGAAATTTTAGATTGGATTCCAAGGGCCAGGAAAAGATCCAGAAGAAGGCCACATGGGAAATGGGTACATTAAATTCAAAAGTATGTGGGAGTAACATGGAGACTGGCACAAGACAGACCGTTGTGGAAGAGGCTTGGGGAGACCTTCGCCCAGCAGTGGATTGACAATGATGATATGTACGTACGTGTGTGTGTGTATCAATTATTATCCACAGCTCTGTTCCCCTATGGATAGTAATTGGCATATATAATTAGTACTTGAAATAGAAATATAAAAACTATGGGTGAACACTGCATAGTTTAATTATTTTTAAAAATGTGTGTTTTGTTATGGCAAAAGATAAAATCAAGCAGGCTAACAGCTAAAGTTTAACTGAAACAAAAAAAAATGTTCCATTGTTTTGCCTTTTCTTCAGATAAAAGAATCTAATTTTTGTGTATAAAAAATTTGTTATTGCAGCACTGATTTTTTTTTCTTTTATAAAAATACTCTGCAATGACATTTCTGTAAAGCAAATTTTTGCCTCATGATGGTAAGCGTAAGCAGGCTTATCTGAACAAAGGGAACTGATACACAGACTTATGCTATGCACAGTGATTCGGAAGTCCACTGGGGGGATTAATCGTCTAACAAACTAAGTCAGTTTTTGTTTTTTTATTGAAGGTTTAACGACCACTGCGAGCAACTCACTGCGTTATAAAGCAGTCACCTGTCCCTAATTTAGGGTCACTGGTTCCAGGGAAGGGAGAGAGCCAGTGCCGTAAGACAACATCCATGCCTCACCGGGATTCGAACCCCGACTCTACATGGACGAATGATCATAAGCCAGCGCTTAGACCACTGCGTCACAAGGGCGACGTCAGTTAATTCACAAGTCTTTTCCAACTGTGCATTTATTAATAATTGCACATTCTAATGTATTTATTATGCAAAACTAAGTGCAGGTATGGCAGAAGCACATTTAAGATGCCTATTCAGGGGTAGAAAAGTATTTTTTTGCTCATTTAGTCCCAGACTAACTGGAATGACCATTCGCTAATCCCAACTTACTCTGATCTAGTCCTAAGAAAACTGAAACTTAGGAAATATCCATTATATAAACTACGACATGCAGACCACTCATCATCTGCCCACTCATATCCAACATCATGGGCTGTTTTTTTGTTTTTTTTTATTTTACTCCCCCCAGCTCACAACCACCTGAAAGCAGGCAACCTTAATCAACATTTATATAACAGATGTTTCTGCAAAATAAAAATGTTAGATATCAAAACGTGGAAGGCTTAACAGCTGTATGTATACCTTATAAAAAAAAATGTAAAACGTCTAAGAAAATACATCAGTTTAAGAACCACAGTTTTGGGAAAACAAACTTTAAACTAGTAGCAAGGGCTAATAAAAATTATTTTGCTGCAGCCTGAACCTAAACACTGACAAGTCCCAGGGGTCAGACCAGACTATTTTTCAACCCCTAATATTTTTCCTTAAGGATAACTGTCTTTTAAATTAGACAAAAGTTCATGAAGGTAGTAATCTTTTAGAATTCATAAAAGTGAGTCCACCATTTAAGTAACTTGGAACATTTATTTCATCATTTTACTTCAGGGTCATTCCATGTCAAATCAACAAGGCTCACAACCTGACCCTTTTATATAAGTTTCCTTGAAATTTATCCCAAATTTTACCTTTGTCCACCAACGGGGTTTCAAATTACATGAATTCAAAAAATTGTGGCCAAGAGACAATCGTTGGGTAGTTGTATCTCATTACCTAATTGGGCTAGAAAGTTGAATTTTTGTGTCTTTTTTATAGCATTTCATAAGTGCTTTGAAATCATAAGCTGAAAAAATAGAAAATAGGTTGATTTTTGCGAGGTCACAAAAAAATTTTTGACCTTGAATATTTTAAAATTTTGAAAAAAAAAATTGCATGGCATTCTTAGAGTTTAGTTTACTAGTGTGCCAACTTTCAAGTTGGGACCACAATGAGATCAGTATTTATAAAATATTTAAATGAAATAACTACCAAAAATGGCTTCAAAATGGAAAGGTGAAAGTGTTTTAGTGTTAACCAATTTAAATTGGGAGGATTCATCAGTCATAAGAAACCTCCATCGTATGTTAGGTAGTAAACTTTTAATAACTAATTTTTGAACTAAAAATATAGCACTGCCTTCAGCCTTGAAAAAAAAAAATTTAACTATCTTTTCTGCTGATTTTGTTGCAGTTTCAGGAGATGTTTGGTTGACAGATACCCACTGCTTTAAATGCCACAGAATCTATGTCATTCTTTTCCACAAGATCAATTGTGAAACTTTTCAGTAAATCTGATCCAGGCTGAGGGGAGGACAACATTGAAATTTACTGAAATAGCAGGTAGGAAGTAAATGATTGCATATAAACTCTTACAATGCAGTCATTATAGCTGTTAATGAGAAGTTTACCTTGAGTAGTTAATTTTGCCATCAGATACCCTAAAAAAAACGTGACTTTAAAGTTTTGATGCACATATACATTGTACCACTTACTCCGACCAAGGAGACAATTTTTTGCATGCAGCTCTGCAAACTTTGAGAAGCCAAATTTTACATCTAGGTATGTAGTCTTAAACAGTTTGTAAACATCTTTCAGACTGTTTAACAAGCTTTTTATTGAATTATTTATTGCAGATATCTGTTTTTAGCTGCCAATGTAATCATGGCAATAAAAATCTTACACCAGATCAGCTGTCACCTGTTTTAATATCTTTCCTAGCTTTAGGTCTAGAGTTGATAAAATTCCCATTTCCTTTCAACTCTCGCTCTTTGTAAACGGTTTTACCTTTCTTGCCATGCAATTTGAAATACTGGATTCATCCTACAAGTTTCAAAAACTCCAACTTTTTTATAGTACAGTAAGAATTTGCAGCTTTTAAGCTCTTCACTTTGTATCACTTAACATTTCTTTAAGCTGAGCATTTCTGTATTTTGGTCAGATATTAAACGAGTCCAGCATTTTTTTCAAATTTGCATATGATAAATATCCTAAAATTATGTTTCTGTTATTCACATATGGGTCATTTCTTGTCAGATCACCCAGCTTAATTTTGAAATGACACCCACCAACTCAGATTTTCATGAAACTTTTTTACTTGTTACTACCACCAAGTTACTAATAAATGTAGAAATTTTCCGCCATAGGCCACATAGTTTCTGAGATATAAAATGTCAAAGTTTTGAAAAATTGTACATTGATGACGTTTCCGAGACTCTGCTTTTAGACGCAGTATTTGAGAAAAAAATTTCATAGTTCTGTGTCTAATCAACATATCACTACCAAATTTTTACATGTCAAGCAAAGTATGTACATTTCAGAAAAAATATTATATAAATCTTGCCTACCTCTGAGAGACATTGAAATTTAGTAAATTTTTTTATAAACAAATTTTTAAGTGCAAAGACGTTGCTTCATTAAGTGAGTATTATGGCATAAGGCACAGGAGTTACCAGAGCGCTTTTTTTAATTGAACCTAAAAGTATAGTCTAAAAGTCTGTGAAAGAAAAATAGTGGGATTTTGATTGCTAATATAGTTATTTTAACTTATAAATTAAGTTATTCTATCTAAGTACAGATAGTTTCAAATGATACACTATGCATCATAATACACAAAAATGTTCATAGGTAAATTTTAAAACTTTTTTATCAGTGTATGAAGAGCATAAATTACAAATTTTAGTAATGTGGAGAAAGCTTATGACACGAAAAATTTTGTCATAACTTAAATAAATACTGGTCTAGAGCACAAAATTTTCAACTTTAAGTGATAAAAACATAAGAAGTGTAACAATTAGTAGGTATCTATAGCTAATTAGGATAATCAACCAATGGAATATTTTAGTTCAACAAATTAAAAGCTTGAATAATTAATTTTACTTTTCATCTGAGATGTCGTATCTTATTGTACTGGTGTTGTATTAAATCAGCCTCGTTTTCAGAAAAGTAGTACACCCTTTCAGAGCCCTTGGTGGTGGGAGGACTAACACAAGAAATGATGTTACACAGGGGAACGTGGCAGATGTCTTTCTGTGGAGGCCAGTGAAATGATAGTGCTGGGCCATACGGGGCATGAACTTTACTTTTAGATTACCTTCCTCCACATGTTTAGAAAGTACTAATCCAAAAAACCAGTGACTCTCATAAATACATGCAATGTGTAAGTTTATAGAGATCTGTGACATCTTGACTGCAGGTGGTTGTTCTCCAGAGAAGTGGAAAATAGTGCTGAAATTTTCATCAAAGCTAGTTCTCTTTGTTCCAATGGAATCTTCAGACACAGGGATGAAATGGTGAAAGCCACGTGTACCAGGAACTGTTTTTGCTTTGGAGAATCGGGCTTCTAGCTGCTGATGTGTTTCTGAAAGTGTTTCTTTTTTTATCATCCAGAATTTTATGTTTTTGACTCTTGCCTCACAGAAATTGAGGCAAGAGTCAAAAACATAAAAGAAGGCTTGCTCGGGTAACTAGCAGCTAAACTGTACCACCAATGCCGTCGCAAAGAGATTTCCCGTGACTGGTTGCAAAAAATATCCATGATGCTGCTAAAGAGAAGTCCTGGTTGTGGTAGCAAAGATTGAGAAAGTTTTTGCAGTTCTTATACTGTGCAGCACATCCGTTACTGAAATAAAATACATTTTTTACAATGGGAAAGTTTTTCTTTATATACAGAGTGATTATTTTTTGTGTTTCATATACAAAGGCTACATCATGCTCTAAATCATCGGACAAGATGCACACACTTGACACGTGTAGATTACAGCTGTATGTAGTGAACAACTGTTGCTTGTCCAGTGATACCCTTGTGCTGCGTCTTGAATGACGTATGAGTAATTTTCACTGAAGTCTAGGAGAACAATAGCTGCATCCGATTCAAGGTTTGCTTTCATTTTCTTTAGAAAGTTTGCTTGGGATTTAGTTATAAATGCATGGGGCACAAGTTTCTCTAGTTTCTCAATTAAAGTCGCTAAATATTCATCAAATGTCACAGTGAATTTCACCTGTTGTGTTCTGTCTGTCGATACCCATGAACTGTATTGACACTTCATCTTCAGGGTCCCACTCTTCAAATTTTTCGAGTAGAAAACTTTTCAAATTTTCACTGGATGGGCATTGAGAGCAGTGTCGCAGCATGCAGTCTTTGTTATCCTTAGAACAGACTAAATAATCAATCAGGTCCTGGTATGTCTCTTTTATACAAAACGCATGAAGTAGAAGACTTACATTTTGATGGATTGGGCAAACACAAATGGAATGTGTTCCAAAAGACCCTGCTAACACGCACCATTTTGGACGCAGCATTTTGAGATGCCAATTTTAATGATGGGATACTCAAATTTAAAAGCAGAATACAATTCATTTAAATTAGCAAGTAATAATCTCTTTTTTACATGAACATTTTTAGAAATACCGACTGTCCTTTGTTCCTGTCATGATTCAGGAGTATTCATCACTTTGGTAAAAGTTCTTCACCAATTCAATTATATTTTCACTGAGTGTTTTACCTTTTCTGGGTTCAGGTAAAGGTACGATTCCTTTGTCTCTGAGAATGTATCTTGTTTGACGAATGACATATTCCCCTTACATGGAACTCTTCCATGATTTTTTTTTCCTGCTCCATGAAGTAGGAACAAGCTTCAAAAGTTGTATCTTTTCTCTTCGTGTCATTGAAGCCTCAAGTTTTGCTTTAAGTAAACCTACAAGCACATTCATATCATCTGCTTTCTGTTTTAAATCTTTTGGCATCTTTTTCAGGTGGAGAAAAATATTTTTCTATAACCCTACTAACCTTACTTTTTAAATTAGAACATGCTGACTCAACCTTTTTTTTTTTTTTTTTTTTTTTTTTTTGCATAGGCAGATTTGCTGTGTGATGCAATGGCATGAAATTTCAGAAGAGACTCCCCTATCTCTGCCAGTGATGTATTAATTTTCCCTAATGTTTCTTCTTTGGAAATTGATGTTTCTAAATTACAAATACTCTGGTTGCTTTCACTATCTGTGTCCACCTCTTTAAATGTCACCATTTTCATTTAAAAATTGTGAGTGTTTCTGCACCTTTTCTCTACATGCATCACATATCTTCTGTCCAGGAATTGATTTCACAATCATTGGAATTTTATTCATTTTCTCTGAAAAGTCAAAGGTCACATTCCTCAATGCTTTTTTAATTTTTTTCTTGTGGCACTTAAATGGATCAAAACAACTTTTCTGGTAAGTTTCATATTTTCTCAGGTAGTATGTTTTATGATGCTTACAAATATTAAACAGAAGTTCACAACTTACCTCACTTCAAGGCCAAAAATTATTTTTCTGAAGCACTTATTGTTTCAAAGTTTATCAGATTCACCTCCTGTGTGTAACTCTTCTTATGGCACTCAGTTCCACTTTCTTTTCCTATACTACATTGTTCAACAAGCTGTTCAGTTTGGGACATTTTTAAAACTAATATTTCAAAGGGTTATTAAAAACTTTTTTTTAAACCTTGGAACAGAAAAATGATCTTTAACTGTAACTAAGAGGAATAACCCACTTCTGAAAACTTTTGAACATTTGAAGCAGCATAAAGCACCTTCACTCAACAATAGATAGCAGATGACTGAGCTGAGACTGACTAGTAGTGCAATCCAGTTGAATCCTGTACACAGAAGAATGACTCGTGTTGAATCAGCTCATGCTTTTAGATTGCTGATACATGCTGAGTCACCTCATGCTTTCAAATTGCTGGTACAGCTAGTTTATCCCACTTGCCTTAAAGTATTCCATCCAGTTAAAAAAAAAAAAAAAAAAACCTAATTCATTCAAAACAATTTTTAAATTGAACCATGACTAATTCAATTTGATTTTTTCATTATCAAATTTATACCAAGCCGGTAAAGTTTGGCATTGAACAGTACAATATTTTTAATTATTTGATTAGCTTACATTTATTCTATATTAGGCCAAATTATCACATACAGGTAATTATCTATTATGATGCATAAGTGTCTGCATAGAATGTGTCAAATTATAAGTTAAAATAACTATATTAGAGATCAAAATCCCACTATTTTTCTCTCACAGCCTTTTAGACTATACTTTTAGGTTCAATTAAAAAAAAAAAAGCGCTCTGGTAACTCATGTGCCTTATGCCATAATACTCAATGAAGAAACGTCTTTGCACTTAAAAATTTGTTTATAAAAAAATTTACTAAATTTTAATGTCTCTCAGAGGTAGGCAAGATTTATATAATATTTTTTCTGAAATGTACATACTTTGCTTGACATGTGGTAAAAATTTGGTAGTGATATGTTGATTAGACACAGAACTATGATTTTTTTTTCTCAAATGCTGCGTCTAAAAGCGGAGTCTCAGAAATGTCATCAACGTGCAATTTTCCAGAACTTTGACATTTTATATCTCAGAAACTATGTGGCCTAGAGAGGAAAAATTTTACATGGATTAGTAACTTGGTGGTAGTAACAAGTAAAAAAAAGTTTCATGAAAATCTGAGTTTGTGGGTGTCATACCTTGGGTGAATTGACATGGATGACCCATATTGTTTTAGTTATAATTTTATGAATCAGATTAGAGCTTTTTGTTATGATGACAAGCCTTGTCAGATTGATTTCCTTGCCTTGTCAATCTGACATGGCAGGGGAATCATCACAATAGTTCTGTCTACAGAAAACCCTCTGCAATAACAAACATCAGTGGCGCACCCAGGAATTCCTGTTGGAGGGGGCTATATATGTATAGTATACATGCACAATGTGTGTATATATATGTGTACTGAGAGAACTAATTGAAAGAGCGAGGGAATATGAACTTCCATTGTGCACGACTTTTATCGATTATGAAAATGCCTTTGATTCGGTGAAACCATCAGCAGTTACAATGGCTCTGAAATCCTGCGGTATTGAAGATGCACACATTAATATTATTAATAACATCTATGAAAATGCAAGTGCAAAGATTCGCCTGTTTGAAAATACAACACACATAAAAGTTTGAAAGGGAGTGAGACAAGGCGACACCATATCTCCGAAGCTCTTTAATGCCAAATTGGAAAATGTATTTCAATCACTGAACTGGGAAAACAAAGGGATAAAGATTAATGGAGATTATCTAACCCACCTTCGTTTTGCTGATGACGTAGTCATTTTTGCAACTAACCCATCAGAGCTGTAGAGTATGATCCAGGAACTTGCTGACAAGAGTAAAGAAGTGGGATTAAAAATGAACTTTCAAAAGGCAAAAGTGATGTTCAATGCCTTTACAAGAAATGAAGATTTATCGATTGATGGAGAAAAGCTAGAGATAACAGACACGTACGTTTATCTTGGACAGCAGATATCAAGTGAGGGTCACGTTGATGAAGAAATTAATCGGTGTACAAAACAACTTGCCTGGAGAGCTTTTGGAAGAAACAGCATAATCTTCAAGAGCAATATGCCATTGTGTCTTAAAAGAAAAGTGTTTGATCAATGCATCCTTCCAATGTTTACATATGGTGCAGAGACATGGACCTTAACTAAAAGAGACATACAAAGGCATTTTAAGGCGGCAAATCCTACAAAATTCCCCATTTGAAAAATCCTCAAAGAAGCATGGACAGGTGCATGCTTGGTGTAACCAGGAGAGATAAGAAGAGGAACTCGTGGATTCGAAAAATGACAAGAGTGGAAGACATCATGATCAGAGTTAAATCCCTAAAATGGCAATGGGCTGGACATACTGCCAGGAGGACAGACCATCGATGGACAGCCGAAATTTTGGATTGGATTCCAAGGGACAGAAGAAGACCACATGGGAGATGGGTGGATGAAATTCGAAAGTATGTAGGAGCAACATGGAGGAGACTGGCACAAGACAGACCGTTGTGGAGGAAACTTGGGGGAGACCGTCCAGCAGTGGATTGATAATGGTTGACAATGATGATATATATATAGTGTACACCTATAGTTTATATACACGGTTGTGGCGTACGTTGCTCGTAATCTCTTTGGGACTTTGGAAAGAAGACCATGTAATAGAAGACACTAATTTTTTTAACATGTAAAATAATATTTTTAAATGTTTAATTTGCGACGTACGTCGCTCTTAATCTCCTTGGAGGGGGCTTAAACCTCACAAAATTGCCGCCTTAAAACTTATGTTAATAACACCAGGATTGTCTGCAACACGAAATTGACACTATAAAAAAAATTGCCCTCAGTTCCCACCATCTACTATTGAAAAAATCCTACAAAATTCCCATTTGAAAAATCCATCTACTCTCGCAGCAATACTAATGTAAAAACCACCATTCATTGGTTCCATCCCTAATAAGATGTGTAAACTCTTCAAAACTATGGGTTACACTCTCACAGTGAAAGCAAACCCTCCTGCAATAAAGTGCCTGCTTAAATAAAGACAGATCTTGTATCCCCACTGGACACCCATGGAGTTTCCGCTTTGTTCACCAAAAACGGCAATAACCCCCCCCCATGAAATCCTACTTATTTGGATCTCTCTACAAAAATCTGGCAACAGTTCCAGCACCCCAAATTTCAAACTGTAGTTCTGGCAACCTGCCCATCCAGTTGATCGCAGGTGATCAAGGTCGTAGGATGACCGAAAGCTACCGCTAAACGAACCTTTTTACCATACGTGACTGTGTGCATTTTCGCTTGATTTCTATGTTTATGCAGACCTGCCAACCTCTCAGAACCAAAAAATGTAACACTCACATAGAAAAATCTTAACACGACGCATGCTGATAATTTTTTAAGCCTATTTCAGCTATATAAATTCTTGATGATGAGAATGTAGGGATTTTTTCCCTACATCAAAATTTCATTGAGAAACTAATCAAATCTAATCAGCAAACACTTTTATGTTGTTAATTATTAGAAAAAAATTAAGATTACGGGAGAATTCCTCGCTCCGCCTAACTTCCGTTTTCGGAAATGTTGAGAGGCGGAAAACTTGCATCTTAGGGAGTCTGCAAGATGGTTTAATTGGGTTCTGGGGATGTCATTTTTGTCTGCAGAACCAAAATAAATCTGCGATGTGCATCGGCCATCGCCGCAATTCTGCTACCAGAATTAGTAGAAAATCAATCTGCAATGTACGTCGGCCGTCGCCGCGATTCTGCTACGAGAATTAGTAGAAAATGAATCTGCATTGTACGTCGGCCGTCGCCGCGATTCTTCTACGGGGATGAGTACAAAGTAAATCTGCGACGTACGTCGGCAGTCGCCGCAATCTGCTACGGGGATGAATACAAAATAAATCTGCAATGTACGTCGTGCAATTCTTCTACAGGGATAAATACAAAATAAATCTGCGATGTAAGTCGCCACAATTCTTCTACGGGGATGAATACAAAATAAATCTGCTATGTACATCGGGCATCGCCGCGATTCTTCAACGGGGACGAGTACAAAATAAACCTACGATGTACATCGCCGCGATTCTTCAATGGGGATGAGTACAAAATAAACCTGCGATGTACGTCGCCGCGATTCTTCAACGGGGATGTATAAAATAAATTTGCGATGTAAGTTGCCCCGTTTCTGCTATGGGGCCGAGTACAAAATAAACCTGCGATGTACGTCACAACGATTCTTCTACAGGGATGAGTACAAAATAAACCTGCAACGTACGTCGGCCGTGATTCTGCTACGGGGATGAGTACAAAATAATTCTGCGACGTACATCGTCTTCCGAAATTTTGAAAGGCGGAAAACTTGCATCTATGATAGGGAGTCTGCGAGATGGTTTAATAGGGGTTCAGGGGATGTTTTTGTCTGCACGACCAAAATAAATCTGCGACGTAGCTCGCTCGTCGCCGCGATTCTGCTACAAGGCTTCTGTCTGAAATGGGAAAAAATGAAGGAAAACATGACTATTAAAAAAAAAAATCTTATAAGCGTACTGCAGCATGATTTATCATACTAAATACGATAAAATCGTAACAGTTGGCAGGTCTGTTATTGTCGCGTGAAGCCAGAGTTTAAACAGTCTTAAATCTCAGACATGTTAACACTTGAAGAGGGGGAGGGGGGAATTTAGGAACAGTTTCCACAGAGAAAAATACCAGCACAATTGGGTTTTTTTTTGCTTTTTTTAAAGAAGTACTTATTTACATGCAGTATACCAGGGTGAGTCATGAATTCATAGCGTTTTGGGGTACAATGTTCAGTCCGGTACCACATGTTGACCACATATGGCTATTTGGCAAAATACAGTCCATTGGAGTCTATGGTCCTTCACCAACTTTCGGCCAAAGATGTTATGCCGTTGCGATACCAGGTGGCTGGCTTAGATGCAAAACTCAGTGATGCCATCTTTCACAGCCTCCAAGAAATGGAACTGTCTGCCAGCCAAGATGTGCATCACAGAATGAAACCGGTGAAAATCTGAGGAGGGAAAGATCCCAGCTATCGGCTGGGTATGGTAGGACTTCCAACGCCATCCAAATCTTGAATTTTCTGGTGGACAATCCATGACCTATGACATGAGGCATTTTCGAATCGTAGGACCTTCTTTCCATTCACCATTGCAGGGTAGCACTGGCGTAGAACGTCGTATACATGTTGCAGCTGGTTGGCATACGGGTTGCTGTTGAGACCGAATACGTGGCACAGGACCCTCAAAATTCCACCATACACACAATATTATTGTCTTCACTTCAAAATGTTCTCTTTGAGCCACTGCTCATCCCCTGGCCGCAACTATTGGTTTCCAGTATCAGGATAACGTAGGAAGACCCACTTCCTCATCATTCATTATGATTTTCTCTGCCAAAACTAGCCATCACATGGATTTTGCAGTAATTCTCAATACAGAGTGACACTATAGGTGGATTTAGAGAGTCTAATTTGGGGGTGCCGGTTGAGTTGTGGGAAAGGGGGTGACTGCAGAGGTGAAATTTATTCTCTCATCAAGTGCAATATTTTGATTGTACTAAGAAAAAAAAGCACAAACAAAAGTCATTCTTTCAGACCTAATTATGGCTAATTTAAATAAGTTTACTGGACACTCTTTAAATAAGTTTAGATTTCATAAAATTTATTTAGGCCTAATAATTTAGGACAACTACAGTACATGAAACATTTAAGTATTCTTATAATGTTTTATTTTAAAACATTTTCAGCACTCAGAAAACTAGAGCATAAAATCTTTACTTACAAAAAATTTACCAAAACAAGATTTGCTTTATGAGGTCATAATCTACAGTTTTTACAATTTCACTGTCAGAAAATAAAACCATCAAATCAGAAAGCCTTTCTTCATTCATAGATGATCTCAGCCAGTTGTTGATTCTCCTTATCGTTGAAAATGTACACTCACACGTGGCACTATTTGATGGTAGCATTAAAGCTATGCACATCATCTTGTAAAGACTGGAGTAGAGCTCTTCTGTGACATGCTTATATTTAGAGCTCTTCTGTGACATGCTTATTTAGAGCTCTTACTATATCTTTCAATGAACTTGCTGAATCAATCGATTTAAGGTTATCTTTGTTTTTGCTCTCCATAAC
This sequence comes from Macrothele yani, assembly GCA_039090855.1. Taxonomy (NCBI): domain Eukaryota; kingdom Metazoa; phylum Arthropoda; class Arachnida; order Araneae; family Macrothelidae; genus Macrothele; species Macrothele yani. Next base: position 78,232,688 of record CM077016.1, read on the forward strand.
ATGACTTGCTACGTTCAGTTCACTCAGAGCTGCTATCAGCTTGCCATCGCATTACCACACAAAGCAGGCTGTCGGAACAGTATGCAAAGAAAAAAATCTTTGCTATTACGGGTGAAGTTTATGATCTTAAAAACGGTGGTACACAATTGTATAAAATTTAAACAAATATATAAATGTTGCCATTTTTTTATTTTATTGCAATCTGCCAATAAGTTTAATAATAATAATTTCTTTTTACTTTGTCGTATACCTTGCAATACATTTGTGGTACTTTTTTTTTTTTCAAAATTATCCACACTTTTTGTAATGTTTATGTTTTCAAAGTTATATTTCTTTTTTTTTTTCGCCACAAATCCTTGGGGATGTCTGGCACTCTCATAAATCCGCCTATGGCGAAGTATTCGCGGACGTCTGGAGTGAAAACCGAGCTGGTGTAGGTGACGAACGATGGTGGTTTGTGATGCATGGACCTCCTCTGCTAATCATCAGATTCTGGTTCCTGGATGCTGTTCAACAGCTCATGGTCCATACGCTTTTTCAATCACAAAATTCCAGGACTTTTTCAGGACCTCTGGATTTTTTTTTCCCCAGGACATACGATCCAACGCTCTTACTTAAAATATAATGAAACCATAGGTCTGTTCAACCTGTAACCTACAGCAAACAACGTCTTACATGCCTGGGCAAACTTAATGCAGAATGTTAAAAATGTTGTCCGCTGCAGCTAATCAGAAACTTAGAATCACAGATAAATACTGAAACTGTCGCTGAAAATGTGACCAAGTTTGATATCTACTAAACTTTTGTATACTATACCACACTGATTTTGTGAAACTTTTATTTTCTACTTTGGCTTTAGTTCAATTATTGAAGCAAATTACAGAATTAAAAACAACATAAAACCCAAAAATACATAGGTATGTGGCATTACTCTACCACATAATCAATACATAAAATACTATTTATATTTAATCAGTGTTGCATTCAGAGTTTTTTTTTTTCGGGGGAGCAATTACCAATTTCGTGGGGATAAAACTTGACTGATTATGTACATATATTCACAATTTTGTTATTGATATGTACAGTATATTACAAATAAAAATTTTAAATAGAGTACAAACATTTTCTTATGTTCTTATATTGCAAATGCAGATTTCAAGATATCTACACATACAAGTGCTATAATAATAATGTTAAAAAGTTACACCTTTGCTTTAATTCAGTAATGGACTACAGATTTCACCATGGGATAATGTAAAATATTGAGGATGCTAGTAAAGGTAAGGCTGTGCTGGAGAAAATCCCCTCAAGACATTAGTAAAAATGTCCTTGCCTTACTACAAGCGTGTTCCTGATTATTAAGGAATCACTACAGTGTTGTTACCTGGAAACTTATGGTGTAAGCCATTCCCCTTCCATTTGGTTCCAGCCCCTTTAGATTATTTAGATTGGCAAATAGTAGCAAAAAAAAAAAAAAAAAACTAACTAACCGTTTAAATGCCAGTTTTGAGGTGTCTAGATATTTTTTTTTTTTTTTTTTGGTCAGAGTGTAAACCACTAACGCCAGAAAATAAAACAACTTTATTATGGGAACAATTTCTAATAATTTGCTATTGTTAAAAATTAGGTAGCAAATATTTTGTTGTATTGGAAGCACTAACGTCAAGTTAGCTATACTGAGGCTTAACCGTATACATGGAAAGTCGGCATCCAGAAGACTGAAATAAAACTGAATGCCAGCTTCCAAAATATAATGATGTACTGCAGTGCAAACATCTCTACTGTGTGGAATTAGGATTTTATTGCGGTTGTCTGAGTTGTCAGTGCTTGAAAAATTCTGCCTTCAGAAGCGAGGACTGTTTAATGTTTTGTTGAAGGATGATAGAAATTTCAGACTGAAGTTCATGTGGATGTTTTTTTTATTATTATTATATTTTCCCTCATTTTCTTAATTTTTTTTAATTAATTTCTCTAAATATTCAGTAATAAACGAACACAATTAGACAAAATATAAGGGGAGATTGCCCCAAAACCTATGGGGTGCATTCATAGATTTTCGGGGGGGGGGGCTAAGCCCCAAGAAGATGCCTGAATATATCACTGTATTTAATTATTTTGAAATAATGTTTACCTTGGAAATTTAAGGGTAAGGAAAGATGAAATATTTGGAACTTTTTCAAAGGACCAAAGGGATTATTATTTCTTAAACACATAATAACGGGAGCAAGTATTTGTGTTACATTTTATTTAGGGAAGGAATTTCAAACATAATATTGATGCTGTAGCTAAGTTTTAAATTTGTACTTGCCAGCAAACAAAGTATGCACAAAAATTTCCAACATGAAATAAAAGAGAATAACGGGAAAACCTTAAATCCAAGGGTTGTGTACAAATGCATTCATAAGTGATCAAGGCCATTTAACTGGGCATGATTAGAAAACTAATTATTGAAGATGCAAAGTGATTAGTTTGCTCAGAAAATACTAAGAAATTAGATATAAATTTTTGATATTAGAAAGCAATCTAATTTTATGGCAAATTTTGATATAAAGCATTAATTAGAAAATTCCACAAAAAAAAAGTCAGCTACTTATAAAACATCAGTAACTTCCACCATGGCTAAAAAGTATGTTACGGAAATTAACAAATGGCGCAAAAAACGTTTTGCATAGCAGAAGGAAGGTATTAGAGATTCAAATCAAACAGTTAAAAGAAGAGACAGAGAAGGAAGCATGGTATAATTGTATACCTTTTAGTGGAAGAATTTTGCACAATGGAAAAGTTGAAACAGGCTAAAGGTATTCCTCATAGCAAAAGCTATTCTAAGGAGAAAAAAAAACTTTTCAAATACGTCTCCCAGAAGTAGAGTTAGCAAAAAAAAAAAACATTTTGACTTTTACAACCCCTAGGAAAAAGTAGTACACATTATTTCAAGAGGATCTTATTGTAACAAAAATCTTATTCACTCTCCATCTTTATTAAAGCAAATGGCATACAGTAAAAAAAGAAATTTCTCAATAGTTTTTAGAGGCAGAGATAGGCTGCAAACGGAAGTACATAAACACCACCTGGCAGCAGAATTGTGAACCACAAACCTCCTCAAATACAAACCTAAAGTATTCCATAAGGTGAATGATATCTGTTTTTTAAATCTGACATTTAGAAGTACAGATATGGAGAAAACTAGATTAAATATTTGCACCCTCTAGCGGCAAAATTTTGCATTATTTTGGGAAGAAAATACACACAAGGAGTTTTCATATTTGTCAAGAGAATATTTATTTGTCAATCGGGTTATTAGTCCCGTAGATATTGCTGTAAACGGAAACGAACTTACACTCTTTAGTAGCACACTTGTGCGTTAAGAATATTTGAAATTATATGTGAAAGAAGTTTTCAAATCGCACTCCTAGAAACAGAGATATGGACAAAAATAAAATATACGTATACACCCCTGGTGGAAAAATTATGCAGAAGGTATTCTCAAAAAGTTTCTGGAGGTGAGCGATCGAGTTTTGAGCTCAAATTTTATTGCAAACACATCAGAAACAAAAATAAACACTTGCATCCCCTGGCTGCCAAAACATTCTTTACCAAAAATGAGGAGTTATATGCAAAACATTTCCCCTCAAAAGCTGTATCCAACGCAGGAAGAATTTGTTAAATCGGACTGTTAGAAGCTGAGATATTGGGAAAATCGTGCTTCACCGTTACGCCCCTAGCGGAAAATTTATGCATTATTATTGGAAAAAGGAACTGTAACTAAAATAGTCTTCGATATAAATGCCATCAAAAGATAAAATAATGTTTTCATCAATTGGATATTTAGAAGCAAATTTATGAAATAAAATTAATTTTAAATTCGACATGATCTTCATTTGCACCCCCTAGCGGCGAAGTTGTGCATCGGAAAAAGCCCGGAACAAATGGATCATCATTCTCACATTTTAAGCTTCGCAATATGAAAAGAATTTTACAATTCGAACTAATAATTGCAGAGATATGGTATTCCCGGTCGGACAGACAAAGTGATAACGTAAGCACGACGCCAAAAGCTGCTAATAACGCAGCTTCAGTCCTCCTAACAGATAAGAAAGCCCTCAGCCCCCTCTTTTTCCCCCACATTTTACAGGGGTGGGGAGGAAAATATGTCAGTTGAAAAATCTTCAACTACAAAAAATCGTGCAGGGACAAAAAGGCCGAAATGGATAAAATTCAAAGACATGTAACAGAATTTTAGGACATATTCAGGACAAAATGGAATTCCAGGACGCATATGAACCATGACAGCTAGACGCAGGGCTTCGGTGTTAGTGGCGACTAGTCTCCAACACTTCAATTTGTCAACAAGCTGTGTCTCCGGACTGGAAGTGTTGGAACCATTTTCTTGCTGTTGTAGGGTGCATTGTGTCCCCTCACCTTCTACACTACAAATTTCCTTTGTGGCAGCTGTCGCATTGAACTCTTTTTTCCAATAATGGCATAGGAGCACACAAACAACAAGTTTCTCCTCCAACATTCTTTTCTCATATGAGTGGAACATATGTGTTGGACCCAGCGCATGCCTATCTGTCTGAGCAGCGGAGCATGTTTCACCTTACTGCGCATGTCCCACTTGTTCGGCGGAGCTTCACCATCTGTACAGTGAAACACTAAGAACTTGTGAATCACCCTGGTATCTTTGGTGTAATACCTTTCAAGACCAGAAGAGTAAACAAAAAAGCATAGGAGCACAAACACATTAAAAATAACATAAAAGACTAACATATTAAAGACCTTCTGTAACAAGTAAAAGAATAAAATTAGAAGTTCGAGATGGCTGAAGCTGACTGTTGTATCTAATGAAATAACGTTGTGATTTGGTAATCAAAGTCAAAAGGAAACTGAAAACTAAACTTGCTATTGGTCATGTACTAAAGTGTTTCTGTTTTAGATGGAATAGCAGGGTTTGTATGCCATCCCGTGAAATAAAAGAAGGAAAACTTAGTGCCAAAAGAAAAACAAGTTAGTAAAATCATGCAATGCATTGATTATGATATGCTTTCCAACATACCAAAAATCATTACTCAAGTTATGAGGATAATGACTGTGGAATAAATCTTGCTCCTGTGCCCTGACCTTTGGTCCCATTTCAATGATATTAAATAGAACCGGTTCAGTATACCCCCGGAACATACTAAAGTTTTGTCGCAATAGAAGCAGTTTTAGTCAAGTTATGAGGGTAATGGCTGTGGAATAAATCTTGCTCCTATACCTAGACCTTTGACCCCATTTCAATGATATTTAACAGAACTGGTTCAGTATATCTCCGGAACATACTAAAATTTCATCGAAATCGAACCCTTTTTGCGCAAGTTATGAAGCATAAGGGCAATAGAATGGATCCTGCTCCTGTGCCCTGACTTTTGACCCCATTTCCCCCATTTTCAATAGGGTTCATCCCCAGCTGGTCCCCTACGTACCACATACTAAAATTTCATCGAAATCTAACCATTTTTACGCGAGTTATCGTGCTGACAGACGGACAGACAAAGCTGCAGCATATACACTTCTTCAACCTACGGTTGGAAAGCGTAAAAAACAACAGTGAAACCTCGGGGGGGGGGGGACTAATGTTTTCGCTTAAAACCTGGAAAAATCTGGGACCTTGTAATCCCATGCTATTAAGGAACAACAAAAAAAAAATTTGCCCAGTGGCATATATTTGAGGCTAGCTGCAAACCCTAGAGAATGCACAAATAAAAGTCAATTACAAACTGTATTAAGCTATGCCGATGTTTTCACAGAAAAAAAATGTGCTGATTCAGTTCTTTTAACTCAAAGAATCATCCTGGCTAACAAAGACCAACGGTTCTCCTAGTGGAGGGATGGTGTTATCGTGACGCAACTACCTCTACCAGTCTACGTCTGCGGCCTTCGCTATGCGATTCGAAGACTTTGGATACGTTCGCCGGCTAGCATTTCCATGGCAACATGAAGGAGCAGCATAAGTGTGAATGGCCCATTGCACAGGCAACGGTTCGCTTAGAAAAGAGATGACTCGGACCACCTTACTCCCTCCTCACATGCTCTTGCCCGTAAGAGCTGTGTCTGGCAAGAGTTATTTCAGTTGTGCGAAGTGTCAATGAATTAAAATCAGTGATATTATATCTTAAATTCGTGGCTTTGTTGGATTCTCATTGTTTTGATAAATTTTGTGAAAGCTTTCCTGATTATCTGACTGTCAGAACTTGAAGAACCCTATGCTTCCAAGTTTGATTCAGTTAGATTCAAAAATGAACTGAAGACATTTACTATTCCCTTCATGAATACAAAAAGAAATTAGTAAGAAATTGTTTATTACTTGTTACATGAAATTGAACATTGTGTTTATTGAGATGTACAAATTAGCAGATAGTCCTAACATTAAAGTTTCCATCAACAACTGCAACTTCAGAAAGAAGTTTTCTGCATTAAAAAGAATCAAGACACTTGAGAATTTTTGGTTGAGATTCACTTCAGCAGCTTGGCTGTTTTGTCAATAGAGAAAAATAACCTTTTTAAATGTGACAAGTACTCGGAAAAAACTTTTTATGGAAATGTCACACTGAACTTTAAAAGAAAAGAAAAATGGACAGCATGTACGAAGAATGGAGTTCACGTACAAATAAGTGTTAAAAACCTAATCCTCATAATTATTAGATATTATGTTTAGCAACAGCGTGTACTTAAAATTAGGAAAAAAAAGTTACTTCTATTATATAACTACTGAAAAATAAACTTTGCAATTAAAAAAAAAAAACAGTACTGGTGATGGGGGCGGGGGGGGGAGAGAAGATATAGCCCATGGCCTTGGACCAAAGATACGCTACCGAATTTGCCACAAAAACATGTTTTCGAATTATTTTTTTAAATGGAGGTTTAACGACCACCGTGAGCAACTTAGTGAGCTATAAGCAGTAGCCCATCCCTAATTTAGGGTTACTGGTACCAGGGAAGGGAGAGAGCCAGTTCCATAAGACAATATCCATGTCTCAACGGGATTCCAACCCGGACCCCCCTTCAGACGAATGATCAGAGGCCATCGCTTAGACCACTGCACCACCGGTCGGTATTTTCGCATTTTAATGATCTAGTCTTAGCATGGCTCTTTGATTTTTACTCCCTGCAGTTATGCCCCCTCTCCCATTCATAAATACCTGCAATGGAAAAATGTATGTTTTAGATGTATTTAAAAATGCACTTAAGGCCTACTACATTATATGGTGACCAAACTTTGCATTTGATAAATATTATCAGGTTAGACTTTTCATTAACTGTCATACATACTTGCAAAATGTCATTTTGTCACTTCATTTAAATATTTTATAAATAATGATCCTATTGTGGTTTTAACTTGAAAGTTGGCATACTAGTAAAACAAAGTCTAACAATGTCAATTATTTTTTTAAAGTTGTAAATGTTTTTTTTTTTAATTTTCAAGGTCAAAGCCTTTCTGTGACCTTGAAAAACCAACATAATTTTTTTTTTTTTTTTCAGCACATGATTTAAAAAAGGTCATAAAATGCCATAAAAAGAAAAATTTCTGCTTTCTTGCCCAAGTAGGCAACAAGATACAACTACTCAAAGGTTTTCCGGAGGTCACGATTTTCTAATTTTCAAGGTCACAAAATTTGACACCCCATGGCTGGACAGAGCAAAAATTTGGGATTTATGCATAAGTCTACATGCCTATCAAACTATCAAGGAAACCAAAAGAGGCCAGGTTGAAAGTGGCCATTTCATTGGTTGATTTGACACAGAATGACCCCCCCCCCCCCCCCACACACACACACACACACTTGATTTTTTTTTTTTGTGAACATTGTGAGTGAACAGTGAAAAATAATACTCTGCTGCTCAAAGTCCCACCATGCGCATGCAAGAGAACATTTTAGAGGATTTTTGCCAATTTTGGCAAACACTTTCAAAAAATCAAATACTCATACAGCTGCTTAATTATTCAAGTGCTATTTAGACAATCTATATTTTGAGGTTACTCACCTTTTTTCCTAAAATCTTTTAGGAGGTTTTAGTCTCTATACATTTCCAACACATATTTTTCTTAGTTACATCGTGGTTCAATGCCGCAAAAAAAACAAACACAAAAAAACCATCTTTTTTAACTCACGCAAACTTTGTTCCCTTCTTTTCCTTTCCCAAAAACCAAATTCGGATTCAAATAATCAACAACAAGTATAGATAATTGAACTCCCTGAAACACTTATATCTAATTAAAACTTCAATCAATAAAACTTATATTACACATGACCACTTTAATTTACATCCTGACAGAGAACATTTAAGAAAGCAGGGGGCTTGGGGGCTGAGCAGTATTTTGGGGCCCCAATATTAGTGGCACATCTAGGATTTCACTATAGGTGGATGAATAAAAATACCCAGGAGAAAACATTACCAAAATATGATGAAGCCATAAAAAAATACCCCTGCCATATTGAAGCAAGTATCCCATGATTCATGGACGGAATCAGTGTTAGCAAGAAAATATAATAAGGCATGGTGCAAAAAGGGACACCAATTTAGTTCAGCTTTAACCCCCCACGGTTTGGTGTGATGAAATTATATCAAAGTAGAGAACAAAATAATATGATCCAAAGATGATTCAAACAAATTCATAATATGAGAAAATTTCCTCCAATTACAGATGTCTACAACAAAAACATCTAATGCTTTCAAAAGATTTGAGGATGGACTGGAGGCATTTTCACTGTATAATTCTGGGGCTGCAGCCCCCTTCTTAAATGGGCTCTGCAAACGGAAACTAATGTATACCCATATCCTGTCAAAAAAACAAAACAATGCAGACTAGAGATACATATTTTAGAATGGGGCAAAACTAAAACTTATGAAGGATTTTACAGCTCAACATTTTAGTTTTCCCTAATAACACTCATATGCCCCCCCCGCGTTTTGCTTTTATTCAGTACATAATGAAATGCAGCCAATAAAATCTACACTCCATTATTCTCTTATTTTGTATCATTAATACATAACAGGCTCCAAAAGCATTATTTAATATTTTACATGCCTTTCTTCATATATGATATATAGCCCCCATTTGGGCAGGATTATAACAGTTTTCCGTAATTATGATAAATCTAAAAACACTTTCAAAAATTTCATCCAAAACAGGAAGCACTGGTTTAAAAAACAAAGTCAACTTACCACCAATCTTGAATCTTCCAATAGAAAACACTATCAAACGACGAGAAATGTGAGTTATTTATACAAACTCAACATTGAAACAATGAGCAGTAGCATTTATGAGACAAAAACGCCATTACTATTCAATCCACTTTGCCAAAACAAGACGCTAAATTTCAACAATTCACTGGAAACACGAAGTTAATATTTCTACAAATACAGAAAAGCCGCCATGGTCAGAAAAAATTTTCATTGGTTATTATAACTTCGGTAGGTGGGGCTTAAGAAAGCCAAGTACAAAAGTAGATTAAAGAAATACAATTACCGAAGGGTTTTAATTTGAAACTCCTACGTGTTTGCACATTTAAATTCGTAAAAACACAAAACAACCCTAAATTTTATTATATAAAAAGTGGCAGTTTACTCCCTCAGGTATCACAATACCACAAGGCAAAAACTCCAATGAAACAACTCTGGGTATTTTCTTTTTTTAACGTTGCTATAAGCACTTGCCATCCCTAATTTAGGGTTACTGGAGAGAAGGAAGCAAGCACATCAATCATTCCTCATGAGTTACATGCTCTTATGCAGAGGCGTAACTACGCTACGCATTTCTGCTCCCGGGGCAAACTACAAGATATCTCACCTCCATTTGTCTTTCAACGATATATATATATATATAATCATCAACCATTATCAATCCACTGCTGGATGAAAGTCTCCCCGAATTTCTTCCACAATTGTCTGTCTTGGGCCTGTCTCCTCCCTGTCACTCCAGCAAACTTTCGAATTTCATCGTTCCATCTCCCATGGGGTCTTCTTCTGGGTCTTTTCCTGTCCCTCTGAATCCAATCTAAAATTTCGGTTGTCCATCGGTGGTCTGTTCCTCTGGCAACATGTCCAGCCATATGGCCATTTCAGTGATTTCACTCTGGTCATGATGTCGTCCACCCCTGTCATTTTCCTTATCCACAGGTTCCTCTTCTTATCTTTCCTGGTTACACCAAGCATGCACCTCTCCATGCTCTTTGAGTTGTCGGCAGTCTTTGTATGTCTTTTTTAGTTAAGGTCCATGTCTCGGCACCATACGTAAGCACTGGCAGGATGCATTGATTAAACACTTTTCTTTTGAGAAAAGTGTTGTTTCTTCCAAAAGCTCTCCAGGCAAGTTTTATATATTCTGATTAATTTCTTCATCAATGTGACCCTCACTCGATATCTTCTGCCCAAGATAAATGTAGGAATTGGTTGTCTCAAGCTTTTCTCCATCATTCGCTAAATCTTCGTTTCTTGTAAAAGTATTGTACATCACTTTTGTCTTCTGAAAGTGCATTTTTTATTGCACTTCTTTACTCTTGTCAGCTAGTTCTTGGATCATACTCTGCAGCTCTGAAGGGGTAGTTGCAAAGATGACTACATCATCAGCAAATCGAAGGTGAGTTAATTAATCTTCATTTATCTTTATCCCTTTATTTTCCCAGTTCAATGATTGAAAAACATTTTGCAATGTGGCGTTAAAGAGCTTGGGAGATATAGTGTCACCTTGTCTCACTCCCTTTCCAATTCTTATTTGTGCTGTATCCTCAAATATCCGAACCTTTGCACTTGCATTTTTCATAGATGTTATTAATAATGCCAATGTATGCATCTTCAATACCGCAGGATTTCAAAGACATTGTTACAGCTGATGGTTTCACGGAATCGAAGGCCTTTTCATAATCAATAAAAGCCATGCATAATGGGAGTTCATATTCTCTTGTTCTTTCAATTAGTTCTCTCAGTACATAGATATGATCTATAGTGCTGTAGCCACTCCTGAGTCCTGCTTGTTCTCTTGGTTGGGCCATGTCTAGTGTTACTTTCAAGCGATGTGAAAGAACCTTAAGATTTTATAAACCACTGAAAGGAGGCTAAAGGGCCTGTAGTTCCTGAGATCCTCAGTGTCACCTTTTTTATGGGGCTAGTTCATTGTAGCATTGTTCCAATCCTCAGGGATCTTCCCTTCATTAAGACATCTGGTGAGTGTAGTTTCAATTTCTTCACTTGCTACTTTTATAATATTCACGGTAATTCCATCTTCTCCTGGAGCTCTTCCCCGTTTCAAGTTCTTAATTGCATATGTAACTTCTGCTTGGAGAATTGGAGGGACTTTGGCACTGGTACCGGTCGTAATGTCTGGAATAGATGTATCATCCCTTTCCTATAGTTTTGAATAGAAATCTTTCACCCTTGTCAAAATTTCGCTTCTATTTCTTGTTACAGTACCATCTTCTTTTCTCAGAGCCATAATCTCTTTTCTTCCCTTACTTAGATGCCCTTTTGCTCTCTTCAGGCTCTGGTTGTTTTTAATTGCTTTCCTCACTAGTTCACAATTGAATTTCCTTATGTCTTCAGTGATACTTTTTGCACTGTCTTGCACGGCTCTATATATTCCACGTTGGAAGTTAAGTCTTTATTTGTCCTTGTCGGAAAAGCAACAACTCCCGAAGAGAGCAAATAAATAAAATCCGAGAAGCTGTGGAGACGATTTTGATAGAGGGCGCTGTCACTCCGTGGGAAGCGAAAGGAGGAAAAAAATAGTGTGATTTGAACTCGGAAACGAGAAAGTCGCGTGTTTTGAACAAGATGGAACTAAAGATGAAAAACCAACGCCGGTGTTTTATGTTACGTATCGTTTAGTGTGTGTGTGGTCGGTCATGTGTTTGTGTTAATTATATGTTAGATGTTTATTTTGTGTCTCGAGTGAATTCCTTGTGTCAACAGCGGAAATATCTATTTCCTTTCGATTAATGTGCTATTGTCAACTGATTATAACGACCTCAACACCCGGGAGCCGTCATCCAAAAATGAATGGCAGGTAAGAAGTCTTTCTTCAATACTGTGTATTTCTGATTGATTTGCACGGCGACACATTACAGTCCTCATCTCCCTTCTCTTTTGCATCAACATTTTTCTTTTTCCTGAAATTTTCTTCATGTGTAGCTTGTTCTTAGTACCACCTATTTTTGTTGGTGTTTCCATAAGAGCCTTGGTGAGTTCTCTGTTAACTTCAAAAATATCCACTTCTTCCGATGTTAGGCTTTCTAAAGCAGAGAATCTGTTCCTCAGTTCCAACTTGAAGGTATTATGGTGTTTTTTAAGGTTGGTTAGGTCAATACATTTTCTTTGTCTTATGAGCTTGTCACGTTCGAGTTTAGTGTTGAGGTGCATCTTACATCTCACCAATCTATATCTTCGACGACGAATTTTCTGTTACACACCCACACATATATATACACAGTGCGTCAAAGAATTTTTAAGACTGGCGCTAAATTTCAGCCTACGGTGGCGCCACCAGCGTAATCGCGAATGCGTTATAAACCGTGACCATCTGCTTGCTTTCTGCCAAAAGTACTGCGCAGTTGTTAAAGTAACGCAAATGAAACGGCCGTTCATTAGAGAAGTAAAACTTTTTTCATGTTTAATTATTAAGATGGAACAAAGGGCCGTTACTAAATTTAACGCAGAACTTGGTCAAAGTGCCTCGGAAACGTACCAAATGATGAAACAAGTTTACGGTGAGTTTTGTTTAAGTAGATCAAATATTTTCCTGTGGCACAAACGTTTTTTGGACGGAAGAGAGACGCTAGATGATGATAAGCATACCGGAAGACCAAGTTCATCTAGGACACCTGAGATTATTGAAAAAGTGCGTGATTTCGTGGCAAACAATCGATGTGCGTCACTAAGAATGATGGAAGAGTCTTTAAACATCAACAAAGAAACGAATCGAACCATCCTGCATGAAGATTTGGGCTAAACAAAAGTCTGTGCTAAATTTGTTCCACACACGTTAACCAATGAACAAAAATCAAGGAAAAGTGCACATTGCAGAGACATCATTTCAGCCGCTGAAAATGATCCAAACTTCTTAAAACAGATTGTTACAGGTGATGAAACATGGTGTTTTCAATATGATCCTAAAACAAAGCGACAAAGTGCGGAATGGAAGTAAAAAAACTCACCACAAGCCAAAAAAAAAAAAAAAAAAGTCCATCGAAAATCAAAACAATGCTCATTACATTCTTCAATAGTAAGCGTATTTATCCACAAAGAATTTGTTCCAAGTGGACAAACAATTACGTTATTTAAACGTTTTGAGGAGTTTGATGGGCAGAATTCGTCGCATTCGTCCAGAATATCGGAATGAAAACAGTTTGTGTTTGTTGCACGATAATGCACCCAGTCACACCTCTCTTCTTGTTCATAGATTTTTGGCAAAAAATAACGTCTGTGTGTTAAATCATCCTCCGTATCGCCTGATTTATCACCCAGCGACTTTTCTATATTCCCAAAACTTAAAATGACGTTGAAAGGGTGTTATTTTGATGATATTTCGACCATACAAACAGCTTCGACGCGTGCTTTGGAGGCAATTCCGCAAAGTGAACTGGAACAGGCATTCGAATCATTATTAAATCGCTGTAACAAGTGTATTGAAGCCGGAGGGACTTATTTTGAATAACAAACCAAAATAAATTATAATTTCTTGTTTCTATTTCATTTTACAGACCCAGTCTTAAAAATTCTTTGCCACACTGTGTATATACACACACTGAAGAGCAACTGAATTAGATACCTGTCTAGTAACGTGTAGCACCACCTTTCGCCCTGTTGACGGCTGCGATTCGTCTCGGCATGGACTCTACAAGACACCGGAAGCGTCGGGAAGTCATGCGGATCCACGACCCCTGAACAAGCTCCCACAGTTCACGAAGATTTGATTGAGGGGGTCAGAGCCTCGAACATCCCTCTCTCTGTCTCGATGGCATCCCAGATGTAATCGATGGGATTGAGGTCAGGTGACCTAGCAGGCCAAGTTGGCGAGGTCACGTCGGTGGAGTGTTCATCCAACCATTCTGATACAATTCGGGAGCGATGGCACGGTGCGTTGTCTTGTTGCAGGATGAGGTCCCCAGTCGGATGTTGAAGACGCACAAACGGGAGCAAATGGTCGTCCAGGATATCCCGGTAACGTTGACCTGTGAGGGACGATGTCACGCGTACCAGGGGTCCCATTTCAATCCACGTAAACAGTCCCCAGACAAGAATGCCGCCCCCACCAGCTTGAAGAATACCCTGCTGGCAAGAAGGATCCGTCGCTTCATGTGGTTTGCGCCGTACTCTTATCCTGCAATCCGCATGTACCAACGTGTATCTGGACTCATCAGTCCAGAAAACATTTTTCCACATGTCTAGGGTCCATAGGCGATGTTCCCGCGCCCATGCTAATCTTTGCACCCTGTGATGTGCGGTCAGCAGCGGTACCCTAGTGGGACGATGGCTTCTGTTCCCCATAGCGAGGAGATTATTCTGGATGATGTGGTTGTTTGCACGTTTTTGTGCACCAGCGTTAAATTTCTGAGTGATTTCTTGCACTGTAGCTCATCTATCCACTGTTACAATGCGAGCTTGCCGACGATGATCCCGCTCATCCACACGATGTTGTCCACGGCAGTTGGCCCTTGCAGGGATGGTTTTGCCGGATTCGATGTACTCACGGTGCACCCGTGACACAGTGGCTCGTGAAAATCGCAGTGCCTGCACGACTTCTGAGATGGAGTGACCCAGATCTTTCGTCTTACCCATACTGCGTCCGACTCTTACTGATTCCCGTCGCATCACTCCTTATATTGTCGGATCGCTGCATACGGTCATGTCGTTTCCGTTTACAGGGCCGCCCACAGCGCCACATTTGCATAACGCCAGCTGTCTCTAATTCAATTGCTCTTCAGTGTATATATATATATATATATATATATATATATGGCATTATATATATATATATATATATATATATATATATATATATATATATATATAGCAATATATATATATATATATATTTTGCTCCCAGCAGAAGTTGCACATGCAATCAAGAACATGAAGCGGGGAAAAGTTTCAGGGGAAGACGCAATTACTGTAGACATCATACAAGAAGCAAGTGGAGAAATCGAAACAGTACTCGCCCAAATTTTCACTCGATGCCTTAATGAAGGGAAGATTCCTGAGGACTGGAACAACACTACAATGATCCTGCTACATAAAAAAGGTGACATTGAGGATCTCAGGAACTATAGACCTATCAGCCTCCTATTAGTGGTTTATAAAATATTCACTAAAGTTCTTTCACACCGTTTGAAGGTAACACTGGACATGGCTCAACCGAGAGAACAAGCTGGATTCAGGAGTGGCTACAGCACAATAGATCATATCCACGTACTGAAAGAACCAATTGAAAGAGCGAGGGAATATGAACTTCCATTGTGCATGGCTTTTATCGATTATGAAAAGGCCTTTGGACTTTAACTAAAAGAGAGTCATTTTTGCAACTACCCCATCAGAGCTGCAGAGTATGACCCAGGAACTTGCTGACAAGAGTAAAGAAGTGGGATTAAAAATGAACTTTAAGAAGACAAAAGGGATGTTCAATGCTTTTACAAGAAATGAAGATTGATGGAGAAAAGCTGGAGATAACAGACACGTACGTTTATCTTGGACAGCAGATATCAAATGAGGGTCACATTGATGAAGAAATTAATCGGCGTATAAAATTTGCCCGGAGAGCTTTTGGAAGAAACCGCATAATTTTCAAGAGCAATATGCCATTATGCCTTAAAAGAAAAGTGTTTGATCAATGCATCCTTCCAGTTCTTACGTATGGTGCAGAGACATGGACCTTAACTAAAAGAGACATACAAAGGCTGTAGACAACTCAAAGCAGCATGGAGAGGTGCATGCTTGGTGTAACCAGGAGAGATAAGAAGAAGAGGAACTCGTGGATCAGAGAAATGACAAGAGTGGAAGACATCATGATCAGAGTTATATCCCTGAAATGGCAATGGGCTGGACATACTGCCAGAAGGACAGACAATCGATGGACAGTCGAAATTTTAGATTGGATTCCAAGGGACAGGAAAAGACTCAGAAGAATACCACATGGGAGATGGATAGATGAAATTCGAAAGTATGCTGGAGTATCCTGGAGGAGGCTGGCACAAGATAGACCGTTGTGGAAGAGGCTTGGATAGACCTTCGTCCAGCAGTGGATTGATAATGGTTGACGATGATGATATATGATGATTCATATGCTTTTTCCAACTGTTTCGGAGCTCCGACCTTCAGTACCACATCGAACAGATCGAATGCATCTGGCATTGTTGCTCGTATAGACTGTATGCATTGACATCACGAAACCGCGGTTCGCGTCACTTTTTCGTCTGCTTCTCTCTTGCAGAACAACTGGTGTACAAGTGTGATCAAAGATGCATTGCATGGGCTACATAAGTAGGTTATCTGCTGATCAAAAACAGCTTCATTCTGATAAATGAAAATTTTTGGGCAACTGTGATGACCCATATGAAATTCCATACTCAATTTTCCTGAACAATATTATAGGAAGGGGAATACTTTTGCTTGAAAGGAACTCAAAATTCTGCATTCCAGCATAGCCACCAGCTTCTGTACTGACGGCATATTCACACAGTTAAAAACGTGCTGACATTTTTCGCTAATTATTTAATTTAAAAGTTTACCTTTCAATAATTTAGATATTCCCCAACCTGAAACTTAAGCTAAAGTAAATATTCTCAGCTTTACACAGGTAAGAAAGGCTATATAATATACACTGGCGTTCAAAATTTAAGGACCAGATGTTTTTTTGAATGTAACGTCGTGTAGAAGTGCTCCACATCGACTCAAATCATACCATACGATCTCCAAGATGTAAGAATATGGGGCAAGTGAGCAAAACCGTCCAAACAAGGAATCCAAAGGAACTTTATTGAAAAGGTAGCTTCGAGCACAACTGGAAAACGTCCATGTGACAGAAAGAAAACGTCAACGACAGAAACGTCCATGTGACAGGCGGCTGCCAAGAAAAAAACAGTATTTAAGTAGGGAATGTGATCACCCCTGACTTCTTTGCAGGATTTACAACGTCTGTCCATGCTGAGGACGCGGTTGTTAAGGACCTGTTGAGGCATCTCGGCCCATTCCTCTTGTAGCACCAATCGCAGCTGCGGAATCGTTGCTGGCGGCTGGTGACGTGCTACCAAGCGTCTCCCGAGAAGGTCCGACTCGTGTTCGATTGTATTTAGATCCGGGGACCTTGCGGGCCAATCCATGCGTTGAATATCTTCACTCTCCAACAGCTCTGCGACAGCCACTGTACGATGATGTGTATCTAGCGTTGTCGTCCATGAAGAGGAACTCAGGACCCGCATCACCTCTAAACAGACGCACGTGAGGCAGGAGAACCTCGGTACAATAGCGGACACCAGTGACTCAACCTCCTTGGAAGATGTGGAGGTCAGTACGTCTACCAAGCATGATACCGCCCCAAACGAGAACTCCGCCACCTCCAAACCGGTTCCTTTCGATGATGTTGAAGGTGTGATTGCGTGTTCCCTGCTCTCCAGATGTGTATACCTCAAGAGAACTCTACCCCATTGCTGATGTGTCCAGTTCTTGTGTTCCTGGCACCACAGAAACCGCAGTCCCCGATGAACAGGCGTTAATGGCACACACTGTACTGGTCGTCCTGCAAATAGACCACCTTTGTGCAGCTTCCTGGCCACGGTAAAACGCGATAACGGACGTCCAGTTGTCTGTTGCATGTGCCTTGCGATTTCTACCACTGTCTGCCGTCTGTCTCTTCTCGCCTGTATGACAATATACCGGTCGTCCGCCGCCGTGGTTGCTCGTGGACGCCCACTGCTAAACTCTCGGACAGCTGTTCCTGTCGTTTGAAATGCTCTCCAAGCTCGTGAAACGATGCTGTGAGCGATGCCGAACTCCTCGGCCACACTAGTCACACTTCGACCTCCTTCAAACTTCCCAATGACGCGGCCTCGGGTAAAGCAGTCTACTGGATTGCCTGTTGGTCATAACACACGGTGGCAGCAACTCGACGTAATTCAAACTGATGTACACCGTGCAATAGCTTTCACCGAATTGGTGAGCGTACACCGCCTGAGTGCTTTATACCCTTCCGACACCCTCCCCTTACGTCATGCTGCATTTGTGCGCATGCCCTACCGTACCGGACCCTAGTCTATCTCCTACGTGGTCTATCGGTCCGTTCTGCCGGCTCGTTCGGCTGTTATGCTAATTTATCCTGTCCTTAATTTTTGCACACCAGCGTATAATAATAATAATTCTAGCGAGTAGCACTAAGTCTCTCTACCTTATACTGTATATAATAATGACAATAATAATAAACTGTTGAACGTTATGAGATCATTTTTCCAAAATCGGCCTGGGAACCCAACATATGTATGAAGGTTCTATAAGATATTCACTCTTCAATAGCAGTGGATACATTCACGATAAAGAACAGCATAATCTTACTCATAAGATAGGTTAATTCTAATCTAAAGATCTTCATAGAATATTTATAGATAATGCATCAGTAAATTTATGAACATATCTGTTACAAAATGTAAACAACATACTCTAATGTTCCTTCGTTTCCGGTCATCAATGTCAATTCTACTAATACGTGATAACCACAAATTTTGGCGCTTCTAAATTAAACTTTTTTTTTAATTCTGATCCCACTCCGTTCGTTCAGATGGTAATCTACGTATAACAGGACACATAATTATCTCTCCCACTTCGGTTACTGCAGCCGAAAATAGCACATAACACCATCTTCCTTAACGCTCCACAATGCAAATCCAATCAGTGCTTGAACACCAGTTGATCACCAGGACGTCTGCTAGGATGAACTCAAGGAGGTTAGAAAAAGAAGGAGGAGCTAGCAACAGCCCCTTCTCTATGTGCTTCTGGCGGGACGCCACTTTTTATCAGCTGACTACGCTAATGCGCCCAACCCGAGAATCTCCTGTATATCTCCACGGGGGAAATCGCGATTTTGAATGTGTTTTTCGGACTCTTACTCTACCTATACAATCATGGAAAAAAATTGAGGCTGAAATATTCATTGCCATAATTAAAAAAATCACAGAAAAAATAGGAAAATGTGTGTTGGTATTTCTTTAAAAAATTGAACAAAATAATTATTTTTTGAGCAGAAGTACATACTGCGCATGGTTACTTGCATACTGCGCATGTGCAGGTAACCATGTTTAAAATATAACCGAAACCCTAATGTTGAGAAATACGAAGTCTGAAATATTCCTTGTTTACATCCTTGGTTTGCAGGCGCTAAGCGAAACTTTTTCAGGCACAAGAAGTGACGTTACTTTTCCGAACTCCAGCAAACTCTCACCACCTCAGAGAAAGGCTCATTTACAAATAAGGTGACCAGACGTTCTCATTTTCTGGGACAGTCCTCAATTTCAATGATTTGTCCTCAATTTCGTAAAAACTTATTGAGGACGTCAAATGTCCTCAATTTCGTAAAAACTTATTGAAGACGTCAAATGTCCTCAATTTCTTAGCTTTTGTACACAATTTTTGAAATTTCCCCCAAAAATTGAAATATGTAAAAATGTGTTAAACAAAAGGCGTAGAATTCAATTTAATTTAGTATCAATTTCTTATTAATTGCTAGGAAATCGATTGATAAAGGAAAGGTATGGAACTATTTTCCGAAGTGGATGAATTTTTCTTTAAGTTAGAATTCATGCAGTATTAATGGGAGACATGCCGAAGCATTAAACAAAATCATCTCGATAAATGTGGTGTTACGATTTCATTTCTGTTTTAAGTACTTCTTTTCTATTTTAACTGGATTTAACTAAAATATTTTAAGGATGGGAAATTAATCTTATCTTTCTCAGCATCCACTTTCTCGCAATTAAATAAGTAATTGATGCAAGTAATTTGGTTGCATCTAGTAGATTCAATTGAGAGTTCCACAACTTTTGTTCAGTACATTTTTTATTTAACTGTTTCTTCAAGTGCGGTTATTTGGACTTGGAATATTCCTTCTCATAGAGATAACATACAGCTATTCCATTATTTATGCTCGGTCAGCGCACAGTAATTTTCTGGCTTCAGATTATCTATTCTTGTACGGAATCACAATAAAACTCGACTACAAATTCCAAATATAACTTTGTTTGCAAGTGCTGCCTCCTACAAGTAAGATTTAAAATCTATTGGAAGCAACATTCTGCACGATGGTATTTTATTGCTATTTTTTACTTATTTCACATGAAAATCGTTCTTCCGAGTCATCGTACGCTTTCCAATGAAACTGGACAATTATGGAACATTTCAAAACATTCTTTGCTAACCTTTGGCTTTACCATATTGTATCAGATGCTGCCCTCAATTATGTCCTCATTTTGAAACAAAACTGTCTTCAATTTTGCATTGAAATTGAGGACAAATGTCATTTTGTCCTCAACTGCATTCTCAAAAATCTGGTTACCTTAATCGAAACAGCTGATCTGTTTTGGCTTCACTCAAAACGGGTCCTTTCACCTCCTCCTCCAGGACCGGCCCGTGATATTGTTCATGCGTGGGCAAGGTGAAAGTCTGCCCGCTTTTAGCTGAAATTAAGATTTGTTACACACACATACACTTTTCTTGAGGCACGCAGTCCACATAGTGATAGCATTACTTATGGAATGATCTTCCAAAAATTCAATGAGAACCTGCACAAATTGCCAGTTTGTATTTCGAGGGAGAATTCGGTAAGAATACACATCAGGAAAAATACTTCCTATGGGAATACTTCCAAAAACTTACAGAACAGGCAACAGAAAAATTAAATAATGAAAACCGACTGTGGAATGTATATCAGAAAGGACGACGGGGTATGTAACCTTCACACAACCGAGGGGAGTCAAACTAACTTACATTGAAAATTCCCAAATACTGATTTTCACTTTAAATTCTCAGGAAATTTCTTTTTTCCTTTCGATTGAAACATTAAGTTGGAGTACCTTGATTAAGGCGAGGCTCGAGACCAACCCATTAAGATAGCACTGTATGTACGAAGGTATCTAAAGAAAACCAGGGATTGAGGAGTCACCTGAATTTTGTAGTGTACGCATTTTTATTTAGTTTCTCTTTTTTATTATATTAGCAACCTGGATTTCATTAGCAATCTATATATTAATTCTATAAGGTTTTTTTACTGTGAGTCCTATTTTGGGAGAACGGCTGAATGTAAAGATATGGTCGAGGTATCAAAATAAAGGTCTTACCATGTTGATGTGCCAGTCGAAAAGAAAAATGAGATTGGGGCAACGGTTCTGTCGTTGTGGGGAGGCAAAGTTCCCATGTAAAGTCTATGGGAGAAGTGTGTGGTTGACATTCTATCGCATGCAGTTGACTCACGCGCTGTTGAAGGTGGAAGCATGGAGGGACTGAGATAGTCCAAAGTCCAAAGTATTATTTTTTCTGAGCGAACCGTTGCGCAAAGCAACGCTAGCAGGATTCGTATCAAAGTTCTCATCGGAACAGCGAACTATCGAAGACCTGATTGCGTTATGCAGTTGGACTGTAATATATATATATATGCAATTTAATATTCACGGTTAAGAGACCATCACCAGAAGTATTATTTCTAACTCCTTGGATCATGCACATTAGAAACTGCAGAGGCGTAACTAGGGCGGAGCAGACGTGGCGGCTGCTCCGGGCGCAGCTCAAAAATCACTGCTTACAATGTGATTAAAACTGGAAATTTAAATTTTGCACGAGTTTCTGGTGGTTTTTATATTTATTTTTATTTTTTTGCGCCATACTTCAACATTCCTCCTTTTACAAAAGTTACATATGCTTTACCAGTTTTGCTTGCTTTGACAAATTTGCATTTCTTCCTCAAAATGTTCACCAGATATTAGTTGCTCACATTCAAAAAGGAAGGCGTGGTTTGTACTTACGTTGCAAAACAAAAAAGTCGTTCATATTGTTGAAGACTCTCTGGAGGCCACAGCTGCCAGCTGAATTCAACCTTTCTACTGTGGTACCGTAGTTTCAAAATCCGAAGCAGTTGGGGGAAAAGCAGTAACCATTTGATTTTGCCTCCCATGTAAAGATAACACTGGGAGGTGACATTAATTTTGTTTTGACGAGGAGTGTATATTTGTGTACGTGTGTGTCGTGCCATCGTGGCTCAGTGGTCTAAGCACTGGCTCTCTCCCTTCTGTGGAATCAATGGCCCCAAATTAGGGACGGGGGACCTGCTTGTAGCCCTTATAATAATCCACGGTGGTCGTAAAACACAGAAAAAGAAAGATAGAGGGCGCAATATTTTCTGCTTGCCCCGGGCGCAGAAATACCTAGTTACGCATCTGATGAACTGGCCATTGCTGCCTAAGTTAACAAGGCACTAGCTCCTCCTTAAAGCGATGCAGTTTGGAATGCTTGACGTGTGATACAATAGATATTGTATTGTCCTTTTTTACCCTCTACACCCAATGAACTGGCATCTCAGCTGCGATAATCGCTGCGTATGTATAAGTTGATCTTTTCAAGAGATTTGAATTTCTGATGAACCGTATACCAGGAACTTAAGTCAGACCACTTAGAAAAAAATTCAAATCTCTTGAAGAGATCAGATCTTTTCAAGAAATCTGATTTCTTTTTCTGTTGTTGCTTTCGTGTTTAACAATCACTGAAAGCAACTTAGCCTATAAGCACTCTTCCGCCCTTTCGCCCCGGTGGCTGAGTCGCTAACTTCTAACCATTCATCCGAGATGGACCCGGGTTACAGACCCGAATGATGCATGGATTGTGTGGTTTATCTTACGGCACTACAGGACCCAGAGGCCTCAAAATTAGAGACAAACGACTACTTATAGCCCACTGAGTTGCTCACAGTGGTCGTTTGCCGCATCAATGGCGCAGTAGTCTAAGCGCTGGCTTCTGGTCCTTCGTCGGAGCATGGATATTGCGTTTGTCTTAAATCAATGGTTCTCCCCTTCCTTCCCAGGAACCAGTGGCCCTAAATTAGGTACGGGCGACTGATTATAGTCCATTGAGTTGCTCATGGTGGTCGTTAAACCTAATATAAAAAAATACAGTGGTCGTTAAAAAACGGAGAGGAGATAACCAGTGTCACAGAAAAAAAAAACAACTCTTCCGCCCCAAACTTAGGGTCGCTGATTCGAAGAAGATGAAGGAGCCAGTGCCACAGGGCAAACATACCACTCAGGCTTCATCCAGCACTAGAACTCGCACTGCTGACTACTCGGCCACCGGGGCGACAAGTTTCATACTTATATCAACTAGTTATTCATGAATTCGGAGCCAGTTTTCAAGAAGAACGAACTTCGATTTCTTTGATGTGACGACGCCATTATTTCTCAGTATCGCTGACTCACTAGCACCCTAGCCAATGGACTGTACTGATTTGCAAAGCAACGAGCACATTTGGCGAAGAAGTTCCGGTAAGTCTAATCACTTCAATTTTTTTACATGTTATAGCTGTTAAGTAAATAACACTCAGAAATGCACGAACATTCAGGGGCAAATTGGCCCACCGGGACATTTTCCGGTGGACCACTGGAGAAATGGCCCACCTTCTCGTATTCTTTTTGTCTGGATTTTTTAGAACGAACGAACAATTATTTTTTGTACTTCTGAATAATAATCGTTAACTTCATTTGAGCTTTATTTCTGTGTGAAGAAAGTTGCTTCCTTAAAAAATATTCTGTCTATCTATCTATCTTAGGCGTTTGCTCTAAAATGGCATAGCGAAATTACCTGTACTAATGTGAGAAAAGTGCTGCTGGACCTATCACGTTGTATAAATTAATTAAGCAAAAACTAACTACAAGCTTGATGTACATCGTCGGACTTCGAGCCCATGGTCATTGGTGTACCCTACCCTCCTTTTGGGGACACTAGTGCTAATTGTGATGGCCCATCATTCTCACTACCTTATTCACAAAGCATAAAGCTATTCTCTGGCAGAGATATTCGGAAATCCATGTCCCACCCTTATTTATCTTGAAAGAAAAAGATTTACCAGTAGTGATTCATGGGTCAAAATGGTGGCTCATGGTTCAAAATAATGGGACTTAGAAAAGGAGTCTACTCAAGGATAAGATATCAATACTATTTCACAGTAGGCGATTAGTGACCAAACAAATATAAATATTAAATGCGTAGAAAAATTGCTATGTGGCATGTGCACATTTTAACTTTCAGAATGATCTACACCATTCTTCATGCAGAAACTGCTCCAGGTCCTTGAGAGATGAAGGAGGAGGACAACGGGATCTTACTCTGTTTTCCAACGCAGACCACAGTAGCTTGATGATGTTTAAGTCTGGTGATTGGGGAAGCCAAAGAATGTGTGAAAATTTGTCCTTATGTTCCTCAAACCATGATTGGACATTCCGAGCTCTGTGAATTGGGGAGTTATCTTGATAGATGGCGTCCCCTGCAGGAGACAATGCCTGAGTCACTGGATGGACTTGGTCGGCCAAAATGGTTTCACACGCCCTGCCAGTCATCCGTCCTTTCAAGATGATCAGGGGACCTGCTGAAAACCACGATATGACCGCCCAGATCATGATAGAACCGCCCCCATGTTGGGAGCAGACAGTCTGGGTTGTAGGCTTCTGACGGTGTTCTCCACATGTAAATACGTCCGGCAGTGGGGAAAAGTATGGATGTGGATTCATCGACCACATTACACGCTTCCATGCATCGGCAGTCCACGTTGTATGATCCTGACACCACTGCCGTTGCCGTTGTGCATTCATCAGAGTCGCCAGAGGTTTTGCAATAGCAGCTCTGCCATGAATATATTGTTTATGCAGTCCCCTGCGCACTGTTTTTGTTGATAGTGGTGTCTGGAGATGCAGATTGGGCTCCGCGCTAATTTTCGGCAGCATGGCTTTATTATGGGTAACAGTCCTGTTTAATGCTCTTCTGTCTATCAGTCAGGGTTGTTTTCCGGCAGTTCTTGTGCTTCGCAGACGAGGTTTTGACACGAACACGGTATGGTGTCGTGACGCTAGACAGAGTAGCTCCTGATGCCCTCACTACCCTGACGACCGTTGTCCCGGACGCACCATCTAGCCGGCCACCAACAATTAGCCCTCTTTCGAAGTCCGTTAGGTCGCACATTTTGTAGTCACCCTGAAAGAAATTTTGCAACAAGATGCACTTAAACAGGGCCTTGAGGTTGCGAACAAAGCTATTACAACCAAAAAGTGGTAGATACCTTTGCGTATTACGACGTACGCAGCTGCATTAAAAGTAAAGTCTCTGAGCGTGGTGTTTACATTATTCTGTCCAAACAACCCTGTATGTGTGTTATTACAGTGCACCGCAAGACTAAAATTCACGGCCTGGTTTCGTCGTCCCAATCTGCTCCTGCGTACATTCATAGCAGCCGAATCAACTTTCGGGCACCAACTCCCCAAAAGTGCATTCAATTAAATTTGGAGAGGGAGTAGCTGCACGGATGTCGTAAGACTTCGAAATCAGGGTGGGCGAGTATTATTTTTGCTGAAACAGATTTGACAACAATTATGTTTACGAAACACTGAAAGAAAATCATTTTTAATACTTTTTACTACCGGCAAAAAAAAAAAGGAATTCAGCACAATCCCCCACCCCTCCTTAACACACACACACACCAGATCTGCATTGTCTTAATTGTTTCTCAAAATTCTATTTTTGCTTATAAAAAATTACTTGAATGATTTCTTTAAGGAAAAATATTCTTTTTGTTTACCTAAATCAAAATGTTAACGTCGTGACAAGCAGACAATACCTCGCCCCTCCTGAACTCCCTTCCTTCACGACAGCGACCTTGCCTTGCCCTCCTCCTCTCTCCAAAGCGGTCCCGCTCACTCACTGCCCAGGTGCAGGCTTAAGAGCGCTGGTATAATTTAGACTCCACTTTCCGTGTTGAGAGCAATTAGTTATGTCTTCGCTCAGTGAATTAATATTCGCCCTTCTCATGCGTTTCTGGCCATACTAACATGAAAAGAAATGTTTAAACTAAGGATTTGGAAGAGTGGAGAACAATTGAAACTTCATGCCCCTGTGGATGCCATTTCGATAACCCTTTTACAGAGACGTAAACAACGCACTCCCTATGTGGAAATAAGCACACGGGACAAAAAATTAGTCACCCCTGTCAGAACTTACCTAATAAAGGGTGATGGCGCCTCTTACCTTCATAACAGCATGAATCCGGTATGGCAGAGACTCCACGAGGTTGTGGATGTATTGAACATGGATTTGGAGCCACTCGTGCCTCAATTGGTCCCGAAGTTCCGCCAGAGTACGTGAGTGGTTGGTTGGTTGGTTGTTGGATTTTATTGGCGCAAGGGCCAGGTTTGGCCAAAGAGCGCCAGACAAAGAACTATCAGCCACAGATTTTTAAAAACGTGGAAAATGATTAAGAGCAGACAGGCTTGGTAAAAGTTGAAAAAGAGTATGATGAAAGCTGTGAAGACAAGGTAGTTAATTAGGTTTATATAAAGGTCAGGTGATGCGTAACATCACAGCCTCTCCTTGACAAATGTCAACCCCGCCTTCTCGTGGTGCATCCTGTTCCCACTAAAGGGCTCTGACGACCGACCATAGCGGTATAACTATACCATCGGGATCAGAGGAAATGCTATCCCACACTCACCAACCCGCTTGGCCAGCGTGGTGAGTTATGCCAAACCCCTCCAAAATGATTCCACAACTTAAATCTTGGCCCTCAGTCTCCGGCAGCTGGAATGTACCTGGCCAAGGCAGCGGCCAGTGCGACATGAAGGCAGAGGGTGCTAAGAATCCCCGGAGGACCGGACTAGGCGGCCATCTGATGCTGACCTTGGCTACTTACAATGGACGCTCCCTATCTTCTGATTCAAGGCTTCTTGAATTGGAAGAGGAACTACAAAGGATCAAGTGGGACATCGTGGGGCTAAGTGAGGTAAGGAGAAAAGGAGAAGATCTCATCGAACTGAAAAGTGGACATCTCTTCTACTATCGTGGGACAGATACTGGCAGAACTAGTGGTGTTGGATTTATAATAAACAAGAAACTGAAGGATAAAGTTGTAGAAGTTGAAAGTTCCTCTGACAGAGCTGCACGACTTGTTATCCAACTCTCGAAAAGATACCAGGCTCAGATTATTCAAACTTATGCACCCACCACAAGTCATCCTGAAGAAGAAATTGAAGAATTTTATGAGGAAATTTGTCATCTAAATAATAAAGGTAAGCAGCACTTGAAAATAATTATGGGAGATTTCAATGCAAAATAGGGCAACGGCAACAGAATGAAACTTCGGTAGGTAAATTCGGTCATGGCAACAGAAACCAGCGTGGAAATACTCTCGTTGAGTTTGCAGAGGCAGAAGGGTTTTTCATCTTGAACTCCTTCTTCAAGAAAAAGCCACACAGGAAATGGACATGGAGACATCCAAATGGGACGACAAGTGAAATTGATTTTATTATGTGTAACAAAAAATTCGTCATAGAAGACTGCAGTGTGCTAAACAAGTTCAACACAGGTAGTGACCATAGATTGGTGAGATGTAAGATGCACCTCAACACTAAACTTGAACGTGGCAAGCTCATAGGACAAACAAAATCTATTGACATAACCAACCTTAAAAAACACCATAATACCTTCAAGTTAGAAATGAAGAACAGGTTCTCTGCTTTAGAAGGCCTAACATCGGAAGAAGTGGACATCTCTGAAGTTAACAGAAAAGTAACCAAAGCTCTTATGGAAACAGCAACAAAATTAGCTGGGTCTAAGAACAAGTTGCATGTGAACAAATTATCAGGAAAAACCAAAATGTTGATGCAAAAAAAGAAGAGAGATGAGGACAACTAAAGAAGATGTGACTTCCAAAGTGGAATATATAGAGCTATGCAAGACAGTAAGAAAAAGTATCACTGAAGACGTAAGGAAATTCAACTGTGAACTAGTGAGGAAAGCAATTGAAAACAACCAAAGCCTAAAGATAGCAAAGGGACATCTCAGTAAGGGAAGAAAACAGATTATGGCACTGAGAAAAGAAGATGGTTCTGTAACAAGAAATAGAGGCGAAATTTTGACAAGAGTGAAAGATTTCTACTCCAAATTATATGAAAGGGATGATATATGCACTCCAGACATCATGAAAGATACCAGTACCAGAGTTCCTCCAGTCCTTCCAGCAGAAGTTGCACATGCAATCAAGAACATGAAGCGAGGAAAAGCTCCAGGAGAAGATGGAATTACTGTAGACATCATACAAGAAGCAAGTGGAGAAATCGAAACAGTGCTCGCCCAAATTTTCACTCGATGCCTTAATGAAGGAAAGATTCCTGAGGATTGGAACACCGCTACAATGATCCTGCTACATAAGAAAGGTGACATTGAGGATCTCGGAAACTACAGACCTATCAGCCTCCTATCAGTAGTTTATAAAATCTTCACTAAAGTTCTTTCACACCGCTTGAAGGTAACACTGGACATGGCTCAACCGAGAGAACAAGCTGGATTCAGGAGTGGCTACAGCACAATAGATCATATCCACGTACTGAAAGAACCAATTGAAAGAGCGAGGGAATATGAACTTCCATTGTGCATGGCTTTTATCGATTATGAAAAAGCCTTTGATTCGGTGAAACCATCAGCAGTTACAATGGCTCTGAAAACCTGCGGTATTGAAGATGCATACATTAATATTATTAATAACATCTATGAAAATGCAAGTGCAAAGATTAGGCTGTTTGAAAATACAACACACGTAAAAATTGGAAAGGGAGTGAGACAAGGTGACACCATATCTCCGAAGCTCTTTAATGCCACATTGGAGGGTGTTTTTCAGTCACTGAGCTGGGAAAACAAGGGGATAAAGATTAATGGAGATTATCTAACCCACCTTCGTTTTGCTGATGACGTAGTCATTTTTGCAACTACCCCATCAGAGCTGCAGAGTATGATCCAGGAACTTGCTGACAAGAGTAAAGAAGTGGGATTAAAAATGAACTTTCAGAAGACAAAAGTGATGTTCAATGCTTTTACAAGAAATGAAGATTTATCGATTGATGGAGAAAAGCTGGAGATAACAGACACGTACGTTTATCTTGGACAGCAGATATCAAGTGAGGGTCACATTGATGAAGAAATTAATCGGCGTACAAAACTTGCCTGGAGAGCTTTTGGAAGAAACAGCATAATTTTCAAGAGCAATATGCCATTATGTCTTAAAAGAAAAGTGTTTGATCAATGCATCCTTCCAGTGCTTACGTATGGTGCAGAGACGTGGACCTTAACTAAAAGAGACATACAAAGGCTGAAGACAACTCAAAGAAGCATGGAGAGGTGCATGCTTGGTGTAACCAGGAGAGATAAGAAGAGGAACTCGTGGATCCGAAAATGACAAGAGTGGAAGACATCATGATCAGAGTTAAATCCCTGAAATGGCAATGGGCTGGACATACTGCCAGAAGGACAGATCATCGATGGACAGCTGAAATTTTAGATTGGATTCCAAGGGACAGGAAAAGACCCAGAAGAAGACCATATGGGAGATGGGTGGATGAAATTCGAAAGTATGCAGGGGTGACATGGAGGAGACTGGCACAAGACAGACCGTTGTGGAGGAAACTTGGGGAGACCTTCGTCCAGCAGTGGATTGATAATGGTTGACAATGATGATGATGATGATATAAAAATTTATTAATTTACTATTATAATTATATTTTTTTTTTTTTTAAACACAACTACACAAAGGATGAGTCACTCTCCTCCCCCCACACTCCTCTGCAATGCTGGCAGAGGGCGGGGGACGAACTGTCACTCTCTTCCCCCCATGTTCCTCTGCAATGTTGTTTGAGGCTGGGGACGAACTGTCACTCTCCTCCCCCTATGTTCCTCTATAATGTTGGTTGAGGGTGGGGACCTCGCTGAGGCCGAGACAGT
Source organism: Macrothele yani (assembly GCA_039090855.1). Taxonomy (NCBI): domain Eukaryota; kingdom Metazoa; phylum Arthropoda; class Arachnida; order Araneae; family Macrothelidae; genus Macrothele; species Macrothele yani. The sequence goes on from CM077016.1 coordinate 78,262,715, forward strand.
TGGATGGACACTGCACACCTTTGCGGATTGAGGGCCGGGTCGTCCGCACGTGCAGGCTTTCTGCTTTAAACTGGAAGAGAGGGTCGGCTGCAAAAGAGAAGGCCCAGAATCAGGTAGTCGAAAAATCGCGAGCTCGGGGAAAAACACCTGTGTCGCTTGGTCAGCTGTAGATCGCTTGGCAAGCGCTGCGAGAGCTACAGGGCGCGGAACAAAGGGCTGCACGGGTTGTGGCTGAGACTGAACAACTGCGGCAAAAGTACGCTGGCGGGTGTTGGGAATACCCAACTGGCCTTGGCAGCAGGGTACGAGAGGCCTTCCAGGGTCTTGAGGCGCTGGATCGCCATCTCGTCCTTCCATTTCATACAGTTGCGGGAGTAAGCTGCATGGGCCTCACCGCAGTTAACACAGCAGGCCGCAGAAGTGCAACCTTCCCGTCATGTTCACTGGAGCCACAATTTGCGCAACGAGCGGAACTCTTACAGAAACGTTGTGAATGCCCGTACCTCTGGCACCTGAAACAGCGCAGAGGACTGGGAATGTACGGGCGAACTCCACAGACCAAGTAGCCAGCCTTGATTTCGGTCGGAACTTTCGGGGAGTTAAAAGTCAAGATGACATTTTTTGACTTAATCATGGAACCATCACGCCGGAACATCATACGACGTGCAGCAATAACACCTTGATCAGCAAGTTCAGTCACGAATTCGTCTTCACTGCATGGCAAGAGATCAAACTCCGAAATAACACCCCGAGAGGTGTTAAGAAACGGGTGAGGTGTCACTTTTACAGGAATGCCTTGAAGACTAGTGAGGTTCAGAAAAGTGTTACTCTGAGAAACACTGCAAGTTTGGACAAGCAGGTCCCCAGAGCGAAGCTTCCTCACAGACTTCAAGGCCAACCGCAGCGTCCAAAGCTTTAGAAATGAAAAAGGGAGATCTGGTGGACAGTCTCTCATGCGGATCGATGGATTCTACAAGCAAGTGAGTAGCATGCGTAGTCACAGCAATTGAGGGGAGACGACGCTTCGGAGCGACTGGTACAGCCGCCGAAGAAGAGGTTCCACATTCTTGGTCCAGGTCAAGGTCTAAAGACCGTTTAAGGGTATGAGACTTGGTAGGTTGAGAAGACGAAGGACAGTCGTTGTCAACTATCATTTTGTCATTTGACTTAAATTTGGAGTTTTTGTTCTTTTTACCCATGGAAAAAAAGGAGGAAGATTCGTCTGCAGACTACTCCACCCACCACCGAGCCCTACAAGGGAGAACTGGAGGTCTGCAAGCCAAGAAAATGACGCTGGACACAGTTCTGGAGCTTATACGTTGCAGATATAGTCCGTTGGCTGTGATCACACGCACTCGGCGGACACTTCGGCCTCCGGGTACCGTCATGCCAACGCCTTTGGCATGATCCCACAGCCCCCGGGCTCACCCTGCCGTGCTATACGACAAAAAAGCCGCTAAAGCCGTGTACACAACTTGGTACAAGACTTCTGACTAGAGGTGGGTTAGTCTCTAGCCTCCCGTTTACAGCGAAGCCGGGGTCGAAGAGGAGTGTTGGTACACAGGAGGCACTTATCCGGTCTCCTGCGACCTCAGCCGCCAGACATCCCATTTCCGCCTCACGGGTCTCCGCACGCGGCAAACATGCAGGTAGGTCTAGCACCCAAACCAGCTAAAAGGAAAAAAGAAATCCAAAGAAGACAAATCCTGGAAGGGAACCTAAACGGAATCTCAGCAACCTACGAACTGAGCGGTTAATATAATACAGTTAGTGGTGGAGGGTAACAAAACCACAAGACCGGGGTGTTAGTGCATAACGTGGTAGCGATTAGGTAAAGTATACAACACGGGCAACTAGCCAGTGGAGAAAATAAATAAAAACGAAAAAGCGAGACACAAGACCAGCTCGGGATCGTGGGGCCGCGACTCCCCAACAGCTGGATGAACAGCCGTCCCTGCAAACACCAACAGCACCAAAATAAGAAAAAAACAAGCTGTGGCATGACATCAGATGTTGACCAATCACAAGGTCAGCTCGGGCCGTGGGGGCGCCGCTCCCCAAATAACTGGAAAAACCAGTAATCCCCGTGCGGGGAGTACGTGAGTGCCTATACCGGCGTTACACCTTTAGTTCCAAATAATCAGACAGATCTTCAATAGGATTTAAATCTAGGGATTTGGCGGACCAGTCGAAGTGAGACCGTGTTGCTGATTGTTCGTCGTGCCACTCAGACACAGTTTTAGCCCTGTGCTTACGACAATTATCGTCCTGGAAGACAGCTGCTCCTATAGGTGTAGGGCAAAGGGCAACAATTCGTCATTCAGAATGCTTAGGTACGCAGGCTGATTCAAATTCATCGTCAATGCACGAAAACGCCATTTCGTGGTACGAATAATAATAATTTTATTGTTTTAGCGGTTACATCACAACTTAAATCAAGTTTGTGTTTTCATTTGAGTGTAACAAAAATAATTTATTATAACAGCCAGTGAAATCAGGGAAAATGTCTTTAAGGACCTGACTAAAGCCCTATTCTTCCTACCTGATACAAGTTAAGTAAAAATTGCAAAACAGTGAAGATAAATACACTGCCGGACAATTGCTAAGGACGGATGACAATAGCAACGATAGCAACCACAAAATGGAAGGCAGGAAAATGTGGAAATTAGCATAAGTGCGGGATGCAGTAAGACGTGTTGTGCGTATGCAAATTTCGGATTGCCGAACTTGTTCGTGACGTCATAGCGCTGATAAGAGATATAAAGGATTTGACGCGTATTGACCGTAGTTGTTCAAACGCAAAGTTGAAAGGGAAAGAATCAATTGACGAACTTGCAATTTTCAGTATGTCTTCCCGACATCACCTAGATGATTTTACGCGTGGCCGTATTATTGGCAAGATTGAAGAAGGGCGAAAAATAACAGATGTTGCCAGGGAGTTCGACGTCAGCCACAGTGTTGTTTCAAGGCTTTGGAAATCATTTCAAACAAATGGAGAGTGTAGCAAACGTCACGGGGGAGGTCGTGTTCGCAGTAAGACACCTGCAGAAGATCGGTGCATATTGCTATCAACAAAAAGACACCGGCGCAGCACAGCTAGTGAATCAGTTTATGGCTGCTACTGGCAAGCAGATCTCCCGAAAAACTGTCGCCAGACGTTTGCATGAAGGAGGACTATACGCCCGCCGTCCTGTTGTGTGCATCCCATTGTGCAGGCGTCACCGTACCGCACGTTTGCTATGGTGCCATCAACATCGCAATTGGACTGATAACGACTGGTCTGCTGTCCTCTTCTCAGATGAGAGTAGATACAGTCTATCGTCTGATTGTCGACGACAACTGATCTGGCGTGATAGTGGTACTGCATATTGTCCAGCAAACATACAGGAAAGGGAGCGATATCCGACATGTAGTGTCATGGTATGGGCTGGCATCATGATCAATGGCCGTACGTCCCTCTATGTGCTTCCAACTGGGACTATGACTGGCCAACGATACATTAATGATGTTCTGCTACCTCATGTTCGCATGTTCCGTGGTGCTGTCGGTGATAGATTCATTTTCATGGACGACAACGCAACATGTCATCGAACAGTCGCTGCCCAGGAGTGTCTTGAGAGCGAAGATATTCAACGCCTCGTATGGCCAGCACGTTCTCCAGATCTGAATCCCATTGAAAATGTGTGGGATGCTTTGGGGTTGGTTGGTTCATTGATTTTAATGGCGCAAGGGCCACGGTTGGCCAAAGAGCTCCAAACAAAACATAATCAATAAAAAACGTACACATGGTTAAAAACAGGCTGATTTGGTAAAAATGAAACATGAGAGTGAACAAGTTAAAATCTAGATGAGTTTAAAAAGTCAATTTCTCGTAAAAACGAAAACACTGTTTCATGTCGCAGGCTTCGCCATTAATAGTTTGCAGCGTAGCTGCTCCTTCGTCCAACAGATGAGAGTGAAAATGACGAAGCCGCCCCGGTGGCGCAGTGGTCTAAGCGATGGCCTCTGATCATTCGTCCGTAAGGGGTCCGGGTTCGAATCCCGGTCAGGCATGGATGTTGTGTTTTTCTTACGACACTGGCTCTCTCCCTTCCCTGGAACCAGTGACCCAAAATTAGGGACGGGCGACTGCTTATAGCCCATTTGAGTTGCTCACGGTGGTCGTTAAACCTCCTATCAAAAAAACAAAAAACAAAAAAAATGACGAAAACGATGATCACAAAACTGAACACAAGTACACAAAATATGAAGAACAGTGAGACGGCAGTTGCACGCCTCACGCACAGGGACACCCTCGCCACACAGCAAAAAGCGGTGAGTAAAACGACAGTGCCCAATACGGAGACGTGCAAGAACTACTTCCTCACGACGGTTCTTCCGCAAACTAGACTTCCATAGTCCGATCTGTGGTTTGATAGAATGCAACTTATTGCTGCCCTACTGAGACCACAGGGACTGCCACTCGTCCAGGAGAAATGTCCGGATCAAAGGTCTAAAATCGCGGAAAGACAGTGGCAGCCGAACTGGCGACATGGAGGAAACAGACCTGGCAGAGAGATCTGCCAGCTCGTTACCCCGGATCCCAACATGGCCAGGAACCCAACAGAATCGGACCAGGAAGCAATCACCCTCCAAAGTTCCAAGACGACGACGGACATCACGGATGACAGGTGAGTCAGTGTCCTCTGGAGAAGATACAACTTGGATGACGGACTGGGAATCAGAGCAAACCATAGCGCGACGATGTGATCGAGACTGTATGTGGCACAAAGCAAGGTGTACCGCACGCATCTCTGCCGAAACGACGGTGGATTCAGGCGGAAGCCTCTCAGCATGCGAGGCATCGCCACACACAAAAGCGGATCCAACGACATCCCCGGACTTCGAGCCATCGGTGAACACAGGCACGAAATCCGGGTAGACAGACAGTTTTTCAGCAAAGAGCTGCTGGTACACTAGAGCAGGAGTGGACGACTTTGGCCACACACAAAGAGAAAGGTCAGCCGTTGCTTGAACGGGCTACCAAGGAGGATGGTTGAAAAAGGTGGTCAAACCAATCCTAGACAAGTTGAGACCAGCATCGCGCACTATGGCAGACATCCGAATCCCGAACGTCGGAACACAGGAGGGGTGGTGGGAAAACAAGCGGACACAGTCCGGTTGGAAGATGGAACCATGCAGTGGATGATCAGGAAGAGATTTCAGTTTTGTATAAAACTGAAGAGACAGCTGCTTACGACGGATGCATAACGGCGGTTCATGGGCCTCGACATACAGGCTATGCACGGGAGAGGTACGGAAAGCACCAGTGCATAGCCTGGTGGTGGACAGGATCCAGAGGCCGCAACACGGAAGGACGTGCCAAACCGTACGTTATGCAACCGAAGTCTAACAACTTTGACCGAATCAGAGAATGGTAAATGCGAAGCATTGAGCACCTGTCAGCCCCCAAGATGTTCGGGAGAGGACCTTCAGGATACTCAATGACTTCGTGCACTTCACCTTCAAAGACTGGATTGTGAGGCCGGAAGGTGAGCGCTCGGTCAAAAGTTAGCCCAAGGAACTTGACTTCTGACACCACAGGGATGGTAGAGCACCCCAGACGGAGGCTGGGGTCTCGGTGAAGACCCAGTTTGCGGCAAAAATGCACGCAAACAGTCTTCTGCGTCGAGAAGCCAAATCCATTATGGGAAGCCCAGATAGAGATCTTAGTAATGGCCGACTGCAACAGCCTCTCAATGGTGCGCATGTTGACAGATGCGCAAGAGATTTGCAGATCATCCATGTTCATGGAACCACGAACCGTCGGAGGAAGTAGAGTGAAAATATGATTAACACGAAGGATGAACAATGTCACAGAAAGAATGGAGCCTTGAGGGACACCCTGCTTTTGTGGGTATAACGCAGAGAGGGTCGATCCGACGCGCACACGGAACATCCGGTTCTGGAGAAATCCGGCAATGAAGGTAGGCAAATTTCCCCGCAATCCGCAGTCACGCAGATCACGGAAAATGTATCTCCAGGTTCGATCGTAGGCCTTTTCCATGTCAAAGAACACGGAGACCATGTGCTGACGCCGGACAAACGCCTCCCTGACAGATGTCTCAAGGCGAAGATGATGATCTGAAGTGGATCGGAATTTCCGAAATCCACTCTGATGAGGTGAAAAAATGTGATGAAACTCTAAATAAAAAATGAGGCGAAAATTAATGATACGCTCGAGGACTTTGCAAAGGCAGCTCGTCATAGCAATTGGCCGGTAGTTCAACGGGTTGGGGGGATCTTTACCAGGTTTGGGAACAGGAACGACAATGGCAATGTGCCAAGATTCGGGAAAAACATGCTATTGCCAAATCCTGTTAAACAGGATTAGCAGACATTCAAGAGAGGACGGAGAAAGGTGCTTCAGCATCTCGTAATGGATGTTATCTGGTCCGACAGATGTCCGGCCGGACCTATTCAGAGCGATCTTCAGCTCCACGGCAGTCAGCGGGCTGTTGTAATCTGCGGAAGAAAACGGTCCAAAAGAAATCTTGGACCGTTCAAGCCGCGGCTGTAACTGCCGGAACGAAGCAGGGTAATTGCTGCTGCTGGACACCGAAGAAAAAGCGGCGCCCAGACAGTTAGCAATACCCTGAGCGTCAGAAACCGTTCCTCCAGCACTCTCAAGAATGGAGATTTCCCCAGATGGGTACTGTCCCCGAATCTTACGGATCCTGTCCCAAACGATCTTAGGGCTAGTATTGGTGTTAATCCCGGATACATATTGTATCCAGGACTCCCGTTGACTACGCCTACGAACCAATCGCGCGTAGGACTTTGCTTTCTTGAAAGCAAGTAGGTTCGCGTCGGTGGGGTACCGACGAAACCTACCCCAAGCCCGATGTTGGGCCTGACGAGCTGCCATGCAAGTGGAATTTCACCAAGGGCTCGGGCAACGTGAAAGATTAGTCGACGTCCTGGAGATGGTAAGTTTTGCCGCTTGCACAATACAATCCGTTACCGCCGCAACAGCGTCATTGACCGTTCCTGAGGTCACCATAGCTGGAGTAAGAATTGCCGAAGCCGTGAATGTGTCCCACTTGGCTCGAACAATATTCCATCTAGCAGGGCGAGTAGGGTAACGGTACCCGCCACTCGCTAGACGGAGAAAGATGGGAAAGTGATCGCTGCCAAGGGGATCACCAGACACGCTCCAGGACCAGGCAGGATATAATGATGGTCAACTCAGAGACAAATCAATGGCTGAGTACGAGCTGGTGGGTTCATGAAAATAAGTCACTGCCCCGGTGTTGTGGAGACAGAGGGACGTGTTGGAGAGAAGAGACTCAACAACACGGCCCCTGGAGTCTCGAGTGGTAGAACCCCACAACGGATTGTGTGCGTTGAAATCCCCTAAGATGAAGAAAGGAGGCGGCAGTTGGTCGACCAAATCTTCCAGATCCGAAAGGCTCACAGCTTCATCTGGTGGTATGTAGACAGAACACACCGTGAACAGAGTGTTCACAGATGATCTCACTGCCACTGCCTGCAAAGCCGTCCGAAGGGCAACTGCAGTGACAGGAACACCATGAGGAACAACAACGGCTACTCCTCCGCAGGTGATAACGCCATCCTGGTGATCTTTGCGGAAAAGGGAATGTCTCCGCAGCGAAATAGTGTCCGTCGTGCGAAGCTTTGTCTCCTGGAGACAAACGCACACAGGTGTGTGCGAAGACAGTAAGCCTTTCAAATCATCAATGCGTGATCGCAGACCTCGGCAATTCCACTGAATGAGTGTGGCCATAATGAAAAATGAAATAAGAGAATGAAAAAGACAGACGACTAGAAAGTCTCCATGTCGTCCATCACCTCCAATCCATCCGCAGTGTCTGGAGGTAACACAGGGCTGTGTTTACCCCCTGTGTTGAGAGGTGGTTTTTGCCTGCTCTGTTTCGGGGAGGATGAGCCTGGTTTTACCTTCTCCGGCTTCTTCTTTGCAGTGCCTTGGGTCCCTGTGTTGGCAGAAGATGTTTTCGGCATAGAGGAAGGTTTAGGCGACGATGTTGATGTCGCCTTGGAGGCAATGTGGCGAGACTTCAGTGCCTCCAATCCAGCAGCAACGATGTCCTCAAAATCATTATGACACCGCGCTGGGATGGTCACCTCAGTCTGGACCGCCACTGAAGCCTTCTGCACCACAACTGAAGCATATGATCGCCAGCCTGGATGTAAAGGGGCGATCCGCCGTCTAGCTTCGGGATACGAGAGATGCTCAGTTGTCTTCAGGCGTTGGATTGCCTGTTCCTCTATCCACTTTTGACACTGCTTAGAAGATGCAGGATGAGTCCCTTCGCAGTTGACACAATGATCAGACTCTGCAGAGCATTCCGCCAAAGAGTGTTCTGTGGAACCACAGCGACCACACTTTGCAACATTACGGCAAGACTGCTGGGAGTGACCGTAATGCTGGCACCTGAAACATCGCAAGGGGTTCGGGATATATGGCCGAACATCAAGCCGTAAATAACCTGCCTTGATGGAAGTAGGCAGGGTTGGGGAGTCAAATGTTAGGATGATGTTACGGGAGGGAATAGATTTTCCATCCCGCCTAAAAAGAATCCGCCGAACCCCAATGACATGCTGTTCACCAAGTTCCTCCAGCAATTCCTCATAGCTGCATTCAAGCAGGTCGCGGGAGTTGACGACACCGCGAGAGGAATTGAGCTAACCATGGGGAGAAACCTGAACAGGAACGCCAGGCAAAACGGTCGTTTCCAGCAAGGTGGCACTGTGGCGTGGATTAGAGGTTTCCACGACAAGATCCCCTGAAGGGAGCTTCTTGACACTCTTTGGAGAGCCAGCAACGGCCTGCAGAGCTTTGTTGATCCAGAAAGGACTGGACTCTTGCTACTCAGTGACTGTGAAGAGTCACCAGATTTTATTAAAAGAAACAGAGCATTGCAATGATTTGAGACAAGTTTCTTTGTGGAGGAAGGTGTACCATCCTCCACAGGGCGCTTTAAAGTGGTAGCATGGGAAACACTTTGTGTTGCCATGAAGATGAGAAAAAATTCGTCCGCTGACCTCCCCACCCACTACCGAGCCCAACGAGGGAGAGCCGGAGGTCCGCAAGCCCAAGAGGATGCAGGACACGGCTCTAGGGATAGTCAGCGGATATAGCAAGTTGGTAGGGCAGACATACGCTCGGTATGCACCCTAACTTTCCCGTGCCCGGGGAACACCCCTTTGGCATGCCCACCCTACCCCCAAACTCACCCTGCCGAACAGAACGACAAGCCGCTAGAAGTCTGGACGCCACAGACTTCCTGACTAGGAGTGGGTTAGCTCCCAGCCTCCCGTTTAGGGTGAAGCAGAGAGCAAAGAGGAGTGTTGGCATCTGGAGACAACTACAACCCGGCCTCCAGATACCGCAGCCTCCAGCATCCTCTTTTCCACCTGTACGGGTCACCGCACACGGCAAACGTGCAGGTAGGTCTAAGCTAACCAGCTCCGGAAAAACAGAAAATAAAAGAGAAAAGACGGGGAAGGGAACGAGGAACAAAACCCGGAGCTGGCGCCTCATCACAACCTCAGCAGCCTACAACTGAGGCGGGTACGTGTCAATATATGAACTTAAGACGAAAAAAGCAAAACAATAAGAGAAAATCGGCTCGGGCAGTGGGGACACCATCCCCCATCAGCTGGATGAACATCTGTCCCTTCGGTGATGTTATCGTTCCAGAGTAAACGAAATGTATTCCGTCACAAGGTGAGCTCGGGCCGTAGGGGCGCCGCTCCCCAAATAACTGGAAAACCAGTTATCCCCGTGCGGGGGATGCTTTGGGGAGGAGTCTTGCTGGTCGCCAATGCCCTCCAATAAACAAGGACACCCTCATCCGTGCACTGACAGAGGAATGAGATAAATTACCCCAACAGCTGCTCGATAATGTTGTGCAAAGCATGACACGACGTGTGGAATCTTGCATCGCCCTCCATGGTGGCCATATCCCGTATTGACATCTTACGCCGGAACGCCTGCGGACGGGAATTGCATTTTCTTCACGTTTACGTATTCTGCACAAAATGGCCTGTTTGTCCCTTGAACATGTTCCAAAGCCTTCTGGATTTCAGAGCACAATAAATTGTCTTTCTTGTAATGTCCTGGCATTCTGACATTATTTTATTTTACTTGGCATCCAACCACACTTACTTTTTATGCGCTATATAGCCGTTTATGATCCGTCCTTAGTAATTGTCCAGCAGTGTAGTAGACAAGCGATGCAGGAGATCAGAAGTTGTTAGTAGATATTAGTAGCAATAAGAAAGGGATTGAAAAGTTGTATAGTAATTTGAGGGTTTTTTTTTCTATAAGTTAAGCAACTATGTTTTTTTTTTTTAACAAGTTATAATTTTTAATGTGTTTTAGTTCTTCAGGTAAAATATTCCAAAACCGTTGGTCCCTGATAGTTGATACTTTGTTGTGTTCTAGGCAAACCTGGCTTTATCTGAAATCTATTTCTAGTTTCATAAGTATGGATATCAAAATTTATATGTATGATATCTGTATTGATATTCCATCCCCAAAACATCACAGAACCCCCTCAAGCTTGAACAACACCTTCGACACAATCAGCTTTAAAGGCTTCATTGGGCCTGCGATGCACTCGTCTCCTGCCATTATTGGAGTACAAACAAAAGCGGGACTCATCAGACCAAATTACTCGTTTCCAATCCTCCACAGTAAAGTTTTGGTGCCTCTGAGCCCATTGATAACGTGCGACTTCATGACTTGCTGTTAAAAGATGTCTCTTCTGTGGTACTCTGCTCCACGTGTCCATCGCATGCAGTTCTCGTTGCAATGTTCTTTCGAAAATTGGTTGGAGTGGATTTTCGTTGACTGTTTGGAACAATTGTTGCCTGGTTTGAAACCAATTTGCAGTTACTGGGCATGAAACATGGCGGCGGTCCCTGTTGGCGAGAATAGTTTTCCGGCCAGTTACGTCCCCGAATTTCAGTTTACTCCGAACTACCACTGTTTGCAGACCCGCTGGACCGTACGCTTCGACACACCAACAAATTGGGCGACTTCATTCACTTTGTGTCCGTGGGCACGGCCAAACACGATGGCTCCTTTTTGCCACTCAGTAAAGTCCTTACGACCCATATTGCAGACTAAATTCAACACACATGTCGCTCTTCACCACTGCACGAAACAGAAATCGTCCTGCAGACCACGTCAGTGTATTTATCTCACAGCAATGCTATCACGCACCCTCTGTGCAACCGGTAATTTCCTACTGTCATTTCTGTTAGGGGTGACTACTTTTTTGTCCGGTGTGCGCACGTAGGGCTACACGACGAAAAACACGAGTTTCGTTATTACTTGAAAACGCCGAGATTGGATTTTAACGTTAGAAAGCAAACTGAAAATGGTACGCCTCAAAATAGGTGGGCTAGAAAATTTTCAGGGTGATCTACGCCTTTCCTTGGGTAGCTGCCGACCCCGGTGGGCATGTACGTTTATAGGCAGTTACCCATTTTTAACCGGATGGAACGAATTAACTCGGGGTCAGCAAAATGGGCTGAAATCAGCTGGAACGAATGAACCTGCGCATCAAAAAATGTTACTTTCTCCTTAGCTTTGTTATCCGCAGTGCTCATTTAAGGGGATGATTGACATTAATCCTTTCTCACCTAAAGACGAGGCCATGGACAAAGCCGTCTCGAGTACTAGCAGGCCTTAGTCCTCGATTAGTGACGTCACCATCAGGGTCATAAACGCTGCCGTGACTGCCATCTAAAGCTAGAAGCATGGTGCATGATAGTCAGGTGATATAACTCGCCAAAGAGTTAACAGTTAGAGCAAGAAATATGACACCGAATTTTCGGGTGTAACAAGCACGTCTTTTGAATCCGTTCTGACGCAAATTAAATTTACCAAAGCTATTCAAAGTCAATGGAACCGGTACGGAAAACAAAAGATCTGACGACAGAAAAGATTTTCAATCGGGTTTTTAATCCCTCAGATATTGCTATAAACGGAATCGTGGGCTTACGAACTTTTAGAAACAGAGATATCGACAAAAATAAGATGCGACTTTACGTCCCCTGGTGGGAAAACTATGCATTATTTTAGGAAGAAAGTATTCTCAAAAGGTTTATCCATATAAGCGGTATCGGTCAAAGAAAAAAAAATTAGTCGAGTTTTCAGGAGCCTAGATTTTGCAACAAATACTTCAGAAGCAGAAATTAACACTTATGGCTCCTGGTGGCTAAACCATTCTTTACCAAACATTAGAAATTATGTGAAAAATATTTTCCATCAGGTCTTGTATGAGATACAGGAAGAATTTTTCAAATCAGAGGTTTAGGACCAGAAATAACGCAGAAAACGAAATTTACCTTTGTGCCCCTAGCGGAAAGTCTATGATTTACTTGAAAATTTTGAATTTATAGGAAAAAAACATTTCGCATCGGAAACACTATCCAACAAAGAAGGAAGTTTTCAAATCGTACTCTTAGAAGTAGAGATATTGACAAAAAATAAGATATACATCTACGCCCCGCTGGCGTAGAAACCATGCATTTTTTTCAAGAAGAAAATTTTCCTAAAAAGTTTGTCGACATGAGTTGTATCGGTCAACAAACGACTTTTTTTCAGTCGAGATTTTAGAAGCTCATATTTTGCTGCAAATACAACAGAAGCGGAAATTAAGTCTTACGCCACCTGGTGGCCAAACCATTTCTTACAAAATTTAGAAAATATCTGCAAACGATTTCCCATCAGGAGCTGTTTGCGGTGCAGGAAGAATTTTTCAAATCGGAGATTTAGAAGCAGAGATATAGGGGGAAACGCAATTTACACCTATGCCCCTAGCGGAAAGTCTATAATTACTTGAAAATTTTGAAATTATATGAAAAACATGTCACACGGAAAACACTATCTAACAAAGAAGGAATTTTTCAAATCGGACTCCTAGAAGTAGAGATATTGACAAAAATAAGATGTACATCTACGCCCCTGGCGGAGAAACTAATATTTTAAGAAGAAAATATTCTGAAAAGGTTTATCGATGTAAGTGGCATCAGTCCACGAAATAACTTTTTCAATCGATATTTTAGAAGCTCCGATTTTATGGCAAATACATCAGAAGCAAAAATTAACACTTACGCCCCCTGGTGGCCAAAGTATTCTTTACCAAAAATTGGAAGTTATATGCAAAAGATTTTCCATCAGGACATATATCCGCTGAAGAATTTTTTTTTCAAATTGGAGTTTTAGAAGAAGAGTTATCGGGGAAAATGTAATTTACTTTTACGCCCCCTAGCGAAAAACCTATGCGTAATTTGAAAAAGTAACTATATCTAAAATACTCTTCGGGAATCGAAAGATAAAAATTTTTTTCAATCGGATGTTTAGAAGCAAATGTGGAATAAAACGTATTTTTGAATTCGACATCATTTTTATTTTTTTTGATTGGAGTTTTAACGACCACCGTGAGCAACTCAATGGGCTATAAGCAGTCGCCCGTCCCTAATTTAGGGTCACTGGTTCCAGGGAAGGGAGAGAGCCAGTGCCGTTAGACAAACACAACATCCATGCCTCACCGGGATTCGAACCCGGACCCCTTCTGGACGAATGATCAGAGGCCATCGCTTAGACCACTGCGCCACCGGGGCGGCAATTTGACATCTGCATTTACGCCCTCTACCGGCGAAATTATACATCGTAAAAAAAAAACGAAATGAAGGATCATTATTTGCATATTTCAAGCTTCCCAATGCAAAAAGAATTTTTCAAATCGGACTAATAGTTGCAGAGATATCGTGGGTACGGACGGACGGACAAACCGATAACAGAAGCACGATCTTTTTTTACAAAAGACGTGCTAAAAATGCATCGTTAATGTCATAGTTCGCCAAGGGGCGTGCTGGAGTTGTGGGCCGATTGTTTACCCTAATCATTATAGGAATACACAGCGTTTATGATTTCATCAGTGCTAAATCTGTGTTTATCACAAGTCATCATAATCATCAACCATTGTCAATCCACTGCTGGATGGTCTCCCCAAATTTCTTCCACAATTGTCTGCCTTTGGCCTGTCTCCTCCATGTCACTCCAGCATACTTTCTAGTTTCATCCATCTCCCACGGGGTCGTCTTCTGGGTCTTTTCCTGTCCCTCTGAATCCAGTCTAAAATGTCGGTTGTCCGTTCTTCTGGCAACATGTCCAGCCCATTGCCATTTCAGTTATAAGTATTTTTTATTAATTATATTGTGTAGCAGTGGCGTAACCATGTTTCAAAATCTGAGAGGGGGTAGGGGTCCGATCACACAAACACACATATGTAATATATACAATATTATGTAATACTGTATGAGATAGTGTTTGGGACCCCCACCCCTACACACACGCAGGAACAAAGCAGTTGCTGAAGCCCGATCTAACGGGCACGACATAGGCGCCTCCGTTGGCGAATTCTGGAACTTAGCTAACAACTGCAAAACATGATAGGGCAGAAATGTAAATTACAAAGTTGTAGAACTGACTTTGCTTATTAGGAATCGATATCGCCGTTTCATTAAGTACATATTATACACGTGTTGGAATTCTACGAAAAATTACAATCTTATATTATTAAATTTAGTTGATTCACATCACAAAAAAGTGTGCATATTCCCGAAAAATTTGGGAGGGTCCTTTACATTGAGAATCCCAGACTCTGAACATCTGGGGGCCCTCACTCATCCGACACCTCAGTGGTTGCGCCATTAAAATTCCAGAAACGTTGAAGTTTCTCAACAGAAGTCAAAGCACGTCAAACTCTCTAATTTACAAGAAGACTAAAATTTATCGTGCAGCTGTGTGTCAGACTAGGATCAGTTCAATTCTTACGTTTTTGATATGGGACGAAAGCGTTTTGTATCGAATTAGCGGACAAATTGTTCAACATGTAAAGAACGTGTATCGACTTTTAAAGCCCCAGGAGGTGAAGGACGATCACTAATTCGTCCTTTGGTATCAACAGAACTCGGGCAGTGTAAGTTGTTTACGTTATACATGCGCGCAGCCATTTTTAAATGTATAAATGGCGCATAAACATTTCGTGTTTTTTTTTATAATAAAAAAAAAAGCTATTTTACTATGGAAAAAAACTATCGACAGCCGCTTTAAACTTGCTGTTCTACATAGGAAATTATTCTACATGAAGGTATGGATACATGAAGTGCAATACGTGCCTACTAATCAGTGGGATTATCAAACAGAAATATGCATATACACGGCAGAGTCACATTATTGTGACCACCAGCTGATATCCAGAGTAACCGCCGTGTGCAGCGCGTACAGCATATAGACGGGCTGGGAGTGACTTAATAAGGTGCTGGAAGATGTTCACAGGAATGTGGAGCCATGCTGACTGCAGTGCTGGAAGGTGCTGGGTGGAGGATCCATAGAGCGAACAACACGATCGAGGTGGTCCCATAGATGCTCAATTGGGTTTAAATCTGGGGTATTATGGGACCAGGGATGTACTTTGCAGTCTTCATCGTGTTCTTCTAACCACTCTCTGACATTTCTAGCTGTGTGACACGTCCTATTGTCGTGCTGGAAGATCCAATCCGCCACAGGAAGACAATCAGCATGCATGGGTGTACGTGGTCTGCAAATATGGATTCGTAACGAATTCGGTCCATGGTGCCTTCCACAGGTATGAATGGACTCAGAGAATGCCACGAAAACATCCCCCAGACCATAACGCTGTCACCACCAGCTTGTGTTCTGCCAGCAATGGTTGAAGAGTGTTTGTTCTCCGATGTCAATCCGTTCGATGAAGAAGAAAACGTGAGTCATTCGGAGAAGGCAATCCTTTGCCAATCAGCGGAAGTCCAATTCCGATACTGCCGTACAAATGTAAGATTTTTCTGCCGATGCACTTTCGTTAGCATAGCTGCAGTGACCATCCGTCTGCATCGGAGCCCCATACGCAGCAGGGTTAACTGAACAGTCATTTTAGACACACTTCCGGTAGCCCCTTGGTTCATTCGGCCAGTGAGTTGCTCCACTGTAGCGTGTCGAATGGCCCTCACGCACCTTCGAAGCCGACGTTCACCTCTCACATCAAGGCACGTGGTGCTCCGCAGTTTCCACATCGCTTATTCGCAATGGTGCCACTTCTCCAAACACGATACACTTTAACCACAGCAACGCGCGAACAGCTCACAAACTGCGCTGTTTCGGAATTACTGCCACCCTTGGCCCGAAAGTCGATAATCATCCCTTTTTGCAAATCTGAATGCCTACAGCACACCTTATAAACCTTCCAAGCCAGCTCACGACACGTGTCTTCTTTCAATGGCTACGCGCTGTTGACATCAAATGTAGGAGGTGGTCACAATTATGTCACTCGACTGTGTGTATCGTTATAATTGACGACATCCAGCCTGGCAGGCACAAAAGTGCATGTTTACGAAGCGTTTCAGGTTTTGTTTTTTCAATTCCAAGCAAAACAGCATTCTTAAAACACGAATACTTCTGCCCCTTTCTCTTATAAGAAAGCATAGGTTGCGACTGCTTATAGCCCATTGAGTTGCTCACGGTGGTCGTTAAACCTCCAATATAAAAAAAAAAAAAAAAAGCATAGGTTGTGTCCAGTCATCGGCCCACACGTTGGTCGCGCCATCTGGCGACAAGAGACATTAACAGGCTATTTTTGTTTCCAGAGTCCTACCATACACTGTGGCTATACAGAAGAGAGGTTACAGCGAGGCGATATCAGGGTTCTAATTTTTCGTAACTTTGCAATATCGATGGGAAAAAGTTATAAATTTTGTTAAATGCAAAACATTTGATAAAATTCAAAACGCAAACACTTTATGAGCCACGGGAGCAATGAATTCAGTGATCTACCAACTAATCCAGATAGAAAAGAGCTTTAACATTTTCTTTTTACATCAGTGGGTTGTTGTTTCGCACAAATTCACCGGTTTTACCGTAGGCAGCATACATTTTTTTTTTAACAAATTATATTCTATTTCATCTAAATAAAGTTAGGGAGAAAAAAAGGCAAAACTTAAACTTAATCTGATAAGTTAAGGTGGTTCCACCTAAAACCTCGGCCTTGTGTTTCCAATGGTAAAGTTCTTTACATATTTTCTTCTCAATTAATGTAATTCCAAGGATGAAAATTTGCACATCGATAAAACTAAGTTATAGCATGGGATACTTAGTACTTGTTAAAATATAACCATAATTAAGCAATCTAACATTTGTTTGTCTACTGACGTCATCAATGTACAGGTCGCGCCATCTATTAACAGGTCTGAACATTACTAAAATGATTGATTTTTAATATAATTATGGTTATGTTTTAGCAAGTATTGTGTATCCCATGATATAACTTAAAATTAGTTTTATCGATGTGCAAATTTTCATCCTTGGGAATACATTAATTGCGAAGAAAATATGTAAAGAAGTTTTACCATTGGAAACATAAGGTCGAGATTTTAGGTGGAACCACGATAAGTAGATTTCTGTCGTGCTATTAAAGATTTACTTACTGTACGATCATTTTTCCTGTCTTAAGCACGAAAAATAAGACGTAACCACTTTCAACACAAAGTAACCAAGCCAAATTTATCGCAAGCTGTGAATCGCCTTTACTTACGAAAATAAAACTTTTTTAAAAGGTTTGAAATGAATTAAAACCAACGTGCGAGATCTTTCGAGTCCGTCACCACCAGGGACGGCGCCAGAAATTTTTCAACGGTGTGGCTCTAGGGTAGGCGCTCCAAAATCTGGCGGGGGCGAATTATGCTTCATTCATATACACTGCTTGCCACCCAAAATGCAACACCAAGAAGGACACAAGATTGCTGGACACATAACAACAGAGACAAAGATGAAACGATTGAGCTTACAGGCCCTTGCGACTTGCGGAACACGCAGACATCAATAGTTCGTGTGGCCCCCATGGCTGGCAATAACGACCGCTACACGCCGCGGCATCGAACGAAAGAGGCTTTGGATGTGGGCTTGGGGTATGTCGGTCCAGGCTGCTTCCACACGTTGTCACAGTTCATCAGGCGTAGCCGCGGGTGGTGCTTGCCGTGCCACTCGGTGGCCGATCAGCGACCAGACGTGTTCGATGGGCGACATATCGGGAGAACAGGCTGGCCACTGCAGCAGTGACACCTGGTGGGCCGTGAAGTATTGTTGCACGATGCGTGCCACGTGCGAGCGCGCATTGTCCTGTTGAAACGTGGCCGCTGCCGGGTCCTGCAGGTAAGGGAGGACTACAAGCTCCAAAGCGTTGGAGATGTAGCGGTTGCTGTTGAATGTACCGGCGATGCATACCAGAGGGGTGCGGGTGTCATATCCAATTGCGCCCCAAACCATAACGCCAGGCGACGGACCGGTATGGCGATGCATAATGCAGGCGTCATACAGTCTTTCGCCGCGGTGCCGCCACACGTGGATCCGACCATCGTGGTGTTGCAGGCAGAAGCGGGATTCGTCGGAGAATACAATGTCGTGCCATTCCGTAGTCCAGATGTGGCGTTCAACGGCCCACTGCCGCCGCACTCGCCGGTGGTGTAAAGTCAATGGTAATCGGAGCAATGGCCGCCTTGCGACAAGTCCCCGCTCCTGCAGACGACGTCGAACGGTACATGCTGTCACAAGTTCTTGCGCAACACACCCTAATTACTACGCTAACGTTCGTGATGTGGCGGTGCGAGCCGTCAATGCCCGCCGTACAACATGCCGGTCCTCTTGTTCGGTGGTGTGCCGCGGCTGCAGCAATCACTCACGTCGGCCCGTCAGTCCCTCCTGCACCCACCGAATCCATACTAGTCTCCCTGTGGCTGGATGTCGTCCCACACGAGCGCCGATGTCTCGGTACGATAAACCGCTGTCGCGTCGCGATAAGCCACTATTCGTCCTCTTTCGAACTCCGAAACGTGCTGGAATGACTGCCATATTCTGCGACGAAGCATCAGGAAGCTTCCCACGCACAGGTCCGGCAGCACGACACTTCCACTACTTACACCCTGCCTTCTGTGCACCCATCTTATAGTGCTTCTCGGTGGCGTGCCGGGCGCACATGATTTGCATATGCCCTGCAATGCTAATCGTTTGCATGTCCTCTCGCGGGCTATGCATGCTGCGAATTGCAGGCCAATCGAATGCTTCCTTCTTGGTCTGGCATTTTGGGTGGCCACCAGTGTATATATATAAAAACACAAACCCAAAAAAATTAATATTCCCTAGAAAATTAAAGTCAAAAATTTTCAAAAATCGCCGTTGCTTACCCTAAACAAACCTTAACCAAATTTGAAGAAATTCAGTAAAAATGAAATTCAACAATATTGAAAGCAACGCATACTGCTAGATGACAAAAATAAATCATCAGGAGAAGCTTTTTTGCCAAACAGCAATAAATTTTGCTAGACCTGTGAAGCTGGGATGTTTTCATTGAATTTAACATCAGTTATCTGCTTGAGGTATTTCAGAGCAGTTTCTAATTAAGAAAGAATTTAAAAACCAGCCTGGCAACCGATGCAAAATTACCTTCTAACCATCAAAGCAGAGCAGGCAAGAAACGAAAATACCAAAAGAGAGGGAGAGAGAAAATAAATAAATAAATACACAAAAAGATGCGAACCCCTTTAATTAGTGAGATTCTCGATAATAAAACTAGATGTGAAATAATTCCTAAAAGTAATAGATATGAAATAAATGCCAAAACAATTTACATGTTATAACCGAAGGGATGAGATGAAATATTACTATACCTGCCCCTAAAAGGCTAGTCTCTTCTACGCATATGAGGAATAAATCCATAATACTGATTCGAGGTTCAAAAGTACTAATAAAAAACAATACTAATAAAAGCTGAGTCTATTGTTTTCAAGTGTAGAGAAGAGAAAGTAGAAGTAACCAGTTAAAGGAACAGTAAATGAACTTGCCCAAACCAGAGCTCATTCCTCGCCCAGACAGATTCAGAAACTTGTTCCTGTTCCCTGTAAATGCATCTGCTACAAAATAAAAAGAAACTACTAAATGCATCTAGTACAATAAAATCATCTACTACAATAAACTACTAAATGCATCTACTACACTCAACTTGCTTCAAAATTAGACATTCTTCTAATTATTTACGTATATATGGCGTGTGTGTGTAATAGCATTATTTAGTTTTTAAGTAAATACATTTCTCTTTCAATAAAGACTAGAACTAAAAGCATTAGTAAATTACAAGAAAATTAATTTTAAATTATCCCTGAGAATAAAATATGTCCTGCAAGACTACTAAGGTTTTGATTGGAATACATATAGTCAGCCTTTTCGTTCTCTATTAATATTAAGAAAGGATTTCTGAAATTATGTGTAATATAAAATATTTACCTTCAATAACTGAGCATCCGATTTCATTCACAATTTGTTTTCGAAATGTCTCAATGCATTGGCATATCTAACAGCAATAATAAAGGATAATAAAGGCCGAGAATCACATTTGTAAAGTCTATAGCCGGGTATCCACATCGCGCCACAAAATGTGACTGAAATCTGATAATCAAAAATCAACTATTATTTCATGCCAAGGTGAAATGATTGTAAGAATTGTCTTTCAGTGCAGATTAATACGTCGATTTTTATGGATTGTTTCAAATCGATCAACGACTTCGCTTAAATCATTTTGTTTTGCAATTTTAGACTCCATAGCTAAGACAGCGAGATTATGTAAACGATCGTTAGCCATTCGATTTCTGAGATAGGTTTTCAACCTTCTCATGCATGAGAATGTTCTTTCGCAGGATGCACTAGTCACTGGTATGGTTAGTTTAATGACTGCAAGCTTATACAGCTCATGAAAAGCTAATTTGTATTCCTCCAAAACTTCAGCTAACTTACTGAGAGTTCCCACAACGCATTTTCTCTCTTTTTCATAACGCTTTATCATTCTGGGTAACAAGGTGACCTCCGATTTCACACTATCTATGTCGCATTTATAGTGCTCGGCAAGAGGCCTTAGATCGTCGATAAATAAAAATTCCTCATTTCTGGGGTCCAAAGAACTGAAGCCACGAATGAGAGTAGTATATGTTGTAAAACGGCGTTTGAGTTCTTCATTGATTGTGTTCAAAACAGGGATATAAAAGTGCAATCGAAAATATTCTTTAGTTAACAGGATATCCTGAGTCGAAACTTCAGTAACATACTTCGCCAGGTATGGTGGGAGTTTTCTTTTCCTTGATTTCTGTTCACTGAACTGTTCCAAACCGTTTGCGACTGCGATATCCGTTGCCTCATCAAAAAGTGTAGCAAACTCTGCCTCCGAATCACGCATGGTAGAAAAAGGATGCACTGTTGTTTCAATTGTCTCAAAGGCTTTGTTTATTTAACAGGCTTTGTTTTGCAGATAATTCGAAACTAATGCCAGTTTATTCAAAATGCACGAGAAAACACAAAGTTGGAAGACAAAATCTCGACTCAGTTGCCCCAAAAGACCGCGAGCTTCAGCTGCCCGATCAGTACAGTCTTCAGACAGCGATGATAACAAAACGATAATTAAAGGAAATGTTTTTTAACTGCTGAATAGGCTGAGAAATGGCATGTCCATCTGGTATCACTAAGGCGTTGAAATTCCACAACAGTCAAACCCAATTCACGCTGCACCGAAACAAATTTAGCATGTGTTACGGAACCATAGAGGAAAACATACAACTTTTCTAATATTGCAAAGAAAACTCTAGCTGCTTTAATGTTTTTGCATGAATCTACAATAACCAAATTCAGTCTATGATTCATACAGTGAACATACACCACTTGCGGTACTTCTTCCCGGAAGAGAGCTTTAACTCCATTCAACCACCCACTCATGACATTTGCACCATGGTATGTCTGCGCAATGCAGTCGTGTTGATCGATGCCCCATCTTCCGAAAAGTTATTTTATGTATTTAAATAGAGATCTTGCATCAAGTTCGTCAGCATTATGAAAGCCCAAAAATCTTTCATAAAGTATGCCACGCAAATAATACCTAACCACCACAGAAATTTGTTCAACTTTACTAATGTCCTTCGACTCGTCGACTATAAGAGCAAAATACTTGGCAGTATCGACTTCTCTTTTTATGGTTTCTAACGTGATTTCTGCAAATGCACTAAGTATTTCATTTTGAACTGAGTGGCGAGTGTACTTTGCATTTCTGGGGCCAATATTAAACTTTCGTTTCAGGAAGGAGCTATTTTTTGCCATGAGCCCTAGAAGTTCTACAAAATTTCCTTTATTGGTGCTATTCGTAGTTCTGACATCCCCACGTTGTGCTATCCCTTGAACAGTTGTATATCTTAATGCATCCGCTTGTTTTTATATATACTCTATTTTCCTTGACTTCCGCAGCATATGTAGCACTTTGAAGTGTGGCAACTGATGATTCTGCGCTTCTTGATTTCATTTTCTTATAAGGAGGTCCACGACACCAGGCAAGTTTTGTGGGTCAAGCTGTTCTGGTGTTTTTTAAAACCCGAATCCTTTTCAAGTGTTTTTTTTCAATTGTTGTAACCTCGCTGAGTGAAGGTGACCTCATGTTTTTCGTCGTCCGATAAAAACATTCTACACGGAAAACAAAAGGCAGAATCTCTCTTTATAATATATTCAAGCCATGGAAACATGTTATACCAAAATGTCTGGAAGCTTCTCTGTTTACCATATTTCTTTTGTGAGAACTGTTTTAATATAGGCTGTTTGGGTTGATCCGAAAGTGAAGTTGCTAAATCAAGCTCTCCGAGTTAAACATTTTTGGTCTTGCTACCATGTAGTCCTTTCAATGTTTTATTTTCACAAGCTGTGTTCATAAAAATCCCATTGAATCACTACAAGCACTTAAAGAACCCTCGTTGATTCCTAATGATTCACCACACGCTGTTGATGAAGTTGAAGCAGTCTGATAATCGTTATCCGCTTTGTTGACACTATCGCTTAATTTACTTTTCTTCTTCTGATTAACACTTGTTCGAAAAATCGTGGATTGATCGTTTTGCGGACATTGTTGGATTCCGCAATAAAACTCAAATATATATATCGAGAATACCTAAAACTCAAGAACCCTGTAAACAATCCTACTGCTGATCACATCTTGAAGAGAACCTAAAAGGCTAATGTGGTAAGGAATGAAATTCACACTTTTTTTTGTATGACAAAAAGGTTTCTCGGAGTACCGGCACACAAAATACAAATCAAGAGCGAGACATTTATAACATCTACACGACATTTACGACACATTTTATAACATCTACACGAAAACTGCTTACATCGACTCGATCGACTCCCACACAGAGCATTTCAACTCGCTGCAGCTCACAACAACTTCCGAAACCAAAAGTAAGAAAACTTGTTGCTAGATATAGATTGACAAACATTGCAATAAAATCACAGAGATTCACATCAGCGTCACTTAGCGGATAAATGTAAATACAATCATTTCTTTACAAACATGTTATTTCAAAGTTTGGTTTGGGAAGAAATATCTCACCTTAATGTATCACGCACAATACGTGCAGAAACATGTATCAAGCAGGAAGTGAAAAAATAGTCGTTTCACCAGAACGAGAAAGAAAACGAGTGTAACTACTAACTAGCCAAGAGAAATTTCGCTCACTGTCTGGTGGTGACTCACGCCGATCATTGTCTGCTGTTTGCCGATGGTGATAACGCCCACTATTTGTCATAATCTGCGAGGGCGCCACGATGGGGATGGGATTGATAGGGTGATGCTCATTCAACTTTTCAACCCAATGGCATGAGCCGCGGCATCGGATTGACGATCTTTGAACATCCGGCCGGGCTTCGACTTCTGTGTGCCAAAAGCGCAACATGCAAGTAAGGTTGCCCGTCTGAGTCATGTATCATAGTTGGAGAAACATAATTGCATAACGCTACCCACTCCCATTACCACAGAAGATGCAGCTCCAATAGTAAAGTGTAATACATTTTCTTCATTTATCCAAGAAATTCTGGGGGGGCTCTCCAAGAAGAGTACTGCAGATTTAGTTCTCGCCGAGCCCAACAATTTAACGTCATTCCATAGTGGAACCACCTTAAGGGGGTTGAAAAAAGCGTCTAGGCCAACAAATACGTGCTTGTTGAAAACAAAAAGGGGAAGAATGAATGCTGGAAGTTGTTTCGTCTTAAGAAACCCGAATATGTTTCCCAGGAACACCAATTTTCACAAGCTTGTGATGAGTTGAAAGCTTCCAAAATGTGAATTTTGATTTCACGAGTGTTCCTTCCTTCTGAGGGACAATGATTAAAATCAACATCCATATTTTGGAAACTTTCAACTCATTGGAAGCTGGTGAAAATTGGTGTTGCTGTGAAACATATTCTGAAGCTTGATAAGCTATCAAGAAAATAGCAAAAACTGGAATTAAACATACAAGAGTTTACTTAATTCACAACATTTTTACTGTAGCACCATCAAACTTAAGTGGAACGGCCTTAGCATTACTGCGGATAGATCTTTTGACTCTCGCAGATGTGTTTGAAAACGTGTAAGACAGTTATATCATATGAAGGAAGACAGTTTCAATACTTTTTGTGAGTAAATTATACGTTCCCGTAATACATTTGTATAATTTCTATATATCCTACGATACCCAATGCGGAGAAACTTTTCGAACGCCTTGTATGTATATACAAGGGGCATCCTGAAAGTAATGTCTCCTCCTTAATAACTTTTGAAGTGATTTTAATGAAACTGCACTGACATGTACTATGATATGTTACCAATGTGGGAACAAATTTGTTTCAGAATCGTAAATAAAGATCATGAATGACAGAGAAAAGCAGCTAGCCGTAATTGAATTCCTGGAAAAAGAGGAATGTGAAGCTCCAGAATTCCACAGAAGACTCCTCGCTGTATATGGAGCTGCCACAATCGAGATCAGTAATGTCTAAAGATGGATGAAGAGGTTTTGAGAGGAAGAAAGTTCAGTGTCGGACAAACCACGGAGTGGAAGACCCGCAACTTCAGTGACAGATGTCAACGGGTAAGGAGTGAAAGACCTCATCACAACTGATCGTCGTGTCACCATCCAGAAGTTGTGTGATGCAATTCATTGTGGTCATAGTGCTATGGAAGCATTAATTAGGGATCTGGGCTAAAGAAACATTTGTTCAAAGTGGATCCCAAGAAACCTAACTGGTGAGCAAAGGGTGGACATGTGCTGAAATATATTGGACTGTTACGAGAGGGAGGGTGAGGTGTTTTTCTCTAATATTGTGATGGGGGATTTGTTCTTTCATGACCCAGAAACAAAACGTGAG
Source organism: Macrothele yani (assembly GCA_039090855.1). Taxonomy (NCBI): domain Eukaryota; kingdom Metazoa; phylum Arthropoda; class Arachnida; order Araneae; family Macrothelidae; genus Macrothele; species Macrothele yani. Next base: position 78,288,027 of record CM077016.1, read on the forward strand.
TCAATGGAATGGCACCTCACATCTTCACCTCGACAGAAAAAGGCGAAAACAACTCGTTCAGCTGGGAAAGTGATGGTGACAATTTTCTGGGACAAACGGGGTGTCATTTTGACCGATTTCCTTTTACGGGGTACAACAATAAACAGTGCTCACTATGTGCAGAGACTGAAGAAGCTAAAGGAAGCTATCAGAAAAAAAGAGGCGACACTCCACTTCATAGTGATGTTTTACACCATAACGCACGTCCCCACACCTCAAAGGAGACTTCGCAGGCTATTGCCATAATGGGGTGGACGGTGATGCCCCAACCAGCTACAGTCCTGATTTGGCTCCCACAGACTTCTCTGTTTGACCCTTTGAAAAAAAAACCTTCGTGGGGAACGTTTCGACTGTGTGACAGACAGCCTCAGGAGTTTTTTCAAAATGGATTTCACCAATGGGTTTAAAAATGACGGAAATGTATAAAAAGTGATGGACAATACTTTGAATAGGCTAGCATTATTAACAATATGTCCAAGTATTTTGCCACCAAGTTTCACATTTTTGCTGCTACAAATAAAAATCTTATGAGGGACAAGACATTACTTTCAAGATGCCCTTTGTGTATATATAAATTGAATTTTGAACTTGTAGTTCAAGGCAGATTTGTCAGGTCCGGGTCGGATCAAATTATTAATACAGACATTTCACGAGGACTATAGGAACATCAAACAGAAGTCATCGCTCTCTCCCCGTTTATAAGTGAGTCGTGTGTGTGAGTCTCGAGGAATTCGAGGCTGCTGTGGGGCAGTGGAAGCATATCCGGCGCGTAACTGGAAGACCCTGGGTTCAATTCCCGGTGGCAGCGAATGATAATTTTTCAGTGACTCACTTATAAACGGGGAAAGAGCGATGACTTCTGTTTGATGTTCCTAGTCCAGGTGAAATGTCTGTATTAATAATTCAATTATTCATTCGCCTTCTAATTATTTGTTCAGTTGCTGCTTACCATCTTTGGTGAATCCCCAGCATTGTGCGGGGCTCCGAGAAGTAATCTGCCAGTTAGTGTGTGCGAGTCTGGAAGAATTCGCGGCTGCTGTGGTGCAGTGGAAGCATATCCGGCGCGTAACTGGAAGACCCTGGGTTCGATTCCCGATGGCAGCCAATGAGAATTTTTCCGTGACTCACTTATAAACGTGGAAAGAGCGATTCCTTCTGTTTCAGGATCCAATTATGCTACGTTCGAGTCCAAAATTTTTGACCCGTTTCCAACTCTTGCTACTCCAACACCTGGACGGGAAACAGTTTTAAAGGGCGTTGTGCACATCACGCAAGGAAGTTAGAATAAGATATCTGGATATTGCCTTCTTAACGGAGCAGTGCCACTTTGCGTGAAGCCTATATCCACGAGCGACGGCCGTCAAAGTGTGGGAAAGCTGATGGTTTCCGAGGTTACTGCAATGCATTTTGTGTTGGCCGAATCGCATTCTTTCGTCGCAAATGTTTCCAATTTCGCATCGTAACTTGCTGCCGGTGTGAGAAAATAATTCATAAAATTCTTAATTATTTTAAGGTTCCTTCCCATTTTTATTTTGAATTGAAACACACAAGTGTTAGTGCGAATTCTAAACAAAACATAACGTCATAATTGAAAACTTCACTCGTGTAAGAAGTGTAATTCCGGTTTGATATTAATACGATTTCTGCATCCAAAAGTCACGGAATTCCAAAATTCATACAGTTGAAGTTACGTAGGTATCGTGTAAACAACGTCAAATTCTCACATCTTGCGGCTTCACGGTTAAGAGACTCAGGTCATCTACAGAAGTAATATTCTAACCTCCTTGGTATCAGCAGGGGCGGTTTGGGTTGACAAAACCAGGCCGGGAACTTTAGTCTCGTGGTCCACTACAGAAACACGCGTATCCACAGGGAAACACCTCATAAATTCCCTCATGAAAAAATAATTCTGTTAACTCTTGGATGAAACAAACTAATTCAGTCGTGAACAAATTTTAACAGCAATTTAAAGGTAAAAGAATTTGAAAAATCTACTCATAATTGAATGTAAGAAAAGCAATTCATGCTCAAAACGGGATGTTGTGCCAGATAATTACAGAATGTACATTTATTTGGTCACCGATATCTGCTGCGCAACGGTATTAGTGTACTACCTCACATGAAGTTAATGATTCTTAATGACAAGTACCAAAATAATTATTCGTTTTTTCCCAAACAATCCAGACAAAGAGGATGCTAGAAAGTGGGCAGTTTCTCGGATGATCCAATGCGCCCCTGCGTATCACGGTCATTGACTGTCAACAAAATAAGAACTAATTTTAAATCACTTGTATTTGTTTTGCCTTTTTTTTTTATGTCTAACCATTCACAGATTACCATTTTATCCATGAATCAGCATCGGTAAACCGTTGGTTTTTTTTTTTTTAAGATCAATGTGGGCGGGCCATGGATTTCGGAACATCTCTGAATCGCTTGGTGCTCTGTGTCTGTACGTGGATAAGGGTGTGGGGAAGAATGACCATCAAAATTGTTACTAGCGTCTCTTTCAAGATTACAAAAGGAGGGTAGGGCCTACCAACTTCCCTTTAGCTCCAAGTTCAACTACTTAAATTAAGCTAGCAACGGTTAAGCCTATTTATAACTGTCGAATGTTTCACTAGAAAGAATGTTTGCTTTGTCAGAGCAAACGTCCAACAAATATATAGATAAACGTGGAAAGGACGATGACTTCTGTTTGATGTTCCTAATCCACGTCAATTGTGTGTATTAATTATTCATTCGCATCCTAGTTATTTGTTCAAATGCTGCTTTCCAATTTTGGTGAATACCCAGCATTGTGCGGGGCTCCAAGAAGCAACCTTCCATGTGGTTTGGCAGTTAGTCGTATATGAGTCTGGATAATTAGAGGCCGTTGTGGTGCAGTGGTAGCATGTCCGGCGTGTAACTGGAAGACTGGGTTTGATTCCTGTGGCGGCCGATGAGAATTTTTCCGTGACTCACTTATAAACGTGGAAAGAGCGATGACTTCTGCTTGATGTTCCTAATCTACGTCATTTGTGTGTATAGATAGAAGGAAACACCAATTGTTTTTTTGTTTGTTTGGGTGTTTAATGACCCCCATGAGCAACTTACTGGGCTATAAGCAGTCGCCCATCCCTAATTTAGGGTCACTTGTTCCAGGGAAGGGAGAGAGTCAGTGCCGTAAGACAAACAACATTCACGCCTCATTGGGATTCGAACCCGGACCCCATCTAGGACGAATGGTGAGAAGCCAGCGCTTTGACCACTTCGCCACCGGGGGCGACAAATGTTTTTTAAGAAAATTACGTTTTAGACAAATAATATACAGCTCATATGAAGTTAACGATTCTTAATCACAAATACCAAAAATCATTCGGTTTTTTTTTTCCGAACAATCCAGACAAAGAGGATACGAGAAAGTGGGTCATTTCCCGAATGGTCCACTGGGAAATATCCCGATGTCCCAATGCGATCCTGCATATCACGGTCATTGAATGTCAACAAAATAAGGGCTTATTTCAAATCACTTGTGTTTTGTCCTCATTTGGAAAGAAACAGTTTGCCGAAATCAATAAATCTGGAATGTGGATTAAAAAAGCTTAATCTTCTCTTGACAGGAACAACCACAGAACGTCCAACATTTTTCATTTGGATAGAAGGCTGCTGAGTGAAGTATACTGGGTTTATTTTTACAAGAAGGTGGCATTTTAAGCAAAGGATGTGTTCCTGAAGGCCTCGCATAATTCAAGACAAATTATCCCATAGAAATAAATTCGAAATACCGAAGGTTGCATTCTTGGAGTGCAAACATTTATAACCATTGTTGGGCGTTTTTAATTTCAAACATATCTTGTTTTTTAATTGGAGGTTGAACGACCACCGTGAGCAACTCAGTAGGCTATAAGTAGTCGCTCGTCCCTAATTTAGAGCCACTGCTTCCAGAGAAGAGAGAAAAATGCTGTGCCATAAGACAAACACAACATCCACGCCTCGTCGGGATTCGAACCCGGACCCATTTCGGACGAAAGAAAAAAGGTTTAAGCACATAAAAATGACAAATAAATAATACAAAAACTAATAAACAACGCAAGCTAATCTAATGAAAATATTATTAGTTCATGCAATTATACTATCCGCGGTATTTCCAAAATGCAAGACACACCTATGTTAGCCTCAAAGCCTGTGAAAGCAGAGGCTTGTCGGTGACTGAAATCGAAATTGCGCTCCTCGCTCCGGAGCCAGTTGTTCTAACCGACAGAATGTATAGCAGCAGATTGGTCGTTTTAACACGTGCTTCACCTCTGTAGTACGTCACAAGTTCACGGAGCATCCCTCGTAAACCACGACTAAATGGAACTAATTCATTAGTAATAAGATAATTCTCATGGCTTAAATTATTTAGGCATTTTTTAAGGCACTAAAAGGGAAAAGATACAGTAGTTTGCACTATTTCAGGGTACGGGAGAAGTTTGTTTTGCAAAAATTCATTGAAACAGAAATTATGTAGAAAGTAATCCTGATTACCAACTCGTTTTTATACGTATATTAATTACTATTAAACATTTACTAGCTTTATTTTTTTAACGGAGGTTTAACGACCACCCTGAGCAACTTAATGGACGATACGCAGTTGCCCGTCTCTAATTTAGGGCCATTAGTTCCAGGGTGCGCAGTGGTCTAAGCGATGGCCTCTGATCATTTGTCCGAAGGGGTCCCGGCTTCGAATCCCGGTGAGGCATGGATGTTGTGTTTGTCTTTCGGCACTGGCTCTCTCCCTTCCCTGGAACCAGTGACCCTAAATTAGGAACGGGCGACTGCTTATAGCCCATTGAGTTGCTCACGGTGGTCGTTAAACCTCCAACACAAACAAAGCTCCAGGGAAGGGAGAGAGCCAGTGCTGTAAGACAAACACAGCATCCATGTCTCACGGGATTCGAACCTAGACCTATCTTGGGCGAATGGTTATGAGCCATCGCTTAGATCACTGCGCCAACGGGGCGAATTTATTAGCTCATCTGGTTAAATAACAAAGGCAGGTAAATCTTCGCTGCTGTGGTCTAAGCGCCAGCTTATGATCATTCTTCCGAGGTGGATCCGAGTTCGAATCCTGTTAGGAATGTATGCTGTATTTGTCTTACGGCACTGGCTCTCTCCCTTCCCTGGAACTAATGGTCCTAAATTAGGGACGGATGACTGCTTTTTGCTCCCGACGGTCGTAAGTCGCCCCGCTGCCGCAGTGGTCTAAGCGCTGGCTGCTGACCCTTCGTCCGAGATAGGTCCGGGTTCGAATCCTAGGTGAGGCACGGATTTTGTGTTTGTCTTACGGCACTGGCTCTATGCCTTCCCTGGGACCAATGGCCCTAAATTACGGAGGGCGACTGCTTATAGCCCATGGAGTTGATCACGGTGGCTGTTAAATCTCCAATAAAAAAAAATAATAAAATAAATCTTCAAATTCATCTTAAAATGACATTCCGTGTTTTAATTACGGTCCAAGTTCTTTTTTAATTTTACTACCGATCTCAGTTAACAAGAACAACATGTACCGCATTGCTGGATTATCTTCATTCTCAGACATAGCCTAGCAATGCTATACAATAATTGAAAAAGAAACTACGCAATTATTCTCTCTTACGAGTCTTCTTGATTTCGGTACATCACAAAAGAATGCATCGCAGGCAAATTCTAAACTCCTGTCTACGTTATTGTGGAAACGTTGGCTAATTGAACTCCTTCAGTGACTCTTTCTTTCTTTGGTTTATCGTATAAAAGCATGTTAAATTCTTTCTTCGTTTTCGGTGAGCTTCACGACCTTTATTTTCTGCTATTTATAAAAAATAAAAATCACGATTAAACCCAACCGTGTTTCCGCTTTTGAAAAATAATTACAAATTTTTCTTTGCACACCACATCAATTTCACGTTCGGCTGAAATTTAATTCAAATATTTCAGTGAAAGACAAAGATGCGGTCAAAAAGCGAGTAATAACTGCGTCTTTCTCTGTAATTTGCAATTAATAAAGAATGGTACATTCTTCATGAAAGAATCTATGCCGAATACATATACGCTTTCTATAGTTGGGGAAGAGGAAATCGGTCACAAATCACATTAACTCAAAATCCCTTCTATAGGATTTAATCTGGTCCCACACATAACCAAAAACACTGATTTCCGTCAATGATAAGAAAATTAATGAGAAATTCACAGTATTTCACAAATATTTATTGATCAGGTACATAAATGAAATGCGTGTCGAAATGAAGCCATGTAAACCTTAGGTATGATTAGAAAAAAAACATATATTCACAACAAGTTAGTAAAAACATGTAATACATTGATTATGATACGCTTTCCAACATTCCACAAATCATTACTCAAGTTATTAGTTGTGAGGATAATGGCTGTGGAATAAATCTCGCTCCTGCGTCCTGACCTTTGATCCCATTTCGATGATATTCAACACAATATGTTCGGTATATTTCCGGAACATGTTAAAGTTTTGTCGCAATCGAAGCATTTTTACGTAAGTTTGAACTCATAAGGGCAATGGAATGGATCCCGCCCCTACGTCCTGACCTTTGACCCCATTTCGTCAATTTTCAATAGGGTTCGTTCCCAGATTGTCCCTTACCACATGCTAAAATTTCATCGAAATCGAATCATTTTTACGCGCGTTATCGTGCAGACAGACAGACGGACAAAGCTGGAGCACATACACTTCTTCAACCTACGGTTGGAAAGAGTAAAAATGTAATCAAAATCAAACAAGTCGACCATTTGAGAGTTTTTCCTACGTAATAAATTTATTTCCACTGTAAAAAAATAAGTGGTGTGAATTCAAGGAAAATTTCTGAAAATAACGTGCAGCAAAGTTGCCGAAAGGTATCCGTCTTTAAACGAACTTTCCGTTTATAAAACCCGTATTTTGACAGATTTTCCGTAGTCAGTAATTACGTTTATTTCAGAAAAGTAAGTTTCGGGTTTTTACTTATTACATACATGCAGGGTGATTTTTTATTCGCGATACCATTTCTTCTCTTTACAGGGTCCGTAGATAACATCGTTTGGAATATTGGAGCCATTCATCTGGTAGAGAAAGGTGTGGGAAATCATTTGGTAGCAGCAGCCAATATTCGGAACACCTCATAAGAATTTCCAGTCCTGCCGAAAAAAATGGACGCACACACTACTGAACAGAAGGATTGTGAAACATTACTACAGCAGTGGCAATTCTATCGTTACGACACAAAGGAAATACCGTGAACGTTTCATGTGCGGAATGGACCCAGTAAGTGCAGTGTTGAGACTGGTTGACAAGTTTGAGAGACTGGCAGCGTTTTGGATGCGATAAAAGGTCACAGTGGGCTACCATCGGTTAGAACGCCAGAAAAGATTGCGGAGGCTCGTGAAGTGTTGAAGTCCGAAGAAAAGTTTACGTCAACTTTCACAGCAGATGGAGGTGTCGTACGGTAGTGTAAAGAAAATCTACCGAAGTGATTTGTCGCTCTATCCATACAAAATTCAGCTCAACCAACCACTCACCACAAATGCTAAAGAGAGAAGTTTGTAGTTTGTCCAAGATTTCAGTGCGGTACAAGATGTCATGCAAAGAATCTGGTTCAGTGATGAGGCACACTTTCATTTAGGCGGATATATCAACAAACAAAATACAAGAGTTTGGGCTTTACAGAATCCACATATTGCTGTTGAAAACCCTTTACAAGCAGACAGAGTAACTGTTTTGTGTGCGATGTCTGCGTCTGGTATTTTGGGCCCAGTGTTTATCGAAGGAAACGTCACAAGTGATATTTATCTGGATGTTATCAGGGAGCAGTTTGTGCCCGTTTTGTTTGATATGGGTATCGATATGGATTAATGTTAGTTCCAGCAAGATAGCACCAGGCCTCATACGGCAGGAATCGTCCTGGAGTACCTAGAGGAGGTGTTTGACATCCGTGTACTGTCCAATCATTACACCAGAGTGTGTGGTCAAGGTATAGCGTGGCCACCAATATCCCTTGACCTTAACCCCTGCGACTTATTTCTCTGGGGTTATCTGAAGGATCGTGTTTGCGAGAAACCCACCAGCACTTCCCGATCAGAGGCAAGTCATCGAAACAGAAATCTTTTCCATTTCGGAAGAAATAAAAAATTTTAAACCTTTTTCCATTTCGGAAGAAATCAAAATTTTAAAACTTTTTTCCATTTCTACACAGGCATTATGGTCTGGGGAACCATTGCTTACGATAGCCGATCAGCTCTAGTAGTGGTACGTGGATCATTGACGGGCCAGCGGTATGTGAATGAGATCCTACGGCCCCATGTGCTCCCATTTCTGGCCGGGATTCCGGGTGCGCTATTCCAGCAGGATATGCCCGTCCGTACACGGCTCGGGTTGCCCAGGACAGCCTACGTCATTTCCAGACACTTCAATGGCCTGCCTACTCCACGGGCATGTCGCCCATCGAGCATGCGTGGGGCCAGTTGAAGCGCCGGCTGCTGCCGTGCTGCGCTACCAGGGATTTGGAGCACACCGTCCAACATGTTGTGTGGGCCAGTCTGCCGCAGGATGACATCAGGCATATGTTAAGTCTCCATGCCGGACCGTATTGCAGCATGTATCGCTGCACGAGGTGGCGCGCTATTGAAGATGACCGGACTGCGTGTCACAGATCCCTCTGTAATTGTCCTGCAGCTGTGTTTTTGCCATCATGTGTATCATTCATCTGTATTATTACGTCCATAAAATTTCAGTTCAATCCGATTCTTCTTTCTTGGTACGCAAATTTCATTGTCCGTGAGTGTACACGTTTCAAATAGTAATAACTCTACAAGCACATCTATCTATCTTGCACCGACAATACGTCCGCGATACAGGGTGTCCGAAAATCTGTGGCCGCCCCGGTGGCGCAGTGGTCTAAGGCAATGGCCTCTGATCATTCGTCCGAAAGGGGTCTGGGTTCGAATCCCGGTGAGGCATGGATGTTGTGTTTGTCTTACGGCACTGGTTCTCTCCCTTCCCTGGAACCAGTGACCCTAAATTAGGGACGGGCGACTGCTTATAGCCCATTGAGTTGCTCACGGTGGTCGTTAAACCTCCAATCAAAAAAAAAAAATCTGTACACTGAAAGTAACACCATGTCGAATTGATTCCTACAGCAGGTGTTGGAAATTTGAAAATGGGTCCCACCGACGTCCAGCCATGTCTGCACACGCTTCTGCATGTTGTTGAAGACCTTTCTCACGGTATGAGGTGCGATTGTTTGGATGTGGATAGTTATTGTAGCCTGGCTCTTGTAGTGTATGCGGTAGTACCCCCCAGACTAGTGTTCTGTTTGTTGATGCACCCGGACAGGTGGAACCATGCTTATCTGTAAATCAAGTCACGTCCAAAATGGCCTCAGCTTCTTCAGAGAGGAACTCTTTGAACCACCTGCAGTATAGAACACGGACCTCGTGGTCTGTTTCTTTCAGCTGATACACTGGAGGAAACGCAACTTTTCAGAAATTGTGGGCTGTACTCTTTGGTACATTAGCTTGTTGTGACAGCCGCCTCACAGACTTGTGTGGACGCCTCTGTATCCTGTCTTGGATATCCTGTACGGTCTCGTCTGCCGCCTACAGGGGCGCCCCCCCCCCCAAGAACACTGCCACTTTCCCGAAACTTTGCTATGAGCTGACGTACCGCATTAAGGTGGGGGACGTCTGCATCACAAAATTTCCTAACGAACTGTTTTTGCACTTCGTCCGTGTGCTTGTCATGGCGAAAGACATGTGTTCAACCAAAAACACTTATGACGTGCCTGCCCCGCAGGACGCACACGAGATAAAGGCAGATAGCAGTGAAGGCACATGTCCGTGTGGCTCAGTTGGGAGAGCGACTTACCGCGGATTCGATGTCCGGCGCAGGCAAACTTGTTCGTTATACACCCTCTGTTCAACCTCCAACACCATTGTCCTTGTTCCGAGCGGAGTGATCATTCGACAAGTCTGCCTCTGTCGACCAAGCGCTCGGAATGACAGCTGCGCGCGCTTCGGAGTGGGAAGACATGAAGGTTACCAAACACAGAGCACTTTCACGTGGCCGGTTACTTCTACTGCAATTCCATCCAAAATGTCTTGATTATTACATTACTGCAATTCGTACATTCAGTACACAGTCATTATTCGCGAGACCCTGTATTATATATATATATATATATATATATATATATATATATATATATAAACCAAAGCTCTTATGGAAACAGCAACAAAATTAGCTGGGTCTAAGAACAAGTTGCATGTGAACAAATTATCAGGAAAAACCAAAATGTTGATGCAAAAAAGAAGAGATGAGGACAACTAAAGAAGATGTGACTTCCAAAGTGGAATATATAGAGCTATGCAAGACAGTAAGAAAAAGTATCACTGAAGACGTAAGGAAATTCAACTGTGAACTAGTGAGGAAAGCAATTGAAAACAACCAAAGCCTAAAGATAGCAAAGGGACATCTCAGTAAGGGAAGAAAACAGATTATGGCACTGAGAAAAGAAGATGGTTCTGTAACAAGAAATAGAGGCGAAATTTTGACAAGAGTGAAAGATTTCTACTCCAAATTATATGAAAGGGATGATATATGCACTCCAGACATCATGAAAGATACCAGTACCAGAGTTCCTCCAGTCCTTCCAGCAGAAGTTGCACATGCAATCAAGAACATGAAGCGAGGAAAAGCTCCAGGAGAAGATGGAATTACTGTAGACATCATACAAGAAGCAAGTGGAGAAATCGAAACAGTATTTGCCCAAATTTTCACTCGATGCCTTAATGAAGGGAAGATTCCTGAGGATTGGAACAACGCTACAATGATCCTGCTACATAAAAAAGGTGACATTGAGGATCTCAGGAACTACAGACCTATCAGCCTCCTATCAGTGGTTTATAAAATCTTCACTAAAGTTCTTTCACACCGTTTGAAGGTAACAATGGACATGGCTCAACCGAGAGAACAAGCTGGATTCAGGAGTGGCTACAGCACAATAGATCATATCCACGTGCTGAGAGATCTAATTGAAAGAGCGAGGGAATATGAACTTCCATTGTGCATGGCTTTTATCGATTATGAAAAAGCCTTTGATTCGGTGAAACCATCAGCAGTTACAATGGCTCTGAAAACCTGCGGTATTGAAGTTGCATACATTAATATTATTAATAACATCTATGAAAATGCAAGTGCAAAGATTAGGCTGTTTGAAAATACAACACACGTAAAAATTGGAAAGGGAGTGAGACAAGGTGACACCATATCTCCGAAGCTCTTTAATGCCACATTGGAGGGTGTTTTTCAGTCGCTGAGCTGGGAACACAAGGGGATAAAGATTAATGGAGATTATCTAACCCACCTTCGTTTTGCTGATGACGTAGTCATTTTTGCAATTACCCCATCAGAGCTGCAGAGTATGATCCAGGAACTTGCTGACAAGAGTAAAGAAGTGGGATTAAAAATGAACTTTCAGAAGACAAAAGTGATGTTCAATGCTTTTACAAGAAATGAAGATTTATCGATTGATGGAGAAAAACTGGAGATAACAGATACATATGTTTATCTTGGACAGCAGATATCAAGTGAGGGTCACATTGATGAAGAAATTAATCGGCGTACAAAACTTGCCTGGAGAGCTTTTGGAAGAAACAGCATAATTTTCAAGAGCAATATGCCATTATGTCTTAAAAGAAAAGTGTTTGATCAATGCATCCTTCCAGTGCTTACGTATGGTGCAGAGACGTGGACCTTAACTAAAAGAGACATACAAAGGCTGCAGACAACTCAAAGCAGCATGGAGAGGTGCATGCTTGGTGTAACCAGGAGAGATAAGAAGAGGAACTCGTGGATCCGAAAAATGACAAGAGTGGAAGACATCATGATCAGAGTTAAATCCCTGAAATGGCAATGGGCTGGACATACTGCCAGAAGGACAGACCATCGATGGACAGCCGAAATTTTAGATTGGATTCCAAGGGACAGGAAAAGACCCAGAAGAAGACCACATGGGAGATGGGTGGATGAAATTCGAAAGTATGCAGGGGTGACATGGAGGAGACTGGCACAAGACAGACCGTTGTGGAGGAAACTTGGGGAGACCTTCGTCCAGCAGTGGATTGATAATGGTTGACAATGATGATGATGATGATATATATACACCGATGAGCCATTACATTATGACTACCCCCAACCTAGAGAAATAAGCACGCTTTGAGACCGACAGGTGGCGCAGGTGAAGTTCACAGAGCACTCTATATACAACCCGAGGACCGGCTTTCGGTTAGTAGAGTGTTCGGAGTCAGAATGGGAAAAAGCTGCCGATTTATCGGAGTTTGATAAAGGACAAATTGTGATGGTACGGTGCCTCGGAACTACAATCTCCGAAACGGCGCGGCTTGTGGGTCGTGCCGCTGTAGTGAGTATGTATCAAAAGTAGTGCACAGATGGCCAAACGACGAACAGTCTTCTAGCCATGTGTCGTCCGCAGCTCATTGATGCCCGAATGTTGCGCACTGTTCACAGCGACCGCAGGGCCACAGTGCGACAAATCACCCGCAGCTGCAACAGTGGTGATCAGGTCAATGTGTCACAGCACACAGTTCATCGCAGCCTCCTGCGTATGGGCCCGCTTAGCAGAAGACCCAGCCTGGTCTCTATGCTCACTACTGCATGTCATCGCCAACAACGCATGAAATGGGCCCAAGATCGAGATTGGAAGAAAGTGGCCTGGTCTGACGAATCAAGATTCCTAGTGCATCACGTAGACGGCCGAGCGCGAATGCGCCGATTACCGACAGAGGTTATGGCACCTGGATGCACTGTTGGGAGGAAACAGGCTGGCGGTGTTATGCTGTGGGCGATATTTTCTTGGGACACTTTAGGCTCCATTATTCCAATAGCACAGTCTCCGACAGCTGTCAGGTATCTGAACACCGTTGCTGACAAAGTTCATCCATTCATGGCAACTGTGTTCCCTGCTGGTGATGGCGATTACGAACAGGATAATGCGGCATGCCACACTGCCAGAATCGTCAAGGAGTGGTTCGAGAAACATGCTGGTGACTTTCTGTTGATGCCCTGGCCTCCAAATTCACCTGACATGAACCCAATCGAACATTTGTGGTTCGACTTGGGAATGCGGATCCGCGCTAAATCACCACCACCCCGAACATGTACGGGAACTGGAGGACCTGCTGTTGACATTATGGTAGCAGATACCCCAGGATACTATCGCCACCTCATCGAATAGATGCCTCGCCGAGTGGCTGCTGTTTTGCGGACTAAAGGGGTCCTACAACTTATTAGGTAGGTGGTCATAATGTTATTGCTCATCGGTGTATGTACGTATATAAATATTTATATATACATTTTTTTTCTTAAAAAATTCAGACTTTTGTATTTCATTATGGAATTATTCATAACGCATAGTGGCACAGGGAGAGGCACGATGTCAAATGCAAACAAACAGCTGCTGCGGAAGAAAACAGGTAACAATTCGGAAATAGTTCTGAACTGAGTACTGAAGATATTATGTAAATAACGTTCCTAGCGGTAAAGATTGTGTTCACATGTTTCGACAAATCTCTTGTGATCACGCATTAGATAATTCTAATCAAGTCTAGTTTCTAAAAGTAGCGCTCTTGTTTGTTAATCCAAATTAAATTCCCTTAATTTTTCAATACCCACTTCTCTGATTTTGAATCAGCTGAGATCTCAGAGTAAAAATCTTCCCAAATTAAGTAATTCAACAGAATGAACCTTTTCTGTTTGTAATAATAATTTATCTTCACGGATATTATATAAATTCTTTCTCTAAACCAGCGGCATTGTTAGTCTCCGAAAAATTCACCTCAGATGAACCAAATAAACATCTTAAACAAGAGGAATTTTTGCCAGAGCTGTTTCCTTAAACGCATTGAAACATTTAATATCAACTGGAATTAACTTCCTAAATAAATTTATCGCATTCTCCACTTAGAAAAAATTAATTAATAAAGCATATTGAATTTCATTTGGATTTTCGGGTATGTAAAGGCATATATGATCGAATAAAATTATATGAAATACGTGGTGCTTCCGATTTTCTACAATCTCTGTCAACATTTCAACCAACTTGTATCCAGATCTCCACATATTTATTCGCTTTTGGCTTCTGTCTCTACTCGTTTGTAATTGATAAACCTATGTTCCTGGATTCCTTCAATGTTTTCATTTCGCTATTGATCAGAGTCCTCTGTTTTTTTATTGCGCTCCGTTATTATCTTTAGTTACGTAGCATATTAATTTAATTTGGCTTCTCTTTTCGTTAGCTTTGCATTTTTATAGTACATATATAGAACACAATCAAATACATCTCTGGGATTTATTTTCTTCGGGTTTACTAACGCTGTTTCGTTGTACGATTTTAAATGTAATTAAATTTCCGAATAAATTACGGATTAAGATTTCGTTGTTAAACTCAATGATAATTAGATTAAATAATTAAATTGCATTGCTGTTAATATTCATTTCAACCGGAGCTTGAGAAAATGTGTCAAATAAATAATATAATTAAATTTATTTCACACATTTTCTCAAGCTTTGGTTGAAATGAATATTACCAGTAATGTTATTTAATTATTTAATATGATTATCATAGAGTTAAACAATGAAATCTTAATCCCACACATTAAAATTATCAGAATTGTACACACAGCGAGTGAATACAAAGTTTTGCTGCAATATTTGCATAAATGCATGTGCTGCGGCGGGTATGTCACGTATTTAAACTAGTTAAGTTGCGCACTGCAGTCAGTCGAGAGTGATACAAAGTGGTAGCCGTTGCTGTGAACAGCATTGCATTCCGTCCTCCGGTCTATGGTTGGGACGCCTAAAAGATTATCATATGTAGAGGATTTTAGGAAGGGAGTGTCTGACCCCAGGTCTTAAACAACCCTTAGAAATAGGAAGCTAGGAGATTTGGGCTAGAGTGCCCGATAGGAAAGTGACACGGAAGCGAGGTAGAAGACGCCCTTATTTACTACCGGGGGGGCCAGTACCCGGGGTCCGACGGCTTAATGTGCCCATCAGATCAGATCACATGTAGAGGATTTTAGGAAGGGAGTGTCTGACCCCAGGTCTTAAACAACCCTTAGAAATAGGAAGCTAGGAGATTTGGGCAGAGTGCCTGATAGGAAAGTGACACGGACGGAAGCGAGGTAGAAGACGCCCGTATTTACTACCGGGGGGCCAGTACCCGGGGTCCGACGGCTTAATGTGCCCATCAGATCAGATCACATGTAGAGGATTTTAGGAAGGGAGTGTCTGACCCCAGGTCTTAAACAACCCTTAGAAATAGGAAGCTAGGAAATTTGGGCTAGAGTGCCCGATATGAAAGTCACACGGAAGCGAGGTAGAAGACGCCCTTATTTACTACCGGGGGGGGCAGTACCTGGGGTCCGACTGCTTAATGTGCCCATCAGATCATATGTAGAGGATTTTAGGAAGGGAGTGTCTGACCCCAGGTCTTAAACAACACTTAGAAATAGAAAGCTAGGAAATTTGGGCTAGAGTGCCCGAATATGAAAGTCACACGGAAGCGGGTAGAAGACGCCCTTATTTACTACCGGAGGGGCAGTACCTGGGGTCCGACTGCTTAATGTGCCCATCAGATCAGATCAGATCATATGTAGAGGATTTTAGGAAGGGAGTGTCTGACCCCAGGTCTTAAACAACACTTAGAAATAGAAAGCTAGGAGATTTGAACTAGAGTGCCCGATAGGAAAGTCACACGGAAGCGAGGTAGAAGACGCTCTTGTTTACTACCGGAGGGCCAGTACCCGGGGTCCGACGGCTTAATGTGCCCATCAGATCAGATCAGATCATATGTAGAGGATTTTAGGAAGGGAGTGTCTGACCCCAGGTCTTAAACAACACTTAGAAATAGGAAGCTAGGAGATTTGGGCTAGAGTACCGAATAGGAAAGTGACACGGAAGCGGGTAGAAGACGCCCTTATTTACTACCGGGGGCCAGTACCCGGGGTCCGACGGCTTAATGTGCCCATCAGATCAGATCAGATGTAGAGGATTTTAGGAAGGGAGTGTCTGACCCCAGGTCTTAAACAACACTTAGAAATAGGAAGCTAGGAGATTTGGGCTAGAGTGCCCGATATGAAAGTGACACGGAAGCGAGGTAGAAGACGCCCTTATTTACTACCGGAGGGCCAGTACCCGGGGTCCGACGGCTTAATGTGCCCATCAGATCAGATCATATGTAGAGGATTTTAGGAAGGGAGTGTCTGACCCCAGGTCTTAAACAACACTTAGAAATAGGAAGCTAGGAGATTTGGGCTAGAGTGCCCGATATGAAAGTGACACGGAAGCAAGGTAGAAGACGCCCTTATTTACTACCGGGGGGCCAGTACCCGGGGTCAGACGGCTTAATGTGCCCATCAGATCAGATCAGATGTAGAGGATTTTAGGAAGGGAGTGTCTGACCCCAGGTCTTAAACAACCCTTAGAAATAGGAAGCTAGGATATTTGGGCTAGAGTGTCCGATATGAAAGTGACACGGAAGCGAGGTAGAAGACGCCCTTATTTACTACCGGGGGCCAGTACCCGGGGTCCGACGGCTTAATGTGCCCATCAGATCAGATCATATGTAGAGGACTTTAGGAAGGGAGTGTCTGACCCCAGGTCTTAAACAACCCTTAGAAATAGGAAGCTAGGAGATTTGGGCTAGAGTACCGAATAGGAAAGTCACACGGAAGCGGGTAAAAGACGCCCTTATTTACTACCGGGGGCCAGTACCCGGGGTCCGACGGCTTAATGTGCCCATCAGATCAGATCATATGTAGAGGATTTTAGGAAGGGAGTGTCTGACCCCAGGTCTTAAACAACCCTTAGAAATAGGAAGCTAGGAGATTTGGGCTAGAGTGCCCGATATGAAAGTCACACGGAAGCGAGGTAGAAGACTCACTTATTTACTACAGGGGGGCCAGTACCCGGGGTCCGACGGCTTAATGTGCCCATCAGATCAGATCATATGTAGAGGATTTTAGGAAGGGAGTGTCTGACCACAGGTCTTAAACAACCCTTAGAAATAGGAAGCTATGAGATTTGGGCTAGAGTGCCCGATAGGAAAGTGACACGGAAGCCAGGTAGAAGACGCCCTTATTTACTACCGGAGGGCCAGTACCCGGGGTCCGGCGGCTTAACGTGCCCATCTGACGCACGGCGGATATTTAATGGATTCAGAGTTCGTACCTGCCTGGGATCGAACCTGAGGTCCTTTCCGTGGCAGTCACGAATGTTGCCCACTAGGCCACCCGCGGCCCGTCTGAAAGATGAACAGCCACAATCTGCTAATTAGAGAACTTTTGTTTTACGAGTTTGAACTCTGACCTAACGCTTCTCAAGCAACACGAAACATTTGTCATGTGAAAGGGGAAGGTTCCGTGGAAAACAGCACCGCAACCAGATGGTTCAAGAAATTTCGCTCAGGCGACAGAAACCTCGACTTCAACCAAGGACAGGTAGGCCGCGAACCGTGGATTCGGAAGCCGTGCGCTAGGCCGTAGAGACAGATCTGACAGCAGGACAACGCTCGGCCTCATACCGCACGAACCACCCGGGAAAAACTCCAGGAAATTGAAGAAATCGAACTGATGCCACACCCAGCATATAGTCCTGCACTTACCCCGTCGGATTATTACTTGTTCCGGTCCATAGCCCACTTTCTTCGTGGGCGGCACTTCAAAAACCAGGAGGAGTTGCCAGCTGGGATGAAGGAGTTTTTCACCTCGAAGGACAAGAACTGGTTCCACTGCTGAATCGAAGAAGTGGCCGACAGATGGCTAAACACGGTACAACACGATGGCTTATACTTTGAATGCTAGTCAGCTTTCATCGTAAAGGTACGTATGAGGACAAAGTGATTCAAATATTGCAGAACTTTCGACTCACCCTACGTTTATACATTCACGGACAATGAAATTGGCGCACCTAGAAGAAAACATGCTACAACCGCAAAACGTTGCAAATAGAGTGCGTGCTGGTATGCAAATGATCCACGTTTGGTACGAGTGCACATGACCGCACACCCTGTGGTGGCGCTGTAAGCACGAACCGGCAGCCTTATAAACCAGGGTATAGACGATGCCCCACGAAAGCGAAAAGCACCGGCTGACACAAGCAAGAGTACAGAGGGACAAGAATGCCGGGTAGACGCCAGAGACGTCGATTTACGCAACGTACGGACTTTGACAGAGGTCTGATCATCGGGTTGCAAACCGCAAGGTGAGCGGCGCGCCATATAGCAGGCTACGTAGATCGTTCTGACCATACAGTCAGATTGCGTTGGGAGTAGCGGACACCTGACGGCACTGCCACAGGACGGAGCGGCTCCGGACGGACCAGAAGGACCACCGTTAGAGAGGATCGACGGATCGTGCGCCAAGCACGAACGGATCCAACGGGGATCCAGTCCACTATACAGGCAGATGAAGCGACTCCTGTGAGCCCGCGAACCATTTCCCGACGCCTCGTGGAAGCGAATATGCGATCCCAGCGCCCCTTACGTGTGCTGCCATTAGCACCGGAACATCGCCAGCTCCGTGTGCAGTGGTGCCAGGCCAGAGCGGCGTGGAACGCCACAGACTGGCGGCGTGTGGTGTTTAACGATCAGTGCCGCTTCGTTTTGGGGACAAATGATCATCGTGTCTAGGTGTGGAAGTCCCCGGGTCAACGGCACAATCTCTACCTCGCTATCGAGCGCCACACCTCCCCCACTGCAGGCATTATAGTCTGGGGAGCCATTGCCTGCGATAGCCGATCAGCTCTAATAGTGCTGCGTGGATCATTGATGGGCTAGCGGTATGTGGACGAGATCCTACGGCCCCATGTGCTCTCATTCCTGGTCAGAATTCCAGGTGCGCTACACCAGCAGGATAATGCCCGCCCGCACACGGCTCGGGTTGCACAGGACATCCTACGTCATGTCCAGACACTTCCATGGTCTGTTCGCTCCTGGACATGTCCCCCATCGAGCGTCTGTGGGAACAGTTGAAACGCAGGCTGCCGCCATGCCGCACTATCCGGGATTTTGAGCATACCGTCCAGCACGTGTGGGCCAGTCTGCCGGAGGACAACATCGGACGTCTGTTTGCCTCCATGCCGGACCGTATTGCATCATGTGTCGCTGCACGAGGCGGCACGACGCGCTATTGAAGATGACCGGACTGCGTGTCACAGATCCCTCTGTAATTGTCATGCAGCTGTATTTTTGCCATCATGTGTATCATTCCTCTGTATCATTACGTCCATAAAATTTCAGTTCAATCCGATGATTCCTTCTTAATGCGCAAATTTCATTGTCCGTGAGTGTATATATCATCATAATATATATGTCATCATCATCATTTGGGAGGTGGCGACAACTCACAACGCTGACCAACCGGTGGGTGAGTGTGGAATAGCATTTCCTCTGATCCCGTTGGTATAGTTATACCGCTGTTGCAGGTCGTCAGAGCTCCAATAGCGGTATAACTATACCATATATATATATAAGGTCAGGTGATGCGTAACATCACAGCCTCTCCTTGACAAATGTCCACCCCACCTTCTCGTTGTGCATCCTGTTCCCACTTAAAGGGGCTCTGACGACCGCAAATAGCGGTATAACTATACCATCGGGATTAGAGGAAATGCTATCCCACACTCCCAACCCGCTTGGCCAGCGTGGTGAGTTATGGCCAAACCCCTCCAAAATGACTCCACAACTTAAATCTTGGCCCTCAGTCTCCGGCAGCTGGAATGTACCTGGCCAAGGCAGCGGCCAGTGCGACATGAAGGCAGAGGGTGCTAAGAATCCACGGAGGACCGGACTAGGCTGCCATCTGATGCTGACCTTGGCTACGTATAATGGACGCTCCCTATCTTCTGATTCAAGGCTTCTTGAATTGGAAGAGGAACAACAAAGGATCAAGTGGGACATCGTCGGGCTAAG
This sequence comes from Macrothele yani, assembly GCA_039090855.1. NCBI lineage: Eukaryota > Metazoa > Arthropoda > Arachnida > Araneae > Macrothelidae > Macrothele > Macrothele yani. The sequence goes on from CM077016.1 coordinate 78,308,057, forward strand.
TGAGGTAAGGAGAAAAGGAGAAGATCTCACTGAACTGAAAAGTGGACATCTCTTCTACTATCGTGGGGCAGATACTGGCAGAACTAGTGATGTTGGATTTATAATAAACAAGAAACTGAAGGATAAAGTTGTAGAAGTTGAAAGTTCCTCTGACAGAGCTGCACGACTTGTTAGCCAATTCTCGAGAAGATACCAGGCTCAGATTATTCAAACTTATGCACCCACCACAAGTCATCCTGAAGAAGAAATTGAAGAATTTTATGAGGAAATTCGTCATCTAAGTAATAAAGGTAAGCAGCACTTGAAGATAATTATGGGAGATTTCAATGCAAAAATAGGGCAACGGCAACAGAATGAAACTTCAGTAGGTAAATTCGGTCACGGCAACAGAAACCAGCGTGGAATATACTCTCGTTGAGTTAGCAGAAGGGTTTTTCATCTTCAACTAATTTTTCAAGAAAAAGTCACACAGGAAATGGACATGGAGACATGTCCATTTCCTGTGTGAAACTGATTTTATTATGTGTAACAAAATATTCGTCATAGAAGACTGCAGTGTGCTAAACAAGTTCAACACAGGTAGTGACCATAGATTGGTGAGATGTAAGATGCACCTCAACACTAAACTTGAACGTGGCAAGCTCATAAGACAAACAAAATGTATTGACATAACCAACCTTAAAAAACACCATAATACCTTCAAGTTGGAACTGAAGAACAGATTCTCTGCTTTAGAAGGCCTAACATTGGAAGACGTGGATATTTCTGAAGTTAACAGAAAAGTAACCAAAGCTCTTATGGAAACAGCAACAAAATTAGCTGGGTCTAAGAACAAGTTGCATAAATTATCAGGAAAAACCAAAATGTTGATGCAAAAAAGAAGAGAGATTAGGACAACTAAAGAAGATGCGATTTCCAAAGTGGAATACATAGAGCTATGTAAGACAGTACGAAAACGTATCACTGAAGACGTAAGGAAATTCAACTGTGAACTAGTGAGGAAAGCAATTGAAAATAACCAAAACCTAAAGATAGCAGAGGGACATCTCAGTAAGGGAAGAAAACAGATTAAGGCACTGAGAAAAGAAGATGGTTCTGTAACAAGAAATAGAGGCGAAATTTTGACAAGAGTGAAAGATTTCTACTCCAAATTATATGAAAGGGATGATGCATGTACTCCAGACATCGTGAAAGGTACCAGTGCCAGAGTTCTTCCAGTCCTCCCAGCAGAAGTTGCACATGCAATCAAGAACATGAAGCGGAGAAAAGCTCCAGGAGAAGATTGAATTACTGTAGACATCATGCAAGAAGCAAGTGGAGAAATCGAAACGGTACTCGCCCAAATTTTCACTCGATGCCTTAATGAAGGGAAGATTCCTGAGGATTGGAACAACGCTACAATGATCCTGCTACATAAAAAAAAGGTGACATTGAGGATCTCAGGAACTACAGACCTATCAGCCTCCTATCAGTGGTGTATAAAATCTTCACTAAAGTTCTTTCACAGCGTTTGAAGGTAACACTGGACATGGCTCAACCGAGAGAACAAGCTGGATTCAGGAGTGGCTACAGCACTATAGATCATATCCACGTACTGAGAGAACTAATTGAAAGAGCGAGGGAATATGAACTTCCATTGTGCATGGCTTTTATCGATTATGAAAAAGCCTTTGATTCAGTGAAACCATCAGCAGTTACAATGGCTCTGAAATCCTGTGGTATTGAAGATGCATACGTTAATATTATTAATAACATCTATAAAAATGCAAGTGCAAAGATTCGGCTGTTTGAAAATACAACATACATAAAAATTGGAAAGTGAGTGAGACAAGGTGACACCATATCTCCGAAGCTCTTTAATGCCACATTAGAAAATGTCGTTCAATCAATGAAGTGGGAAAACAATGGGATAAAGATTAATGGAGATTATCTAACCCACCTTCGTTTTGCTGATGACGTAGTCATTTTTGCACCTACCCCCATCAGAGCTGCAGAGTATGATCCAGGAACTTGCTGACAAGAGTAAAGAAGTGGGATTAAAAATGAACTTTCAGGAGACAAAAGTGATGTACAATGCTTTTACAAGAAATTAAGATTTATCGATTGATGGAGAAAAGCTGGGGAAAACAGACACGTACATTTATCTTGGACAGCAGATATCAAGTGAGGGTCACATTGATGAAGAAATTAATCGGCGTACAAAACTTGCCTGGAGAGCTTTTTGGAAGAAACAGCATAATTTTCAAGAGCAATATGGCATTATGTCTTAAAAGAAAAGTGTTTGATCAATGCATCCTTCCAGCGCTGCTTACGTATGGTGCAGAGACGTGGACCTTAACTAAAAGAGACATACAAAGGCTGCAGACAACTCAAAGCAGCATGGAGAGGTGCATGCTTGGTGTAACCAGGAGAGATAAGAGAAGAACTCGTGGATCCGAAAAATGACAAGAGTGGAAGACATCGTGATCAAAGTTTAATCCCTGAAATGGCAATGGGCTGGGCATAGTGCCAGAAGAACAGACCATCGATGGACAGCCGAAATTTTAGATTGGATTCCAAGGAACAGGAAAATACCCAGAAGACCACATGGGAGTTGGGTGGATGAAATTCGAGTGACATGGAGGAGGCTTGCACAAGACAGACCGTTGTGGAGGAAACTTGGGGTGACCTTCGTCCAGCAGTGGATTGATAATGGTTGACAATGATGATATATATACACAGGATGATTGTAAACTCCTTCAACAAAGCAAGAGGGGTGTATATATATTCGTATATATATTCTCTTCTTTGTGAGTTAAAAACAATAGGGGTATATATATATATATATTCTCTTCCTTCTAAGTTTGCTTCTTAGGTAAATTACGTTGCATTTTGGATGAACGTTTTCTCACTGAACGACACATTTCTTTTCCGAACAGCTTTTACAATTTAGCAGAGCTGACAGTGTGTCAGAGGACAACATGGAAATGTATACTATAGCTTGTGAAAATTGCAACACCAAGAAGGAATCGCGCTATTCAAATGAAATTCACATCAGAGATTCCTCGTGTTACACAAGATAACTGATTACATTTGTAGAGCTATAAAAGATTTTTTCGCTTCAAAACTCAGTATCGTGTGAAGCCACCTACAACAACAATAACGGCCTCTACAAGTAGTGGCACTGAACGAAAGAGGTTGCCGCCCTGATGGCGCAGTGATTTCAGCGATGGTTTGTGACCATTCGTCCGGGAGGGGTTCGAATCCCGTGTGGCATGGATGTTATATTTGTCTTACGCCACTGGATCTCTCCCTTACCTGGAACCAGTGGCCCTAAATTTGGGACTGGCGACTGTTTATAGCCCATCGAGTTGCTCACGGTGGTCGTTAAACCTTCAATCCTCCCCCCAAAAAGAACGAAAGAGATTTTTGATATCATCCTGGGGAATAGCCTGTCACGCTACTTCAATGCAAGACTAGAGTTCATTTGCAACAATGACTAGTGGAGGCGCTTCAGGAGCCAATCACTTAGCTACCATGTCCCAGACATGTTCGATCCGGGACATAACCGGCGAACGTGCAGGCCAGGGAAGCAGCAGTATCTGCCTTGCATGGAAGAGGTCTTTGACATTCCGAGCCATATAATGCAGAGCATTGTTTTGCTGGAATATAGCGGCAGGACAACTCTGGGTATCACCTCTGACTCCAAAACATCCCTGATGTATCGCTGGCCGTTGAGGATCCCCACAATTTGTATGAGGTGAGATCGCGAATTGAGCCCAATGGCTCCTCAAATCATAACGGTTGGCCGGTATTGCGCAGCAGAATGCACTGCAAGCTGCCATTCACCACGATGTCTTTGATCACGTATGCGGCCATTATGGTTCATCAAGCTGAATGGTGACTCGTTAGAATACACGACCTGTTGCCAATCAGCGTGACAATGTCTGTATTTGAGACCCCATTCCAGCCTGAAGCGTCTGTGATAGAGGGTCAAAGGGAATATGCAGCACTGGGCTGCTAGCGATCAATCCTCTGTTAAGCAGACAACGTCGAGCTGTGCTGGAGGACAAAGCCTGACCTGTGACAGTGCTCAACCGCTGCGCTAACAGCAGTGGAGCACTGACATGAGGTGACGTCACGCTTTCGTCCCTGAACTGGCGTTTCGTCTCGTACGAGTGGAAATTTCGTGGTAGGAAACTCCAGCTTCTCTCATCCCAACAATTCATCATTCCTTTTTCAAAGTCAGTCAGGTGTTCATAATGCGACCTTCTTCAGTGATGGGAAGTAGTGAGACACCAGAAACACCCTTTCGACTCAATGTCTACTCTTCACTGATTGCAACATCTGGTTTGAGCCAGCTCTTTGTACCCAAGATTGAACAGTTCAGAGGGAGCTGCTCCGAAACCGCATGTGCATTTTGACTAGTATTTTAATCATTTGCAATGCCCCAATCTGCTATACGTATCCTGTAAGTTTCAAGCTAATGCCAGCAGTCCTTCATGGTGTTGCAATGTTCTTAAACAGCAGTGTCAGGGCTATAGAAGAGAAGGGCCTTAGAGCTAGCTCCCCTGGAGCCGGGGGTTATGACGTAGTCATGCAGTAGCATGGTGGTGGGTTCTCTGAAGACACTGCCGCACGGAAGCTGCGAAATAATAAATGGAAAAGGTAAGAAAAATTATGTCCTGAAGTCCTGGAATAAAGGGAACAATAACGAACTAAACTCTCTGTCATCATCGTTATTTAAAAGAAACAAAATATTCTTTACACATATGTTTTCAACATTACAGTATTGGGCATTTCGAACTGAGTCGCAGTGAAAACGCAGTTGGCACATTTTTTTCAAAGTTTTAAATTTGCCTTTTCTAAAGCACTTGTATTTGAATCCTGCTTTTTAACTGCTGAATTTCAGTAAGTAGAGATCTAAAAGTGGCTTATCTTTTCGTATTTCAATCTTGCTTTTTAATTGCTGAAAATTTCAGAAATTAGAGATCTCCTAAAGGTGGCCCATCTTTTCGATCGTTGAACAGAAACTTTTTGCGATATTTTTTTTTTTTTTTTTTTTGCCTTTTGGTTTGGAGATCTTATCTTTTTTCCCCATTAAATCATCATTACAGATTTGTAAAAAATTGCAGTTACGACATCCTGTCGTTTATACATTGCCACTGATTCCGCATTTCATACTCCAGCGTTCGTTTCACTTTTAGTTAATGTTCTTTACTAAAGGTGAAAAAAACGCTGAAAAAAATTACCAGATTAATTTTCTTCAGGCTTAGTTCACTTAATTGTTCCAAAGCACTTCAAATATATTTTTAACATATTGCTTCCGAAGTCGTATTGTATTTCGTCGCAATCGAAGCATTTTTACACAAGTTATTACTCAAGTTATGAGGATAATGGCTGTGGAATAAATCTCGCTCCTATGCCCTGACCTTTGACCCCATTTCGATGATATTCAACAGAAACGGTTCGGTATACTTCCAGAACAGCATGATAACGTTTTGTCGCAATCGAAGCATTTTTACGTAAGTTACGACGCATAAGGGTGATGGAATGAATTCCGCTCCTATGTCCTGACCTTTGACCCCATTTCGTCCATTTTCAATAGGGTCCCTCCCCAGGCTGTTCCCTACCACATACTAAAATGTCATCGAAATCGAACCATTTTTACGCGAGTTATCGGGCGGACGGACAAAGCTGGAGCATAAAAGCTTCTTCAACCTACGGTTGGAAAGCGTAAAAAAGACATTACGAGGACGACAATTTGAGACTGATCAACAGCTTATTGCAGGGGTGCTTCAACAGCATTTCATAAGAATTCCAGAAGACATTCAAAAAATGGGAGGAACGTTGGGACACCTGTATTCGATGTAATGACCAGTATTTCGAAAAAGGTGACCAATACTTTGATAATCAAGATAAGAATTTTTTTTTTTTTTGTAAAAACATTCTCAGTTGCTTTGGCACCAACCTTATAATTACATTTATGAATTATTTACAAAACCTTGTAATTATATAATGAATTACCCGCATCTCTGCGGCAGAATAATGAATTACCCGCATAAAAAAATTCACCGAAATAAGAAAATCGACAGTGTGCCAAATACTCAGGCTCCCGGGTCTCCTATGGTTTGGTGTTTTCTATGTTCAAAGAGCATTTATATCATTCAATTCCCTTGTTGTCATATTTGGGAGAGAGTCTTTTGATGTGGAACATCCATTACCCAATCTTCATGACACCGTCCCCTGGGTTGTTTGACGTGTTATCTCGTCTAATGACTCCCATGTCGTGAAGCCTGCTTAATTACAGGTGAGTACGTGCCAGCGAGGTCGCGACTCTGTCTCTGGTTGCAAACTCTGTGGGAGTTTCCGGAAAACAGGAAATAAATGCCCCTGAGATTAATCAATATTCCTGAGAATGCCGATACTAATCTAAGCTCTTGTGTACACATGTACCTGGAGATGTATGGAAGAACGTCATTAAGTTTTATTTCTGATACACTTTCAAGACAAAGGAATTTCGTAGGTCGAAAACGATTATATCATTTTCAATTTAGAGCTGTTATAAAAAGATATACATCAACTATACGGATCAACTTAACAGAAAAAAATATTGAAAAATGATCAGTTATTTTTCACTTTAGAAGATTAACAAAAAGTTGCATTTCCAAACTTTTGTCTCAGAGACATCAGCAAAGTAGGCACCCACTTTGAAAATCCCTGGTGCTTCGGAAAGTATGAATTTATGTTTAATAATGTTCAACTAACGCCGAGGTGTTTCAAAAACTGTAATGTGTTATGAATGGATTCAATAAACTCCCCACACGTTTTTCAAGGATTTAAAAGTTAAGTTTCAGTTTTATTTAGTCAGGTTAACTGTCACTATAACATTCAAGGACTGCCTTGGAGGCATGTAGTCGAGGAGTGCACCTGGAGGATGCAGTCGAGAAGTCAGAGGTGCAATCAAAAGTCTGAGGCGCAGCCAGGAAACATTTTTTTTTTTTGAAGGCCTGGTGGCGCCAGACAACTTTTTGCCTACCTTAATCGGAATGTTTTAAATTCATTTGATAAATGGTTGTCCATAGAAATCGAAGTTTGTTTTTTAACACAGATAATAAACTTAACAGAGTTATTTCCTCTCTCTCTCTTTATTTTATTTCCTACACGTAAATCCCTAGACCTTTTGCTTAAGGAAACCTCCTCAGAAATAGCCAGTGAAGTGGGTACCAGACAGTGTATTTGCATATCCTACTCATCATCAACCATTATCAATCCACTGCTTGATGAAGGTAACCCCAAGTTTCTTCCACAAGGGTCTGTCTTGAGCCAAGCTCCTCCCCGTCACTCTGGCGTGCTTTCGATTTTTTTTTCTACTGGAGGTTTAACGACCACCGTGAGCAACTCAATGGGCTATAAGCAGTCGCCCGTCCCTAATTTAGGGTCACTGGTTCCAGGGAAGGGAGAGAGCCAGTACCGTAAGACAAACAACATCCACGCCTCACCAGGATTCGAACCCGGACCTCTTTTGGAAGAATGATCAGAGGTCATCGCTTAGACCACTGCGCCACCGGGGCGGCACTTTCGAATTGCAACCACCTCCCTCGTGGTCTTCTTCTGGGTCTTCCCGTGTCCCTTGGTATCCAGTCTAAAATTTCAGTTGTCCGTCGGTGGTTCGTTCTTCTGGCAATGTGTCCAGCCCATTGCCATTTCAGGTATTTTACTCTGATCACGAAGTCTTCCACTCCTGTCATTTTCCTCATCCACGTGTTCATCTTATCTTTCCTGGTTACACCAGGCATTCGCCAACAGTCTTTATATGTCTTTTTTAGTTAAGGTCCATGTCTCTGCTCAATATGTAAGGACTGGAGGGATGCATTGATTAAACACTTTCCTTTTAAGACATAATGGCACGTTACTCTTAAAAATTGTATAGTTTCTTCGAAAAGCTCTCCAGCCAAGTTTTATACACCGATTAATTTCTTTATCAGTGTGACGCTGTTTTAATATCTGTTGACCAAGGTAAATGTACGTATCTGTCATATACAGTATATACACTATATTGAAAAAAGTCACCGGACACCCTTTCAAAAGCAAATGAACGCATCCGCTGCATTGTTAAGATGCGCGGTACAGCAGCAAAAGGTGTAAAAACAAGCCTGCAGGTGACCACGATCATATCGCACTGTGAGGTTCAGTAAAAATGTCGCGGCGGGAGAGAACCGACTTTCAGAAAGGAAAGATTGTTGGGTGTTATATTAGTGGGTTGTCCATAAGAGAAACCGAGAGGTGTTTAAACATACCCAAGTACACTGTTTTGGATGTATTGAATAAGTGGAAGACACATGGCGTGCCTGAAGCAGCAAAACGTACCGGCAGATCAAAGAAAATCAGTGATAGAGGACGTCGAAGTCTCAGGAGAGTCGTTACAGCTAATCGACGGAGTACTGCACAAGACCTCAGTGTACAGGTGAGTAAAAATTCTGGAACCTCAGTATGTACACGTACCATTTGCAGATAACTTCATTCTATGGGTTACCGTTGTCGTGTGGCTTCTCATAAGCCTTTCAATCTCCCCTCAGAATGCTACTCGTCGTTTAGCATGGTGTAAAGAACATTTATAGCGGACCGTAGATCAATGGAAACGGGTCCTATGCACTGATGAATCCGGATACACAATACATCAGTCTGATGGCCGTTGTGGGTATGGCGGAAGCCGGGGGAACGCTGTTTACCGCAGTGTACTGTTCCTACGGTCAAGTTTGGAGCTGGCAGCGTACTCGTGTGATGGTGTTTTTCGTGGTATGGTCCCGGCCCATTGGTTATCGTGAACAAACCTGTTAATCAGCACGTCTACCTCCATATTCTAGACAATTATGCCCTACCAACTCTGTGGCAATACTATGGAACAGAGCCTTGTTTGTACCAGTAGGATAATGCGCCGAGCCATAAAGCAAGAACTGTTACGGCGTGGTTTGACGATAATTCCGTATCGTATGTGGACTGGCCAGCACAGAGCCCTGATCTTAATCCCATAGAACACCTATAGGATGAATTAGAGCGCCGCATAAGAAGTTTGGAACCAAGGCCTACTTACTAAGCAACTGTTGGCGGTAGCATTATGTACTGAATGGAAGCGCATACCTATCGCTGTGTTCCAAAACCTTGTCAAAAGCATGTCTTGAAGGGTCAGTGCATGCATTAATGCCAAAGGTGGGCAGACACCGTACTAATGTATATCAATAAATGCTATATTGTGTTTCTCTTCTAGGTGTCCGGCGACTTGTCAATATAGTGTATGTATACTATTTCAAAAGTTTGTGCCCCTTCCTGCTCCTACGCATATCTCCTGGAGTCGATAACGCCTGAGTCGGTCTTGGGAGAACCAGGCCACTTTTTTTTTAAAGGACTGCACCACTGCCTAAAGTGTTCAAAAAAAATTACAGTTAATTCGTGAAAAGTACAATACCGTATTATTTAGGCTTATGAGTCGATATGGAGTATAAAGTCGAATGGGTTAAATTTCTCGATTTCTTATCTTCATTCATAGATAAGCCGATCTATGTATAAGACGATGCTTGAACAAATACAGTTAGTGTTCCGGAATACTGTAACTACATTTTTAATGTTTCAGCAAATATTAAAAGGAGAAGGTGAAGAATTTTCCACCTTTTTTTTTTTATAAAGTGCGTCGAATCCCTAAAGTCGGGACCTATGCTCAGCAGCAAATTAATCTAAAGGACAGCTTTTTTACTGGGGGGGGGAAGGTTGGTTAATGGTGCTCATGAAAATGTAAGGTTGGTTACAAGTACTCGCGCTCTTCCCTAATTTTTTTTTTTTTTGATTGGAGGTTTACGACCACCGTGAGCAAATCAATGGGCTATAAGCAGTCGCCCGTCCCTAATTTAGGGTCACTGGTTCCAGGGAAGGGAAAGAGCCAGTGCCGTAAGACAAACACATCATCCATGCCTGACCGGGATTCGAACCCGGACCCCTTACGGACGAATGATCAGAGGCCAACGCCTTAGACCACTGCGCCACCGGGGCGGCTCCCTAATTTTGAGCCACTTGGTAAGAGAAAAAAACACCATAGGATAAGTATCGCACGTGGCACATCCGAATCCAACTCTGCGGATTCGCAACAAGCCCACTACTCTCTCCATTCGACCACTTATGAGAAACTAAGGGCTATAAGCAGTCACCCGTATCTAATTTGGGGCCACTGGTTCCAGGGAAAGAGGAAATCCAGCGCCATTAAACAAGCACGCCACTCATGCCTCCTCTGGGGCTCGAACCCGGGCCCATGTCAGACGAATGTCCAGAAGCCAGCGCCTCAGGAAACTCTGCCACCGGGCTGGGGAGTTGAATTTATTTTCTGACCTCCTGTAGGTGTTGGGATTCATTGTTACAGAGTTTGTTTAATGTAATACTGTGTTTGTATAAAGACTTGAATTAAAATCGCCAGTAAAACACAACTTCCCTTTGTAGTAGTGGATTGAACGCAAATAAATGTCCCTCTTGAAACAAGAGGCAATCATGGTTTGCCCCGGTGGCGCATGTTCTAAACGCTCACCGGGTTCGAATCCGAGGCGTGGATGTTGTGTTTGTCTTACGGCATAGGCTTTCTCCTTTCCCTGAAATTAGTGACACAAAATTAGGGACGAGCGACTACTTATAGCCCATCGAGTTGCTCACCGTAGTCTTTAAACTCCGAAATAGAAAAAATCATGAATTATAAGCGAATAGCTTGAAGAGAAATTATTGAGCATATTGCTTAACCCTAAAATACACAGCTAGGTGCTACAGCACCCCAGTAGTTCTTAGTTTGCTCCCAGATAGCGTAGTGTTTGCTAAGGAAGGTTGTTTATTGATAAATTGAATGATTTTCACCTGGGGTTCTCTAGTACCCCGCCTGTGTTTTAAGTGTGAGAAAATAGTCTGTATTCCAGGGTTAAGTACCATTCAAACAGGATTTTTTATTAATTTTTTTTATTGAAGTTTAAAGGACCACCGTGAGCAACTCAATGGGCTATAAGCAGTCACCCATCCCTAATTTAGGGTCATTCGTTCCAGGGAAGGGAGAGAGCCAGTGCCGTAAGACAAACAAAATCCATGCCTCACCGGGATTCGAACCCAGACCTCTCTTGGACAAACGATCAGTAGCCATCGCTTAGACCGCTGCTCCACTGGTTCCAGGGAAAGGTGAGAACCAGTGCCGTACGACAAACCCAACATCTATGCCTCACCGGGATTCGAACCCAGACCCTTCTCGGACGAATGGTCATAAGCCAGCGCTTAGACCACTGCGCCATAGAGGCGGCGTATTAAATGAAGCAATCCGAATATAATGGACTCTGTTTTGTAAGATTTTACTGAAATTTGCTGACTTAAAAGGCATTAACTCATTTCTTCTGGAAATAGGTAATCCATCGCTATGGAAATAATGGTAATATTGCAGCTGTTACCGGCATTTTCTGATCTAATAATTTAGTATGATTATTTTGAGGTGTTTGAAGGTTTAGAAACGCTGTTGAAATATGTATGAGCATGTAGTTAATGACCTTCCCATGGTTTTAACAGTTTCTTTTGCTCATACTAGAGCAACCGCCCCCTCATTAAAGAAAGCTTCTGTATTCGTCCCCTGATTTTTCTACTGTACTAAGAACGAAGTAGTTAAAAATTATCTTCTAGTACTGTTCTACGAGTGTGAACTAAAAGTTAGTTCCACTCGCAGCAAAAAGTTTAATAAAGATAGATAGCCATACACGCTCACCTCATTTTGCAGATAACAAGCACTTGTTTTCTGTAGTCCTTTCCCAACGTTTCACAAGAGCCACGATCTCACGGCAGTTCCACTCAGCAGGTTCGAGTACGAAACTCTCCGATGCCAAATTCCACATCCACCACTGTAGCGAAATGCCATCCTTATAGGAAACGGACCATGGAGCGAAACAGATGTTAATCGGAGAGGCAAAGTATGGACTGCATGGAATGGGATCTCAACCCCATCCAGTTCTTGCAGTTTTCTGGTGAACACCTGCCTCCTATTGATGAGCGCTGGGAAGCATTGGCGCAGAGCATCATAGACCTGCTGCAATTGTTAGCCATGGAGGTTCTCGTCTACAGTCAGATAATCTGGCACGAGACCACAGGACCCGCACGATTCCACTAAACACGCAGCATGACTTTCCTCTGGAACCGCCCTCTTTGCACCAGTGGCTATGATTTCTGACGGGGCCTCAGCAAGTGGTTATCATTGGTAGGGTAACAGAGGAACATGGATTTTCCATCACCTGTGATGATTCGACGTCAAAACCTATCGTTCTGTGGATTTGGCAGCAATCTGCGACAGAGAGCGACACATTGTATTGCCTACTGGGGTATCAGTGCATGTGGAACCATGTTCAGGGTTCATCCTAGCTGTTTTTAAAAGCGTGCTGCACCCACCCTACCTGCCCTCAAGCCTAAAATGACCTCCCGGTCCATTTCAAAAAAGTGCACATGAATTTATTGATCCTTTGCATGAAACCATTTTTAGACTGTTAGAAAACCGGTCTATTATTACAAATCTTTGTTTTACATCTCAGAAAAGTAGGGTCAGAAACCACTCTAAAGCCTTTATGGCATTGCCGAAGTAATGGAGCTGGCAGAGTAATTCAACCCAGATGAAGATGATTTAGCATTAGAGTAATAGGATGAGTACAAATCAATGTTTCTATCTCAACCTGATATTGAGAGTAGTAATTTGTTAGTTTTGAAAATATGTTCAATTCTGTCAAAATCAGAAGGAACTGTGGGTAGAAGACTCCCACCAATACAGAAACTTTTAAACATTGTTCTGACCCCGGTTTGTCTTTAGTATTGGTCAAGAAAATGGTTTCGGCATTGAAGCGCTGGAACCATTTTCTTGCAGTGCAGCTATGGACTATTTCCACGCCTTCAATTGTACAAATTTTCCTTTCTGCTGCTGCCGCGTTTACCCCACCCGACTTTGTTTTTTTTTGTTTTTTTTTGTTTTTGGTTAGGGGGTTTAATGACCACCGTGAGCTATAAGCAGTCGCTCGTCCCTAAATTAGGGACGCAGGTTCCAGGGAAAGGAGAGAGCCAGTGACGTAAGACAAACACAACATTCATATTTTCAAACCCATCTCGGACTCAACCCGAACCCATCTCGGACGAATAGTCAGAAGCCATCCTTTAGATCACTGTGCCATCGGGGCGACCCCTTTTTTCCAATAATGATGGAGAACTCGAACAGCACGGTTATCAAACTCCATTCCCTGTTCAATGCAGCTGTAAAGAAATGGTTGCATGAAACTTCCGACTCCTTATTGTATTGGCTGGCTTACATGCATATCCATACCTGCAGTCGCCTCAACGGTCGAGTGGTCAGGCGCACGCGCTTTTGATTACTTCCTAAAGCTGAATCTGAGTTAGACTTCCTATAAAACATTTACGGTGGTGTTTTTTTGTCAGTTTCCCGCAGTCTGGTATCATGAACACCAGTTTGGTGTGCTACTGGCCATGAAATCCCCGAAAAAGTTCTCAGCGTGGAGTGAGCTGGCTCACGGTGACACCGAAAGGACACGTAACGGATTAAAAAAAATGCATTGCCGGAACAAGTTCATTGAGAAATGTGGTAATTGGGAAAACAAATTAAACCCGTCCTCCAGTATGTCCAAGTTTGTCTGTGAAATGTTGCAAGGTGATTTATAAGTATCACAGGTTATTTCAAAAGCTTTTCTTTTGAGCACCCTCCAAGTTCAAGGTGCCGCAGGAAGGATCATGTGTAGCCATTGCGAAATATCTATATATACATATAGGAAATAGAATGTCCGTTTTTTTTTTCCATTGGGTTTTTTTTTTTATTGGAGGTTTAACGACCACCGTGAGCAACTCAATGGGCTATAAGCAGTCGCCCGTCCCTGATTTAGGGTCACTGGTTCCAGGGAAGGGAGAGAGCCAGTGCCGTAAGACAAACACAACATCCATGCCTCACCGGGATTCGAACCCGGACTCTTTTAGGGCGAATGATCAGAGGCCAACGCCTTAGACCACTACGCCACCGGGGAGGCCCATTGGGGGTTTAACGACCACCGTGAGCAACTCAATGGGTTGTAAGCAGTCGCCCGCCCCTAATATAGGGCCACTGGTTCTTGGAAAGCGAGACATCCAGGGCTGTTAGACAAACATAACATCCATGTTTCAGCTGACTTAGACCACTGCGCCATCAGGTGGCATAGAATATCTGTCTGCATGTTCCCTATGATCTCAACCCTTTGACCGATCTGGACCAAATTTTTCTTAGTTACTGTCCAGGACCCTGTGGAAAATATTGGCTACAACGAAACCTGCACACCCTACACCCTCACCTGATTTCATGTCCTCCCCCCCCTTCTTATTTCATCTCCTTGACTCTTTGTGCCCGAACCCTTTGACTGATCTGGACCAAATTTTGCATAGAAACCTGGTCATCCTACACCCTCACCTGATTTCATCCCCCTCCTGATTTCATCCCCTTGACTCTTTGTGCCTAAACCATTTGACTGATCTGGACCAAATTTTGCATAGTTATTTTCTTGGACCCTATGGAAAATACAGGCCACATTAAACCTGGCACCCCCACTCCCCCCTGATTTCACGCCCTTGACACTTCGTGCCTAAATCCCTCGACCGTTCTGGACCAAATTTCGCATAGTTACTGACTCGGACCATGCGGAAAATATAGGCAACCGTAAAACCAGGACACTCCGCTCCCTCCCCTGATTTCATCCGCTAGGCACTTTATGATAATTTATGTTTAATGCATGAAGGCGCCAGTTAATTTTAAAATATTATATTTTGATACAATTGCTGCGATAAAAGAACAAACGGGATTTGTCTAACAACCAAATGAATTTCAGTTAATAAACTTCTATGCTTTTTATGTAATTTTAACTTAAAGCGATAATCTGTTGGACAAATCAATCCAAAATCCAAGAAAGTGAAATTATTAAGAGAAGATGAGACCCCTCGACAGCGTAAATTCCAGAATGTCCCCGAAAAAACGGAAATCTATTGAACAAATCAATCCAAAATCTAATAAAAATGTTCGGAAAGCGCTGGCCCATAAGCAGATTCATGTATTTTTTGTTAAACTCGGGCAACGCTGGGTACCTCCACTAATGTGTTTATAAATCCAAATGACGTGAACTGAGTTACAACTATCAAAAAATATTTCAGTATGAGTTGTATGATTTTTCGATCGCCCTGTATGTACCTTCAAAGATTTCTTTTAATTGAAAGCACACGCGTACTGTTGCCAGAAGCCATGTGTGCCTCTCGGTGGTGCAGTGGTCTAAGCGATGGCTTGTGATCATTCGTCCGAAAGTCTGATATATCTACTGTATCGATGAATCACATTTTAAAAGGCATTTCTGTGTGCACTCGTATTCGTAGGAAATTCAATTTATTCCAAATTTATCACAGTGCACATTACTTTTGGCAGACGATAGAAGAATAAGAGGAAATATCTGAAATTTTCAATGTTTTTATCTGAAAATCTACAAAAGCAACAGCATTCCACAAATGCGATATCTTGGAGAGGAATATATGATTTCTACTTCCTTTCCAAGTACTATACTGCCACAGATGAAATTAGATTTGAAGGGTCTGTGTTTTCTGGAGATATCCACTCTCTTGTATGTACTTCTACTAACGCTAAGGCTTAATATTCTCTTGTCATTTTTCAACTTAAATGGAAATGCAATGCCATGTCGTCATCCGTTTGCTGAAAAGAGACAACGTAGCAGTAAGCGATTTACACAGAAATACATCAAGGAAAAGCAATCGATTTATACAAAAAATCGAGAGAGCACCGTTGTACTCTTTGTAGAAAATTTATTCTACTGCATGCATCTTTCGCATGCCAAGATCTTTGAGAGAGTTAAATAAAACGAGTGGTTCGAGAGCATACATTTATATAAGTGCAACACATTGCATTTACTCTCGTGACTCACGATCACACGGAGCCACTGTTCGGTACCTAGTAAGTGGAATTAAATCATAACGACAAAAAAATAAGGTTTACTAATTTCTGACACTGAGCGGTACTTAGGTAGGTGGATTAATGAATGTTACTGTCGTAAAACCAGTGAAAGAAGATAAGTGAGTCATAAAAGTAAATATTTTTACTAAACTATGAAATAGTAAGCATTTCGACTGTAGTTTTTCAGAAACGATATTTACTTTTATTATTATTATTATTATTATTATATATTATTAAGATTTATACAAACGTAAGAAATGAAGCTGACACTGATTAAATGTTGTGTAGCTACGAAAGTCCATTTGCGCATGGACTTTCGTAGTACCGGATTCTGGCATAGCACACCATATCATCTGACTAGGCGGATGTTTCACGGTGCTAACGGTGTCATTTGCAAAAATTTAGGACAATCTGTGAATTTATTGAACATTAAGATTTTCAAAGAAACAACAAATTACTAGTCAGAGATATTTGAAAAAATGATACCACAGACGAATACTGGCATTTTTTAGAACACAAAAAGACCGAAATCAGTAATTTATGTATCTTGTTTTTTTTTTTCTTGTAGGACTTCCGTCCACAGTGAGTAGAGTTTAGGTCCCAGCCACCTACAGCGAGATCGCCTTTTGGGCAGGACACAGAAACGGAAGGAATGAGAGCAAGTCTAGCGACTTTCACAGAACAGTTTCTAGTGAGATTAGAGTACAGTAGATGGCGCCACCGTACAAGTACGATATTGCACATAGAGGGGTGAGAGAATTTCAGGGGGGGGGCATAGGAAAGGATACCCATTTAACCAGTGAGTCCAGCCTGAGGGCCGTCACTTAACGTGCTCGTCCGATGCACGGCGGATATTCAGCGATTGTTAGTAAATCGCACCATCTCTGAAAGATCAGCTCAGGCTTGAACCTGGGGACCTTGCATCGATAGTCTGAAACACTAAGCCATCCGCGGCTCTAGTAATTTATGTAGTCACCTTTGTTCTTTATAACGGACAGAATACGATGTGGTATACTCTCAATGAGGGATTTGCAAGTAGTCACTTGAAATGTCTTTGCATCACAGGTACTTTATCACGTCAATCAAAGCTTGGGAATTTGATGGCTGTTTTTCTGCCACCTTGTTTTTTCTAAAATGGTCCACAAAGTTTCAACGGGGTTAAGGTCGGAACTTCTACTGGGCCGGTCAAGCACAGTTATGTTTTTCTTCTGCAGGTAGTCCTTTACTGTCTTTGATCTGTGGCATAGAGCACCATCATGCATAAAGATTGTGCATCTGAGTTAACAGCTTTTCACGTAACATTTCCACATAAAAAGAACCAAGTAATGGTAGCGCCTCTCGGCAAAAAAGTATAATGAAGCAGTACCGGATTCTGGCATAGCACACCATATCATCTGACTAGGCGGATGTTTCACGGTGCTAACGGTGTATTTTTCATGCAACCTTTTGCCTTTTGGTCTCGAACATGTGCTTCACGTGATTCAAATTGACGCATAGTTGATTCATCGGAAAAGGAACTTGGGCTCCAATTTTAAGCAGTCTACGATTGATGACGCTACGCAAACTGGCGTCTCTTCTTTTCCATGACAGAAGTTAGTTTAGGTTTATGTGCAGGTTTATAAGACTTTAATCCAAAATCTTTGCTAAGGCATCGGGAGACAGTGCCGATACTAATATCTGACCCTTTTAAATGTAGAAAGGCCTTGATTTTCTTGTGTGCCAACTCCTCGCATAACTATACGCCTTATGGTATTGTCACCACGTGGGGTTGTTTTCCTTGGACGTCCACTTCTCTTTCGGTCGCTAAATTCACATGTATCTCGATATTTCATGATCATAATATGAATAGCAGTCCTGCTCACATTCACCTTTCAGCTTATGTCACGTTCGGAGTATTTTTTTAGAACGGAGGTTTAACGACCACCGTGAGCAACTCGATGGGCTATAAGCAGTCGCCCGTTCCTAATTTAGGGTCACTGGTTCCAGGGAAGGGAGAGAGCCAGTGACGTAAGAAAAACACAACATCCATGCTTCACCGGGATTCGAACCCGGTCCCCTTTCGGACGAATGATCAGAGGCCATCGCTTAGACCACTGCGCCACCGGGGCGGCCGTTCAGAGTATCATCCTTAATGATATAAAGTCACTATTTGTGCCCACTGAGTAACACTTAATGGCGCTTTTTTGCCCATTTTTCGTTATATAGAAAATACGTACGAAACCTCTCAGCACCGCCCCTGTGGTGCAGTGGTCTAAGCGGTGGCTTCTGATTATTCGTCCGAAAGGGGTCCAGATTTGAATCCTGGTGACGCATGGATGTTGTGTTTGTTTTACGGCACTGACTCTCTCCTTTCCCTGGAAACAGTGACCCTAAATTAGGGACGGGCGACTGCTTATAGCCCAATGAGTTGCTCACGGTGGTCGTTAAACCTCCAATTAAAAAAATAAACCTCTCAGCATGAAAACCAGAAGCAAACTGACGCTTGAACGCTTCCCCAACTCTATTACCAGCTGCCGTTGTAGGATGATGCAACACCGACAGAAAGTTGAGTAATACAGACAGTAGCTGACGCAATCGGCAGAAATCTCCTAATACCAACAGGTGGTCTTAAACTTTTGCAAATGACTGTAAAATCTGTCCTCAAGACAGAAAGAAATGCTGAATCGCAAGTGTGTTAATACGGGGGATTGGTAACTTTTGGATATCTACAGATTACACTCCATCGTTTTATACATCATTCTAAATCTCTCGTCAACAGCAGGTTACCCGCGTGGTCGAGAGGAAGCAAAATTTCCCTACGACGCACTTCATGACATCAAAAAATGCATTTTTGTAATGGCTTTTATCACATTTAGCATGAGGTTCCCGTAATTTACGCAGATCAATAAGATATTGCTATGTTTATGTAAAACGTGATAAAATAATGCTCGATCATAGTTTAGTAAAATATATGGCTGAGTAACAATGAAATTGATTATTGTTGCGTCACTTCATGGGGCATCCCTCAAAAATCAGATTTCAACGAAGGTTATGACTACATCCGTTACCTATTTCCGTTACATCGAAATAATTTTTTATTGGAAGTTTAACGACCACCGTGAGCAAGTCAATGGGCTATAAGCAGCCGCCAGTCCGTAATTTAGGACTACTGACTCCAGAGAAGGGAGAGAGCCAGAGCCGTCAGACAAACACAACATCTATGCCTCACCGGGATTCGAACCCGGACCCCTCCCGGACGAATGGTCATAAGCCATCCCTTAGACCACTGCGCCACCGGGGCGGCCGAAATACGCTATATCGACAAAAGTCACCGGACACCTAGAAGAGAAAACACAACATAACATTTATTGGCATATATTAGTTCGGAATCGCTCCACCTTTGGCCTTAATGCATGCACTGACCCTTCGAGATATGTTTTCGACAAGGTTTTGGAACACAGCGATAGGTATGCACTTCCATTCAGTACGTAATGCTGCCGCTAACTGTTGCTTAGTAGTAAGCCTTGGTTCCAAACTTCTTATGCGGCGCTCTAATTCATCCCATAGATGTTCTGTGGGTTTAAGATCAGGGCTCTGTGCTGGCCAGTGCACACACGACACGGAATTATCGTCAAACCACGCCGTAACAGTTCTTGCTTTTATGGCTCGGTGCATTATCTGCTGGTACCAACAAGGCTCGGTTCCATAGTATTGCCACAGAGTTGGTAGAGCATAATTGTCCAGAATATCAAGGTAGACGGGCTGGTTAACAGGTTTATCCACGATAACCAATGGGCCGGGACCATACCACGAAAAACACCCCCACACGAGTACACTGCCAGATCCAAACTTGACTGTAGGAACAGTACACTGTGGTAAATAGCGTTCCCCCGGCTGCCGCCATACCCACACACGGCCATTAGACTGATGGATCGTGTATCTGGATTCATCAGTCCCTAGGACCCGTTTCTGTTGATCTACGGTCCACGATAAATGTTCTTTACACCATGCTAAACGACGAGTAGCATTCAGAGTGGAGATGAAAGGCTTATGAGCAGCCGCACGACCACGGTAACCCATGGAATGAAGTTCTCTGAGAATGGTACGTGTACATACCGAGGTTCCAGCATTTTTATTCACCTGTACACTGAGGTCTTGTGCAGTACTCCGTCGATTAGCTGTAACGACTCTCCTGAGACTTCGACATCCTCTATCACTGATTTCTTTGGTCTGCCAGTACGTTTTGCTGCTTCAGGCACGCCATGTGTCTTCCACTTATTCAGTATATCCAAAACAGTTGACTTGGGTATGTTTAAACGCCTCTCGGCTTCTCTTATGGACAACCCACTAATATAAAATCCAACAATCTTTCCTTTCTCAAAGTCAGTTCTCTCCCGCCGGGACATTTTCACTGAACCTCACAGTGCGATATGATTGCGGTCAGCTGCAGGCTTATTTTTATACCATTCGCAGCTGTACCAAGCATCTTAATCACGCAGCGGATCCGTTCATTTGCTTTTTAAGAGGTGTCCGGTGACTTTTGTCAGTATAGTGTATTTTGCAAGGGATTTACTTTACGGCAGTCAGGAAAGACGCATAGCATCAAAAACTGCTACTTTTCGTAGGCAAAGACATAAAATGCTTTCGTAGCCGTGTTTGGATTAAGCATCAGAGCCGTGTATTTTTCTTTCTCTTTTTTTGATTGAGGTTTAACGATCACCGTCAGCAACTCGATGGGCTATAAGCAGTCGCCCGTCCCTAATTTAGGGCCACTGGTTTCAAGCCAGTGCCGTAGGACAAACACAACATCCATGCCTCACCGGGATTCGAACCCGGACCCATCTCGGACGAATGGTCAGAGGCCATCGCTTAGACCACTGCGCCACCGGGGCGGCGCCGTGTATTTGAGACTACCGCGCAACTGGTCAGCGTCGGACGCCTAATCAGATACGAATTTGGCAGATCCCTTGCCTGTCACGAGACACTAGTACGTCCGTTACCCATTTCCGTTACATTGATATTTTGTTTACTTGGGGTTTACTATACTAATGTCGGGAAACATGCATAGCATCAAAATGCTCGGCACCGTTCTAAAATCTGACGGTGTTCTGATAATACAGAATTTTGTAAACGTCATGTTTACAAACCTGCTTCAAAGCGCTACGGAAGTTTCTGTTGCTCTTAATTCTATGCACTTTGGTAGGTTTTTTAATAAGCTAATTTTTTATTTTCAAAGACACTGATCTAAAGGCACAACTATGTTAGAATGTCTAGAGACGTGCTGATTGTATCACTGATGGGCAGTTTTAATTTCTTTATTTCGTGCCAGAAGGGCAGTATACAAAGAATAGGCATACTGTTACCACGTGGAATAAAAGAAACAGTGCAAAGGAACACTTAAATACAAACAATTGGGTTGGTGCAGATGATTATATCCGTTTCTCAAAAGGTGGACATGTTCAACCACTCCAGCGGAGTGGTGTCTTCCAGAAACATCACATGGCATACATAACAAGGTCAGTTATGTCTCCTAACTAACTTTCTGACTGGAGAAGCTCTTTTAAATGGACTAACTTCATTCATGTTCCCCATAATCTGTACGAGGGTCATAACAAAAGTTATGCACATGTTAATCTAAAACGGAAGCGGATGATGCAATTGGGAAAATGATTGAGTCATGTCAAGGTCAACGCAGTGGTGTTAGAAAACCTTTTTCCTCTCAGCAACGCAGTGGTGTCAGAACGACGCGCTATCATTTACTGTGCGGACGTAGGAGGGTTTGGAAATGGAAGCGTGCAGCTCCTCGGGATGAAGTCACGGCGTTAGACCAGCGCTCGTACGCGAACATAGAAACTCTGCGGGGAAAAACTCCGACACAGATCCACACTGCCTTGAAAGAAGTTTGTGGGAAAGGAACTCTTGATCGAAGCACAATTTCTTTCTGAGGACAAAGTTGAGACCGAAAATTCGTCAAAATATCCCCAATTTGTTGGAAGCGGGAGTGGTGCAGCGTCGGTATGGGGACTTTTGTCGAAATATGGCTGGGAAACTTTATCCCACCCACCATACAGCCCTGAACTCAGTCCACCCGACTTTGATCTTTTCCTAAATTTAAAAAATCGGCTCCTTGGCATCCGCTACGAATCGCTGGACGAACGGTCAATAGACGTGACCTGAGTAATACGACAGCAGAACAAAGATGGAGTACTACTTGGCATCCAGGACCTACCTCACCGCTGGCAAGCTGTCATTAGCAGCGGAGGGGAGTATATTGAACGGCAATAAGGTAAGTTTTCTCCGTTACTTCACACTTTTCTCTAAAATCGACAGTGTGCAGAACTTTTGTTCTGACCCACGTAAAATAACTTATCTTCCAGGTGCAGTGATTTTTCACTACAGAGTGCCGTAGCATGTTTGCACTATGAGTTACATCAGCGTATCTAAAAGTTAAATTTAGAAAACCTTTTTCCATCAGATTGCTGCATTCTAATCATACATTGCCTTGGCGCTTTTAACTTTTTAGCACGTCTTTTGAAAAAAAGATCGTGCTCACGTTATCAGTTTGTCCGTCCGTCCGTCTGTGGACAGACGAACGGACGGACAAACTGATAAAGGGACAAACCCTATCTCTGCAACAATTAGTCCTATTTGAAAAATTCTTTTTGCATTGGAAAGCTCGAATTATGCGAATAATGGCCTTTTATTTCGATTTTTTTTTCACAATGTACAGTTTTGCCGCTAGAGGGCATAAATGCAGATAATATCGAATTCAAAATATATTTTATTCTATATACTTGCTTCTAAACGTGCATTGTCTTGTTGCAGGATGAGGTCCCCAGTGGGATGTTGAAGACGCACAAACGGGAGCAAATGGTCGTCCAGGATATCCTGGTAACGCTGACCTGTGAGGGACGATGTCACACGTACCAGGAGTCCCATTTCAGTCCACGTAAACAGTCCCCAGACGAGAATGCCACCCCCACCAGCTTGAAGAGTACCCTGCTGGCAAGAATGATCCATCGCTTCATGTGGTTTGCGCCGTACTCGTATCCTGCCATCCGCATGAAACAACGTGAATCTCGACTCATCAGTCCAGACAACATTTTCCCACATGTCTAGGGTCCAGTGGCGATGTTCACGCGCCCATGCTAATCTTTGCACCCTGTGATGTGCGGTCAGCAGCGATACCCTCGGGGGACGATGGCTTCTGTACCCCATAGCGAGGAGATGGTTCTGGATGGTGTGGCTGCTTACACGTTTTTGTGCACCAGCGTTAAATTGCCGAGTGATTTCTTGCACTGTGGCCCGTCTATCCGCTGGTACACTGCGAGCTAGCCGACGATGACTCCGCTCATCCACACGCTGTTGTCCACGGCAGTTGGCCCTTGCAGGGATGGTTTTACCAGATTCGATGTACTCACGGTGCACCCGTGACACAATGGCTCGTAAAAATCCCAGTGCCTGCACGACTTTCGAGATGGAGTGACCCATTCGTCGGGCCGCGACAATTTGCCCACGATCAAATGCGCTTATATCCTTCGTCTTACCCATACTGCGTCCGACTTTTACTGATTCTCGTCGCATCACTCCTTATATTGTCGGATCGCTGCATGCGTCATCTAATTCTGGTTTACAGGGCCGCCCACAGCGCCACATTTGCATAACGCCAACTGTCTCTAATTCAATTGCTCTTCAGTGTACATCTTACTTTTATCCATATCTCTGCTTCTAAGAGACCGATTTGAAAAATTATTTCTTTGTTGAATAGGCTCCCAGCGCGAAATGTTTTTTATGTAATTTCAAAATTATCGAGTAATTCATAGACTTTCCGCTAGGAGGCGTAAAAGGTAAATTGCGTTTTCCTCGATATCTCTGCTTCTAAAGCTCTGATTTGAAGAATTCTTTCAGCACCGGATACAGCTTCCGGTGGAAAATGCTTTGCGTATAATTTCTAATATTTGATAAAGAACGTTTTGGCCACCAGGCAGCGTAAGTGTTTATTTCTGCTTCTGACGTATTTGCAGCAAAATCTGAACTCTCGATTAAAAAAATTATTTCCCAGCCCGATATCGCTCACATCGAAAAACCATTTGAGAATATTTTCTTCTTAAAATAATGCAGGGCTTTTCCACCAGGAGGCGTAGATGCATATTTCATTTTTGTCAATATCTCTACATCTAAGTGTCCGATTTGAAAAATTCTTTCTTTGTTAAAGAGAGTTTTCGCTGCGAAATGTTTCTCGTATAATTTCAATTTTTTTTTAACGCACAAGTCTGCCACCATAGGGCGTAAGTTCACGTTTCGGTTTACAGCAACATCTGCGGGACAAAAAACCCGATTGAAATACTTCTTTCTTCGGTCAGATACTACTAACAATATAAACTCTGTGTGCGTATTTTCTCCCCAAAATAATGCACAATTTCGTCGCTAGGGGCACAAATGCCAAGTCTGTTTCCCTCAATATCTCTGCTTCTACATGTGCGATTTAAAAAATTCTTTCAGCAGCGGATGCCATTTATCTTGTAGAACACTTTAGGCTAGTATATAAGGAATTTCGTAGTTCACAGTTCTGTCGGTAGGTGGTGTTTGTTGTACTACAGTTTGCAGCTGTATTGCCGCTTCTAAAAACACTATGCCGCCGCGGTGGCGCAGTGGTCTAAGCGATGGCTTCTGATCATTCGTCCGAAAAGGGTCCGAGTTCGAATCCCGGTGAGTCATGGATGTTGTGTTTGTTTTACGGCACTGGCTCTCTCCCTTCCCTGGAACCAGTGGCCCTAAATTACGGACGGGCGACTGTTGTTAGCCCATTGAGTTGCTGACGGTGGTCGTTAAACCTCCAATTAAAAAAAAAAAAAACTATTGAGAAGTGAAAATCCTCCAAATACAGTAATTAAACAATTACTGACGCCACATTATTTGGAGGATAATTGCTAACGCCACGTATAAATACTGACTCCACGTAATTGTTTAATTACTGACGCCATGTATTTGGAGGATTTTCACTTTGGATTTAACTGCTATAGTTAATACATAGCCAGTGCCGTTAATTCCCACTAGATGGAGACGTCTCAGTAGCTGAGCCCATCTTACGGATTTATGATGTCAGAAGGTGACTGAAAAACACACATAGCGACCTGAATTGTTGGCCACCGTGGTGTAAGGCTAACGCGCTCGGCTAGATATAAAGAGATCCGGGATTCAATTCCCCGGCGGGGACCGAATAACAATTCTTTGGTTGCTGTGTGTTGCTAAAACGTGGAAAGAGCAATGTTTTTGTTTTCACTATTGAGAATTTTTTCTTTACTGTATGTCATTCGCTACACTAGAGATGTGAAGCATTATCATCTTTAAATGATGCACAGATTTCCCGCTAGGGGCGTAAAGTTTGGAACCTTTTTCTCACTATTTCTGCTTCCAGGAGACGCATTTGAAAAGTTCTTTTACCTTAGCATAGCTTTTTCCATGCACAATATTTTTCGCCTATTTTCAACTTTTCCATTATGTAAAATTCTTCCGCTAGAAGGCTTAGAGTTATATAATGTTTCCTTCTCCCGTATATTTCTTCTTTCAACTGTTCGATTTTTTTTTTTTTTTTTTTGGTTGCAGGTTTAACGACCACCGTGAGCAACTCCATGGGCTATAAGCAGTCACCCGTCCCTAATTTAGGGTCACTGGTTCCAGGGAAGGGAGAGAGCCAGTGCCGTAAGACAAACACAACTTCCATGCCTCACCGGGATTCGAACCTGGACCCCGTTCGGACGAATGACCAGAGGCCATCGCTTAGACCATTGCGCCACCGGGGC
Organism: Macrothele yani; assembly: GCA_039090855.1. Taxonomy (NCBI): domain Eukaryota; kingdom Metazoa; phylum Arthropoda; class Arachnida; order Araneae; family Macrothelidae; genus Macrothele; species Macrothele yani. The sequence continues at coordinate 78,333,842 of CM077016.1, forward strand.
GGCCTGTTCGATTTGAAAATCTTTTTGTCTCTGACACCTTCCTTGTGTTATGGGAAACTTTTTGTGCGCCATTTATTAATTTTGGTAACATACTTTTTAGCCGTCGGTGGAACTATTCAGATGTTTCTATTACTCGATGTTTAATCGATTGTTGAAGTCGGTTGATTGTTTTCCTAACCGGTTCCATTGAGTATGAATAGCTTTGATAAATTTAATTCACGTCAGAACGGATTCCAAAGACGTACTTATTACGACCGAAAATTTGGTGTCATTTTTCTTGTTCTTTTTGTAATGCCTAGTTCCTCCATCAGGTCGCTTAAACTTTTATTTTTCGTTTGACAATAGCCCATCTTCCACAGACAGGAATGTAAAAAACTCTTTTACACTGGCTAATTCTAACCACGATCAAACTATATAATGTTACGTCCTCACTAGAGACGTAACACTATATTTGCTCATCGGAAAGTCTGATTTTTAGAATTCTTTTTTCATCTGCTTTGCTGCAACCATCATTACACAGTTTTCCAGCTTTTCTATCGCGGAATATTTCTGCAGGATGACATGAACTTATATTTTTTCTTAATCATGAAGGATTCTATGGCTACTCCAGCCAAAGACCATTGGAGGAGAACGGACTGGCAAAGAGCATGCTACTTCCGGCATACATAGAAAGCCGCCATTTTAGGGAGTAACTAGTGTGTTGACGTGTTTCCACTAGTATTTCAGTTCCAAATCGTTAAGATTTTGATATATCTTTAAGATTTAAGTGTATGTGAAGCGAAATTTCCTGTTTAGTAGTTTTCTTTTTTTTTTTTTTCTTTTTTTTTCTCTGCGCTGTGCATATGGCAAGCCGCGACATAGCCTCGTACTTCCCTGTTTTGTTTTTTCTCGGATGTGAGCACTTTACTAATTCCAATTTGATCTAGAAAGTTCTCGGCTCGAACGCGATCATTCCTTCTACGTAATTTCTGCGATACATTATGAATTGAACCAAACATTCTTGCTGTCCAATAGGCGTCTATTCATTGCCAACTCCCCCATTCATAGATGGCGCTGCACGTCCAGTTGGTCTCCGTTGTTTCAGAACCACTAGTATTACGTTTGCCAGTCCTATGGTACTCCAATGTCTTTGACTCCAGCCATTTGAACATTAACAATTACAGAACAGCTTATGGGATTTTTCTGGAGTTCTTGATACAGTGATAGGTTATGTTTAGATATTCCCCGTTGGCCGAGTGGTCGGAAGCTCCGGCTTCTGGCTAATCGTTCTAGTTGGGTCTGTTTATTTTTTATTTATTCGGAGTTTAACAACCACCATGAGCAACTCCAAGGTATAAGCAGACGCCCGTCTCTAATTCAGGGCCACGGGTTCCATGCAAGAAACAGAGGGGTTCAGCAAGAGACAAACACACCGTCTCTTGCGGAACCCCTCTGTTTCTTGCCTCCCCGGAACTTGAAGCCAGGTCCACTCGGAGGAGAGGCTGGATTCCAGTTCTGGATGAGGCGTGAGTGTTGTTTTATCCTACAGCACTGGCTTAGTCATTTTCTTGGTACCAGTAGCCATAAATCAAGGACCGGAAACTTCCTATGAATTTGGAAGCCGATGGAGATCGTTAAACCCCGAAACAAATACACCGAAAGAGAATCTGTAAATGTTAAGGTTAACAATTTAGTTGAATCGCGAGCTAACGATTTCCAGCATTTAACGTCACATTTTGAAATCCCGAAATTTTTTCTACATACATGATACTACAAAACCCCCACATCATATGTTTTGATGTTAACGTTTACTCGCATCTAACGTTCCTATTTGTCAGTCCCAGAACTGTTTTCTTCCCGAATTTAGGGTTCTTTTCTTTGCAGTTTGGACTATAGAATGATGTAACTAATCAAGGCCATTGTGCATTTGCGGAAATGGTATTTCCGCATTTAACGATTTTCCGGATTTAACGTTCATATTTGGTGTTCCCTCCTATACCATTAGATTACAATTCGCCTGTATTATAATTAAACAATCTATCATGAGTGTTACTTATCAGTTTGTGACGTCTTACTCATTGTTGGTGTGGTTAAGAAGACATTTAGATCCACTGGTGTGGGAGGAACCGACGTACTGTATATGATCATTGATAGAGCCCCTTTTCTGTTTCACATTTTTTATCTTTTTTTCATCTACCCCGGTGCGTAGTGGATTAAGCGCTGGCTTGAGACTATTCATCCTAGATGGTCCGGGTTCTAACCGCGAGGAGGCACTAGCCATCACCCCCTAATACGTTAGCTCAGCTATTAGGGGTGATGGTTCAGTCTGGGGCCGTCACTTAACGTGCTCGTCCGATATTCAGCTATTGTTAGTAAATCACACCATCGTTGAAAGATCAGCCTAGGTTCGAACCTGAGGACCTTGCATCGATAGTCTGACTCGCTAACCACTAAGCCATCCGAGGCTTATCCACTGATTGTATCAAATAAATTATGTTTTTAAGTAAAAAAAAACACAATTACAGGCCCGCGCACCGAATACCGGAAGTTGTGTGACGTAGGGGAGGGTAGTCCGGTCATCCTTGGTGGTTGGTCGAGCTGTCCAGCTTGCTCGAAGTTTAACAGCTAACGGACAAATAATTAAATTGTGTTTGTGATACACACGGAACTACACAAACATAATTATTTGTACATTGGCAGTTTTCCTCAATACTTCTTGAAAATCAAATTTCAGGAAATTTTTGCCAATAAGTACTCGTATTTTTTCAGATAAAAAGAAATGTTTATATTCTGGATAGAAATAATTTTGTTTAATGCTTCTAATATACTTAATACAGATGTTTTAAACTTTGACAAGGTAACTTTTTTTAAATAGGGCTCTGGAAGACAAAAATTATAAACTTAATATTTGCTTACCAAAATGAAGTTGTTCAAACACGTAACTAGATGGTACTAAAATTGAAAACTTGTACGTCATTAAAATATCGTTATTGTACATTTAATAATATGAAAATTGCGTAATTTACTTAAAAACATAATTTATTTGATACAATCAGTGGATAAGCCGTGGATGGCTTAGTGGTTAGCGAGTCAGACCATCGATGCAAGGTACTCGGGTTCGAACCTTGGCTGATCTTTCAGCGATGGTGTGATTTACTAACAATAGCTGAATATCGGACGAGCACGTTAAGTGACGGCCGCCAGGCTGAACCCACTGGTTAAATGGGTATCCTTTCCTATGCCCCCCCTGAAATTCTCTCACCCCTCTATGTGCAACATCGTACTTGTACGGTGGCGCCATCTACTGTACTCTGATCTCACTACAAACTGTTCTATCAAAGTCGCTAGACTTGCTCTCATTCCTTCCGTTTCTGTGTTCTGCCCAAAAGGCGATCTCGCTGTAGGTGGCTGAGACCTAAACTCTACTCATTGTGGACGGAAGTCCTACAAGAAAATGACAAATACTGTGTAGTTTGACATACAATCAGTGGATCAAGGAGCAATTCACTGTATGCATGTTAAAAGGTGTTTTATTAAGTCTTTGGTAATAATTAAAAAACACACAGGAAAAAATTCAGTTTTTCTTCTTGACCTTTTTTTTTTATATATTATTGAACATGGATTGCACATAAATTGCTGATTATTGTCTGATATGAAAATAGATTTTCACTAAAGGAATTATTTCATTACTCAATATTTCGTAGTCGTAAGCTCGCAATGAATAAAAAATCTGGTTCCTTAAATTCGTCAATTGATATCTTTTCAAACGACGGCGGTACTTCGTAATGGGACCTCAAACGAATCTTTCAAGTACAAGAATGCTTCGGTTAACTACGACGACACTATAACTTCAAGTGAAACTATGACTACAGTTTATAATTTTGATTACAGGAATGGTATATTACTTCCAGTGAAATGACAGCGATGTTTTCATTAAGTTGACGAATCTGTCTTGCTTACACTTTTACGTCGAAATTATTGCTACGCTAGATTTTACGCTGTAATTTATTTTTCTTCTGTATTTTAAAAGATAATAAAACAAACGTGTAAACTCTGCAGTTATTGAAAAAAAAACTAACACATAAGTCGTTATTTATACGCAGTGAAACTCTAAATAACTCGTGACTTTGTGGCCGTAGCGCTCCCAGCCCTGTCCCAGCATCTCCCTGTCTCCGCCTACGGACTACTCAAGTGACGTCACAACCCAGTGCGCGGGCCTGCAAGCTATAAGGGGGTGATGCACTAGCTCTCTCCCTTACTGAAATGTCAAAAACACTGGGATTCCTCACTAATACCGCGTTGACCCTCCCTGCAATCGGATAACGACAGCAACGCGACAGGGCATAGACTTCACGAGCTCTGTGTTGTACTGTGGAGATAGTGAACACCTTGCTTCCTGAAGAGCGTCCCACAATTCCGTAATATTCGCCGGTGGAGGATTACTGGCATTGACGGTACGTTGAACAGCATCCCAAATGTGTTCGATGGCGTTTAAATCCGGAAAATGAAGGGCCTAAGTCAGGATGTTAAACTCCGTGGAGCGTTCCTCCAGCCATAATCGGGCGATTGTGGACGTGTGCGGTGGTGCATTGTCATTCTGAAATAGGTCACACCCGTCGGAGTGGTTGCATGACATAAACGGGGCCAAATGGGCCCCAAGGATGGTTATGTAGCCTTCACTGTCCATAGCAGTCTGCGATGTACGAGGTGTTATAATGCATGCCATCTGAAAACACCCCACACCATAACAGGGCCACCGCTGGCCTGCACTGTTTTTTATAGGCATGCGAGGTTCATTGCCTCCTGGGCTTGTCGCCTCACTCGGAGTTGGCCATCTTCCCAAAACAATTGGTACCGCGATTCTTCGAACCACGCTACACGTTTCCAATTATCTTGCTTCCAATGGTGGTGTTTCAGAGCCCAGCGAGGCGCACAGCCTTGTGTCGTCGGACTAGGCTACACGTTTTCAGTCATCTTGCGTCCAATGGCGGTGTTCCGCCACTGGACGCCCTTCCCAGTTTTTCGCCACTTTAGTGTATACTCATGGGTTAGATCAGTCCTGTTAAACCCCAAAACAAAATAAAACAAAACAAGACTACCATTGTCTTCCAGAATGTTTAGATGCATCAGACAGCACGAAACATTGACGTCCCCGACGGCATGGGCAGAGCGTGTCAGTACATTAGTACGAAGGCTGCGCAGTGCAGAAAGGAAAGGACTTGTCGTAGTTTGAAAGGGCAAAGGTTATCGGGGCAAGGAAGCAGGAGGCGGCATCTCAGCAACAGCAGGCATTATTGGCCGTTCTATGACCGCTGTAGCAAATGGGTGGTGGAAAAAGTCAGAACAGGGACACACATCCAGCCAACGTGACGAAAGGGGAGACCACCACTGCGTTACAGTAGGGGTGAATATCGGTTGTCACGTGCTGTCCGGGCCAACAGATGGTCCATTTTTCCTCACTTAATGGCCGACTAGAATGCGCCCACAGAAACCCATTCAAGCTCACAACGCGGTGAACACTCTTACGGATGGACCTAAGGTTTCTGTCGGTGGCCCATTCGTGTGCTGAGGTGGACAATTCTTCATCGAACGCTCCTCCTGTACATGCCGAGAGTACCGTGATTGGACATTGGGCGAATGGTAAAGAATCGCCTGGTTCAATGAGTCCACTTTCCAGCTGAACCATGCCGATGGATGGACCGTATTTGATGTAGCATGGAGGAACTGCAACCCAGACTGCGCAGTCTGAGGGAATCAGGCCAGGAATGGCGGTATCATGTTATGGAAATTGTTCTCGTGCATACACTGGGTACCCTTATCCCACCGCTACATTCCGCCTGGACACTGTTTCGGGCCAAGTGTTGCCCTATACGGGGACCACGTATATGCATCGCACAGGACTTCTTACAATCCAGTATCACAATTTGCAGGAATATTTCAAGGATCATGTCTAAGCATTTGTGAGATGCAATGAAAAGCAGAATTTTCCTTTCAATGCCAGTGCCTCGCTCCGGAAAGTCATTCTCTACATCTCGTAGACAATACATAAGCACGCCTTCCGCTCTCTGATGGAGTCAATACCACACCGAATACAGGCAGTTATTGCAGTGAAAGGCCTCCCAACACGCAATTAGATGGCGATCCTGATGGCTTATCAGGGAACGTTCGTGACTGCCACGGAAAAGTTTTACGATCGATCCCAGGCAGGTACGAACGCTCGAACCACTAAATATCCGCCGTGCGTCGGATAGGTACGTCAATCTCTCGGATCCCGGGTACTGGCCACCAGGTTATAAATAAGGACGTCTTCCTACCCCTTTCTACCTCGCTTCCGTGTGGCTTTCTTGTCGGGCACTCTAGCCCAAATCTCCTAGCTTCCTACTTCTAAGAGTTGTTTAAGACCTGAGGTCAGACACTCCCTTACTGAAACCCTCTACATAAATCTCTAATCTCTCTCTAGATAGGCGATCGTAATGTTATGGTTCAGAATGTACACATGAATTATATGTGTCCGTTGAATCCTCTTTAGTTGGATGTATGTTCTGACAAAAGTTCGGAAGCTAGTGTAGCAGATCACCCAGTTCCCTTTGGCGAACAATAGGATTCTAGTACTTGTATTTTCAAATGGTATTGGATTCTTGTTTGTTTTGGGATGCATCGACCACCATGAATAATTCAGTGGGCTATAAGCAGTTGCCCGTCCCTAATTTTGGGTCACTAGTTAAGGTATGGATGGTATGTTTGCCTTACAACACACAGTCCGTGCATCACCGAGATTCGAATGGTTAGAAGCCTGATCCTCCTTCCACTCGGCAACCGGGGCGTCATACTGGAATTTTCATGGCCCTGAAGGTAATTGTAGCTGCTCGTATTCTCAAGAGCTTTCGTATTTCTCATGAGATTAATAGTCTGTGTAATTTCCTATATTCTCAAGCCCTTTCGCATTTCTCATGGATCTGATAGTCAGTACTGCTCCTAGTTTTCATTAATGCTGCATATCAAAGAATATCATTTATCCGTTGAAGTGAATGGAGAAAATCTTCCAAATACGTGGAGAAATGTAAATATACAAAGTCATCGCTCTTTCCACGTTTTCCTTTAATTAACACATAGCAACCGAAAAATTACAAATTTAGCACACATAGCGCCGTGGATTGTTGGCACCGTAGCGTAAGGCAAACGCACTCGGCTAGTTATCGAGAGATCTGGGGTTCGTTCCCAGCGGTGCCAAATTACAACTTTTCGGTTGCTGTGTGTTAGTTAAACAAACACGAGGAAAGCGTGATGTCTTTGTCTATTTTGAAGTGAATGGAAATAATCTTTCTAAAAGACAATTCATGATAGAAATTCAAATACTTCTGAGAGGCAATTCTTGGTTATCAAATAAAAGAAATTAACAATGACATTAAGGTAATCAAGACATACTCTTTTCGGGAAATCTGATATTGATTTTGCAATGTCAGAGTTATATATCAGTGTTTCACAGACGTTATTTTGTGAAAATATGAAACTTTATTCATTTGAAATATTGCTGGAAATACTTCGATAATAGAACTCTTTTTATTCATTGAAAATAGGAAGAATAATAATTATTTTGGTCGTAAAACTTGTTTTATTCATTGGCGGTACAACGAGAAAACTTGTAGTCATAAAGATTGTTTTATTCATTGGAGGTTATTCGTAGGCGATAACATTAAAAACATTTTGGTCACAAAACTTATTTTAGTGTTATTCATTCGTAAAGTACACTGTAGTCATAAAACCTGCTTTATTAGTTGACAATTACGTAAAGGATACCTTGATCATAAAAAATAAAGTATTCATTGTAGATAGCATGTGCAATTTTCTGGTCGTAAAACTCCCTTTATTTTCAGGCATACATTTGTTCAGCGTCTAAGTCGTTTAGTGAAACCATTTTGACGCGGACAGGCTGTTTCATCATCGAGCACAATTTTACATCATGAATAAAATTTCCTTTGATCCTTTTACTCTGAACCGAATAAAATATGAAGAATCTTATCACCGGAAACAGTATTTTAATAGTCGACAGGGTGTAAAGATGACAGAACCATCATACAAAGCCATACGCATGATAATTTTGATTCCAAAATGAGGGAAGAAATTACGAAAATAGTTGTGTGAGCTGTTAAAAGTGTGTCATCATAATTGTCAGCCATTATCAATTCACTGCTGGATGAAGGTCTCCCCAAGATTCTTCCATAACGGTCTGTCTTGTGCCAGTCTCCTCCTTGTTACTCCCGCATACTTTCGAATTTCATCCACCCATCTTCCGCGTGGTCTTCTCCCGTGCCTTGGATCTCAGTATAAAATTTCGGTTGTTCATTGATGGTCAGTCCTTTTGGCAATATGTCCAGCCCATTGCCATTTCATAGATTTTCCTCTGATTATGATGAAAGTGTGTATGAGGACTTATATGTATGAATGTGCAGGAAATGAGAAAAAACACCGGCAACACTTCCCAGTGCAAAACTGAAAGAGTAATATAGGTTCAAAATAGCTTTTTCTGTGACACTATGTTTGGCTACTCCACTTGATTTTGCGAAACAAGCCCTTTCTGCTGGTGGTAGAATTCGAAGCCACGTCTCCTCGCTCCGGAGTCAGTTATTCTCCGAATGAAATACCCCGACCTTAGCTCATGACTGCAACTTGCCGTTTTGACTCTTCCGTCACCCTAGTGGTGCGTCACATATTGAGAAAGGCCCCGGAACGGAATCGTAGGTTTCCAGGTCAGCCGGCAAGCCATGCTTAAAAAGGAGCTCACTGTAGAAGAGGCAATTAATTCCAGACAATATGTGGAAGAAGCATTACATATTATTTTCGAACCTCACTGCCAAGAGATTCATTTTTACGTTTAGGCGTCAATGTGCAAACGAAGCCCCTTTTTGCCGGTTGTGGGATCCAAATCAATGTCTCCTCGCTCCGGAGCCAGTCATTCTCCCGACTCAATTATATCGACATTGCCTTATCGCTGCAACTTGCCTTTTCACTCTCGCGTCACTCCAGTGCTATGTCACAGTTTCAAAGAAGTGCGATTTATTTCATAATAGAAATTTCATATGGCACACATTTTCGGATTTTTTCAACCTTCTTTTCCGGTAGAAATCTCTAACCAGAAATCAAAGGGGCTGTATGTGTAAGTAAAATGGGTCACCAAAAATATCTGTAGCATTTAAGGAGATTTGGTACACATCCGAAAAGGTAGCCTTAGTAAATAAAATCTTGAGATGCAGTTTTGATCTTTCAGATAGCCTGTGATCAGGAAGACTGGTGAAATAAACAGGTGTCAGGGTTCGAATCCGGCAGTGGAAATACACCCCCCCCTCTCAGCAATAGTATATTCCATCCTTTGTAGTGTAGGATTCAAGCACATCTTTAATTGGATTTTGGCAGCTGGGTATGAGGTGCTGGCTTCTGTCCATTCGTCCGTGATGAGCCCGGATTCAAAAACAAACAAAATAATGTGCATGTGCAACGCCCTCTGCCGGAGAAATTTCTAACTTAACGAGGTGTCTTCAAGAAGATCGCTGAGTTTTTCGTCGGCTGTCGGCATCCCAGTCGTCCCGAAATGTGGATTCGCAATCCAGTTCATTTGCCGAGTTTTCCATCTCTTCAAGGAAGCAGCAATCAAATATTTCCTTCAACGCGTTCATATGTGCGGAGATCGCGAAGATTATGCCATCAACTGGTTTCACCTCATTTCCGATTATAAAGGTCTTCAGTGTTCGTTTACAGTCAATGGACAAAACATTAGAGATACCTACCTAATAGCGTGTTGGTCTTCGTCTAGCACGATAAAACAACCTGTACACGCCGAGGCATCGACTCCACCAGATGCCGGAGGGTTTCGGAAGATAATGTCAGCAATACCAGTTGCAGCATTGTCTCCTTCTCTGCCTGAAACTTCGGTCTAGGATCCATGGACCTGATGTTCCGCTCCACCACAACCCACAGAGCTTTCATAGTGTTTAAATCCGAGCACTTTGGGGGACACTGGAAGGTTCTAAACTGAAATGAATAGCCATGACTGGGTGTTTGCAGCCCGGTGGAACGGCGTCTTGTCCTGCTGGAACAGACCATCTGCCACAGGATGAGTGAAGGCCATGAAAACGCCTAGGTGATCAGCAATCATATGCTGATAGCGCGCAGCGGTTAAAGACCTCTCTAGACACACTAAGGGACCTAATGTGTCTCATGAAAAGGCTCTCAAACCATCACAGAGCCACCACCGCCTTGAACAGAGCCGACCTGGCACGACGGGGTCATTTATGACCTCATCCTATCAACACCTCACGCGCACCAAAAGAGGATTTATCTCGCCACACAACGCGGCGCCCTTCTGCAAAGGTCAAGATTTGATGTTCCCGGCACTAGACAAGCCGTAATTTGCGATTACCAAGAGTCAACAGTGGCACACGAGTAGTGCGTCGGCTCCCGTAGCCCATGGTATGCATTGTGCGTCATACCGTTCACTCGCTGACGCTGCTTGGGCCTCCGACATTTAACCTGGATGTGATTTCGGCACAATGTCCGATGACGAGCAGTCAACAGTGGCACACGAGTAGTGCGTCGGCTCCCGTAGCCCATGGTATGCATTGTGCGTCATACCGTTCACTCGCTGACGATGCTTGGGCCTCCGACATTTAACCTGGATGTGATTTCGGCACAATGTCCGATGACGAGCAGCCAACAGTGGCACACGAGTAGGGCGTCAGCGCCCGTAGCCCATTGTATGGCGCATTGTGCCCCATACCGTTCACTCGCTGACGCTGTTTGGGCCTCCGACATTTAACCTGGATGTTATTTCGGCACAATGTCCGATGACGAGCAGCCAACCGTGGCACACGAGTAAGGCATCGGCTCCCGTAGCCCAGGGCATGCATTGTGCGCCATACCTTTCACTCGCTGACGCTGTTTGGGCCTCCGACATTTAACCTGGATGTGATTTCGGCACGATGTCCGAAGACGAGCAGTCAATAGTGGCACACGAGCAGGGCGTCGGCTCCCGTAGCCCATGGTATGCATTGTGCGCCATACCGTTCACTTGCTGACGCAGTTTGGGCCTCCGACATTTAACCTGGATGTGATTTCAGCACAATGTCCGAAGACGAGCAGTCAACAGTGGCACACGGGTAGGGCGTCGACTCCCGTAGCACATGGTATACATTGTGCGCCATACCGTTCACTCGCTGACGATGCTTGGGTCTCCGACATTTAACGTGGATGTGATTTCGGCACAATCTCCGATGACGAGCAGTCAAGAGTGGCACACGAGTAGGGCTTCGGCTCCCGTAGCCCAGGGCATGCATTGTGCGCCATACCGTTCACTGGCTGACGCTGTTTGGGCCTCCGACATTTAACCTGGATGTGATTTCGGCACAATGTCCGATGACGAGCAGTCAACAGTGGCACACGGGTAGGGCGTCGGCTCCCGTAGCCCATGGTATGATGCATTGTGCGGCATACCATTCACTCGTTGACACTGCTTGGGCTTTCAACATTTAACCTGGATGTGATTTCGGCACAATGTCGGATGACGAGCAGTCAAGAGTAGCACACGAGTAGGGCGTTGGCTCCCGTAGCCCATGGTATGTATTGTGCACCATAACGTTCACTCGCTGACGGTGCTTGGGCCTCCGACATTTAACCTGGATGTGATTTCGGCACAATGTCCGATGACGAGCAGTCAACAGTGGCACACGAGTAGGGCGTCGGCTCCCGTAGCCCAGGGCATGCATTGTGCGCCATACCGTTCACTCGTTGACACTGCTTGGGCCTTCGACATTTAACCTGGATGTGATTTCGGCACAATGTCCGATGACGAGCAGTCAAGAGTGGCACACAAGCAGGGCGTTGGCTCCCGTAGCCCATTGTATGATGCATTGTGCGCCATACCGTTCACTCGTTGACACTACTTGCGCCTTCGACATTTACCCTGGATGTGAATTCGGCACAATGTCCGATGACGAGCAGTCAACAGTGGCACACCAGTAGGGCGTCGGCTCCCGTAGCCCATGGTATGCATTGTGCGCCATACCGTTCACTCGCTGACGCTGTTTGGGCCTCCGACATTTAACCTGGATGTGATTTCGGCACAATGTCCGATGACGAGCAGTCAAGAGTGGCACACGAGCAGGGCGTTGGCTCCCGTAGCCCATGGTATGATGCATTGTGCGCCATACCGTTCACTCGTTGACGCTGTTTGCGCCTTCGACATTTAACCTGGATGTGATTTCGGCACAATGTCCGTTGACGAGCAGTCAACAGTGGCACACGAGTAGGGCGTCGGCTCCCGTAGCCCATGGTATGCATTGTGCGCCATACCGTTCACTCGCTGACGCTGTTTGGGCCTCCGACATTTAACCTGGATGTGTGATTTCAGCACAATGTCCGATGACGAGCAGTCAATAGTGGCGCACGAGTAGGGCGTCGGCTCCCGTAGCCCATGGTATGCATTGTGCGCCATACCGTTCACTCACTGACGCTGCTTGGGCCTCCGACATTTAACCTGGATGTGATTTCGGCACAATGTCCGATGACGAGCAGTCAAGAGTGGCACACGAGCAGGGCGTCGGCTCCCGTAGCCCATGGTATGCATTGTGCGCCATACCGTTCACTCGCTGACGCTGCTTGGGCCTCCGACATTTAACCTGGATGTGATTTCGGCACAATGTCCGATGACGAGCAGTCAAGAGTGGCCCACAAGTAGGGCGTCGGCTCCCGTAGCCCAGGGCATGCATTATGCGCCATACCGTTCACTCGCTGACGCTGTTTGGGCCTCCGACATTTAACCTGGATGTGATTTCGGCACAATGTCCGATGACGAGCAGTCAACAGTGGCACACGAGTAGGGCGTCGGCTCCCGTAGCCCATGATATGATGCATTGTGCGCCATACCGTTCACTCGTTGACACTGCTTGGGCCTTCGACATTTAACCTGGATGTGATTTCGGCACAATGTCCGATGACGAGATGTCAACAGTGGCACACGAGTAGGGCGTCGCTCCCGTAGCCCAGGGCATGCATTGTGCGCCATACCGTTCACTCGCTGACGCTACTTGGGCCTCCGACATTTAATCTGGATGTGATTTCGGCACAATGTCCGATGACGAGTAGTTAACAGTGGCACACGAGTAGGGCGTCGGCTCCCGTAGCCCATGGTACGCATTGTGCGCCATACCGTTCACTCGCTGGATACGCTGCTTGGGCCTCCGACATTTAACCTGGATGTGATTTCGGCCACAATGTCCGATGACGAGCAGTCAAGAGTGGCACACGAGCAGGGCGTCGGCTCCCGTAGCCCATGGTATGCATTGTGCGCCATACCATTCACTCGCTGACGCTGCTTCGGCCTCCGACATTTAACCTGGATGTGATTTCGGCACAATGTCTGATGACGAGCAGTCAACAGTGGCACATGAGTAGGGCGTCGGCTCCCGTAGCCCATGGTATGCATTGTGCGCCATATCGTTCACTCGCTGACGCTGTTTGGGCCTCCGACATTTAACCTGGATGTGATTTCGGCACAATGTCCGATGACGAGCAGTCAACAGTGGCACATGAGTAGGGCGTCGGCTCCCGTAGCCCATGGTATGCATTGTGCGCCATATCGTTCACTCGCTGACGCTGCTTGGGCCTCCGACATTTAACCTGGATGTGATTTCGGCACAATGTCCGATGACGAGCAGTCAACAGTGGCACACGAGTAGGGCGTCGGCTCCCGTAGCCCATGGTATGCATTGTGCGCCATATCGTTCACTCGCTGGCAACGCTGCTTGGGCCTCCGACATTTAACCTGGATGTGATTTCGGCACAATGTCCGATGACGAGCAGTCAACAGTGGCACACGAGTAGGGCGTCGGCTCCCGTAGCCCATGGTATGCATTGTGCGCCATACCGTTCACTCGCTGACGCTGTTTGGGCCTCCGACATTTAACCTGGATGTGATTTCGGCACAATGTCCGATGACGAGCAGTCAACAGTGGCACATGAGTAGGGCGTCAGCTCCCGTAGCCCATGGTATGCATTGTGCGCCATATCGTTTCACTCGCTGACGCTGCTTGGACCTCCGACATTTAACCTGGATGTGATTTCGGCACAATGTCCGATGACGAGCAGTCAACAGTGGCACACGAGTAGGGCGTCGGCTCCCGTAGCCCATGGTATGCATTGTGCGCCATACCGTTCACTCGCTGACGCTGCTTGGGCCTCCGACATTTAACCTGGATGTGATTTCGGCACAATGTCCGATGACGAGCAGTCAACAGTGGCACACGAGTAGGGCGTCGGCTCCCGTAGCCCATGGTATGCATTGTGCGCCATACCGTTCACTCGCTGACGCTGCTTGGGCCTCCGACATTTAACCTGGATGTGATTTCGGCACAATGTCCGATGACGAGCAGTCAACAGTGGCACACGAGTAGGGCGTCGGCTTCCGTAGCCCATGGTATGCATTGTGCGCCATACCGTTCACTCGCTGGCAACGCTCCTTGGGCCTCCGACATTTAACCTGGATGTGATTTCGGCACAATGTCCGATGACGAGCAGTCAACAGTGGCACACGAGCAGGGCGTCGGCTCCCGTAGCCCATGGTATGCATTGTGCGCCATACCGTTCACTCGCTGACGCTGCTTGGGCCTCCGACATTTAACCTGGATGTGATTTCGGCACAATGTCCGATGACGAGCAGTCAACAGTGGCACACGAGTAGGGCGTCGGCTCCCGTAGCCCATGGTATGCATTGTGCGCCATACCGTTCACTCGCTGACGCTGCTTGGGCCTCCGACATTTAACCTGGATGTGATTTCGGCACAATGTCCGATGACGAGCAGTCAACAGTGACACACGAGTAGGGCGTCGGCTCTCGTAGCCCATGGTATGCATTGTGCGCCATACCGTTCACTCGCTGACGCTGCTTGGGCCTCCGACATTTAACCTGGATGTGATTTCGGCACAATGTCCGATGACGAGCAGTCAACAGTGGCACACGAGTAGGGCGTCGGCTTCCGTAGCCCATGGTATGCATTGTGCGCCATATCGTTCACTCGCTGACGCTGCTTGGGCCTCCGACATTTAACCTGGATGTGATTTCGGCACAATGTCCGATGACGAGCAGTCAACAGTGACACACGAGTAGGGCGTCGGCTCTCGTAGCCCATGGTATGCATTGTGCGCCATACCGTTCACTCGCTGACGCTGCTTGGGCCTCCGACATTTAACCTGGATGTGATTTCGGCACAATGTCCGATGACGAGCAGTCAACAGTGGCACACGAGTAGGGCGTCGGCTTCCGTAGCCCATGGTATGCATTGTGCGCCATACCGTTCACTCGCTGACGCTGCTTGGGCCTCCGACATTTAACCTGGATGTGATTTCGGCACAATGTCCGATGACGAGCAGTCAACAGTGGCACACGAGCAGGGCGTCGGCTCCCGTAGCCCATGGTATGTATTGTGCGCCATACCGTTCACTCGCTGACGCTGCTTGGACCTCCGGCATTTAACCTGGATGTGATTTCGGCACAATGTCCGATGACGAGCAGTCAACAGTGGCACACGAGTAGGGCGTCGGCTCCCGTAGCCCATGGTATGCATTGTGCGCCATACCGTTCACTCGCTGACGCTGCTTGGGCCTCCGACATTTAACCTGGATGTGATTTCGGCACAATGTCCGATGACGAGCAGTCAATAGTGGCGCACGAGTAGGGCGTCGGCTCCCGTAGCCCATGGTATGCATTGTGCGCCATACCGTTCACTCGCTGACGCTGCTTGGGCTTCCGACATTTAACCTGAATTTGATTTGTGCCGCCGTTGCTAAGCGGTCGGCCTGTACGAGCCATCATTTTCTCCCTGGGCGCTAGTTTGTCCTTTAACGGTATACCCGTGATACAACTTTGATACCGTTGCCGTCGGGAACCCTAAGGTTCTTATCACTTGGGCGATATAATGGACCCATCTGCCTTGCGCCGACAATGCATCAATTATCAAAGTCGCTCAGATCACCACGTTTACCCATGTTCGTCGATTGCGACACACTGTTGGGAAGCCCTGCTGTCCGCCTATTTTTAGCCATGTTTGGGTATGTTCCACTTTGCGGGGCTTGGGCATGTCAACAGCCCATCATCCCTATCTCTAATGTTTAGCCTACTGAGTGTTTTCTTAAAAACAGAATTAGTCCAAAAATCCATGATGTCATTTTTAATGTGCAAGCATATTTGCCAAATTTTATCATTACGAAGGATCAAAAGTGTGGTGGTGTTATTCAT
The DNA here is from genome assembly GCA_039090855.1 of Macrothele yani. Classification (NCBI taxonomy): domain Eukaryota; kingdom Metazoa; phylum Arthropoda; class Arachnida; order Araneae; family Macrothelidae; genus Macrothele; species Macrothele yani. The sequence goes on from CM077016.1 coordinate 78,350,103, forward strand.
ATTCCTGATTCTTAATAGACAGAGAATTCGTCCAGCAATTTTTGCATTTGTTTTCTAACATATGTTTAAAAATAAGGAGTTCTAAAAAGATCTGCTCATTAGTGAAAATTTGGATCACACAAGGTGTGGTTATTCAACTCATAAAGGTGATTAATTTTAGTTAATGAGAACATTTGTTGGTTGTATGCACATCCATCACAAATAAGCCCAAAAAACTTTTGTGCCACATTCAATTAGATTCAATGTTTCTTTCACCAAACAGCTTGACATTTTCCCTGTAATTTTGTCAATCGAAAAATATGCTAATGGCATTTTCTGATTTCCTAAGACTTCAAAAGCGAAAGCCTCTGATGTAACAGGAACAGAATCATTATCAACAGTTTCAGCTCCATAACCCACTACACCATGTTGTTATACTTATCAACTAGACATTAGCATCCCCAGCTACCGGCAATAACTTTCACCAATGAATTTTTCCCATAGTGAGCAGATAGGTTTTATCAGAACAGCACAACTCACCAAAAAAGTGAGCTGCTTAGAGCATAGAGCACATTGGTGATGCTTTTCACTTCGGTGAAGAAGCATATACCATGAAAGATGACCTTTCTGAGCAAATTGTTTTGAGCATCCATCGAATCCTGAAGTTTTTCACCTGTGTGAAGAAGCATATGGGTTGAAAGACCACTTTTATGGGCAAATTGTATTGAGCATTCATTGTGATGGAAAGATGTTTTACTTGTGTGAAGTGGCATGTCTTGCATTTAATAAAATAACTGTCAATATTTTGTTCGAACTATTGCAATATTCATTACAAACTGTAATTAATATTAATTAACTAGACTTTAACGCTATTACAAATTAACAGGTGGTATATTCCACTCAGATGAATCTTACACACTACCATTGGGTCAACTTAATATTGGACAGAAATCTTTAAATTCGTAAAATTAACTACAAGCACTCACCTGTGAAATGAAATCCCACTTTGTTTGCTGTTTTCATTGTCTCGGGCACTGCAATTTAGTGCAGAACAAGCTTTCACCATTTTTGATATCTCGTAACACACATAGGCATCGCAGAATACTCTCTCAAACTGACCCGCTCAAGGTGGCTCATTGATGCCACGTCGTAAGAGTGTTACACAAATAGCGGGCAGCCAATCTAGTTCCTCATATGTTATCTGTGATAGACACCAGCTGAACGGGAGGAAGCTTTTCAAGTTCGATCAGTGTTGCCAGCGCTTGATTTCGATTCCGCGCAAATAATATTCCTTTTTCAAACCACGTCCCTTCCGTACAACGACATGGCGGCAAGCGCTCTTGTATTCGTAGACAATACGTTGGGGGTGAAACATCTGTACCGTTTTCGCATTCCTTTCGACGTAACAATAAGCATGCTTAATGCAGTTATATTCTTCGTAAATAAACTTGGTACTTATAGAGAGAATGGCTTTGCCAGACATTACTATGCTTATACATATTATATTTAATATATTATAATATACTTGAAACAAGGGTGATTTATTTTATTTTGGAATCATTCATGCGGGCCGCAAAACAGTTGGCATCGGGCCTCGAGTTTGAGACCACTGCTCTAGTTGGTTTCATTTGACAGTGCAAGGCTGAGCTAGATCACAATCCAGTAATTATCAGACTGTAATATTAAGCGTAAACAGCGAGGGCAAAAGTAGGAGTCGGGACGCAGCGCCATCTATTGACGTATGACTCAGAAACAAGCACGTCATTTTCTGTATCAGTATTTAACAGATGAATTTTAGTTACATTCTGAACTAATAAACTTGGTACTTATAAAAAACTTGGTACTTATAAAGAGAATGTCTTTGCCAAATTATATTTAATATATTATAATATACATGAAACAAGGGTGATTTATTTTTATTTTGGATTCATTCATGCGGGCCGCAAAACAGTTGGCATCGGGCTTGTTTCTGAGTCATACGTCAATAGATGACGTATGAGTTTCTGAGTCATACACCATCTATTGACGTATGACTCAGAAACAAGCACGTTATTTTCTGTATCAGTATTTAACAGAATTTTAGTTACATTCTGAACTTTAGTTACATTCTGAACTCGTATCATTTGCGCGAAAGAATTTTTTTATAGGAAATGATTTAATTTATATGCAAATCTCAGTCCTCGTTTAATAGGACATAAAACTATTACATGATTTGCAGACTAAAACACGCGAACTGGCTACTTTTTCTGCAAAGCGCATTATCAATGGCTTAAGCCTAACATGGCTACTGATGAAATGATACATCATAAAATCTATCATTAAAGTCACAATATTTACGAAATAAACTAATAATTATATATTATCCAAGTATGTGGAACTCGTTGTTTTTTTCTTATTGTACTAGTATAGCTAGTCTGTAGCATCATTCCTTCTCTTAAGAACACGTCTGATATTTTTTGTAGGAGGCACTTTCTATACGTATAATGTGTATAACCTAGAAATATACGTATAGATGATACAGCATCTTCCTTCAGTAGCTTGTACCTCACGTTAAGTACGTAATTATCAGACTGAAAATGCTTACCACAAACAACATTTGATGGTGACTTGTCATTTGGTGGAAAATCCAGTTGTGTTATTACTTCTAACCGCAGTTGCTTCAGGTTCTGATCTGATGAGAAATCATGGAATGACATTTCTACAATTTTCTCTTTAGAAGACGTGCACATCGGAAAAGAGCGGTAAACATGGATTATATTTTGCTGTAAAAACAACGGATTGTTTGTAAAGCTGTAGTGATTTTTTTAATAAACACAATCCAGCCACGCAAACAACGCGGAAACTGGATTGTTTATACCTTGGGACGCAGTGCCATCTAACGGCAAAAATATTACTTCACGCCCACTGGCCAATCACCAAAAGTCTATTGTCTCCGAGCTTAATGTTACAGCCTGTTCTTCATTCAGTTCAGCCTTGATCACAGGTAATTATTGCCTTGCCACTCGTTGGAGCATCTTACAGAGGGAAAAACTCTTTTCAGTGCAAGGCTCTGTTACATCTACACATTCCATTCTGAGTCATCCCGGTGGCACAGTGGTCTGAGCACTGGCTTCTGACCATTTATCCTAGATGGATTCGGGTTCGAATCCCGTTGAGGCATTGGTGTTGTGTTTGTCTTACGGCACTGGCTCTCTCTCTTCCTTGGTACCAGTGGCCCTGAATTAGGGACGGGCGATTGCTCGTATCCCACTTAGTTGCTCACGTGGTCGTTAAACCCTTAAAAACAACAACAACAAAAACGTTCATTTTGAACCCGCTCCGGTGAGCGAGCGGTCAGAGGCGCTTGTTTCTGAATAGTGGCCCGAGCTGAACCCGAGTTTCAATTCAGTTGGGTTTTTTTATTGGGGTGGGGGGGGGGGTAACAACCACCATGAACAACTCTGAGGGCTATAAGCAGTCGCCCGTTCCTAATTTGGGGGCATTGGTTCCAGGGAAGAGACAGAGTCTGCGCTATTAGACAAATACCACATCCAAGACTTTAACCCGGGCTAATCTCTGAAGAATGTCACAATGGAAGCGCCTTAGACCACTCTGTCACCGCCGGGTTTGAGTTATTCAAAATTCAGGAGGGTTTAAAAATCATCGACAGGTACAACTCATTCCCACTTTTAAAATCTTAATAACTACAGTATTATATTACTAAGAGCACGTTTTGTTTTACAGAAAAGACCGGAAAGCATACCTTCTGTTCGTATCAGGATCACCACCATCAAGCTACTGGACTAGGCTGCTGTAGTTCGAGAATTTTACCGTAGCCATTGGTTGTTTCTGCATCCCAGTACTTTTGTCGTTCACTTACAAAACTGTAAACTTCACGGATCATATGAAAAGCCTTTTTTATGGACTCGGATTTGCCTTGCTTAAGATCTGGAAAATTGAATATTTCTTATGTCGCATTATAAACCCAACAGGAAGTACAAAAATTACCAACACAAATTATTCAAAAATGGTAAGTTATAAAGCAATTACTTATTGTATTGAATGCACTAGTAAAAACAGTAGAATTGCTCATTTGCATAAAAGATTAATCAGTTTCGTTGAAGCATGGAACTTTTCGAGATTACTTCGTTTGCCTTTATTTAAGTAAGGTTTTAATGACCAACGAAAACATGGTTCTTAAAGCACTATTTTTCTAGTCATAGCGGTGCTAAAGGACTTTCCTTGGTCAGATGGTTGCAGAATGCGGACAGAAGAGTACATTTAGGTAATCAGATATTCGAAAAAATAAGGAATACTATGTTTTATGTGCAACCACATTACTATCTTAATCACCCGTTTATACTGCAAAGTATGGTGTTAATGTTATGGTTTGTTGATTTGTGCCTTTAAATTAAATTTACCTTACCGCACACAAAAAAATATTAAAAGCTTAGCTCTCTTATGGTTTAATTTACTGAATTCACTTCACTGTAGAACCCAGATAACTTCACTGCTCGTTAAAGCTGAAAAAAACTTGACTATCCATAAATATACAGTCTTTGCCAGAAAAAAAAGCACCCCAAGAAAATCGTTCGATATTGATGAAACTTGGCATACAAGTACCTCACAGCCGAATATGCAAATGATTAAAAAATGACGACCAATGACCAAATAGTGGCCAGCCACAGCGCATCGGAACTGCGCATTGAGGAGGGTGTATCAAGAGCAAAGCTCGCACGCAGGGGCAATTGTGACAGCGGATTGCGGTTGTATTAACCTCCACGGACTGCGAGGATGCCTCGACGTCGGATCCGTGGAAGATACGAGCAGTTGAGCTTTATCCGAATCAATAACCCAGCTGCTCTGAAATTGCAATCATTTCCTTTCCTATACGTGTACATCCAATTTTCATCTCGATTAAATTATTCCTTTTGGGTGCTTCTTCTTCTTCTTCTTTTTTTTTTTTTTTTTTTGCAAAGATTGTACTGTGACGTGCTTTAAAGGCAGATAGCAGCGAGAGAATACGTTCGCGTAGCTGTGTTGGGAAAGCGACTTATTTCGGAATGAAGGGACCCGGGTTCGATGCCCGGCGTGTACAAAAATGACGGAGAAATTTACTTCGTTATATTGGCGCCCGAACTTCTCGAATGACCCGGGTATTACATTTCTCGCAATGGTGTGATGTTCTTTCCACAACACGAGACAGAAAAAAAATGAGAATCCCTTCTTCAGCGCTTTGAAAAATAAATGTGTGTGATGTTACGTTCCACACACCAAATTGACTGAGATTTCTCCAATGTACGTTCTTCAGCGGATGACTGCCTACAGCGATAAATGGTCCCGGATGACCCGTGGGCCATTTCTCCGGCCCCCTTTTTAGAGGGGGGATGACGTACATGAGATAAAGGCAGATAGCAGCGAGAGCATTCGTCCGCGTACATCAGTTGAGAGAGCGACTTATTCCGGAATGAGGGGACCCGGGTTCTATGCCCGGCGTGGACAAAAATGATGGAGAAATTTACTTCGTTATAGTACATTCAGGCTAACGTTCAAGGGTACGAAATTATTGAATTTGACTTACACATCATCCACTTTATTTGCTCTTGCGGCTGTGCACGCCATCCAAGTTGAACACACTTAGCCAAAGAACACTTGCTGGCTTCAAATCGAATCCCAACACCACTTTGCTCTCGCTCAGTCCAACATCCAATTCTAGTTATCTCTCTCGGCTCTTAAGAAACGTGAGCTTACAAACTTTCGCACGCTATCCTAAGAAACATTGCCTAAGAATGATCTAGGAAGCATTGCTTTAGAATCGTCTAAGAAACACTGCTTCAGTGCACATTGAGCTCTTATCTCGGCAGTCTTACTATGTAGGTTGTCCTTTAACCCGTTGTCTTGTGTTGCCAACTTCAAATTGATCGAGCGAAACTCTGTCGTTAAATCAACAAAAATGTTTAATGAGAAGAGAAACCGAATTTACATAAGATCACAGAAACTCAAAAGGAAGGTTAAAATAGAGGTATTCTTCACAAATCATGAAACTAAGAAGATGAATCGCACAGTAGGTCTTCTCGTGCATTATATGGGTTTTAGTACAATGCCAACACCAGTGGTGTAACTTCAGATTTTGGGCCCGGAGGCAGCAGCTGGAATTGCGCATCTACTGCTTAAAATACCAGAACGTTAAAACATGTAGGCTCAGCGGTAAACTATTGAGTATTGTGGAATATCTCGTATATACAAGGCGCTAAAAATTTCGCAGAGGAAAGTTATTCAAAATAAGACTTTTTTTATCAAATCATTGTGGATTCGCCAAGGCGTCGTTACCTCGCAAAATTATATGTATTTGAAATTTTCTGTTTCCTAGATGTGATTTTATAAGTAAGACAATCCACCTATAGAACCCATTTTTTATTAGTTTGTACAATAATGAGTCATGACAGACTTTATCAAACGCCTTTGAGATGTCAAGAAAGAGTGCTGCAGTACATTGAAGGTTATTGTTGTCTTTATTTATTTCTTCCACGACTCTAGAGGCCTGATGTAGGCATGAGCGCTCCTTTCTAAAACCACATTGTTCAGGTGGAATAATGTTATTAGTTTGAGAGAATCTATTGATTTCATTCGCAATTGTTTTTTCGAGTATTTTGCCTAGTGAAGACAACAAGGAAATAGGTCTGAAATTTTGAGGATTAGACAGATCACTATTAGGCTTGGGAATAAGAGTAATTTTTGCTTTTTTCCATGAAATAGGAAAGTAGTTCAATTTTATTGCTTCGTTGTAAATGTAGATGAGCACTTTTAGAAATTTATATGGTAATCTCTTTAGTATAGCGTTGTTAATATTGTCTATTCCAGGTGCTTTTTTGTTTTTTAGTTTTTTAATTATGTTTTTAACTTGCAAAACTGAGATTATGGGCTTATCCTCTTTATTTCCAACGTCGGATTTAAATGTTGAACTTGCATTAGTTATGTAGCGTTTTATTTGTTCCTTTTGTAAAAGGATATTTTTTGAGTAAGTACTTATCATTTAAAGAGAATTGATATTTTTAGCGATTTAACAAAAATCTTTATTTCCTCCTCATTGGCATAAGGCTACATTACCTTTTTCATTAATAAGAGACTTATTTAGAATTTTGTTATTTCTGTTTTTGAGTGATTTGATGATATTCCAGACTGATGGTTTACTGTTCCGGTTGAGTTTTTCAATAATTTCATTCCAAGCTTTATTAATGTGCTTACTTATAAGCTTATTCTTAATATTATTTAGTCGCAGATAAGTTTTCTTATTAGAGTGTGTTCTACACTGACGGAAAAAAATTCCAACCCCAAGAAGGGGTTGTGTTAGATAAACGACAGTTGGTAGGCGGTGAGAGTACATCTGTAAGATGACGTCTATGCAAATTTCGCGCTCGGCGCATACGTGTGGCGCTAGTAGCGCCCCTCGGAATATGCAAAGCAGGTTTGCTGTAAATACGCGCTGTAACGTTCGTGAGCGTTAGTTATCGTTGAGATTCGACGTAGGGTGTTGATGTTAGTCAAGAATGCCTTTAAGAAGACGAAGAAGCCAATATCAACAGCTCACGGAGTTTGAACGAGGTCGTGTAATAGGGCTACGAAAAGGTGGATTTTCTTTCCGCAATATTGCCGAACGACTTGGCAGGAATGTAGCCACTGTGCATGATTGTTGGCAGCGGTAGTCAAGGGAAGGTACTGCCTCAAGAAGACCGGGTTCCGGCCGGCCATGTGGCACTACTGAGAGGGAAGACCGCCGTGTACGGCGTATGGCCATGGCGCATCGTACCGCGTCTGCGGCAGCAATTCGAGCTGCAGTTGCCACCACAGTGACACAAAGAAACGGTTACAAATCGGTTACTTGAAGGACAGCTCCGAGCCAGACGCCCTGTAGCGTGCATTCCACTTACTCCAAACCACTGCCGTTTGCGACGTCAGTGGTGTCAAGCTAGAGCTCATTGGAGGACGGAGTGGAGATCTGTTGTGTTTTCTGATGAAAGACGGTTCTGCCTGGGTGCCAGTGATGGCCGTGTGTTGGTTAGAAGGAGGCCAGGTGAGCGCCTGCAACCAACCTGTCTGCGGCCGAGACACACTGGACCTACACCTGGAGTTATGGTCTGGGGAGCAATTTCCTATGACAGCAGGAGCACTCTCGTTGTTATCCCACGCACCCTGACGGCACAGTTGTACGTCTGTCTGGTGATTCAACCTGTTGTGCTGCCATTCATGAACAGCATTCCAGGGGGTGTTTTCCAACATGATAACGCTCGCCCGCATACCGCTGTTGTAACCCAACATGCTCTACAGAGTGTCGAAATGTTGCCATGGCCTGCCAGATCACCAGATCTTTCACCAATCGAGCACGTATGGGACGTCATTGGACGACAACTCCAGCATCACCCCCAACCAGCATCAACCGTCCCTGTATTGACCGACCAAGTGCAACAGGCATGGAACTCCATCCCACAAACTGACATCCAGCACCTGTACGACACAATGTATGAACGTTTGCGTGCTTGCATTCAACATTATCTGGTGATTACACCGGTTATTAAGGTACCAGGATTTCACATTTAAAATGGCTCTTCTCGCGCTTACAATAAGCTGTGATCTTGAAACCTTAATCGATTAAATATTTTACCTATACAAATGTATTACCACCATTTCATTCCTCTACAACTATTTTTTCGTGGTGTTCGGATTTTTTTCCGTCAGTGTATGTTTAATCCAAGTTCTCCTTGCTCTATTCTTATCCGTAATCAGCCTTTCAATATGCGGCAGCAGATAATAAGGTGCTTTTTTATAGTTTTAGCAATCTGACTACATTCATTCATTGCCTCTTTAGCGCAGTTAGTAAATTTGGAAACTAATTCGTTTAATTCTTTAGGGTTAGAGCAATTTTTTATTTGTGGTGGATTAATTTCCCCAATTTTTGGGGCAAATGTTTTGAGAATAACATTCATTTTAATGGTTTCAGTAGTTCTTTGTACTGATAACACGGCAGAACAGCATCTCAGCTTTATATACGTACCTCCCCACTTACGGCGTACCTTCCTGCGCTACCGTTCTTTGCACTTACGCAAATATTTGGTAGTGTCTGGATACTTTTGGTAATGTAGTGTATATAAAAGTGTGTGCGCGTGCGTGCCTGCACGTGCACACACGTATGTTTGTATCATGAAATACCAGCTGGTAGCTGTAAATTTTTAGGTTTCTTTCCTAGCATTGGATCTCTAAAAGCACGCAAGTTGCCTTCTACCCATTTTTTAAAAAACCTAAAATCGGAGTTTGGAGATAAGTGAGTTATGATACATAATTACAAATTCATGGAAATACAATACGTGGAAAACCCTGAGTTTTCGGTTCAGCTCCCTGAGGCAGATGACTCCCCTGCCTCGTACTACTGACGGCCCCGGTCAACACCTTCGAATAGACGGCATTCCTCCAAATAAAGTTACAGAAAGTAGCTTCTCCATGAGTAATGTACAGTTGATTGCACCCTGTGACGTATAACTCTATTTTACCTTCCTTTTGAGTTTTATAACGTAACTCTTTTTCGTGTGCGAGTTTGGTGTTACGCTATGTTTAAAACCATGACTAAGGAAGTTTTAATCTTCGAAAAGATAAGACATTTAACTCTCTGCACGTTGTGCTGCCGGAGTTCAAGGTGTGGTGGACAAGCCTGAAATACGACGGTTTTTTTTTTTTTTTTTTTTTTTTTTTTGTGATTCTGTTACGAAATTATTTTTTATGTTCTGTACATTATTTTCCGCTTTTTTAGTTGCATCGTTTATTAAAAGTTTACAATATACACTGTTCACCACGGTTGTATTATTGATGAATTTTCTTACTGGGGAAACCTTCAAATGTCTTATTAGAAACATATACTCACAGAGTCATTTTAGTTACATGGTATGAGTAAAAACATTTAAAAACACTAAAAACCTAAGAAATGAATATTTGTTATGTTGAGTTCATATTGTCGCTCGAGTCCCACTCAGTGGCAGCCACAAAAAAGTGTTGGCTGGTACTTCCTAACATGTGATGGAAATAGCACTTCAGACAATGTCACGTGGTACTCACTATCATGAAGTATTCGAGATAAAAATTGATAGTCTTGTACTCACATTGTTGGAATGTCTCTTTTTCTGAAGGAAGTCCGTTGACAAGTTGTCGCAATCACAATGATTCAGCGGCATGCCCTCTATAAATCTGTGCGATGTACCTCATACTATATAGTGGGCATGCCGCTGAATTATTGTGATTGCGACATAGTAGTGCATGTGTGTGATTTGGGCTGGCATCTCTTTAGGTGGTCGAACAAATCTCTATGCTCTGTCACATGGTAACCTGACTGCACAGAGATATAGATATGAAATCCTGCATCCATATGTACGTCCTTATTCAGGTGCAATAAGCGAAACGTTTCTCCTACACGACGATAATGCTAGACCACACAAAGCGCGCCTCGTGGAGATACCTTGAGGAGGAAACCATTGTCTCTATGGAATGTCCAGCTCGATCTCCTGACCTAAATCCCATTAAACATGTTTGGGATGCTCTGGGGCGACGCTTTGCTACCCTAAATCCGCCTCCCGATGTCCTACAGGTGTTTTCTACTGCTTTGCAGGAGCAATAGGAATTGCCGCGTATTGAGTTAATTTACACCATCATAATGAGCATGGAACATCGCTGTCGGGCCTGTATTGCTGTTAGAGGTGACCACACATCATATTAAAGCAACTTCCCTATTGAGTTCTTGTACACTATTTTTTGACATGTTCCGGTATTGTCCATTTTTCTGATATTAAACAATGTTTTCGTGATTTGTTTTTTACCTAACCTATAACTTACAACTTAATGCATCTTTTCACCGATTTTCATAAAATTTCACCAAGTAGTGTTTTAATTATCCTGGTTTTTCTTAATTTATGGAACCCAGTGTACTTAAGTTAATAGCTGATTATTTCTAACTGACCGTTTGGTAACTTGTGTGACGTATACTCTAATTGCAAATTGCTTTTCAGTTTCTGTCTTCTTATTTAAATAAATTGGAGTTACTCTCACTAAACGTTTTGCACTCTGAACGTCACATTTTTCTCTTTGGATGAATGTGTGTTTGCTAAGCCTGACAACAGGTCAAAGTGTAATGGCGTGTGCACAGCTATGGTAAGAGTTGCTGTTTTGAAATGTATGAGTCGATTTGATTTGAGGGTATTCACGAATTCACGCTGACTTGAGTAGTCACTCACGTTCTCACTCAATGTTTGCGCTTTATTTTTTGGCTTGTTTGTCGGACGTTGGCGATAATTCACGATTAAGCTGCGCTAATTTTGGATCTATTAGCATTGCATTTTGCTGAGAGAGAACGTTTCTGTTGAGAATACAAAGCAGAGGAAATCTGGAGTAACAGCTTCGACGACTGGTTAAACATTTGCTTTTTTTTTAGCAAGGACAAAAGAGGGATGGTACACTACTGTTTGTGAAAATTGCAACACCAAGAAAGAATCGCGCTATTCAAATGAAATTTGTATCACAGATTCCTCAGATAACTGATTACATTTGTAGAGCTATACAAGATTTTTTCGCTTCAAAACTCAGTATCGTATGAAGCCACCTCGAGCAAGAATAACAGCCTCTACGTGGAGTGGCCTTGATGGAAGAGGTTTTTTTTTTTTTTTTTTTTTTTGCTTTCCAACCGTAGGTGGAAGAAGCGTATATGCTCCAGCTTTGTCCGTCTGTCTGTCCGCACGATAACTCGGGTAAAAATGGTTCGATTTTGGTGAAACTTTAGTATGTGATAGGGACCAACCTGGGAAGGAACCTTATTGAAAATGGACAAAATGGGGTCAAAGGTCAAGACATAGGAGGAGATCCATTCCATCGCCCTTATGCGTCATAACTTACGTAATAATGCTTCGATTACGACAAAACTTCATCATGTCGTTCCGGAGATGTACTGAACCGGTTCTGTTTAATATCATCGAAACGGGGTCAAAGGTCAGAGCACAGGAGCAAGATTTATTCCACAGCCATTATCCTCATAACTTGACTAAAAATGCTTCTATTGCGACAAAACTTTAGTATGTTGTTCCGGAGTATACTGAACCAATTCTGTTGAATATCATCGAAATGGGGTCATAGGTCATGGCACGTGAGCGATATTTATTCCACAGCCATTATACTCATAACTTGACTAAAAATGCTTCTACTGCGACAAACTTTAGTATGTTGTTCCGTGGGTATACTGAACCAATTCTGTTTAACATAATCCAAATGGGGTCAAAGGTCAGCGGAAAGGAGCGAGATTTATTTCACAACAATTATCCTCATAACTTGACTTAAAATGCTTCTATTGCGACAAAACTTTAGTATGTTGTTCCGGAGGTATACTGAACCAATTATGTTGAATATCGTCGAAATGGGATTAAAGGTCATGGCACAGGAGCGAGATTTATTCCACAGCCATTATCCTCATAACTTGACTAAAAGTGTTTCTATTGCGACAAAACGTTATCACGTTGTTCCGGAGATATACTGAACCGCCTCTGTTGAATATCATCGAAATGAAGTCAAAGATCAGGGGACAGGAGCGTGATCCATTCCATCGCTCTTATGCGTCGTAACTTACGTAAAAATGCTTCGATTGCGACAAAACTTTAGCATGTTGTTCAGGAGGTACACTGAACTAATTCTGTTTAATATCATCGAAATGGGATCAAAGGTCAGAGCGCAGGAGCAAGATTTATTCCACAGCCATTATTCTCATAACTTGAGTAATGATTTCTGGTATATTGGAAAGCGTATCATAATCAATGCATTGCATGATTTTACTAACTTGTCATATCGTCCTGGGGAACAGCCTCTCAGGCTACTTCTATGCGAGGCCAGAATTCAGTTTTGGTGACTGGCCAATTGTTTAGTTACCATGTCCCTGACATGTTCGATCGGGGACATATCCGGAGAACGTCCAGGCCAGGGAAGATGCAGTATCTGCCGTGCATGGAAGAGGTCTTGGATATTCCGGGCCACATTCGGCCGAGTCTTGTTCTGCTGGAATATAGAGCGATGACTACTCTGAAAGAAGAGTATCACCTCTTCCCCTAAATCATCCCTGATGTATCGCTGGTTGTTGACGGTACCCGCAGTTCATGTAAGACGAAATCGCGAACTGAACCCAATAGCACTTCAAACCATGACGCTGGGCCGGTATGACGATGAGAAATGCACGCTGTAAGGTGCCGTTTGCCACGATGTCCTCGAACAGGTATGGGACCATTGAGGTACATCACGTTGAATCGTGACTCGTCGGAAAACACGACATGTTGCTAATCAGCGCGCCAATGTCTGTGTTTGAGACCCCACTGCAGCTTAAGGTGTCTCTGGTTGAAGATGAAAGGAATGCGCAACAATGGGCGCTAGCGACTAGTCCGACGTCGAACTGTGCTGAAGGACAACGCCTGACATGTGACAGTGCTCCACTACTGCACCAACACTGTGGATGAGTCACAGCCATCGGTAAACGTTACTGTCATCCCGTGCAGTCGTGCGATTGTGCGGGCCATTTTCCGGATCTGTCCACTGACGCCACGTTCACATCACTGTACTGGCGTTTCGTTCCGTACGAGTGACAATTTCGCGATAGGAAAATCCAGCTTCTCTCGCTCCAACGACCCTTCCTCGCTCAAAGTCCGCCAGGTGTTCATAATGCGACCTTCTTTGGCGACGGGGCATAGTGAGAACACGAGAAACACCCTCGCGAATCAATGTCGGCTCTTCACTGATTGCAATATCTCGTTTGAGCAAGCTCTTTATACCCAAGACCGAACAGTTCAGAGGGCGCAATTCCGCATGCGCATTTGTACTGACATTTTAATCATTTGCATGTCCCAAACTGGTGTACATATCCTGTACGTTTCAAGCTAATACCAGCACTCCTTCATAGTGCTGCAATTTTCACAAGCAGTAGTGTAGGTCGCTTACTGAGAAAAGACCTCACAAGAGAATATTCGAGTACGAAGACAGAGGTGCACAGGAAATCAGAGGCAAGAACGTCGAGGATTGGCTTAGCATTAATTTTGAGCAATACCTCAAATTTCCCCCAAACGGAATTAGGTATCTTGATAGATCGCCCATTGAGGAGACCTGGGGAGGGAATCTTTAGGAAAGAATGAGGTCAGAGAAACACACACACTGGCAATCTTTGAGAAACTGCTGCAAGAATTAGTTATACATGAATTTTGGGCGCTGGTAGAAACTGGTATGGACGGCAGTACACAACGAAAGACGATATCGAACGTCCCGTTTCCGAAGATTTCACACTTTTGCATGTTCATAATTTGCATGTTTCAAATATTTTAGGTTCATAATCTGCAAATAGAAAAAGAAAACTGAAACTGCACTGACCTTTGTTATTTAGCACGCTCTCCAAGAATCTTTGATCTGCTGTCAAATCGAAGGTTTCTCTCTGGTCCAGTTTATTTGGTTTATCAGGAATCACGCTTTTCTTCTTCCTTTTCTTTTTCAGTTTCTTTGAGATCGACCCTTGTTGTTTTCTAGCACCATCAGATGCTATTTCTTTCCGTATCTGCTTTAAGTCACAAGAAATCTGTTGGCATATCTTTAAAGTACTTGCAGAGCTTGATCTGGAAAACCTGAAATCTATTTCACTGGAAGTACTACCTTCAGAATCACTTCGCTTTCTTCGGGATTTAGGCGACTTGCTCCTGGAAGAACAAGAATTTCTGCTCCTCGAATTGTTTCTGTCTCTTGAATTGCTACTTCTGCCAGAGATGGATGTGCTGAATCTGTCTGAAATAGAAGGACTCAATCGGTCTATACCATTGGAATCGCGACTATGGCCATGAACGTTTTCTTTTTTCTTTCGGTTGACTTTGAGTTGTTTGGTTCTAGAAGGCGTATTTAAAACTGTAGACCTAGATGCGCTGCGATCAGAGAAACCGGACTCAATGGTGATTTCTTTAGATATATCCTTTCCTGATTTTTGTGAACAGTTTCCTTCAAAAGAGGAGTCGCCTTGTAGCTTTAAAGACGATGATATCGAACTGGAAAATCGAAACGTCGATCGGCTCGGAATGTCGGAATGAAAACTCTTAGGAGTGGTCTGAAAAAGAGTTGCAGAGATAATGTTTATTCCACATGATTTTTTTTTATTTGATAAGAGAAATAATCAAAATGTTAAACAGAAACTGAATAACTCTTGTAAAACTCTGAAAAATAAAATTAAGCAAATTAGTCATTGAAAACTTTGGAACGTACTACAGAGGAGACGTAGGCCTACATGTCAAGACGGAAAGTAGCAGTGATAGGCACTTCTCGGTGTAGCTTAATTGGGAAAGCATTCGGCTCCGGAACAGAAGAATGCGGGTTCCTTCTGCTCCGGACCGAATGCTGGGTTTTTACATTGACAAAAACCAAGATTCGGCAGTTAGGCTCTTCGAAAAATGTGTGAAGTTCCTTATACACATCGTTTGGAATTAATGAGAATTCTTTCTTCGCTTCAAAAAAAATGTGTGATGCTTCATCCACACATCGTCTGGAATTAATGAGAATTCCTTCACTGCTTCAAAAATGTGTGATGCTTCTTCCACACATCGTCTGGAATTAATGAGAATTCCTTCACTGCTTCAAAAATGTGTTATGCTTCTTCCACACATCGTCTGGAATTAATGAGAATTCCTTCACTGCTTCAAAAATGTGTGATGCTTCTTCCACACATCGTCTGGAATTAATGAGAATTCCTTCACTGCTTCAAAAATGTGTGATGCTTCTTCCACACATCGTCTGGAATTAATGAGAATTCCTTCACTGCTTCAAAAATGTGTGATGCTTCTTCCACACATCGTCTGGAATTAATGAGAATTCCTTCACTGCTTCAAAAATGTGTGATGCTTCTTCCACACATCGTCTAGAATTAATGAGAATTCCTTCACTGCTTCAAAAATGTGTGATACTTCTTCCACACATCGTCTGGAGTTATTGAGAATTCCTTCACTGCTTCAAAAATGTGTGATGCTTCTTCCACACATCGTCTGGAATTAATGAGAATTCCTTCACTGCTTCAAAAATGTGTGATGGAATTAATGAGAATTCCTTCACTGCTTCAAAAATGTGTGATGCTTCTTCCACACATCGTCTGGAATTAATGAGAATTCCTTCACTGCTTCAAAAATGTGTGATGCTTCTTCCACACATCGTCTGGAATTAATGAGAATTCCTTCACTGCTTCAAAAATGTGTGATGCTTCTTCCACACATCGTCTGGAATTATTGGGAATTCCTTCACTGCTTCAAAAATGTGTGATGCTTCTTCCACACATCGTCTGGAATTATTGAGAATTCCTTCACTGCTTCAAAAATGTGTGATGCCCCTTCCACACATCGTCTGGAATTAATGAGAATTCCTTTAATGTTTCAAAAATGTGTGATGCTTCTTCCACACATCGTCTGGAATTAGTGAGAATTCCTTCTTCTACAGAGAGTTGCTTCAAGCGACGTTAAGCCGGCTGACCTTGAAACCTACGTTTTTAGGGGGGGGGGTTAACGACCACCGTGAGCAACTCGATGGGCAATAAGCAGTCACCCGTCCCGAATTTCTGTTAGAAGAATTACCAAGATGTGCCTGTCGCAGTTCAATGGCAATAGATGGCGTTACTGCACTGGGCGAGGCTCTCTCTCTCCCCCTCCTCTCCAAGAGAAGTGAAGCTGCTGATCGTCTCTCCTCTCTCGTCGGCAACGAAGGGGTAAAAATGGCGTTGTGTGTGCTTGTGTTTTGTCATAAAACAATATCAACTTCTGTGGTGTGTGTTAAATCAAGCTGCAGTTATCAGTGTGTGATTGTCAGTATCATTATGATGCTATTATTCAAATTAATATGAACAATTAAATTTGGATTACTTTAAATAGTGGTAAGTACTCTTTTCAGTCTTTCATTCAGTGAGTTGGAGAATTCTAGTTCTTTCGTTAGTAGTCATTTGAGATCAATGCGCAAAGCGTTATTCAGTGAACATTATAGAGTATTAAATAACTAACAATTTCGGGCCACTGGTTCCAGGGAAGGGAAAGAGCCAGTGCCGTAATTCAAACACAACATCCATGCCTCACCGGTATTCGAATCCGGACCCATCTCGGACGAATGGTCAGCAGTCAGCGCTTAGACGACTGAGCCACCAGGGCAGCACTTACGACTCCGTTCCGGCTATTTCTCAAGGGAGATATATGTGACGACGTACTACAGGTGTGACTTACATTGTCAAGACTGCAAGTAGCAGTGAAAAGCCCTAGCCGGCGTAGCTTAATTGGGAAAACATTCGACTCCGGAGCAGAGGAATGTTGGTTTGAGTACCATCACCGGCAAATTTGGGTTTTCACAACTTCCTCTTAAAACTATTCACAATTTTCTCAAACTGAGTGCACCACAGTGAACTCATGTTGTAGAAACGTACAGCAAGTTTGTAATATACACCTCTATTTAACCTTCGTTTTGAGTTTCTGCTTTCTTATGTAAATATCGTTATTTCTTGGTTAAATATTTTTTAACTGAACGGCACATTATTTTCTGAACAGCTTGTATATACACTATCTACCAACAAGTAATTGGACACCCCTGCAATCGACGATATCTGCGGTCCTGATACACGTCACTGCCGCCGCCGTTAAATATCGTGTGGGAAACAACAACGCAATCAGTCGCATGCAAGATGCCACGCAGTTCGGAGCTCTCTGATTTCGAGAAAGGTGTAATCGTCGGGTATCACAGAAATGGCCGATTAATACGTGACATGTCCAGGGAGTTGAAGTACCCAAAATCGACAGTGGCCTACGTGATTGGCAAGTGGAAGATGACTGTCGGAATGTGCCCCGACACGGCAGACCCACAAAACTGGGAGTTAGAGACCGACGGGTGCTGGACAGAGAAATTCTGAAGAACCGCACCAAATCGATGGGCCACATCCGCGAGGAGTTTCAACAGGCATCCGGGAGTGTTCTTTCGATGAATACCATCCGTAAGGAAGCCCATCTGCTCGGTTATCATGGACGTGCTGCCGCCCACAAGCCTTTGATCACCAAGTCCAATAGCGCTGCTCGGCTAACGTGGTGCAAAGAACGTCGACAGTGGACCGTTGAACAGTGGAGACAGGTTCTCTGGAGTGACGAATCAAGGTTCACCCTCTACCGTTCGGATGGCAGGGTCTGGGTTTGGCGTCTGCCTGGAGAACGCCTCCTGCTGGAATGTATTGTGCCAACTGTGCAGTTCGGCGGCGGTGGAATTATGCTATGGGGGTGTTTCTCCTGGTATGGCACGGGACCCTTGGTCGCAATTCCTGGTAGACTCAACGCCGAGACCTACTGCACCATTTTGGATGACCATGCGCTTCCTAAGGACGTTGTGGCAGTTTTACGGGGTGGACCCATGTTACTTTCAGGATGACAATGCCACCTGTCATGTTGCGAGGTCCACCATGGCTTGGTATGGTGACAATGGGGTTAATCGAATGGACTGGCCTGCGCAGAGCCCGAACCTTAACCCTATCGAGCACTTCTGGGACGAGTTGGAGCGTCGACTTAAAGGATGCCCCCACCGTCCGAAATCGGTGAAGGAACTGACCTGTCTTCTCCAAGCTGAGTTGAAGAAAATACCGCTAGCCGTCGTACAACGCCTGGTTGAGAGTATACCCCGGAGGGTCGCAGCTGTAATCGCCACTCGTGGAGGCTCCACCAACTATTGAAGGTGAATAAACTTCGTTTTCCTTTGCTATCACAGGTGTCCATACTTGTTGGTAAATAGTGTACATCAAATTTGTTTTCTGAAAGTTCATTTTTAATTCCACTTCTTTACTCTTGTCAAGTTCCTGGATCAACTCCGCAGCTCTGAAAGGGGAGTTGAAAAATGACTGTGTCATCAGCAAAACGAAGGTGAGTTAAATAATCTCCATAAATCTTTATTCCCTTGTCTTCCCAATACAATGCTTGAAAGACATTCTGCAATGTGGCATTGGATAATTACAAAGTGACTGAAATGGCTTTTTTATCTTACGTTCGTCGACACTGTTTTAACCTTTTTAGGAGGTAATCTGTCAGAAAGGGTTAGTGTCAACCATCCACCTACGTGACGACTTTGAATAACAAAGCTAAGGGGAAAGCAACGATATCTGATGCGTAGGTTCACTCGTTCGTGCGGCGTTCGGCCTACGTACTTCTCAGACAGCGAATATATTTGTTTGAGCCGATTTCAGCCCATTTTGCTAACCCCGAGTTAATTCATTCCATCCGATTAAAGAGGAGGCGATATGAAGTCTCTCTCTCTCTCTCTCTCTCTCTCTCCATTTATTCTCACCCTGGACGAGAGATGGAGCTGTGATGCTATTAATGAAACTCGTGGTCTTTTGCACTCGTCGGCTGCTACATGTTTTGTCTCTTGGATATGGGAAATTGGGACCTTCTTCAGCGATGTGGTGGATATCAGTGATGTTTCAAGGATTACGAACTCCGTACATCAATACATCGAAGTGACTCCGAGAGACGCCTCTCACTGACAATAACGTGTGGAGTTCCGGCTGTAGACCGTAAGCCTAATAATAGGACTGTGTCGGTGCAAACCAACCCTCCTCAGCTTTCTAGGAGACTAACTACAAGGATTCTACTCAGAGGTCCAATGAACTAACTAGCAGTGATTGTCTAGTGGAATGGCTGCAAGTGTTTCTATTCAGCTTTCTAGTGGACTAACTACGAGGACTTTTACTCAGATATTCAGTGAAATAACTAGCAGTGTCTAGTGGAATGACTACACTACAAGGGTTTCCACTCAGCGTTCCAGTCTAGTGAACTAATTAGTAGCGATTCCCTAGTGGACTAACTACAAATTATTATCTCAGCTCTCCCGTAGATTGTCCGAAGTGGCTCCATTTATATCTGTGAGACCAGGTAACCCCTTCTTCTTCCTCCCTCTCCCTCTCGCTCTCTCGGGTGAATGTTTTGAGCGTATTCTTGTAACTAAAGAAAAGTACAAACAGGCGTGAAAGCTAGGCTACAGCCTACAAATAAAAGAATTAATACGAGAGTCATAACAAAAGTTCTGCACACGTTGATCTAAAACGGAAGCGGACGATGCAGTCGGGAAAATGATTGCGTCAAGGTCAGACTCACAGCAACGCAGTGGTGTCGGAATTACGCGCTATCATTTGCTGTGTGGATCAGTGGAATGGAGACATCCAAGTTAACCACGCCCCTCAAAGTTTCTTCGGCAATAATCCAAAGTGAAGCAAATGATGATTTTTTGCGTAAGGTGCCCAGGGTGTTGGGGTCTCTCATGGAGTGCCGGTAGGGGAAAATGTCAACGCACAATATTACCGTGACTTTCAGAGGACGAAGTTGAAACCAAAAATTCGTCAAAATCGCCTCAACTTGTTGGAATCCGTAGGGATCTTGCTGCATGACAACGCATCGTGTCATGATACAGTGTCGGTACGGGGACTTTTGTCGAAATATGGCTGGGGAAACTTTATCCTACCCACCATACAGTCCTGATCACAGTCCACCCGACTTTGATATTTTCCCAAAGTTAAAAAGTCGGCTCCGTGTCATCCGCTACGAATCGCTGGACAAACTGTCATTGGACGTGACCCGAGTAATACAACAGCTGAACAAATATGGCGTACTACGGGGTATTTAGGACCTACCTCACCGCTGGCAAGCTGTCATTAGCAGCGGAGGCGGAGTACATTGAACGGCAATAAGGTACGTTTTCTCAGTTACTTTACACTTTTCTCAAAAATAGACAGCATGTAAAACTTTTATTAGGACCCCCGTATTAGGTACTGAGTACTGTTTAAGATTATGCTGCCATGTTTTCTTTTTCTGTTGTCCATACTATAACTATTATCCCTCTGTAGGGTCGTAGTTAGCCGGGTGGTGTAGTACCCTAAGTACCTGAGCCAGGGGTGACCGTTGCAAAGTACCTGCATGGCTGGCAGACGACGCGTAAGTAACCAACAATACTTTTCATGTTTGATGGAGTTCATGCACATTTCAGCCTCAGTACTCGAGAACATTTCAGTCGTACGTGTTCTTCCCGTTGGATTGGTGCAGGTGCACCAGTTGCAAAGCCTCCATGCTCTCCAGGTTTGAATCCACTGGATTTCTTCTTATGTGGACACCTAACGGCTGATTTTTACGCATGCTAATACAAAAGTTTCCTGCGAAAGGATCTTAGATGGCTCTCAACGAATTTAGAACACACTCCAATACTTTACGAACGTGTTCAAAAATAGATGAGAAGACGCTGTGAGGCGTGTATTGTTTCGCAGGGAGAACATTTCGAACTCTTGCTCAGCCGCCCCGGTGGCGCAGTGGTCTAAGCGATGGCCTCTGATCATTCGTCCGAAAGGGGTCTGGGTTCGATTCCCGGTGAGGCATGGATGTTGTGTTCGTCTTACGGCACTGGCTCTCTCCCTTCCCTGGGGCCAGTGACCCTAAATTAGGGACGGGCGACTGCTTATAGCCCATTGAGTTGCTCACGGTGGTCGTTAAACCTCCAATCAAAAAAAAAAAAAACTCTTGCTCTGGTGTAGACTTAACTATTCTCAGATATTTCTTACACTATGCTGTATAATAACTGAAATGCCGCCCCGGTGGCGCAGTGGTCTAAGGCGATGGCCTCTGATCATTCGTCCGAAAGGGGTCCGGGTTCGAATCCCGGTGAGGCATGGATGTTGTGTTTGTCTTACGGCACTGGCTCTCTCCTTCCCTGGAACCAGCGACCCTAAATTAGGGACGGGCGACTGCTTATAGCCCATTGAGTTGCTCACGGTGGTCGTTAAACCTCGAATCAAAAAAAAAAAAAAAAACTGAAGTAGAAACTTATTATTAACTTAATTAAAATTCTACTCTCAAGACCTGCTATAATTCGGAAAAGAAGCGCTTCTCGTTCAGTGACAGGAATAACTTTTCTTTCAGAGCTTTGTGCAGTAAAACACGTGCTCGAAGGCGGCCTTGACATTTTTGAAACACCCTGTTTATTAGACTTGGCAATTTCCAAGATGACAAGTTTTATCCATTATTTACTTATTTATTTTTGACAGTCATGCTTTGAGGATCTTGAAAATGTACAAAATTACACTTCTCAACCAGCTATAAACTTAATCGCTAGAACGCTTTAAATCTTCTCGGAGCGATGTTTTTAATTAATTTTCTTACTTATGTATTTTTTTCTTTCGTTTCCTTTTCGTTTCCTTAAAGTGTTATCGACATCCTTTGTTCTTTTAAACCAGTCCGGAAACAATTTCAAAACAAACCTTCTTTTAGTAAAGCATTCGTCAGCTTTTTAAAGGACTAGGAAATGACTGGAAAGTTATCAACTTCATAGCAAGAAAATCTCTGTCCTCGGGGCTAGAAACTAATTATCTTCACGGCTGTAAAAATTATTTCCGTGAACAGAAAATTTCTTCACCGTTGGAAAATTAATATCGTCTTAATCAGTTCGCTTAGTGAAGAATTAATAAAGAGAAATAGGTGGACTATCAAAAATATTTCTGTTAATACATGTAAAATATTTTGTTTTAGAATAATCGTGTACCTGTACAGATGTTTGTCTGAACACTGAGTTGTAATTTCTTGCGCTCAATGAAGCTCAAATCCCCCTCCCCAAAAACCTGTTGTGAGTATTTGAAGCTCTTGGGTTCATATTGTTAGAAAACTATACTATAGTAAACAGTGAGGAATCTATAGCTACAGTGCTGAGTACTTTTCAGTGTTCTCAGCTTTATTATAGAGCAGCAAGTGCTTTTCAAAGTACCCTGCTAAAAAAAAGCGGATTCCCTGTGGACGTGTTTTCAGTGACAATCCCTACTCAGCATAACTGGAGAGCGTGCATTCTGTGATGCTTGAACGCTACCGTGGATTGGTAAACAGATAGCAGACACTACTCCGGCAAAATAACTTCAAGTCACACTTAACGGATCGGAAAAATAGCACATTTTAGGCCATGCTGCTGAAACTCCTCCATCGCAAAATACTCGCGGACTCTCGTTCGACTTTGGATGACCGCGGATGACCATAGTTCAGCACCTGCAACGCATCGGTAAATACTCGCGGACTCTCGTTCGAGTTTGGATGACCGCGGATGACCATAGTTCAGCACCTGCAACGCATCGGAAAATACTCGCGGACTCTCGTTCGAGTTTGGATGACCGTAGTTCAGCACCTGCAACGCATCGGAAAATACTTGCGGACTCTCGTTCGAGTTTGGATGACCGCGGATGACCATAGTTCAGCACCTGCAACGCATCGGTAAATACTCGCGGACTCTCGTTCGAGTTTGGATGACCACGGATGACCATAGTTCAGCACCTGCAACGCATCGGTAAATATTCGAGGACTCTCGTTCGAGTTTGGATGACCGCGAATGACCATAGTTCAGCACCTGCAACGCATTGGTAAATACTCGCGGACTCTCGTTAGTAGTAGGAAATGGCGGGTCCGGCCCCAAGGAGCAGCTCCTTCTAGAGAAGGAGCAAGGGGCGTGGCTTGCGGCAGAATGATGGGGGCGTGGCATGTGACCGAAGGATGTGGGGGCGTGGCAGGGGACGCTAGTGTGTTGGGTCGATGCTGCCCCCTAGCGGTGCTTCTTGGAACTTTATTATTATGTTAGATCTTTGTTTTTGAGAGATGGCAACGACCGAGTCGGGGAAAGGAAATGTGCTGCCCCTAGCGGTGCTTCTTGGAACTTTATTATTATGTTAGATCTTTGTTTTTGAGAGATGGCAACGACCGAGTCGGGGAAAGGAGATGTGCTGCCCCCTAGCGGTGCTTCTTGGAACTTTTAATGGACCTTTGAGAGATGGCAACGACCGAGTGGGAGAAAGGGGGTGGATATAGGGGGATGTCAACTCGATGTGCTGCCCCCTAGCGGTGCTTTTTGGAACTTTTAATGGATCTTTGAGGGATGGCAACGACCGAGTGGGGGAAAGGGGATGTGTACGTTGCCCCCTTAGCTGTGCTTTTTGGAACTTTTCTCGGGAGATTTATTGGACGTTGACAAATTTTGGGGAAGTCCTTCCAATATTTATTTTTTAATTTTCTCGGGAGATTTACTGGACTTTGTCAAATTTTTGAAGGAAGTCTTTCCAATATGTTTTTTTATTAAATTTATATTTTCAGGAATTCCCTGAGGTGTTATAATTTTTATAGACGTTGCATTATTTTTTTAATTCTTATATTTTTCTTCCCTCCAATTTTAATTTAGACGAGAAAAGGCTTTGTTTGAAAAGATTTCGTTCCTGTTGATTCATGTTCCGCTATCTTTTGTGAGCCATGTGTTTTGGGATGAGTCACCATTTTCTCTTTGACTAAGAAAATTTTGTATGACACGTGTTTTGGGATGAGTCATTATGATGAGTGACGCATTCGTGATAGCAGACATGACATCAGCCAACGTCGTTTTCTCCTCAGCGGGGTCGGCTTAATTTATTTTTTTTTATTTTCTCAGGAGATTTACTGGACTTTGTCAAATTTTTGAAGGAAGTTTTTTCAATCGAAGCATTTCCTCAAATTTGTTTTATTAAATTTATATTTTTAGAACTCCGTGAGGTGTTATAATTTTTATAGACGTTGCATTATTTTTTTTAATTCTTATATTTTTCTTCCCTACAATTTTAATTTAGACGAGGAAAGGCTTTGTTTGAAAAGATTTCGTTCCTGTTGATTCATGTTCCGCTATCTTTTGTGAGCCATGTGTTTTGGGATGAGTCATCATTTTCTCTTTGACTCAGAAAATTTTGTATGACACGTGTTTTGGAATGAGTGACTATGATGTGTGACGCATGTCGTGATAGCAGATATGACATCAGCCAACGCCATTTCCTCCGCGGGGTCGGCGGTTGACGTCATTTGAGATTCTGTAGCCACATTAAGTTCCAAGACTGATTTTTTTTTCAATAACTTGATCATTTTGCAACGAATTTATTCCTTATTTTTTCCTCATAATTTCCCATTTTATATTCGTAATTTTTCAACGTAACGATTTTTTTATTTTCTTTGAGGAGACTTCACGCATTTTCAACGGACGTTCCAACATAAAGACGTTTTCCAAAGTTTTGTGCTGCAGACATAATCTTAAAACACGATTGTTTATTAACGTATTTACGTGTTCATGACATTTTCTGTTACATTTTTTAACGTTTTACCTTTTTCCAACGTACAAAGCCACAATTTTTTATGCATAGTTAAAATGTTTATTTTTTTATTTTTTCGTATTTTTTTATTTCTTCATTATTATTCAGTGAAATGTACCTTTTAATGCATTATCTTAATCTACCTTTTTTTCTAAATGCTTGCATACTCGTTAAACTTCTCGTTGTACCAACATTATTTTATTTTCTTACTTTTCAATCTAACAACTACTTTTATCGAGGCTTTATTTTTTCTGATTCAAACAAGCAAACGTTTCTTCATTATTATTATTTCCGTTACCTATACAAACAACTTTTCGTACTTGCTTTTAATGTATGACTTAATCTGGTTTTCTATATAGCTGTTTCATGTTTGTGCAAGAAATATACAGATCTATAGCAACTAGCTATACATAACATTCGTTCGTAACAGTAACTTTTTTTTCCAGATTTAAACCAACACACGCTTCTTAACGACTTGATATCGGTTTTCTGGGGAACTTTTCTTTTTCCTTCATTCAATTTTATTCCAGATCATGAGACGAGGAAATGCTTCTTTAGAAACGATTTCGTTCCTGTTCGCAGTAATTATTGGATTTTGACAAATTTTTTGTGAAATGACTTCATGCTAATTCTGAGTCTTTCGCCTTTACAATATTATTTTCTCGTAATTTTTCGTGTGTTCAAGAACTCTACAGGTCTTTCACAGTTAAAATTCTGGTGAAACAATATTTTCTTACCTTATTTAGCATATCATTATAGCTTCCTAATTTTCGCTATTTTACTTCATCTTTTTTGAAATTTAGTAAAACTTTTCAGTAGGTCAGTAATTTATTTCTTACTTGGCCAAACTTATGACTCCTTTTATTTAGACTATTTTTTTTTTCATTTCATTTCAGCAAAATGATTATTTTAGATGTAGCAAATCATCAGGTTTTTTGTTTCCTTATATATCATATTTTCCAACTTGCTTTTAAAGTATTTCTCAAAGCTTGCATGTATGTCAAATACGCATTTTTTAAATCCTTCCCTAGTTTGCTATACTTTTTCGTGGACTGCCCCAACAGGAAAGCATTCATTGTCAAGGCATGAAATCTAAAACCTTTTTTCTTACCATAAAATTTGTATTCTTTGGGACATATTTTCTGTATATTGTTCTGTCTCGTCCGAAAAAAACATTCATTCTGGAGGCAAAGCGAGTAATTCCGTTCTTCCGCTAAACATTATTTTTTTACATTTTACTAACTCACCACCCCCATAGCGAAAATAAAGAAATACTTACTTCTGTTCCCTACATATCGACTCAATCTATTTCTTTTCGAAATGCTGATCATGACATTTCAACTAAAATTTCATACTTTCACCAAAAATCATATTCTTAAACGAGCTATTTTTTACATTTATTTCATGTATAACTAAATTTTTGTTGTTTACTCACCTCATCAAAGTCAATAAGAACTCTCCTAATCTCATTCCTTTCCCTCATTTAGTTCGCTTAAATTGAGATGTTTCAAAACTTCGCGTATATTTCATTCCCTTAATGTCCAGTTCTCCCGTGTCTGCCCCCTTCATTTTTAACTTCTGTGCATGCTGCATTTTATCTTTAGACGTTTAGTTTCATTGACCTTTTATTTCGTTTTAATTAGGTTTTCATTATCGTATTTTTTATTCATTGTCTCAGCAGAAAAAACTTTCATTCTGGAGACATAGCAACTAAGTCCGTACTTCCTCTAAACATTTTTTTTGCACGTTTTACTAATTGTTCAGAAAAGCAGTTGTTTCCAAACTCTTACAGTGAAAATAACGTATTCCCCTTATAGTACTTATTATATTTTTCCTTCTGTTCAGTGTTGTGTGATTCTTCAAACTTTGGTTTATTTTTATGAAACTTCTTTTTTTTTCTTAGTTTTTTTTTCTGATTCAAACTTTCAATCTTTTCCTATCGATTTATTTACTCTTATTTTCCCATTCGACTTTACTTTTGAACAGAAATGTATCTAAAATCTTCAGATGTATTTTAGTCTACAAGGCCGATTCTTCCCTGTTTCAAATAAAGTCATTGTAGGATTTTAGTGTAAATGCCCCTAAATCTTTAAAACTTACTTTTCATAGTTAGATACAAATTCCTCGAGGTTTACATTAAAATATGAAAGAAGAGTGTTTTTACGCTCTCTCCAGTGTGTGAGCTTTCCCCAAGAAATTAACTTTGAATTCCTCCCTGTTTCTGTCGGAAACTGAAAATCTCCTGCGACTGTTTTCACGCGTCTCTTGCTTACAGGAAAACCTCATATATCATGAAATCACTTTGCTTGGGAGATTAAACTAAATTCTGGTTTTGAACTTTGATTGCAAACTCAAGCTCGCAAAAGCACAGTTTTCTGAGCAAACATAAACTGTCTAAGATGACAAAAATCTAAAACTGCTGACTCAATGGGACAGAGCGTTTGAACTTTGCCGTTCATTCACCATTTAAGAGATCCGTCGTGAACCACTAGAAGGGAAGTAAGCAGACCCTGATTTAGTCCACTGTTTCCAAGGAAGGTAGAAAGCTAGTGTCGTAATTCAAAAGCTCTTAACTCAAGCCTCCCCAGGATTCAATTTCGGACGAACGAATACTCAGATGTCAATGCTTAGACATTGAACAATTGCTTCAGATAAATATTTTCTTACTTAAAGTGCTTCAATTCAGAATTTCTACCATTCATTCTGAAGCATTCTTTCTTACGATAAAATTTATATTCTTTGGACTATATTTTCAGTATATTTTTTTCTAAATCAACAGAAAAAACATTCATTCTGGAGACATAGCGACCAAGTCCGTACTTCCACTAAACATCGTATTCTTAGCAAACATTTTTTCCTCTACATAGCAATTTCCTAACTTACCAGAAAAGCAGCTATTCTCAACATGTAGCTAAAATATCGAATTTCTCTAAACAAATGTAATAATTTTTTTTAAGAAAGACTTACTTCTTTTCTCTGTATAACGACTTAATCTATTTTTCGAAAACCTGTTCTACGTTTACGTATTTTGTTTAACTTCGCTTTACACTGTACTTCGATATTTTTTTCTTTGTAGTACTTTTTTCCTGTTTCATTCCAACAAACTTGTTTCTTTTCGACTCGATCACTCTCACATTTCCATACGAACTTTCCTAATATCAGAAATGTAACAAAAACTTCAGATTTATTTTTTAACTTTAGAATAAAGTCTCACCGACATTTATTATCATGACATAAACTAAAATTTCATACTTTTCCCCAAAATAGTTTTCTTAATGAGTTGTTTTACACTTTTTTCATAATTAGCAAGGACTATTTTTTTTATATAAGGTTAGTTTCGAGAAAGTTAAATTTTCGTCTAGTGTTAATCGAACAGAAGAAATATACATCAAGGAAAGAAAACTGAAATTATACATATGCAAAAGAATTTGCTACGGCTGAAGGTCCCCCGAGTGAGTTATTCAACCAATGCTCGTATTACCCATTCAAAGATGGAGGTATCAGGATGACCAAATCCCTCGTTGTTGCCTTCTTGTAGCAAAAGAGGTGGTGAACTTCACCAAACATGGTTCCATAATATTGGAGAAACACATTAAAGTTTACGGAGCAATTAAGCTCACGCCAGTGACCTTCTTCGTTCACATACACTCACATTCAAACAGAAAAAAATATAAATGAATGAAAAAAAATAATGAAATAAAAGTAGTCCTGAAAAGGACTGTTTTGTAGTCCTAAAGGACTTGGTTTTCTTTAAACCTCGAAATCATCATCACACTCCATATTTTGAACAGTCTTGAGAATTTCGCAAACATCAAGATCTTCAAGAATAAATCTGGGAACTGAAACTTTTGCAACTGAGCAGGCATTGGCGTAAGCAATCCCAAGTACTTTGGGTTCGATAAGTGCAAATGCCTTATCAAAGCATCTATGCCACCGATCGCTTGCTGTGGAATTCATACAGTCATGACCTAGCTGATTATTTGGCATAAGAAGCACTGGAAGATGACACTCCCTACAGTAGAAAACGTTTTCTACATTTTCCTTAATGGTAGCTCTTACCACTTCCACGAGAACGTCTTTCAGTTTTTGAATGTCTACGGAAAAAGTAGTCAAAGTTCCTTGATGTTGTAACACGGCATTTTGGAAGGTGGATCCAAACTGTAATTTTTTTACACTGATCCAAAGCTTTTTGCATGCATCTTTCAGAGTTTCAAATTGGTCACATGTTAATGACACTGATGCTCGATTCAACATAAACGAATCATCAGCCAGAACGTGAAGCTGTTGAAAATGGTAAGCAATTTCACGAGGGGAAGGGAAACAGTTCATCATCAATTCCTTGTTGAAAACCGCGATTTCATTACTTCCATCATACATATAGCAGTTTTCCATAAATTCCTTAAATGTTTTAGCTGACATGGTGACTCCGTACTTGGAAGGAAACAGTTTTCCTTTTTCACAACATAACTTCGAATGTGTACTCTCACAGTGCCTGTGAAATCAGACACTTTTGCTAACTTATTTCCACCCAAGGAAACATGATGTGGAGGAAGGCTTTCTAATGAGATGCCTGATTCAGCATGAGACTCAGGCTTTGTAGGAACACGCACCTTCTTTGTAGCAGTAGCAGAGGAAACTTCGGCAGATCGCTTCATGTTCAAGGCAGTTCGATGAGTAACACAGTTCACGGTAGGTTGTAGCGATGATATTCCGTACGATAACACAACGTGTGAGCAGTTCGATGATTGAGAACAGAATAGTGAGCTCATTTGTCCTCAGGGAAAACTGATAAGAGATTTGCGCATGTGCGTCTGCTTGATGACTTCAGTCCTCCACGTGGAAAAATCATGACGTCAGATACACCCAACGTCTCCTTGACCGACGCCATCTTGAATCACCGCGTGCTCCAGCACAGCAGAATGACGGGAAAGAGCTGATTTGTCCTCAGTCGATAAGAAACTTGAGCATGTGTGTCTGCTTGATGTCGTCAGTCCTCCAGGTGGAAAAATCATGACGTCAGATACACCCAACGTCTCCCTGACCGACACCATCTTGGATCGCCACGTGCTCCAACATATATCAGCTCTCGCAAAACGCTTGGGGTGACGTCACGGAATATCTAAAGGTTAGGTTTAGACGAATATTGGGAGCATTCTTGCAGTGTGGTGATCCACTAAATGAGTAACGGACATGATTATCACCGTAGGCTACATGTTGTCTAGGAATTTTATATGTTTTTCCATAAATCTTAATTTTGCTGAGATCATCACCAAAATATTCAACTTCATTTTCAAGGCGGTTAAGATAATCTGTAGCTTCAGAATCAGAAAATAATTTCTCATATGAAAAATGGAGGCCATCCTTATGACATATCTTAGAAGAATGCATTTCTTCAGACGAAAGAAAATGTAGCAGTAATTGAAAAAAGCAGTATCTTCACACCCAGCAACGAAGCGAAAATGAAACAGACAGACTTGAGATAAGACGTACGACTAACGAATGCGTGAGTCATCGATGATCCAAGCACGAGCACATTACGGAAAGGTGCAAATGATCAAGAATTAAGCACGTCGCTTTAAAACCAGTGTCAAATAAGCATTCAAAAAGTACAATTTCCCGAAGGAGAGAAAATGAAATTGACTACGTGCGTGAGAAAAAAAATGGCGGTGATCGTGAAATGTCGAGCCCCTCTCCCACACAAAATTTAAATGGCGGCGACCGCTAGCAGGATGGCAACATCCAACATGATGACTCACCCACACACGCGCACAAATCACATCTCAAAAACCAATCGCGATGCCTTTTCCTCAGCAGCATATTCTTTATTAATAGGTCATGTACATTAAATTTGGTGAACTTCTGCCGGGAAAGGCAACGCGATTGGTCTTTGAGATGTGATTTGTGCGTAGTTCCCCAAATTTAATGTACATGACCAATTAATAAAGAATATGCTGCCGAGGAAAAGGCATCGCGATTGGTTTTTGAGATGTGATTTGTGCGCCACGTGTGTGGGTGAATCACCATGTTGGATGTTGCCATCCTGCTAGCGGTCGCCGCCATTTAAATTTTGTGTGGGAGAGGGGCTCGACATTTCACGATCACCGCCATTTTTTCTCACGCACGTAGTCAATTTCATTTTCTCCCCTTCGGGAAATTGTACTTTTTGAATGCTTATTTGACACTGGTTTTAAAGCGACGTGCTTAATTCTTGATCATTTGCACCTTTCCGTAATGTGCTCGTGCTTGGATCATCGATGACTCACGCATTCGTTAGTCGTACGTCTTATCTCAAGTCTGTCTGTTTCATTCTCGCTTCGTTGCTGGGTGTGAAGATACTGCTTTTTTCAATTACTGCTACATTTTCTTTCGTCTGAAGAAATGCATTCTTCTAAGATATGTCATAAGGATGGCCTCCATTTTTCATATGAGAAATTATTTTCTGATTCTGAAGCTACAGATTATCTTAACCGCCTTGAAAATGAAGTTGAATATTTTGGTGATGATCTCAGCAAAATTAAGATTTATGGAAAAACATATAAAATTCCTAGACAACATGTAGCCTACGGTGATAATCATGTCCGTTACTCATTTAGTGGATCACCACACTGCAAGAATGCTCCCAATATTCGTCTAAACCTAACCTTTAGATATTCCGTGACGTCAGCCCAAGCGTTTTGCGAGAGCTGATATATGTTGGAGCACGTGGCGATCCAAGATGGTGTCGGTCAGGGAGACGTTGGGTGTATCTGACGTCATGATTTTTCCACGTGGAGGACTGACGTCATCAAGCAGACACACATGCTCAAGTCTCTTATCGCCTGAGGACAAATCAGCTCTTTCCCGTCATTCTGCTGTGCTGGAGCACGCGGTGATTCAAGATGGCGTCGGTCAGGGAGACGTTGGGTGTATCTGACGTCATGATTTTTCCACGTGGAGGACTGACGTCATCAAGCAGACGCACATGCGCAAATCTCTTATCAGTTTTCCCTGAGGACAAATGAGCTCACTATTCCGTTCTCAATCATCGAACTGCTCACACGTTGTGTTATCGTACGGAATATCATCGCTACAACCTACCGTGAACTGTGTTACTCATCGAACTGCCTTGAACATGAAGCGATCTGCCCAAGTTTCCTCTGCTACTCTACAAAGAAGGTGCGTGTTCCTATAAAGCCTGAGTCTCATGCTGAATCAGGCATCTCATTAGAAAGCCTTCCTCCACATCATGTTTCCTTGGGTGGAAATAAGTTAGCAAAAGTGTCTGATTTCACAGGCACTGTGAGAGTACACATTCGAAGTTATGTTGTGAAAAAGGAAAAACTGTTTCCTTCCAAGTACGGAGTCACCATGTCAGCTAAAACATTTAAGGAATTTATGGAAAACTGCTATATGTATGATGGAAGTAATGAAATCGCGGTTTTCAACAAGGAATTGATGATGAACTGTTTCCCTTCCCCTCGTGAAATCGCTTACCATTTTCAACAACTTCACGTTCTGGCTGATGATTCGTTTATGTTGAATCGAGCATCAGTGTCATTAACATGTGACCAATTTGAAACTCTGAAAGATGCATGCAAAAAGCTTTGGATCAGTGTAAAAAAATTACAGTTTGGATCCACCTTCCAAAATGCCGTGTTACAACATCAAGGAACTTTGACTACTTTTTCCGTAGACATTCAAAAACTGAAAGACGTTCTCGTGGAAGTGGTAAGAGCTACCATTAAGGAAAATGTAGAAAACGTTTTCTACTGTAGGGAGTGTCATCTTCCAGTGCTTCTTATGCCAAATAATCAGCTAGGTCATGACTGTATGAATTCCACAGCAAGCGATCGGTGGCATAGATGTTTTGATAAGGCATTTGCACTTATCGAACCCAAAGTACTTGGGATTGCTTACGCCAATGCCTGCTCAGTTGCAAAAGTTTCAGTTCCCAGATTTATTCTTGAAGATCTTGATGTTTGCGAAATTCTCAAGACTGTTCAAAATATGGAGTGTGATGATGATTTCGAGGTTTAAAGAAAACCAAGTCCTTTTTAGGACTACAAAACAGTCCTTTTCAGGACTACTTTTATTTCATTATTTTTTTTCATTCATTTATATTTTTTTCTGTTTGAATGTGAGTGTATGTGAACGAAGAAGGTCACTGGCGTGAGCTTAATTGCTCCGTAAACTTTAATGTGTTTCTCCAATATTATGGAACCATGTTTGGTGAAGTTCACCACCTCTTTTGCTACAAGAAGGCAACAACGAGGGATTTGGTCATCCTGATACCTCCATCTTTGAATGGGTAATACGAGCATTGGTTGAATAACTCACTCGGGGGACCTTCAGCCGTAGCAATTTCTTTGCATATGTATAATTTCAGTTTTCTTTCCTTGATGTATATTTCTTCTGTTCGATTAACACTAGACGAAAATTTAACTTTCTCGAAACTAACCTTATATAAAAAAAATAGTCCTTGCTAATTATGAAAAAAGTGTAAAACAACTCATTAAGAAAACTATTTTGGGGAAAAGTATGAAATTTTAGTTTATGTCATGATAATAAATGTCGGTGAGACTTATTCTAAAGTTAAAAAATAAATCTGAAGTTTTTGTTACATTTCTGATATTAGGAAAGTTCGTATGGAAATGTGAGAGTAATCGAGTCGAAAAGAAACAAGTTTGTTGGAATGAAACAGGAAAAAAGTACTACAAAGAAAAAAATATCGAAGTACAGTGTAAAGCGAAGTTAAACAAAATACGTAAACGTAGAACAGGTTTTCGAAAAATAGATTAAATCGTTATACAGAGAAAAGAAGTAAGTCTTTCTTAAAAAAATTATTACATTTGTTTAGAGAAATTCGATATTTTAGCTACATGTTGAGAATAGCTGCTTTTCTGGTGAGTTAGGAAATTGCTATGTAGAGGAAAAATGTTTGCTAAGAATACGATGTTTAGTGGAAGTACGGACTTGGTCGCTATGTCTCCAGAATGAATGTTTTTTCTGTTGATTTAGAAAAAATATACTGAAAATATAGTCCAAAGAATATAAATTTTATCGTAAGAAAGAATGCTTCAGAATGAATGGTAGAAATTCTGAATTGAAGCACTTTAAGTAAGAAAATATTTGTCTGAAGCAATTTTTCAATGTCTAAGCATTGACATCTGAGTATTCGTTCGTCCGAAATTGAATCCTGGGGAGGCTTGAGTTAAGAGCTTTTGAATTACGACACTAGCTTTCTACCTTCCTTGGAAACAGTGGACTAAATCAGGGTCTGCTTACTTCCCTTCTAGTGGTTCACGACGGATCTCTTAAATGGTGAATGAACGGCAAAGTTCAAACGCTCTGTCCCATTGAGTCAGCAGTTTTAGATTTTTGTCATCTTAGACAGTTTATGTTTGCTCAGAAAACTGTGCTTTTGCGAGCTTGAGTTTGCAATCAAAGTTCAAAACCAGAATTTAGTTTAATCTCCCAAGCAAAGTGATTTCATGATATATGAGGTTTTCCTGTAAGCAAGAGACGCGTGAAAACAGTCGCAGGAGATTTTCAGTTTCCGACAGAAACAGGGAGGAATTCAAAGTTAATTTCTTGGGGAAAGCTCACACACTGGAGAGAGCGTAAAAACACTCTTCTTTCATATTTTAATGTAAACCTCGAGGAATTTGTATCTAACTATGAAAAGTAAGTTTTAAAGATTTAGGGGCATTTACACTAAAATCCTACAATGACTTTATTTGAAACAGGGAAGAATCGGCCTTGTAGACTAAAATACATCTGAAGATTTTAGATACATTTCTGTTCAAAAGTAAAGTCGAATGGGAAAATAAGAGTAAATAAATCGATAGGAAAAGATTGAAAGTTTGAATCAGAAAAAAAAAACTAAGAAAAAAAAGAAGTTTCATAAAAATAAACCAAAGTTTGAAGAATCACACAACACTGAACAGAAGGAAAAATATAATAAGTACTATAAGGGGAATACGTTATTTTCACTGTAAGAGTTTGGAAACAACTGCTTTTCTGAACAATTAGTAAAACGTGAAAAAAAGATGTTTAGAGGAAGTACGGACTTAGTTGCTATGTCTCCAGAATGAAAGTTTTTTCTGCTGAGACAATGAATAAAAAATACGATAATGAAAACCTAATTAAAACGAAATAAAAGGTCAATGAAACTAAACGTCTAAAGATAAAATGCAGCATGCACAGAAGTTAAAAATGAAGGGGGCAGACACGGGAGAACTGGACATTAAGGGAATGAAATATACGCGAAGTTTTGAAACATCTCAATTTAAGCGAACTAAATGAGGGAAAGGAATGAGATTAGGAGAGTTCTTATTGACTTTGATGAGGTGAGTAAACAACAAAAATTTAGTTATACATGAAATAAATGTAAAAAATAGCTCGTTTAAGAATATGATTTTTGGTGAAAGTATGAAATTTTAGTTGAAATGTCATGATCAGCATTTCGAAAAGAAATAGATTGAGTCGATATGTAGGGAACAGAAGTAAGTATTTCTTTATTTTCGCTATGGGGGTGGTGAGTTAGTAAAATGTAAAAAACTAATGTTTAGTGGAAAAACGGAATTACTCGCTTTGCCTCCAGAATGAATGTTTTTTTCGGACGAGACAGAACAATATACAGAAAATATGTCCCAAAGAATACAAATTTTATGGTAAGAAAAAAGGTTTTAGATTTCATGCCTTGACAATGAATGCTTTCCTGTTGGGGCAGTCCACGAAAAAGTATAGCAAACTAGGGAAGGATTTAAAAAATATGTATTTGACATACATGCAAGCTTTGAGAAATACTTTAAAAGCAAGTTGGAAAATATGATATATAAGGAAACAAAAAACCTAATGATTTGCTACATCTAAAACAATCATTTTGCTGAAATGAAATGAAAAAAAAATAGTCTAAATAAAAGGAGTCATAAGTTTGGCCAAGTAAGAAATAAATTACTGACCTACTGAAAAGTTTTACTAAATTTCAAAAAAGATGAAGTAAAATAGCGAAAATTGGGAAGCTATAATGATATGCTAAATAAAGTAAGAAAATATTGTTTCACCAGAATTTTAACTGTGAAAGACCTGTAGAGTTCTTGAACACACGAAAAATTACGAGAAAATAATATTGTAAAGGCGAAAGACTCAGAATTAGCATGAAGTCATTTCACAAAAAATTTGTCAAAATCCAATAATTACTGCGAACAGGAACGAAATCGTTTCTAAAGAAGCATTTCCTCGTCTCATGATCTGGAATAAAATTGAATGAAGGAAAAAGAAAAGTTCCCCAGAAAACCGATATCAAGTCGTTAAGAAGCGTGTGTTGGTTTAAATCTGGAAAAAAAAAGATACTGTTACGAACGAATGTTATGTATAGCTAGTTGCTATAGATCTGTATATTTCTTGCACAAACATAAAACAGCTATATAGAAAACCAGATTAAGTCATACATTAAAAGCAAGTAAGAAAAGTTGTTTGTATAGGTAACGGAAATAATAATAATGAAGAAACGTTTGCTTGTTTGAATCAGAAAAAATAAAGCCTCGATAAAAGTAGTTGTTAGATTGAAAAGTAAGAAAATAAAATAATGTTGGTACAACGAGAAGTTTAACGAGTATGCAAGCATTTAGAAAAAAAGGTAGATTAAGATAATGCATTAAAAGGTACATTTCACTGAATAATAATGAAGAAATAAAAAAATACGAAAAAATAAAAAAATAAACATTTTAACTATGCATAAAAAATTGTGGCTTTGTACGTTGGAAAAAGGTAAAACGTTAAAAAGTGTAACAGAAAATGTCATGAACACGTAAATACGTTAATAAACAATCGTGTTTTAAGATTATGTCTGCAGCACAAAACTTTGGAAAACGTCTTTATGTTGGAACGTCCGTTGAAAATGCGTGAAGTCTCCTCAAAGAAAATAAAAAAATCGTTACGTTGAAAAATTACGAATATAAAATGGGAAATTATGAGGAAAAATAAGGAATAAATTCGTTGCAAAATGATCAAGTTATTGAAAAAAAAAATCAGTCTTGGAACTTAATGTGGCTACAGAATCTCAAATGACGTCAACCGCCGACCCCGCGGAGGAAATGGCGTTGGCTGATGTCATATCTGCTATCACGACATGCGTCACACATCATAGTCACTCATTCCAAAACACGTGTCATACAAAATTTTCTGAGTCAAAGAGAAAATGATGACTCATCCCAAAACACATGGCTCACAAAAGATAGCGGAACATGAATCAACAGGAACGAAATCTTTTCAAACAAAGCCTTTCCTCGTCTAAATTAAAATTGTAGGGAAGAAAAATATAAGAATTAAAAAAATAATGCAATGTCTATAAAAATTATAACACCTCACGGAGTTCTAAAAATATAAATTTAATAAAACAAATTTGAGGAAATGCTTCGATTGAAAAAACTTCCTTCAAAAATTTGACAAAGTCCAGTAAATCTCCCGAGAAAATAAAAAAAATAAATTAAGCCGACCCCGCTGAGGAGAAAACGACGTTGGCTGATGTCATGTCTGCTATCACGAATGCGTCACTCATCATAATGACTCATCCCAAAACACGTGTCATACAAAATTTTCTTAGTCAAAGAGAAAATGGTGACTCATCCCAAAACACATGGCTCACAAAAGATAGCGGAACATGAATCAACAGGAACGAAATCTTTTCAAAGAAAGCCTTTTCTCGTCTAAATTAAAATTGGAGGGAAGAAAAATATAAGAATTAATAAAATAATGCAACGTCTATAAAAATTATAACACCTCAGGGAATTCCTGAAAATATAAATTTAATAATAAAAAACCATATTTTAAAAGACTTCCTTCGAAAATTTGACAAAGTCCAGTAAATCTCCCGAGAAAATAAAAAAAATACTGCAACGTCTATAAAAATTATAAGACCTCAGGGAATTCCTGAAAATATAAATTTAATAAAATAAATTAGAGAGAAAAAAATAGGACAAAAAAAATACGAGTAAAAAAAATTGGAAACGACAAAAAAACTTCCTTCAAAAAATTTGACAAAGTCCAGGAAATCTCCCGAGAAAATTAAAAAAATAAATATTGGAAAGACTTCTTAAAAATTTGTCAACGTCCAATAAATCTCCCGAGAAAAGTTCCAAAAAGCACCGCTAGGGTGGCAACGTACACATCCCCTTTCCCCCACTCGGTCGTTGCCATCCCTCAAAGATCCATTAAAAGTTCCAAAAAGCACCGCTAGGGGAAGCACATCGAGTTGACATCCCCCTATATCCACCCCCTTTCTCCCACTCGGTCGTTGCCATCTCTCAAAGGTCCATTAAAAGTTCCAAGAAGCACCGCTAGGGGGCAGCACATCTCCTTTCCCCGACTCGGTCGTTGCCATCTCTCAAAAACAAAGATCTAACATAATAATAAAGTTCCAAGAAGCACCGCTAGGGGCAGCACATTTCCTTTCCCCGACTCGGTCGTTGCCATCTCTCAAAAACAAAGATCTAACATAATAATAAAGTTCCAAGAAGCACCGCTAGGGGGCAGCATCGACCCAACACACTAGCGTCACCTGCCACGCCCCCACATCCTTCGGTCACATGCCACGCCCCCATCATTCTGCCGCAAGCCACGCCCCTTGCTCCTTCTCTAGAAGGAGCTGCTCCTTGGGGCCGGACCCGCCATTTCCTACTACTCTCGTTCGAGTTTGGATGACCACGGATGACCATAGTTCAGCACCTGACAGGCATCGGTAAATACTCGCGGACTCTCGCTCCAGTTTGGATGACCATAGTTCAGCACCTGCAACGCATCGGTAGATACTCGCGGACTCTCGTTCGAGTTTGAATGACTGCGGATGACCATAGTTCAGCATCTACAACGCATCGGTAAATACTCGCGGACTCTCGTTCGAGTTCGGAAGACCGCGGATGACCATAGTTCAGCACCTGACACGCATCGGTAAATACTCGCGGACTCTCGTTCGGGTTCGGATGACCGCGGATGACCATAGTTCAGCACCTGCAACGCATCGGTAAATACTTGCGGACTCTCGTTCGAGTTTGGATGACCGCGGATGACCATAGTTCAGCACCTGCAACGCATCGGTAAATACTCGCGGACTCTCGTTCTAGTTTGGATGATCGCGGATGACCATAGTTCAGCACCTGCAACGCATCGGTAGATACTCGCGGACTCTCGTTCGAGTTTGGATGATCGCGGATGACCATAGTTCAGCACCTACAACGCATCAGTAAATACTCGCGGACTCTCGTTCGGGTTTGGATGACAGCGGATTACCATAGTTCAGCACCTGCAACGCATCGGTAAATACTCGCGGACTCTCGTTCGAGTTTGGATGACTGCGAATGACCATAGTTCAGCAGCTGCAACGCATCGGTTAAATAGCTAGGAGTTCCCAAAGAGTTCCACGTGGAGTGACTCCTCGACCAGCTGCTTTACCGACGTCTGCAAGAAACTCCTAGCGAATCCATGCCAGCATCGTTTCATTAATTGTATGCGATGTAAAATGGATCTGTTAGGTTATTTCTGATGAGATATCGGAATCTTAATGGAAATTAGAAACGCCCAAAATATGATGCCAAATAAACTTTATTAATGAAAATAATCACCGCCAGCAGCAACACACTTTTGTCAACGAGATTCAAGCATTTGTATGCAGTCGTGGAAACATGTCGAGCTTTAGAATGCAACAAACTCATGAATGCGGTTTCAACATGGTTGATTGGGAAAGGATTTATCCTGTAAAAAGATAGATTCTCAGGTGCTTGAAGAAGTACTAGTTTGTAGGGGGCAGATCAGGAGAATTAGGCAAATGAGGTAAGGTTTCGTACCTCAACTGGTGCAGATTCTAGATCATCTGACGTGCAAAGTGGGGTGTTGCGTTATCATGGAAAAGTATGGACTCATGGAGATTGGCTAATGCTGGCTATGTTGTGGAAAGTTTTCCGTGAGTAATGTTAAGTTCTTGAGAATACCTGTCCATCCTCATGGTTTAACCCCGTTGTAAGAAGGAGTGGATCACACTAGCTGTGGACCACCAAACATTGACCAGTAATGTTAAGTGCTTGACAATACCTGCCCAACCTTATGGTTTAACCCCTTTGTAAGAAGGAGAAGTGGATCACACCAGCTGTGGACAACCAAAC
Organism: Macrothele yani; assembly: GCA_039090855.1. Classification (NCBI taxonomy): domain Eukaryota; kingdom Metazoa; phylum Arthropoda; class Arachnida; order Araneae; family Macrothelidae; genus Macrothele; species Macrothele yani. Next base: position 78,390,405 of record CM077016.1, read on the forward strand.
ATTGACCAGTACTGTTAAGTGCTTGACAATACCTGCCCAACTTTATGGTTTAACCCCTTTGTAAGAAGGAGAAGTGGATCACACCAGCTGTGGACAACCAAACATTGACCAGTACTGTTAAGTGCTTGACAATACCTGCCCAACTTTATGGTTTAACCCCTTTGTAAGAAGGAGAAGTGGATCACACCAGCTGTGGACAACCAAACATTGACCAGTACTGTTAAGTGCTAGGCAATACCTGCCCAACCATATGGTTTAACCCCTTTGTAAGAAGGAGAAGTGGATCACACCAGCTGTGGACAACCAAACATTGACCAGTACTGTTAAGTGCTTGACAATACCTGCCCAACTTTATGGTTTAATCCCTTTGTAAGAAGGAGAAGTGGATCACACCAGCTGTGGACAACCAAACATTGACCAGTACTGTTAAGTGCTAGGCAATACCTGCCCAACCATATGGTTTAACCCCTTTGTAAGAAGGAGAAGTGGATCACACCAGCTATGGACCACCAAACATTGACTATCGTCTTCCTCGGATGGAGTACCGGCTTCAGGGTGTGTTTTGGTGCTTCACCGCGGTCAAGCCATTTTGCTGAACGTTGGCGATTGTCATACAGTATCCATCTCTCGTAGCACGTGACGAGTTGCCTCAAAATGTCGTTTGACATCAAATCGTCGTGTTTCGTGCTGTTCTGTGTACTCATGTGTGACCTATTTAATCCTCTTCTTCACTTTGCCTATGGCAGTTAAATGTCAAACAGCTGCATAGTGTACGCCGAGTTTACCTCTGAATTGTCGTAACGTATAACATGTATCGCATTCAATCAAGGCCTCCAACTCGTCATTATCGATATCTTCTTTCTACAGCGTGGTTGATTTTCGAGGCTCATGTCGACGGGTCGGAATTTAGCAAACCAACGTTATGTCGTGCGTTCACTAACGGTGCCTTCCCCAAAATGCTGTTTTGATGTTGAGAGCTGCCTCCGATGCATGGTGTCCAAGTTTAAACTTTTATAAGAAAATGGCACGAATTTGGCTCTGATCCGTCGTCGTCTTCACTGTAGCACAATCCCTTAGGAACTAATACCAGTGACGAAACGACCAGTGCATTACAGGCGCTTGAAATTTACACATCGCGAGATTTATCCTAAATTACCTGCCAACTGCACGAGTCTGCAAAATCCGATATTTCATTTGCGCACTACCTAACACTTAAACAATATCCGAGCAACCAAAAAACAGTGGTTTGACTCAGGCCAGCTTGCCCTGCCGGTCTCACAGAAAGGACAATTTAAAAAAAAGGGCAGGGTTGTACGTCTGATGGAATTTTGATGGTGCAGGGAATTTCGGCAGAAGAAAAGGTGAGTCTTTGTAGACGTGTTATGAATGTGTGTGTGTGTGTGTGTGTGTGTGTGCGTTGTGACGTACTACAGAAGGAGGTAAAGCATGGTGTCAAGACAACAAATCTGCAGCGGTACATTCCGTTGGTGTAGCTTAGTTGGGAGAGCAACTTACTCCGAGGAGTGAGGGGGCGCTAGTTCGATCCCCGTCTCAGACAAATTTGTATTTTCACATTGGCGCCGAACAGAAAAATGGATGCACTGACCGTTGGATTCAGAGAAAAATTTTTGATGTTTGTTCAACACATCGTCTAGAATTAATGAAAGTTTGTTCTTCGCAGGGAGATCATGTGACGTACTACAGAATTAAAGCACTTGTGACGACGAATCTGCAGCGATACATTCCGTCCGTGTAGTTTAGTTGGGAGAGCAACTTACTCCGGAGTGGGAGAGAGCGAGTTCGATCTCCGTCACGGGGAAATTTGTGTTTTCACAGTGTGCGTGCGTGTGTGTGTGTGTGTGTTATGACGAAGTAAATTTCTCCATCATCTTTCTCCACGCCGGGCATCGAAGTCGGGTCCCCTCACTCCGGAGTATGTCGCTCTCCCAACTAAGCTACGCGGACGCATGCTTTCGCTGCTATCTGCCTTTATCTCATGTGCGTCCTGCGGTGCAGACACGTCCCATCACCCCACCCGAAAGAGGGCCGGGGGCATGGTCCACGGGTCAACCGGGATCATGTGTCGCTATAGGCAGACATCCCATGAAGAACGTTCATTTGAGAAATCCCAGTCAATTTGGTGTGTGGAACGTAACATCACACACATTTATTTTTCAAAGCGCTGAAGAAGGGATTCTCTTTTTTTTCTGTCTCGTGTTGTGGAAAGAACATCACACCATTGCGAGAAATGTAACACCCGGGTCATCCGAGAAGTTCGGGCGCCAATATAACGAATTAAATTTCTCCATCATCTTTGTCCACGCCGGGCATCGAATCCGGGTTCCCTCACTCCGGAGTAAGTCGCTCTCCCAACTGAGCTACGCGGAGGTATGCTTTCGCTGCTATCTGCCTTTATCTCATGTGCGTCTTGCGGTGCAGGCACGTCACAGTGTGTGTGTGTGTGTGTGTGTGTGTGTGTGTGTGTGTGTGTGTGTGTGTGTATGTGTGACGATCTCTACTCAACGTAACTAAAGAACGTAAACTCTGTGATGCTTTAACGCTACCGTGGATTGGTAAACCGATAGCAGACACTACTCCAGCAAGACAACACCAGATCATACATAGCGGTTCAGATAAATGGCAAATTTATGTATCTGCCATTTGAGCTGCTTCCTCACCCAGAATGTTTACTGAGGTGCCAGTTTATTAGGCCCACCTGACTTCGTGTATCGGACCCTGTCGCGAATGGACTGAAGCATCTGACGATCGTGTCGCCAGTGTCCTTTGACCCCACTGAGCCACCAGCTGTTTTCGTTCACAGAATTGCTGATTTCTGGAAGCTTTTGGGGGGCCTCACTATTCATGGTACACCTTTGCTATGGTTGTGCGTGAAAATTCTAGGAGTGCGGCCGTTTGGGAGATGATCGAACCAACACACCAGGCAAAACAAAATATCTCTCTCTCTCTCTCTCTCTCTCTCTCTCTCTCTCTCTCTCTCTCTCTCTCTCTCTCTCTCAGGAGCAAATAAAAAAGTCTGCCGAGCAAAACTCATAAGCAGCAGCCAAAGATAAACATGAAGCCGCAGCGTCACCTATAGCTTATTAAAGAATGAGCCCCTTTTGCTGAATGCAATGAGAGTCCGAAAAAGTACATTTCGAGTATTAATTTCTAACAATCTCCCACTTGTCTTAAGGAGTTCTACAATGCTGGCCACCCAAAATGCAACACCAAGAAGGACACGAGATAGCGAAGCCAGATTTACTGGACATATAACAACAGATTCAAAGATGAAACGATTGAGCTTACAGGCCCGTGCGACTTGCGGAACACGCAGGCATCAATAGTTCGTGTGGCCCCCATGGCTGGCAATAATGGCCGCTACAACGCCGCGGCATCGAACGAAAGAGGCTTTGGATGTGGGCTTGGAGTATGTCAGTCCAGGCTTTTTTTTTTTTTTTTTTTTTTTTTTTGATTGGAGGTTTAACGACCACCGTGAGCAACTCAATGGGCTGTAAGCAGTCGCCCGTCCCTAATTTAGGGTCACTGGTTCCAGGGAAGGGAGAGAGCCAGTGCCGTAAGACAAACACAACATCCATGCCTCACCGGGATTCGAACCCGGACCCCTTTCGGACGAATGATCAGAGGCCAACGCCTTAGACCACTGCGCCACCGGGGCGGCCTCAGTCCAGGCTGCTTCCACACGTTGCCACAGTTCATCAAGCGTAGCCGCGGGTGGTGCTTACGGGGCCAATCGGTTGCCGATCAGCGACCAGACGTGTTCGATGGGCGACATATCGGAAGAACAGGCAGGCCACGGCAGCAGTGACACCTGGTGGGCCGTGAAGAATTGTTGCACGATGCGTGTCACGTGCGGGTTCGCATTGTCCTGTTGAAACGTGCCCGCTGGCAGGTCCTGCAGGTAAGGGAGGACTACTGGCTCCAAAACGTCGGAGATGGTGCGGTGACTGTTGAGTGTACCGGCGATGCGTACCAGAGGGGTGCGGGTGTCATATCCAATTGTGCCCCAAACCATAACGCCAGGCGACGGACCTGTATGGCGATGCATAATGCAGGCGTCATACAGTCTCTCGCCGCGATGCCGCCACACGCGGATCCGACCATCGTGGTGTTGCAGGCAGAAGCGGGATTCGTCGGAGAAGACAATGTCGTGCCATTCCGTAGTCCAGGTGCGTCGTTCAACCACCCACTACCGCCGCACTTGCCGGTGGTGTAACGTCAATGGTAATCGGAGCAATGGGCGCCGTGCGACAAGTCCCCGCTCCTGCAGACGACGTTGAACGGTACGTGCTGACACAGGTTGTTCCGCAACACACCCTAATTCCTGCGCTAACGTTCGTGATGTGGCGGTGAGAGTCGTCAATGCCCGCCGCACAACATGCCTGTGCTCTAGCTCGGTGGGGTGCCGCGGCTGCGGCAATCGCTCACTTTGGTCCTTTCATCCTTCCTGCACCCACCGAATCCATACTAGCCTCACTGCGGCTGGATGTCGTCCCACACGGGCACCGATGTCTCGGTGCGAAAAACCGCTGTCGCGATAAGCCACTATTCGTCCTCTGTCGAACTCCGAAACGTGCTGGAATGACTGCCGTATTCTGCGACGAGGCATCAGGAAGCTTCCCACGCACAAGTCCGGCAGCACAGCACACTTCCACTACTTACACTCCTCCTTCTGTGCACCCTTCTTATAGTGCTTCTCGGTGGTGTACCGGGCGCACATGCTTTGCATATGCCCTGCAATGCTAATCGTTTGCAAGTCCTCTCGCGGGCGACGCATGCTGCGAATTTCAGGCCAGTCGGATGCTTCCTTCTTGGTGTTGCATTTTGGGTGGCCAGCAGTGTATTCCATCATATCCGTCTGAGTTTCTCGAATTGGAGTCTTCTTGCCAATGGCTTAGTGAATATGTCAGCCACCATATGAAAGGTATTGCCGTAGTCTAATTGTAGAATAGTTCCACGTAACTTCTTGAAAAACAGGTACCGCTCCATAAAATGTTTTGATCTAGAGTTAATTTTTACACTCTGTATGAGATGTGTAGTGGACTTGTTGTCCTGAAACACTGTAGTGGCATTACTCTATTCACAGTCAAAGTCTTCAAGTAATTCTCGCAACCACATGTTAGTTACCTGCTAGCTTCTGCTGTGGCGATGAACTCTGCTTCGGTTATAAATAATGCTGTCATAGACTAATCATGGCTGCTTCAACATATAACCGTGTTTCCTAACATGAAGACAAACCGAGATGTTGACTTCCAGTCAGTGCTGTCTCCCGCTCATGCAGAGTCTGCATGGGCTTTTACGATGAGTGGATCAGTTGAAGTTAGCTTTAACTTAAGGTTTCCTATTGCCTTTAGGTACTGAATCAACTTTATAAGTCCAGTCTTTTTCTTGGTTTTTTTTACTTTCCTCCTCAAGATGACTATGGCAGTTGAAATGTCTGGTCTTATCACTGTAGATAAATGCACGACACTACAGCTCCCATTATTTCTCTATAAATTCCATTGTTCTCAAGAAATTCTTCTACTTGACAGTTCTCCTGTAGTCCTGTAGTCTGTGCTTGTGGGTGTTTTACTTTCTTTGTTATGATCTCTGTCATATTTTGAAATGATTTCTTTTATTTTATTGCTTTGATTAAGAAGAAAACTTCCATCTTCTGTTTCTATTTCAATTTCTAGATAATATGTAACGGCGTAAGTTTTTGACATCAAATTAATTTTGCAACGCATTTGTAGTTTCCCTTATATTTTTATATTTTCTTATTGTATTTATACTAATCAACATGTCATCTCCACAAATCGCCAAATTTGTTTTTCGTTTACCATCCTTAAGTGATAGTAAGCAGGGGTCTGCTGTACTTTGGTTGAGGTCTTTCTTACACAAACATTCTATCATTGTCCAAATCCAATTTCTGGCACTTTGTTTGAGACTGTATAGTGTATGTGCTCTTTTGCGATTTGCAAACTATATATATATATATATATACATCACACTGCTGGCCACCCAAAAACGCAACACCAAGAAGGAAGCATCCGATTGGCCTGAAATTCGCAGCATGCGTCGCCCGCGAGAGGACATGCAAACGATTAGCTTTGCAGGATATATGCAAATCATGTGCGTCCCGCACGCCACCGAGAAGCACTATAAGAAGGGTGCACAGAAGGCGGGGTGTAAGTAGTGGAACAATTCTTCACGGCCCACCAGGTGTCACTGCTGCCGTGGCCCGCCTGTTCTCCCGATATGTCGCTCATCAAACACATCTGGTCGCTGATCGGCAACCGAGTGGCCCGGCAAGCACCACCCGCGGCTACGCCTGATGAACTGTGGCAACGTGTGGAAGCAGCCTGGACCGACATACCCCAAGCCCACATCGAAAGCTTCTTTCGTTCGATGCCGCGGTGTGTAGCGGCCGTTATTGCCAGCTATGGGGGCCACACGAACTATTGATGTCTGCGTGTTCCGCAAGTCGCACGGGCCTGTAAGCTCAATCGTTTCATCTTTGTATCTGTTGTTATGTGTCCAGTAAATCTGGCTTTGCTATCTCGTGTCCTTCTTGGTGTTGCATTTTGGGTGGCCAGCAGTGTATATGTAAAAAAAATAATGTGTGTAAAACTTCTACCATTTCAATTAACATTTAGTCGTAGCTCAATACGCTCAAAGTTCTACTTGTGATTGCATATATTGTAGATCATAAAATTATACATAAATTAGTGCAGAACTACTGATTTATTAATTACTCTGAGAAATTCCAAACACAAATCCTTATCTAAATTAATTTTGCCTATCAAAGACAACAGAACATTATTTCCACTTGAAGTAATATTCATTGTTAACACTGAGGAAATCCGTAAATCACTTAAATCAGAGTTCCTTGTAACTTGACTCACCTAAGATTAAGTTTTTTTTCCTGTAGTAGGGATAACAACACCTATGTTGTTCTACAACTTGTAATAAATATTGTTTTTGGTCTTCATTCTCTGTTTTGTTTTTCTCTATTGGAGGTTTAACGACCACCGTGAGCAAATCAACGAGCTATAAGCTTTCGCCCGTCCATAATTTAGGGCCACTTGTTCCAGGGAAGGGAGAGAGCCAGTGCCGTAAGACAAACACAGCATCCATGCCTCACCGGGATTCGAACCCGGACCCATCTCGGACGAATGATCAGAAACCATGGCGTAGACCTCTGCGCCACCGGGCTGGCTATTTCAGGATCAAAATCTAAATAATCTCTTGGGATATTAAGGCGATTAAAGAAGTTCATAGTGCTTTTTGTTACAAAATCTTCATATCACGAGAAATCTTTCCACTCAGCTTGATGCGTTTAAGAGGTTCGTCGACCCCGTCTTTTTCATTAATGGACCGAAACATAGCTTTTTTTGGACTTGTAGACACGTTTCGTTTTCCTTTTGCAATTTTTTTTCAGCGTGAGCCACTTTTCATGAAGTTTCTCCAATTTCTTGATACGATACTGTTCATGGCGAATGGGAATGCGTTCCTTTTCCCAAAACACAGCAGTTTCCTTAACAACAGCCCTACAACTCTCAAGAATTGTCTTCTTTAAGGTTTATATAGGCAAGCTTTTTTCTGGAACTGTACAGAATTTTTCAACTATATAAAAATAGATATTACATTATTTATGTGGAGTATTTGATTGACACTTAAGTCAAATAAGACAAAAGAAGGTGAATGGAGAAGTCAGGCGACGGGAATAATACGGTAAGTGAATATTTCAACTGACTTGAGCGACCTCTAAATATAGTTAGGTGGCAGAACAACGTAGGAGAGTCAGACAACAACATTTCAAAACTTCAAAAATAAGGATCACCCTCATTATAAATATATATATATAAGTTTTCACTCGATGCCTTAATGAAGGGAAGATTCCTGAGGATTGGAACAACGCTACAATAATCCAGCTACATAAAAAAGGTGACATTGAGGATCTCAGGAACTACAGACCTATCAGCCTCCTATCAGTGATTTATAAAATCTTCACTAAAGTTCTTTCACACCGCTTGAAGGTAACACTGGACATGGCTCAACCGAGAGAACAAGCTGGATTCAGGAGTGGCTACAGCACAATAGATCATATCCACGTACTGAGATAACTAATTGAAAGAGCGAGGGAATATGAACTTCCACCAGCATCAGCAGTTACAATGGCTCTGAAATCCTGCGGTATTGAAGACGCATACACTAATATTATTAATAACATCTATGAAAATGCAAGTGCAAAGATTCGGCTGTTTGAAAATACAACACACATAAAAATTGGAAAGGGAGTGAGACAAGGTGACACCATGTATCTCCGAAGCTCTTTAATGCCACATTGGAAAATGTCTTTCAATCACTGAACTGGCAAAACAAAGGGATAAAGATTAATGGAGATTATCTAACCCACCTTCGTTTTGCTGATGACGTAGTCATTTTTGCAACTACCCCATCAGAGCTGCAGAGTATGATCCAGGAACTTGCTGACAAGAGTAAAAATGTGGGATTAAAAATGAACTTTCAGAAGACAAAAGTGATGTTCAACGCTTTTACAAGAAATGAAGATTTATCGATTGATGGAGAAAAGCTGGAGATAACAGACACGTACGTTTATCTTGGACAGCAGATATCAAGTGAGGGTCACTGAAGAAATTAATCGGCGAACAAAACTTGCCTGGAGAGCTTTTGGAAGAAACAGCATAATTTTCAAGAGCAATATGCCATTATGTCTTAAAAGAAAAGTGTTTGATCAATGCATCCTTCCAGTGCTTACGTATGGTGCAGAGACGTGGACCTTAACTAAAAGAGACATACAAAGGCTGCAGACAACTCAAAACAGCATGGAAAAGTGCATGCTTGGTGTAACCAGGATAGATAAGAAGAGGAACTCATGAATCCGAAAAATGACAAGAGTGGAAGACATCATGATTAGAGTTAAATCCCTGAAATGGCAATGGGCTGGACATACTACCAGAAGTACAGACCATCGATGGACAGCCGAAATTTTAGATTGGATTCCAAGGGACAGGAAAAGACCCAGAAGAAGACCACATGGGAGATGGGTGGATGAAATTCGAAAGTATGTGGGAGGGACATGGAGGAGACTGGCACAAGACAGACCGTTGTGGAGGAAACTTGGGGAGACCTTCGTCCAGCAGTGGATTGATAATGGTTGACAATGATGATGATGATATATATATATATGCGTAACATCACAGCCTCTCCTTGACAAATGTCAACCCCGCCTTCTCGTGGTGCATCCTGTTCCCACTAAAGGGGCTCTGACGACCGCCAATAGCGGTATAACTATACCATCGGGATTAGAGGAAATTCTATCCCACACTCACCAACCCGCTTGGCCAGCGTGGTGAGTTATGGCCAAACCCCTCCAAAATGATTCCACAACTTAAATCTTGGCCCTCAGTCTCCGGCAGCTGGAATGTACCTGGCCAAGGCAGCGGCCAGTGCGACATGAAGGCAGAGGGTGCTAAGAATCCCCGGAGGACCGGACTAGGCTGCCATCTGATGCTGACCTTGGCTACGTACAATGGACGCTCCCTATCTTCTGATTCAAGGCTTCTTGAATTGGAAGAGGAACTACAAAGGATCAAGTGGGACATCGTGGGGCTAAGTGAGGTAAGGAGAAAAGGAGAAGATCTCATCGAACTGAAAAGTGGACATCTCTTCTACTATCTTGGGACAGATACTGGCAGAACTAGTGGTGTTGGATTTATAATAAACAAGAAACTGAAGGATAAAGTTGTAGAAGTTGAAAGTTCCTCTGACAGAGCTGCACGACTTGTTATCCAACTCTCGAAAAGATACCAGGCTCAGATTATTCAAACTTATGCACCCACCACAAGTCATCCTGAAGAAGAAATTGAAGAATTTTATGAGGAAATTTGTCATCTAAATAATAAAGGTAAGCAGCACTTGAAAATAATTATGGGAGATTTCAATGCAAAAATAGGGCAACGGCAACAGAATGAAACTTCAGTAGGTAAATTCGGTCACGGCAACAGAAACCAGCGTGGAAATACTCTCGTTGAGTTTGCAGAGGCAGAAGGGTTTTTCATCTTGAACTCCTTCTTCAAGAAAAAGCCACACAGGAAATGGACATGGAGACATCCAAATGGGACGACAAGTGAAATTGATTTTATTATGTGTAACAAAAAATTCGTCATAGAAGACTGCAGTGTGCTGAACAAGTTCAACACAGGTAGTGACCATAGATTGGTGAGATGTAAGATGCACCTCAACACTAAACTTGAACGTGGCAAGCTCATAAGACAAACAAAATCTATTGACATAACCAACCTTAAAAAACACCATAATACCTTCAAGTTGGAACTGAAGAACAGGTTCTCTGCTTTAGAAGGCCTAACATCGGAAGAAGTGGACATCTCTGAAGTTAACAGAAAAGTAACCAAAGCTCTTATGGAAACAGCAACAAAATTAGCTGGGTCTAAGAACAAGTTGCATGTGAACAAATTATCAGGAAAAACCAAAATGTTGATGCAAAAAAGAAGAGAGATGAGGACAACTAAAGAAGATGTGACTTCCAAAGTGGAATATATAGAGCTATGCAAGACAGTAAGAAAAAGTATCACTGAAGACATAAGAAAATTCAACTGTGAACTAGTGAGGAAAGCAATTGAAAACAACCAAAGCCTAAAGATAGCAAAGGGACATCTCAGTAAGGGAAGAAAACAGATTATGGCACTGAGAAAAGAAGATGGTTCTGTAACAAGAAATAGAGGTGAAATTTTGACAAGAGTGAAAGATTTCTACTCCAAATTATATGAAAGGGATGATATATGCACTCCAGACATCATGAAAGATACCAGTACCAGAGTTCCTCCAGTCCTTCCAGCAGAAGTTGCACATGCAATCAAGAACATGAAGCGAGGAAAAGCTCCAGGAGAAGATGGAATTACTGTAGACATCATACAAGAAGCAAGTGGAGAAATCGAAACAGTACTCGCCCAAATTTTCACTCGATGCCTTAATGAAGGAAAGATTCCTGAGGATTGGAACACCGCTACAATGATCCTGCTACATAAGAAAGGTGACATTGAGGATCTCGGAAACTACAGACCTATCAGCCTCCTATCAGTAGTTTATAAAATCTTCACTAAAGTTCTTTCACACCGCTTGAAGGTAACACTGGACATGGCTCAACCGAGAGAACAAGCTGGATTCAGGAGTGGCTACAGCACAATAGATCATATCCACGTGCTGAGAGAACTAATTGAAAGAGCGAGGGAATATGAACTTCCATTGTGCATGGCTTTTATCGATTATGAAAAAGCCTTTGATTCGGTGAAACCATCAGCAGTTACAATGGCTCTGAAAACCTGCGGTATTGAAGATGCATACATTAATATTATTAATAACATCTATGAAAATGCAAGTGCAAAGATTAGGCAGTTTGAAAATACAACACACGTAAAAATTGGAAAGGGAGTGAGACAAGGTGACACCATATCTCCGAAGCTCTTTAATGCCACATTGGAGGGTGTTTTTCAGTCGCTGAGCTGGGAAAACAAGGGGATAAAGATTAATGGAGATTATCTAACCCACCTTCGTTTTGCTGATGACGTAGTCATTTTTGCAACTACCCCATCAGAGCTGCAGAGTATGATCCAGGAACTTGCTGACAAGAGTAAAGAAGTGGGATTAAAAATGAACTTTCAGAAGACAAAAGTGATGTTCAATGCTTTTACAAGAAATGAAGATTTATCGATTGATGGAGAAAAGCTGGAGATAACAGACACGTACGTTTATCTTGGACAGCAGATATCAAGTGAGGGTCACATTGATGAAGAAATTAATCGGCGTACAAAACTTGCCTGGAGAGCTTTTGGAAGAAACAGCATAATTTTCAAGAGCAATATGCCATTATGTCTTAAAAGAAAAGTGTTTGATCAATGCATCCTTCCAGTGCTTACGTATGGTGCAGAGACGTGGACCTTAACTAAAAAGAGACATACAAAGGCTGCAGACAACTCAAAGCAGCATGGAGAGGTGCATACTTGGTGTAACCAGGAGAGATAAGAAGAGGAACTCGTGGATCCGAAAAATGACAAGAGTGGAAGACATCATGATCAGAGTTAAATCCCTGAAATGGCAATGGGCTGGACATACTGCCAGAAGGACAGATCATCGATGGACAGCCGAAATTTTAGATTGGATTCCAAGGGACAGGAAAAGACCCAGAAGAAGACCACATGGGAGATGGGTGGATGAAATTCGAAAGTATGCAGGGGTGACATGGAGGAGACTGGCACAAGACAGACCGTTGTGGAGGAAACTTGGGGAGACCTTCGTCCAGCAGTGGATTGATAATGGTTGACAATGATGATGATATCTCAGGGGCGAATATTCTGGGTGTGCTAGGTGTGCGGCGCACACCCACACAGATATCGCAATTCAACCTATATTATCGATATTTTTTTTTTGGATTTGTTTCTAATAAAACTCGCCAGAGTTCGTCCTAAGGCTTTTAGTGGTGGTTAAAATTAATTTCCCCACATAATGTTTTCATTAATAAGAGAAGGTTCGTTCAGTAAGCATATCGCATTCGCGCTAGAATCCCGGGTGTGCTGTTATGCGTGCGCACATTCGACGGCCTTAAAGCAGCTGTGGTACAAGCGATCCCCAGACGGCGCTGCAAGTCATGTTCTTATTTCTCTGTGGTCTCAAACGTACCAGGGGAACTCTCAAGGTGCGCTACCCAAAATCAGCACCGCTTGAGTCTCACGAAGCAGCCAGTTGCTGTTGTATTTTTTTTTTTTTTTTTTTTTTATGTATTCCCAGTAAGACTCGCTGAAATTTGTCAGCTAAACTTAATTCCCTTGTTCAATATTTTCGTGAAGAGGAGAAGGTTCGTTGCTTCGTGCAGTAAACAAAACGTAGTAAATAATATTTCTGGTTGCAGGAGTGCTATTTTAACAGCGGACACCCTAAGTCGTTAAAGCGACTGTAATTCAAAGCTTTCCAGATGGCGCTACAGGTCATGTTTTTATTTCTTCGTGGATCCAACGCAGAGGTTTAAATTCCCAGGGTGTGCGCTCTCAAAAAGGCACCACTGGTCACACTTGTTTGCGTTTGGAGTAGCATGGAGTCGTAAACACACTTCATCGTTCTGCTACAAGTTTTCTATCTTTTCATCACTGTGTGAATCGGTGTGTTTATGAGCACAGATACAATTTAATTTTGACATCCATATGCAATTTGAATTTTAACATCCATTTAGGTTGACGATGTACTAAGTGTCCCATTTTTGCCAGAGATTTTGCAGATTGTGTAAAGCGGGTTAAAGAAAGTAAGCTTCGTGCTGTATTTAAAACTTATATATATAAAGGAAAAGATACCGAAAATTCGTTCATCACTCTAGTATTTGCACAGGAAATTCAGGTTTTTCTTACGATGAAGTGTACGTGAAGATCTTTATTTCCGTAAGTTATTAGACAACAGCTAAAAAAAGAAATGCTTTTCGTATGTTCAAAATCAAGGCGCGAATTTTGCAGCTCGGGATACATAATAAAATGTTTGCGTGTTTTTTCCCATCAACAGCGCACACGCAACCTAAATGGGCACGCGACGCCACTCATATATATATATATATGTAAGGTCAGGTGATGCGTAACATCACAGCCTCTCCTTGACAAATGTCAACCCCGCCTTCTCGTGGTGCATCCTGTTCCCACTAAAGGGGCTCTGACGACCGCCAATAGCGGTATAACTATACCATCGGGATCAGAGGAAATGCTATCCCACACTCACCAACCCGCTTGGCCAGCGTGGTGAGTTATGGCCAAACACCTCCAAAATGACTCTACAACTTAAATCTTGGCCCTCAGTCTCCGGCAGCTGGAATGTACCTGGCCAAGGCAGCGGCCAGTGCGACATGAAGGCAGAGGGTGCTAAGAATCCCCGGAGGACCGGACTAGGCTGCCATTTGATGCTGACCTTGGCTACCTATAACGGACGCTCCCTATCTTCTGATTCAAGGCTTCTTGAATTGGAAGAGGAACTACAAAGGATCAAGTGGGACATCGTCGGGCTAAGTGAGGTAAGGAGAAAAGGAGAAGATCTCATTGAACTGAAAAGTGGACATCTCTTCTATTACCGTGGGACAGATACTGGCAGAACTAGTGGTGTTGGATTTATAATAAACAAGAAACTGAAGGATAAAGTGGTAGAAGTTGAAAGTTCCTCTGACAGAGCTGCACGACTCGTTATCCAACTATCGAGAAGATACCAGGCTCAGATTATTCAAACTTATGCACCCACCACAAGTCATCCTGAAGAAGAAATTGAAGAATTTTATGAGGAAATTCGTCATCTAAATAATAAAGGTAAGCAGCACTTGAAGATAATTATGGGAGATTTCAATGCAAAAATAAGGCAACGGCAACAGAATGAAACTTCAGTAGGTAAATTCGGTCACGGCAACAGAAACCAGCGTGGAAATACTCTCGTTGAGTTTGCAGAGGCAGAAGGATTTTTCATCTTGAACTCCTTTTTCAAGAAAAAGCCACACAGGAAATGGACATGGAGACATCCAAATGGGACGACAAGTGAAATTGATTTTATTATGTGTAACAAAAAATTCGTCATCGAAGACTGCAGTGTGCTGAACAAGTTCAACACAGGTAGTGACCATAGATTGGTGAAATGTAAGATGCACCTCAACACTAAACTGGAACGTGGCAAGCTCATAAGACAAACAAAATGTATTGACATAACCAACCTTAAAAAACACCATAATACTTTCAAGTTAGAACTGAAGAACAGATTCTCTGCTTTAGAAGGCCTAACATCGGAAGAAGTGGATATTTCGGAAGTTAACAGAAAAGTAACCAAAGCTCTAATGGAAACAGCAACAAAATTAGCTGGGTCTAAGAACAAGTTGCATGTGAACAAATTATCAGGAAAAACCAAAATGTTGATGCAAAAAAGAAGAGAGATGAGGACAACTAAAGAAGATGTGACTTCCAAAGTGGAATATATAGAGCTATGCAAGACAACACGAAAAAGTATCACTGAAGACGTAAGGAAATTCAACTGTGAGCTAGTGAGGAAAGCAATTGAAAACAACCAAAGCCTTAAGATAGCAAAGGGACATCTCAGTAAGGGAAGAAAACAGATTATGGCTCTGAGAAAAGAAGATGGTTCTATAACAAGAAATAGAGGCGAAATTTTGACAAGAGTGAAAGATTTCTACTCCAAATTATATGAAAGGGATGATACATGTACTCCAGACATCATGAAAGGTACCAGAGTTCTTCCAGTCCTCCCAGCAGAAGTTGCTCATGCAATCAAGAACATGAAGCGGGGGAAAGCTCCAGGAGAAGATGGAATTACTATAGACATCATACAAGAAGCAAGTGGAGAAATCGAAACAGTACTCGCCCAAATTTTCACTCGATGCCTTAATGAAGGGAAGATTCCTGAGGATTGGAACAATGCTACAATGATCCTGCTACATAAAAAAGGTGACATTGAGGATCTCAGGAACTACAGACCTATCAGCCTCCTATCAGTGGTTTATAAAATCTTCACTAAAGTTCTTTCACACCGCTTGAAGGTAACACTGGACATGGCTCAACCGAGAGAACAAGCTGGATTCAGGAGTGGCTACAGCACAATAGATCATATCCACGTACTGAGAGAACTAATTGAAAGAGCGAGGGAATATGAACTTCCATTGTGCATGGCTTTTATCGATTATGAAAAAACCTTTGATTCGGTGAAACCATCAGCAGTTACCACGGCTCTGAAATCCTGCGGTATTGAAGATGCATACATTAATATTATTAATAACATCTATGAAAATGCAAGTGCAAAGATTCGGCTGTTTGAAAATACAACACACGTAAAAATTGGAAAGGGAGTGAGACAAGGTGACACCATATCTCCGAAGCTCTTTAATGCCACATTGGAAAATGTCTTTCAATCACTGAACTGGGAAAACAAAGGGATAAAGATTAATGGAGATTATCTAACCCACCTTCGTTTTGCTGATGACGTAGTCATTTTTGCAATTACCCCATCAGAGCTGCAGAGTATGATCCAGGAACTTGCTGACAAGAGTAAAGAAGTGGGATTAAAAATGAACTTTCAGAAGACAAAAGTGATGTTCAATGCTTTTACAAGAAATGAAGATTTATCGATTGATGGAGAAAAACTGGAGATAACAGATACGTATGTTTATCTTGGACAGCAGATATCAAGTGAGGGTCACATTGATGAAGAAATTAATCGGCGTACAAAACTTGCCTGGAGAGCTTTTGGAAGAAACAGCATAATTTTCAAGAGCAATATGCCATTATGTCTTAAAAGAAAAGTGTTTGATCAATGCATCCTTCCAGTGCTTACGTATGGTGCAGAGACGTGGACCTTAACTAAAAGAGACATACAAAGGCTGCAGACAACTCAAAACAGCATGGAAAAGTGCATGCTTGGTATAACCAGGAGAGATAAGAAGAGAAACTCGTGGATCCGAAAAATGACGAGAGTGGAAGACATCATGATCAGGGTTAAATCCCTGAAATGGCAATGGGCTGGACATACTGCCAGAAGGACAGACCATAGATGGACAGCCGAAATTTTAGATTGGATTCCAAGGGACAGGAAAAGACCCAGAAAAAGACCACATGGGAGATGGGTGGATGAAATTCGTAAATATGCGGGAGTGACATGGAGGAGACTGGCACAAGACAGACCGTTGTGGAGGAAACTTGGGGAGACCTTCGTCCAGCAGTGGATTGATAATGGTTGACAATGATGATGATGATGATGATATATATATATATATATATATATATGTGTGTGTGTGTGTGTGTGTGTGTGTGTGAAATGTATATATTGAAATGGGGCCTGGAAGAAAACAGAAGATTTTTCAATCCATCAGTCCAAAATAAAAGTTAATTAAAGATAGAAGAAAACATTAAAGCATTACTTTCTAATGAAAGTTAATGCATTTTTATTAAATTAAAGCATTTTTTAATGCTCCTTTTTAAAAAAAACGGAACACTTCGAGGGGAGGCA
This sequence comes from Macrothele yani, assembly GCA_039090855.1. Lineage (NCBI taxonomy): Eukaryota > Metazoa > Arthropoda > Arachnida > Araneae > Macrothelidae > Macrothele > Macrothele yani. Next base: position 78,407,469 of record CM077016.1, read on the forward strand.
AGGCTCCTTGGGCTCTCCCTCTAAATATGGCCCCGGATGAACGTGCCATTTTCTATTCATTGCAACTGTCAAAAGAGTTCTTCAAGTGGTATGTTTCTGCGGGTGAAAAAGTTTATTCAAAGTCTAATCCTGGTTGTTGTGGCACCCTTTTCACAGAACTTTGCCATTTGCATTGTATTTTCTCTTGAAGATCCATTTATTTTTGATAGCTTTCTTTCCGTATGGAAGGTCTATCGAAGTCCATGTTTCATTTTTCTTCAACGCATCTGATTCTTCATTTATGGAATCCAATTATTTTTCATTTTCTGCATTATCCATGTTTTGAATTTCTTTAAAATTTTGTAAATCCTTTTTATATTGAACTTTTACAACATATGCAAATCTTTCTGGTGATTTTCCTTTGTTTATTCTTGAAGATCTCCTTGGACACCTTTCTCTGGTTCTTCTCTGACATTATTATCTTCTACAGTTTCTGATGACTGTACTTCATTTTGAATGATCATTTCTTATTTTTCGATTTTCCTTTGAGTGGGTTTACATTTTATTTCAACTTGTTTGTTTTCATCAATTTTTACTGATCTGGTAATGACCATTTTATTTGTTTCTTTAATTACTAACCTTTATCCTTCAGATCTCTCATCATATCCTAATAGGATTTCCTCTGGAGCTCTATTACCCAATTTTCTCCTTTTTTGCTTTGGTATATATACATAAGCTTTTGATCCAAAGATATGGAGTAAATCTTTTCCATAATTCGCCACCTGTCGCTCAGAAAAGAATGAGCCCTTTTTATTGAATGCAATGGGAATCCGAAAAGGCACATTTCCGGTATTAATTCCTAACAGTTTTGTAGGCCAAAGACGGCCCAGCACGCTGTTAAGTAGATGTTTCTAATAATTTGCCACTTCAGCGGTTTTGATTTCACACAAGCAGGATGAAAACAAGTATTTTCTTTTCTGCGCGACCTTTATTTATTTATTTTGAAGGAACAGTTTTTCAGTTTCTTTGTGTACAGTGACAGAACAAGCATAACAACTTTATTTACAGCCTTTTCGCGTCGGACTGTGACAGATCGCGTTTATCCATGTCAGAGTTGCCACTTAATTTTCCAGGATTTACTTATAAAATACGAGTTCTTTTGTGCATAAGAGGGATGCTGATAAGTTCTCGGCCTCACCAAGAAGAAAATGGGCTAGAGCCATGAAACTTACAGACTATTCCACATATTCACCCCGAAGTTCAACACACTTGGCACAGCGTTTCTGGAGTTTCTTTAACCCTTCCAAAAAACATTCTGAAGTCTGATCACTCAAATACTGTCCTGCTGCTGATATCACCTCCGAATCGTTCAAAAAATGCTTTCCTTTCAAACTTTTTTTAAGGTTTGGAAACAGGAAATAGTCCAATGGCGCAAGTCTGGTGAGTAGGGTGGATGGTCCATGCACTTAAACCCCAAATCCCTTAAAACATCCCTTGTCTCGCCAGCCTTGTAAGCCAGCGCATTGTCCTGCAAAAAGAGAACACCTTCCCGCAGTTTTCCTCGCCGTTTTTTCTTCAACGCCTCCTTTAATCGGAACAGCAACGTGGAATAGTATTCAGCATTTATTGTTTGGCCCCTTCGGGAGATAGTCAGCAAAACGCCTTCCGAATCCCAAAATACCGTCGCCATGACCTTTTCTGCAGACCTTTGAGTCTTGAATTTCTTTGGCCGTGGAGAACCCGAGTGCCGCCACTGCAGGGATCGTAGTGGTGTAACCACGTTTCATCAACAGTGACAAGTCGCTGCAAAACAATTATCACCAGATCGCTCAAAGTGATGCAAACCGATTTGGAAGTGTCCACTTGTTTTCGTTTCTCATTGACGGTCAAACATTTGAGCACCAACTTCGCTGACATCTTCTGCATATCCAAGTGCTCATGAATTATGAACCCAACACGTTCCCTGGATATTTCTAGTGTCTGTGTTATTGTTTAAGCCGAGATTCGTTGATATGACGAAATCGAGTGATGAACACGATCAACAATTTCGGGTGTTGTCACTGTTGAAGGCCTCCCAGATCTTGCTGCATCTTCGGTCTCAAAGTCTCCAAGCTAAAAGTTGGCACACCATTTCTTCACAGAGGAATATGAAGGACATTTGTCACTTAATGTTTACGTCATACACTCATAGATTTCCTTTGCAGTTTCCTTCTGCAGGAACAGAAATTTCGTGACAACCCGGAGTTCCCCATTCGAAAATTCAACACTTTGCATTGACATGATTCAGTTCAGAACGTCAAGCATCTGTAAAACAAAAGAGCCATTAGTCTGAAAATTGGCACTTTACAATACAGAAGAACACTCTTTCGAGTTGCAGTGACAAAATAATGCTACAATTACAGGAAGTAGGTTAGGCCGAGAAAAAGGGGGCTGATGAACACAAAAGCTCTATAAGTGGAATTTAAAAAGGCAGAGGTTTACAACAGCTTCGAGGGGATGCTGTAAACCAACACAAGCTGGAGCTGCGAAGTTACGCTCCTTCTCCGTCCTTCCGTGCTGCCCCAGCCTTCTTCTTTTACCTTTAACCTTGAACACCGTAGTTTGCATTACTTCAATGTGCACTGTAATCTTCCCAGCATGCCCGTGAAGGGATACACAAAAGCCGAGACTCTCTAACCTGACAAATGCCTGACAAATCCTCGTTTCTGCGAGCCAGTATTTTGGCAAATTCCCAAGATTTTAATAACTGCTCGACGAAACATAAATACCACAGAGAGCGATGTCAACGGGATGAAACTACATTCCGCTGATTGAGAATGCTATCACAATTAGCGATGTTCGTTATAGACGGGATCGTTACAAAAGGCCTAAATACACTGAGGTGCCAAAAAATCCAGGAAGGGAGCTACCATTTCCACTACATGACACCACACCCATGCGGTAAATGGTATCGTCCGCAAATGACGTATACACTGAGTGGCCACTTTATTATGACCACCCCTCAGTACTTCGTTGGGCCACCTTTTGCCTTTAATACTGAGTCGATTCTTCGTGGCATGGACTCCACGAAATGTTGATAGATGGTTTGTAGGATCTGAGACCATGCTTGATGAATAGCACTTTCCAGGAGTGTGAGATTGCAGGGTTGAGGATCCAGCTGTCTGATGGCTCGTTCAACTTCATCCCACAAATTCTCAATGGGGTGGAGATCTGGAGATTGTGGGGGGCACCTCAGCAAAGTAAACTCACCGGCATGTTCCTGAAACCAATCCTGTACAATACGAGCAGTATGGCAGGACGCATTATCTTGTTGAAAGTAGCTATCGCCATTGGGATACATCATCCACATGACAGGACGCACTTGGTCCGCAACGATGTTTAGATATGATGTGCCAGTCAGACGTTGACGAACACGAATTAAAGGGCCAAAAGCATGCCAGGAAAACATTCCCCAAACCATAACGTTGCCTCCACCAGCTTGAAGGGTTGTAGCAATGCATTTGGGGCCCATGCTTTCGTGCTCTTTCCGACCAAATTTTCACTCGCCCATCGGCATGGTGCAACTGAAAACGTGCTTCATCGGACCACATAATTTGTTTCCAATTATCGACTGTCCAATCCTGGGGCTTCTGTGCGAACTGGATACGTTTTCTCTTGTTAACTGCAGACAGCAAAGGTGTTCGAACAGGCCTTCGGCTGCAATATCCCATCCGATGCAGTGTACGGCGAACAGTGCGTGCAGAGATCATTTGAGGGGATCCTTGATTAATATGGTCTGTAATTTGCTGCATTGTTGCCCTTCTGTTGTCTGTTATCAGTCTGGATACTCTTCGTTCCGCCCGAGCAGTCACTAGTCGATGACGACCGCACGTTGCACGTAGAGACCCAGTTTTTTGGCTGACAGTCCAGTCTTTAAACATTTTAACAACAGCTGCTCTGGAACATTTCACGAATGCGGTGGTTTCGGTGATACTCGCTCCATAGCTCCGAGCTCCTACAATCATCCCACATTGAAAGTCCGTCAAATCGCATTTTTTACCCATCTCGTCACCCAAAAATCACTTCCACTACTGTCGCAAGCACCAAGCTTTCCTTTTTTATACTAGCCTCGCCCTCTGGCGGCAACAGCGTGCAGCCATAGCTCATTCGCTTAAAACTGTCAGGTGGTCATAATAAAGTGGCCACTCAGGAGGCAGATATCTCCGCAAGCTCAAATTGTAGCATTCGCAGTTCAGATGGCAGCTTATTAGGAATTAAGCGATTTCGAACGTGGTATGATAGTTGGCGCACGGGAGATGGATCACTTTGAAATTTCCACGAAATTTGGATTTACAGAAAAGACCTGGAGCGGCGTTTGGCACGGATCGTAACATCCGCCCGGCTTGCAAAATTGCTGCCGCAAATCACAGCGCAATTCAATGCTGAGGCCAGTAGTAGCATCAGCGTTCGAACAGTACAAAGTCCCCTGTATTCTACGGAGTTCTGGAGCTAACGTTCCACTCGGGTGCCACTGCTGACCCGACGACACCAGACTGTGCGCCTCGCCTGGGCTCGGGAATACCGCCATTGGACGCAAGATGACTGGAAACGTGTAGCCTGTTCCGACGAATAACATACCAACAGTTTCGAGCAGATAGCCGACTCCGGGTTTGGCGACAACCACCCGAGACAATGGATCGCGAATGCAACGAGGGACAGTGCAGGTCGGCGGTGGCCCTGTTATAGTGTGGGGTGTTTTCAGCTGGCACGCATTGGGACCTCTCATACGTGTGCAGACCGCTCTGACTGGTGGAAGCTATGTAACCATCCTTAGAGATCATTTCAACTTGTTCGTGTCGTGCAATCACTCCAACGGGTGAGACTTTTTTCAACATGATAATGCTCCACCGCACACATCCACAGTCGCCTGATTATGGCTGGTGGAACATTCCACGGAGTTTGGCCTTCTGATTTGTGAAAACACAAATTTGTCCGTGGCTGGAATCGAAAACGCGGCCCCTCACTCCGGAGTAAGTTGCTCTCCCAATTAAGCTACACGGACGGAATGTACCGCTTCAGATTTGTCGTCTTGACACGTGATTCACCTCTGCAATACGTCACAGACTTGGCGCCCTTGTTGGCCGGATTTTAACGCCATTGAACACATTTGGGAAGGTGTTCAACGTGCCGTCAATGCCAGAAATCCTCCAGCGGCGAATATTACGAAATTGTGGGACGCTTTTCAAGAAGCATGGGGTGCACTGTATCCACAGTACTACAGAGAGCTCGTGCAGTCCGTGCCCCGTCGCGTTGCTGTCGTTATCTGATCGCGAGGAGGACCAACGCGGTAAAAGAAAGGTATCCCAGTTGTTGTTTTTTTGTTGTTTTTTTGTTGTTGTTTTTTTTTTGGCACTTCAGTGTAAATGTTAATAGGGCTTTTGTTGAAACCAGTAAAATAGGTAGTAATGGTGAAAATCTTCCAAATACGTGGAGACAGTGTAAATACACAAAGTCATCGCTCTTTCCATGTTTATCTTTAATTAACACACAGGAACCGAAAAATTGTTATCGGACACCTGGGATCGAACCTCAGATCTCTCTATAACTAGCCGAGTGCGTTCGTCTTACGCTACGGTGGCTAACAATCCACGGCGCTATATGTGTTTATCTGTCAGCATATGACTTCACAAATCCGTGGGGATGGGCTCAACAACTGAGACGTCTCCATCTGGTGGGGATCAACTGTACATGCTATTTAATTAGAGCTAATAAATCCAAAGGACGAGAGAGATAATGAAAATCTTCCTAGTACGTGCAGACAATGTAAACAGACGAAGTCATTGCTCTTTCCACGTTTATCTTTAATTAACATAGCCTGAATGTTGTTATAAACATGGTTCGTCGTAGAGAAGTTAGACTGTACATCGTATGTTTTAATATGTAAGGATTTGTGCAAAGTGATCAAACATAATAGCATTTACTACCGTGAATTTTCAAGGATATCAGATATTAACTACAAAAAACCAACTTACAGATTGCTTGCCCTTCCGTTTTTTTGCTCCCTTCTTTTTCTTCTTCTTTTTCTTTGTCTCTGTTGTTCCTGGAAAGCAAAATAGGCTCTTAGAATTTTATTTCTACTGAATTGTAGGGAAGAAAAATATACAATTTCTATTCGCTGCTTTAAAATATTATAAATTCTATGCTATAATATAAATGGAGATATGGGCGGTACACGCAAACTCACTGTGAAATACACTGAGTTAACTTTGCATTAGGAACACCGCCGTCTTACATATTCGTAGTGATAACCAAGTACCACATGATATCACCGTCACGTGCGGCTACTATAAATTGTGCACCACTATCCTCTGTACGTAAGTAGTAAATGTTTGCTAGTAATGGAGAAACGTGGTGCATACCTGCCAACTTTCAGAAACCGAAATCCGTAAAAAAAAAAATCGATATGTGCGGTAAAAAAATTTAATCGATATATTCAATGAAATTACTTGCCGCGCATATTGATTAAATGTACTTAACATATCGATTAAAAAACGATATGTTACCTAAACAAGTATAAACTTTTAATTGATATGACTACAGATGTTTGAATTTATCGGCATGTTTATTTCGATTCAAATGGAATCTATACATAATTTTTCATTACTATGCTACCATATACTAACATTTAATCGAAATTGAACCTTTTTTACGTTAGTTATGACGCATAAAAGCAGTGGAATGGATCCCGCTCCTATGTGCTAACCTTTGACCCCTTTTCGTTCACGTTCAATAGAGTTCTTTCCCAGGTGATCCCCTCCAACATACTAAAAGTTCATCCAAATCGAAAGATTTTTACGGGAGTTATCGTGCGGACGAACATACGCACACAAAGCGTGACGTAATTAGGCAGATGGGAATCGCGACCGTCTGCTCGCAAAGGTGTGACGTCATAAAACTTTTTTTTTTATTGGAGGTTTAACGACCACCGTGAGCAACTCAATGGGCTGTAAGCAGTCGCCCGTCCCTAATGTAGGGTCACTGGTTCCAGGGAAGGGAGAGAGCCAGTGCCGTAAGACAAACACAACATCCATGCCTCACCGGGATTCGAAGCCGGACCCCTTTCGGACGAATGATCAGAGGCCATTGCCTTAGACCACTGCGCCACCGGGGCGGCTCATAAAACTTTAATAGGATCCACACACAACGCGTGACGTAATGAGACAGATGGCGTGATCGCGCGCCAACATATCAAGCGTGAGATTGTGACGTCATAAGATCGTCCCCAGATGGTCCCCTACCACATAATAAAATTTCATCGAAATCGAACCATTTTTACGCACGTTATGACGCATAAAGCAATGGAATGCATCCCGATTCTATGTCCTAACCTTTGACTCCACTTCACCCATTTTCAATAGGGTTCATTCCCAGGTGGTCCCTTACAATATACTAAAATTTCATCGACATCAAACCATATTTACGCAAGTTATGACGCATAAGGGCAATGGAATGGATCTCGCTCCTATGCCGTGACCTTTGACCCCATTTCGTCCATTTTCAATAGGGTTCGTCCCCAGTCGTCCCCTACCACATACTAAAATTTCATCGAAATCGAACCATTTTTACGCGGGTTATCGTGCCGACAGACGGACGGACAAATCTGGAGCATATACGCTTCTTCAACCTACGGTTGGAAAGCGTAAAAAGGGGATGTGCTTATGTATCAAAGTGTCCTCTAGTTTGCCTGTTGACACATTATCTCTACACCTACTATTCCGATTTGAAAAGTTCTTTTAACATCGGGAAGCTTGAATTGTGAAAGCGATGATCCTTACCATTTGGTCTTTTTCCGACTCATAACTTAGCCGCTAGGGGCGTAAATGCACGTGCTTTCTAATTTGAAATATGCACTGGTGCTCAAAATTAAAGCAAAATCCACAAAATCCTAGTTAACAGACAATAAAAAACATAAACATAAGGAAATTAAATTTTTGTATGATGTATGGTATACAGTGTCTCACATTTCTGAACACAAAAGAGCTAAGATGTATGCGAATGCGCTTAAATTATCAGTGAAATAAGGCATGAAAAGATGTCACATAAATCTGCGGGAAATTACAGGGTGGGCATATAGTATAGTCCTTCCCTCATTAAAAAAAATTATTTAAAAAAACTGGTGTGCAAAAATTAAGGACGAAGAGGAGAAATTAGCATAACAGCGGAACGAGCAGGCAGAACGGACCGAAAGACCACTCAGGAGATAGACTAGGGTCCGGTACGGTAGGGCATGCGCATATATGCAGCATGGGGGGGGGGGAATTGGAGGTTAACGACCACCGTGAGCAACTCAATGGGCTATAAGCAGTCGCCCGTCCCTAATTTAGGGTCACTGGTTCCAGGGAAGGGAGAGAGCCAGTGCCGTGAGACAAACACAACATCCATGCATGACCGGGATTCGAAACCCGGACCCCTTACGGACGAATAATCAGAGGCCAGCGCCTTAGACCACTGCGCCACCGGGGCGGCTATATGCAGCATGGCGTAAGGAGGGTGGGAGTGTCGGAAGGGTATAAAGCACACGGGCGGTGTACGCTCAGCAATTCGGTGAAAGCTATTGCACGGTATACATCGGTTTGAACGACGTCTAGTTGCTGCCACCGTGTGATATGGCCAACAGGCAATCCAGTAGACGACATCTGGATGACTTTACCCGAGAGAAGTTGGAAGTAGGTCGAAGTGTGACTAGTGTGGCTGAGGACTTCGGGATCGCTCACAGCATCGTTCACGAGCTTAGAGAACATTTCAAAACACAGGAACAGCTGTCCGAGAGTTTAGCAGTGGTCGTCCACGAGCAACCACGGCGGCGGACGACCGGTATATTGTCCTTCAGGCGAAAAGAGACAGATGGCAGACAGCGGGAGAAATCGCAAGGCACATGCAACAGACAACTGGACGTCCGTTATCGCGTTTTACCGTGGCCAGAAGGCTGCACACAGGTGGTCTATTTGCACGACGACCAGTACGGTGTGTGCCATTAACGCCTGCTCATCGGAAACGGCGGTTTTTGTGGTACCAGGAACACAAGAACTGGACACATCAGCAATGGGGTCGAGTTCTCTTTACGGATGAGAGCCGATTTAGTCTGACGAGCGATTCTGGACGTATACACGTCTAGAAAGAGCAGGGAACACGCAATCACACCTCCAACGTCATCGAAAGGGACCGGTTTGGAGGTGACGTAGTTCTCGTTTGAGGCGGTATCATGCTTGGTAGCCGTACTGACCTCCACATTTTCCAAGGAGGTTCAGTCACTGGTGTCCGCTATTGTACCGAGGTTCTCCTGCCTCACGTGCGTCTGTTTAGAGGTGCTGTGGGTCCTGAGTTCCTCTTCACGGACGACAACGCTACACCTCATCGTACAGTGGCTGTCGCAGACCTGTTGGAGAGTAAGAATATTCAACGTATGGATTGGCCCGCAAGGTCCCCGGACCTAAATCCAATCGAACACGTGTGGGACCTTCTCGGGAGACGCTTGGCAGCACGTCACCAGCCGCCAGAAACGATTCCGCATCTGCGATTGGCGCTACAAGAGGAATGGGCCGCGATGCCTCAACAGCTCCTTGATAACCTCGTCCTCAGCATGGACAAACGTTGTAAATCCTGCAACGCAGTCAGGGGTGATCATATCCCCTAATAAAGAATGGATTTTTCTTGGCAGCCGCCTGTCACATGAACGTTTCTGTCTTCTGTCCAGTTGTGCTCGAAGCTACCTTTTCAATAAAGTGCCTTTGTATCCTTTGGATTCCTTGTTTAGACGGTTTTGCTCACTTGTCCCATATTCTTACATCTTGGGGATCTTATGGTATGATTTGAGTCAATGTGGAGCACTTCTACACGACGTTACATTCGAAAAACCGTCTCGTCCTTAATTTTTGCACGCCAGTGTATGATAGTTTAAAACAAGCGGTTTGTGGCATGATGCATGTAAACGAATAGCTTTTTCTTTTGTTGTAGGTACATGCTGAGTAACAACTAGGTGGCGCTGCCAGCGCAAGAAGTCAAAATGGCGTCTTTGCAGTAAAAGGCGCAATGTGTTCTGTGGTACCACGAGACCAAATCTGCCATAACTGTTCAGCGTAATTTCAAAAGAGGGTACGGACTTTCACCACCTAATCATAAAAGCATAACAGCTTCGTATGCAAAGTTTAAGGAGACAGGAAGTGTTGATGACCGAAAACGAACGGGCAGACCGGGTTTTAGTGAAGAAACTGTTGATGCAGTGCTGACAGCTTACGTAGGACTACGTCTAACTCCGCGGATAGTTTGGGGCGACTTACGGCCGACCGCCAGTGACAAAAATAGGTCCCGATTGAAATCATTATAGCGTTAAAAATACGTGCAGCACACTTATCGTGTTAGCATATCCGTAAACAGCATGGAGCTCAATTCGCGCACCGCGCAATTCATCGTGCGCGCGACGCTCCCTGTGCGCGGGGAGATGATGCAATATTTCTGGGTGTACCGCCGCGTTTGACTCAGTCTATCTCAGCAACCGTGAGCGCAACACGACTGTGTGTGGTATCGTTTTAAAGCTCTCGATGATATCTACACTGCCGGAAAGTGAAAAAAGAACACCAAGAAGGAGACGTCTGATACCAACGAAATTTATACAGCATAATAACGGAATACAGAGGATAACGTGATCAAAACATTATGGCAAAATACAGCTGTATTTGCTGGTAAACTGAAAAATAACATTTCCATGTAACATGTAACATAGTACGAGGTTGAACCGCCATGAACTGCGTCACACTGTGCAATTCTGGCATGGAGTCTGTCGTACAGATGTTGGATGTAAGTTTGTGGTATTGAGTTCCAAGCATCCTCAACCTGGACGCGTAAATCGGGGATGGTCGTGGCTGGCCGTGGAGACCAGATAAGTCGTTGTCCCATAAAACCCCACACGTGCTCAATGGGGGACAAATCCGGTGAACGTGCAGGCCATGGAAGTTGTCTCACACCCTGAAGTGCATGTTGCGTTGCACGTGCCGTGTGTGGGCGTGCGTTATCTTGCTGTAAAACACCACGATGGACCGACCTTACAAATGGCCCAACAACGGGCTGAATGATGTTGTTGATGTAGGAGGTGCTGTTTAACGTACCCGATACAAACACTAGTTGTGTACGGGAGTGATAGCTGATCGCTCCCCCCACCAGGGGACCAGGTGTAGGCCCTGTGTGTCGCTGGCGGGTGCAAAAAGGGTGGAGACGCTCCCCTGTGCGTCTGCGAACACGCATAAGGCCATCGGAGGCTCCCAAGCAGAATCTGCTTTCATCGCTGAACACGACAGATCGCCATTGTGTTCTCCACTGCAGTCGTTCCTGACGGCGGGCTGAAGTCAGAGGTACACATGCCAGAGGCACACGTGCACGTAGTCCTGCATCCAGTAGACGGTTGCGGATTGTTCGCACAGTCACCTCAGGTGCAACGGCAGCTCGGATTTGCGTCGCAGTGGATGTTCTGCTTGGCAACGCCGCTCATCTTATGCGTCGAACGGTCCGCTCATCAGTCCGTCTGTGACTCCAGGTTCCCCGTCTTCTCGTGTGGGATTGTTCCTCGGACCATCTACGCCACTATCGTACCACCACCGATACTTCCCGTCCAATTGGCTCCGCAATACGACGATACGACCACCCGGAGTCCGAATAGATGACCTCGCTCAAAGTCCGATAACTGCTAAAATCGTACACGTCTTCCATGTCCAGGCATTGCAGCATCTTCAGGGTCTTCGCACGTGTCCGTACGCCGACGACTGATTACATTCACTTCGCCGAACTCCTTAAATATCACCGACGATAATTTGAATATTATGCCGTGCTGTGGCGTAAGCGCTCACCGGTTGGTCCCGAAATTAACATCACACCTACGTAAACTCGACCCCATTAACATATGTAAATTTCATGATCGTCCGCCAATTCCTTCTTCGTGTTCTCTTTTCACTTTCTGCCAGTGTATTCAAATATACCAAAAACATTTCGCAGTGTTTTTAACTGAACATTTTAAAAACTGTTTTCTGTGAACCGGTGAACAATTTTGACAAAATCGCGGCTTATCTGGACAACCGTGAGTGCAAAACGATTGTTTGGTTGGTTGATTAATTTTTATGGCGCAAGGGCCATGTTTGGCCAAAGAGCGCCAGACACAAAAAAAGAGTGCACAACGACTGTGCGTAGTATCATTTTAAAGCTCTCGAAGAGATCTATTCAAATATATAAAGAGCATATCGCAGTGGTTTAATCTAAAAATTGTTTTCGTGTGAACTGGCTTACATTTTCGTCAATGCCGCGGAATTCTCAAAATGAAAGCAAGCAAAGTGGAGAAAATCAAAACGAGAGGCACGAGCAAGTGATGAGGAATATAAGAAGCCCAAGAAGACAGAGCACCACGTTGGGTAATTCGTGTATCGATCTGCTTTGTGTTCGCAATGTATCCAGCATTATTTGTAAAAATTATGTTAACTACGTTTCATATCATAGACCTGTGTTGGCGTTAACAAATTAAATAAACGCTTTGAAACCATACTCGACTAGCTCATTTCAACTCTCCGATCTGCAAGTCGTAGTCCTACGTCCAAACTGACGGCTCAATCAGAACTGAGCCTACCTGTATATATTTTTATTTTTTATTTGGGGTAACGACCACCGTGAACAACTCAATGGACTATAAACAGTCGCCCGTCCCTAATTTAGTGACACTGGTTCCAGGGAAGGGAGAGAGCGAGTGCCGTAACACAAACACAACATCCATGCCTCACCGGGATTCGAACCCGGACCCATCGCGGACGAATGGTCAGTAGCCATCGCTTAGACAACTGCGCCACCGGCCGCGGCATTTGCTGCTCTACATAATCGCCTTCTTGAGTACCATTTATGTATGATTTCTTTTTTTTTTTTTTTTTTGGAGGTTTAACGACCACCGTGAGCAACTCAATGTGCTATAAGCAGTCGGCCGTCCCTAATTTAGGGTCACTGGTTCCAGGGAAGGGAGAGAGCCAGTGCCGTAAGACAAACACAACATCCATGCCTCACCGGGATTCGAACCCGGACCCCTTACAGACGAATGATCAGAGGCCATCGCTTAGACCACTGCGCCACCGGGGCGGCATGTATAATTTCGTGGCAGGGTTCCAACAAGGATTTTCTGGTTGTTGCTTTAATTTTGAGCGACAGTATATCTTATTTCATACCGGTGCTTCTAAATATCCGATCCAAACAAGTCTTACCTATTATAACGGGGACCATTTTGTGTACAGGGTGTTTACCAAATAGTCCTCTGTTTTCCTATTAGATGAAGCAAATGCATATCGCATTGTGCCATATATCTGTACTTCCGAAAGTCCGATTTCAAATTTTACTTTTGCGTCGGATGGAGTTGATGGTGATGAATATTGTTCATATAATGTTTAACTTTTCGTAAGGCACAGTTTGGCCAGAAGGATCCTTAACTGCATATTTATGTTCCCGATACGCACTGGTGTCCAAAATTGAAATCCGGTCGGCATTCACAGAGATAAGAAGGAAAACACGTAACAGTAGGCAAAGACATTTGGGATATAAAGAGCACAGTCAAAAGGGTATAACGAAGTGAATTTCTCCGTCATTTTTGTCCACGCCGGGGCTCGAACCCGGGTCCCCTCATTCCGGAATAAGTCGCTCTTCCAATTGAGCTACGCGGACGTTCGTTCTGACTACTATCTGCGTTTATGTCGTGTGCGTCCTACTGGCAGGTACGTCAATCTCCCCCCCCCGAAAGAGGGCCGGGGGCATGGCCCACGGGTCAGCCGTGACCATGAATCGTTGCAGGCAGGGTTCCAACAAGGTAGAACAACAAGGTGTAGAACGTGTTGTTGTTACAAGGTGTAGAACGTGCACTTGAGAACTCCCAGTCAATCTGGTGTGTGGAATGCAACGTCACACACATTTATTTGTCGAAGCGCTGGAGAAGGGATTCTCTTATTTTTCCTCTCTCGCGGTGTGGAAAGAACATCACACCATTGCGAGATTTTGAACGGTCCGGTCATCCGGAAAGTTCGGGCGCCATTATAACGAAGTAAATTTCTCCTTCATTTTTGTCCACGCCGAGGCTTGAACCCGGGTCCCCTCATTCCGGAATAAGTCGCTCTTCCAATTGAGCTACGCGGACGTTCGTTCTGACTACTATCTGCCTTTATGTCGTGTACGTCCTGCTGGCAGGTACGTCACATCTCCCCCCCGAAAGAGGGCCGGGGGCATGGCCCACGGGTCAGCCGTGACCATGAATCGTTGCAGGCAGTCATCCGCTGTAGAACGTGCACTTGAGAACTCCCAGTCAATCTGGTGTGTGGAATGCAACATCACACACATTTATTTGTCGAAGCGCTGGAGAAGGGATTCTCTTATTTTTCCTCTCTCGCGGTGTGGAAAGAACATTACCCCATTGCGAGATTTTGAACGGTCCGGTCATCCGGAAAGTTCGGGCGCCATTATAACGAAGTAAATTTCTCCGTCATTTTTGTCCACGCCGGGGCTCGAACCCGGGTCCCCTCATTCCGGAATAAGTCGCTCTACCAATTGAGCTACGCGGACGTTCGTTCTGACTGCTATCTGCCTTTATGTCGTATGCGTCCTGCTGGCAGGTACGTCACAAGGGTAATAAACATTTTATAACATCAGACAAATAAGTACACATTTTGCGTATGCAGAGTCAAGTCTGCATATGTCACCAAGGTGAGATGTAAGCATGTAATTTATTAATAAGAAATGCTACCATCTCGTACGGGCAGACAACTCTCACGAAGGCGGTGTATGCTGATAAGGAGGTTGTTGATGAACTCTGGGGCCAAAAAATTCATTCCTCAATGAGGGCGGTGCGTGGCTCGGGAAGGGTTCTGAGAGGGGGTTGACGAGCTGCTACGTATCGTTCCATAGCATCTCAGGTATTCTCTAGAGCAGTAGTCTCAATCTCAGACCCTAGGTAGGGCCACTTTCCAGTTTTGAAGGAACTTAGAGGGCCGCATGAATATTAATAAATTCCTTATGAATAAATATCAGCTTTACAAAACTACACCAATGGCTTCGCACTAGAGTGGAATATTATTTCTAATTACAAATACTTCATCAATCACTGAAAGCAATCACTTTTACGTAACAATTATTTTCACTTAAATCTTAAAACAATCACATTTTACCAACTAAACGTGGTACAGAAAATATTACACGTTCTGATCAGAAACTTTGGCTAGCTTTTCTGTCACTAACTTGTCGATATTTGGAATAATGTCTTTTGAACATGCTACTTTTAAAAGTGAGCATAAGTGTCTGCCACTTAACCTATTCCTTTCAAGACATTTTACTTGGTCCATTCTTGAAAACAACTGTTAATATGAGTTTGTTGTTCCGAACATAGACATAACAAGCGCAGCCAGGTTATGGATGTTTACGTACTTGTCCTTTGAAACTACCTGGTTTTTACAAAAGTCTTAAAGTCTGTTAGATTGCAGCTGTTGATTTTTTTTTAGGAAAGAATCACACTGAAAGTCTATTAATTCAAGCTGAAATTCTTCATTTGTGTTGCCAGCATTATAAAATAATGGAGACTATGAATATATTGGAAATATGTATTTTGCTCAATACAGTTGTATTCTTCATAAATAAACTTGTTACTTATAAAGAGGATGGCTTTGCTAAGCATTACTATGTTTATATTACATTTAATATATTTAATATATTACACTGCTGGACAATTGCTAAGGACGGATCATAAACGGCTATATAGCGCATAAAAAAGTAAGTGTGGTTGGATGCCAAGTGAAATAAAATAATGTCAGAATGCCAAGACATTACAAGAAAGACAATTTATTGTGCTCTGAAATCCAGAAGGCTTTGGAACGTGTTCAAGGGACAAACAGGCCATTTTGTGCAGAATACGTAAACGTGAAAAAAATGCAATTACCGTCCGCAGGCGTTCCGGCGTAAGATGTCAATACGGGATATGGCCACCATGGAGGGCGATGCAAGATTCCACACGTCGTGTCATGCTTTGCACAACATTATCAAGCAGCTGTTGGGGTAATTTATCCCATTCCTCTGTCAGTGCATGGATGAGGGTGTCCTTGTTTATTGGAGGGCATTGGCGACCAGCAAGACTCCTCCCCAAAGCATCCCGCACATTTTCAATGGGATTCAGATCTGGAGAACGTGCTGGCCATACGAGGCGTTGAATATCCTCGCTCTCAAGACACTCATGGACAGCGACTGTTCGATGACATGTTGCGTTGTCGTCCATGAAAATGAATCTATCACCGACAGCACCACGGAACATCCGAACATGAGGTAGCAGAACATCATTAATGTATCGTTGGCCAGTCATAGTCCCAGTTGGAAGCACATAGAGGGACGTAGGGCCATTGATCATGATGCCAGCCCATACCATGACACTACATGTCGGATATCGGTCCCTTTCCTGTATGTTTGCTGGACAATATGCAGTACCACTATCACGCCAGATCAGTTGTCGTCGACAATCAGACGATAGACTGTATCTACTCTCATCTGAGAAGAGGACAGCAGACGAGTCGTTATCAGTCCAACTGCGATGTTGATGGCACCATTGCAAACGGGTGGTACGGTGACGTCTGGACAATGGGATGCACACAACAGGACGGCGGGAGTATAGTCCTCCTTCATGCAAACGTCTGGCGACAGTTTTTCGGGAGATCCGCTTGCCAGTAGCAGCCATAAACTGATTTGCTACCTCACTAGCTGTGCTGCGCCGGTGTCTTTTTGTTGATAGCACTATGTACCGATCTTCTGCAGGTGTCGTACTGCGAACACGACCTCCCCCGTGACGTTTGCTACACTCTCCATTTGTTTGAAATGATTTCCAAAGCCTTGAAACAACACTGTGGCTGATGTCGAACTCCCTGGCAACATCTGTTATTTTTCGCCCTTCTTCAATCTTGCCAATAATACGGTCACGCGTAAAATCATCTAGGTGATGTCGGGAAGACATACTTAAAATTGCAAGTTCGTCAATTGATTCTTTCCTTTTCAACTTTGCGTTTGAACAACAACGGTCAATACGCGTCAAATCCTTTATATCTCTTATCAGCGCTATGACGTCACGAACAAGTTCGGCAATCCAAAATTTGCATACGCACAACACGTCTTACTGTATCCCGCACTTATGCTAATTTCCACATTTTCCTGCCTTCCATTTTATGGTTGCTATCGTTGCTATTGTCATCCGTCCTTAGCAATTGTCCGGCAGTGTATAATATACTTGAAAAAAAGGGTGTTTTATTTTTATTTCGTAATCGTTCATGCGGGCCGCAAAACAGTTGACGCAGGGCCGCGAGTTTGAGACCACTGCTCTAGAGGGTTCAGGTCGGGAGACCTAGCTGGCCAGTCCATACACTGAATATCCTCGCTCTGCAGGAAATCATCAACAAGCTGAGCCCTGTACGAGTGAGTGTTGTCATCCATTAAAAGGACGAGAGGGCCAACAGCTCCCCAAAAAAGTCTGACATAGCGGTTTAGGATATCGTTCGTATGGCACTCAGCATTCACATTGCCTACTACGAACACGTGGAGTGGTGTGCGGCCGTTGAACATTATGTCCCTCCAAACGACCAGACCATCGCCTCTGAAGAAGTCTCGTTCGCGGAAGTTTGCAGGATCAATACGGGTTCTCCGTTCCCTCCAAATGAAATACCTGAATTTCGTCTCGTCTATAAAAAGGACACTGGCCCACTGTGAGGTGAGACAAGTCGAGATTTTAGACTGATTCTCGACTCGTCTATAAAAAGAACACCGTCCCACTCATCTGGGCTCCAGGAACTATGTTGCCTGCACCAGTTCAAGCGAGCTCTCCTGTGAGATGCGGTTTGAACGACACAAACCATGGGTCTTCTGGAATAAAGGCCAATTGTATCCAGCTTTCGATATATCGTTTGCCTTGGTACCGTTGTCCCAGTGGCAGCGACGAGCTACGAAGACAATTGCCGGGCTGTATGGGACCTATGACGCAGTGCGATTAAAGCGGCATAATGGTCCTCACGAAGTGTCGTACGCCTTGGACGACCTTGGACAGGCCTTTGTGACACCCCACCGGTGCTGTTGAATTGCTGCCAAAACCGTGAAACCACTCCCGGACGGATGTTCAAGCCCCTTCCGACCTGGTCCTGAGACTGACCTGCTTCTGGTCGTCCAACCGCTTGCCACCTTACATGTTTGGATTCACGTGTATGATACATAAGGAAAGCATTTGTAGCCACTGGAACTCTTCTTACACGCGCTGTCAAAGATACATGCCCCTGCCGTTTCCCGTTGGCTTGGAGTATGGAACTACATATTGGACAGCAGTTTGTTCACTGATATGCAATTTTCACTTGTCCATTTGTATACGCCGTGTGAACATTGTAACATTTCATTGAGAGCTTTGGATTATCCATTGCCTTCTGGACTTTATAATTTTTGACACAGTGTATTTGCAGAAGTATCTGCCCTCCTAATACCTGGAGTAAAAACAAATTCTGTTTTCTGTCAGGTACTGCCTTCGATGGAAAATATTTTCCGCGTATTTCCTGCCCAAAAGAATACCCTCTTAATCCGTTAGGGGACGGGAATACGTATACTACACCAGTGTGCAAAAATTAAGGACGAAGAGGAGAAATTAGCATAACAGCGGAACGAGCAGGCAGAACGGACCGAAAGACCACTCAGGAGATAGACTAGGCTCCGGTATGGTAGGGCATGCGCATATATGCAGCATGACGTCGGGGGGAGTGTCGGAAGGGTATAAAGCACACGGGGAGTGTACGCTCAGCAATTCGGTGAAAGCTATTGCGCGGTGTGCATCGGCTTGAACGACGTCGAGTTGCTGCCAACGTGTGATATGGCCAACAGGCAATCTAGTAGACGACATCTGGATGACTTTACCTGAGGTCGCGTCATTGGGAAGTTGGAAGAAGGACGAAGTGTGACTAGTGTGGCCGAGGAGTTCGGGATCGCTCACAGCATCGTTTCACGAGCTTGGAGAGCATTTCAAACGACAGGAACAGCTGTCCGAGAGTTTAGCAGTGGTCGTCCATGAGCAACCACGGCCGCGGACGACCGGTATATTGTCTTACAGGCGAGAAGAGACAGACAGCGGGAGATATCGCAAGCCACATGCAACAGACAACTGGACGTCCGTTATCGCGTTTGACCGTGGCCAGGAGGTTGCACAAAGATAGTCTATTTGCACGACGACCAGTACGGTGTGTGCCATTAACGCCTTCTCATCGGAGACGGCGATTTCAGTGGTGCCAGTAACACAAGAACTGGACTCATCAGCAATGGGGTCCAGTTCTCTTTACGGATCAGAGTCGATTTAGTCTGACGAGTGATTCTGGACGTACACACATCTGGAGAGAGCAGGGAACAAGCAATCACACCTCCAACATTATCGAAAGGGACCGGTTTGGAGGTGGCGGAGTTCTCGTTTGGGGCAGTATCATGCTTGGTAGCCGTACTGACCTCCACATCTTCCAAGGAGGTTCAGTCACTGGTGTCCGCTATTGTACCGAGGTTCTCCTGCCTCACGTGCGTCTGTTTAGAGGTGCTGTGGGTCCTGTGTTCCTATTCACGGACGACAACGCTACACCTCATCGTACAGTGGCTGTCGCACAGCTGTTGGAGAGTGAAGATATTCAACGCATGGATTTGCCTGCAAGGTCCTAAATCCAATCGAACACGTGTGGGACCTTCTCGGGAGACGCTTGGCAGCCCGTCACCAGCCGCCAGCGACGATTCCGCAGCTGCGATTGGCGCTACAAGAGGAATGGGCTGCGATGCCTCAACAGCTCCTTGACTACTTCGTCCTCAGCATGGACAGACGTTGTAAATCCTGCAACGCAGTCAATGTTGATCATATCCCCTACTAAAGACTGGATTTTTCTTGGCAGCCGCCTGTCACATGGACGTTTCTGTCTTCTGTCCAGTTGTGCTCGAAGCTACCTTTTCAATAAAGTGCCTTTGTATCCTTTGGATTCCTTGTTTGGACGGTTTTGCTCACTTGTCCCATATTCTTACATCTTAGGGATCTTATGGTATGATTTGAGTCGATGTGGAGCACTTCTGCACGACGTTACATTCGAAAAACCGTCTCGTCCTTAATTTTTGCACGCCAGTGTATTTTTCTCGATGTTTTTAGATACTATTCACTTCGTGAAACACAATATAGTTCTGACGCTAGGCAGCGTTTGTGTGCATTTCTGTTTAAAACTGTATCTCTGCTTCTAAAAATCGGATAAAAAAATCCTTCTTTGTTGTACGCCACTCACTATGGTAAAGATTGCGAATATCATCCTCTTCGAATAACGCACAGTTTTCTCGCAAGATGGCCTACACATGAAAACTTTTTTCTCGCTATCTCTCAATCTGGAAGTCTCATTTGAAAAATTAGTTTTTTTGTCGCGTAGCTTTCGCTATAGAGAATATTTTTCGCATATCTTCAACATTTTCATAATTGACAACTCTGCCGCCCAGTATTTGAAAAAGTTGGAAATTGATCTACTGGCCGTTGGGTTCTTCGAAAAATGTGCAATGTTCATTCCACACATCGTTTGGAATGGATGAGAATTCCTTCTTCAACGCTTCAAAAATGAGTGATGTTTCTACCACACATAGTCTGGAATAAATGAGAATTCCTTCTTCAACGCTTCAAAAATGAGTGATGTTTCTACCACACATAGTCTGGAATAAATGAGAATTCCTTCTTCAACGCTTCAAAAATCAGTGATGCTTCTACCACACATCTTCTGGAATAAATGAGAATTCCTTCTTCAACGCTTCAAAAATGAGTGATGCTTCTACCACACATCTTCTGGAATAAATGAGAATTCCTTCTTCAACGCTTCAAAAATGAGTGATATTTCTACCACACATAGTCTGGAATAAATGAGAATTCCTTCTTCAACGCTTCAAAAATGAGTGATGTTTCTACCACACATCTTCTGGAATAAATGAGAATTCCTTCTTCAACGCTTCAAAAATGAGTGATGTTTCTACCACACATCTTCTGGAATAAATGAGAATTCCTTCTTCAACGCTTCAAAAATGAGTGATGTTTCTAATACACATAGTCTGGAATAAATGAGAATTCCTTCTTCAACGCTTCAAAACTGAGTGATGCTTCTACCACACATCTTCTGGAATAAATGAGAATTCCTACTTCAACACTTCAAAAATGAGTGATGCTTCTACCACACATCTTCTGGAATAAATGAGAATTCCTTCTTCAACGCTTAAAAATGAGTGATGTTTCTACCACACATAGTCTGGAATAAATGAGAATTCCTTCTTCAACGCTTAAAAAATGAGTGATGCTTCTACCACACATCTTCTGGAATAAATGAGAATTCCTACTTCAACACTTCAAAAATCAGTGATGTTTCTACCACACGTAGTCTGGAATAAATGAGAATTCCTTCTTCAACGCTTCAAAAATGAGTGATGCTTCTACCACACATCTTCTGGAATAAATGAGAATTCCTTCTTCAACGCTACAAAAATCAGTGATGCTTCTACCATACATCTTCTGGAATAAATGAGAATTCCTTCTTCAACGCTTCAAAAATGAGTGATGTTTCTACCACACATAGTCTGGAATAAATGAGAATTCCTTCTTCAACGCTTCAAAAATGAGTGATGCTTCTACCACACATCTTCTGGAATAAATGAGAATTCCTTCTTCAACGCTTCAAAAATGAGTGATGCTTCTACCACACATCTTCTGGAATAAATGAGAATTCTTTCTTCAACGCTTCAAAATGAGTGATGCTTCTACCACACATCTTCTGGAATAAATGAGAATTCCTTCTTCAACGCTTAAAAAATGAGTGATGCTTCTACCACAATAGTCTGGAATAAATGAGAATTCCTTCTTCAACGCTTAAAAAATGACTGATGCTTCTACCACACATAGTCTGGAATAAATGAGAATTCCTTCTTCAATGCTTCAAAAATGAGTGATGCTTCTACCACACATCTTCTGGAATAAATGAGAATTCCTTCTTCAACGCTTAAAAAATGAGTGATGCTTCTACCACACATAGTCTGGAATAAATGAGAATTCCTTCTTCAACGCTTCAAAAATGAGTGATGCTTCTACCACACATCTTCTGGAATAAATGAGAATTCCTACTTCAACACTTCAAAAATGAGTGATGCTTCTACCACACATCTTCTGGAATAAATGAGAATTCCTTCTTCAACGCTTCAAAAATGAGTGATGTTTCTACCACACATAGTCTGGAATAAATGAGAATTCCTTCTTCAACGCTTCAAAAATGAGTGATGCTTCTACCACACATCTTCTGGAATAAATGAGAATTCCTTCTTCAACGCTTCAAAAATGAGTGATTCTTCTACTACACATCTTCTGGAATAAATGAGAATTCTTTCTTCAACGCTTAAAAAATGAGTGATGTTTCTACCACACATAGTCTGGAATAAATGAGAATTCCTTCTTCAACGCTTCAAAAATGAGTGATGCTTCTACCACACATCTTCTGGAATAAATGAGAATTCCTACTTCAACACTTCAAAAATGAGTGTTGTCTCTACCACACATAGTCTGGAATAAATGAGAATTCCTTCTTCAACGCTTCAAAAATGAGTGATGCTTCTACCACACATCTTCTGGAATAAATGAGAATTCCTTCTTCAACGCTTCAAAAATCAGTGATGCTTCTACCACACATCTTCTGGAATAAATGAGAATTTTTTAACGCTTCAAAAATGAGTGATGTTTCTGCCACACATAGTCTGGAATAAATGAGAATTCCTTCGTCAACGCTTAAAAAATGAGTGATGCTTCTACCACACATAGTCTGGAATAAATGAGAATTCCTTCTTTAACGCTTCAAAAATGAGTGATGCTTCTACCACACATCTTCTGGAATAAATGAGAATTCCTTCTTCAACGCTTCAAAAATGAGTGATGCTTCTACCACACTTAGTCTGGAATAAATGAGAATTCCTTCTTCAACGCTTCAAAAATGAGTGATGCTTCTACCACACATCTTCTGGAATAAATGAGAATTCCTTCTTCAACGCTTAAAAAATGAGTGATGCTTCTACCACAATAGTCTGGAATAAATGAGAATTCCTTCTTCAATGCTTCAAAAATGAGTGATGCTTCTACCACACATCTTCTGGAATAAATGAGAATTCCTTCTTCAACGCTTCAAAAATGAGTGATGCTTCTCTACCACACATCTTCTGGAATAAATGAGAATTCCTTCTTCAACGCTTCAAAAATGAGTGATGTTTCTACCACACATAGTCTGGAATAAATGAGAATTCCTTCTTCAACGCTTCAAAAATGAGTGATGCTTCTACCACACATCTTCTGGAATAAATGAGAATTCCTTCTTCAACGCTTCAAAAATGAGTGATTCTTCTACCACACATCTTCTGGAATAAATGAGAATTCTTCCTTCAACGCTTAAAAAATGAGTGATGTTTCTACCACACATAGTCTGGAATAAATGAGAATTCCTTCTTCAACGCTTCAAAAATGAGTGATGCTTCTACCACACATCTTTTGGAATAAATGAGAATTCCTACTTCAACACTTCAAAAATGAGCGATGTCTCTACCACACATAGTCTGGAATAAATGAGAATTCCTTCTTCAACGCTTCAAAAATGAGTGATGCTTCTACCACACATCTTCTGGAATAAATGAGAATTCCTTCTTCAACGCTTCAAAAATCAGTGATGCTTCTACCACACATCTTCTGGAATAAATGAGAATTCTTTCTTCAACGCTTCAAAAATGAGTGATGTTTCTGCCACACATAGTCTGGAATAAATGAGAATTCCTTCTTCAACGCTTAAAAAATGAGTGATGCTTCTACCACACATAGTCTGGAATAAATGAGAATTCCTTCTTCAACGCTTCAAAAATGAGTGATGCTTCTACCACACATCTTCTGGAATAAATGAGAATTCCTTCTTCAACGCTTAAAAAATGACTGATGCTTCTGCCACACATAGTCTGGAATAAATGAGAATTCCTTCTTCAACGCTTAAAAAATGAGTGATGCTTCTACCACACATAGTCTGGAATAAATGAGAATTCCTTCTTCAACGCTTCAAATATGAGTGATGCTTCTACCACACATCTTCTGGAATAAATGAGAATTCCTTCTTCAACGCTTAAAAAATGAGTGATGCTTCTACCACAATAGTCTGGAATAAATGAGAATTCCTTCTTCAACGCTTCAAAAATCAGTGATGCTTCTACCACACATCTTCTGGAATAAATGAGAATTCCTTCTTCAACGCTTCAAAAATGAGTGATGTTTCTACCACACATAGTCTGGAATAAATGAGAATTCCTTCTTCAACGCTTCAAAAATGAGTGATGCTTCTACCACACATCTTCTGGAATAAATGAGAATTTCTTCTTCAACGCTTCAAAAATGAGTGATTCTTCTACCACACATCTTCTGGAATAAATGAGAATTCTTTCTTCAACGCTTAAAAAATGAGTGATGTTTCTACCACACATAGTCTGGAATAAATGAGAATTCCTTCTTCAACGCTTCAAAAATGAGTGATGCTTCTACCACACATCTTTTGGAATAAATGAGAATTCCTACTTCAACACTTCAAAAATGAGCGATGTCTCTACCACACATAGTCTGGAATAAATGAGAATTCCTTCTTCAACGCTTCAAAAATGAGTGATGCTTCTACCACACATCTTCTGGAATAAATGAGAATTCCTTCTTCAACGCTTCAAAAATCAGTGATGCTTCTACCACACATCTTCTGGAATAAATGATAATTCTTTCTTCAACGCTTCAAAAATGAGTGATGTTTCTGCCACACATAGTCTGGAATAAATGAGAATTCCTTCTTCAACGCTTAAAAAATGAGTGATGCTTCTACCACACATAGTCTGGAATAAATGAGAATTCCTTCTTCAACGCTTCAAAAATGAGTGATGCTTCTACCACACATCTTCTGGAATAAATGAGAATTCCTTCTTCAACGCTTAAAAAATGACTGATGCTTCTGCCACACATAGTCTGGAATAAATGAGAATTCCTTCTTCAACGCTTAAAAAATGAGTGATGCTTCTACCACACATAGTCTGGAATAAATGAGAATTCCTTCTTCAACGCTTCAAAAATGAGTGATGCTTCTACCACACATCTTCTGGAATAAATGAGAATTCCTTCTTTAACGCTTAAAAAATGAGTGATGCATCTACCACACATCTTCTGGAATAAATGAGAATTCCTTCTTCAACGCTTCAAAAATGAGTGATGCTTCTACCACACATCTTCTGGAATAAATGAGAATTCCTACTTCAACACTTCAAAAATGAGTGATGCTTCTACCACACATCTTCTAGAATAAATGAGAATTCCTTCTTCAACGCTTAAAAAATGAGTGATGCTTCTACCACACATAGTCTGGAATAAATGAGAATTCCTTCTTCAACGCTTCAAAAATGAGTGATGCTTCTACCACACATAGTCTGGAATAAATGAGAATTCCTTCTTCAACGCTTCAAAAATGAGTGATGCTTCTACCACACATCTTCTGGAATAAATGAGAATTCCTGCTTCAACGCTTAAAAAATGAGTGATGCTTCTACCACAATAGTCTGGAATAAATGAGAATTCCTTCTTCAACGCTTAAAAAATGAGTGATGCTTCTACCACACATAGTCTGGAATAAATGAGAATTCCTTCTTCAATGCTTCAAAAATGAGTGATGCTTCTACCACACATCTTCTGGAATAAATGAGAATTCCTTCTTCAACGCTTAAAAAATGAGTGATGCTTCTACCACACATCTTCTGGAATAAATGAGAATTCCTTCTTCAACGCTTCAAAAATGAGTGATGTTTCTACCACACATAGTCTGGAATAAATGAGAATTCCTTCTTCAACGCTTCAAAAATGAGTGATGCTTCTACCACACATCTTCTGGAATAAATGAGAATTCCTTCTTCAACGCTTCAAAAATGAGTGATTCTTCTACCACACATCTTCTGGAATAAATGAGAATTCTTTCTTCAACGCTTAAAAAATGAGTGATGTTTCTACCACACATAGTCTGGAATAAATGAGAATTCCTTCTTCAACGCTTAAAAAATGAGTGATGCTTCTACCACACATAGTCTGGAATAAATGAGAATTCCTTCTTCAACGCTTCAAATATGAGTGATGCTTCTACCACACATCTTCTGGAATAAATGAGAATTCCTTCTTCAACGCTTAAAAAATGAGTGATGCTTCTACCACAATAGTCTGGAATAAATGAGAATTCCTTCTTCAACGCTTCAAAAATCAGTGATGCTTCTACCACACATCTTCTGGAATAAATGAGAATTCCTTCTTCAACGCTTCAAAAATGAGTGATGTTTCTACCACACATAGTCTGGAATAAATGAGAATTCCTTCTTCAACGCTTCAAAAATGAGTGATGCTTCTACCACACATCTTCTGGAATAAATGAGAATTTCTTCTTCAACGCTTCAAAAATGAGTGATTCTTCTACCACACATCTTCTGGAATAAATGAGAATTCTTTCTTCAACGCTTAAAAAATGAGTGATGTTTCTACCACACATAGTCTGGAATAAATGAGAATTACTTCTTCAACGCTTCAAAAATGAGTGATGCTTCTACCACACATCTTTTGGAATAAATGAGAATTCCTACTTCAACACTTCAAAAATGAGCGATGTCTCTACCACACATAGTCTGGAATAAATGAGAATTCCTTCTTCAACGCTTCAAAAATGAGTGATGCTTCTACCACACATCTTCTGGAATAAATGAGAATTCCTTCTTCAACGCTTCAAAAATCAGTGATGCTTCTACCACACATCTTCTGGAATAAATGATAATTCTTTCTTCAACGCTTCAAAAATGAGTGATGTTTCTGCCACACATAGTCTGGAATAAATGAGAATTCCTGCTTCAACGCTTAAAAAATGAGTGATGCTTCTACCACACATAGTCTGGAATAAATGAGAATTCCTTCTTCAACGCTTCAAAAATGAGTGATGCTTCTACCACACATCTTCTGGAATAAATGAGAATTCCTTCTTCAACGCTTAAAAAATGACTGATGCTTCTGCCACACATAGTCTGGAATAAATGAGAATTCCTTCTTCAACGCTTAAAAAATGAGTGATGCTTCTACCACACATAGTCTGGAATAAATGAGAATTCCTTCTTCAACGCTTCAAAAATGAGTGATGCTTCTACCACACATCTTCTGGAATAAATGAGAATTCCTTCTTCAACGCTTAAAAAATGAGTGATGCATCTACCACACATCTTCTGGAATAAATGAGAATTCCTTCTTCAACGCTTCAAAAATGAGTGATGCTTCTACCACACATCTTCTGGAATAAATGAGAATTCCTACTTCAACACTTCAAAAATGAGTGATGCTTCTACCACACATCTTCTAGAATAAATGAGAATTCCTTCTTCAACGCTTAAAAAATGAGTGATGCTTCTACCACACATAGTCTGGAATAAATGAGAATTCCTTCTTCAACGCTTCAAAAATGAGTGATGCTTCTACCACACATAGTCTGGAATAAATGAGAATTCCTTCTTCAACGCTTCAAAAATGAGTGATGCTTCTACCACACATCTTCTGGAATAAATGAGAATTCCTGCTTCAACGCTTAAAAAATGAGTGATGCTTCTACCACAATAGTCTGGAATAAATGAGAATTCCTTCTTCAACGCTTAAAAAATGAGTGATGCTTCTACCACACATAGTCTGGAATAAATGAGAATTCCTTCTTCAATGCTTCAAAAATGAGTGATGCTTCTACCACACATCTTCTGGAATAAATGAGAATTCTTTCTTCAACGCTTAAAAAATGAGTGATGTTTCTACCACACATAGTCTGGAATAAATGAGAATTCCTTCTTCAACGCTTAAAAAATGAGTGATGCTTCTACCACACATAGTCTGGAATAAATGAGAATTCCTTCTACAACGCTTCAAAAATGAGTGATGCTTCTACCACACATCTTCTGGAATAAATGAGAATTCCTACTTCAACACTTCAAAAATGAGTGATGCTTCTACCACACATCTTCTGGAATAAATGAGAATTCCTTCTTCAACGCTTCAAAAATGAGTGATGTTTCTACCACACATAGTCTGGAATAAATGAGAATTCCTTCTTCAACGCTTCAAAAATGAGTGATTCTTCTACCACACATCTTCTGGAATAAATGAGAATTCTTTCTTCAACGCTTAAAAAATGAGTGATGTTTCTACCACACATCTTCTGGAATAAATGAGAATTCTTTCTTCAACGCTTAAAAAATGAGTGATGTTTCTACCACACATAGTCTGGAATAAATGAGAATTCCTTCTTCAACGCTTCAAAAATGAGTGATGCTTCTACCACACATCTTCTGGAATAAATGAGAATTCCTATTTCAACACTTCAAAAATGACTGATGTCTCTACCACACATAGTCTGGAATAAATGAGAATTTCTTCTTCAACGCTTCAAAAATGAGTGATGCTTCTACCACACATCTTCATGGGATAAATGAGAATTCCTTCTTCAACGCTTCAAAAATCAGTGATGCTTCTACCACACATCTTCTGGAATAAATGAGAATTCTTTCTTCGACGCTTCAAAAATGAGTGATGTTTCTGCCATACATAGTCTGGAATAAATGAGAATTCCTTCTTCAACGCTTAAAAAATGAGTGATGCTTCTACCACACATAGTCTGGAATAAATGAGAATTCCTTCTTCAACGCTTCAAAAATGAGTGATGCTTCTACCACACATCTTCTGGAATAAATGAGAATTCCTTCTTCAACGCTTAAAAAATGAGTGATGCTTCTACCACACATAGTCTGGAATAAATGAGAATTCCTTCTTCAACGCTTAAAAAATGAGTGATGCTTCTACCACACATAGTCTGGAATAAATGAGAATTCCTTCTTTAACGCTTCAAAAATGAGTGATGCTTCTACCACACATCTTCTGGAATAAATGAGAATTCCTTCTTCAACGCTTAAAAAATGAGTGATGCTTCTACCACAATAGTCTGGAATAAATGAGAATTCCTTCTTCAACGCTTAAAAAATGAGTGATGCTTCTACCACACATAGTCTGGAATAAATGAGAATTTTTTCTTCAATGCTTCAAAAATGAGTGATGCTTCTACCACACATCTTCTGGAATAAATGAGAATTCCTTCTTCAACGCTTAAAAAATGAGTGATGCTTCTACCACACATAGTCTGGAATAAATGAGAATTCCTTCTACAACGCTTCAAAAATGAGTGATGCTTTTACCACACATCTTCTGGAATAAATGAGAATTCCTACTTCAACACTTCAAAAATGAGTGATGCTTCTACCACACATCTTCTGGAATAAATGAGAATTCCTTCTTCAACGCTTAAAAAATGAGTGATGCTTCTACCACACATAGTCTGGAATAAATGAGAATTCCTTCTACAACGCTTCAAAAATGAGTGATGCTTCTACCACACATCTTCTGGAATAAATGAGAATTTCTTCTTCAACACTTCAAAAATGAGTGATGCTTGTACCGCACATCTTCTGGAATAAATGAGAATTCTTTCTTCAACGCTTCAAAAATGAGTGATGCTTCTACCACACATCTTCTGGAATAAATGAGAATTCCTTCTTCAACGCTTCAAAGATGTGTGATTCTTCTACCACACATCATCTGGAATTAATCATAATTGCTTCTTCTTCAGCGAGCTACTTCAAGCATGGTTTGCCGGCTGACCCGGAAACTAATGATTCTGTCCCAGCCCTTTCCCAAGGAGGAAGGGGATATATGTGACGTTTTACAGAGGTGAAGCACATGTCAAGACGGCAAAGTTGCAGCGATAGATTCCGTCGATGTAGCTTAATTGGGAAACATTCTTCTTTGGAGCGGAAGGATGCTCGTTCAATCGCCGTCACTGGCAAAACTGTGTTTTCACATCTGTTTAAACCTTTTCCTACTACAATGTGATGTAATATCCCCTAAAATGTTTCAAACTGTAGAAACTCTTATAATGTTCTATGACTTTGTAACAATGTAAATTAATGTCACCAATGGGACGCACCAAACAGCAAATAGCTCTCACAGTTGCTTCAGTTTCATATGGCACCTTACGTAGTGAAAGAGCTAAACTGCATTACTTTACCTCACTTGTTTAAGCTTTTGATTATGGGACCAGCCCTAAATGCTTACAATTCAGATGGTTACTAAACGTTGATAAATGCAGCAGTTTTCCATACGCCCTAAATAAGAAAGTGGCCCTAATCTTACCTTTTGATCCCATAATATCTCTGCTCGCTAACTCGTAGAACAGTCGGAATCCTCATTGCGTCAAAATAAAGCCGTTTAATGTTTTCCAAGTGCACATATCTGAAGAACTGCTTTTTTTTTTTTATTGGAGGTTTAACGACCACCGTGAGCAACTCAATGGGCTATAAGCAGTCGCCCGTCCCTAATTTAGGGTCACTGGTTCCAGGGAAGGGAGAGAACCAGTGCCGTAAGACAAACACAACATCCATGCCTGACCGGGATTCGAACCCGGACCCCTTACGGACGAATGATCAGAGGCCAACGCCTTAGACCACTGCGCCACCGGGGCGGCGAAGAACTGCTTCAATGAATTTCGAAAACACGTTTCCAGCAATTACACTCATTCCCGTCTTTTAGTTCTCGTGTTTCGGAAATGAGGTGTTAGCGGGAAGTACGCATCCAATTAGCATCCCGTTACAGTGAAACCCGTTTTGCGTGCGTGGATAATAGAAAACACCTATGAGAAGGCTGCCCGTAACTTTCACGCGGAGATGTCGTGTGCAAAATGCGGTGGCACGCACAGTACCGGTAACAGGCTTGTTCCCGGTGGAAACATCTGCCGCTGGAATCCCTGGGGCTGTGGAAATATTTGCATAAGAAACTTTTAATGAAATTAACGCAAGAGATTATCCCCTCCATAATGCAAAGATAGCATCCTTGAAAATGGTGCTACTAAATAAGTCGTAGCCTCGTACAATTTGCTTTTTCAGAGATAACATTTAGACAGCCCTGAGTGAAACTATACCCAAGAGTTTCGCTGTTTTCATCGTTTTGAGCGTTTAAATCCGATAAAACCTCTTGATTTCTGCTTTTCGCCGCCCGGGTGATCGAGTGGTCAGAGACGCAGCTTTCTGGCTAATCGTCCGAGCAGGACCAGAGTCAAGGATGAGACATGGGTTGTGCGCTTGTCTTACCAGACTGGCTGTCTCACTCATCTGGAACCAGTGGCCATAAATTAGAAACGGACGACTGCTTACATCTCTTAGATTTGCACACGTAGTCCAAATACAAAAAAAAAAAAAAAAACCTGCTGTTCCGTTACCTTGTCGATGGCCCAAATTTAAAGCAATTTTTTAAGCAATTTTGAGAAATTAACAGATTTCCTTTATTTATAAAGCTAACGAACACCATTAGCTGATTTTTATATTGAATCTTTAACTGCTTTAATATGAAAAGAAAATATTCTTGCTACTGAAAAAAATTTCAAGAAAAATTGCTCACCTCTTCTTTCACTTCTTTTTCTAAATGAAAATTAATGCACCTTTTTCATAAGGCACAATTCACCGCTTGGGGCACAAATGCATATTTGTTAATTAAAGTCATGTCGTAGCTCCGCTTCTGGTGTGTGTGTGTGAAAGGCCAATTGAAATACACTGAAGTGCCAGAAAAACTGGTACAGACGAACTTATGCAAAATACATAGCAACGTCACCTACGCGCGTACTCGGTTTCGTCCGCCAATGCGTATATAAAGCTATAGACATCCTTGCCAGCTGTCAGAGCTGTTTTCGGCATCAGAATGACAAGTAATAACGATTTAAGCAATTTTCAACGCGGTGTCATAGTCAGCGCTCGTGAGATGGGCCATAATATTTCGGAGGGAGAAACGAAGTTCGGATTTTCACGGATGACCATTGCAACGGTGTACCGTGACTACAAGAATTCCGGCAAAACCTCCAACCTACGATACCAGTGTGGCCATAAAAAGACATTGGGTGAACGTGACCATCGTCGGCCGTCAAGAATCGTTTCACGCGATAGGCGTACAACACTCTCGCAGGTATCATCGGAAATCAATGCTGGAGCTTCAACAAGCATCAGCGTCCGGACTGTGCAGCGTACTCTGCACGATATGAGCTTTGGGAGCCGACGCACAACTTGAGTCCCCTATATGAGTGCACGACACAGAGCTATGCGCCTCGCTTGGGCACGGCAACACCGCCATTGGACACTTGATGACTGGAAACAAGTAGCCTGGTCTGACGAGTCGCGTTTCCAACTGTATCGGGCAGATGGAAGGATTCGTGTGTGGCGCAAACCCCATGAAGCCATGGATCCCGCCTGTCAACAGGGAACTGTACCGACTGGTGGGGGGGGAGGGTCCGTATTGGTAGGGGTATATTTAGCTGGACTTCACTGGGGCCCCTGGTACGTCTACAAACGTCTGTGACCGGCCAACGCTATGTGCGCATCCTTTCTGACGAGGTACACTCGTTCATGTCCTGCATTCAAGCTGATGGGTTGGGCCTGTTTCAACAGAACAATTCACCTCCACACAAGTGTCGGGACGGCACATTATGGTTAGAGGAGCATTCATCTGAGTTTGGGGTGTTTCCATTCCCACCCAAGACCCCAGATCTAAACGTGATAGAATACATTTGGGATGCCATGCAACGCGCTATCGAACACAGGAATCCGAGACCTTGGAATACACCCGAATTGTGGAATGCTCTTTAGAAAGTATGGTGTGCATTGCCTACAGCATATTTCCAGAACCTAGTGGAGTCCATGCCCCGTCGCATTTCTGCATTCCTGCGCTCCCGTGGGGGACCAACCAAGTATTAGACTGGTGTACCAGTTTTTCTGGCACTTCGGTGTACTTCACACAACTGCTTCTCCTCCCATGGAAACTACATTTGTTGGAAGACAATCCAACAAATGTAGTTTTAACCTGGCAAACCGTCGTTGTTTAGCAACACTGACGGTTTGCCAGGTTAAAACTCCACCATACGGAAGTGATAAAAGTGTGAAAACACAGGTTTGTCCACGCCGAGCATCGAAGCCGGGTCCCCTCACTCCGGAGTAAGTCGCTCTCCCTACTGAGCTACTCGGACTTGTGCTCTCATTGTTATCTGCCTTTATCTCGTGTGCGTCCTGCGGCGCAGGCACGTCACAAAAGTGAATGTAACAAGAGTTCAGGGGGTTTTTTTTATGAATTGTTTGCTGTTGTAAAATACAGTTTACAAGATTTTTTTTATTGGAGGTTTAACGCCCCCCGTGAGCAACTCAGTGGGCTATAAGCAGTCGCCCGTCCCTACTTTAGGGCCATTGGTTCCAGGGAAGGGAGAGAGCGAGTGCCGTAAGACAAACACAACATCCATGCCTCACGGGATTTGAATCCGCACCCATCTCGGACGAACGATCAGAAGCCATCGCTTAGACAACTGCGCCACCGCGGGGGACGTGAGGGGGCATTTATGAGTTGTGCTACCAGTTATTATTTTTGTTTGTAATTAAAACGCCTGTTCTGCACTGGTGTGCAAAACTTAACGACAAAGTGGAAAAAGTACAATGACGCCATAAATTGCAGCAGCACTCAACCATAAATTAACTCAGGGCGGTATCTGGGAACAGGAACAACAGCACATGCGGAATAATGCAGCATGACGTAAGAACAAAATGCGCTCACGCAGTCCAATAGCATCAGTTGAACGGAAGTCACCGGACGGTGTGCATCAGTATTGCAGACGTTCGATTGTGTTTGTTGTGTGCTACAGACGACGAAATAGGCCGTCGAGCACATCTTGATGATTTTACTCATGGTCGAATAATTGGGAGGCTCGACGAGGGATGAACTGTAATGAGTATTGCCCAAGAGTTTAGTATCGCGTACGTAGTCGGTCGGTCTTCAGGGTTACAGGTACAGCCGTGCAAAATATCGGTGATGGTCGCCCACCGAAAACCAACGCTAGTGAGGACGGCTATCTGCTCCTACAGGTGAAGGTGGATCGACACCAGACAGCAAGTAACCTTGTGAAACAACTAAACATGAACATAGGACGCACAATATCGCGGTTCACAGTGGTTAGGCGACTAAAAAAAGGTGAATGTTTGCCGGACGACCAGTACGCTGTGTTCCATTAACAGCTGTTCACCTGAGATACTGTTTACAGTGGTCCAAAGAACATAAGGACTGGACAGCAGAACAGTGGTGTACGATACTCTTTACTGATGAGAGTACACTTAGTCTCTCACTAGCGATTCTGGACGTCAGCTAATCTGGCGTGAGGTAGGCACTCGGTATAGTACCGAAAATATCAATAAAAGGGAAGATATAGTGGGCGCGGTGTTCTCGTATAGGGAGGCATTCTAATCAATGGACGTACCGAGCTGCTGATACTGGAAGGAGGTACTGTAACCGGTGCGCGCTACTGTGATGAGGTAATCCTTCCCCATGTTCACCTGTTCCGAGGTGCCATTGGCCCACGGTTTGTGTTAAACGAACGATAACGCCACACCCCATCGTCAACACACATTGAAAACTGTCCAACAACTGAAGATGGCGCTGACAGAAGAAAGGGCGGTGCTACCTCAAGAACTCATCAACAACACCATGCTAAACGCGCAGTATGAATAGACGGTGCAAATCATGCATCGACCTAAAGAGTGATCATATCCCCTACTGAGGACATTCTCTTCTCTTCGTATCGTCTTTGGCAGTGATGCATCTATATCATGGCACCCAGAACTATGCAGCCAATTCTGAATAAAATCCCACTGTACCTATAATGAATAAAGTTTTTAATTACTAAGCTAATTGTGAATATAGCTTTCACTAATATTATAATGAATTCAATGCTTGTACTAAGCTTCTAATAGTGAATTCAAATGGTTGTTGTTACTAGTTTCTTCTAGTAATGGTTGTTGTTTGTTAATTAAAATCATGAATAAACTTTCCTGCTAGTAGTGTAGTAATAATAATGAACAAACTTATAACTGGTAGTAATGTTGTAGTAGTAATTAAGATGAATAAAGTCTTATGCTGGTTGTTACTAATAACACTAAATGAAATAAACCTAACAGCCAGACAGAGGTCTGACAGTACTATGAACTGAGAAAGACGTACTTACTTAAAACTCTTTATTATGAACTTTTACTGGTATCATCACACACAGCTACTCAAATAACACGTAGCTCCTTGCACATGAACGAAGCTCTACTCACATAAACAACAGCTCTCCACATAAACAAACGCTCTCTCTATACAACAACAAACGCTCTCCCTTGGTATCGTTGAACGCGCCTATTTATACTGGCTACCACCACGTCATGACTTACACTCATTGCCAGATCTCATTCAGCGGGTGAAATAACATCTCGTTCAGTAAGAAGATAATTTACATAGTAAAATAAAATAACCAGAGATAGTAAAAATCAAAAGGAAAGTGAATCTAGAGTATACGTTACATACCCTTTAGTACCTGCAGTTGTGCCTGT
Organism: Macrothele yani; assembly: GCA_039090855.1. NCBI lineage: Eukaryota > Metazoa > Arthropoda > Arachnida > Araneae > Macrothelidae > Macrothele > Macrothele yani. The sequence goes on from CM077016.1 coordinate 78,443,076, forward strand.
GTTGTTTCCGTCATCTCGGTGAATAATGAAGTTCCTATGTTTTGAATTTCACATATCCAGGCAGCTCCTGTGCAACGCTACAGGTCAAAACCTGACTCGTCCTTAAGTTTTACTCACTAGTATAAATTGTGGAAATTATATTCGACCTACCAGCTTACTAGTTCAAGAGTTGTGTTTTCAATGTGAGCTTACGTGGAGAGCTGCGAGTTGCAAAGATTAAACGTAAGGGTTGTTTATCACTGTTCGTTCACTGTACCCTACCGTTAGGTTTTCTTGTACTTTGGGCACTAAGGTTAATACACTGACATTCCCAACCGCAAACTTTACAGAAGTGCACAAATGCAGTCCTCTGAACATCTGTTAACACTTTTTCGACCGCAATGTAAGTAATGGTGAGGCATTTTTTAAAAGAATCACCACTTGGAACAAACACGGACTCACCATTACGAGCGGGAGAGTAAAAGTTAGAGTTTGAAAAGAAACATCACCAAGGTAAAACTGTTTTTTACGCTTTCCAACCGTAGGTTAAAGAAGCATATATACTCCAACTTTGTCCGTCTGTCTGCCTGTCCGCGCGATAACTCGCGTAAAAATGGTTCGATTTCGATGAAATTTTAGTATGTGGTAGGGGACAACCTGGGAAAGAACCCTATTGAAAATGGGCGAAATGGGGTCAAAGGTCAGGACACAAGAGTGGGATCCATTCCATCGCCCTTATGCGTCATATCTTACGTAAAAATTCTTCGACTGCGACAAAACTTCATGTTGTTCCGGAGATGTACTGAACCGGTTGTGTTGAATATCATCGAAATGAGTTCAAAGGTCAGGGCACAGGAGCGAGATTTATTCCACAGCCATTATCCTCATAACTTGAGTAATGATTTCTGGTATGTTGGAAAGCGTATCATAATCAATGCATTGCATGATTTTACTAACTTGTTTTTTTTTTTAAGGGGGAGTTCCCAAACTGTAACATTATCGAGTTAGTGGCTCATCGGTGAACAGTGCTCGTTAATGTAAAATTTACGTGACAAACTAAAGCCCGTAGCTTGAAACAAAGGCCGAGGACTACCGTCGAATGGCGTTTTGTTGTTACTGGACAATGTCCGTCCTCATACTGCTTGCTGCCCATATTGTTGAAACCTTCTAGAAAATGAATCTTGAGGTGCTGGAGCATCTTCCGAATAGTCCTGAATTCGGGCCCACCATCGGTTCACCCCACCCCTTACCCCCACTCCCCACCCAAGACGTTTTAAGGAACCGTCTATTTGCCATAGACAAAGAGGTAAAGGAAGTTGTTCATTCATTGCTCGTCTCTCAGAAAGATTTTTTCTGCCTTAAAAACTTTTCCTGAAAAAGCAAGGGGACTATGTTGAAAAATGTTGCCTTTGTAAGCTCTTCATTGTTTTTGGGGTATTTTTTAAATACATTACGGATTGACTCCGCCTCGTATATTTGCAGCATTATACACAATATTCACCGGACACCCCTTCAAAAGCAAATGAACGGATCCGCTGCTTTGTTAAGATGCGCGGTACAGCTGCAAACGGTATAAAAACAAGCCTGCAGTTAACCGCGATCATATCGCACTCTGAGGTTGAGTGAAAATCTCGCTGAACTGACTTTGAGAAAGGAAAGATTGTTGGGTGTTATATTAGTAGGTTGTCCCTAAGAGAAACCGAGAGGCGTTTAAACATACCCAAGTCAACTGTTTTGGATGTACTGAATAAGTGGAAGACACACGGCGTGCTTGAATCAGCAAAAAGTACCGGCAGACCAAAGAAAATCAATGATAGAGGACGTCGAAGCCTCAGGAGAGTCGTTACAGCTAATCGACGGAGTACTGCACATGACCTTAGTGTACAGGTGAGTAAAAATTCTGGAACCTCGGTATGTACACGTACCATTCGCAGAGAACTTTATTCCATGGGTTACCGCGGTTGTGCGGCTACTCATAAGCCTTTCATATCCACTCGGAATACTGCTAGTCGTTTAGCATGGTGTAAAACACATTTATCGTGGACCGTAGATCAATGGAAACTGCTCCTATGGACTGATGAATACAATTACACGATTTATCAGCCTGATAGCCGTGTGTGCGTATGGTGGCAGCCAGGGGAACGCTATTTACCACAGTGTACTGTTCCTACGGTCAAGTTTGGTGCTGGCAGTGTACTCGTGTGGGGATTTTTTCGTGGTATGGTCCCGGCCCATTGGTTATCGTGGACAAACTTGTTAACAAGCACGTCTACCTTGATATTCTGGACAATTATGCCCTAACAACTCTGTGGCAATACTATGGAACCGAGCCTTGTTAGTACCAAGAAAATAATGCACCGAGCCAGAAAGCAATTAGTTCTACGGCGTGTAATTCCGTATCGTGTGTTGAGTGGCCAACACAGAGCCCTGATCTCAATCCCATAGAGCACCTATGGGGATGAATTAGAGCGCCGCATAAAAAGTCTGGAACCAAGGCCTACTACTAAGCAACAATTAGCGGTAGCATTATCAACTGAATGGAAGCGCATACCATCGCTGTGTTCCAAAACCTTGTCGCAAGCATGTCTCAAAGGGTCAGTGCATGCATTAAGGCTCTACGAGGCCCGCCATCTTGTATTGCTGCTTTCTCTTGTTAACCAACGGGCAAGAGTATTTCAGAAATTGCTCGAGCAATTTTGCACATTTTGGAACACCGTTTGTGGCTAACGCAAGATATATGATAAATAAAGAGTTCCCTAGTTTCAGAATTTTTATTGACCTTTCCCTTCATTTTTTATCTGCAGCGAAAGTCGTACCAAGGCGTCTTCCATAGTTTTATTAATTAATAAAAAATACTTAGAGTCCAAAATGAAAATCTGAAACCATGGAACTCTTTATTTATCATATATCTTGCGTTAGTCACAAACGGTGTTCCAAAATGTGCAAAATTGCCCGAGCAATTTGTGAAATACGCTTGCCGGTTGGTTAACAAGAGAAGGCAGCAATACAAGATGGCTGGTCTCGTAGAGCCTTAAGCGTAATGCAGCTTCCATTATTACGACACCACTTTTCGTTGCTTGCTTCAACATTATATAGTTCGTTCTTATGTCCACACACACTCACGTCACGTACCCTGAATTCAAGACTTTTGCCAACATACATTCCATGAGCGATAAAAATATAACGTTAAAATTGAAAACGCTTAAACAGAATGAACTGAAAATTTACATAGAGAAAGAAACTAAAAATGAAAGTTAAATTGGAGTATACGCCATAACTCTCTAACGGTGGAACTGGGCACGACAATATTAACAGTGGAAGTTTTCAGACACAAAATTTTGTTTTCCGCAGGAAACGGAGATGGCGAGATAAATAGCACATATATTTTCTTCCTTTAGCCAGAAACTGCGTATCATTTAGAAGCAGGAAATGTAGACAAAATGATTATCTCCTAGAAAGGGGAATCCGATACAAAAACGATTTTTTTAGTCAGTCTTTTAGAAGAAGATACACTATATTGAAAAAGTCACCGGACACCTAAAAGAGAAACACAACATAGCATTTATTGGCATACATTAGTACGGTATCGGTACACCTTTGGCCTTAAGGCTCTACGAGACCCGCCATCTTGTATTGCTGCCTTCTCTTTTTAACCAACCGGCAAGCGTATTTCACAAATTGCTCGGGCAATTTGCACATTTTGGAACACCGTTTGTGGCTAACGCAAGATATATGATAAATAAAGAGTTCCCTGGTTTCAGATTTTCATTTTGGACTCTTTAAGTATTTTTTATTAATTAATAAAACTATGGAAGACTCCTTGGTACGACTGTCGCTGCAGATAAAAAATGAAGGGAAAGGTCAATAAAAATTCTGAAACTAGGGAACTCTTTATTTGTCATATCTTGCGTTGGCCACAAACTGTGTTCCAAAATGTGCAAAATTTCCCGAGCAATTTGTGAAATACGCTTGCCCGTTGGTTAACAAGAGAGAGCAGCAATACAAGATGGCGGGTCTCGTAGAGCCTTAAGCTGAGTTTACTGTGTGTTCGAGTTGTGTTGTTATATACGTGTATTTAGTATTGGAGTTTGTTAATCAAATTTTCTGCTTACTAACTTAAGTTAATCAGCTTTAAAATGTTATTGCTGTTATGAATTCTTTCTTCACTAGTGTTGGAATATCCAAGTGAAGTGCTCATGAGTTATTGATGGAATAAAAAGCGAACTGTAAGTAAGTCTTTCTGGAACTTTATTTGAGCGACTTCGTTTCACTTAGAGTGAGTAAATAAGAAAAATAAAAGTTACGTAGTGTTTTCAAAAGCTACATAGCTGCCCCGGTGGTGCAGTGGTCTAAGCGATGGCCTCTGATCATTCGTCCAAAAGGGGTCCGGGTACGAATCCCGGTGAGGCATGAATGTTGTGTTTGTCTTATGGCACTGGCTCTCTCCCTTCCCTGGAACCAGTGACCATAAATTAGGGACGGGCGACTGCTTATATCCCATTGAATTGCTCACGGTGGTCGTTAAACCTCCAATCAAAAAAAAAAAAAAAAAAAAGCTACATATACACGTTTCAAATAGTAAATAAAGAGCGCTACAGAGTAAGTGTGTATTTTTGCTTGCGACGATATCTCCGTCGCTGTTTAATAAAATTGCTTTTCTCACGAATAGTTTTCGGTAAGGCAAACATTTCACGCGCATTGCCTGCTTTTCAGAGCACACAGTTCTTCTCCCACGTAAATCTATTTGCTCCATACACTGACTCCTATAGTCCAAATCAGCTTAAGAAATTTTTTTGATATTAGATAGCTTTCAGGGTAACCAACATTTCTGTTGCTTTATCCACTTTTTATATGAACACTTAACACGCCAAGTGTTCAATTATTTTTGCAACCCAATGCTGGCGTGCGAATTCTCTGAGTCACGGGCTAACTGGCTAATTGTACGAGCTGGACCCTGGTTTGAGTCCTGAATGAGCCATGTTAGTGTGCTTTCAATACTGCCCTGGCCTTGCTTCCTCCTTGGAACTAGTGGCCCTACATTAGGGACTGCCGACTGCTTGAAGCCCCAGATGCTGGGTTATAATATCCTCCCCTCACTCCCAATAGACCGAATGCTATACCCACAGCTACAATTTTCCAGCTTTTCCGATACAAAGTTTTCTTTTCAAGGGGAGCAAAACCCGACCTTTGATTGGGAAACTTCGGACTACAGAGTTTAAAGTGAGAAAAAAATACCATACCGGAGGCAAAATGGTGTAAGCGCTGGCATGTGATCATTCTTTCGAGATGGGCACGGGTTCAAATCCCGGTGAATTATGGATGCTGTGCTTGTCGTGCGGCACTGGTTCTCTCACTTCCCTGGAAACTGGCCCTTAATTAGGGATGGGCGACTGCTTACAGCCCATCTAGTTGCTCACGGTGTTTGCTAATCCCCCAAACAAACAAAATATTACTCCTGTCAGCTCGAAAAGTAACTTTTACAGCTGTCACGGTAATCAGCATTTCTTATTTCTTTTCCGCTTTTCATATGAACAGTCGCCTCGCCATATTTTTAGAATCCTTTTTTGAACCGAACACCGCGTTGCTTCGATAGCTGAGTGTTCTGAGGCGCAGCCTTCTGACTGTTAGACATGGGTTAGAGTCCGGGTGGGCTTGTCCAATGGATCTGACCCTTTCGTGGAGCCAGTGGTTCTAAATTAGGAACGGACAACTGCTTATGGCCCTTAGGGCTGCTTGTGCTGGTCGTTAACCCCTTCTTGCTCCCCCCAAAAGAAGCCGTACAACATGGGTTTGAGTGGTCAGAGACGTGACCCTCTGGCCAAGCAGCCGAAACCATCCCTGGAATAGACATGGATAGCCCTCCTCCCTCCGAAAACGAAATTACTGGGGGACGAATGTCCACAAATCAAGGATGATCGTCATGCGTGCCATAACCCCCCTCCCCCTCCAAAAAATGGCCCAATGCTGTAACCACAACTACAAGTTTCCAAATATTTTGATACAAACATTTTTTTGCTAGGACTCGATTTTTCATAAGAAAACTACTGACTGAATAATTTAAAATGAAAATAAAAAAAGAAATATGTCTTTAATATGCCAGGTTTGAGCTTCTTAAAACAGATGTTCATTACACCCGTAATTTGGTATGTTTCTTATTTCCTACATCCTTCAAGATATTTTGGTTTGAAAAAAAAACTGTTCTTTAAATTGCGTATTACGATGCACATAAAATCCTAAATAAGTACCTGTTAGTTCTGCTTCTAGAGCCATTCGAGCTTTCCTCACTCCCAGCGTACATGCCACATTCCCTGGCCTGAGCTGCAGTCCTCTATGGAAGTAAAGCAAGGCATGCTCTAGATCCCACAAAGTGTACATAATTTCACCTTTCTGACAAATCGCCTACAGTAAAAGGGAAACAAAATTATAAAACATGTGAAATAGTGAGATACAGAAATATTACTTCTCAACATCATCATAAACATTTGGTGATTTTTTTTATCTTTGCAAAAACAATTTAATGCCGATAAAACGCTGCTATTGCATTTTCCTTGCTGTGTGACATACCAACAAAAAATACTGCAGAGAATGAATCTAAAAAACAAGTGAGTAAAATCGTGCAATGCATTGATTACGATATGCTTTCCAACATGCCAGAAATCATTACTCAAGTTATAAGGATAATGGCTGTGCCCTGACCTTTCACCTCATGTCGATGATACTGAACAAAATTGGTCTAGTATATCCCGGGAACAACATACTAAAGTTTTTTAGTCAAGTTATAAGGATAATATGGCTGTGGAATAAATCTCGCTCCTGTGCCTTGACCTTTGACCCAATTTCGATGATATTAAACAGAACCGGTTAAGTATACCTCCGGAACAACATGATAACGTTTTGTCGCAATCGAAGCATTTTTATGACGCATAAGGGCGATGGAATGGATCTTGCTCCTATGTCCTGACCTTTGACCCCATTTCGCCCATTTTCAATAGGGTTCGTTCCCAGGTTGTCCCCTACCACATACTAAAATTTCATCGAAATCGAAACATTTTTACGCGAGTTATCGTGCGGACAGACAGGCAGACGGACGGATAAAGCTAGAGCATATACGCTTCTTCAACCTATGGTTGGAAAGCGTAAAATACGATTAATATGTGTACTTTAAATTTATATACGTGAAAGAAAGACTGATATTCAAAAAGTGAAGTGGCCAGTGATACTGGATGTAATCAAACAAAAAATAGGCACATCTGGGTCCTGTGCCGTATACCTCGATTTGGGGGGGGTAGAACTACCGTGAGCAACACTATGGATTATAAGCAGTCTACTCGTCCCTAATTTAGGTCCTTGTTCCTCGGTTGGTCTAGTGGTCAACGTTCGTGAGTGCCACGGAGAAGTCTCACGATCGATCCACTAAAAGTCCGCCGTGTGCCGGATGGTCCCATTAAGCCGTCAGACCCCGGGTACTTGCCCCCCCCCCCATTTAAATAAGGGCGTCTTTCTCTCCTCTCCAACTCGCTTCCGTGTGACTTTCCTGTCCGGCACTCCAATTCAAATCTCCTAGTTTCCTACTTCTTAGGGTTGTTTAAGACCTGGGGTCAGACACTCCCTTCCTTGAATCTTCTACATAAATCTCTCGTAATCACCTAGAAAGTGTACCTTCCACCACTGCAGGTCAAACTTGGTTTGATGAAGAACTTTCGTCAAAGAAAACCTTGGCCATTACGATGCATCGCTTTGATGAAGAACTTCACCAAAGCGATGGATCGTAATGGCCAAGGTTTTCTTTTCCTAAAGATCAAGTTTCCTAGAATAACTGATGCAAAAATCAAAGAGGGTTTTTCTGTTGTGCCACAAATAAGGGAACTCATGACGGATCCTGAGTTTGAGTGACGCTCGAATGAGTCTTAGGCAGCTGCATGGGGATCATTTCAAAAAGTCATGAGAAACTTCCTGGGAAACAAGCAAGATAAGAACTACGAAGAACTGGTTAGTTACCTTCTTAAAAACTACAGAGCCCTGGGATGCAATATACACTATAAAAGTAACTGAACACCCCTTCAAAAGCAAATAAACCGATCAGCTGCATTATTAACATGCGCGATACAGCTGCAAACGGTATAAAAACAAGGCTGCAGCTGACCGCAATCATATCGCACTGTGTGGTTGAGTGAAAATGTTGCGGCGAGAGAGAACTGACTTTGAGAAAGGAAAGATTGTTGGGTGTTATATTAGTGAGTTGTCCATAATATAAATTGAGAGGCGTTTAAACATACCAAAGTCAACTGTTTTGGATTTCCTAAATATATGGAAGACACATGGCGTGCCTGAAGCAGTAAAACGTACCGGCAGACCAAAGAAAATAAGTGATAGAGGACGTCGAAGCCTCAGGAGAGTCGTTACAGCTAATCGACGGAGTACTGAACAAGACCTTAGTGTACAGGTGAGTAAAAATGCTGGAACCTCGGTATGTACACTACACGTACCATTCGCAGATAACTTCATTCTATGGGTTACCGTGGTCGTGCGGCTGCTCATAAGCTTTTCATCTCCACTCGGAATGCTACTCATCGTTTAGCATGGTGTAAAGAACATTTATCGTGGACCGTAGATCAATGGAAACGGGTCCTATGAACTGATGAATCCAGATACACGATCCATCAGTCTAATGGCCGTGTGTGGGTATGGCGGCAGCCGGGAGAACACTATTTACCACAGTGTACCGTTCCTACGGTCAAGTATGGAGTTGGCAATGTATTCGTGTGGGGGTGTTTTTCGTGGTATGGTCCCGGCCCATTGGTTGTCGTGGACAAGCCTGTTAACCAGCACGTCCACCTCTATATTCTGGACAATTATGTCCTACAAACTCTGTGGCAATACTGTGGAACCGAGTCATGAAGCAAGGACTGTTACGGCGTGGTTTGACGATAATTCCGTATCGTGAGTGGACTGGGTAGCACAGAGCCCTGATCTTAATCCCATAGAGCACCTATGGGAGGAATTAGATCGCCGCACAAAAAGTTTGGAACCAAGGCCTACTACTAAGCCACAGTTAGCGGCAGCATTATGTACTGAATGGAAGCGCATACCTATCGCTGTGTTCCAAAACCTTGTCGAAAGCATTTCTCGAAGGGTCAGTGCACTCATTAAGGTCAAAGGTGGACTGACACCGTACTAATGTATGACAATAAATGCGCTGTTGTGTTTCTCTTCTAGACGTCCGGTGATTTTTGTATATATAGTGTATCTCTGAAAATCCTTTCTTTTTTTTTCTTTTTTTTTCTTATTCACATTTCATTTTTTTTCCACAAAATCATGGGCATGTAAGTGACGAATATGGTGAACGCTTACACCAGGATATATCAACGATGGAAACTCGCTACCAAAACAAAATGAACCCCAAAAATGCTTGCCGATTGCTGCTGGACACTAGAAAGGGACGTTCCTAAAGCTACAAGGGTTATTCCAAAATAACTGAGAATGTTTTCATATATATATATATATATATATATATATATATATATATATAGAAATAGGGAACTGAAATTGAACATACTCGTTTCATACCCAAATGCTCGGTTAAAATTCTGTGAATTGATGATTTTGAAATATGAACCATGTCTTCGATATCTCTAATTGATAAGTGACTGTCTTTCCGTATAATAACACCCATCGTATATTGATGCTTACCTCTGTAACACTCGTTGAAGGTCTTCCTCCGTGGGCAATTAAGGCCGCCGACTCACGACAATCTACGTATAAATTCTTTATGCCATCTGTAAATTGTTGATTTTCCTTGACATTCATCTTTATAAACCTCTTGCATAAGACGGAAAGTCTCTTAGACAGACTTCTTAAGTCGACAGGAAAATTAAATGGCGCATCTTTATTCCTCTTTCGCATCCATTTTTTCGAAAAAATCACAGCGGGAAATCACTTGTTAGGTAGGGGTTTACGAAACAACTCTTATTAAACTGCGCACTACCGATGACGCATGCGTGACAAACAGATGTGGTCGACTGCTATGGTTACTACAACGACTACCGTATTTTTAGAGACTCGCGCCAAGGTCGAACGCAGTATTGCACATTTTTTACACAAACATTCTCAGTTTTTTTGGAACAAGCCATGTAAATATAACACAAAATCAACTAAAAATGCATTTTAGGTGTCTTTTTCCCTGACTCCCTGCTATGTTGCACTAGAATTGATTGAATAAGTGCTTGTAATATACGTAGTACTATTCGTATTGTCATACGTGTTTTGGTATTACTATAACTTCATTTGTACTCTGCATTACATGTAAATTATTATTTTATAGTATTTGTATGTTTAATGGTTCATATGTTTGTATTAGTTGTATTGTTATTCATATTTTTGAATTTATGTGTTATATTAATGCATTTCTTACATATATGTATTGTATTTTGTGTGTGTGTGTGTGTGTGTGTGTGTGTGTGTGTGTGTGCATACGGTGCGATTAGTATTTGGTTAATCTTTTTTGGTACAGAAATTGCATGTGCGATTTGATTGTATGCTAGATAGTGTAACATGGCAAAATAAAATTCAAATTCAATTGCAATGTATTATATTGTGTATATTATCGGAAAATATAAATTTAACAAATGTTTAAATGCAGGTTACTTTTAAACCCTGCCTTCCTCAGAAATCTGGCTAACAGATTTGAAATCAGTGCGAAAAAGACTATAAGGCGCACCCCATCAGGTCAATTAAAAATTTCGTCGATCAGTGGTATACGATGGCATTTCCGCGTGACTTTCCTTTTTCGGGAAACGGCAATTCTTTTCAATTTTCTCCGAACTTGTTTTTTTATTCTTCTTTTTGGCTTCCAGGGCTCAGTAAATTTACTATTGAGTGATCCTCCTTGTAGAAACTTGGAGAAGAATAAGGCCGAGAAAACTGTTTCCTAACTAGAAATTTCCTCCATAGTAAACTTCCTTAGTTCCCCTTTATGAGGTACATAATCAATCCAGTTTGCATTAAATGCAAAATGGATTGATGATGCTTTGCACGGAAGCATTCTTCAAGGAGCCTTCTTGAAGTGAGCGCAAAGGAGGTAGGAAAGTGCTGTTGCGTTTTGTCAAAAAGATTAAGCTGCAGCGCATGAGACGTGTGCTTTGATGAAATATTTATTTATATACCGAACAAAAATATTTCACTCGCGAAAAGATGTTAAAATTTCGAAAAGTATATTGAACAATAGATGTTAATAAAGCTAAGATAATACACACTCACGTCCAAAAATTAAGGATCACTTATACACTATATTGACAAAAGTCGCCGGACACCTTTCAAAAGCAAATGAACGGATCCGCTGCATTGTTAAGATGCGCTGTACAGCTGCAAACGGTGTAAAAACAAGCCTCCAGCTGACCGTGCTCATATCGCACTGTGGGGTTGAGCGAAAATGTCGCGGCTGGAGAGAACTGACTTTGAGAAAGGAAAGATTGTTGGGTGTTATATTAGTGGGTTGTCCATAACAGAAACCGAGAGGCGTTTAAACATACCCAAGTCAACTGTTTTGGATGTACTGAATAAGTGAAAAACACATGGCGTGCCTGAAGCAGCAAAACGTACCGGCAGTCCAAAGAAAATCGGTGATAGAGGACGTCGAAGCCTCAGGAGAGTCGTTACAGCTAATCGACGGAGTACTGCACAAGACCTCAGTGTACAGGTGAGTAAAAATGCTGGAACCTCGGTATGTAGACGTATTATTCGCAGAGAACTCCATTTCATGGGTTACCGTGGTCGTGACTCGTCGTTTAGCATGATGTAAAGAACATTTATCGAGGACCGTAGATCAATGGAAACGGGTCCTATGGACTGATGAATCCAGATACACGGTCCATCAGTCTGATGGGCGTGTGTGGGTATGGCGACCGCCGGGGGAACGCTATTTACCACAGTGTACTGTTCCTACGGTCACGTTTGGAGCTGGCAGTGTACTCGTGTGTTGATGTTTTTCGTGGTATGGTCCCGGTCCATTGGTTATCGTGGACAAATCTGTTAACCAGCACGTCTACCTCAATATTTTGGACAATTATACCCTACTAACTGCACCGAGCCATAAAGCAAGGACTGTTACGGCGTGGTTTGACGATAATTCCGTATCGTGTGTGGACTGGCCAGCACAGAATCCTGATCGTAATCCCATAAAGCACCTATGGGATGAATTAGAGCGCCGCATAAGAAGTTTGGAACCGAGGCCTACTACTAAGCAACAATTAGCGGCAGCATTATGTACTGAATGGAAGCGCGTACCTATCGCTGTGTTCCAAAACCTTGTCGGAAACATGTCTCGAAGGGTCAGTGCATGCATTAAGGCCAAAGGTGGACCGACACCAGTGGCGTCGGAAGTCTTTTTTGACAGCGGGGGCAAGATGTCACAGAACAAAATATTTTATCATGGCATAAAATTTATCGTACTACTGTAGACGTGCAGACTTTATTAAGAAAATTTGTTGAACAAAATTTCTTTTTTCGATTCAACATTCATCTAAAAAAAAAAAAAAAAAAGAAACTTTCATATCCACATAGTTTCTCAGTGTAAAATAACTGAACACATAAATGGCGTTAGACTATAGATTTTGATACTTCCGGATTGGTACGAATTTTTTAGACTAATTTTTTACACCTAATGAGACACAAAACATTGCTGGTTTTCAAACGGGAACCAGCTCTCTGGATTGTTTAATGGGGCCTAGCATTTTTTTGGCCTCTCAGGAGTGGCATTAAAAAACAAATCAGATTTCTAAATCATTCATGGTAAAAAATGAAGAGCAATACTAAATTTTTATCAAAGTGAGCTTCAAAAAAAATGTTTGAGATTTTCAATCACGAGCATATGTAATTTGAAAAGGAAGAAACCTTGAGGGGGCAAATTTGATGTTTTGCCCCCACACTCATTTGGGTGCGTGGGCAACTGCCCCCTCTGCCTCTTCGGTTCTTCTGCCGCTGTTAGAGTTGATAAAATTGAATAAGTTAATGATAAAAAAGATATTTTTTTCTGTTGTCCTTTCAATATAACTTGAAAATTCTTATTCGTTGAGTAAGCGAGTAACTGAGACCTGCGCTTGTGTAAGTCACCCTGCAGTTAATCCGATGCCCATGTGCACATCTGTCCAAAAACTGCCATAAATCTATGTAGTAGGCAAGTCAGCGTCGCACGAGGGCGGTACAAAATTTAAGAAAAATGGATTCTGTCTTATGCGGCTTTCAGTGGAAATATCAGGACTGTTCACTTCTGTAACAAACGGTGGCAATGCTCAGCGCCTAGACTAGAGGTTAGCAACTGTTATACTCCGACTTATTTCCTAATAAAAACAGGGGTAAAGAGGCGCTACCAGTAAATTAATCTCGCTGGAATTTTTTAGGGTGATATACGTTGTCTGTCGAACAAGAAATTTCCCGTGACCTAGATTTGAAGACACTTGTTGGTAATTTTGCGAATAAAAGTATGCAAAATGAAATCTTAACCGATGTAGTTCCCGTTAGATCACATTGTATTTTTTTTTATTTTTTTTTTTTTTGCATCTTGAAATTATTAAATAAATACTGTGATGCCACACAAATGAATTACATAGATTTTGTGAGCCATTGTCTAAGGCGTCAAGCAGCCGAGCACCGGTTCTGGATGGTAGAATTTGAACTGAAAAATGTATAAAAGCATGTTTTTGCCCATATTAAAAAGCATTTTTTTTTTACTTATATAAAAAAAAAAAGTCTGCTCTTTACCTTGAAAGTTTGGGCGGGCTCGGGAGATCTGCGCATGTGCATTCAAGTTGTTAGATACAAAGTACTTTGTTGTTTAAAATCACTACTAAGAGCGTAGACTTGTCTCAAAATTTGGAGGAGGGATTGACGGTTGCTTTGATAAGTTTGGGGGAACGGGAGCAGTTATAAATCCATGTTTTGTTCCTTAAAGAATTGCCGTAATAATTTTAAGAGATGTGTGCAATATATTGTTTTATTCACAACTAAAGGGCATAAGTTTTGCAAGGTAAAGGTAACTAAAAACGTTTATGGAAATATGCATTTTTTACGAAACATTTCCAATGTTAAGATTCCTTTCAATCAAACTTGGTAAGATTAAGTTAAAATATATAGGTAATGCCTGAGTGCACATGACCCTTCATCTGGACTCCGAGTGCATCTGACCCTCCACTCTGACTCTGAGTGCACTTGACCCTCCACCCGGACTCCGAGTGCACCTGATCCTTCACCCTGACTCCTTGTGCACCTGACCCACCACCCGAAAATTTCAACTGGTGGCGTTTTTAAACCCCACAATCCCCTGAAATTATATTTCACACTACGGAAGGTTGAGAGCAATTTTAAAAATATTTAGCCAAGGATAAATTTTAAGTTACTGTAGGACACTAGTGGCTGTTGGTGGTGGGTCTCTCTCTCTCTCTCTCTCTCTCTCTCTCGTACTACGCTGCCAAATTACATAATCACACAGATTGATTGCAGATCGCAAAAATTCCCCATTTGTACGGAATTGGTTTACATAGAGACAGCCAGAGAAAATCTCGATATGTGTCCCATCTCAGTTTCAGCTGCGTTTAAAATGAAGTGCCTAAAACACATTGCAAAATTTTTTTATCGTATTTCTTGAGATGAAAAGGATAAGATATCTGGCAGTATTTTTTAAATTTTAGATTAAATGGAATATATTGTATGTTAATGCGCGGTACGGAAAGGAGGGGAGGGTACTCGTGCCACCACGCCCCGGGGGTCTCAGAGGTTCTTAAATCGTTCCTGGGATTAAAGCCTTAGCGGGGGCCCTAGACTAAGACATCTTAGTGAGTGGGCCCCTAATAACTTATGACGAAAATTCGTTGAAGTCCGTTAAAACACGCAATGCTTGTGGTAATACGTAGTGCATTCCTCAAACTAATAAATTATCTGCAGTTTTCATAAAAAGTCACTATTTTCCACTTCTCCTCACAAGAACATGAGTTTAAAAGCTTAAGATTCCTAGATTTTGTCTTGGAATTTAATTATTTAGCATTTTATACTTTTCTTGGTGAATCTTTTTTTTTTTTTTTTTTGATTGGAGGTTTAACGACCACCGTGAGCAACTCAATGGGCTATAAGCAGTCTCCCGTCCCTAATTTAGGGTCGAGCCGCGGATGGCTTAGTGGTTAGTGTTTCAGACTATCGATGCTGGGTCCCCAGGTTCTAGCCTGGGCTGATCTTTCAGAGATGGTGTGATTTACTAACAATCGCTGAATATCCGCCGTGCATCGGACGAGCACGTAAAGTGACGGCCCCCAGGCTGGACCCACTGGTTAAATGGGTATCCTTTCCCATGTCCTCCCTGAAATTCTCTCACCCATCTATGTGCAATATCGTACTTGTACGGTGGCGCCATCTACTGTACTCTAATCTCACTACAAACTGTTCTGTCAAAAGTCGCTAAGACTTGCTCTCATTCCTTCCATTTCTGTGTCCTGCCCAAAAGGCGATCTCGCTGTAGGTGGCTGGGACCTAAACTCTACTCCCTGTGGACGGAAGTCCTGCATGAAAAAAAATGACAAACCTCCTAGTGCCAGTTCTTTTTAACTAATTTAGGGTCACTGTTTCCAGGGAAGGGAGAGAGCCAGTGCCGTAAGACAAACACAACATCCATGCCTCACCGGGATTCGAACCCGGACCCCGTTCGGACGAATGATCAGAGGCCATCGCTTAGACCACTGCGCCATCAGGGCGGCTTGGTGCATCTTTTTCGTTATGCAATGTGAAGTGACAGTGGATTTCGTCCATTAACGGTTCCAAGTGCAAGCACGGAGGTGTGGGTGGATAGTAGTGAAAAAGCTGAAACTGTCACGCCGACCCCGCTGTACACAGCGACACGAAACGTTTGCCCTTAGGAACTCACTGCCTTGAAACCTGTTCTAGCTACTTCTTGTGATAGTGTTATACGAGAGAAAAACCATTTTACACTTCTCTCTACATAAGTATATAAATGTCATATTATTTGCGATGTAGCGGCCTGCCTCCTGGGCCTTTCGTAATGGTGGACCTCTAGTTACAGCTCTGTTAGAACCCCCTCCCCGCCTTAATTCGATCCTGGCGTTGCGCCTGGTCCATGGACCTTCCCGCGGATGGCCTAGTGGTCGGCGTTTGTGACTGCAAAGGAGGAACCTCAAATTCGATCCCAGTTATGTACAAACGTTCGAGCCACTAAATATCCACTGTGCGTCGAATGGGCACGTTAAGCTCGGAACTTTTTAATCGGACCTCGTATATGGTAATCAAAGCAAAATAGGAGGGAAATAAGATCCAAAATCTCACGCACTCTCCAGAAAAATAACGCATAACTTGTAGCATGGTAATGGATATTTGTTGCATTTTTTCATTCACAACGTTTTTTTTTTTTATGTGATATTTAAATATCATCAGCTGCTTAAGTCAGAAATTGTACTTTTTTATCTCTTTTTTGCGAAATGAAATCGTTGCACACGAGGATGAATAAATCGTGCAAAGTTTAACACAGACATTTCATTCTAAATATATAGGTAGCGTGTACATATTCTTACGGGAAAGTAGTCACGGTCCAATTTAAGAACTTCTTCGACATCGTTTAAAGCATGATCCATCTGAGACAGTTGAGCATAGCAGCGGGCCCTCTCGACAAGCCATTTCTTATTATCGGCCTGCAGACACAAAGCCTGAAAGAAAAACACGCAAAGGGTATGTACTTTGGCCATGTAACACGGAACATACAAGCTTATTCTGATTACACTTCATCACGCACTCCAACAGCTAACACGAAATTTCATTAATAAACTTAAAACTACTTGCTGTTATTGTATAAGCGGGGTTTTTTTTATTAGCGCTCAGTACTCCCTCCATTCTTTCTTCTTTAGTAAGCAGAATCAAAAACATTATGCAACACATTCATGACTGTTTAACATATCAGCATCGACAAGGAAAAGGAGTAGGCCACAATCTTGTAACCATCATCTTAGAAAGAAAAGGACTTAAAACACGCCTCCAAATATGTACTAAATAGCTGTACCCGGTGTGATATACGAAATCTGGAGTGCTGGAGATTTCGTAACAAAATAAGAACAGATTGATTTTAAAAACTGAGATCTACGAGGAAACGTTTGCTGTGAGTGCGCAGTTGTTGGTTCTTTTCGAACACTACTTCGAAGAATTTGACTTCTGATAGAGCAATACATAACTGATGATGACTAAAGACGGAGAATGATGTGGGGAAAAGCATATTTCATCAGGCCTTGTGTCTTTTTGACTATCACTGAAAATACCAATTGTTTCCTTTCGAAAATGAATCTCGTGGAATGAGTGAAATTCTCTGAAAAAATGTTGTGTGTTGTGTCTTTAAAAAAAATGTCTTCAATTATGCTTTTTGTGCGGAGCTGAGATGTTGAAATATGGTGGTGACTCGGTAATTGACTCCTTAACTGATATTTGCCAGTTGTGCTGGGACTTAGGAATGGTCCCTAGGGATTGGAAGGATGCTATCATTGTTCCCTTGTATAAGGGAAAAGGTTATCAGAATGACTGCAAGAGCTATCTATCGTGGTATTAGCCTACTGAGTGAGAGTACCAGGGAAAGTGCTTGGAAAGGTCATTATTTACGCTTTCCAACCGTAGGTTGAAGAAGCGTATATGCTCCATCTTTTTCCGTCCGTACGTCTGTCCGCCCGTCTGTCTGTCGGCACGATAACTCACGTAAAAATGGTTCGATTTCGATGAAATTTTAGTATGTGGTAGGGGACCACCAGGGGACGAACCCTATTGAAAATGGGTGAAGTGGGGTCAAAGGTCATGCCATAAGAGCAGGATCCATTCAATTGCCTTTATGCGTCATAACTTGGGTAAATATGGTTCGATTTCGATGAAATTTTAGTATGTGGTAGGGGACCACCAGGGGCGAACCCTGTTAAAAATGGGTGAAGTGGGGTCAAAGGTCACGCCATAAGAGCGGGATCCATTTCATTGCCTTTATGCGTCCTAACATGCGTAAATATGGTTCGATTTCGATGAAAGTTTAGTATGTGGTAGGGATCTACCTGGGCACGAACCCTATTGAAAATTGGCAAATTGGGGTCAAAGGTCAGGCAGGGTATAAGAGCGGGATTTATTCCTTTGCTTTTATGCGTCATAACTTGCGTAAAAACGGTTCGATTTCGATGAAATTTTGGTATGTGGTAAGGAACCACCTGGGAACGAAACCTATTGAAAATGGGTGGAATGGGGTCAAAGGTCAGGACATAAAAGCGGGATCCATTTCATTGTCTTTATGCGTCATAACATGTGTAAATATGGTTCGATTTCGATGAAATTTTAGTATTTGGTAAGGAACCACTTGGGGACGAACCCTATTGAAAATGGGAGAAATAGGGTCAAAGGTCAGGGCATAAAGGTGGAATCCATTCCATTGCCTTTATGCGTCATAACATGCATAAATATGGTTCGATTTCGATGAAATTTTAGTATGTGGTAGGGAACCACCTGGGCACGAACCCTATTGAAAATGGGCGAAATGGGGTCAAAGGTGTGGGATCCATTCCATTGCCCTTGTGCATCATAACTTACCAAAAAATGTTTCGATTGCGACAAAACGTTATCATGTTGTTCCGGAGGTATAGTGAACCAGTTCTGTTGAATATCATCGAAATGGGGTGAAAGGTCAGGACACAGGAGCGAGATTTATTCCACAGCCATTATCCTCATAACTTGAGTAATAATTTCTGGTATGTTGGAAAGCGTATCATAATCAATGCATTGCATGATTTTACTAACTTGTTGAAAATGTACGAGGTCTTACATCAGAGAAAGTGTGTGATGTTCAGAGTGGTTTTATATGTGTGATGTTCTGAGCGCTAATAAAAAAACCCCGCTATACAATAACAGCAAGTAAAGGCTGCACATCTGGCTGTTGGTAAGAAAGTTTTTGCTGTAGCATAGTTTCGTCTCAAGTGTCTCCCAATAAAGTAATTATTAGGTGCACAAATAAGTTTTAAAGCGTTTTTTGTGTGGCATATACCACTAATCTACATATCCGACGTTCCCCCTGCGTTCTTGTCATGTGACCGTAGCAGGTCCAGAGTATAAAATGTGACACAGAAGTTTGCCCAACAGTCAAACGCACTTTCACATCGGTAGGTGAAAGACGGCAATCGACACTGCATTCGTTACGAATTTCATAGAGGAAAAAGTGCTGCAAAAGCATGTGAATCGATCTGTTCTGTTCTGGGGGAGATAATTGTATCGAAAAGCAAGTATGAGTTTGGGTTTAGACGGTTTGAAGCAGGTGATTTTTATGTTAGCGATCGAGAACGTAGCGGCGCCCTGCAGGAGGCTGCACATGAGGAACTGCAAGCATTGCTGGATGAAGATTCGTCTCAAACGCAAAACAAACTAGCTGAACACTGGGGGTAATTCAACAAATCATTTCCAATTGTTTACGCGCAATGGGAAAGATTCAAAAGGAAGGAAAATGGGTGTCACATGACCTGAGCCAGGGGAACAAGGATGTGTGTGTCATGAAGTGTTTGAATCGGTTGAATAAACAACACAGAAAGTCTTTGCTGTGGAAAATCGTTACGGGTGATGAAAAGTGGATATGGTATGACAATCTCAAACGCAAAAAACACTGGGTAGACCCCGTGAACCATCGACTTCGACACCGAAACGCAATATTCACTCCAAGAAAGTTCTGCTGTGCATCTGGTGGGACATGAAGGGTGTGCTCTATTAGGAACCATTGGAACAGGGTCAAACTATTACTGCTGATCGCTACAAGCAACAATTGCTCCGATTGAACCAGGAAATCTGTCAGAAACGTCCATTCACAGGCAAAGGATTGCTTCCCGTGAAATTACTGCATGACAACGCTAGGTCGCATGTCGCGAAATCAGCAAGGAAACGTTATTGACGCTTGGCTGGGGAGTTTTGGAGAACCCGGTGTATAGTCCCGACATAGCCCCTTCATACTATCATTTTTTCCGATCGATGCAACATGGTTTGTCTGCTGTACGGTTCTGGACATGTGACGAAGTGCAAAAATGGGTAGACGACTTCATCGCGTCGCACGACGGAGTATTCTTCATGGCTGGAATCCGTCAGCTGGCCGACCGATGGCGGAAGGTGATGGATAATGACGGCGCATATTTTGATTCGTAAAGGTATTGTTGTTTTCTCTCAAATTACATATTGCATTGTCTTAAAACGCTTTAAAACTTATTTGTACACCTAATATTATCTTGTTGTTATACAACCAAGGAATCATTGTACTACGTTAGGTTTTATTTAGATAGACACATAACAAATTCATGTTACATAAAGAAAATTTAAAAACTAAATATTTACTGTCATTTTGTGAAGCAGGGCGCGCCCTGGTTGCATAAGAAAGTACCGGGGAGGCGCCCTGGTGCATCCTGGCACAACTACACCACTGAGTAATCTAATAGCAACATTGAATCACCAGCCACGTTTTTCAGCAACTTCTGACGTCACATGAATAAGGTCCATTACTCTCAAGAGGGTGAGCCATTTCTTACACGAGTATCTACTCTCTCCGTCCCCCACGAAACTCAGATTCCCTGAGAGGAAATCAAACTGTCCGAATCTCGTCTTCTGCTAGCCACTGGGGCCAACAGACGAGCGAGAAGGGTTTCGTTAATTAGCTTAGAGAAGAAAGTGATTTCACTCCTCAGAGTAGAAGAAATCGACCATATCCATGGTTCTTCTTTCGATGATTGACCTATAAA
This sequence comes from Macrothele yani, assembly GCA_039090855.1. Lineage (NCBI taxonomy): Eukaryota > Metazoa > Arthropoda > Arachnida > Araneae > Macrothelidae > Macrothele > Macrothele yani. The sequence continues at coordinate 78,463,826 of CM077016.1, forward strand.
TACTATTCCAATAGTCCATTGATAGAGGATGAAGGTACACAATCATTTTCTGCAGTAAGAATCAGATTATATAGATTGCATGTTAAAAGTTAGACACCCGTGCAACTTCGGTAAGAAAAGTCATATGTCCCCACCCAACATTAGATATCTGAATTTCATCACAACCGGCCTTGAATATCCTTAACCCCTGTGATTATTAGGGAACGGATCCTAAGGTGCTAAAAATTTCAAAAATATTTGCTAAAAATAGAAAAATATTTGCTGAAAATAAAAATAAATTTTCTTGAACATTAAGGTAACTAGTAATTTTTTGTGATAAAGATAATGTTAGTACACAACTTACTTATCACAGCTATTATACATTTGATGGAGAAAGTTCTTTGGAGTTGCAGTGGACAAGAAATATCATCTAGATTTTTCATCGCAAATCCATGTCGATTGTCGCGGAGAAAACGATCGTTTCGCATCACAGGAAATCAATCTGCATATTTTAAGATGTCACTAACTCTTTAACAGTCAGTTTTGCGCAAACTGTAAAAAAATTGACCGTTAACAAGTTGCCATCGTTAGACCGTAAAAATAACGGTTTTATGCTGTATTATTTACGGCAAACAACAGCGAAGGAGCAGTCAGGAACCGTAATTCTTACAGTTTTTGTACCGTATTATATACGGAAAACTACTGTGCATGAACAGTAAGGAACCGTAATTTTTACAGTTTAGTACCGTATTATTTACGGAAAGGAACTGTGAAGGAACAATTAGGAACCGTAACTAAAACTTGAGCAACTCTACACATAGCTTGAAATCGACTGTTGTTGTTTTTTTTTTTTTTTTTTTGGGGGGGGGGGGTTCTAACCAAGGAGGTTATATTACTGGAGACACCACTGGCTCTGTCGCCATAGGTCACAGCTAATCTGTAGTGTGACGTCACAAGCAGCCAAAAAACGGACTAAATTATATCGTTGATAACAGAGTAAGCTTGTGTATCATTGATAAAGATTATTTAATTACTCATTTTATCTGTTTATACGCTTAGAAGCTTTTGTTCCATTGGTTTCAAAGCAGCTTCTTTTCTGGGGCTGAGTCGTGCCTGCTCATGACGTCACTTGCAGCACGGACGGTGACTTATGGCGGCCAATGCTGCGTGGATAGGAGTGGTGTCTCTAGTAATATAACCTCCTTGGTTCTAACACATGTATGAATTTGTTTCTTACGGTTTCTATTTTTGATCCCGAAAGTGTTTTAAATTTCCTTTCAACATCTTGCACTTCTTTAATTGTTTCAGACAGTAGGATTGTTCTTCCTAATTTCTTTATCGAATGACAGAAGAAACTTAAATTAGCAGATATGTATGTCAAATCTCCTTTTAAACTGGTATCATTCACTAAATGCTGAACAATTTCAATTGAAGAAACATTGTGTTTGTTCATTTCATTGACAACAACAGATCTAAAGCCTTCAACGTGATCTGCATAGTATATCACAGCATTGAGCCAAGTACCCCAGCGTGTGACTACGGGTCTAGGCGCAGTGGGACATCAGGATTCTTCTTTTTGAAAAGATAAATTCTTTTAGGGTCAGAGGCGTAAATAAGGCGGGGCAGACGGGGGCGGCCGCCCCGGGCTCAGCTGAAGAGAGGGGGCAATACTCTCGCTGCTTTCACTCTGATTAAAATTGGAATCGAAACTTTTTCAGAGTTTCTGGTACATATTTTTCGGATCATACTTCGTCATTTGTCAATTCCCAGAACTTGCTTATACGTTTCGCCAGTTTCGGTAGCCCTAACAGTTTAAAAGCCGCATTTCTTCCTGAAAACGTTCAAGGGATGCTACTTGCTAGCATTACAAAAATGAAGGAGCGGTTGTACGTACGTTGCAAGATGAAGATGTTCACATTGTTGAATATTCTCTGGGGGGGGGCTATTCTATCATTACTGCTGCTGCGAGCTACGACTTCCAACTGCATTCGGCACGTTTGATGTGGTATCGAAAGTCCAAACTTCGAATTAGTTGGTAAAAGCTGCACATACTGTCATTGTTTGTTTGGCGGGTATAACGACTACCGTGCGCAACTAAATGGGATATAAGCAGTAGGCTGGTACCAGTACCAGAGTTCTTCCAGTCCTCCCAGCAGAAGTTGCACATGCAATCAAGAACATGAAGCGGGGAAAAGCTCCAGGAGAAGATGGAATTACTGTAGACATCATACAAGAGGCAAGTGGAGAAATCGAAACGGTAGTCGCCCAAATTTTCACTCGATGCCTTAATGAAGGGAAGATTCCTGAGGATTGGAACAACGCTACAATGATTCTGCTACATAAAAAGGGTGACAATGAGGATCTCAGGAACTACAGACCTATCAGCCTCCTATCAGTGATTTATAAAATCTTCACTAAAGTTCTTTCACACCGCTTGAAGGTAACACTGGACATGGCTCAACCGAGAGAAGAAGCTGGATTCAGGAGTGGCTACAGCACAATAGATCATATCCACGTACTGAGAGAACTAATTGAAAGAGAGAGGGAATATGAACTTCCATTGTGCATGGCTTTTATCGATTATGAAAAAGCCTTTGATTCGGTGAAACCATCAGCAGTTACAATGGCTCTGAAATCCTGCGGTATTGAAGATGCATACATTGATATTATTAATAACATCTATGAAAATGCAAATGCAAAGATTCGGCTGTTTGAAAATACAACACACATAAATAATTGGAAAGGGAGTGAGACAAGGTGACACCATATCTCCGAAGCTCTTTAATGTCTTTCAATCACTGAACTGGGAAAATAAAGGGATAAAAATTAATGGAGATTATCTAACCCACCTTCGTTTTGCTGATGACGAAGTCATTTTTGACTTCGTCATCAGCAAAACGAACTTGCTGACAAGAGTAAAGAAGTGGGATTAAAAATGAACTGTCAGAAGACAAAAGTAATGTTCAATGCTTTTACAAGAAATGAAGATTTATTGATTGATGGAGAAAAACTGTAGATAACAGACACGTACGTTTATCTTGGACAGCAGATATCAAATGAGGGTCACATTGATAAAGAAATTAATCAGCGTACAAAACTTGCCTGGAGAGCTTTTGGAAGAAACAGCATAATTTTCAAGAGCAATATGTCAATATGTCTTAAAAGAAAAGTGTTTGATCAATGCATCCTTCCAGTGCCTACGTATGGTGCAGAGACGTGGACCTTAACTAAAAGAGACATACAAAGGCTGCAGACAACTCAAAGCAGCATGGAGAGGTGCGTGCTTGGTGTAACCAGGAGAGATAAGAAGAGGAACTCATGAATCTGAAAAATGACAAGAGTGGAAGACATCATGATTAGAGTTAAATCCCTGAAATGGCAATGGGCTGGACATACTGCCAGAAGGACAGACCATCGATGGACAGCCGAAATTTTAGATTGGATTCCAAGGGACTGGAGAAGACACAGAAGAAGACCACATGGGAGATGAGTGGATGAAATTCGAAAGTATGCGGGAGTGACATGGAGGAGACTGGCACAAGACAGACCGTTGTGGAGGAAACTTGGGGAGACCTTCGTCCAGCAGTGGATTGATAATGGTTGACAATGATGACGATGTCCCTAATTTAGGGCTAGTGGCTCCAGTGAAGGTAGAGAGCCAGTGCCATAGGGAAAACACACCATCCATGCCTCACCTCGGAGGCATGTTTAGCCAGCGTCCGAGTTGAGGCATGAAAGCCAGCGCCTCTTAGCACTTGGCCACCGGTGCAACATGGCGTGATTGTGTCTCCAGCATAGAGATGCCATTGAGGTATGTCGTTAATTGTTTTGTTGATGTTCATCCGTTCACAGAGTAAGCCCGAGTTCGAGTACCGGATGAGGCATGGGTGGTATGTTTGTCTTATGACACTGGTTCTCTCACTTCCCTGGAACCAGAGGCCCTAAATTAGGGACCGGCGACTGCTTCTATTGTTTGTAGTTGCTCGTGGTGTTTGTAAAATATCAAAATAGAAAAAGACAGGCAGGGGCGCAGTATTTTATGGTTTTCCCCGGGCGCAGAAACTGCTAGTTACGCCTCTGCGTGGGTACGGAAGAATTTCCGGTTTCGCTTCTCCGAGCAGGATGAGAAGACGTCATTCACCAACGCGCTGGCTCTTATGAAACGAGTTCTCGTGGAGGGGAAGAGGGACGTAAATTTCCAGCTGCTCGTTACAATTCTCTTTTTTTACGCTGAAATTTTGCTTAAGGTTTATGTACACAAAAAAATGGTGGAAGAATGCAAATTTATATATTTATTATACACTATCTACCAACAAGTAATTGGACACCCCTGCAATCGACGATATCTGCGGTCCTGATACACGTCACGGCCGCCGCCGTTAAATATCGTGTGGGAAACAACAACGTAACCAGTCGCATGCAAGATGCCACGCAGTTCGGAGCTCTCTGATTTCGAGAAAGGTGTAATCGTCGGGTATCACAGAAATGGCCGATCCATACGTGACATATCCAGCGAGTTGAAGTACCCAAAATCGACAGTGGTCTACGTGATTGGCAAGTGGAAGATGAGAGGTGGCTATCGGAATGTGCCTCGACCCGGCAGACCCACAAAACTGGGAGTTAGAGACCGACGGGTGCTGGCCAGAGAAATTCGGAAGAACCGCATCAAATCGATGGGCCACATCCGCGAGGAGTTTCAACAGGAATCCGGGAGTGTTCTTTCGATGAATACCATCCGTAAGGAAGCCCATCTGCTCGGTTATCATGGACATGCTGCCGCCCACAAGCCTTTGATCACCAAGTCCAACCGCGCTGCTCGGCTAACGTGGTGCAAAGAACGTCGACAGTGGACCGTTGAACAGTGGAAACAGGTTCTCTGGAGTGACGAATCAAGGTTCACTCTCTACCGTTCGGATAGCAGGGTCTGGGTTTGGCGTCTGCCTGGAGAACGCCTCCTGCCGGAATGTATTGTGCCAACTGTGAAGTTCGGCGGCGGTAGAATTATGCTATGGGGGTGTTTCTCCTGGTATGGCACGGGACCCTTGGTCGCAATTCCTAGTAGTCTCAACGCTGAGACCTACTGCACCATTTTGGATGATCATGCGGTTCCTACATTGTGGCAGTTTTACGGGGTGGACCCATGTTACTTTCAGGATGACAATGCCACCTGTCATGTTGCGAGGTCCACCATGGCTTGGTATATCGAATGGACTGGACTGCGCAGAGACCGGACCTTAACCCTATCGAGCACCTCTGGGACGAGTTGGAGCGTCGACTTAAGGGGTGCCCCCACCGTCCAAAATCGGTGAAGGAACTGACCTGTCTTCTCCAAGCTGAGTGGAAGAAAATACCGCTAGCCGTCGTACAACGCCTGGTTGAGAGTATGCCCCGGAGGGTCGCAGCTGTAATCGCCGCTCGTGGAGGCTCCACCAACTATTGAAGGTGAATAAACTTCGTTTTCCTTTGCTATCACAGGTGTCCAATTACTTGTTGGTAGATAGTGTAGAATTAGGAAAAATATGTATTTACATACAAAATTTTCGAAAATACATCCAAACATTTACTTAAAAATCCGTTCTCTATTGATAATAACTTCAATGTCATGGGTGGAGTAACGGATAGCATGGTCCAACGGAAATCGTACGATGCGGGTTCGATTCCCGATCCGATGGAATTTTCAAGTTTTATGATGTGATGATGTTACGTGTAAAACTGGCGATTCGGGCATATCTGATTCCTAGGTTAATAATCCTAACCTTGTTCTATGTATTAAGTGAAGAATATTACTTCCACGGAATCGGTACTAACCTATGAATTTAGATTTTTTTATGTTTTCTTACCTTATTGATCAGTTCTAAAGCAGGTGCCCACTTATTTTGACTCATAAGAAATTCAGCTTGGTTGAAAAACAGGCTTGCATTATGATCTTCTGGATATCTCCTCCGCTGGTCAACGAATTTCTTGTGCTCTAGAAACGCTTTTATATCTTTCGTACCAATAACAACAGCAGCAGCTCGGTCTTTATCCGTAAAAATCTCATCTTGCTTTCCTCTTGCTTGATTCTGCAGCTTTTCAGACCCGTCTTCTGGTTTTGGCGTAGATAGATCGGTAATCATAAAACTCATTGGTAAACTCTCGTCATCCCGAGGGCTAAGCGCACTTTCCTCCATTGTGTCTTCTCTGGGAGAAAGAGCATGTTTGGCGTTTTCTTCGTTTCGGTCCATTTTGAAATCCTTTCTGTTCTGTAAGTCTGAAAATTTTGTTCTTCGTGACCTTTTCCTGAATTATGAAATGACTTCAGTTGTCTTTACAAAAAAGTAAAGATTCTCTTTACTATAACTTCATTCGAACTCAAATTAAATAGTTTTCTTTACATTCACTAATGATGGTCATAATATTTCAAATAAAATACTTGTATGTAAAATATTCAGAAGGGCAACTTCAGAAAAGGGAACCAAAAAATCAACACTTCAGAACCAACTCCTTTCAGGATTTTAAAATCTTAACAAACTGCACTAGTATAATAAACAAAACTGTTTGCGCCGTATAAATGGATGTTTTCAATATTTTTATTCTAGCATGGTGCACCCTTCGATATTATTCTGCAGTTCGCATTTAATGAAATACCTAGTAAAAATGTCACGCTTGCTGAATTTTAACAAGTAAACGAGAAGTCAATTCCACACAGACAAAGTGATCTTATTGAAAAAAATAGAAGCTAAATTTGCCGAGATTCAGTTCTGGGAATTAAATACAAAGCAAATGTCTCTACAAGCGAATCAAATCGCCGAAATCTTAATGAATGTTTCTCAGAAAATGAATAATCGAATTTTTGCTGTAATTTCCTTAATGACTGTTTGATGAGAGTCTCTTAAATTTAAACATTTTTCATCTGGAAAAAACTTTCTTTTTCTTCTTTACAGCGAGGCATTAACACGCGTTGCTTAAGATGTAATTCAAAATTGCTCAACATTTAATTACGCGAAATTTCTTTGGAAATTGTTGAAATTCAAATGCCGCACATTTTTGTCGCTCACAACATTCTGTTTCATGTTGAAATCATTCAGGTATTCTTGCTCATCATTCTTCTCACAGATTGTTAGAAGTCCTACGTTTTATTAATTTTAACTCCTTATTTCTTAACAAATTGCGGGATGAGAATTTTATTGTGACTAAAAAACAAAGCGTCCTCTTCCCTCTATGATTCAAGGCTTCCCTTTCTTTCTTGGTTACTTTCCGTACGTTGTGGTGATATTTCGATTTCACTTTAATACAGACGAGTACTTCACATATAAATCTTGCTTCGTATGTACTTCATAGGTACGCCTGCTTGTTGATCTATTGTTTGTGATGCAGTATTTTTCTTTATCGCCTGGCTGCTCTATGTTGGCTTGTGTTTATATTACACTAAAGAAATACCTTCATTTCTGTTTCTGATTTATCAAAGGTGAATTTGACTTCATTCTTCTTGGCATTGTTTCCTGCAAAAGAGAAAAAAATGCCACTTAAATAAGCGCACACTGAAACATCGGTGGGAACGCTGTTAACACAGAACAATCAAAAGCAGAATTTGATGCAAAGTTATTTATCAACAAGTTAGTAAAATCATGCAATGCATTGATTATGATACGCTTTCCAACATACCAGAAATCATTACTCAAGTTATGAGGAGAATGGCTGTGGAATAAATCTCGCTCCTGTGTCCTGACCTTTGACCACATTTCGATGATATTCAGCAGAACCGGTTCAGTATACCTCAAGAATAACATACTAAAGTTTTGTTGCAATAGAAGCAGTTTTACGCAAGTTATGAGAATAATGGCTGTGGAATAAATCTTGCTTTTGTGCAATGACCTTTGACCCCATTTTGTTGATATTCAACAGAACTGGTTCACTATACCTCCGTAACAACATGATAACGTTTTGTTGCAATCGAAACATTTTTTGGTAAGTTATGATGCACAAGGGCAATGGAATGGATCCCACTCCAGTGTCCTGACCTTTGACCCCATTTCGCCCATTTTCAATAGGGTTCGTCCCTAGGTGGTTCTTTACCAAATACTAAAATTTCATCGAAATCGAACCGTTTTTACGCAAGTTATGATGCATAAGGGCAATGGAACAAATCCCGCTCTTATGTCCTGCCTGACCTTTGACCCCATTTCACCCATTTTCAATAGGGTTCGTGCCCAGGTGGTTCCCTACCACATACTAAACTTTCATCGAAATCGAACCATATTTACACATGTTATGACGCATAAAGGCAATGGAATGGATCCCGCTTTTATGCCCTGACCTTTGACCCCATTTCCCCCATTTTCAGTAGGGTTCGTTCCCAAGTGGTTCGTTACCACATACTAAAATTCCATCGACATCGAACCATTTTTACGCAAGTTATGACGCATAAGAGCAATGGAATGGATCCCGCTCCTATGTCCTGACCTTGACCCTGTTTCGTCCATTTTCAACAGGGTTCGTCCCCAGGTGGTCCCCTACCACATACTAAAATTTCGTCGAAATCGAACCATTTTCACGTGAGTTATCGTGCGGACGGGCGGACGGACAAAGCTGGAGCATATACGCTTCTTCAACCTACGGTTGGAAAGCGTAAAAAAGACATGCAAATGCGTTCGAACAAGGTACAGTAAAACCAGCTTATAACCAACAGCTCAGAACCGACAGAAATCCACGTTAAATCCGGGCGTTCGCTAAATCCGTTTTGGAGTAAAAAATCTCATGTAAAAATATTTATACATGATAATATGTATATACGTTTATTATATATACACCGCGGAGCCAAAAAACTGAGAAAGGCGCTACCATTTCCATTACATGGCACCACACCCATGCGGTAAATGGTATCGTCCGCAAACGACTTATATACAGGGTGATTGTAAACTCCTTCAACAAAACAAGAGGAATGATAGTACTCAGCAAGACGAACAATATTTGCAATGGAACCTAGGGCCACATTCCACTCCTAGTGCCAGGAAAGAGCACGTTCGAAAAACGTCCAGCAGGCACTCTGAGTTCCAACCAGTGCATGAGAGGCACAAGATGCAAATCAGGTGCGCTGAACATGTGCGTAGACGATGAGGGGCAAGCATTTAAAAACGCAGCCAAACCTGTTCAACGATATTACCGTGCGAACATCACATGAGAATTGACGTATCGCCACACGGAGAGACATGTGGTTTATGCAAGATGGGGCCCCAGCACACTTAGCCACCGAGGTCCGATACTTCCTAAATGCGACATATCCCGTGCGGTGGATTGGACGCGCTGGACCTGTGGCTTGGCCTCCACGCTTCCCGGACTTTAATCCACTGGACTTCTGGGGGCACATGAAAACACTGGTGTACGAGACACCTGTGGACTCCCTGGAAGATCTCGTCGCGTGAATCGCTGTTGCTGCGGAAAAGATCAACACCACACCGGAAGTCTACGAGAGGGTGCGACAGTCCTTTATTCGCCGGTGTGGGCTGTGCAACTACTCCCTTGGACGCCAGTTTGAGTAGCTCCTTTGAGTTTTTCTCTGATTCGATTGGAATTGTGTAACTCATAAATTAAGTATGTCTCTTTGTTTTCATCGTTGAAGGTTCAACGAAGATATTTAACTTTACTCTTTTCTGGCATTAGGAGTGGAATGCGGCCCTAGGTTCCATTGCAAATATTGTTTGTCTTGATGTGTCCGACGACACAAGGCAGTGCGCCTCGCCTGGGCTCGGGAACACCGCCATTGGACGCAAGATGACTGTAAACGTGTAGCCTGGTACGACGACACAAGGCAGTGCACCTCGCCTGGTCTCAAGAACACCGCCATTGGACGAAAGATGACTAGAAACGTGTAGCCTGGTCTCGAGAACACAGCCATTGGACGAAAGATGACTAGAAACGTGTAGCCTGGTCCGACGACACAAGGCTGTGCGCCTTGCCTGGGCTCGGGAACACCACCATTGGACGCAAGATGACTGGAAACGTGTAGCCTGGTACGACGACACAAGGCAGTGCGCCTCGCCTGGTCTCAAGAACACCGCCATTGGACGAAAGATGACTAGAAACGTGTAGCCTGGTCTCGAGAACACCGCCATTGGACGAAAGATGACTAAAAACGTGTAGCCTGGTCCGACGACACAAGGCTGTGCGCCTTGCCTGGGCTCGGGAACACCACCATTGGACGCAAGGTGACTGTAAACGTGTAGCCTGGTACGACGACACAAGGCAGTGCACCTCGCCTGGGCTCGGGAACACCGCCATTGGACGAAAGATGACTAGAAACGTGTAGCCTGGTCTCGAGAACACCGCCATTGGACGAAAGATGACTAGAAACGTGTAGCCTGGTCCGACGACACAAGGCTGTGCGCCTTGCCTGGGCTCGGGAACACCGCCATTGGACGCAAGATGACTGTAAACGTGTAGCCTGGTACGACGACACAAGGCTGTGCGCCTTGCCTGGGCTCGGGAACACCGCCATTGGACGCAAGATGACTGTAAACGTGTAGCCTGGTCCGACGACACAAGGCTGTGCGCCTTGCCTGGGCTCGGGAACACCGCCATTGGACGCAAGATGACTGTAAACGTGTAGCCTGGTACGACGACACAAGGCTGTGCGCCTTGCCTGGGCTCGGGAACACCGCCATTGGACGCAAGATGACTGTAAACGTGTAGCCTGGTACGACGACACAAGGCTGTGCGCCTTGCCTGGGCTCGGGAACACCGCCATTGGACGCAAGATGACTGTAAACGTGTAGCCTGGTACGACGACACAAGGCAGTGCACCTCGCCTGGTCTCAAGAACACCGCCATTGGACGAAAGATGACTAGAAACGTGTAGCCTGGTCTCGAGAACACAGCCATTGGACGAAAGATGACTAGAAACGTGTAGCCTGGTCCGACGACACAAGGCTGTGCGCCTTGCCTGGGCTCGGGAACACCACCATTGGACGCAAGATGACTGGAAACGTGTAGCCTGGTACGACGACACAAGGCAGTGCGCCTCGCCTGGTCTCAAGAACACCGCCATTGGACGAAAGATGACTAGAAACGTGTAGCCTGGTCTCGAGAACACCGCCATTGGACGAAAGATGACTAGAAACGTGTAGCCTGGTCCGACGACACAAGGCTGTGCGCCTTGCCTGGGCTCGGGAACACCACCATTGGACGCAAGGTGACTGTAAACGTGTAGCCTGGTACGACGACACAAGGCAGTGCACCTCGCCTGGGCTCAAGAACACCGCCATTGGACGAAAGATGACTAGAAACGTGTAGCCTGGTCTCGAGAACACCGCCATTGGACGAAAGATGACTAGAAACGTGTAGCCTGGTCCGACGACACAAGGCTGTGCGCCTTGCCTGGGCTCGGGAACACCGCCATTGGACGCAAGATGACTGTAAACGTGTAGCCTGGTACGACGACACAAGGCTGTGCGCCTTGCCTGGGCTCGGGAACACCGCCATTGGACGCAAGATGACTAGTAAACGTGTAGCCTGGTCCGACGACACAAGGCTGTGCGCCTTGCCTGGGCTCGGGAACACCGCCATTGGACGCAAGATGACTGTAAACGTGTAGCCTGGTACGACGACACAAGGCTGTGCGCCTTGCCTGGGCTCGGGAACACCGCCATTGGACGCAAGATGACTGTAAACGTGTAGCCTGGTCCGACGACACAAGGCTGTGCGCCTTGCCTGGGCTCGGGAACACCGCCATTGGACGCAAGATGACTGTAAACGTGTAGCCTGGTCCGACGACACAAGGCTGTGCGCCTTGCCTGGGCTCGGGAACACCGCCATTGGACGCAAGATGACTGTAAACGTGTAGCCTGGTACGACGACACAAGGCTGTGCGCCTTGCCTGGGCTCGGGAACACCGCCATTGGACGCAAGATGACTGTAAACGTGTAGCCTGGTCCGACGACACAAGGCTGTGCGCCTTGCCTGGGCTCGGGAACACCGCCATTGGACGCAAGATGACTGTAAACGTGTAGCCTGGTACGACGACACAAGGCAGTGCGCCTCGCCTGGGCTCGGGAACACCGTCATTGGGCGCAAGATGACTGGAAACGTGTAGCCTGGTACGATGAGACAAGGCAGTGTGCCTCGCCTGGGCTCGAGAACACCGCCATTGGACGCAAGATTCTCCACCCTGGAAAGATTCCTCAATTGCATCATCGTAGGATAATCCTTTGGCGAAGCAATACACAAGAGTCATCACCTTATCAAGAGGAATACAATCAGCTTCAAACCACGTCCCAAGTAAACGGGAACACTTCTCACTTTTCCCTGTAACGTGATTCTTCCTACACCTGAATTATCCTAAACGATAACACATATCCACTCGCAAACTCATTGGATGACCTTCGGAACATCTTCGTTCGGTTGGAAGCAATCCTTTCCGCTCACACCATGCAGTACATGTTTCTTCATCCTTCCCAACTTCGTCGAAGAAAAGCCTCCAATTCCACATCTCCAGAGTAACAGAGCTACAACGTACGCTGGAACAAACACAAGCCACCTATCGCGTAAAACAGGGCGAACAGAAGTAAAGGGGGCTCATGCATGGAGCAAAGAGCGATTACCTAACTCCGACAGCGCGGGAGCAAACACCGATTACAAGAAAGCAGCGGCAGCGCCACCTATCACTACATGTGTCATTTCCCGTGATTCCAGGAGCGCGTTGGTTAAAGCAGACGACAGGGGCCGAACTCTAAAGTCCACCCCGGGCGCCAACGTGTAGCCTAAGTTTCAAAGTGGCGTGACTCGAAGTCACACCCTTCTGCTCCAGAGCTGAATGTTTTTCCAATTAAGCTACGCCAGCAAGGGCTTACCACTTCTGCTTGGCGTCTTGACATGTGCGTCACTTCTGCAGTACGTCACAAACATTTTGTCAGTTATAAAGATTTAGGATTTCCTACTTGATGGTTACGTGAGTTCACCGCTGTTCGACACACATGAAGCAACAGCAGCACCGATCTTCCCAATGCAAAGCTTACTTAAAAAGTGAAAGGGGCAATGGACACAATTCTAGGAATTGTCATCTCCTGTTCCCCCGTCAGGCCACATCCCCATTCCATTTCTCCCTTATTCCTCTCTGCAGTCGTGGCCTAGAAATCCATTTAATACACGTGCGTGAACCCCACCCGTTCTCTTTTTGCCTAGAAGTAGGTCGCCTGTTTTCAACTCTATTGACGCGGTACTTCCAAGGCATAGCTCTTCGGAGTGGGTGCGTCAGATTCTCTTACACAATTAACTTGATTGTTGAGCATTGTTGTTTAACAAGCGAGTTGTGCCCTTGGTGTGCTAATATAAGAATGGTTGTATCAACATACTTCTTCTCACCATGCTACGAAAAGCACCCCCACACGAGTACACTGCCAGCTCCAAACTTGACCGTAGGAACAATACAATGTGGTAAATAGCGTTCCCCGGCTGCCGCCATACCCACACACGGCCATCAGACTGATGGATCGTGTATCTGGATTAATCATCATAGGACCCGTTTCCATTGATCTACAGTCCACGATAAATGTTCTTGACACCATCTTAAACGATGAGTAGCCTTCCGAGTGGCGATGAAAAGCCTATGAGCAGCCACACGACCACAGTAACCCATGGAGTGAGGTTCTCTGCGAATGGTACGTGTACATACCGAGGTTCCAGCATTTTTTACTTTTTTCACTGAGTTCTTGTGCAGTACTCCGTCGATTAGCTGAAACGACTCTCTTGAGGCTTCGACGTCCTCTATCACTGATTTTCTTTGGTCTGCCGGAACGTTTTGCTGCTTCAGGCACGCCATGTGTCTTCCACTTATTCAGTACATCCAAAACAGTTGACTTGGGTATGTTTAAACGCCTCTCGGTTTCTCTTATGGACAACCCACTATATATAACACACAACAATCTTTCCTTTCTCAAAATCAATTCTCTCCCGCCCTGACATTTTCACTCAACATCAAAGTGCTATATGATCGCGGTCAACTGCAGGCTTGTTTTTATACCATTTGCAAGTGCACCGCGCATCTTAACAACACAGGGGATCTTTTTTTTTTTTTTTTGATTGGAGGTTTAACGACCACCGTGAGCAACTCAATGGGCTATAAGCAGTCGCCCGTCCCTAATTTAGGGTCACTGGTTCCAGGGAAGGGAGAGAGCCAGCGCCGTAAGACAAACACAACATCCATGCCTCACCGGGATTCGAACCCGGACCCCTTACGGACGAATGATCAGAGGCCAGCGCCTCAGACCACTGCGCCACCGGGGCGGCACACAGGGGATCCGTTCATTTGCTTTTGAAGGGGTGCCCGGTGACTTTTGTCAATATAGTGTAAATCAGTAGGTAGGTGGTCCTAATAAATTGGTCATTTAGTAAATATGAGTTTCTTTCGACGTCAGCGAGACTGCTTGCTTTAGTCTGCGGCAGATGGACCAGACGTTTCAAGTCGAAAAGTATAAAGACGACTCAACGGACAAGAACTATACGCGAGAAGACCTGCAGTTTGCATCGCACTCACTCAATCAACAAGAAATACCAGGGTAATGTGATGCAGACAACATCAAGACTGGAACGGAAATCAATGGGCCAATGTCCTCTACCCCGACGAATCCAGGTTCGGTGTAGAAAGTGACAGACGTCGTGTTCTCATCTGGATAGGACCTAGAACCCGTTATTCGCACACAAACATCCGAGAAATGCACCATTACAGCGGTGGTGGTGTACTTGTCTGGGCTGGCATTATGTTCAACGGAGGGCACCCAGCTCCATGTCGATTTTGGTGGAGCTTGAACAGGTTCGAAATACAGATAAGAAATGCTTGATCCCTACGTGAGGTTTTTATCGGGGTGCTGTTGGCCCAGATTTCCTGTTCATGGACAATAACACGTAACCTCATAGAGCTGCCATTATCGATGATTAGCTGGAAAGTGAAGATATCCACCATATGCCATGGCCAGTGCATCCCACAAACCTCAACCCAATAGAGCATGTGTGGGATGCCTTGGAGAGAAGTATTGCAAGTTGTCAGCAAGCGTCTAGGGACAGAATGATGCCTCATACTTTTGGACTTTGAAAATTCAAATTGAAGCATGCACAACTTGAAGTGGCGTAACTAATCGATTGGCATCTCAGCGGTCCGCTCTCCCTCTAGCGGCCAAAATTAGTGCGATCGTTGCTTAGGTTTGGTTGGCTTGTTTGTTGTTTTGTTTTTGTAACATTTATTCTGAAATTAGAGGTTAGCATACTGGAGAATTCCCTGAAGAACAATAATTTGTATTGTTGCGTCCAGCAGTGTCGTTCCCAAGGTTACAGCTGTGGTTTTCACAAGTGAGTATAAACGTTTGTGCTTTAAAATTTCGTATTGCAACATGCTGTGGGAAACAATTGGCCTTATGCACGTAAATTTAAACTCGATTAAGGAGCTAGATTTTCAATGCTCTGTTGACAGTCACCAATTCAACAGAATGTACAAATTTGAATTTGTTATAAACAAATACGTCGCTCTTTCCACGTTTTAGCAACACACAGCAAACGAAAAATTGTTTTACGGTCACCGCCTGGGAATTGAATCCCGGATCTCTCGATATCTAGCCGGGCGCGTTAGCCTTACACCACGGTGGCTAACAATCCACGGCGCTATGTGTGTTTTTCTGTCAGTTTCTGACATCATAAATCCGTAAAGGTGGGCTCAGCTACTCAGACGTCTCCGTCTAGTGAGCATTAACGGCACTGGCTATATATTAATTATAGCAGTTAAATCCAAAGGGCGAGATCCAAATTTAAAATCCTCCATATACGTGGCGTCAGTAAATAGACAAATACATCGATCTTTCCACGTTTTAGCAAAACAGAGCAACCGAAAAATTGTTATGTGGTCACAGCTGGGGAATTGAATCCCGGATCTCTCAATATATTGTTTTCGGACGAATAGTCGAAAGCCAATACCTCAGACCACTCATCACGCACAAGCACATCTCCATGCCTCATCCGGGGCTCAAATCCGGATTCATTTTAGACGAATAGTCGAACGCCAGTGCCTCAGACCACACACAAGCACATCACCACGCCTCATCCGGGGCTCAAACCCGGGCCCATTTTAGACAAATAGTCGAAAGCCAGTGCCTCAGACCACTCATCACGCACAAGCACATCCTCATGCCTCATCCGGGGTTCAAACCCGGACCTATTTCAGACAAATGGTCAAAAGCCAGTAAGCCTCAGACCACTCATCACGCACAAGCACATCACCATACCTCATCCGGGGCTCAAACCCGGACCTATTTCAGACGAATGGTCGAAAGCCAGTGCCTCAGACCACTCATCACGCACAAGCACATCACCATGCCTCATCCGGGGTTCAAACCTGGACCAATTTCAGACAAATAGTCGATAGCCAGTGTCTCAGACCACTCAAACACCATGCCTCATCCGGGGCTCAAACCCGGACCCATTTCAGACGAATAGTCCAAAGCCAGTAAGTACCTCAGACCACTCATCACGCACAAGCTCATCACCATGCCTCATCCGGGGCTCAAGCCCGGACGTATTTCAGACGAATAGTCCAAAGCCAGTACCTCAGACCACTCATCATGCACAAGCACATCACCATGCCTCATCCGGGGCTCAAACCCAGACCTATTTCAGACGAATAGTCGAAAGCCAGTGCCTCAGACCACTCATCACGCACAAGCACATCACCATGCCTCATCCGGGGCTCAAACCTGGACCAATTTCAGACAAATAGTCGATAGCCAGTGTCTCAGACCACTCAAACACCATGCCTCATCCGGGGCTCAAACCAGGACCCATTTCAGACGAATAGTCCAAAGCCAGTAAGTACCTCAGACCACTCATCACGCACAAGCTCATCACCATGCCTCATCCGGGGCTCAAGCCCGGACGTATTTCAGACGAATAGTCCAAAGCTAGTACCTCAGACCACTCATCATGCACAAGCACATCACCATGCCTCATCCGGGGCTCAAACCCGGACCTATTTCATACGAATGGTCGAAAGCCAGTGCCTCAGACCACTCATCACTCACAAGCACATCACCATGCCTCATCCGGGGCTCAAACCCGGACCCATTTTAGACGAATAGTCGAAAGCCAGTACCTCAGACCACTCATCACGCACATCACCATGCCTCTTCCGGGGCTCAAACCCGGACCTATTTCAGACGAATGGTCGAAAGCCAGTGCCTCAGACCACTCATCATCCACAAGCACAAAACTCATGCCTCATCCGGGGCTCAAATCCGAACCCATTTCAGACGAATAGTCGAAAGCCAGTGCCTCAGACCACTCATCATCCACAAGCACAAAACTCATGCCTCATCCGGTGCTCAAATCCGAACCTATTTCAGACGAATATTCGAAAGCCAGTACCTCAGACCACTCATCATCCACAAGCACTAGGGATGGGCAAAATCGGTACTTTTTGTTACTCGTTACTTTCTGTACCGATACTTTTTTTGTAATGAGTTCAAAGCAACGAAACGGATGGTCAGAAGCGCTTGTTTCTGACCATCCGTCCGAGACAGGTTCAGGCCGGGTTCGAATCTCCCGGTGAGGCACGGATGTTGTTTGTTTTGCGGTACTGGTTCTTTCCCTTCCCTGGAACCAGTAGCCTTAAATTAAACGAAAAAATTTTTTGATTGGAGGTTTAACGACAACCGTGAGCAACTCAGTGTGCTATAAGCAGTCGCCCGTCCCTAATTTAGGGTAACTGGTGTTCCAGGGAAGGGAGAGAGCCAGTACCGTAAGACAAACACAACACCCATGCCTCACCGGGATTCGAACTCGGACCCCTTACGGACGAATGATCAGAGGCCATCGCTTTTTTTTTTTTTTTTTTTTTTTGATTGGAGGTTTAACGACCACCGTGAGCAACTCAATGGGCTATAAGCAGTCGCCCGTCCCTAATTTAGGGTCACTGGTTCCAGGGAAGGGAGAGAGCCAGTGCCGTAAGACAAACACAACATCCATGCCTCACCGGGATTCGAACCCGGACCCCGTTCGGACGAATGATCAGAGGCCATCGCTTAGACCACTGCGTCACCGGGGCGGCAAAAAAAGTTAAAGTTTCAAGACTGTTACTTAAAATACCGTTCCACCCGCTCTACCTAGAAAATTTATTTTAAAAATTCACATCCTCTTTGCTATTAAGCAATATCAAAATAACAATAATAATAATAAAATAAAAAATAAAATAAAACGAATTAGATAGATATATTACGTATATATTTTCTTATGGTTTTTAAATCTCACCATTTTATTTTCTCGACTACTTCTGTAAACCAGTTCTTGTTCCCGAAAAATAAAAATAAAGGACTTCCTGTAATCAGATTCGAGGAACAGCTACTGTAAATCGGTAAATGTCCCGAGAAAGAAAAGGTAATGGCTGGCTTCTGTAATCAGGTCCAAAGAACGACTGCTGTGAATTGGAACTTGTCCCGAAAAATGGAAAAGCAACGGCTTCTGTAACCAGTCCGCAGGGCGGCTGATATGAGTCGGTACTTGTCCAGAGAAAGAAAAAATAACGACTTCTGTAACCAGGTCCAAGGAACGACTGCTGTAAATTGGTACTTGTCCCGAGAAAGAAATATAACGAAGTCAATTTCTCCGTCATTTTTATCCGCGCCAGGATTCGAACCCGGGTCCCCTCATTCCGGAATAAGTTGCTCTACCAATTGAGCTACGCGGACGTTTTATTCTGATTCCTATCTGCCTTTATGTCGTGTGCGTCCTTCTGGCAGGTACGTCACATCTCCTGGTACGTTACATCATCTCCCACTTATTTTTTTTTTTTTCCGAAGTGCTTCTCTTATTTTTCCTATCTCGCGGTGTGGAAAGAACATCACACCAATGCGAAATTTTGAACGGTCGGGTCATCCGGATAGTTCGGGCGCCATTATAACGAATTCAATTTCTGCGTCATTTTTATCCGCGCCGGGGCTCGAACCCGGATCCTCTCATTCCGGAATAAGTCACTCTACCAATTGAGGTACGCGGACGTT
Source organism: Macrothele yani (assembly GCA_039090855.1). Taxonomy (NCBI): domain Eukaryota; kingdom Metazoa; phylum Arthropoda; class Arachnida; order Araneae; family Macrothelidae; genus Macrothele; species Macrothele yani. Next base: position 78,482,812 of record CM077016.1, read on the forward strand.
TTATTCTGATTCCTATCTGCCTTTATGTCGTGTGCGTCCTTCTGGCAGGTACGTCACATCTCCTGGTACGTTACAGAAATAGTAACAAGTAACGACTGAAATACGGAATTGCCGCCCCGGTGGCGCAGTGGTCTAAGCGATGGCCTCTGATCTTTCGTCCGAACGGGGTCCGGGTTCGAATCCCGGTGAGGCATGGATGTTGTGTTTGTCTTACGGCACTGGCTCTCTCCCTTCCCTGGAACCAGTGACACTAAATTAGGGACGGGCGACTGCTTAGCTTATAGCCCATTGAATTGCTCACGGTGGTCGTTAAACCTCCAATCAAAAAAAAAAAAAAAAAAAAAAATACGGAATTACCGGTCTTCTATACTCGTTACATTATAACGGTTACGGATGTACGGACCCAACACCAGGGCCGGATTAAGGCCATAGTACATTTGAGTGGGGCCCCAAAAAACTTATGACGGGTAATTCCGTTAAAACACGAAACTGTAACTACTAAATTATCTGCAAAGTTTTCATAATAAGTCACTGTATTTTTCATTATTCTCACAAGAACACGAGTTAAAAGCTTAAGATTCCCAAATTTTTTTTCTAATGATTTATTATTGTATACTTTTCTTAGTGCATCTTTTTTGTTATGCAATGTGAAGCCACAGGGGGCTTCGACCATTAACGGTTCCAAGTGCAAATTGGGAGGTGTGGGTGAATGATAGTGAAAAACCTGAAACTGTCTCGCCGACTCCGCTGTATACAGAGACATGAAACCTTTACTCTTGGTGAGTCACTGCCTTGAAATCTGCTTGTCTTCCAGCCTCTGTTTCTGACCAAGTGGAAATCATACGAGACAGAAGTAAAACACTATTTTATAAACCCCTCTCTCTCTATCTGTTATTTGCGCAGACATGCCTCCTGGGCCCTTGGTCATGGTGGACCCCAAGGCTATAGCCCCTATAGACCCCGCTGTATACAGAGACATGAAACCTTGACCCTTGGTGAGTCACTACCTTGAAATCTGTTCGTCTTCCAGCCTCTGTTTTTGACCAAGTGGTAATCACACGAGACAGAAGTAAAACACTATTTTATAAACCTCTCTCTCTCTCTCTGTTATTTCCGCAGACATGCCTCCTGGGCCCTTGGTCATGTTGGACCCCAAGGCTATAGCCCCTATAGACTCGCTCCTTAATCTGGCCCTGCCCAACACTAACAAGCACACCACTTATGCCTCGTCCGGGGCTCAAACCCGGACTCATTTCAGACCAATCGTCATCCACAAGCACACCATCCATGCCTCAAACCCGGACTCATTTCAGACGGATGGTCGAAAGCCAGTGCCTAAGACCACTCTGCCCCCGAGGCTGCTAACCCAGATCTTAAAACCATAGCCTGCAGCATCAGAAAAGTCAGGTACTTGCTTTCTAGACCACTCGCCCGCACTATAGGGCCTACTGTGCATATACGGTGTGTCTGGTTTGTAAATTTCTAATACTTCATTACAGTTTCGGAAAGCGGGTAGTAGGGGCTACACCAGCCTCTCAGAACTGAGTTGGCTATTAGGAGGCTAAGCATGATGGTGGGGGCATAAATTTTGAAGTGCTTAGGCAGAAATGTTCGCAAAAAATTTCGTTTTGCGGATTTTACCCGTCGCTGATAATGTTATCCCTAGTCAAAAAACGTTATGGTGGCGCAGTGGTCTAAGCGATGGCTTCTGATCTCTCGCCCTATAGATGGGTCCGGGTTCGAATCCCGGTGAGGCATGGATGTTGTGTTTGTCTTACGGCACTGGCTCTCTCCGTTTCCATGAGTCAGTGGCCCTAAATTAGGCAGTGGCGTACCGGGAAAACTGGAGCCGCGCGTAAAGTGTTTTCGGGGCCCTTTTGCAAAAATCCATTAGCCTTTAATTACTCAAAATTATAACTTCCATATTATTAACTAGGCTTTACGGGTGTTTTAATAAATCAAATTCTTTTAAACCTACGAATATTTTTCGTAAAATCAAAATTATTCCGCTTTATTGTGTGAAACACAAACGAGTACCTTGTAATTAAAATAATCGCCCTACTTTTATACCGATACAAATTACAACAAAATACTTATGTCAAAGTTAATGATATCATGCAAAACTTATTATTTTAAAGAACTAAGGCCAGCTTTTTGAAATGACTCGCGATTGCACACACAAAACTACTGTGTGATAGTGTCTGACTTTTTTATTATTATTATTGGAGGTTTAAAGACCACCGTGAGCAACTCAATGGGCTACAAGCAGTCGCCCGTCCTTAATTTAGGGCCATTGACTCCAGGGAATGGAGAGAGCCAGAAATTTTTCAACATCACCCACAATACGTGCAAAGAAACAATACGTGCAAGTGCCGTAAGACAAACACAACATCCACGCCTCACCGGGATTTGAACCCGGACCAATGATCAGAAGCCATCGCTTAGACAGACCACTGCGCCACCGCGGCGACATAATGACTTCTCGTTTTATACGAAATGTCACAACATAAGTAAGAAAATAACTAAATAATGATTAAGAACTGTAACACAAAAAACGTAAAACTACTTAAATTATTTACTCTGGATATAAAAAGCATACTTAACATGATGCCGCAATGTTTTGCACATAGTAAAAAAAATATTTTGACTCTGTTATAAAAAAAAAAAAAAAAAAAATACACACAGGTCTCTGATTTTTCTCTCCCACGAAGAGCACCTTTAGTTCATTATATTCTGAAGGACATGTAGTTAAGTCCAAAAAATTGTAATCCAGAGCACCTTGTTCTCACCGGTATAAAAATTCCGCTCACTGAACTGATACTTCACATTCTCTTCTTAAAACTGAACTTCACATTTTCTTGTTAACATACAAGCGTACAGAGACGGCGCCAGAAATTTTTCAACCGGGAGGGGGGCTCTAGGGGTGCGCTCTAAAATTGGGGGGGGAGAATTATGATTCATATATAGATATACAGTATAATTAAAGTCAAGAATTTTCAAAAACCGCCGTCGCTTACCCTAAAGAAAGCTTTTTCTCGACTTCCGCAGAACACGCAGCACTTCGAAGTGTGGCAACTGATGACTCTTCTTGATTTCATTTTCTTATACGAGGTCCACGACACCAAGTAAGTTTTGTGGGTCAAGCTGTTCTGGTGTTTTTTAAAGCCGAATCCTTTTCAAGAGCTTATTTTTTCAATTGTCGTAACCTCGCTGAGCGAAGGTGAACTCATGTTTTTCGTTTTCCGATGAAAACATTCTACACGGAAAACAAAAGGCGGAATCTCTCTTTATACTATATGCAAGCCATGGAAACATGTTGTACTAATATGTCTGGAAGCTTCTTTGTTTACCGTATTTTTTTATGGGAACTGTTTTAATATACGCTGTTTGTGTTGATCCGAAAGTGAAGTTGCTATATCAAGCTCTCAGAGTTCAACATTTTTTGTCTTGCGATCATGTGGTCCTTCCAGTGTTTTATTTTCAGAAACATTGCGTTCATAAAAAATTTCCATTGAATCACTACAAGCACTTAAAGAATCCTCGTTGATTCCTAATGATTCACCACACGCTGTTGATGAAGTTGTAGCCGTCTGATAATCATTATCCTCTTTGTAGACACTATCACTTAATTTACTTTTCTTCTTCTGATTAACACTTGTTCCGAAAAATCGTGGATTGGTCGTTTTGCGGACATGTTATTTCAACGTTTGGTTTGGGAAGAAATACCCCACTTTCATGTATCACCCACAATACGTGCAAAGAAATAAATCAAGCAGGGAAAATGAGACTTTTCACCAGAACGAGAAAGAAAACGAGTGTAACTACTAACTAGCCAAGAGAAATTTTGCTCACTGTCTGGTGGTGACTGACGCCGATCACTGTCTGCTGTTTTCGACGATCGTGATAACGTCCACTACTTGCCATAGACTGCGAGAGCGCTAGGGCGGTGATGGGATTAGCAGATTGATGCTTATTCAATTTTTCAACCCAGTGGCATGAGCCGCGGCATCGGACTGACTATGTCCTTTGAACTTCCGGCCGGCCGCCCCGGTGGCGCAGTGGTCTAAGGCGTTGGCCTCTGATCATTCGTCCGTAAGGGAGTACGGGTTCTAATCCCGGTGAGGCATGGATGTTGTGTTTGTCTTACGGCACTGGCTCTCTCCCTTCCCTGGAACCAGTGACCCTAAATTAGGGACGGGCGACTGCTTATAGCCCATTGAATTGCTCACGGTGGTCGTTAAACCTCCAAACAAAAAAAAAAAAAAAAAAAAAAACTTCCGGCCGGTATTCGACCTCTGTGTGCCAAAGCGGAAGCGCGACATACACTGAAGAGCAATTGAATTAGAGATACCTGTCTAGTAACGTGTAGCACCCCCTTTCGCCCTGATGACGGCGGCGATTCGTTTCTGCATGGACTCGACAAGACACCGGAAGCGTTGGGAAGCCATACGGATCCACGACCCCTCAACAAGCTCCCACAGTTCATGAAGATTTGATGGAGGGGGTCAGAGCCTCGAACATCTCTCTCGATGGCATCCCAGATGTGTTCGATGGGATTGAGGTCAGGTGACCTAGCTGGCCAAGGAAGCGAGGCCACGTCGGTGGAGTGTTCATCCAACCATTCGGATACAATTCAGGAGCTGCATTGTCTTGTTGCAGGATAAGGTCCCTAGTGGGATGTTGAAGACGCACAAACGGGAGCAATTGGTCGTCCAGGATATCCCGGTAACGTTGACCTATGAGGGACGATGTCACACGTACCAGGGGTCTCATTTTAGTCCACGTAAACAGTCCACAGACGAGAATGCCACCCCCACCAGCTTGAAGAGCACCCTGCTGGCAAGAAGGATCCATCGCTTCATGTGGTTTACGCCGTACTCGTATCCTGCCATCCGCATGTACCAACGTGAATCTCGACTCATCAGTCCAGGCAACATTTTTGCACATGTCTAGGGTCCAGTGGCGATGTTCCCGCGCCCAGGCTAATCTTTGCACCCTGTGATGTGCGGTCAGCAGCGGTACCCTCGTGGGACGATGGCATCTGTACCCTATAGCGAGGATATGGTTCTCGATGGTGCGGCTGCTTACACGTTTTTGTGCACCAGCGTTAAATTGCCGAGTGATTTCTTGCACTGTGGCCCGTCTGTCCGCTGTTACAATGCGAGCTAGCCGACGATGACCCCGCTCATCCACACGCTATTATCCACGGCAGTTGGCCCTTGCAAGGATGGTTTTACCGGATTCGATGTACTCACGGTGCCCCCGTGACACAGTGGCTCGTGAAAATCCCAGTGCCTGTACGACTTTTCCGAGATGGAGTGACCCATTTGTCGGTCCCCGACAATTTGCCCACGATCAAATGCCCTTAGATCCTTCGTCTTACCCATACTGCGTCCGACTCTTGCTGATTCCCGTCGTATCACTCCTTATATTGTCGGATCGCTGCATACGTCATGTCGTTTCCAAGGCCGCCCACAGCGCCACATTTGCATTACGCCAGCTGTCTCTAATTCAATTGCTCTTCAGTGTATAAGTAAGGTTGCCAGTCTGAGTCATGGGTCGTGTTTGGAGGAACATAATTGCATAAAGCTGCCCTACCCCCATTGCCACAGAAGAACATACATCTCCGATAGTAAAGTGTAATACATTTTCTTCATTTATACAAACATTCTGGGGGGGGGCCGACGGGGGATTCACCAAAATTTTGGGTTCCCCAGCCCACCCGGTGGCGCCGTCCCTGCATGCGTAGAAACTATTGCAAGGGCTGTGAAAAGAGGCCTCAAGTTCTCTTCAATAGCTGCTTTCTTGTCATCCAGTTTTTTGAACTATAGCAACGAAATTGATTTCTAAAGATTTTACGCATTTGTTGCGAAAAAAAATGCTTTCCTTCTTAACCTTAATTCTTGGCTATTTTATTAACCTGTTTCATACGAAGTTTCAGCAAAAAGAATTTGTAAAATCTTTTTGCTCAGGCCTCTGGGGACGGGCGACTGCTTATATAGCCCATTAAATTGCTTACGGTGGTCGTTAAACCTCCAATAAAAAAAAAAAAAAAAAAAAAAAAAAAGAACGTTTTCAGGTGCATACTGTATTAAAAGCTATTCTTATTCAACGTATGAAGTATAGGAACCGTGGATACGAATCTCTACGCAATTTTAGCTTACTTAGCGTAGTTTTTTTTTCTTTCTTTCCTTCTTTTTCTTCTATCATAAGGCTTTTTATGAATTTTAATTTGTAACCTGACAAGGAATCTCTCTCTCATCTTTTAAACTATAATCATAAAAATGGCTGTGTTTCTAATACTCTCTTAGAAATTCGCTCAGAGGACTCCCTCCATTTCCCAGACGTGCAAACACTAAATTTAACACACAAAAAAAAATCATTTTTATATAAAGAAATTACTGTGAATTCGAAAAATTCAGATACGTTTATCCAAGTGCCATAAAATTTTAGACGGTTGCACCAGTCAGATGTTCTAACAGCTTAAATATTCGGGGGTGGGGGAAGCTAAAATGTGGGCTCAAAGAACAGCTCACCCATAGCGTCGCGCCTGGTGCGTAACATTAAAAACAAGTGAAACTTGACAATACTTGTCTAGTACAGTCGAACCACTTCAATCCTCCAAATTTTGTTCATCGTGCTAAACTGGCAGTTAAGCGAAGGTAAAGGTTTAAAGAGGTTCATATAAAAAAAGAGTAAATTAATTGAATGACAGTATAAGAAAGAAATAAAATAATCATATGTTCTTATGTATCGGATCTCTAAATTTCAGGACGTAGGGATTGAAAACACAGTGATTAACTGCTTCCCTTACCAATTTAAATAGAAAATATTGCAAAAAAATTACCAATTTTTGTTACATTTTCAGATAAGGGAAACTACAGTAAAACAAAAAACAATATTTCATTTAGTTTTTTAACTTTACATTGTGAAAAAATACATAATGTTTTAACATCACTTTTCTATCCCAAGTTATCTCGGGCAACTCAAAAATACTAAATTTTAGTTTCTGTATGATAGTTTTTGAAACAGTGAACTACACAGTGATACCTGACATTGCGTAGATTGATTTTTTTTTTTAGTTATTATATCAATAAACCCTTCAAAATATTTACAGAAAAATTCCAAAACATTACTGGCATTGTGAACTTCGAAACGCAAATATGGTTGTTCAGTAAAGGAAAAACGAGCAGGTGCGAGTAGCAAGTTAATTTAACTGAATTTCGCGCCATTGAAATATCCTCGTACTCACTATACACATATTTATTATGCATAGAGCCACTACCAATAGTTTCTGATTGATTACTTACCAGTGCATTCCTTCCTTTATAAAAAAACGTAACTTATCCTGGCTGTATCTTCCACAATCCAAGACTGGGCAGAAGCAAAAGCGAACAAAATGAGTCACGTGTTCCAGTGGCCAAGGTCAGCCTATCTCCAGAGCCCAACTGGGCGCATACGAACCAACAAAAACCTCCGCAGTTCCAATTACCTTCAGCACGTTTTAAATCGGGTAGAAACGCATCATGCCGGAAAATTCTGCTACGCCCGAGTTTTCTCGGAAAATTTTTTATTTGCAACATATAACAACACGAATTTACTCGGGATAATCAGAGAAACGGTTAAGTAAAGTTCACGACGGAAATTCTAAAAACAGCGTGATTTTTTGCATTTTTTTTTATAGCATCGATACTTCGTTTGTCAGTACCATCGGCATTTATACAGGGAATTGTTCTTCTATCTTTGATCGTTTAGCAACCTTTCTCATTTTTGTTTGAAATTCATTTATGGCGTTTCATCCTGTAGAACAAACCATATTCATCCATGCTATACACATCTAATTCATGATTGCTCACATTTTATTTTTCTTACTTCATCCACTGAACTTTCAGAGGCTTCGGTTATTTCACAGTCCCGCATTCTCAATGATAATCCATGGCGATTTTTGAATCGTTGATGCCATCCACTACTGTAGCTGAATTCTTGAATTTGGTATTCTTTCCCAAACTGTCACGCTGTTTCAAGAATAACTTCATCGATATGCTTGGAATTTCTCTGAACAGAACAAGAACTTTTTCTAAATGTCGAGAATGCCACTTTCAAATTTTTTAACTGAGCTCGGTTGTATCATATCATTTATGTTTCTCGCTTAACGCGTCTCCTACTGTTTCTCTGCTAATTAACTTGTCAAAAAGATTTGAAAAGTTGTTTTAACGCCTGATGGCTGGATCCAAGATTGCGATCTTTGAATGCGCATGTCAAAACTCTCATGAGCATACAACAATGTTTTACCCATTTCAAGGGGATTTAAAATAAACAAAAACTGATGAACAGAAGCGTAACTAGGGCCGGCTGCCCTGAGCACAGCTCAAGAGAGGGCGCAAAACTTATTGCTTACGATCTAATTAAAATTGGAGTTGAAATTTTTGCGCCAGTTTCTAGAACAGTTTTTTTGCGCCATACTTTGTCATATGTTAATTTACATAATTTGCTTATAATATACCCTATATTGACAAGTCACCGGTCACCTAGAAGAAAAAAAAACACAGCATTTATTCACATGCATTAGTCCGCTGTCGGTCCACCTCTGGCCTTAATTCATGCACTGACCCTTCGCGACATGATTTCGACAAAGTTTTGGAACACAGCGATAGGTATGCACTTCAATTCAGTACATAATGCTGCCGCTAACTGTTGCTTAGTAGTAGGCCTTGGTTCCAAACTTCTTATGCGGCGCTCTAATTCAACCCATAGGTCCTCTATGCGTTTAAGATCAGGGCTCTGTGCTGGCCACTCAACACACGATACGGAATTATCGTCAAACCACGCCAAACAGTCTTTGCTTTATGGCTCTGTGCATTATCCTGCTGGTACGAACAAGGCTCGGTTCCATAGAACTGCCACAGAGTTGGGAGGGCATAATTGTCCAGAATATCGAGGTAGATGTGCTGCTTAACAGATTTTTCCACGATAACCAATGGGTCGGGACTATACCACGAAAAACACCCCCACACGAGTACAGTGCCAGCTCCAAACTTGACCGTAGGAACAGTACACTGTGGTAAATAGCGTTCCCCCGGCTGCCGCCATACCCACACACGACCATCAGACTGATGAATCGTGTATCTGGATTCATCAGTCCATAGGAGCCGTTTCCATTGATCTACAGTCCCCGATAAATATTCTTTACACCGTGCTAAAAGACTAGTAGCATTTCGAGGGGAGATGAAAGGCTTATGAGCAGCTGCACGACCACGGTAACCCATGGAATGAAGATTTCTGCGAATGGTACGTGTACATACCGAGGTTCCAGCATTTTTACTCACCTGTACACTGAGGTCTTGTACAGTACTCCGTCGATTAGCTATAAGGACTCCCGAGGCTTCGACGTCCTCTATCACTGATTTTCTTTGTTTTGCCGGTACGTTTTGCTGCTTCAGGCACGCCATGTGTCATCCACTTATTCAGTACATCCAAAACAGTTGACTTGGGTATGTTTAAACGCCTCTCGGTTTCTCTTATGGACAACCCACTAATATAACACCCAACAATCTTTCCTTTCTCAAAGTCAGTTCAGCGACATTTACACTCAACCTCACAGTGCGATATGATTGCGGTCAGCTGCAGACTTGTTTTTATACTGTTTGCAGCTGTTACATTATAACGGTTACAGATGTACGGACAAGTTTTTTTAATGATTTCGTTGTTCCTAAATTTGTTTCTAATTTAAAATTTTCAAGGTGTAGTGACAGTAGATGCAGAACTTGCTGTTTTGCCCGTTTCTCCAATCTAGATGGGAACTCCACAAATGTGTTCTGTAGGACAGCCAATTGTGTATATTTGATCACCTGCGGGACCTGTCATTGTGCTTATGTTGGACAAACCAGTAATCCCCTACATATTAGGATAAATGGTCGCAGGTCTGACAAAAAAAATTTCAAAAGGAAGTCAGGTCGTGAAATTCAGCATTTTCAGAGTCATGACTTCAACAATATTTCCATTAGGATACTGTTTATCGAGTCCGTACTTGAGAGCAGGTTTGAATTTGAATTTAATGAAAATTCTACCACACTTGTCATATGTACTAAACTAAGATTAAATATTAACACAATGTTAGCACAATGTAATGAAAACATGGAATCGCAGTAATATCACAAAGTTCAATATAAATTAATAACATTTAGTACTAACTATTTATTCCAAGAGTAAACAAGAGCTCAAACCACCTCAGATATATCTAGCATAATAATCATAAACATACAAGCACTGAAACTCATTTATGATTGACCAAAAAATCAATACAAAGTAATTCATCAAAAAACAAAGATAGCGTAATGTACTATGAAACTGTAGCATGAAGCCAGGGAGAAAGGCTTAAATTTAAGCCTGACGAGCCCCTGATCTCCAAAGGTAAATGTGTCAGGTCAAAACGATAAAAATAGCAACATTAGAAATACGACCGGTGTTGAGCATACCGTGAAAGAAAGAATAAAGGAACTCAATCAAACAACAAAAACTGTCGTAGCAGTTTTTTAAATGCCCCAAAGGCCACTATTTCCTGATGTATAATGGCAGTTTGTTCCACTCACGGGGTCCAGCTGCAATAATACTGTTATGCAGCAATCTGGTGCGCGCCCTAGGAACCACAAAACTTGCATGACCTCGAGTATCATGTGAATGGGAGAAACGCTGTAATTGCAGTAGTTCAATATACCTATTCGTATAGACTCTGTCATGCATAAATAATAATAACCTGAAAATGAATATTTTATCGAAGAGAAGTATGCTATAAAGACAATAAATACTACCAGTATTTAAAAATGAATTTAGAAGTCGAATGTATTTTCTCTGAAGAACAAGAATTCTGTTAACGTTACCATCCGTTGTCTGTCCCCAGGCCAAAATACAATAAGACAACATGGGAATTATATAGTATTAATCTGAGTCTGATTGTCAAAAAACTAGAAATTCTAGAAATAGCACCAATACGAGACTTAAGAATATTTGCTAAATAACTTATATGGACATTCCAACGCAAAGTCTCGTGTAGTATAACACCCAGAAATTTCACAGAAGACCCGAATGCAACAGGATCCCCATTCAAGAAAATACTAATAGACGACGACAGCCGAAGACCTTGGAAAACCTATGCATGATACAATTTGAAACTCTTTTTCCTTATTGACTCAACGAGTTGCTCAATGGTAAACAGTTGAATCGTGACTCCTGTGTATACCTGAATTTCAAATTCAACCCGTTTGCAGTTTTTCCGGCAAGACGGCGAGGTGGGAGGAGGAGGTCTGAAGCCTAGCCCTTTTTTAGACTTTTGTGAAATACTTGGGGGGCTGGACTCCCTGGATACTGATTTTGTTGGACGTTGCCGTTCCATGCTTTTCGGAATGAACAACCACAAAGTAAAGGCCTTGTTTCGAATGTTTCAAAGATTTGTGTTCAATTTTGAACACATTCAGATTCTAGTTGGCGATCTCCTCAAATTTCGTTTTGCCTCTTTTCGGTCGAGAACCTGCGATGCATAGCTCGTAAAGAGGTACTGTGTGGCCAATTTCAGTCACAAGACCTTTGATCATACTGGTCTTGGCCACATTTTTCATAGACATCTTAGTGTTTTCCCTCTCAAAGATGTAGTGAAATTAGTGCCTTGTTATCGTTATGATAGGCAACTGGGTCGCTTGTTGTTTAACTATCGGCTAATTGTTGCCAATCTTGGCACTTCTATTGAGGAAAGTAATGACCAGCGTTTTTGTCACCTTGACACATTCCAGGAATTTGTTGATCCGCACCATAAGCATATTCTGACGGGGAATCTTGATATTGTGCCATTTACTGAGTTACGCACACTTATGGCTCTGGGCTCTAAATATAGAATGGTTCCTCGTCTCAGTGTAAAAAGGTGTGTTTCAGTAATGCAAAGCAATTTACTGCAGTGTGCTCTTAAACTTTCATATGAGTACAACCTCCCTCTTGATTCCTTTCCGGAATGGATAGATAACGTGCTTTTTAACATTCGTCAGGAGCTTGTCAAATCAGCTCGCACTTCAATTTCTGGTCAGGTGCCCTTGAATCTACCACAGATTCAATCCCAAATCCGTTCCTTACTGGATTTGTTCACTATTACTCCAGTGGACAAAACTAACGTTAACTTTGCAATTATTCGCAAAAAGTTCTGTCAGCATCTCATTCTACTGGAGATGAACAATACAGAAACGTATGGAAGGGTCTCTCAGTGTCGTAAGGGTGTCAAGAAAATTGTCTTAAGCTTTCAGTTTCTAACACTAATTAATTTTCCTTACGTTTATGCCATCCCAAAGTTTCACAAACAACCCATCACCTTCAGATTCATTACAAGTGGTCGTAATTGCTATAATAGCAAAGTCGGAGGGGTACTTCAGAAGTATTTGTCAGGAGTTTTGAGTAAACTTGATTCAACTTGGATCATAGGCAGCAGTGCCAGAGTTCTCGAAACTATAAACTCTTTGACTTCGGTCACATCGGTAGACACCTTTGATTTTAAGAATCTTTCTACTTCAATCTCGTTGGAGGGATTGTTGCAGATAACATTAAACTTGCTCACGAAGTTAGATGGTGCCGTTACCGCACAATACTGGCACCTCCTTGTTGATTTTTGCCTAAAAATTTCATTGCCGTGGGCAAGGGTCTCTTCCCCCAAACTCGGGGAATACCCATGGGAAGCCGTTTCTCTAGTGCTTTGGCTAACCTTTATTTACATTTTTTGAAGAAAGGTTTACAACTGCCACTTCTTTACCTGGCACAGTATTAAGGTATGTTGACGACATCATTGTCTTCAACATGCCGAATTTTTACAGGTTAGCACTGAATTTTACCCCGAAAATCTCACTCTTGAAAAACAAATGATTCATCCATTTGTGTTAATTACCTTGATCTGAAGGTTAAGGTGGATGGGTCAGTCGGGTGTATGATTGATCTGTATGACAAAAGAAATGATTTTAACTTCGACATCGTACACTATACGCAGTGGTCTTCCAACATTTCCATAAAAGTGCACCATAACCTAATCCTCTCTCAATTCCACAGAATTGCCGCAATTTGTTCCACACAGGATCTTGCAGTTAAAAATCTAAAAGAATTTTAAAAAACATTAACAATAAATAAATTTCCATATTTTTTTCTCGGGCATTATTTTGATCAACTAATTAAGCACTTTAATTCGGTCTCGCCGAGGTTTAAATTGCACATGAACATGTTTTACTAACCCAGGACCTTACAAAATTAAATATATAAGTTTTACAAAGTACCGACTGGTGGGTCTTTGGTGGCTGAAGATACATACAGGACACAGTTTTGCATATTTACGTCACTTATACTTTTTTGACTTGGTGGGTTTTATGATTTAACGTGACCAACACTTTTTCGTTGTAGTACATATTTGGATTTATTTTTTTTTGGATTGGAGGTTTAACGACCACCGTGAGCAACTCAATGGGCTATAAGCAGTCGCCCGTCCCTAATTTAGGGTCACTGTTTCCAGGGAAGGCAGAGAGCCAGTGCCGTAAGACAAACACAACATCCATGCCTGACCGGGATTCGAACCCGGAACCTTTACGGACGAATGATCAGAGGCCATCGCTTAGACCACTGCGCCACCGGGGTGGCGTACATATTTGCACGCCTGTAGTTAGGGTTTTGTGTTTCTTCTTACACTCCATGATGCTCGTGGATGGTAAGTTCTTTTCGTTTTTCTCTTGTTTTTTTTATTGAAGTTTAGCAATTTGGTTTTGTGGCTTCGGGAGCATTACCAGCCGACATTTGGTTTTTCTTGTCGTCCGCTGGTACCAGAGAAGCCACTCCCAAAGGTTGATGCCCCCTTGGAAAAGGCAACCTGTTCTTTGTTTATTCGTTTTTTCTGATATTCATTTGTATTTCTTTTTGTATGTTTTTACTTATATAAAAAAGGTGACATTGAGGATATCAGGATCTACAGACCTATCGGCCTCCTATCAGTGGTTTATAAAATCTTCACTAAAGTTCTTTCACACCGTTTAAAGGTGACACTGGACATGGCTCAACCGAGAGAACAAGCTGAATTCAGGAGTGGCTACAGCACTATAGATCATATCCACGTACTGATAGAACTGATTGAAAGAGCAAGGGAATATGAACTTCCGTTGTGCATGGCTTTTATCGATTACTAAAAGGCCTTCTATTTGGTTAAACCATCATCAGTTACAATGGCTTTGAAATCCTGCGGTACTGAAATGCATACATTAATATTATTAATAAATATACATGAAAATGCAAGTGCAAAGATTCGGCTATTTGAGCTAACAGCACCCATAAAAATTGGAAAGGGAGTGAGACAAGGTGACACCATATCTCCCAAACTCTTGAATGCCCCATTGGAAAATGTATTTCAATCACTGAACTGGGAAAACAAAGGGATAAAGATTAATGGAGATTATCTAACCCACCTTCGTTTTGCTGATGACGTAGTCATTTTTGCAACTACCCCATCAGAGCTGCAGAGTATGATCCAGGAACTTGCTGACATGAGTAAAGAAGTGGGATTAAAAATGAACTTTCAGAAGACAAAAGTGATGTACAATGCTTTTGCAAGAAATGAAGATTTATCGATTGATGGGGAAGAGCTGGAGATAACCAATACCTACATTTATCTTGGACAGCAGATATCAAGTGAGGGTCACATTGATGAAGAAATTAATCGGCGTATAAAACTTGCCTGGAGAGCTTTTGGAAGAAACAGCATAATTTTCAAGAGCAATATGCCATTATGTCTTAAAAGAAAAGTGTTTGATCAATGCATCCTTCCAGTGCTTACGTATGGTGCAGAGACGTGGACCTTAACTAAAAGAGACATACAAAGACTGCAGACAACTCAAAGCAGCATGGAGAGGTGCATGCTTGGTGTAACCAGGAGAGATAAGAAGAGGAACTCGTCGATCAGAAAACTGATAAGGGTGGAAGACATCATTATCAGAGTAAAATCTCTGAAATGGCAATGGGCTGGACATATTACCAGAAGGACAGACCATCGATGCACAACCGAAATTTTAGACTGGATTCCAAGGGACAGGAAAAGACCCAGAAGAAGACCACATGGGAGATGGGTGGATGAAATTCGAAAGTATGCGGGGGTAACATGGAGGAGACTGGCACAAGACAGACCGTTGTGGAAGAAACTTGGGGAGACCTTCGTCCAACAGTGGATTGATAATGATTGACAATGATATATATATATATATATATATATATATATAAACACTGGCGTGCAAAAATTAAAGACGAGACGGTTTTTCGAATGTAACGTCGTGCAGAAGTGCTCCACATCGACTCAAATCGTACCATAAGATCCCTAAGATGTAAGAATATGGGACAAGTGAGCAAAACCGTCCAAACAAGGAATCCAAAGGATACAAAGGCACTTTATTGAAAAGGTAGCTTCGAGCACAACTGGACAGAAGACAGAAACGTCCATGTGACAGGTGGCTGCCAAGAAAAATCCAGTCTTTAGTAGGAAATATGATCACCCCTGACTCCGTATCAGGATTTACAACGTCTGTCCATGCTGAGGACGAGGTTGTCAAGGAGCTGTTGAGGCATCGCGGCCCATTCCTCTTGTACTGCCAATCGCAGCTGCGGAATCGTTTCTGGCGGCTGGTGACGTGATGCCAAGCGTCTCCCGAGAAGGTCCCACATGTGTTCGATTGGATTTAGGTCCGGGGACCTTGCGGGCCAATCCATGCGTTGAATATCTTCACTATCCAACAGCTCTGCGACAGCCACTGTACGATGAGGTGTAGCGTTGTCGTCCATGAAGAGGAACTCAGGACCCACAGCACCTCTAAACAGACGCACGTGAGGCAGGGGAACCTCGGTACAATATCGGACACCAGTGACTGAACCTCCTTGGAAGATGTGGAGATCAGTACGGCTACCAAGCATGATACCGCCCCAAACGGAAGCTCCGCCACCTCCAAACCAGTCCCTTTCGATGATGTTGGAGGTATGATTGCGTGTTCCCTGCTCTCCCCAGATGTGTATACTTCCAGAATCGCTCGTCAGACTAAATCGGCTGTTATCCGTGAAGAGAACTCGACCCCATTGCTGATGTGTCCAGTTCTTGTGTTCCTGGCACCACAGAAATCGCAGTCTCCGATGAGCAGGCGTTAATGGCACACACCGTACTGGTCGTCGTGCATATAGACCATCTTTGTGCAGCCTCCTGGCCACGGTAAAACGCGATAACGGACGTCCAGTTGTATGTTGCATGTGCCTTGCGATTTCTCCCGCTGTCTTCCATCTGTCTCTTTTCGCCTGTACGATAATATACCGGCCGGTCCGCCGCAGTGGTTGCTCGTGGACGACCACTGCTAAACTCTCGGACAGCTGTTCCTGTCGTTTGAAATGCTCTCCAAGCTCGTGAAACGATGCTGTGAGCGATCCCGAACTCTTCGGCCACACTAGTCACACTTCGACTTTCTTCCAACTTCCCAATGACTCGACCTCGGGTAAAGTGATCCAGATGTCGTCTACTGGATTGCTTGTTGGTCATATCACACGGTGGCAGCAACTCGACGTCGTTCAAACCGATGTACACCGTGCAATAGCTTTCACCGAATTGCTGAGCGTACATCGCCCGTGTGCTTCATAACCTTCCGACCCCCCCGTCATGCTGCATATATGCGCATGCCCTACCGTACCGGACCCTAGTCTATCTCCTGAGTGGTCTTTCGGTCCGTTCTGCCTGCTCGTTCCGCTGTTATGCTAATTTCTCCTCTTTTCCCCTAATTTTTGCACACCAGTGTATATATCATCATCATCATCATTGTCAACCATTATCAATCCACTGCTGGACGAAGGTCTCCCCAAGTTTCCTCCACAACGGTCTGTCTTGTGCCAGTCTCCTCCATGTCACTCCCGCATATTTACGAATTTCATCCACCCATCTCCCATGTGGTCTTTTTCTGGGTCTTTTCCTGTCCCTTGGAATCCAATCTAAAATTTCGGCTGTCCATCTATGGTCTGTCCTTCTGGCAGTATGTCCAGCCCATTGCCATTTCAGGGATTTAACTCTGATCATGATGTCTTCCACTCTCGTCATTTTTCGGATCCACGAGTTCCTCTTCTTATCTCTCCTGGTTATACCAAGCATGCACCTCTCCATGATGCTTTGAGTTGTCTGCAGCCTTTGTATGTCTCTTTTAGTTAAGGTCCACGTCTCTGCACCATACGTAAGCACTGGAAGGATGCATTGATCAAACACTTTTCTTTTAAGACATAATGGCATATTGCTCTTGAAAATTATGCTGTTTCTTCCAAAAGCTCTCCAGGCAAGTTTTGTACGCCGATTAATTTCTTCATCAATGTGACCCTCACTTGATATCTGCTGTCCAAGATAAACATATGTATCTGTTATCTCCAGTTTTTCTCCATCAATCGATAAATCTTCATTTCTTGTAAAAGCATTGAACATCACTTTTGTCTTCTGAAAGTTCATTTTTAATCCCACTTCTTTACTCTTGTCAGCAAGTTCCTGGATCATACGCTGCAGCTCTGATGGGGTAGTTGCAAAAATGACTACGTCATCAGCAAAACGAAGGTGGGTTAGATAATCTCCATTAATCTTTATCCCTTTGTTTTCCCAGTTCAGTGATTGAAAGACATTTTCCAATGTGGCATTAAAGAGCTTCGGAGATATGGTGTCACCTTGTCTCACTCCCTTTCCAATTTTTATGTGTGTTGTATTTTCAAACAGCCGAATCTTTGCACTTGCATTTTCATAGATGTTATTAATAATATTAATGTATGCATCTTCAATACCGCAGGATTTCAGAGCCGTGGTAGCTGCTGATGGTTTCACCGAATCAAAGGCTTTTTCATAATCGATAAAAGCCATGCACAATGGAAGTTCGTATTCCCTCGCTCTTTCAATTAGTTCTCTCAGTACGTGGATATGATCTATTGTGCTGTAGCCACTCCTGAATCCAGCTTGTTCTCTCGGTTGAGCCATGTCCAGTGTTACCTTCAAGCGGTGTGAAAGAACTTTAGTGAAGATTTTATAAACCACTGATAGGAGGCTGATAGGTCTGTAGTTCCTGAGATCCTCAATGTCACCTTTTTTATGTAGCAGGATCATTGTAGCGTTGTTCCAATCCTCAGGAATCTTCCCTTCATTAAGGCATCGAGTGAAAATTTGGGCGAGTACGGTTTCAATTTCTCCACTTGCTTCTTGTATGATGTCTATAGTAATTCCATCTTCTCCTGGAGCTTTCCCCCGCTTCATGTTCTTGATTGCATGAGCAACTTCTACTGGGAGGACTGGAAGAACTCTGGTACCTTTCATGATGTCTGGAGTACATGTATCATCCCTTTCATATAATTTGGAGTAGAAATCTTTCACTCTTGTCAAAATTTCGCCTCTATTTCTTGTTATAGAACCATCTTCTTTTCTCAGAGCCATAATCTGTTTTCTTCCCTTACTGAGATGTCCCTTTGCTATCTTAAGGCTTTGGTTGTTTTCAATTGCTTTCCTCACTAGCTCACAGTTGAATTTCCTTACGTCTTCAGTGATACTTTTTCGTGTTGTCTTGCATAGCTCTATATATTCCACTTTGGAAGTCACATCTTCTTTAGTTGTCCTCATCTCTCTTCTTTTTTGCATCAACATTTTGGTTTTTCCTGATAATTTGTTCACATGCAACTTGTTCTTAGACCCAGCTAATTTGGTTGCTGTTTCCATTAGAGCTTTGGTTACTTTTCTGTTAACTTCCGAAATATCCACTTCTTCCGATGTTAGGCCTTCTAAAGCAGAGAATCTGTTCTTCAGTTCCAACTTGAAAGTATTATGGTGTTTTTTAAGGTTGGTTATGTCAATACATTTTGTTTGTCTTATGAGCTTGCCACGTTCCAGTTTAGTGTTGAGGTGCATCTTACATCTCACCAATCTATGGTCACTACCTGTGTTGAACTTGTTCAGCACACTGCAGTCTTCGATGACGAATTTTTTGTTACATATAATAAAATCAATTTCACTTGTCGTCCCAATTGGATGTCTCCATGTCCATTTCCTGTGTGGCTTTTTCTTGAAAAAGGAGTTTAAGATGAAAAATCCTTCTGCCTCTGCAAACTCAACGAGAGTATTTCCACGCTGGTTTCTGTTGCCGTGACCGAATTTACCTACTGAAGTTTCATTCTGTTGCCGTTGCCCTATTTTTGCATTGAAATCTCCCATAATTATCTTCAAGTGCTGCTTACCTTTATTATTTAGATGACGAATTTCCTCATAAAATTCTTCAATTTCTTCTTCAGGATGACTTGTGGTGGGTGCATAAGTTTGAATAATCTGAGCCTGGTATCTTCTCGATAGTTGGATAACGAGTCGTGCAGCTCTGTCAGAGGAACTTTCAACTTCTACCACTTTATCCTTCAGTTTCTTGTTTATTATAAATCCAACACCACTAGTTCTGCCAGTATCTGTCCCACGATAATAGAAGAGATGTCCACTTTTCAGTTCAATGAGATCTTCTCCTTTTCTCCTTACCTCACTTAGCCCGACGATGTCCCACTTGATCCTTTGTAGTTCCTCTTCCAATTCAAGAAGCCTTGAATCAGAAGATAGGGAGCGTCCGTTATAGGTAGCCAAGGTCAGCATCAAATGGCAGCCTAGTCCGGTCCTCCGGGGATTCTTAGCACCCTCTGCCTTCATGTCGCACTGGCCGCTGCCTTGGCCAGGTACATTCCAGCTGCCGGAGACTGAGGGCCAAGATTTAAGTTGTAGAGTCATTTTGGAGGTGTTTGGCCATAACTCACTACGCTGGCCAAGCGGGTTGGTGAGTGTGGGATAGCATTTCCTCTGATCCCGATGGTATAGTTATACCGCTATTGGCGGTCGTCAGAGCCCCTTTAGTGGGAACAGGATGCACCACGAGAAGGTGGGGTTGACATTTGTCAAGGAGAGGCTGTGATGTTACGCATCACCTGACCTTACATATAAAGACTGGCTGAAGACAGACCGTTGTGGAAGACACTTGGGGAGACCTTCATTCAGCAGTGGATTGAATTTGTGCATAGCCACCATGGGGAAAAATAAAGAGAGGGATGAAGAAGAAAAAGAAAAAAAAACTCGGTTAAAATTATTTGTGCTAAAAAAAATGCCAATTTCGATGGGCGATTTTTGAGTCAATACAGTAAATTTAAAAAGTCCAATTCAGTTAGGTAAAAAGTAGCCTGGCGCCACCAGGCTTTGAAAAATATTTGCCTTGTGGCGCCAGGCCCCGGCTGACCTCGACTGCATCCCTGCTAGTCCCCCTGGCACGAACATCATGCCACTGGGTAGAAACAAGTGACTCAAACATCTTCTCTCTCTCTCTTCTTAGGTTCGTCGTTGTTATAGCCCTTATAGCGAAAAAAGTAATCAAACAGAAATAATTATGATCACTCATCTCCCTATGACCACTTTGAATAACAAAGCTAAGTAGGAAAGCAGCGTTTCTGATGCGCGGGTTCTCTCGTTCCAGCCGCGTTCGGCCCACTTCTTAGACAGCGAATATATTCCTAAATGACCACTTTGAATAACAAAGCTAAGGGAAAGCAACGCTTTCTGACGCGCGGGTTCTCTCGTTCCAGCCGCGTTCGGCCCACTTCTCAGACAGCGAATATATTCCTAAATGACCACTTTGAATAACAAAGCTAAGGGGAAAGCAACACTTTCTGATGCGCGGGTTCTCTCGTTCCAGCCGCGTTCGGCCCACTTCTTAGACAGCGAATATATTCCTAAATGACCACTTTGAATAACAAAGCTAAGAAGAAAGCAACGCTTTCTGATGCGCGGGTTTTCTCGTTTCAGCGGCGTTCGGCCCACTTCTTAGACAGCGAATATGTTCCTAAATGACCATTTTGAATAACAAAGCTAAGGGGAAAGCAACGCTTTCTGATGCACGTGTTCTCTCGTTCCAGCCGCGTTTGGCCCACTTCTTAGACAGCGAATATATTCCTAAATGACCACTTTGAATAACAAAGCTAAGGGGAAAGGAACGCTTTCTGATGCGCGGGTTCTCTCGTTTCAGCGGCGTTCGGCTCGCCTCTAAGACAGCTATTACATTATTTCGAGCTGATTTCAGCCCATTTTGCTAACCCCGGGTGAATTCCTTTCAGAAAGCTAAAGGGTTTAAGCTGCAAAACGTTTAAAAATTCGATTTAATTCCTGTGTAAGTTCCACCTTTTAAAAAAGCGTGGCCAAACAAAACAGATTTGTATGCACTCTTTTTTAACTTATTTAAAAAAAGGGGGAAATAAACTTCAGATAAGTAGTTTGCTTTGAATATTTATCTTTCATGTATTGTGCCGAAACGGAAAAAAAAAAAGTGCGCCTCTAACAAAAAATTTAGATCAATGCATCTTTAGAAACGACAGACAGCAGAAAGAAGCAGCCGATTCATTAAATTTCAAAAATGCGAAAGAAAGAAATAGTATATCTTACTTAGAAAAAAATTCTCCAAGTCATTATTAGAAACTGCAGTAATGAGCAAAATTCAGCAGGCAGAAACTTCCCGGTATTGCTTCCACAGACAGAGGCTTGAGTGATGAAGTAGCATCGAAATGGGCAGAAACAGAGGACATCTCAATCAGGTTTGGGACTGCAGGAACTTCAACGCGTTTTATTTCTGGCTTGCATGAGCACAGGAGTGGTAGAAACAATAAGTAAGCTTCGGCGCTCTCTTTCGTTACCAAGGCAACGACAGACAACAAAGTGCCAACGTCGACGGAAATCACAGCTGTCACTTGGTGAATCGGCACTACTGTCATTTGCCTCATTATTATCAGTAACCTCAGGCTCCACCACGACCATGCATTCCGATGTTCTTCAAATGAGAACAAATAATAGCTGCGTGCGTAAGTTCCTTTTTCTGTTTTGCCCCCAAGGCAGTTTTTCTGAAATTGTCGCTGAAACCACAAAATGGGGATCCTGAATGCTTTAATGGCGAACATTCTAAAGAAATCAGTATTAAAGTTTGAAAGGAAAAGTTCCTCTTACAGTTCGCTAATTGGTGTCTTTTGTAAACTTCAGAGGAAGACTTTATTGCAACTTTAAAATACGGTGGATTGTTTTCTTCAGATGCAAATGAAATTTCTACTTTCCTAACTTTTGGTGTGGAGATATTAAGATACAGGAGCGCCGGAACTTTTTCTGGACAAAGGAGGCAAAATATCAAGATGTTATTTTTCGGTCAAAGCATAAAGCTTGAACTGTCGTAAAACAGGACGTGATTTAGAAAATTCTACAAATAAATACATACATACCAGGGGCATCGCTTTCCCATTTGGGTTAGGTGTGCTCTGTTTCGGAAAAAAAACCGCAAAAATTTTATTATGTATCGCGAGCTGCAAAATTCGCGCCTTGTTTTTGAACATACGAAAAGCATTTCTTTTATTTATCTGTCGTCTAATAACTTACGGTAATAAAGATATTTACGTACACTCCACTGTAAGAAAAATCTGAATTTCCTGTGTAAATACTAGAGTGATGAGCGAATTTTCGGTATATTTTTCTTTATATATATAAGTTTTAAATACAGCACGAGGCTTACTTTCTTTAACCCGCTTTATACAATCTGCAAAATCTCTAGCAAAAATGGGACATCATACAAGAAGCAAGTGGAGAAATTGAAACAGTACTCGCCCAAATTTTCACTCGATGCCTTAATGAAGGGAAGATTCCTGAGGATTGGAACAATGCTACAATGATCCTGCTACATAAAAAAGGTGACATTGAGGATCTCAGGAACTACAGACCTATCAGCCTCCTATCAGTGGTTTATAAAATCTTCACTAAAGTTCTTTCACACCGCTTGAAGGTAACACTGGACATGGCTCAACCGAGAGAACAAGCTGGATTCAGGAGTGGCTACAGCACAATAGATCATATCCACGTACTGAGAGAACTAATTGAAAGAGCGAGGGAATATGAACTTCCATTGTGCATGGCTTTTATCGATTATGAAAAAGCCTTTGATTCGGTGAAACCATCAGCAGTTACCACGGCTCTGAAATCCTGCGGTATTGAAGATGCATACATTAATATTATTAATAACATCTATGAAAATGCAAGTGCAAAGATTCGGCTGTTTGAAAATACAACACACATAAAAATTGGAAAGGGAGTGAGACAAGGTGACACCATATCTCCGAAGCTCTTTAATGCCACATTAGAAAATGTCTTTCAATCACTGAACTGGGAAAACAAAGGGATAAAGATTAATGGAGATTATCTAACCCACCTTCGTTTTGCTGATGACGTAGTCATTTTTGCAACTACCCCATCAGAGCTGCAGAGTATGATCCAGGAACTTGCTGACAAGAGTAAAGAAGTGGGATTAAAAATGAACTTTCAGAAGACAAAAGTGATGTTCAATGCTTTTACGAGAAATGAAGATTTATCGATTGATGGAGAAAAGCTGGAGATAACAGACACGTACGTTTATCTTGGACAGCAGATATCAAGTGAGGGTCACATTGATGAAGAAATTAATCGGCGTACAAAACTTGCCTGGAGAGCTTTTGGAAGAAACAGCATAATTTTCAAGAGCAATATGCCATTATGTCTTAAAAGAAAAGTGTTTGATCAATGCATCCTTCCAGTGCTTACGTATGGTGCAGAGACGTGGACCTTAACTAAAAGAGACATACAAAGGCTGCAGACAACTCAAAGCATCATGGAGAGGTGCATGCTTGGTATAACCAGGAGAGATAAGAAGAGGAACTCGTGGATCCGAAAAATGACGAGAGTGGAAGACATCATGATCAGAGTTAAATCCCTGAAATGGCAATGGGCTGGACATACTGCCAGAAGGAAAGACCATAGATGGACAGCCGAAATTTTAGATTGGATTCCAAGGGACAGGAAAAGACCCAGAAAAAGACCACATGGGAGATGGGTGGATGAAATTCGTAAATATGCGGGAGTGACATGGAGAAGACTGGCACAAGACAGACCGTTGTGGAGGAAACTTGGGGAGACCTTCGTCCAGCAGTGGATTGATAATGGTTGACAATGATGATGATGATGATGATATAAGTTTTAAATACAGCACGAGGCTTACTTTCTTTAACCCGCTTTATACAATCTGCAAAATCTCTAGCAAAAATGGGACACTTAGTACATCGTCAACCTAAATGGATGTCAAAATTCAAATTGTATATTTAAATCTATGCTCATAAACACACCGATTCACACAGCGACGAAAAGACACAACGATTATGTGTGTTTATGACTCCATGCTATTCCAAACGCAAGCATGACCAGTGGGGCTTTTTTAAGCGCGCACACCCTGGGAATTTAAACCTTTGCGTTGGATTCACGAGGAAATAAAAACATGACCTGTAGTGCTATCTGGAAAGAAAATGATCATATGTAGAGGATTTTAGGAAGGGAGTGTCTGATCCCAGGTCTTAAACAACCCTTAGAAATAGGAAACTAGAAGATTTGGGCTAGAGCGCCCGATAGGAAAGTGACACGGAAGCGAAGTAGAAAGGGAGGAAGACGCCCTTATTTAATACCGGGGGGCCAGTACCCGGGGTCCGACGGCTTAACGTGTCCATGCGACGCACGGCGGATATTTAGTGGATCGAGCGTTTGTACCTGCCTGGGATCGAACCTGAGGTCCTTTCCGTGGCAGTCACGAACGTTGCCCACTAGGCCACCCGCGGCCCCTATCTGGAAAGCTTTGAATTACAGTTGCTTTAACGACTTACAATATTTGCAGCTGCAGCACTCCTGCAGCTGCAAATATTGTTTACTGCACGAAGCAACGGACCTTCTCCTCTTCACGAAAATATTGCATTACTGGCTGCTCCGTGACACTCAAGGGGTGCTGATTTTGGGTAGCACACCTTGAGAGTTCCGCTGGTACGTTTTGAGACCACAGGGAAATAAGAACGTCGAATGTGCGCACGCAAAACGGCACACCCGGGATTCTAGCGTGAATGCGATATGCTTACTGAACGAACCTTCTCTTATTAATGAAAACATTATGTGGGGAAATTAATTTTAACCACCACTAAAAGCCTTAAGACGTAATCTGGCGAGTTTTATTAGAAACAAATCCGAAAAATTAATATCGATAATATAGGTTGAATTGCGACTCTGTGTGGGTGTGCGCCGCACACCTAGCACACCCCGAATATTCACCCCTGTTACATACATACATACATGCATATCATTAAGCTGTTCTCTGAGATTCAGAGATTAGCTCCTCAAAGAAAGACCATGTGCCAAGTACACATTTAACTGATAGAACTAGAATTTACTTACTGTGGGTGTATCCAATGTCTCCATTTACCACGATCCCGACACGCAGTTCGAGCTTTATTAACATCCATCACACGCCGCACGTTTGTACTTCCTACTCATAATCTTTTTCTCAAGCAGACATTCTTGAATCTGGTCCTCCCATGATTTCCTTGGCCTTCCTCTACCTTTCTTTCTTGCCACTTGGGCTGAAAAAATTATCTTAGTCAGCACCTCATCAATCATTCTTTCAACATGGCCAAACCACCTAAGAATATTAGTCTCTACCTTACTAACAACATTTTGCCTCACATTACTGAGTATAAATAAGGAAAAAAAGCAAAGTTATGGTTTTTGAGCAAGGAACTGTTCGTACCAGGGACGTCGCCAAGGGGTGCCAAGCCCACCTTGAAATTTGTTTTGCCCACCCAGTTCAAAGTGTGCTGTTTTCCAATATATTTAACTTTAAAATATAGTGTGCACTTTGCCAAGTAATGAGTCTTGTGTTTTATTTCATGTAACCCTACGTATTTTCACCTAGTGCGTTGTTTACATTTCCCAAACAGGTTATCAAAATAGCACCGCAGGGCCATGAAAATTCAGTTGTTCTCCACTCTTTTAATTCCTTAGTTAAAGCCTCATTTCATGTTAGTATGACCAGGGAGCTAATGAGGAAGGTGGATAGGAATTCACCGAGGGGGTCACTACTGATTGCTCTGTTTGTTTTCTTTACAAAATAGGGGATTCCAACACGAAAAGTGAAGTCTAAAGCTAAACTAGCGTCCTTAAGACTGC
This sequence comes from Macrothele yani, assembly GCA_039090855.1. Taxonomy (NCBI): domain Eukaryota; kingdom Metazoa; phylum Arthropoda; class Arachnida; order Araneae; family Macrothelidae; genus Macrothele; species Macrothele yani. The sequence goes on from CM077016.1 coordinate 78,508,910, forward strand.
CCCAAGACAGTGAAAATGCAGAAAGTGGCTGATGACTGTTTTGTATGTGAGGAGTGCAAGGCAATGTGCTGGCTGGAAGGATGGAAGTTAAGGAGGGGGAGGTATTGGGTCTGCGGGACACAACGTTAAAATTTGATTTATATAAACAAAAACGACATTTTCCTTTAAATTGTTCAAGCACAGTACTATACTCGTAAGCAAAAATGGATAATTTTGAAAAGAAATTTAAGACAACGCATCCAGAGAGAGCAAAAGTTGAAGGTGAAATTCCACCAACACATGTATCTTACACCAGTTATAACGAAGTAAATTTCTCCGTCATTTCTGTCCACGCCAGGATTCGAACCCGGATCCCCTCATTCCGGAATAAGTCACTCTACCAGTTGAGCTACGCGGACATTTTATTCTGATTCCTAACTGCCTTTATGTCGTGTGCGTCCTTCTGGCAGGTACGTCACATCTCCTGGTACGTTACATCATCTCCCTCGTGTGCGTCCTTCTGGCAGGTACGTCACATCTCCTGGTACGTTACATCATCTCCCCCTTATTTTTCTTTTTTTTTTTTTCTTTCGAAGTGCTGCTCATATTTTTCCTATCTCGCGGTGTGGAAATAACATCACACCAATGCGAGATTTTGAACTGTCGGGTCATCCGGATAGTTCGGGCGCCATTATAACGAAGTAAATTTCTCCGTCATTTTTATCCGCGCCGGGGTTCGAACCCGATCCCCTCATTCCGGAATAAGTCACTCTACCAGTTGAGCTACGCGGACATTTTATTCTGATTCCTAACTGCCTTTATGTCGTGTGCGTCCTTCTGGCAGGTACGTCACATCTCCTGGTACGTTACATCATCTCCCTCGTGTGCGTCCTTCTGGCAGGTACGTCACATCTCCTGGTACGTTACACAGTGACTTAACTAATCGGGTCCATGTATGTATCAGGTGAAGGGGGTTGGAATCCAGGTGGAGGGGGTTGGAATTGCACGAATTCTTTTGTAGCCTGCAGTGAAAGGCATTGAAACCGCCCCGGTGGCGCAGTGGTCTAAGCGCTGGCATATGACCATTCGCCAGAGAAGGGTCTGGGTTTGAATCCCGGTAAGTCATGGACGTTGTATTTGTCTTACAGAACGGGATCTCTCTCTTCCCTGGAACCAGTGACCTTAAATTAAGGACTGGAAACCACTTATAGCCCATTGAGTTGCTCACGGTGGTCGTTTAACCTTCAATTAAAAGAAAAAATAAAAGCATTTAAAACTAGTTCTTTCAGTGTTTCGTAAAAAAAAAAAAAAAAAATCTCGAGCTTGCTCCACCAAAAATAATGCTCGCCCACCCGTCGCCCATCCTGATTTTGAAGTCTAGCGACGTCCCTGGTTCGTACTGAATGCAAGATAAGTCTAAATGGCACAGTGAATGACCAGGTGAATGAGTTTGCTTATTTAGGAAGTATATACCGTATGCATTGACGTCACTTAACCACGGTTCGCGTCGCTTTTTCGTCTGCTGCTTTCTTGCAGAACAACTGGTGTACAAGTGAGATCAAAGATGCATTGCATGGGCAACCTAAGTTGATTGTCTGGTGATCAAAAACATCTTTATTCTGATAAATTGAAGTTATTGGGCAATTTTGGTGACCCATGTAAAATTCCATACTCACTTTTCTTGAACAATATTGTAGGAAGGGAAATGTTTTTGCTTGAAAGGAACTCAAAATTCTGCATTCCAGCACAGTCACCAGCTTCTGTGCTAACAGAATATTCACACAATTAATTAAGATAAAAACTTCCTGTCATCTTTGGCTAATTACACTGCTCAACAAAAAAAACTTTTTTATGTTTCCTTAAGGAAAGTAGTTAAACTTTACTAATTTCGGGTCGAAGAAAACGAATCTGATAATAGTTTTGTTTTATTGGCTCTAGTTTCGGAGATACACAACTTATTCATCTATATATAATTATAGCGAAAAGCAAATTTCAACAATTTTATATTATACTACTACAATGTAAATGTACGTTATTTTCATTCAATCAATTGTAAATTACACAAAATACAATAAACCAAACGACAAAAACATAGAGGAATTGAAATTACTACATGAAATACAGACATAGGGGCCTATAAATGAGTGCGCCTTCTCTTTGCTTGTCGCCTGTAATCCTGTTCTGGGGCATCTCTTGTCAATGTCCAACAGTAGTCTGCAAACAAGGAACAGTTCCACCGACCCTGATATCTTCGTTCCATTGTTGAAATGTCTTGGTGGAACCGCTCACCATGCTCATCACTCGCTGCATAGCAGTTTTCTGGGAAGAAATCTAGATGACAGTGCAGAAAGTGCATTTTGAGGGACATGTTGCAGGCTAAGTGATGATACTTGTCTAGAAGGTTGTTTACAAGCTCAACATAATTTACAGCTCTTCGGTTACCCAAGAAGCCATGCACAACACTTTTGAAGACTTCCCAAGCTTGTTGCTCACTGCCCTGGAGGATTAGTTCGAAGTTTTCATCCACAAGAAGTTCACGAATTTGAGGACCAATGAAGATTCCTTCCTTCACTTTAGCCTCACTCAGCCATGAAAATTTGTCTCTCAGGTACTTGAAAGCCTCTCCATCCTTGTTCATCACCTTTACGAAGTTCTTCATAAGGCCGAGTTTGATGTGTAAAGGGGGAAGAAAAATTTTGCTTCGATGAACCAGAGGACTGTGTTGGACATTCTTTTTCTCGAGTCGCAGAGTTTCCCCTTGGAGACCAGTCTTTTCTGTTGTAGTGTGAGGATCTACCCCGACTGTCCTACTCACACAGGAAACAGCAGTACTTGGTGTATCCCAGCTGCATGCCCAGCAATATTGCAATCACCTTCAGGCCTCCACAGATCTACCATTGGTGGTCTGAGTACGTAATTGCTTCCAGAAGTAATTTCATATTGGCATATGTTTCCTTCATATGGACAGCGTGGCCTACAGGAACTTAATGAAGAGAATTGCCATTGTGTAGCAACACAGCTTTTAAACTAAGCTTTGATGAGTCTATGAATAGCCTCCAGTCATGTGGCTTGTGCTCCACATTCAAAGCTGTCATCAAACCATTCACATCACAGCAGGCAACTAGGTTATTATCTTTTTTTAAATATAGAAGCAAATCTTTCCGCCCACTTCTGTACACTGACACTTTAACATTACGTTCTAGAAGATTCCACTGTTTGAGCCTAGGACCTAAAAGCTCAGCTTTGTCTTTTGGTAGGTCCAGGTCTCGAATTAAATCATTTAGTTCACCTTGGGTAAGTCTGTGTGGCTCACCCAGTGACTCAGGGGCGAACAGATGATCTCTCATCCCCCCATATGATTCTTCAGCCCCTCCCCTGGTTCTGGATCCTAGCTATGGCCCTGTGATCAGGTAAATTATATGTTTTTACATTTTCAAACCTGCAATCGTAATAACGCTTAAAAAATAGTATTAAAAATCGATTAGCTTTAAATTAAGTAAACCCGTTTGCAGGTTTTAAGAATTCTGGCACCCCCCCCTAAAACAAGTCAGTAAAATCATGCAATGCATTGATTATGACACGCTTTCCAACATACCAGCAATCATTACTCAAGTTATTACTCAAGTTATGAGGATAATGCATGTGGAATAAATCTCGCTCCTCTGTCCTGACCTTTGACCCCATTTCGACCATATTTAACAGAACTAGTTCAGTATACCTCCGGAACAACATACTAAAGTTTTGTTGCAATAGAAACATTTTAAATCAAGTTATGAGGATAATGGCTGTGAAATAAATCTTGCTCCTGTGACCCCATTTTGATGATATCCAACAGAACCGGTTCAGTATACCTCCGGAACAACATGGTGAAGTTTTGTCGTAATCGAAGCATTTCTACGCAAGTTATGACGCATAAGAGCAATGGAATGGATCCCGTTCCTATGCCCTGACCTTTGACCCCATTTCGCCTACTTTCAATAGGGATCATCCCCAGGTAGTCCCCTACCACATACTAAAATTTCATTGAAATCGGGACCATTGTTACGCAAGTTATGACGCATAAGGGCAATTGAATGGATCCCGCTCCTATGTCCTGACCAGTGACCTTTGACCCCATTTCCAATACGGTTCGTCCGCAGTGGTACCCTACCCCATATTAAAATTTCATCGAAATCGAACCATTTTTTGCTTATGTGTGATAAAAAGTTGTTACGATTTATTCGAAATCAACAGAAGTGTGCAAAACCAGTTTATGTAAGATGTAGCGCACTACAAAATTTTTCGCTGAGTTTTGCGCTAGGTCACTGTGATCACATGCCGTTTATATATTTGCGTTTCTTTGTTCAACTGAGAATATGCATTCGTGAACATGCAGTATGCATTCATGGCGTAGCAACAGTTTAATGAGCTGCTTGACAAATTTCTCGTTTAATGTAACCCGGGAGCAGGGCCGTATTAAGGCCTTAGTGGGTCCCTAGCCTAAGGCATTTATCTCAGTGTGTCCCAAAGAACTTATGACGGACAACCATTACTGAAGTCCATTAAAACACGAAACTCTAGCAATATGCTTGTGATAATTAATACGAAGTGCATTCTTCAAACTGTAGAGTTTTCATAAGAAGTCAGATTTTAACTCCTGTTCTTGTACTTACGAGAACAAAAGTTAAAAAGCTTAAGATTTCTAGATTTTGTCGTGGAATTTTTAATAATTTACAGAGGGTGAGTCGAAAGTTTTGCAATATTTGCATAAACGCATGTGCTGCGGCGGGTATGTCACGTGCTTAAACTAGTTCAAGTCGCGCACTGCGGTCAGTCGAAAGGTACATAAAGTGGTAGTCGTTGCTGTGAACAGCACTGCATGGCGTCGTTCTGTCTGTGATTGGGACGCCTAAAACATGAACAGCCACACCTGGCTAATTAGGGAACTTTTGCATTACGAGTTTAAACACTGCCATAACGCTGTTCAAACAACACGAAATATCTGTCATGCGAAAGGGGAAGGTTCCGTGGACCACAGCACCACAACCAGATGGTTCAAGAAATTTCGCTCATGCCACAGAAACCTCAACGATCAGCCAAGGTAAGGTAGGCCACAAACCGTGGATTCGGAGGCCCTGCGCCAGGCTGTAGAGGCAAATCCGACAACCAATACTCTGAGATTATCAGGTAAGCTAGACACATCTCATACCACCGTGGTTTGTCACCTTCAGGACTTCGGCAAGGTCTACAGGAGCTGCCGCATTGTCCCTCACGAACTGACGCCAGCTGAAGCAAACCGCCGAGTGGAAGTGTGCCCGAAACTCCTAGAAAACCCGCATGATATACGTTTCATCAAGAGAATTGTTACGTGCGATGAAAAGTGAGTCTATTTCCGTAATCCTAACACACAACGGCAGTGGTTGAGCTTGGGCCAGCTTCCTGAACCAGGTTTCGAGCATAAGATTATTTTCTGCGTCTGGTGGAATTTCGAGGTGATAATCCATTACGAATTTCTCCCAGACTGTCGGACCATCAACGCCAACCTCTACTCTGAACAGCTGGAGCGGATGTATGACGTTTTGGAGGAGAAGTACCCAGCACTGGTGAACAGAAAGCGCGCTCTTCTACAGCAGTACAACGCTCGGCCTCATACCGCGCCAACGACCCGGGCAAAACTCCAGGAACTTGAGGGCATCGAACTGATGCCACACCCAACATATAGTCCGGACCTTGCCGCGCCGGATTGTTACTTGTTCCGGTCCGTGGCCCACTTTCTTCGCGGAGGGCACTTCAACAACCAGGAGGAGATGGCAGCTGGGGTGAAAGAGTTCTTCGCCTCGAAGGGCAAGAACTGGTACCGCTGAGGGATTCGAAGAACTATCAGGCAGATTGCTAAAGACGGTGCAACATGATGGCCTATACTTTGAATGCTAGTCAGCTTTCGCCATAAAGGTTATAACGAAGTAAATTTCTCCGTCATTTTTGTCCACGCCGGGGCTCGAACCCGGGTCTCCTCATTCCGGAATAAGTCGCTCTACCAATTGAGCTAAGCGGACGTTCGTTGCCGCTGCTATCTGCCTTCATCTGCCTGCTATCTGCCTTCATGTCGTGTGCGTCCTGCTGGGCAGGCACGTCACATCCCCCCCCTGAAAGAGGGGGCCCACGGGTCATCCGTGACCATGAATCGTCGTAGGCAGCCATCCGCTGAAGAGCATGCACTTGAGAACTCCCAGTCAATCTAGTGTGTGGAATGCAACATCACACATTTTTTATTTTTCGAAGCGCTGGAGAAGGGATTCTCTTATTTTTCCTATCTCGCGGTGTGGAAAGAACATCACACCATTGCGAGATCTTGAACGGCCGGGTCATCCGGGAAGTTCGGGCGCCATTATAAGGAAGTAAATTTCTCCGTCATTTTTGTCCACGCCGGGCTCGAACCTGGGTCCTCTTGTTCTGGAATAAGTCGCTCTACCAATTGAGCTACGCGGACGTTCGTTGTCGCTGCTATCTGTCTTTATGTCGTGTGCGTCCTGCTGGGCAGGCACGTCACATGGTACGTATGCAAACATAAAGTGATCCAAATATTGCAAAACTTTCGACTTACCCTCAGTAGCATTTTATACTTTTCTTGGTGTATTTTTTTTGTTATGCAATGGGGAGTCAGTGGATTTCGCTCATTAACTATTATAAGTGCAAACCGAGAGGTGTAGGTGGATGGTAGTGAAAAAGTTGAAACTGTCTTGCCGAGCCCGCTGTTCATAGCGGCATGAAAAGTTTACCCTTAGTGAATCACTGCCTTGAAATATATTCGTCTTCTAGCACGGGCGGTGGAAAGTAGGGAACACGGGGCCCCCTCCTGGAATTTCATAGCCCCCTCACCGGGGATCTTCCTACGAAACATCTTTAAAAAATTTGTGGTTCATATATGATGTAACGTCTTTTTTAACACGTCTTTTGTAAAAAAGATCGTGCGTATGTTATCGGTTTGTCCGTCTGTTGGCACCATATCTCTGCAACTATTAGTCTGATTTCAAAAATTCTTTTTGCATTGGGAAGCTTGAAATGTGCGAATGATGATTCTTTACTTCGTTTTTTTCATATGATGCATAATTTCGCTGCTAGAGGGCGTAAATGCAGATGATGTCGAATTCAAAATACATTTTATTCCATGTGTTAGCTTCTAAACATTCGATTGAAAAAATTCTTTTACCTTTCGATTCCATTTATGTCGAATACTATTTTAGGTATAGTCACTTTTTCAAGTTAAGCATAGATTTTCCGCTAAGGGGCGTGAAAGTAAATTGCGTTTCCCCCGATATCTCTGCTTCTAAAACTTCGATTTGAAAAATTCTTTCTGCAGCGGATACAGCTGTTGATGAGAAATCATTTGCATATATTTTCTGATTTTTGGTAAAAATGGTTTGGCCACCAAGGGGCGTAAGTGTTAATTTCTGCTTCTATTGCACTTGCAGCAAAATCTGAACTCCTAAAATCTCGATTTAATAAGATCTGTCGTGGATCAATACCACTCACATCGATAAAACTTTTCGGAATATTTCCTTCTTAAAATAATGCATAGTTTCTCCGCTAGGGGACGTAGATGTATATCTTATTTTTGTGAATATCTCTGCTTATAAGCGTCCGATTTGAAAAATTCTTCCATGTTGGATAGCGCTTCCAGTGTGAAATGTTTTTCATATAATTTCAAAGTTTTCAGGTAATTCCTAGACTTTCCGCTAGGGGTCGTAAGGGTAAATTGCGTTTTCCCCGATATCTCTGCTTCTAAAACTCCGATTTGAAACATTCTTTCAGCACCTGATACAGCTTCTGATGGGAAATATTTTGCATATAATTTCGAATATTTGGTAAAAAATGGTTTTGCTACCAGGGGGCGGGTAGGTGTTTATTTCAGCTTCTAATGCATTTACAGCAAAATTTGAGCTCCTGAAAACTCGATTGAAAAAAATATTTCTTAGACTGACACCGCTCACATCGAAAAACCTCTCGATAATACTTTATTTTTAAATAATGCATGTTTTTTCCCGCCAGGGGGCGTAGGTGCATAGCTTATTTTTGTCCATAGCTTTGAAAAATTTAAAAAAATTCTTTCTTTGTTGGAGAGCGTTTCCGCTGAAAACATTTTCTCATGCAATTTCAACTTTTCTTAACGCACAAGTCTGGCACCAGAGGGCGCAAGTGCACGTTTTCGTTTACAGCAATATCTTCAGGACTAAAAGCCCGATTGAAAAACTTCTTTTTCGGTCAGATACTAAGCTAACTCTGTGTGTGTATTTTTTTCCCCAAAAATAATGCAAAATTTCGCCGCTAGGAGGTGCAAATGCTTAATCTGTTTTTCTCAATATCTCTGCTTCTACATGTCCGATTTCAAAAATCCTTTCAAAACCGGATGCCATTTATACTATAGCCTAGTATCTGGGGAATTTTGTGGTTCACATTTCTGTCGGTAGGAGATGTTTGTGTACTTCAATTTGAAGCTGTATCTCAGCTTCTAAAAACACTATCCCGAATTTTTTTTTTTTTCACTGTATGCCATTCGCTATAACAGAGATGTTGAGCATTATCCTCTTTAAATAATGCAAATATTTCCCGGTAGGTGCGTAAAGATCGAAAAATTTTTTTTCGCTATCTCCGCTTCCGGTAGACGTATTTGAAAAGTTCTTTTTCCTTAGCATAGCTTTTTCCATGAAGAATATTTTTCGCTTATATTCAATTTTTCCATTATGCGAAATTCTTCCACTAGCATAAGTAGACTCGTATCACGTTCCCTTTTCTAGATTTCTTCTTTTAACTGTTCGATTTGAAAATCTCTTTGTCTCTGATACCTTCCTTGTACTATGAGAAACTTTTTGTGCGCCATTTGTTAATCTTCGTAACATGCTTTTTAGTTGCTGGTAGAATTAAATAGATGTTTATATTTGTGGATGTTTTACCGATTGTAAAAACCGGTTGATCGTTTTCTATGATGTTTTACACATAGTAAAAGCTTTTCTCTTGAGTCTGTTACAAAGAAATGACATAGTCCCTGTTTCTTCATCGCCACGAAGAACAATTTTCAATTCATTTAATTCTGGATTCCTAGTTATGTGCAAACAACGGTAATACGTAATACCTTGTCCTCATTGGTATAAAAATCTCAAACTGGCTTTTCTTTCACATTCTCTTGTTAATACACATGTATAGGAACTACAGCTATGACTGTGAAAATGGACCTCTAGTCCTTTCAAATAGCTGTTTTCCCGTCATCCAGTTTTCATACACTAAAACCGTGAAACAAAGCAGCCAAAAAAATTGCGCTTCTTTTTAATACTTTATTCAAAGCTGCAATCAAAAATTCCTGGCTATTTCTTTAACCAGTTTTATATCAGGTTTCTGCAAAAGATTTTGTAAAATCTTTTTGCTGATACTCGAGGCCCTCTTAGCCGCAGGGCCTTAACCAAATCTCAGAACCAGGGAAGCTCAAGACTCATCTGCGTGGGGGCTCTGTGTTCAACGACGTACTACACCGATCAGCCAAAATATTAAAACTACCTATCTAATATGATGTATATATTTATCTTGCCGCTAACTCACCCGATGATGCATAGATTCAACGAGAGGCTGGTTGGTGTCTCTTGATATTTGCTGCCATGACTGCAACAGAAGATCCCACAGTTCCCGTAAATTGCGTGGTTGGGGTGATGCTCTCGTAGCCGTTTCTCCAACTCAAGCCACAAATGCTCGACAGGATCCGGCGAATTTGGGGGCCACGGCAATAAATGGAATTCCTCTTCATGTTCTTGGAACCATTCATGAACCTTCTCCACAGTGTGGCATGGAGCATTGCCTTCTTGAAAGATTCCATCTTCGCCAGTGAAGGCAGTTGCCATAAAGGAGTGTACTTGGTCAGCCACGATGTTCAGGTACGTGACAACTGTCAGCATTCGCTCTACATGAATAATAGCTCCAAATATTACCCAAGAAGATATAGCTCAGACCATCACACTCCCTCCAGCCGCCTGGATCCGTCCAGCAGTGTATTCAGGTGAGAAGACTTCCTTGGGTAAACGAGCTTGTCCGTCGACATAGTGTAACAGAATACGGGATTCGTCTGGCCATGAGACCCTCTTTCAGTCTGTTATGGTCCAATGTCGATGATTACGTGCCCACGGCAAATGTCGACGACGGTGAACGGCTATGATCATAGGAACATGAATAGGTCTGCGGCTTCGGAGACCCATATCCAACAGGGTACGATGAACTGTGTGTTCGGACATATTGAGCCCTTCACCACAATTGAAATTATGGGTAATGTTAGCCACAGTAGCCCTCCTGTTGCTGCGAACAAGACGAGATAGCCTGCGCTGACCTCTGACATTAATGAAACGTGGCCTGGCCACGACTTGTCGACAACTCGAAGTGTCACCTGTTTCGGACCATCTGTGATAGGTACTAATTACTGCATTGCGTGAGCAGCCTACCAACGTCGCTATTTCGGAGATGCTCTTACCAATGCGTTTTGCCATAACGATCTGGCCTTTGGTCGAAATCAGATAAATCCTTTGCTCGATGAAAACTGTGTTTCGCACGAAAGGAACATGTAAGTCATAAAAGCTGTCTACGTACGATAAAATACATTATCCCTGCTGATACTATAGACTAATTTAAAAAACTTTATTCACAAGTAAAAGCAAGTTAAAAGCGAGATCTTTCGGGATCCTTAGATCCCATCTTCAGGCTTAAGGCCATAAAGAACAACAAGTGGTCCACTTATATGCGATCAGGTTTAACCCATGATGCAACGCAGTGGGCGTTGACATCGGTCAACATAGCAAATCAAAAACAATCAATAGTTCGAAGAAATGTAAGGTAATACAATATTGTTCGTAGTGGTTCCGGGCATATCGATGGGGATTAGTTTTTTCCATATGTGAGGAATGAATGACGGAAGTTCTGAGTTACAGCATAAAGGCCCATATGAATGGATATATAAGCTCTCGGAGAGGAAAACATTTCCCCTTGTTACTTTAGAGTTCAAAACCACTGCGTTCTTCCAGTCAGGTATTTTCCCCTTTTGGTCCACAGTTTCAGTTGTTGTTCTTTATGGCCTTAAGCCTGAAGATGGGATCTAGGGATCCCGAAAGATCTCGCTTTTAACTTGCTTTTACTTGTGAATAAAGTTTTTTAAATTAGTCTATAGTATCAGCAGGGATAATGTATTTTATCGTACGTAGACAGCTTTTATGACTTACAAATCCTTTGCTTTTCCCATGTTGAGACGAAACGGAATACTGATTGAGAGAGCTCCGACCCAGGAATTATATACACTATATTGACAAAAGTCACCGGACACCTAGAAGAGAAACACAACATAGCATTTATTGACATATATTAGTACGGTGTCGGTCCACCTTTGGCCTTAATGCATGCACTGACCCTTCGAGACATGCTTTCGACAAGGTTTTGGAAAACAGCGATAGGAATGCGCTTTCATTCAGTACATAATGCTACCGCTAACTGTTGCTTAGTAGTAGACCTTGTGTCCAAACTTCTTATGCGGCGCTTAATTCGTCCCATATGAGATTAAGATCAGGGCTCTATGCTTGCCAGTCCACACATGATACGGAATTATCGTCAAATCACGCCGTAACAGTCCTAGCGTTTCCTCGCCGGTCTCTTTACACCAGGCCAGCGCAGCACTTTTGTGCCATTTTCAAGATCGATTGCTTTCTCGACTCCGCCTGGAGTACCAGTCGGCTTCTTCCAGTCGTCGAGAAGCCACCTTCTATGCTACCTGGGCGCCGGCCGCTCCATGGTTTGCGGTTGATTCTGGACTGCTACACCTATCAGTACCCTAGGACATTCTACACCTCCTTTGCTGAGTTCCGTGGCACCCTGGTGCCCCTCCTCCACTCTACGACTCGTGCAATCCACATTACCGTTGAATTGTGAATGCTAATGCCATCTCAGTGTATTTTCATGCTTACTCGTGTACATTACTTACTTTCACCCCGCCTGCATTATGTTGCTTTGGTGTCCTCGTTAAATAACTTGCACAATTGTGCACGCTGTGTTTTTTATCTCATGTATGTAATGTTTTACCTTCACGGCGGTGTTTGTGCTGTTCTTTATCTAATTGTGTACTATTGTTTCGCCTGTGTTATCCTGTAAATCATGCCCAGCCAATGTCATGTGACACGATGTGTTTCTCTCTGTCACTTCTGCAATTTTTATTCAATAAGCTTTGCTTGCAGCATTTGTTATTCATCCCCATTGTCATTGCAGTGTATATACCATCATGTTTTTAACAGTTTTGTATTATTTCCCAGTGAGACGCCCAATACTGTACGTCTCCCTCTTATGTTTTCTTATGATAAATTAGAATAAAGCGATTTTGAAACCTTGCTTTATGGCTCGGTGCATTATCCTGCTGGTACCAACAGGGGCGGATTGGGACCACCAAACCAGGCCGGGAATTTTAGTTTTGCCGTCCATTGTAAAATCATGCATGTATACAGGGGAACACATCTCAAATTCCTCCATGGTAAAAAGAAATTGTTAGATCCTGGATGAAAAACTGTTGAAATAGGCATCGTAAAACGAATTGAATCGTGAACAAATATTTTAAGAGCGATTTAACGGTGAAAGAAATTTAAAAATCCTTTTGTGATTCAAAACTGGGTGTTACACCAGATTTTCCTTTAAAAAATTTTGTTTTGCACAAAAAAAAAAAAAGAATTTGCGAGTCTCTTGAAGATCCAATTTCCAACTAAATCATTATGAAGATCATTCAGAAAGTTAAACTGTGCACATGCAATATGGCAATTTTCCTACAAAATTAATTTTTATATTTATTTGGTTAGTGATCTCCTACTGCGCAATAGTATTTATATTTTCTTCTTAGGTAGAGACCTTTTCTATGTGTACCCATTATTTTGACCCATGAGCTAGTACTGGTAAACCGTTGTTTCTTTTAAGATACATTGTGTATGTGTATGTGTGTGTACCGGGGAAGCACTTTGTACAATGTATCAGTGGATAAGTGTATGTGGCGCGATGGACTATCACAGTGGGTACCACTGCCTGCTAAATTACAAAATGAAGGTAGGGCATACCAATGACCCTGGGGTCCTGAGTTCATCCACCTAAGTCTAACTGCAGTTAGCCTTAGCTTAATTTATAACAGCTTGCTTGATCAGGAAGCACTTTTTCCTCAGAAGTGCAGAGAATATATTATTTCTTATTTATTTCGACGCCAGAGCACAACATAAATGGAAGGAAAAAGTTTTTATTAATGGAAAAAACCTTTCAGATAGAAATAAAGTTAATAATGAAGTTAACCATCATATTACTCATAAGTACTAAAATTATTATTCGCTCTTTACAAAAATTCCACTCAAAAAGAATACAAGAAAGTGGGCCATTTCTCGAATGGCCCAGCCGGAAATGTCCCGGTATCGCAGTGGGCCATTCCGCCCATGGGTACCAATAAGGCTCGGTTCCATAGTATTGCCACACAGTTCGTAAGGCATAATTGTCCAGAATATCGTGGTAGACGTGCTGGTTAATAGGTTTGTCCACGATAACCAATGGGCCGGGACCAAACTACGAAAGACACCCCCACACGAGTACACTGCCAGCTCCAAATTTGACCGTAGGAACAGTACACTGTGGTAAATAGCGTTCACCCGGCTGCCGCCATACCCACACACGGCCATCGGACTGATAGATCGTGTATCTGGATTCATCAGTTCATAGGACCCGTTTCCATTGATCTACGGTCCACGATAAATGTTCTTTACACCATGCTAAACGATGAGTAGCATTCCGAGTGGTGATTAAAGGCTTATGAGCAGCCGCACGACCGCGGTAACCCATGGAATGAAGTTCTCTGCGAATGGTACGTGTACATACCAAGGTTCCAGCATTTTTACTCACCGCGCAGTACTCCGTCGATCAGCTGTAATGACTCTCCTGAGGCTTCGACGTCCTCTATCACTGATTTTCTTTCGTCTGCCGATACGTTTTGCTGCTTCAAGCACGCCATGTGTCTTCTACTTATTCAGTACATCCAAAACAGTTTACTTGGGCCTCTCGGTTTCTCTTATGGACAACCCACGAATATAACACCTAACAATCTTTCTTTTCTCAAAGTCAGTTCTCTCCCGCCGCGACATTTTCACTCAACCTCACCGTGCGATATGATCGCGGTCAGCTGCCGGCTTGTTTTTATACCGTTTGCAGCTGTACCGCGCATCTTAACAACGCAGCGGATCCGTTCATTTGCTTTTGAAAGGTGTCCGGTGACTTTTATCAATATAGTGTATATCATTCACGTCCTTGGTACGTGACGCTGATTGGCTGTACGCGCACTTATTTGCATAACGCAGAGGTAGTTATAATGCTTTGGCTGATCGCTGTATATTCATCCATGAATACAGATGCAAATTTAGCTTTGTATTTTCGTTCCTTTTTTTTTTTTTTTATTATTCACTCGCGAACAATTTAGTTCTCCATGTCTAAAAGTAAAAAAAAATGAAATTCAAAATATAAAGAGGGGGGAGAAAGAAGCCTGAACTCTCGTGAAATGTGTGAAATAAATAGCATCATCAGAGTTTGTTTGACGGTAGTTGAGTTGCGGGGTCATTATTGCTGGAGGAAAGATAACTTCTAATTAGCATGAAAAACTATTTATTTGTTTACTATTCTGTTTTATCCCGTGGTTCTACACAAAGGCATCGAAGAGTCATTGATGCGGAATTTTGTTTCTTTCTTTCACATCTTTAATCGAGCATTTTCCTTCTCTGGTGCACAGAGGTAGGCTCTTTCTTTTTCAAAAAGAAAAAAAAACAAGATCTGCTTTGTTTAAATTTTGCATGATTTGGGGTAACAGTTCTGAGTACATTGAGTAAAAGGTATAAATATTATCACCATGATCTACTACAATTCAAAACCAAGGACCTGTACTTTTTCTACAGAATCCAGTATTCTGACTTGCTAAACCTAACATGACCACCAGTGCAGTAATAAATGATGCAACAAGTAAACATCAGTTTAAAAGTAAACTATATGACTGTTTTGTGGTCTTTTTCCAGGTGTATTGCACCCCGATAGCTATAGATAGGAACTGTCATCTTCAATAATTATTAGTGTAGGGCCAGACATATCAATTCTTAAATCTTTGAATATATCTTAGATAATACCTGGATAATACCTTTTGATTCCTGCCGTATAGCGAGCTACCGCCTTGCCTTAACTATTAGATCTGGCTATCAAGGCGGCTGAAGGCGTCCTTGCTTAGAAAAATTATTACATCAACCAAACTCAGTCCAGTACACGGAGATAAAAATTGAAACAGCAAAACTTTATTATTCCGTTAACTATATGCTTCGCGGATTTCCGACAGCTTCCTGTTCAGGGTCCTCGTGCTGACCACGTGCTGTTTTTCCACAATGCTTTCCGAGAGATCCGGTGAACCAAGGAATCCTCTTTCCCGTCCACCACGCTGTACCCGTGCGATGCCCGCAGGTCCTTACGTCAAACCGGGGTCCGAACTTGGACCCTCCCTCCTTGGCGACCGAAGCTCGACTCTTAAAGAACCTTGGCTCGACTGTCCTCCACTAGACTGCCTTGGCCTTTTTGGTTCTCTACCACGCATGCGCAAGAAAAAACTAGTTACCCCGGCCAGCACGTGAAATACCTGAGTTCAGGAATGCCGTCGGATACCCGCAGGCGATTACAACCTTGCACGTACACAAAAGCGGTACAACTTTTCTAACAGAAAAACTTGAGCAGCCGGCTCTTCAAGGTCAGGTGTTCATGAGCCACTCCTTGCTCAAACATAGGATTAAAATTGTTTCACGTGGTGAAGAATGTTCAGTTCTTTGTTGAAACAACAAAATGGCGGAATGGAACGTCCATCCGCACGTGTTTATCACAACATTAAAATCAGATAAATTAATAATTAACTGCTTGATCGCGGGCGACCCTTACAGTTGGTTTCAATCTACATAGGTATGTAAACAGCCTGGGTGCTGGCTTAACAGCTGAGCATATTTTAACAAAATTTTATTATAAATAAAAAAAAAAAGTTATTTCCACTGAAATGTTATGAGTAGTAAAAACAGTGAAATACCAAAGATATACTAGATCGGTATTCATAAAAATGAGTGTGTGCATCTTCTGAAAGATTTTTTTTTTCTGTCAATTGTAATTTTATTGTTGCCCTGTTCTTTTTAACTTCAATATAGCATCTTGCACTATGAAAAATAGTTCTGTAGAAAATAATTATTTAAAGCATGTTTTTGCAATTCATAAAGAAATGATTTCAGCTTTGCTTATGAGTCATGGCTTTGTTCATCAGTTTGTATACAGCAGCAGTTTGAATAATTGCTGCCATTGTTTGCAAATAACTTCAGTCAAAATTGTAACTGTTCGTGTGCTGGTAATTAAGTTGCCGAAATTCCCAAATCTTAGTCTAGTCTTTGATGTGAAGGGCCTGGAGCATAAATATGATGTTCTGGTGTTATATACAAAACGGGGATTGATCCAGGTTTTTAAAAGCAATACCCGCGTTTTTGTGAAATTAGCTTGTTTTTATGTTTAGACCAACTTCTCCTTAAAAAAGCCCTCAAAAGTACACAAAGGTTCAAAGTGGTTTGAGTTCATAGGTATAATCATGCTCAGGAATTGCCCAGATGCAAAGGTCATCATTACTGCCCTGAGACGTTAATTTTAAATTAGAAATAAATTTTCTGGCCTGGTATGTAGAAAAGTGAAACTTTCCATACTGTTTGTTTCACAGGAAAATTGTCTAAATGAAAAAAATAAAGCATTAGTTAAACATGACATGTTTCTTACATTTAAATATTTTTGTTAAATTAAAATTTTACCGAAAATATTTCGTGAAGATACCATTTAAGCCAAAAATATTTGGTACTAATTTATATTAGAAGCTTCATATAATTTTTTTTTTTTTTTATTGGAGGTTTAACGACCACCGTGAGCAACTCAATGGGCTATAAGCAGTCGCCCGTCCCTAATTTAGGGTCACTGGTTCCAGGGAAGGGAGAGAGCCAGTGCCGTAAGACAAACACAACATCCATGCCTGACCGGGATTCGAACCCGGACCCCTTACGGACGAATGATCAGAGGCCAACGCCTTAGACCACTGCGCCACCGGGGCGGCTCATATAATTTACCAGAATTTCTTCAGGAAATGCATATTTTCCAGTTCCTTGCAGCCTTATCCTGCGAGGGGATGCTGATAAGTTCTCGGCCTCACCAAGAGGGAAATGGGCTAGAGCCATGAAACTTGCAGACTTTCCACATATTCACCCCGAAGTTCAACACACTTGGCACAGCATTTCTGGAGTTTCTTTAAGTGTTGCAAAAAATTCTGAAGTCTGATCACTCAAATACTGCCCTGCTGCTGACATAACCTCCGAATCACTCAAAAAATGCTACCCTTTAAAACTTTTTTAAGGTTTGGGAACAGGAAATAGTCCAATGGAGCAAGATCTGGTGAATAGGGTGGATGGTGTATGCACTTAAACCCCAGATCCCTCAAAACATCCATTGCCTTGTGAGCCGGTGCATTGTTCTGCAAAATGGGAACACCTTTCCGCAGTTTTCCTGCACCGCCTCTTTTAATCAGCACAGCAAGTTGGAATAATGTTCAGCATTTATTGTTTGGCCCTTCGGGAGATTGTCAGTCAGTAAAACGCCTTCCGAATCCCAAAAAACCGTTGACATGACCGTTCCTGCAAACCTTTGAGTCTTGAATTTCTTTGGCCGTGGAGAACCCGAGTGCCACCACTCAGAGACTATTTTTTCATCTCTGGATCGTAATGGTGTAACCATGTTTCATCAGCAGGAACAAATCGCTGCAAAAAATGATCACCAGATCACTCACAATGCTGCAAAACCGATTTGGAAGTGTCCACTCATTTTCATTTCTCATCGGCGTTCAAACATTTGTGCACCCACTTCGTTGAAATCTGCATATCCAAGTGCTTATGAATTATGAACCCAACACATTCCCTGGATATCTCCAGTGTCTCAGCTAATGTTTTAGTCGAGATTCGTTGACCTGACAAAATCAAGTCATGAACATGATCAACAGGTTCGGGTGTTGTCACTGTTGAAGGCCTCCCTGATCTTGCTGTATCTTCGGTCTCAGTCTCCACGCTAAAAGTTGGCACGGCATTTTTTCAGAGTGGAATATGAAGGACACTTGTCACTTAATCTTTGCGTCATGCACTCATCGATTTCCTTTACAGTTTTCTTCTGCAGGAACAGAAATTTTATGACAGCCCGGAGTTGCACATTCGAAAATTCAATGCTTTGCATTGACATGATTCAGTTCAGGACATCAAACATCTGCAAAAAAAAAAAAAAGCTATCAGTCTGAAGATTAGCACTTTACAATACAAAAGAACACACTTTCCAGCTGCAGTGACAAAATAATGCTACAATTACAAGAAGTGAGTTAGGCTGAGAACTTTTCAGCATCCCCTCGTACATATCAATACATCATTTTACGGAAATTACCCTTCTGCGGTAATTTCGGTACCTACCGGTTTCTATGCTTCACGAGCTGCCATTTTCAATCATGTAAAGTTGTTTTCATGACACGAATGTCGCCTGCTACACAAAACTTCTGGTTTCCAACCAAAAAAGCGGAAGATAGGTAAAACAGGGACCAAACAGGGTTGTCTACTGGTCGCGAAAACATAAACGTCACGAATTGAGAAATGGGTCATGAAAAGTCATTAATTTTGCTTTGGTGTCATGAAGTTCTTTTTATTCTTGATAATTGTTCATTTTTCTGGTGACAATCTAAGTAATTTTCCATTCACACTGACCATATAACATGTAAATGTGGTTTCCATCTAATGATCCAAGTATCAAAAAATGGACATTTATGCACTTCCCCACAAAGAAACCTGTTAAAGCAAAAAAACACCGCCCCTGTGGCGTGGTCTAAACGATTGCCTCTGATCATTCGTCCAAAAGGGGTCCGGGTTCGGATCCCGGTGAAGCATGGATGTTGTGTTTGTCTATTACGGCACTGGCGCTCTCCCTTCCCTGGAACCAGTGACCCTAAATTAGGGACGGGCGACTGCTGATAGCCCATTGAATTGCTCACGGTGATCGTTAAAACCTCCAATAAAAAAAAAAAAAAAAAATAAGGCAAAAAACCTTTTAGCATAGAAATATATGTACAAAAGTTTGAGATCTATTTAAATTACGTTGCTTTTGATGCCATGACATTTTCCAGGTATAAATGTGAAAGAAAGGTGTGTTATGAAATCATATAATATAATGGTCAGCACTTCAACTTACTTTGGGCACTGTCAAAGTATTGAGTCTGTTTTTTTTTTTTTTTTTTTGTTAATAGCAGAAGGGCAGAGGGCACTTTTTACATAGAAAAAAAAACGTAGAAGGGTGTGTATGCACTATGCCATATCATCATCATCATCATCATTGTCAACCATTATCAATCCACTGCTGGACGAAGGTCTCCCCAAGTTTCCTCCACAACGGTCTGTCTTGTGCCAGTCTCCTCCATGTCACCCCTGCATACTTTCGAATTTCATCCACCCATCTCCCATGTGGTCTTCTTCTGGGTCTTTTCCTGTCCCTTGGAATCCAATCTAAAATTTCGGCTGTCCATCGATGATCTGTCCTTCTGGCAGTATGTCCAGCCCATTGCCATTTCAGGGATTTAACTCTGATCATGATGTCTTCCACTCTTGTCATTTTTCGGATCCACGAGTTCCTCTTCTTATCTCTCCTGGTTACACCAAGCATGCACCTCTCCATGCTGCTTTGAGTTGTCTGCAGTCTTTGTATATCTCTTTTAGTTAAGGTCCAAGTCTCTGCACCATACGTAAGCACTGGAAGGATGCATTGATCAAACACTTTTCTTTTAAGACATAATGGCATATTGCTCTTGAAAATTATGCTGTTTCTTCCAAAAGCTCTCCAGGCAAGTTTTGTACGCCGATTAATTTCTTCATCAATGTGACCCTCACTTGATATCTGCTGTCCAAGATAAACGTACGTGTCTGTTATCTCCAGCTTTTCTCCATCAATCGATAAATCCTCATTTCTTGTAAAAGCATTGAACATCACTTTTGTCTTCTGAAAGTTCATTTTTAATCCCACTTCTTTACTCTTGTCAGCAAGTTCCTGGATCATACTCTGCAGCTCTGATGGGGTAGTTGCAAAAATGACGATGTCATCAGCAAAACGAAGGTGGGTTAGATAATCTCCATTAATCTTTATCCCTTTGTTTTCCCAGCTCAGCGACTGAAAAACACCCTCCAAAGTGGCATTAAAGAGCTTCGGAGATATGGTGTCACCTTGTCTCACTCCCTTTCCAATTTTTATGTGTGTTGTATTTTCAAACAGCCGAATCTTTGCACTTGCATTTTCATAGATGTTATTAATAATATTAATGTATGCTGCATCTTCAATACCGCAGGTTTTCAGAGCCATTGTAACTGCTGATGGTTTCACCGAATCAAAGGCTTTTTCATAATCGATAAAAGCCATGCACAATGGAAGTTCATATTCCCTCGCTCTTTCAATTAGTTCTCTCAGTACATGGATATGATCTATTGTGCTGTAGCCACTCCTGAATCCAGCTTGTTCTCTCGGTTGAGCCATGTCCAGTGTTACCTTCAAGCGGTGTGAAAGAACTTTAGTGAAGATTTTATAAACTACTGATAGGAGGCTGATAGGTCTGTAGTTTCCGAGATCCTCAATGTCACCTTTCTTATGTAGCAGGATCATTGTAGCGGTGTTCCAATCCTCAGGAATCTTTCCTTCATTAAGGCATCGAGTGAAAATTTGGGCGAGTACTGTTTCAATTTCTCCACTTGCTTCTTGTATGATGTCTACAGTAATTCCATCTTCTCCTGGAGCTTTTCCCCGCTTCATGTCCTTGATTGCATGTGCAACTTCTGCTGGAAGGACTGGAGGAACTCTGGTACTGGTATCTTTCATGATGTCTGGAGTGCATGTATCATCCCTTTCATATAATTTGGAGTAGAAATCTTTCACTCTTGTCAAAATTTCGCCTCTATTTCTTGTTACAGAACCATCTTCTTTTCTCAGTGCCATAATCTGTTTTCTTCCCTTACTGAGATGTCCCTTTGCTATCTTTAGGCTTTGGTTGTTTTCAATTGCTTTCCTCACTAGTTCACAGTTGAATTTTTCTTACGTCTTCAGTGATACTTTTTCGTACTGTCTTGCATAGCTCTATATATTCCACTTTGGAAGTCACATCTTCTTTAGTTGTCCTCATCTCTCTTCTTTTTTGCATCAACATTTTCGTTATTCCTGATAATTTATTTACATGCAACTTGTTCTTAGACCCAGCTAATTTTGTTGTTGTTTCCATAAGAGCTTTGGTTACTTTTCTGTTAACTTCAGAGATGTCCACTTCTTCCAATGTTAGGCCTTCTAAAGCAGAGAACCTGTTCTTCAGTTTCAACTTGAAGGTATTATGGTGTTTTTTAAGGTTGGTTATGTCAATAGATTTTGTTTGTCTTATGAGCTTGCCACGTTCAAGTTTAGTGTTGAGGTGCATCTTACATCTCACCAATCTATGGTCACTACCTGTGTTGAACTTGTTTAGCACACTGCAGTCTTCTATGATGAATTTTTTGTTACACATAATAAAATCAATTTCACTTGTCGTCCCATTTGGATGTCTCCATGTCCATTTCCTGTGTGGCTTTTTCTTGAAGAAGGAGTTCAAGATGAAAAACCCTTCTGCCTCTGCAAACTCAACGAGAGTATTTCCACGCTGGTTTCTGTTGCCGTGACCGAATTTACCTACTGAAGTTTCATTCTGTTGCCGTTGCCCTATTTTTGCATTGAAATCTCCCATAATTATTTTCAAGTGCTGCTTACCTTTATTATTTAGATGACAAATTTCCTCATAAAATTCTTCAATTTCTTCTTCAGGATGACTTGTGGTGGGTGCATAAGTTTGAATAATCTGAGCCTGGTATCTTTTCGAGAGTTGGATAACAAGTCGTGCAGCTCTGTCAGAGGAACTTTCAACTTCTACAACTTTATCCTTCAGTTTCTTGTTTATTATAAATCCAACACCACTAGTTCTGCCAGTATCTGTCCCACGATAGTAGAAGAGATGTCCACTTTTCAGTTCGATGAGATCTTCTCCTTTTCTCCTTACCTCACTTAGCCCCACGATGTCCCACTTGATCCTTTGTAGTTCCTCTTCCAATTCAAGAAGCCTTGAATCAGAAGATAGGGAGCGTCCGTTGTACATATCAGTGGCGTAACTAGCACAACGTGCGCCTCCCGCAAAATTTACTTCAGCACCCCTAAGCACAGTAATTTTCCTAGGATTTCGAACACGAGGGAGGATGTATTTTTCGCGGTGTGTGTGTGTGTGTGTGTTGGTTGGGGGAGTGGTTAGGAAGTCAGGGAGAGTGTCTGCGAAAGTAATGGTGTTACCTAGAATCCTGTAGTTTTAAGTAATAGATTTGACAATACGTGTAATTGCTTTGTCCAAAAATAAAATAAATCACTTGAAGAAATCACCCTCTTACACATGGCAGATCTGCGGCTGCTGTGAATAAATGTTGGCATGCGCGTAATCCTAGGTAACTGACTGTTTTCCCACATCCTCCAAGGGTAATCCCACTGTGGCTCGCTCTTTTCCTCAGCAGCGCAGAGAGAGGGTGATTGGAGAGTGATCGTATTATTTACAACCCATTGCAGAGCAATATCGTATTAGAACCTGAAGTCAAAGAGCAGAATACTTTCAGTCTGTAGGACATTCAGTGTTTTAAAAATGGAACTAGGCATTTATTTAGGCCAAGCTAAATACATCTTAAAGCAAAATATGAATCTTTGGACTAATTATTGTGCGTGTTCGAATTTTTTCATAAAACTATAACTGGCAGCTGCAGTACGCCCCTTCGTTACCTGCGCCCCCATAAATAAATGTCCCTTTGTGAATATTTTCTGCTTCTTCGATAATCATGTTGTTAATGTTTTTGTTTTTTTCATCGCCACGCTATATCATCCATTGATTTCAAATCCACTCTTCCTACTAGCTCTTCATTGACGCACTCAATTGCATAGTGAAATCTCTCCGGAAAGTTTTCGCTATCTCCATACTTGAAACATCAGGAAAATCCTAAGAACAATTGCACGATGGACATCCCCCGGGTTATTCCAGCACTAGCAGCAGGTGAAGCCCCGCCTTCCTATAATCGTCACCAATTCGCTGTCGTCGTGATTGGCTAAAATCGCACGATCGTTCTAGTAATATACAGAATGCCTATATGCGGGTGGTACGGGGTCCCCAGCTCAGCAGTAGGTTAGAGTTACTCAGCAGTGTGTGGTTAGTTACTTCAGGTTCCTAATGGCTATCCAGAAATTTTCTTTTTCATATCAAACTGTTCCTTAGATATTCATCGAAAACATAGGACAGACACAATAAGTGCAAACTTGGCATGACAGTTATGTGCAGTCCGAAAAAATCATCCACAAAATTTCAAATCTATCTCCAACGGTTAGCAAGATATTTATCAAAAACAGGCGGACAAACAAGTACTAACGTGGTGTTTGGTGTAGGACTTGCTTTCTGACCTTAAAGTCATCCTGTAAATTTCAAGTCTCCGACCAAGGAGGATCAACGAAGTATTAGGTAAGGGTCCAATCCATGACGATAATATTTCTAGTGTCAGTATTCATCTATACGAGGTCGATACACACACACACATATATAGATTTTTCTACGAGACGATATGTTCTGTACATCCCCCCCCCCACCCTCGCTTGTCAAAATCTTCGGTGCGCCACTGTTATAAGTAATTCATAGGGATGTAATAGGGCCTTAGAAGAGAAACGCTGGGTCATTCCTTTGTTTGAGAACGAGAATTTAAGCTCCGGCGAGGTGAGCGGTTTATGGCCGCTGTGACGTCATGGTGAGGACCGGCGCTTTTCTCCACTATTCTGTTGGTTGTAAACCTGCGAACGGAGTGATTTTTTGTTGCTCGTATTTGTTTGGGAATAAAAGTGTCTTGTTTATATTTATTTTAATACATAAAATGCCTTCATCTTGTGCTATGGCTAGTTGTAAAAATACGCATAAGAAAACCAAGGATCGTGGTGTGGTTTATCACGTTTTCGCTGTGAATAACAGGGACATGGTAAAGGAATGGATTATTAAATGCAAGCGTGCAGGTAATTTTAAAGCTGAAACAGCAAGAATTTGTAGAGACCATTTTCCCAGTTCAGACTACGAAGATATGAAAAATCGCTTGCTTCGACTTACAGAACGTAAATTTCTAAAACTTATAGCTGTGTCAAGTTTGAATTTGGAATGTACAAGATCAACCAGCGTACTCGATAATGCACGAGAACACAAGCAAATGAAAAGGTATGCACGTCGAAAGCTCTAAATCGAATCACGACACTTAGTCAAAAAAAAAATGCTTGTTGAGGAGGACGGTATTTTCAATAATAAAAAAAGAATGTTCAGAAGAAGAAATGACATTTACAACAGTATGCACGCCTTGCTCAAAAATGGAAATTAAAAACGAAATTCTCACTGAAAGAATTATCATGATAGAAAAACAGATAGACAGCTTAAAGAAGAAAAACAAAGCATGTCCACAGGCTAAAAGCAACGTTTAAGAACAACCGTTCAGAGATTCTGCTTATGAGAAAAAGACTATTACAAGAACACATAAAAAACAAAAAAGTGCACCAGATGGAAAAACGTAATCCTTCAGAAAAATGTCACGCCTTCGCAGCTAGAATGCATCGCAACGCAAAAGAAAAGAAACAAGTGGCCAGAAGAAGATATTAATATTTCTCGTGGCATAGTGAGTAGAGCTATTTCTAGGAAAGTTTATGATTTCTGAAAGGATAAAATTTGGATCCCTTTATCAAGTGCAAGCACGTTAATATGGTTCCACCTAAAAGCCTTATGTTTCCAATGGTAAAACTTCTGTACATATTCTCTTCGCAATTAGCGTGTTTCCAAGGATGAAAATTTGCACATCGATAAAACTAACTTTTAGTTATCGCATGGGATACTTAATACTTGCTAAAACATAACCATAATTATATTTTTTCATTGAGTAATGCACAGACCTGTTAATAGATGGCGCGACCTGTACATTGATGACGTCAACAAAAAAATAAATGTTGGATTGCTTAATTATGGTTATGTTTTAGCAAGTATTAAGTGTCCCAAGGCCATGCTATAACTTGAATTTTTTTTTATCGATGTGCAAATTTTCTTCTTTGAGAATACATTAATTGCGAAGAAAATATGTAAAGAAGTTTTACCATTGGGAACATAAGGAAGAGATTTTAGGTGGAACCACTTTCAAACGATGGTGTGCCAAATTTATTTGTCGTCCTAGAATTCTGCACAACGTTCTGCTTCTTATGAAGAAACGTACTGAAAACCTATCAGAAAATGAGAATCTTTGCGTTCTTAGCTTTGATGAAATACACTGACAGCAAAGTATGCTATGACACAGGAATGGATCAGATTCTGGGTCCATATTCTAAAGTCTTAATTGTCCTACTCAGTGCAATTTTGTCTCCACGGAAGCAACCAATTTATTTTGATTTTCAACGCGTAATGAAAAAAAAAGCTTCTCTTTGAGATCATTACAACTCTACAAAAAAACTGGCATAATAACTAAAGCAGTGGTTTCAGATTTGCGAGGTTGCATGACGTTATGGAAGGAATTGTTAATTTCGCCTGAAAAGTCGTTTTTCACGCATCCTTTAAACAGCGTTTCAAAAATTTGGATATTTACAGACCCGCCTCATTTCTTCAAAATTTTGCGAAACCATTTCATAAACCAGCTGCATTGCTTTCTACACTGCTGGCCACCCAAAATGCAACACCAAGAAGGACACGAGATAGCAAAGCCAGATTTACTGGACACATAACAACAGATACAAAGATGAAACGATTGAGCTTACAGGCTGGTGCGACTTGCGGAACACGCAGACATCAATAGTTCGTGTAGACCCCATAGCTGGCAATAACGGCCGCGGCATCGAACGAAAAAGGCTTTGGATGTGGGCTTGGGGTATGTCGGTCCAGGCTGCTTCCACATGTTGCCACAGTTCATCAGGCGCAGCCACGGGTGGTACTTGCCAGGCCACTCGGTTGCCGATCAGCGACCAGACGTGTTCGATGGGTGACATATCGGGAGAACAGGCGGGCCACGGAAACAGTGACACCTGGTAGGCCGTGAAGAATTGTGCACGATGCGTGCCACGTGTGGGTGCTCATTGTCCTGTTGAAACGTGGCCGCTGGCAGGTCCTGCAGGTAAGGGAGGACTACAGGCCCCAAAACGTCGGAGATGTAGCAGTGGCTGTTGAGTGTACCGGCGATACGTACCAGAGGGGTGCGGGTGTCATATCCAATTGCGCCCCAAACCATAACGCCAGGCGATGAACTGGTATGGCGATGCATAATGCAGGCTTCATACAGTCTCCCGCCGCGGTGCCACCACACGTGGATCCGACCATCGTGGTGTTGCAGGCAGAAGCGGGATTCGTCGGAGAAGACAATGTCGTGCCATTCCGTAGTCCAGGTGCGTCGTTCAACCACCCACTACCGCCGCACTCGCCGGTGGTGTAACGTCAATGGTAATCGGAGCAATGGGCGCCGTGCGACAAGTCCCCAGTATTGCAGACGACGTCGAACGGTGCATGCTGACACAGGTTGTTGCGCAACACACCCTAATTCCTGCGCTAACGTTCGTGATGTGGCGGTGCGATCCGTCAATGCCCGCCGCACAACATGCCGGCCCTCCTTCGTTCGGTGGCGTGCCGCGGCTGCGGCAATCGCTCACGTCGGTCCGCCCGTTCGTCCCTCCTGCACCCACCGAATCCATACTCTCCTCACTCTGGCTGGATGTCGTCCCACACGGGCGCCGATGTCTCGGTACGGTAAACCGCTGTCGCGATAAGCCACTATTCGTCCTCTGTCGAACTCCGAAACGTGCTGGAATGAATGCCGTATTCTGCGACGAGGCATCAGGAAGCTTCCCACGCACAGGTCCGGCAGCACAACACATTTCCACTAATTTCACCCCGCCTTCTATGCACCCTTCTTATAGTGCTTCTCGGTGGCGTGCCGGGCGCACATGATTTGCATATGCCCTGCAATGCTAATCGTTTACATGTCCTCTCGTGGGCGATGCATGCTGCGAATTTCAGGCCAATCGGATGCTTTCTTCTTGGTGTTGCATTTTGGGTGGCCAGCAGTGTATATTAGATTAAGCATTCATTTATTATACTTGAACTTTAAACAGACAATAACGAGGAATGAAACTGATAAACTATATATAAACGTATTTTTAAATGCAAATGTGCGCGCGCCCCTGTCTCTTTAATTGTTGAGCTGCTGCTTTACTCAGTGCCCTCGCGGTGACGTCACGCACACGAGTGAGAGGATTTCACGTTCGGGCGCTCGAGGAGCCAGCCCTTACTCTTCCAGAATCCTTGGGGATATAAGCAGTCGGCCGTCCCTAATTTTGGGCTACTGGTTCCAGGGAATACACGGTGCCATCGGACCAGCACGTCTTTCGTGCCTTACCTGGCGCTCCACCCATGGCCCAACTCGGATAAACGGTCAGAAGCCAGTGCCTCACGCCACTGGGGTAGCGGTTCAATTATAACGAAACTTACAGGGGTTGGAGAAAATGTGAACACCTAAGGAAAAGTTTTACGTACCTAATAGGGTGTAGGATTACCTTTAGCATACAAAACCTCCTGAATCCTCCTTGGAATGAACGAATACTAATCCTGGATAATGGTTAGTGGGATGTTACACCGATCTTCGTGCAGAAACTGCTCCAGGTCCTTGAGACATGCAGGAGGAGGATAACGGAACCTTACTCTGTTTTCCAACATAGACCACAGTGGTTCGATGATATTTAAGTCTGATGGTTGAGGAGGCCAAGGAAAGTGGGAAAGTTCGTCCTCGTGTTCTTCAAACCATGATTGGGAATTCCGAGTTCTGTGAATTCGGACGTTAACATCTTGATAAATGTCATTCCTAGCAGGAAACAATGCCTCTGAGGCATTGGATGGACTTTTCCGGCCAAAATGGTTTCATACGTTCTGCCAATCATCCGTCCTTTCAAGGTGATCAGGGGACCTACTGAAAATCCCGATATGACTGTCCAGAGCATGACAGAACCACTGCCATGCTGCACTGTTGGCAGTAGAGAGTTCTGGGTTGTACGTTTCTGACGGTGTTCACACTTTCTGCTGTAGAAAAATTGTGTGTAATGTGGTCGGATGAATCCACATTTGCACTATTCCCTACAACAGGGCGTGTGTTCACAACACGTCCTGCTGTAGGGAATAGTGCGCATGTGGATTCATCCGACCACATTACACGCTTCTACACGTCGGCAGTCCACGTTGTATGCTCCTGGTACCACTGCCGTCGCCGTTGTGCATTCACCCGGGTCACTAGAGGTTTTGAAATAGCAGCCCTGCCCTGAATATCTTGTTTATGCCGTTCTCTGAGCATTGTTTTCGTTGATACTGAGGTCTAGAGATGCAGATGAGCTCTGCACTAATTTTCAGTGCTGTGAACAATCCTCTTTAACTCTCTCTTATATCTCTTCAAACCCGCCTCAATCCTTCTTGGAATGGATGCATACTAATCCTG
The DNA here is from genome assembly GCA_039090855.1 of Macrothele yani. NCBI lineage: Eukaryota > Metazoa > Arthropoda > Arachnida > Araneae > Macrothelidae > Macrothele > Macrothele yani. Next base: position 78,537,580 of record CM077016.1, read on the forward strand.
GATAATGGTTAGTGGAGTGCTATATCATTCTTCATGCAGAAACTGCTCCAGGTCCTTGAGAAATGAAGGAGGAGGATAACGGGACCTAACTCTGTTTTCCAACACAGCCCACAGTAGCTCGATGATGTCAAGGTCGTTTTTGTTTTTGTTTTTTTATTGGAAGTTTAACGACCACTGTGAGCAACTCAATGGGCTATAAGCAGTCGCCCGTCCCTAATTTAGAGTCACTGGTTCCAGGGAAGGAAGAGAGCCAGTGCCGTAAGACAAACACATCATCCATGCCTCACGGGATTTGAACCCGGACCCCTTTCGGACGAATGATCAGAAGCCATCGCTTAAACCACTGCGCCACCGGGGCGGCCAGGGTCGTTTTTCTGCTGCTCTTGTGTTTCGCAGAGAAGGTTTTTCCACGAGCACTGTATGCTTTCATGACGTTAAACACAGTAGCTCTCAATACCCCCACTACCCTGGCGGCAGCTGTTGTCACGAAGGCACCAACTAGCCGGTCGTCAATAATCAACTTTCTTTCGAAGTCCGTTAGATCGCTTATTTCGTCCTCACCCTGAAAGAAATTTTGCAACAAGGCACTTTGAATGCACTTGAACAAGACCTTGAGGTTCTAAACAAAGCTATTGCAACCAAGAAAGGGTGGATACCTTTGCGCATTGCGACGTACACAACTGCATTAAAAGTCACGTCTCTGAGCGTGGTATTAACATTATCCTGTCCAAACCACAGTGTATGATGTCCAAACCCTGTAGATATCCGTAATTTTTATCGTACATTCCATATGTAAATTTTTGAAGCACCACGTACGGCATAACGGCGCTCACAAACTTTAAAATTTCACGTGTTGATTTCCTTGCCTCAAATTAAGAAATTTTCTTCTACCGAGTTTTTTTTTATTTTAGGTTTTCTTTTTTTGAGTGACATGCTTGTCTACACCACTCATAACCTTTGCACGCCTCTGACTGGAAATGCGCTTACATCCGCCACCCCCAGTGGCGCAGAGGCGTAAGCGGTGGCTTCTGATCTTTCTTCCGAGATGGATCTGGTTTCGAATCCCGATGATGCATGGATGTTGTATTTGTTTTACCGCACTGTCTCTCTTCCTTTCCTGGACCAGTGGCTATGAATTAGGCAGCTGTTTATAGCGAAATACCTTTAAGATACATAGGCTGGAAAACCGTCAGTTAATCGTCCGACATTTGAATTTAAGCCCTGTACGGCAAGAGTTTTTTTTTTTTTTGATTGGAGGTTTAACGACCACCGTGAGCAACTCAATGGGCTATAAGCAGTCGCCCGTCCCTAATTTAGGGTCACTGGTTCCAGGGAAGGGAGAGAGCCAGTGCCGTAAGACAAACACAACATCCACGCCTGACCGGTATTCGAACCAGGACCCCTTTCGGACGAATGATCAGAGGCCATCGCTTAGACCACTGCGCCACCGGGGCGGCCGGCAAGAGTTTGTCAGATCTCGTTGTTTACTAAAGGTGTTCGCGTGTTTATATCAGTAGCATCCATTTTTTTTTATATATAACCAGTAAGATTTATTATTCTTTGTTTTTATAAATAATATGTATATATTGTAAAGTGTTTCAGAAAATATTATAGCTAGATTTAATGAGCTAAACAAATTTTTAAAATGGTTGTATCTTGCGTAGCGTGTGGATATACCTATAGAGAAACAACTGACCAGCAGACACTTTCATTTCATAGGTTTCCGAAAACCTTTAAGATACAGATCTTGATGTTTGTTGACGTTGATCATGTTTACATGGCCGCCCCGGTGGCGCAGTGGTCTAAGGCGTTGGCCTCTAATCATTCGTCCGTAAGGGGTCCGGGTTCGAATCCCGGTGAAGCATGGATGTTGTGTTTGTCTTACGGCACTGGCTCTCTCCCTTCCCTAGAACCAGTGACCCTAAATTAGGGACGGGCGACTGCTTATAGCCCATTGAGTTGCTCACGGTGGTCGTTAAACCTCCAATCAAAAAAAAAAAAAAAAAAAAAAATGTTTACATGTACGTCCAACCTGAGCAGCAGCAAGAAAGATGAAAATACGTCACGGATTTTCAGCCTATCAGCTAACATCTTAAGATCTCCGAAGAGTTTCTTTGCAGGTTTTGTGAAGATGCACGTGTGTGTGCGTTTTTTTTTTTTTTTTTTTTATTATTAATCACACTTTAGCTTTAGCTGGGCAAATAAGAATCAGCTGTTAGAAATTTGTGTTGTAATGAAATTCCATCGCCCGTAATGTTTCTAGTAAGTCTCTGAATTAAAGTGTTTATTTTGAAAAATAATATTTACAGTATTCAGCTAAGGTATTTACATTCCAATACGTATGTGTGATTGTTTATATGGGGAACTTGAAGAAGCCAGTCCGTACCAGCTTGACCTACTTCGTGCAAATAAACTGTAAACAAACACGTGAGCTAAAGCTTTCGACGAACACTATTTTCACCATCATTAGGTGAAAAGCCTTTATACAAACAAAATTTCGCTGACTCATGATTTTTTTTTTTTAATTTTCGATATTATATTTTTAATCCTATTTTTTTTAAATTACTTTAACAGAAAATTAAATCCAAAATAATGGGCAAGCTCAATATTTCAATTTCATATATCGAACAGATATAATACATTTAAGTAGAAATTTTTCGATAAACTGCCCAGCTTGTGCAAGCAGAAGATCGCCGGACATTTTTTTTTTTTCTTCATCTTTAGTAGCATACATTATTTATAAAAACTGCTGTATTTAGTATAAATCGTTTTAGTCAACTTTTCCTGTCATGCCTGTACAGCATTCAGGTATACATTGATTGCAGGAAGGGAGTGTCTGACCCCAGGTCTTAAACAACCCTTAGAAATAGGAAGCTAGGAGATTTGGGCTAGAGTGCCCGATAGGAAAGTGACACGGAAGTGAAGTAGAAAGTGGGAGGAAGACACCCTTATTTATTACCGGGGGGGGGCAGTACCCGGGGTCCGACGGCTTAACGTGCCCATCCGACGCACAGCGGTATTTAGTAGATCGAGCGTTCGTACCTGCCTGGGATCGAACCTGAGGTCTTTTCCGTGGCAGTCACGAACGTTGCCCACTAGGCCACCCGCGGCCCACATTCAGGTATACATTTAGCACAGACCACTATTTAAGCTAAAAGAAGAAAAATAGTTCTTTGCAATGTATTTTATCTATTTTTAGCCATTGCAAGTTTTCTACCTCTACCCTATTTAGTGGTGCACCCAGGAATTCTTGTTGGAGGGGGCTGTATATATATAGTGTACGCCTATAGTTTATATATGGTTGTGACATACGTCGCTCTTAATCTCTTTGAGGCTTTGGGAAGAAGACACTGCCGCCCCGGTGGCGCAGTGGTCTAAGCGATGGCCTCTGATCATTCGTCTGAACGGGGTCCGGGTTCGAATCCCGGTGAGGCATGGATGTTGTTTTTGTCTTACGGCACTGGCTCTCTCCCTTCCCTGGAACCAGTGACCCTAAATTAGGGACGGGCGACTGCTTATAGCCCATTGAGTTGCTCACGGTGGTCGTTAAACCTCCAATAAAAAAAAAAAAAAAAAAGAAGACACTATGTAATTTTTTTGAACATTTAAAATGATACTTTTGAATGTTTAATTTGTGACATATGCCACTCTTAATCTCTTTGGGAAGAAGACACCATGTCAGACACTGTAATTTTTTGAACATATAAAATAATATTTTTGAATGTTTAATTTGTGACATAAGTCGTTCTTAATCTCCTTGGAGGGGGTTTAAGCCGCCAAAGCCCCCTCCTTGGGTGCACCAATGACCCTATTGCTTTCTTGGTTACTAATGGCTGATTTCATACCTTTAGTCCACATTGTTTTAGGACTACTCCATGTGTACCTTACAATTTAATCTGTGTTTGAGCCATCTGTTATATCCTAATCAACACATATGTCTGTACCATCTCATATATTCTCTGCAGCTCTGGGGTCATTTCATGTCAAATGATCCAATGACTTTTACTTTGCTTTCATTTATATATATATTGCTTTCATTTTCAGTTTTCTAAAAGTAGTATAAGAGAAGGTCCCAGATCTCTTTTTTTTTCTTTTTAAATCTTGTCCCACTTTTGAATTATGAGGGTTTGAAATTTCAAAATATTGACGATTTTAGGCTTTCCTGACTACACAAAAACCTTAAAAGCTCAGTCCAGAATTGAGATATTTCAAAACTAAAAATACCGCTATCTTCAGAAACTCATTGTATGATATGCCAGATGATGGACTTATTTTAAAATTGCTACAAAATTAAAAATTTTAAAAACTGATTTTAAAAATTAATATGAATAAAAAATTTCAAAAAAATTGTATTGGTTATTTCTTATTTTTAAAAGTTTTCTGTTCATACTTTAATAAATGGTATTTGTTCTTAATCAGGGGTCATCATTCCATGTCAAATCACCCAGAATTTTCACAAGATGTTGCCCACCCATCAGATTTTTTGAAAAATGGTACAAAGTATTGTATTAGTGAGATATGAAACCTGTTAAATTTTTAGTTCAGCCGGTCCAGTAGATCTTGAGTAATGCCACTTTAAAAATTGGGTAGCTCTGCCTTAAAGTTTTTGCACTATGAGTGTTCACAACTACGCTGTAGGACAAAAAAATTCATACCTTCACAACTTACTGTTGCAGCCACATATTTTTGTTTCTTAAATGATCTGCATGATCCATACATTTTGTAACAACTTGTTGCTGCACATTTTTAGAATTAAAAGAATACTTTTTTTTTTTAATTTAGCGACAAAATTTATGGAAAAATGAGGCCACATTTTTGTTAAGCAAAACAATTTTTTTCAAAATAAAGCCCCCACTTCAAATTTGCTTAAAATATTTTCATGTGTGTATTATAACATAACCTTTCATCAGGAGAAAAAAATACTTTGGGCAATTCGCAATTTTGGTGAGGAAAAAAAAAAAATCCAAGATGGCATGTTTTTATATATGGGACATTCCGACATGATATTACCCAATTTTTTTTATTAAGTGGTTGCTTTACTATTTTATACACCTTTTCCCCACATAGTTTAACCCTATTGGTGAATAGCTCAAAACAATTTTTATTTTTTTTATCTGCCACCATCTTGGATATAGGTTCATTTTTCTTTTCTGCGGCAGGCCAAAATAGGGCCTCACAATGGTTTTGAAAAAAGGCGGTTGTTTTCCTCTTATTGTAAATCAAAAGTTTTGGTTTTCACTTCCTTAAAGAGGACATTTTTGGCTTACAGAAAATGTATAGAAACAATAAATTGTTGTTGTTTTTTAACCTTGTTTAAAATGACGCTGAAATCTGCAATACTCGCAAGCATAATTGCCATTTTTGATGGACTGTTAAAGTGACTGGGAGTTGGAACCCCAAGTTGTGAATTTTTGTGTAATAACTATGGCTAGTAGAGTTTTCAGCTGTGGAGAGCTTAAGCCTGGGCGAAAACACACACACACATACTTTTTGGATCATCAGCAAATAAAATTATTTATTTTGGATCTATAGATTCTTTTACATAAACTCAACAAGGAGAAATATTCTATTTTCATATCAAATGTGCAATCAAATAAAGGTAATTGAACGTGTTGAATGTAAAGTTGTAATCGGGTACAGAAATTTTCTTTAGTTAGTTTTTCATAAATTAGAGACGAGTTCGGGCTCGGTTTTCGAAGCCCGCATCAGTCCGAGCCCAAAATGCTTCGGCCCGAGCAAGACTCAGCCCCACGAGGTTTGTGTACTGTGGTGCAGGGCTCAAGTCTGGCTGAGCCTGACTTTTCCAAGTGCTGATGCTTTTCTCCCTTTTTTTTTCCGATTTTTACTTGAAACAGGAAGGAGCATGAAATATGATGCTCAGCATTTATGCGTCTCATTAGGAAAGATATAACCTTGAGATAAAATTTATAATTTACAGTTTCACAGGAAATTTTGCCGTGTCCCATATTTTTTTTTTTTTTATCTAAGAAAAAGAAACTGTCTACCTTTTTTGTGCATGGTGAGGAGATGATCTTCATGCATGTTTTGGCATGACGCAAAAGTCTGCTAGATCGCATTTTGAAATATGTAGATGTTATATTTCAAAATGGATTCGCATACATAGATCTTATATTTCAAAATGCATTAACATATATTGATCTTATATTTCAAAATGCATTCGCATTTCTTGCACTGAACATAGTCCAATTTTGCGTTAGTTGCGCAATCAATAATTTGGAAAAAAATGGTTCCACACGGTAGATTTTCCCACTTCAGTTTTAACTTTTTTGAAATCACCAGTATTTAACTTTGTTCGTATAACTTCAGGATAAGGATCATTCATATTGAAATACGTAAATTGATAAAAAGAGTAACTCAACTTAAGGGATGAATGTTAAGTGGAGGCGACAGTAACTATTAGAAAAGCTTTGTTTAATTTGTTGTTTCCTTGCCACCTTCTACACAATGTTTGTTTTAACGAGGCCTTCTAAAACAATGGGGGCGAACTTCAATCCTCAGAGCTGAGATCCTAAGGCTGGTTTCACGCAGGCGAAACAAATCCGTCAAAGCAATAAATCTCCCAGCTGTCCTACCACTGGTTTTCAAGCAGACTATTTCCTCTTTGGAATTTACTTTGATTTGCACTTCAACTCCCATGATATTCCAGAGCTATTCTTCACAACATAGTCAAACTGCATATCTTTATCCACCCTCTACGTCATAATTTATAACAGATTTTTTATTCTCCTGTGCACTACATTTCAATGACAAATTTATGACACAAGCGGCTTTTTCTTTTCCCCTTTCCATCTGTTTTATTGTGGATGGTTCTTTTGAGAATTGAGGTCATCTCCTCTGATGCGTCCAAGGGAAATTTTAGCTGGCCGCCGAACTGACCGTCCTACTGCGTCTCTGCAAAGGTGGAGTTCCCTAACCTTTATTTCCCCTGCCTCAACCCCTACTTTCCTAGGCTAACTACTCTCTTAAAAAGCACTTTAAACTATTACACAATGACACATCAATTCCCTTCCCATGCGATCAGGATTCACGGATACACTGCAGGAAAATAAACCAGATTCCTCTTCCTAAAACTCGGAAGAAAAAAAAAAAACGGAAAAGAAAGACTCAATATTTTAACATAAAAAAGAAGCCCGCCTGAGTTCGTAGCTTGTCCGAGCCCGAAATGAAACTGATGATGCTATTCGTAGCCCGCCCGAGCCCGTCTCGGCCCCAGCCCGTCTTATCTCTAATGTAAATACTTCTAAGAATATAAGAAAAAAGTCCAACGTAATTTTTTTGTATCAAAAAATGCTTGTCATAGTTACTAATTAATGTTGCCCCCTCCCCCCCCCCCGAAAAAATCATTCCTCCTTACAGGACTTCAAATAAAGTTCTATCCTAACTTACTATTTCTATTTTTGTATTTTTGCCTCCTACTGAAATTTCTAGTCATTGTGGATGTTTCTACTTCCTTCAGTTTAGAAAAAGGTTGTGCATTAGCACAGACTTTAAAAAATATTGAGTATTTTATAGATGGTTGTTCTGCACAATATAAAAACTGCCAGAATTTTCTGAACTTGTGCTATCATAAACAGGATTTTTTTAGATTGGTAGAAAAATGGTCATTTTTTGCAACAAGTCATCATGTGATGGTACTGGTGCAGTTATAAAAAGCCTAACAACAAAAGCCAGTTTGCAGCAACCTTTAGCTCAACAAATAACATCTACTGCAGTAATGTATAACTTCTACAAAGATAGTATAAAAGAAATTACATTTTTCTTTGTGTGTCCAGAAGAGATGAACATAGTGCATAATCAGCTTAGTCCCTGTTTTGAGAAAGCAAAAGCTCTTCCAGGTACACACGTAATGCATCACTTTACACCACTTCCCAATTTCAGAATTCGTGCCAAGAGATTAAGTTCTGATAAATATTACAGCATTATTTCCGAAATCAATGTAATAAATTTTCAAGATGAGTTACAGTTTCATGCTAACTGCTACATAGCATATGTATATGTTTCCTGTTGGTATGTGGGATTTGTTGAAAAAATTAACTGTGATGAAAGTGATGTGACTGTTCGATTCATGCACCCTCATGGTCCTTCTCCATATTTTTATTGGCCTAATAATGATTGTTGTGAAAGCCGCCTCGGTGGCGCAGTGGTCTAAGCGATGGCCTCTGATCATTCGTCCGAACGGGGCCCGGGTTCGAATCCCGGTGAAGCATGGATGTTGTGTTTGTCTTACGGCACTGGCTCTCTCCCTTCCCTGGAACCAGTGACCCTAAATTAGGGACGGGCGACTACTTATAGCCCATTGAGTTGCTCACGGTGGTCGTTAAACCTCCAATAAAAATAAAAAATTGTTGTGAAGTGCCTCTGATGCACATATTACTTTTGGTTGAGGTAAACACTGCAACAGGAAGAACATACAGCCTATCCAAACAAGCTGAAGACCTGGTTCAGTCAAAGTTTTTTTCATATGAAAATCAGTAATTGTGTTTAGTTTTAATTCAAACTCACAGAGAAAATAATTAATTTTTTCTTATGTAACCAAGGAGAAGTTCACTTATAAATCATATGTAAAGGTGTCATTCAATGTCAAAATAATTCATAAAATGGTTTGTTCCTGTAGTTTATATTTTTATTAAACTTAGTAAGAAATTAGAGGCACCTAATTTTTGCTGTCGCTTGTTTCTTTAAAACAAAAAAAAAGAGTAAAGAAACCGCTTGGGATAGCATAGGTGGCCCTGTCGGTCGCATTTTTCGCAATTGGCGATTATTTTTAAGTATGGCAACTGTGAAAAAACTTCGGCGATTTTACTGGCGATTGTGAGCACAGCTTTGCATTTGATCAATTACAAATTGAAGTTAGTCAAAATATTAAATTCAACAGTAACAAATATAGTAAGTTGCAAGCGCACTCACAGAAATAATACTATACAACTAGACAAGTGTTGCTGCTGAAGTTTTTGAATCACAAACTGTACAATATGCTTTGGTAAGGTTTTTTTATTTACCTGAAATGAACCAACGGAATGAACTTTAAAACCTTACCCAAAAACGATTTTAGTATCTTTTTTTCAAGGTTTTAAAGTTTATTCCACTGATTCATTTCATTTACATATCATATAAATTTTCGAGTTTCTTGTTATGCTTACGGAAGCATTAGAACCTGGTCTTTTATGTTATTGTTCGCCACAATGTAAATAGCTACATTTGTCAATGAAATAGTATGGCTTGCCAGTGAACTCTAGATTTATAACATGATAAACAGCAGGCAACTTCTGGATATTTCCATATATAAACTTTGGATTACAAGGATTTGCAGGAACAGCGGTAAGTTCACATTGTTCAATTTATTACGATTGGTTTTTACTGAAAATTTTTTATATCATGCATGAATATTTATCTTGCACTAGGCACTGCACTCCTAAGACATTTTTTTTATGTGAGAGACTAAATATGCAGAAAATTTCATTTTCTACTTAGCAGTTCACTTATTGTAGTGTTCAACTAATGTGCTGTATGTGTGTGGCACTCAGACTTATGCCAAAATATTTTTGTGAAAATGAAGTTTTACTGAAAATATTTTGTGAATATACAATTACAGTTCAAAATATTTTTGTGAAGATACTGTTTAAGCTCAGAATATTTTTGTGAAGCTACTGCCCAATGGTATCAAATGCTGCCTGGATCAAGTCCTGGTAATACATTGTCAGAATGGACCCTGAGCTAATACCAACAAATTAAATTAGTAAAATCATGCAATGCATTGATTATGATACGCTTTCCAACATACCAGAAATCATTACTCAAGTTATGAGGATAATGGCTGTGGAATAAATCTCGTTCCTGACCTTTGACCCCATTTCAATTATAGTAACCAGAATTGGTTCAGTATACCTCCGGAACAACATGCTAAGTTTTGTCACAATAGAAGCATTTTTAGTCAAGTTATGAGGATAATGGCTGTGGAATAAATCTCGCTTCTGTGCCCTGACCTTTGACCCCATTTCGATGATATTCAACAGAACTGGTTCAGTATACCTCCAAAACAACATGATAAAGTTTTGTCGCAATCGAAGCATTATTACGTAAGTTATGATGTATAAGGGCGATGGAATGGATCTCGCTCCTTTGTCCTGACCTTTGACCCTATTTCATCCATTTTCAATAGGGTTTGTCCTCAGATTGTCACCTACCACATACTAAAATTTCATCAAAATCGAACCATTTTTAGAGTTATTGTGGGACAGACAGACAAAGCTGGAACATATACGCTTCTTCAACCTATGGTTGGAAAGTGTAAAAAATATTATTAAATGTTATTGGCAGCTGGTAAGAACTAGTGAAAATAAAGCTACTTCTAAACTTACGGTTGTACGATGTAATAACAGCATTTAGGAAGCTCGGAATTCGTAGCAGACTGTTGAGGTCAGTTGGAAGCACTGTGGGCCATTTTAGTAAGTTAGTTGCATAAGATCTATTTTCCTGATTTGCATAAATAAATGAATTGATGCACTTAGGCAGGGGTGAAAGAGTTTCGCCAAAAGGCGCAGTTCCACCTTTTTGGAAATCATCTGGGGAGTCCAGAGATCGATGCAATAATTGCAATAAAACAAATTAGATCAGTATAAATATGGGATTGAGGTTATTGGTTTGATGTAAGCACATTGACTGAAATAAAATTCTTATTCGTTCCTAAAGAAATTTGAGACAATTTTATGGCTTTTATATATGTATATGTGGTGCTTAGGGTAGTTAATAAATGCTTAAAGGTTAATTATTTTTGCATATTCCTCCTACGCGGGAAAAGTTCAGCCATTTTCATGCCTGCTTAGGACTTTAGTGGAAGAGGTGATAAAGAAATACAAGTGTATATACAAGACATTAGCTCTTGTATATAGTGTTGGACACAGTAACAGGGTGCCATCCCAAAGTGATACCAGGAAAGAAAATTTTTAAAAGAGAGTCTTTGCTTTAAGTTCTAGGCTTACAGCTGAGTATATCCATGTAGAAAAAACGTTTGGTTTGGTAGTATCAGGAGAATTTTTGAAGCATGTCGATCTTCCATTTTGTGTGAGCATAAAAACGTGATGCTTACTAAGATCCTGTGGCGTAGGGAATCCATAAAGGGCAGTGCCCACGCAGCCCTTGATCTGTGGGGGCATTTGTCCCCACAGGTTAGGTGCTACTGGTAAGACTGATGGTGTCAGTTATCTAGCATTATATGGAAATAGTGGAAGACCTAAAAAAGCAAAATATTACTGTTTGACTATAGATGATTCTAAATTAAGGAAAATGGATCACGCTTTGTTACATAAGGAGATTAGTACTTTTTAAAATTCAAAAGTTGGAAGCTTGCAACCTTGTCTTAGGTCATCATGCCAAAGAAGGACTAAGAATCTTATTCCTCCAAGATTCATCTTATTGGCGTGATGAAGACCTAAGACAAGTTGAAAGGTCCCAACTTTTGAATTTAAAAAAGTTCTAATCTCCTTACATAACAAAGGGTTATCCATTTTCCTTAATTTAGTTATCTCTTGTTACGTGTTTATTGCCCATCGTCATCAAGATGCTTCTAATCACATTTTCCTAAAGATTGTACTTTTTATTGGCTGGTATTCTCTTCCTAATGAAAGTATTGCAACAGAAATATGAGAATTTTCAAGTCTCTCTGGAGAAACTTCTCTTCTTTGGTTTGAACATGTTTTAAAGTAGCTCAAAAACATGTTGCTGATAAAGTAATAGGCATATCAGCAGATAATACCTACAGAAACTTTGGTAACTTAGAAAGGAAATAACAATACTTATTACTCAGCTAGAGCTGCTGTTTGTGTTTCCCCAAATGATGTTTAGGTGATTCTGGATGAAGTCTTTCAGTATTTTCACCAGTTCACAATCAGAATAGAAAGCCTTAAATTATTTTGTGGAAATCAAGTACAAAACTATTTCAAAATGTAGCAAGACACAATGGCTGTTTCTGGAACCAGTTCTGAATTGCTTTAGTTACTTGTATGATGGACTTACATCTTATTTCTTGAGCCAAGATAAATGCCCAAATATTTTGCATGAGTTTTTCATCAACATAGTCTTTTCTGTTTTTAAAAGATCAAATTAAAATGATTACTGTAATTTATCATATTGAATGATAAAAGGCCACAGGTTCTGAAGTTAAAAAAGGGACTGTTCTTGTTGTCGTGGAAATCACATTGTGAAATGTTGTACCAAATGATGTGAAGACAGAAATGAAAATCCTTCATGAAGAAGGTTTGATGACTAAAGAATCATTCAAAAGCCTATGTCTCTAATTTTTATGCTGTTGCAGTGTTCAGTACCTTTGAGAATGGTCACAACATTCATTTAATGTATTTGCAAGAATGGAATGGTATTTATTGAGTACCTCTCTTTGTCAGAAAAATGTCACAGATTGCTCTGAAGAAATGACCATTTTGTGCCAAACTTGAATATATATAAAGAAACTATATTTGATGGCTACAGCCATCTCAAAATGCTTGCCAGTGAAAGTAAAATAACTAAGTGAAATAATTAGGAATGTAAAATCGAAGATCATTGGAAAATAATCTTTTCACGTCTTAAGAAGGGAAAATTCATGTACTGTATACATTGCAGTAGTGCTTCTTGTAAGATTCTGTCTTTGCCAGGATCTAATGTTTCAGTAGATTGCATTTCTCCTCTCTAACGAGTTTAGTGTGGACTGATGGAACACACTTCAATTGGACATAGTTAAATCAACTCCGATTGTTGAAACACATTTCAGGGGTATGTCATGTTCAGAGTGTTTTTGGTGTCATATCCGAAGAACAAGAACTGTCACACAAATTTCGTTTTTCTGGCAAATGTGGATATGCATCAGCAATGGTGAAAGAGAGAAAACATCTGCTAGAGAATGAAGGACAGTCTGCCACTAACAGGAATAAGTAGGAGACAGAGAGAGCAAAGTATAGACACAGCATGAGGTGAAATATGTATGAAAAGCATTAAGAAATATGTTAACTGTTCAATTTGAATTCTGATTATTTTTTGTTTTGTGCATATACATAAATGTACTATTTTCACTTTAACAAAAACATGAATATGAGAAGCTAACATCAGATTGACACAGCTACTGAGTGTTGTGGTTTTTATTTGAAAATTTTATGAAATGTCCCAATTTTTAGTTTTTAAAATCTGGCATCCCTACTTAAAGGAAATGACATACTACTGATTAGCCATGTTCGTGATTGCCTGGTTTGTGGTAAAAGGTTGTGCTGTGTAGGCTGACCATATGTACCGTTTTTTTCATATTTCCCGGCCTTCCCATCGTTTTAATAAAAATGTCAATTTTGTCCCATTTTTTAAAAAAACTATAAATAAACTTGTATATTGGTCAACAAATAAAGGTAACTTGATCACGCTAGTTACGTTAACTGAAACTTAAAAGTTCGTAAGTTGGAAGCTTTCGACCTTATCTTAGGTCTTCATCACGCCAATCTCAAGCAAATTTTTTCTGAAATGAGCAAAAGCATCTAGAAAACATTCCTGTATCTGGTAGATGGGTACAAATTTCTTCTGAAATGAGTGAAAATTGCCTAGACTTTCAGGACTTTTGTAATATTGTAGAGTTTATTCTTTGTCTTCCAGGAAGTACAGCACCTGTTCTGTTGAGAGAATATTTTCTGTTATGAGCAGTATGTGGTCAAAGGAGAAATCCAGGTTAAGTGTTGAGACAATGAGAGCTATGTTAGTTGTAAGACAAAATTGTGTCATGGAGTGTGAGAAGTTTTATGAGGTGTTGAAAGACCGAAATATGCTGCGTAATATTACTTCGTCACAGAAACATTCATGGTACGTTTGTGGTGTAATACAGTCCCCTGCTAAGCAGTGGCATAACCATGATTCAAAATCGGGTGGGGGGGGCATACACACACATTATATATACACTGAAGTACCAGAAAAACTGGTACAGATGAGCTTATGCAAAATACATAGCAACATCACCTATGCGCATACTCGGTTGCATCTGCCAATGCGTATATAAAGCGATAGACATCCTTGCCAGCTGTCAGAGCTGTTTTTGGCATGAGAATGACAAGTAATAACGATTTAAGCGATTTTCAACGCAGTGTCATAGTTGGCGCTCGTGAAATGGGCCATAGTATTTCAAAGGTAGAAACGAAGTTCGGATTTTCACGGACAACCATTGCAAGTGTGTACTGTGACTACAAGAATTCTGGCAAAACCTCCAACCTACAATACCAGTGTGGCCATAAAAAGACATTGGGTGAACATGATCATCGTCGGCTGTCAAGAATCGTTTCACGCGATAGGCATGCAACACTCTCGCAGGTATCATCGGAATTCAATGCTGGAGCCTCAACAAGCATCAGTGTCCAGACTGCAACGTACCCTGCACGATTTGGGCTTTGGGAGCCGACACCCAACTCGAGTCCCCTTGATGGGTGCACGACACAGAGCTATGTGCCTCGCTTGGGCACGGCAACACCACCACTGGACACTTGATGACTGTAAACAAGTAGCCTGGTCTGACGAGTCGCGTTTCCAACTGTATCGGGCAGATGGAAGGATTCGTGTGTGGCGCAAACCTAATGAAGCCATGGATCCCGCCTGTCAACAGGGAACTGTACCGGCTGGGGGAGGGGGGTCCGTAATGGTATGGAGCGTGTTTAGCTGGACTTCACTGGGACCTCTGGTATGTCTACAAACGTCTGTGACTGGCCAATGCTATGTGTGCATCCTTTCTGATGAGGTACACCCGTTCATGTCCTGCATTCATGCTGATGGGTTGGGCCTGTTCCAACAGGACAATGCACCTCCACACAAGGGTCAGGACGCCACATTAAGTTTAGAGGAGCATTCGTCTGAGTTTGGGGTGTTGTTATTCCTACCCAAGTCCTCAGATCTCAACATGATAGAACACATTTGGGATGCCATGCAACGCGCTATTGAACACAGAAATCCGAGACCTAAGAATACACCCGAATTGTGGAACGCTCTGCAGGAAGTATGGTGTGCATTGTCTACAGCATATTTCCAAAAGCTAATGGAGTCCATACCCCGTCGTATTTCTGCAGTCCTGCGCTCCTGTGGGGGACCTACCAAGTATTAGACTGGTGTACCAGTTTTTCTGGCACTTCAGTGTATATATATGTAAGGATCCCCGACTCTGAAAATATGGGGGGTTCTGGACACCCCCTCCCCACACACACACCACCACCCTTCAGTGGTTACGCCTATGTTGCTAAGTGTGCCTAAATTTTTGTATGTGTTCTGTTACTGTTTACTGAAGAATAATGGTAAGCTCAATATGTTTAAGTAATAAAACTTTTTTATCATGTTACTTTTTTGTCATCCCAATGTCCCGTTTTTGTCTCAAGGAAATATGGTCACCCTAGTGATGGGAGGCATTGTCTCTGTACAGATGGTACCCATTGGATACACACACTTTCTAAACCTGTCTCCGAATGGTTAAGACTCTGATTTCTGGTACATCTCGGCTCAAATTCCAGAGCTTGTCATTGATGATACTTTTGTCCGTCCAATGCTGGTTCTCTTCTTCCTCAAGAACCAGTCTCAAAATTAGGGATGGACAGCAGTAACTGCTCATAAAAGGGGAGGGGTTGTTAAACCCTGAAACTGAAAAACAAAAAAGAAGTGAACACTGTTTCAACGTATTGTGACCACATTAAAAGTGATCAGCAATCACTTGGACAGTTCTGCACCTGTTCTCACTAATAAAGTCATTTGTTCATCATAGGTAATTGTCAGTGGATGCCATTAATGGCCTCCTACTTCAGTTTGTCCTGAGCTATTGTTTCATCACCAGTAAACTTCACCCACCTTTGCATATTGTTGATGTTGTTTGTCTATTCACTTTACATCTTGGTCAGCCTGGAATGAATGCTGGTAGTGTAACAGCTCTCCACCATCAGGAATTTGATAACGACTGTATGTTTTAGCTATATATCCATGGTTCCTGAGCACTTCTCTGTGGAAGAGAAGACACGAAAAACACACAACGGTGTGATTAACATCGTACAAAGTGCTGCTGTTGCTGTATATATTCGGCTGTACTGGCATTGGTTTTGTAATCTTATTCATTTATTAATATTCTATGTTTATTATAGCTTTTGTGTCTTTATGATCCTTCATTTACAGGTAAGGTACTTCCTAGTGTCAATGAAGAATATTCCGAAATTAAATGCATCATCATCTGTGGATAATGGACCAAATTACATCAAAACTGTTCTTGGAAATCTAGTTGGAAAATGTTCTGATACTGCAATCACAAGGGTATGAAGAAACATTGTTTAAAAAAATTTTTGTCTCTATTTATTTATTTATTTATTTATTTACTTTTATATACACATTGTTTAATACTTTGTTTGGCTAAATCCTTCTCTGCAGCAATTCGTGCAAGTATATTTTCCAAAGTTCACTGTTCAAAGTCTTCTCTGTTAAACAAAACTTTTACTTTTCATAGTTGTTTATTGTATACCCTGCTGTTTTTGAAAATGCAACACCAGGAAAAACGTGTGCAATCAGACTGAAACTCACAGGATGGGTTAGGTCATGTGAAGAGGTGCAAATGGTAACAACCGCACATGCAAAACATTTGTGCCAGTCATGCCCTCATAGCTGTTCCACAGGAGGTATAAAAGCAGGATGCACAGGGCAAGTTGTCATAGTCAATTCATGGGAATTGTGGCAGTAAGATAGTGGTAGTAACCAAGTATGCCCCCTGCAGTGGACGAGATCCATATGTACAGCTGACAGACTTCGTGAGGCTCATTTATTGGACTGTGAGTAGGCGGACTTTCATTTTGTGACATTGCTATGTTGGATGAAACACAAGCACAGTGATGTAAATATAACGTCAGTGGGTAGAGGAAAGTCGGATGCATCGACATGAAGGCTCTGGTGCACAGCAGTGGACAATTGCACAGGAAAAGTACCATCTCCACCATATGGCATTGGTGGATTGAATAGCTACGTCTCAA
Organism: Macrothele yani; assembly: GCA_039090855.1. Lineage (NCBI taxonomy): Eukaryota > Metazoa > Arthropoda > Arachnida > Araneae > Macrothelidae > Macrothele > Macrothele yani. Next base: position 78,554,604 of record CM077016.1, read on the forward strand.
TTGTTAACACAGCAGTGGAGGTGTATCACAAGACTTGTCTGCAAGGTCTGATCAATTGCATTTGCTTCAGAGAGTCCTTGTTGCTCGCCATCCGTTGCTTTGACTTTTCTGGACCTTAAACCATAGACGTCATTGTTTGCAATGAGGCCAAGAGCACAGATACCAGTATGATGAATAGCAGCGCACAGTGTTTTCCAAAGAGTCGCAGTTCAACATAACATAGCCTTGTATGTCAACACCATGGTTAACGGCTGCTGGGGCATGCATTGTGCAGTGTCATACGGGCCCACTACCAGGTGTTCTGGTGTGGGGTTCTGTTGGGTTCCATTCACGTTCCCACCTCCTGCAAATTGCAGGAACCATGATCAATGGTGGTGCGCCATCGAAGTTGTGACGGCTGAAGTGCTGCCTTATCAGCAGACTGTCCGTGGTGGCATTTTTCAACAAAACAGTGCCTGACCACATGTGGTGTGAAATGTCTTGCAGCTCCAGGATGCTTGACATGTGCCACGTCTTCCTTGGCTGGTGCATTTGTATGATTTGTTGCTCATTGAACAGTGTGGTATATGTTCACTTGACACCTGGCGCATCAGTCTCTGCCGCCAGCCACCAAAGAAAAACTTTGGGTACGAATTAAGTGTTGGATGGTGCATTTGTATGATTTGTTGCTCATTGAACAGTGTGGTATATGGTCACTTGACACCACCTGGCCCATCAGGCTCTGCCGCCAGCCACCAAAGAACTTTGGATACAAGTTGAGACAGCATGGAATGACTTTCTTCATATTGAGAAGAATTGGCAGGAAAACACGTAACACACAAAACATTAAAAGAATTCTTGAAATCGTCATCGCACGCATAAGTTAGGTTGAAAATTTAAGCGGGATATTTCGGTAGCGACTTCTACCTTCATCAGCCATGAAATGAGACACGTGGTAAAAGCGTCAGTTGATGCCAGATTTCAAAATCGCTTTCCAAATAATAGGGGTGTTAAAAGCTGCATCAGTATTGCAGATGTTAGGGGTAAGGTAGATTTCAATGCTTCCGCAGTACCTGAGGGTATGCCGATTGCTGAACGGGGCGATCCGCTTAACATTGTACCAATTGGGAACTGCGGACGTATCGCTGATGGTTAAAATTGAAAGGGAGGTGGAAGAGCTACCTTTCTTACCAGCAGCAATATGCTCCATCCATCATCGGTTTTTGCTGCGATAAGTACTACCAATATAGTGGGTAACTCCTGTGGAAGTGTTGATAGGGATAGAGTAGACACCTTGTAACTCTAGGAGTTTATTGAGATCTCTATCATTAAGGATAAGGTTGAGAAGATGTGTAGGTGGTTTGACTGCAATCCTGTAAGTCTTTTGGCTACAATCCTGTAAGTCTTTTGGCTACAGGATTGCAGTCAAACCACCTACACATCTTCTCAACCTTATCCTTAATGATAGAGATCTCAATAAACTCCTAGAGTTACAAGGTGTCTACTCTATCCCTATCAACACTTCCACAGGAGTTACCCACTATATTGGTAGTACTTATCGCAGCAAAAACCGATGATGGATGGACATTGCTGCTGGTAAGAAAGGTAGCTCTTCCACCTCCCTTTCAATTTTAACCATCAGCGATACGTCCGCGGTTCCCAATTGGTACAATGGTAAGCGGATCGCCCGTTCAGCAATCGGCATACCCTCAGGTACTGCGAAAGCATTGAAATCTACCTTACCCCTAACACCTGCAATACTGACGCACCTTTTAACATCCCTATTATTTGGAAAGCGATTTTGAAATCTGGCAACTGACGCTTTTACCACGTGTCTCATTCCATGGCTGATAAAGGTAGAAGTTGCTACTGAAACGTCCCGCTTATAATTTCCAACGTAACTTAAGTGTGTGATGCCTATTTCAAGAATTCTTTTAATGACTTTCTGCAGTGTAACATCCAGTACCTCTTCCAGTCCATACCATAACGTGTACAAGTCGTTATCACCACTCATGGTGGGTACACACGGTCTTGAGTATTATGTGTTCCACATCATTTATAGGTCCGTACTTCTGATCACTTATATCTTGTATCACATGTTATTGTACCCTATAAATCTCACTTCATTATTTTAAGTATTTCTTGGTGTTGCATTTTCAACAGACGTGTGTGTGTGTGGCATGGGTTTATGATCCTTCCTTTTTTAATTTTAAAGATGCAGCATTTGTTGTGGATTGTGTAACCATGTAGTAGTCGAGTACTGAATGAAGTCTTTGAATATCAATAAACTATGGTTATGTTGAAATTTGAATTGATTAATGAGAATATCTTATGCAGGTTTACCCTGCTATCCGAAAGTAGAGTGTTCCCATCGAACCTTTCATAAGCCGAAATGGTGTAAAGTGAAGAAGCAATTATCGCTAATTTATATGGGAAAAAATTTTGAGCTTTCCCAGACCCTCCAAAAAAATAATCCACCAAATAGCACATAAAACGTAAAATAAAACTAACATATACTAAAAGCAGGAATGATATGATAAATACACATTTTATCCATTACTGGATGCTGACCACTTCGCTACTAGTGGAACCAGTAGTAACTTCGAGATTCTTTCTCTCTGCATGTAAATAGTACGAATGGTGGATGGTTGAGTTCAATGCATGCATAATGTCTTTATTTCGTTCACCACGATCAAAACCCTTAATTACACCCAGTTTTACGCTAAGCATAACAACCTTACAGAAACTCTCTTGGGCTTTTCTGATACCTTAGGATGCAGCTTGCTAATGGATGCACGGGATAAATCGAGATAAAGCACAGATACTCGCAGACACAGTTCAAAGTTATGATGACCTGATGCTGAGTGTAGTTTCCTGGGAAGGAGCTTGGCAGTGCCACTCTCGCTGCTGAGGGTGTGGGCTGCCCCTATAATGTCTCGCTGCAAAATAAACACCGAACGCTATTATTGCTTTTCGCCTTTTTTGGTAAAAACGAAAATCATCTTTGGATTTCTTTCGGTTAGCAAAAACAGCTACTAATGTAGATCTTTCGTAAAAGCGAAGTGGCGTAAAGCAAGCTTTCAAAAAGCGGTGATACCTGTATTTTTATATAAAGTATTTCCAATATTTCTCGAGTATTCCCAATAACTAGCATTCTAAATAATGGATGCAGACATGGGGGTGGCGGCATGATACTACAGAGGGTGAGTCGAAAGTTTTGCAATATTTGGATCACTTTGTCTTCATACGTACCTTTATGATGAAAGCTGACTAGCATTCAAAGTATAGGCCATCGTGTTGCACCATCTTCAACCATCAGTCTGCCATTTCTTCGATTCCAAGGCAGTACCAGTTCTTGTCCTTCGAGGTGAAGAACTCCTTCACCCCAGCTGCCACCTCCTCCTGGTTGTTGAAGTGCCACCCGTGAAGGAAGTGGGCCATGGACGGGAACAAGTAATAATCCAATGGGGCAAGGTCCAGCCTGTATGCTGGGTGTGTTCTTGGAGTTTTGCCCGGGTTGTTCACCGGTGTGAGGCCGAGCATTGTCCTGCTGTAGAAGAGTGTGCTTTCTGTTCACCAGTACCGGGTACTTCTCCTCCAAAACGGAATACATCCGCTCCAGCTGTTCAGAGCAGAGGTTGGCGTTGATGGTCCGACCGTCTGGAACAAATTCGAAATTCCAGCAGACGCAGAGTATCACCTTGTGCTCGAAGTGCCCAAGTTTGGCAACAGGTTCAGGAAGTTGACCCGGGCTCGACCACTGCTGTTGTGCGTTAGGATTACGGAAATAGACCCACTTTTCATCGCACATAACAATTCTCTTGATGAAATGTACATTGCATGGGTTTTCTAGGGGTTTCGTGCACACTTCCACTCGGCAGTTTGCTTCAGCTGGCGTCAGTTCGTGAGGGACAACGCGGCAGCTCCTGTAGACCTTGCCGAGGTCCTGAATGTGACGAGCCACAGTGGTCTGTGATATGCCCAGTTTGCCTAATAATCTCTTGAGTTCTGGTTGTTGGATTTGCCTCTATGGTCTGGCGCACGGCCTCCGAATCCATGGTTCGCAGCCTACCTGACCTTGGCTGCTCGTCAAGGTTTCTGTCACCTGAGCGAAATTTCTTGAACCATCTGGTAGTAGTGCTGTGGTCCACAGAACCTTCCCCTTTCGCATGACAAATGTTTTGTGTTGCTTGAGCAGTATTATGGCAGAGTGCAAACTCTTAAAGCAAAAGTTTCCTAATTAGCTGGTTGTGGCTGTTCATCTTTTAGGCGTCCCAACCACAGAGAGAATGACGACATGCAATGCTGTTCACAGCAACGACTAACACTTGATATCCCTTTTGACTGACTGCAATGCACGATGTTTAAACACGTGACATACCTGCCGCAGCACATGCGTTTTTGCAAATATTGCAAAACTTCTGACTCGCCCTTCGTACTTGTGGACCTTATAACTTAAGTATTCAGTTTATGTGCACTTGTATGCAGTTTGACTGTCTTTCTCATCTTAGTTGCTTTAATCTCCTTATTCATAAGCTTCAACTACCAAGAAGGGTTGTCATGCATATTGGACAATTTACCAATGCCTGCTTCCCCTATATTGCAAACTATTCCGAATTTCTCGTTTTTGTAGTGAAGTTTTCTTCTGTGAATTTCTGTTGGCTTTGTGTTAAAAAATGTTCTGAAAAAGTGTAAACGTTTGACACTAAGTGAAGAAATCAATGCAGGAAAACTGAGTGAAAAAAGTAAGCATGTGTGATTTAGGGCAGCAAAGTTAGGAATGAAAAAAATAATTCAAGTGAGTGAGATTTTAATAAATTAATTTAAAAATTTTAAATCATGGGCAAAAAATAGCAACCAACAAACTGAGAGAACTTTTCCTAAAACCAAGGATTTAGCTGTGGAGACTTACTTACAAATGGTTTTGCCATGCTAGAGCTAAAATGCATTCCTTTATCTGAAACTTCACTTCACAGGAAAGCCTTGGAAGTTGCAAGAGAATTGAGATTTACAAACTCAAGGCAACTGTTGGATGGCTGGATAAGTTTCAAGCCTAAAACTTCTCCAGACATTCTTATGGATAAGTTTCAAGCTTGAAACTTATCTTTATAAGAATGTCTGCTGTTAAGTTCTTCAGTGCAAAGTATTAATGTCTCTGATTGGAAACTCAAACTACCAGATTTGTGTAAGGATTGTAATGAAAATAACATCTTAAGTTGGGATGACACTGGCCTCTTCTTTCTAGCTCTACCGGATAAAACTAGGAGCCTCAAAAGTGAAAAATGCAGTGGTAGGAAGTGAATGAGTGGAGAATTTGAAAAGCCTTTGATCATTGGAAAATTGAAAAAAAAAAAAAGCATGCTGTTTTAAAGCCATGGGTGCATGCTATGCTATGTGTGTATTATTGCACAAATAACAGATCATGGATTGACTAGGGATCTTACAGTTAAACAGCTTTCATCATTTGACAAAAAAATGCAGTGGCAGATTAAGTTTGCCTTTGAACAATGTCGTCTCACCTGGCATTACAAAACCTCAAATTAATCTTCCCCTGAAAACACACGTACACATATCATTTGTTGGCCAACCTTTAGTTACTATTAAATCATGTAAAAAATATAAAGTGGCAGTAAAAGGACAGTAAATTTTTGTGCAAAAACTCCACCTCATTAGAATCTAATTACTGAGATGTTACTGGCCTTGGAAATGATAACAAAATGCTAAGAGTTTTCACTTCCATATATACATACATGATTGTATCAGAATAATATAACCACATACCTAATAATAGGAATAACCTCCCTTAGCCCAGATGACAGCGGCGAGACAGTGTGACATGGACGCAATGAGACCCTGGAAGGTTGCCCATTCGGACTGCAGCACAGCTTGGAGGTCCCGGAGATGATGTGGTTGTGAGTTGGCGCGTCAAACCTGTCAATCCAAATAGTCCCACAAGTGCTCTATGGGATTGAGGTCAAACGAGTTCTCTGGCCAAGGGAGAACGAAGACATCGCTGTCGTGTTCTTGGAACCAGTCATGCACACACACACACACACACCCTAGCGACATGGATGGCAAGGTGCATTGTCATGTTGGTAGACACCATCACCATCAGGGTAAATGTCCAACATGAAGGGATGCATATGGTCAGTGAGGATGGACAAGTAGCCATTGATGTTCAGGGACCCATCCAGTGGTGTCAGCGGTCCCAGGTCATACCAGGAAACCATCCCCCAGACACGTACACTGCCACCGCTGGTCTGTACATGACTGACAAGTATGTCGAGGTATTGGTTCTCATGTGTCTGACGCTATATCTGCCACTGTTCGTCACTTCTGTGTAGTAGAAACCTTGATTCATCAAAGAAGGCAACCTTTTCCCCAATGTCCAATGACAGTAGTCTCATGCAAACTGCAGGAGTCGTTGCCGATGGTTAACATGGGTGGCTTGACGCAGCGTGGACTCCAAAGACCCATGCGTAACAGGGTTCGCTCTGATGTTATCGGGAACATGCACCTTGGTGCCTCAGCATTCACTTGTGTGGTCAATTGCTGCACTGTTGTGTGTCAATTGCCCTTTACCAGTCGAAGGAGGCGTCGTTCTCCTCTGGGGTCGATGGCCTTTGGGCTCCACTGTTACGGCACTTCAGGAACAGCCCACGAAGTCTGCTGTTTCTGAGATGCTTCCACCCTTGGTGCGGTAGCCGATGATCATTCCTTTTTTAATGTCTGTCAAATCACTACCTCTGCCCATTGTGCTCACGTTACACACTATGGCTCATCTGTCCTGGTTGGCCCCTTATATCTCTGTGTGGTCAACCTTGTCACGTGCATTCTGTGACGTGCCTGGACAGGTACACTGTGATTCTAGGGGTGGTCATATTATTCTGATACGACTGTGTATGTTCTCTAATATTCACATGTTGGCTCTTCAAAGAAGGGGTATAGTCTACCAAAATAAAATTATTGATAATGGTCAATTTTTAGTTTTTAATTTTATTTATTTTACCTTACATAAAGAAGTTTCACTTTCTGGCTTCAGAATTAAAAGAAAACAGTAAATATAACTGAGATGAAACTATTCGAGTGCAAATTAAATTTTAAAAAATTAGCGAAACAATTGCAACATCCACAAGCTCCCCTCCCCAACTGCTGTGTTAGGGTTTTGGAAATTTAAAAAATGGTGAAAAAAACCATTCAAAATGTGTGAAAATTTCACATCCTGGCTTCAAAATTAAATCTAATCAAGATAAAGTTGCTTGGGTGCAAAAAAAATTAAAAAAGAAAATACTTTCATGAGCTTGCCAATTGCAATAATTGCAGCCCTGGAAATTGAGGCGAGATTTTAAAAAAGTTGTAAATTGAGAAATTTCACTTCCAAACTTCAAAATTGGAAGAAAACTGCAAATCTAATTGAGATGAAGCTGTGGAGTGGCAAACAGTAAAATAATTTATTATAGTTATTGGCTGTTTTTATAATTTTTTTAAGGTATTTTTTTTTTTTTTTTTTCAATTATGTTGGCTGTTTTTGCATGAACTGACTTTTTGAAGATGTGAGTTTTAAACAGTTTTATGAAGGTGCTTTTCATGAAGGTGGAAATAAAAAACAATACCAGATTTAGGTAGACCCTGTTGTGTCTTTACCACTTACCGACGTTCTGTATTCTTTGCTCAATGACTCACTTCATAATCTACGTTTGTTAATTTATTATACTTAACCAGAGCACTTACAACTTTACATTTTGAGACAACATTAACAACTCTCTCACATACACAGTCATGGTTACTACGCTTACAGTCACATTGCCACAACTGATAAACAAATACTGCAGACCCCTGATAGTGGTATGCATTTTTAACTGAATGTTATGGTTTTTCTAGTTCTGCAATTACCTACAACTGGTTATAAAATGTCATAAAATTCATCTGTCATTATTCCTGACCAAATAAAAACTTTTTGCTATATTGTATGTACATGTATATCAGTATGTTTTTGGTTTTCATTGTGTTTCTGAAGAATCTTATTTTTCAGTCCAAAGTACATGATTTATGTGCTACATACTCAAGTCTTCGTGTGGAAGACAAACATGACATTCTGAAGTACATTGCCAAAAATCACACTGTAGGAAAAGAAATTGTAAAAGATGGTGTGATGATGAATCGCATTGTTAAAGTGAGTGTTTTTTTTGTTTGTTTTTCCTCTTTCATTCTAAGCTATATAAATTACTTTGGGAATGAATTGCCTTCAATTGTTGAGATTTATCATTTTTTTTATTTAATAGCAGTAAGATGAGCATTTTCAAATTTCTTATTGAAGTGTGTTGTTGTGCATTCAACAGAAAACTATAAAATCTGGTGTGTGCAGTTTGCCAGAACTTGGTGAAATGTGTATATTATATAATTATGAATATAAAGTCTTTGTTCAACTACAGTACTACATGCTTAAGAAAATTTCATTTAAAATTATATTGTTCTTTGGAATTTTTTGAGATCCTGGAAAACTTGTGTTAGGAGATATTATTTATTCAGTTAGATGAAATTACAGAATTCAGTTTTTAAACATGAATGTTACAAAGAATATGAAAATTTTAAACATTTCATGCATACTTGTGATATGCCTTAAAATACCACTAAAATGTGATACTAACTATCACTTCATGGAAATTCACATTTAAATGGATCAACAGGTCATAATGTGTGGTTGGAGGAACTTAAAGCAGCAGGTATGGCATCTACATACATATTTCACATATGGAGTGAAGCCTGTAAATTCATTCAGCAAACTAAGTAAAACAATTTTGATAATTTCATTTGGATTCAGTCACGAAGCTACTTTTCCCAAAAAAAAATGGGAATCTGTAATGTATCAGTTTTGTTTGTTTGTTTGTTTGTTCCTGTATTTGTTTTTATTTTTGGTTATCTGTGAATATTAATTTCGCCCAGATGAAATGAATGAATGCAGTGAAACTGATTTTTGTGATTCCCCACGTGTGTATTTGCAAATACTGAATATAAAGAAAAGTTTCCTAAATCATGTCGCAGTCAGTAGTTCATGAATATTAAAAATCTAGTTTAATGTCTGCTATCACAGTCACGCTCTCAATTTTGTTGTGGATTTGATGGGATATATGACCTTGGATGTTAACAGTGTTGGGGGAAATTCTTAGCACAGTTTATTGCATCACTGTCATAAAAGATTCCCTTGATGAAATAAGGTAATCTGTTGTCAAGACGAGCAGAAAAAAGTTACAGACATATAATATGAGAGCCTCAAGTACCCTTTATCTTTAGTTGATGATGCTGAAGACTCAACTCATTTAGTTGTCAAAAGCTTCATTAGTATGAGGTAAAAATTTAGGTTAATGTGTACATTAGTGTCCTAAATTATTTGGCTAAAAATTTCGAAAAATGAGATATACATATTTTAAAGTATGCAATTTAATAGCAAATGGTGAAAAAATGTCATCTTTAAAATGCATCTTAAAGATTTTTACCGTACTTACCTCTAAGTAGAACGATATCAACACACCTGCAGCAGCCTTAACACAATGCCGTGGCGAGGATGTCAAGCTTGGCTCCGTTGAAACAAAGGCCATCGTGTGTCTCTCTCCGGCTGCCAGTTCACAGGCGGATGACTACAAGAGTAACCTGGTATGTTCTTATCAGGAAAGAGTTACATATTGTAGTGCTACGTTACAGAAAATAGTTTGTTTCTGTTTCAGGTTTTCAAAACACATGCTTAGAATTACGTCGTTTTTTCCCATATGATTCCTTAATACAAAGTAGAAAGTATACAGATGCCTTTCTTGCTTCTAGAAAAGCGTTGAAGTAGATTGCTTGTTCTCTCCAACGGAAGTTAGATGGCAAGTCGGAAAGTGAAAGTTTTGGTATTGACGGTGTGGTTTGCAGTTCATTTTGTGTCCCAGTGCAGTTTTGGTTCTCGTATTGACGGCGTTGTTTGCAGCTCAGTTTGTATCCCAATTATATGCAGCTTTTGCATCTACCTTTTATCTTGTGAAAAATTGAGACAGAAATTATTAGCTATTTTGTGTGTCGTACCACTACAAAATGGAATGCTTTCTTCAGTTTCTTGGCTAGAATGCAACCAGTTCCTCTTATAGTCTCACACCCGTGAATTGACCGCCGGAACAAAACTTGACGTCATCACCACAGCATTTATTGATAGCATCATACTTGGAGGTAAGTTTTATGGTAAAAATCTTTAAAATGCATTTTAAAGATGAAAGTTTTTAACCATTTGCTACTAAATTACATACTTTAAGCTATGTATATCTCATTTTTTCAAAAAAAAATTCGAAATTTTTAGCCAAATAATTTACGACTTTAATGTGCACATTTACTGAAATTTATACCAAATAAAGTAGAAAGAAGCTTTTGAGTCTGTCACCAAAAGATTGACAAAGACATGCATGGAAGAACTGAATAAAATGAGAGGAAAAACATAGTACAGAGGGTGGGTCGAAAGTTTTGCAATATTTGGATCACTTTGTCTTCATATGTACCTTTATGACAAAAGCTGACTGGCATTCAAAGTATAGGCCATCATGTTGCACCATCTTTAGCCATCTGTCTGCCAGTTCTTCGATTCTGTGGCAGTACCACTTCTTGTCCTTCAAGGTGAAGAATTCCTTCACCCGAGCTGTCACCTCCTCCTGGTTGTTGAAGTGCCGCTCATGAAAGAAGTGGGCCATGGACCTGAACAAGTAACAATGCGATGGGACAAGGTCCGGTCTATATGCTGGGTGTGGTATCAGTTTGATGTCCTCAAGTTCCTGGAGTTTTGTCCCGGTCATTCGCACGGTATGAGGCCGAGCGTTGTCTTGCTGTAGGAGAGCTCTCTCTCTCTCTCTCTCTCTCTCTCTCTCTCTCTCACACACACACACACACACACACACACACACACACACACACAATATAATGTGACATTTCACTTCACTGATAACGTAAATTTAACTCAGCTGAAGAATTGAGAAAAAAAATACATAAAATAGAATTAGGAGAAATTTTTTCAGAAAGTAATTTTAGCAAGCTATGTTTGCAAAGAATATTAAGGAAAGGAAATCTAATAAAAGAAGAAAGAAAAAGTTCTTACCACAGAAATGTACTTAAATCTTACAAAAAAAAAAGTAAAAAATTTGACATAAAACTTGCTTTAAGAGGGGGAAAAAAACACAATTGCACATTAAGCGGCATTAAGATTAAATTTCACTTTAAAAAAGGAGTGTATTTACAACATAAAATGTAATTGGGAACTTTCAAGCATGGAGAGATGGGTTCTCAACTGCAAACCCATTTCATGGGACATAAATCAGCTAAAAACATGTCTAATAAAACTGGATTAGATAGAGGTAAACAACCCATCTCACGTATGACATATGGTAGACATAAGTGAAACTGATGGGAAAATGATTTTTTTTATTTTTTTTATTAGTAACCATCAGCAGGACATTCTAAAAAGAAAAAAGGATTCTATCATCATTAATCACTTTGGTTGGCAGCTACTGGGAGAGTATATCCATATGGTCAACCATGACCATTGCAGTGATAGTGAATTATCATGATAATGGCTTGATAAAATGGATGAATCATCCTTGAAAATTTCTGCAAAAAACAATACTGTAGTGCATAGGTAGACAAACCTAAGGTGCCCAGTCACCATGGCAACTGACAATTTTCACCTGGTGCCTGAGTTTTCAAATTTCATTCTGAAAATGTTATTTGAAATTCCATTCTCAAAATTTGAATTTCTATTATGAAGCATATCTTTAAAACAACAAATATAACATATGGATTTTTTTCTGTTCATGTCTTTTTTTGCATGCTAATTACCATACAATCAGAATAATAATGAAGGTTCCGACATAAGTTTTTGGATTACCGCCAGCAGAGTTATGCATTCTGCAGCAATCTTGTCAGTAGTGATTCAGGCTGAAGTTCTGCAGTGCAACCCAAGAGAGACGCATGCATTAAAATGTTCTTAGCCATGGCATTGACTTTGTATGGGGTGCTTATGAGTGTATTTATTCATTAGTGCTGTTATAGAATGGGGTATGCCACAAGACAAAGCTGAAATGAACCTATTTTGAAGAATGAAAACCTATTTTGCAGATTTTGCACTGAACTGTTTGAACAATACGTAAGAAATACAGTAATTTGGACTGATGAAAATCACAATTCTGAATGTGTCATTTTTGTTTAGATAGATCTTGGTTTTCCGTTTGTATCTCTTTCGAAAAATGTGATGGGTCCTGAAAAATGGATCTAGAATCTGAAAATTTTGGGGTTTCATCTAAATCTGCTCTAGTGTAAGAAATCCATATAAATTTAAGAATGTTTTATTAAAATTTCAGGAACAGCTGTAGAGCTTTATTTATAGAAAAAAATATATACAAAAACAGGATGTGCTTCCTTGCGACTGGCATGTATATACGTAATGGAAGTTTATGTAATGGGGGGGTAAAAAAGTCTGCACATTTTTTTCCATCATTAGTGCTGCTTACTAAATTGAATTATATCGAGCTTAAATGTTGTCATCATGTTTAACTGTTATAACATGTTATTTGTATGGTCTGTAATTATGAGCACATTTTTTATTTGTATTAATGCTATACTCTGAATACTATTTTAATTTGTGTGCTAAGAATTGGTGTTTTGTTCTTGAAGGGTAAGGGAATTTTATCACAAAGGCAAGAAGTTGAAAAACAGAAACATGCTCTAAGCCCAAACTACAGTGAAGTTTTCAACCTAATACTAAAGTTAGATGGTGGTTTGAATTTTGTAGTCAATATGAGAGCTGATTTACTGGTGAGTTTATGCTTGTGTGGTTTTTATATTTGTTGCAACAAAATACTGTACTGAAACACCTCAAACATATAAAGTTTTTTTTTCTGTTAATTCAGGAGTTATATTTCATGTTTTCAAGCTTTTCAGTTCTGTTGTGTTGGGATGATGTGGCACTCTTCTGTGGAATTATGAAATGGTTTGCAATGAAACAGCACACCTCTCTTATGCATGGATTTTCTTGAGGTGTATTATACAACAGAAGTAATAACAATAAAGAATCTTATCAGTAGAACAACAATCTGGTGATAACAGAAATCCGTTCATTGTTCAATGAAACAGAATTATTGCTGTCAAAATGTGTGTATACAGAGATTTCTTTCAGAAGCAAACTGAAAACTAGTCATGATACCTTACATATACTACCTGTTAGGGTTGATATGATATAACTTATGTATATGGAAGTTGGAATGTGCAAATAGTGCTAATGTAGATGAAATTGTTAACCTGTTGTGTACTTGTGTTAGTAATGCTGTGTGCGTGTGTGTGTGTGTTGCTAACCAAAATGAGAAATGATTATCATGTTCAGTGTTGGACTTTCTGATATTTATTCAGTAGAGGATGCTGCAACATCTAACATTTATTATTATGTTGTGTCAGTCATGTACCTGATTGCAAAACTGTATTCAGGAGAATACCATCACTGAGCAGTAAACATGGAAGTGTTGCAAAATGTGTCAACACAGTGTGATCAGTGGTGACACACACTCGTGATGATGCATTTGGGATTTGCAACAATCAAGAGGAATGTTAGCCATATTGCTCACACTGCTCTGAAGTTTCTTAAGTCAAGTGCGTGAAACCTTTGCTAACCGTGACTGTAAAAAAGATACTTTTGCTGTGAACTAGAATACTCAAGTGTTCTACTCTGTTCTGTTCCGTAAAATCAAGTGGAATGAAGAGTGCCGTGAGATGAAATAGAGTGAAGTGAAATAGAATGATGTGAAACAGAATGACTGTAAATATGTAAATTATAGTGTATATAGGTTATGAACACATACTGGTGGATAAATGAAAGAAACGCAACATGTTTTTTTTTGTCAGGAAGTGAGATTCAACTATGGGTATTCACTGTATATATATTTCTACTCCATGTTCTACAGTTTTTTGTGTGCATTAAAATGTAACATATATTATTGAAATATATGTCTTGGGTATTAACACTGGAGCCCAGATATGTTTTTTTTTTTTTTTTTTTTTTTTGAAATCTTGATGATTGACATTATATCACAGATTACAGAATAGATTCAAATACATGTTTATACTTCATTTTGGAACTTGGTATTCACTGACCTACTGTGTATGAGGCAAGTACAGCAAAGCTATCTTTTGCCTTTATTTTCAATCAAAGATTCTGTCAAGGAAATGGCATGCTGAAGTGTAAGAGGAGTATGCAACAATTCATACAGTCATTCATGAAGTTCAGAAGATAGACATTGGTGGGATCAGATACCTGTGGAACATGACACAAGAGCAGGAGACAAGAATGTAGCAATTGTGGACTGTTTGAGCCATAATGTAGTCCCTGAAAATCCCTTTGCCCAGTTGGTCACTGACAGAAATCGTTTGCAATCATAGGCGCCAACTTGAAAAATTATTGGGGGTTCTGGAAATTTTAAATCGCATTACCCATGCATTTTTCAAAGTATTTAAGTCTAATTTAAATTTCAGTCAGTCAGATTATCTGGCACAATAAGATGCCTGAAATGCTAAAATGAAGCAACTTATAGGTAATTACAGATTTTTTTTTCTCTAGATAATTATTTATTTCGCTTTTGTAGGTGCAACACTATTACATACAATACACAGATACTGTGTGAATTTCCAATTCAATTGTCTTATAAAAATAACAAAAACATGTAAAATTATTTTTTTTTTTTTTTTTTTTTTACCAATTTTAAAAATGCCAACAATTTTTTTCTTCAGATGATTTCTGAGTTTAAATAGGAGGTTAGAAGGGAGAGGACATGGCATCAACCGCGCACCCTGCGTTTTCTGTGGGCTCTACTTTGTTTCAGCTGTGTATGCCCAGTATGCCCAACTTGGGCTGCTTCTGTACTTTTCTATGGGGAAATCAAATCGTTGACTTTAAAGAGGTTTTAAAGGCACTTGTGCAGCATGTACAGTCAGGAAAAAATGAGACTGAAATGTACATGCACATAGCTAAAAATTTGCAAAAAGTTACAGAAATACTGTTTAGTATTTTCTAAAAAAATTAAACAAAATTGTGCTTCGTCGACCGAAAGTGCATATTTTGTATTAACCAATCACGGTCATGATAAAGCTGTGGGAGCCTTGTTGACCTTCAGGGACTGCTGCAGAGAGTAAAAGATGGCCGCTATCAACCTGTGCTGCAGCACAGGTCTTCAGTAAGTGACGTCATGGCACTGAACCCTCCCCACCCGGAGGGCGCAAGAAACCAGATGATCAGATTTGGCTTCACAAGCGGCTGCTGATGCCATCTTCTCTCTCTTCTAACCTCCTTGGTCCCCACCTGCCCGAAGATAGGGAGGGTTAACTTACTGTATAACATATTTCCGCCTTAATCGCTATGACCTGGAATAGGTTCTCGTCTACGAATGTAGAGCTGGACTTTTGTATTTTGTGGGAACCCAGACAAGCCGAAGAATTTTCTTTTATAAAGGAGGCAGTTTTAAATGCTCTTAAACAACAGTACTTGAGGTATCGTCTGTTGCGTCAAATTGGATGAGCACGAACAAACACTAATTCTTTTTGAGGCACAATAAACAATCTGAGGGGTAAATTTCTATACACACTTTCTGTATATAGTAAACGGGGAATGAATAATTTTGAAGAATTGATAACAAAAAACAAAATTTATGAACATATGCGTACATGTATTTTTCCCACTAAATACGAGCAAAAATATTAGGGGTTCGAGGAACCCACAACAAAATCATTGGGGGTTCAAAAAGGGCCTCGAACCCACGAAGTCGGCACCTATGGTTGCAATTATATGTGTGAGATGAAATATTAGTCCGTATTGTAGAACACATTTTGATAGCTATCTCCTCAAGACATTTTCAGGGGCTCCACCTGGTATCAAACAAGTGACCACAATCTTTTGAAATACTAAATCTTTTAGAATAGTCTTTTAGACAAACCGAATGAGTTCATTTCCTTCCTAAGCAAGAAAATCAACTACAGAATATAAACCCTATCATGTCTTCATCATGAAATTTAACTGTACCAGTAGGTGATGTGGACATGGACACATTGTAATTGCATCCTGATGCCCTACCTTAACATTAATTGAAGCACTAAAGCATCATTGGACTTGTTGGGATGCAATGAACTGACACATTTTTCTGTATTCACTTATTTGTTGTTCATCTTATTTGTTGTCATGAAATGCACTGTGTGGCAAGAGAATTTGAACACTGGCAGCTTGCAAACTGCTACTCAGAGTCAATTTTTGTGTCTGCAGAGAGTGAATGGCTCTTTCATGCTGTTCAGAAGTGTCCACTATGTTGGAGACAGTGTAGTGACCCAATCAGAAAGTTGATTAAGCATTCATAAGTATAAAACAGCAGCTGATAAGCATACTGGACAAAAAAATTAGTAACCCCTAACAGAAATGACAGAAAGTTACAGATTGCACAGAGGACTCTGTGATAGCATTCTTGGAAGATAAATAGCACTGATGTGGTCTACAGGATCATTTCTGTCTCGTGCACTGGTGAAGAGCAACGTGTGTGTTGAATTTAATCTGCAATATAGGTCGTAAGACAGACTTTACTGAGTGGCAGAAAGGACCCTTCGTATTTGGCTGTGCCCACGGACACAAAGTGAATTCAGTCCCCCAATTTGTTGGTGTGTTGAAGCACACTGTCCAGTGGGTCTACAAACAGTGGTGTAGTTACAGTCAACTGAAAATCAGCGAAGTAAATCTGGCTGGAAAACTATTCTTACCAACAGGGACCGCTGCCATGTTTCACGCCTAGTAACTGCAAATCAGTTTTCAAACCAGGCAACAATTGCTCCAGACAGTCAATGAAAGTCCACTCCAACCAATTTCTGAAAGGACATTGTGTCGAGAACTGCATGTGATGGACATCATGTCGAGAACTTCATGCGATGGACATCTGGAGCAGAGTACCACAGAAGAGGCCTCTTTTAACAGCAAGTCACAAAATCGCACGTTATCAATGTGCTCATAGGCACCAAAACTTTACTGTGGAGAATTGGAAATGAGTAATTCGGTCTGGCGAGTCTCGTTTTTGTTTGTACTCCAATGATGGGAGGCGATGAGTGCATCGCAGGCCCAATGAAGTCTTTAATCCTAATTGTGTCTAAGATGTTGTTCAAGCTGGAGGGGGTTCTGTGATGTTTTGGGGATGTTTTTCATACCATGAAATGGGTCCTCTCGTTGCAGTAATGATGAATTTGAACCATCATGCGCACCTCCCCATTCTGAATGACGAAGTGTTGCCCTTTGTCTTACATCTCCAGAAGCAGCATCACATTGCCACTCCCATCTTTGAAGATTGCAATTGCCATGTGCATAGGGCTAAAACTGTGTCTGAGTGGCACAACGAACAATCAGCAATACTGTCACACTTCGACTGGCCCACCAAATCCCCAGATTTAAATCCTATTGAAAATCTGTGGGATCATTTGGAACAGAAGGCGAAATTCCAGAATAGACACCCACATACTCTGGTGGGACTTTGGATCTAATTGACGCACATGTGGCTGCAAATTGATGTTCAATACATCCACAACCTCGTGGAATCTGTACCGCACTGGATTCATGCTATTATCAAGGCAAGAGGCACTGTCACCCATTATTAGGTAAGTTCTGCCGGGGTGACTAATTTTTTTGTCCGGTGTGCTTTATAACCTTTTGGTTAGTGAAATCTGGGTAAGTTCTCTTCATTTGTAAATGACTATACAGATGAATCGAACTAATAAAAATGAGTATTACAAGGTTTCTTACCTCTTTTAACATTTCACTACGCGTTTCATTCTTTCTGCCGTCATGCTTGGTTTAAGCTTCCGGTGCGGTGTTGCATTTTTGGTCTTCAGGTTCTTTCAAATGCTCTACCAACGCTCAAGTCCTTGAAGTGCCTTGTTGTCCAGGTTGCAAAATTGTATCCCCCTCCCTTCCCACCCTTCCCACCAGCTTGTAAAACCTAACTTTCGTTGCTAAAAACCAATTATTGAACACAAAAACTTTTGATATTATGGACAAACACACACTGCCTATTTACAAACATACAAAATTCCGAACGAAAAAGTTAAAAACGTATATACAAATATTTACACACGACTCATTCCTTGGACTCCTCAACACCCCACGAACAACCAACCACACCCTAAGCCATTCCAACACAGATTGCCTCAAGCACTTTCTACCCTCTACAGGGTTATCCTCAGGAGGTGTTCTAGATGTTTTCTCTTCTGCCACTGCAGCAAGAGTGAGTGATACGCCCGGCTTCCACGCCACGCCACGCCCCATCGTAATCCATGGCAGAAAGAATGAAACGTGTAGTGAAATGTTAAAAGAGTTAAGAAACCTTGTAATACTTATATTTGTATGCACATAAATTTAAGAACTGTGCCTTCCGCTATAGATGTTTTAACCTGAATTTAATAAAAATGGTTTGACTTTTAAATTTAGAAATAAACATTTATAGCAAAAAAAAAAATTAAAAAAAAAATGAAACAAATGAACATTCTGCATTTATGATGAAAGATTAATACATCCCCATTGTGGACCATATTATATGTATAAACCGCTAAGCTATACTCTGAGATTCAGAGGTTAGCTTCTCAAAGCAAGATCATATACCAAATCAGAGTTACTGGTGATAGATTTTACTTACTCTTGATATATGAAACATCTCTATTGATAGAAATCTTGGCACAAAACTTTGAACTTCACTGACTTCTATCACATGTTTCACGCATGACCTCTTGAACTTCATACTCATCCTGAATCTGGACCCCAATGATTTCATCAACTGTCCTCTACCTTTCTTTCATGACACTTGGGATGAATACATTCTCTTATCACCTCACAACTCAATCTTTCAGTGTGGCCAAACCAGCTCAGAATATTTGTTTCTGCCACACTGACAATGTTTTGCTTTACATTACACATCTGCAGCACATTTTCACATTCTGCACATGATCAGGATAAGTCGTACCGCAACCCCCCTGTAACTAACTCATTTCTCCAGCGTATAGATGACTTCTGTGTCTCTTCTGCTGTACCTAGGTTCACTGTTGTGCTTCAGAGTAGGAACAGTAACACTTGCATACACCGCCATTTGAAACCTTTTTGATAACCCATCAATCCTGTGAAATCCTGCTAAGTGACTTCCAAAACTGATTTTGGTCACCTACTAATTGCACCTTCTAATCTGTTTTATCTATCAGATATGTTTCTTAGATGCACAAATCATTCATTCAGTGTAACTTTATACCATTTAGACATATTTTGGAGTCAGTACTAGCAGTTCCTTGCTCAAAAACCATAACTTTAGAGTTTCCCATATTTGTACTCAGTTTTGAATTTCATGCAACCTCCCTTCATTCTGGTCAACATACTCTGCAACTCATTTTTGCTCTCAGCCAACAGAACTGTGTCGTTAGCAAACAGCAACCTGAACACATAGGAATTTCCAAGACATAAACCAGTACTGTCTGTTTTGGCATCCTTAAGCCTTTAACCACTTAGCGTCCAGGTATGTAATATTACGTTAACGAATGATAGTGCAAGAAAATCAAGATCCGTAATATTACGGGCCCACTTATGTGAGGTAGGGTGCTATGTTTTCGCATATATCACACAAATATCAACTTTTTAAATAATTGTCCTTTCATTTCGTTCCACATGTTGTGTACTGGAACTTTAGTTTTTTGTTTTATAACTACCAGAACGATGCCAGTAATATTACGGATCTGGATTTCGCCGTGTTTGTTTTTCACAGTGTACTGTTGCTCATTATTAAATTTTTGAAAACATGTTTCACGTACGTTCATTGTCTGGAATAGAGCTACTTATATCTTGCAAAAAACAATTGCATTTTTTTTACTGTTTTTTTTTTTTAATTTTCCTTGGGATCTTAAGTGGTTAAATTGTGGTTAGCCATTGAACTCCAATTTTTCAATGAAGATTAAAATTTTGCCTGCATTTCTGCAATCTAGTCCCATAATATGTGCACCACCTGGTTTTCCTTATTATCTTAAAAATTACATTTATGTAATAGAACAGTTTGATTTAATTAAATTTGCCTGTTTGTTCTTAATTGTAAAACTTATCTTGATCTTAAAAGCCAAAAATGCACTTTGTATCCATTTTATTTTGCTATGAAAACATATTTTAATTATTTATTAAGATATAATAAAAAGTAAACCAAAAGAAGCCTATTTTTTTTTTGGAGCATGCAGTGATATTATGTTATTCCCTTATCTTCACATTCTGTGTTTGCACATTTTTCTTTCAGGGTATGTTACCTGTTTTACCTGTAGATGATCCTTCTAGTGACTGTGTTCGATCTTTAAGCATTGGCTTAAGGGAAATACTGTTGTCATCATTCAGCGCTGATTTTTTGAACTTATTACGTGTAACATGGTACTCATCATCTGAAATGCTACAAAAGGTATATCTGTTTTTATTAACGATAATGCTCAGTTTTTTTTTTTTGTGTGTGTGTATGTAGGAATAAGTTAACATTTTATCCCAAAGTGAAAAAGTTTTTAAAAAGTTCACCCACTGTTGGATTATCATATGGATAGTACTGGAAGAATGCTAATTCAGTTGCCTCATTGTTGAATTATCAAATCGATGATACGCCGCCCCGGTGGCGCAGTGGTCTAAGCGATGGCCTCTGATCATTCGTCCAAAAGGGGTCCGGGTTCAAATCCCGATGAGGCATGGATGTTGTGTTTGTCTTACGGCACTGGCTCTCTCCCTTCCCTGGAACCAGTGACCCTAAATTAGGGATGGGCGACTGCTTATAGCCCAATGAGTTGTTCACGGTGGTCGTTAAACCTTCAATCAAAAAAAAAAAAAAAATCGATTATACTAGAGGAATACCAATTCAGTTGCCTTATGATTATGTATAGCGAAACCTTGATTTGAATTCTTCGTAAGACATGATTGCAGTTCAGGCTATTCCATAGATCAGTCTGATGTAGATTAAGAATATGTGAGCACTAATTGCCCAAGATATAATCATGAAGATCAATATAAACTTTGCCAATAAACAAACAATTATGAATTCCAAGGCACAGAAATGGGGTAAATAAAATAAAATTGTCATACATAAGTAAACATTAAAAGTACTTTACATCCTGCTTCTTTAACTACATAGTTTTTTGTTGTTGTTGTTGTTGTTTTTTAAGTTTCAAGTTTTCAGATATTATCTGGCTTACCAATTCATGTCATATTTACACCAATAAACAGATTCGCAACTTCAAAAATTGTATTGTACAATGGTGTAATCCCGTATAATACTTACAGCTTTATGCAGGAAATTTATTCCATTGTACTGCACATGAAGAATGCATGGCGGAGCTGTTGTTGCTTGCTAATACAGTAAAACCTCGAAAATTCAGCATCCAGAAAACCGGCAACTTCAGAAATCCGGCACTTTTCTGATTTCATTTTCGTGAGAACATCCGATGTTTCACCAATAACCATGAAAATTTCCCAATGTACCATCTCAACAACACATCGCGAGATCATCCGATCTCAGTGTGCGAATTGCCGATATCTGCCTACGTGTAACATCGAGAGGTTTCTCAAATTCATCTCATTGGGCCGCGCTGAAGTGACGCAGATCAACGAGGTGATGAAATGCGTGTTGAACCTTGTCATGATGACCTGTGCTTGGTGGTGGTGGCAGTATGTGAATTCGATCATGTAATGACATCTGCATCCGCCTTCATGATGCATCGTGGTAATCGCCTTCATGATGCATCGTGGTAATCGCCTTCACGATGTATTGTAGTTTTGTCAGTCGAAAAACCATAACATACATATCACTAAGCTGTTCTCTGAGATTCAGAGGTTAGCTCCAAAAAGAAATACAAACTTCCAGATATTTTTACCTATTGTTGTCGTATCAAACTTCGCCATTTACAGCGATCTTGACATACAACTCGTGCTTCACTGATATCCATTACACGCCGCACACAAGATCTTTTATACTTCATACTCATAATCTTTTTCTCATGCAGACACTCCTGAATCTGATCCACCCATGTCTTCCTTGGCCTTCCTATGCCTTTCCTTCCTGCCACTTGGGCTGAAAATATTTTCTTAGTAAGCATTTCATCACTCATTTCTTTCAACATGGCCAAACCACCAAAGCATATTGGTCTCCACCTTGCTAACAACATTTTGCTTTACATCACACAACTGCAATACATCTTCATTCCTCACACAATCAGATCGTGTCTTGCCACAAACCCCACGTAAGTAACGCAAAAACGACTCCTATGTTTCTTCAGCACACAAACGACTCCTATGTTTCTCCAGCACACAAACGACTCCTATGTTTCTTCTGCAGTACCCAGGTTTCACTGCCATACATCAGAGTAGGAACAATTACTGTTTCATACACGGCCATGCGGGACTCTCTAAAGAACCCATCATTCCTGTGAAAACCTCCCAGAGCAGCTATGTCTTTCAAAGAAGAATTCACTCGCCTACTGATTTCACCATCCAACTTGTTCTCTCTGTCAAACATGCTTCCTAAATACACAAACTCACTCACCTGGTCAATCACAGTGCTATTTATACTTACATTACATTCAGTGCTACTCATTCCTCTCTAAAACACCATAACTTTGGTTTTTCCCTTATTTATACTCAGTTTGAATTTCATGCAAACTTCGTGCATCCGAGTCAACATACTCTGCAACTCACTTTTGCTCTCTGCCAACAAGACAGTGTCATCAGCATACAGCAATCTGCTCACACGGATATCACCAAGACATAAACCACTATTATCTATTTTGGCCTCACGCATGCATGCGTCCATAAATATATTAAACAGCCATGGTGACATTACACAACCTTGTCTAACTCCTGCACCAATGGAAAACCATTTTGATAAAACACCATTCACTCGTACACAAGCTCTACTACCAGCATACATGGTTTTTACACTATTAAGTAGATTTCCAGTAACACCATATTCATTCAATACCTTCCACAAAAGTGTCCTATTGACTTGGTCGTAAGCTTTCTCTAAATCTATGAAGGCAGTAAAATCTTTCTTCCCAACAGCCAGATACTTTTCAATCATCATGTGTAATGGAAAAATCTGGTTAGTGCAGCCTTTACCAGGCATAAAACCACTCTGAACATCCCACACGTTCTCTGGTGTAAGACCCCGTACTTTTTCAATAACAACCTTACCAAACACTTTCCCTGGCACACTCAGTAGGCTAATACCACGATAGTTCTTGCATTCAGTCTGATCACCTTTTCCCTTATACAAGGGAACAATGATAGCATCCTTCCAATCCCGAGGGACCATTACTAACTCCCAGCACAACTTGCAAATTTCAGTTAACCAGTCAATTATAGAGTTACCACCATACTTCAACATCTCTGCAGTTATGCCATCAACTCCTGGAGCCTTACCATTCTGAAGAGATTTTAGAGCTTTACACACTTCTTCTCTTGAGATCCCTCCTGTGCTTTCATCTCTCATTGTGACATCATCTGCATCTGTCTCAGAATCATTTTTGCTCTCCTGATCTAATAACTCACAGAAGTATTCGCCCCATCTGTCACTTAACTCATTGGGCTCCCATATCATTTCCCCAATCTCATTCTTCACACAACTTACAACTTTGTTTCCCCTATTTTTCCTGAGTCTCATGTACTTCCAGAAGGACTTTCTATCTTTCCAAAAAGCCAGTTCATGCCTTTCCACTTTCTCTTTCCTATCTTTTGCCTTACTGTGGCAAACCAGCTTAGCAGCTTCACGCTTCTTACAGCGATATTCATCCACAGAGACTCTACCTTGCAGCATCCCCAAATAGGCTTCCTTCTTTTTCTTAACTGCCTCATCAATCTCACTGTTCCACCAAGCATCACCTCTATTGTTACCCACTATTGTGGTGCCACAGACCTCTTTAGCAGCAGTAAAACCGTAACATCGATGGAAAATTCACATCAGGTTTTCGCGATGTATCGATACATCACACAGCCCTAGCGGCTGCTCTGGCTTTTTTCAAATTTTTACTAACTATTCGCCAAATTAAATTTTTTCGAAAGAATTTTATAAATAAATAGTACAAAAAGGTTATCGCCAATATTTTCGCAAAAACTTTTTTTCCCCATCACCAAAACAATTTTTTTTCACATTTTTTTTTTTAATTGGAGGTTTAACAACCACCGTGAGCAACTCAATGGGCTATAATCATTTGCCCGTCCCTAATTTAGGATCACTGGTTCCAGGAAAGGTAGAGAGCCAGTGTCGTAAGACAAACACAACATCCATGCCTCACCGGAATTCAAACCCGGACCCCTTACGAACGAATGATCAAAGGCAATCGCTTAGACCACTGAGCCACCGGGGCGACTTTTCGCAAATTGTGAAGAATGCAATCGGCAGCACAACCCCTATATATTTATAAGGCGTCGACGAGCAAATTTTCGTTAAAGTGACCTGTTACGTGTAAGTACGTGCTTTACGTAACTCCTGTTATGCAATTTTTAGATAGCTTCATAAATCCGGCACTCGTTCAGTTCTGCCGATGCCGGTTTTTTGAGGTTTTACTGTATACATATCGTTGACAAGCTTTATCTTCAACACTGCTGCTTCTCCAAGGCATAATTGACTTTTACAATACAGTCCACTCATAGGGACAAATGTCTTTTTTGGCTTTTTTTTTTTTTTTTTTTTTTTTTGCAGTTCTAAGTGATACATCCATAGCAGTGCTCAGCCTGTATCATTTCTCCAGTTGTTGCAACCTTCTTCAGCATCATCCATTAAAGTGGACAGACATGTAAGTACATTCATGTAGTGTATCTTCTCTGGCGATGCTTTGCTAATGGTGATCACATATGGCAGCACTTCAACCTCCATGACTTCTGTGATGTACTGCTGGCTGATCATGGTTCCTGCAATGCATAGGAAGTGGTAATATGAATGGAACCCAACAGCACTCCATACCAGAATTGCCAGTGTCTGACCCGAATGATGCTGCACTATGCCTGCCTCCAGCAGCCGTTTACCGTTGTATCACTGTACAAGGATACGTCCATCGTGGGTCATTACATTGAACTTGTCTTGTGCATCCTGCTTTTATACCTCCTGTGGGACAGCTACGAGGACGTGGCTGGCACAAATCATTTGCATGTGTGATGCATTTGTATGTGACCTACCTATCCATCCTGCGAGCTTCAGTCGGATTGGACATGTTTTTCCTGGTGTTGCATTTTCAACAAATGGCAGTGTGTATAAACACATGTAAAGATCAATTTTATTTTTAGAAAAAATACATTACTTACATCATTCTTGATGCTTTGCCATATTGTGTCCATTGGTATGCAGTAGTACCCTGTCCTGACTGAGGCCAAATATTTGTTGATGGTATTGGATCAAAATCTCAAGCTGAACCACCATTCACACATTATTGTCATCACTGCGCTCAATGTTTCTTGGTTCATGTGAGTGCAAATAAATGATAATCAATGTAACAATTGTCACTTCAAGTATAGAAGAAGATAGACTAGTTTACCAGGTGAGGAAAATTGTGAAAAACAAGTTGATGGAGAGAATTCCCCTATTATATACATAATAGCATAGGCAATCCCCCAATGTGCTTGCAGCTCCACAAGTGACATTGCAAAGCAGGAAATTGAATACCACTCCCCTTGGTTCTTTTGTTGTGATGCAAAATGCTCTGTAGTAGTGATGCGAAGATCCAAGAGCTTCTGCAAATTGCTTAAGTGTAAGATGGGGTCAATAAAGTGATCTGCAAACAGATGAACCACATGACCAACCAAAGCATTCTAGGTAGCTTCATATGTGAACAGTAGTTTGCAAAAATGCTGTATGAATGTCAGGAGCGGTTCGTCATTAGGGGCCAGAGGGGCCGGGCCCCACCTGAAAATTTCTATTTCTAGAAACTTTTTTTTTTTTTGCCCTTATTCTTATTCTCTCTTTTAACTACATGGTGATAAACCTTTCCCTTCAAAAACCATTACCTAAGGGAAAAGTTTCCTTCAAAAACGAAAAACTATTCCCTAAGAAAAGAGATCACTTTCAGTGTGTGAAGTTATTGGGGCCAGCTCCAACAGGCCCCAGTAACATCACTACGCAAGCAAAGAGGAGACGATTTCCTCCCCGTCTCATTCAGTATGAAGACCTACATACAACACTGTCTTAACCGCGTGTGGAAAAAAGCTGTGGGGGCAGATCTATCTGGCCCCGCGCTAATTTGATTGGCCGGGAGAGTATTCCTTTCCTTAACGCCGTGGGTTGACAAAGAAGCTTACCCCGACCAAGCCAACAAGCTCAAGGGTGGCGGAAGATTTTCAAATGCCGTAGCAAAGTTCAGTTAGTTGTTTTTTTCTGTGTATGTCTCTCTCGATGATGTGTTGTTTCTTTGTGTCGTGACTTTTTTGCTTGTCGAGTACATTGAATGGAGTGGATATTTTGTTAATATCTCCGTTCTTTGCTTTAAATCTGGAAGAAAAGCTTCATTTAAAAAAACTCAGTGCTTATCACCCCAAGAATTTTTAGTTTGAGCTTCACTTAAAAAAACACAGTACTCATCAGCCCAAGAATTTGAGTCGAAAAAGCTTCACTTAAAAAAAACTCAGTGCTTATCAGCCCAAGAATTTGAGTTTCCAAGAGTATGAAGTTTACAAAGCGCTTTGCAGAACTAATTTCAGTTGATGATTTTCTATGTTAAAAATAAATAAATAAATGAGGAAACCTGTAAGTATAATTTGCACATGAGTACCTATATGTTTTTAGGTTTCACAAGTTCTTTAAAAAAAAAAAAAGGTTAAACCTTTCAAATAATGCAAATGTTAGTATGGTACTCATTCTATATGGAACGAAATTCATGAAACATTTCCTCCCTGCATATATTTGGAGTTATTATTTTTTCACTGCATTTTTTTATCCTGTGAATTCTGTGATTATTATTCCTCAGTTGAGAAATCTGAAGAAACACAAAGCACAACTAATACAAATGTATTGTTTTTTTTATTGGAGGTTTAACGACCACCGTGAGCAACTCAATGGGCGTTAAGCATTCGCCTGTCCCTAACTTAGGGTCACTGGTTCCAGGGAAGGCAGAGAGCCAGTACCGTAAAACAAACACAACATCCATGCCTCACCGGGATTCGAACCCGGATCTCTTTCGGATGAATGATCAGAGGCCATCGCTTAGACCACTGTGCCACCGGGGCGGCAACATAAATTAATGCTCATATGTTTTAAGGTAAAAATTTTATTTAAGGAGTTATAACATTTTTCTGTTAATAGTTATGCATTCTATTCTGAGGAAATTTTTTTCGTGTGCAATACAATAGTTGACACATTCCTACCTGATTTGGGCATTATTGTGAGTCAAGGGGGTAAACAGAGGCAGAGTAAAGGAATCTTGGGGGTGCAAGGGGGGTTTGAAAGTTGGCCTAATAATGACATTGTTTTTTATTTCATTGTTGGACTTCGGCTACTGGCCCCACCTGTTTCAGTTGCCACGAGCTGCCACTGATGAATGGCCTTTTCATTTTTTTTATTTTTTGTTGTTGTTGTTGTTGTGTTTTAGAACAGATTGGTCACAAATGACCCATCTGTGTTCAGGAGATGTAGCACAAAATTATTTTACCATAAAGATATAAGCTCAGAATATTTGTCTATCCTTAGTTGAATATGACCTATTGTGAAACTCCAGTTTCTGGAATCAGCTGTGTTTGAATTCGTTGTGCTTTTGAGAAAACGTTGATTTACTGAAACAGTCATCTTTGTATGCTTCTTTATGCATTACCACAGTTTCTGAAGCAGTTTTGCATAGGTATAAACAGAAATGAAGGGCACAGAACTGTTTGGTTTTCAATTCAACAGTATCCATTTCTGTGTTGTTAAGAATTGCACTAGAATATGTGTGAACACAACTGTCGCAGTGACTCAAGAGTTGTCCTAGTTACCTACAACTTTCATCAAATTTTCACCATAGGCAGACCATTGAAAAAAGCCACCCTGGTGGCTCAGTGGTCTAAGTGATGGCTTATGACCATTCATCCAAGATGGATCCATGTTCGAATCCTGGTGAGGCATGTATGTTACATCATGTTTGTTTTATGGCACTGGCTGCCTTCCTTCCCTGGAGCCAATGGCCCTAAATTACAGCCGAGAGCCGGGGGACTGCTTATAGCCCATTGAGTAGTCACGGTGGTCATTAAACCCCCAATCAAAACAAAAAAAAGGTCATTTTTCAATGCCTGAAAATAATTTCATTCTTAGTTATCATGGACATCCCTTGTAATAATAAAGTACCTGAATTTTATTTTATACTATGTATTGGGTTGGTGCAGATGAAATGTCCAACATCAGAGTGCACCTGCAAACTCATAAAAATTGGAAGCACCTACCCGCCTAGTCAAAGTAGTTCTCCTCTGCATCGACACACTTGCGACAGTGGATTACGAAGCTGTGAATCTCATGACAAAATTTTGGGACTGTGAGGTAAAAAAGGTAGCGATGGCCTGATAACCTGTTTTGTCATTTGGGAAAGTTATTCTTCACCAGGAAATTGTCCAGATCCCAGAAGAGATAATTCATTGGAGCAAGGTCTAAGGAATATGCAGGGTGCAGTAGAGTTCCATAGTTTAACTGGTGGATCTGTTAGACAGTCCTTTGGGGACATGGGCGAACATTGTCATGCAACAGAAGGACCCCATCCCTGTTGACCAAAACTGGCTCCATGGTATAGATCTTTTCATGTATCTGCTGCATCTCAGCGCAATTGCCATTCGAATTGATGGTCTTACCTGGTCTGAGAAGTAAATGATGGATCAAGCTGGCAGCAGGCCACCGTACAAGAACCTGCACTTTTTCTGAGTGTATTGGGTGGCTTTGGGCAGTATTTAGGTGGCTCAGTGGTATCCAACCAACCACTGTTCTGAACGCTTACGATTGTTGTAGGGGACCCACTCTTCATCACAGGTTATACGATCCAGTGCAGGAAACCCTCCAATCTGTGCCTGGCAAAGAGAGAAATACACACCTCCAGATGACATGTCTTATTGGCTGCTGTCAATTTGTGTGGCATCCAGACATACAGCTTTTTCACTTTCCTCAGGACTGCCAGATGTCAGGCATCCATTGAATGATGCAAAGGGACTTTCTTCATGATCTTGTGGACACTTTGCTGTGGGCCAGCTTCCTTGATATTTTTCAGCTCCGTATCTATTAGAGCTACTGTTGGATAACCTCAAGGCACATTTTCAAGGAACATGTTACGCTTGGAAGTTTGTGAACCACTGGTGAATGGTACATTCCTTCATTGTATCCTACCCAAACGCTGCTGCATTAATGCTTCAGCCCACAATACCAGCAGAATGTCAGAGTTTGAATTCCTACAGAAAAATTATAAACAGCATCTTGCTTTGGACCTGGTTGCATCTGTGCATGCAACCAGGTCCAAAGCAAGATGCTGTGTAGTAGAGATGAGTTGGAAATCACATCACTGTTACTTTGTCACCATTACGACCAGTGACAAAAAATAACACTTAAAAATTCACTGATAAGAATGTCACTGTTAGCCGTATTCGAGCACTGCTTGGGGTCCAAAATCACTGTTGCATCATAATTTCAGTTACGATGTCACCATATCTAAACAATGTCTTCTTTTTAGTTGAAACATCATAGAGGTCGCTAGTGATGTGAGCTTGCTTTCAATCTCTTCTTTTTCCTATGCTTAAGATAGTTTTTGTTTTGGCATCCGCCTGTGAACAGACTTCAAAGCGAGCCAAGTGTAACAGTAAATTTGTCACTGTTACAAATGCGATGGTAACTCACCATTCCATTACTGTTCTGACACTCTTGTCATAAATGGTGATTTTGTCACTGTTGCTAGTAAGATGGTGGCTTGCAGTTCTGGCTTCTTTACAGCTCCATCACAGTTACTTCCGTGGAACTGTCACCGTTGTTACTGCAATGGGAAAATCACTGTTAAGCCCACCTCTGCCATGTAGTAAAGATTTTATGTTGCACTTGACCAAAGTATTTGCACTTGCAGTTGACCCTTGTCATGAAATGAGGCACACAACACATACACCAGATGTATACTGACCTTGTGTTGTTGCTGGATGACATTCCACTGGAGGGGTCACAAATGTCCACCCGCTAAAAGTGGACGTTTCATCTGTATCAACCCAATAATATTGATTTTTAGATGCCCTTCTTGTATCAGTGTAGAAAATTTCAAGTTTTTTTGTATTAAAAATTGTATTATATAAAAAAAGAAGTACCATATCACTGTAGAGTATGCACAAAAATGGTCAGGGTATAGGAGGTCAAGCTGCAGATGTAAGAGAAATATGTTTTGTTGAGTTTCATTATCTGTTTTTGACATCTACTTTCAGGTAAACTGGAAAATCTGGAATAATTTAAAAAATATACTTTTGAGGAGATCTGGCATAAAGGAAAAAATTGGTATGGATATTGACATTTTCTTAAATTTAGATCCATAAATGAATCTCTCTTCACTGCGTATTTGAAGATTCGCCAAATTTTAGATGGTGCCAAATTTTTAAGCATTTGTTTAGATACTGATTTCATAGCCATGTTACATATCATTTGTTGCTTCAAATGTGATGTTCAAAACAGTTCAGTGGAACATTTTAATGTTGTGCACTTCAGAAAGATTTAGTGATGAGTGAAATAATGTTTTTATAACAAAAGTATCATGAAACGAAAATTCCTTGCACTAATTCAATACAAATTATTTTTAATTTGGAATTTGAACCTTTATAGATATTGAAGACTATCAAAGCTAAGTAAATGTACTTACAAAATTTGGCATTTAAAAGTGTGCAAGTATTGAAAGTCAAGCAAAAGATAACATAAATTATAAATGTATGGAGGTTGTTTCAGCTGCGTGGAAACAAATTCTCAAGCATTACCTCAATAAACAAATTCTTGTCTTCACCATAGATGTGTATGTTTCTCTGGTTCATGGCTGTCCTGCAGTGTAATTTGATTTTGTGTCGCTTTGATTTCTAAAAAAATCTGTGTCGTAACTGTCAGCCATAGGTTGTATATTTAGAAAATTACCAGAAATATGTTATCAACAGAGGAATGTAACACAATGCGAAGATAAAAGTCTGCAAACAATTGTTTTAACTTATGAGCATTTGACACAAAATATAATGCAATGAACAAAAGTAGTATTATTTGCCCTTGTGGATAATCACATGCTGCAGAAGTTCATCATTACACATGTTCCTGGGTACTACAGGTCTAACTATGGAACTGTAGTAATGCTGAAAAAACTCTTGATTTTTGCTCATTATGCACTTGGAAAAAACACAACACTTTAAAAATTACAGTTATTTATCTATATTTCTTTGGACTGCTGGGTCATTCAGTGAATCGTGACTTTTTGGTAGGGAATTACTGTTCGAAATGAACATAGCTGGTGCAAATCATACAGTGATTTTTTTCTATATTTTACAATCTGCTGGTCATGTGCCGCTGTGAATTAATTATACAAAGGAAAATATGGTACTTTTTTGTTCCTTTGGTCAATACGGTCATTTTTCAGATTAGAAAACCAATAATTAAAAGCCAAAATTGTAAATATATTTAAGGTTAGGTATTTCACTAAATGTATCGTTATATATATATATATATATATACACTGAAGAGCAATTGAATTAGAGACAGCTCGCATTATGCAAATGTGGGGCTGTGGGCGGCCCTGTAAATGGAAACGACATGACGTATGCAGCGATCTGACAATATAAGAAGTGATGCAACAGGAATCAGTAATAGTCTGACACAGTATGGGTAAGACGAAGGATCTAAGCGCATTTGATCGTGGGCAAATTGTCAGGGCCCGAGGAATGGGTCACTCCATCTCGGAAGCCGTGCAGGCACTGGGATTTTCACAAGCCACTGTGTCACTGGTGCACCGTGAGTACATCAAATCCAGTAAAACCATCCCTGCAAGGGCCAACTGCCGTGGACAACCAACAGCGTGTGGATGAGTGGGGTCATCGTCGGCTAGCGCGCATTGTAACAGCGGATAGACGGGCCACAGTGCAAGAAATCACTCGGCAATTTAACGCTGGTGCACAAAAACGTGTAAGTAGCCACACCATCCAGAACCATCTTCTCGCTATGGGGTACAGAAGCCGTCATCCCACGAGGGTACCACTGCTGACCGCACATCACAGGGTGCAAAGATTAGCATGGGCGCAGGAACATTGCCACTAGACCCTAGACATGTGGTAAAATGTTGCCTGGACTGATGAGTCGAGGTTCACGTTGGTACATGCAGATGGCAGGATACAAGTACGGCACAAACCACATAAACCGATGGATCCTTCTTGCCAGCAGGGTATTCTTCAAGCTGGTGGGGGTGGCATTCTCGTCTGGGGACTGTTTACGTGGACTGAAATGGGACCCCTGGTACGTGTGACATCTTCCCTCACAGGTCAACGTTTCCGGAATATCCTGGACGACCATTTGCTCCCATTTGTGCGTCTTCAACATCCCACTGGGGACCTCATCCTGCAACAAGACAATGCACTGTGGCATTGCTCCCGAATTGTATCCGAACGGTTGGATGAACACTCCACCGACGTGACCTCACTAGCTTGGCCAGCTAGGTCACCTGACCTCAATCCCATCGAGCACATCTGGGATGCCATCGAGAGAGTTGTTCGAGGCTCTGAATCCCTTAATCAAATCTTCGTGAGGTGTGGGAGCTTGTTCAGGGATTGTGGATCCGTATGGCTTCCCAACGCTTCTGGTGTCTTGTCGAGTCCATGCCGAGACGAATCGCCGCCGTCATCAGGGCGAAAGGTGGTGCTACACGTTATTAAACAGGTATCTCTAGTTCAATTGCTCTTCAGTGTAATTCTCGGCCCCTGACCGCAAGCGATCATAGAACGTCGGCAAATGCAAATAGCTGTGTGCGATAATGGCTGATTGCAGCACCATCCAACAGCTTTCCAGGCAACCATAACCGCTCGCAGCTGTAGTGAGAGATGGGACGAAAGTTGACGGTGAAAGCAATGTTGTTCGAGAAGCAACATTTGAGGCACTGCCTCCTGTTTGCGTTTCAGCTGAAAAAAGTGCTGCGGAAGCCCAGCAAATGATCTGTGCTGCTGTGGGTGAGGCTGCTGTATCCTACAGTATTTGTAAGAAGTGGTTCTATCAGTTTAAGCTGGGATAATTTTGATCTCCATGATGCAGAACGTCCAAGACAGCCACAGAAAGTTGACGATGAGGAACTGGAACAACTGTTGGACGCTGATCCCTGTCGCACACAGTCAGAGCTCGCCCGGGAACTCGGAGGAACACGGCAAGCCATTGCAAAGCGCCTGCACAAGCTTGGATGGATTCACAAGGAGGGCTGTTGGGTGCCCCACCAACTCACAGCTGCGAACAAGTGGGATCAGCGTGGTGTCGTACACTATGACTTGCTCAAACCTGGTGAAATGGTCAATGCTGAGCGTTATTGTCAGCAACTCATTCGTGTGAGTGACGCAATGGAGGTGAAAAGGCTATACATGGGCAAGGGCAGAAGGTCGGTCCTGTTGCTTCAGGATAATGCGCGTCCTCACACCGCAAAAACGACTTTAAACCCAATCACCGACCTGGGATGGAAGATTTTCCCCCACACGGCGTATTCTCCAGACTTCGCCCCGTCGGATTATCACCTCTTTCGCTCCTTGCAACATCACCTGAGTGATACGCACTTCACTTCTGTCAAGGAGGTCCACACAAGTATTGATGACTTTATCAACTCGAAACAGCTCTCTTTTTTCCGCAGTGGCATTCGGCAGCTCCTGACTGATGGCTCAAATGTATCCAACACGACGGGGATTATTTCCCTGATTAGGTACATATTCGATTTGCTATAATTTGCTGTCAACGTGTCGTGTGTCATGCCTGTGGTCGAGAATTAGGAGTCACACCTAATAATAATACATTTAGGGTAGCTTACCATTTCATGGTCTTGCTCCCACTTCAACATTTCCAGCACATGAGTTGTGATCATAATGTCGCATGTTTCTAGAGGTAGTGTGGGGGCTCTTCACTTTTCTCAGCTGAAGTCATTCACTTTATTCATTCTATCCTTGGTCGTATAAGCCCCCCCCCTCCTCTCCTTCCAGAGGTGTCATAAGTAGTAATCCTCAAACACTTCTTCACTTTCCTACCAAATCCTAGTCACGCCAAATATGCTCACTAGATACACTGGCCGTCCTATTTACATGTCAACACTAAAAAAAACCCTCTGTTTTTTTCATCATGCATACATACCACACATTCA
Source organism: Macrothele yani (assembly GCA_039090855.1). Lineage (NCBI taxonomy): Eukaryota > Metazoa > Arthropoda > Arachnida > Araneae > Macrothelidae > Macrothele > Macrothele yani. Next base: position 78,588,963 of record CM077016.1, read on the forward strand.
TACATTTAATTATACACTATATACAACCAACAAATGCTCTATGAACTCACTATATACATATATACATAAGACGTTTCCACCTCGGTCAACTACATCGATGTTTTTTAACCCAGCCTTCCGCCTGCACACATCTCGTGACTTCTATAATATGGCTTCGCAAAAGAGCTCTCCCATGCCGCACTCCACCCTCAGCAGCATTCCAAACCTAGCACTTTCTGTAGCTACCCGCTACCATCACCAGGGGGACGGAGACTCTGACCTATACTCACGGTATCCTCAGAGCAAGCGAGTGACTCTCCCGGGGCAATATAAACTCTCGAAGCTTCATTCCCTTGGCCGCTGGGGCGCCCTCTCTTGTCTATTTTAGATTTCAATTTTTGAACTTTTCTATTTTTCTGTTTCATTCTTATTAAATTTTTCCAGTTGTTACTAATTATATTTGGATCATTATGGTTACATACTGAAGCTCTATTTTTTTCAATTAACACAGATTCTGCAATCCTGAGGTGTCTTTCAGATTTACAACTTTTTATTATTTTAATCTTGTCAAACTTTGGAAATTCCTGATTAGTTAAGCAGTATTGAATGAGTGCAGTTTTCTCTCCCTTTTTCTGCCAATTTTTTATATGTTGTTTCAGCCTATATTTTAATTCATTTTTGATGCTGCCTATGTACGACATCGGAGGATTTGCTGTAATGGGAATTGAGTAAACACCTGCTTTCTCCAATTTGCTGATATGGTCATTATTTCTTAACATCATGTTCTTGATGGTACTGACTTTGCTTCCAATTTGAACATCATATGTTTTACATATCTTATTAATTTCTGTTATCATATATACACTGCTGGCCACCCAAAATGCAGCACCAAGAAGGAGACGAGATAGCAAAGCCAAATTTACTGGACACATACAACAGATACAAAGATGAAACGATTGAGCTTACAGGCCCGTGTGACTTGCGGAACACGCAGACATCAATAGTTCGCGTAGTCCCCATGGCTGGCAATAACGGCCGCGGCATCGAACGAAAGAGGCTTTCGATGTGGGCTTGGGGTATGTCGGTCCAGGCTGCTTCCACACGTTGCCACAGTTCATCAGGCATAGCCACGGGGGTGCTTGCCAGGCCACTCGGTTGCCGATCAGCGACCAGACGTGCTGGATGGGCGACATATCGGGAGAACAGGTGGACCACGGCGGCAGTGACACCTGGTAGGCCGTGAAGAATTGTTGCATGATGCGTGCCACGTGTGGGTGCTCATTGTCCTGTTGAAACGTGGCTGCTGGCAGGTCCTGCAGGTAAGGGTGGACTACAGGCTCCAAAACGTCAGAGATGTAGCGGTGGCTGTTGAATGTACCGGCGATGCGTACCAGAGGGGTGCGGGTGTCATATCCAATTGCGCCCCAAACCATAACGCCAGGCGACGAACTGGTATGGCGATGCATAATGCAGGCATCATACAGTCTCGCCGCGGTGCCGCCACACGCGGATCCGAACATCGGGGCGTTGCAGGCAGAAGCGGGATTCGTCGGAGAAGACAATGTCGTGCCATTCCGTAGTCCAGCTGCGGCATTCAACGGCCCACTGCCGCCACACTCGCCGGTGGTGTAACGTCAATGGTAATCGGAGCAATGGGCACCGTGCGACAAGTCCCCGGACTTGCAGAAGACGTCGAACGGTGCGTGCTGACACAGGTTGTTGCGCAACACACCTTAATTCCTGCGCTAACGTTCGTGATGTGGCAGTGCAAGCCGTCAATGCCCGCCGCACAACATGCCGGTCCTCTCGTTTGGTAATGTGCCACCGCTGCAGCAATTGCTCATGTCGGTCCATGCGTCCCTCCTGCACCCACCGAATCCATACTCACCTCGCTGTGGCTGGATGTCGTCCTACACGGGCGGCAATGTCTCGGTACGATAAACCGCCGTCGCGATAAGTCATTATTCGTCCTCTGTGGAACTCCGAAACGTGCTGGAATGACAGCTGTATTCTGCGATGAGGCATCAGGAAGCTTCCCACGCACAAGTCCGGCAGCACAACACACTTCCACTACTTACACACACACACACACACACACACACACACACACACACACACACACACACACCCCGCCTTCTGTGCACTCTTCTTATAGTGCTTCTTGGTGGCGTGCCGGGCGCACATGATTTGCATATGCCCTGCAATGCTAATCATTTGCATGTCCTCTAGCGGGCGACGCATGCTTTGAATTTTAAGGCCAATCGGATGCTTCCTTTTTGGTGTTGCATTTTGGGTGGCCAGCAGTGTAGCTTAAAAACCTTAATCAAGATAACATATACACACTCTGCAAATGATCAGTTTATAAATTAAATGAAGAAATTGAATACATAAAAAAAATTGCTGATAGTTTTGGGTATCCTAGACAGTTAATAAAAAATGGAATATTGAAGTACCAAATAAAAGGAATAAGAATGCTATTGCAACTAAACAACAAATCAAATATGTGAATGGTTTCCCATATGTCAGAGGTGTGACAACAGAAATTAATAAGATGCATAAAAAATATGATGTTCAAATTGGAAGCAAAGTCAGTACCATCAAGAACATGATGTTAAAAAATAATGATCATATCAGCAAATTGGAGAAAGCAGGTGTTTACTCAATTCCTATTACAGCAAATCCTCTAATGTCGTACATAGGCAGCATCGAAAATAAATTAAAATATTGGCTGAAACAACATATAAAAAATTGGCAGAAAAAGGGAGAGAAAACTGCACTCATTCAATACTGCTTAACTAATCAGGAATTTCCAAAGTTTGACAAGATTAAAATAATAAAAAGTTGTAAATCTGAAAGACACCTCAGGATTGCAGAACCTGTGTTAATTGAAAATAATAGAGCTTCAGTATGTAACCATAATGATCCAAATATAATTAGTAACAACTGGAAGAATTTAATAAGAATGGAACAGAAAAATAGAAATGTTCGAAAATTGAAATCTAAAACAAACAAGAGAGGGCGCCCCAACGGCCAAGGGAATGAAGCTTCAAGAGTTGATATTGCCTCGGGAGAGTCACTCGCTTGCTCTGAGGATACCGTGAGTATAGGTCAGTCTCCGTCCCCCTGGTGATGGTAGCGGGTAGCTACAGAAAGTGCTAGGTTTGGAATGCTGCTGAGGGTGGAGTGCGGCATGGGAGAGCTCCTTTGCGAAGCCATATTACAGAAGTCACGAGATGTGTGCAGGCGGAAGGCTGGGTTAAAAAACATCGATGTAGTTGACCGAGGTGGAAACGTCTTATGTATATATGTATATAGTGAGTTCATAGAGCATTTGTTGGTTGTATATAGTGTATAATTAAATGTATGAATGTGTGGTATGTATGTATGATGAAAAAAACAGAGGGTTTTTTAGTGTTGACATGTAAATAGGACGGCCAGTGTATCTAGTGAGCATATTTGGCGTGACTAGGATTTGGTATGAAAATGAAGAAGTGTTTGAGGATTACTACTTATGACGCCTCTGGAAGGAGAGGGGGGGCTTATACGACCAAGGATAGAATGAATAAAGTGAATGACTTCAGCTGAGAAAAGTGAAGAGCCCCCACACTACCTCTAGAAACATGCGACATTATGATCACAACTCATGTGCTGGAAATGTTGAAGTGGGAGCAAGACCATGAAATGGTAAGTTACCCGAAATGTATTATGACTGTAAATGTACTGATAAAAGAAACAAAGCAGTCAGGCTAATATTATTAGATAAATGTTTTATGTGGGCTTCGCTAGCAAAAGCCAGGATTTGTTTACTTTAGTTTTCTCGAAAAGCCTTAAATACCTTTCCTTCAAATGTGTACGAACCTCTCTTCCACACAAAGCAACTCAGTGCTGTTCCAATTTCCATGCACTACCTTCTCTGGGTTTAGCATCATCTGTTATGTAAGCAGTCAATGTGGCTGATGTCACTTGGTGAATCCTGTCAGGTGCTGCAGAATCAGTTAATTATGATTATAGAAATGCATGCTTCCTACAATGCACCATTTGAATTCACGGTCGAGAGTAATGATGACTGATGGAGCAGCCCATCAGGTTTATACTGGACAGCAGTGTTTTGTGGCTTTGTGGAAGTTCTTACCATCTCAATGTTGGAAATGAGTGTCAGTGCTAAATTAAACTCTTTTCCAATGGCTGCAATGTTAATTTCCCAGATTCACTAATGCAGGAAATATGTAAAAAAAAATGTGAAATTTGTTGGTAAATTTCTTCAAAATTGAGTGCATCCAACTCTTAAAAGATTACTTGCCAAGCTTTTTTTTTGTTGTTGTTGTTGTTTTGTTTTGATTTAACTGCCATTGCCATTAGGCAGTTAAAAGAAAAAGGTACCAACTGGTAAAATTTGTATCACAGCTTGTAAATTTGACTATTGTCAGTATGGTAGTGATGTCATGTAACACTACATGATGTCTCTGGGTGAGTTATATTATGTAATACGACATCTGTGAAAAATGGGTGTTAGTGTCAAAATAGTGAAAAAGACATTCATTCCCAATAATGTTATTCAGTTCTATCCAAAGTCGCTCTGTTTATGGGGAAGAATTAAGTCAGGGTGTGTAATGTGGTGCACAGTGCTTAAAATCAAGGAGCTGGCAAGCATGGTATGTTGGGAGTGAAAATTGTATTTTTGTATTTGCAATAACTTTGAAATTATTGAGAAAAGAGTACATGGCTCTTTTTTAATATTTTAATTCAATAATTTTTAAATGGGCATAAGTACTTTTACCTAAACATCTTAAGAACTTAAAATAAATTTTGTGATAAATCATATACCATCTTTTTTAAGTCTGTTGCAGTTAACCTTCTGTGCTGCGGTTAACCTAATTATGCCTAAGAAAGGATCTGTTACAAGTGATAATTGGTAGTTCTTCATAGTCTCTCCTGAATTTCTGCAACTTTAACCTTCCTTTTTATAACATTTGACTGCATACTTAAAATTTTAAGTAGACATCCAAATGTCATAAAAAGGAATCTAAAAAGGATTGGAAATTGAGAAAATTTGGAGAACCACTGATGTTTACTCTAAATGATTGTAGAAGTTTAACCATAACTGCAATTGGTCTGAAAACAGGAGATGATTTATTATGAAATGTAGTAAGTTTTTTAGATATTTCTGTAGGTAAATATATGCATAATTGTCTTTAAATTCCTGAATTAAAATCATGCAAACCTGTATTCTATGTAATTAATATCATTTAGCTCTGAATTTTGTGAGGATTACTGTAATATTTACTTTCAATGTTAATCAATTTTTAAGAATTCTTTTGAACAGACTTTCAGTTTTGTTTTATTGTCTTACCTTGTCAAATACTGCCACAGTGTTTTATTTATTTTTTCATTTTTAGCGTGAACTTTTTCCAGATATGTATATATGAAGCTGTTCATCCAGTAAAGAGCTGGACTGACATAAAAAGGCGTGTTGGCCCTTACAGGAGATGCTATGTGTTTACGCACAAAGACATGAGCAATGAACCTCTTGTCATTCTTCACGTTGCTTTGACGGATGAAATTTCTTCAAATATCAATGTGAGTCCCATTTCATTATGGAAATGGAGAAAACTTCTGCCTTTTTTTGTTGTCATGTTCATTTTGTTATTCTTTTTTTTTTTTTTTTCTTTTGTTTCCAAATGTATTGCATCCTTAGAAGTATCTCTCCCTATCTTGTCCGCCCGTGCCGGGTTGAGTTCCACAAAGACGACTATGTGCCCTTAAGGATTACTGGCAAATTAATGCAACTGGCTTGCCATTTCTCTGCTGCATACGTGTAAGGGACAAAGTGCGTCCGTTACCAACTTCACAGGGAACCATCTATGCATTCACGTCCTGAAATGCAGCGAGTAAGCGGAAAACCACAGACCAGATGGTCGGCAGCAGCGGGATTCAAACACCCATCAGAAACATCTACCTTCCTCACAGCGCATAGCGACTTAACCAACTGTGCTAAGAAGTGTCTACTTTTCATATATCATTGAGCGGTGTACTCAGTAGAAAAATACTTTTTAATGCTGTGCCTTAGCTGTGAGTAGAATGGATACATCACACACGCACACACACTTACTTTTGTTCTGCTTGAACCTTAAAGTAGTAGTACAGTGAAACCTCCATTAATGGACGCCTGCGGACAACAGTGACCTCGGAGCTACAGCAAGTTTTGGTTAGTACTGAACAGCTTCCATCGGATTAACATTAACGAAAACCTCCGAACAACGAAACCTCTTAACAGTGGTCAATGGGCACCCCAGTCAGTCCCGAAGGAGACCGAATGGACACCCTGCCCCCTTGGTTCTTACCTACTGTCTTCAATACTTTGGCATGAGGAACAAGATAGGGACAAAGAATATTTATTGTTGAGGCATAATGGGTTGGATCATGGTTTGTACAGTGGTATGCTTAAGTGAAAGGAAAGGAGTTTAATTCTACATGAGGCGAGCTGCCATGTATGTTTCAATTGCTCATGTGGGCTGCGGTGTGTGTGGGGGGGCGATGTTTCTTGGTTTGGTTCCTGTGTATGAATTATGTCTGTTCTTGAATTATGTTGCACAGTCAGATAACTGTGCAGTTATGCTTTACTATCTAACATTTTTCTTTTTTTACTTTCTAATAGCCATACCCTAACCTTTATCTCCTAGTTTGCTACGGTAAAACCTCTACTAGCTGACACCTCCAAACAACGGACACCTCTGAGCAATGGCTAGTTGTGATTGGTACAGAACAGCTGCCATAGGATTAACATTAACAATAACCTCCAGAGAGCGAAACCTCTTAACAGCGTCCAACAGACATCCCAGTCAGTCCCCAAAGAGATGTAATGGACACCTTGCCCTTTAGGATTTTACGCAGTTACATCGGCAAAAGGGATAAGATAGGAATAAAGAATGCTACTGTGCTTCGAGCTTGATGGGTTGGATTGCGGTGAATGAAATGCATTCTATTGGCAGCAATATATCTTTGATTAGTCCCTGTAAGCTCTGTTCCTATTTTTCAGCGCGAGGTTAGCTAACTATGCAGTTCCACGTGATGACTGTCTAGCTTTTTTTTTCTTTTTTTTTTTTTTTCTTTCCTTCAGCGTACTCTGAACGTAACCTCCTAGCTTGGTATTTCTAAAGGGAAGTTTGAGACAACGGGTCAAACACCACTTTCCTAAAATCATCTACACCATGATTTTATTTCAAATTGTTGTATTGAGTTTCATCTGGCATTCTACTTTTGGAGAAAGCTTTGATACCATTTTCTTTGTGCGTAAGCTTTGTACAATTATTCTCCTTTTGTACCAAAGCAATGGACTAATTATGTTAACCTAGGCCTAACCTCCCAGCAACGGACTAGTAATGTTAACCTAGGCCTAACCTCCCAGCAACGGTCACTTTTTTCCGGTCCAAGCAGCGACTATTATTTGGTAGTTTCACTGTATTTCTAAGGGCTGTTTAACACTAGACGTCAGACACTATTTTCTTAAAATCCTCAACACCATGAGCTATTTATTAAATTATTATATTCAGTTTATTCAGCAGTCAGCATTTGGAAAAAGCACTGCATTGGTTTTTTTATTATGTTTAAGCTTTATATATTTATTCTGCTTTTAAACGCAATGGCCTAGCAATGTTAGCTTAGGCCTAACCTCCGAACAACAGCCACCTCTTAATGGTCACTTTTTCCTGGTTTGAGTGGTGACCATTATTTGGAAGGTACACTGTAATACTAGAAATAGTAATTATAATATTATTTCAACCAGATCTTGTTCTGAACAATCAGAAAGCTACTACATTATGTAAGGTGCAAAAACAAAGTCATGATTGTTTTACAGTAATGTAACATAGTAATGATGGCAAGAAAATAGTATTATTCCACAAACTAATATAAAGTGCAGAATTTCAAAGTTCAGTGTCAAGCTACAAGCTCATGTACAATCCCAGCAATATTTGTATTTATTAATCTAAATGTGTGTCAGAATTATAACCATCAATGAATATTTCAATAGTGCTTGCATAACTTCAAACTCTATATTAAAGTATTCATTTGTCACCCTGGTAAAATAATGATTCGAAGCACAACACTATGTGTAACAACATCCCTTGATCTCTGCTGTACATACCACCAATAAGTCTCGTCAATAACATCCGTACCCGCCAAGTTTTATAGCTTGCCTGTAAATTTTATGGAAACTCAACTTGTTTTACAGTTATTTTACGCACAACATTTTACAGATTTCCTGGAGGGGGGGGGGTCCCCAGGGTGGTGCAATTTTGAGGGGAGGATAAGTGGCCCCAAGAACCACCACACCTGCATTTTCTGATTTACCTGATCACATTTACTCCCACTTCTGCATTCCCAACATTCTCTGCTATAAGACTCAAAAACGCTATAGGATTAGGGTTGGTTGATAACTGCTAAAAAGAAAGACAGAGAGAGAAACGAAAAATATTAGCAGCACATATACACTGGTGTGCAAAAATTAAGGATGGAGAGGAGAAATTAGCATAAAAGCGGAACGAGCAGGCAGAACGGTCCGAAAGACCACTCAGGAGATAGACTAGGGTCTGGTACACTAGGGCATGCACATATATGTAGCATGACTAGGGGGGGATTGGAAGGGTATGAAGCACATGGGCGGTGTACGCTCAGCAATTCGGTGAAAGCTATTGCACTGTGTACATCGGTTTGAACGACGTTGCGTTGCTGCCACCGTGTGATATGGCCAACAGGCAATCCAGTAGACGACATCTGGATGGCTTGACCCGAGGTCACGTCATTGGGAAGTTGGAAGAACATCGAAGTGCGACTAGTGGGACCGAGGAGTTCGGGATCGCTCTCAGCATCGTTTCACAAGCTTGAAGAACATTTCAAACGACAGGAACAGCTGTTTAGCAGTGGTCGTCCACGAGCAACCAGGGCAGCGGATGACCAGTATATTGTCCTACAGGCGGCAGACAGCGGGAGAAATCAAAAGGCACATGCAACAGACAACTGGGCGTCCGTTATTGCGTTTCATCATGGCCAGGAGGCTGCACAAAGGTGGTCTATTTGCACGACGACCAGTACGGTGTGTGCCATTAACGCCTGCTTTATTGGAGACGACGGTTTCTGTGGTGCCAGGAACACAAGAACTGGACAAATCAGCAATGGGGTCGAGTTCTCTTTACGGATGAGAGCCGATTTAGTCTGACGAGCGATTCTGGACGTATACACATCTGGAGAGAGCAGGGAATACGCAATAACACCTCCAGCATCATCGAAAGGGACCTATTTGGAGGTGGGTGAGTTCTCGTTTGAGGCGGTATCTTGCTTGGTAGCCGTACTGACCTCCACATCTTCCAAGGGGTTCAGTCACTGGTGTCCGCTATTGTAACAAGGTTCTCCTGTCTCACGTGTGTCTGTTTAGAGGTGCTGTGGGTCCTGAATTCCTCTTCATGGACGACAACGCTACACCTCATCGTACAGTGGCTGTCGCAGAGCTGTTGGATAGTGAAGATATTCAATGCATGGATTGGCCCACAAGATCCCCGGACCTAAATCCAATCGAACATGTGTGGGACCTTCTCGGGAGACGCTTGGCAGCACGTCACCATCCGCCAGCAACGATTCTGCAGCTGCGATTGGCGCTGCAAGAGCAATGGGCTGCGATGTCTCAACAGCTCCTTGACAACCTCGTCCTCAGCATGGACAGACGTTGTAAATCCTGCAACGCAGTCAGGGGTGATTATATCCCCTACTAAAGACTGGATTTTTCTTGGCAGCCGCCTGTCACATGGACGTTGCTGTCTTCTGTCCAGTTGTGCTCGAAGCTACCTTTTCAATAAAGTGCCTTTGTATCCTTTGGATTCCTTGTTTGGACGGTTTTGCTCACTTGTCCCATATTCTTACATCTTGGGGATCTTATGGTATGATTTGAGTCGATGTGGAGCACTTCTGCACGATGTTACATTCGAAAAAACGTCTCGTCCTGAATTTTTGCATGCCAGTGTAAGACTTAAAATTGCATTTTTTTACATATGTACATACATACATACATATATCATATATGTATCATTAAGCTGTTCTGAGGTTCACAGGTTAGCTCCTCAAAGAAAGACCTTCAGCCAAGTAAACCTTTAACTAATGGAACTAGAATTTACTTACTGTTCATTTACAATGATCACAGCTCGAGCTTCATTGACATCCATCACACGTCACACACAGGACCTTTTGTACATCATACTCAGTCTTTTTCTCAAGCAGACATTCCTGAATCTGGTCCTCCCATGATTTCCTTAGCCTTCCTCTACCTTTCTTTCCTACCACTTGGGTTTAAAAAATTCTCTTAGTAAGCATTGTATCACTCATTCTTTCAACATGGCCAAACCATTTAAGAATATTAGTCTCCACCTTACTAAAAACATTTTGCCTCACATTACACATCTGCAACAAATCTTCATTTCTCACATGATCAGAGTGTGCCATGCCCCCTCCCCCCTTCACCCAAGTAGCACATCTACCCAGCACACAAACAACTCCTGTGTCTTTTCTGCAGTACCCAAGTTTCACTGCCATACATCAAAGTAGGAACAATTGCACTTTCATACACATCCATTTTGGGACTTTCTTGAAAACCCATCATTCCAGTGGAATCCACCCAAAGCAGCTATGATCTTCAAAGAAGAATCCACTCATTTAGTAATTTTGCCATCTAATTTGTTCTCTGTCAAATATACTTTCTAAATATACAAACTCATTCACCTTGTCAATCTCTGTGCCATTAAGACTTATCTTGCATTCAGTATTAACAGTTCCTTGCTCAAAAACCATAACTTTGTTTTTTCCTGTATTTATACTTGGTGTGACTCATATGCCATTTTTCAGTTCCAGGTTGTTTCTGTAGTGGACCATCCTTTTCAGGTGTGGTAAGTCCACCATATCCCACACTTGAGTCCTTTAAATACTTTCTTTGGGTCATAAACATCATAAAAGTACATCAGTGTGAGTGATTAACCCACAGCTAATGGTTTCTAGTTGGTCATTCCACCTAAGGATTCTGGAACAAAACCCAGTGAGTTGGGGTCTTTTCTCCTATGTCACACCAAATTAGCCGGCACCTCTCCGAGATTCATAGAGGCCTTTGTTGCTGTTGTGCGTTATTGCATTTTTTAAAGGTATTCTAATATGTTGGTACAGAAATGTAAAGTCAAAACCTCGGTTAAGTTAAGGTAAGAAGTTTTTGCAATATTTCAATAATTTTGCAGTCAAAAAATTTAGTTTTTTGTCTGTGTATGTTACTGCTTGATTGTTTACAATTTGATGTGATTATTTTGTTAAAAAATGTTTCTATCATTGTAGAAGGATAATTACTTTCATCCAGTCTTTACTAATTCTTTTTTGAGGATTTTCTTTGAAGACTCTGGCTAGGGTGACCATATTTCCTTGAGATAAAAACGGGACATTGGGATGGCAGAAAAAGTAAGACTATAAAAAAGTTTTATTACTTAAACATATTGAGCTTGTTAACAGTGACAGAACCCATACAACAATTTAGGTACACTTAGCGAGGGACTGTATTTCACCACGATTGTACCATGAATATTTCTCCAATGAAATAATCTTACGCAGCAAGCTTCGGTTTTTCAACACCTTATCATAAAACTTTTCTCACACTCCATGACACAATTTTGTCTTACAACTGACATAGCTCTCATTGTCTCAACACTTAACCTAGATTTCTCCTTTAACCACATATTTATTCATAACAGAAAATATTCTCCCAACAGGTGCTGTACTTCCTAAAAGACAAAGAATAAACTCTATAATATTACAAAAGTCCTGAAAGTCTAGGCCTTTTTTGCTCATTTCAAATAAAAAAAATGAACCCATCTATCAGGTACAGGAAAGTTTTCTAGGCATTTTTGCTTATTTCAGAAAAAATTTGCTTGACCAATATACAAGTATATTTATAGTTTTTATTAAAAACGGGACAAAATTGACATTTTTATCAAAACGACAGGACGGCCGGGAAATATGAAAAAAACAGTACTGTCCCATTCAAAACAGTACGTATGGTCAGCCTAACTCTGGCTGAAAATAATTATCCTTCTACAATGATAGAAAAAAAATTTAACAAAAAAATTGAATTAAATCGTAAACAATCAAGCAGTAACATCAACTTACTAGAAAGGTCACTTACCATGAAGGTCTATTTGAAAAGCTTCAGAGGATTAGCTTTAAATTCCATGTTCAACTTGCTTCACACTTAAACAATAAAATTCAAAAAAATTTCCCTCCCATTAAACAAAAAGAGAAAAATGTTCTGCTACAAGAAGGGGGTCTGCCGTGTACACTGCAACTGTGGTAACACATATGTAGGAGCAGTGGTGGCTCCTCAGAGTGTATGTGCTGCGACTTACCGATTTACATGCGGTCTGCGCACACACACACACCGTAACCCCCACCCCCACTACCACTTTTACTAAAGACTTTAGGAATTGGGCAATGGGATCATCTTGACCATCGGGGAAAATACCCAAAAGCAGGTTTTTGTAATTACATTTAAATGTATATGATTATTCATTTTGTTCACCTCTTTGGCATTAATGGTTAAATTTGTAATTGTATATTCAACAGAGTATTAAGCCTAATATTTTGCGGACTATACGGCTTGATTAATTTGCCCTGACTTCAGTTGCCTAGAAAACATCAAATCTTGATCATCGTGGAAAATAGCTGAGAACAAAATCAAAGTTCTGTAAAAAGAACGAAAGTTTATTTATTTACTCATTTATTTTTATTATTTTATTTATTTTTGAAAATAGGTTTTTATTCAGTTGCATATTTTTAATACCAAACTTTTTTACAGTGTGCTTCAGTATACAATTCAGTCAATCACTCTTGCAACTTTATTATTTGCAATTTTTAATGCACTTTGAAGAGCTTAAATATGAATTAATTATATATGAATTAACGAAATTACTCAACATATTGCACAAGTGAAGAGTATGAAATGCAAAAAAAAAAAAAAAAAAAAGAACGTAGATAATAAATTGCACTTGGATGAAGCTTTAGTTTCAGCCCCTCCCGAAAAAGATCACGAAAACCACAGAATAAAGAACAAAAAAATTGAAAGCACAGATAGATTTTAACTGACTGATCAAGCAAACGTTATGAGAGCACAGAAACTAACAAACAATCAGATAAGTTTTCCCTCTATTCTATTGGTCAACTGCCCTGCTCCCAGTTCCGATGGAAAAAAGAGAGGGATGGGGGTCTTTGGTTTCAATGCCGTTTGCTGCCGGCGATCTTATATCGTGCTGACAGAAATACAGCATGCTGGAAATCCTTGGGGCTGGTTTGACTAGAGGACCCCCAAGAGGTGTGTGGTGTAGGAGGCAGGAATGACACACTGTTGGTGCCGTGCTACTTGGTTTGCAGCACAAAAGACCAATCGCATAGGGGCAGCAGAACCACGCTGTTATTCCTGTGTGCTAACCGACACCACAGACTGAATGATGAACAGGAGCCTTGATTACGGCCCATCTAAAAATCGAATTTTGGGCTGGCAGCAAATCATATGCATGCACTTTCAGCTACAATAAACAATACGAATCTGAATTCAAAATTTTTTAACGTGCTGCAGCACGGCAGCACATAGTCACCGGCCGCCACTGTGTAGGAGAAACTGGGTGACAATTTCGCACCTGTGTGGCTGAACATAAAACTACTATTAGGATCATTTCCAACAAGACAAGCCTTGACAGACACATACAAAGTACCGGACATTCGATTAACTGGGACTCTTTGAAAATTATTTCACATCAACAGCACTGTATAAATTGGAAAAAGTCTACAAATTGAAAGAAGTGCCGTGATTAATGAACATATAGGCTTGATATTACCACTTGAGTGGCAGCACCTACTATCTTGAGTCAGTTCCGACGACAGGTTGGTGTGCAACCTGAAAGTTTGACAAAAAGTAATTTTTGTGTCATCCTAGTAATCCCTGTATTGCATAATTATACTTTTAAGATATTTCACAACTAAGATTTTGCCATGACTTCATTAATATTGGGTGTGTGCAAAAGTTCTACCCATTTTTGTAATAGATGCAAATTCCGATCGAAGTAGTTACGCCACAGATGACGTTGCAATGCCGAATTTTCAGCCAATAAAATGTGGAGCAGTAGAGCATATAGAGGCACTAGGTTTGTTCGAGTAAGTCATTCGTAACAGAAATCACGTACGGGGTAACATGGCATACAATAAGGAGCACATTAGACATCGTTTACTGTATGAGTTCGATAAAGGCAGTACTGTAGCTGCGGCTTGCCGCAACATCTATCAAGTGTATGAGGAGGATGCAGTTGATGATAGCACTTGTCGCCATTGGTTTTGGAAATTCTGGGATGGAGATAGAAGCTGTGAAGATCAATCGCGTCCTGGACGTCCATCCAGTGTTTCTGACGAGGATGTGGACCAAGTGATAACAAATGACCCATATACAACCATTCAGGAATTAGTGAAAGCGTTGTCGGTACTCAGAGCAACAGTCGAAAGATGGATGCATGCGCTTGGGTTCATTACTAAGTTCGATAACTGGGTTCCACACCAGCTTTCTGCAAAGCAACGAGAGGAGAGAATCCTTACCTGTGTTTCTTTGCTTTCTCATCACAGAAATGGACCGTTTTTGGAACGAATTGTAATGGGTGATGAGAAATGGGTGCTGTACCGTAATGTAAAGCATCGGCGAACTGTGTGCCAAGTTGCGGAGCCTGCTCCATCGACCTCAAAAGGAGGACTGCATCCCAAAAAGGTTTTGTTGAGTGTTTGGTGGGATGTTCAGGGAATAATCCACTGGGAGGTGTTGTCACCTAACCGAATGATAAATGCTGACCTCTACTGCCAACAGTTGGAGGGACTGCAAGAACAACTGACATCAAAGTGGCTAGCACTTCTCAATTGCAAAAACGTTATCCTTCATCATGATAATGCCAGACCTCGTGCTGCTTTAATCACTCGGTAGAAATTACTGAACTTTGGTTGGAAAGTGTTACCTCACCCGGCGCATTCCCCTGATCTGGCACCTAAGGACTACCACCTTTTTTTATCATTACAGAACGCCTTCGCTCTCCAAACTTTTGATGATGCGGACATGTAAAAACGGCATTACATGACTTTTTACTCTTAAGATGCAGGAGTTTTTCCAGCATGAGATTCACCTACTCATAAACAGATGGCAAGAGATCATACAGAGTTATGGCAATTATGTGAAATTCTAGGTATGTTATTTGTTGTGCTCTCCTCCTTTCTTTGTAGCCTACAAAAATGTGTAGAGCTTATGCACACACCCAATACACATATTTTTCATGTAGTGAGTTAACATCAAAACAAATATAACAGGTGAATTTCAAATGTTTTGCAGTTACTTTGATTTTCACATTAATTAAAAGTTTTGCTTGTTGCAGATTTGATTTATCTCATTGATAACTATGGTTTTTAATAAATAAACATTATTTATCTTCAGTTAATTGATGAACAGACACTAGTTTCAACCTGATATAACAGTATATGCATGCAAGATAGCCCATTTTTATCCATTTGGCTATAACAAAGTTCACATGTATCAAATGTTTATAACTTTTCCTTCAACTTCATTATACACTGCTGGACAATTGCTAAGGACGGATCATAAACGGCTATATAGCGCATAAAAAAGTAAGTGTGGTTGGATGCCAAGTGAAATAAAATGTCAGAATGCCAGGACATTACAAGAAAAACAATTTATTGTGCTCTGAAATCCAGAAGGCTTTGGAACGTGTTCAAGGAACAAACAGGCCATTTTGTGCAGAATATGTAAACGTGAAAAAATGCAATTACCGTCCGCAGGCGCTCCGGCGTAAGATGTCAATACGGGATATGGCCACCATGGAGGGCGATGCAAGATTCCACACGTCGTGTCATGCTTTGCACAACATTATCAAGCAGCTGTTGGGGTAATTTATCCCATTCCTCTGTCAGTGCACGGATAAGGGTGTCCTTGTTTATTGGAGGGCATTGGCGACCAGCAAGACTCCTCCCCAAAGCATCCCACTCATTTTTAATGGGATTCAGATCTGGAGAACATGCTGGCCATACAAGGCGTTGAATATCCTCGCTCTCAAGACACTCCTGGACAGCGACTGTTCGATGACATGTTTAGTTGTCGTCCATGAAAATGAATCTATCACCGACAGCACCACAGAACATGCGAACATGAGGTAGCAGAACATCATTAATGTATCGTTGGCCAGTCATAGTCCCAGGTGGAAGCGCATAGAGGGACGTACAGCCATTGATCATGATGCTAGCCCTTACCATGAGACTACATGTCTGATATTGGTCCCTTTCCTGTGTGTTTGCTGGACAATATGCAGTACCACTATTACGCCAGATCAGTTGTCGTCGACAATCAGATGATAGACTGTATCTACTCTCATCTGAGAAGAGGACAGCAGACCAGTCGTTATCAGTCCAATCACGATGTTGATGGCACCATTGCAAACGGGCGGTACGGTGACGTTTGGACAATGGAATGCACACAACAGGACGGCGGGCGTATAGTCCTCCTTCATGCAAATGTCTGGCGACAGTTTTTCGGGAGATCCGCTTGCCAGTAGCAGCCATAAACTGATTTGCTACCTCACTAGCTGTGCTGCGCCGGTGTCTTTTTGTTGATAGCATTATGTACCGATCTTCTGCAGGTGTCGTACTGCGAACACGACTTCCCCCGTGACGTTTGCTACACTCTCCATTTGTTTGAAATGATTTCCAAAGCCTTGAAACAACACTGTGGCTGACGTCAAACTCCCTGGCAACATCTGTTATTTTTCACCCTTCTTCAATCTTGCCAATATACGGCCACACGTAAAATCATCTAGGTGATGTCGGGAAGACATACTGATAATTGCAAGTTTGTCAATTGATTCTTTCCCTTTCAACTTTGCGTTTGAACAACAACGGTCAATACGCGTCAAATCCTTTATATCTCTAATCAGCGCTATGACGTCACGAACAAGTTCAGCAATCCAAAATTTGCATACGCACAACAAGTCTTACTGTATCCCGCACTTATGCTAATTTCCACATTTTCCTGCCTTCCATTTTATGGTTGCTATTGTCATCCGTCTTTAGCAATTGTCTGGCAGTGTATATGGGTAGTGTTATTCAGTGGTTTAATAAATCCATTCTTTTTCATGTTAAGTTTTATTTTTGTAAAAATATTAAGAGTTTTGTGTTGACATTGTATTTATAATGAATATTTTTGGTAGTATGCTATTGTTTCATGGAACCATTTTACAACTTTCCAAGTAGTACTGATACAAACTTTATAAATGACATCAGTTTAATATTTATTTGCATGCCAAGTATTGTAATCTTCCTTTGTTTAAACTAGTTGTGATGTCTTCAAAATAAATTAATGGAGCAATTTTCTTTGTAGTCTATTATTGCTGACCAACAGTTGAGTTGTAATGGTGGCAGTGCTAGTTACAACATATGTGACTCCCTGGTAGAGGATCCAAAAATAATAAAAGCAGCCGTTTTCTATTCAATTTCCTCTACCCAAAAAGGTATTCTATGAAAAGCATAGCTTTTTTCATGTCTGTAATTCAGTAATTTCATGTTTAAAGTGGAGTAGGTTGTATGCATAAAAGTTCTTGTTTGTTTTGTAACTGACCACTGTTTAACATGTTGGCTAATACCTTCGATGGACAAAACATTAGAGATACCTACCTAACAGTGTTATTCTCGTTACAGGGTCCTCCTGTAACGAGAATAACACCCTGTACACGCCGAGGCATCAACTCCACCAGATGCCGAAGATAATGCAGCCATACCTGTGTTGCAGCATTGTCCATAACTCCGCCTGAGACATCGGTCCAAGATCCATGGATCTGATGTTCTGCTCCATGACATTCCACAGAGCTTCCACGGAGTTAGAATCCGGGGACCTCTTGGGGGCTACTGAATGGTTCTAAACTAACATCAGTGTTCCTCAAGCCATGCCTTGGTAGTTGTTTATGTTAAAGACTGAATGTGTTAAAGTCTGGCCCCGTTTTGTAACTGGGCAAATGCCGAGGGTGCCGAATTTTAGGGGCGCAAGAGGAAGATATATATATATATTTTAAGGCAGGATTTTGGAAAAATTGTTTAATGTTTTTTTTCTATTTCAAGGATTCCTTGAGTGAGGAAACGACTCTATATATGGGCAGTTATAACTTTATAGGAACGGGGAAAAAACAGAATTATAAAAACAAGCTAGTCACAAAAATAAATCCAAAAATGGTGCATAAGAAGGAAGCAAAGGAGAGAAAGTTATTCGAATAAGTAAACATAAAGTGACGTATTTAAATGGACCACACACACACGCCCAATGCCACACATCCCTCGCCGGGTGCGCAGTCAGCGTATTCCTCTCTTATAATTGCGTTTGGGTTTTTTTATAATTCAGTTAAGCTTACGCATTTAAAAGGGCAACACCTCCATGCCAGGCGTCGAGCAAGACTGCTATTTCCTCACCTGCCCTGCGTATGCTTGGCGCCAGGAGCGGCAAGCATACGCAGGGTATGCTTGGCGCCAACACCAAGCATACGCATGGGCATTCAGCATATTCGACTCCTGGGTCACTGGTTCCAACGTTCCACTAGGGTTTCATGTTCTCATGTGTTTTTATTAACCTTGTATGTGTAATGCGGCTTTTGCGTGTGTTTTTGGTTAGAAAAGAGTTTGCCTGCTGGAGTGTTTAAACATGAGTAAGAAAGTAAGTGGTCCTGAGTTTAGAAAGCGTGCTGCTAAAAGACAGAACGATGAACTTAAACTACTAAAAAAGTACCAAAAATAGGCTCGTTGTTTACATCTACCGCAACCTCTTCTGCCTCTGCCTCATCCACTTCTATTGAACGTCTGGACTTATCCTCTCACCCAGGACCCTTGTCAGCTGTGCAGGCCCAACAAGAGAGTGCAAAATGTGATGAAGCAGCGTGTTTGAAGCAAACCGACTCAGCAGACCTAAATAAACATGAAGAGCTTTCTAACCTACAAACCAACATGGTAGGCCTACTTCCTTACACATTTTCATTAGAAGACCTTGCAACTTGGGATGTGAATGTAAGTTATGTAACTGAAAATATCTTAAAGAATCCTCCAAAACAAAACTTGCAGTCAGATTTTTCAGGCTCTGAGCGTAATTATAATGATGCCAGATGCACTCTACCTGCAAAGATGTTAAGAGGTACACTCCCTAATGGAGAAAATTTTATAAGAGACTGGCTGCTCTTCTCTCAGTCAACTAGAAAGGTTTTTTGTGTTCCATGTTGCTTGTTCCAACCAATGAACAAGAAAACACATTTTGCAACAGGATTCAATGATTGGAAGCACGGTAATGAATTAATTAAGCAACATGAGCAGTCAGCTGATCACAGAAATAACATGCTTACGTTTATGCCTAGAAAAAAAAAAAGACCATGAAAGTTGATACCATGCTAAAGACACAGTATGAAAAAGAGGTTAAGTACTGGCGAGATATCCTATCAAGAATAGTGTCTGTTGTCCGATTTCTTTCAGTTCAGGGTTTACCTTTCCAAGGGAATGATGAGCAGATAGGATCTACCTCCAATGGTCTGTATCTTGGATGCCTGGAGTTGATAAGTGAATATGACCCCTTCCTTGTACAACATATTACAAAATATGGAAACAAAGGCAAAGGACATGTCTCGTACTTATCTGTTCAAACGTGTGACGAGTTTATTCATATTATGGATAATTGTGTACTACAAAAATTCTCGAAGTCAAACATGCTCTGTACTACTCCCTCATTGTTGACTCAACTCCTGACTGTTCTCACATCGATCAGTTGGCTTTAGTCCTGCGTTATGTCTCCCTGGTTGAGGCAGTTCCAAAAGAACGTCTGTTAAAGCATCACCCCGGAAATTCAAAGTCATCTAGCTCCTTAGAAGAGGCTGTGATGAATTGCCTTTCAGAAATGGACTTGGACATTAAGTTTTGTCAGGGAAAAAGCTATGACAATGCGTCTAACATGTCTGGCCCCTACTCAGGACTCCAAGCTAGAATTAAAAACCACAATTCGCTAGTTGAATATGTTCCCTGTGCTGCCCACTCACTGAATCTTATGGAATCTGTTGAATGCTGTACTGAGGCTGTAGTGTTTTTCAGGTTTGTTCAGGAGCTCTAATTTTTTCTCAGCATCAACCCACAGGTAGAATATTTTAAAATGGTATCTTGTAAAAAACAATACCCCTGTTGTAAAATATTTATCTGAAACTTGTTGGTCTGCCAGAAAAGATGGCACAAAGCTTTAGTACGAAACTTTAAGGATATTCAAAACTGAGTACGAGGCTTTAAGGATATTCAAAACAGGACTTGTCTGAGGGTTCTTCCATGAAACCAGCAACTCGGTTGGAAGCTCAAGATCTTGAGCTCAGGCTTCATAATTTTAAAACTGCTTTTCTTTCTGTCTTCTGGGATGATATTTTAGATAGGGTCAGTAAGTGTAGCAACAATTTACAAAAACAAACTCTCAATCTGGTAACCACCACAAAGCAACTTCAAACATTGGTGGGGGTTTTGAATTAAAAAAGGAATGAATTTGAATGCTATGAAAAATCTGCTTTGATTACTTGCGGATGTGAAACACCAAAGTACATAGAGAATAGGAAACATAAAGTGTTTGCGGATGAAGAGCAAGGTATTGAAGACACTGTAGATGCAAGAACAAAATTCAGAACTGGTGTATGTCTCAAAATCATTGATTCATTGATAGCTAACTTGGCAAGAAGGAGGATAGCCTATGAGGTCCCTGACCAATCGCTCTGAGGTGTTTTCTTTTCTAGTATTACCTAAGGCGGCAAACCAAGATATTATGGAAGCTGCACTGAAATTAGCACAGTGCTATCCGGAAGACATTAATAATGATTTTGGGAACGAGTGCTCTCATTTCAAAATGTATGTTGAGCTAGAAACATTGAGAACGATACCAGAACTGTAGTGTTACATAAGACACAATAACCTCCGAAATTCTTTCCCTAACCTGGAAATTGTGTTAAGGACTTTCCTTACTTTACCAGACACTAACTGTACAGCGGAAAGAAAGTTTTCTGTCCTAAGCAGAGTGAAGAATGCTAAAAGATCAGTTCTTGTGGACAGTAAAGTGAATGTGCTAGTGTTAATGTGCTCTGAGAAGGATGTAACGCTACAAATAAACTTTTCTGATGTCATCGACAGATTTGTTCAGGCCAAAGCAAGAAAAAAAATCTTTAATTTAAATTGTTCTACGAGTACTTACTTCTGTAAGTTTTACTCTTGCTTTGTAAATAAAAATTCTTCTTTACATACAAGGCATTTTCTTTTAAATTATAGTCATCATCATCATCATTGTCAACCATTATCAATCCACTGCTGGACGAAGGTCTCCCCAAGTTTCCTCCACAACGGTCTGTCTTGTGCCAATCTCCTCCATGTCACTCCCGCATATTTACGAATTTCATCCACCCATCTCCCATGTGGTCTTTTTCTGGGTCTTTTCCTGTCCCTTGGAATCCAATCTAAAATTTCGGCTGTCCATATGGCCTTCTGGCAGTTAAATTATAGTAAGGCTATCTAAAATTTCTATCATGTCTATCAATAATAATAACAAAAAAAATCCTGTGGGTGCTAGATATTGCCAAGTAGACAAGTTAAGGGGAGGGGAAGGAGGCACCTTAATTTACTTTGCCCAAGGTGCCAATCATCTAAGCCCGGGGACTGGTTAAAGTGCTGCCTGTGGGATTAGGTAACTGTGGTTTACAATGCTTTAGTGCCCTATGGAGATATTGTGGGACCATTAGTATAGAAGAATATATCTGGAATTCTGATTTTTGATGTCTGGGACTCATGTTGTGGAGCTCAGTATGAAGAAGAAAGTGCCCAACTTCTTGTGGATAGGAGGTTGTCAATTGAAGGTTGCATTCACAGGAGTTCTGAAGGTCTGCCAAAAGTGTACCTCACCAGGACAGTGAAGCTTCAGCTTGTTCTGTTGCCCTGTGTCAGGGTGGAGGACTTTATGATGCCATGATGGACAGTGTGCACTGGAAAGTGAGGAACCAACTCCTGTTTCTAGCCAACATGAAGTACATTCATTGTTCACCAGAGGATGTTGTGTGAGTTTCTGTATCTGACCACCATGGAGGGTAATTTGTACATGAATGTATGGAGCAAGTTTTTGTGTCCATTGAAAGAAATGATGCTAAAGAAGCTTAAAGCCATGAAGGACTTGAAGAAAAAGGAAGTTTGAGCCTCTGCAGATGTTCCTGTAGATATGTCACGTTGTGCTGATTTCTGTTTCATGGAACCTGAGACTAATGTTGTGGAGGACATTCTATATCTGTTGGAGGTCTGTGGTAGACATTATTTTAGTATCACAAATGGAGAGATCCTTTTGGTTCCAAAGTTATCTATTCAGACATGTTAGCTCAATATAAAGCAGCTGTGGGCTATCACAACTGGACAAAATGATGTTCAACAACATACATACTTTGCTGTAACGTGGTAAGGGTTGTATATGTGAATATTGCTGTGATAAAGATAACGCTATAACTACAGGGAGTTAGCTGGTTTTGTAGTTGGGCTTTTTGTATAACTGCCTTTGGCCAAATATGGCCCTTGTGCTTGAAAAAGATATTATAGTTTCGCCCTCCTTGTTCTTTTGTAGTGAACAAAAGATATTAGTGTTGTTGACTCTTACTCAAATCAAGTATATCATATGGTCGATGGCACATGAGCATTTCAAATACCACATGAAAATTGCATGTGATTGTCTGAAGTTAAAAGAATCTGGCAATATTTCTATTACCACAAAGCGAGGAGATGTTTTTGTGAACTTATTCTTTGTTATGTGTGCAGCCAAATTGACATCGGCTTACTGAACTTTTTGCAGTGTCTTTTACAGTAATACTGCAAGATGGTAAGGAGAATTTATTTACGGTGACCATGTTTCGTGAGTCCGAATTCGGGACAGATGAATGGGTCATGTCAGGTAGTTGAAAATACCCCCCCCCGTGTCCTATTGGGGTAGGGGTTGAAATACAGCATGCTTGACTTTTGACTTTTGTTACTATATGTATTTACCTCTAAAATGAACAATAAAAAATAATAATCACAGGTAGTTTGAATCGAAATGATTACTTACAAAAAAATTAGTTTCATTAAAGTTTGTAGAAAGTACTCGTTCCATTTTATTCTAAGTTTCCCGTTGAAGTGGTTGACGATATGTACCAATTGCACTTCTCTGACGAAGACAACTTCTTTATGAGCACTTTGTCCTTTTTTATTTTTTCATGCATTTCTATACAAGATTCTGATTAATTCAGTTGGATGATTAGCGAGGCTTTAACACATTCAGTTGTCAATGACTATTTCTCTGATCTCCAGAAATTATTAATATCCATCCAAGGTCGATAGGCGAGGGGTGATTATATTGCTTCCTTATATATTACTTTTTTTAATTATCCCACATCTGCGGATGTACCTTTTGTTTGTCTTAATAAAGCCACTAGAACTGGTTTCATTTTATCACGTCTTAATAAAGCCACACGAACGGGTTTCATTTGATCACACCTTATATGTGAATAATTAAATCGGGATGAAATTCGGGATTTTTTTTGGGGGGGGGACACCAGGACAGAGTCTGAAATTCGGGACTGTCCCGCGCACATTTGAAATCCATGGAAATATACTTCGGACACAGCGATTCAGGTAGCTTTCCGCTTTTTGCGCATTTGGAGAGTCCCCATCTGTCTTTTGTTATAGGACAAAGACATTTACGTACTGTTTTTGCCTCGCTGAACAAGTTTGTAATTGACTTTTGTGCCCTATCTACAAAGGAGGGCAGGATAGCCACCTCAATCCCCCCCCAAACGAGGCGATCCTTAAGGGTGTTATTGCGTGTGCCATAGGGGGTTTCCTATACAACTGTACAAGAACTAAATCGCTAACTGCCATAGTTCCTGAGATATTGGCCCGATCATGGACTTTCCTTGTAACCCTGTATATGTGTGTATGTATATATATATATATTAAAAAAATTCTCAGTAATGTTTTTTTTTTCATTTTTTGACGATTTGGACGTATTCTCACTTGGATTATTTTTTTCGGGTGGCTTCCTCCAATGAACCAAATCCATTGACCCCCTCCCTTCCCCCTAAGAAATTTCTGGCTATGCTACTGACTAAGAATTATCAACTTTACTGAATCATAATAAATGAAATAAAGTGCTTTATTCTTGAGCAGTCTTTAAACCAAATAACTGCCGCCCCGGTGGCGCAGTGGTCTAAGGCGTTGGCCTCTGATCATTCGTCCGTAAGGGGTCCGGGTTCGAATCCCGGTCAGGCATGGATGTTGTGTTTGTCTTACGGCACTGGCTCTCTCCCTTCCCTGGAACCAGTGACCCTAAATTAGGGACGGGCAACTGCTTATAGCCCATTGAGTTGCTCACGGTGGTCGTTAAACCTCCAATAAAAAAAAAAAAAAAAAACCAAATAACTACCTCATAGAATCTCAAATAAACCTTTTTATTAAATAATGTATTTGTTTGTCCTTAATATTAAAGCTACCATCTTAGTAAGAAGTAATTTTCCATGGTGGTACTCCTGTTTGTTTCTTTTTTGCATGGAATTACAGTTTGTATCATATTTTGAATTCTTATTGAGATGTTTATAAGTACTTTAATCCAAGTTGTGCAGATATATGTAGTTGCTCAGGGTTGGAAATGTTGGTTTAATTAGATCCCTTGTTGTAACACAGGACTTCGTGGAATTGATCTGGGAAATCAGCTGATCAAACAGGCTGTTCTTGAGATTTTGAAAGAATTTTCAGGAATAGAGAAATTTTCCACCTTGTCACCTATACCTGGTTTTCGTCAGTGGTTGCTGATGCAAGTTAAGAAAGGTATTTCTTTTTTTTCTTTTTTGTAGAAAATTATAAGCAGCCTCACATACCTAAATTAAAGATCGTGACTATTATTTGCAAGAAAATATTATGTTGCTCACCACAGCTAGAGAATCTGTATGCAACGAGCTTTGGGGTTAGCGTCTCCGTGGTTCAAGCCAAACTCGTTACCACTATATGTGTAACTTGTGCTCAGTAGCCAGTAGAGCTGAGTTTGGGCTCAATTTTTGTAGCTGGAGCCTGTGGTATATCAGCCCGAGCCCACCTCAGCCAGAGTTTTATATTGCAAGATCGAGCCTGGTCCCCAACAAGCCCATAAACTGGCTAACCTGTTCACCCATTAATAAAAAAACATCTCCTTTTCCACAATCTCCTCCTCCTGCAATTAACCAATGTACTGTATTTCACAAATGGGGAGTGGTTGGAAGGGATTTCTATCTATTTTTACAGTGTAATTGTACGACTTTCTTTGACCGTTCGTTTCCACCTGAAGTGCTTCGGTCGGCCGGGCATCCAAAATGATCGGGAGGTGCTGCAATTGTATGTTGCTCAAATAATGTTAATATTATCACGCCATAATGCGCTGCAATATGTAAGTTGCTAAATAGGATTAGCAGAGAGCTACTGCATGGAGATAGGGGTAAATCTTTGTTGGCATGCTATCAACTATCCAATTTCTATAGTTCTTGAAAAAGCTTTTTCTTCTCTGCAGAAACACACTGATGCACTGCCTATGGCATTTTCTACCCAAGCCCGGAATAAATAGCAGTCTCGAATGCCCGCTCCCCAACCAGAACCAGTTGCCGAAGATTTCCCTTTACTAACTATAAATTGTCTCATTTGCTAAATCATATAAAATCACATTCATATATAAAAAAAATTCTCTCGCTCTCCCTCTCTCTTAGAGCCCAAGCCTGAACCGCAGTAAATATTCTACAGCCCATCTCAGCTCTGGTAGCCAGACATGGTCAATTATGCCATAAAAATTCAATTACATATGTAATTGAATTTTTATATATATTTTTTTTATTATTTATAAAAAAAATTATGTAATTGAATTTTTTTTAATTTTCAGTAAACGTGGATCATCATCTGCATTAGTTTATGTCAACCAGCAGAAAAGAAAGGGTAAGGGAAGAAAGCAAAAGTAAAGAAAATTGATTTTGGTTTGCAACAAACTTCCATTTATTTTTTTGGTGCAAAATTTTGTGCTAACAACTTATTTCTTCCGTTATTGGCAATAGCTGCTTTCACACTTTCAGTGCACCTTGGTATGCAGTGTGATACCTCAGAATATAACAGCTATCCTGTTGATCTCTCATTTCCCATTTGATACACATGTTCAGCACTGGTAGCTCGTGATTGGAAAAATTGGTGAAGAGCTGCAAGAGCAATACGAAAAGATACCTACTGTCTCCAACGAAAATCACTTAATGAAGACTTAACCTATTTTTTGTATGTTAAATCAATTCTTCTTCTTTCTTTTAAAGCTTCAAATTTGTTGATTATGTCACCATAAAATGGTTGTTTCTTCATGAGCATCAATAAAGTGTCTTTCTGAATAGAAATATTTGCCAAAGAAGTAAGTATCTTGAGAAATAGTATTTCTTGAGTAAGTTTGTATTCTTTTAAAGCAAGAAAAGCTGCTTTCTACTGACACACTTGTAGATGGAATTGTTAAAACGAGGAAAACCAATTTATAAGCTTCTACAAAAATGTTTTTATCTCCATGAAGCACTCCAAGAAGTTCTTAAGTCAATACATTCCTGAATTTGTAAGAGCAGAATATTCCCATTTAGATCTGCTTATTTTTGTGATTTTGCTAGCTTTCAAACAGTGTTTCAATTTCAAAAACCTCATTGTTCCTTTTATGGCTTTTTTTTTTATTTATTTAGAGTTACACAATAGTTTATGTCAAGTGATTTTTTCTGCAGAATTTCGAATAATAGATCGGTGGAGCCAAAAATGTAGAGTATAAAACTGTACGTGAAGCTAAACTATCAGCTAAATTTTTTAACAAATAATCACAAAGCATGAAAAAACAAATCACATTTGAAAGCCACGTGGGTAAACCAAAAAGAACCACACACCTCAAGGCAAAAACCCTAGTGGATTGCAAGGTATCCTGGGTAACATGCTCCGCACTCAAAAACTGAGATGCAGAACACAGTGTCTAAAGCAAAATCTCTTCACTTTAGCAAAAAGATTGATGCAGGGGGCGTCATAGTTACTATGGATACTCAGCCCAAAAGTGCAGATTTCAAAGCATTCTCATCTTGGCTCTTCACTTGCACTGCTGTGCATATAAGAACTTGTTTTCCATATTGAGCATGCTATGTGAATTGATATTTATTCAAAATTTTGAATATTTTGGAATTAAATAATTACAAAAAAGGATACTCATACATAAATGCTGAATAAAACTTTATTTTAATTGAAGAGGCACTTCGCATGAAAAATGATGTTCAGACTTCCTTAGTATGTTCTCATTGCTTTTCCTTCTACAGAAGAGAAGTTCTTAGCTCATTTCTAATCTTCAATACAAAGTATGATTTGCTTTTGAACCCACTTATTTTTCCTTGATATTCCTCCTACCACACATGTCAACCTACTTAGATACCCTTTACTTCCCACCAACTCTTGCTGCCGTAAGAGAGGGCAGCCCTAAATAATGCAATGTGTACAGTCAGTTTTCTTTGATCAAACTCTTTCTTGGCATTGGACGTGTCCATTTACTACAGTGATCTTAACATTGGACGTCTCCATTTACAGCAATCTGTCCATTGGAATGCGGTCTAGTATTTCAGCTGTCCAACAATATTTAGTTGTTCTATGTCCAGCCCCATAAGTAAGCACTGGAAAAGGATGCATTGATTAAACACTTTTCTTTTGAAGACATAATGGTAAATTGCTCTTGAAAATTACACTGTCTCTTCAAAATGTGTGTGTGTGTGAGTGAGTAGAAATGGTGAAAACCATTAGTTGAATGAAATTAATAATAAAAATTAAAGTAGGCCTACAACTAATCTAATCAGTTAGGTTGCATTCTTCACAGCATACTTAATGGATCAACAAGAAAGATGTAAGGATTACAGGTAACAATAAAAATCGAAAATTAATAGGAAAAAAAGGCAATTGGGGAATTAGAAACCAGGTTATTTCTAATTTTCCAATTCTTTTTTCCCATGAATTTTCTGTGTATTTTACTCATTTTTCCTGTCATTTTTTATTTATATTGTTATCTGTAATTTTTATGTCTTTCTTGCTTTTTCTTATTATTTTTCTGTGTAATTTTCGATTTTTGTTGTCTGTATTTTGTACGTCTTTCTATATATATATACAGGGTGATTCATAAAGAAGTATACAGTTTCCAGATGCTGTGAAACAGTAACAGTTGAACACACGGACCACAACTGCAAACCGTTAGGTAGATGTACTCATAAAGTTTGTGTCCCGTTACTGAGGGAAGTGACGTAGGCGATAGTGCACGTGTCATGTGACTAGTCAGTCAAAATGGCAGTGTCTGCAGTGGAGAAGGCATTTTGTGTTCTTGAATTGAGCAAAACGGAACCTGTAACTGTTGTGCAACTGCATTTTTTATCATAATTTGGAAAAGAACCTCCAACCAGAAAATCTATCTACGATTGGCATAAAAAAATTAAAGGTAAATGCGTTCTGTGCTGTGTCGAAAAAGAAAGTGTACAGCCCCTTCTTTTTTCAGGAGAAAACTGTCGCGGGAAAGCTCTTTTCTGGATATGTTAAGTCTTTGGTTGATGCCTCAGTTGCATGACAACAGTGACAACTTTATTCTCCAATTGGATGGTGCACCACCGCACTGGTTAGGCGACGTGCGAGATTATCTCGATGAACATCTTCCTCACCGATGGATTGGACGAGCCATGGACTACAACCTGCCACTGATCCAATGGCTGCCCAGAAGTCCTGACTTAACACCTTGTGACTTTTTCCTGTGGGGTTACATAAAGGGCAAGGTATTCACCCCTCCCCTTCCTGTTGATATAGCGAAGCTGAAACAGCGTATCACAGCCACTCACTGCACTTGATTCAGATATCTTACCTCGCATTTGGGCGGAAATGGATTACTGGCTCAATGTGTGTCGTGTGACTAAGGGTGCACACATAGAACATTTGTGACTGTCTCTAAAAAACTTTAAACATTCCTTACAATTATGTTACAGGTAACATAAAATATCTTACATTGTTCTTGTTTTATAGTGCATTGAAGCTGTATACTTCTTTATGAATCACCCTGTATATAAAATCTTGAACAATGAATATGTAAATATAATTTTTTTAAATATTTTTTTCACATTCATGTGATTGAAGTATCAGAACATTTTCCAACTAGGTTTCCAAGAACTGTTTTGATATAATTTGTTCCGCTGTCTACAGACAATGATTCATTCAATTTTGAAATATTCTTCATTGAGGCTATGAAGTACCTTACCCAAAAATGAAGTGTCAAAGCTACAGAAATGCAAAATACCTGCACAGCTGTGACACATATACAGTAGCCGTGAATATATGCACTTTGCAAGATATGCCACTTGCATCTTTATGTATTACTCGTATCATCTCTTCCACAGGTAAGTGTTCATGAACCGTGGATATAAAGCTAAAACATATTGTCCGCATTAAGTTTGTTATGGAGGAGGACTGCACTACTTCTGACATTCATACCAGGCTTACCAAAGTTTACAGTGAATAGACAATCAACAGCAGTACTGTAATATGAAAAGGTAGGTGAAGTTTCTTGTAGAATAAACAGATGTTCAGGACAGACCATAAACCGCATCCACTGACAACAACCAACAATGAAGAAATAACGTGATTAGTGAGAACAAGTGTCTAGCTATCCAGGAGATTGCTGATCACTTTTATTGTGGTCACCAGTGTGTGCACTCCATGACGGTGGCCCAGGGGCTCGGGCTCTCCCCATGAGATATCACTTGGTTCTTTGTTATTGGCTGCTTATTTTTAAATATATTTGTGTATGCTTTTAAATATACACTTCATAGTGAGAATAATTGGCAGTGAAACACATAACACACAAAACATTAGAATAATTCTTAATGTCGACGTGTCACGCATAAATTACGTAAAAATTACAAGTGGTGGGACATTTCGGTAGCGACTTCTACCTTCATCAGCCATGGAATGCAACACGTGGTATTAGCATCAGTTGTTGCCAGATTTCAAAATAGCTTTCCAAATCATAGGTATGTTAAAAGGTGCGTCTGTATTGCAGGTGTTAGGAGTAAGGAAGATATCAATGCTTTCGTGGTACCCGAGGGCTTTCCGATTGCTGAACACTCCGTTCATTTAACATTTTGATGCGTTTAACATTTTGCCAATCGTGAATCGTGGACGTATTGCTGATGGTTAAAATTGAAAGGGAAGTGGAAGAGTTGGTTTTCTTAACATCAGCAATATGTTCCACCAATCGCCAGTTGATGCTTGGTAAGTACTACCAATATAGTGAGTAATGCCTGTGGAAGTGTTGACAGAGATAGAGTAGACCCTTTGTAACTCTAGGGGTTTATTTGGATCTGTCTTTAAGGATAAGGTTAAGAAGAACGTAACCTTATCGGGATCTCCGTCTTTAAGGTTAAGAAGAACGTAACCTTATCCTTATTGGGATCTCCGTCTTTAAGGATAAGGTTAAGAAGAACGTAACCTTATCCTTAAAGACAGAGATCCCAATGAACCCCTAGAGTTACAAGGGTTAAGAAGAACTTAACCTTATCCTTAAAGACAGAGATCCCAGTAAACCCCTAGAGTTACAAGGGATCTACTCTATCCCTGTCAACACTTCCCCAGGCATTACCCACTATTATTAGTAGTACTTACTGAAGTATCAACCGGCGATTGGTGGAACATATCGCTGATGTTAAGAAAGGTAACAATGCC
Source organism: Macrothele yani (assembly GCA_039090855.1). Taxonomy (NCBI): domain Eukaryota; kingdom Metazoa; phylum Arthropoda; class Arachnida; order Araneae; family Macrothelidae; genus Macrothele; species Macrothele yani. The sequence continues at coordinate 78,619,857 of CM077016.1, forward strand.
ACTTCCCTTTCAATTTTAACCATCAGCAATACGCCCACGATTCCCGATTGGCAAAATGTTAAACGCATTGCTCCGTTCAGCAATCGGAAAGCCCATGGGTACCGTGAAAGCATTGAAATCTTCCTTACTCCTAACACCTGTAATACAGACACACCTTTTAACATACCTATGATTTGGAAAGCTATTTTGAAATCTGGCAACAACTGATGCTAATACGTGTTTCATTCCATGGCTGATGAAGGTAGAAGTCGCTACCGAAACGTCCCACCACTTGTAATTTTTACGTAACTTAAGCGTGATATGTCGACATCAAGAATTATTCTAATATACACTTCATGGACAAAGCATTAGAGATACCTACCTAACAGTGTGTTGGTCCTTCTATAGCACAAATAACAACCTGTACACACCAAGGCATTGACTCCACCAGATGCTGGAGGGTCTCTGGAGGTAAGGACAGCCATGCTTGTTTACAGCATTGTCCACAACTATGCCCAATACATAGATCCAGGTTCCATGGATTTGATGTTCCGTGACATCCTAGAGAGCTTCCACGGGGTTTAAATCCAGGGACCTTAGGTGCCACTGGATGGTTCCGAACTCAGAAGAGTGTTCCCTGTGCCATGCCTGGGTGGTTGTGCATTGTCCTGTTGGAACAGACCTTTGGCTGCAGGATGCATGAAGGCCATGAAAGTGTGGTGTAGATGATCAGCCAGCACATGCTGGTAGTGCACAGCTGTTAAGGACCTCTAGACACACTAAGGGGCCTAATGTGTCCTGTGAAAAGGCTACCCAAACCATCACTGAGCCACCACCACCTTGAACAGAGCTGACCTGGCACAACGGGGCTATGCCCTCATGCTGTCGATGCCACAGTTATACACTCTTGTCAGCTCGTTAGAGCTGAAAACGGGATTCATCTGACCATGTGATGCAGTGCCACTCTGCAGAGCTCTAGTTTTGTGTTCCCAGCACCAGTTGAGGTGCAATTTCTGATGACAAGCAGTAAACAGTGGCATAAGAGTAGGGTGTTGGCTCCTGTAGCCCAGGGTACGCAGCGTGCACCATACCGTTCACTCACTGATGCTGCTTGGGTCTCAGACATTTAACCTGGATGTGATTTGCACTGTTGTTGCCAAGCGGTTGATCTGTACAAGCTTAGATAGCCTACATCGACCCAGGTCATCAATGGGATGTGGTCATCCACCACTTGATCTCTAGGTGCTGGTACGTCCATCGATGGTATATTTGTGGTACATCCTTGATTCGGTTGCCCTTGGGAACCCTAGGGTTCTTACTACTTGGGTGATAAAATGACTCGTGTCTTGCGCCAACAGTGCATCCATGATCGAAGTTGCTCATATCACCATGTTACTCATGTTTGTCAATTACGACACACTGTTGAGAAGCCCTGCCGTCCGCCTATTTATCACCTGCATTTGTTTTGGGTCTGTTCCACTCTGCGTGGGGATGCCTATATCAACTGCCCATCACCTCTATCTCTGTTTTGTCTACTGTATATTTTATGAATGAAATGGGCTTTTGCATGGCAGTGGTATTTTTGACTTCCCAATATTTTGGGAGATGTTTTTTCCAGGTTTTATTTGAGTATTAAATATTTTGAGCCACTCCTAGAAAGAAATGGGAGCACCAGTGGAGGTCACAGTGACATTGAAACAGTATTCAGAGACAGGGGTGTAGGAATAGGGGGTCAACAGCCCCAAGCCCCCCCCCCCCCCATATTATATATGTTTTGTTTGGTTATTACACTTTTTCTCCAGAGTAGAGGAAAACTAAAATTTGGAACTTTTTTTCGTTTTGAAAATGAATGTTAATTCTAGAACATAGAGGGATGGTGTGTCCTTTTGTGTGTGGTGGGGGGTGGTGGAGCTTCAGCTGTTTCAAGTGTCTGAAATCAAAATGTCATATTAAGGTCAAACGCAACTGCAGTGTTCAATTTTCCTTGGATGGCCATGAGCTTGGATAGGAGTGTGAACTCACAAGTATACATTAGCTTGCTGACGGGGGACGGCACAAAATAAGCAACCCTTCTATTCCCCACCACTGGCGTGGCCATTGTTTGGAATGAAATACAGTAATACACCCGGGACCCAGCCCCGAGTGCATCCAGGAATCTGCTGGGGAGGTGGGCAGCCCACAAATTTTAGAGCGGGGGTGTGGAGATTCCAAGACTTGGGTTCGGTGATCTGACGAGGGTGAAGTATGCCTGCCATGCAGCATAGCTCTAGACCTGAAGAACAGAGCTATCGCTTAGCCACAGCAGTGAGGAAACCGGCCCCCGCCAGCTTCCTTTTCCCTCCCAGCTTCCCTTGCAGTGCTCATAGACATTGACGGACAGGGAATCAATAATGCAAGCTGACATTCATTCTTAGTGCAGTCGGGGTCTGCTGTGCATCGCCCAGTTTTTTTTTTTTTTTATTTGTTTGTTCAGAATCGTAGAATGTCTTCCAAAAAGAACAAGAAATTATTTATTTGCTTTCTTTTCTAAAATCCCTAAATTAAATGAAAGTTGCGAAGATGTACGCAGTAAATCTAAAATATTCCTACTAGAACAAGAATTGCAGTCAGATAATGTTCATTATGATGACAGAAACAGCGCAGCAGCTGCATCATTATCTTCAACTGATCCAGATAAAGAAATGATCGAAACTGGAGGTGGAGTTTCCAACAATCTACATCAAAAGAAAGTAAGTGATCTCGATATAGGACAGTGCATTGGTGTTCATCTAAGCGATGAAAAAAAGTTAAAGCTTTTACACAGTTGCTGGAAGCCAGATTCATCATATTTTTTTCCTGTTAACGGTAATGAAAAGAAAATTCCAGTACCATGGGTATGTTATTCAGTAAAATTTGATGGTGCATTTTGCAAAAATTGTGTGCTGTTTTCAAAAAAAGAAGTAGGTAGTCAGGGGAACCAAAAATTGGGCAAATTAGTTTTATCTCCATTTAAGCAATGGAAACATGCCATAGAAGTGTTTACTGCACATCAGTTGTGCAATTATCACAGACACAGCTGCTTAACCTTGGAAGAATTTGGGAAAGTGATGAAAGGACAAAAGTTCAATGTTGGTGTTCAATTGCACCAGAGCAGAAATAAAGAAATTGAAAAAAATTACAGTCCATAATTCAAACAGTAGTCTTTTGTGGTAGGCAGTCTCTCGCATTGTGTGGACATCGATATTCAGGAAATATTTCATCATGCGAAGAAAAGACTGAAAATGAAGGCAATTTTAGGGCTCTGCTACGTTTTCGGGCTGAATCTGGTGACACTGATTTGTTTGATAAAACATCATCTACAACAATTTCTAGCAAATATACCAGTCCAGAGATACAAAACGAGCTTCTTAAAACATGTGGTCAACTTATTCAAGAAAAAAATATTAATAAAGCAAGATGTTTCTCAGTATTTGCTGATATAGCTGGGAAAGAACACCTTACCTTATATGTGCGCTATGTAGAGGAACCACTTGGTATTTTGAAAGAAGATATTTTAGAATTTATCGAGGTGGAAAATTTATCTGGCGCCGGAATTGTAGTGCTGGTAAATTCAAGTTAAAAGCTACTCAGTATTTAAGGGGTCAAGGATATGATGGCGCAGCTGCTATGTCTGAGAAAATAAATGGTGTTCAGGCAAAAAATTTTAGAGATTCACCCCACTGCTCTCTATGTCCACTATTGTAGTCATGCGTTAAATCTTGTTTTGTCGAAAGCTTGTTCAGTGCCATCAATTGGGAATTATTTGGCTAGTTGTGAAATTCTTTCGTTTGTCACCAAAAAGGAATAACCTACTTAAAAATAAGGTTCAGGGATGTTCCGAAGGAAAAACAATTTGTCGACTTAAACGGTTATGCGATACCCGTTGGGTAGAAAGACAAGAGTCACGTTTTGCGAATTATTGGAGCCAGTTGTAGCAGCTCTACAGGATATTCATCAGGATTGGCCGCTACGACTCCAACACATCGAAGTTGGTAATGTTGTATCACCATTCAATATTCCAAACTGAATTTTTGATATCGATTTTTGTTGCTGAAAAGTGTTTTTCTCTTACTCTAAATTGCTTTGCAGAGACCAGATAACAACTTAGTGTCATATTTTGGTATGATTGACGAAGCAAGGGAAAAATTCGGAGAGATGCGATGTAATTCAGATGCTGAATTTAATAATATTTTCGACAGGATTTCTGTCATAGGAAGTAGAATAGGTACTGTGTTGGAAAAACCCAGAATTGTTGAAAAACAGATACATCGAAGTAACTATCAAAGTAAAAACGTGGAAGATTTCTATCGTAAGGCAATATTCATCTCATTCTTGGATTACCTTCTGCAAAATATGAATGATCGTTTCTTGAATCACAGAAGTGTACTCGATAGCTTGAACCATGTACTGCCTTGCAAAATTGAAAAATGTTCAATTGAAAAAATAACAGAATCAACCCAGTTTTATTCTGAGGATATAAATGTTACCCAATCTTTTTTTGTGGGGAAGTAGAAATGTGGATAAGTAAATGTTTGTCACAGAATGCAGAGGATCGGCCCAAAACAGCCACTGAAGCTTTGCAAGCCTGTGATGGTACTTTTTTTCCAAATGTGAAAAAACTCTTAAAAATTCTGACTACCTTGCCAATTACTACGTCTACTCCAGAAAGAAGTTTTTCAACTCTGAGGCGGCTTAAAATATACCTGCAAAGCACTATGTCCAATTCACGCCTAACTGGGCTTGCCCTATTAACTATCCACAGGAATATGAATATTGATTCTGAAAAAATTTGAATTTAATGGTCTCGGGCCAAAAGTACTGCATTTTATGAATAAGAAATGTTCCCGAACTACACCACCAAGGCACTGACCACCAAACCGATGCAATCCACTGGGTATGTATATGTGTTGTACTCGTGTTTGTATTCTGACTATTTGATTTAATCTTTAGACTTTTTACTTTTTGCAACATAACTTTTAAAACATTGGTTCCAAATCATTCGCTTTCAATAGGTTAAAGATTTAGATAAATAATTACACTTTTCTTCTTCTGGGCTGTATAAAAATAATATCGTCATTATGCTAGCCAGATATAACGCTTGTAGTGACATCTTCAAGCGCAATAAGAATAAATAAATATATATATAATTTATTTTCTTTGTGCCTCTCCCAAAAATTCTGAATTCCTACGCCCCTGTTCAGAGAGATTTTGTTTTTTCAGTTTGAGGGTTTCGTGACCTCTCACGAGTATCTACTGCTATAGGTAGTCATACATATCTATTGTTGAGACATTGGTTTCTAAGAGCATTGATTGGTAGGACATACACAACATCAATGTCTTGCCCTGGGATTTGAACCCAAAACCAGCAGGGCCTCTCACCCTAGAGCACTCAACCTCTTAGAGACCCAGGCTATCAAAGTATTTGTCCAGTGTCTGCCCTCACACGTTTTGTCACAAACAAAGCAATTGTGCAAATGTAGGCTAGTCAGTGGTGCCACATCCCTGTTACAGCTCAAATTTGGCACTGGACCTGTTCAGCCCAGTAAAATAAAAACTATCTGGAGATGACTTATAGAGGCCATCAAAGTCATTTTAAAAACATGGAGCAGACAATGTTCACTTTTTTTTTTTTTTTCAAGCAGAATTACAATGCTGTTTTTTTTTTTTTTTTTTTTTTTTGTAGGGATTTAATGACCACCATGAGCAACTCATTCTATAAGTAAAAACAGTGATCATAGCAAGAAATGGTGACAAAATCATTGAATCTAGGAACAAGAAAATTGAAATTGAGAGGTCAACTCCAAAACAATGGATTCCAGTTCATTGAAACTTGGACTAGTGCATTGAAGTAGTCCGAAGCATTTTGGAACTGACCTGTTGTGCCATCCTTAAGATGGCACCTGAATCTATCTAAGGATGGCGCAACAGATCAGTTCCAAAATGCATAGGACTACTACAGTGTACTAGTAGTCCTATGCAAAGAGTTTTCTGCTGTATCCCATGCAGTTAACAATGTCTCTATGAGCGCCTTTGTCCTAAAATTTGTCAAGCACCATGGTCTGCATACTCCACATCATAAGCACTCTGGATATTGCTATTTGTTGTGCAGAAACATAATTTCACTTGTTTTGTCCTATCACTCAAAATTGAGTGTTCATTTTAAAAAAATTATCCTCTTTTTAGAACTAAATTGATATCCCCTTTTCAAAATTAATAAGTAAAGTGTTCAGGGTCCTGGGTTTTATTTGTTATGATGCTATATGTTTGATATTCATGTCATTGTCTTTGATCTTGCAGATGATTTTCAGTTACGCATAAAAAGTTAAGTATTGAAGGCACTATGATTCATATTCTGGCTGTTGTGGATGCCAAGTGTTGTGCACTGTATTGGATACATAATTCATTCAGACGATAATTGAAATTTCAATTTCTTTGCAGAAAATTATGTGGTTTTCTCATATATGAATGAAGAGGAACTCTTTCTTTTGAAAAAATCACTGACATCCATGGATATTCAGATATATGGGGTGCATTTTATAAATTGATTCAAACGAATTGGTGGATGACCGATTCTGAACTCAAGAAACTTCTGCGCATTCCATTGCTGAAAATGTGTGCTCATTACTTGTATAATGAAAAAAGACGATCGTATGCTTTAGACTCTGTTGGTAAGGACTTCATATTTATGTTTCATATAGTTATCCTTAAATATTAGGTGACATCTGATCAAATGTAACCTATAATATTAAAGGAAGTGTTCAAACATTCATTATTGTGTGATCTTGATCAGAATTCATTACTTGTATAATGAAAATATATATATTAGTGACGTTGAACAAAGATAAAAATTGTGTTTGTGAAGGTGAAGGATTAGAAAGTAAGTTTTAGTTGGATGTAAAGGCAAGAGTTTACACATACTTTAAACTATTTTCAACGTAATCTTCCCTTACATTAAGACATTTGTATCAACTAAGTATGTGTATCCCCTTGCCAAAGAAGTCTTCTGCCAATGTACTGAAACAATAACATTCACCCATGTATGAACTAATCACACAGTGGTAGCAGACTTCTCAATGAGGGGATGCAAAAACTTGTGCCCTGATGAAGCAGATGCCTCATTGTAGGAAGCAGTTATGTTGAGAAGTAACTTAAAGTATGTATTAACTTGTGCCAGTAAAATAATATCACTAACACAAAAAATCTTTCATTTACAACCAATTGGAACTTACTTTCTGGACATGCCTCATTTTTTTTCTAGTGGATAAAATGGGTGCAGTGCACTTAAGGGACATTGATAGTTGCTTAAAGATTTGTTTCACAGTTATTTTAAGTATCTATATAAAGGTACTGTTGTGATTATGTAGTTCAGCAAAGTGGCCTCAGCTTTTGTGGTGATAGCGTAGTTAATGTGAAGAATTGTTGTCCTTATTAGACCTTTCTGTACAACCACCAGTAGTGGATATGTGGATTGATATGCTAAATCAGTGCCATATTTTGCTTGGGGTAGTAGGTTTGACTCCTTTTGCTATTGTCCTGTTGACTGTGGTTGTGTACACTGAATTACTCTTTCATTAGGACCTCCTACCTAACAAGCAGTTGAACCACCTTTTGCCTTCGAAACAGCCCCCGGTGGTGCTGCAGTGGTCTAAGCGATGGCCTCTGATCATTCGTCCGTAAGGGGTCTGGGTTCGAATCCTGGCGAGGCATGGATGTTGTGTTTGTCTTACGGCACTGGCTCTCTCCCTTCCCTGGAACCAGTTATCCTAAATCAGGGACAGGAGACTGCTTATAGCCCATTGAGTTACTCGTGGTGGTAGTTAGACCTCCAATGAAAGAAAAAAACAGGGCCCAGCGGTGGCAAGTCGTCCACCTAATGTTTTTTTTGTTTTTTTTTTTAATTTTGGGGTGGTATTTCGACACTTTAGTGTACAAAAATTATTGTATTATGAAAAAATCAAATTTTTATGTATTCTTGCGAGATGAAACATACCAACTCAGCAGTTTTAGTTTAGTGCGTGTGCAAGTATAGCAGTGCTGAGCAATGTGCATAGAATACAGAGATGTAACAGTTGTTTTGAACTAGCAATGATAGGGTTTTCCAGCCAACTTTCGAGCAAGAGGAAATAAACAGAGCGATTCCTATTGGCTATTGATAGTGCTACTGTTGCTAATATCACAAGGGCAGGGGCATAACTAGAACCTTGGGGGCTGAAGCCCCTTCAATATCGGAATACCCCCCTCCCCCCATACAATTCACAGGAAATAAATCATTGCAAATGATTTATTCTCGAACAATCTGTTCTCTAACATCATTGTGTATGATGTTAGAGAACTTTTTATTTTTTTTATTTCTCTACTTGCTAGAGAACTGCAGGGCAAAAACTAATACAGTGTAACTTGTCTAATTCGAACATTTTAAATTGGAATTATTCATTTGGTCCCTTGAATTTTCTATATAATGTTAAAAAACAAACAAACCTTAATTCGAACTTTTTTTTTTGTTTAATTCGAAGAAAACTCCATTTCCGTAATCTCGTATTTTCAACAATTACCTTTTAAAATAGGTACGTACTGTTCTGGATGAAGTTCCGAGTTCTGGATGAAGCAATAAGTTAAACTTGAAACTATAACCAACTGCTTCAGAAAAGCAGGCTTCCAGCACCCGATGACGAGTCTCAACTACATCAAGGTAATGGTGGTGAGGAGATCATACCCGCTGTGGAGTACTGGGAAGACCTAGGCTGTGATGTACCATATGAGGCTTTTTTGTGAGAGTTGATGACAATTTAGCTGTTTGTGGTGAGCTCACAGATGATGAGATCTTGGCTCATGGTATGAATAAGAAGACCTGCTGTGTATCTTCAGATGAAGAACTGGAACAACCAGAATTTCCTGAAGAGCACCTTCCAAATTCAGTAAAGGCCTTGGTTCACCTCCAACAGTTAAGGAAGTTTGTTGAGGGACAGCAGAATGTAAGTGATTCTCTATTTCATTCACTCGATAAACTTGAGGAATTTACACTTACCCATAACATACATTCTAAGAAGCAGGCAAAAATTTCACGTTTATTTTACAAAAAAATTGAAAATTTATTGTACTGTACTTTTTTTTTGTATGTTATGAATAAATATGTTGCTTTTTACAGTACTTAAATGTGTGCATATTCAAACTTGCCTAATTCTAATTTGTCAATAATTCAAATTATTTTTGTGGTCCCTTCAGCTTCAAATTATCCAAGTTACACTGTATTAAATTCTTTGTTTTCCCCTTTTTCGTGATTACGTGTAGCACCCACAGCCTCACTACATTGGCAGGGGTTGGGTGAAAGGGGAACGATGTAGTACTGCAGTGACTACGAGCACTTGTGCTGCATTGCCTCTCCTTCCGTTCCTCCTGAGGTGGTGTTCTTCGGGTTGTGTACCCTTTTACCTTTTCTCCACCACCACCACCCCCACACCTCAGCTCATCTGCCAGGAGCTCGTGTCAGACTTCCCCTTGTCTCAAGGATTCTTACTGTTAACCTTGCCACATGACTGGAGTGGAGATGGAGACAGGGATAGACAGGCCTGGAGTGCTAGGGTGCGATTGCACCCCTGGCCTTTTACGTCCACAGGCCCTAGAAACAAAAGCATCCTCAAAATGCCTCTAAAATACATACCCAGCAAGTTTATATATTAAAAAAATCTTGAAAATTGATAAAACTCATAGTAACCCAAATCAGCCAAAATAGTTGGCCTATTTTGCCCCCCACCCACACACTAGGTGCGTATGTACTATGTATGGGTTCGTCTCCCTCGCATCTCGTATGTGAAATGTAACTCCTGTCAATCTCTACTGCCCCTCTTTCTCCATGCTTCTGTATCCCCCAAAGGATACAGTCCAATCGGCTCCAAAAAGAGAAAAGCCCGCTGATACAACATTCTTACCACAGCTTAGAAGATCATTTAATGTCCAATGCAACATCAGAGAGGAATTCATAAAGTCCAAGTAAAATTAAATGACGAATATGCCAGGAACAGAAGAAACGACTATTAGAATAGCCTAGAATGATTCTGTTAGAATGAATGACTTAAGTCGCATAAGGCATAAAACAAGAGCACCACCAGGCGCCAACCCATTAAAACTCCCATCTCACGTTACATCGCAAGCAGACACAGAGACTCGTTGAGACATCGCTCTGTGTTCCAGCGTTCTTGTTCTGCCAATATTTCAAGGGATTGGGCAGAAGAATACATACGGCGGCGTCTTCAACAAAGGGAATCCTCGTATTCATGTATATTCCTAACCTTTCACATTTCGGCAAAACACACACACATTACAGTAAAAGATAAGGTGCTTATTTTTATTTATTTCTTGAAACTATTGACGAGAGATTTTTCTTTAAACCCCTCGAAGCCCCCCCCCCAATGTGACCTTTCTAGTTACACCACTGCACAAGGATAGCAAAACTCCCATCTCACGTTACATCACAAGCAGACGCTGAGACATCGCTCTGTGTTCCAGTGTTCTTGTTCTGACAACATTTCAAGGGATTGGGTGGAAGAATACATACAGCAATGACTTCAAAGGGAATCCTTGTATTCATGTATATTCCTAACCTTTCACATTTCAGCAAAACACACACACACATTACAGTAAAAGATAAGGTGTTTATTTTTATTTATTTCTTGAAAATAAGAGTACGAAATATGAGTAATTATTGATGAGAGATTTTTCTTTAAGCCCCTTCGACGCCCCCCCCCCCCAATGTGACCTTTCTAGTTACACCACTGTACGAGGGTGGCATGAATCAGTTCTTTGTGTTTTGACAGTGTGGTGTAGAGTGATCAAAAAGGTACGAGATTGAGCTTCAATTGTTTAGGAGAATAGTGTAACGTGTGTACAGTATTCGTTTACAAAATGGATCGTTCTTTATCTGATTCTTCATCATCTGTAAATTGAATTGCATGTGCACTTCATTCCATATGCATTACAAAATAAATAATTTTGTGCATTATTATACCTCCTCTAAATTTTATTATCACAATTCATATACCATAAATTAGAGCCCCGCAGAGGCAATATTTTTAGGCCCGAGTCCGGCCCAGGCCCACCAAGTTAATGCCAGGCCCGAACCGGCACAGCCCGCCCAATTAATGCCAGGCCCGGCTTATCAGGTTCGGCATAGGTTTTATTTGCGTAACTCTCACTTGCTTTAACACAGACGGTATTTGTACTGTAACTTTTTGGACTAACTCGAAACTCGTGTAAAAAGAGGGCATAAGTAAGTTAACTAACCCACCAGTAACCAGAAATACGGCAAATGCAATAAATAGTATTCAGTGAACTTAAGTAAATTATAGTCATTTTATAATCGAACCCTTCGTAGGGTCAGATCACTGTTTATACGAGTCAAGTACCGTCTTCTTTGACACTTTTGCCCAGAACATAATATAAATTGATGCTCAGTTACACACACGCACACACAATAACATGGTTAATAGTTAATACAACAAACTTGTACGCAGAATATGATTCCGTTCTGTTGGCCTGACAATTTCCCAGATTGTTTTGCTCCTCGAACTTCTAATTTACCCAACCCAATATTCATCCATATTTAAAACAAAGCAAGTAACAAATCAAAATTATAAAGACAGCCTAAGAATAGTTTACTAGCACATATTGAAGCTTTAATTGATTCCTAATCCTATAAATGCAAATCATCGTACAGAGCAAGTGGGTTTTTCTGGTGTAAATTTCCAAAATAAATGGAATATGGATTCAAAGGGGAGTACGATTGCCAAAGATCAAAGACAAAAAGATGCGCATAAAATAAATAAATAAATAAAAAACAGCACAAGGCGGGAGAGAAGAATGATTGTGAGATACAAGAAATAGGATCACAGGAAGGGAATGACAGAGTCTTCAAAAACAGAATGACCTAAATTTATCAACAACCTGACTACTTGGTACACTTGCAAGTTCAGGCCCATCCAAGCCCGCCTACGAAATTGTAGGCCCGGCCCGTGCAGGGCTCTACCATGAATTTTTTTTCTCAAATTTTTAACAGGGTAGGCGGCATTTCGGCAATTTGCCTACCTTTTTTTTTTTTAGAGGCGACACTGAGCCTTGCTTCAGGACAAGGGTGTTCAGAACAGACAGGACAACTCTTTGTTAGGAGATTCAAAGACAACTCAAGAACAACAGTATAATGAGCACAATGTAATGGCTGATGAGGCCCAAGTGGCCAAAACCACGGTACCAGTTTAGTACTTTTTTTTTTTTGGCATTCGAAAGTGTAATCAATTTGATTTGGCAATAGTGGCAAGCACTCCCAGCATTCACCTTGGGCTTAGAATTTGCTGATTGCCCTTTGTAACTGCACAGTGTTGATCAGCATACATAATCTTACCCTTATTCAATGTGCATTACAATATGCGTGATTTTTAAATGGTTGTCACTAAGAGAACTAACGATACTTGCTGACTTTTAAAAGAATGGTTTTTCCTCACTGTAACACTGCACAGCGTTCTCAAACTTTTTCAGCTTTTTTTTTTTTTTTTTTTTTTTTTGTTTCTCTGTATAGCAACAGCTTAACAGCCTTTTGGTTGTAGCACTGCCACTGTCCAAAAAATGACTTGACTAACCAACTGGGCACCTGTCTACACACATGTATATTGAGCTTGGCAACTCTATTTCAAATATATGGGCAAAATATTCCATTGTCTTCCACTTGATATTTTGTAACTGCTTCTTCCTATTGCTATTTATTGGTTGCTGTGTCATAAATTAACTATTACATGCTCTTTTGTAGCACATTTCCATTTACGAAATGGGGCTGTTCTTTGGAGATTGAACTGGAATGCTGACCTTTCATCTAATGGTTTAAGGAATTCATGTGGAATAATGGTCAATTATAGGTAATAACATTAAATAGGGCATTAATGCAGCATTTATTGCTTTAAAATATATGTTTGATGAGAATGTGTGCTTATTTATATTACTCTGATTATAAAAAAAAAAATCTTACACTTGAGTTTCCTGTGCTATTCTAAATTGCATTTCAGAACTGCACTAAGATTAATTTTTTTTCAAAATGTCTTTTCTGTATAATCTTGATCTTAAACTTTGTATAAAAAATGTTGTGGTAAAAGTTATTTTTCCACTTGTGCAACAAATTTAGTTCCAAGTCTGATTTCTGAAGTTCACACACATACACAATTATATACATGGTGTTTCAAAAGGGGCTTTACAACTTTGCAGAGGTAGAGAGAATAATTCGGAAGACATACAGAAGCTGAGTCAGTCACATAATGTAGTGGAACACAGCAAATTTCTGTCCCATTACTGAATTCCGCCACAAGAAAGTTATCCACGTCAAACGCTTGTGAAATGGCAACTATCAAAGGTGCATAGTGTTCAAGTTTGTATTTTGTTTTGAGAAAACAAAGTCTGCAGCAAAAGTTCAAAGGAATTTTCACACACAATATGGCAAAGAACCTCCAAGTAGGTGTAAGATCTATATGTGGCACAATAATTTTGTGGAAACAGGCTGTTCTATTCGTCATCTGATGTCAAGCAGTCGGACACGTGCCTCCGATGCTGATGTGGACAAAATGCACGAGAGCTCCGCGAGATGTCTTTGAAAGTCAACAAGACGTGCATCTCAGGAAACTGCCATTCCACGTGTGACTATATGGCACATTCTGCAACATAGTCTGCATTTCATGCTGTACAAATGTACCATTGTGCACCAGCTGTAGACAGATGATGATAAGATATGCAAAGATTTATGTACAGAAATGATCAGTGAAATAGAAGAAAATGAGGACTTTCTGGAGACAATCATTTTCAGTGATGAATACACTTTTCATGCAAGTGGTCAAGTTAACATCCATAACTGCAGAATTTTAGGAAGTGAACATCCACACCTCACCATACAGCATGTTTGTGATAGCCCAACAGTTAACATTTTTTATGTTATGAGCATGAAGAAAGTGTACAAAACCTTTCTTTGTTGCTGAGTCCACCATTGCTGGCATTGTGTATCACGACACCCTGCAACAGTACTTCATCCCATAATTACACAACAATGACCGTGATGGATGCTCTCACTTCTAGCAAAATGGAGCACCCCACATTACCTAAATGTTGTAATGTCGTACCCTAAACACCCGTTTCCGAGATAGGTGGATTTGTAGAGGCACACCTGTAGCATTGCCACCTTGTTCTCCCAGACCTTACACCCTTTTAGTGGGGCTTTGCTAAAGGTCGTGTCTATGTACCAGCACTACCAACCAATATTGATGAGCTGTGTACAAGAATTACTGCAGCCATTGCTGCTGTTATGCCTGATATGCTGTGCAGTGTGTGGCAGGAAATTGACTACAGGAGTGACATCTGCAGAATTACTGAAGGCAGTCACATAGAAATCTGACTGTGTTGAAACTTCAAGTGTTGCTCTACATTTATACAGTAAAACTAATTGTTCATCTGTTAATATTTTCTTTCTATTGTTTTGCAAAGTTGTATACCCCTTTTAAAAATTCAATATATATATGTAATTCAAAATGCACTCGCGGACAATGAAATTTGTGCACCAAGAAGGAAGCATCAGATTGAACTGAAATTTTATGGATGTAATGATACAGCTGAATGATACACATGATGGCAGAAACAGAGCTGCAGGACAATTGCAGAGTCATCTGTGGCACGCAGTCTGGTAGTCTTCAATAGTGCGTCGCACCACCTCGTGCAGTGATACATGCTGCAATACAGTCTGGTTTGGACAAACAGACACCTGATGTTGTCCTGTGGCAGACTGGCCGACATGTGTTGGATGGTGTGCTCCAAACCCAGATAGTGTGGCATGGCAGCAGCCGGTGTTTCAACTGGTCCCACACATGCACGATAGGGTACATGTCCAGGGAGCGGGCAGGCCATGGAAATGTCTGGACATGACGTAGGCAGTCCTGGGCAACCTGAGCCATGTGCGGGCAGGCATTATCCTGCTGGTATGGAGCACCTGGAATCCCGGCCAGGAATGGGAGCACATATGGCCATAGGATCTTCTTCATACTGCTGGCCCGTCAATGATCCACGTATCACTACTAGAGCTGATTGGCTATCGTAGGCAATGGCTCCCCAGACCATAATGTCTGCAGTGGGGGAGATGTGGTGCTCGATAGCAAGGTTGGGATTGTGCCATTGACCCAGGACACCCAGACACGATAATCATCTGTGCCCAAAACGAAGTACAGGGTTTCCACTCATCGTGGAAAACAGGGAAAACCTGGAATTCTCAGGGAAAATTGCCCTTTTCTGTAAAAGTCAGGTGAAATTACCTTTTTTTTTTTTGTAAAATTCAATGGATGCTTTATTTTGCCAAAAAAAAACTTATTTTTTCAAGATTTCAAACTTTTGCTTGCAATTACTGCCTGCCTAGAATTTGGTAGATCTTACTTTCAGTTATATTAAGTATTTCCTTTATTCTCTAAAAAAAGATGCAAAATTGAATTTTTAAAATTGCCAGTTATTAAGCTTTTGTTCAATTTCTGCAGACAGTTATAACACGGAACAATTAGGCACAATATCTCCTGCTTGAAGAAACACTTCACAAGAGAACTAACCAAATGATGGATCAAAGTCCTTTGTCTGTTGGTTCTCTTGAAACATGTTTCTTTGAACAGAGGCATTCCATCATTAAGCTTAGCTGCATTGTGTTATAGAAAAACTATTCAACTGACAAATTTTTTCTTACATATGACCTGTTTCTATGGGAATGTATTTACAAATTCCGTGTGGGTAGTATTCACAAAAGTTCATGGAACTTTGGTACAGAAAATAATGTGCACAGTTAGTTGTTATTAATGAAAAGCAGATAATTTTATAAAGACAAATTGCGTAAAGAATTTACAAGTGCGTGCTTTGGTGAGAAAAATGAAGGGAATGGAATGAAATGAAACGTAACAATTCTTTGCAACATGTCACTCTGGAAAACTTTAAAAACCACCTGGAAAACCTGGAAAAGTCAGGGAATTTTTTTATTACTTTTGAGTGGAAACCCTGAAGTAGCACTCATCGCTAAACAGCACACATCACCAGTCTGTGGCATTTCACGTCGCTCTGGCCTGGCACCACGGCACACGGAGCCGGCGATGTTCCGGTGTTATTGGCAGCACATGTAAGGGGTGCTGGGATCGCAGATTTGCTTCCGTGAGGCGTCGGGAAAGGGTTTGTGGACACACAGGAGCCGCTACATCTGCCTGTATAGTGGACCGGGTCCCCGTGGGACCCGTTCGTTCCTAGCACACAATCCATCGATCCTCTCTACCGGTGGTCCTCCTGGTCCATCCGAAGCCACTCCACCATATGGCAGTGCCGTCACGTGTCCACTGCTCACAACACAGTCGGACGGTATGGTCACAGAACAATCCACGTGGCAGGCTATACGTCGCGCCGACCACCCTGAGGTTTTCAGCCCGATAATCCGGCCTCTCGAAGTCCATAAGTTGCGTAAATTGACGTCTCTGGTATCTACCTGGCATTCTTGTCACTCTGTACTCTTGCTTGCGTTGGTCGGTCCCTTTTGCTTTCATGGGGCAGCGACTACATGCCGGTTTATAAGGCTGCCGGGCCACTACAGGGTGTGCAATCATGCACACTCGCACCAAACGTTGATCATTTGCATACCAGCATGCTATTTGCAAAATTTCGTGGTTGTAGCAAGTTTTCTTCTAGGTGCGCAAATTTCATCGTCCATGAGGGTATGTATAAAATTTTGAATTTTTTGGCATTTGCCATCATTCCATTACCAATGTTGTTCACATACTTTCCTTATAATTTGTGAAAATACTCTTATTTCACCATTGACAACTGTGTTACTCGTGCTTAGTGTTCAAAGACATAGCCATAGGTTACTGTGATACATATGCATTGGTATTATTGCTTGAAAATCCAGTTCAATAAATTATTATATTTGCACTTTTAAGGTATTAAACCCCTGCAAAGTGCGCATATTTACGTGCAATTCATAAATGATATACTATTAAAAATCACCAATCACTTACCCTAAAATCATGGTAATTTCCATCCACAACACACTTCAAGCACGTCAATTATTGTAATGTTGTTGGCCTTCAAAGGTTTACAGACACCTTGCTTACGATTCCTTCTTCCGGTGATGAAACATCGTATTTTTTTTTTTTTTTTTTGTATTTGCTAGACAAACAACGCTTGTTTTTTTTAGCCATATTAGATGTACCCATAGCTCGTCAATTCCATAAAAACCACACAAGCATACTACTCATTCATACATTCAATTAAAAAACTATGTACATATTTACACTACATTACATTCCCAGGTGGTTAAACCTTTGTCAACTGTCAGTAACAAAATGCTCCATCTGTTTCAAAACCCGTGCTACTCCTACTGCAAGTGTCACACTCATTCAGCCCCTCACACACAATCCTCTAGCACTTTCAACAGGCTACTGTCATCCTCAGGAGGCAGGTGTGTCTCACCCGCCCACCACAGCTCAAGTGAGCAGAGCCATCGAGGCACGGACTCCAGTCGCAATCTCTGAATCTTTGTGTCTCTGGCGCCATTGCTGCTCTCTTTTCTTTTTTTCTTTCTAAGCTGTTCAATTTTTATTAAGGCCTTCCATTGTTCGTTTAAGTTGCTAGGCTCATTAATGTTGCATAATCTTGATCTGTTTTTTTCAATTTACACCGACTCTGCAATTCTTAACTGCCTTTCGTTTTAAGAGCTTTAAAAACTGACGCAAATTAAATTTATCAAAGCTATTCAAAGTCAATGGAACCAGTATGGAAAACAATAGATCTGACGAAAGAATAAAGATTTTCAGTCGGATTTTTAATCCCTCAGATATTGCTGTAAACAGAATTGTGATCTTACGAACTCTTAGAAACAGAGATATCGACAAAAATAAGATGTGACTTTACGTCCCCTGGTGGGAAAACCATGCAATATTTTCGAAAGAAAGTATTCTCAAAAGGTTTATCCATATAAGCGGTATCGGTCCAAGAAAAAAAAATTAGTCGAGTTTTCAGGAGCCCAGATTTTGCTACAAATACATCAGAAGCAGAAATTAACACTTATGACCCCTGGTGGCCAAACCATTCTTTACCAAACATTAAAAATTATGTGAGAAATATTTTCCATCAGGTCTTGTATGCGATACAGGAATAATTTTTATAATCGGAGCTTTAGGAGCAGAAATAAAGCAGAAAACGCAATTTACCTTTCTGCCCCCTAGTGGAAAGTCTATGATTTACTTGTAAATTTTGAATTTATAGGGAAAATATTTCGCATCGGAAACACTATCCAACAAAGAAGGAATTTTTCAAATCGGACTCTTAGAAGTAGAGATATTTATGAAAATACGATATACATCTACGCCCCCTGGCGTAGAAACCATGTATTATTTCAAGAAGAAAATTTTCCTAAAAGGTTTGTCGACATGAGTAGTATCGGTCAACAAACTACATTTTTTTCAATTGAGATTTTAGAAGCTCGTATTTTGCTGCAAATACATCAGAAACGAAAATTAAGACTTACGCCACCTAGTGGCCAAACTGTTTTTACAAAAATTAGAAATTATGTGCAAACGATTTCCCATCAGGAGCTGTATCCAGTGCAGAAAGAATGTTTCAAATCGGAGATTTAGAAGCAGAGATATAGGGGGAAACGCAATTACTGCTACGCCCCTAGCGGAAAGTCTATGAATTACTTGAAAATTTTGAAACTATATGAAAAACATGTCGCACGGAAAACACTATCCAACAAAGAAGGAATTTTTCAAATCGGACTCCTAGAAGTAGAGTTATTGACAAAAATAAGATGTACATCTACGCCCCTGGTGGAGAAACTGGAATATTTTAAGAAGAAAATATTCCGAAAAGGTTTATCGATGTGAGTGACATCAGTCCACGAAATAATTTTTTCAATCAATATCGTAGAAGCTCCGATCTTATGGCAAATACATCAGAAGCAAAAATTAACACTTACGCCCCCTGGTGGCCAAAGTATTATTTACCAAAAATTTGAAATTATATGCAAAAGATTTTCCATCAGGAGATGTATCCGCTGAAGAAAAAAGTTTTCAAATCGGAGTTTTAGAAGAAGAGTTATCGGGAAAAATGTAATTTACTTTTACGCCCTAGCGGAAAATCAATGCGTAATTTGAAAAAGTAACTATATCTAAAATACTCTTAGACATAAATGGAATCAAAAGATAAAAAAGTTCAATCGGATGTTTAGAAGCAAATATGTGAAATAAAACTTATTTTTAAATTCGACATCATCTGCATTTACGCCCTCTACCGGCGAAATTGTACATCGTAAAAAAAAATGAAAGATCGTCATTTGCATATTTCAAGCTTCCTGGTGCAAAAAGAATTTTTCAAATCGGACTAATAGTTGCAGAGATATCGTGGGGACGGACAAACCGATAACAGAAGCAAGATCTTTTTTTACAAAAGGCATCTATACTGTCTATCTTAAATGCTACGACCCAAGAATACATTAAGTGCTCTCTCCATTCTCTCTGAAGTCAGAAGGGGAAAGCAGGAAATTTGTTTTGCTCGAAGGACATCAGCTACTCTCACAGATGGTCTATTCCGACCGGACAGCCAAAGTAAAAAGATCAAACAATGTGAAAAATATAGGTAAAAAGAACTAAACAATTACGAAATATATGAAATTTTGTCGAGAATTCTGATTCCGGTTAAGTAACTACACAAATTCAAAATGGTACCCTAACAAGGCAAAAAAGTCCAATAGTCGGGGCCTGGTGTAATAATTATTATTTGTATTTTATTATTTTCTTCGACAATCCTAAGTAGCTCAAACCGTGCCATGGGAAGGGTTGAACTACTAAGAATTTCTTGCTCTGAAGAAAATCTTTTTCTAAAAATCCAGAAATGAAACAAAATAAAGTTTCCGGGCCCTTTTGGAAATATCTCTTCGGCCATTTCTGCAGGTTGCAGTTGAAGCACAAAAAATTTCATGCATGCATAAAATTTTGCTTTGAATGTACAAAGAAGTCAATTTCAAAAAAGGGCTCCATAGCTTTTTTGGAAAAAACATCTTTTAAAAAGCCTTCTATATAGATTTCACTTCTACATAGATTTCAGAGTACAAAAATGACACGTCTCATTTCAGTTTGGATTATTTGAATACACAAAGAAATACTGAATTTACTGAAAGAGCCCCGGGGCCTTTTTGAAAAAAGCATCTTTTAGAAAGCCTTGTATATAGATTTCACTTCTACATAGATTTCAGAGTACAAAAGATGGCAAGTCTGATTTCAGTTAGGATTTTTGAATACACAAAGAAATACTAAATTTACTGAAAGGGCCCCGGGGCCTTTTTGGAAATAACATCGTTTAGAAAGCCTTCTATATAGGATGAGATGTCTGATTTCAGTTGGGATTTGAATACACAAAGAAATATGTAGTTTTCTCAAAAGGGCCGATTTTGGAAATAATATCTTTTAGAAATCTTGTAGTTGAAATAGAAAAATATCAAGCTGTGGATTCGCCCTTTTGTCGTGCCGCCTTTTTTTCTCTTCGCCCCTTTTGTCGTGATACAGTTTACTTTTAATCTCGAATAGACAATTCCTGCCATTCAGAAAAATTTTGAATATGAACTTTTGACTTTTCATGTATTTGGAGAATGTTCGCAAGATTTTTCCAGTCATTATGTCCAGAACTTGACACAGCATTCCAGTCTCGGAAATATGTTTAAGGCATTGGCCATTGAGCATTGGTTCCATTTGTGATAGAAAGTGAAGTGGAGAGTCTTGAGTCTTGATATTTCCATTGTGAGCTGAATACAACAGAATTGTATCCAGCCGTTTTGTTTAAGCATTTTGTGCCGCCTTCAGGTGTCACCTGACTTGCCTAATGCCAGTAGCGGCTCGTGCCTAGTTGATAAGGGGGGGGCTGCATCCGAATTTTATGGATATCTTTCTCAAAGATAAATTTTTTTGCGTCTGTTCGTGCTTTGGTAAGGGTTATTTATTGCTGTGTTGTGTACACATACAGCCAAATTTTTTGTGTGATACAGTTGAAATGAATAAAAAATATATGCTTAGAGCTTAGTTTCACAGACACACTTCAGCTTTTTTCCCTCCCGATACTTACATTAACAGAGATGATTAATTAAAAGTTTAACAAGCAAAAGATATCCAGTTTGCACTTATACACTTATTTTCCAAATGCAAGTAAATCACTGATGTTTTCTTTCACCGGTTGCCTGCTGGTTTATTTTCCATTATATATATAAAACATTATTAGCTGACCCCCACCGGCAATTATTTATGCTACACTGAGGGCTAAACGGCCCAGGCCAAACATCAGAGGATGGGAGTTAGGTTTATTTATAACGAGGAGTCATTACCCCGGTACCGCCGGCTTAACATCACTTCCGAACCACGACGGGTCTTCAGCGGCAACGAGACTAACCCTTCGAGTCGGGAGGAGAGCATGCTGCCACTGAGCTAACTCGGCCCAGCGCACTCCGTATTGGAATACTGGCAGTTATGTAACTTTCCACTGCTCAAGGAATATCAATACATTTTGTAACAAAAACACATGGTTTGCGTAATTTACTGATATTTAGCGGAAGCCGCGGAAAATTTGCAGTGCAAGCGGAAAATGTCAATAATGTCAAATTTAACAGTTTCTGACTTCCTTCAAGTGCTTTAAGAATTTTTAAACGGTTCTTAATTTTAATTAAAGTAATAAAAAATTTACTTCCTAGCGTTAAAATTGAGAAATGACTTGCAGTGATAGAGAGATCAAAATATTTTTTTAAATTGATTAATAAATATGATACAAAGGAATTTCACCGTAATTAAAACTTCAGTACTGCTTAAATTAGTAAATTTATGTTTTACGAAGTGCATGTTAGATGTTAACGAACTTTTAAAGCAGCAAAGACTGTTTAGAAACGTAAGTTTAAAGATACGAGTATGCAGGACTTTCATCACTCCTGGAGGGGGGGCTTAAGAACTACTTGAAATGTTACCGTATCAAACAAACTTATTGTGCTTCAGGATCAATTATACCGATAATTTTGGCTTCACCTAAAATACCTGTTCCAATGTGACTTAAAAATTTTCTAATTTCCTTTATGAAATATGTTGCAAATTTAATTGTACCTAAACATTACGATTTTTAAATGTTATCGGTCACAAAAAAAAATGTTTCTAAATTTTGGAAAAAAAAAAAAAGTTATTGTTTGAGATATAAGATATTAAAAATATTTTATAGTGATCAACACCAAACAGGGCACCACATAGGATCAAAAAATACACACAAAATAAAAATGTTAGCAGTTTTTAGCAAAGCGTGCAAATTTTTTTAGCAGTGATAACATACATACCTGTCACTTGTAAATAAATTCCATGCGCCAATCTCGACGAGTAGCAAACATATCAATAACTTGTTCGTTGAATTTCTTGGTGCTAGCAATAATGTTTTTTTCTATTGACAACATTGCAAGTGCTGTCAGTCGATCTTGTCCCATACTGTTCCTTAAAAAATTCTTGATTCTCTTGAGGGACGAGAAACAACGTTCTGGCTCTGATGTGGTCATTGGGATAGTAACTAAGATGCGAAGAAGTTTCAGTTTCCGAAAAGGATGCTTCCAAATTATTTTTCAGCATGAACTGTAACAGCTGAGTCGCGCTTCTAATATTGTGGAAATCGCTTCGGTTATACAACACGCTGAGCTCTGAATACAGCTTTTTCTTTTCTAGCACTCCAAAACGTTTTACTGCAATGTCCATCTCATGGTTTGGAAACTGCTTAGCGTAATTGGCAAAATTTTCAGGTAAAAAAGTTTGGCAGCTTCAAGATGATCTGCGAAATGAAACCGTTCAGTGGCTTGAGTGGTAATTAGATCACATACTTCTTTTGCGGCAACTATTCTAATATTGTTGTTCTGCTCGACCCGTCTCTTTTTTGGAGAGGGAGGCTGATCCGGAGTTTCGTCCTCAGAACAGTCTGTATTTGTCAGTCGGCATATGAGCCCTTATGTTCTGCACAGCGTTAATGAAAGCTGAAACACAATGTTTTGTCTTCACTGCATCCGTTTGACGATTCTGCAATTGGTGGTATAATATGTCTACGTGAGGTATAAGATTATGAAAAAATGTCAACCAGAATTTAAATTCCGGATCTTTCAATAGCCGTTCAAGCCCACTTGCAGCATTTATTGTAACTGCTGGAGATGTACTACTTTCCTTGAGTGATCGAAAACATTCCAATAGATTGACTTGTTGTTCGAAAACAGAATTCACAGTACGAATATTAAAATTCCAACAGGTCGTCACCGAGTGCGGAATTTTCTTTCCAACTACGGTGTTAAGAGCTGCTAATCTTTGTGGTGAACGTGAAAAAATGTAGGTATTCCAGATAAGTTTGAAAAAAAAATCCTGGCTTTAGTGTTTTGTGATGCGGCTTTCTCCATCACTAAATTTAGCTGATGAGCATAGCAATGAATATAAAAAGCATTAGGATATATCTGTCTCACCCTGGCCTGGACACCTGAAGTTGCACCGCTCATCACAGCTGCACCATCATAGCTCTGTGCTATTAATTTCTGAGATTCATTGGGAATTATTTCTTCCAACACTTTTAGAAGACATTCTGAAATGGAAGCAGCATCCTGCCCAGAAGGATTATAAAAGCCCCAGAAACGCTCGACAGCACAACCTTCTAACTCATATCGGAATACAATTGCTATTTGTGTTATTTCCGATACATCTGTGGTTTCATCTGCCATAATGGACAAAAACTGCAGAATCAATTTCCTGTTTTATTTGTTGGCGTGAAATTTCTAACATACAATCCAAAAGCTCATTTTGGATTGTTTTTGATGTGCCCTTGAAGACTGTTGAATTCTCCAAATGTTCCCTGACTGTTGGGTCTAACTGACTAGCAAAATCGAGTAAACCTCGGAATATTCCGGAATTAGAGGATTCCGATGTTTCATCATGCCCCCTTAGTGCAAGCTCGTGATTTCCACAAAATTTGATGCAATCAATAATTTTTGAAAACACTGACCTGTTTTTCTCTACTTCCTTATTGTGGTGTTCAGTGCTCAATTTGTACGCACTATTCATTTGCGTAGCAATATTGACACTCCCCAACATCGCAAAATCCACTGAACTTTCTATGTGCTTCGTAGAATTTGCATGCTTTTTCATTTTTTCACGGAGTTTTTTTAAGTCGTTCACACCTATTTTGGTCCACACAGAGTCCCCACCATACAACAGACATGGAAAGAAAAACTGAGTTTGAGACTTCGCATCCACAAATCCAGTCATTTTCCATGTACATCTTAGTGTTAAAATTACGCTGATAACTTTTATTTCGGCTATGTGCTATCTGTGTTATTTTCAAATCAGGCATCGGTCTATCAAAGTTTTTCAAGTCTAATTTTTCTTGAAATGTCAAATTGCTGAACTGAATCCGCTTCAGATATTCCACAGTTTGCGCCATACTAACTACAGAATTTGATGACACGCAAGGGACAATAACGTTTTGAACTGAACTCTCGAACAGCAAAAGCAAACTGACCGCAAATGCGAATGTCAAATAATCAACATTTCTTCTCCGGAGAAACACGGAAAGGAATATATTGGAGTGACCCCCTTCTCTTTCATGTTCCCAAAGCTTAAGACGAATCGCAGAACGGGTTCTGAGCGGGAAATTTCTCTATTCACCACCCTCGCCTTATGCGCCCTACCCGTCCAGCTTACCCCTAGGCGATCGTCACCACGAGGACTGTTTTTACGGCAGCAAGTGAAAACAGATTTAGTACTAAGTGCTGCAGGAACTGCAGTCCCCCCCACACACACACACACACACACACACACCGTTCAGTCTTCCAAAGCTTTTGGGGAACGGGAATTGCAGTGGGGGTTCAGAGAGGGAAGCTTCCCTTCATTAGATTTTCTGATCCCTGCACAAGTTATCCCCACCCTTAGGCGATCGACATCACGAGCCACGAAGTTTGTTTTAACGGCAGCCAATGAAAAGATATTTCGAAGGGAGGGCTGCAGAGATACCAGTCCCGGTGAAGTTGTATCCCCACCTTGTAAGTTTAAACACACAGATGTTACATACGGGAATTTCAGCCCCTCGCCACGCTCTTTAGATAAAAGAGCTGCGAATTTTGCAGTCTGGCGCATTGCGTATATTGCAGTTGTACAATGTACACGGAAACTAAATAAGGTTAGGCAGTCAGGGAACAATGAACGGCAGGAAGGAGAGAAAAAAATTATAACATGTGCTTCGTAATATCTGGGGGGCTGCAGCCCCGCAGCCCCCCAGCAGGAGCTGCCCCTGCCTAATGCTAAGGACAGGTCTTGTTATGTGCCAAATGAGATCAAATGTCATTATAACAACTATTTTAAATAGCAATTTTGAAGAATATATTTCGTTCTTATATTTTCTGCTAAAATTCTTGGTTTGTGACTATGGAAGGCAGTGTGCACAATTATGTAAGGGAGTTTCTTAAAAATCATTTATGTCAATAATGCGAAAATGTTAACTCACCTTCATTCTTCGTGCTAGCTGCTTGATGTTCACGCAATATATATTGCCGTGTGGGTGATATGTGCATAAGCTAGACGAACCTATATTCCTTATTCAACAAATTAGTATGAACCAGAAGGAAGTAAAAAAAAAAAAAACCCTTAAAATTCAAATAAAAATCGGAATAAAATTCGAACATAATCGGAATAAAAAATTGAATTTTCATACATTCTTATCCTTAAAATTCAAATAAAAATTGGAATAAAATTCGAACATAATCGGAATAAAAAATTGCATTTTAAGGGCTTTTTTTTTAACTTCATTCTGGTTCGTACTAATTCACTGAATAAGGAATATAGGTTCGTCTAGCTTATGCCCATATCATCTAATAGGCAATATATATTGCGTTAACATCAAGCAGCTAGCACGAAGAACGAAGGTGAGTTAACATTTTCGCATTATTGACAAATGTTTAAGAAACCCCCTTACATAATTGTGCACACTGCCTTCCATAGTCACAAACTAAGAGTTTTAACGTGTGAAACAGAAAATAGAAGAACGAAATATATTTTTCAAAATTGCTATTAACAATTTTTCCCCATGTAGTCCAGCAACAAGCTTAACAGCTTGAGCTATATCGAAATTATTTTAAAAAAATCTCTTCTTGTTTTAACATTATTAA
The DNA here is from genome assembly GCA_039090855.1 of Macrothele yani. Lineage (NCBI taxonomy): Eukaryota > Metazoa > Arthropoda > Arachnida > Araneae > Macrothelidae > Macrothele > Macrothele yani. The sequence continues at coordinate 78,646,087 of CM077016.1, forward strand.
TAAGCATTTTATATGCTACAACTGATTATGTTGGCATTATTCTCTCAGAAATGATACCTGAAAAATCATAAAAATTATAAACAACTTACTTTTATTATTGAATCTTTGCTGGTAGTATCCACGACAGCTTCTAAAAATTTAAACAGTGCCCTAATATATAACTTCATTCCTGACACCATTAATCATTGTAAAGTTTAGTGTTTTTAGAAGTTTTCATGGATGCTACCACCGAAGAATAATTAATCATGTTTTGGTGTTAGTAAAAAATAAAAGTACATTGGGCTGTTTCAGATTTTTAAGATCTTTCAGGAATTACTTTTGAGGAAATAGTACCAACGGAAGAAGTTTTAACATGTTTAATGCCAATAATGTTAAAATGGAAAAATATTTTCTTTTTTTAAAAATGTGCAAAGTTTTTTTGAAACACATTTTAATAAATTTTATGGGGTGTTGTTCTCTATGTCAACATTTGATGCTTCTTAGATTTATTTTAGCTGCTATATTTAGTGTGTTACTGAAATGAGTGTTCTAACTCCTGTTTCAGTCTTTTTTTTTTTTCTGCTCTACAGATATCTTTTAGATGAAACTGAGAAAAATAGCAAATATTATGTTGAAAACTATTCTGTTGCCGCATCTGAAGATTTCAAACAGCTGTTGACTTTTTCCCCTCAATCATCTCTATAAGTTTTGTATTTTATTATATGTATAACAATAAAAGGAATGTTCTTTTGGATCAGTTTTGTTGTAATCATGTAATGAAAATCAGGCATGTAATTAAACAGTGCAATTGCTGATCTGTTGGATCTATGAAATGTTTATCTTGAACAGACTTTCTTTCTCATATGAAAGTTACAAATATTTTTTCTTAATGTTTAGGGTCAAAACTTTTTGTACTGGAAATAAAAGTAAATTTATTTTGTTAACTAGTGTGCCTGTTTATATTTGGCTCAACTACATCTTGTGATGAACGCTTCTAAATATCACTTAAAGTTACTGTGATTTAAATCCAGTTTCTCATTTTAGAACCTGTGATCAGCATTGCCAAGAGAATTGTGGAAATGTTTTATCTTATTCACTAAAGAAACTCTTTCTTTACCCTTGATTTTAGTACTTTAATTTTATTTCAGTTTATTTTAACAAATGCATTATTTTTGTAGGTGTGTGTGTGTGTGCGTGCGAGAGAGAGAGGTATTCCCTGCTTTAGAGCAGGTATAAATGTTTGTATGAAAGCATGTGTGATTAGTTAAATGCATTAGAACCCATTATAAATTCTCAGAGTTATGCATCAGAACATTTTCCAGAGGTGCTGCTGATTAACTGTAGGGGAGAAGCATCTCATATACATTGCTGTTCAAAATTAAGAGAATTTGCACATTTTGTCGATTTTTCACAAAAAGTATGGAACCAAAGGTGCAAATTATGCCGCCGAATAAGAATGCAAATTTGCAGTGTCAAATACATAAGCATACACGTGCGTGCGTGCGTGTGGGCGGAGCTGTGACAGTGGAGGGCACGAAAAGCACACGTGGCTTTTTTCGCGCAATTAGTTCACTCGTACTCCTCGGCAACATTCGTTGTGTTTCTTGCAGGAGTTGGTTCAATTTCATAAGCAGTCAGGTAAAATGAGTTGCCACAAACGTATTGATGACGGAATGAGGTGTAGAATCGTCAGTAGATTGGAGGCTGGCCAATCGCAGGTGCAGGTTGCTACAGAGCTAACTCCCTCCAGTGTCGTCTGCAATTTGTGGAAACAGTTTAAGGACACCAGATCCATATCGAGAGAAGGCCTGGGCAAGGTCGTCCAAGAGCCACGACGCCCAATGAAGATCATTATTTGACACTTTCAGCGAGGCGCCACAGGACTGCTACAGCTGCACAGCTATCTCGTGAGCTGCATGCCGCCACTGGAACCCGAGTTTCAAGGGTTACCGTTTCCCCAAATGCTTCACGAGAGAGGGCTTTTTGCCAGAAGACTCGCTGTTTGCGTCCCGCTCACTTCAGCACACAAGAGAGCACATTTAGCATGGTGCAGACAACATCAGCCTTGGACCAGACTTCAGTGGGGTAACTTTCTCTTCACAGACTACTCGCGATTCAGCCTGGACGCTGATTCTCGACGTACCTTCATCTGGAGATAACCTGGGGCCCGATACCTTTCCTCCAACATCCGAGAAAGGGACTGCTATGGCAGTGGAGGTGTCATGGTCTGGGCAGGCATCATGTTGGACGGACGCACACCTCTCCATGTGTTTGACAGAGGCTCCCTGACCGCTGAGAGGTATAGGGATGAGATGTTCCAGCCCTATGTTAGACTTTTCAGAGACGCAGTTGGCCCTCGGTTCCTTTTTATGGATGACAACGCTCGTCCACATAGGGCTCACCTGGTCGACAATTATCTTGAAAGTGAGGATATTCGCCGGATGGATTGGCCAGCCAGAGCGCCAGACCGAACATGTCTGGGACGCTCTTGGGAGGGCAATTGCAGCTCGCCACCCCCTCCGAGAAACCATCCAGGAGCTGAAAACTGCGTTGCTGCAGGAGTAAGACCGACTGCCACAGGGACTCAACTGCCTTGTTTCCAGTATGACATCGTGCTGTAAGAGCTGTATGACTGTGAGAAGGGACCATACCCCATATTAGAGTCATTTTATGTTCGATCTTGCAACGTGGATTTTAGACATTCCTGCGCTGATGAGCCTTACTGACGATCATGAGTGCGTACCATGACTGTTGTATGGTATAATTTTTTCTCTTATATAACTGTGTATCCATACCAAATTTCATTAAAATGTGTCCATTAGTTTTTCAGAAATTCGACAAAATGTGAAAATTCTCTTAATTTTGAACATCAGTGTATATGCACAAATACTTGACATACTGACTGTGTGGTAGTAGTGTGTATTATAGCATGTATGCTAAAGTTATTAGTGCAGCTTGTTGACTATCAAGTTGTACATCATTATCTCACACTTGTGTATTAGCAGTGATTGGAAGTAGCACGCTACTTTTAGAGTAGTGTGGCATGTTGCATTGCTACAAATAGAAAAAAGTAGTTGTAGCAGTAGCACGCTACAAAATAAAGTATCTTGTAGCGGAAAATTACGCTACAATTTGTGCTACTTTAAAAATGTTTAAAAATTGTATTCTTCAAATCATGTGACATTTCGAGATTTCCTGAAGTGTAATTGGGTTTAGCAGAGGATCCTAATGTACTCTGCCTACAATAACGTGCTCAATGTCTTTTAACGTACCTGACTTATCTTACACTGCTGCGAAAGCTTGTCAAATTGTTAACTGGGAAATCTTAATTAGCCAGTGAGACAGTGAGTACGAGGCAATCGTGCTAGAGTTTTGATTTTTGTTGGTTGCAGCATTAACAATCACAATGAGCAACTCTATGGCCTATAAGCAGTCACCTGTTCCTAATTTAGGGCCATTGGTTACTCCAGGAAAAGGAGGGAGCCAGTGCTGTAAGATAAACACAACATGCATGCCTTACCGGGATTCAAAACCGGACCCATCTCAAACGAATGGTCAGAAATCAGCGCTTAGACCACTGCCCACCGGGTATGAAACTAGTGGTTTTATTGAAGACCGTTCCTTGATTGGGAGATTTGATTCTTTTAGTCAAATGGAATGAATTTGCAGATACACTAGAATGATACATGGGATTCTCAGCTAGTCTGTCTAGCTTGAAATATGCACCACTGAATGTGTCAAAATGTGTTGCATATACAAACATAAATACAAAGATTAATTACTTGTGTAATTTACCTTGGTTTTTAACTCTGAATACCATATGCAGTAATGTAGATGTAAATATCATATCCGCAGAATTTGCACTTTTAATTTAAATCTAAAAGTTAAAAAGTAGCTGAAAAGTAGCAAAACTCACTACTTTTCAAAAAAATGTAGTGTAGCTAGCTACTTTGCAGAAAAAATAGCTGGAATATAGTTATAAGCAGTAGCAAGCTAGTTTTTAAAAGTAGTTTTCCGATCATTGTGTATTAGTATGGGTATTCAGGCATGTTTCAGCTTCGACCACTTAAAAGGAAAAAATTAGACTAAGTTGGGAGTGAGAGAGAATAATTATTCATTTCGGCTTGCCACCAGGTACATACATATCCAGGGTGCCGAACACCCCTCTCCTTCAAATGTTTAAATATGCATCTTATAGAAATATAGTTTTTTGCAGTAGCACAAACATTATTCTTGAATAATTGCAAACCCAATGCATTTAAAATATGAGTTTTTGCTAGTTATTAAATTGTAATGGTGTGATGTAGAAGTCTGCACTGATTGGAGTGGTTTGGGTATGAAGAAAGTGAAGCATAATGAGCTGGGGTGGAAGATGAAAAGTAGATTAATAGGCCAGCTTTTTAACTATGTCGTGCTAAAAATTGTGCCTTAACAGTTTGTTTTTTTTTAATCTCACTGTGGTTCTGTCTTTTTTTTCTCTTTATATTTTTAGTAGCCTCACCTGTGCGATGTTGGAGAAGAGTTAGTGATTTGTGTGAGTAATTAGCGGTGCATTTCTGGTTATACATTTATGACAGAAGACATCCAGGAAGAGAGAGACTTCTTCATAGAATCTCTATCAGGAGATAGAGAATGAGGAGGAGAGACATTTTTGGGGTGACGGGCTGCATTACGAAACACCTGTTTTGGTGTCCAGTGTCAAGCCAAATGCTGACAGCTGGCACTTCCCCCATAAAATTTCTAATTATAGTGCTTTATCAGCCACTCCAGGACAAGCTTTACATTACACCTCCCTCATCCCTGAGTATTGCTTGTATCCACTGCATGTGATGTACGTTCGACAGACACCAGATCGTCACAAAGGAAGTGTTTGTTTTCATGTAGTGTTGTACAAAATTATTAACATTAATTAAATTACTTCTAAGTAGATAAGCAATGCACAAAATTTATGGGTAATGATTGGTTACTATTAAAAGCAAGAAGTCATTTTGTAAAATTGTATACAACTCTTAAAAGGCATAAAAGAAATACCATATTTACTCTAATCTAACGTGCACCTTACTTTTCAGCTATGAGAATGCGCATTTTTTCTTAATACTTGTATGCTAAGATGCAAGAAAACTTGAAAGAAATACAAACTTGTGAAACTTACAAAATATGGCAATTCTTGAATTTATTTAAATTCCACATTATTCCAAATTATGCATTGCTGACAGACATCTCTCCACCTTCGTCCTCAGATATTTCACTGCACGAATCTTCATTGCTGCTGTCGGCTGTGGTTTCACTGCTGGATTGTTCGAAGATAGCGTTGTCTTCAGTGCCATCCAATCGCATTGGAAATGCCGCACTTCAGAAAAGACCGCTTAACTAAGTCATTAGGAATGAACTCCCAGGCATCTACAATCCACTGTGCTACTACAGAGAGTGAAGGTTTTTTAACACATCCAGTTTTTGTCAGTTCTGTGTCTCCCAAAGTAAGCCACGCATTAGAGCGTGATCGAATTGCTGCTTTAAAAGGCCTGTTTATGCAGACATCAAGGGGCTGAAGTTGGAAAGTCATTACTCCAGACACAACAACTAGATCAGTTCTGTTTTCAACAATCTTGGTTTTCACCATGTTGGTTACATGTCCCTTTAATGAATCCAATACAAGCATGGACCGCAGTCGCCTTGCACCTGGTCATCGAAAGCACACTTTTTGAAGCCAGTCCTTTACTAGTTCTTCGGTCATCCAGCTATTTTCTTGAACTCTGACATGAATTTTCTGAGGAAAAGTCTTTATTAGGAAATGTTTTTCTCTTGAAAATAACATATGGTGGTAGCTTGTTTCCATCAGTGGTAATGGAAAGCATGGCCATCATTCGGAGCTTCTCGTTTCCTGTTGTTAGCCTTTAACTTGCTTTGCACCAATACTTTCTACAGTGTAATTTGATGGCATGTCAAAATACAATGGTGTTTGTTCAGCATTCCCAATCTGGCTTAAAACATGGTGCCCTTCCTTTTTACTGATATGATGTACTTGAAAAAACTGTATAGCTTTTTTTTAAAGTCAGCTGGCATTCTCTGACATATTGAAGTACGCCGCCTCAGAGAAAAAAAAATTCTTTTCATAAAACGGCAAATCCATCCTCTTGAAGCAGTGAACCTTACACTGGATCCAAGCTCACAATAAATTTCTCATGCTTTTCCCTGAAGAATTTCTACAATAACTGGAAAACCTGTTGGACGCTGCTGCTTCACGAAATTATCTATTGGGTTGTCGGAAAAGTCATGACGTATTTTAGCCATGTTTTGCAAAGCTCATTTATTGATAGAAAGAACAAAGATCAATCAATGATATAATGCCCGTTTTGTTCGATAACCTTTTGCCATCTTTCAGAGTGAGCTGCAGAATGCCTCGTTCATAGAAGGACCTCTCTTTCGTGGCGAAAAATTGTACAAGGTGCTGATTTACAGCCTCATCTGAATTGAACGTTATACCATGCAAGGACTGTTGAAGAAAGCGAAACAAGTGGAAGTCTGACAGCGCAAGGTCAGGCGAGTATGCTGGGTGTGGCAACACACCCCACCCAAGCTTCAATAATTTTTGGCGGGTGATCAAACCTGTGTGTGGCCTCGCCTTATCATGATGGAACACAACTTTACGATGAACGAGCCTTGGACGTTTATGGATTCGTTCAAACTGTCCAATTGCCGACAGTACACATTCGCATTGATTGTTTGGTTCCGTGGTAGGAGCTCGAAAAACAAGACACCTTTAAAATCCCACTACACTGAGACCAGAACCTTCCGCTGATGAATTTCTGCTTTGGATGTCGTTTAAGGCGAAGCAGCACGTCTGGACCAAAACCGTTTGCGCAGCACATTGTTGTACACAATCCACTTTTCGTTACCAGTTATCAGTCGCTTCAAAAAAGGATAGTTTTCCTCACGTTTAGCATATCGCAGATGTTTATACGCGCCGTCAATTGAGCTTCTTTGAGTTCATGAGGAACCCACACGTCAAGCTTGCTTACGTATCCCAGCTTCTTCAGGTGGTCGTGAACGCTTGAATGATGGATGTGCAATGTGTCTGCAATCTCTCGTGTTGTGTAACGTGGGTTTGACTCGATCAATGCCTTGATTTGGTAGTCATAAACCTCGGTCGGCCTCCCGGACCGAGGAGCATCGTTGAGATCAAAATCACCAACACGGAATTTTGCGAACCACCGCTGGCACTGACGTTCTTGTAGGGCATTATCACCGTACAATTTACGCAACTTTTCACAAGCTTGACGCGCGTTCTTCCCTTTACGGAAATAAAACAGTAAAATATGGCGAAAATGCACAGTTTGGTCTTCCATCTTCAAATTGATGTCAAATCAACCAAATCGCTCACTATTCCTTTTAGACTGCAGCTAGAACTGGCATCTGTCGAATGCCATAGCGATAACAGAGCTGCGCATGCTTCTAGTACTTCCAAAACCACCCAACCGCCATCGGGTGCCAAAATACGTCATGACTTTTCCGACAACCCAATAGATGATCGTCAATCTCGGGAAATCTACCCATCTTAGGTCCCGAGAAAGTCTTTCTTGTTTTGGAACATTGATTCAGCTTTTCATTTTGCTTCCTCCAAAGCCTTACATTCACTTCTGAAACTCCATACTCCCTAAAATAAGCGCGATTGCCATTTTTCTCTGCATAGGCAACCACCTGCAGTTTAAACTTTGCTGGATAATGCCGCCATTTAGAACAATACAATGAGGCAAGCAACTGTCGGTATTTTTTATCTTTCGTCGAAGCTTCTCAACGAATGTAGAAGAATGGGGAAAGTTGAAGATTGTCGGTGGCCATAGAACAGTCAGACCCTCTGAGGAAATTCCATCTACTGGCGCACGCAACGACAACATCCTAAACAGTCTGGCATTTGCGAGACTCCCTATGTAGGTATTTGTCACCGATTCTAACACGCACCCGGATAAACAGGTTTGATTTTGGAGGGAAAAGGTGCACGTTAGAAGCGAGTAAATACGGTAGCTCTTTTTCTGTATATGCAATTAGAAAAACAATATGTTGCCCACACACACACATATTCAATTTTTCTGGACCCTTCCTTCAGAAATCCTGAATGTGCCCATTTGCCACAAACTTTCAAGCTTTCTCCATGTCTTCCTTCCCACTGTAAAATTTTCTGCATCTAAATATATTTCCACAATCACAAATCGAAGATTGTGGCGCAGTTGTCTAAGCACTGGTTTCTGACCATTCGTCCAAGAAGAGTCCAAGTTTGAATCCTGGTGAGGCATGAATGTTCTGTTTGTCTTAAGGCACTGGCTATCTCCCTTCCCTGGAACCAGTTTCCCTAAATTAGGAATGGACGACTGCTTATGGCCCACTGAGTTGCTTACAGTGGTTGTTGAACCTCCAATCAAATAAACAATAACAAAAAAAGATTGAGCACCAACTATCCACATTGTTTTAGGTCCACCACATAGTCAGTGGAGTGATACTAAGATTGTATTATCTGTTTAGGTAATATTCCATTTCCCATGTGACAGACGAACACACAGGACCAGATCAAGGCCTTCCTGGGCCCCTAGCCTAAGACATTTGAGTGGGCTACCAAGGCTAAGACATCTGAGTGGGCCCCCAAAGAAATTGTGACGGTGAATCATTGTGCAGTCCCTTAAAACTCGAAACTAACAATATGGTTGTAATAATTAATGCATAGTGCATTCTTCAAACTAATAAATTACCTGCAGAGTTTTCATAAAAAAATTCACTGTATTTTCCACTGTTCTCACAAGAACATGAGTCAAAAGCCTAAGATTCCTAGATTTTGTATTCGAATTTTTAATAATTTAGCATTGCACACTTTTCTTGGTGAATCTGTTATGCAATTTGAAGTTACAGTGGATTTCACCCATTAATGGTTCCAAGTGCAAGCAATGAGGTGAGGGTGGATGGTAGTGAAAAATCTGAAGCTGCATCGCTGACTCCACTGTGCACAGTGATGTGAAACGTTTACCCTTAGTGAGTCACTGCCTTAAAAATCTGTTTATCTTCTAGTCTCTGTTTCTGACCAAGTGGAAATCATAGGAAACAAAAAAAGTAAAACTATTTTACTTCTCCCTGTATACAGGGTGCATAGGAAAGTCTCTTTAGCCTGAAATAACTTACGAACGGAGAGAGGTACAGTTATGCAAGTGAGATAACGGTATAGTAAAGCGACTACGCCCAATCGAATGCAACTGATAGCAGCGCCCCTAGTGGCGAAATGCGGAAGTTAGCCATTGCAAAACGAAAAGAGCAAAATTTCCAATTGCAAAGTTGTAGAGCATCAATTAATTAGTACAAAACTACATTTGTGTCACACGGATAAGATAAATTGTCGCCTGAATACCCTAAAATGTCCGAAATCGATGCACGATGATTCTAATCTGCATAATCACATTGCGCAAATGTAGCCGTATGCAAATGCAGATTGTGACGTTGTACCGTACCTACGATATAAAAACCAGTAGCAGGATGTACCCGGATCAGAAGTTTAGGTCTACGTGCGCTGTGTGAGAATGGCGAGCTTCACTCACTCCCAATATTGCGAGATGGTGCTTATTTACGGCGAATGCCAACGAAACGCGGCGCTAGCTGCACGGGAATATGCCGTTCGTTTTCCAGCTGGGCCACATCCAAGTGCGGTTACCATCGCAAGTGTAGTGAAACTGCTCAGGGAGACAGGAAACACTAAAAGTCGTTCTCGTTCTGGCAGACCAGTGGGTGCAGGTATGCGTATAATAGCATAGGATATTTTGGCATATGCACTAGCCCATCCACAAAGTAGTAAGAGATATCAGCAGGGCGAGTGGCTTAACACGGGGCCGTGTATGGAAAATACTGCATGCTGAAGGTGCACATCCCTATCGTGTCACTCCGCAGCAAGAACTGTTACCACGGGACGATGAGCGTCGATTTGATTGGGGCAACTGGGCGTTGATTAATGTTGAAGGTGACTCAGACTTTTTATCCAACATTCTTTGGTCGGACGAGGCAATGTTTCACCGTACCGCATTACTAAACCGACACAATGCCCACTACTGGGTGAGGGAAAATCCCTCGTGGGGACGATCCACCAGACATCAAGTGCGTTGGCACATTAATGTGTGGTGCGGTATTTGGAAGAACCGCTTAGTGGGACCTGTGTTCTACGAAGGCACATTAAACGGACAGAGATACCTCCAACTATTACAGGATATCATACCTGACTTTTTAGATGACATTCCCCTGTCCGCATTACGTTCCTTGTGGTTCCAACATGACAGTGCCCCTGCACACCAGCCAGCAGCAGTGCGACGCTTTCTCATATTGTTTTGGGCAACGAATCATCGGGTATGGTGATGCTGTTGAATGGCCTCCACGATCGCCGGACCTCACTTCGTTGGATTTCTTCCTCTGGGGTTACGTAAAAAATCAGGTGTATGCAACAGCGCCTACAAGTCTGCTGGATCTACGTCGTCGTGTTACATATGCTTGCAATAGTGTGACACCTTCCATGCTGAGGAATGTACATGCAGAGCTACTTTCACAAATACAAATGTGTATCGTGGGCAATGGCGAACTCTTCGAACATACTCAACATTAACTTTTTATCACTGTGCACCAGTTTGCCTTTTTTATTTTTGTTTTGTCTGACCTCATCAAACTGTATTGACATAAGTACCCATTTATGCAGTAAATTGTGTGTATTTGCTCATACTTATGCCTGTTCCCTTCAAACGTTAGCATGGACACAACAGTGTGCTCTTGCCGCCTACGCCATGCCTCCTTGGGGTTTCCCAAGCAGTTCACAAGGAATTTGCAGTATGCTGAACTTCTCTGAGCACAGTAGCCAGCAGCAAACTACAGTGAGATTTCCTTCCCCTCCTCTTCTTGGAGGGGCTTTGCAAAAGGGTAACTATTGTACCCACAATTACTACAGGATGTGGTAAATAGGCAAAGTCATCGCTTTCCCCACGTTTTTCTTTAATTAACACACAGCACCAAAAAATTGTATTTCCACACCGCTGAGACCGAACACCAGATCTCTCGAACTAACCGAGTGTGTTCGCCTTACGCTACGGTGCCAATTCAACCCATGGTACTATGTGTGTTTGTTTATCTGTCAGCATCTGACTTCACAAATCCGTAGGAATGATCTCAGCAACTGAGACATCTCCATCTGGTGGGGCTTAACGGCACAAGCTATTAAATTATAGCTAATAAATCCAAAGGGGAGAGAAATGGTGAAACTCTTCCATATACTGACAGATAAACACACAGCGCCGTAGATTGTTGGCACCGTAGTATAAGGCAAACGACTGGGCTAGTTCGAGAGATCTGGGATTCAATCCCAGTGGTGTCAAAATACAATTTTTCGGTGCTGTGTGTTAAAGAAAAACGTAGAAAAAGCGACGACTTTGTCTATTTGGAAGATTTTTACCATTTCTCTCGCCCTTTGGATTTATTAGCTTTAATTAAATAGCTTGCCTCCATGCCGGACCGTAATGCCACATGTATCGCCGCATGAGGCGGTGTGACGCGCTATTGAAGATGACTAGACTGCGTGCCACCGATCCCTCTGTAATTGTCCTGCAACTCTGTTTTTGCCATCATGTGTATCATTCATCTGTATCATTACGTCCATAAAATTTCTGTTCAATCCGATGCTTCCTTCTTGGTGTGCAAATTTCATTGTCCATGAGTGTATATAAGTTGCATAGCTTGCGAATTCTTATATTCCTTAAGTGAGAAACTGAGACCTACACTTATAGACTGGGTAAGTCAGCTTCCTGTAAATCAGACGCCGACGTGGAAGTGTGCCTCTGTCAAAAAACTAGCATAAACCAGGGCCACGTCTCTATGCAGCAGGCAAGTCAGGTGATGCCTAAAGGCAGCAGTGAATTCTGTATGATCGAGCTTTTAATCTATCACAAACTTCTATCACAAATATTAGCAATGCTCAACACCTAAAGATTTTTTTGGGGAGAAGGGGGATAATGCGACCACCGTGAGCAACTGGATGGGGTATAAACAGTCGCCCGTCCCTAATTTAGACCCATTGATTCCAGGAAAGCAAATGAGCCAATGCCATACGGCAAACACAACATCCATGCCTAACTGGGTGGGCTATTAGGGGGTCAAATTTTGAAGTGTTTGGCAGAAATTTTGGCAAAAAATGCCATTCGTGTGCATTTTACCAGACACTGATAATGTTATTACTAATAAAAAAAGTTTTCAAGGGAATAATACTGTACGTAATATTTATTCAATGTGTGTAGTATGGAAACCATGGAGCTGCCCCATTGACGCAATGGTTTAAGCGATGGCCTCTGATCATTCATCCGTAAGGGGTCCGGGTTGGAATCCCGGTGAGGCATGGGTGTTTGTCTTACGGCACTGGCGCTCTCTCTCTCTCTTCCCTGGTACCAGTGGCCCTAAATTAGGGACGGGTGACAGCTTATAGCCCATTGAGTTGCTCGCGGTGGGTGTTAAACCGTCAATAAAAAAAAAAAATAAAAAAAGAAACCATGGATGCAAATCTCTATGGCAAGTTACTATTTCTTCGTAATTTAGCTTACTTGGTTCGGGTTTTTTTTTTTTTTCATAACACTGTTTATGAATTTTAGTTAGTAACTTGACAAGGAATGTATATTTCTTTTTCTCTCTCTCTTTCTTCTACTGCTCTCTTAGAAATTCGTTCAGAGGACTCCTCTATTTCCCATAAATACAAACACTAAATTTAACAAAGAATTCGTTTTACAGTCAGTCACAAAAGTCAACATACACCCTTCAAAATGTTACCAGCCGCATAAAGGGCAGTCGTCGTAACGGTCTGTCTGCGTGTAGTCCTACGTCGTGCAGCTGTCTGCCAATGGTGCTGGCAGTAATCGAACGATGCATGGAGGGCACCACTGCTTGTTGAATATCCGCAATCGTGGCTGTTGGGTTACTCCGCGTATGTCGGACAATCAGTCGGTCCTCTCTCCGTGGTTCGTCTAGGTCTCCCAGACCCTTCCTGTCGCTGCTGCGCGCTTTGTCCTATCCAGTGCCGCCAACAGCGTGCTATGGTGATATCCGCACGACCGGTATGGCGCGCAATACGGAGATAAGACCATCCCACTTCCCGGAGCCCGACGATGCGGCCCCTCTTAAACTCCAACTGCTCGTATTGCTTCTGAACTTTTCTCCGAGGCATACTTCACTTGCAAAGGATGCAACTAACGCAACAGCACGAATCACAATGGCAAGCACGCGCAACGGGACGACCTTATATAGCCTGTCAGGCACAGCGCTACGACCCTCCTTGCTGGCGTCACAGAGATCAGATCATATGTAGAGGATTTTAGGAACGGAGTGTCTGATCCCAGTTCTTAAGGTGGTTCCACCTAAAATCCCTGCCTTATGTTTCCAATGGTAAAACTTCTTTACATATTTTCTTCGCAATTAATGTATTCCCAAGGATGAAAATTTGCACATCGATAAAACTAACTTTAAGTTATAGCATGGGATACTTAGTACTTGTTAAAACCTAACCATAATTATGTTAAAAACAGTGGTAGAAGTGGCACAGAGCTACTGCCGGTATGGTGTCGGCCATAGATCCACATAGTATAAATAGGAGACTTCGAAAGAAATACACACCATTCCACATAATTGTTGGGGGTATGAAAAATTTATGTATATAATATTTTATACCAAAAAAATGTATATACTATTAAAAAATATATACATTTCAAAATTATTATATAATTATATTATTAATTTATATAATAATATTAAAAAAAATAATGTAATAATTAAAAAAAAAACCTTCATTGAAGAGTTTGTTATCTCTTTCAATCCCAGCTGCTAATCATTTATCAATTTTATCCGTTAAAAATGTCATTTGCCGATTTTTTGCGTTAAAATTTGTACTTTCGTCCTAATTTCTTTGCGTAGTTTGTGACGGGTTTATAATTTATTACATACCTGGATGGTAAATAATGTTTTTTTAACTTCCGGTATGCTCACTTCCATTTTTATTAACTACCGGTATGCCATACCGGCCCACTTCGAACACTGGTTAAAAATCAATCATTTTTCTTTGAGTAATGTTCAGACTTGTTAATAGATGGCGCGGCCTGCACATTGATGACGTCAGTAGACAAACAAATGTTGGATTGCTTAGTTATGGTTATGTTTTAGCAAGTATTACGTATCCCATGCTATAACTTTAAGTTAGTTTTATCGATGTGCAAATTTTCACCCTTGGGATTGGGAATACATTAATTGCGAAGAAAATATGTAAAGAAGTTTTACCATTGGAAACATAAGGCAGAGATTTTAGGGGGAACCACCTTAAACAACCCTTTGAAATAGGAAGCTAGGAGATTTCGGTTAGAGTGCTCGACAGAAAAGTGACACGGAAGCGAGGTAGAAAGGGGTATGAAGACGCCCTTATTTATTGCCGGGGCGCCAGTACCCGGAGTCCTACGGCTTAACGTGCCCATCCGACGCACGGCGGGTATCTAGTGGTTCGAGCGTTCGTACCTGCCTGCGATCGAACCTGAGGTTTCTCCGTGGCAGTCACGAACGTTGACTACTAGGCCATCCACGGCCGAGTGTGATACTTGAATCATTTGCATGTCTCAAGATGTCAAACCTACCCACCAAGTTTCATTTCAGTCTGTTGCTTCTTTCTTGGTGCAACATATTTTTTTTTTTTTTTTTTTTACGATGAGTGTAATTTATTTTCCAGAGGTCTGAATCATGAACATTTCTAATTTTCTTTCTTTTGTATGCAGACTTTTGTGACATACATACACTGGCGTGCACAAATAAGGACGAGACGGTTTTTCGAATGTAACGTCGTTCAGAATTGCTCCACATCGACTCAAATCATGCCATAAGATCCCCAAGATGTAAGAATATGGGACAAGTGAGCAAAACCGTCCAAACAAGGAATCCAAAGGATACAAAGGCACTTTATTGAAAAGGCAGCTTCGAGCACAACTGGACAGAAGACAAACGTCCATGTGACAGGCGGCTGCCAAGAAAAATCCAGTCTTTAGTAGGGGATATGATCACCCCTGACTGCGTTGCAGGATTTACAACGTCTGTCCATGCTGCGGACGAGGTTGTCAAGGAGCTGTTGAGGCATCGCGGCCCATTCCTCTTGTAGCGCCAATCGCAGCTGTGGAATCGTTGCTGGCGGCTAGTGACGTGCTGCCAAGCGTCTCCCGAAAAGGTCCCACACGTGTTCGATTGGATTTCGGTCCGGGGACCTTGCGAGCCAATCCATGCGTTGAATATCTTCACTCTCCAACAGCTCCGCGACAGCTACTGTACGATGAGGTGTAGCGTTGTCGTCCAAGAAGAGGAACTCTGGACCCACGGCACCTCTAAACAGACGCACGTGACGCAGGAGAACCTCGGTACAATAGCGGACACCAGTGACTGATCCTCCTTGGAAGATGTGGAGGTTAGTTCGGCTACCAAGCATGATACCGCCCCAAACGAGAACTTCGCCCCCTCCAAACCGGTCCCTTTCGATGATCTTGGAGGTGTTGCGTGTTCCCTGCTCTCTCCAGATGTGTATACGTCCAGAATCGCTCGTCAGACTAAATCGGCTATCATCCGTAAAGAGAACTCGACCCCATTGCTGACGTGTCCAGTTCTTGTGTTCTGGCACCACAGAAACCGCAGTCTCCGATGAGCAGGCGTTAATGGCACACACCGTACTGGTCGTCGTGCAAATAGACCACCTTTGTGCAGCCTCCTGGCCACGGTAAAACGCGATAACGGACGTCCAGTTGCCAGTTGCATGTGCCTTGCGATTTCTCCCGCTGTCTTCCGTATGTCTCTTCTCGCCTGTAGGACAATATACCGGTCGTCCGCCGCCGTTGTTGCTCGTGGACAACCACTGCTAAACTCTCGGTCATCTGTTCCTGTCGTTTGAAATGCTCTCCAAGCTCGTAAAACGATGCTGTGAGCGATTCCGAACTCCTCGGCCACACTTGTCACACTTCGACCTTCTTCCAACTTCCCAGTGACGCGACCTCAGGTAAAGTCATCCAGATGTCGTCTACCGGATTGCCTGTTGACCATATCACACGGTGGGAGCAACTCGACGTCGTTTAAACCGATGTACACCGTGCAATAGCTTTCACCGAATTGCTGAGCGTACACCGCCCGTGTGCTTTATAACCTTCCGACCCCCGACCCCCGTCATGCTGCACATATTCGCATGCCCTTCCGTACCGGACCCTAGTCTATCTCCTGAGTGGTCTTTCGGTCCGTTCTGCCTGCTCGTTCCGCTGTTATGCTAATTTCTCCTCTTCGTCCTTAGTTTTTGCGCACCAGTGTATATTCATTAAATATGCAGGGTGTCCGAGAACTATTGGACATATTACAAAATTATATAAAACAAAACATTAAAAAGATAGAAAGAAACTGATTGTAACTTACAATGTAACTATACACAAGTTAATAAATTTCGATGTGAGATCTCTTGGTTGCTCGTAGTACGTCCAAGCGATACTCTATTTCATGCCATGTATTGGCAAGCATCTGGGGAGTTATGGAATTAATAGCAGCTGTGATACGCTGCTTCAGTTCCTGCAAATCAGTACAAGGCGTCTGATAGACACGATCCTCCACATAACCCCACATGAAATAATCCAATGGAGTTAGATCTGGAGAGCGAGGAGGCCACGGAATGGGACCACCACGCCCAATCCATCTGTTGGGGAAATGCTCATTTAGGCACTTACGTACACACGTTGACTAATGCGGAGGTGCGCCGTCTTGTTGGAAAACTGCGTTGTCATATCTTTTGATCTGGGGTATAGCGAAATTTTCTAGCATATCCAAGTAAATGTCACCATTTATGGTTTTTTTCGCAGAAGAAAGGGCCCATCACTTCTCTTTTTGATAGAGCGCACCACACATTAACTTTTGGAGAATCACGTTCCAGTTCAATAGCAGCATGAGGCGGTTCACTGCCCCATATCCTACAATTGTGACGATTCACAATACCTGATACATGAAATGCGGATACATCGCTAAAAATTACAGTACTGAGAAAGTTTTCGTCGTTTTCCACTCGATTCAGCATATCCACAGCGAAGTCGTATCGCAGAGTGTGATCATTTACATGCATCTTTTGCACTATTTGAATTTTATAAGCATGAAACTTTAATTTCTTGTGCAAGATATTGTGTGAACTGCCGATTTCGGAATGCACAGTTCTCTGCTTGCTTTACGAACGGATTTCCTTGGGCTTCATCGGAAACTTTCATTAACTTGGTCAACCGTCTCATCGCTGACGCTAGGCCTACCGGCTCCTCCACGATGTTCCACATTGCCAGTTTCTTTAAACTGTTTCATCCACCGCTCAATTGAATTTGTTGACGGAGGATTACAACCATACTCTAAACGGTACCGTCTTTTAACTTTAATGACAGACTTTAATTCCGCAAGCCATAACACACACATCGCCTTCTGCTGTACGGATGACATGACTACTGATTGCACATTTCTCATCAGGCCACATCTAGCGCCATCTATCGTATTCTGGGAATAACAATTCTACAAAACAAAAATATAGAAACCGTGTTAGTAATACGTGACATAGAAAAACAGACAATGCTCATAGGTTTTTTTTTTTTTTGTACTAATTTTGTAATGTGTCCAATATTTCTCGGACACCCTGTATATATTTGCTTGATATTTTTTTCCTTTTCTTAGACAAATACATCTGTATATACCTAATCTTTTACTGAAATAAATGTGTCCTTTCTCAAATTCTTATAGTTTTTCTAATAATGCTGTTTTGAAGGGTACATGTTGACTTTTGTGACTGACTGACTGTATATAACAAAATTTCAGTAAATTCGAGAAGTTCACATACATTTATCCAAGTTCCTTAGAATCTTAGATGGTTGCACCTGCCATATGTTCCAACTTCTAAAATATTTAGGGGGGGGGCGCTCAAAGAAAACTTAGGTGGGCTGAAGCCCACCCTTAGCGTCGCGCCTGCTAACCAGAATTCGAACCCGCACAATGCAGTGGCGTACCCAAGGGTGTGTGCAACCCCCCCCCGTACGCCACTGCTTCATAGGTTGGTGTTACCCATGGGGGTTCAACGCCCCCGAAATAATTTTGTCTAGTGTTAAAAATTGTCGGTAACGTTATTTTGCTAGTGTCGCCATTCTGGTCTTCCTTAAATTGCCCTTAGTTACTGCTTTATTTGGAATGGTAAGACGAGGTCACATATGCCTATTGTTAATGCCTACCCCCACCCCCCTGCGCATTTTCCACTCGTATGCCACAAAGAAAGAAGATAGCGAATTGATGTGGTATGTTGTAGTGGTCAGAGCGTCAGTCTAATGAACGGGGGAGGGGAAGGGTAAACCTTTTATCTTGAGTACATACCATAGCACGAAAACTAAAACGTAGAATGAACATTGCTTTGTAATGAATAGTATTTGAGAAAAATAAAACTTGTTCTCATGCACATTTTTTTCATCACTTTAGGAAGGAATGATATTGTAACTGCAGTGATAAAACCAAGAATGTGGATTTTTTTTTTTATTGTTGACTTTACATCATGTAAAATTTTATTCGCTGATGCATAATACAGATGCACCTTAATGTAAATCAGTGGCGTATATTCGAGGCTAGCTAGGCTAGCTGCGAAGCCTAGAGAATGCACAAATAAAACTGAATTAAATATACACAAATAAAAGTCAATTATCAACGGTATTAAAATACGTCGATGCTTTCGCTGCGAAAAAAACGAGAGCGGATTCGCTTCTTTGACTTAGTCTGGCGAGCGAAAACCAACGGCATAACGCAAGCAGCTCTTCCTGAGTCTTCGCAGTTCTGATGCGAAAACATTCCGTACAATCTCCTAGGTGGCGTTTCCATGAAAACATGAATCAGCTGGTAGAGGGGAATGGGCCATTGCTTCGGGAAACGGTTCGCTCAGAAAAAAGAAGAGTTAGACTATCTCAGTCACTCGCATACTCCCGCCCATAAGTGTTTTGCGAGAGTTGTTTCAGTTTTTGTGAAGTGTCAATGAATTAAAATCAAAGATATTATATCTTAAATTCGTGGCTTTGTTGGATTCGAACTGTTTTGATAAATTTTGTGAAAGCTTCCCTGAACATCTACTGTCAGAACTTAAAGAACTCCATGCTTCAAATTTTGATACAGCTCGACTAAAAAATGAACTGAAGGTGTTTTATTCCTTTGATGAATCTTTTTATTCCTATGAACAAATCAGTAAGAGACATTACGTGGTACATAAAGTTGAATAAATTGGACATAGTATTTATTGAGGTGTACAAATTAGCAGACCTCATTTTAAACTTTCCATCAACAACTGCAACTGCCGAAAGAAGTTTTTCAGCATTAAAACACAATGACATGCACATTCGAAAAACTTGGCTGTTTTGTCAATAGAGAAAAACATTTTTAAATATAAAAAAGTACCCGGAAGAAACATTTTATGAAAACGTAGCACTCAAGTTCACACAAAAGAAGAAGAATGGAGTTCATGTACAAATAAAGTATTGAAAGAAGAATGGAGTTCATGTACAAATAAGTGTTGAAATCCTAATCCTCATAATTTTTTGGTATCATGTTAGCAATAGCATGTACCTAAAATTTAGAAAAAGTTACTTCTGTTGCTTAACAATAAAAAATTTAACTTCGCAATTAAAAAAAACAACAGTACTGGGGGGAGGGGGAGATAGCCCAAGTCTCGGACCCAAGATACGCCACTGATGTAAATGTTAGGTATAGTCTGATTCTGATGTAATTGCAGAAGTGATTCTCTGATGAAATTTTATTTTTAAATAGCGTTAATTCAAACTACAAAATTTCGCATTCATGGTTTTGACATTGCGGCGACGATATGCACCCCCCCCAAATAATTTCTGGGTACGTCACTGCCCGGAATAACAGGCAGAGATTAGATTTCTGTGCAACCGCTGCAGGGCTTGCGTAACAAGTAGCATCTTTCGTATTTCGACTTTTTTTTTGACTGGAGGTTTAACGACCACCGTGAGCAACTCAATGGGGCTATAAAGCAGTCGCCCGTCCAACATCCATGCCTCACCGGGATTCGAACCCGGACCCCTTTCAGACGAATGATCAGAGGCCATCGCTTAGACCGTGCGCCACCGGGGCGGGGCGGTTATTTCAACTTTAGTACTTAGGACTATTTTCAAATGACAACAGAGGTAAGAGGGCATACTACTGTATTCATCCATTGGAATTCAGTTTTCTTTCTTTCTTTTTTCTTTTTAACTGGGGGATCCGGGAAAGAACCTTGCTGGGTTATCGATCGAACAAGAACATGCCTGTGAGTCTAGTGTTTCTTTCGGAACTTTTTCGCCGGGGGGGGGCAAATTGAACCTTAGAGGGGGCAAGTTTTCCATTTGCTATATATATATATAATTTTAACTACTATATTTATATATATAGAAGTAATTACTATATATCTAGCACAGGTGCGCATTTAGAGGGGGCCTTTCCCCCCACGGAAAATGTTTCATTTTTTTTGGGGGGTTAAAATGAGACTTACATGAGAAAAAATGCCTTAATTTAATAAAAATGTATAAACTTACATTAGAAAAAAATGCTTTAATTTTTCTTCAAATTTTCATTAACTTTAATTTTGCTCCAGATGGTGGATTTCAAGAACTTCCTCTTTTCGTCCCCCCCAAGAATATACATCCCTGATATAGTAATTACTTCTACTTCTTCAAATATTTCAGGAATAAACAAACTTTTTTCAGCTAAGGGACGGTGTTGGGGGTCCGCAGGCTTGAAATTTTTATCTATTAAAATGCATTCAACGCACTCTTGTTCCCTGAATCACGATTCCCATACAATTAGGTATGATTAATCTACTTATTATATTTTGAAGAATATCATGCGTCGTAATACACTTTTTAATAAAATAAACTATAACTAGTACCATTTGAACAAATATTTAAAAAAATATAATTAGAGAAATATATGTAGCATAAAAAGAAACGAAACTTCCTTTTTCATCATAGCCTGAATTTATTAAAATTTGGCTTGGTAACCTAATATGTCTCGGGGGGGGGGATCGTCGTTTCCGGGAGGGCCTCCCCCTGGATGTATGCTTGAAAGAAACACTGCCTGTGACATTGATTTGAAGCATTATTTGTTGGTAATTTTGCAAACAATGAAGGAAGCAAAATGAAACTAATTTTAATTTGCATTGGATCAGTTAAGTAAATAGATGTGGTTTCCTTTAGTTTCTTTTTATTTACTGTAGTTTTGCATCTTGAAATAATATTACTGAATAACTGCAGTATGTTTTAGCCACACAAAGAATAACATAAATTGGGGGGGGGCGCAAAGGATAATGGCCTGCCTAGGACGTCAAGCATCCTGCGTGTGCCCCCACTACAGCCCCAAGCACCCTGCTGTGCCCCCACTACAGCCCCACGAGTTAGGCGCCACTGATAGCAAGAATACGCGATCGAAAACGGAATAAGATTTCTCTCGTAATTTATTTTATTGGAAACAAGATGAGAGTATAATAACTTCCCCCAAATAACAACAGATGGCGCTTCCCTCATGCTTGCATTAATAGCGCATTCCATTTACTTTATGTCAGCATCGCAAGCTTCAGTAATCTGGGAAGCGACAATTGAAGCCATTGTTCTTAAAGAAACATTTCAAAACGCGATGGATGGCGTGCTCGATGCTTTAAATAAGCACCTGTGGATTACTGGGGAAGTCTGTGCCCATAGAACTAAGGTTTTTTTATTATCACAAAAGGAGTTTTGATATTCTATTGTGAAAAAACTGGCGAACAGCTTTTTCGTGTAGACAGTAAAACAACTATAACATGCGAACGTCACCTGAGCTAATGGCCTTTTCGTTTTCAGTTTTTCTTCCGTGAATTCACTGCTTTTGAAGTATTTCCACTTTCAGAACCCTAATTATTAAAAAAATAATAATGAAAGTATTTTAGTCTTTTTCTTTGTGGTTGAACGAGTTGAAAATTATATAATCAGTTTTCTGTAGGTAAGCTAAATTGTTACCTTGAGAAAATAATTTGTGTAGGACACAAAGGGGGACGATTTAAACATGCATCAAGTCCAAGAACCAGGAGATCTGAAGAGCTGTGGCCGGGTGGGGGGGAGCTGAAGAGTGTGGCGGGCTCTGTGTTCAACTACAAACTATTATATATTTTTCCTTGAATGTAGGTGCAAGTTTTGCTTTGTTTGTTGCTCCTTCTGTCCTTTTGTTAGTTTACTTCACTTGCAAATAACTTTTTCTTGCCAAAAAGTAAAAACAGTAAAATACAGAATATGAAGAAAAAGAGAAAGAAAAACTGAACTCTCTTGAAATATTGTATTTGTGAAAAACGCAAAATACGCAGCAGACAGAGGACAATTCAGCTAGGATACTTGCACCTTCGGAATGGATAATTTCCGAAAAATACGGAAATTAAATACGTATTTATACGGCTACCCACTAAAACCAAAGTCAATTAATAAAAAACGCGCCGCGCCTAATTAGGGGGGGCAAGAAATTTACCTGGACGCTTTAGAGGAATATTGAATATTTCGCTGAGATATGCACATTCGTGTGATTCGGTATTTGTCATTCGATTGTACGAGATCAGCAATATGATTGAAACGTACGTTGTTGCAAATGAGGAAAACCCATGCACTCCGTGTATGCAAATTCAGGGTTAACGCTTTCAATGTGTTATGCACATTTGGAAGACTGGTAGATTTTTGATGTTCTCATTGTACAAATGTTGTGCCCTGTTTGTGATAAAAGTAAATGTAACGCAGAACACATTGTCTGCCTCAGAATCATATCGACCGCCTCAGATAACATGTCGGTTGTCCTGTTTTAAATGGATTTGCAGATGTCCCCCATATGTACTATTCGCGGACGTTAACGCTGCACATGCTCACTGCAGGTAAGCTGGCTTGCGTCCAAAATTTCAACTATCGATATCTTAGCGAAATTTTCCTCTAAATTTACTAGCCGAATTTGGGTATTTTGCATTTTTCACTTTACTGATACAACCAATCGTTACTTTCCTATTCCTTTCGGACATTCTTCGTGAAACACCCTATATTCTAAGCCATTTAACATTAAATTTATTTTTTTCCCTCTTGTTTTTGCACTATTATGCACTTGTATCTCAAAAATCACGGACTACGCGTACAGTAAAACATTTTTCTTGCGAGAGTATGTGTAATTTCACTTGAGGGTTTCATTTTTATTGTTCCGAAGAATGCACTGCAAATGAAAAAAGCATGAAACTGAAAAAAAAGGTTTCTTTTCAAAAGCACCACACGAATCAAAGGAAGATTTTTTCTTTTGGAAGTTTAACGACCACCGTGAGCAATTCGATGGGCTAAAAACTGTTGCCCTTACCGAATTTAGGGTCACTAATTCCAGGTAAGGGAGAGAGCCAGTGCCGTAAGACAAACACAGCATTCATGCCTCCCCGGGATTCGAGCCCACTGCGCCGCCGAAGCGGGGAAGAAAATTACACACCAGCCTTATCTCGCTCCTACGTGTTCTCCCAATGTGATTAAATGAATAGAGCTGGTGCCGTAAGACAAACACAACATCCATGTCTCTCCAAAAGTTTGGTGACCCCTGATCTAATAAAAACCTTTTTAAATTTGTGTTATGTAACTTAAGTTTCTTCTCGTTAGACGTTTTCTCACTGAACAACACATTGCTTCCCCGAAGAGCTTTTTCATTTTGGCATCACTGACAGTGAGTTGGAGCACGATAAAAGGTAAACATTGCATGTATGAAAAAGGCTTGTTAGTACGAGAGGCGTGATAGCAGAAGAGCATGTTAGAGACGCATGTTAGTAGAGAGGCGTGATAGCAGAGGGCATGTCAGTACATGAGGCATGATAGCAGAAGGGCATTTTAGAGACGCATATTAGTACGAGAAGCATGATAGCAGAAGGACATGTTAAAGACGCGTGTTAATACAATAGGCGTGATAGCAGAAGGGCATGTTAGAGATGCATGTTAGTACGAGGCATAAAGGAAGGGCATATTAGTACTATAACGAAGTAAATTTCTCCGTCATTTCTGTCCACGCCAGGATTCGAACCCGGATCCTCTCATTCCGGAATAAGTCACTCTACCAATTGAGCTACGCGGACGTTCATTCTGATTGCTATGTGCCTTTATGTCGTGCGCGTCCTGCTGGCAGGTACGTCACATCTCCCCCCCGAAAGAGGGTCGGGGGCATGGCCCACGGGTCAGCCGTGACCATGAATCGTTGCAGGCAGCAATCCACTAGAACGTGCACTTGAGAACTCCCAGTCAATCTGGTATGTGGAATGCAACGTCACACACATTTATTTTTCGAAGCGCTGGAGAAGGGATTCTCTGATTTTTCCTATCTTGCGGTGTGGAAAGAACATCACACCATTGCGAGATTTTGAACGGTCGGGTCATCCGGATAGTTCGGGCGCCATTATAACGAAGTAAATTTTTCCGTCATTTCTGTCCACGCCAGGATTCGAACCCGGATCCCATCATTCCGGAATAAGTCACTCTACCAATTGAGCTACGCGGACGTTTGTTCTGACTACTATCTGCCTTTATATCGTGTGCGTCCTGCTGGCAGGTACGTCACAGTACGAGAGGCGTGATAGCAGGAGGACATGTTAGAGACGCGTCTTAGTACAATAGGCGTGATAGCAAAAGGGGACGCATACTAGTAGAGAGGCGTGATAGCAGGGGGAATGTTAGAAACGCATGTTAGTACATGAGCATTGTAGCAGAAGAGCATTTTACAGACGCATGTTAGTACGAGAGGCATGATAGCAGAAGGACATGTTAGAGACGCGTGTTAGTACAATAGGCGTGATAGCAGAAGGGCATGTCAGAGATGCATGTTAGTACGAGAGGCATGATGGAAAGGCATGTTAGTACGAGAGGCATGATAGCAGAAGGACATGTTAGAGACACGTGTTAGTACAATAGGCGTGATAGCAGAAGGGCATGTTAGAGACGCATGTTAGTACGAGAGGCATGATAGAAAGGCATGTTAGTACGAGAGGCATGATAGCAGAAGGACATGTTAAGGCGCGTGTTAGTACAATAGGCGTGATTGGAGAAGGTCATCATTCTTTTCCCAAAAAAACACTAACGTGAAGTATAACGTCCTATCTCGAAATGCTAATTATTTTATTGATGTCTGAATTGCATGAAGACTGACAACTTCATTTTCCAACAGGATGGAGCACCGCACCACTGGAATCGGGAAGTTAGACATTACCTCGATGAAAATCTTCCACAGTGCTCGATTGGCCGCGCAATAGGTGACAACATGTCACTCACATGTTGGCCCCCACGAAGTCCGGATCTAATACCCTGTGACTTTTTATGGGGCTATGTCAAAGACAAGGTCTTCGTCTCTCCCCTTCCTCTTAATATAGCTGATCTGAAACAACGTATTCCAACAGCTATTGCTAGAGTTGAAGAAATTATGTTAACGCGTGTTTGGCAAGAATTCAACTACCGCGGTGATACACGGTCGTATCAGAATAATATGACCACCTACCTAATAATGGGTGTAACCACCCTTGGCCCGGATGGCAGCGGCGAGACGCAGTGAGGCCCTGGAAGGTTGCCTGAGGCACACGCGCCCATTCGGACTATACCAGAGCACGAAAGTCCCGGAGATGATGTGGTTGTGTGTCGGCACATCGGACCTGTTGATCCAAATAGTCCCACAAGTGCTCTATGGGATTTAGGTCTGGCGACTTCGCCGGCCAAGGGAGAACGGAGACATCGCTGTCGTGTTCCTGGAACCAGTCACGCACCCCCTTAGTGACGTGGCACGGCGCATTGTTCTGTTGGTAGACACCATCACCACCAGGGTAAACGTCCAACATGAAGGGATGCATGTGGTCAGCGAGGATGGGCAGGTAGCCATTGGCGTTCAGGGTACAGCAGTCCCATCCAGTGGTACCAGCAGTCCCAGGTTATACCAGGGAAACATCCCCCCAACATGCACACTACCACCGCCGGCTTGTACTTGACCGACGTCCGACAGGTGTGTCCGGGTGTTGGTTCTCGTGCATCTGACGCCGTATCCCGCCACTGCCCGTCACTTCTGTGGAGTAGAAACCTCGATTCGTCGGAGAAGGCAACCTTTTCCCACTCTTCCACTGTCCAATGACTGTAATCCCATGCGAACTGCAGGAGTCGTTGCCGATGGACCTGGGTTAACATGGGCGACTTGACGCAGCGTCGGCTCCGGAAACCCATGCGTAACAGGGTTCGCTCTTCTGTTATAAGGGACACGTATATACCTGGGTGCCCCAGCGTTCATTTGCGTGGTCAATTGCTGCACGGTTGGGCGTCGATTGCTCTTTACCAGTCAACGGAGACAGCGTTCTCCTCTGGGGTAGATGGCCTTTGGGTCTCCACAGTTATGACGTCGGGAGGTACTCTGTGTGCCAGTGGTCCATTCTTGGTACACCCTTACCACAGCATCTCGCGAACAATTAACCCACGAAGTGTGCTGTTTCTGAGATGCTTCCACCCTTGACGCGGTAGCCGATGTTCATTCCTTTTTGAATGTCCGTCAAATCACTACCTCTGCCCATTGTGCTCACTTTGCGCACTATGGCTCATCTGTCCTGACATGTCGCTTATATCTCCGTGTGGTCGACCTTATCACACGCAATCTGTGACGCGTTTGGACGGGTACACTGTGATTCCGGAAGTGGTCATATTATTCCGATACGACTGTGAACATGCCGTGTGACTAAGGGTGCACACATCGAACATCTGTAAGTTGCTGTAACAAATTGCAAGAGATTTCCTACAAAACGGTACAATGTGAGTGGCAATGGGAGCAGGCGAATTCATCGACAATGAATTCATCAAAAACAAATTCGTCGAACGCGAATTCATCGAAAACAAATTTATCGAACGAACAATTTACCGAAAGAGGACTTTTTCGAAAAAAAAATGAAGCGTATTCATCAAAATGTGGTTTAAGACTAATGGCTACTGGACAAGTGACCACTAGACAGCTGGCCAAACGGACAAGTGCAGACACCCACTTCAGGTGCCGTATCGAAATTGCAGTTTCTTGGTTTCTGACGCGCGCAAAGGCCTAGGGATTAATATTTAATGCCTAAGTAAAAGGGCTAGTCTTTGTGTCTAAACCTTATGAATATGAGCGCGACGGAATATATTCATAACGTTTACATAATAAGTCAAGCTAGTAATGCTGCACTTTTACCTAAGCATCAACTATTAATAAACAGACCCTCGGCCTAGGCCTTTTTAACAGTTTTTATTCGGTCGTGCTTATATTTATATGGTTTAGACACCAAGTCAAATCAGTATTATTGCGCTTTTACTTAGACGTTAAATATTAATACATAGGCGCATAAACCTAGGCCTTTTTAATAGTTTTTATTCGATTGTGCTCATATTCATAGAGGTTTAGACACAAGGTCAAGTTAGTATTATTGAACTTTTACTTAGGCATTAAATATTGACATATAATCCTAGGCCTAGGCCTTTTTAACAGTTTTTATTCCATCGTGCTCATATTCATAAGGTTTTGTCACAAAGTCAAGTTAGTATTATTGCGTTTTTACTTAGGCATTAAATGTTAAAGAAAAGGGCCTAGGCCTTTTTAACAGTTTTTATTCCGTTGTGTTTATATTCATAACGTTTGAACTCCAAGTCAAGTTAGTAATATTGAGCTATTTCTTAATCATCAAATATTAAAAAATAGGCCGTCGGCCTAGGACTGTTTATCAGTTTTATTCCCTCGTGCTCATATTGAAAAGGTTTGCATCAAGTCAAGTTAGTAATATTGCGCTTTTACTTAAGAATAAATAGTTTATACCCTTGGACAAAATCCGTCAGGAAGGCCTGACCTATTTATTAATATTTAATGCCTAACTAAAAGCGCAATATTACTAACATGACGTGGTGTACCCTTATGAATATGAACACGATGGAATAAAGACTTAAAAAGGCCTAGGGTCTATTTATTAATATCTGATGCCTAAGTAAAATCGCAATAATACTAACTTGACTTGGTGTCTGAACCTTAGGAATACGAATAAAAACTGTTAAAAAGGCCTAGGCTTAGGGCCTATTTCTTAATCAGTGGCGTATATTCGAGGCTAGCTAGGCTAGCTGCGAAGCCCAGAGGATGCACAAATAAAACTGAATTAAATATACACAAATAAAAGTCAATTATCAACGGTATTAAAATATGTCGATGCTTTCGGTGCGAAAAAAAACGCGTGCGGATTCGCTTCTTTGACTCAGTCTGGCGAGCAAAAACCAACGGCATAACGCAAGCAGTTTTTCCAGAGTCTTCGCAGTTCTGATGCGAAAACCTTCCGTACAATCGCCTGCTAGCGTTTCCATGACAACATGAATCAACTGGTAGAGGGGAATGGGCCATTGCTCTTGGGAAACGATTCGCTCAGAAAAAAGAAGAGTTAGACTATCTCAGTCACTCGCATACTCCCGCGCATAAGTATCTCGCGAGAGTTGTTTCAGTTTTTGTGAAGTGTCAATGAATTAAAATCAAAGATATTATATCTTAAATTCGTGGCTTTGTTGGATTCGAACTGTTTTGATAAATTTTGTGAAAGCTTCCCTGAACATCTACTGTCAGAACTTAAAGAACTCTATGCTTCAAATTTTGATACAGCTCGACTAAAAAATGAACTGAAGGTGTTTTATTCCTTTGATGAATACAAAAACAAATCAGTAAGAGACATTATGTGTTACATAAAGTTGAATAAATTTGACATAGTGTTTATGAGGTGTACAAATTAGCAGATCTATTAAACTTTCCATCAACGACTACAACTGCCGAAAGAAGTTTCTCAGCATTAAAAAATCAAGCTATATCTTAGAGCCACACAATGACATACACATTCGAAAAACTTGGCTGTTTTGTCAATACAGAAAAACATTTTTAAATATGAAAAAGTACTCAGAAGAAACATTTTATGAAAATGTAGCACTCAAGTTCACACAAAAGGAGAAGAATGGAGTTCATGTACAAATAAAGAATTCAAAAGAAGAATGGAGTTCATGTACAAATAAGTGTACAAATAAAGTATTCAAAATAAGAATGGAGTTGATGTACAAATAAGTGTTCAAATCCTAATCCTCATAATTATTTGATATCATGTTAGCAATGGCATGTACCTAAAATTTGGAAAAAAAGTGATTTCTATTACTTAACAATTAAAGTTTGAACTTCGCATTTAAAAAAAACAGTACTGGGGGAGTGGAAGGGGGAGATAGCCCAAGTCTCCGACCCAAGATACGCCACTGCTATTAATATCTAAAGCCTAAGTAAAAGCGTAATAATTCTGGCCTGACTTGGTGTCTAAACCTCATGAATATGAGCACGATGAAATAAAATCTGTTAAAAAGCCTACTTTAGGCCTAGGCATATTTATTTTTAGGGCCAAAGAAAAAGCGTAATATTACTAACCTATCTGGATGTCCAAACCTTATGAATAAAATCACGACGGAATAAATAGGCGTGGGCCTATTTTTAAATATTTGATGATTAAGCAAAAGCGCAACTTTATTAACTTGACTTGGTGTCCAAACCTTATAAATATGATCACGGTGGAATAAAAAATGTTGAAAAGGCCACGGCCTAGGCCGTATCTTCAGAGGTGATCTACGGGGAAAGTAGATACGATGAAATCAAAAGTCTGATTCTTGGAAGATTCATTCCCTAACGGTTTTGTGATCATCCTACATGAAAGTTCACACGAAGAAACAAAAAATGCAATTTTTATTCGTTCCCCAAACGTTTTTGTGGCCACTTAGCCAATATTCCACGTATGGTCAAAGTTTTTGAAAAAAGCTTGCCCTACGATATTGCATCTTTCGGTAATTTAGGTTTCGGTGAACTCGTTTTCGATTAATTCACCTGAAGCTCCAATTTTCAAAGAATTTGCTTTTCGATGAATTCTCCGTTCGATGAATTCGTTTGCGACGAATTCGTTTTCGATGAATTCACCTGGAGCCAGTGTCAATATCTTCAATAATTTTGGTTTTATAAAACATTGAAACTGTCTATTTCATTTGTAATAACTTTATATATGATCCCGAAGTTCAGGAAGAGCTATTGAAGAGACACATAATTAAGCAACGTAAGCGCATTTACACCTTACAGTTCTACAGCATTTAAATTTAACTGATACTTTATGAGTTGTACTGATGTGAAATCAATCGTTCTCCTTGTTGTTACTGAACATAGTTTCTCAAAGCACAGTTCCGCAAAAGTATAATTAGATAAGATATGTATGGTTATATCATGAAAGCATACGTCAAATATCTTTTCTTACATGTAAATTTTGAAATTGAAAATCATTCGGTGACAATACATTCAGTTATGTCTAATTTAAATATATTAGGTGTACAAATAAGTTTTAAAGCGTTTTTTGTGTGACGTATACCGCTAATTTACATATCTCACATTCCCCCGCGTTGTTTTCATATGACCGTAACTGGTCCAGAGTATAAAATGTGACACAGAAGTTTGCCCAACAGTCAAACGCACTTGCACATCGGTAGGTTAAAGATGGCAAGCGATACTGCATTTATTCGACACTGCATTCGTTACAAATTCCATCAAGGAAAAAGTGCTACAAAAGCATGTGCATCGATCTGTTCTGTTCTGGGGGAGAATACCGTATTGAAAAGCACGTGCGAGGTTTGGTTTAGACGGTTTAAAGCTGGTGATTTTGACATTAGCGATCGAGAACGTAGCTGCGCCCCGCAGATGGTTGCACATGAGGAACTGCAAGCATTGCTGGATGAAGATTCGTCTCAAACGCAAAAAGAACTAGCTGAACAACTAAGGAGTAACTAAAAAATCCGTTTCCAATCGTTTAATCGCAATGGGGAAAGACTCAGAAGGAAGGAAAATGGGTGCCACATGACCTGAGCCAGAGGAACAAGGACGAGCATGTCATGGAGTGTTTGAATCTGTTGAATGAGCAACACAGAAAGTCTTTCTTGTGAAAAATCGTTATGGGTGATGAAAAGTGGATATGGTACGACAATCCCAAACGCAAAAAACACTGGGTAGACCCCGTGAAGCAACGACTTCGACACCAAAACGCTCACTCCAAGGAAGGTCTGCTGTGCATCTGGTGGGGTATGAAGGGTGTGTGCTCTATTATGAACCATTGGAACAGGATCAAACTGTTACTGCTGATCGCTACAAGCAACGGTTGCTGCGATTGAACCAGGAAATCTGTCCGAAACGTGCATTCCCAGGCAAAGGATTGCGTCCCGTGAAATTACTGCATGACAACGCTGTCGCGAAATCGGTCAAGAAAACGTTATTGACGCTTGGCTGGGAAGTTTTGGAGCACCCGGCGTATAGTCCCGACATGGCCCCTTCAGACTATCATTTGTTCCAACATGGCCGAATATCATTTGTTCCGATTGATGCAACATAGTTTGTCTGCTGTACGGTTCCGGACATGTAACAACGAAGTGAAAAAATGGGTTGACGACTTCATCGCGTCACACGACGAAGTATTCTTCATGGCTGGAATCCGTGAGCTGCCCGACCGATGGCGTAAGGTGATTGATAATGGCGGTGCATATTTTGTTTCGTAAAGGTATTGTTGTTTTCTCCCAAATTACATGTTACGTTGTCTTAAAATTCTTTAAGACTTATTTGTACACCTAATACGATATAAATTTTCGCGGAAGTTGACGCACAGGGGGTATTGCATGGAAAACCTGGCCAAAAGTGAGTTTCGCCCAAAGACATTGGAGAAAAATAGACTGGCAGAAAGCATGCTATTATACTTCCGGATACATAGAAAGCAGCCATTGTAGGGAGTAATTAGTGTACTAAAGTGTTTGCGCGAGTACTTCTGTTCTAAATCTTTAAGATTTTGATATTCTTTAAGATTTAAGTGTATGTGACGCGAAATTTTCCTGTTTAATAGTTTTCTTTCTTCTTTATGTATTCTGCTCTGCGTATACGGCCGGCCGCGATATAGCTTCGTATTTTCCTGCTTACTAGTCTTGTATTTTTTGGGTTTTTTTTTTCGGATATGACCACTTGCTAATCACAATACGATCTAGAAAGTTTTAGGTTTGTACGCGAACATTCTTTCTACGTAATTTCTGCAGTACATTATGAATTGAATCAAAAACTTTTGCTTTCCAACCCCTCCCCCCCCCACACACACACACACACATACATTCATAAAGGGTGCTGCACGATCAGTTGGTGTCAGTCGTTTCAGAAAAGTTAGCATCACTTTTGACAGTCTCTCTCTCTCTCCAATGTCTTTGGTTTCATACACAAAGCAGGAGACTCAGAGGTTAATCTTCCATAGGGACTCATGGCAACAATTTGTCCCCGAAGATCTAAATAGAACAGCGCGCCAGTGGACGGGCATGGAACTAAAACGTCGAACCGTAACCGTCTGTACGTTTTTTTTTTTGTTTTTTTTTTGTTTGTTTTTTCAAGTGTTTGTAGTTGTAATTTGTAATTGTAACAATGGGGGAGAGGGTACCAATGACCCAGCACCGCGACCTAAGGTCTATTGTGCATCTCCAGGCTTAATCTCAAGAGAGACCAGATGCACGAGCAAAAGCAAGAATGCTCTTCACTGGTACTAAAGAGAGATCACTTTGCCTCAAGTTATGAGTACCAAAGGGTTCAAAAGCCTGACTGCTGCAAAAAAGTTACAACGAAGTGAATTTCTCCGTCATTTTTATCCGCGCCGGGGTTCGAACCCGGGTCCACTCATTCCGGAATAAGTTGCTCTACCAATTAAGCTACGCGGACATGTATTCTGATTCCTATCTGCCTTTATGTCGTGTGCGTCCTTCTGGCAGGTACGTCACATCTCCTGGTACGTTACATCATCTCCCCCTTATTTTTTTATTTTTTTTCGAAGTGCTGCTCTTATTTTTCCTGTCTCGCGGTGTGGAAAACATCACACCAATGCGAGATTTTGAACGGTCGGGTCATCCGGATAGTTCGGGCGCCAATATAACGAAGTGAATTTCTCCGTCATTTTTATCCGCGCCGGGGTTCGAACCCGGGTCCACTCATTCCGGAATAAGTTGCTCTACCAATTAAGCTACGCGGACATGTATTCTGATTCCTATCTGCCTTTATGTCGTGTGCGTCCTTCTGGCAGGTACGTCACATCTCCTGGTACGTTACAAAGTCACAGTCACAAAGAAAATGTCGGGAAGTCTCCTTCTAGATGGCATTCTCTACAAAGTGGATCCTCTTTCACCCCAATCAAATTAAGGTGCCTATTAAGACGACAGTGTCCAGTAAGTAGACCAACAATCAGTCCAATATCCTTTTTTGGCAGTTTAAGGAGTTCCTTAGCTCTATGAGGCAAGGGTCCTTGATTAAGTTCCTTTGCCTGCCTCTGTGTCTTAGTAGTACGTCAGAGGTCAAGCTGCTTAGTCCTCAGCAGCCTTTTAATTAGTCCGCTAGCCACACCAGAGGCGAGCCCTAATGCAGGCTCTGGACCATAAAAAGCCTGCTCTGCCCCCTCTTTAGCAAGAAAGTCAGTTTTCTCATTACCGATAAAACCTGTATGTCCTGGCACCCAAAACAGTTGCACTTTGTTCCGGTTTGCCAGTTCAGTTAGGGTCTGGAGGTAATTCCAAACAATTTTGGATGAAATGCGGCACTGAGGAAGTGCCAGTAAGGCCGCCTGGCTGTCTGAACAAATATGGATACGCACATTGTGATACCCTTTGATCAGACATTCTGAGGCACATGCCAAAATAGCATACACCTCAGCTTGGAACATGGTAGCATGCCTTCCAAGGCCTTGGCATGAACCACAACCTCTCCCCTGCTCCACTTCTATCTTTGTCCTGGAGCAGTCAGTAAACCAAACAGTTTCACCGCTGCACCCAGGGACAAAGGATGTTTCCCATTCACTGCGACTAGGAAAGTTCACACTGAATGTTTTATCGAAATGATATTTTACTAGCATGTTGTCGGTTCCCATATGAAAGATGGGCTCCTTACAAAAATACTCCTGAATAGGCTTGGTATGGCTGTCAACCCACAATGAGGGCCTCCACATGCCATTGCAGCATAATCTGTATGCCCCCATAATGGCCTCACCCTCAATATGAAGGTGAAGTGGCATAACATCAAGAAGCAACTCCAATGCAGCTGTTGGAGTAGTTCTCATTGCTCCTGATATACCTATGCAGGCCAGCCTTTGTAACTTGTTAAGTTCAGCCTGCACCGTGCAGAGGTTAACTCTGCGCCACCACACCGTTGAGCGATAAGTGACCATAGTATATATCCAATGCAAGATCCTCGGGTTAAGACCCCAGGATTTGCCGATAGCACCTCTACATGACCAGAACACTTTCTTGGCCCTGGCAATACAGTAATCTAGGTGTTGTTTCCAGGTTAAGCCTCCGTCCAAAATGACTCCCAGGTACTTAACCTGTGTGATGAGATGAATTGTTTTCCCAAAGAGAGTAATACCTCCAAGTTCTCCAAAATTTCTCTTTCTAGTGAAAGGCACAAGGGTGGTTTTGACAGGGTTTACTGATGGACCAACCTTCCTGCACCAATCCTCAACAACTCCCAGTGTTCTTTGCATTACACTAGAGACTGTTTTAGGGAATTTTCCCTTGACAATTATGACCACGTCATCTGCATACCCAAAAACAGTCACAACCAGACCTCTCCAGGATCCTCAGCAGTTCATCCACCACCAGGCACCACAACAGGGGAGAGCAAACGCCTTCCTGAGGGCAGCCCCTGGCAGGTGGAGACCAACAGAGTCTCCCCGAGTAGCGAGAGGCCACAACCGTTCTGCTTGTGAGCATGGCCTTAATCCATTAAAAGGTTCTATCAACACCATGTCTTTCCACAGCCCCCACATGGTCTCTATAGAGACCCTGTCAAAGGCACCTTCAATATCAAGGAAAGTGGCTAATGTCACCTCCTTAAATTCTAGTGCCTTCTCCAGGCAACAGGCTATGCCATGGAGAGCTGTTTCTGTTGTTTTGCCTTGTTGATAGGCAAACCGAAATTTTGAGAGGGGTTTAGGGAGTAAAACCACCTCCCTAATATGCCTATCCACCATCTTCTCAAGAGTCTTGAGAAAGAAAGATGTTAGACTAATAGGTCTAAAGGCCTTTGCCTCTTGGTAATTTGACTTACCTGGCTTGGGAATAAATATTACCTTAGCCTTTCTCCAAGCACTTGGTATATAACCAAGCGCAAGGCAGGCCCGGTAAATTTTACACAAGAGTGGAGTAATTATCTCCCGTCCTTGCTGCATTAAGATGGGAATCATTCCATCACAGCCAGGTGATTTATATGATTCAAAAGAATTAATGGACCACTTAATCCTTGAATAATTGACCACCTCCCTGGCAACCCTCCAGTCCTTTTTTGCACGTCGGTGCTCAAGGTTAGCTGGGCGTACACCAATGGGATCAATTATGCTTGAATCTGGAAAGTGTACACCTAGCATTTCTGTTAGTGTTTCTTTACCAGTTTTTCTGAAGCTCCCATAAACCAGTTTGATGGTGTTCAGGCAATTTGCATTGCCCTTAGCCATGATTTTCATAAATCTGGTAGTACTGGGAGTATCTGAAATACTTCCACAGAAATCTCTCCAAGAGGCTCTTTTTGCCTCTCTAATTGCTTTGTTGTACTGTGTGAGGGTAGTTTTATATACCGTCCACTCACCAGTACGTTCGGCTTTATTAAAAGCCTTCTAGTTTTGCCTCTAAGACTGCTAAGCTGTTTATTCCACCAAGGAACTTGCCTTGGTAAGCTAGCAGCTGCCGCCAAATCCCCCTGAAGCAAACCCAATTAGTCCTTCTGGTATTTCTGACTTGCACCAGCTGTTGTCTTACATCGGCAACTGAAAAGCAAATATATCTATGATCAGACAGTGAAGGTTCACTAGATACATGCCATTTAATAATGCGATCAAACATGTTAGCACTACAGAGGGTGAGGTCAATGACTTCACTTCTATTAGAAGCAATAAAAGTGGGCTCATTGCCTCGATTAAGAATATAAAGTTTCGTACTTACCAAATATTCCAAAAGGCTGTCCCCTCGTCTGTTGCAGTCGCTGCTCCCCTACATGATATGGTGAGCATTGGCATCACAGCAGATGAGGAGTCTTCCACCTGACTCACAAAAGTGGACAATATCTCTTGCCTCTTGAGAAGGAGGTGGTTCAGGTGCATCAAATAGTAAGTAATACAGAGACGGCATACAGCTTATCTTTGACACTATCAGATGACATAAAAAAATTAATCACGGTTGTATCACCTGTGGTAAACTCAGGAAGTGGCATAGCATGATGTCTCTTGCTCACCAGTATATAGGTCCTTGGACTCCTACTTGATGTATTATAGAAGACGGCAAAGCCTGCTCTTTGTAAGCCCATGATCTTTCCATTATGAGTCCATGGCTCTTGAATGAAAGCCAGATCAACATCCTCCGTAGCCAGTCTGCAGCACAAAGCAGCAGATGCAGACAGACTATGGTGGAGATTGATCTGGATACATTTCATGCTGTTCTCCATTGTGAGATAAGCACGGAGACTAAGTGGTAGAAGGATCAGCCGGGTCAGGATGCCCCTGAGGGTGCTGGAAGCCCGCTCCACACCTTCGTGGATACCACCTAGATCGATCACATCCACCTCTAGTCTCCCCTCCTCCCAACTGGACCTGAGCCCTTTTCTGCTTCCAGACAATGACCAGGGGAAGACAATGCAGTTGTTTCCGGTTTCACAACTGCAGAATGAGGCTCTTCCATTTCTGTATCCTCATTTGAAGTGCTAGGGGCCGCCCCGGTGGCGCAGTGGTCTAAGCGATGGCTTCTGATCATTCGTCCGAAAGGGGTCCGGGTTCGAATCCCAGTGAGGCATGGATGTTGTGTTTGTCTTACGGCACTGGCTCTCTCCCTTCCCTGGAACCAGTGACCCTAAATTAGGGACGGGCGACTGCTTATAGCCCATTGAGTTGCTCACGATGGTCGTTAAACCTTCAATCAAAAAAAAAAAAGTGCTAGGGCCCTGAGGGTCATGTAGTACTTTGAACTGACCCTCATCGACCCCAGTATAGGCAGTGAACTTGGCTTCAGCAATGGCTTTAGCCGATTCCAGTTCCACCTGGAAAATCCACCTGACTGCCTTAGGATCTTGTACCCGATCCAACACCCTCCAGTGGTTTGTATGCAAACTGCTGTTGTAAGCACACAACCTCCTGCAGAGGACGTTTGGATCCTTGGTCCAAATAACCCTTGTCCTGAAGGCAACCTTGATCGGTTTTGGCAGTTCACTGGCCTTCATCACCTTGAGCCCAGTGCCCTTTAAAACGTTATCATTTTTGTCGAAGGCTGATGTTAGCCATTGCCCTGTTCCTTCGTTCTCACAAAGGTAACAAGGGCTCCAGAGTTCAAGGAAAAGTTCTTGATGCGAGGTAGAGGCTCTCCTACTTGAGAACCATCCACACGCCTCAAAAGCTCCTCTGAATAGTCCCAACCTCACTGTCATCAACCCACTCGTTCGGGAAATTCTCCTTCACGATGGCCATCCTGACAGTGGAGACAGCCTCACCATAAGTGCTGGGACGAGACTCGTCCCTACTCCTTTTGGTTGGCTTCCTCACGGTTGGAGAAGGGGTAGAGAGATCAGATCTTTGCCTCTTGCTTTTCTTGTCCACCACAAGTGGAGAAGTGTCTACAGATGTGGGTCCCACTGAACTAGACTCCTTGTCAGTTTCACCCTTCATCTGCCTTGCCAGTTTTCTCCTGATGTTACGCTTAGCCGTCTTACTAAGTTGCAACCCTTCCTTGCTGTTACCAGCCTCACTAGCAACCACAGACTCTTTTGGCAACCCGGTATTACCTGCTGCCTCCAGATGTCTCGGTTGCTTGTGTGAAACAACTTCCCCCACCTTAGCCTAAGAGGTGTTCCCAGAGCAACTGGGCCTCACCTCAAGATCAACAGATCCCGGCCTTCGCTGGGAAGATTCTGCTTTTATAGGTTGGGTACTGACTGAGTCAGACCCTAACCCATCAGGGTTTGTTATCAAAGAAAAAGGTTCCATATTTGGTCCCACGAAACTGGAGGAAAATAAAAGGTCACCACCCGGTAATCCTCCTATCCCGGGCGGAAGGCTAATTACGACAGGGTTTCGCCTGGTGCTCTGAAGGGATCGTTAACGATACTGATATTTTACTTCATTCAGCCCTCAGCACGATACCTTACACCTTGGCTTAGGTAAACCAGAGCCTCAGTTAGCCAGCATGTTTCGGACGCTCCAAAAGAGGAGCTACTGTGAACCACAGCACCTAATCCACCTGTTTCCACCATCCCACGAAGAGGACGTTGAGGTTGGATTTCTGGGAGCTTTCAAGAGTTTACAACTCAGATCATATGTAGAGGATTTTAGGAAAAGAGTGTCTGACCCCAGGTCTTAAACAACCCTTAGAAATAGGAAGCTAGGAGATTTGGGCTTGAGTGCCCGATAGGAAAGTGACACGGAAGCGAGGTAGAACGGGGAGGAAGACGCCCTTATTTATAACCGGGGGACCAGTACCCGCTGTCCGACGGCTTAACGTGCCCATCCGACGCACGGCGGATGTTTAGTGGTTCGCGCGTTCGAACCTGAGCTCTTCTCCGTGGCAGTCAGGAAAGTTGACC
The DNA here is from genome assembly GCA_039090855.1 of Macrothele yani. Lineage (NCBI taxonomy): Eukaryota > Metazoa > Arthropoda > Arachnida > Araneae > Macrothelidae > Macrothele > Macrothele yani. Next base: position 78,684,835 of record CM077016.1, read on the forward strand.
ACTAGGACACCGCGGCCCCCGTTTACAACTCAGATCATATGTAGAGGATATTAGGAAAAGAGTGTCTGACCCCAGGTCTTAAACAACCCTTAGAAATAGGAAGCTAGGAGATTTGGGATAGAGTGCCCGATAGGAAAGTGACACATAACAGAGGTAGAAAGGGGGAGGAAGACGCCCTTATTACCGGGAGGCCAGTACCCTGGGCCCGACGGCTTAACGTGCCCATCCCACGCCACACTCCGTGGTGCTACTTATACAGCCACTGGTACCGTATCACGTGACAGACACTATCGTTGTTTCATGTCCGACAAGTGGGGCGCTGTCTTAAACACGAGAGTTGGACCTGTCTCTCCTCCTCTGTGGGTTTCGTAAATATTTCGGAGGTGTATAATTCTTGCCACCAGAGGGAACTAAATAAATAGGGAACGATGGGACGGTTTTTGACGTGGCGCGCTGCTCAATCCAAAGTTGAAGATTGCTAATAAGTACACGTATCTTTTCTAGGCAGTCTCTGCACCATTGCACGTGTATTAGCGATTTCTATACGTTTTAAAGAAACAGCGTAAAGTTTTGCAGCATGAAAACTTCTGAGGCAGGTATGTGCTACACATTTGAAATTTTTTTTACTTTTATATCATTTATCTTTAGGTTGTTATTGTTCTTTGAATACAGTCAATAATCCAGTGATTTTTTTTTTTTACGAATGCAACATTTCACGAGGGATTTTATTATACTTCAGGGTTTGCCCTGATATTTTTTCTGATGTTATTACAATAACATCATAAAGCTGTATGTTTATAATGCCAAAAGAATTACCCGCGGAAACGCGGCGATTGTATTTAAGTACTTGTGTCACAAATACTAATTTTCACACTTTTGTTAGCTTTACAAGAAATGTGGGGTTGTTTTATTTCTAGGGCCTTCCAATTAATGACATGGAGACAATTATACGATATTATGCAACAACGCAAATACGAAGATATCAACAAAAAATTGGAATATATTGAAAAGTGTTTGCTGAGCCGAAAGAATTATTCGGAGGAACAACATAAAACGCTTAAGCACAAAATGTTCTATATAAAGTCAGAGTTTAAACGCAGACGGTTGGCTGTGCACAAGATAGATGAGACATTCAGACAAATAACAAAAGTCAGCCGCAAGAGTCGTTACAAATACCCATGACAACAAGACGATCGAAGCCACCAAAAACGTCTTTCAGGGACTTAAGCGAACGCAGTAAAAGAAGAAAGACGGAAGAACTCCAATAAACACTGGACACCGACGAATTAACTTTTGCCACCCAGATGAAGCTTCAAGTTTCCGAAAAGGCAGATGCCTTAAAAGTTCTCAAGGAAATTGCTGAATCTCCTAGACAAGAGATGAAATACAGGAAAGCGTACTCCAGTAGTCTATGAAAACAAGTTAGTAAAATCATGCAATGCATTGATTACGATACGCTTTCCAACATACCAGAAATCATTACTCAAGTTATTACTCAAGTTATGGGGATAATGGCTGTGGAATAAATCTCGCACCTGTGCCCTGACCTTTGACCCCACTTCGATTATATTCAACAGAACTGGTACAGTATACCTCCGGAACAACATGATAAAATTTTGTCGCAATCGAAGCATTTTTACGTATGTTATGACGCATAAGGACGATGGAATGGATCCCGCTATGTGCTAACCTTTGACCCCATCTCGCCCGTTTTTAAAAGGGTTCATCCCCAGGTTGTCTCCTACCACATATTAAAATTTTATCGAAATCGAAAAATTTTTACGCGATTTATCGTGCGGACAGACAGACGGACAAAGCTGAAAAGCATATACGCTTCTTCAACCTTCCGTTGAAAGCGTAAAACATGTTAGTAAAATCATGCAATGCATTGAATAATTATGATACGCTTTCCAACAAAAAAGAAATCATTACTCAAGTTATTACTCAAGTTATGACGATAATGGCTGTAGAAAAAATCTCGCTCCTGTGCCTTGACCTTTGACCCCATTTCGATGATATTAAACAGAATTGGTTCAGTATACATTTGGAATAACATACTAAAATTTTGTCGCAATAGAAGCATTTTTGGTCAAGTTATGGGGACAAGTGTTGTGGAATAAATCTCGCTCCTGTTCCCTAACCTTTGATCCCATTTCGATGATATTCAACAGAACTGGCACAATATACCTCCGGAACAACATGGTAAAGTTTTGTCTCAATCGAAGCATTTTTACGTAAGTTATAATGCATAAAGGCGATGGAATGGATCCTGCTCCTACGTCCTGACCTTTGATCCCATTTCACCCATTTTTAATAGGGTTCGTCCCCAGGTAGTCCCCTACCACTTACTAAAATTTCATCGAAATCTAACTATTTTTACGCTAGTTATAATGCATAAGGGCAATGGAATGAATTCCGCTCCTATGTCCTGACCTTTGACCCCATTTCGCCCATTTTCAATAGGGTTGTTCCCTACCACATACTAAAATTTCATCAAAATCGAACCATTTTTATGCGAGTTATCGTGCGAACAGGCAAACAGATGGACGGACAGACTGACAAAGCTGGAGCATATAAGCTTCTTCAACCTGCGGTTGGAAAGCGTAAAAGAGAGAGAGAGAGAACAATTGTCATCTTCACATGCAAGCTCGTGTTATATTTGTCAAGAAGACAATACAAGATCATCAGCACCTGCGACAAAAATCTTTACCAATGTTACACCGTATTACAAAAAGATAAAAATACTGTTACCCTGTTACTGAATTTTATCCACTGACAACTACTTGCGCTGAGATCAATCTGCAAGATATATTGGACCATACTGCTGCACGATTATTGCTACAAGGTTATCCCAAAGCAACTCAGAAAGTTTTTATAAAAAAAAATGCATACTTTAGTTATCAAGGAAGTGGTATGTTTTTTCGAAATACTGTCCGTTGCATCGAATGTAGGCGTTCCAACGTTCCTCCCACTTTTTGAATGTCTTCTGGAATTTTTTTTTTTTTTTTTTTTTTTTTAATTGGACGTGTAACGACCACCGTGAGCAACTCAATGGGCTATAAGCAGTCGCTCGTCCCTAATTTAGGGTCACTGGTTTCAGGGAAGGGAGAGAGCCAGTGCCGTAAGACAAACACAACATCCATGCCTCACGGGATTCGAACCTGGACCCCTTTCGGACGAATGATCAGAAGCCATCGCTTAGACTACTGCGCCACCGGGGCAGCCTGGAATTCTTTTGCAATGCTGTTGAAACACTCCTGCGCAGCTGTAAAAAGTTCTTGATCAGTCGAGAATTGTTTTCCCAGGAATGTCTTTTTAGCACGTCTTTTGTAAAAAAAGATCGTGCTTATGTTACCGGTTTATCTTTAGGTTGTTATTGTGCTTTGAATACAGTCAATAATCCAGCGATTTTTTTTACGAATGCAACATTTCACGAGGGATTTTATCATACTTCAGGGTTTACCCTGATATTTTTTCTGGTGTTATTACAATATCATAAAGCTGTATGTTTATAATGCCAAAAGAATTACCCGCGGAAACGCGGCGATTATATTTAAGTACTTGTGTCACAAATACTAATTTTCACACTTTTGTTAGCTTTACAAGAAATGTGGGGTTGTTTTATTTCTAGGGCCTTCCAATTAATGACATGGAGACAATTATACGATATTATGCAACAACGCAAATACGAAGATATCAACAAAAAATTGGAATATATTGAAAAGTGTTTGCTGAGCCGAAAGAATTATTCGGAGGAACAACATAAAACGCTTAAGCACAAAATGTTCTATATAAAGTCAGAGTTTAAACGCAGACGGTTGGCTGTGCACAAGATAGATGAGACATTCAGACAAATAACAAAAGTCAGCCGCAAGAGTCGTTACAAATACCCATGACAACAAGACGATCGAAGCCACCAAAAACGTCTTTCAGGGACTTAAGCGAACGCAGTAAAAGAAGAAAGACGGAAGAACTCCAATAAACACTGGACACCGACGAATTAACTTTTGCTACCCAGATGAAGCTTCAAGTTTCCGAAAAGGCAGATGCCTTAAAAGTTCTCAAGGAAATTGCTGAATCTCCTATAGACAAGCGATGAAATACAGGAAAGCGTACTCCAGTAGTCTATGAAAACAAGTTAGTAAAATCATGCAATGCATTGATTACGATACGCTTTCCAACATACCAGAAATCATTACTCAGTTATGAGGATAATGGCTGTGGAATAAATTTCGCTCCTGTGCCCTGACCTTTGACCCCATTTCGATATTAAACAGAATTGGTTCAGCATACCTCTGGAACAACATACTAAAGTTTTGTCGCAATAGAAGCATTTTTAGTCAAGTTATGAGGATAATGGCTGTGGAATAAATCTCGCACCTGTGCCCTGACCTTTGACCCCACTTCGATTATATTCAACAGAACTGGTACAGTATACCTCCGGAACAACATGATAAAATTTTGTCGCAATCGAAGCATTTTTACGTATGTTATGACGCATAAGGACGATGGAATGGATCCTGCTCCTATGTGCTAACCTTTGACCCCATCTCGCCCATTTTAAATAGGGTTCATCCCCAGGTTGTCTCCTACCACATATTAAAATTTTATCGAAATCGAAAAATTTTTACGCGATTTATCGTGCAGACAGACAGACAAAGCTGAAAAGCATATACGCTTCTTCAACCTTCCGTTGAAAGCGTAAAACAAGTTAGTAAAATCATGCAATGCATTGAATAATTATGATACGCTTTCCAACAAAAAAGAAATCATTACTCAAGTTATTACTCAAGTTATTACTCAAGTTATGACGATAATGGCTGTAGAAAAACTCTCGCTCCTGTGCCTTGACCTTTGACCCCATTTCGATATTAAACAGAATTGGTTCAGTATACCTTTGGAACAACATACTAAAATTTTGTCGCAATAGAAGCATTTTTGGTCAAGTTATGGGGTAAGTGTTGTGGAATAAATCTCGCTCCTGTTCCCTAACCTTTGACCCCATTTCGATGATATTCAACAGAACTGGCACAATATACCTCCGGAACAACATGGTAAAGTTTTGTCTCAATCGAAGCATTTTTACGTAAGTTATAATGCATAAGGGCGATGGAATGGATCCCGCTCCTACGTCCGGACCTTTGACCCCATTTCACCCATTTTCAATAGGGTTCGTCCCCAGGTAGTCCCCTACCACTTACTAAAATTTCATCGAAATCTAACTATTTTTAAGCTAGTTATAATGCATAAAAGGGCAATGGAATGGATTCCGCTCCTATGTCCTGACCTTTGACCCCATTTCGCCCATTTTCAATAGGGTTGTCCCCTACCACATACTAAAATTTCATCAAAATCGAACCATTTTTATGCGAGTTATCGTGCGAACAGGCAAACAGATGGACGGACAGACGGACAAAGCTGGAGCATATAAGCTTCTTCAACCTGCGGTTGGAAAGCGTAAAAGAGAGAGAGAGAGAGAGAACAATTGTCATCTTCACATGCAAGCTCGTGTTATATTTGTCAAAGCATATTTGTCAAGAAGACAATACAAGATCATCAGCACCTGCGACAAAAATCTTTACCAATGTTACACCGTATTACAAAAAGATAAAAATACTGTTACCCTGTTACTGAATTTTATCCACTGACAACTACTTGCGCTGAGATTTTTTTTTTTTTTTTTTTTTTTTTTTTTGAGGTTTAACGACCACCGTGAGCAACTCAATGGGCTATAAGCAGTCGCCCGTCCCTAATTTAGGGTCACTGGTTCCAGGGAAGGGAGAGAACCAGTGCCGTAAGACAATCACAACATCCATGCCTGACCGGGATTCGAACCCAGACCCCTTACGGACGAATGATCAGAGGCCAGCGCCTTAGACCACTGCGCCACCGGGGCGGCTGCGCTGAGATCAATCTGCAAGATATATTGGACCATACTGCTGCACGATTATTGCTACAAGGTTATCCCAAAGCAACTCAGAAAGTTTTTATAAAAAAAATGCATACCTTAATTATCAAGGAAGTGGTATGTTTTTTCGAAATACTGTTCGTTGCATCGAATGTAGGCGTTCCAACGTTCCTCCCACTTTTTGAATGTCTTCTGGATTTTTTTTTTTTTTTTTTTAATTGGACGTGTAACGACCACCGTGAGCAACTCAATGGGCTATAAGCAGTCGCCCGTCCCTAATTTAGGGTCACTGGTTTCAGGGAAGGGAGAGAGAGCCAGTGCCGTTAGACAAACACAACATCCATGCCTCACGGGATTCGAACCTGGACCCCTTTCGGACGAATGATCAGAAGCCATCGCTTAGACTACTGCGCCACCGGGGCAGCCTGGAATTCTTTTGCAATGCTGTTGAAACACTCCTGCGCAGCTGTAATAAGTTCTTGATCAGTCTCAAATTGTTTTCCCAGGAATGTCTTTTTAGCACGTCTTTTGTAAAAAAAGATCGTGCTTACGTTACCGGTTTGTCCGTCCGTCTGTACCCACGATATCTCTGCAACTATTAGTCCGATATGCAAAATTCTTTATTCGCATATGGAAGCTTGAAATATGCGAATGATCCTTTTTTTTTTTTTTTTCGTTTTTTTTTTTTACGATGTACAATTTCGCCGCTAGTAAATGCAGATGATGTCGAATTCAAAAATACGTTTTATTCCACATATTTGCTTCTAAACATCCGATTGAAAAATTTCTTTTATCTTTCGATTCCATTTCTGTCGAAGAGTATTTTAGATAGTTACTTTTTCAAATTACGCATAGATTTTCCGCTAGGGGGCGTAAAAGTAAATTACATTTTTCCCCGATAACTTCTAAAACTCCGATTTGAAAAATTTTTTTTTCAGCGGATGCACCTCGTGATGGAAAATCTTTTGCATATAATTTTAATTTTTGGTAAAGAATACTTTAGCCATTAGGGGGCGTAAGTGTTAATTTTTGCTTCTGATGTATTTGCCATAAAATCTGAGCTTCTAAAATATCGATTGAAAAAATTCTTTCGTGGACTGATGCCACTCAAATCGATAAGCATTTTCGGAATATTTTCTTCTTAAAATATTCCACAGTTTCTCCGCCAGGGAACGTAGATGTATATCTGATTTTTGTCAATATCTCTACTTCTAGGAGTCCGATTTGAAAAATTCCTGATTCGTTGGATAGTGTTTTCAGTGTGACATGTTTTTCATATAATCTCAAAATTTTCAATTAATTCATAGACTTTCCTCTAGGGAGCGTAAAGGTAAATCCCTTTCCCTCCTATATCTCTGCTTGTAAATCTCCGATTTGAAAGATTCTTTCTGCACTGGATACAGCTCATGATGGGGAATCCTTTGCACATAATTTCTAAATTTTGTAAAAAATGGTTTGGCCACCAAGTGGCGTAAGTCTTAATTTCCGCTTCTGATGTACATATTTGCAGCAAAATATGAGCTTCTAAAATCTCGATTGAAAAAAAAGTGGTTTGTTGACCGATACTACTCATGTCGACAAACCTTTTAGGAAAATTTTCTTCTTGAAATAATGCATGGTTTCTACGCCAGGGGGCGTAGATGTATATCTTATTTTTGTCAATATCAGTCCGATTTGAAACATTCCTTCTTTGTTGGATAGTTTTTCCGATGCGAAATGTTTTTCCTATAAATTCAAAATTTTCAAGTAATTCATAGACTTTCCGCTAGGGGGCACAAAGGTAAATTGCGTTTTCTGCGTTTTTTTCTGCTTCTAAAACTCCGATTTGAAAAATTCTTCCTGTATCGCATACAAGACCTGATGGAAAATATTTTTCACATAATTTGTAATGTTTGGTCAAGAATGGTTTGGCCACCAGGGGCATAAGTGTTAATTTCTGCTTTTGATGTATTTGTAGCAAAATCTGGGCTCCTGAAAACTAGATTAGTATTTTTTTTTTCTTAGAGCGATAGTGCTCATATACGGAAAAACCTTTTGAGAATACTTTCTTCCTAAAATAATGCATGGTTTTCCCACCAGGGGACAAAGTCACATCTTATTTTTGTCGATATCTCTGTTTCTAAGAGTCCGATTTGAAAAATTCTTTCTATGTTGGAGATCGTTTCCGGTGCGAAATGTTTCTCATATAAATTCATGTTTTTCTTAACGCACAAGTCTGCAACCAAATGGCGTAAGATCACGATTCCGTTTACAGCAATATATGAGGGATTAAAAACCCGATTGAAAAACTTCTTTCTTCCGTCAGACACTATTGTTTTCCATACCGGTTCCATTGACTTAGAATAGCTTTGATAAATTTAATTTGCGCCAGAACGGATTCAAAAGACGTGCTTATTACACCCGAAAATTCGGTGTCATCTTTCTTGTTTAAAATGGGGAACAACCAGAAGTCCCATGGTGACAAGTCTGGACTACATGCAGGTTGGGGCATCAACTTAATATTCATTTTCCCCAAATAAGAAACAGAACTACGGCCTTGCGTTGGGCAGCACATGAAAAGAAATGGGGAGCCTAAGTTGAACAAACTCATTTTCGTGCCCAAATGCTGGGTGAAAATTCTGTGAATTGACGATTTTGAAATGTGAACCATATCTTCGATATTTCTAATTGATAAGTGTCTGTCTTTCCATGTAATAACACCTACTGTATTGATGTTTACCTCTGTAACACTCGTTGAAGGTCTTCCTTCATCATGCGCGATAAAAGCCGCTGACTCACGACCATCCATAAATTATTTATGCCATCTGTAAATTGTTGATTTTCATAGACGTTCATCTTTATGAGCCTCTTGCATAAGACGGAAAGTCTCTTCGACAGACTTCTTAAGTCCACAGCAAAATTTAACGGAGCATCTTTGTTCCCCTTCCGCATCCATTTTTTCGAAAAATCACAGCGGAAAAACACTTGTTAGGGGTTTACGAAACAGCTCTTATTAAACTGCGCACTACCAATGACGCATGCGTGATAAACAGGTGTGGCCGGTTGTATGGCTACTAAAACTATACTACCGTGTTTTCGAGACTCGTGACAAGGTTGAGCGCAGTATTGAACATTTTTTATAAAAACATTCTCAGTTGTTTTGGGACAAGCTATGTATATTTGGAAGAAGTGCAAACTCTAAGCGAAGGTGACCGTGGTACATTAGAATGAATAACCTAGTGGGGATGATATGGATCTAAATAGGCACAATTTAAGCAGAGGTTTGAAAATAGCTCGAAATCAGATGTCAATATATTTCAAAGCTCTCTGGTACCGCTGCAACTAATTTACGGTATAGACAACATACAAATCATCTGGCAAAATCCCACACCATCTACTTCTTGGTACTGTCGACCCATATCACGACAAAAGGACGAGCGACAAAAGGGCGAACCCACGGACGTGATATTTTTTACTTCAACTGCAAGATTTCTAAAAGATATTGTTTCCAAAAACGGCACCGGGGTCCCTTTGAGCAAATTACATATTTCTTTGTGTATTCAAATCCCAACTGAAATCAGACGTCTCATCCTATATAGAAGGCTTTCTAAACGATTAATTCCAAAAAGGCCACAGGGCCTTTCAATAAATTCAGTATTTTTTTTTTTTTTTTTTTTTTTTTTATGTATTCAAATAATCTTAACTGAAATCAGACGTGTCATCTTTTGTGCTCTAAGTGAAATCTATACAGAAAGCTTTCTAAACGATGTTATTTTCCAAAAAGGCCCCGGGGCCCTTTCAGTAAATTCAGTATTTCTTTGTGTATTCAAATAATCCCAACTGAAATCAGACGTGTCATCTTTTGAACTTTAAGTGAACTCTATATAGAACGCCTTCTAAACGATGTTATTTCCAAATAGGCCACAAAGCCCTTTCAGTAAATTAAGTATTTCCTTGTGTATTTAAATAATTCTAACTGAAATCTGACGTATCATCTTTTGTATTCGAAAGTGAAATCTATATAGAAGGCTTTCTAAACGATGTTATTTCCAAAAAGGCCCCGGGGCCTTTTTGGAAATAACATCGTTCAACAGGATAAGATTTGTTAAGGAATCCGCTGTCATAATTAGCAAAGAAATAAATTACGAACAGACAACAGTCAACAATCTGAAAGAAACGATAATCGGAGGAAGTTGAACCATGTCTATAAAACATACGATGACATTAACAATGACCGATTCCAAAGTATGCAATGCTGTCACTGGTGGTACCACATCAACTATGAAATGTTACATCTGCGGAGAAACATCGAAAGAATTTTATAATTTATCAAAAAGAAGGAAAACTCATAAAAGCACATTGCAATTTGGTTTACCCATTTTACATGCTAGAATAAGATTATTCGAGAGCTTGCAGCACTTTTCATAGAAACTGCTCGTCAAAAAGTGGCAACAAAGATCCGAAAACGACAAATGTGTAGCTAAACAAAGAAAGGCGATGTTCAAGAGGAATTAAAACCAAATTGAGCATTATTGTAGATGTTCCCAAACCTGGGTTTGGAAACACCAATGATGAGAATACCAGCCGAAGATTTTTATGTATCCCGAGTTATTGGTTGAAATAACGGGTGTAGACGTTCAATCGATATACAGGGTAGTCCTTGATCAGTCCAATATCTCACGAACTATGGCAGTTAGCGATTTACTTCTTGTGCAGTTGTGTAGGAAACCCCCTATGGCGCACATAACACCACGAGTGATCCCCTCCCCCTTTGGGGGTTGACGCCCCCTGCAGATAGGGTAAATAGTCAATTACAAACTTGTTCAGCGAGGCAAAAATAGTGCATAAATGTTTTTTGTCCCATAACAGAAGATGGAAGGGGACCGGGAATGTGGTCCCAAGAAAATCACAACACCCGGAAGCAACGACAGAGTATTTAGACAAGAACTTATTACTTAGAACTTATCTAAACAGGTAAGTTCTAAGTAAATAAAAGCACAAACGAAAATTTTTGCTACAAACGTTATCAACAGTTCTTGCTCTGAAATAAAACGCAGTTCCTTGACATATTCAATATCAGACTTTGATGTCCAATACAGTAAAAAATACACTGAGACAAGGAGAAATAGCATAAAGTGGCGAAACACTCATGCAATCGGAAAACTGTATGCACATCTAATTGACTTGCGTACATGGCAAAGCTTTCGACTTCCCGTCACTGTTACACGAAGTGTTAGCATACCGACCACGCATGCTTCGGACACAGCGACTCAGGTAGCTTTCCAGTTTTTTCGCATTTGAAGAGTCCCCTTCCATCTTTTGTTATAGGACAAAAACATTTTTGTACTATTTTTGCCTCGCCGAACAAGTTTGTCATTGACTTTTTTGCCCTATCTGCAAAGGGGGTGCGATAGCCCCTCCCGGGGGGATCCTTCGTGGTGTTATTGTGTGCGCCATAGGGGGGTTCCTATACGACTGCACAAGAAGTAAATCGCTAACTGCCATAGTCCGTGAGATATTGGCCTGATCAAAGACTTTCCCTTGTAACCCTCTATAGGTTTAAAGTAATTTTAGAGGTTATATCAAATGGGCACAAAATCGACACACAGAAATTCGCTGCCTACGCCATGGATACAGCAAAACTTTATATCCAGCTGTATTCATGGTACTCGGCAACCCGTATCTAACATGTTTAAAAAAACAAAAAAATCTGATTTTTCATTCCCTACACTCCCATCCCCCCCCCCCTCTCGAATGGTTTCGCAAGCATGAGTTTTATGACTCGAGATATTTGATAACGAATCGTCAGAAACAGAGGGAAAGACTGAAAACAGGAACAAAGATAACGAGAGAGAGGGAGAGTAAAAATGAAACGGGAAGGCAAAGAAGGGACAGAGATAAAATGTGAAAGACAGCACTTACGGGGGCTGTTTCACCCGATAACTGTTCCATTAAGTCAAAATAACACGTAAAGGAATTTTTTTTTCTTTTTTGAGAAAGGGCCATTTTTGACTACAGTTCCACTTCGTTAAAATGGCGCTGCTAAGAAATCCTGCTCCACCCTCTCTTTTACCTGCATTTAGTTGAAATTACATAACACTAAAAGAAATATCTGTTTCTTCGCCGTTTTCATATATATTTTTTTCAAGTTTTGATTACAACTGTATTTTGTCAAAAACATACTGTTAAAAAAAATTCTTGTTGGCGCCTTCCAAGTTTTGCTTTATGTTACATAGGCAGGGGTTTTTTTTTGGGGGGGGGAGGAGTTCTGCGATTGCCCTTATAGCTAAAATGTTATTGACAAAAATTGTTTTCCTTTCTATAATGTAAATTTTTGGCAAGATTCCGATTTGCCCACATACTTCCAGATAATTGCCCGGCCCCCATTTTAGTGTCATTTTATGGTGGCTTTTTGACGGCGGTTTCACCTATTCAAAATAATACGTCCAAAGGTGACGCAGTGGTCTGAGCGCTAAACCGTTTGTCCGAGATGGGTCCGGGTTCGAATTAGTGCTGCCAAAAACCGGATATTTTAAAATCCGGATTTCGGATTTCTAAATATCCGAAATATCATAAATCCGAAATATCATAAATCCGAAATCCGGATTGCCGCGTGAAATCCGAATTTCAAAATTCGGATATCCGGCTAGTGCTGTCAAAAAACGGATATCTTGAAATCCGGATTTCAAAATATACGAAATATAAATCCGAATTGCCGCGTGAAATCCGAATTTCAAAATCCGGATATTCGGATATCCGGCTAGTGCTGTCAAAAACCGAACATCTTGAAATCCGGATTTCAAAATATACGAAATATAAATCCGGATTGCCGCATGAGTTTGTTACAGGATAAAACACTGCAATTTTATTTATTAACCCTTCACTTAGTACAATATCAATGTCACGAAAGATCACTTTGTCTAATCAAACGAACATCGTGCAGCCAAAAAACGCACGTTCACAAACTGCTGCGTTAAGGTTTCAACAACCTGAGGCATGCGGTCTATCATGGCCAGATAGATCTACAGTATGTTGTTGAGATGTCTGAATATTCGGTATTCTAAATCCGAATCTGAATATCCGCAGTTCATAAATCCGGATATCCAGAGAACTATCCGGTTTTCGGATAGTAAAATATCCGGAAATCCGAAAACAGCATTTCCAAAGTTCGAAATCCGGATATCCGCAGTTCAAAATCCGGACATCCGGAGTTCGTACTATTCGAATGCTAAAAATCCGGTTTTCGGATACTAAAATATCCGGATATCCAAAAATCCGAAATCCGTGAACAGCACTAGTTCGAATCTTGGCGAGGCGTTGATGCCGAGTTTGTTTGACGGCACTGGCTCTCTCCCTTCCCTGGAACTAGGAGACCTAAATTAGGGACGGACGCCTGCTTGTAGCCCATTGAATCGCTCACGGTGTTCGTTACCCCCTCCCAGCTCCCCAAAGAAAAAAAAAATTTGCTGTTCTCTTTTGTCCCTTTTTTGTGTTTCTTTTCTAAGAAAATTCTCCTTTATCTTTTTTTTTTTTTTGACAAAGATTGAACATAGCTAACAGCAAATGTCAGCGAACGTTTTTTTTTTTTTTCTGTTGTTGTTTCCCCATACATATCGTGGATTTTTTTCCAGCGACTTCGTCAAAACAGAACGTTTAAAATTCTTCGCTTTTTTTTGTTTTGTCTTATCCAAAGGAATTGTTTTTTTCTTTTCAGTTTTGTCTTTTGTTTCCACTCACTGTGATTGTTCTTAGTCAAAAACCTAGTGTGTCAAAGAAATTAGTTTTTCTTTACCCTTCTTTTCGTACGATAGATTTTTACTACTGTTGTACTTTCTGCAAAGGCGGCGGATCCAGAACAAAGGAACGGGGGAGGGGTTTTTATTCATAACGAAATGACGAAAGCTAAACTTAAGGCATACATGTATATATATTACACACTGCTCAAAATAATTAGGGAAGCATGTAATTTTGGCGACATTGTAAAAGCCAGTCATGTGATATCTTACCGAAACGGGAAAAATGCAAGTCGCGTGTGACGTAGACAGCCGAATCATGCGTGCATATTCCTGTGCAAATTAGCGTCCGTGACGTCAGAATACATAAATCACAGATTGGGACAAAAGCGAAGGTTTTATCCCAATCTGTGATTTATGCCCATTTTCAATAGGGTTCATCCCCAGGACGACCTGGGAATGAACCCTATTGAAAATGGGCGAAATGGGGTCAAAGATCAGGACATAGGAGCGGGATACATTCCATTGCCCTTATGCGTCAGAACTTGCGTAAAAAATGGTCCTATTTCGATGAAATTTTCATATGTTGTACCACCTGGGGACGGACCCTATTGAAAATGATCGAAATGGGGTCAAAGGTCAGGACATACAAGCTGGTTCCATTCCATTGTCCTTGTGCATCATAACTTACGTAAAAATGCTTCGATTGCAACTAAACTTTATCATGATGTTTCGGAAGTATACTGAACCGATTCTGTTAAATATCATCAAAATGGGATCAAAGGTCAGGACACAGGAGCGAGATTTATTCTACAGCCATTCTTCTCATAACTTGACTAAAAGTGCTTCTGTTGCAACAAAACTTTGGTATGTTGTTCCGGAGGTATACCGAACCGATTCTGTTTAATATCATAGAAATGGGGTCAAAGGTCAAGGCACAGGAGCGAGATTTATTCCACAGCTATTATCCTCATAACTTGTGTAATAACTTGAGTAATTATTTCTGGTATGTTGGAAAGCGTGGCATAATCAATGTACTGCAGGATTTTACCAACTTGTTACGCTTTCCAACCATAGGTTGAAGCTTATATGCTCCAGCTTTGTCAGTCTGTCCGCACGATAACTCGCGTAAAAATGTTTCGATTTCGATGAAATTTTAGTATGTAGTAGGGGACAACTATGGACGAACCCTATTGGAAATGGGGTAAGAGGTCAGGACATGAGAGCGGGATCCATTCCATCGCCCTTATGAGTCACAACTTGCGTAAAAATGGTTCTATTTCGATGAAATTTTAATATGTTGTAAGGGACCACCTGGGGACAGACCCTATTGAAAATGATCGAAATGGGTCAAAGGTCAGGACATAGGAGCGGGATCCATTCCATTGCCCTTATGCATCATAACTTACGTAAAAACGATTCGATTGCAACGAAATTTTATCATGTTGCTCCGGGGTATACTTTCATGACGTCAGTAGACAGCATTTGTCTACTGACGTCATGAAAGTACAGGTCGCGCCATCTTTTTTCTGGACAATTAATGCGTTCACAAGGATGAAAATCGATTAAAATAGCTTCATTTTATAACTTGGAATACTTAATATTTTCTAAAACATAACCATAATTATGCAATCCAGCATTGTTTCTCTACTGACGTCATCAAAGTACAATTCGCGCCATTCTTTTTCTGGTTTGAACACCACCAAAGGAAAAGTTATTGATTTTTAATATAATTATGTTTATGTTTTAGAAAATATAAAGTATTCCAAATTATAATATAAAGTTATTTTAATCGATGTTCAAATTTTCATCCTTGGGAAATCATTAATTATGAAGGAAATGTGTACAAAAGTTTTTCCATTAGAAGTATAGGAGGCAAAATTACTTGACGTCCACAATAATATGGGATAAGGGCGATGGAATGGATCCCAATCCTATGTCCTGACCTTTGACCCCATTTCGTCCATTTTCAATAGGGTTCGTCCCCAGTGGTCCTCTACCACATACTAAAATTTCATCGAAATCGTACCGTTTTTACGCACGTTATGACGCATAAGGGCAATGGAATGCATCCCGCTCTTATGTCCTGACCTTCGACTCCACTTCACCCATTTTCAATAAGTTTCGTCCCCAGGCGGTCCCTACCACATAGTAAAATTTCATCGAAATCGAACCGTTTTTACGCAAGTTATGACGCATAAGGGCAATGGAATGGATCCCGCTCCTACGTCATGACATTTGACCCCATTTTCAATAGGGTTCGTCCCCGGTTGGTCCCCTACCACATACTAAAATTTCATCGAAATCGAGCCGTTTTTACGCCAGTTATCGTGCGGACAGACGGACGAACGGAAAAAGCTGGAGCATATACGCTTCTTCAACCTACGGTTGGAAAGCGTAAAAAATGCTCTAATTTTTCTTCAATTTTTCATTAACTTTAATTTTGTTCCAGGTGGTGTATTTCAAAAACTTTCTTTGTCCCCCCCCCCCGAAAAAAAAATTCTATGTACATCCCTGATGTAATAATTACTTCTTCAAACATTTCAGGAATAACAAACTTTTTTCAGCTAAAGGAGGGGGGGGTTCCCAGGCTTGAAATTTTTACCTATTAAAATGCATTCAACGCACTCTTGTTCCTGAATCACTATTCCCAGACAATTAGGTATGATTAGACTACTTATTATATTTTGAAGAATACCATGCGTCGTAATACACTTTTATAAAATAAACTATAACTAGTACCATTTGAACAAATATTTAAAAATATATAATTGGAGAAATATTTGTAGCATAAAAAGAAACGAAACTTCCTTTTTCATCATAGCCTAAGTTTATTAAAATTTGGCTCGGTAATCTAAAATGTCTGGGGAGGGGGGGTCGTTTCTGGGAGGGCTTCGCCCCCCACCTGGATGTATGCCTAAAAGAAACATTGATCATATCTGAATATGAAGATTTCGTACTTGATAGATTAAAATGAGAAACACATTTGCTGTCTGTAGTACGATAAGTTAAATCAAATCCTTAAAACTGCCGAATAAAACTCAATTTATTGACAATTTTAAAAACCTATTTACATAGGTTTTTAAAATTGTAAATAAATTGAGGGGCTCACATGGCCCCATTTTCAAGCTCAAAAGCCCCGGAACACAGAGGCAACGACTATATACCATAGTTATTCGTGACTAAGCTGATATACGTCATAAAAATAACAGGTGATGCCATTTACATTAAGAAAAAAGAGGAGATTAAAGTCCAAAAACAAATACAGAACAAGTTCAAGTAAAAGTCTCACCTTCTAAGTGGGTCATAAGGGGAGCGATCATCTGTCTCCAAGGTCTTGGGACTGAAGTCTGAAAGTCCGTGTTGCAGCAGACGTAATATTTAAGAATAAACAGGCTTTCCGAGAGAAAAATGGTATTCTTGTTACCAGAGGAGTTTAAAACTTTAGCATTTTGCCAGTCCTGTTTGACTGCAACGGTGAGTGCTGTGGTGATGTTTCCACTTCGTAGAGAGTATTGGTGCTCTTTCAGTCTTATATGTAACGATCGAAGTGTCGAACCGATGTAAACCTTAGAGTCACGGTTTGGGTCTTCTGAGGTCAGGGGTATGGAGTAGACACCCGGTTTGTTAAACATATTGACTTTATCCCGGTCTCTACGGACTAGTGAGAAGATATTTCGGGTACAGATTCCAAAAGATAAATTATGTCGCTGACAGACTTTTCAGGTAAGGAACAATATGGGGAATAAAATCGAATTTACCAACAAATTTAGACAGAGGAGCTTCATTAACCAAAGTGGTAAATCGTAGTTTTGAAAACTTACTGAGTAACCTGTGAAACAGAGAGGTCGGGAATCCGAACTCCTGGGTTAAAGCTTGAATCTTATTTAATTCGTGAATGCGAATCTTGCGGGATGAAGAATGGGTAAAGGCTCTTTTAATCAAAAAACGAAAAGCAGAAGATTTATGTTCCGGAGGGTGAGCAGAAGCAAAAGGAATAATACAGGGAATAAACGTTGGTTTTCTGTAAACTGAGTACTGAAGTTGATTCGAGGTTAAATGCCTTGTTAATAAGATATCAAGAAAAGGGAGTTTTCCCTCAACTTCAAGTTCCTGGGTAAAGCAGATTGTTGGATATTGAGAAGACAGACATTCAGTAAATTGATTCAGGAGAGAGAGAGAATAAGGCCAGAACACAAGCATGTCATCCACATACCTCATCAGAAGTAAAGGTTGGACAGAAAAACTTGCTAAGACAGTCTCCTCTATAGACTGCAACAGGATCTCGGCTAAAATGGGGGATAAGGGGACCCCATAGGAGCACCTTCTGTTTGATGAAAAAACTGGTCATTGAATTTAAAATACGAACGTTTTGCAAGAAGTTTAAGGGCGGATAAGACAGCATCAATTTCAAGTGGGGAGATACAGTTGTCTTGGGTTAATTTTTTAAAAATTATAGAATGGACGGAAGAAAGGGGTACATTTGGAGATAAAGACACTACATCAAGAGATGCCATAATAAAATTAGTTCCAAAAGAGTTGAAAGCCTTAATACGGTCGAGAGCCTGTGTAGTGCTTTTGATAGATATTGAGGAATTCATTATGAGGGGTTTCAAGTAGGAAGCCAAGGTTGCCTCTAATTGACGAGTTGGGCTTGCGTACCCTGAGACCAGCAATCTTAGTGGGTGATCCGGTTTATGAGTCTTGAGTTTACCGAATGCCTCAGGTACCCTAGGACCAGCAGGAGGTTTCATCCTAGTAGAGACATACGATGGCAAAAACCCAGAATTTCTCAGTTTAGTAAGATCAGAAATGGTAGCGGCGGTGGGGTCAGACTTAAGGGTTCGATGTGGGACCGAATCTATGGCTTGTTTCATTTTATCATGGTAGTCTTTTCGATTCATGATAATAAGCTGGTGAGATTTATCTGCGCTTAGTATAGACAGGTTAGGGTTAAGAGCTAGTTCTAGCAGTTGATCACGCTCGTATTTCAAAGAATGCTTAACCCTAGTTTGTTTTGAACAAGAAGTTGCCAAGTTATAGCGGATAGGTTCCCTTTCGTCTTCTGGTAGAGCACTAATGATCTGTTCAAGCTGAGGTATTAAGTGCATTGGGTTAACCGAAGAGACTGGAAAACTGAATTTAAAACCTCTGTTTAGGGCAGAGGTTTGAGTATGCGATAGTTGAACAGAACTGAGGTTTAAAAACGAGTCCGATGTAGGTAAGTCATTGGTCGAATTATTAAATGGGCTTAAATAGCGAACCCGGTTAGGGTTGTGAGCCACCAAAAGACGAAGTTTATTTATATGTCGTTGTTCCACAGTGTTAAAGCACAGATTGAAGTGAAGTAAAGAATTTCATTAGGTTCCTACCTAATAATAGTTGGTGGGTGAGACCAGACATGGAGACATAAGCTTGATAAGCCTTCCGACTGATTAGATCGATATAGCTGCGTTTCCATCGTATTTCAGCATTCAGTCTTTTCACCTCAGCATTAGAAATGACACGTTTGTCTCTTTGAGAAATAGTATAACACTTGATTAAAAGAAATTTCGGCGTCACATGTAAAGAACGACAGTTAGTTAAAAAGTTCAAATGAGCTTCGTTGAGCATTAACTTACGTAGTGTCGAATAAAAAATCTTCGCTGCTCTATCCATGTTCCGTGCGTTTTATGGTATAAAGTAACCCTATAGCGTATGAAAAACCTCGCAGCTGAAGGGAAGTCTGAATATGAAGATTTCGTACTTGATAGATGAAAATGAGAAACAAATTTGCTGTCTGTAGTACGATAAGTTAAAACAAATCCTTAAAACTGCCGAATAAAAATCAATTTATTTACAATTTTTAAAACCTATTTACATAGGTTTTAAAAATTCGGGGCTCACATGGCCCCATTTGCAAGCTCAAAAGCCCCGGAACACAGAGGCAACGACTATATACTATAGTTATTCGTGACTAAGCTGATATACGTCATAAAAATAACACAGGTGATGCCATTTACATTAAGAAAAAAGAGGAAATTATGACGTATATCAGCTTAGTCACGAATAACTATAGTATATAGTCGTTGCCTCTGTGTTCCGGGGCTTTTGAGCTTGAAAATGGGGCCATGTGAGCCCCGAAAGTGCTAGCTATGTAAATAGGTATTTAAAATTGTAAATAAATTGAGTTTTATTCGGCAGTTTTAAGGATTTGTTTTAACTTATCGTACTACAGACAGCAAATTTGTTTCGCATTTTCACTGATCATATCGCCGTCGCGATATCATACTAATATGAGTGAATGCCATGTAAAACGCTTTTTCCTTCAAGAGCTCTCATATTCAGTCATCATAAGAAGCATTTTCCGGTGGCCGCACTTTACTACACGACTCACTCGCCACAGCAATAGAATTTCTCTTCCTTATTCTTAAACAATCACGAATTTACACCTCGCAAGCTCTGAAGGCGAAGCGATTCTTTCATTTAAACAAAGCAGACAAGACGTTAGGAATTAGTGTCTTTTATCTTCCCCTCACCATTGGCGTAGGAAAGGGAGGGGCTCAGGGGACTTAAGCACCCCTTTCCCCCCATTGGATATCAAGGCACATTTTTTTCTTCAACGCCGAATCACATTATTTCTTTTTCTCATGATTTCTTTTCTGAATTTTAATTATTGTTCATAAGAAATATAAAGATGAATCTGAAAAACCGATAAAAAAAACTGACTCAAATCACTTTTTTTCAAGGAAGTGGCTTTCTTTGAATTCGTTTCATTGGAGCATTTTTCCGCGTGCAAGCAACACACCCGCAGAGTTCACTCGCTGTCGCTTTCAGCCCTGAAAGATACTTTTATTAATAATAAGAGAAGAGGAAAGACCAACCACTGCGATAGAATCCGTATCAAGTTGTGAAGCTGCTGTTTTTTTACTCCAATGGCAAGAAATCACTAAAAATTCTATCAACGCTTCCTGTCTCAACAGCCACTCCGGAAAGTACATTTTCTGCTCTCAGGCGCCGGAAAGTGTCTCTTCGAAACACAATGTCTAATTCCCGACTTTCTGGACTTGCATTGCTAAACATTCATCGAGAAGTAGAAGTAAATACAGGATCCACTTTTTGAAGACAGTGGCGGCGAAGCGCAGTTACCTTGCCCGGATCAGGATCATATGTAGAGGATTTTAGGAAGGGAGTGTCTGACCCCAGGTCTTAAACAACCCTTAGAAATAAAAAGCTTGGAGGAGATTTGGGCTAGATTGCCCGATAGGAAAGTGACACGGAAGGGAGGTAGAAGACGCCCTTATTTACTACCGGGGTCCGACGGCTTAACGTACCCATCCGACGCACGGCGGATATTTAGTGGATCGAGCGTTCGTACCTGCCTGGGATCGAACCTGAGGTCCTTTCCGTGGCAGTCACGAACGTTATGCGCAGTTTCCTTGTATATACAATAATGCTAAGATAGTTAAGTACAATTTTATTAAAGTGCTAGCAAAACTTTACATTTTCAATATTCTGA
Organism: Macrothele yani; assembly: GCA_039090855.1. Classification (NCBI taxonomy): domain Eukaryota; kingdom Metazoa; phylum Arthropoda; class Arachnida; order Araneae; family Macrothelidae; genus Macrothele; species Macrothele yani. Next base: position 78,705,953 of record CM077016.1, read on the forward strand.
ACTATTATTTATTTCATAAAATAACTAATTTTAAAATAGCGACTTTGTAAATAACTCCGAGAAATTACATAAGGTTTTGTATCAAAATTTTGTAAATTAGTAATTTAATTATCAATAAAATTGTTAATTTATGTAATTATTCTAAATAATGAATTTATTGATAATTAACGCTTAATTATTAATTGATTATCCTAGATTAGCAATTAGTTTTGGTGTTTGAGTGTGAAACTACTTGAGCCCCCCCCATAATTTTTGAACTGCTACGCCCCTGCCCCTCACCAAGAAAGTATCATCTGAGAAAGGAATCCTACCCGAATCACATCACGGTCGCAAAATCATTCTGTGACATGAGTGAATTGTAACGTACCAGGAGATGTGACGTACCTGCCAGAGGGACGCACACGACATGGAGGCAGATAGGAATCAGAATAAAACGTCCGCGTAGCTCAATTGGTAGAGCAACTTATTCTGGAATGAGGGGACCCGGGTTCGAATCCCGGCGCGGATAAAAATGACGGAGAAATTTACTTCGTTATAATGGCGCCCGAACTATCCGGATGACCCGACCGTTCAAAATCTCGCATTGGTGTGATGTCATTTTCACACCGCGAGATAGGAAAAATGAGAGAATCCCTTCTCCAGCACTTCGAAAAAAAAAAAAATAATAAAAAATAAGGGGGAGATAATGTAACGTACCAGGAGATGTGACGTACCTGCCCGAAGGACGGAGAAATTTACTTCGTTATAGAATATAGTGTAAAACGTTTTCGTTCAAGATCTCTCATATTCTTCGAAGTCATTATCAGAAGCATTTTCCGTTGAACGCAACCTGACTTCATTACTCACTCAGGGGGTACAGATAGCTCTCCAAACCCCCGCATTGCCGGGGTAGGGCTTAAAGGTCTGCCCGGGCCGGGTCGGGCCTTTGCTCATTTCTAAGTTGGAAAAACGGGCCGGGCCTTCAATATTTAATGTGAAATAGACACGGGCCGAGCAGGGTTTTTTTATGAGCAAAACAATCGCTGTCGCTGTACGATGCCTTTCTCGTTTGGAAAACTCGCAACATACAGCAGCAGGATAAGATTGAATAATTTCCGCTGATGGAAAAAATAGAAGCTTAACGACATCCTCCTCCTACAAAATAATTGGAGTGAGTCAGCTCCCTTAGTTTTTCAATGTGAATGTGGTCCCTTCTCTCTCTTTCTGTAACTTCCACCCTCCTCTCATGCTTCAGGGCAGGCTATTAACTGTAGCATTTCTAAATCGAGCCACCCGCTCGCAGACGATCTTTTTTATTGTGCTGGTCCGCGTCACTTTGTTCTCTAGATGTGTGAAAAGCTTTTAAGTTGTCTTAAATGGCACGGGAGAAATGGGCTGGGAGAAACTTACTTCTGTGTATAAATCTGTGCCGTATTTTTCCCATTTGTACTCTCAGGGAGTCAGCAGATGGCAAATAAACACTTAGGTATCCCAGCCCAACCGGTTTTCAAAACTTCTGTGACACTGGTTAGCTGGGCAGTCTGTCGTTGTTTTCCCTTAGCATATGTTGAGTTCAGTGTTGCTGATAAATACTCTTCAATACTTATTATGGAGTTTAAGAAAGCGAAAGATTTTCGCGAAAAAATCGCTTCCGGAGAATATGTGCTTGTAGACAATGTAAAGGGGAAAAGCGATATTTGGAAATATTTTAAATTACTGTCCCGTTCTGAAACTAGTCGGCAGGAAAACGTTGTGCATGGTGCACTAAATGCAAAAACTTTGAGTTACGATAGCACAAAATCTGGAATATCGCATCTTAAGCTGCACAAATGTGCACCCCCCCCCCCCCACACACACACACACGAGAGACATATTGGGTTCCAGCGATATGATATGCCAGTAGATATTGGTTCAGTTTATAAAGCCATAAAACCTCCCAGTAGAACGATCGGACTCATAATTCTGGATATTTCGTACTTTTCGAATTACCCCCCCCCCCAAACCTCCTTATCCCCAAGGATATTTCCGGGTCCGGCGGTAGGGAATGATAATTTGAAAACCCTGAAAATTTGAAAGGCATGTAAAAATTGTCCTTTTTATGCAATGTTTTTGAGTATACAAGCCCTCCCCCTCTTCGGACGTCACGTGACTTATACAAAGTCTCAGAAATATTCTGAATTAAAGTTTATTGTGATAGAATACGTGTAGCAATTAAGAAAACGAAAACTCTTCAGGAGTCGAATGACCGAGTGCACCAGGTGTCAAATTCGTGTTTTGTTAATTGTTGAAATTTTACGGGCCGGGCCGGGCTTTCCAAATTAAGGTCCGTGCACACAGGGGCGGATTGGGACGATCAAACCAGGCTGGGAATTTTAGTCTTGCGGCCCGTTACAAAGACACGCACCTACAGATGAAGAACACCTCATAAATTCTCTCACGAAAACCAAATTCTATTGGATCCTGGATGAAAAGGAACTGTCGAAACATGCATTTTATGACGAATTCAGTCGTGAACGAATTTCAACAACAATTTAACGGTAAAAGAATTTCCTATATCCTCTCATGATTGAATAATTTTGTAAATCCGCTCATGATTGAATATAGCATCAAACCACGCTCAAAATGGGGTTTCGTACTGGACAACTTTTTTCGTCGAAAAATTTGATTTTGACAATAGTCAGGAGTCTCTCGAAGACCCTAGTTTCAACTTAATCACCGGAAAAGTTATTCTGAGAGTCGAAATATGCACATGCGACATAATTTTCCTACGCAATTCATTTTTGGATTTATTTGATCACTGATAAATAGGTATTGGTATATTTATTTACGTTATTGGTACCTCCTCTTTCAGTTGACCCATAGTTTGATCCATATGAACCAATTCTGTGGTAAATCTTTGTTACTTTTAAGATAAATGCGGGAGGTACACGAGTTTCGGAATGTCTCTGCCGGAAAATCGCTTTGTCTGCAGGTAGAAAAGGGTCTGAGGGTGATGGGTCATCATCACAATGGGTGCTAGCGTCTGCGTCAAAATTAAAAAAAGATGGTAGGGCCTACCATTTAGTCTGAACTACAAGTCCAACGACCACGTCTAACTATAGTTAGCTTTTGCTTAATTAACTTGGTCCAGCTGCACTTTTCACCCATAAGCGCAGAGAATTTTGCTATGTCCTTTCAGAGCAAACTCCCAAATTACAGATAGAAAGAAACGCTTTTTTCTTAAAGAAATAACTTTTCAGACAGATTTGAAGCACAAATGAAGTTGCTGATTAATATTCATGAGTGATAAATTAATTATTCCTTCGTTAAAAAAATTCATATTGAAGGATTACGAGAAAATGGGCAATTTCTCGAGTGGTCCACCGGGAAATGTCCCGGTATCCCGGTGGGCCAATCCGCCCCTGCCTGCAGACCTCTAGGAGGGCTCTATCTGACCACAGGGAAAAGATTTTACAATTTTTTTTGCGGAAACTCCCTATGAAGATGGTTAAAGAAATAGCCAGGAATTTTTTTCCAGCAGCTTTGAATGAAATATACAAAAAAAAAAAAAAGGAAATCTTGATATTATTTTCACTAAATAAAAAGCACTTTCGGGGGCACTCTTGCCCTCCCCCTCTCTAAATATGCCCCTGTTAGACATTGTTACATGCCAGTTACGTGCATTGTTGTGATGGGTTTTTGTGCGATCGTGAGGTATATATTCCAAAGAGGTTGGCCTTAGTTCTCTAAAAGAATGAAATTTGTATGATATGACTATTTTTGGCGTAAGTGTTTTGTAGTACTTTGCATAAATTTAGGGCAAACATTTTAATTACAACGTGCACATTTGTGTTATACGCAATAAACTGCAATAATTTTGGTTTTACGAAGAATACCTCTAGGTTCCAAAGAATTTCAATTACTAAAACGCAGATAAAACCTAGTTAATAATATGGAATTTACAAAATTTAGTAATTGAAAGCTAATATAATTTTTCAAAAGGGCCTTGAAGATATTTTTGGATGGAAGGGGGAAGGGGGCTTTCCCGTACGCCACTACAGTATGTATACTGATACTGTATTTACAAATGCTGTAACTCGATGCAGTGTGACCGAAATCAGTAAAGTAAAAAACAAAGCTGAGAAAAAAATAACTGAAAATACTAGGATATAACAAATACTACATACTAACCAGTATAATAACACTAACGGCTCCACTATACGCCGTCTTTTAACGAAATTTTCGTTTTGAAAAGTTCCCGTTTTTTGTTGTTTTTTTTTTAACTTCCGTATTTTCACAAATTTTCCGTAGTCCGTAATTCTGTTTATGTCAGAAAAGCCCTTTTGCGGTTTTCCCATATTTACACAGAAATTCCACAAAATCGAATGTGCTGAATTTTTCAGACTTTGTACCACAGATCCCTTTCTGTGGCGGTATTCGAACCGTGGCCATTTGGTTTGGTTCAGAAGAAACCGCGAGTCTTGACCACCGAACCAGAAAGACTTGTAAACCACCCTCACGTTCAAGGTAAAGCTATAATTACGCGATTTTTTTTTATTTTTATTTTTTTTGTCATTAATGCGAGTGAATTAGTCATTTTATTTTTTGCTGGAGCTTTTATGTTTTTGAATAGGTTCGTAATTTTTATTAAATTAAGTAATTTTTCATCGTGAGTTTTCGAAGCAACAGAATGCTTTAGAACTTGGGACCTTTTTAAACTGACCATGACTTTCAATTATATCTTTAAGAAAGGGTGAAATGTACTGTTTTACAGTATTATTTCACAAAACTCCTAAACATAAAATTTACTCTTGATACAGTGGCGGATTCAGCATGGAGGGTGAGGGGAGGGGGCTGAGGCGATCACCCCCGCTTAACCCTAACGAAGTTTTTACGTTTAAAGTAACGAAGATCGTAAATGATTAACTTTGTATATTTTGTTTTCAGTTTTTCTAAAAAAATTAACAACTAAACTTAGTACGGAGGATTTAAAATACTTATTACATTGATTTAGGTTCAGTAAAAAAAGAAAGAGAAGGGAATAGAATAAAGAGAGGGAGAGCGCAAAAGAAAAAGGGAAAACAGGGACAGTGGGGGGTAAAAAGCATGGGGATATTCTTTGTTAGTTCTTTGCTATTGGCATATTGTCTAGCATCTGTAACGCCTCGAAGCAGGGTATGGTAGAGCTTGGTACTGAAATCAGAGTAGGTGGGGGAAACTGTGAATAACAATCTGATCTACGTACGTATCTAAATTGGGTCATAAAGAAAATTCGTAAAAATGTCCCCACCGCTTCCTCCCAGATGGTCTTTTTAGGACCTTTCTTTTTTCTTATTTTTCCTGCATATATATTTATATTTATATGCGGGAGTAACATGGAGGAAATACATTTCATAATGGCTAACCTGTAATACCTTTTTTTCATAAGGACTCCACGGACTGATACATAGACATCATATAATCACCTGTACAATAATTTAAGTACCCAGTTTCTTACGATAGCACAATATACAATATCCGATGTCTGAATATCTGTGTACATAGGCGCCGACTTGGAAAATTATTGGGGGTTCCGGAAATTGGGGGTTCCGGAAACCCATGCATTTTTCAAAGGATTTAAGTCTAATTTAAATTTCATTTAGTCAAGTTATCTGGACCAATGAGACGCCTGAAATGCTAAAATGAATCAAATGATAGTTAATTACAGAAAAATATTTTTTTCGCTATATACTTATTTATTTTATTTGTTTTGCTTTTGTAGGCGCAACATTATTATACACCGATGAGTCATTACATTATGACCACCTATATATACTAAATAAGCTGTATGACCCCCTTTAGCCACTCGGCCAGACATCGATTCCATGAGGTGGCGATAGGCATCCTGGGATATCAGATACCATAATGTCAACAGCAGATCCTCCAGTTCCCCGTACACTTCGCGGTGGTAGTGATTTAGCGCGAACCCGCTTTTCCAAGTCGAACCACAAATGTTCGATTGGGTTCGTGTCAGGTGAATTTGGAGGTCATGGCATTAACAGGAAGTCACCAGCATGTTCCCCGAACCACTCCTTGACGATTCTGGCAGTGTGGCATGGCGCATTATCCTCTTGGAAATGGCCATCACCAGCAGGGAAACACAGTTGCCATGAATGGATGAACTTGGTCCGCAACGATGTTCAGATACCTGACAGCTGTCAGGAATTGTGCTAATTGGATATATAATGGGGCCTCAAGTGTCCCAAGAAAACAACGTCCACAGCACAACAACAACACCGCCGGCCTGTTTCCGCCCAACAGTGCCTCCGTTGGTTATCGGAGTATCCGCGCTCGGCCGTCTACATGATGCACCAGGAATATTGTTTCGTCAGACCAGGCCACTTTCTTCCAATCATCTACGGCCCAATCTCGATGATCTTGGACTCAAATGATGCGCTGTTGGCGATGATGTCCAGTGAGCATGGGGACCCGGCTGGGTCTTCGGCTACGCAGGCCCATACGCAGAAGGCTGTGATGAACTGTGTGCTGTGACACATTGCCCTGATCACCACTGTTGTAGCTGCGGTGAGCCGCCCCGGTGGCGCAGTGATCTAAGGCGCTGGCCTCTGATCATTCGTCCGTAAGGGGGTCCGGGTTCGAATCCCGGTGAGGCATGGATGTTGTGTTTGTCTTACGGCACTGGCTCTCTCCCTTCCCTGGAACCAGTGACCCTAAATTAGGGACGGACGACTGCTTATAGCCCATTGAGTTGCTCACGGTGGTCGTTAAACCTCCAATCCAAAAAATCGTAGCTGCGGTGATTTGTCGCACTGCGGCTCTGCGGTCGCTGTGAACAAAGCGCGACAGTCTCCGCTCCCCTCTGGCATCAATGAGCTGCGTCGTACGACACACGGCTGGACGATGGTTCGTCGTTTGGCCACCTGTACACCACTTTTGATTCGTACTCAGTACAGCGGCCCGCGAACAACCCTCAAGCAGCGCCGTTTCCGAGATTGTAATTCCGAAGCATCACGCCATCACAATTTGTCTGTTATTAAACTCCGATAAATCGACAGCTTTTCCCATTCTGACCCCGAACACTCTACTAACCGAAAGCCGGTCCTCGTGCTGTATATATACTGCTCTGTGAACTTTACCTGCGCCACCGTTCGGTCTCCAGGCGCGCTCATTTCTCTTGGCTGGGGGTAGTCATAGTGTAATGGCTCATCGATGTATGCGTACGTGTATTTTCCCCACGAAATGCGCGCAAAAATATTAGGGGTTCGAGGAACCCACAACAAAATCATTGGGGGTTCAAAAAGTGTCTCGAACCCACGAAGTCGGCGCCTATGTCTGTGTACATATATAATATCTGGTGGAGAGGGAAAGGAATATCCGGTACCACAATAACCAAAATTTCATATGATATATGTTATCCACAATATCCGATCTCGCTACAGGACTTCAAAATCAGATCCTTTGACAGACGGCTGAAATTTAACATTAAGCAAATCTCAAGTATTCCCGAGAATCGCTCCTATTACCGGAAAATTTTCGTCATATGGATACAGAAAAAGTGAGAACGGAGTTTTTTCCTTTAATATGCGACAAGAGTTGCGGAAAGGTTTCTGAAAATTCAGAATTTTCCTGGCGTATGGAGAATCCGTGAAATTGGGGTTTCTTTCAATCATTACACGGAAAAGGTTGTATCAGAAATATGCTTCGTTAATTCGCGAAAGAATCACGGAAAATGTAGTGAATTTCAGAACATTTTTAACAGTGAAGGAAGCGAGTCGGGGCCGGTTTTCTGTTCCTCGCAGAATCCTCATTCCTAATTCAGGCTACTGTTCCCAAAGAAGGAATAGAACCAGAACCATTTTATATAAACATCTGTGCCTAAAAGTTATCATCAAACGGGGCCGCGGGTGGCCTAGTGGGTAACGTTCGTGACTGCCACGGAAAGGGCCTCAGGTTCGATCCACTAAATATCCGCCGTGCGTCGGATGGGCACGTTAAGCCGTCGGACCCCGGGTACTGGCCCCCGGTAATAAATAAGGGCGTCTTCCTCCCCGTTTCTACTTCGCTTCCGTGTCACTTTTCTATCGGGTGCTCTAGCCCAATCTCCTTGTTTCCTGTTTCTAAGGGATGTTTTAGACCTGGGGTCAGACACTCCCTTCCTAAAATCCTCTATATATGATCTGATCTGTTATCATCAAACGGGTAAGCCATGTAGATTCATGACTTAAAATCAGCACCTGTATTTTACTAAAACTTCACCTTTAAATATTGAATGAAAATAAAGTTCTTTTTATATTGCCCTTCACGCTATCAAATAAAAAAACAAGTTAGTAAAATCATGCAATGCATTGATTATGATACGCATTCCAACATAACAGAAATCATTACTCAAGTTATTACCCAAGTTATGAGGATAATGGCTGTGGAATAAATCTCGCTCCTGTGTCCTGACCTTTGACCCCATTTTGATTATATTTAACAGAACCGGTTCAGTATACCTCCGGAACAACACGATAAAGTTTTGTCGCAATCGAAGCATTTTTACGTAAGTTTTATGACGCATAAGGGCAATGGAATGGATCCCGCTCCTATATCCTGACCTTTGACTAAGGTGATCAGATATTGGAACATTGATTTGAGGACAAAAGGGCGTGGCGTCAGTAAATCGGCAGTTCATTTGGGGACATATACGTACTCAAAATAAATATACAAATCTTTTTGTCACAAAACTGCATTGCTTCAATAAGTGTGATATTACATATGAAAATGTCTCAAAAGGGCATATCTTGTAGAACGTTGGTAATTTGTATTGACAAAATAGAACTATGATGGCGAGAACATATTAGCAAAAGTGAAATGCTTTACCTTGTATATGTGCCGAATTAAAATTAAGCTACACACCAAACTAATTGCATGGCGAATTTTTCATTTTGCTAAAGGTTTTGGAGAAACTTAGATCAAGTACAGTCGAAATTTGACCGCGCCAGTAGTTCAGTGTCCTGGGCACTGACCATTCGTACAAGTGGGTACGGGTTTGAGTCCCGACTGAGACATGAATGGTGTTTGTCTTACAGCACTTGCTCTCTCTCTCTCTCTTTTCCCTAGAACGAATGTCTCCAAATTAGAGACAGGTGACTGCTTATAGTCCTTAGAGTTGTTCGCGGTGGTCGTTAAACTCCGAAAGAAGAAAAAAAAAAAGTCAAAATTTGTTTTCCCAAGAAGCATGTCGGAAAATTAGTACAACGAAAACTATTTTTAAGAACATATTTCATTCGAAATCTAACGAGCTAATGAGGAAGTGTAAATTCGAGGACAAACATGAAAATTTGAGGACAATTTACGTCCCCAAAAGCATCAGACGTTTTTGGGGACAGTAAACTAAATTCGAGGACTGTCCTCAAGAACTGGGGACTTCTGGTCAGCTTACCTTTGACCCCATTTCGCCCATTTTCAATAGGGTTCGTCCCCAGTGGTCCCCTACCACATAATAAAATTTCATCGAAATCGAACCATTTTAACGCAAGTTATGACGCTTAAGCGCAATGGAATGGATCCCGCTCATATGTCCTGACCTTTGACCCCATTTCGCCCATTTTCAATAGGGTTCGTCCCCAGTGGTCCCCTGCCACATACTAAAATTTCATCGAAATCGAACCATTTTTACGCGAGTTATCGTGCGGACGGACGGACAGGTAGGCAGACAGACGGACAAAGCCTGAGCATATACGTTTCTTCAACCTGCGGTTGGAAAGCGTGAAAAAGTCAGTGTTCCGAGACATCGCGAGAATTTTTGCACAGGAAAAAGGGTACGAGAAATTGATATTTAGTCTAGTCACTACGCTGGAGTCAATAAAATGATGGTTTCTTATTCTGTTGCATTGGGAATGAAAGCAGGAAATAAAACAGACAAAACAGACGTGCGGAATTAGTGTCTTATATCTTTCCTTGCACCAAGAAAATATCTGGGAAAGGAATCCTACCCGTATCACATCGCAGCCACGGTGCCATACTAATGTGAGCTGAATGTAATGCCAAACACTTTCGTGCAAGATCTCTCATGTTCGAATGAGTAGCGCACCCAGAAATCTCACAAGGGAGGGGGATTTTGGGATGGAAGGGGGGGGGGGGAGCGCACGCAATTTTCCGAAGGTGGGGGCGACCTCCTTAAATTTACCGGGAAAAATAGTCAGGTTCCATAACAATTAAGAAGGTTGACTTCTGTACATTTATTCTCATCCAGTTACTAGTAATGTTACAGTACAAGAAAGAATTCTTTTTCTGGTTAGATTTTTTTAATTATTTAACAGAACTACTCCCTTATAATTATTGTATGTTATAATTATACGGTACATGATTAAGAAGTATATAATATTTTTAATATACAGGGTGCCCAGTAAAGTCCTTTCTCAGCCCCGTAACTTTCGAACGCCGACAGCTATAGCCATGAAAACGGTGTCTAGGTATAGTAAAGTGGCTATGCGCTATTCGATGAGATCGCTTACAGCGCCTCCTAGCGGCAAAGTCAGGATTTAGCGTGCCGATCTCCAAAACTATACAAGATACGGGAAAATAGTCAGTTACAAAGTTGTAGAGCAGTATCGATTTAGTACAAAAAGACACCTTGCGCACATGAATGCTAAGAATAGAACGCGTACAACGCTCGTTTGTTTGTTCGCGATGTCGAACACTGTTACGTCACGAAACGCGTCAGAAAGGAGCAATTAGGTGCTCAATGTGCTCTCCGTCAGCCACAATACACATTTGGACTCTAGATTGAATCTCACGCTGCACATTTTGTAGCATGTCAGGTGACACGCTGGAACAAGCATCAGTTATACGGCGTCGAAGGTCCTGCAACGTTGTCGGAGAGGTCTGATACACCTGCTCTTTGAGGTAGCCCCACAGGAAGAAGTCCAATGGGGTGAGGTCCGGTGAGCGTGCAGGCCACTCTACGCAACCACCATTGCCGATGATTTGTTGCTCGAATGTTTCGACCAGGTACCTTTTTACGTTTCCTGGCTGGTGCGGAGGGGCGCCGTCATATTGGAACCAAACATTCCGCAGTTGAGGCAACGGCAGGTTGTCCAAAAGATCGAGTAATACGTACTGTAGAAGCTCCAAGTATCGTATCGGGCTCCTGTTAACGTACCCTCGTAAAACACAGGTCCGATGAGGCTGTCCTTGAAAATGGCGCACCAAACATTAACGGACCACCGCACCTGATGACAAACCGGTAGACCACGTGCAGGATTTTCCAACGCCCAGTAATGGGTGTTCTGCCTATTGTAGACGCCATTACGCCTAAAACACGCCTCATCTGTCCATATAATGTCGGCAAGGAACGTTGGCTGGACCTCTAATTTGTTTATGACGAAATTACACCAGTCGTAACGTCGCTCAGCATCCCCTGACTGTAGTGCCTGCAACGTTGTTGGACGGAACGAATGAGCACCTGATCGCCACAGGATTTGCCATACGCGGCTTTTTGAGAGGCCACACTCGGCACCAACCTCTCTTGTGCTGCTGTCAGGATTGTTGAGGACGTATGCTAAGACATCCTCTGGTTGCACTTGACGGCCTACAGCAGCTGGTCTGCCGGATCTAGGTCAATTGGTCACGCAGCCCGTCTCACTTAAATTATTAATAGCATTGAGGATGGTCTTCCATAACAGATGCGGTCCTGCAGGAAAACGTTCACAATATAGCCGTGTTCTGCCTTTCTTGCATTGCGACCACATTCACCATATAGGAGCAACATCTCGCAATACTCATCATTGGAATATTTCTCCATGACCGCGAGATTTGACATACACCTCGGGAACTCTCTTTTATACCTGCCGAAAGGGTATTACGTTCCATACTTATTTGCATATCACAGAAATTGCATGCGACTCGCATACCAATCGCGGGTTGAGTTGGTTAGTCGATGCGAGACGAATTGTCACGATCGCCACCGAGTCCACTCGTTTCTTACAGACAAGTGACTATAGCATGGACCCGACTAGGATCGAACCAAGGTCCTATCGCATGCGAAGAGCGCGTGCTACCACTGGTTGGGCTAGTGCTTTCCATGAGTTGGGCTAGTGCTTTGCGGAAGACGATATTATCTCCTTTCTGACGCGTTTCGTGACGTAACAGTGTTCGACATCGCGAACAAACAAACGAGCGTTGTACGCGTTCTATTCTTAGCATTTATGTGCGCAAGGTGTCTTTTCGTACTAAATCGATGCTGCTCTACAACTCTGTGATTGATTATTTTCCCGTACCTCGTATAGTTTTCGAGATCGGCTCGCTAACTCCTGACTTTGCCGCTAGGAAGCGCTGTAAGCGGTCTCATCGAATAGCGCATAGCCACTTGACTATACCTAGACACCGTTTACTGGGCACCCTGTATGTAGATCGCGTATACTGATTTTTGTTTCAAATTTCGACGTAATAATGTTCCGCTCTGTCAGCCCGGGGGGGGGGGCATCGGCCCTCCCGTGGGTGCGCACTGGTTTTAATTCATCATAAGAAGCATTTCCCGTTGGACGCACCTAACCTCACGACTCATTCACCGCTTCAGAAATAGAATTTGTAGGGGCGTAGGGGGACCTAAAATTTATCTGGGTTGTGTTGCGTACTACAAGAGGTGAAGCACGTGCCAAGACGACAAATCTGCAGCTATACCAGCCTTCGGTGTAATTTTGTAATTTAGTCGGTTAGAACAACTGGCTCCGCAGCGAGGAGGTGCAGTATCGATCTGCGTCACCCACAAATTTGTGTTTTCACAGGGAACAAATATTTTTAAAATTGCTCGCAACCTTCCTCCGTACTGTGAAATATAATTTCACTGGATTGTGAAATTTCCAAGCGCCACCTGCTGAAATCATACTTTATATATATATCATCATCATCATCATTGTCAACCATTATCAATCCACTGCTGGACGAAGGTCTCCCCAAGTTTCCTCCACAACGGTCTGTCTTGTGCCAGTCTCCTCCATGTCACTCCCGCATATTTACGAATTTCTTATATATATATATATATATCATCATCATTGTCAACCATTATCAATCCACTGCTGGACGAAGGTCTCCCCAAGTTTCCTCCACAACGGTCTGTCTTGTGCCAGTCTCCTCCATGTCACTCCCGCATACTTTTGAATTTCATCCACCCATCTCCCATGTGGTCTTCTTCTGGATATTTTCCTGTCCCTTGGAATCCAATCTAAAATTTCGGCTGTCCATCGATGGTCTGTCCTTCTGGCAGTATGCCCTGCCCATTGCCATTTCAGGGATTTAACTCTGATCATGATGTCTTCCACTCTTGTCATTTTTCGGATCCACGAGTTCCTCTTCTTATCTCTCCTGGTTACACCAAGCATGCACCTCTCCATGCTGCTTTGAGTTGTCTGCAGCCTTTGCATGTCTCTTTTAATTAAGGTCCACGTCTCTGTACCATACGTAAGCACTGGAAGGATGCATTGATCAAACACTTTTCTTTTAAGACAAAATGGCATATTGCTCTTGAAAATTATGCTGTTTCTTCCAAAAGCTCTCCAGGCAAGTTTTGTACGCCGATTAATTTCTTCATCAATGTGACCCTCACTTGATATCTGCTGTCCAAGATAAATGTAGGTATTGGTTATCTCCAGCTTTTCCACATCAATCGATAAATCTTCATCACTTTTGTCTTCTGAAAGTTCATTTTTAATCCCACTTCTTTACTCTTGTCAGCAAGTTCCTGGATCGTACTCTGCAGCTCTGATGGGGTAGGTGCAAAAATGACTACGTCATCAGCAAAACGAAGGTGGGTTAGATAATCTCCAGTAATCTTTATCCCTTTGTTTTCCCAGTTCAGTGATTGAAAGACATTTTCCAATGTGGCATTAAAGAGCTTCGGAGATATGGTGTCACCTTGTCTCCCTCCTTTTCCAATTTTTATGTGTGTTGTTTTTTCAAACAGCTGAATCTTTGCTCTTGCATTTTCATAGATGTTATTAATAATATTAATGTATGCATCTTTAATACCACAGGATTTCAGAGCCATTGTAAGTGCTGATGGTTTCACCGAATCAAAGGCCTTTTCATAATCGATAAAAGCCATGCACAATGGAAGTTCATATTCCCTCGCTCTTTCAATTAGTTCTCTCAGTACGTGGATATGATCTATTGTGCTGTAGCCACCCCTGAATCCAGCTTGTTCTCTCGGTTGAGCGATGTCAAGTGTTACCTTCAAGCGGTGTAAAAGAACTTTAGTGAAGATTTTATAAACCACTGATAGGAGGCTGATAGGTCTGTAGTTCCTGAGATCCTCAATGTCACCTTTTTTTATGTAGCAGGATCATTGTAGCGTTGTTCCAATCCTCAGGAATTTTCCCTTCATTAAGGCATCGAGTGAAAATTTGGGCGAGTACTGTTTGGATTTCTCCACTTGCTTCTTGTATGATGTCTACAGTAATTCCATCTTCTCCTGGTGCTTTTCCCCGCTTCATGTTCTTGATTGCATGTGCAACTTCTGCTGGGAGGACTGGAAGAACTCTGGTATCTTTCATGATGCCTGGAGTACATGTATCATCCCTTTCATATAATTTGGAGTAGAAATATTTCACTCTTGTCAAAATTTCGCCTCTATTTCTTGTTACAGAACCATCTTTTCTCAGTGCCATAATCTGTTTTTTTCCCTTACTGAGATGTCCCTTTGCTATCTTCAGGCTTTGGTTGTTTTCAATTGCTTCCCTCACTAGTTCACAGTTGAATTTCCTTACGTCTTCAGTGATACTTTTTTGTACTGTCTTGCATAGCTCTATATATTCCACTTTGGAAGTCACATCTTCTTTAGTTGTCCTCATCTCTCTTCTTTTTGCATCAACATTTTGGTTTTCCTGATAATTTGTTCACATGCAACTTGTTCTTAGACCCAGCTAATTTTGTTGCTGTTTCCATAAGAGCTTTGGTTACTTTCCTTGAAACTTCAGAAATATCAACTTCTTCCGATGTTAGGCCTTCTAAAGCAGAGAATCTGTTCTTCAGTTCCAGCTTGAAGGTATTATGGTGTTTTTTTAAGATTGGTTGTGTCAATACATTTTGTTTGTCTTATGAGCTTATATATATATATATATAAATGCCTCCTTTCAGTGGTTTATAAAATCTTCACTAAGGTTCTTTCACATCGCTTGAAGGTAACACTAGACATGGCCCAATCAAGAGAACAAGCTGTATTCAGGAGTGGCTACAGCACTATAGATCATATCCATGTGCTCAGACAACTAATTGAAAGAACAAGAGAATATGAACGGCTTTTATTGACTATGAAAAGGCCTTCGATTCTGTGAAACCATCAGCAGTAACAATGGCTTTGAAATCCTGCGGTGTTGAAGATGCATACATTAACATTATTAATAACATCTATGAAAATGCAAGTGCAAAGGTTCGGATATTTGTGGATACAGCACAAATAAGAATTGGAAAGGGAGTGAGACAAGGTGACACCATATCTCCCAAGCTCTTTAACGCCACATTGCAAAATGTCTTTCAATCATTGAACTGGGAAAACAAAGTGATAAAGATTAATGGAGATTATTTAACTCACCTTCGTTTTGCTAATGACGTAGTCATTTTTTTAATTACCCTTTCAGGGCTTCAGAGTATGATCCAGGAACTTGCTGACAAGAGTAAAGAAGTCGGATTAAAAATGAACTTTCGGAAGACAAAAGTGATGATCAATGCTTTTACAAGAAATAAAGATGTATCGATTGATGGGGGAAAAGCTGGAGATAACCGATAGCTGCATTTACCTTGCACAGCAGATATCAAGTGAGGATCACGTTGATGAAGAAATTAATCGGCGTATAAAACTTGGATGGAGAGCTTTTGGAAGAAACAGTACAATTTTTAAGAGCAATATGCCATTATATTAGGTTTGACAGATATGATATCGAATCAGCTTCTTTACGGGCTTTTCCTTTCAGTCAGGTTGATGTATTCCTTAGGGGAGGTTCTAAAACTTTCAGGGAGGGTAAGCCTCCCGTGACGGCCCACCGCTACAGCCCTGTGGAACATTCCAGTGAGTTCGCAACCCTGGGATTGATCTTTCACTATCCGGATTTGAACCAAATTGAACATCTCAGGGGGCGCCCCGGTGGTGCAGTGGTCTAAGCGATCTTATGATCATTCATCCGAGAAAGGGTTCGGGTTCGAATCCCGGTGTGACATGGATGTTGTGTTTGTCTTACGACGCTGGTTCTCTCTCCCTTCCCTGGAAACAGTGGCTCTAAATTAGGGACGGGCGACTACTTATAGCCCATTGAGTTGCTGAAGGTGGTCTTTAAATCTTCAATTAAAAAAAAAAAAAAAAAAAAAAAGGGACGAAGTGGTGCGATGCGTTCGAGCACAAAACCCACCACCGCTAATCAATATCGTCTTCAACGTTTTCAAGACCTGGTGGAGACCGTGCCACAAATTGTTGCTGCTGTTGTGAAGTTGAAAGAGGGCACGCACGTTATCAATTATTAGGTAGGCATGCATAATAAATTGTCCTTTCGGTGTGCATATAACAGAATGAAAGCCTGAAGACTGCAGTTGTGGAAGGGCTTTGGGGGTTGGGGTGGGGGGTTCGCATATATTACTTATTTAACTCTTTTTGTTACTGTCTCTTATGTGAATTTCAGTTATCTCACGTACTTTCCGTACTTAACGACATGTCGGAATTCCAGGGGTTTTATTACCTTGTGGCATCACTGGCAGTCAGGTCAAGCAGCCAGAGATACACTCATCGCCAAAAAAATAGTTGCGCGCAGAAGTAAGCAACCGACAGGAATGAAACTTGGTGGCTAGGTTTGACATCGTGAGGCATGCAAATGATTCAAGTATCACGCTCGGCCGCACATGTGACCAGTGGCGGATTAAGAATTTTGGAGGCCTCAAGCGCAACCTGATTTCGAGGCCCCCACCCATTAAATTTTTTTGAGTATGCATGAATCGAAATGTACATCATTTATATATTATTTTCAATTAAACAAAAACACATTCATAAAAAAATCGCATATTCGTGCAATAGAAAAATATCAGACTGCACATTTCATTCAGTATCATTAAATCGTAAATAATAAGCACGTACTGTACACACGGTTCAAAAGAAAGTCCTTATTAAGTGCAATAACTGCCGAAGGAAGAGCCCGAGTGGTACCCAAGTTAGGTCTATGTATAGGAAAAGGACGATGGCCGATCAAATGAAAGTGATTGAGTGCCCCTAGCGGCATGTCGTTTCCCACAAATTCGACGCTGCGCTACAACTTTGTTATTGAAGGCCGCGGGTGGCCGAGTGGGCAACGTTCGTTACTGCCACGGGAAGGGCCTGAGGTTCGATCCCAGACAGGTACGAACGCTCGATCCAGTAAATACCCGCCGTGCGTCGGATGGGCACGTTAAGCCGTCGGACCCGGGTACTTCCCCCCCCCCCGGTAATAAATAAGGGCGTCCCCCCCCTTTCTACTTCGCTTCCGTGTCACTTTCCTATCGGGCGCTCTAGCCCAAATCTCCTAGTTTCCTATTTCTAAGGGTTGTTTAAGACCTGGGGTCAGACACTCCCTTCCAAAAAAATCCTCTACAAATGAAATGAAAAAAAAAACAAACTATGTTATTGGACTTTCGTTTCGATCTCGCGTTGTTGGAGGGTTACGTTTCCTAACTTCTTACCTTTGCCGCTGTAGGGGCGCTCCAATCGGATCTGGTTCATTTGCCCTACGTTTATTTTACCGAAGGGTCACTTGACCGTAAATCACTTCACCGAAAAGATTGTTTCACCGAAAGATCACTTGATCGAAAAGTTAATTTCACCGAAGGGTCACTTGATCGAAAGGTACATTTCACCGAAGGGCCACTTCATCGAAAAGTTCATTTCACCGAAAGATCTCTTTACCTAAAAGTTCATTTCATTGAAAGGTCATTTCACCGAAGGGTCAGTTTATGGAAAACTTTGGATTTCATTACAGGATCTGTTGAAGCATGGTGCAAGTTCGGCAGACAGACCCACCGAAACGCTAGGGGATTATACTCAAATTGCACTTTTGATTTCTCCGTGTCACAAAGAAAGCAAAGACTTAGTTTTAAGAATTTTTTTTTTTTTTTTTTTTTTTAAGGCAATAGCATTATGTAAGCCTTTTTAGCAAATTTTAATCATGTTCATAAGGTTTACATAAAAGTCATGTTCAGTGCTCATGTTCATAAGGTTTACATAAAAAGTAAAATTAATAATGTTGCACATTTTTTCAGGCAAAAAGAATCAATTTTAGGACCCTCGGTCTCGGCTTAGGCCTTTTTTTGCTAATTTTAACTGTGCGTGCTCATGTTCATAAGGTTTACATAAAAAAGTTACTTTACATTTTATGTAATGCTTATGAATAAAGTAAGGTTTAAATCTGTTAAAATGGCCTGCATCTAGGCCTACGGTCAACAAATTTATGTTTTGTGGTTGAGTAAAAGTGGAACATTATTTACTTGCTCGGAGGATTAAAATTTGACAAAAAGGCACAGATCTAGGCCTTTTGATTAATGTTATATTTCGTAAAACCTGCTCATGGGGAGGTGTTTCGTAGAAATTAAAAGTGTATGTTTTATACAATCCGATATTGTTTAAGTTAGCCTGTTTTTCAAAAACCCGCACCACACTCCAACAGATGTCTAAAAACAAAATTCTATGTTTTCGATAAACTGACCATTCGGTGAAACGATCTTTCGATATAATGAACTTTCAGGTAAAGAAATCCTTCGCTGAAATGAACTTTTAGGTGAAGTGACCTTTCGGTGAAATGAACTTTTCGGTCAAGTGGCCTTTCGGTGAAATGTACCTTTCGATCAAGTGATTTTCGGCGAAGTGATTTTCGGATCAAGTGACCTTTCGATCAAGTGAACGACTTTCATTCGATCGGCCATAGTCCCTTTTCTATACATAGACCTAACTCGTGTACCACTCGGACCCTCTCTTCCACAGTTATTGCCCTGAATAACGACTTTCCTTTGAACCCTGTATAAACAGATAGTTTTTTTGTTTTGCCCCAAAATAAATGAAATATATTAGTTATTTTTTATACATTTATTCATAAGTCATACAAGAGTCGAACTTTTCTCACTTTAATTTAGCGAATTTGTCAATGATTGATTCATAACCTAATGATTAAATAGCATCGTTTCCGATAAATATAAGTCCCGAATGGCTTAAGTGAATGAAAATGAATGAAATACCGGACTACACTATTGTACAATACAAATTTGGAAGATGTAAATCCGTTTTTGGTTCAAATATTGCATGGATGTTAAGTCAGATAATATCCGAAAACTTGAAAATTTCGTCGTTCTGGAACGGGAGTCGAATCCACGTCTCCTGGATAGCGTTCGAATATGCTGTTACTATAGCCTACTTGATTTGATTCATATGCTATTATTATAGCATACTCAGGTGCTATACAGGAGACGTGGGTTCGATTCCCGTCCAGAACGACGAAATTTTCAAGTTTTCGGATATTATCTGACTTTAACATCCATGTTATATTTACACCAATAAACGGATTCATGTCTTCCAAATTTTTATTGGCTGAAATGGAACTGATGTAGTGAATTACGTAAATAATTTTTAACTCGTTGAAGAACGGAAAATGAGCGTTCACAGTTAGCATTACAAGCAGGTATTGTTAAAAATATTTTAAATGGTTTCTACCTTAGGAAATGTAGATTGCAGCCCGTCAGCTAATAACTTGTACTCAACAGGATCAGACTTTTTCTTCTAGAGCATATTTCATGAAATGAACTTCATTATGTATTGACATTAAATATTATTTAAAATATTTAATATCTTTGTCATGTTTCGTCGTTAATCTTCCACCCATACAATAAATATGTGAAAAGATTAACGTGATATCGGGAGTCGAATCTACAATTTTTGAATATGAAGTTTCTTGAACTTCAGAAATTAAAAATTTCTTCCATTCGTTTCCCATTTAACTTATAAATTCGTCACATACAGTGTGTGACAAATAATTTACGTTGCCTCTGCCTGGGCTATTGAATCTTTCTAAATTGTTTTTTAAGTAATTGTCAAATTTCGCAAGATAATCTATGCAAACTAAAAAATTCCACTTAGATTTGACTCCATACCTTGTATGTGTCTGTGAAATGCTGTTCCCAAATTCCTCAATAAATTTACTGTTGCAATGATTGGCTTTAAAACTTCTCGCCAATGCTACTACTTTGAATAAATTCGTTTTGCTAAGTATGTGTCGACACATCCTGTATTTGATAATCGATTTTCGAGTGTTAACATAGAACCGAAATGATATTCAGAAGATGCATGCTCTTAAAAATCGTGTTAAATTTCTCCAGTCGTTAAATATTGTTACCAATTTTGTGTGTGATTTGGAAAATCGTTTACATACATAACAGTACACACATTTGCTTGTTTCTGAAAATAGCAACTATTAGCAAAATTCTTTGGTGCCATGAAAGAAATACGGGATTACACCATATAATACAAATTTTGAAGATGGCAATCCGATTTTTGTGACAAGGATGGTAAGTCATGCAGATAATATCCGAAAACTTGAAAATTTCATCGTCCTTGAGCGGGACTCGAACTTGCCTCTCCCAGATAGCGCCCGGGTATGCTTCGACTAGCGAATCCTGTGATGGTTATATTCAGATTAATCGGAAACTTGAGACTTGGTCGTTCTGGGTGGTGTAGTGGTTAGCATACCCGGGCGCTATCTAGGAGACGCGGCTTCGAGTCCCGCTCCAGGACGATGAAATTTTCAAGTTTTCGGCTATTATCTGAATTACCATCCTTGTCACATTTACACCAAAAATCGGATTGCCATCTTAAAAATTCCTTTGGTGCCATTCGCCATGAGGCAAAAAAGTTTGATTCAGAAAAAATTCTGTAGTAAGATCGTTTTCTGTCAGTATGTTCAACTTTAAAAGTTGTACTATCACCTGTATTGCTTGGTTTTGTATCAGAGAAATAAAATGGCCACAGTGCAAAATCATTGGGAAAATCAGGGTCTGCTGAACATTTACTGTCTTCAATTTGTCTTTCTCTTTATTTCGTTCTTTTTCACCTTCATATCCTTTAGAAATGTCTCTAGGGACGCTTATGGCGTAGAAGTCTTGTCTTACTTCTACGTTGATTTAAAACATCAACATACTAAGAAATAGTTCCTAAATGAAAGAAAACCTTAACGGCCAGACGAAACATGTAAACAACAGAAGTCACACTTACGGAAAAAGATGCTTTATTCAGGATGTAGCAAACACATCGTAGCATAGCATATTGCACTAAACTCTCCACACACCACACAACGCTCTTTTTACAACGCTCCTTTCAATAATCAGTTTACAATCTGTGACGTACCTGCCAGCAGGACGCACACGACATAAAGGCAGATAGCAGTCAGAACGAACGTCCGCGTAGCTCAATTGGTAGAGTGACTTATTCCGGAATGAGGAGAATCGGGTTCGAGCCCCGGCGTGGATAAAAATGACGGGGAAATTTACTTCGTTATAAACCCAACGCGCTCAAGCAGTAGATTAGTCGTCGTTTTTATCTCTTGTTCTTATCAAAACTCAGGCATACGTCACGTTCATTCAACCTCAATTGTGTTGCCAAACGTATTCGTTTGAGAGAAAGATATCACGTTGAGAGTGAAGAATTACAGAATAAACTCAAGATTTACATAGGTAAAGAAACTAAAAAGGAAAGTTAATTTAGAATATACGTCACACGCTTTCAGAACCTCTGAGGCCCCGGTGCGTCGTGGACCTTCAGTCCCGCGTTCGCACCCACGTATAATTCCATTTTATTATCAAAAATCTAAAAATATTGCTAGGTATATCTTTTCCTTTTCATCTCCAGAAAATACGATAAGAATTTCTTGCAGTGTATCTTAGGCAATAGACTTCCACATGTAATTGATATACACTGAGTGATCACTGAATTATGAACAGCTACCCAATACTTCGTAGGTCCTCCGTTCTCCCTCGGTACAGCAGCTATCCGACTTGCCATCGATTCAACGAGATGTCTGAAGCAGTTGTGAGGTATGGCCAACCAAGCTGTGTGTAATGATTCCTTCAATGTAGGTGTGTAGATGATTGGTGTATCCAGATGCCTGATATGCCGTTCCATAGTGTCTTACAAGTGCTCTATGGGATTGATATCGAGAAAGTTCAGAGGCCAGTCGACGTGCTGGAAGTCTGAACTTTGTTCCTCAAACCATTCCTGCACAACATTAAACCTGTGGCTCCTCAGCGCATTGTCATCTTGGAAGACATCGTCGCCATTCGGTAAAAAGTGCAACATTGCTGGGTGTACAGAGTCAGCAAGCAATTCACGATAGCCAGCTGGGCCGCCTCGGTGGCGCAGTGGTCTAAGCGATGGCCTCTGATCATTCGTCCGAACGGGGTCAGGGTTCGAAATTCAGTAATCACTCGGTGTATATACACTGCTGACCACCCAAAATGCAACACCAAGAAGGACACGAGATAGCAAAGCCAGATTTACTGGACACATAACAACAGATACAAAGATGAAACGATTGAGCTTACAGGCCCGTGCGACTTGCGGAACACGCAGACATCAATAGTTCGTGTGGCCCCCATGGCTGGCAATAACAGCCGTTACACGCAGCGGCATCGAACGACACAGGCTTTGGGTGTGGGCTTGGGGTATGTCGGTCCAGGCTGCTTCCACACGTTGCCACAGTTCATCACGGGTGGTGCTTGCCGGGCACTCGGTTGCCGATCAGCAACCAGACGTGTTCAGTGGGCGACATATAGGAAGAACAGGCGGGTCACGGCAGCAGTGACGCCTGGTGGGCCGTGAAGAATTGTTGCACGATGCGTGCCGCGTGCGGGCGCGCATTGTCCTGTGGAAACGTGGCTGTTGGAAGGTCCTGCAGGTAAGGGGGACTGCAGGCTCCAAAACGTCGGAGATGGTGCGGTGGCTGTTGAGTGTACCGGCGATGCGTACCAAACGGGTGCGGGTGTCATATCCAATTGCGCCGCAAACCATAACGCCCGGCGACGGACCGGTATGGCGATGCATAATGCAGGCGTAATTCAGTCTCTCGCCGCGGTGCCGCCACACGTGGATCCGACCATCGTGGTGTTGCAGGCAGAAGCGGGATTCGTCGGAGAAGACAATGTCGTGCCATTCCGTAGTCCAGGTGCGGTGTACAACGGCCCACTGCCGCCGCACTCGCCGGTGGTGTAACGTCAATGGTAATCGGAGCAATGGGCGCCGTGCGACAAATCCCCGCTCCTGCAGACGACGTCGAACGGTACGTGCTGACACGGTGGTTGCGCAACACACCCTAATTCTTGCACTAACGTTCGTGATGTGGCGGTGCGAGCCGTCAATGCCCGCCGCGCAACATGCCGGTCCTTTCGTTAGGTGGTGTGCCGCGGCTGCGGCAATCGCTTACGTCGGTTCTTTCGTCCCTCCTGCACCCACCGAATCCATACTCGTCTCACTGTGGCTGAATGTCGTCCCACACGGGCGCCGATGTCTCGGTACGATAAACCGCTGTCGCGATAAGCCACTATTCGTCCTCTGTCGAACTCCGAAACGTGCTGGAATGACTGCCGTATTCTGCGACGAGGCATCAGGAAGCTTCCCCCGCACAGGTCCGGCAACACAACACACTTCCACTACTTACACCCCGCCTTCTGTGCACCCTTCTTATAGTGCTTCTCGGTGGCGTGCCGGGCGCACATGATTTGCATATGCCCTGTAATGCTAATCGTTTGCATGTCCTCTCGCGGGCGACGCATGCGGCGAATTTCAGGCCAATCGGATGCTTCCTTCTTGGTGTTGCAATTTGGGTGGCCAGCAGTGTATTACGTACGGTGAGAATCAATTTTCAAATTCAGACACCCCCCCCCCCCTCTTTAAAATTCTACATAGCTACGGCCCTAATACTTTTGTACATACCAAGGAGGAACGAATAAGCACTTATCACTGCTGACAAACTGTCTTTTTATTACCATAATTTTATTCTGGTAACAGTAAACTGTCTTTTTATTACCATAATTTTATTCTGGTAGCAGTAAACTGTCTTTTTATTACCATAATTTGATATGATGATGTGTAATACTACGTCTTTTTTTTTTTTTTTTCCAACCTTAAAATATTTAGTGGTTGAGCCTTTAACAAACCGCTGCGTCACTGGTTGCTACAATCTTTTCCTTACCTGTTTAAAACATCGCTTTAGTGGGAGGATGGTGGTGAAAAGTTTCTTCGTTTTATAGTTTTGTTTGTCCTGAATGACTCAGTGGTGAAAATAAATGAAGTGTGGTTTTTGTATCTATGCATGTGCTTACGTAGCGTTCAGCACGCAAACACATGCACGTATGGATAAATAAACATATTGAAATCAGTAAATTTTAAATTCAGCGGAAAATTTCAGTATCACAAAGCTTTCTAGTTAAAAAAAAAAAAAAAGCCAACATTCTTCCTTCAATATAAGAAGGCCGCCCCGGTGGCGCAGTGGTCTAAGGCGCTGGCCTCTGATCATTCGTCCGTAAGGGGTCCGGGTTCGAATCCCGGTCAGGCATGGATGTTGTGTTTGTCTTAAAGCACTGGCTCTCTCCCTTCCCTGGAACCAGTGACCCTAAATTAGGGACGGGCGACTGCTTATAGCCCATTGAGTTGCTCACGGTGGTCGTTAAACCTCCAATCAAAAAAAAAAAAAAAAAAAAAAATATATATATATATATATACGAAGAGTTCAGTGCCTGTTCTTCCATCTAATAGCGTAATATTTTCATCTTTGACTTCTGCATTCTAAAGCTAGCCGCAGGCTTGTTCCCATTCTTCCGAAATAGGTCCTGGTTCGAATCTCGGTGAAGCATGGTTGTTGTATTTGTCTTACGGTACTGGCTCTCTCTCCCTTCCCTGGAACCAGTGGCTTGAAATTAAGGACGGGCGACAGCTTTATAGCCAGTGGCGTAGGAGTAAAACTCCCCCACCGCTCGACCTCCGCAAAAAATGTCTTCGGAGCAATTTGACGAATTTTTTTTTAAATTCCGTATTAATAACTAGATTTTATGCGCGTTTTAGTCATTCAATTCTTTGAAATCTAAAGGTATTTTTTGCAAAACCAAAATGATTGCACTTTTTGCGTGTAACACAAATGTGCACTTTGTAATTAAAATGATTGCCCTAGTTTTATGCAAATACAAAGTACTACAAAACACTTGCGCCAAAGTTAATCATATGCAAATTTGATTCTTTTAGGGAACTTGGACCATCCATCCTCTCTGAAATGCCTTACGATCACACACATAAAACACGTAACTGCAGTTTGACAGCGTCTATAAAAAACTTTTCCGATTTATACGAAAATATAGAACATAAGTAGACATATAAGTAACAACTAAGAATTGTGGCACACGAAAAAAACATAACTTCTGAAATTATTTGTTTCTGAATATAAAAAACACATTCGACACCATGCCACAATATTTTGAACTTAGTAAAAAGTCCTCACGAAGATTATTTTTCACTTCGTTATATTCTGAAGGATACGTAGTTATGCGCAAGCGACTGTAATACATAATTCCTTATCCTCGTTGGAATAAAAATGTCATTCACTGAATTGATGTTTCTTTTACATTATCTGTTAATATACATACATGTATAAGAACTATTGCTATGACTGTGGAAAGGGGCTTTTTAAGTTCTCTCGAGTAGTTGTTTTCCCGTTATCCAGTTTTTATACACTAAAACCGCGAAAATGATTTCTAGATATTTTACTTATTTAATGGAAAAAAAAAAAGAAAAATTACTTTTCTTTTCAACATATTCCATTCAAAGCTTCCGTCAAAATTCCCGGCTATTTCTTTAAACTGTTCCATATAAAAATTTCACTAAAAATTTCGTAAAATCTTTTTGCTGTTTCTAGAAGACCCTCTTAGCCGTGAAAACACCTCTTAATGCGAGGGTTGCGGGAGCTATTACTAAGCCCCTGCCCATTGAGTTGCTCACAGTGGTCGTTAACCCCCCCCCCCCCGAAAGAAATTCTGAAGCTAGCAAGTAACTTGTTAACAGTTCTAGACAGTGGCGCACCTAGGATTTCTTTATGGTGGTGCACCAAAATAAACATACAAATAGAAACAGTCCGGAGGAAACATTTCCGAAAATATTGGGAAGCGACGAAAATATCGACGCCAGATCAAAGTGCGTTATCAATTATTTATAAAATATATGATACATGCCGGCGGAGGGGGGGCAAGATGAATCATGCGCCTCCAATAATTTTACTGGGGCCCACCCAATATGTTTCGTCCTCCTTAATTAAATAATCGCTTTAGCCTCATAAGGTGGACCAAGCACCACCTTCTGAGGGCAAAGCGATTTACTTCCAAAAATTAAAAAATAAGTAAACTTTTTTTTCCCACTTTCAGCATTGCTTATTTTATAAGAAACTGAATTGCCAGTCCCGTATTGTGTTTGACATGGTCTCATGATATGTGGTAAATGTTTAAAAATGTTATCAAAAATAAAATAAATAAAAATACAGAAACGTATAATTTCTAGCGCCTTTATCTATTTATTTTTTGCGTTTCTTGTGCTTTGTTGAAACAAAGCTAATCCTCATTTTTTACGCTTTCCGACCGTAGGTTGAAGAAGCTTATTTATATGCCCCAGCTTTGTCCGTCCGTCTGTCTGTCCGTTCGCATGATAACTCGCGTAAAAATGGTTCGATTTCGATGAAATTTCATTATGTGGTAGGGTACGACCTGGGGACAAACCCTATTGAAAATGGGCGAAATGGGGTCAAAGGTCAGGACATAGGAGTGGGATCCAGTCCATTGCCCTTATGCGTCATAACTTGCCTAAAAATGCTTCGATTGCGACAGAACTTTATCATTTTGTTCCGGAGGTATACTGAACTAATTCTGTTGAATATCATCGAAATGGGATCAAAGGTCAGGACACAGGAGCGAGATTTATTGCACAGCCATTATCCTCATAACTTGAGTAATGATTTCTGATATGTTGGATAGCGTATAATAATCAATGCATATTGCATAATTTTACTAACTTGGTTTAAAAAATATTAATAAACCGCAAAAGAATATTTGTTTCCTTGCTCATTTACTGAGACGCAATTACAATTGTGTTTTAAAATATGCGTCCAATTTCCTACTTTATCTTTTTGAATTTTTTTAAATTTTCTTCCTGACAATGGGAGAGACGTGGCCTCCCCCTCTTCACGCTTGCCCAACCCCAATAATTTGGTGAAGTCGGCGCCCCTGAAATATATATTTAAAGAAAATATACAAGTATATTTAAAAGGGCCGCGGATGGCTTAGTGGTCAGCATTCGTGACTGCCACTGAGAAACCTCAGGTTCGATCCCAAGTATGTAGGTACGAACGCTTGAACCATTAAATATCCGCCTTGCGTCGGATGGGCACATAAAACCGTCGGACCCTGGGTACTAGCCCACCGGTAATAAACAAGGGCGCCTCCCCCCCTTTTTTCTACCTCGGTTCCATATCACTTTCCTATCAGGCACTCTAGCCCAAATCTACTAGCTTTCTATTTCTGAGGGTTGTTTAAGACCTGGGGTCAGACACTCCCTTTCTAAAATCCTCTACATCTGATCTGAAATATATTTAAAAATAAGTGGTCAATAACAAAGAACGAAGGACCAAATGATACCTCATAGGGAGGGCGCCCAGGACCCTGGGCCACCCCGACTGAGTGCGCCACTGATTCTAGATTATTCCCATTAGGGATAATCAAAGAGATTATATGAAGCAACGCAGTGGAATGTAAGCAAGCCGACTCTTGTAGCTAGCAGATTGACGAACGAATTTTGTGTCAGTGAAAAAACTCCGAAAACCGCGAAATTATGCATGTGGAATTAAATTTGCTTTCAA
Source organism: Macrothele yani (assembly GCA_039090855.1). NCBI lineage: Eukaryota > Metazoa > Arthropoda > Arachnida > Araneae > Macrothelidae > Macrothele > Macrothele yani. Next base: position 78,733,828 of record CM077016.1, read on the forward strand.
TAAACTCTGGGTATATTCAGTATGGAAACTGGACAAGATTCCCTTGGTAGGTGCCTTACAAATACTCAAGTCACTTTCCAGAACCACTTTTTCAATCGTGTGTGTTTGTTTTTTCACGGAGCGCAAATTATATATCTTGCCCTCTAGTGGCGTGCCCAAAGGGGATGTTTGGGGTGTTACACCCCACTTTACAGAACCACTTTTTCAATCGTGTGTGTTGTTTGTTTTCCCATGGAGCGCAAATTATATATCTTGCCCTCTAGTGGCGTGCCCAAAGGGGATGTTTGGGGTGTTACACCCCACTTTACAGAACCACTTTTTCAATCGTGTGTGTTGTTTGTTTTCCCATGGAGCGCAAATTATATATCTTGCTTCTCCCCCAGTGGCGTGCCCAAAGATAATGTTTGGGCTGTTTCACCCCCCTCCCCCCACCACACATTTGGCGTGCCCAAAGGGTATGTTTGGGGTGTTACACCCCACTTTCCAGAACCACTTTTCAATCGTGTGTGTTGTTTGTTTTCCCATGGAGCGCAAAATATATATCTTGCCCCCCCCCAGTGGCGTTAAAAAGTACACTCGTAACACATTTAGTTGTACAAAAAAATAGATTTCGTAACTTCCCCCGAAAAAAATTCTGGGCACACCACTGCTCCCCCCCCTCTCGGGCGCCAGCCACCTTCGTTATGAGGCACGGTATTAGATTAATAGCACTCTTCAAACTTAAAAAGCAAATCAACCGACTTTATTTTAAAATATAAATGCCAGAATTCCATGCTATTTTTTGTTTCGTGCTTGAAAAAATTAAATTTTATTGTTCTAAGGTGAATGATAAAAAATTGAAATATATTTATGGAATTTTCACTCGCTTCCTTGAAAGCCCTGTTCTTTTTAATTTGATAGCAAACAACATAAACCTGTAATTCATTGGGGGAGACTTTACAGTTCACAGTTAAAATCAATTCTGTGCTTACGACGCGACTATTTTGGATGCTGGAATAATTTTATCACTTTACTCACGCGAAAAAAGTCGCAGAATTATCTCTAGGTTTCCTTATGTGAGATCGAGCAAAAAAATCTTGTACGAATCTCACAATTTGGCAGTTTTGAGTCGTTTCTCAAGAAGATATAGAGAAATTAATGAAATTTTTGGGAGACGGTAAGCCAAGATTTTGCTTAGGGAAGCACAAATTCCAAGCCTTGCCTCAGTTCTGGCGCATCCCCCCTCTATTTAAGCAACTGCCTCATTTGAATAAATAAATCCATCGCTCTTTCCACGTTAAGCAACGCACAGCAACCGAAAATTTTTTATTGTCATTTGTTTGTTATGCGAAATGTGTTTCCAGCTATGGCCTGCGACCCAGGACTTATTCCATCGCGCGTGCTTAGTCAGTATTCTGCTAAAGAAGGCTCTTCTAGCGATTATGACAATCACATTTTTTAAATTCTGTGTGACGTGTTACATACTGTAAGAAAACAAAGAAATCCCCTTTACAAAGAATGGGCAAAGGACAGCGCGACCCTTGAATATTTAGCTTTCATTTACATAGTTCCGCATTTGGAACCCGACTAAACTGCCATCTGAGTTAGAATTATGCCATTTTTTTTTTTTTTAATTCTGGAATCAGAGGCTGTTAGTTTCTGAATGTCCTGCAATACAAAGACAATGTTTGTTATTCAGGTACAGGCATATTACGTGAGTTAGAAGAGTCGTTAGTTTTCAAGAACATCTTCGCAAAACATGAGAACAAAAGAACGCTAGCAAATGAAATAAATAAAGAGAGGGGGTGAAAAGAAGCGTATAAAAAAATAGATACTGGCCTAACAGGTCGGCCGGCCGTTTGTTGGCCGCGCTTCTCAACCATTGAACTGGCGATGACCCCGCGAGTACCAAGACTTCTGAGGTCACGATCGTCGGAGGGTTTAGGGTGGGAGAAACGGGGAGAATGGTCGACGGGGGAAAGAAACGTGGAGTTAGTGGTGCGGGTAAATGCCAATCTCAAACAATTCCCCCCAACCTCCCTTCAGAATCCCCACTCGCATCCAGAGAAGCTCCGTTGCCTCAAGCAAGGCCCGTCCTTCTGCTTCCCGGCATGCCTCACGGGCAGCGCAGGTAGAATGTCCTTGTGGTTGGTCTGTAGCCACCTGACAGCGTACGAGCCTGATTTCTCGGGACTGCGACCAAGGCGCAACGCAAGCCTAATCAGAGAGCAAAAAGGAGTTGCTATGGAATGCCGTTGTTTGCTACCACTCTCTTGCATCGCTTGGATAATCTGCGAAAGTTTGTTTTGTTTGCTGTGAACTGACAAAAGTGTCTGTGATAAGCGAAATAGATGCCTTTATTTCTGTGCTGGTGATAATTTCTTGAAACTGAATGGTTATTTCTGTGTGAAGTGGCAACAAGTGATCGCATGGGGTTTTGTGGTGAGTATTCGAATTACGTTTCCACAAAAAAATATGGAGTTATTTTCTCCTAGCCATGGCGTTTCATTCTCGGAATATGTCGTTTTCTCTGTCGTATGTAAGGTTTTCAGCTGTTATAGTCAGAAGAATTCTATGTTGTGCTTTATAAAAGAGCGTTCGCCACCATCGAGCTGTTTGTGTTGCCCGCGTTTTCTTGCACATGCCTCATGGAATCAAAACAATTAGATATGGTGCTGCGCAATGTGTTTTACTGTTAAGAAAGAAATATGCTTCGTTTTTGTTTTTTCAAGAATTTTACCGAATGTGTCATCCTTTTAATAGAGACAGTTATATGCTGTTTCTTATGTATAAAATATTATGTTTTCATAAGAGGGACATACACATTTTTTTTTCTTTTCCCGCCGGAACTAGATCAACAGTGTTTTACTTCCATATTCACACAGTTAAAAATCTTAAGTGAAAATCTGCAAACAAAATAAGTAAATCCTAAGTTAATTATTTACGGTACTAGCTGCTATTTTTAAGAAAAAATCTGCTGGAGGAGGGAGGGGATCACATCAGCGGATCTTCTGCCGAAATGAATGAGTTATATTTTTCTATTTTAGTACGCTGTTATTTTCTCGTAAATTACAGACCTTTTTTTTACGTACGAAATTCTACTTTCTTTTTTTTTTTTGACGTATAATTACTTGGTGAATACTAGAGCGTATTTTTTTTTCTCTCAAATCAATAAAAAATTCAAATTGCAGGGTAGAAGCAATGGAGGAAAATTGGGCCAATGTCACGACATAATTTTTTATTACTGTGCAGTTCTGATTTAGTTATTCTTTTTCAGTAAACTTTGGAAGGGGGAAAACTTTTGTTCTCTCTCGGACTAAGAGGAAAGCGTAGTTATTAGTTTTTCGGAGTTGCTTAAGGGCCAACAAAAAAGTTTTGTTACTAATGGGGCCATTTTAGAAGCGTCAGGTACCAGAGATTATTTTTGCTTGTATGAAGTTTCGGCATCGAAAATAGTTTTTAAGTTTTACTCCTGAAACGTTTCGTTCTATTTCACGCACACAGCCAAGAAATGAGCTTCAAGGATCTTTTATTTTAATTGCTTTCTAGCTAGAATGTTGCACTCAATTCCGTGTAAAGACACATTTTCGAAAATTTTAAATTCTTTTATGATGTTTCATGGACTTCAGATATAACATCAATTTCATTTAGCAGACACTTTGTCCCAAATTAATCTGCCGTACTTCTCTATAAATAATTTTCTCTCAAACTTGTAGAACTTATTATTAGGCACAGATGTTAATTTTCTGATAAACTATCAGTTCCGCATGTGATGCCAACTTTTTAAGTGTTTTTGGTTTAAAATTTCGGAGTCATTTTTTCAAAAACTTGCAAAAATATAGGCTCTTAACATCAGAAGGATTACGTAGTCATTTCAGATGTTAGAAGATGAATACAGCATGTTGTTTTATCAGTTGTATTATTACCACAACACTAAAACTTATTTTGTAAATGTACAGCAACAAAGCAATTACCAAAATTCTGTGAAATGAGTTTTACTTTGTAACTTTTGCATGCGATGAGTGTGGGGGGATGATAAATTTTTATTTGTTTTTAGGAACTTGATTTTTTTTCTTCTACTTTTAGGAACTTATATATGACTTATTGATTTATTAGATGTCATGAAACAATTTCCTCAATACTTCTTTATTGCAAAATTTGGAGTCAGTGCTTATTTTGCGTAGTATTTAACTGCGTCACGATGGGGGGAGGGGTGCAGACTAGAGCTGAGTTTGGGGGGCTCAATTTTTGGAGCCCGAGCCCGAATTTTATATTGAAAGATAGAGAGAGCCCGAGCCCGAAAACTGGCTAACCTGTTCAACCATTAATAAAAAAAAAATCTACTTTCCCACACTTCCATTCTCTCCGCCTCCTGCAATTAACCAATGTATTTCTGAAGTGGGAAGGGACGTCTATCTATTTTTACAGTGTAACTGTACGATTTTCTTTGACTGTTCGTTTCCATCTGAGCGCTTCGGCCGGCCGGCCATCCAAAATGATTATGCGGTGCTGCAATTGTATGTTGCTCAAATAATGCTAATATTATCGCGCCATAATGCTCTGAAATATGCACGTTGCTAAGTAGAATTAGCAAGGAGCTACTGCGTGCAGATACAGGGTAAATTATCGTCGGCAAGCAATCAACTATCCAATATCTATAGTTCTTGAAAAAGCTTTTCTTCTCTGCAGAAACACACTAATGCGCGGCCTATGGCATTTTCTACCCAAAGCCCGGAATAAATACCCATCTCGAATGCGTGCTCCCCAATCAGAACCAGTTGTCGAAGAATTCCATTTACCTGCTATAAAGTGTCTCATTTGCTAAATCATATAAAATCCCATTTATACATATTAAAAAAAAAAAAAAAAAATTCTCTCTCTCTAAGAGCCCGAGCCCGAACCGCAGTAAATATTTTACAGCCCGAGCCCGGGCTCTCTTTCGGTCTCAGCTCTAGTGCAGACTCGAGACAATGATCACATTTTGATTTGAAAAATGCCTTTTTTTTTTTAATTATGCCCTAATTCCTCTTTTAATTATTTTCTTTTTTAATTTCAGTTCGTATCAGAAAACTGCTGTGATACGACGAGACTCATATTTAAACAACTTAAAAAAGTTAGCAAATGAAGATTTAAGTCGGTAAACCAGAGTAAATTCGAAAAAAATACTGATAGAAGAATTTTGAATGTGTAAATACAGAAATTACAGAAAACGAGAGGGAACTTAAAAGAAAATCTTTATCATACCCAGTTCTTTCTTGATGACGCTCCTTTGCAAGAAACTTAGCTGCACACAGATAGCATTTTCAGCAATATATTTCTGCTGCAAATATTCTTTGGAGAACATCTCTGCTAGATAAGGTTTATTTAATTTTGGTTCTGAATTATAATCATAAGCTATTTATATAAAAACAATTTTGTGTAGCGTTCTGCGATTAAAAACATTGTTTAGAATGCAACAAAACCATATTTTATGTTCTTTACTTTATGCAGAGAACCAAACTTTTCATTACTACCTCTCACAGAATACAGACACAAATATTTTCAGGCGGATCAACACTTGGAACTTCAGAACAAAAAATGTCATCATCTTTAGATACGTAAAACCTAATTTTAATTCTTTATGTTGCCTTTCGTCCAGTTTTCTTTCTTTCTATGCATGTACTCAGGCTAAGTTCTTTAGTTTAAAAAAACAATTCACGTTGCCGAGTTATTTCGAAATTCAGAGTTCTTAGCGTGGATCAAGATATTGATATCACATCATCGAAAAACGGCAAATCAAAAAGCTTTGAATCCACATTGATACGACGCATGTGTTTTATATTTCCCGTCCCTGCCGAAGAGTTTTTCGGCCCACTCAGGGTTTCTAACATCCTGGAACCTCTATCACCCCAGGCACCTGGTGGCAAATAAGTGTTTAAAAGATTTATACTTCACGTACATAATTGACAGCAGGAGCAATGATGTAGTGGGACAGGAACGGCGTTCCGGTAAACCCTATAAAGTACAATTTGTTTTCTTTTTAAAATGCGAATGCCTTATAACTCTTTTCCAATAAAAAAAAATGCAACAGAAAAACTGCACAGTTAGTGGAATTAAAGTCTCATATTTTTTGAAGGTAGAGTTAGTCTTTAAATCCATTCTCACTTGGCAGTCCCTTGAAACTCCTTTTTCTACTTGAGGTGGGGATATTGCAGTGCGGAAATGATTGTAATTGGGTATTTAATTAATCTAGTCATTAAGAAGTCTAGTTGTGAGTCTCGATGAATTTAGTCCAGTTGCGAGTGCCCCTTAATTACGTAGGAAGCAGAGATTATATTTTTCTGTGGAGCTTGAGGCCCGTTTCACACAGGCGAAAAAAAAAAAAATCCATGGAAGCAATAAATCCCCAGGCTGTTCTACCGCTTGTTTTCAGGTGGACTATAAAATTGCCCGTGCTGTACCCTAACTGCCCCTATCCAAATATCCCGAGAACTAAGACTTCCAGTGAAAAATGTCTCTTACCATTGCATTCTAGATTAGTTTCCACTTCCAAGGATATCTTACTGGATAACATGGGGCTGATTTTAGTTTTTGCACCCAAATACTGCTCCAATTTCGGGCCCCAACGTGTTTGAGTGTTTTCTTACCTAAATGGTGAAATCTTGTTCCTTGAGTTGTAACGTACCAGGAGATGTGACGTACCTGCCAGAAGGACGCACACGACATAAAGGCAGATAGGAATCAGAATAAAACGTCCGCGTAGCTTAATTGGTAGAGCAACTTATTCCGGAATGAGTGGACCCGGGTTCGAACCCCTGCGCGGAAAAAAATGACGGAGAAATTCATTTCGTTATAGAGTGCCAAAACTTGTAAATCCGGAAGTTGATTTCGACCGTATTTTCTTATACTGTAAATATAAGGCAGTAAAAAGGGGAGAGGTGGAAAGGCACCGCGCGTTCTTGTACTTTTTAATATTACTACACCATTGAACAGAAATTATAGCGGCTGCAGATAAACTCGTGCTGAATAGTCATAGAAAATCATCTGCTATTCAAGATTTTCGGTGCGAAGAAAAAAATGAAGGCTGTAAAGTATTGCGTAAATAAAATGACTGGCGTCACGTTAATTGAAGTCAATACAGAAAATTCGATGTCACCAATTGCAATGTTGTCGCACTATTTTCCTTAAAAAATGTAACGGATTGTGTTCATTGCTCAGGGTGGGGTTGGGGTGAAACAGGTTTAACAGTAGATCTGTAAAAATTGCCTTTGGAAACGTTGATGATAATACTTAAAAGTGTGGGGGGAAGGGGGGGGGTTACATCATTCATGCCTCACTGGGGATTCCAACCCTGAACTATCTCGGACCTCGCGAAGCCTATGCCACCGGGGTGGCTGAATAGCTTTTTTTTTTTTTTTTTTTTTGTGGGGCTGATATTGAACCTGTTGAACAGATGTGACTAATAAAATATTTCTTGAATACACATATAAACTATTTAGACGGTGGTGTTTGTTTCTATATCTTATCAGAATTTTTTATGCCATTATGTCATATATATATATATATAATGCAAGACAGTACGAAAAAGTATCACTAAAGACGTAAGGAAATTCAACTGTGAATAGTGAGGAAAGCAATTGAAAACAACCAAAGCCTAAAGATAGCAAAGGGGCATCTCAGTAAGGGAAGAAAACAGATTATGGCACTGAGAAAAGAAGATGATTCTGTAACAAGAAATAGAGGCGAAATTTTGACAAGAGTGAAATATTTCTACTCCAAATTATACGAAAGGGATGATGCATGTACTCCAGACATCATGAAAGGTACCAGAGTTCTTCCTGTCCTCCCAGCAGAAGTTGCACATGCAATCAAGAACATGAAGCGGGGAAAAGCTCCAGGAGAAGATGGAATTACTGTAGACATCATACAAGAAGCAAGTGGAGAAATCGAAACAGTACTCGCCCAAATTTTCACTCGATGCCTTAATGAAGGGAAGATTCCTGAGGATTGGAACAACGCTACAATGATCCTGCTACATAAAAAAGGTGACATTGAGGATCTCAGGAACTACAGACCTATTAGCCTCCTATCAGTGATTTATAAAATCTTCACTAAAGTTCTTTCGCACCGTTTGAAGGTAACACTGGACATGGCTCAACCGAGAGAACAAGCTGGATTCAGGAGTGGCTACAGCACTATAGATCATATCCACGTACTCAGAGAACTAATTGAAAGAGCGAGGGAATATGAACTTCCATTGTGCATGGCTTTTATCGATTATGAAAAAGCCTTTGATTCAGTGAAACCATCAGCAGTTACAATGGCTCTGAAATCCTGCGGTATTGAAGATGCATACATTAATATTATTAATAACATCTATGAAAATGCAAGTGCAAAGATTCGGCTGTTTGAAAATACAACACACATAAAAATTGGAAAAGGAGTGAGACAAGGTGACACCATATCTCCGAAGCTCTTTAATGCCACATTAGAAAATGTCTTTCAATCACTGAACTGGGAAAACAAAGGGATAAAGAATAATGGAGATTATCTAACCCACCTTCGTTTTGCTGATGACGTAGTCATTTTTGCAACTACCCCATCAGAGCTGCAGAGTATGATCCTGGAATTTGCTGACAAGAGTAAAGAAGTGCGATTAAAAATGAACTTTAAGAAGACAAAAGTGATGTTCAATGCTTTTACAAGAAATGAAGATTTATCGATTGATGGAGAAAAGCTGGAGATAACAGACACGTACGTTTATCTTGGACAGCAGATATCATGTGAAGGTCACATTGATGAAGAAATTAATCGGCGTACAAAACTTGCCTGGAGAGCTTTTGGAAGAAACAGCATAATTTTCAAGAGCAATATGCCATTATGTCTTAAAAGAAAAGTGTTTGATCAATGCATCCTCCCAGTGCTTACGTATGGTGCAGAGACGTGGACCTTAACTAAAAGAGACATACAAAGACTGCAGACAACTCAAAGCAGCATGGAGAGCGGCATGCTTGGTGTAAGCAGGAGAGATAAGAAGAGGACCTCATGGATCAGAAAAATGACAAGAGTGGAAGACATCATGATCAGAGTTAAATCCCTGAAATGGCAATGGGCTGGACATACTGCCAGAAGGACAGACCATCATCGATGGACAGCCGAAATTTTAGATTGGATTCCAAGAGGCAGGAAAAGACCCAGAAGAAGACCACATGGGAGATGGGTGGATGAAATTCGAAAGTATGCGGGAGTGACATGGAGACTAGCACAAGACAGACTGTTGTGGAAGAAACTTGGGGAGACCTTCGTCCAGCAGTGGATTGATAATGGTTAACAACGATTATATATATATATATATATATGTAATCATTGTCAACAATTATCAGTCCACTGCTGAATGAAAGTCTCCCGAAATTTCCTCCACAACTATCTGTCTTGAGCCATTCTCCTCCATGTTACTCTGGCATGTTTTCGAATTTCATCTATCCATCTCCCATACGGTCTTCTTCTGGGTCTTTTTCTATCCCTTGGTCTAAAATTGCGGTTGTCCCTTCTCCTGGTAACATGTTTAGCCCATTGCCATTTCAGGAATTTTGCTCTGATCATGATGTCTTCCACTCTTGTCATTTTCCGTGTCCACGAGTTCCTCATCTTATCCTTCCTAGTTACACTAAGCCTGCATCTCTCCAGGCTTCTTTCAGTTGTTTGCAGCCTTTGTATGTCATTTTTGGTTAACGTCCATGTCTCTGCTCCATATGTAAGAACTGGAAGGATGCATTGATTAAACACTTTTCTTTTAAAACATAATGACATATTGCTCCTAAAAATTGTACTGTTTATTCCAAAAGCTCTCCAGCCAAGTTTTATGCTCCGATTAACTTCTTCATCGATGTGACCTTGCTTGATATCTGTTGTCCAAGGTAAATATAAGTATCGATTACCTCGAGCTTTATCCCCATCAATCGCAAAATCTTCGTTTGCTTTTATAAAAAGTGAAGATTTTGCGAATGAAGAATATACATATATATATATTTACTTTATGCTGTTTCGTAAGTATACTATGCGAGCAAATTTTAAGTACTTCCAAGCGTACAGTGCTTTTATGTTAATGCGATGCTAAAAGTAAAAACCGCACTTATTTTTCGTGTTATCTTTATGGACATTGTTTCAGACTGACTCTGTAAAGAAGGGGAAAGAAGAAGCCGATGTGTTTATTCCAGTGAAACATTTCCCCGTTCTCCAATTTCCGCGTGACGTTAAAGATTTTACACGTTTTGTGGTGTGTTTTATTAGGCTTCTTGAAATCTCAGGTGATAGTTATTCGCATTGTGTTCTGCAAAGGATTTTAGTGTATTATAAGATGGGAATTCACTGTCTCATTTAAAGGGGTTTTCATTGTTTTATTGTGTGATTTAACCATGGAGTAGTGACCACAGTAAACAGTTAACTTCCATTCCTGGTGGATTGGTAACCGCAACAGTGGAAAACAGACGCTAATGGGACCTCTGTGTTAGGAGGCTAGTTCGTTCAAGATCAAAGTACCATTTTGGACCAGTATGTTCTGTTAAATCCTAAATCGCTGTCACGTTTAAGTGCCACCACACTACGTAGAAACAACCTCATTTCCGGAGCCAAATTGAGGATCCATTAACTCACAAGAAGAACCGCTGTTTAACTAACTAGCAAGCAAATAACAGAGCGACAGCAAGTAACAAATCATACTTTTTGAACGACTGTGAATTTTCAACATTCCGTTTTGTTCCAAGAACAGCGAAGTCAAGCGGGGTTGCCTTTTCTTTTTTCCTCTATTTTTTTCTAAGTATACAGAGTCGTATCTCTTTGTTGTCACCCTTACACGGCTGTAATATTTAGCTTTTTTGTGTCTTCTGTACTTTGAAATAAATAAATAAATAAATAACGGGTTTGAAAACTTATGAGAAAGGGAATTTTTGTTAGCTATCTCGCGCGTAGCCTCACTTCCCCTAATCCATTTCCCCTAATTCCCGTTTGCCCTAATCACGTTTACCCCAATGGCGTTTCCCCGAAATTGCTTTTACCCGAATTCCCATTTCCCCTAATTTCGTTTGCCCTAATCTCGTTTCCCCTATTTCCCGTTTGCCCGTATCAAGTTTTTCCTAATTCGCGTTTTCCTTATTTCGCGTTTGCCCTAATTCATGTTTGGTTTTTATTAACCGAAATAAAACGGTGGGTCTTGATATCTCAAGAGAATTATTCTTTCCTTTCTTGTTGATGATGTCGTTAACTATGCCAACAAAAGTGTAAAGAAGTGCACATGGTGAGGACCATTATACGATTAGTCCTTAACGCAGCCATTGTATCTGTCACGGACCCCCACCCCCTCCGCTACCCTTCCTCACAGATAAAGTACTACATCGCATTAAACTTTTATTAAAGCAAGAGATACTATTGAAAAGCATTCGCTAGAATTGTGAACGCAGAAGGCCCACTTTTTAAGAGTTCTTAGCGTACTAGACCCCTTCCTTCTCCCCACCGTACGAGACTCTAAGCATGAGCCGTGGAAATGCCTTTTGCTAATTGAGTTCCCCCTTAACAGTAGACGTCAGTTTGTCCTGTTTGAATGTTTCCTCAGTTAGCACCATCACTGATTGGGTGTAGGAGAACTGGCCATCGGTGAACTGGCCACAAAAATTTTAACAGGCTGTATAAAAATCGCGTTTTCGACCGCTTCGTGGCCACGTTCTTGGAAGTTGGTTATCTGAATCACATAAAGTTTCCGTAATATCGTCTTTTCTTAATTACGATTATTAATGTAATTCTTTAAAAAAAATGTTTATGTTCTACAACTGAACAAAAGATTTCAGGATTTACAAACTGCAAGTCTGCAATTAATTATCTGAGGGCATGTGCTGCCTCACGAAACCTTTGGGGGGGGGTAACACCAAAAGCATAAAATATAAAGAATTTCTGGTCTGATCGGGAGATTTTCAGCATTTACAACCTACAAGTCAACAAATTATCTAAGGGCATGTGCTGCTTCAAGAAAACTGTCGGGGGGGGGTGTACAATGTTAAGTTAAACGAAATGTGTTTTGGATTTTATGGATTTTTACACTGCCTGAAAATAAACATCTTTCCTTTTCTTTCTGTTGAACTTGAAATCCAAAAAGGATAAAAAAAATTTTGTAATTTAAAAAAAAATTACAATGCCCCCTTTTTCGTTCCTGAGAATTGATTGCGGCAATAAGGTGCACAAAATCCTCTTTTCAAATTTTTACTGTCTGTAGCAGTGGCTTACGCCGATAGATCGTTTTCCAAACTTAGAAATATGAAAAGTTACTTCTGATTAAATGTGAAACAGCAACGACTTTTTTTTTTTTTCGTTAGTAATTAAAACAAAATTGCTACAGACTTAGACAATTTGGACATTGTTATAAAGTTTGTAACAAAAAGAAAAACAAAAGCTACAAAAGTTAATTTTACCTGAAACTACGTTTGTTTGTGTGCTTTCTTAAAGCTTTAGTTTTTAATTTATAGGAAAAATAATTTCATTTATAATTTCATTTAATACGAAAACCAATTATTTCGAATTCTACTTTCAGTTTTATACAATTTATTTGAATATGTACCAATAGAAGATAATATTTGGTTAGAATAGTTCAAGAGACGCCCGTCATGTTAAATGTTATATACACTGACGGGAAAAAAAATCCCAACACCAAGAAGGGGTTGTGTTAGATAAACGACAGTTGGTAGGCGGTGAGAGTACATCTGTAAGATGACGTCTATGCAAATTTCGCGCTTGGCGCATACGTGTGGTGCTAGTAGCGCCCCTCGGAACATGCAAAGCAGGTTTGCTGTAAATACGCGCTGTAACGTTCGTGAGCGTTAGTTATCGTTGAGATTCGACGTAAGGTGTTGATGTTAGTCAAAAGTGCCTTTAAGAAGACGAAGAAGCCATTATCAACAGCTCACGGAGTTTGAACGAGGTCGTGTAATAGGGTTACGAGAAGGTGGATTTTCTTTCCGCAATATTGCAGAACGACTTGGCAGGAATGTAGCCACTGTGCATGATTGTTGGCACCGGTGGTCAAGGTAAGGTACTGCCTCAAGAAGACCGGGTTCCGGCCGGTCACGTGGCACTACTGAGAGGGAAGACCACCGTGTACGGCGTATGGCCGTGGCGCATCGTACCGCGTCTGCGACAGCAATTCGAGCTGCAGTTGCCACCACAGTGACACAACGAACTGTTACAAATCGGTTACTTGAAGGACAGGTCCGAGCCAGACGCCCTGTAGCGTGCATTCCACTTACTCCAAACCACTGCCGTTTGCGACGTCAGTGGTGTCAAGCTAGAGCTCATTGGAGGACAGAGTGGAGATCAGTTGTGTTTTCTGATGAAATCCGGTTCTGCCTGGGTGCCAGTGATGGTCATGTGTTGGTTAGAAGGAGGCCAGGTGAGCGCCTGCAACCAACCTGTCTGCGGCCGAGACACACTGGACCTACACCTGGAGTTATGGTCTGGGAGCAATTTCCTATGTCAGCAGGAGCACTCTCGTGGTTATCCCACGCACCCTGACGGCACAGTTGTACGTCGGTCTGGTGATTCAACCTGTTGTGCTGCCAATCTTGAACAGCATTCCAGGGGGTGTTTTCCAACAGGATAACGCTCGCCCGCATACCGCTGTTGTAACCCAACATGCTCTACAGAGTGTCGACATGTTGCCGTGGCCTGCTAGGTCACCAGATCGTTCACCAATCGAGCACGTATGGGACATCATTGGACGACAACTCCAGCGTCACCCCAAACCAGCATTAACCGTCCCTGTATTGACCGACCAAGTGCAACAGGCATAGAACTCCATCCCACAAACTGACATCCAGCACCTGTACGACACAATGCATAAACGTTTGCGTGCTTGCATTCAACATTCTGGCGGTTACACCGGTTTTTAGTGTACCAGCATTTCACATTTAAAATGGCTCTTCTCGCGCTTACCATAAGCTGTGATCTTGAAACCTTAATCGATTAAATATGTTACCTATACAAATGTATTGCCGCCATTTCATTCCTCTACAACTATTTTTTCGTGGTGTTGGGATTTTTTTTTCCGTCAGTGTATATACAAACTTAATTTCTGGATATTCATCACTGCTGCGTTGCGCGTCATGATCTTCAAAATGTGTGTTAAAAATTTTTTTTTTTTTTAAATTCGGTTTTAAATTTTGTCCTTAACTCTGCTTTTGGGTATATATATATATATATATATATATATATATATACCCCGGGTCATACTCTGCAGCTATGACCCAGGAACTTGCTGACAAAAAGTAAAGAAGTGGGATTAAAAATGAACTTTCAGAAGACAAAAGTGATGTTTTCAATGCTTTTACAAGAAATGAAGATTAATCGATTGATGGAGAAAAGCTGGAGATAACAAACAAGTACGTTTATCTTGGACAGCAGATATCAAGTGAAGGTCACATTGATGAAGAAATTAATCGGCGTACAAAACTTGCCTGGAGAGCTTTTGGAAGAAACAGCATATTTTCAAGAGCAATATGCCATTATGTCTTAAAAGAAAAGTGTTTGATCAATGCATCCTTCCAGTGCTTACGTACGGTGCAGAGACGTGGACCTTAAACTAAAAGAGATATACAAAGGCTGCAGACAACTCAAAGCAGCATGGAGTGGTGCATGCTTGGTGTAACCAGGAGAGATAAGAAGAGGAACTCGTGGATCAGAAAAATGACAAGAGTGGAAGACATCACGAGCAGAGTAAAATCCCTGAAACGGCAATCGGCTGGACATGTTGCCAGAAGAACGGACCATCGATGGACAGCCGAAATTTTAGATTGGACTCCAAGGGACAGGAAAAGACCCAGAAGAAGACCACATTGGAGATGAGTGGATGAAATTCGAAAGCATGCGGGAGTGAGATGGGTGGATGAAATTCGAAAGCATGCGGGAGTGAGATGGGTGGATGAAATGCGAAAGCATGCGGGAGTGAGATGGGTGGATGAAATTCGAAAGCATGCGGGAGTGAGATGGGTGGATGAAATTCGAAAGCATGCGGGAGTGAGATGGTGGAGACTGGGGCAAAACAGACTGTAGTGGAAGAAACTTGGTGAGATCTTTATTCATCTAGCAGTAGATTGAAAATGGTTGATGATGATGAATAAATATGCATATATTTTCCTGAATTTGACGATAAAAAATGACATACAACGATTTTTTTTCCTGAACTTCACGATAAATCCGATTTTTTCCCCTGAATTTTGGCGATAAAAGAAACGTTTTATTTCACTCAACGAAAATCAGGACAAACATGAATTGGGGAAAACGCGAATCAAGGCAAAGGAGAATTAGAACAAACTTGATACAGTTAACGTTTTTAGGGGAAACTTTGATACGGGCAAACGTGAATTAGGGGAAATGAGATTTAGGGGAAACGAGATTAGGAGAAACGAAATCAGGGGAAATGGGAATTCGGGGAAACTCCATTGGGGTAAGCGTGTTTATGGCAAATGCGAATGAGGAGAAACAAGATTTAGGGGAAACGAAATTAGGGGAAATGGGAATTCGGGTAAAAGCGATTTCGGGGAAACGCCATTGGGGTAAACGTGTTTAGGGCAAATGCGAATTAGGGGAAATGGGAATTCGGGTAAAAGCGATTTCGGGGAAACGCCATTGGGGTAAACGTGTTTAGGGAAAATGCGAATTAGGGGAAACGAGATTAGGGCAAACGAAATAAGGGGAAATGGGAATTCGGGTAAAAGCGATTTCGGGGAAACGAGATTTAGGGGAAACGAAATTAGGGAAATGGGAATTCGGGTAAAAGCGATTTCTGGGAAACGCCATTGGGGTAAACGTGATTAGGGGAAACGGGAATTAGGGGAAACGGGTGTTCACCCTATCTCGTGTAGGGGCGTCTACTACACCAAATTATTTGAGCGGTAGACGTGAGACGGGGATATCTCCTTTCCCAGTGCCAAAAGAAAAATGAAAAAAAAAAGTAATAAGAAAAAGGTAAATTACAAAGTTCGAATGTTTTAGAACTTGAAAACTTAACTATAATTGCTGGATAAGCCAATAAACAAGAAAAACTGGAAGATATTCTTTTGCTTAATATTAATATTTCTAAAATTAAAAATCCATCCTGGATTTTATAAGGTTTGGGGTTTATTTCCAAACATTTATAGAAAATATGGGAAAATAGCGTGTTCATTCAAACAAACAAAAACAGTATGCTCTCGGGATAAATATGTTTCTGCATTTTTATTTATTGTATTTTTTGATAACCGTTTTAAGTTTGTAACACATTTCACGAAAGCATGCGAAACACAATATGGCAAACAAGTTGTGCCTTTATTATTAAATGAACAATTGGAAAGGGAAAAAGTTTTGGTATTTCGTAATTTTTTTATAATATATCACTGACATCATAAGGTGGAGCTTGGAGGAGGGAAATTACTTTTCATGCGGCCATAAAAAGTGTAATTGTAAATAATTGAAAAAAAAAGTGCACTATAGCATAGGGAGATATTTAAAATATATTTTTTTCAGAAATACTTCAATTCACGCATTTTTAGAATGTATACACAAAACAAAGAAGGGGAAAAAAGCTGAATATTTAACAGAATGAAAGGAGGTTCAACTTGATTAAACAGGATGAAAAATATTAAATTATAAAATTATTGTGTTATTATTAAATTATAAAATTATTGTGTGGGCAAGAATCATCTTGCTGTCCCATAGTCGGCATCCCTGGCCTCTAGCATGGTTTGAAGCAGGGTTGGCAAGTTTCTTTCAAAGCAGGAAAAAACCGGCCGGAAGAAATTGTTTTTTTCCACTAGTGGAAGAAACTGGTTTATTACCTAAATTATAATTATGTTTGTAAACAACAGTAAATGCTTTTCTCTTATAGATAACTTTTAATTTAATTATAACAATTCAATTATATATATGCTAAATTAATAATTACAGCATTCTTTTAACCAAGGTCACACACCTGACTGAAGCTTTTCGCCAGGTACCTGAGTTGGCGGATTTTTTCTAAAGTGCAAAATCCTTTGAAAAACAGTTTAAGAGATTTTTTTTTACTTTGTGAAAAAATAGTATATGTATGTATAGCATGATCTTTTAACTTCTGAGGGATGAAATCTTTATTTCATTTTATTGAAACAGATATTTATAGACTATTTAAATAGCACAATATTATGATTTTGCACCCTTTTTATTATTTTATTTAAGTAACTAACCTGCAATAATTACAGTATTAAAAAAAATCGTCATCATGATGTGATTTGCTGGTTGGATTAGAGGAGATCAGGAAAGATTTAATGTGATTGGCTTGTATCCTGGAGGGTACATTGCCACCTTGATACAACCAATTGTGTAAAAAAAAAAAACGTACAGTGGTTATGATGTAAAATTATAAATTCAAACATGATTTTATAATTTAGATCCAAGTTATTTTTCATTATTTTTATATGAATTCAGACTTTATCTGACTATCAGTTATTGATGTGTAGCATAAAGTCAATTTTTAAAGCTGGATTTAAATTTACATCATGGCCTAATTTAGGTCATGATGTAAATTTAAATCCAGCATTAAAAATTAACTTTAGGACACCTATAAAGCTTGAATTATTCTGAAAGATATTATTCTTTTCTTTTATATACTTATAGTCCAAAATTAATATTTCATACTTAATAATGTTCCATATTTAACAGTTAACTCTTTTACATGATATCTTTTAATTTCTGCCATCCCTTTCATTTTGTGGTAGCTTCTTCCAGTTTCTTCAGGTTTTTTTCGGTTTCTTCCAGCGTCCTGGAAGAAACCCAACCCTAGTTTGAAGCATATTTTTAGGACAGACTATTTAAAAGGAATAATTTGAAGCAAACTAGCTCCATCCCTTTCCGTCTATAACAAGATTTCCTGACAGAAACATACTGCTTCTGCAGTTCTTGAAGGTTCTGTCACCTTCAATAAACTTTGTTCTATTCTATGCCTTTACCCCCTGTTGCTATAGAATGTAATATGTCTAGGTAATCTTAATTTGCCCATGTGGCACACATCTTCAAACAATCTCAATATGTTCTTACTAACTTTACCGTCAACCAGTGACCAACCATCAAATTACGGGCTCCAGTACATCAGCGGGCCCTAGCCCTTTGCCCCGTCTGTCTGTAAATGTCAATACCCCCCCCCTCTCTCTCTGGAAATGTCAATGAAAAACAAATGCCATGAAACTCCCCCTCCCCTGTACAAAGCAATTTGTACCTTGATTTCTGAACAAAAGAAATTTTAACTGGGCGCAGGCTTGTAACATTTTGGGGGAATTACTGATACTGATAAAAATCGAAAATCTGTTTACCGGTTCCTTGCCAAACTATTTGGGCATCACTGAAAAAATGCCCACGGAAAAAACGCCCGCAGAAGAAATGCCCAATTCTCGAAAATATGCAAAAGTGCCCACAGCATTCCTACATAAATAATATTGCTCAGTTTTGATTCCCGTCCTGGTTTAGGTTTACCAAGTGTAGTGCATGTTTAGTTTGGGAATGTAAATCACTTACAGTTTCTATTAATTCGTTACACATGCCTCCAACAAAATTGCATTGTTAATAAAGTATAGCAAAGCAGAATACAGACTTACGATGAACATTCTGAGATAGGCGTAACTCCACAAAGAGGTCAAAAACGTTTATGAGAGAAATGAATTTATTAAGTTAGCAATTATCGAAATACACACGTATGTATGTATGTACGTATGTCATCATCATTGTCAACCATTATCAATCCACTGCTAGACGAAGGTCTCCCCAAGTTTCTTCCACAGTGGTCTGTTTTGTGCCAGTCTCCTCCATGTTATTCCCTGCATACTTTCGAATTTGATCCACCCATCTCCCATGTGGTCTTCTTCTGGGTCTTTTCTTGTGCCTTGGAATCCTGTCTAAAATTTCGGCTGTCCATCGATGGTCTGCCCTTCTGGCAATATGGCCAACCCATTGCCATTTCAGAGATTTTACTCTGATCATGATGTCTTCCACTCTTGTCATTTTTCGGATCCACGAGTTCCTCTTCTTATCTCTCCTGGTTACACCAAGCATGCACCTCTCCATGCTGCTTTGAGTTGTCTGCAGTCTTTGTATGTCTCTTTTAGTTAAGGTCCACGTCTCTGCACCATACGTAAGCACTGGAAGGATGCATTGATCAGACACTTTTCTTTTAAGACATAATGGCATATTGCTCTTGAAAATTATACTGTTTCTTCCAAAAGCTCTCCAGGCAAGTTGTAACGTATACTCTAGATTCACTTTCCTTTGGATTTTTACTATCTCTGGTTATTTTACTTTCCTATGTAAATTATCTTCTTACTGAACGAGATGTTATTTCACCCGCTGAATGAGATCTGGCAATGAGTGTAAGTCATGACGTGGTGGTAGCCAGTATAAATAGGCGCGTTCAACGATGCCAGGGAGAGCGGTTGTTTATGTGCGAGAGAGCTTTTTGTTGATGTGCGTAGGAAGAGCTGTTGTTGTATGGTGAGAGCTTTGTTTCGTGTGTAAAGAGATCTTCGTTTATGTGAGAGCCAGATATCGAGTAGTTGTGTGACCGATGAAGTGAGTGTGGATAAATAATAGAAGTTTACCAAATAAAAGATTGTCTTAGTAAGTACGTCTTTCTCAGTTCATAGTTTTGTCAGACCTCTGTCTGGCTGTTAGGTTTATTTCATTAGTTGATTATTATTAACAACCAGCATAAGACTTTATTCATCTTAATTATTACTACACTACTAGCAGGAAAGTTTATTCATGATATAATTAACAAACAACAAGCATTAGAAGAAGTATTAGTAGAAGAAGTTGAATTCATTATAATTATATTATTAGAAAGAAGCTGAATTCATTATAAAGTTTTATACGCCGATTAATTTCTTCATCAATGTGACCCTCACTTGATATCTCCTGTCCAAGATAAACGTAGGTTTCGGTTATCTCCAGCTTTTCCCCAGCAATCGATAAATCTTCATTTCTTTTGTCTTCTGAAAGTTCATTTTTAATCCCACTTCTTTACTCTTGTCAGCAAGTTCCTGGAGCATACTCTGCAGCTCTGATGTGGTAGTTGCAAAAATGACTATGTGATCAGCAAAACGAAGGTGTGTTAGATAATCTCCATTAATCTTGTTTTCCCAGTTCAGTGATTGAAAGATATTTTCCAAAGTGGCATTAAAGAGTTTGGGAGATATTGTGTCGCCTTTCCAATTTTTATGGGTGCTGTATTCTCAAATAGCCGAATCTTTGCACTTGCATTTTCATAGATGTTATAAATAATATTAATGTATGCATCTTCAATACCACGGGATTTCAAAGCCATTGTAACTGCTGAGGGTTTCACCGAATCACAGGCCTTTTCATAATCGATAAAAGCCATGCATAATGGAAGTTCATATTCCCTCGCTCTTTCAATTAGTTCTTTCAGTACGTGGATATATGACCACTCCTGAATCCAGCTTGTTCTCTCGGTTGAGTCATGCCCAGTGTCACCTACAAGCGGTGTGAAAGAACTTTAGTGAATACTTTATAAACCACTGATAGGAGGCTGATAGGTATGTAGTTCCTGAGATCCTCAATGTCACCTTTTTTAAGTAGCAGGATCATTGTAGTATGTATGTATGTAAAAATACTTCTATGTAAGTTTTTCGTATATCAGATAAACTTGAACAGTTTGTGTAGTTAACGCATGCTCGTGTTGTTGATAACTCGACTGACCAGCACAGGCGCCGCCTAGGCCATGTAAGGTATGCGCCCTCAAAAATCAGGGCGTGCTCAGATTTTTGCAAGGACAATCTAAATTATCTTTCGGCAACTATTTGTATACTGTAATTAGAACTTTTGGAGTAAGAGTTGTTTCTATCAGTTTATATCAACCAAAGATTATTATAAATCAAAATTAATGTATTCAACACAGACTTTTGAAATGTGTTGAGTGTATTATTTTAGTATAAATACATTATGTAATGAGTTATATCAGTTACAATTATGTGCTGGATTCATTATAACAGTTTTCAAAACTACTGGAAAATGAAGCAATTATTAAGAAAAATGTGAAGGAAAACGAGAACAGTTTTTTTCTTGTAATGTATTAAATTTACTGACAAGCATGAGTGCTGAATCAAAAACGGGCCCAATTTCGAAAGTTTACTACTAGATGGGTATTAAAAATAACACGTTTTTATTTTCTTATTCACTTCAAAGAAAATTAATGCGTACACGCCCTTGCGGGTGTTTGTTTGTGTTTGAGCATGCCCTGAGATTTACAAAAACACTACGCCTGTGCTGTCTAGTGACTCCGGACAAAATTTTTGGCCTTTGCAGATCAGTAAAACTGTAGTGACAGTGCATCTCGTTCACGTCTTCCTATTTCTTTCAAGAAATGTAGGGAGGGAGAGGCCAGATTAAAACATGGAACATTTTCGATCATAATACCTTTCATGAAACAGCGCGCGGGAAAAGGGGATGGGGGGGGATTGCCAAAACGGCTATCCGACGATCATCGCAGTCACGGGCGGGAACTTTTTTTTTTTTCATTGCGGGGATTAAAAGGCTTCTTGAGTAGGCGTGGTCCATTGGGCCATGCCTGGCGGTTATTCTTACCAGATGTAGTGAACATTATTTAGCGGCACTTAGTGTCAGATAAATATCCAAATATAAAATTCTGAACATTATTTAGAAGGGTGTAACCCCCCCCCCCGCTGCTCTTAAAATGGAGGTTTGTTATTTACCGTTTGTTTTCTTAACTGTCAGTCAACCATACGTGGTCTTAAGAAAACAAACATTGCTTTTCATGTCTTCCTGCCTGTAACAGCAACCGATTTTAATAAATGCCCCGCCCACTGCAATGGCGACCCACTTTTAATCAATCGGTCTGAACTTAGTGAAGTAACAAAGATTTCTGCTTAAATATATATATACGTATATTGCGTTCTTAAATGTGCTGATGTCACTAGAAGAAGGGCACAGTGGTTGCACGTCCGAACACGACTCCCCATTGAAACAGTTTACAGAAACTTTGGATTGAAAGCTGGCATTATTTGAATTTAACGTTTTTCCCGCTCCTATTTGTTCCAAGATAACCTGTCGAAGCGTGGAATCATAGGAGGGTTTTGTTAGCCAGTAACAACTGTAGGTTTGCCCCCTCCCTCCCAAATGCTGGATCCGCCAGTGTCTTAGGTGCACTATTTCATATCAATTACATTTTTCTCAGCTGAGTGTTGAGTCATTTAAATACCCTTTTTATGAGAGAAATATTTGAAAGTTGCTTAATGAGGAAATTGACGGCAAGTGCTTTGGAAAGTATTCATGACTCTTAAGTGCTCTAACTTTAGTCTTCTTGCACCATGTACAAATGCGTAAAATGAGAATCAAAAAATATAATTTTAGGAATAGCAGTTTTTTTTTTTTTGCATCTCCCTGCTACATGTTTCAGGGAAAAGTTTTTTTTTTTTTTAATCGTTCACCTGTAGGCTGAAGCTTTGCAGAGGTGTGTGAAAGTAACGATTAATCGATGACTTTGTTTTTT
Organism: Macrothele yani; assembly: GCA_039090855.1. Classification (NCBI taxonomy): domain Eukaryota; kingdom Metazoa; phylum Arthropoda; class Arachnida; order Araneae; family Macrothelidae; genus Macrothele; species Macrothele yani. Next base: position 78,756,353 of record CM077016.1, read on the forward strand.
CTATTTCGCATTTGTTAATATAAGAAGCCTTCATAGCAAGTATAAAATCACAAACAACTCGAGTGCACGGAGCACCATGAAAAAACAATTTTTTTTTGCCGCCCCGGTAGCGTAGTGGTCTAAGCATTCGTACGAGAAGGGTCCGGGTTCGAATCCCGGTGAGGCATGGATGTCGTGTTTGTCTTACGGCGATGGCTCTCTCCCTTCCCTGGAACCAGTGGCCCTAAATTAGGGACGGACGACTGCTTATAGCCCATTGAATTGCTCACGATAGTCGTTAAACCTTCAACAAAAAAAAAAAAAAAAAAAAAAAAATCCAAAGCCTGAAGTGTTACCACGATTTATCGATGAGTTATGGCTGTCACAAACACACATTCTTCTGTGGAAGAAATATTCTCATTATACGTGGAAATAAGTCAGAATAATCAACTCAGCAATCAGACATCTGAACAGCGGAGACATCTCACGGATGGCATGCTCGAACAGAAATCGGGAGATGCATGTTCGATTCCCACTCCAGGGAGATGCAATTTTCAAGGTTTCTGATGTGATTAATGTTACGTGATGAACAGTAAAAACAGGCAATTCAGAGATGTCTGATTGCTGTTTTGATTATTTTGACACATTCTTCTTCTTCTATTATTATTATTATTATTATGAGTATTATAGATTACTTAATATTCCGTTTGAATTCGAGCTTCTTTCTTTTTTTGGATTTTCGTATTGTTTTAATAATAACCTTGTTTTTATGATAGTGAAAATTGTTTCATCTACGATCGTCCCGAGGATGTGTGGGGCTCCGGGCAATTTTTTTGCGGAGTCACTGTTTATATAAACAATTGAATGGAAGAATGTATTGCAAAATTAATGGACCCGTGTGACATGTACTAATAATCTATTGATGAAGACTTCTTTGAACTCCTTTAGGACATAACGGTCATTGCATTCCTAGAACGGTCTCCCTAGAGATTTATATAATAGCCATGATGACGTGCATCTTCATTAGCCATGACCACGGGCTTTTTTTCACTTGTTTTCGGAATCCCTACGGAAAACTTGGCGATTTAATTGGCAGCAAGCCTTATTGCAATGTAACAAATTGAGATGAACGCAACGATATAAAATACGCGGAGGGTAAAGCTGAAATCCGAATTACAAAACAGCCTTTCTTTTATATACAAGATGGCGTATGTTTGGATGTTTTATTCATATGCCAGCGTCCAAAAGATATAAAATGACATACAAAATTCATAAAGTATTACAAGTTTATTCCAGAAAATTGTCTTCAGCAAAATCATTAATTATGTTGTAATCCAGATTTTTACATAAATGTAAATTTTATTGACGGTAATGCCAAATTAGATAACCGTTCTTGAATCTGTGACGAACTCCAGAGGTGAAGCACGTGTCAAGACGACAAATCTGCAGCGATACATTCCATCGGTGCAACTTAGTCGGTCCAGAGCAAGGCAACGCAGTTTCGATCTTCGTCACCTACAAATTCCTGTTTTCACAAATCATTGTAGTTCTAAGGTAGTTTATTAACTTCAATGAAAAGAGAAACTTGGCACTATTGATGCAGTAAGTAGTAACTGGAATTGTCAATAAAGTTCTCAAAGCAGTACTGAAATTTGGAAATGAATCAGTGCAAAAAGTACATACGGGGGGGGGAGGTCATCGAAATCCGAAAGTACCCGTCTAATCCTGGCTTAATTTAGATATATTCAGACTTTTTCATATCCCAAACAATATATCCCATACAAATAAGGTAACATTCGCTTGGATGTGCAGGTCAGTCATAATTATTTTGTTCTCTTCGTATTTCATTTTTATCTTAATTTTTGTGCGTATAATTAACGGGGCGCCCTGAGGCGCGGGCCCTTCTTGCCCGGGTCTAAGGGAGGTCCTGGTTTCGCCATATATGGTCCCGCAAAACCTACATCCGTCTTCTGCATGAGGTGAATCGGGCCCAGGGAGTCAACATTTTGTCAGTCCCGATGATCGACAAAAATGTAAATTCCCAAACTGCAAATTAAAGTCAAATGTGTAAAATGTGTTCTGCATCTTTATTTAAATAAGAACAATTGTTTTATCGAATTTCATGCTTCATAGGATCGTAATAATTTACAATTCATGTTATTTTCGCAAACAATGATTATTGATTGAATTTTATGGAAATATAAGTGATTTATTTGATTGCTTTGCATTGAACACTATCTTCAATACGTACTGTGCATACCTTAATAATAAAATAGCATTCAAAGTATTTTGTTGTAAAAATATTTTAATAAAAAAGGGCATTAATTTTATATTACCATGTATTGGAGACCCTAGTTGCCCAGTGCCAAATTTATCACCAACCTGTATACAGGGGCCAAACTGGTAAATTGTAGGGGAGGCTACCAGTAATGTAGGAGAGGCTACAAAAATATTAAGTTCGGTAAATTATTATACATATTTATTCCGAGAGCACCTCCTCTTTAATGGCACCAAATCAGGAGGTACATTCGGGATGTTTTTTTGTTTTTTTTATTTTATTTTAGAATGAAATGACTCAAAACTGTTGAACCGAACAAGAACGAAATTTCGAAATTTGATATTCCCGAGCTTTGTTTAAAAAACTATTTATATCCCATTTGGTTGAAATTCGACAAAAGTATCCTTTATATAATAGTTATTCGTTTCCTCCAGTCTAGACGATTGAAACAAAAAAATTCGGACGAAATAATTTTTGTAAACTCCGAAGGAAAATCATTCAAGGAAGACCGAAGCCAGCATACTGATTATTTTCTATACAATGAGTAGTTAATTTACTATTAAATTAAGATTGTGTTAACTGGAAGCCACAGAATTTAATTTATCACACGGTGGAACATATTTTTGAACTGATACTGGTGTCTGGAAATATATGACTAATAATGGTCTCTTTTGCAACACGTTTCTGTCGAGTCTAAACTTTTGGCACAGTGTGTGGTGTTTCACTTGCATTTCAGTGCTCCTGTGCCTTAGGTTTAGCATCGATATTTATTTGTGTCTAAACTTTTGCGATGGACCTCACTAAATGCAAAGAAGCATTTCAAAAATGAATAATCATAATCTGTACTGGGAAATGCGCGGTTGCCGTATACGACTGCAACAGTTTATCATGGAAATCAGAGTGACAAATTGCCATGCGAACCGTATTGCTGTCTTAAACAAGCTTCTGTAAAAACATTTCAGTTTTTTAAAACTTGCAATTTCTATAGTTGATGGCTCGACGGATATGAGCTTGAATCAGCTGATTTATGGGGTTTTCCCCTCGGTCAGATCGATAGCAAGCGCTTTAAGTGTGATAAAGAATTTTTTTTGTTAATTATTTTTTTAAAATATGGCATGTGCGAATTATTATTATGTTCGTCGAGTCTTTCGTAGGGGAGGCTCAAAACTTTTCAGGGGAATGTGAGATTCCTCTGGCGTCCCCCAAGCTACGGACCTGCCTGTATTTCATAATCTATCAATTCAATCTTGATTTTCAGAATTTTGTATGCATTGTATACACATTTAGGTTAAAAAAAGAAGTGGGAAGGGGAATAATCTATGCGATATAGGGTTAACTAAACTAAGAGTACGATCAGTGACATACCGGAAGAACTGGGGGGGGTATTTTCGAGGCCCTTTTGTGAAAATCCATTAGCTTTCAATTACTGAAAATTTTAACTTCTATGTCATTAACTAGGCCTTGCGGGTGTTTTAATAAATCAAATTCTTTGGAACGTACGAGTATTTCTTGTTAAATCAAAATTATTCCACTTAACTGCGTGAAACAGAAATGTGTACATTGTAATTAAAATGATTTCCCTGGTTTTTATATCAATACGAATTACTGACGTCAAAGTTAATCATATCATGCAAAATTTATTGTTTTAAAGAACTAAGGCCAGCCAGCTTCTTTGAAATTTCACACGGTTACACTTACAAAGCATGCAACTGCCGTGCAACAGTGTTTATAATGACTTTTTCGATTTGTATAAACTGTCACAGCATAAGTAACGATTAAGAACTGTAGCACAGAAAATGTAAAACTACTTAAATTATATACTCTGGAATGTAGTAAAAAAGAAAATTCCTTTGACTCGGTTATATAAAAAAAATGACACAGGTCTCTGATTTTTCGTTCCCGCGAAGAATACATTTTAGTTTATTATATTCTGAAGGATGTGTAGTTATGTGCAAACTATAGCGAAGTAAATTTCTCCGTCATTTTTGGTCTACGCCGGGATTCGAACCCGAGGCCGCTTATTCCGGAACAAGTCGCTCAACCAACTGAGCTACGCAGACGTTTATTCTGATTCCTATCTGCCTTTATGCCGTGTGCGTCCTGCTGGCAGGTACGTCACATCTCCCCCCCGAAAGAGGGCCGGGGGCATGGCCCACGGGTCAGCCGTGACCATGAATCGTTGCAGGCAGCCATCCACTGTAGAACGTGCACTTGAGAACTCCCAGTCAATCTGCTGTGTGGAATGCAACATCACACATTTTTATTTTTCGAAGCGCTGGAGAAGGGTTTCTCTGATTTTTCCTGTCTCGCGGTGTGGAAATAACATCACACCAATGCGAGATTTTGAACGGCCGGGTCATCCGGATAGTTCGGGCGCCATTATAACGAAGTAAATTTCTCCGTCATTTTTGGTCTACGCCGGGATTCGAACTCGAGGCCGCTTATTCCGGAACAAGTCGCTCTACCAACTGAGCTACGCAGACGTTTATTCTGATTCCTATCTGCCTTTATGCCGTGTGCGTCCTGCTGGCAGGTACATCACAAAACAACTGTAATGCATAAGACTTTATCCTCATTGGTATAAAATTCCACTCATTGAACTGTTATTTCTTTCACATTCTCTTGTTAACATACGTGCATAGAAACTATTGCAAGAGCTGTGAGAAAAGGGGCCTCACGTTCTCTTGAATAGGTGCTTTCCAGTCATTCAGGTTTTGCGAACTGAAGCAACAAAAATAATTCCTAAAGATTTTACTTATTAACTACAAAAGAAAAAATTGCCTTTCTGTTTAATACTTCCATTCACTGCTGCCTTAATTGTTGGCTATTTCTTTAACCAGTTTAATACGAAGTTTCCGCCAAAAAATTTGTAAAATCTTTCTTCTGAGGCCCTTTTAACCACGAGGCCTGCACGCATTGCGGGGGCTATCAGTATGCACCTGAGTACGATTGTACGACTCGCCTTCAATCGTATTACTACCCTCTTGGTTCAGTTAAAAAAATTTTGGTGTCCTGTACGACAGCGGTTCATTGGCCTTATTTAATTAGGAAAACAAAAATGTTATCAGAAATTTCATAAAAACATTGGGCGGCCAACGATATTTCTTATTGTTATTATTAGGGTTTTATAAAGTGGTCTCACACTGTGCCGTCACAGAATGGTTATCATCAAGTACGTTAAAGTGAATGTGAGTGAGAATTGAGTGATGCAAACTCGTCCTTGCGTTTGATAAGATAATCTCTCCAATGAATCCAGTGGCAAACATTTGGCTCGTAATTGCTCAAGGGCCGAAAGGAATTATTTAGAATCCGTTGTTGCGTAAATATACACCGAGAGGATCATTATTAGCTATTCAGCAGAAATGCTAATTAATTTTTTTTCGTCGCTATACGATTGGACTATTCGTGTGATAGAATCACATGGTGAAAACTGTGTTTATATTACTACACGAAGCTGGATAAGATCAAAGAAGTTTATAAACGGAAGTCAAAAACTGTAGCAAACTTTTTTTTTCTCTGTGTTCAAAGTGCAAAAGAAATGGGACGAATGTGAAAGCCTTTTTTCCATCAACTTAACTTTCTCAGTCTGACAGCTGACTCCGTTGACTTCAGGTAGGTTGCCGTATTTTTTAACTCTTAACAAGTTTTATTAAAGATAATATCGTGATATCGCTTCTGCTAAGTGACTGCTGTGGAGTTCAGGAAATTACGTTACACGGAAGTCGCATTCAGTGGTGTCTCAGCTGTAAAAAGTTTGCGACACATTTATTTTAGGAGCGGGGAGCGTGTGCTTCGCGTGTTTCGGCATTGAGGTGATTACTTGGATTACTGCTGGTCATATCAGTCCAGTTGTCCTAGATAGAGGCAGCAAAGACATACGTTTAGGAATAAATTTGTATTGCTTTTGGCAGTGGCGTAGCCAGAAATTTCTTAGGGATGGAGGGGGGGGGGTTCATTTGGTTCATCGGTGAAAGCCCTCCGGGGAAAAAAATACTCCAAGTGGAAATAAACCCCAAATCTTTAAGTTACAAATGAAAAAAATATTAAATATCAAAATATCTTCGTGCTAGTTAGTGATACAATCTAATTTGCTGTCGAAGCACACAATAAAACGATGTAGGTCTTAAAGCGTTTAATAAAATCTAAAATATATACACACAAAAAAACGCTAGGTCTTTCGCATGTGCGTGTCGCTTAAAATTCGTACTCAGTTCCCCTGAAGGGGTCCCGCACCCGTAGACTCGTTTCCCCTTTGGCTGTGCTTCGGATTTTTTTTTTTTTTTTTTTAAAGAGAAGTAAGGTTTGTGCTGCAATTGCAGAACAGATTTAATTTTAGCATGAAGCAAGTTTGAGGCACGCTTGCGCTTCGATTTTTTTTTTTTTTATGCTTCAACGATTCCGGTGAGCAATTAGGGCTCTCGGATGATTGGCCGCGCATCTGACCACCTGATCGGCGCGCATACTGAATAATTACTTCTTTTTCTGTCATTGCTGGAGTCTTCATGATACGGAACGAATGAAAAATTAGTAAAAAGCGGTAGATCAAGTTTTCTGTTTACGATATGTACTGCCTGATAATGTAACAATGCACATTATCTTAACGGGAACATTCACATTTACCGGCGCGTAAAGTAATATCGGTACTATTACACAATATTATCCAGTGGTGTAGTGGGGCCGGAACGGCGTCCCGGTACTTTTTTCTAGCCGGACCCCGTTCCGGGAGACTCTACAGCATAATTTGTTTTCTTTTTAAAATGCAAATATCTTATAATTCTTTTCCAATGAAAAAAATGCTACAGAAAAACTGCACAGTTAGTGAAAAACGCCCCATGTTTTTTTTTAAAGTAGAGTTAGTCATTAAATCCATTTTCACTTGGCAGTCCATTGAAACTCCTTTTTCTACTGTTGTTAAGAACGTTGAGGTGGGGATAATGCAATGGGGAAATTATTGGAACTACTGTAGTTTTCTAATTAAATCTTTCAAGCCTAGTTGTTATGGATATATAATATAAACTTATATGCATATATTTACATTGAGTGATTTTTCACCCCAAAAATTATTTAGCGAGCGCCCTGATTTAGCAAGGATTTCCGTCGATCACATGCATTATAAGTGGTTCCATTCATTATAAGTGGTTCCATTCATTATAAGTGGGTTCCACTGTAAATATTTTGCTAAAATGGCTGGAACGAATTCTTCCGAAATCTAAAATTTTTCACAAGCTGAAATACTTCGGAGCGTGCCGACAACATCCGTTTGAAACTATTTTTCCGCTTGAAGCCACGTGGTTCTCTCAACTACCGTTTTTAATTTTTTTTTTTTTCCACTCTTGATGGAAAAGAGGTGGTTGACAGCACAAACTACGTGGGTGACCCATCCGTCAAAGTGAAGTTAACTTCGACAATGGAGGCGGTGCCTGTGTGCTTGTAACTTCTCCGTAAACTAGTAACGGCCGATTCTCATCGTATCTCACTCGAGGGTTATACAGTACTTTTTTTTATTTATTTAACGAAGGGATTAGAACTTTTCCAAAAGTGAGAAACTTTTGCGAAAAGCCGGCACGCTCTCTGATGTGTGGCTGATCACGTGCAATAGATAAGTTTTCATTTTTTAAATTTTGTTTTTAACAGTAGCGACGCCAGCCGCTCAGAACTGGGTGGGCTATTTGGGGAGACTAAGCATGATGGGAGGGGGCACAAATTTTGAAGTGCAGAAATTTGGGCAAAAAATTTCGCACATGTGCATTTTACCCTACGCTGTTAATGCTATCCCTAGTAAAAAAAGTTTTAAAGTTAACGTAGTATGTATGTATTCAGTGTATGTAGTATGGGAACCATGGATACGAATCTATGACAAGTTACTATTTCTTCGCAATTTTAGCTTACTTAGGTTGTGTTTTTTCTTCTTTCATATGGCTGTGTATGAATTTTAGTTTGTAACCTGGGTTCCTGGTAAATTGCCACACCGGGCTAAGAAAAATTCTTACCTCCTTCTAGGTTGCCAAACATTTTAGTAAATGTACAAGATACTAAAATACAACAAAAATAATTGATACAATCAATCATTAATATCATATTATTTTTTAAAATGCTTTAAAAAAAGGTTTCGTCTATTTTAGTGTTTTAAATTTATAAAAAATTTGGCTATACCAGCTGCAAGAGGGGGCTCGAGCCCCTCCCTGCCCACCCAGTTCAAGCTGCGCCATTTTAAATTTTTTTAATTTTGAAATATAATCTGGACTTTACCCGTAATAATGAGTCGCGTAGGAAGCGCTCCTTAAAAAAGGTCTTCAAAATAGCATCAAAAGGGCCGTGCAAATTCAATTGTCCTTTCTTCCAAGCAAGTATGGCAAGGGGCAAAGGAGGAATGTGGATAGGAATTCACTGAGGGGTGTCATTACTAATTGCTCTGCTGTTTGTTCTACTAAACAGGAGATTCCGACACTGAAAGTGAAGTCTGTAACTGTACCAGCGCCCTTAAGGGTCCTCCATACCTCGTGAAAAATAGCTCAAAACACGCATTTGCAGAACGAAATTACATATATAAAAAAAGCAATTTAGAAATCCGGTTTTTTTTTTCACATGTAGAATAAGCATTGAACCTTCTTTCTGCGTTTCTATATTAGCGTCACTTTGCGGAGCAATATTTTAATTATTATCCCATAAGTGTAAAATAATGAGAAGATTGATGATTATTTTTAAAAAGTTCTAATTTTGATATCTGCTGGGCTAAAAAGCAAAAAAATAGTTTGATGTTTTCTCTCGAAATGTAAAAATTTGGGAACACATACGAGTGATATGATATATTGATTTTTCCATCTTCATGATGCTATATTTGTTTCAATTTCGCATTCGGCGGAATTGAAACAATACGGGGTATGGAGGACTCTTAAACCTGTCCCACGGTAGTGAGGGAGCGGGAAGTGTCTGACGACTGCTTTGGTGGAGAGGAGCGCAGGGCAAGGTCGTTGGCTTGAAGGAAGGGAGTTAAGGAGGTGAGTGTTGTGCCCGCGTGTCACGACGTTAAAATTCAATTTCGGTAAACAAACAGAGCATTTAAGAAAAAGTTGAAGGCGACATTCTACCGACACTTATTTATACCACTGCCCACTAGTCATTGTCATCTTGTTGGTTTACCAGCGGCCGTAATTTGTCAGATCCAGCAGGTATAGGTGCGTGTGTTTCCGAGGGGGAAGGGAAGGGGGGGGGGGTTAGCGCCGAATTCCTTCGTAGCCGGTAGTAAAAACTAATAGAAATTCTTTCTTTTAGTGTTTCGTGAATAAAGTTACTATTAAACTTGCCCCAGCAAAACTAACACTCGCCCACCCGATTTCAAAGGCCGGCGACGTACGCAAGATGTAGCACGAAGTCTAATCAGGCCGCCCCGGTGGCGCAGTGGTCTAAGGCGTTGGCCTCTGATCATTCGTCCGTAAGGGGTCCGGGTTCGAATCCCGGTGAGGCATGGATGTTGTGTTTGTCTTACGGCACTGGCTCTCTCCCTTCCCTGGAACCAGTGACCCTAAATTAGGGACAGGCGACTGCTTATAGCCCATTGAGTTGCTCACGGTGGTCGTTAAACCTCCAACCAAAAAAAAAAAAAAGAAGTCTAATCAGTTCAGTAACAAGCTGCTCGGTTCCCCTCCCCGTATTTTTTATTAGTCATCCTGACTTGACTGACTTCCAGACATGTCTTAGAGGAGAAAAACTTGCGAATTTAAATGTCACGTTTAGTATGAAAAACCAAACGGAAAGCAACCAAAATTTGCACAAGAGAAAGGCAACAAAAATGGAAAGGTTAAAGAAGTAGCATCGTCCCATCATGTACGAACATGTCTTTTAGACGTGAATTCTCCATAGATATCCTTTCTGTTGTGTCCTTTTGATTTTACAATATTACTACCTCGTCAATACTTGGGCTTTTCACATGGTTAGTAGCATACATTATTCGAAGACGCGAAGTAATTTTCCAGAGAGGGGGGGGGCTAAGCACTAAGTGTTACACTCGTAGTTAGCAGAAACTTATTTTCCTTTGTTTGTCAACACAATATGTTTACTAATCTGTCTATTTGTAATTTTAATATATAAAACAAGAACGATGACAATAGATATAATGGTGCAGTCTTAATTTTTCGAACAGTAGATCATGACGCCTTCCTTATCTTGCTGCCACGGTGGCGCAGGCCTCTGACCATTCGTCCGATATGGGTCCCAGTTCGAATCCCGCGAAGAATAGATGTTGTGTTTTTGTATTACGGCCCTGGTCCCTTCCCTGGAACCAGTGGCCCTAAATTAGGGACGAACGACAGCTTATAGCTCATTCAGTTGCTCATGGTGGTCGTCAAAAAAAAAAAAAAAAGTTAATATCAAACAACACCAAGCTGTTACTTGTTCTGGTCTCGAGAAACTGGCCATAAACAATGAATGAAATGCAGAAATGTTAGAAAAGCAAAGTTGTTCGGAATTTAAGAGGGAAGAAGGTACAACACGGCGTGCCATTTGCGACGAACGTTTCGCTCACATTAAACGAAATGCGTTTCTCAGAAATCTCGCTTGAAAAAACAGCCCTGCAAACTTTCTCTGCTTATGAGGAGGTGCTACTGTACCAAACTGGCCGTTGCAAAAATATGAAATGGGTAGGTATATGATGTCATTAATAAGGTATTAAGCAGCCGGTGGTCTCGGCAGGTTTCCACCGCAGGCAGACAGTTCAGGCACCTGCCAAACGAGGGGCCATGCCTCCTAAGCTTCAAAGGGAAGATCTGGAGGGGTGGAGCGCATTTGCAAGTGGGGGACGAATGGAAGAGTGGTTCTTTCCCTTAGGGAAACAAGATCGTGACTGGCTAACGAAGGAACATGCCTGTCAGTGGGAGTTTTCAACCATGATTTTAGTGGACATGTTTGCCTCAAGACATAGATAGCATGAAGTTCTGAGTGTAGATGTTGCGATCCTTGGGATCTAAACTCAAAATCACGGTTACTAAACTTATAAGGTGCGTTAAATGAAAGTGAGGGGGGTAGCAACACAAGAAGATGCTGTGGAAGGAGGTTGGGGGGAATACCGCGAAGAAAAGCTCCTTTTGCCCTCTTAAAGGCTGTAAGGGTAGAACTTAAGCCCTCTCCGCCGCCTTTCTGGCACTCTGAGATTTCCATCATTTTTTCCCTCTCTCTCTCTCGCTATTTTTTTTTCTTTTAATTTTATTTTGTTGTTCGTGGGGAACAGAAAGACCTTGGTAGCGTGTGAAATCTGCGAGCTGGTGTTCCCGGAATTCGGTCCGTCTTGAGAATAATTTTCGGGTTCCCGAAAGAGCCTCTATTGAAACTGCCCCCTCCTTTTTTTTTTTTTTTCTTGACGTGTGTGAGGGAAAAAAAACTCCACTTCAGAATTTACCGCCATTTGTGTTTAAAGAGTATAGGGTAAGGAACAAGCAGCGCCAAAGGGAATTGAATTCTTATCCGAACACAAATAATTCTGTTCAAGCTGCATACTTGAGCTCGCATTTGGTGGCTGTCTTATATCAGTAGCTTCGAAGTAGAAATAAGAACAGATTTTTGAGAAGCGCTGTGTAAATTGAATTCGTGGATATAACAAGATGACAGATTGCAAACATTGCAGACATGTACCGCTTCATCATCGAATAAGTTCGTCATTCGTGTAAACTTCTTTTCAGCGCAGAAATGGTTATAAGAAAAAAAAATCTAACTCAAAGTTTTTTTTTTGTTTCGTTTTTATTTTCTTTGATTTAATCAGAACCTTGTTTGAAGTTCCAAAATTTGGTTTAGCAGGAAAGACTTGTGTTGTCTATGTGGTCTGTGTTGTTAGTTTTGTTTGCTTTTAATGACTATATTTGCTTCTTTATATTTTATAGCAAAATACGTGACCAAAACAGCTCCTCAGAGAAATCGTACTTTTAGAAAAATGATCTCATCTGCTTCTGTTTTTAAGTTCGTTGTTTCGTGAAAACAAAAAATAGTTTTACTATGTTCATGTGATCTATGCTTTCAGGATGTAGGTAAAAATACCCCTGAAAACTGAAAAGCGGAAAAAATGCCCCCGAAAACATACCCCCAGAAGAAATACCCCCAGAACAAACGGTTCACTGTAAACTGCCACACAGGAACACTGATGTGTGGCAGTGTTCCGGTGTTGCAATTTACCGGTAACCCTGCCACACATCTTTCAGCAAATTGGCTACAAAAGTTCAAAGGTCGGTCTATAAAGATTGCCGTTTCTAGGCCTACATTGATAACTGAATTGGGAACTCCAAACGAATTTCGCAAAAACGTGCCATGTAAGCCAAGCGAGAATTGTTCTTTAATTTGAAGAAATAAATTGCCGAGGATACGAGGTACACTTGACTTGGTTGGGGAGGGGGGTCTCTACCCAGAACTTCCATAATATTATATTCTGGGCCGCTGGAGTCTGTCAGTGTAACCATGAAGTTCCCCTTGAAGTGTCCGCGAGGTCCATGATCTTGGGGGTTCCCCCAAAATGTTAAAATGGATGCAGAGCTGTAAACATTAGTACCATGCTTTATATAATAATTCTGTACACGACCACGATTTTTCAGGAGGGTGGAGTAACCCCCCCCCGTTTCTAAGAGCTATTCAGGGATAATATCGAGGATACACTCACCGACTCTAGAGGTCCAGAATATAAAATTACGGAAGTTGGGGGCGGAGCCCTCCAAACCAAGCAATTCGTATCCCTTTCACAGGCTTCACCAAATTTCTGGGGGAAGAGGGAAGGGCATAGATAGCTTACCATTAAACACAAAATGAATCATAGAAATTGCGAGCAAATCCCTTACCTTGAACACTTGTCTGCGCTCTTCGAAACTTGCACCCCACCCTCCTGAAAATTCGTGGTCGTGTACAGAATCATTATGTAAAGCATGGTTCTAATGTTTACAGCTCTACGTCCATTTTAACATTTTGGGGACCCCCTCAAGCTCACGGACCTCGCGGACGCTTCAAGGGGAACAGCCTGGATACACTGACAGGCTCCAGCGGCTCAGAATCTAATATTACAGAAGTTGGGGGTTGAGCCCTCTCCCCCCAACCAAAAGTGCCTCGAATCCTCGGCAATTTATTTCTTCAAATTAAAGTATAATTCTCGCTTGGCTTACATGGAACGTTTTCTCGAAATTCGTTTGGAGTTCCCAATTCAGTTCTCAATATAGGCCCAGAAACGGCAATCTTTATAGCCCCCCCCCTGAACTTTTGTGGCCAAGTTGCTGAAGATGTGTGGCAGGGTTCCTGGTAAATTGCCACACCGGAACACTGCCACACATCAGTGTTCCTGTGTGGCAGTTTACAGTGAACCGTTTGTTCTGGGGGTATTTCTTCCGGGGGCATTTTTCCGCTTTTCAGTTTTCAGGGGTATTTTCTCCGGGGGTATTTTTACCGTTTACCATGCTTTCATGCTTCTAGCAGCCGCATATATTATAACTCGATGCAATATTGATCAACTGCGCACACATTACTTTCCTAAAACTAAGTAGCACAAAATGTTGATCTAAATTTACTTAATCGCTTACAACTTTAACTATTTTGCAAATATATATATATATATATATATATATATATATATATATAGCATGGGATGTAAGGTCAGGTGATGCGTAACATCACAGCCTCTCCTTGACAAATGTCAACCCCGCCTTCTCGTGGTGCATCCTGTTCCCACTAAAGGGGCTCTGACGACCGCCAATAGCGGTATAACTATACCATCGGGATCAGAGGAAATGCTATCCCACACTCACCAACCCGCTTGGCCAGCGTGGTGAGTTATGGCCAAACACCTCCAAAATGATTCCACAACTTAAATCTTGGCCCTCAGTCTCCGGCAGCTGGAATGTACCTGGCCAAGGCAGCGGCCAGTGCGACATGAAGGCAGAGGGTGCTAAGAATCCACTGAGGACCGGACTAGGCTGCCATCTGATGCTGACCTTGGCTACCTATAATGGACGCTCCCTATCTTCTGATTCAAGGCTTCTTGAATTGGAAGAGGAACTACAAAGGATCAAGTGGGACATCGTCGGGCTAAGTGAGGTAAGGAGAAAAGGAGAAGATCTCATTGAACTGAAAAGTGGACGTCTCTTCTATTATCGTGGGACAGATACTGGCAGAACTAGTGGTGTTGGATTTATAATAAACAAGAAACTGAAGGATAAAGTGGTAGAAGTTGAAAGTTCCTCTGACAGAGCTGCACGACTCGTTATCCAACTCTCGAGAAGATACCAGGCTCAGATTATTCAAACTTATGCACCCACCACAAGTCATCCTGAAGAAGAAATTGAAGAATTTTATGAGGAAATTCGTCATCTAAATAATAAAGGTAAGCAGCACTTGAAGATAATTATGGGAGATTTCAATGCAAAAATAGGGCAACGGCAACAGAATGAAACTTCAGTAGGTAAATTCGGTCACGGCAACAGAAACCAGCGTGGAAATACTCTCGTTGAGTTTGCAGAGGCAGAAGGTTTTTTCATCTTGAACTCCTTTTTCAAGAAAAAGCCACACAGGAAATGGACATGGAGACATCCAATTGGGACGACAAGTGAAATTGATTTTATTATGTGTAACAAAAAATTCGTCATCGAAGACTGCAGTGTGCTGAACAAGTTCAACACAGGTAGTGACCATAGATTGGTGAGATGTAAGATGCACCTCAACACTAAACTGGAACGTGGCAAGCTCATAAGACAAACAAAATGTATTCACATAACCAACCTTAAAAAACACCATAATACTTTCAAGTTGGAACTGAAGAACAGATTCTCTGCTTTAGAAGGCCTAACATCGGAAGAAGTGGATATTTCGGAAGTTAACAGAAAAGTAACCAAAGCTCTAATGGAAACAGCAACAAAATTAGCTGGGTCTAAGAACAAGTTGCATGGGAACAAATTATCAGGAAAAACCAAAATGTTGATGCAAAAAAGAAGAGAGATGAGGACAACTAAAGAAGATGTGACTTCCAAAGTGGAATATATAGAGCTATGCAAGACAACACGAAAAAGTATCACTGAAGATGTAAGGAAATTCAACTGTGAGCTAGTGAGGAAAGCAATTGAAAACAACCAAAGCCTAAAGATAGCAAAGGGACATCTCAGTAAGGGAAAAAAACAGATTATGGCTCTGAGAAAAGAAGATGGTTCTATAACAAGAAATAGAGGCGAAATTTTGACAAGAGTGAAAGATTTCTACTCCAAATTATATGAAAGGGATGATACATGTACTCCAGACATCATGAAAGGTACCAGAGTTCTTCCAGTCCTCCCAGCAGAAGTTGCTCATGCAATCAAGAACATGAAGCGGGGGAAAGCTCCAGGAGAAGATGGAATTACTATAGACATCATACAAGAAGCAAGTGGAGAAATTGAAACAGTACTCGCCCAAATTTTCACTCGATGCCTTAATGAAGGGAAGATTCCTGAGGATTGGAACAATGCTACAATGATCCTGCTACATAAAAAAGGTGACATTGAGGATCTCAGGAACTACAGACCTATCAGCCTCCTATCAGTGGTTTATAAAATCTTCACTAAAGTTCTTTCACACCGCTTGAAGGTAACACTGGACATGGCTCAACCGAGAGAACAAGCTGGATTCAGGAGTGGCTACAGCACAATAGATCATATCCACGTACTGAGAGAACTAATTGAAAGAGCGAGGGAATATGAACTTCCATTGTGCATGGCTTTTATCGATTATGAAAAAGCCTTTGATTCGGTGAAACCATCAGCAGTTACCACGGCTCTGAAATCCTGCGGTATTGAAGATGCATACATTAATATTATTAATAACATCTATGAAAATGCAAGTGCAAAGATTCGGCTGTTTGAAAATACAACACACATAAAAATTGGAAAGGGAGTGAGACAAGGTGACACCATATCTCCGAAGCTCTTTAATGCCACATTGGAAAATGTCTTTCAATCACTGAACTGGGAAAACAAAGGGATAAAGATTAATGGAGATTATTTAACCCACCTTCGTTTTGCTGATGACGTAGTCATTTTTGCAACTACCCCATCAGAGCTGCAGAGTATGATCCAGGAACTTGCTGACAAGAGTAAAGAAGTGGGATTAAAAATGAACTTTCAGAAGACAAAAGTGATGTTCAATGCTTTTACAAGAAATGAAGATTTATCGATTGATGGAGAAAAACTGGAGATAACAGATACGTATGTTTATCTTGGACAGCAGATATCAAGTGAGGGTCACATTGATGAAGAAATTAATCGGCGTACAAAACTTGCCTGGAGAGCTTTTGGAAGAAACAGCATAATTTTCAAGAGCAATATGCCATTATGTCTTAAAAGAAAAGTGTTTGATCAATGCATCCTTCCAGTGCTTACGTATGGTGCAGAGACGTGGACCTTAACTAAAAGAGACATACAAAGGCTGCAGACAACTCAAAGCAGCATGGAGAGGTGCATGCTTGGTATAACCAGGAGAGATAAGAAGAGGAACTCGTGGATCCGAAAAATGACGAGAGTGGAAGACATCATGATCAGAGTTAAATCCCTGAAATGGCAATGGGCTGGACATACTGCCAGAAGGACAGACCATAGATGGACAGCCGAAATTTTAGATTGGATTCCAAGGGACAGGAAAAGACCCAGAAAAAGACCACATGGGAGATGGGTGGATGAAATTCGTAAATATGCGGGAGTGACATGGAGGAGACTGGCACAAGACAGACCGTTGTGGAGGAAACTTGGGGAGACCTTCGTCCAGCAGTGGATTGATAATGGTTGACAATGATGATGATGATGATGATGATATAGCATAGGAAAGTTAAATTTCCACTCATGTAATATAATATAAACCACAACAAAACTGCGCAACGCTGCAAGTATTAGATGTAGTTAGTGTATGTAAAAGAATATTAACATACAAGCAATCTTAACATACAAGCAATCTACCCTCATAAACAAACAAATAAGGCCAAAAACCTTCAGAAAAAAAAAAAAAAAAACAACTAAAGTGAATAACAAAATGACGAAACAGTGTTAAGAAAATATTTATAAAAGCATTTACTCAAAACCCCTGGATCACTCTTCAGGGTAAGACATTTAGAGGCCCTGAGCACACTAGTTCAGTTCAGGTTTCATGAGAATGCAAAAATCTCAAAAAGCAATAATGGATATCCAATTTGAAATTTTGTGTTGTAAATTGCAGCTTAGCCGCCCCGGTGGCGCAGTGGTCTAAAGCGCTGGCCTCTGATCATTCGTCCGTCTGGGGTCCGGGTTCGAATCCCGGTGAGGCATGGATGTTGTGTTTGTCTTACGGCACTGGCTCTCTCCCTTCCCTGGAACCAGTGACCCTAAATTAGGGACGGGCGACTGCTTATAGCCCATTGAGTTGCTCACGGTGGTCGTTAAACCTCCAATCAAAAAAAAAAAAAAAAAATTGCAGCTTAAATTTGTTCACTTGGGTTTCTGAACACACCTGGAGTTTAATTTTCCTACTTGGACCCAGTATGATGACGTCCCAAGTGTTAAGAATCAGAATATTCTCTGATTTTCGGCAGTCGAAGCATAAATTCTGCTTTCTCGTAGCATAGTTAAATAAATCACCAGCCTGTCAGGTAAATTCTATGGAAGAAATATGTAAATATGTGTGAAGAAATCTGTAATGGATAGCATGCTCGAACGGAAATCGGGAGATGCGGGTTCGTTTTCCGCTCAAGGGCGATATAATTTTCAGATTTTCTGATGTGATTAATGTTTCCTTATTAACATTAAATGTAGGCAATTCAGCGATGCCTGATTGCTGTGTTAATAATTCTGACGTATTTCCACGTATTATGAGAAGAATATTTCTTCCGCAAAATTTACATGTATCGAAAACGTGTTTTTTCTTTTCTTGAATGATGTTGACCCGACTTTATTTTCTTCTAAGAATTGAATGCGCATATAAACTAATTACTATTGCACACTTAATTAAATTCCGAGGGACGTTCACAAGAGGAAAAAAACTAAAAAAAAAATATGCTTTGACAGAAACTACATGTTCTACAGAGTGATTCATATGTCCGAAACCAGCCAAATATTTTCTAGACATTTAACAGCTCCTGAAAGTAACTATGTGCAATAATATACATTGGACCAAGTTTTGCACCTCTCACTCGTTACTCCTTGCATCCGCCATACTGGATTCAACTTCAACTAGACGAAACCCGTCGGAATCGACGGTTAGTTTTTTTTTTTTTTTGAAAAGAATAAACTCATATGAAACAACGAATGTAAACTTTATTTGATTGACAAATTCATTCAACCACTTCAGTAAAGACAATAGTCCAGATATATACACTGACGGAAAAAAAATCCGAACACCACGAAAAAATAGTTGTAGAGGAATGAAATGGCGGCAATACATTCGTATAGGTAACATACTTAATCGATTAAGAGTTCAAGATCACAGCTTATTGTAAGCGCGAGAAGAGCCATTTTAAATGTGAAATGCTGGTACATTAATAACCGGTGTAACCGCCGGAATGTTGAATGCAAGCATGCAAACGTTCATGCATTGTGTCGTACAGGTGCTGGATGTCAGTTTG
The DNA here is from genome assembly GCA_039090855.1 of Macrothele yani. Classification (NCBI taxonomy): domain Eukaryota; kingdom Metazoa; phylum Arthropoda; class Arachnida; order Araneae; family Macrothelidae; genus Macrothele; species Macrothele yani. The sequence goes on from CM077016.1 coordinate 78,775,180, forward strand.
TGGGATGGAGTTTCATGCCTGTTGCACTTGGTCGGTCAATACAGGGACGGTAAATGCTGGTTGGGGACTTGGGGGTGACGCTGGAGTTGTCGTCCAATGATGTCCCATACGTGCTCGATTGGTGAAAGATCTGGTGATCTAGCAGGCCACGGCAACATGTCGACACTCTGTAAAGCATGTTGGGTTACAACAGCGGTATGCGGGCGAGCGTTATCCTGTTGGAAAACACCCCTGGAATGCTGTTCATGAATGGCAGCACAACAGGTTGAATCACCAGACCGACGTACAACTGTGCCGTCAGGGTGCGTGGGATAACCACGAGAGTGCTCCTTGCTGACATAGGAAATTGCTCCCCAGACCATAACTCCAGGTGTAGGTCCAGTGTGTCTCGCCCGCAGACAGGTTGGTTGCAGGCGCTCACCTGGCCTCCTTCTAACCAACACACGGCCATCACTGGCACCCAGGCAGAACCGGCTTTCATCAGAAAACACAACAGATCTCCACTCCGTCCTCCAATGAGCTCTAGCTTGACACCACTGACGTCGCAAACGGCAGTGGTTTGGAGTAAGTGGAATGCACGCTACAGGGCGTCTGGCTCGGACCTGTCCTTCAAGTAACCGATTTGTAACAGTTCGTTGTGTCACTGTGGTGGCAACTGCAGCTCGAATTGCTGACGCAGACGCGGTATGATGCGCCACGGCCATACGCCGTACACGGCGGTCTTCCCTCTCAGTAGTGCCACGTGACCGGCCGGAACCCGGTCTTCTTGAGGCAGTACCTTCCCTTGACCACCGGTGCCAACAATCATGCACAGTGGCTACATTCCTGCCAAGTCGTTCTGCAATATTGCGGAAAGAAAATCCACCTTCTCGTAACCCTATTACACGACCTCGTTCAAACTCCGTGAGCTGTTGATAATAGCTTCTTCGTCTTCTTAAAGGCATTCTTGACTAGCATCAACACCCTACGTCGAATCTCAACGATAACTAACGCTCACGAACGTTACAGCGCGTATTTACAGCAAACCTGCTTTGCATGTTCCGAGGGGCGCTACTAGCGCCACAGGTATGTGCCGAGCGCGAAATTTGCATAGACGTCATCCTACAGATGTGCCCTCACTGCATACCAACTGTGGTTTTTCAAACACAATCCCTTCTTGGTGTTGGGATTTTTTCCGTCAGTGTATATATTTTTTTCCACTGAAGGTTTAAGCCGTTTAACGACCACCGTGAGCAACTCAATGGGCTATAAGCAGTCGCCCGTCCCTAATTTAGGATCACTGGTTCCAGGGAAGGGAGAGAGCCAGTGCCGAAAGACAAACACAACATCCATGCCTCACGGTATTCGAACCTGGTCCCTTTATGAACGAATCATCATAAGCCATCGCTTAGACCACTGCACCACCGGGCCAGGTTCGTGACGAGCAATCACGACTGCACCCATTTGCAGTCGTAAAATGTGAGGCGGAAGTCCAATCATCTCGATCGGGTGCAAAAATTCAACCGGATAGCGCACTCTTTCACCCTCATCTTCAGTCACAACTGTGTTTGTAAATGTTGTTTGAATGAGATTCGCGTTGCGAATACTCTTCTTTCTCTCTTGTCTGAGACATATAGTTGCGACCCATTGATCGCTCACGCCTTCCAGTAAGGCTCTTACGTTTCCTTTTTTTTTTTTTTTTTTCTGCGGGTAAGACATTCTGTTAAGGGTAAGTATGCAATAAAGTATTTACTTACTTTAGTACTGATCATAGAACACCATGCACTCACCAAGTCTGACACTGAACTGAGCGCCTGATGTAGATAATGGCCGCACGCTTCTCCCATAGACTTTACATGGGAATTTTGCAGGTCCGCCACGCCCGAACCGTTGCCCCAATCTCAGTTTTCTCTTCGACTGGCACATCTACATGGTAAGACCTTACCTGAACCATATTTTTACGTTCAGCCGTTCTCTCAAAATAGGTCTCACAGTAAAAAACCTTATAGAATGAAGATATAGATGGCGCAACTCAATATATACATTCTAAATATTTTCACTAACAATGGTCAGCGGAATGTTTATTTACATCTTTACATAACGGGAAACGTCTTAACTACGTGAATAAACTGGATCGAATGAATATTAAATTGTATATGTACATCACACAGTCCAACTGCATAACGCAATCAGGTCTTCGAGAGTGTTCGCTGTTTCGATGAGAAGAACTTTGATACGAATGCCTGCTAGCTTTGCTTTGCTCAACGGTTCGATCAGAAAAGACTGTCTCAGTCACTCCATGATACCGCCTTCAACAGCGCGTGAGTCAACCGCACGCTTCTCCTATAGACTTTACATGGGAACTTTGTCGTCCCACAACGCCCGAACCGCTGCCCCAATCTCATTTTTCTCTTCGACTGGCACATCTGCATGGTAAGACCTTTATTTTGATACCTCAACCGTATCTTTACGTTCAGCCATTCTCTCAAAATCGGACTCACAATAAAAAACCTTATAGAATTAATATATAGATTTTTCAAAATGGCAATAGGATTATATGACCACTCGGTGTTATGTAAAATTTTCTGAGAAAAAAGTGGTATCATTATTTTTTACATATCTTTATTAGTTTTCAAGTCATTGCACTTAACATTTTCACTTGAGGTGCGTACCGAACCACAAAAAATTCTGTCCTTGTCCAGCTACACATACTTGCAAACCTCACAACAGGTGCTCATATGCTGTCTTTGTCTTAGAAGAGCACACTAACTACAGGATACAGAAACAACTTAAGTAAATGACTTAACTCTTTTTATTGTATAGTGCTTGAATTATGGATGTCAATTAGTCAAACACAACTTGATATATTAACTGAAATAATCAGACATATCCTTATAGCAGCTCATCATGTCACCCATATCATAATGGAAACCTTCGTTTTTTCAGAATATATCGTTGTTGACTCCCCTCACACAGAGAGCTTCAACTTTTATTTACTTTTTGACTATCTGCCAGTTGTTGCCATAACGTACATAGATCCTTCACTGAAAACAGGTATTGAATTTGGTTACCAAAACCTAAACATGTTTTTCACCAAAATGCTATTTAAAAAAATCACTTTTGAATCGTAAAGTGAAAGAAAGCTGTTTTGATTTATTTCTCGGCGTATTTCACGAGCCAAATTTTTAGAGCCACTGAAATTCCAGGGATCAGCCAGCGCCGTAAGACAAGCCCCCTCCCCCATGCGTCATCCAGGGCTTGGGGATGACTAGTCCTACCCAGAAACCTACGCCTCTGATCACTCGGCCGTCGAGGAGACCCAATTTCATTTCAGTTGAATCAACTAACTGTCTTTAACGGATCATGTAATACACTATCTACCAACAAGTAATTGGACACCTGTGATAGCAAAGGAAAACGAAGTTTATTCACCTTCAATAGTTGGTGGAGCCTCCACGAGCGGCGATTACAGCTGCGACCCTCCTGGACATACTCTCAACCAGGCGTTGTACGACGGCTAGCGGTATTTTCTTCCACTCGACTTGGAGAAGACAGGTCAGTTCCTTCACCGATTTCGGACGGTGGGGGCACCCCTTAAGTCGACGCTCCAACTCGTCCCACAGGTGCTCGATAGGGTTAAGGTCCGGACTCTGCGCAGGCCAGTCCATTCGATTAACCCCATTGTCACCATACCAAGCCATGGTGGACCTCGCAACATGACAGGTGGCATTGTCATCCTGAAAGTAACATGGGTCCACCCCGTAAAACTGCCACAACGTAGAGGAAGCGCATGGTCATCCAAAATGGTGCAGTAGGTCTCGGCGTTGAGTTTACCAGGAATTGCGACCAAGGGTCCCGTGCCATACCAGGAGAAACACCCCCATACTATAATTCCACCGCCGCCGAACTTCACAGTTGGCACAATACATTCCTGCATGAGGCGTTCTCCAGGCAGACGCCAAACCCAGACCCTGCCATCCGAACGGTAGAGGGTGAACCTTGATTCGTCGCTCCAGAGAACCTGATTCCACTGTTCAACGGTCCGCTGTCGACCTTCTTTGCACCACGTTAGCCGAGCAGCGCTATTGGACTTGGTAATCAAAGGCTTGTGGGCGGCAGCACGTCCATGATAACAGAGCAGATGGGCTTCCTTACGGATGGTATTCATCGAAAGAACACTCCCGGATGCCTGTTGAAACTCCTCGCGGATGTGGCCCATCGATTTGGTGCGGTTCTTCCGAATTTCCCTGGCCAGCACCCGTCGGTCTCTAACTCCCAGTTTTGTCTGTCTGCCGGGTCGGGGCACATTCCGACAGTCACCTCTGATCTTCCACTTGCCAATCACGTAGGCTACTTTCGATTTTGGGTACTTCAACTAGCTGGATATGTCACGTATGGATCGGCCATTTCTGTGATACCCGACGATTACACCTTTCTCGAAATCAGAGAGCTCCGAACTGCGTGGCATCTTGCATGCGACTGGTTGCGTTGTTGTTTCCCACACGATATTTAACGGCGGCGGCCGTGACGTGTATCAGGACCGCAGATATCGTCGATTGCAGCGGTGTACAATTATTTGTTGGTAGATAGTGTATGAGCAAAAACTCAATATTAAAAGTAAGGATGCCATCAGTGGTAGCTTGACTGTATTGGCAGGCTTACTTAATACTTCTGACATTTTACGTTTCGCCCTGGATGTAAATAAGTAGACAACTCCGGTAAAGTATTATTTGCCTGGTATCTGACAACCTGAGCAATCGTATTTTGATTACGCTTGGTTTCGTCTCAGAATTTTAATGCCTCTTGTCAGTTTTGAACTGAAAGCATTCTAAATGTTACAGCTGGTTTGTGTTAGTCTCTCACAGGATGATTTTTATAAAGATCGCAATCATTTAGAAAAAAACTTTAATAACAGTATGCTATATTAAATAAGTTTTTCTAAATACGTATTTACGATCTTCATAACCGTTGTGTGAGACACAGACACAAACGTAAGCGTTTTGCATTTGATCAGAATTAAAGGGTAAATTTTTCGTCTTTTGTAAAATATGCAAGGCATTCGTTCATTTTTACAAATTCAATCATAATATTTTTCGGATGGATGCATAAAGGTTTGGCTCGAAGTAAAATGAAAGAGCAGTCAAAATTTCCACATCATTGCGTGCTTGTGTATAAAAGGCTAGTCACATTTCTAAGATTTGAATTATTTAGGTGTGTGCTGCTGAGTTTGAGGAAAGTATTTTTATTTTATTTTTTTCCTTTCTTTAGTTTTACGAGCATCTGAAGTTACAGGGTGTTCTCTAGTCCATAATTGAGGGCCACTGGTTCTAGGAGAGCGACAGAGCCATCGTAGTAGTTCAAGTACATTGAATCTAGGGAGGGCATCCACAGAAAAAAAAAAAGCCAAGGAAAAATAATTCATGGAAAAAAAAGTTCAACGAACAGTTAGTTACCCGTTTAAATGATCGACATATTTAATTCCTGTTCTTATATATTTAATCCATGTTACTAGAATATTCTTCGCTGCACTCCCTCGTGCATACCGCGTTTCTTTTACACTATTAAAGTGCACAAAGCAAGCTGTGCTAACATGGTTTTGTCGGCAGCACTTCTGAGAGCTTATACTTGGTGCGTTTATATCTGTGAATTCATATTTTGCTAGGCTTATTTTTAATGCACATATTTTCACCATGTCTTTTGATACCAACACGCTGCTAATATGCTTACTTCATCACGTCGGTGAACGCAATATTTTTTTGCTCATGAAAGCACTATAAAAAGTTCCTTTTCTGTAAAACATAATCAATGAAATGAGATAAGCCAAATATGGTTTCCCGAAAAAAAAAAAATCAACGGAAATTTTTGTACGAAAAAGATTCTGATTTCTTCGTGACCACTTCCATGTTGACTGACCTCTGTGTCCGTCAACATGGAAGTAGACACAATGAAATCGGAAATGCAATATTTATACCCCCCCCCCTCCCCTCCTAGCGCTTTTGTGGGCGGTTTTAGAGTGGACAGTTGTTCGAACAACCATGGAATCAAATTTTGATGTCCTTGTAATAATGTACTCGCGTATTTTCGAGAAGCTGGCATTTTTTCTGTAGGCATACCTTCGTAGTATTAGGGTAGGACTTTCCCACTCTTGTTATTCAAAAAAGTACAAGGTCTGCGAAGAAAATTAAATTCAAACCTCAACAATGCCACAGATTTTGAAAATCTAAATGCGACAAAAGCAGCAAAAGAGAATAAAAAAAAAAAAAAAATCCAAGCAAGAAACAAAGCTCAAGTACAATATGCTGATGCAAACAGCAACAAACTTTAAAAGAAATCTAAGAACCAGAGAAGTGTCAAAAAGGAGATTAAAATTAAAATATTTTCATTTAATATTCCTTTCCTCTGAGTTCCTTTGTTTTTTTTACTAGACGTTTCTGGTCTCTAGATTTTTTGTCAAGGTCTGTTCTCAAAGTATAGAAGGAATATCAAAAGTTTTGTTTACTCCTGAAGAACTTAAATTTTGTTGCCAGGTTCCTCTGCTGTTGCCAGTTACTAAACTGAAACGTTTCGTTGTGTATTTTGTGATTCTGTTGTTGTAATTAAGTTGTTTTAAACACCACTTATTAGTTTTGAAGGCTCATTGGTGGCATTGTTTTTTTGGAGGTAATAACTTTCTTTTAATTAGTCTCTTGTTTTTATGATATTCATAGTCCAAAATTTTATTTTTTTCCCAATTATTTTTATTTTATTTTATTTACTTATTTTTTTTCAACCATATGCAGTTATGCAAATTTTAAACTTTATGGGAAAAAGTAAAAAGTTCTGGACTATGAATCTCATAAAAAACAAGAGACTAATTAAAGAAAGTTTTTACATACAAAAAAAAACAATGTCATCAATGAGCCTTCAAAACCAATAAGTGGTGTTTTAAAATACACAATGAAAATATTTCAGTTTAGTAACTGACAACAGTAGAGGAACCAGGCAACAAAATTTAAATTCTTCAGGAGTAAACAAAACTTTTGATATTCCTTCTATACATTTAGAACAGGCCTTGACTAAAATCTAGAGGCCAGAAACGTCTGTAAAAAAAAAAAAAAAACTCAGAGGAAAGGAAGATTAAATAAAAATTCTTCAACTGGAACTAGAGTTTAAATAAATATATCTGGGTAAAGCCTTGAGTAAGTGATTTAAAAATTAAAGTATTGTAGAAAGTATTGGCAGCTGTCATTTGTGGCGTTTTCAAGGGCCGACACAAATCACTACTCTTTCATTTCTACGTCGACCAAAAGTGTAGGTTTCTGCTATGTCGAATTTGTAAAACCCAGAATTAAAAAATAAATAAAAATTAATTAATGCAATTTAAAATAATTAAACTTTACTCCTTAGTGAAGCAAGCCATTGAAATACGAATTGCTAAGAGAAAACCTAAACTTCAAAAAAATAATAAATACAAATTTAAAATTATAACGACAAAATAGAATTAAAAAAAAAAGAACCAAATTTGAAAGAATATATATTATATAAATTAACATGATGAACATTTTTCATTGGCATTCTTTATGTTGGATTTTATTTCCATGGGCTTTTTTTCCCTGGATTATTTTTCAATTGAATATTTTGCCCTGACTATTTTCTGTGGACCCCCCCCTCCGTAACTAAATACTCCGCCCATATCTCATCCGGGACTCCAAGCCGGGTATATTGCTTAGGCGATTATTAACCAGAAGCCCACGCCACGGACTATTCGGCCACCTAGGAGGAAACTTAATCAGCTTACAGAAACGGAGTCAGTAACAATGCTTAAAAATGCCTTTTTTTTTTTGCTCTAATGACATTGGTCAAAGTAACTACCTTTTCATCATATATTTTGAAAAAAAAAAAAAAAAGCTTTTGTTGTATATTATTAACATCCACTACGTTGTATCCTTTGTGGATGTTATCAATCACGCACAAATTTACTTTTAGAAATGAAAGTAAAATCAGAAAGGTTTTACTTTTAAATTAACGTTGTCTAGGTCCTCGAGGATCCAAAAAACAGCCTCATTTAAAGTAAGTAATTTTGTCCTCATTTTCATTGTGATTTCGTTGTTTCTAATAATAATCAGGGGTGGCGCTGCCAAACGCATTCTTCGCAATTTGTGAGAAAAAAAATCGTTTTGGCGATGGGTAAAAGCTTTGGCGATTACCTTTTAGTACTGTTACCACGCTTTGGCGAAAAAAAAAAAAAGAATTTGGCGAATAAATGGCGAAAACTTTAAAAAAGCTTGCGCAACCCCTGGTAATTTTACGAGTAGTTAGCAACAACCTCAAAACGGCTTTACTCTTTTCGAACATGCATTTAAACCAGTTTGCTATTTATTTTCCAATAAATTACGTGTTGCCGATATTCTAAGAGTTCTTGGAAGGCCCCTTGTGGTTAAAAGAGCAAAGATGATTTCTTTCGATGTTGGACTTGATTTTCTTAATGATTTCGTTGTTTCTAAAAAAAAAAAAAAAAAAAGTAATTTAGCAACAACCTCAAAATGGTTTTACTGTTTTCGGACAAGCAAAAAACCAGTTTGATATTAATCTTCCAATAACTAGGTGTTACCGATATTGTAAGAGTTCTTGGAAGGTCCCTTGTGGTTAAAAGATCAAAGAAATATTTGATTTCGTTTGCTGTTGGACTCCGTTTCAAAACTAGCTGGCGTTGTTGCCACGTTACTCAGCGCTTTGACATCTGCTGAATAGGTGATTTCAGTGCAGAAGGTTTGATGAAGACATGCGCATCAGTTCAAGTTTCATTGGACATTAGAACCAGGACATAAAAACACAACCTTCTGATTTAGTGCTAATGTATAGCGTGCATCTCGTAACGTTACAGAAGTTCCGGGATAATGTGTTAACTGACATGCGTGTTACGGAACAGTCAAGTTGGTACCAGCAACTACTTTCTTCAGCCAGGAAATAGGTAGATTTCCGTTGTTTTTTTGTTAATCTTTTCTTGTCTGCGTTTATACTGTATGTAGCATCATTTTGTTTATATGTAAAGAAAAAAAAATAAAGTGTGGTTTCGGGTATGATCAGCATGATTTTCTTTTTTTTGTTGTTGTTGATTTGACGGAAAAGGATTGAAATTTAGAAATGCTGTACAATATTCTGTAATCGTGTTAATCATTTCAGTAAATACAGCTTACACGGACAGGCAGTTTTATTTTATTCTTTTTTTAACCATGCCGTATGCCTCTTCCAGCTGGAGAGAAGTTGTGCATTAAGAAATATAGGAAAGTCTTCATGTCCACGATCCAATAATTTTTCCAGTCCCGTATTTAAGATATCGTGAGAAATGTGAAACAACCAGCGGAAAAATTTTAGCAACAAGGAAAACTGAACAGAGAATCTTGGCTGTGTTTTCACCGATCTGTTAAACTCATTTTTCGTGTACGATTTCCTTAAGAGAAGATATAGGTGGGCAAAAGCAACAAAACAAACGCATGCTTTTTTTTTTTTTTTTTTTTTAAGCGGTGATATGTCAGCAGTTTAAACAGAAATCGGTGGCCAAGTGATATGAGGAGCTGGTTTCTGACCATTTGTCCGAGATGGGCCCGGGTTGTGGTGCATTTGTGCGATGGCGCTGGCTCATCCCACACTGTAAAAAAGTTTCTGAAATTCATTAGCCACTTTCCATGACTATTTTCGTAAATTTACGAAACTTTTCTGATACAACATTTTCCGTGAAATGACGGAAAGAAACCTGAATTTCACGGATGATTTTTCGTACGCCATGAAATTTCTGAATTTTCAGAAACCTTTCCGCAATTCCTTTCTTATATTGACTATAAATTGCCGTTTTTAAGATGTGCTAACGTAAAATTTTGAATTTTTAGAAACCTTTTCGCAGTTCCTTTCGTATGTTCATGGAAAAACTCCGTTCTCACTTTTTCCGTATCCACATGACGAAAAATTTCCGGTAATGGCAGCGATTTCCGGAAATACTTGAAGTTTGATTAATGTTAAATTTCAATCGTTTGTCGAAGGATCTGATTTTGAAGTTCTGTAGCAAGATCGGATATTGTGGATCGGATGAATTTTGGTTATTGTGGATATTTCTTCTATTCTCCCATTTTGTGCACCAGCTGTTATGTATTGTGTTACCGTGAGAAACCGGGTACTTAAATTATATTGTACAGGTGATTGTACGATGTCTATGTAGTATCAGTCCTTGGAGTCCTTAAGACAGAAGCAGACCTGCCAACTGTTACGATTTTATCGTATTTAGCACGATAAATAATGCCACTGTATGCAAATACGATTTTGCAGCCAAAAATACGATTTTTTTTAAATAGTCATGTTTTCCCCAATTTTTCGCTTTTCAGACAGAAGCCTTGTAGCAGAATCGCGGCGACGGGCGAGCTACGTCGCAGATTTATTTTGGTCCAGCAGACAAAAATGATGACATCCCCAGAACCGTATATAAATCATCTTGCAGACTCCCTATCATAGATGAGCCGCGGATGGCTTAGTGGTTAGCGAGTCAGACTATCGATGGAGGGTCCTCAGGTTTGAACCGGGCTGATCTTTCAGAGATAGTGTGATTTACTAACAATCGCTGAATATCGGACGAGCACGTTAAGTGACGGCCCCCAGGCTGGACCCACTGGTTAAATGGGTATCCTTTTCTATGCCCCCCCCCCCTGAAATTCTCTCACCACTCTGTGTGCAACATCGTACTTGTACGGTGGCGCCACCTACTGTACTCTAATCTCACTACAAACTGTTCTGTCAAAGTCGCTAGACTTGCTCTCATTCCTTCCGTTTCTGTGCCTTGCCCAAAAGGCGATCTCGCTGTAGGTGGCTGGGACCTAAACTCTACTCACTGTGGACGGAAGTCCTACAAGAAAATGACAAATACTGTGGTCAGACATCACGGAACCCTATCATAGATGCAAGTTTTCCGCCTTTCAAAATTTCCGAAAACGGAAGTTAGGCGTAGTGAGGGTTTCTTCCGTAATCGTTATTTTTTCTCACGAAGGACAATGTACGTCGCAGAATTATTTTGTACTCACCCCCGTAGCAGAATCGCGTCGACGGCCGACGTACATCGCAGACTTATTTTGTACTCATCCCCGTAGAAGAATCGCGGTGACGTACATCGCATGTTTATTTTGTACTCGTCTACGTAGCAGAATCGCGGCGACGGGCGACGTACACCGTAGCTTTATTTTGTACTCATCCCCGTAGCAGAATCGCGGTGGCGTACATCGCATGTTTATTTTGTACTCGTCTACGTAGCAGAATCGCGGAGACGGGCGCGACGTACACCGTAGATTTATTTTGTACTCATTCCCGTAGCAGAATAGCGGCGACGGCCGACGTGCATCGCAGATTTATTTTGTACTCATCCCCGTAGATGAATCGCGGCGACATACATCGCAGGCTTATTTTGTACTCATCTCCGTAGCAGAATCGCGGCGACGGGCGACGTACACCGTAGGTTTATTCTGTACTCATCCCAGTAGAAGAATAGCGGCGACGGCCGACGTACATCGCAGATTTATTTTGTATTCATCCTCGTAGAAGAATCGCGGCGACGTACATCGCCTGCTTATTTTGTATTCTTCTCCGTAGCAGAATCGCGACGACGGCCGACGTACATCGCAGGTTTATTTTGTACTCATCCCCGTAGAAGAATCGCCGCGATGGCCGACGTACATCGCAGATTTATTTTGTACCCACCCCCGGAGAAGAATCGCGGCGACGGCCGACGTACATCGCAGATCCATTTTCTGCTAATCCTCGTAGCAGAATCGCAGCGACGGCCGATGCACATCACATATTTATTTTGGTCCTGCAGACAAACACGACATCCCCAGAACCCTATTAGACCATCTTGCAGACCTCCTAAGATGCAAGTTTTCCGCCTCACAAAATTTCCGAAAACGGAAGTTAGGTGGAGTGAGGATTTCTCCCGTAATCGTAATTTTTTTTCTAATAATTAACAACATAAAAGTGTTTGCTGATTAGATTTAATTAGTTTCTCAATAAAATTTTGATATAGGGAAAAAATCCTTACATTATCATTATCAAGAATTTATATAGCTGAAATAGGCTTCAAAAATTATCAGCATGCGTCGTGTTACGATCTTTCTATCTGAGTGTTACGTTTTTTTGGTTCTGAGAGGTTGGCAAGTCTGCAGAAGCTATTATAGCTATCAAGAGTAAATTATATTTAGTTTTCTGAAAGAATACTGTAAAGCAGTGCATTTCACCTTTTCTTAAAGATAATTAAAAGCCATTGTCAGTTAAAAAATATCTCAAGTTCCAAAACATTCTGTTGCTTCAAAAAATCGCGATGAAAAAAATACTTAATTAGTCCTCCTACAGAAAAAATTAAATTATTGCAGACCTATTCAAAAACATTAAAAGCTTCAACAGAAAATAAAATGACTAAATCACTCGCATTAATGACAAAAAAAGTTCATCATCGTGCAAAAAGACGTTTACTTTGAACGTGAGGGTGGTTCTTGAATGCTTTTGGCTTAGGGGTTAAGACGCGCATTTTCTGTTGAGCTAAGCCAAAAGACGTCGGTTCGAGTCCCACTAGTGCGAAAGGATTCTGTGGTGTAAGGGCTGAAACATTCAGCTTCTACGATGTTGCGAAATTTCTGTATAAATACGGAAAAACCTGAAACGGACTTTTCCGAAATAATACTAACAACCGAAAATCTGTGAAAATACGAAGTTACTAAAGACGGGCACTTTTAAAAACGGAAATTTCGTTAAAAGACTAACACCTACCGGCAACTTTGCTGCACGTTATTTTCAGAAATTTTCCCTGAATTCACGCCACTTATTTTTAACACTGCAATCCCTGGAACCGGTGGCCCTAAATTAGGAACGGGCGACTGCTTATGGCCCTTAGAGGTGTTCATGGTGGTAGTTTGTCCTTCCCCCAGTGTTATGAACAATTGGATTGTTCATGAACAAAATTTTCCTGTATGTATATTTTTATTCGGGACTTAACGACCGCCGTGAGCAACTCATTTGGGCTATAAGCAGCCGCCCGTCCCTAATTTAGGGCCACTGGTTCCAGGGAAGAGAGAGTCAGTGCCGTAAGACAAACACAACATCCGTGCCTCACCGGGATTCGAACTCCGACCAATCTCGAACAAATGTCGAGAAGCCATCGCTTAGACCACTGCGCCACCGTGCCGGCTTCCTGGGTACTTAAGCACACAGATAGTATGGGCCTGGATCGTCTGAAAAAAACAACTGGGTTATCATAACTTCTTTCACTGTTGTGATAACATTAACGTAAACAAAAGTGTGGGCTCGAATCTCGGTGAGGCATGGATGTTGTGTTTGTCTTACGGCACTGGCTCTCTCATTTCCATGGAACCAGCGGCCTTAAATTAGGTACAGGCGACTGCTTATAGCCCATTAAGTGGCTCACGGTGGTCGTTAAACCTTCAATAATAATACAAAAAAAAAAAAACTATGAAAGGAGAAGAATTGAAAAATATATTATTTACTGCTGGACAAAATTATCTGGAAGTTTTCCCCAGAAATTTTGTCCTGAGGTTAGTTTTGATTCTGGTTGACCTATTGAGTGACCTGAGATTTCGTGGCGCATGTGACACAAGTTGCCAAAATCATCAAAAGAACGACAAAGAAATATCTTCCTAACACATGCTGTCTAATTTCCTTTATGCATTTTTTAACGTAGTTTTTTAGGTCTTCCGGATTCCAGTTAAATATTGGTTGATGCATAAGTTCGTGCCGTTTTTTCACCGCACTACAGGAATGTATTACATCAGAAGGGAAAACGGAATCAAGCAACTATGCCCCCCCCCCCATTGTTTACAATGGTTTCCCAACGTCGGGATAGGTCTGCAATGCTATTCTTGACAAAAAACAAAAAAACGTGCAGGTTTTCCTGCGATAAAATTATCAAGGGAATTCTGTAGATCAGCATCATTGTTGAATGTTCTGCCACGGAGTGCATTCGACAGAGATCGGAACAGGTGATAGTCTGAAGGGGTGACATCTGGGAAATAGGCCCGATGCGGAAGGATCTCCCATTTCATGTCCTGAATGGCCATTTTGGTCATGTTTACACTGTGAGGGCGTGCGTTATCATGTTGGAGAAGGACAGCGTTGCGCCGATGTGGCAGTTTCTGCTGAACTGCTCACTCCACAGTGCAGCGTTGATGGTCCGATTCTTCAGCAGCATTTTCCAGTAAATAATACTTTCCATGGCCCACCAGACACACATGATCTTCCCAGGATGGTCATGTTTTGGACGTGGTGTGGGCGTCTTGTTTGGGCTGAAATTCACGTACAGGCACCACTTTCCACCTGCACAGTACGTGACAGAAAGGGTTTGTGTTGCTCAGCACATTCGCGATAACGGGGAGCAAGGAACCACATATGGCAACACGCTGATTCTTGTTGTCCTCGGTGAGAGTGTGAGGCAACCAAGACCACAATTTCTGGACCTTTCGCGTACGTTCTAGGTGTCGCACCACTGTGGCCTGATCACAGTCCATCTCAGTGGCCAATTCGCTTGTGGTTTGACGCGGATGCAAGTGGATAAGATGGTTCAAACGATCCTCATCAAAGTGAGATGGACGACCTGAGCGTGGAGAGTCGTTGAGGTCGAAATCGCCACCTCGGAACCGCTCAAACAATTTGCGGGCTGTCCTCGGAACAATAGCATCCTCCCCATACACAGCACAAATTTGTTGAGAACCCTCGACGGCTTTGGATCCCTTGTTAAACTCGTAGAGGAGCAGATGTCGGAAATGTTCATTCCTCTCTACTTGACACTCCATACTTCCGGATGTGAAAACCAAAAAAAACATTAGCCACAATCACAGAACGCAATATGATTTAGATACACGATATAACTGGCCATATTTTAATATGCAACTGGCCATCTGCGCCGTCACTACTGACCTGGGAAACACTCGTGAAATAAAACTGCATGAACTTATACATCACCCCAATATGTTTACTCGTAAAAACTGTGGCACAATAGAAATTTGCATTTGGTGTTTGTACAGGTGAAACCTCCGAATAATGGTTACTGATCGTACCGGTGAAAGTGCGTGGTTCGGAGGTCAGGCCTAAGTTAGCATTGCTACTCCGTTGCGTTTGTACATAAACAGAATAAGTGTATGAAGCTTTTGAACAAGGAAAACGGTTGCAGTGCTTTCTCCAAGTGCTGAATAAAGCCCGATGTAATAATCACGACGTAAATAAATCAATCGTGGTGTAGAGGATTTAAGGAAGGCAATGTCTGACGTTTGGTCTTAAACAGCCCTCAGGAATGGCAAGCTGGAAGATTAAGGTTTAGTACCCTATAGGAAAGAAGAAAAAAAGAAAATTGTTAGCTAGTGAAGGCTAACTGCACAGTTAGCTGGCTGCGAACTGAAAAACAGGAACAGAACCCACAGGGACTACACCAAAAGATGCCGCCGCCAATGGGCAGCATTCCAGGTGCCGGGGACCAACCTCGCAGTTCCCCGTGGCGAGTAAAACATACACGTCAGCTAGAGCTCCATGTAGAACTAAACTCTAACTCCGTCTTCTTTTTTTTATTTTTTACTTAAGCACACCACTGTCCGCCGTAATCCAGCCCGTTTTGCCTCGGAACATTTCCTTTAGCAATATCCTTGTATTCCTGTCTTATCCCGCTCGCTGAAGCCTGGAGGGAACAAGGGAAATCCTTAGGGACAAGGTGTTCGTTAGATCTCTTTCGGGACTGACTGGGGTGTCCCGTTGTCCCCTGTTAAGAGGTTTTGTTGTTCCGATGTTATCGTTAATGTTAACCCTACGGCAGTTGTTGTGTACCAACCAAAACTTCCCGTTGCTCGAAGGTGTCCGTTAATAGAGGGCTCACTGTATATGTTGTTCGTACTTGCAATTTCTGTTTGTCCCCTCCTGAAAACTAAGCTTTGGACGCCCATGAGTTGAGTAAGCCAATATGCAATTGCATATAATCCGGACTCAATGATGACGCACATTGTCATTTAGCAGAAAAACATATCACGATCACCCTGCATTTTGAATATGAAAACAATGTGGTTTCTGCGGTCTTTTAGGCGCACGGATTACAGACAGTAAAATAGGAAAGCGATCAACGCCTGACTATAAACAGCGTTTTATGACAGCGTTCTAGACACAGATGATGGAACAGTAAACATAGATCTCTCGTTGTGACGCAGGTGGTTACGGAAACCGGTATGTCTGGGCTGCAAAAGGCAGACATTCCACGTTGGCGCTGCTAATTATTTTTATGATCCTGCCGAACCATTTCAATGACAATTTGGAACCTGCAGATTAACGGGCTAGTAACTCACCTGCATTCTAAGATTTTATTAAATGAAACGTTTGACGCACATTGTTTTTAGAAACTTCCCTAAAAAGGGTATCGCAGTTATTAAAAAGTATCTGTATGCAGGAGCAGCGTGCCGCACGGTCGTTGTAATAATAAATCTCAGCACCACGCGTTTCATTCTACCAAAGCGGGTACCGCACGGTCGTTGTAATAATAAATCTCAGCACCACGCGCTTCATTCTACCAAAGCGCGTACCGTGTTTAAGCAACCGGAGAAAATGCAGGAGAGAGAATTAAACTATGGGATGTGTCGGTACCCGGAAAAAGAAAAAAAAAAAGAAGAAAATTCTGGAACACGTTAAACGTCTCTCGTCAACTTTTGGGTTTTAACCTGTATAATCTATGAAAACATAGCACCAATAATAAGGAAGACAATTGGAAATGTCTGCAAATGGAACTGTAACGAAAGAAAGAGGCCTAATTTTTGCCGCGCGAGCACTGCAAGCTAAGTTTATGAAAGCAAACATTGAGAATATCGCGAATGACAGTAAATACAGACTACGCAGTAGACCATATAATTAGCTCATGCAGCAAAATGGTCCAAACAGAATACAAGAAACTCCTTAAAATCTTCAATGCTGCATGCACAAAAAGATACGATTTACCATCCGCAAGAAATTGGTGGGAGTAAAGAAATTAGAAAATGCCGGTGTGAAAAAAATGATGGGATTTTAAAATTCAGACAAAAAATGAGATCGTAGGATACCTGGTATTACTGTATCTGAATAAAGAAAGTTCCAATAATTGATTTGGCAATCCCACGGATGTGGTACAGTTGAAGAAAGAGCTGGAAACACGACTGCCAGCCCTGTAGGGTAGAGGCCTGCACGAGCCTTATTTGGTGAGCCCGGCCCTGCTGAAGCCCATGCGTTTAAGGCCTGGCCTAGCCTGGCCCATTTCAGATGTTAGACACTCGGGCCGGCCCGGCCCATGATGTGCCAATTTTGAATTATTTTGTCTTTCTATTGTATTTTATTAAATTGTGAAAATTAAGTAATGAAATGAGATATTATTGAAAATATTTAGTTGAATGTCAGCCTGAAATTATTAACTAAACTTTGGCAATTACCGAAGAATATAACTTTGAGATTGAGAGAGGACTAAGCGCCTTCAAAATAAATTTAAAAATTATAGCGCACTTAGAGAAAAAAAAAATAAAAGCTCTTTGAAACACTCCGAATAAACGTAAGTACATTACCATACCTGATTGCAGCGGGAAACATTTCCTCTTGTGCAGTATAAAAACAGAGAATTTGGACGAGGAACTTTATAGCAGCAGAAACGTATATCATCATTGTCAACCATTATAAATCCACTGCTGGACGAAGGTCTCCCCAAGTTTCTTCCACAATGGTCTGCCTTGTGCCAGTCTCCTCCATGTTACTCCCGCATATTTTTGAATTTCATCCACCCATCTCCCATGTGGTCTTCTTCTGGGTCTTTTCCTGTCCCTTAGAACCCAAACTAAAATTTCGGCTGTCCATCGATAATCTGTCCTTCTGGCAAATGTCCAGCCCATTGCCATTTCAGGGATTTTACTCTGATCATGATGTCTTCCACTCTTGTCATTTTTCTGATCCACGAGTTCCTCTTCTTATCTCTCCTGGTTACACCAATCATGCACCTCTCCATGCTTCTTTGAGTTGCCTGCAGTCTTTGTATGTCTCTTTTAGTTAAGGTCCACGTCTCTGCACCATACGTAAGCACTGGAAGGATGCATTGATCAAACACTTTTCTTTTAAGACATAATGGCATATTGCTCTTGAAAATTACACTGTTTCTTCCAAAAGCTCTCCAGGCAAGTTTTATACGCCGACTAATTTCTTCATCAATGTGACCCTCACTTGATATCTGCTGTCCAAGATAAACGTAGGCTTTGGTTATCTCCAGCTTTTCTCCATCAATCGATAAATCTTCATCTCTTGTAAAGGCATTGTTCATCATTTTTGTCTTCTGAAAGTTCATTTTAAATCCAACTTCTTTACTCTTGTCAGCAAGTTCCTGGATCATACTCTGCAGCTCTGATGGGGTAGCTGCAAAAATGACTACGTAAACGAATATATGTCTCTTAAAATAAGTTGTTCCAGATTTTGAACTGTCATAGCTTAAAAAATTGTCGCACTTAATGCATTGCACAAAGTTTTTTCTGCTGAAAGGTTTTTGTATTGCCAAGCAGTTTAAAATGTGCCCAATCACCTTTCCCGCTTACATTATCTTACTAGGATGTGTTCCCCTGTGAAATGTTTTTCGTGCAATTCCTTTGATTTCTTAAATTCCATGGTAAAAGAAGATACATTTGCAACTGTGAGCACATGAAGACATCGACAGGGTTCTGTTGCAGATATGTTTTTCGAATGAAATGCCGCAGGAGGGTAATAAAGTGTCCCTTTCTCCGAACTAGCGTGCGGTAATGCTAAAAAGTCAATCCCTTATAGGGATTAGTGATAGGAGAAACAGTCGATGTCGTCTCACTCTCTCATACAAATATCCCCCCCCCCGTCCACTGCAGACACCCCCGTTGCCCACTACACACTATGCCCTCAGATAATTTGTTGAGTTGTGGCTTGTAAACGCTGAAAATCTCCCGATCGGACGAGAAATTCTTTATATTTCATATTTAAGGTGTTTTAAGCACACACACCCCTCCCCAGTTTCCTGGGTTTGCACATACCCGCAGAGAATTTGTTTAGCTGTAGTTTATATATCTTGAAAAATATCGTAAATAAGAAAATACGAAATTACGGAAATTTTATGTGTGTCAGATAACCAATCTCGGGAGAACGCAATTTTTATACGGCCCCTTAAAATTTTTGTGGTTCTCTGGTGGGTCAGTATCCGCTTTGTCTTTGGCCCGAAAGTCATGGAAATGTCTAAATTTCTTACTGTACATGAAATATTAAAAAAAAATATTTTATGAACAATAGTTGCTCAAGTAGTGGGGAATATAGCCACACGAATTTATTTTTTATGCAGAACAATTTTATGGCACAGAAATTCCAATGTGTTTAGTTCTCTGGTGGCTACTTCTCCGGACCGGGTGTTACCCAACTTCTGTGCTGTTTCTTCTGCATTTTGCTATTGAAAGAATTTCAATACGTACGATAAAATATTTATGCCTATGAAAATCATTGATATTTTATTAACCTCAAAAAAAATGAGTTTAATAATTCATAATGATGTTCATTTCTCGGTGGGTGAGGACACGCTTGCTTCATAGAACCGTCTACGACCCTTCGCGAGCTACTGCTGGTATAATAGGACAATTTTAAAGTAGTGTGAAGGATTGTCTGTTAAAAAAAAAAAAAAGGACGGTAAACACAGTATATATATATATATATATATATATATTTTTTGATAATTATAGGACGGAGGATTACATGAGCTTCAAATTCTAACTTAAGTCCTGGTGCAAACAATTGTGTATTACTACATTTGAGTCACTGCCCGTTTCAGCGACATTTTGACGGTCGTACTTTTCAACAGCACACAAATGCTAATGCGTCTATTTTTCCATTGTGTGTGCTGAGGTAATTTAGTCAGCTCGAAGAGCAGACAGACCCTGTTGATAGCAGTATGCCACGTTCTTTCCCAACCGACGACGGCTTGTCTTCGCGGGAAACAAAACGATAAAACCAGAGAGAGCTCCTAAGGACCCAGAACTGGTTTTTGTTTGCCCATGGCTGACCAGTTATCTCAAGAGTTGCTTGAGAAAATACCCAACGGGCCCCCATCTAATCTTGATACTGCCAAAATGCGTTTTTACTTGTGTTTGCGGACGAGGGGTGCCACACAGGGAGGGTCACCCAAAGGAATTTCACCGAGAAACCATGTTCGGTTTTGAAAGAACTGCAACGGTCAAGTGAGCGTGGAGAAATACAGTATCTACAAAACAGAAATAAACGAAGCCACGACTCATTACTTTTACGAAAACTTCTTTTCCTTCTCTAAGAAAATCTTTTCAAAAATTGCTATTCTTATTCCTCCGTTGATTTCTATTTTTCAGTACAATCCCTGAGAGGAAAAAAAAAAAAGCCTATGAATCATTGCATTTCTGAAAACTCCTTTCTTCAGAACTGTGTTTCTTAATTTTTCTTACCTTTGACCCTTAGACATCTTGTTTTCTTGACATTTTTAGAAGTAATCTTCGTTAACTGTATTTGTATGAAAATTGCTTACCATTTTTTTTTGTAAAATTCATTGTTATTTTAACTGCCCTTACTCCATAGCTTAAAATTTATTTTGAAAGAACGTTTTAATAATCAGTAGAAAAAAAATGCTCGTACTTTTCTGAAAGGTTATGTTTTTCTTGAAAAAGTCTTAAATATTCTACTGTAATGCATTTGCCGTCCGATTTTTCTTTCACAAGTAGGCTATGTAGTGTTTTTTTGTTTTTTTTATCCTTATATTCCCTCCGTTTTTGTGGTACTAGGACGGATATTTGCAAAGGACTATCATCAGTTAAAAAAATTATTTTCAAATAGGAAAGTTTTTTTGTTTTTTTTTTAATGAACTCAGCGAATTTCTCATATGTTATTGGTAAAGGAAACTAATCTGTTCTTCAAGCCAGTCTACTTTTTAGCTAACTGAATAGGACTTTTTTTAATTTACAGTATTTATTCAATCGTCGCCCATCGAAATCGACATTTTTTTTTTTAACACAAATAATCTTAATCGCTTTATTTTTCTCTTTTTTCTTCTTGCTCTCTCTCTCTCTCTCTCTCTCTTTTTTTTTTATGGTGGCTATGCACAAATCCGTAGATCTTTTTTCTACCTAAACCACTTCAGAAATAACCAGTGAAATGTGTACCAGACTATATATATATATAATATATATATATATACACATTGTGACGTACCTGCCAGCAGGACGCACACGACATAAAGGCAGATAGTAGTCAGAACAAACGTCCGCGTAGCTCAATTGGTAGAGCAACTTATTCCGGAATGAGGGGACCCGAGTTCGAATCCTGGCGCGGATAAAAATGACGGAGTAACTTACTTCGTTATAATGGCGCCCGAACTATCCGGATGACCTGACCGTTCAAAATCTCGCCATGGTGTGATGTTCTTTCCACACCGCGAGATAGGAAAAATCAGAGAATCCCTTCTCCAGCGCTTCGAAAAATAAATGTGTGTGACGTTGCATTCCACACATCAGATTGACTGGGAGTTCTCAAGTGCACGTTCTACAGTGGATGGCTGCCTGCAACGATTCATGGTCACGGCTGACCCGTGGGCCATGCCCCCGGCCCTCTTTCGGGGGGGGAGATGTGACGTACCTGCCAGCAGGACGCACACGACATAAAGGCAGATAGTAGTCAGAACAAACGTCCGCGTAGATCAATTGGTAGAGCAACTTATTCCGGAATGAGGGGACCCGGGTTCGAATCCTGGCGCGGATAAAAATGACGGAGTAACTTACTTCGTTATAACATACATACCATTATCAATCACTGCTGGATGAAGGTCTCTCCAAGTTTCTTCCGTCTGTCTTGCGCCAGTCTCCTCCATGTCATGTATATTATATGTGTCAATCATTATCAACCCACAGCTGGATGAAGGTGTCTCCAAGTTTCTTCCGTCTATCTTACGCCAGTCTCCTCCATGTCACTCCCGCATGCTTTCGAATTTCATCCACCCATCTCCCATGTAGTCTTCTTCTTGGTCTTCTCTTAGAATCCAGTCTAGAATTTCAGTACTGGCAGAGTTGTATAAAATTAGATGTATCTGCGTACACAACCAATGAAGTCGAAAACTTGCTGCAAACCCGCCGAGCGCGAACCACGATAACAATAAAATAAGATAATTTAAAGAAAAATTAATAAAATAATAAGTAATTATTAGAACATTACAGTTCCAATGAGAACAAAATAAATGCATTACAATTGAATGTGCGTGAAATTACAATTGAATGTGTGAATTACAATTGAATGTGTGAATTGCAATTGAATGTGTGTGAAATTGACCTTTAAATGGAAAAATTTTAAAGTATTGGACTATGAGCCTCATAAAAACAAGAGACTAATTAAAGAAAGTTTTGATATCCAGAAAAACAGTTCCATCAATGAACCTTCAATAATTATAAATTGCATTTTCAACAACTTAATTCAAATATAGTAGACTGACAAAATTCATAAGGAAAAAAAATAATTTAATAACTGGCAACTACAAGAGGAACCTGGCAAAATTTTAATTCTTTCTGTGTAAACGAAAGTTTTGATACGGTTCCTATACATTGAGAACAGGCCTTGATAAAATCTAGAGGCCAGAAACGTCATAGGTATCGTTCCTCAAATGTACATCTCTGTTCTTTTCATGAGAAAAGCCTCTCACGGAAGCTTGTCATAATTTGGGGGGAGCGGAGTTAACGACCACCGTGAACAACTCATGGGCTATAGGCAGCCCGTCCCTAATTTAAGGCCACTGGTTCCAGGGAAGGGAGAGAGCCAGTGCCATAAGACAAACACAACATCCATGTTTCACCGGGATTCGGGTCTTGTGTCTGGCGCTCTGTGGTCAAATATGGCCCTTGCGCCATTAAAATCGACTAACCAAACAACCAGTTACCAGGATTCGAATCTAGACCCATTTCAGACGAATGATCCGAAGCCAGCACTTCGTACGCTGAGCCACCGAGACGGCTTGTAAAATTTGTGCGCATATTGTTTAAAGCCGAACCAAATTTTCTTGGCAAAATTTCGAAACGGTGCATAACTAAAAAGAAAAAATGGGGGGTAGGCTGTGTCCGGGACACACCCGCAGTTTTTATTTACGTGGATACATATGTGACAGTAAGGGTTGAGGTAGAAGTTGGTTGATAAATGAAAGAGGAATGCAGTTAGACTATAATTTTATTTATTAAAGGGCGATGATATGATAAGTAACAAACATATGGCATACAATTCACATCTGTGTTTCGTACAAAGGTTCAGTCGATACAAGTATTGCCTAAGGTAGTTGGTGAAGAATTTATATAAGTCAAGCCGAAATTGTCTTTCATGAACTTGAGGAGTAAGTTGGTGTTTTGTTGCACATCAATGTTAAAATCACCAGTGAGAATGATAGGCACTTGGGTATCCGGTACCATACTTGGTATGATTTTCTTGATGTTTCCAGAGTAATCGCATAGCATCCGGAACATGAAGACCTCTAGTGATGTTTGTGAAACGTTGGGATGAATGTAAACCGAACCAAGTATGAAGCGAGTTTGAGCAGACAATGTCACATCAACTAGACACATGTCACCCACATAGTCATCTTCAATTCTCAATCTGTTGTTGACTGAGACATTTACGGGTTGGCAATCTGTTAGACTATTGATGTTTCTGCAAATGGCAACTCCCCTCGCAGTTCGTTTTGTGGCCGAAGTAGTACGTTTCGAAGTGGATGGTTTGTGTTGGGCTATTGCCCTATTTCTTTTCGCCTTCAATTCGAAACCGGGAGAATGTATGGGACTAGAACCGTCCATCCAAGTTTCACTCACGGCCGTGTGTAGCCCATTGGTTCACATGCACTAGCTGTACATGTGAACCTGGTTGTGGCTCCACGCGTTGCACCACTTCGGCTTTCTTCTTCTGTCTATAAGCCCTACATCGTTCAGCATTAGTCGTTTTGGGCTTATTCGATTCCTTTTGAGTTCTTCTTTCTTCTGATATACGTTTGTAGCATTTTAAGTGGGACTTTTGTTTCAAATATTTAGACATTTTGATTTTCTCTCAAATATTTTTTCGTTTATCACCTATAACTTATAAAGTACTTATTAAATGTTTATGAATTATTGATTTTTAGATAGATCTCATCCAGACGAATCGTTTGAGACCAATATCACGATCCTACCTCTACGCGATCTCGAGTTATACTGATTTCAAGGCGCTTGACTCAGCGTATTCGACCCTAAAATGGCGGACGCCTTCCCCTCTCACCGCGCATGCGCCTGACCGTGAAGTTGATATTTTTTAGAATCATTGGTTATTACTCGTTTTATGTTAGTGTTTAGATTTTAGCTATTTGTTATAATTTAGAAATTATAAGCATTTGATCAATCGTAAGAAATTATGTCGGTCGAGTTTTCCTAGATGGTACCGATTTTAAAGACGAATCCACGTCAAAAAAGTTGGAATCGCTGTTCCATGTTATTCGGTAATTTTTCGTGATGTTTTTTTCTTCTTCTGCCATATGTAAATGCTGTAGAAGCTTGCTTGGAATTCATAGAAATTTTTGTGAGCCGTGGGACTGGAGTTTGAGAACTGCTTATCTGCATTTTGTTGCGTCCCTATTTTTCGTTACCCGAGGACGAAAACATTAGTGGTGGACCAACGTCGAGCCCAAAATTTGCCCTTCCCGTTTTAGATAAAAGCTGTGAAGTTCGTTCTTATCAGCATGAACTGTGACAACAAATAAGAAAAAAATATAGAGGGTAAACATCTTTTAAGTGTTTGGGAGACATCCGCAGCGCGGTAAATCTAATATGCAGTACTTCAACAGATATCTTGGCGGTATCTAAAACTGTTTGGAAATGCCTATTTCTTGCTTAAATAAAAGCGATGTGTGGTGTCGTGTCCTTATCCAATCCTCTATGTTGCTTTTTCATGTGTACAGAGTTTTCAGCGATGACAGAAATTTCCGCTGCCGCGATACGTGAACTTTTACTAAGACATAACACGTTCTCCTGAGAAGTATGTCTTCTTATTTTTTAGCTCGTGTTTTGCTAAAAAAGATCGTACTTATCACTTTGTTCATCCGTCCGTCTGTGGACACCATATCTCTGCAGCACTGGCGCACCCACGCAGGAAAGAAATCAAGAACGACGTGCATTAACTCTTTTATCTATCTATCTAATGTATACACTATACAGTATATATTTGTTCTCGTAGATAGATAGATTGCGGGAGTGACATGGGGGAGACTGGGTCAAGACAGACCATTGTGAAAGAAATTTGGGGAGACCTTCATCCAGCAGCTGATTGATAATAGTTGATTTGATGATAATGAGATAAGCAGGCGCGCGCACACACACACACACACACACACACACACACACACACACACACACACACACATATGTAGCACTCCCTAACAGGAATTCCTGGGTCCACCACTGCTCTGCAGATATTAGTCCTATTTTAAAATCCTGTTTGCATTGGGAAGCTTGGAATATGAGAATAATAATCCTTGCATTCCGAATTTTTTTTTTTTTCAATGCCCAGCTTAGCCGCTAGAGGACGTAAATGCCGATGATATCGAATTCAAAATACATTTTATTCCATATATTTGCTTCTAAATATCCGATTGAAAAACTTTCTTCGTTCAATGCCATTTATATCGAATATTATTCTAAGTTTTGGTAAAAAAATGGGTTGGCCACCGGGGGCGGTAGTGTTTGTTTCTGCTTCTGATGTAATTGCAGCAAAATCTAAGCTTCTGAAAACTCGACTGAAAAAATTCTTTCGTCGACCGATACCGCTCACCTTGGTAAACAAACCTTTTGAGAATACCTCCTGCTTAAAATAGTGCATGGTTTTTCCGCCAAGGGACGTAGATGTAGATCCTGTTTTTGTTGATATCTATGCTTCTAAAGAGTCCAATTTGAAAAATTCTTTCTTTGTTGAAGAGCGTTTCCGGTGCAAATCAAAATTTTCTTAACGCGGAAGTGTGCCATTAGAGGGCGTAATTTGACGTTTCCGTTTTCAGCCAATATCTGCTGGACAAAATATCCGATTGAAAAAAATTCTTTTTCTGTCAGATACTGCTAACTGTGAAAACTCTTTGTGTGTATTTTAGCATCATCATCATTGTCAACCATTATCAATCCACAGCTGGACAAAGGTCTTCCCAAGTTTCTTCCACAACGGTCTGTCTTGTGCCAGTCTCTTCCATGTTACTCCCGCATACTTTCGAATTTCATCCGCCCATCTCACATGTGGTCTTCTTCTGGGACGTTTCCTGTCCCTTGGAATCTAGTCTAAAATTTCAGCTGTCCATCGATGGTCTGTCCTTCTGGCAATATGTCCAGCCCATTCCCATTTCAGAGATTTTACTCTGGTCATGATGTCTTCCACTCCTGTCATTTTTCTGATCCACGAGTTCCTCTTCTTATCTCTCCTGGTTACACCAAGCATGCACCTATCCATGCTGCTTTGAGTTGCCTGCGGTTTTTGTGTCTCTTTTAGTTAAGGTCCACGTCTCTGCACCATACGTAAGCACTGGCAGGATGCGTTGATCAAACACTTTTCTTTTAAGACATAATGGCATATTGCTCTTGAAAATCATACTGATTCTTCCAAAAGCGCTCCAGGCAAGTTTTATACGCCGATTAATTTCTTCATCAATGTGACCCTCACTTGATATCTGCAGTCCAAGATAAATGTATGTATTGGTTATCTCCAGCTTTTTCACATCAATCGATAAATCTTCATTTCTTGTAAAAGCATTGAACATCACTTTTGTCTTCTGAAAGTTCATTTTTAATCCCAGTTCTTTACTCTTGTCAGCAAGTTCCTGGATCATACTCTGCAGCTCTGATGGGGTAGTTGCAAAAAAAATGACTACGTCATCAGCGAAACGAAGGTGAGTTAGATAATCTTCATTAATCTTTATCCCTTTGTTTTCCCAGTTCAGTGATTGAAAGACATTTTCCAATGTGGCATTAAAGAGTTTGGGAGATATAGTGTCACCTTGTCTCACTCCCTTTCCAATTTTTGTGGGTGCTGTATTCTCAAATAGCCGAATCTTTGCACTTGCATTCTCATAGATGTTATGAATAATATTAATGTATGCATCTTCAATACCACAGGATTTCAGAGCCATTGTAATGGCTGATGGTTTCACCGAATCAAAGGCTTTTTCATAATCGATAAAAGCCATGCACAATGGAAGTTCATATTCCCTCGCTCTTTCAATTAGTTCTCTCAGTACATGGATATGATCTATTGTGCTGTAGCCACTCCTGAATCCAGCTTGTTCTCTCGGTTGAGCCATGTCCAGTGTTATCTTCAAACGGTGTGAAAGAACTTTAGTGAAGATTTTATAAACCACTGATAAGAGGCTGATAGGTCTGTAGTTCCTGAGATTTTCAATGTCTCCTTTTTTATGTAGCAGGATCATTGTAGCATTGTTCCAATCCTCAGGAATCTTCCCTTCATTAAGACATCGAGTGAAAATTTGGGCGAGTACTGTTTCGATTTCTCCACTTGCTTCTTGTATGATGTTTACTGTAATTCCATCTCCTCCTGGAGCTTTTCCCCGTGTCATGTTCTTGATTGCATGTGTAACTTTTGCTGGGAGGACTGGAAGAACTCTGGTACCTTTTGTAATATCTGGAGTACATGTATCATCCCTTTCATATAGTTTTGAGTAGAAATCTTTCACTCTTGTCAAAATTTCACCTCTATTTCTTGTTACAGAACCATCTTCTTTTCCCAGAGCCATAATCTGTTTTCTTCCCTTACTCAGATGTCTCTTTGCTCTCATTAGGCTTTGGTTATTTTCGATTGCTTTCCTCACTAGTTCACAGTTGAATTTCCTTACATTTTCAGTGATACTTTTTCGTACCGTGTTGCATATCTCTATATATTTCATTTTGGCAGTCACATCTCCTTTAGTTGTCCTCATCTCTCTTCTTTTTTTTGCATCAGAATTTTGGTTTTTCCTGATAATTTGTTCGTATGCAACTTGTTCGTATAGTACCAGCTATTTTTGTTGCTGTTTCCATAAGCGCCTTGGTTAGTTTTCTCTTAACTTCACAGATGTCCACTTCTTCCGAAGTTAGACCTTCTAGAGCAGAGAATATGTTCCTCAGTTCCAATTTGAAGGTATTATGATGTTTTTTAACGTTGGTCGTGTCAATACACTTTGTTTGTTTTATGAGCTTGCCACGCTCGAGTTTAGCATTGAGGTGCATCTTACATCTTACCAATCTGTGGTCACTACCTGTGTTGAACTTGTTTAGCACACTGCAGTCTTCCATGAAAAATTTCTTGTTACACATAACAAAATCAATTTCACTTGTCAATCCATTGGGATGCCTCCATGTCCATTTCCTTTGCGACTTTTTCTTGAAAAAGGAGTTCATGATGAAAAACCCTTCTGCCTCTGCAAACTCTACGAGAGTATTTCCACGCTGGTTTCTGTTGCCGTGACCGAATTTACCTACTGAAGTTTCATTTTGTTGCCGTTGCCCTATTTTCGCATTGAAATCTCCCATAATGATCTTCAAGTGCTTGCTTGCCTTTATTATTTTGATGAAGAATTTCCTCATAAAATTCTTCAATCTCTTCTTCAGGATGAGTTGTAGTGGGTGTATAAGCTTGAATAATCTGAGCCTGGTATCTTTTCGAGAGTTGGATAACAAGTCGTGCTGCTCTGTCAGAAGAACTTTCAACTTCTACCACTTTATCCTTCAGTTTCTTGTTTATTATAAATCCAACACCACTAGTTCTGCCAGTATCTGTCCCACGATAATAGAAGAGATGTCCACTTTTCAGTTCAATGAGATCTTCTCCTTTTCTCCTTACCTCACTTAGCCCGACGATGTCCCACTTGATCCTTTGTAGTTCCTCTTCCAATTCAAGAAGCCTTGAATCAGAAGATAGGGAGCGTCCGTTATACGTAGCCAAGGTTAGCATCAGATGACAGCCTAGTCCGGTCCTCCGGTGATTCTTAGCACCCTCTGCCTTCATGTCGCACTGGCCGCTGCCTTGGCCAGGTACATTCCAGGTGAGAGCCAAGATTTAAGTTGTGGAATCATTTTGGAGGGGTTTGGCCATAACTCACCACGCTGGCCAAGCGGGTTGGTGAATGTGGGATAGCATTTCCTCTAATCCCGATGGTATAGTTATACCGCTATTTGGCGGTCGTCAGAGCCCCTTTAGTGGGAACAGGATGCACCACGAGAAGGCGGGGTTGACATTTGTCAAGGAGAGGCTGTAGTATATTGCGCATCACCTGAGCTTCTAAATGGGCGATTAAAAAAAAAAAAAAATTTAATACCGGATTCCATTTATTTTGTTGAACACTTTATGTTTGCATTTGAGGAGTTTTATAAATCACAGTTTCTGTCGCTAGGTGGCGTTTGTGTACTTCTGTGTACAGCAGTATCTCCGCTTCTAAAAACCCTATTGAGAAATTTCTTTTTTTTTACTGTATGCGATTCGCTACAATAAAGATAGGGAGCATTATCCTTTTAAAATAATACACAGTTTTCCCGCTATGTGGCATAAAGGTCGAAACCTTTTTTTCGCTAACACTGCTTCCGAGAGATGTATTTGAAAAGTTATTTTTCCTTAGCATTGCTATTGCCACGAAGAATATTTTTCGCCTATTTTCAACTTTTCCATTTTGCAAAATTCTTCCGCTGGCAGACGTAGAGTTATATCACGTTTCCTTCTATATTTCTTCTTTTAACTGTTCGATTTGAAAATCTCTTTGTCTCTGATACCTTCCTTGTGCTATGAGAAACTTTTTGTGCGCCATTTGTTGTTTTTCGTAACATGCCTATTAGCCGCTGGTGGAAGTAAGTAGCTGTTTCTATTTCTGGATGTTTTATAGATTGTAGAAATCCGATTGATTTTTTTTTCTTACGGGTTGGGTTGCATTGACTTTGAAGAACTTTGATACATTTTATTCGCGTCGGAAAGGATTCAAAGGCATGCTCATTACAACGGAAAATTCGGTGCCATCTTTCGTCTTGGTGGTTACTGCGTCGTTAGCTAGATGTTTAGTTACTATTTCCCTTGAGTGTGAAGAATTGTCACATTATCCTGAGCACATTGACGTTTTGTTTAATTGCATTATGTAGTTGAGATTCTGTTTATGGACAAAAAAAATTCTTAGCATGCTAGGTTTCCACAGGCAGGGACATACTGATAGTCCCCGCAACCCCAGCAGTGGGAGGGGGGTCGCTGCTTCGAGGGCCTCTTGCCTTAGTAAGAAGATTTTACAAAAATTGTTCATATGAAAGTGGTTAAAAAATAGCAAGTAATTTCCTGACGGCTAATTTGAAGGAAATATTAAAAAGAAAACCAATTGTTGGCATTTTTTGCCTATAAATTAGATAAATATTTAGAAACATTTCCGCGGTTTCAGTTTGTAAAAACTGGATGACGGGAAAGCATCCATTTTTTTTTTTTTTTTTTCCGGAGGACTTGAGGCCCCTTTTCACAGCCATATAATGTATATTAGCAAGACAATGTGAAAGAAAAGTCAGTTCAATGAATGAAGTTTTTGTACCAATGAGGATAAGATGTTATGCATTACAGTTGTTTGCACATAACTGCGCATCCTTCAGAAAGAAATGAACTAAAACATGTTCTTCGGGGGACAGAGAGACACACTTGTGGGATTTTTTTAATAACAGTCAAGAAATTTTTTTTCACTATGTGCAAAACATTGTGGAATTACGTTGTGTGGTTTTTATATTCCAGAGTAAATAATTGAAATAGTGTTACTTATTTTTATGCCACAATTCTTAATTGTTGCTTATTTGCTAACTTATGTTCTGTGTTTTCTTATAAATTGTAAAAGATCATCAGACGACAGTTGAGTGTGTGTGTGATCGTGATTAATTTCAAAGAGATGGTTACTTCTCTAAAGAATAAAATTTTTATATAGTGTTATGTAATATTTTGTATTCGTATAAAACTAGGGCAACAATTTTGGTTTTACGAAAATTACCTGTAGGTTCCAAAGAACTTGCATTGTTAAAACGTTCATAAAACCTATTAATAACATGACAATTGAAATAATGGAATTAAAATTTTCCAAATAAATAATAATGATAATTAGTAATATAGAATTACAAATTTTCTAAATAAGTAATAATGATGATAATATGGAATTTAAAATTTTTAATATTTGAAATCCAATCGTTTTTCATAAACGGGCCTCAAAGATATTTTTACGGGGGGGGGGGTCTCAGGTACGCCACTGTCCACAGGGTTTACACTGTCCCTGGAAAGGGAAATTAAATTCTGGGTTCCCACGGTCCTTGAAAGTCCTTGAAAACTCCTGTAACGTACCAGGAGATGTGACGTACCTGCCAGAAGGACGCACACGACATAAAGGCAGATAGGAATCAGAATAAAATGTCCGCGTAGCTCAATTGGTAGAGCAACTTATTCCGGAATGAGTGGACCCGGGTTCGAATCCTGGCGCGGATAAAAATGACGGAGAAATTTACTTCGTTATACTCCTTGAACGAGCCCTTGAAGTACTTGATTTTTTTTTCCTGTTCATCAAATTTGAGAATAGCTGCAGTTCGCTGAAGAGAAGCTATCACCAAAATGTCACAGGCGGCTGCGCTGTGTTGTGGAACACTTTTGGAATCAGGAGCACGTAGGTGTCACATTTCCAGTTTTCGCTCGGTTGTGATTCTGAACTACAATAAGCAAATGTAGTTCAGAATCACAACCGAGCATACAACAGAGGTCAACCCGGAACAATATCTGTCATGCCCATGCGTCACACGCTCGCACGTATGGGCTATAACAGCAAACGACCCCGACGACATCCTCTCTCAACCACGGTTCGTTGGCACAATAGATTCGCCTGGTGTAAAGATCATGCAAGTTGGACGTCGGATGACTAGAAAATAATGTGCTGGTCTGACGAATCGCGTTTTGTACTCCACTCCGTTAATGGTCGTGTACGTATTTGGCGCAAACAACATGAGACACCCGAGCCATCCTGCATGGTCTCCACCGAGCTAGCCGGTGTTCATCTTGGACCCCTGGTTCATGTGGAACAACGTATGACTGGTGCCCACTATCGTGAATTGCTTGCTGACTCTGTACACCCAGCAATGTTGCACTTTTCCCGAATGGCGACGGTGTCTTCCAAGATGACAATGCGCCGAGCCACAGGTCCACCTATCTATCGTGAATTGCTTGCTGACTCTGTACACCCAGCAATGTTGCACTTTTTCCCGAATGGCGACGGTATCTTCCAAAGTGACAATGCGCCGAGCCACAGGTCCAGCTATCTATCGTGAATTGCTTGCTGACTCTGTACACCCAGCAATGTTGCACTTTTCCCGAATGGCGACGATGTCTTCCAAGCTGACAATGCACCGAGCCACAGGTTTAATGTTGTGCAGGAATGGTTTGAGGAACAAAGTTCAGAATTCCAGCACATCGACTGGCCTCTGAACTCCCCCGATATCAATCCCATAGAGCACTTGTGGGACACTATGGAACGGCATATCAGGCATCTGGATACACCAATCACCTCCATACCTGCGTTGTAGGCCACCTTCAAAACAGGTTGGTTGGCCATATCTCCCAACTGCTCCGGCATCTTGTTGAATCGATACCACGTCGGATAGCTGCGGTATTGAGGGCCAAAGGAGGACCTACGAAGTATTAGGTAGATTGTCATAATTCAGTGATCACTCAGTGTATGTTCAATCGATGCCGCGTCGGATAGCTGCTGTACTGAAGGCGAAAGGAGGACCTACGAAGTATTAGGTAGGTGGTCATAATTCAGTGATCACTCAGTGTATGTTGAATCGATGCCACGTCGGATAGCTGCTGTACTGAAGGCGAAAGGAGGACCTTCGTAGTATTAGGTAGGTGGTCATAATTCAGTGATCACTCAGTGTATGTTGAATTGATGCCACGTTGGATAGCTAGGCTAAAGCAGGACCGAAGTATTAGGTTGTTTGTCACAATTCAGTGATCGCTCAGTTTATTTTGAAATAAAATCTTAACAGGGCGGAAAGAGTCGACAGCTTATAGTAGTTGTTTATAATTACGTTGGATAGACGCTTAGTAAAAGAAATGCGCAACGGTAGGGTGCAGTGAGAATTATCTCGCAGTACTTACTGGGAAACTACTAGTTAATTGATGGGGTGTTTCTGGTAATGTGATTTTCGTGGGAATCTTTTTCACACATAGTACAAATTTTGGAAGATGTGAAAAAAATATGCTGTGCGTCGAATAAGATTTAAAAGGATAAAAAGATGTAGCGTGGAGTTTACTACCATTTCTGTGGTTAACCACAAAACTGTAAAACGACTGAATGTGAAGGGCGAGCGCAATTTCCCCCACCCCTTACAGAGAACGTGTTTTGGGATACATACCACATTTACAAGTGATTTTAAACGAAGCATTCTTTCTTTTGTTCTGATATGCATCAGCCGATTTTTTTGGAAAGATTACCCATTCAGAGTACCGCAGAACTGATGAAATGTAGGGTGAAGTGCAGGCAGTATCCAGGCGGAGGGATCTGGACTCTCTCCCCAAAGATTTAAATATGCATCTTATAAACCAGTGCATTTAAGCATGAGCTTTTGCAATTATTAAATTGATTTATGGTTTGATGTAGAGCTCTGCCCTGATCGGGCTGGGCTCGGGTTCCTGAAGCACAATGAACCGGGGTGGAAGATGAAAAACAGTTTAACGGGCCAGCTTTTTAACTACAGGGTATTTCACTAGGTAGGTCCCACCCCCTCCCAATAATAGGTCGTATTTTGCAGCACACACTACTTAGAAACAAGACATGTGACTTAAACGTATCTTAGTTCATGGGCATGTAGCACCATTCACAATAAACGCTGGGAAATGTCCTCCACCAGGGTTCCCACTCAACCTGGAAAACAGGGAAAACCTGGAATTCTCAGGGAATTTGAAAATGGTTCCAAAAATCAGGGAAAACTCAGGGGAAATTGCCCTTTTTTGTAAAAGTCAGGGAAAGCTCAGGGAAAATTACCCCTTTTTATTTTTATAAAAATCAATGGATATTTTATTTTGCCAAAAAACTTATTTTTTCAAGATTTCAAACTTTTGCTTGCAGTTACTGCCTGTCTAGAATTTGGTAAGCCTTACTTTCAGTTATATTAAGTATTTCCTTTATTCTCTAAAAAAAGATGCAAAATTGAATTTTTAAAATTGCCAGTTATTAAGCTTCTGTTCAATTTCTGCAGGAAGTTGTTATAACATGGAACAATTAGGCACAATGGCTCCTGCTTGAAAAAACCCTTCACAAGAACCAACCAAATGATGGATCAAAGTCCTTTGTCTGTTGGTTCTCTCGAAACATGTTTCTTTGAACAGAGCCATTCCATCATTAAGCTTAGCTGCATTGTTTTATAGAAAAACTGAAACTAATTCAACTGACAGATTTTTCTTACATATAACCTGTTTCTATGGGAATGTATTTACAAATTCCGTGTGGGTAGTATTCACAAAAGTTCACGGAACTTTAGTACAGAAAATAACGTGCACAGTTAGTTGTTATTAATGAAAAGCGGGTAATTTTATAAAGACAAATTATATAAAGAATTTACAAGTGTGTGCTTTGGTGAGAAAAATGAATGGAATGGAATGAAATGTAACAATTCTTTGCAACATGCCACTCTGGAAAACTTTAAAAACCACCTGGAGAACCTGGAAAAGTCAGGGAATTTTTTTATTTCTTTTGAGTGGGAACCCTGGCCACCGACATCCAAACACACTCGAACGCGACGCTGCATCTTAACGAAGGTCCTCCGCGGCATGTCCTCATCAGTAATCCGAATTGCTGCACTGATATTGCTTTCTAAGTTTTCTAACGTGCGAGGCGTATTCTGGTAATATACTTCAAATATTCCCGTAAGAAAA
Source organism: Macrothele yani (assembly GCA_039090855.1). Taxonomy (NCBI): domain Eukaryota; kingdom Metazoa; phylum Arthropoda; class Arachnida; order Araneae; family Macrothelidae; genus Macrothele; species Macrothele yani. Next base: position 78,810,133 of record CM077016.1, read on the forward strand.
ATTCGGGAGGAATCAGATTGGGTGGACGAGGTGGCCACGGTGCTTTGGAATCACTCGGTCACCGAAGAAAGATGAAATTTCCATTGTGCTCACACGGGACGTGTGGCATGTCGCTCCATCCTGTTGAAAGTAACCCGTTGTCAAATCGATGTCGGTTAATTGGTCCACAAATTGTCTGAAAATGTTCCTATATATGACGCCGAGTTTACTACGCTCCTGGGGTCCAATTATTCTGGTTCAGGACACAGCATTCCAAACACCGGCTTTTGCAGGATGTAAATGGGGTTTCGTGTAATTCATGTGTATTATCTGTAACCTAGATACGGGATTTTTGGAAACTGACATGATGGTAAAAAAATTTTCGGAATTGCAAGTAAAAATATTAGGAACCGGTGACAATAAGACACACGCTTTTCGAGATCCGGTTCTTGCAACTCTTACACAGCGGTCACGCGGTCGGGTGAAGCAACGCTTTCTTCGGGACTCTTTGGCAGGTGGCAACAGAATACCCGGTTTCTTGTGACAAATGTCGTAGTTATTTTTTCGGTGATACCAGGAGCCTTTGCATCACCTCTTCGATTTTTTCTTCCGCCAAAGAAGGACGTCCGCCACTATATTGGTTCAAAATGCTGCCCGGTCAGACACTGTGATCGACGTAGAAAGTAGCAGAAAGTATTATATTTGTCGGAGCGCCATGCAAATTGTTGGGTAATGTAAATTATTGCAGTTGCTAACCAATCACATGATAGGTGAGGGAGAAAGAGGGCGAAGCGGGTCGGCGTAGCCAAGTTTAGTTTTCCTCACATTGTGGACCACTGCGTGGAAGTGATCTCGGTGGTGAAAGCACGTGTAAAGAATGAAAATGCCTGGGTTTAGTCATCGGGAATACTACCATCACACGAGCAACTTTACCAAAGTTTTCATCATAGGGTTACGCGCTGCTGGTTGGTCCATGCGTCGCATCGTGGCGGAAACTCACTGGGGTGCAACAATTGTTGGCCGAATGTGACGAGAGTAGTTGGAGCAAGGTAACGTGCTTTGCCGCAGTAGGACTGGTGCACGTAGGTAGACGTCCAAACGCTTCGATCGCCGCATTGAACGGCAAGCCGTAGCGGCCCCACAGTCCACAGCGGAAGGCGTGTACAGGCAGCTATGGGCATCCCCGCACCGACACGGACAGCGAATCGCAGATTGGCTGTACCAGGTTTGCGCTTTCGCCAGCCATATCGACGACTCACCGTAGTACATAGTCGCTCAAGGTTGCAGAGGCGCCGAACTAGACATGCGTGGCTGGACGAATGAGACAGTGTCATATTCAGCGACGAGTCTCGCTTCTGTCTGAGCGCGGACGATCACCAATTGGGTCTGTTGATGATCTTGCTGCCACCCGTGAACGTCATACGGCTCCTCAGCCTGGTGTCATGGCTTGGGGGCACTATCAGTCTCAACAGGAATTCACCTCTCGTAGGCATTCGGAATACAATGACAGCACAACGATATGTCGACGAGGTACTGCAGCCCGTTTTGTTGCGTTTCTCTGTGGTGTCCCTGTTGCCTAGTTTCAACAAGACAACGTCCGCCCGCCCACGGCCAACATCAACAGACTGTGCCTCTCCATGGTGTCCGAATGCTGTCCTGGCCAGCGCGATTCTCAGACTTCTCCCCAATAGAGAACGTGTGGGGCGTCATTGGCAGCCTTTGGACGACCCCTCGCAGTGGTGGCAAAGAATTGTGGATACAGGTCAATGACGCATGATCAGCGATACCTCAGGACATCGTCCGGGTCTTTTCCACTCGATGTCGAGTGTATAGCTCAGCTTGGTGGTCATTAGAAACTCAGGCCATATTATACTGTCTCCTCGTTCATCGCATTCATGTATTACCTCAGAAGTCAAATCACTTCTCCCCCACCTACTTGTCTACATGTGTGATAAGTTTAGTTTCATTCGTGTATTCCTTTATGGTGTGGCATTGTCTCCCTCTGGTCTCTTTAAGATTGGCACGACTGGTCAAAAGCCTGAATCTTCTCCATCTATGAAGCTGCTTTTGAGTTGAACCAAAGTTGGTTTTTGAATATAGAGGAAATTCTATGATTTAGTTGTATAATTAGGTTCCGTGTTTCCCAATTCCTTTAGTTAGACGTGTTAATAATCCCCTCCCATAATGGTCATACCATTATGGGAGGGGAGCTTCCGGTAGCTACGGCCATGCTTGGATAATTCTCACTGTAGTCTATTCTGGAGCAATAGTTTTTCTTCGTGTATTGCGCTAACACGTCTGACTTAAAGGAATTGGGAAACACGGAACGTAATTATAAAACTCAATCATGCAATTTCCTCTGTATTCAATTTGAAACAAAGAAATACCTTTTATGAATGCCTCATTGCATTTAATAAAAGGAATTTTCTTTAGGAGGGTGAACAAATTAGCCATGAACCCATAGAATAATCCCCCCCCCCAAAAAAAAGGAGTTTGGAAAATTGAGAACGCACTTGATTTATTAATAAAAAATAAAATAAAAAGTGCTTCACTGCGTAATTTGAAATCTAGATTTCTCATGGCCACCTTCTTCATGAAACTGGAATACCCGAGCAGCAACTTCTTTCAGCTGCCGGTGTCTGACCAATTCGTCCACTTAACTGGATATTAGGGCGTCGACGGAAAGATTGTAACTGGAGATGGAGGCAGGGGTCAGTTAAACCACTGCAAAAAGCAAGCGTGTAATTTTAAATTCTAATTGTAACCCTCAGCGTCAGTGAATCGAAAAAGCACAGTACCTTTTGTGTTACTCGCAGACTTTTCTAATTGTAATTCAATGGAATTTTGCTGCGTTCTTTCTTGAGAATTCTTGCGCTGGGTAATTTTGGAATCCCTAGTATTTTAACATGAGTTTAATTGTTAGTTGTTTTTCCTGCAAAAATTATGTCTACGGTAATACACACATCGAATATCCGTTCACTATAATAATAAAACTGAAATCATCTGCTTTGGTGGAAGACAGAACGGAACCAGTTAAGTTCAACCCGAAGGTGCTTGTAAAATTCGCTAGCACCCAGGTCAAAAATAATAATTGCAAATATGTATGTCTATGTACATTCCCACGTGAAATTTCTTCGTTCGCGCCATTTTTTGGGCTGAGCGGCCGAAATCAGAATGTTTAAGGCTATTGCTGTCACATACACGCGATTAACCGCATTACAATCGGTTTAATACAGTGTTAGTTGTTTTCCTGCAAAAATGTCTTGTGTATCGATGGGTTATCTCAAGGGCGCGTTAATGAGTGAAACATAAGCTTAAAGGCAGCCTCAGGCACACACGTTTGAGTGTCACGCCTGCAAATGGGGGAGTTTTGTGCCTGGGGTGGTATATAGCGTGGAGTGAAGAGGATTTCAGGCAGGCGTCACTACACGCTACATGCCGCCACGGGCACAAAACTCCATTTGCTGGCGTGACACTCAAACGTGTCATTCAAACATGTGTGTCTGTGGCCACCTTAAGTGTGTGGTAGGGGAGATTAACTCTGAAATCCGATAGTGGAGCTTTTCTGAAGTTTTAAGAGAGAACAGGCACTTTTTACTTTGGAAGTGGTAGCGAGAGAGACGGGACTGGAGTTTCAGGGAGATAGGTCGGGTCGGAAGCTTCTTTTTTTTTTTTTTTGATTGGAGGTTTAACGACCACCGTGAGCAACTCAATGGGCTATAAGCAGTCGCCCGTCCCTAATTTAGGGTCACTGGTTCCAGGGAAGGGAGAGAGCCAGTGCCGTAAGACAAACACAACATCCATGCCTCACCGGGATTCGAACCCGGACCCCTTTCGGACGAATGATCAGAGGCCATCGCTTAGACCACTGCGCCACCGGGGCGGCGTCGGAAGCTTCGGCGTAGGCGGTAGCAGCGACTTCGATTTACGGGAAACAAGAAGTTCGGGTCTAGTGTCGATAACACGGACGGAAACGAAGTCAAATGAAGCATCCCATTAACCAGCCCTAGATAAGTCCCAAGCCACATCGTTTTAGTGGAATAAACTGTCTGGTTTTTTTTTTTTTTTTTTTGGTTATTGTTAAAAAAGGGCTTGAATTCTATTTTTCTTCGAGTACGAGATTCTACTGAGGAACGAACCAAAACAAAATTATGTGACGGCTCTCTCTGGATCGCGGCTATGTTGAGAAAGAGCTAGAACGGTGCGAGGGTCGTTACAGTGTGATAGCTGTCCCTATGGTAGAGTGGTCAGAAGCGTACGTTTCTGAGTTATCGGAGCTCGGCAAAGGCTCGAGTCCCCGATGCGTGGGCGGCGCGTCTGTCCCACTGGGCTGGACCCTCTCGCCCTTCACCTGAAGGGGTAACGGCCAACTCCGACAATCCGACATAAGAATGCTAATCTGGGATTGGCGCGGTGCAACGGAAAAACCCTGCGAACTTACCAAATATGGAGGTGAAGACAGCACGACAGCCAATGCTGTGAGGCACAAGAGTTCTGTAGCGTAAAAATCATTTGCCGGTGGCGAAAACCAAAGTCGCGTCCTTCTGCTCCGGAGCCGACTGCTTTCCCAATTCAGCTACGCCGACGAAGTTTGTCGCTGCACCTTTGCCGTCTTGACATGTGCGCCACCTCGGAGGTAGGTGCGGCACTCCCCCCCCGAGAAAAGACTAGGACGGAATCGTAGGTTTCCGGGTCACCCAGCAAACCATGCTTAAACGAGCTCACTGTAGACGAAGGAATTCTCACTAATTCCGGACGATTTGTGGAAGAAGCCTCGCGCATTTTTCGAAGCGAAGAAGAAGGAATTATAATTAATTCCAGACGATGTGTGGAACGAACATTACACATTTTTCGAAGAACCTAACGGCCAGTAGATTCATTTCCCACAAGTGGGGGCCAATGTGGAAACACAAATTTGCCGGTTGCGAGCTGCTCGCATCTTTCTGCTCCGGAGCCAAATGCTTTCCCACTTAAGCTGCACCGACGAAGTTTGTCGCTGCAACTTTGCCGTCTTGACATGTGCGTCACGTAGGAGGTAAGTACGTCACTGTTCTATCTTGTGATACCTTACACTTTTCCTGAATACTTCATATGAGTTTTTGCGATTGCTAAGAAATGTCATCCTTTCATTTCACACTGTTGAAAAATATTTGGGTCCGTGAAATGATTATGATTTAAATTAGTTCAGTGTCATCCATAAATACATACGCTCTGCATACTGTCTCAAAATAACTCATCTCCAACCTTCCGAAGACTTAATAAAATTTGTTCCCTCAGTGCAGTTTGAATTTCTTCCGTTAGTTGTTGTACAACTTCATGGTAAAGAAAACGAAGGCCGCCCTGGTGGCGCAGTGGTCACCATTCGTCCGAGAAGGGTCCTGGTTCGAATCCCGGTGAGGCATGGATGTTGTATTTGTCTTGTGGGGCTTTTTGTGTACCAGCTTAGAAATATTGCCACCGAGATCATCTTTTTTACGCGATTTCCCATGAGCATATGAGGATGTCGGGAGTCAACTGTCCGTAATTTCGAGTCAGTAATTCCCTGCCCAGGACAGAGTCAACGCCATGGGGCGGGAGCACCACTTCCGCCAGGGCTCGTGCGATTGGCAGGGGGCCCGCCCGCTCTACTGATCATTTGGCCACCGGGGAGGCCCAGTGAATGTGCTGCTTGCTTTAACTATATTTTAGTTCTGCCTTTTACTTTGAATGATGAGTTTCTAGAAAGAAGTCCGGTTTGAAATAAGTTAATTACTTACTGTTTACAGTAAAGTTGATTCTACGTTAGTAAAAATTGTTAGGTGGATTAATTTCTTGAAAATTCAAGACTTATTTCGGGAACCTTCTCCATTCTTTTTTAACACTATATAGATGATTCCTTAAAGATTATCAGAAAGTAAAGGAAATATTGTTCCCAATTTCCTTTCTGGAAATTCAGGGAATAAATTGATGTTAGTTGCAAGTAGTTTAGAAATACTGGAACGATCCTCCAGTGTGAGGTTTGTGTGTTTTATTTTGCTACTTTTTGTTTATTTTATGTAAAAAGAAAAGTAAGTCAGAAATAGCCGAGGTAGTTGTCACTACTCTTAAAAAGTTATAAAGCTAAACAAATGTGGGTGTGTGTGTGAAACAGTAACTCGTTAAGTGCCGAACAGAGTGTCACCGAAATTGATCCTGGTGTTTGAAAGTCGGTAACTTCGTTTATACTAAGATGAAGTAGTACATTTGACTTTATTTTAAATTTTGTGATTGGTCACTGCTACTTCTGTGGTATAAACGTCTTCACTACGAATGCGTTTCTTCATGGTTTCGTATTTTAACGATCCGGCTTCTCCCGCCTTCTTATTTAGAGCCGCCATTTTTCGCCATATATACCGCATTGGCGACTCGAACCAACTTCTAATTCGTCTGGTTAGCCACAGAACAGCGCATCTGGAAACCGCATTTACCGTACATGAGTTTCTTTCACAGAATCGCCGAATCCCACTTTTTTTTTTTTTTTTTTCATCATTTGGAACTTTCTTGAGATCAATGCAAAACCGAAGGGAAATATTTTTAGAGATGCGCGGGTTGTTTTCCGTCTGGCGACGGTATTTCGTGTTTCAAAACTTTCGAAAACTGAAATTAAACAAAGTGAAAACATTTCCCGTAATCTTTTTTTTTTTTTTTTTTTTGCATCATTTGGAACTTTCTTGAGATCAATGCAAAACCGAAGGGAAATATTTTTAGAGATGCGCGGTTGTTTTCCGTCTGGCGACGGTATTTCATGTTTCAAAACTTTCGAAAACTGAAATTAAACGAAGTGAAAACATTTCCCGTAATCTTTTTTTTTTTTTTTTTTTCTCGCGATGTTGTCTCTGTTCAGTATTTTTGTTAAATATCATTTTATTGCATAAATGTTTGTATTTCAGCTTGTAGCGTAACTGTCGACAACAATTTGCAAAAACGGAAATTAGACGGCGTGAAAATTTCCGTGTAATTTTCAGGCACGAAATTCTTCCGGGGATTCGAGGAATTCTGCCTTTTCCGTTATCATTGTGATCACACACGAGATCAATGCACAACTGAACAGAATTTTGTGGGGAGATTGGTGGTGACTGGAGAGGGAGGGTCTGTTGGAGGACGAAATTCCATCTTGCGAAACATTCGAAAACGCAAAGTAGACGAAGTGAAAACTTTTTTACCTCTCGATGTTCCTTCTGCCCAATATTGCTGTTAAATATCATTTTATTCCGCAAATGTTTGTATTTCAGCTTGAAAATAGAAGGGGCAGGGAGTATCGAAAAGCAGAAGTCGGACGGAGCATAGATTTCTTCTGTAATCCCAATTCCCAATCAAAAGGCGATTTTTCCACTTTCCTCTGTTGTTGTTGAATGTTATCCCCCCCACCAATATATATTTGCATTTAAGCTTGATAGGGAGGGGAAATTTCCGAAAACGGAACTGACCACGTTGGAAAATTTGTAAGAATTGGTGCATGGTGCTCAAAAGTATTCATGTCCTCAAAGTTGTACCATAAGCCCAAATCTCCTAGCTTCCTATTTCTAAGGGTTGTTTAAGACCTGGGGTTAGATACTCCCTTCCTAAAATCCTCTACATCTGATCTGAAGTTGCACCATTTATCTAAAATAGTCGAAACTTCGATATCATGCTTTCATGGTCCTCAGGCTGAAAGTTACTTCAGCATGATGGATGAAATTTTTGTCATCCGAGGGCACAAAAAAAAGAAAGGCAAACGAGAATGAAGAAGTGGGAAGAGAAAGATATCAGGGGGAAAAAAGTAATTAAGCAATGGATACTGTACAGCTACAGAGACAACAAAGAACAAAGAGAAGGTAGGCCGCGTTATATTCAGGAGTTTAGGACAATTGTCCACATTCAGTTTTAGAGCCATGAAATTGCTCTGCATAAAAAATGATAGTGTTCCAATATGAAATTGTGCACAAATTCCCCCCCCCCTCATACCTCCTTATCAATAAGAAAGAAATATTTACGGTTTTCTGGCTGAAAGACAGGGAGGACGAATGGCCACAAAAGTTTAAGGGGCAGTACAAAAATTGCCGTTTCTTGGCCCTATAATGAGAACTGAATCAAGAAAACGCCCTATATAAGCCAAGCGAGAATTGTACTTTAATCTGGGGAAATAAAAGTTCATTCGTGAGTACAAAAAAAGAAAAGAAAAAAAAGTACATTTTTTAAAACTACGCTGTTCGACGAAACAAAGGAATTACAGCGTGACTCATACTATGTTAGAAAAAGGACGGTAAAATGGATGTTTTTAATAATGCTGCGCTTTTTCACTCTGTCACTAAATATTTACATAACATGTGAAGTTATTAATATTGCTGTTTTACTTAGGCACTAAATATTAATTAATTACAATGCCTTATGCCTGGGCCCTTTTAACAGTTTTTATTCTAACGATGTCATATTCATAACGTTTACGTATCAACTGAAGTTAATAATATTGCGCTTTTACTTAGGCACTAAATATTAATTTATAGGGCCTAGGCCTCGGGCTTATGAATTAATATTTAGCGCCTAAGTAAAAGCACAATATTATTAGCTTGACTTGATATGTAAACCTTATGACATCGGTGGAATAAAAAACTGTTAAAAGGGCTTAGGCAATAAGGCCTAGTAATTAACCTTTCTATGCGTCAGTAAAAGAGCAATATTAATAACTTGACATATTATGTAAATATTTCGTTCCTAAGTAAAAGCGCAGCGTAATAAAAAATCCCACCTTATCGTCCTTTTCCGAACATAGTATGAGTCATGCTGTAATTTATTTGTTTCGTCAAATACCGTTTTAAAAAATGCACTAAGTAATGGATTTTGTTTTCACGAATGTACACTTTTATTTCCCCACATTAAAGTACCGTTCTGCCAAGAAACGACAATTTTTATACGGCCCCTTAAACTTTTGTGGCCAGTGGTCCGAACCCCATGTTCACACTTTCTTGCCGCACGTTTGATTTTTCACCCAGTTAAAACAGTTCAGTTTTTTTTTTACTTTGTCGGTATGATTTAGACCACGAGCTGAAAACGAGATAATTGGTTGAGTTTGACGTCTAAAAAGCCACGACCAGAAAGCATCCATTAATGAAATGTCTCTGACCGTGAGGACGCCACAACCAAATCAGTTGACTCACCAACTGATCCAGGGAATGCCTAGCGAACAAATCAGGTTAAAAAATTCATTACCAGATATAAGCGCTCATTTCTTTTCAAACGTGCGTGATGCCATTTTGGAGATACTAAAGGTGTAGAAGAATGTATGTTCAAGTCGTGTGAGAAAATCTTTCCTCAGCAGTACATAATGTTATCTGAGGAACTTCTTATCTGGAATGCTTAAGTAACGACTGAAAGTTCGCGGTTTCTATGCGCAGACAGAAAATATATATGCCTGTTTGCCTGAAAGAAATATTCGTACAAAACGGTCAGGCTCATTTATTTCCGTTTTTTTCCTCCCTCGAGTTCAAAACCTTTAATATTTATTCAGAAGAAGAATGAATTCTTTCGAAATACCGGATTAGGCAGTCTATAATACCGGGATTATGATGGCCCCTAGCGTGTTTCTTTCCCCCTTTACCTCTCAAGGGTAACCTGTTTTGGCCGTCTACTGTTTGTTGGGTCACCTGACCCCCAGTAAGAAGCCTTTAAATCACTGATGACATTCCTGAATTCTCGTTTCTTTTATATGGTCGTCTGGGGTCTATTGGCTGCGAGCAAAAATACCTCCTCGGCGGGAAGTCGTAGCAAACATGTTGGTAACCCTGATTGACAGGGAGGGAGTTGTCTGGACACTGCCGTCACAGATTTTGCGTGTTTTGTAGAATGCCAATATTTGGGACCTTGGCATCAACCAGCTAAATTTAGCGTGCTGGCAATTAAAACAACCAGCGCTGTGTTATACTGGTATCGATAAATATGGAGTATTTCATTGCAAACGATTGCTTAAATCAGGATTAGAAGATCAACCTACCAAAAAAACAAGCTACAGTTAAAAATAGGTATCTGGCATTCATACATACTTATTACTTCTGCCGCGTTAACGAGTTAAGGATATTTCTGTGAACAAGGCATGATTTAACATGGCAAGTGTGATTTTACCGAGTGAATCAAAAGCTCGACCTGTTTTGAGCCAAGGTTAATAGACAAAGGTTTGCTCATCCCGCCTTCCTCGCAGACGAATAATCGTGACGTCACCGTCCTAACTGTGAATCGTAGATCGGAACTGTAGCTATGTAGGAAGATATCTTGTGTCAACAAATTTTATAACTCGAACACAGAACAAAAGCTTATGCAAAAGCACATTTACATTAAAAACATAAGATATTCAGTCATGAGAATATTTCAGTAACTGAGATTTCAAAAATACCTCCCTCACATTTTGTTACGTAAAGGGCGGGAAAACGGTGATACTTTCAAATGCTAATTTAGTTACAAGGGGAAAGAATTTCTTTATGACGGCATCTCTGCAACGTTCCCCAAATTTTTTAAATTGAAAATTGAAAACATTATGCATTAAAAAATCTGGTAGAATTTATGAAGATTATTCCAGTTGGTTTACGAATAATAATTCCGACACGCTGCTATGGTGCAGATACAAAGAAACGTGGCGATTAGGTAGTCTTACGGTGGCGATTTGGACAGTGACGTCACAAAGCAATCACCGGAAGTACAGGATGAGCATATAACATTGTCATCTACTAACCTTGGTTTTGAGCTATATAATACCTTCTTTCCTGTGCAAGACGCGGTCCATCATCGACTGGGAACCGCGATGACGTGCATTTGACACAGAGCCACACTGCGTTATCAGGTAAGCAAAGGATAGAGGTCGATAGACTTGCTGTTTGGGTGCCCATACACCATTATTGGAAAACAAATATAAACACGGCAGCAGCGAGAGATTTGCGCGGTTGAAGAGGAGGAAACAGTGGACGAGCAGCACTGTACGAAAACGGTTCCTGCGTTTCAATGCTGGAGGCAACATTCTTGAAGGAAAATCGCGGCCAGGATTATCTACCACCAACATTGACACCCTGCTAGAAGCTGTGACAGCGAACTCCGGTACCAACATAGGACAATTGACAGCTGAGGAGGGGTCTTCCCAATCCATCATCGTTCACCACCAGCACTAGCTTGGTTTCCCATGACTTGATACCCCAGCAGGCGAAACAACGTGTCGCTCTCTGTCGCAGATTGCTGTTCAAAATCCACAGGATGGTGGATTTTGGGCGTCGTATAGCCGCATGTAATAAAAAGTGGATATTCCTATGTTATCCTACCACAGGAAACTAGTGACTGGAGCCGGGAAGCACAGCCAGTGGCGTAAAGAGGGCTGTTTGAAAAGAAAGTCATGCTGTGCATTTGGTGGAATTGTGAGGGAACTGGAAACTCGCACCAAATGGTCAAGCTGTAAACGGGGATCTCCGTGCCGAACAATTGCAGCCGGTCCATGATGCTCAGCGCTCATCAGTAGGAAGCGGGCGTTGCTTCAAGTGAATAATAACCCAAGTCACACTTCCAGAGTGGTCCACCTAAAACTATAGGAACTGGAAAGTTTTGAAATCCTACCCCATCCTCCATACAGTCCGGACCTTGCCCCCATCCAATTAACACCTGTTTTGGCGCATGGCCCATTTCCTACAAGGACGGCACTTCGCTTCAGTGGTGGATGTGGAATCTGGCATCAGTTTGACCTCGAAACCTGCCAAATAGTACTGCCGTGGGATCATCATAGTTGAACGTTGATAAAGGGCTATGGAAAACAACTGCATTGTATTTTGCAAAACGAGGTGAGAATGTATGGCTTTCTTTGCATCATTGAACTATCTAGCTCTAAACGGGACGAACGTTTGACTCACTCAGTTATCATTAAAAACTGACATAAGAAGGAATGCATACAATCAATATGTTTAAGAAGGGACCATTAAAAAGCTTTTTTGTTTGTTTCAGGGTCATCCATTCCTAAGTTACATACCCATGGTTCCAAGAAAGCGAGAGAACCAGCGCCATGAAACAAACTCAACGCCCTTGCAGCCTCCGAGGTTCGAATCCTGCTCACTTTGGATGATCAGCTAAAAGCTCACGCCTCTGAGCCGCGGATGGCTTAGTGGTTAGCGAGTCAGATTACTGATGGGGGGAGGAGTCCAGTTTCAAGCCTAGGCTGATTTTCCAGAGGTGGTGTGATTTGCTAACAATCGCTGAATATCTGCCGTGCATCGGACGAGTACGTTAAATGACGGCCTCCGGGTTGGAGCCACCGGTTACGTTGGATATCCATTCCTACCGCCCCCCTCCCCCGATTCTCTCTAACCCCTCTATGAGCAACATCATACTTGTACGGTCGCGCCGTCTACTGTGCTTTCTCTAACTTACAAACTCTTCTGTCAAAGTCGCGCTAGCCTTGCTCTCACTCCTTCAGTTTCTGTGCCCTGTCGTAAGGTGAACCCGTTGTAGGTGGTTTGGGCTTAAACCTTCTCTGTGGACGGAAGTCCTACATCAAAATGCCTAGCTGAGTCGTGCAAAACTCACTCCTCTGACAGTTCGGCATTGTTAGAAAGCTCTGCCAAATGATCAGAAGGATTTATAAGGCAGTGATTCGTTGGCTGAATGAAAAGAGTAAAGGAATGCGCAGCAATGGGCTGCTAGCGACCAGTCCTCTGTTAAACAGACGACGTCGAACTGTGCTGGAGGACAAAGCCTGACCTGTGGCACTAACCCGGTGAATGTCACTGTGCGATCGGTCACTGCCATGCTGTTGAGGTGTCTGCCATCCCGTGCAGTCGTGCGATTTTGAGGTCCATTTCTCGGATTTCTGTGCGTCCGAGTTTCATCTGTTCACTGACGCCACATTCGCAGCACTGTACTGGCGTTTCGTGCCATATGAGTGGAAATTTCGTGGTAGGAAAATCCAGCTTCTCTCATCCCAACATTCATCCTTCCTCGCTCAAAGTCCGTCGGGTGTTCATAATGCGACCTTCTTTGGCGACGGGGCGTAGTGAGACACAACAAACACCCTTTCGACTCAATGTCGGCTCTTCACCTATTGCAACGTCATATTATATGTAGGTCTTAAACAACCGTTAGAAATAGGGGATTTGGGTTAGAGTGCCTGACAGGAAAGTCACACGAAAGCGAGGTAGAAAGGGGGAGAATGACGCCCTTATTTATAACCGGGAGGGGGGTAGTCCCCAGGGTCGGACGGCCTAATGGCTCTACCTAAAATAACTGCCTTGTTTCCATTGGTAAAACTGCTTTACCTATTTTCTTCGCAATTAATGTGTATTCCCAAGGATGAAACTTTGTACATCGATAAAACTAACTTTAAGTTATAGCATGGGATACTTAATACTTGCTAAAACTTAACCATAACTAAGCAATCCAACATTTGTTTGTCTACTGACGTCATCAATGTACAGGTAGCGCCATCTATTAACAGGTCTGAGCAATACTCAAAGAAACAATGATTGATTTTTAATATAATTATGGTTATGTTTTAGCGAGTATTAAGTATCCCATGCTATAACTTAAAGTTAGTTTTATCGATGTGCAAAGTTTCATCTTGGGAAATACATTAATTGCGAAGAAAATATGTAAAGAAGTTTCACCATTGGAAACATAAGGCAGAGATTTTAGGTGGTGTAACGTACCAGGAGATGTGACGTACCTGCCAGAAGGACGCACACGACATAAAGGCAAATAGGAATCAGAATAAAATGTCCGCGTAGCTCAATTGGTAGAGCAACTTGTTCCGGAATAAGCGGCCTCGGGTTCCAATCCCGGCGTAGACCAAAAATGACGGAGAAATTTACTTCGTTATAGTGGAACCACCTTAACGTGCCCATCCGACGTACAGCGGATATTTAGTGGTTTGAGCGTTCGTACCTGTATGGGATCGAACCTGGGATCTCTCCGTAGCAGTTACTAGGCCATCCGCTGCCCAGAATGCAACATCTCGTTTGAGCTAGCTCTTTATACCCAAGACCGGACAGTTCAGAGAACGCTGCTCCGAAACCGCATGGTCACTTTCATTGACATTTTAATCATTTGCATGTCCCAACCTGTTGTACATATCCTGTAAGTTTCAAGCTAATATCAGCGGTTCTTCATGGTGTTGCAATTTTCATAAACGGGTGTACCTTAAACACAAACAGGTGGCAATGGCTTGCTAGCTCACTCGGTAGCGCTACTTATTGGCGTTCAAGCCATCGCAGGCTGGATCACCACTGAGCAAATACACCAGGAAAACGTGCTGTAATGCGTCTGGTGCGCTTAAGCTTTAATAAAAAGTGTAAAAGGACTGAAAAAAGCAAAACCGAAGTTTTGGGAAACTCGAAATTTCTGCATAAAAACGACTGACAAAAAAACAAACAAAAAAAAAACGGACTTAGTGAAATGACATCATTTACACTTAGTGAAAACGGAAAATCGATCAAAGTGCTTAAGTTTCCGCGGGAATTCTTCAAAACGGCAATTCCTTTTAAAGTCCAAAACTTACCGGTAACTTTGCTGTACGTTATTTTCAGGAATTTTTCCTGAATTCATAACACTTTTTACAGTGAAATGTGTGAGTGACATGACATCATTTACATGTAGTTTATCGACAGTTCACCTGCAACCCCTGAAATGTTGCAAAAATCAAAAGTCAATATAAATTGTTACTTGGCTGAGCACTAAATCGGGAATATCATAAGCATAATCCTTTGTGGAATGTGGACCCTGCTGCTTAATCCACCTGTATACTTAATCCCTGCCTTTGGGGATTTCCAAAACATTTTTTACGGAATCGTCACAATCCCCGAAAGCCTGTCATCTTATAAGATTCAAATCTATTGGAACAGGAAAAAGGGATAGAAGCGCAGCTCGGGCGTCACCGAGTTGTCGAAGGAATTTTTTTAAGTCATTAATTACAATGAATATGATCGAATTGCTGTTCTCAAAAATTGATAAACATTTAATAAAACGATAGTCTTCGATAAATATTCCTTATCGTAGGGCCCCTCCCCCACACATTTTAGCTACATTTTTCGTAGCTAATGGTACTTTTTTTTTCATTGCAGGTTAAAAGATGCCCGCCCATTTTTAATTTATTGCTTGTCTCCATTAAATAGAGAGAATAAGAACCGTAAAAACTAAAAACAAGATCCGTATCTTCTCAAACTTATGGACCTCTTTGGGAGTTTAAGCACGTGCTGAAAATGATAGCTCGTGATAAATGTGTTAACGCTTTGAGCAGAAACGCAAGAGGCATTTCACATAATAGTACCTATTCTTTGCAGATATTAGATGCGTGTAAGTTTAGGCAGAAAACATTCTCTTAAAACATTTATTTTGATGTACAGTGAAACTTGGTGATGTCGAAGAGACCGCGAAATGTATATCGCCTCGCCTGGTGGCTCAGTGGTGTAAGCGCTGGCTTGTGACAGATCATCCGAGATGGGTCCGGGTTCGAATCCCGGTGAGGCATGGATGCTGTGCTTGTCTTAAGGCTGTCTCCCGGAGGTCTCTGGAGCTAGTGTTCCTAAATTGGGAAACTCGCAATAAAGGAAGAAAAAATCCTCATCGCCTAATTGGTTTTACCTTGAATGTGAGTCTGCTTCCTGTGACCTCCTGGCTCAGTGGCTTCAACCCAAACCGCCTGGGCTGAAATCTTTTCAGCATGTTGGATTTTGCGAAATTCTGTCTAAATACGGAAAACTTAAACGAACTTTTCTGAAGTAAACGGAATTACTGACTACGGAAAATCTGTGAAAATACGGAAGTTAAAAAAGACGGAGACTTTTAAAAACGGAAATCTCTGTTTAATTTGCCTATATTGTTTTCAATTTAAATGTTAGTGGTACAAATTACAGCTTTTAAGCCTTTTTTTACCACGTCTTTTATGTATATGTATAAAGGAAGTGCATATGTTGCCACTAGGTTTGTCCGGCCCTGTGGACACCATATATCTACACCTATTAGTGAGACTGGAAAAATTCTTATTATATCTGGGAACCCCAGACTGAGAACAAGTGTCCTTCCTTCTCTGTCCTTTGTCCAATGCATAATTTCGCTGCTATAGGGGGCCTAAATGTAGATGATCGCCCAATGGCGCAGTGGTCTAAGTACTGGCTTCTGATCATTCGTCTGAGGTGGGTCCAAGTTCGAATCCCATGAGGCATGAGTGTTGTGCTTGTCTTACGGCACTGACTGTTTCCCTTCCCTGTAACCAGTGACCCTAAATTAGGGACAGGCAACTGTTTATATCCCATCGTGTTGCTCACGGTGGTCGTCAAACCACACACAAAGAAAAGTGGATGTCGTCGAATTCAAAATATTCCATATAATTGCGTGTAAAAATCCGACTGAAATTTTTTTCTTCGATACCTTTTACAACGAAGACCATTTTGCGTACAGTTTCCACTTCAAATAAAGGAAAGATTTCCCGCTAGAGGGCGCAAATGAATATTGCTTTTCTTCTTCTATGTCACTGCTTCTAGAAGTCGAGTCGAAAAATTCTTTAGCATCCATTATGAGACCTTTCGTTATGGAAAGGTCTCATAATGGATGTTAAGTGTGCGGGAAAGGTTTACTTCGTGGGACAATTTTGCATATACTTATGCATTTTACGTATTTTAAACAATACCCAGTTTTCCCAATGGGGGCATAAATGCATTCTGATTTTTGCTGATTTTTTTCTTTTTCAAAAAATCTTTGAAAAATACATTTCGTGTTGGAAATGATTCGAAAGACGCACTCATTACACCGAGAATTCGGTGTCATCTTTCTTGTCTGTTATTTTTCTACATACAAAACATTTCGTCTTATTTCCGTCTGTTCGTACGTATATATCGAATTCAAAAAAATATTTTTCCGTTAGATAGTGGGAAATATTTGAACCATGATCCATTCGTTTTGTTATCCACAGTTTTGCCGCTAGGGGATGTAAATGCACATGAATATTTACCTAACATTTTTTTTCATCAAATATCTTTCACCATGGCGAACATTTTACGTGCAATTTTTTTCTTCAAGTAATACCCACTAAGTGGCGTTAATGTATATTTCCCTGATTACCTGTGGTTCTAAATATCCGATTTGAGAATTTGTGTGTCGGATAGCATCCATTATGAGACCTTTCCCGCACACTTTCTATTTTTGAATAATATACAGTTCTACGCTTTGTCGTGATGATGCTAAGCTCATGAAGAAGCCATTCTGTAACACATTAACGCTTTGTTGGGGCTGCTGTGTGGATATAGAGGGAATGCCTAATAACTACAATAATTTAATCCCCACTACATCTGTAACTACTTGATAGGTACTCATCCGAAACTTTTTTCCTAAACATGTGTCCAATACACTTTCCAGAATGTTTAGTGAAACTAGTAAAATTCTGGAAAACCATTTCACACCTGCCGTGGACTACGTTCATGGTCACGTTTTTTTTTAATAGTAAGTGTAATTAAAGTATCACAGATTCTAGGTACCCTCAGCAATACTTGCATAACCCACAATTTTTTTTTCACGTTACCATTCTTGCCCACAGCGCTTGTACTGTACATGTACTGAGTAAGGAAAACATAGGGTTCTTGCATCCACCCACACATCCCTCGTGAACAAGAATGCACGCATATATACACTCAGTAGACAAAACATTAAAGACAGGGATAATGGGCAGTTGAGATGGATACCTCGCGCAGAGTGGTGGAAAAGACCCAAACCGAATGCAGGCGATAAATAGGTGGACAGTGGGACTTCCGAACAGTCCGCAATCGATGAACATGGGTAAACGTGGTGATCTGAGCGACTTTGATTGCGGACGCGTTGTCTGCGCAAGACAGATGGAGCATTCAATCGCCCAAGTGGAAAGAACCCTAGGTTTCCCGAGGGCAACCATATCAAGGGTGTACTGCGAGTATACCGTCGATGGACGTACCAGCGCCCACAGAGCAAGCAGTGGCCGACCACACGCCATTGATGACCGAGGCGTACAGACCGACCACTTGGCAGTGGGGGCGCAGATGATATCTAGGTTAAATGTCGGATGCCCAAGCTACTCGTGTGCCACTGTTTACTGCTCATCATCGGAAATTACTCCTCGCCTGGCCCCGTGAACATCAGAACTGGACCTCGGTAGAGTGGAGCGGTGTCGTGTGGTCCAACGAATCCCGTTTTCAGCTGTACCGAGGTGGCGAGCGGGTATGGCGTCGACAGCGTGAGGCCATGGCCCCGTCGTGCCGGGTCAGCTCTGTTCAAGGCGATGATAGTTTGGGGAGCCTTCTCATGGGACACACTAGGTCCCTTAGTGTGTCTGGAGAACTCCTTTATGGCTTTCGTGTATCGTGCGGCAGATGGTCTGTTTCAGGAGGACGATGTGCCGCCCCGCCGGGCCGTAACCACCCACGCATGACTCGAGGAACACTCATCTGAGTTTGGAACCATCCAGTGGCCCCCAAGGTCCCTGGATTAAAACCCTGTGGAAGCTCTCTGGGTAGCCGTGGAGCGGAATATCCAGATGCATGAATCCTGGACCGACATGGGGGGGTAGACAATGCTGTAACAGGCATGGCTGGCATTACCTCCGGCATCTGGTGGAGTAGATGCCTCGGCGTATACAGGTTGTTATTCGTGCTAGACGAAGACCAACACGCTGTTAGGTAGGTATCTCTAACGTTTTTGTCCATTGAGTGCATATTTATGATAAGACACCCTTTTCCCGTTTGGCAGGTGTTGCTTCGGAAACCCGTCGAATTTCGGGCTAGTTCGGATCGGCGCACAGGGTTACACAAGTATCATCATCATTGTCAACCATTTTCAATCCACTGCTGGACGAAGGTCTCCCCAAGTTTCTTCCACAACGGTCTGTCTTGTGCCAGTCTCCCGCATACTTTCGAATTTCATCAACCCATCTCCTATATTGTCTTCTTCTGAGTCTTTTCCTGTCCCTTGGAATCCAGTCTAAAATTTCGGTTGTCCATCGATGGTCTGTCCTTCTGGCAATATGTCCAGCCCATTGCCAGAGTAAAAATCCATTTCAGGAATTTTACTCTGATCATGATGTCTTCCA
The DNA here is from genome assembly GCA_039090855.1 of Macrothele yani. NCBI lineage: Eukaryota > Metazoa > Arthropoda > Arachnida > Araneae > Macrothelidae > Macrothele > Macrothele yani. Next base: position 78,829,172 of record CM077016.1, read on the forward strand.
CTCTTGTCATTTGTCTGATCCACGAGTTCCTCTTATCTCTCCTGGTTACACCAAGCATGCATCTCTCCATGCTGCTTTGAGTTGTCTGCAGTCTTTGTCTCTTTTAGTTAAGGTCCACGTCTCTGCACCATATGTAAGCACTGGAAGGATGCATTGATCAAACACTTTTCTTTTAAGACATAATGGCATATTGCTCTTGAAAATTATGCTGTTTCTTCCAAAAGCTCTCCAGGCAAGTTTTATACGCCGATTAATTTCTTCATCAATGTGACCCTCATTTGATATCTGCTGTCCAAGATAAACGTAGGTATTGGTTATCTCCAGTTTTCCCCCATTAACCGATAAATCTTCATTTTTTGTAAAAGCATTGTACATCCCTTTTGTCTTCTGAAAGTTCATTTTTAATCCCACTTCTTTACACAAGTATATACGCATATATATATATAAACTTCATAAAAATTTTTCTCTACTATTTAAGCATGCTTGCTTTTTGAACATATCAATGGCTAACTACCAGATATACTGTAGAACATGGTTGATAATGGAATTTTGAATTTTATAGAAGCGTAAATTCTCCTTCCCTTTAACAAAGTGTGGAACTATAAGCTTCAGCCCAGATGAAAATTTTCTCCTAAAAATCCATTGTTTTGTAATTTCCTAGTATTTCTTGCTTGCATCTTCATTTAGTGATAAGTATTTAGACTCAAGCTGGCAGAAATCCGCTGCTCCGATTATTACATGCACAATATGGCATTTAATTGTGAATGCAGTAATCCATCATTACACCGATGAAAGCAGTGAACAGGTTCCCTATAGAAAGCAACTCCTAACATCTTCTAAAACTGTCTAAATTCAAAAAAGTTGCTACGCAAATTTTTTCTATGGTAGGGCTCTTTTCAACACAGCTCTAAAAATTCCTTTGTTTATGAATTCAGAAAAAGATACACCACAACTTTTTTTTTTTTTTTAAGGTATCTGTATTTTATCCACAGTCATTCGTCAAACTGACTTGTCCCTTTTACACCCTCCCCTTCTGCCTCCTTTTTTTTCCGGATGGACGGAACTTGAGGACCACCAGTGTTGCTTGAAAAGTACATGCAGAGCACGTAACGTTCGAAGCTCAAAATTTTATGCTCATGCTCTTATCTGGCTGCTGTAAACTGTTACCTAGTTTTACTTTACATAGTTGTCACCGTTATCAAATTAATTATTTAAAAGTGAGTGAAAAAGGAAATCAAACTGATCATCCGATAAAAATGTCATTTCTTCTTGAGACTTAATGTCCTTGATTTCAGTTGTTTTTTTTTTTTCCTCGTTTTATTTTGCCAGTCTACTTGTTCATTGGTGCATGCAACAGAAGAAAGGTGTTACGACATATTAAGTGGTTTCGATGACAGAGGAAAGCTAACCCTGCAGCTGAAATAATAGGGGTAATGAACGTTGTGTATGTGGGAGCAGGAGCAAGGCCACACGACTAACTGTCTGCCTGTGCCCTGGAAATTAAATACAAATAATCAGATTACGTTTTTCGCTGTAGCCTGTTGGCTTTAGACATAAATATCAAGCGCGCTCTCTCAGTCTATATGAACAAACCCCTGGAATCGCAGCTAAATTGGATGTGTAAAGCAAAGAGTTCATTGGCCAGTCAGCAGTAACATCTAAGTAATTCTGCATAAAGCACACGTAAACTGCCTTCGGCAGCTGAGTACCTTCGAAACTGCGCAGATGATGTAGCATGGGGAAGAACATGTTTATCGAAGCCGGGAATTCGCATTACATCGATTAAAAAGGCAAACGTTTCCACTGCTGCTGATGTTCTAGAACAAAAGAAAATGGCGTTCTGTTTATCCCAGAACACTTGGTTATCTGGAAAACACATAAAAAAAGAATATAACAATGAAAAGAAAAACTTCTTTGAATGCAGATGGTCGCAGGCAAACACACAGATTTCTCGAATGCAGTGTAGTCATGAGCCCAGTTACAGTGTAGTTCTTGGGTGCGTCGTATTAGAAATAACGGAAACGGCATTTACAACTCTGCTTTCAGATATTTTAGAATAATTTTGAATGCATTTTATTAAACTTTCTGCAAAATTCTGAAACTACGGTGTCGATTTCCGCGAAAATTGGTTGTTCATCGACCAGTGATACACAGTTTTTGGACCCCCCCCATACGTCACATGACTGCTTTAAACACATGTCGACGTCGAAACAATAGATTGAGCGGATTTGTATTAGTTCTCACGATTACACAACAGCTAAAAACACATAATTCTTTTTAACAAAATTAGACTTTATCTATGGAATTCTCAAAGACAGCCAATAATATATTCCTGTATTGTTAATAGATGCAAAATTCGGGTGCTCAGAATTTTATTTTGTTTTTTTTATAGGGAAATAACTGTCTATTTTGTAATGTTTTAGGTAGGAAATAAATTTCAAATTTTAGACCAAATGGCTTGATCTTGGTAAATAGCTTTTAGCAAAACAAGCGACTCCATTCAAATAAACGTACAAAAATTTCATTTAGTCTCTTAAAAAAGAGACCTACCAATGTCCACATTTATATTCTGAAAAACAAATGTTTGTGTTAAATAGCCCAAATAATACATAGTGTGAAACACAGTGGAACTTTCTAATAAGTTCGTAAATGCAGAATATTTTATTATAGTTATGACAGTTCCTCTAACACTTCACATTCGTTGTGGTGGTAGTTTTAACAAGTTTTGAAACATAATTTTAACAGAAATTATAGTATTTTCTTAAGTAATAGATCAATAACAGTAATACGTTGTTTTAGATGTGGTGTGAGACAAAAAAAATATTATCACACACTGTGAACGGAATTAGAGCTACTGTTCGAAAATCTGTTGGTGCTGACGAATTTTCGTAAAAGCACTTCTGCTAATAAAGTTTAGTGTTTAATTGAAGTTCTTTTACTTTTAACTTTGTTTGGTCTGATTGCAGTGCTTTACTTCCGTTTCGTCGGGTTTCTGACCTGTATTTTATAATATTTAAAGATCGATGTAATATTTGCGGGACTAAAGTAACGGGAGGAATGCAGGCGGGAAAATAATTAATAGCATCGTCATTGTCAACCGCTGTCAATCCACTGCTGGATGAAGGTCTCCCCAAGTTTCTTCCACAACGGTCTGTCTTGAGTCAGGCACCTCCATGTCACTCTGGCGTAGTCCTCTCCCGTGGTCTTCTTCTGGGTCTTTTCCTGTCCTTTGGTATCCAGTCTAAAATTTCGGTTGTCCGTCGGTGGTCCGTTTTTCTGGCAATGTGTCCAGCTCATTGCCATTTCGGGGATTTTACTCTGATCATGGTGTCTTCCATTCTTATCATTTTCCTTATCCATGAGTTCCTCTTCTTATCTGTCCTGCTTACACCAAGCACGCACCTCTCCATGCTTTTTTGAGTTGTCTACAGTATTTGTATGTCTCTTTTAGTTAAGGTCCACGTCCCTACACCATACGCACTGGAAGGATGCATTGATCAGACACTTTTCTTTTAAGACATAATGGCATATTGCTCTTCAAAGTTATACTGTTTCTTCCAAAAGCTCTCTAGGCAAGCTTTATACGCCGATTAATTTCTTCATCAATGTGTCCTTCACTTGATATCTGCTGTCCAAGATAAACGTACGTATCTGTTATCTCCAGCTTTTCTCCATCAATCGATAAATCTTCATTTCTTGTAAAAGACTTGTAGAACCTTTCAACAATTTGTGCATCAATTTTGTTTTCTGAAAGTTCATTTTTAATCCCACTTCTTTACTTTTTGTCAGCAAGTTCCCGGATCATATATTCTGCAGCTCTGAAGGGGTAGTTGCAAAAATGACTACGTCATCAGCAAAACGAAGGTGAGTTAAATAATCTCCATTAATCTTTATCCTCTTGTTTTCGCAGTTCGATGATTGAAAGACATTTTGCAGTGTGGCACTGAAGAGTTTGGGAGATATGGTGTCACCTTCTCACTCCCTTTCCACGTTTTATTGGTGCTGTATCCTCTAATAACGGAACCTTTGCACTTGCATTTTCATAGATGTTATTAATAATGCTAATATATGCATTTTCAGTATTGCTGGATTTCAAAGCCATTGCAACTTCTGATGAATTACTACTTTCAACATATATAATGATAAGTTTATCAAGTACTTCTCTGAAGGCTCTCGGACATACCTTAAATCAGGTCCTGGCTCTATGTTCTGTTCAAATAAATATCTAAGATTTAGATATGTAAGTTTAAGGTGTGTAATACTGGAATAGTTCTTGTTCTAGATATCCGAATAACATTCATTTTGCTAGAACCTGCTGTAAATTCGAAACCACATGAAATATCTTTCACAATGTTTCTTATTTTAGTTTCGACAGGAACCCGTTTTTCGTAGCTGGTTGATCTAGAACTTACCGCCGAAAATCCGTAGGTCGTAATCGACTTACAGGGTTACACCACAACCACCGACCCTGTCTGTGGATGATGGTGTGATCTCTACGAAAAGGGTACCCGCAGCTGGATGGCTAATTCCTTTGCATCGGGTTGGGATGGGACAAACACTACATTTATATCTTATCCGGAACACGAATTCAAGCTCAGCAGTTAGAAGGGTTTAGAAGCTCCTGCTGTATGTGAAGCGCCATTCGGTTGCAGCAAACAATTATAATGTGTAATAAATCAAACTAATTAATAACAAGGAACTGTACACCAGCTATACTTAATATAACTATACTCGTAATCCGAATTTATTGGCGTAGAATAGAAATCAAAGTTCCGAAGCTTCCAAGTTTTCGCACATCAACAATACAGCTATTTCAAGGAAGGCAGATAGCAAAATGAATAATAGAACCTTTCAACAATTTGAACGATTGTTCTTTCAAATTTTTGAAGCGTTCTATTATTCAGTTTGCAGCTACTTTCCATGAAATAGCCATCTGGTTGATGTATTGATGTACGAAAACTTGGAAACTTTGATTTCTATTCTACACCAATAAATTCGGATTAGTAGTATCGTTATACTATTTTAAGTAAGTGCAATAAATTAGTTGCAGTATTTCCTAGTTTTTAACCTCGTGAACATTATTTCCTGATCAGAAATTGCAGTCGTTTTTAAAAAGAATATGAAATATTCTTTGTAATCGCCTTTGAAAAAGTACATTGAAAGCTAAGTGTTGCGAAACTTGCGTCTAGTAGAAAAGGAATTGCGTTTATGAAAATCTTCAGTTTTAAACGCAGAATAAATATTCATCCTTTCGGTTATTTCCTGTTTCATGGCTAAACAACTTCAAATGACCAATTCTAAGAACTATATAAGCAGTCGCCCGTCCCGAACTTAGGGCCCCTGGTTCTAAGGAAGGGAGATAGCAGCGCCGTAAGACAAGCGCAGCACCCTCGGGTCCTGTTCGTGCCACTAGCCAGAAAACTACAGTCCTGATCACTCGGCCATTGGGGAGGCATTTCAGCTCATGATTAAAAGCATAAAATCTCAGTCTGTCGGCTGAAGAGTACGACCATAACAATTCGACTAGTCCACTTAAGTTACAAGCTTGAACATCCATCCTATCAGCTTAAGGCTACTTGCATAAACGTCCGGGTGACCGAGTGGTCAGAGCTGCTGGTTTCTGGCCGGTCGCCCTAGATGGGACTAGATAAGAGTCCCTGATGAAGCACTTGTTCTGTGGCACCACCCATGCCTTCTGATCCGTGACGCAAATTATGGACGAGGACGGCTTATAGCCCCCCCCCCCCCAAGAGTTATTTATGCAGGGCATCGAACCCCGAAACAAATAAATAAATAAACATCCATCCTATCAGCTTTAAGATTACAAGCATAAACATTCACCCATTCGACTGGAGATTAGAACCATAAACATTCAGCAGGTCTACTTAAGATTCCAACAGTAAACATGGAGATTTTTTCGGTGGCGTGGATTTTGAGGACAAAGATGGGCTAGCGGTGGAATTTGCGGGCACGGGGATGCAAAAGGGGGCGTAATCCCAACACTGAGTATAAAACCGCTCCCCTAAAGAAGAGGGTGAAAGTTTGGGCCGCGGGTGGTCTCGTGGTCAGCGTTCGTGACTTCCACGGAGAAGACCTCGGGTTCGATCCCAGCAGGTACAAACGCTCGAACCACTAAATATCCGCCGTGCGTCGGATGGGCACGTTAAGCCGTCGGGCCCCCGGTAATGAATAAGGGCGTATTCCTCCCCCTTTCTACCTCGCTTCCGTGTGACTTTCCTATCGGGCACTCTAGCTCAAATCTCGTAGCTTCCTATTTCTAAGGGTTGTTTAAGACCTGGGGTCAGACACTCCCTTCCTAAAATCCCATGCATATGATCAGATGGGGAAAGTACAATCGATGCTGTAAACCTACTGAGGTATAATTTCGATGCAACCCATGATATATTGTATTATGTCGTTGGGGATGTGTGAAAACACAGGCTTGTCCACGCCGGACATCCAAACCGGGTCCCCTCACTCCGGAGTAAGTCGCTCTCCCAACTGAGCTACGCGGACATGTGCTCTCACTGCTATCTGCCTTTATCTCATGTGCGTCCTGCGGCGCAGGCACGTCACCCCCCCCGAGAAATGGCCCATGGGTCAGCCGGGATCATGTGTCGCTGTAGGCAGTCATCCGATGAAGAACGTTCATTTGAGAACTCCCAGACAATTTGGTGTGTGGAACGTAACATCACACACATTTATTTTTTTGAAGCACTGAAGAAGGGATTCTCATTTTTCTTGTCTTGCTGTGTGGAAAGAACATCACATCATTGCGAGAAACTTAACGGCCAGATCATCCTTGAAGTTCGGGCACCAATGTGAAAACACAGGTTTGTCCACGCCGGGTATCCTCACTCCGGAATAAGTCGCTCTCCCAACTGAGCTACGCGGACTAGTGCTGTCACTGCTATCTGCCTTTATCTCATGTGCGTCCTGCGGGGTAGGCACGTCAGAGATGCTTCTGGAGATAAGGATAAAAGAAATTTAGCAAATCTTTATTTTTTACTGCGGAAACTAAAATCATATAAATTTATATGTTCCACAGTGGTTTGGTATAATATTTAAAAATAAACATTAATATAAAAGTCTGAAGTAATTATATCGACCATAATGGAAATGTAGAAAATTATTATTTAAAAAATATGGGACGGCTGATGGTTTTAAAGGCATGCTAGCTGAAGCTAAAGCAATCGTCAACTCTATAATACAATACTTCAAGCCCTCTTCCTTTCCGCAAATTCAGCTGTTTGCCCATCTTTGTCTACATAATCCACGGAACCGAGCTCTTCGATCGAAGATTACAATTATAAACATGCAGCCTTTCGGCTAAAGATTACAGCCATAAGCATACAGCCTTTCAGCTAAACATTACAACAATAAACATGCAGCCTTTCGGCTAAAGATTACGACCATAAACATGCAGCCTTCGGCTTACAATTGCGAACATAAGAAATTAAGCCTTTCCGTTGCATTTTACGAGCATAAACAGGACTTGAAGAATACCAGGCCCGGGGCTTGTAAAAAATTATTGGCTTGGGCAGGTTAAAAAAAAAGTCTAGTTGCCTGGTCGGGCAACTATAGTTTTTTTAAATAAGTTTGGAATGGATATTTTCCTCCTATAAGAAAACAACAACAGCAACAAAACTGTCGTCGCATGTAATTTTTAATTTCATTTCAAATAACCGGTCACCGGAAGTTGCATTATTGTTTGTGACGTGCCTGCGCTGCAGGACGCACATGAGATAAAGGCAGATAGCAATGAGAGCACATGTCCGCGTAGCTCAGTTGGGAGATAGACTTACTCCGGAGTGAGGGGACCCGGCTTGGGCAAACCTGTGTTTTCACATGTTATGGAGTGCCAAGGACAGGAGAATATTATTTCTTTATTTATATTATGCTCCAAATGTTTACAGTTAGTGGGAGGGGGGACGACAATGGGATATCACACCGCCCCTGCTGAGGTTGGATCTCTGGTAAAACTTGAGCGAGTGAGGCAAGATGCACGCTTTTGTGCGTTGAGCGTTTGGAATACAGATCCGTAAAATGAAAATGTAGAAGTAGAATAAAAAGTTTATCATATTTTCTAACTTAAAAGAAATGAGGCTTCTAATTTGTTAAACGATAAATTTTCCTGGGCATCCAGCTTTTACTACTTAGTCAGGTATATGATTTCTGCACTTGCCCAGTCGGGCATGTAACTTATCAGATATTTTTCAAGCCCTAATAAACATTCAGCATACAGGGCTTAGAATTATAAGCGCAAATGTTCCTCTTCCACCAAGTTTTTACTGCAGTGACTCTTTTCAGGCAAGTAGTCGTTTTTTTTTTCTTTCTGAAGCACTCACGTGAACTTTTCAGTACTATAATTGCACATAATGTGAATTTTCTTGAAACCACATTCCTCTTATTGTAGCAATGGTGAAAAAAAAGTGTCATTCGATCATTTTTTGTTGCATGTTTAATAGGTAGTTTGAGAATGCGTTTTCCTGTTTAATTTTTTTATTATTTTTTTTTTAGGTAAGTTTCGCTTGCAAGAACGATTCTAACTATAAGCGAACTGGTGCAGTCAGTCTTCGACCAGTGAAAATTGAGTGCCATTTTCTCCAGACGAAAAGGTAAGTCCTTCTAAACATCCTAATTTTATACTGTATTTTTCTGTCGTTCACTCAGTTTAATGTCAGTCACCGTTTATTCATCGAGGTAAGTGCTATTTATTCCCCCTTTTATTTCATTTTTATTTCCCCAATTACACTTACATCAAGGTAAATGTAATTGGAGAAATCATGCGCTTTTTGTCACGTTAATTTTTTATTTCGATCAATCGTATCATCATGTCTGACTTACTTTTTATCACAATTTTTACCGAATTTTTCTAATGAAGTGCGTGCTTTTTCATGTATATTATATAAGTCTTGTTATTTGAAGCAAGTATATACATGGAGACATCCAAATGGGACGACAAGTGAAATTGATTTTATTATGTGTAACAAAAAATTCGTCATAGAAGACTGCAGTGTGCTAAACAAGTTCAACACAGGCAGTGACCATAGATTGGTGAGATGTAAGATGCACCTCAACACTAAACTCGAACGTAGCAAGCTCATAAGACAAACAAAATCTATTGACATAACCAACCTTAAAAAACACCATAATACCTTCAAATTGGAACTGAAGAACAGATTCTCTGCTTTAGAAGGCCTAACATCGGAAGAAGTGGATATTTCTGAAGTTAACAGAAAAGTAACCAAAGCTCTTATGGAAACAGCAACAAAATTAGCTGGGTCTAAGAACAAATTGCATGTGAACAAATTATCAGGAAAAACCAAAATGTTGATGCAAAAAAGAAGAGTGATGAGGACAACTAAAGAAGATGTGACTTCCAAAGTGGAATATATAGAGCTATGCAAGACAGTACGAAAAAGTATCACTGAAGACGTAAGGAAATTCAACTGTGAACTAGTAAGGAAAGCAATTGAAAACAACCAAAGCCTAAAGATAGCAAAGGGACATCTCATTAAAGGGAAAAAACAGATTATGGCACTGAGAAAAGAAGATGGTTCTGTAACAAGAAATAGAGGCGAAATTTTGACAAGAGTGAAAGATTTCTACTCCAAATTATATGAAAGGGATGATACATGTACTCCAGACATCATGAAAGGTACCAGTACCAGAGTTCTTCCAGTCCTTCCAGCAGAAGTTGCACATGCAATCAAGAACATGAAGCGGGGAAAAGCTCCAGGAGAAGATGGAATTACTGTAGACATCATACAAGAAGCAAGTGGAGAAATCGAAACAGTACTCGCCCAAATTTTCACTCGATGCCTTAATGAAGGGAAAATTCCTGAGGATTCGAACAACGCTACAATCATCCTGCTACATAAAAAAGGTGACATTGAGGATCTCAGGAACTACAGACCTATCAGCCTCCTATCAGTGGTTTATAAAATCTTCACTAAAGTTCTTTCACACCGCTTTAAGGTGACACTGGACATGGCTCAACCGAGAGAACAAGCTGGATTCAGGAGTGGCTACAGCACAATAGATCATATCCACGTACTGAGAGAACTAATTGAAAGAGCGAGGGAATATGAACTTCCATTGTGCATGGCTTTTATCGATTATGAAAAAGCCTTTGATTCGGTGAAACCATCAGCAGTTGCAATGGCTCTGAAATCCTGCGGTATTGAAGATGCATATATTAATATTATTAATAACATCTATGAAAATGCAAGTGCAAAGATTCGGCTGTTTGAAAATACAACACACATAAAAATTGGAAAAGGAGTGAGACAAGGTGACACCATATCTCCGAAGCTCTTTAATGCCACATTGGAAAATGTCTTTCAATCACTGAACTGGGAAAACAAAGGGATAAAGATTAATGGAGATTATCTAACCCACCTTCGTTTTGCTGATGACATAGTCATTTTTGCAACTACCCCATCAGAGCTACAGAGTATGATCCAGGAACTTGCTGACAAGAGTAAAGAAGTGGGATTAAAAATGAACTTTCAGAAGACAAAAGTGATGTACAATGCTTTTACAAGAAATGAAGATTTATCGATTGATGGAGAAAAGCTGGAGATAACAGACACGTACGTTCATCTTGGACAGCAGATATCAAGTGAGGGTCACATTGGTGAAGAAATTAATCGGCGTACAAAACTTGCCTGGAGAGCTTTTGGAAGAAACAGCATAATTTTCAAGAGCAATATGCCATTATGTCTTAAAAGAAAAGTGTTTGATCAATGCATCCTTCCAGTGCTTACGTATGGTGCAGAGACGTGGACCTTAGCTAAAAGAGACATACAAAAGGCTGCAAACAACTCAAAGAAGCATGGAGAGGTGCATGCTTGGTGTAACCAGGAGAGATAAGAAGAGGAACACGTGGATCCGAAAAATGACAAGAGTGGAAGACATCATGATCAGAGTTAAATCCCTGAAATGGCAATGGGCTGGACATACTGCCAGAAGAACAGACCATCGATGGACAGCCGAAATTTTAGATTGGATTCCAAGGGACAGGAAAAGACCCAGAAGAAGACCACATAGAAGATGGGTGGATGAAATTCGAAAGTATGCGGGAGTGACATGGAGGAGACTGACCCAAGACAGACCGTTGTGGAGGAAACTTGGGGAGACCTTCATCCAGCAGTGGATTGATAATGGTTGACAATGATGAGATGATGATACAGGGTTACAAGGAAAGTCCGTTACCAGGCCAATATCTCACGAACTATGGCAGTTAGCGATTTACTTCTTGTGCAGATGTATAGGAAACCTCCAATGGCGCACACAATAACACCACGAAGAATCCCCTCGCCCCTCCCCCTTTTTGGGGGGAGAGGTTGAGGGGGCTATCGCTCCCCCTGCAGATAGGGCAAAATAGTCAATTACAAACTTGTTCGGCGAGGCAAAAATAATACATAAATGTTTTTCTCCCATAACAAAAGGTGGAAGGGGACTCTCCAAATGCGAAAAAAGTGGAAAGCTACCTGAGTCGCTGTGTCCGAAGCATATTTGTATGGATTTCAAATGTGCTTTCTGCTCCGTCGTCAGAATACAAAAATGATATGCGTGGTCTGTATGTATGGCAACACTTCGTGAACCAGTGACGGGAAGTCGAAAGCTTTGCCACGTACGCAAGTCAATTAGATGTACATACAGTTTTCCTATTGGATGAGTGTTTCGCCACTTTATGCTATTTCTCCTTCTCTCAGTGTTTTTTTTTACTGTATTGGACATAGAAGTCTGATATTGAATACGTCAAGGAACTGCGTTTTATTTCAGAACAAGAACTGTTGATAAGGTTTGTAGGAAAAATTTTCCTTTGTACTTTCATTTACTTAGATCTTACCGGTTTAGAGAAGTTCTAAGTAATAAGTTCTTACCTAAATACTGTGTCGTTGCTTCCGGGTGTTGTGATTTTCTTGGGGCCACATTCCTGGTCCCCTTCCATCTTTTGTTTTGGGACAAAAACATTTATATGTACTATTTTTGCCTCGCTGAACAGGTTCGTAATAGACTTTTTTGCCCTATCTGCAAAGGGGGCGCGATAACCCCCGGGGCCCGTAGCCAGACAAGCAAGTTGGGAGGGGCGGCTGATGATTGACATCGGGCAAAAGATGTGAAAGAGAGCCGCGGGTGGCCGAGTGGGCAACGTTCGTGACTGCCGCAGAAAGGACCTCAGGTTTGATCCCAGGCATTTACGAACGCTCGATCCACTAAATATCCGCCGTGCGTCGGATGGGCACGTTAAGCCGTCGGACCCCGGGTACTGGCTCCCCGGTAATAAATAAGGTCGTCTTCCTCCCCCTTTCTACTTCGCTTCCGTGTGACTTTCCTATCGGGCACTCTAGCCCAAATCTCCTAGCTTCCTATTTCTATGGGTTGTTTAAGACCTGGGGTCAGACACTCTCTTCCTAAAAATCCTCTACATATGATATGATGTGAAAGAGATCGGGCGAAGGATATAAAGTGGTCGGGCAAAAGATGTGAAAGAGATCGGGCACTATGCTGTTGTGTGAGTAGCGAGGACGGGCAAAAGGAAACACACAGGTGGGGCTCACCCCGACCAGGCCCACCCCTGGCTACGGCCCTGACCCACCACCCCCTTCCGCAAAGGGGGCGAAGGGATCCCTCATGGTGTTATTGTGTGTGCCATAGAGGGTTTCCTATGCAACTGCACAAGAAGTAAATCGCTAACTGCCATAGTTCATGAGATATTGGCCTGATCAAGGACTTTCTTTGTAACCTTATGTATATATATAAAACGCAAGAAAAGAAAACCCTTACAAAAAATCCATTAATTAAAAGCGAAGAAATGTCAAGAATTGTCATAATGATGTGATTGAGGCTGCGCATAGCCGCTAGTCCAAACCTCACATCATGTATACTAAAATTATCATTCAAAACAACACTGAAACCTAAAACCAAAAATAAGAAATTTAATTAAATAAACTAAGCCAAAACCAAATTCCAGACAGAAAAGACCACTCACCCCATGAAGACAGTGCCTGGCCGTCAAGGCCCCAAGACTAAATAAAAATACATGTATACAACAAATTATGCCGCCTTTATCAAGAGAACACCGGCATAAAGGTGACTTTTCTGGATTCCGCTAAAAGGCTGGAGTCTCCAAAAGCCTGCGGATGTGCTCTCGAAGTCACCATCTCTGAAAAACAAAAGAGCAAAGAACATCAGAGTGGACTTGGATATACAAGTTGGTGAAACGGAGTTAATTACGGCTATTTATGATAAGCGTACTACTCTTGGCTTTGGTCTACACTAAGTGGGAATCTCAAATTTCTCGAAAAGTATTGTACATATAAATATTATTTCCCAATTTCACAGATGTCTGCATATCTGTAGTTCTGTTTAGCAGTTAAGTGACTCATTACCTAAGCTGTTTGCTAGATTACAGGCTAATAATTACCCATTACGCTTTCTACATCAACTTTTCAAACAGTTGGCTCTTAGTTCTAAACTTAGATTGCAATTTCCTTTACTAAGGTCTATAAGCTACAAATGCATCACTAACCAAAGTTCCCACAATTTTAACTGATTAGGTTGCTAAGTGCTATTATGTGGATCTGTAATAGCTGAATATTTCAATTAACCTCATTTTACTTTATTTTCTCATTAGTTTACGGGCACTTTATATATATACACTGACCGCGACCGTGGCCTGCGACCTCAGTTGTTATATGGGGGTGACTCTGATGTTCTTTGCTCTTTTGTTTTTCAGAGATGGCGACTTCGAGAGCACATCCGCAATCTTTTGGTGACTCCAGCCTTTTAGCGGAATTCAGAAAAGTCACCTTTATGTCGGTGTTCTCTTGATAAAGGCGGCATAATTTGTTGTATACATGTATTTTTATTTAGTCTTGGGGCCTTGACGACCAGGCAGTGTCTTCATGGAGTGAGTGGTCTTTTCTGTCTGGAGTTTGGTTTTGGCTTAGTTAGTTTATTTAATTAAATTTTTGGATTTGTATGTGTCCATTCTAAGGAGGGTTCAGGCGGGTTTGAATGCCAAAGGTGGTCCCACACCCTACTAGGTATGTAAACCTTCTTTTCCTAGGTGTTGACATTATTCTGGCCAACCCCTAAGTATAGGGAGAAATGCTACCACTTCATTGAAAATGTAACACACACTCAAGAACGCTTCTGTAACAACAGAACCCGTAGGACCTCATAAGAATTTAAAATGAATAGTAAATTTCACACCAATTTGCAAAATATCTAACAAAGCACTAAGATTCTAACACGAATTTATGTTCTTGGAATTTTTTTTTTGATTGGAGGTTTAACGACCACCGTGAGCAACTTAATGGGCTATAAGCAGTCGCCCGTCCCTAATTTAGGGCCACTGGTTCCAGGGAAGGGAGAGCGCCAGTGCCGTAAGACAAACACAACATCCATTCCTCACCGGGATTCGAACCTGGACCCCTTTAAAACGAATGATCAGACGCCACCGGGAAGGCTCCTGGAATTATTTGAAGAACTCCTGGAAACGTCCTAGAATTTATTTTCTGTAAATATTTACGAACCCTGGAAATATTTATTTATTACAACACGTGTACGTTGTGCGGAAGAACCATCACACAATTTTTTCAACCCTCACGACCAGGATTGGAACTCCTTTATTTTGTTCGAAAGTCAATATATCGTTTCTGCCACCAGTGGGATTCGAACCCGGCACGTTTATCGTTGCTCATTTGACTCGTACATCACACACCCCATTTTCGCAAAAATATCACGAAATTTTTAGCGGGGTTGAAATTATCGAACAAACGTTGAGCATTTGCTTTGCGCTCTTACTCTTCTGCTTTTGGTAGTGTTTAGATACTTACGACATGGCGGTACTTATCTTCCCTGAGTGATTTCCCGTATCCCCCTCCCTCATCGTCTAATGTTTCCTACATTCTTTAGTTGTTCCTTTTTCTGGTTTCGCATGGTAGATTTTCATATTGCTTTTCTCAGAGAACAAGGCCTGGGTGAAACTCGTTGGTGATATCCCCGTCTGCAACTTTGCTCGCCCACTGAACCATTGCGGCAGCGGGTTAACCTTGATTCATTTTCTCTATCAATGCTGAGAAAACGACTATTTACACCGGAGATCTTTTTTTTTTTTTTTTTTTTTTTTTCCAAGCGCACAAGCAGCCTAATCGTCTGCTTTGAATTTCTTTTTCTTTCTGAAAGATATGAAAAAAAAAAGTTTATTTTAATTTTGTAACTTTGGGTAACGTTCATCTGTCTTGCTCAAAATATCTGCCGTTTGAAGACTGTCTTCTGTGGTTAAAGCAAATCAGGGTTTAGATTTCTTTTTGCTAATCTTAATCGCATCGTGAAGAGAGTATGTCAAAGATTAGGGTCAAATAGTGATAAATCTAGTGCTCCAGATTTAAAAAGGCCGACCCAGTGGCGCAGTGGTCTAATCGCTGGCTTATGACCATTCGTCCGAGATGGGTCCAGGTTCGAATCTCGGTGAGGCATGGATGTTGTGTTTGTCTTACGGCACTAGCTCTCTCCCTTCTCTGAAACCAGTGGCCCAAAATTAGGGACGGGTGACTGCGTATAGCCCATTGAGTTGCTCGCGGTGGTCGTTAAACCTTCAATCAACAAAAAAGGGGGGGACCAATCGGAAAGCTTGGTTTTTCCGCGTGACGTCATTAAAAGAGGGAAGAGTTCTCTAAAGCCCAGGGATTTTTGGGAATAAGAAATGTTTAGGAACGTATCGATTGTCAAAAGCAGATTTTCTGAAAAGGAATAGGAATCAGCGTTTAATAGGATTCATTTACGCCCCCGGAGGAAAATTGCACATAATTTAAAATACAAACGTGAGTAGTTGTGTTATCATAGTAGTGAATGGAACATGTTACAAAAGAGAGAAGAAAAAAACATCAGCTGTGTTTCTACAATCGTAAAACATCCACGAATAGGAAAAACTTCTTTTGGAAGCTATTCCTATTCCTGGATGTTTTACGATAGCTTCTCTTTCCATAGCTTCTTTTAGCGTGTGATACAAAAAATCACAAATTGTGCACAAACATTTCACATAGCGGATGATATCAGAGGCAAAATGGATATTTGCTGTAAATCTGGATATAAAATGTTCTGTTCTAGCTTCAGCAGAAAAAAAAATAACAAAATGAAACAAAACAACAATAATAAAAAAAAACCTAGAGATTCGGAACCAATAGACAGTTGAGAGGAGAAAGAGATTTTGGCTGATCATGAGAAGCACATTTCATGATTAGTCAAAATCTCTTTTAGTAATTGGCAGAGTTGTATAAAAACAAAATGTATATGTGTACACAGCCATTGAAAGAGAAAGCTTGCTGCGCCGCCTCGGTGACGCAGTGGTCTAAGCGTTGGCCTCTAATCATTCGTCCGAAAGGGGTCCGAGTTCGAATCCCGTGAGGCATGGATGTTGTGTTCGTCTTACGGCGCTGGCTCTCTCCCTTCCTTGGAACCAGTGGCCCCAAATTAGGGACGGGCGGCTGCTTACAGCCCTTTGAGTTCCTCACGGTGGTTGTTAAACCTTCAATAATAATAATAATAATAATAATAAAATGTGCATAAAACTGTCGCCATTTTTTCAAGTTGTTTCACCTCACTTCGATGTCAAGAATAAAAAGTAAGTACTAGATTTTCATCATTACTGAACTTAAGGGCTATTACTTTGTGGTCAGCAGATCAAAGGAAACCATGTTTATGAGCAAGTATCTGATTTTCTTACCAGTAAAGAATTACCTTCTCTTTCAAACTACTGTACTTCAGGTGATCCATATAGAGCTACTGTCAAGCAAGGTATCTTTCTTTACTTCATTAACCTTACCTACAAGTTAAATAATTGCGTACTGTTTATTACGTACGCATAAAGGCTGACAATAAAGTAATTTTCTAGGCAACACTAGTGACGCAGTACATTCGGAATCAGATGACTGAAAGTGCCAGCAGCATTGTTCTGTGTGCAGCCGTTTGGGCCCATCTCGTTTTTTAGCGTCACCACTGTATCTTGTAATGTTAGTTGTTTAAATGGAACTTTATCGTTAAGCTAACTTCTTTGTAGAACACTAGAATCTGATAGGTTGAACTTCACCGTAAAACATTATACAACTTATCTCATGTAAAGCCTAGCTGAGTGTGTAGCAGGGGCTGCTTCTGGTTTTTATGGCCTGTAGGATGTAAAGGGACAGAGGTCTAGGAGTATATAAATATTGTATATTCAAAATCTAAAGGTATAGAAACCAAATATTGACATAAAATAAATAACAACAATCAAACGAAATAAAAATGTACTTTAATGACGGTCGTTATTTGTACTTGAGGTCAATTCTTCTGCCCTTCATGGAGGCAAAGATGTCGATGACTGCGTCATGAAAATTGTGGCAATTTTTCAGCTCCTTGAAGAATGCTCTCTATTGATATTGAAGCTAATCTATTGAGACGACCTTCAGCTGTTGAATTTCAACTGTAAGTCTTGATACGTTTCAATGCAGAAAAGCTCCTCCCTTTACCAAAGTACACCAATAAATACACTGAATAGTAAATTAAAAACACAAAATCGAACACGCTTTGAAATTTCAAAAACCCTAGCGGAACACAAACATTTCCATTTCCTTGCAGAGCTCTCTCACTTGAGCTGCGCGTTGGCATCACGTGACACCGGCTAATGTGTGTTTCAGGAGAGGGGGCCATCGAACATGGGGACGAAAGTAAGGGACGTGTAGTAGCACCTCTCGTAGGATGCCTCGAGACGTCCTCACCACTCCGTTCAGCTCTGTGAGCTTTTGCCTTGTATACCCTCGTCCTAGCCACCGGTTGCACTCAATGGCCACAGAGCTCGTAAGCGAGGACGGTTGATAGAAATCCTCAGTCTGTTCATAGCTTCCACACACGACCATCAGGCGCCGTTTTGTACGCACGTAAACACCTCGAGAATGATCCCCACTGCCGTTGTGCATCATTTTCATTTTTGCTTCCATGTTTATAAAATGAGTTTTCAAATATTTCATTATGAGTGTGATTATCTAAAATTAAAGTGTAGGACGATCCTCAGGTCTTACATGGAGGAGTCGCCCCTGGCTTGTAGACTTAACCCTAATCGAATTTGCTTTTTGTCAGTGGCGGCTCGTGACCAAAGAAACAGGTGAAGTTTTATAAAATGAGAATCCACGAACAAAATGCATATATTTCTTATAAAGAAGGTCAATTGTATCTTTCAAGTAAACGTAGCGGTCAGTGATGTCATCGTAAAACTGCTGTGGATAGTCTTTGCTGCGAAAGTGTTATGTAACAGGATAAACTTCTTTCTGCTAGCACAGTGGTTGAGAGTAAAGTAAGAACTAGAGAAAACAATTTATACACTTCTTGGAATACATCCTTATGCACATTATATGTCTGCAACAACGTACACGCTGTATCATTTTCTGGCCTAATTTTTTTTTTTTTTTTTAAATAAAAGTATGGATCCAGAGCACACAGAGAATAATGAAGAAACAGCACTGAAGCTGAAGTTCATACTCGCAGTTATTGTATAAACACAGCAGACGAACTAGGAGAACCGTCTAAACAAAATCGCACTGCGGGAAATTGGCGACTACTGTCGCTTCCCCTCTTTCATTGACGCCTTTGGTTGCCATAGCAACCCCTTATTCAGTGAAATCCAGGTTCCCACGTCGGCGCTCTTCACGGTCCCGGAGTGAAGTGATTGGGAACTGCAGCTCTTTATCTGTTCACATGGTCTACGCACAGTTAGTTAGTTACAAGGTCGTCTGTTCAATTCGTAGGTAGCTCCATTGAAACGACGTGCTCACTCTTCTAGCTTGGTTTCTGAAACGGGAGAGCTTTCGTTTCGAAACCGTAGCATTTTCCAGAAATCATTCTTGTAAACGGAAAAGTGACTTATTTTAAGAATTCGCTAAATCATTCGAAGAATTTTTTTATACATTTTAGGTGAAGTGACGCTTCACTCACTTCACCCGACGAGCCGCCACTGCTTTTTGCTGAAACGGATACTTGATTTTCTCTTGAAGCTGAAAAGTATTTAACTAGGCATAAAATGAACTCCCGGCCAAAGTTTAGAAATGAATGAAATGGCTTACATTTTAATTCCACCTTTATTATTCGTTATGGCGCGTCTTCCAGCACGCACTTTATTCAGCGCCTTCAATGAAAATCTCCATCTTGGTTTAATTTACATTCAGTTATATCCTATAAATCTGCTCTGGAAAACTTGAGCTTATAAAACGTTTGCTCGCTTTTTCTTGCACTCGTGAATGGGTGTACGAAAACAGAATATGGCTTCAGAATAACCAAAATCAACCGTACCCTCTGACATTAGAATGAACAGTGCTCTCGAATATCGTACTAAAAAAATGCAATCCAATATCGTACCTAAGCATTGCTAGTAGAAGAAAAAGTGCTCTGGAAACATTGTACACATAAGCTCTTATCTCTATGTGGATTTCACTTTGTCCTGCTGTCAGGTTGCTGCCAACATCAGATTTACCGAGAAGGAACCTGTGGTGTTAAGTAAAAAAAATCTTTAAGAAGAAACCCCAAATTTACATGAGAATACAGGAACTTTAAAGGAAGGCTAAATTAGAGGTATACCTTACGATCTTAAAATACGCGTTAAATTGTTAATAAAGAAAATCAACGTAAAAGTTCTGATGGAGTTGGAGGCATATACTGCAACGGACGTTTGCAAACTGCTGCGGATTCTTTACGGGCGCGTCTACAATACACACACACACTGGTTTTTATACATGAGTTGAGAACACACAAAAACATGCCGCTTCTAGCGTTTTTAAAAATTCGTATCAAGTGATGAAAGGCTGTTGAGATTGTTTTAAGTGATCATCGATTAGCAGTTGAGTATTTAGCAATGGAACAGAAAACGAAAAAAATATCTTTGTAAATTCTGAGAAACTTATATCTGGCAATGCTAACCAGGAAAGTTTTAGGCGTTGGGTATGTTGATGAAACCCTGAAGGCTTATTCATACTCACACATTTATGCTTTATTGTCGGCCTTTTGATATGTATTTGTATTAATGTAATGTATTTTTTCATGAGATGTGAGTTTTATCTGGTTTTCTAGGTGGATATTGATTTTGAATATCAGTGCTTACCTTTTTTTTTCAATGTTAATTTATAAGTTGTATATGCAGTATGGTTCAAGAGATTTTATTTCATTAGTCGAGCGTATTCTAATGTATTAATACTCGTTTTCCTGCAGGTGGAGAAACAATAACTTCTGCAGCACTTACATATAAATGAGTTAAAATTAAAAAAAAAAATTATTGCATCTTTTAAATTTTTACTTACGAAAAAACAAAAAGGTTTTGACCATCTGATTTCTGAATAAAATAAAGCTTACTTTCTGAGAATAAAGATTAATTGTGAAAGTTGGAGTCAGAGCCTGATTTACGCAAGGGCACACGGGGCCCGTGCCCAGGGCCCCCAAGGACTGGGGGTCCCAATTTAAGCACTAACATTTAATTTTTATTATCATGGGCAGCAAAAACGGCGCAACGGCGGCGTGCGCCGATTAATTTTCACCGATCGCAAATATGCATCGATATGTTGCTTCAAAAATCGATTATTAATATCCATTTGAAAGATGGAGATAAAATGTTTACTTTTAAATTTACAATTTTTGAACATTTATTGTTTCTTGCATTTATTAAAGTAGATAGTACTTGTGTATTAAGGCAGCACTTCTTGTGCTTTATACATTAATACGCACGCAATTATAGAATAATTGCGCGAAGCACTAGGGCTTTTGCCTTAATAAGTAAGTACCATTGTTAATTTATTAAGAGTACGATTCATGCCCGGGGATGGGGTCCCCCAAGTTGTTTGGCTCCATTAGTCTTAACCCTTTAGCTTGCTGGAACGAATTAACTCGGGGTTAGCAAAATGGGCTGAAATCAGTTCGAACGAATGTATTCGCTGTCTAAGAAGTGGGCCAGACGCGGGCTGAATGAGTGAACATGCGCATAAGAAAGTGTTCGTTTCCCCTCAGGTTTGTTTTTTTTCAAAGTGATAATTTAAGGGGGATGATTTACATTAACCCTTTCTTACTGATTTCTTGCTAAAAGAACTGAAACAATGTCGACGAATCTAAGAAAGGAGAAAGAAGATGTTTCAGTCGCTTGTTTCTACCTTGTGGTATGATGTTCGTGTCAGGGGGACTTGCCCTACCCCATTATGCCTGGAGTTACGAAGCAGAGAATAAAAGAGTATATAATGGAGCTGAGAATAAAGGTCTATAGAATGGAGCAGAGAATAGAGAATTATAGACTGGAGCAAAGAATATATTACTATACGATGGAACAGAGAAACAAGAACTAAACGCAGGAAAGGAATTTTCTTGCCGTAGCTTTCATAAAACGCTGAGGCTATGTGAACATTTCTGTCTGAAGAGCGCAGATTTTGCTTTAGTTACATTGGCCGCTTAAAGGGTTAAGTCAGGCTCTGGTTGGAGTGTGTTGATGCAAGCCGTCTAGAAAACACAAAACTATGACATTAGAGATGAGTTCCCTCTTTTAGTGACGTCACGCGGAAACTAAGGCTTCCAATTGGTTTCCAACGCTATCGTGTATGACGTCAAACACGACTCCGACGTATCAGGTTGTGTAACATGAGAGTGACGTCACAAACGAAAGGAGCTCATCACTAATGTCGTGGCCTTGTGCTTTCCAAACGGCCTTGGTTGATGTCGATGACAGGCGAATCAATTACTGAACTGGTTAAAAGAATAAAATTAATCTAAAATCTGATATTTTTGTCACAGAGTTAATGGATCGCATTCGCAAAACTTAATGATCTATGAAATGTGTTGTAAGGCTTGTATTTTATTAAACAGTATTTAATCACGATTGAAAATTAAAGATCAAAAGTGATGTAGTTTGTTTCAAATTGTAATTTTATTTTATTTATTTTATTGTTTTTTCTTATTTAATTTACAGGGAACGAATAGCGCATTACTGTCATTTGGTTTGAATGAGAAGGGAGAGAAGTTTTTTTTTTTTTTTTAATTTTTTTAACATTTTTGAATAAGTTAATTCCAGGGAAGGGAGAAAAAAAAAACGATTGCTTCCCGTTAGATTAGTAGATTATATTTGTCTTTTGGAATTTAGCCAATTTCCATAGAGAAAATTAAGAAATAAAAACAAAAGTGTATCATTATAGTGGGAACTGGGAGTGGAAAAAAAAATGTGATTCTCTCCGTACGAAACTCGCTGGTGGTGACGCTCTTCCTTCACATTAGGTCGTACTTTTTATTTTATTTGGCCATTTTTTAACTGCTGCGTGGAACTTAAAAATAATAATAATAATTCGAGGAACGTGTGTGTGTGCGCGAAGGGGGGGGGGGGGTCAGTGCGTTAGCATCACTGAAGTCTAGCGAAATTTCATTGCGGGCCCTAGAAAATAAATCTCAAAGTTTAATGAAATCGTTATGTGAAAAATGAAAACCCACGAAAACTATCGCAAAGAAAAATGATTATCTGAAATTACCGTGAGCTTAAGAAAAAAAAAACATCATATGGATTGAAAATTCAGAGAGAGAGAGAGAGTAAAAGTTGCTAAAATCTACGACTTTCTGGGGAGAAGGGTGTGGTTTTTATAAAAAAACCGTTACCACAAAATGATAAAAAGATAACTTTAACTAATCTACGTAGCAAATATTTTTCCATAGCCAAAATTTTTGCCTATTGAATATTAAGAATCCCTCTTAAATAAATTCGTATATATACACTGCTGGTCACCCAAAATGCAACACCAAGAAGGAAGCATCGGATTGGCCTGAAATTCGCAGCATGCGTCGCCCGCGAGAGGACATGCAAACGATTAGCATTGCAGGGCATATGCAAATCATGTGCGTCGGACCTGTGCGTGGGAAGCTTCCTGATGCCTCGTCGCAGAATACGGCAGTCATTCCAGCACGTTTCGGAGTTCGACAGAGGACGAATAGTGGCTTATCGTGACAGCGGTTTATCGTACCGAGACATCGGTACATCGGTACGATAAACCGTTCCTGCAGACGACGTTCCACGTCGTCTGCAGGAGTGGGGACTTGTCGCACGGCGCCCATTGCTCCGATTACTATTGACGTTACACCACCGGCGAGTGCGGCGGCAGTGGGCCGTTGAACGCCGCACCTGGACTACGGAATGGCACGACATTGTCTTCTCCGACGAATCCGGCTTCTGCCTGCAACACCACGATGGTCGGATCCGCGTGTGGCGGCACCGCGGCGAGAGACTGTATGACGCCTGCATTATGCATCGCCATAACGGTCCGTCGCCTTGCGTTATGGTTTGGGGCGCAATTGAATATGACACCCGTTCCCCTTTGGTACGCATCGCCAGTACACTCAACAGCCACCGCTACATGTCCGACGTTTTGGAGCCTGTAGTCCTCCCTTACCTGCAGGACCTGCCAGCGGCCACGTTTCAACAGGACAATGCGCGCCCGCACGTGGCACGCATCGTGCAACAATTCTTCACGGCCCACCACGTGTCAATGCTGCCGTGGCCCACCTGTTCTCCCGATATGTCGCCCATCGAACACGTCTGGTAGCTGATCGGCAACCGAGTAGCCCGGCAAGCACGACCGGTGGCTACGCCTGATGAACTGTGGCAACGTGTGGAAGCAGCCTGGACCGACATACCCCAAGCCCACATCCAAAGCCTCTTTCGTTCGATGCCGCGGCGTGTAACGGCTGTTATTGCCAGCCATGGGGGCCACACGAACTATTGATGCCTGTGTGTTCCGCAAGTCGCACGGGCCTGTAAGCTCAATCGTTTCATCTTTGTATCTGTTGTAATGTGTCCAGTAAATCTGGCTTCGCTCTCTCGTGCCCTTCTTGGTGTTGCATTTTGGGTGGCCAGCAGTGTATATATATATATTCTATAAAGATACCTAAGCAAAAAAATATACAAATATAATTTTGACTCACACCTAGTACAACATAGAAAAGGTTATGTATCTACCTGTGTGAGTAAAAGGAGAAAAGAAAAAAATAAAATAAAACAACTGAATGTAGAAGGTGTCGAGAATACTGAGCCTTGGCTTTATCAAGGACCAGCAAAAACTCTGCATTTTCTCACTTCCACAAAGATCTAGTTGGAAATGGGTTTCTGCAAGGCCATAGATGCAAGTAACATTCCCACCTAAAATAGTTTAAAATATATATATATAAGTCATGTCCTCCGTAGAGTAGCATGACCTAGCACTAGTTAACAATTTCGCTTGCATCCATTAACCTTCATGGCCCGACCCATGCTCTTCATCTGTTACTATTAAACAGAGAGAAGAAGATTAAAGAGAACTCAAGCTGTGAGAGTGACATAATAAATAGAAATGATTTTCAGCTATAACGAAATTCCAAGTTCGTTTGAGAGAGAATTTAAACCTGAAAAACAAATTTTACATTGCAATTAAAAAAGGAAATGTTAATTTATAACGAACAGATTTTTGAAAGAAAACTTGAGTCTAAAACCCCCTACTCTACAACTTATGACAGCACGAAAACGAGAATAAGTTAAAGATAATAATTAACTAAAGAAAACTTTGTGAAAGTTATATACCTTAAACAGTTAGTTTTAATATGTACAAAGTATTTCAGCAGTGCTTTAAGTGCATAATTAATTAGTTATTAAGAACTTAACTACTTTGAAAAAACAGCGTATATTTTTTTTTTTGCTTAGGTATCTTTATAGAATGTGAATTCTGAATTTTCAAAACTGCTGCGTTGCGCGTTTTGATTTTCAGGTTATTTTGCACCCTTCGTTCTAAATTCTAAAATTTTTTCCTTAGTCTTCAGTTTTGCTCTTAAGTATATATATATATATATATATATATATGTATATTCAGTCTCTTCTTAATAGAATGTGAATTCTGAATTTTCATTACTGCTGCGTCGTGCGTTTTGGTCTTCAGGTTATTTTGCAACTTTCGTTTTAAATTCTTAAATTTTTCTTATGTTTTCGGCTCTGCTGTTAAGTGTATATATATATATACACACACACACATACAGTAGAGCTCCAATTATCCGGACTCCAGATATCCGGAACTCCGATTATTCGGATCGCATTAAGATTTCTATTGAAATCAACAAAAATCGTTTTACGTGTTTTTAGTTTTATAATACGGAATGATAATGCAGTACAGTAGTTATTGTTTTTAAACTGTATAACATTTGTTATTATAAAATACGATAAACGAAAAAATTAAATCCCATCACTTCAGTTAATAAATACTTATTTGGCTTACAGAAAAAAGACAACCCAATTATCCGGATTTTCCGAATATCCGGATGGGCTGTGGTCCGAGTTAATCCGGACAATTGGAGTTCTACTGTATATATTTTTTCCTGGTACATGCTTTAGTGATTGATTTTTGATGGAAGGTGGAATAACTGACAAATTAATGACTTTATTTACCTCATATACGCTCTCATGTATGAAAAATGCCTTTTTTAATTATTTATTTTTTATTTCCAAAACTGTTTTTAAAGTCACTAAACGGATTGGCCTCCATATATATACATAGCCCAAAAACAACTTTGATATTGGTCTTCTTATTTACGGTTTCCTAGGTTGAAGAAGCGTATATGCTCTTGCTTTGCCTGTCTGTCTGCACAATAACGCACGTAAAAATGGTTCGATTTTGATGAAATTTTAGAATGTGGTAGGGGACAACCTGGGGACGAACCCTATTGAAAATGGCGAAATGGGGTCAAAGGTCAGGACATAGGAGCGAAATCCATTCCATTGCCCTTATGCATCATAAACTTACGTAAAAATGCTTCAATTGCGACGAAACTTTATCATGTTGTTCGGGAGGTATAATTACAGGTTCTGCTGAATATAATCGAAAATGGGGTCAAAGGTCAGGGCACAGGAGCGAGATTTATTCCACAGCTATTATCCTCATAACTTGACTAAAAATGCTTCTATTGCGACAGAACTTTAGTATGTTGTTCCGGAGGTATACTGAACGAATCAATAGTCATGGTAGGGAGGAGGGTTTGTCTGCGCGCGATTTCTGGTATGTTGGAAAGCGTATCATAATGAATGCATTGCATGATTTTACTAACTTGTTTTTTTAAATTTCAGTATCTGGTTTACACACAAATTGTTGAGCATACAGTAGGGAGTCACAAAATGTGATGAAATTTAATTTCTTATGTCATGAATGTGGAAAAGCTTAAGGTTTAAATAAATTAGGGGGAGTTAGGTTATAAACCGAAAAAGAAAAAAGATATATATATATATATATTTTAAGGGCCTCGCGCCCCAAAACTTAAAAAAAAAATGGCAACAAATATGGAGAATTCTAGCAAAAATGATTTTTGTTTTCTAAACTGCGGGGCCCGGGGCGACCGCACCAGTTGCCCCTATGGCCCAGCCGACCCTGCCTTTGGCAACAAAAATATAGCTCCTTTTAGGATTACGTATATCGTGCGGTACATACAGACATATAGGGGTTTATTAAAATAATGGAAAGACTTACTGTTTGTGGAGAACTTTTATTAATAAACTGTAGGCCCACCTCGGGCTTTCACAACAGAAGCAATTCGTCTTGGAATAGGCTTATAAAAGTGCACATACGATACTGGAATTTGGGACCATTCTTCCTGTAAAATATGTCCCAAGTGAGTCAGTGATGTTGGAAGTGGAAGTGTGATCTGACCTTTCGCTCCAGATATTCCCCCAAATGTTTAATAATATTGAGGTCTGGAGATTGGGGTGGCTACTGTATCTGATCCTCAAACCACAACTTGATACGTTTCGCACAATGCGTGGGTGCATTATCTACTTGATACCAGGGACTGTCATTAGAGAACAATGAATGCATCATTGGGTGTAGGCAGTGCTCGAGATGGGCCGGTATGGTATACCGACACTTCTTTTTTTCCTAGTATTTCATACCGGCAATTTTTTTACCCGGAATTTACATGCCGGCACTAATTTTAGTAGTGGGAACTGCAGAAATATGTTTTTTATTTATTAATCTCCCCTCCTCCCGGTATTACGAGCACGCATTCTTATTCTAAAAACCTTATGTGCCTCGTGCCCTTGAGAAATAGCAGTGTGGGAACCGTAAAGGTCAGGGGAGTGGTGTACACCAGAGCTCATTCGGGCCCGGGCTGTAGAATATTTACTGCGGTTCGGGCTCGGGCTCCGAAAATTGAGCCCGAACTCAGCTCTAGTGTATACGTGATCTATATAAGTTCAATCCTTCAAAGGATGAAAATGAAGCTACCCATAGCGCATGAAAACATCTTGCCGAAGCCCCAGATAATCCAACTAAAGATGTCTGTAATTTTTATTACATCATTAATTTAATATATTCAATTTGAAGAGTTCCTTCATAGAATGAAGAATTGGGAGTAATAGATTAAACACAAATTTTAGTTTTGCAGAAATGAGTATAATTTTTTTCCACACTTAGGACTTTTTGAGGGTGGTGAGATTGGTATTAAGACTGAATACTCATTCTGATTATGGAGATTCTAATTGTTGAACTTTCTACTTCATGAAAGTCCCCATTGGAAGCAAGCGTCTAGGGACAGAAGGATGCCTAATGCTTTTGGACTTTGAAAAAATTTGGTGCTTCCTTTGACCGTCGTGCGCATGCTCGAGTTTAGTTGGCGTAAGTACTCGGTAATATTTGTTTACCTCGCGCTATCTCCATGTCCGTGTTGTGTTTGTAAATGAACGTTTAGTAGTTTGTGCTGTGCTTTATAATTTGGGAACATGGAAAATAAGTGCTTCATTAGTGATAAGACTTTTAAAAGTTCTTTATAAAAGGCTGACATTTCGGTTCACTTAATGTTTCCCAGGAACCATTTTCAATACTCTGTTAACAATAACAAATTCAAATTTGTACATTCTGTTGAATTGGTGACTGTCGACAGAGCATTGAAAATCTAGCTCCTTAATTGAGTTTAAATTTATGTGCATAAGGCCAATTACTTGTTTCCCACAGCATGTTGAAATACGAAATTTTAAAGCACAAACGTTTATACTCACTTGTGAAAACCACAGCTGCAACCTTGAGAACGGTACTGCTGGACGCAACAATACGAATTACTCTTCTGTCTTCAGGGAATTCTCCAGTATACTACCCTCTAATTCTAGAATAAATGCTACAAAAAAAAAAAAAAAAAAAAACCAAGCCAACCAAACCTAACATTTGTTGACCGAGGACGCCGCTACGCTGCAGCGGCTCCTAGATGACCACTGCGATACATTCGATGTGTTTTCTTTTTTAAAACAGATTGACTTTTTTAAACGTATCTAGTTTTTACCCCTTCCATCATTCTCATTTTTCACTTATACTGAATCAGCATGTTTTTAAAAGCATTATACCACGTTTTTAATACTGTTTGTTTGATTATCTTGTGTTTGGCGCTCTTTGGCCACACATGGCCCTTGCGCCATAAAAATTCAACAACCAACCAACCAAACCTAAGCAACGATCGCACTAATTTTGGCCGCTAGAGGGAGAGCGGAGCGCTGAGATGCCAATCGACCACTTCAAGTTGCGCATGCTTCAATTCTTTCAAAGTCCAAAAGCATTAGGCATCCTTCTGTCCCTAGACGCTTGCCTTTTGGAAGGGTCGGCTCGGGACCTCAAAGTTCTGGGTTCAAGTCCAGTTGAATCACTAATGATTAACTGGGGTTCGGAAGTCTCGTTAATCTGTTGGTCCCGGGGTATAGACTCCTTGTTATAAGCAAGTCTAACCCCATTCCTCGGTGTAGCGCCCGCTGGATCCACCAACCAACTGAAATCGACCGCCATCATTTCTGACTTATTATGCAATAGTATTCCACGGAATTGTCAATTACATTTTCAAACAAACGAGTTTTGCTTCCAGGTATTTTATTTTTTTTGTTTTTTCAGTTTTGGGGATTTTTCCCCGGAGAATCTGTCGCTAAATACGAGCAAAACGGCACTTCAAAATTTCCATTTCGAGCACTAGGTGTGGGTGGTCTCCAAGAATGGATTCGTACGTTGGACATGTGACAGGATCCTGCAGAATAATCAGTGGCCTTTCCAAAATCTGCACAAGTTCTGTATAAATACGGAAAACCCCAGAAAGGGACTTTTCTGAAATAAACGGAATAACTGACTACGGAAAATCTGTGAAAAGAAACGGGAAACTTTTAAAAACGGAATTTTTTTAAAAGACTGACACCTACCGGCAACTGTGCGGAACGTTATTTTCCGTGAATTCACACCACGTATTTTTTACAGTGTAGTGTGTGTGTGCCTAGAATTATAATTACCCATGATAATACAAATATGATTCTTAAATATCTGTTTTAAACCGGATGCTTACGGTTTAAACTTATCTTTCCTTATTTTTTTTGACACGGGGCTTAAGCTGCGTTGTTTTTCCGTCTGTTTTCACGGATTCTATGGATTCCTCAATGTATCCATTTTTAACAATCTCATTTTCTACATTTCGTGAAGCGTCACTTAGTTTCTTACTTCGACGGTAATCACACCGGCTTCTGCCTGCTCTATTAAAACCGCTTAGTTCTAAATGAGTGCTCCGCTGGTCCCGAGGCCGCTCAAAAGGAAGCAGACTGTTCAGTTTGTCTCGTTTGGCAGATGAGTTCTTTTGTGTCGGTACGAGATCTTTATTTCTGCCTTTAATTTGCTTTGTTTATAGTTAAAGACGGTGGTTGCCGGAACTTGTTGCTGGCGTTTCGTTTTGCTCGGTTACTTGGGCGTTAAAACGTCTAAAAGTGTTTTTAATTTTCTTTTTCTTCCCCGATTTTCTCGGTTTCGAAAAATAACTTGTAATACATGCTTTTCAGGAATTGACGCGGAAGTGTTTCATGGTACTGAATTTCCTAGGTAAAGTAAGTTGTGGTTTTGTTTAAACGTGAATGTGATTTAACAAGATGGATTTGAAATATCAATTTTTCAATAACCATTATCAATGTACTGCTGGATAAAGGTCTCCCCAAGTCTTTTCCACAACATTGTATCTTGAGCTTGTCTCTTCCAAGTCACTCCAGCATGCTTTCGAATTTCTTCTCCCCATGCCCCACATGGTCTTTGGGGATTTTTTCCTATTCCTTGTTATCCAATCTGTTATTTCAGTTGTCCAAAGGTGGTCAGTTCTGTCCTTATTCCACTTGTCATTTCCTTAATCCACGAGTTCCTTTTCATATCTTTCCTGTTTATACCAAGCTACTTAGCACTGTCTGCCTTCATGTTCAGTGGCCGCTACTTCGGCCAGGTACATTCTGCCGAAGACTTGAGGAACAATTTTTGAGCTGTGGAACCATTTTGCATTTGTTTTTGGGGTTTTTTTTCTCGATATTTTTTCCTAAAATGAATTAATTGAAGTAGTCTGAGATTTTTCTTTTTTATGCGCACGATCTCATTCAAACCATACGATTTTTCGAAAAGTTCTTTCATGGATATATTGAACTGAATAGAGTAGAACTTGCCACATTTAGAAATTTTGCGACGTTATAAAACGTACGATGCGTAAAATAACAGTCGTTAAGTGCAAAGCCACTGGTGTAAAATTCGGTTAACATACACTGGTGTCCAAAGTTAACGTGACAAATACAAATTCGGGAATGTGTCCAAAACGAGACTACCGATTGTAAAGATTTTTCAGAGATATGTGCAAGGGGAAACGCTAAGTCTACGTATCAAAGCAACATTGTGCTAGCTACCATGGAAATATGCAAATGACGACCGTGCGCCATCGAACTAGCAGGCACGTGACCTTAATAAACGTTGTTCTGAGCGGGGTGCGGCAGTTGAAGCTTGAGTTGGACTGTTAGTGGAAGAACTGCTCTGCACCATTGCTTAGAAGACTCTTTATGGTGGAGAGGGATCTGTAGATTGGAAGCAGGGCAATCGCAAGCTTAGGTAGCAAGATGGTTGAATGTGTCGAAGCAAATGGTCTCAAATCTTTGAAGACTGTTTCAGAAAACCGGAACAATAACCAGAAGAGCAGGACTAGGACGCCCACGAGCCACAGCAAGTCAAGACGATCGGTATTTGTCTGTAACAACTCGCCGCCATTGGGAGTCGACAGCTGGGCAACACTCACACGAGGTTTCCTCTGCTACGGGAACCGCGATATCGAGGCAAACAGTTACTCCACGAGAGAGGGCTCTATGCAAGAAGGCCAATGGTCTGCATCCCTATACTAGCCACATCGCACAGAAGGGTCCGTCTGAATTGGGCCTGACATCACCCCTGGACCCCTGATCAGTGGGCCCATGTTCTCTTTAGTGACGAATCGCGGTACTGCCTAAACGCGGACTTTCGGCATGTGTACATTTGGAGGAGACGGGTAGCCGAAATCTTCCCTCCAGCATTAGGAAAGTTGACCGCTATGGTGGTGGAGGACTCCTGGTTTGGGCTGGCCTGTTGGATAGACGCTCACGCTGCACGTGTTTCCAGGAGACACCCTGACTGCTGCGCACTACCAGGAATGACATCCCAGAGCCCTATGTAGGGCTTTTAAGGGCAGCTGTTGGCCCCCAGTTCTTTTTTTATGGACGATGACGCCAGTAGAACTGGAGAGTGAGGATATTCACAGATGGGGTGGCTCGCGAGATCTCCGGACGTGAGCCCGATAGAGTATGTCTGGAATGCCCTCGGGTGGGCCTTGGTGGAGGAGTGGCAATTATGTCCTATCCCAAACTCTTCATTCATAGCCTTCTAAACAGCATGAGGGCTCGTTGTGCTAGCTGTATCGTTGTTCGGGGTAATCACAGTCCCTATTAGCCCCTCAGAATCTGTGCCACTTGTCACATCACTTTTAGACTGCCCTGCTGTTATGGGCATGCTTCCTCTTTATGCGGCGATGGCATTCCTTTCCTGTTGTGTATTGCTGTGTTATCAAACTCTTGTGTGGATTTCGCATTATTCATGATTTTGTGTTTGTCACCTTAATTTTGGACACCGGGGTATATAAACCCGATATTTTTTCTTTCGCGGCTTTGTATTTCACGACTGAATTTATATGTACGTATGATACACAAACATTGAATACATTAGCACACATCATACAAAGTGATTTTTGAATGAGCATCCAGAGTTTGTGTTTAAGGTGCATATTGTGTACAGAGAATGCTCAAAATGTGCACTAGCATTTTGAACACGTAGCCTAATACGTTGAAGAATGTTTAAAGATACCGTTTTCATAGTCATAGGTGAAATAGCAATGACATAGAAAGTGTGTTGATCTAGATTGCTAGGGTTATCGTGTAAGCATTGTTTACAGGACTATTGAGGTAAGCATGGAGCTACATAGCATCGGTTTTCAATCCACTGCTGGATGAAGGTCTCCCTTAAGCATTTGTTTCTAAAACTTTGTCTTGAGCCAGTCTCCAAGTCACATGGGTATTTTTCGAATTTCATCCATATATCTCCCATGTCTTCTTCTGGACCTTTTTCTGTCCCTTGGTATTCAGCGTAGAAATTCAGTTGTCCAATGGTGATCAGTTTTGTATTACGTCCAGCTGATTGCCATTTCTGGGTTTTTACTTTGATCATGTCATCAACTCTATAAAAAAAAACCCAGGAATTTTTCGGTGACTGAGTCAAGGTCGCGTCTCCTCGCTCCGGAGTGAGTTGCTCAAACTGACTAAGCTACTCTAACGAAACGTATGGCTGCGGATTTGTCGTCTTGACACGTGTTTCACCTCTGTAGTGCGTCACATCATCTCCCTCTTATTTATTTATTTATTTATTTATTTATTTTGAAGCGAAGGAAGAACCTTTTATTAACTCCAGACGATGTGTGGAACTTACATCACACGTTCGAAGAACCCAACGGCCATTAGATCCATTTTTACGTTCGGGCGCCAATGTGAAAACGCAAATTTGTCGTCTTGACACATGCTTCACCATTTCTTTCTTAGATGGTCTTGTGTATGGCGCTGTTTGGCCAAACATGGCCCTTGCGCCATTAAAATCAACCAGCAAATAAACCAACCACGTGCTTTCACCTCTGTAGTACGTCACACAACTCATGTTATTTTTCTGATCCACTGGTTCTTCTTCCCATATTTTGTGGTTGCACCAAGCATGCATCTCGCCATAGTTCTTCCAATTGTCTATACATTTCCAATATACAATATATTGACAAAATTCACCGGAGACCTGGAAGAGAAACACAACATAGCATTTATTGACATACATTAGTATGATGTCGGTCCACCTTTGTCCTTAATGCATGCACTGACCCTTCGAGACATGCTTTCGACAAGGTTTTGGAACACAGCGATAGGTATGCGCTTCCGTTCAGTAAATAATGCTGCCGCTAACTGTTGCTTAGTAGTAGGCCTTGGTTCCAAACTTCTTATGCGGCGCTCTAATTCATCCCATAAGTGATCTATGGAATTGAGATCAGGGCTCTGTGCTGGCCAGTCCACACACGATACAGAATTACACGCCGTAACAGTCTTTATGGTTTGGTGCATTATCCTGCTGGTACCAACTAGGCTCGGTTCCATAGTATTGCCATTGAGTTAGTAGGGCATAATTGTCCAGAATATCGAGGTAGACGTGCTGGTTAACAGGTTTGTCCACGATAACCAATGGACCGGGACCATACCACGAAAAACACCCCCACACGAGTACACTGCCAGCTCCAAACTTGACCGTAGGAACAGTTACACTGTGATAAATAGCGTACCCCCGGCTGCTGCCATACCCACACACGGCCATCAGACTGATGGATCGTGTATCTGGATTCATCAGTCCATAGGACCGTTTCCGTTGATCTACGGGCCACGATAAATGTTCTTTACACCATGCTAAACGACAAGTAGCATTCCGAGTGGAGATGAAAGGCTTATGAGCAGCCGCACGAGCATGGTAACGCATGGAATGAAGTTCTTTGCGAATGGTACGTGTACATACCGAGGTTTCAGCATTTTTACTCACCTGTACACCGAGGTATTTTCCGTCGATTAGCTGTAACGGCTCTCCTGAGGCATCGATGTCCTCTATCACTGATTTTCTTTGGTCTGCCACTGATTTTCTTTGGTCTGTTTTGCAGCTTCAGGCACGCCATGTGTGTTTCACCTATTCAGTACACCCAACACATTTGACTTGGGTATGTTTAAACGCCTCTCGGTTTCTCTTATGGACAACCCACTAATATAACACCCAACAATCTTTCCTTTCTCAAAGTCAGTTCTCTCCCGCCGCGATATTTTCACTCAACCTCAGAGTGCGATGTGATCGCGGTCAGCTGCAGGCTTGTTTTTATACCGTCTGCAGCTGCACCACGCATCTTAGCAACGCAGCGGATCCGTTCATTTGCTTTTGAAGGTGTGTCCGGTGACTTTTGTCAATGTAGTGTACTTCGGGCTTTGAAAACTGAGCCTGAACTAAGTCAGCACTGTCGGAAACCCCGAGAGTTTTTTTTTTTTAACGTGGAATCAGTTATGCGAATCACCAATATCCTAAAAAAAAAAAAAAAAAAGGTTGTATCCCACTTCCGTACGTGCATTTCCGTACAAAGGAAATTTTGTGCAATTTCCGTACAAAGGAAATTTTGTGCAATTTCCGTACATAGCCAGTTCAGCTAGTTCCATTTCCGTACAGTGGTACCGTTTGGTATCAAATGTGGGGATATAATAAATCTTAAGTTATCATCTCATTGTAAAATCCATTAATTTGCCTGGAACAAAAAAACAAAACAAAAAACCATTCGTCCACGAATTCATGAATCGAAATGAAAAAAAGAGACTGCAAAAGTTACCCCTAATGGTTTGACTCCACAAATTAGTGGCGCCTGCTTATGATCAGAAAAACTAAAAAATGATAACATATAAATAATATCACGTAAGAACACGCAATGTTGTCCTGTCATTGTCATTGAGAAAGTGCACCTGTTAATGCCAGTTCAACATGACAAAGAAAAATGAGATCTTTGACTTAAACCTTCCTGCACCCATATCTCACTACTTAGGATCATCAAATCTGTGTACGGAAATGGCACTAACTGATCTGCCTGTGTACGAAAATGGGACAAATTCCTTTGTACGGAAATAGCACGTACGGAAATGGGATATAACATTTAAAAAAAAAGTTCCAAAACTACTACTGGTGACTGTCAGTAGCTACTGGAACGAAGTTTGACTTTTCATGAGCTCTCCAGAACTGGAATAAATTTTCGACGTTAGAATACTCTTCGTAGTATATATTGACACGTGAATTTAATCTTTTCCTTTCTCTTCCTTAAGTGTAAATGCTGTATTATGTCACCAGATTTCTAAACCCAGTTCTGTAGTTTGCGAAACCCTCTGATTTCAAAGCACGAGTTCTTTTTTTACGCTTTCCAGCCGTAGGTTGAAGAAGCGTATATGCTCCAACTTTGTCCGTCTGTCTGTATGTCTGCCCGTCCGTCTGTACGATAACTCGCGTAAAAACGGTTCGATTTCGATGAAATTTTAGTATGTGGTAGGGGACCACTGGAGACGAACCCTATTGAAAATGGACGAAATGGGGTCAAAGGTCAGGACATAGGAGCGGGATCCATTCCATTGCCTATATCCGTCATAACTTGCGTAAAAATGGTTCGAATTCGGTGAAATTTTAGTATGTGGTAGGGGACCGCCTGGAGACGAACCCCATTGAAAATGGACGAAATGGGGTTAAAGGTCGGGACATAGGAGCGGGATCCATTCCATTGCCCTTATACATCATAACTTACGTAAAAATGCTTCAATTGCGACAAAACTTTATCATGTTGTTCCGGAGGTATACTGAACCGGTTCTGTTGAATATCATCGAAATGGGATCAAAGGTCAGGACACAGGAGCGAGATTTATTCCACAGCCATTATCCTCATAACTTGAGTAACGATTTTTGGTATGTTGGAAAGCGTATCATAATCAATGCATTGCATGATTTTACTAACTTGTTGCTGTTAAAAGCAGTGTTTGACGATTTTCCCCTCTATTATTAAAATAATATTTCTTATTTAGCACCTAAAAATGCTAATTCCATGATTTTCACAGCGTTTTTTAATTACAGAATACGAATACTTTTCTTCGTAAACATAACCTTCTATTATCCACAGCTTGTTTATATGCGCCGTTTTCTTAGCAGACGATATTTAACTGTAGCAGATGTTTCCTTCGTGTTCATCTAACACGCTGTTGCCAGTTTCAATTCTCTAAACTTCTTTTATTTTCTGTAATTTTTTATCTGAAACGTTCTAAAAATGTGTGAACATGCTCTGTACTTTTTGGCAACAACTGATAGTGAATCGAAGGTAAATAAAAAGCCACGCGTAGTCTGGGGTGTGGTGGTACGACGAAACGTGATTTACTGATATAATATTGACCGCATGTTATCTGGATCTGTACGCTACATAAATTTTACGTAGGAGACTGATATTGCGATTAAGTGAACAAAGCTTTTTTAGTTGTTCTGATAGGAACTGTGATTACAAGCTGTAAGTCAACAACCAGGAAACGAATAAACAAGTCGTAAAGTTTCATTTCGCCGCCCCGTTGGCGCTGTGGTCTAAGCGATGGCTATTGATCATTCGTCCGAAAGGGGTCCGGGTTCGAATCCCGGTGAGGCAGGGATGTTGTGTTTGTCTTACGGCACTGGTTCTCTTCCTTTCCTGGAACCAGTGGTCCTAAATTAGGGACGGGTGACTACTTATAGCCCATTGAGTTGCTCACAATGGTCGTTAAACCTCCAATAATAAAAAAAAAGCTTCATTTCTGGCTATTGTTTTCTCTAGTGGTCCGCTAATTGTTGTACTAAGTGATGTGGGAAACAACCGACATTATAACTTTCATAATTTTACTACTCCAGGCTCTGCTTGTCTCATTAAGCGAGCCTTTATGAATCGTATGCTGCGAAATCACCGTTTTTGTAAGTTGGAAATTTTGGAGGGTGACGTAATTCCGAACGCATGCAGTGCTTGCAAGTAGGTTACACCCCCACCTCACTGCATCTCCATTATAACGTATTCATCTGTGTTTCGAAGGACAGACACCCTGTAATGTGTGCGCAGACGTCGAGCCCTTTCCCATGCCAAACGATGTGCGATTTCGACTGCCGTTGAAGACGAAAAAGGAAATCAAGGGAATACCAAGAAGAAGAACCAACAGCTCTTACTTGTTCCTCTTTGAGTCTGTGCGGAGAGATTTTCCCCTCTTTATACTATCATCTCCCCCTCTGCCGATTGTGATGTCTAGATAGAAAGAAAGCGACCTAAAGCCACGAACACAGTAGTGCTACTGATAGCCCTGTGCGAACCACCCATGCTCATGGTGCAGACATTCCTAATTGTCCATGGTCCAACGCACTCGTTCCCCCAGGCTCTTTACAAAAAATAATAAAAAGAAAACATTTGGAGATTTCATTCTGGGAAACTGTACAACAATTTTGGCCCGAATCATTTTCTCTTCACTCACTTTCTGCCTTTCTTTATGAGACTTTTATTTTCAGTCGTAAGTAATTGCCGCGCAGTGTTTCGCAGAATACAGTAAAGAGGTGTGTGAAGAGCACGTGGTTTCTTAGGCTCTCCTTCCTTCTTATGTACGATCCATACGTCCTTCGACCAAGTTATAATCCATTGTTTTCCCCCAGATGCGCTTGACTTCGAACGCGCTTTCGTTATTTACTAACCATGGTGATAGATGTCCAGTACATTTATTTGCATGACATCCACATTCGAGCCGTAACTGTTGACAATTTTTTTGGATTTATTCTTTTTACGGATTGTTAGGGAAAATCCGAACTTTAAAGTGTGACTTTCTTTTCGTGCGGGCGTAAAAAAAAAAAATGCTGATTTTCAAGACCTTGTTGCATCGTGCACTGATTTCTTATTGTTTACCTACTGTTTTGTAGAGTGAAACTGTTTGAAATAAGTCGATTATAGCCTCCCGGTGTTATAGGAAAATTCAGCCAAGAAAATTCTGAATTTTCGGGAGCCTTTCAGCAATTGCTTTCGTAAATAAACGGAAAAGTTCTGTTCTCACCTTTCCGCAATTTCTTTTTTAAATTGACGGTAAATTGCCGTTTTTAGAATGTGTAAACGAAAAATTCTGATTTTCAGAAACCTTTCCGCAGTTCCTTTCGTACACAAACGGAAAAGTTCTGTTCTCACCCTTCCGCAATTCCCTTTTTAAATTGACGGTAAATTGCCGTCTTTAGGATGTGTAAATGGAAAATTCTGATTTTCAGAAACCTATCCGCAGTTCTTTTCGTACATAAACGGGGAAGTTCTGTTTTCACCTTTCCGCAATTGCTTTTTTAAATTGACGGTAAATTGACCTTTTTAAGGATGTACAAACGGAAAATTCTGGTTTTCAGAAACCTTTCCGCAGTTCCTTTCGTATATTAACGGGAAAGTTCTGTTCTCACTTTCCCAGTTTCCTTCCGACTTCTTTCAAAATGTCCGGTAATAGGAGCAATTCGCTGGAATACTTTAGGTTTGATTAACTGTTGAATTTCAGTTTTCTGTTGGAGGACCACATTTGAAGTTTTGCAGAGAGAACGATATTGCGAACAGCATATCGCATGAAATTTTGGTTATTGTGGCACCGGAAATTCCTTCCCCTCTCCCCCATTTTGTACACCATCTATTGTATATTGTGCTACCCTAAGAAACCGGGTACTTAAATTATTGTACAGGTAATCGTATGATATCTATGTATCAGTCTGTGGACCCCTTAAGACAAAACCTGTTATAACTATTGTCTATAGTTGCAGTATGTACAAAATTATTGTAGAAGTGCTCATTTTTTGGGGGATAATAAATCGTTTAGTTGCTTCTTTAGCACACTTTTTGTGCATACTGTGGTTTAATTAATTTCACTATGGTTTAAGTAATTTCCTGGAACTTATATTGGATTGTATCTCGCAGACGATGGGTCGGGCCTGTATGTTATATATGTATCTTAGTTTTTTTGGCAAACATCTAGGGTGTGTTTAAAATTGCGGCATACTGGAAAAATGCACTAATACAAGCATGTCGTAGCAGTAACCCAAATTCACTAGATCTTTGTAGAAACGAGAGAACGTTATCCATGCTAGCTAGCCCTTGAAAAAGCCATGGCTAGCAGTCTTGAAATATCTGCATTCATTTTCCTACTTATTTTTCCTTCTAGCTTTTTTTTTTTTTTTTTTTAATTTCAGTTAGGTTATTATACCTGCTGTTTGTATGCTTATATTCAACCTGATTATACTTCTCAGCTGCTTTTGCGCTGTTAGATTTTCATGGTTTTGCGTTGCTGTTTTTGTGGGCTATATGTTTGCCTTTTGCCTTTCAGTATATATATTGTCTTTTTATTCTCGTTTTTGTGTAGTCAGAAGTAGTGGAGTAGGGGTTTTTATAATCCAGTTTTCTTTTAAGAATCTGTGCTTTAGAAAAAAAATTAATATTTCCTTTTTTATTGCAATGTTAAGAACTTGTAATACTTTTGTATTGCTATTCAGGTTCAAAATCTCTCTCAGGCGAACTTGACTATTTGTTAATAACTGAACATTATTTCTAGTTCATTATGTCACTCTTACAACTTGAGTTTTCTATAATCATCTTCTTTCTGTTTAATAGTAACAGATGAAGAGCATGGGTCAGGCCAGGAGAGTTATAGATGTAATCTAAATTGTTAACTTAAGCTAGGTCATACCACTCTGCGGAGGACATGACATATATATATATATATATATATATATATATATATATATATATATATATATATATATTTAGGTGGGTTAATTACTTGCATCCATGACTTTGCAGAAACCCATTTCCAAATAGGTCTTTGTGGAAGTGAGAAAATGCAGAGTTTTTGCTGGTCCTTGATAAAGCCAAGGCTCAGTATTTTCGACACTTTCTGCATTCAGTGGTTATTTTTTTTCTCCTTCTACTCACACCGGTCAATATATATATATATATATATATATATATATATATACCAAAAAGTAGAGTAAAAGACAAAATTTACAACCTAAAATTTAAAACCAAATTTTTTTTAACAAACAATCTGAAGATCGTGACGCGCAACGCAGCAGTGATGAATATTTAGAAATTACAAACTACAAAACAGAGACTGAAACAAAAAATTATTTAACAAGGACAAAAACTACAAATTAAACCTTGAAACCCAACAGGCATGAGTAAAAAATAAAATAATAGCAAAACCAGAATGCAGAAAGTGTCGAGAATGCCGAGCCTTGGCTTTATCAAGGACCAGCAAAACTCTGCATTTTCTCACTTCCACAAAGACCTAGTTGGAAATGGGTTTCTGCAAAGTCATAGATGCAAGTATAAATCCCACAATAATTTTTAATTAACATAACCGTCTTCAATGGTGCGGGAAAAATAATTTAGCTAAAGTTTTTGCATACATCTATAACTTTCCTGGCCCAACCCATACTCTCATCTGTCACAAAAAAACAGAAAAACGTTTTCAAAAAGACTCACAAGTTGTGAGAAGGCTTGAACAAACCAACAGAAAAAATTCAGTTAAAGCACGTGGTTGAGCAACCAAACCCCCCAAAGAGAAGTTCCAAACGTGAAACAAAGTACTAAAAGTACTAAAATAATGTCATTTCTTCGGGTAAAAAGCAGTTCCGAAAATACAATACAAATAAAAATAAAAGAATAAAAATTACAACAGAGACATGTAAGTAAAAGGAACTTTTGTACATACAGCTTTCACGAAAACGGAAGCCACATGAACAAAAAAAATGAAAGAATGCTTTGGAAAAAATACATAATGTAAAAAATAGTTGTAATATTTACAAAATATTCCAGGAGTGCTTTAAGTGTATATAAAGGGAGAAATTTTGCACCAACCAACTACGACAAAACAACGTTGACCACTGGGTCGAGTAAACAGCAAACTGCTCAAACAAAGTGCACAAAAACGCGCACAATTTCCAAAATTAAGTGAAAGAAAAACTCAAAAGGTTATATATATATATATATATATATATATATATATATATATATATATATATATATATATGGCAATGGGCTGGACATACTGCCAGAAGGACAGCCGAAATTTTAGATTGGATTCCAAGGGACAGGAAAAGACCCAGAAGAAGACCACATGGGAGATGGGTGGATGAAATTCGAAAGTATGCAGGGGTGACATGCAGGAGACTGGCACAAGACAGACCGTTGTGGAGGAAACTTGGGG
The DNA here is from genome assembly GCA_039090855.1 of Macrothele yani. NCBI lineage: Eukaryota > Metazoa > Arthropoda > Arachnida > Araneae > Macrothelidae > Macrothele > Macrothele yani. The sequence continues at coordinate 78,870,378 of CM077016.1, forward strand.
AGACCTTCGTCCAGCAGTGGATTGATAATGGTTGACAATGATGATGATGATGATGATATATAAACTCCATGGGAGATGGATGGATGGATGAAATTCGAAAGCATGCTGAAGTGACATGGAGGAAACAGGCCCAAGACAGACAATTGTGGAAGAAATGTGGGTGTTGTTACAAGTTATATATATATATATATATAACTTTTAACAACACCCCAAAAGCAACGAAACTAATTAAAAACACTAAAAAGCTTCAAAGACAAGAATTTTCAAGAAAATAGTTAAATCTCGTTCCAGAAAAAATTTCACAAAGTGTAAAGGAAAGAAAAAACGCTGTTTAAAACCAAAAAAAAAAAAAAAAAAAAAAACAACATAGAAGCCTTTATCATCCAACCAAAAACCATGCAATACGGACAGGAACCATAATGTATAAATATTGCAAATGGTGACTGGCTTTTTCAAGGACCAACATAACTCTCCATTTCTACGAAGACCTAGTACCAACTACTACATTCTTACTGCATTTTCTACATCCGTTATTTTATGTTCCTTGCCTGTATTGCATGGTTTTTGGTTGGATGTTCTGTGATCGTATGTTCGTTTTTTTTTTTTTTTTTTTTTTAAATAGCGTACCTTTCCCCCTTGCACTTCGTGTAATTTTGCTGACACTTTATATATGCCCTCATTTCATATGAATCTGATGAAGTGAAGCAGAATGAGAAATATATATATATATATGGAACGAAAAATGATGTAAGAAAACAATCAGTTAAAATTTTCGAACTCGATTGGAACGAGTAATATTGTACATAGCGGAATTTCGCGGAAACATACTCGTTGGAAGTTCTGTTTGGCTGTTTAACCCCATTAGTATAAGCCTTTTAAAATATGGGACCGCGATTCCTTTTTTTGTTTTGAAATGGCGAAAGAAGGTAAACATATTCACGTGCGAAACTCAACCCTTCTTCCTATTAGTTGCTCGAAATGTTTGCCGGGTCACCTTCAGGGTAACATAGCTTTATGAAGAGCGTGATGGGCATCCCCCTGTTCTTGCAGTTTTCCCCTGGTAAACTTTTACGGCGTTTTCTTTTTAAATTCTTTCCCCACTGAAGCGCACCTGACGCGGCCCCATATTTCTGAAGAGGGATCTAACCCAAAGGTCACCTTGGGTGTACGTGGAAAAGTTTTCTCTCGCACGGCGGATAACCAGGGGCTTTCGGGGGGAACACCTGTAAGTGTCAGGTTGAACACAATTGAAGTTTGTGGGTAGGAGTTTTTTCTTAAACATTTCATAGGATGAGTACCAAGAAGTACCTTGGGTAATATAATACTATGCTGCAAACAAGAGTACTAACCAAAACGCTTTTCTTGCGAAAGTTGCTTTGTGAATGTAATCGAGAAGTGAGGCGTCTCCCCTCTTGTATTAATAAAATCTTTTGATTATAGGTATCATTTAGCATGCTTCAAAACTTTTTTGAGTAGTTTGTATGTTTATCTTGTCGTTCGCGAATCACTTGAAACCTTCAAATTTATAAATACCCCCACCCACTTTTTTTCAGTGCAGAAGTTAATTTGTTGCGTACTTTAGACAATACAAAGCATGGGCAGGAGTGAAATTCGGTTTTAGTTTTTGATTTAATTGTTTTTCATCGATAAATCAACAATTCGCATATTTATACACGGTTGTCGACGTACAAAGAAGCCGTCCCGGTGGCGCAGCAGTGTTCTAATCGCTGGCCTCTGACCATTCGTCCGTGACGGGTCTGGGTTCGAGTCCCGGTGAAGCATGATGTTGTGTTTGTCATACGGCACTTGCTCTTTCCCCTACCTGGAACCAGTGGCCCAAAATTACGAACGGGCGACTGCTTATAGTCCAAAGAGTTTTCCACTGTGGTCGTTTGCATTATTGTTTACGACAGCGTGAAGTCTTGTTTCGACTGTGCTGAGTTGTGGAGGATAAGTTATTTTGAGAGAAGACTGCGTGTTGACGCGACTATTGGATAAAAATATAAAGGATTTCTGTGGTAAGAACAACTTGTTCTTTCTGTCTAGCTAAGAACTTTTCAGCAACATATAATATTTCAGGCCGCCCCCCGGTGGCGCAGTGATCTAATCGCTGGCTTCTGACCATTCGTCCGTGAAGGGTCCGGGTTGGAGTCCCCGGTGAGACATGATGTTGTGTTTGTCTTCTGGCACTGGCTCTCTCCCTTCCCTGGAACCGGTGGCCCTAAATTAGGGACGGGCGACTGTTTATAGCCCATCGAGTTGCTCACAGTGGTCGTTAAACCTTGAATAATAAAAAAAAAAAAACACAAGAAAAACGTACAATGAAACAAACACAAAGTTTTTTTGTGAAAGTTGATCCATTGTATCCTTTTCAGAGATTTGTGATAAAGGCATTTCTTTCTTCCTCTCAAATATTATAGTGTGGAACTTGAACTTCGATTTAAGACTTTGGTGCGAATAAAAGAAAGGTAATTGCAGATTTCTCCTTAAGACATAATGGGTCAGCATTTACAAGGTGTTAGACCATTTTTCGGTTTGTTGTATAGTACTTAGTTTTGTGTTCATAGCTAGCAGTTTATTTTGCCTTCATTTGTATGCTGCATTTTTCTTTGAAACCACTGTCTGTGAATAAAATATGTGTGGTTTTTTTTCTTCACATGGATTTCCAAAGAGAGGTTGATGATCAACTAACACAGTGGACCTCAAGGTTGTGAATAATTCACGATTTGTAGAGATTATTGTTTTAAATTATTCACTCTGCCTTTCTCCTGTCTCCCTGTTCATTTTGCCTTCAAATTTTAATTGGAGTATGACGTATTTTCTTTCTCTAGTGATATCTCCTCATTAATTCAGTTTTATTCTTCTCGGTGTTAACTCGTAGGGTCTGCCGCTCTTGTGCTTTTTATTCTGTTCTGGTTGGGCATTTCTTTTCTTTTTACTCCAACTTCCTTTATTTTCCCTTACCATCTTTTTCTTGGTCTTCCTACCGCCCTGTTTCCTTGCCATTCCATTTGTATTGTTCGAATCGCGTTTCTTCACCTCGTCTTCGGACATGTCCGGCTCATCCGTACGCAACTATTTTTCACCGGTTAATCCAATTCCAAGTTATTTCTTTGTCTTCACTTATTCTGTTCTTTCCTTTATATCCCCCTTTTCCATCTGAGCACACTGTAAAAGAAAATTGTAGATTTTACGGTTTTAAACCGTTTTCCAGGGTGCCAACACAAAACCGTAAAATCTACAGTTTTATGCCGTGTTGGAGCACAGCTATTGCTCCAACACCGCATTTAATAAAGAAAACAGCACAGAATTTGGCTGGAGCGAGTCACAGTCCAAATAATCACGAAAACACAAACATTTGGCTGGAACGAATGTGTTGATTGCGTTGGAGCTAAGCTATAGCTTTGCTCTAATACGGCATAAAACAGTAGATTTTACGGTTTTGTGTTGGCACCCTGGAAAACGGTTTAAAACCGTAAAATCTACAGTAATTTTTTTACAGTGCAATCTCATTTCCGTTTTGGGCAAACAGATAAAAAGAAGAGCAACTGGAAAAATCCATATGAAAATACGGCCTCACAGCTGTCCTGCGTATTTCTGATTCCACTTGGGCTTTCTACAGTCACAGATCCTTTGATATCTCTTTCCATTCATTCCATCCTGCTCTCTCTCGTTCACGTAATGCCTTCTCGCAGCTTACCATCCTTTTGTTTGAACCCAGGTATTTGAACTGTACTACTTACATTAATTGTGTTTATACCTTCCCTCGAGTACTAACAAATATTGTTCACCTCTTGGAATGACCATCATCACTGTTTTGCCTCAAGTCAGGTTTCGTAGTTTTGTTTTCTGTGCTTTCACGACCGTCACTCCATCCCTAATTTAGGTGTTGATTAATTGCACTCAAAAATATGAAAATTGGGTCAACTGCAGTCATTCTCCCGACTAATATTTATGCAGTCAGAATAATGAGATGGAAGTTTCAATGCCCTTTGAGAAATATAATTTAGTTACCTTTCGCTTAACACCGTCTGATATCATTTGACGAGCCACCAGTTCCTGGTGGCTCCTATTTGTGGCTCAAACCAGACTCTAAAAGAACTGAAGACTATTCTCCACGTACGGTTTTACGGTAAAGATTTGTGTACTGTGCAACGCCACTTCCATCCTTTTGCTATTTCTCAATCATTATAGAATTTACATTCTGAATGCATCCATAGTTGTTTTCCTCTTTCATCATCAGCGATGGGAGGCTTGGTGGGGGCAGGCCAGGGCTGTCACCACTAAGCCTCCCATCGCTTTCGATCGTATGTCTCCTCCCTAGGTAGTACAGCCTTGCATTTTAACTTAGGCCCAACACTGAGCCACTGTCTTTTAGGAATAAAAGACGGTGGCTCAGTGTTGGGCCTACGTTAAATTGCAACGCTATGCTACCTGGGTCAGGTCTTGCATTTAATTCTTCTCATATCTTCAAGCACCACGTACGTCCTTGCAATTTTATGTAGGTCCAACACTGAGCCACCTTCTTTTAGGAATAGAGGACGATGGCTCAGTATTGGGCCTACGTTAAATTGCAAGGTTGTGCTACCTGGAACGTCCATTTACGTAGGACTGAGTGTTCCTCTCTCGCTCTTGTCTTATTTATTTTGTATATCAGCCCCTTCACATTTGTCCATCCACTCTTCACACATGTCCAAACCATTCCAGTCTCTTCCTTCAGATAAATGAGAGAATATCTGGGCGTTTTCAGGGCTGTTGAAGTTCCTCATTGTCTTGTCTCGTCTTTCCATCTCCACAATGTAGAGTGCCATATAGCTTTTTCAGTACTCTTCTTTCAAATGTTGTAAGAACTATATCATCAGCTTTTGTAGTTGACCAGGTTTCACAGCGTATGTATGCACAGGCCGTATATATCCTATGCGTAATACCTCTTTTGATCTTTTTTATAATACTTTTGCTTTCAAGAGTGTTTTACAATACTGAAGTAGCACCTTATCAGCACTAGCCAGTCTTTCTGTAATTTTCTGATGCATATCATTATTGCCATTGATATTTCCCCCAAGGTATCTAAAGTGATGTACCTTCTCGAATGCCTACGGTGAGGTATGCACATTGCGTAAATGACAAATTGTGTTTCGTTCCGAGATCTTGTCAAAGTGAGGGAGTTTCCCTAGGGATATAATGCGTATGTAGTGTTTATGTAGAAGCTTTGCGACTCACCAAATCTTGAGTTATGATTTTAATATTTCGCGTGTCATCTTTCATTTCTACAGGGACTCAACAAATTGATCTTCAGGTGTTGACAAGATACCCACGCTACGGGCCTTTTTAGAAGATTTTAAATTACAACCTTGATATTTCGTATTTGTAAACATTTCATAAAACATAATAAAAGGCACTGAACGGATTATTTCTGGGCTCTTTTTTTACAAGGCACCTAGGCCGCTGGCCGTTTTAGAGGAATTTAAGTTACAGCCTAGATGTTTCGTATTTGTAAACATTTTGTAAAACTCGATAAAAGGCACTCAACGGATTATTTCTTAGCTCTTTACAAGGCACCTAGGGCGCGGGCCTTTTTAGAAGATTTCAAGTTACAACTTAGATACCCAAATTTGCCCTAAATTTAAACTTTTCCAAATTTTCAAGTGCGTTGTTCGTCTATTGATAGCGTTGTCTAAGGATTTAAGTTTGAGCTTTTTGAATCCATAAGAAAGGTGATATATATCAGTTTAGGTTTGGGAATAAACCCTTGTAAATTTCAAGATTTGTGAAACGAAGTGGAATTTTTCTACGGTCTAAAAATATTTGTGATTAGTTTTCCTACTCTATATCGGAAACGACCTCCGACTTTACGTATTATCTATAAATAATCCATAGTGGGCAACTGTCCAGGTGGGCAAATGTCCGTGTCGGCAAGTGTCCGGTGGCTTTTAGTCCTGACCTCTTTGTTGTCTTTCTGAATGCAACTGATCCCTGCCCATTTGTAGCTACTGGTTCCAGGCAAGGAAATGGACAAAAAAAATTGCCGGATTGAAAAACACAACATCTATATGTTGCCAACGTCTGGGATTCGAACCCGGACCCAACAGTAATATTATCAAATGAATTGTCGCTTATACGCTGTTCTTGTTCCGTTTTATTTTAGTGTGTAAAATTGCCCTTTATTTTGCTTTGAATTCTTTAAGACCTATTTTTTTACATTCATTGTCGCGTTTTCATTTCGGTACGCAGTTAATGCCGATATCCGCCTTAAAGCACCATCAGCAAAACTGAAAGAGCTAATTCTGTTTTGCTAGCGACGCAGATTTCTATTGTGCTGATATTGATAGGTAACCTGTTTTCATCATTGACGAACTGTTATCAATATTTAAATCACTTAGAAGCATTTGCGATGGGACACGCCACACTTAAAAGTGTGAAATCCTCTACTTATATATTTTATTTCTTTCATTTGTACGTGCACATGGATGTAAGTAGAACTGGGAATTTTAAGTGAACTCTTGTAACCAGTGATTTCCATATAGATACTGAGTGCTTATGTTTGTTACTTGAGTTGCGTAAGACAAAGAGGAGCATTTCGAATTTTGCGCGTCTGCAGGAAAGGTCAACTTGAGCTCACTTCAGGTCTCACCCATTGAAAAGTCGTTTAGTAAATTAATAAATGTCGACACCATTCTGTAAGATATTCCACTTTATTCTTGTTGTAAGTGCTAGATTATGTAGCGCAATATTTCTGAATTTTTTTCTAAGCATTCATTACGACGTATGGCTAGTAATTCACCGGAACTCTCGCCTAAACTATGTTCTTTGTAAGAGCCCGTGCTTCTTACAGGGAGGACCACAAAAGTAATAATGGGCGAGTTCACTGGAGATCGTTTACATCCCAAAGCACTGTCCTAGGATTTAACGAACTTGCGGAAAACTAAACTGATGCTTTTACAAGAACTGAAGATTTTAGGTTGATGGCAGGCACATACCCAGGAATCTTGTTGGGGGGGGGGGGGGGGGGGCAGGAAAAACTAAGGATAATTTATATATATATCAGATGTAGGTAGGTGGCAAGTTGTATTGACCATATGCTGTTCTAAATAATACACATTTTACTATGCCACATCTCTTCGGGGAGGGTGAGAGAACCCTGAGATTATAGAGACAAATTTTCAAACTGATATAATAGAAATAAAATAATAAATTAGGTTTGCTACTAGGAATAAATGAAAAGACTAAATGCTAAATTTATAGAGACATATTAAACTGCAAATTTAAATTGCACAGACTCTTGCCTTGAAGATCATTCATAAACAAACCGTCCTATATTCATTAATTTTAATAGACTACATAAAGAAGCTAAAGAAGTTCTTTACTGCCGTAGGCCCAGGCGTGGAGGGCGCATGGGCCCCTACCCAGTTACAGATTTGTTTATCACTTCTTCTAAAATAATTTTGTGGACAATTATTTAAAAAAAAAATAGTAAAATAATAAAAAAAAATTCACATTTTTTTTTGTTGTTGGGTAAACTTTTGGGAGTCCAGACCCCCCCCCCCTTTCGCTACGTGCTTGGTTGATGGGGTAAATTTAGAAGTAACTGATGCCTGTACACCTTACTTTGGACAACAGATATCGAGCAAAAGCCTCATCGACGAAGAAATTATAGAAGGTGAGTCGAAAGTTTTGCAATATTTGGATCACTTTGTCTTCATACGTACCTTTACGATGAAAGCTGACTAGCATTCCAAGTATAGGCCATCGTGTTGCACCGTCTTTAGCCATCTGTCTGCCAGTTCTTCGATTCTACAGAGGGTGTGTCGAAAGTTTTGCAATATTTGGATCACTTTATGTCTTCATACGTACCTTTACGACGAAAGCTGACTAGCATTCAAAGCATAGTCCATCGTGTTGCACCGTCTTTAACTACCTGTTTGCCAGTTCTTCGATTCCGCGGCGGTACCAGTTCTTGTCCTTCGAGGCGAAGAACTCCTTCACCCTAGCTGCCACCTCCTCCTGGTTGTTGAAGTGCCGCCCGCGAAGAAAGTGGGCCATGGACCGGAACAAGTAACAGTCCGGCGCGGCAAGGTGCGGACTATATGCTGGGTGTGGTATCAGTTCGATGCTCTCAAGTTCCTGGAGTTTTGCCCGGGTCGTTTGCGCGGTATGAGGCCGAGCGTTGTTCTGCTGAAGGAGAGCGCGCTTTCTGTTTACCAGTGTCGGGTACTTCTCCTCCAAAACGCCATACATCCGCTCCAGCTGTTCAGAGTAGAGGTTGGCGTTGATGACCACCTGGAACAAATTCGTAGTGGATTATCCTCTCAAAATTCCACCAGACGCAGAGCATCACCTTGTGCTCGAAGCGCCCACGTTTGGCAACAAGTTGAGGAAGCTGGCCCCGGCTCAACTACTGCCGTTGTGTGTTAGGATTACGGAAATAGACTCACTTTTCATCGCACGTAACAATTTTCTTGATGAAACGTACATCGCACAGGTTTTCTTGCACACTTTTCCACTCGGCGGTTTGCTTCTGCTGGAGTCAGTCAGGTACGGAGAACTGGTCCCCGAAGAAGTGGCCACCGGAGAAGTGGACACATTGCAATTTCAGTGCCATAAAATTGTTCTGCATAAACAAATTTCGTGTGGCTATATTCGCCACTACTTGAGCAACTATTGTTCTTTTTTAATATTTCATTTTCAGTAAGAAATTTAGACATTTCCATGATTTTCGGAGCTAAGACTAAGCGGAGAACTGCCCACCGGAGAAGTGGCCACCCGGAGAACTGGCCACAAAAATTTTAAGGGGCCGTATAAAAATTGCGTTCGGGCTGCTCCGTGGCTACGTCTCCCCGAGATTGGTTATCTGACACACATAAAATGTCCGTAATTACGCATTTTCTTATTTACGATATTTTTCTATAAACTATAACTAAAAAAATTCTCTGCGAGTATGAGCAAACGCAGGAAACTTGTCGGGGGTGGGGGGGGCTTAAAACCTAAAATATGAAATATAAAGAATCAGGTCCGATCGGGGGATTTTCAGCCATTACAAGCTACAAGTCATCGAATTGTCTGAGGGCATCGGCTGCCTCAGGGAACTAGTCGGGGGGGGGCAAACCAAAAGCGTAAAATATCAAGAATTTCTCATTTCTCTTCCGATCGGGAGATCTTCAGCATTTATAAGCTGCAACTCGACAAATTTTCTCAGCGCATGTGCACTCTCTGGAAACCTGTCGGCGATGGGGGGGGGGTTAATACCAAAAGTGTAAAATATAAAATATGAAAAATTCCTCTTCCGATCGGGAGATTTTTGGCATTTACAAGCTACAACTCGACACATTATCTGAAGGCATGTGCCTACTCAGGAAACCTGTCGGAATGGGTGGGTTGTAGCTTGTAAATGCTGAAAATCTTCGGATTGGACGAGGACGGGTTTATAGAGCAGGCTCATGCCCCCTCAGATAATGTGTCGAGTTGTACGTAACTTGTAAATGCTGAAAATCTCCGGGTCGGACGAGAAATTTTTCATATTTTACAGTTTTGGTAAACCCCCCGACAGTATGCTGAGTAGGCACGTGGCGTCAGAAAATTTGCCGAGTTGTAGCTTATATATGCTGAAAATCTTCCGATCGGACGAGAAATTTTTCATATGTTACACTTTTGGTATTACCCCCCCCCCCCCGACAGGTTTCCAGAGTAGGCACATACGCTCAGATAATGTGCCGAGTTGTAGCTTGTAAATGCTGAAAATCTTCGGATGGGTCGAGATATGCTTTATATTTTACACTTTTGGTCCCCCCCCCCGACAAGTTTCCTGAGTCAGCACATGCGCTCAGATAATTTGAAGACTTGTAGTTTGAAAACCCTGAAATCTTCTGTTGAAATGTAGATCATAAACATTTTTTATAAAAAAACTACATTAATTATCGCAATTAAGAAAAGACGAAATTACGGAAACTTTATATGACTCAGATAGCCAACCTCTGGGGGTCGTGGGCATGAAGCGGTCAAAAACGCAATTTTTTTACGACCCTTTAAAATGTTTGTGGCCAGTTCCCCGGGTGGTCAGTTCTCCGGTGGCCAGTTCTCCTACAGCCGGAGTCAGTTCGTGAGGGACAATGCGGCAACTCCTGTACCTAGCCGAGGTCCTGAAGGTGACGAACCACGGTGGTCTGCGATATGCCCAGCTCGCTTGATAATCTCCGAGTGCTGGTTGTCGGATTTGTCTCTAAGGCCTGGCGCACGGCCTCCGAATCCACGATTCGCGGCCTACCTGACCTTGGGTTTCTGTCACCTGCGCGAAATTTCTTGAACCATAAGGTTGCGGTGCTGTGGTCTACGGAGCATTCCTCTTTCGCATTACAAATATTTCGTGTTGCTTGAGCAACGTGTTATAGCAGAGTTCAAACTCTTAAAGAGAAAGTTTCCTAATTAGCCGATTGCGGTTGTTCATCTTTTAGGCGTCCCAACCACAGACAGAAAGACGACATGCAATGCTGTTCACAGCAACGACTACCACTTTATATCCCTTTCGACTGACTGCAGTGCGCGCCTTGAACTAGTTTACACACGTGACATACCCGCCGCAGCACATGCTTTATGGAAATGTTGCAAAACTTTCGACTCACCCTCTGTAATAGACGTATGAAACTTTGCTACAGTGCCTTTGGTAGAAACAGCACAATTTTCAACAGCAACTTATCGTTATCTCTTCAGCGAAAAGTTTAGAATTAATGCATCGTTCCAGTTCTTACTAATTTATTAGAGAGTACAGAAGCTGCAGGGAACTGAAATAAGTATAACCAAATTGTAAAAAAATAAGTGGTGTCAGGTCGAGGGAAAATAACGTGTAGCAGCTAAAAGCTGTCGGTTGGTCTTTTAACGAAATTTCCCTTTTTGAAAGTTTTAGTTTCTTCTAATGTAAGTATTTTGACAGATTTCCCGTTGTCTTATATAAGTGGAACTTGTGTTTTATCACTTATTTCAAAAAATCCGTTTCCGGGTTTTTCGTATTTATACAGGAATTTCGCAAAATCTCCGATTCTGACTTTCCGCCAGAGATTCTTCTTTCACCCTTAATGGCACGAGGTTAACACTTTCCCGTTGATGAGCTTTGAACCTGGCTCGTCTTCAACGGGAGCTGTGCGTGCTACCGTTGAGCCAGAAAGACAAAATGTGTGGCAGTTTTCCAAGTTTCCGAATTATGTGTGGTTGTTTTCCAAGGCGCCTAACGAAGCTCTTTTGTTTGTCTGAATTTTCATGCCGGTTCATACCTAGGACAACAGGCCACAAAAGTTCAAGGGGGGGGGGTAAAGATTTCTGTTTCTTGGCCTTATATTGAGAATTGAATTGGGAACTCCAAACAAATTTCGGGAAAACGGTCTATGTAAGCCAAGCGAGAATTGTTGTGTTCAGAAAGGACGACATGGTGGGATTTTTTAATAACGCTGCACTTTTACTTAGGCACTAAATATTTACATAACATCTCAAGTTTGTAATATTTCTCTTTTACTTAATTAATTCACAGGCCCTACACCATCGCCTTTTTAACAGCTTTTAATCCGCCGACTTCATATTCATAATGTTTACGTATCAAACAAGTCAATTAGATTGCGCTTTTACTTAGGCACTGAATATTAAAATCATAGGCACCAGGCCGAGGTCTTTTTAACAAGTTTTTATTCTATCAATGCCATGTTCACAACGTTTACACATCAAATCAAGTTAATATTGCGCTTTTACTTAGGCGCGAAATATTAATTCACAGGCCCTAGGCTTAGGCCCTTTTACCAGTTTTTTATTCTATCAATATCATATTCACAACGTTTACAGAGCAAATCAAGTTAATAATATTGGGCGTTTACTTAGGCACGAAATATTAATTTACAGGTCCTAGGCCTAGGCCTTTTTATTTGTTTTTACTCCACCGATGTCATATTCACAACGTTTACACATCAAATAAAGTTAATAATATTGCGCTTTTACTTAGTCACGAAATATTAATTCATAGGCCTTTTTGAAGGTTTTTAATCCGTCGACTCCATATTCATAACGTTTACTTATCAACTCAAGTTAATAGCATTACGCTTTTACTTAAACACGAAATAATAATTCATAGGCCCTAGGCTTAGGTCTTTTTGTCATATTTGAATCCGTCGACTCCATATTCACAACGTTTACTTATCAACTCAAGTTAATATCATTACGCTTTTACTTAAGCAGTAAATATTAAGTCATAGGCCCTAGGCCTTGGCCTTTTTAACAGTTTTTATTCTAACAATGTTATATTCGTAACGTTTATGCATGAACTGAAGTTAATCATATGGTGCTTTTAATCAGGCACTAATTATTAGTTCATTGGCCCTATGGGCCTAAAGTCTAATAATTAATATTGAATGCCTAAGTAAAAGCGCAATGCTATTAACTAGAGTTAATATGTAAACGTTATGACTATGAAGTCGACGGGTTAAAAACCGTCGAAAAGGACTAGGCCTACGGTCTATGAATTATTATTTCGTGTCTAAGTAAAAGCGTAATGCTATTAACTTGATTTGATAAGTAAACGTTTTGAATATGGAGTCGACGGGTTAAAAACCGTCAAAAAGGTCTTGGCCTAGAGCCTATGAATTAATATTTTGCGCCTAAGTAAAAGCGCAATATTAGTAACTTTATTTGATGTGTAAACGGGGTGAATATGACATCGGTGGAGTAAAAACTATTAAAAAGGGCCTAGAAATTAATATTTCGTGCCTAAGTAAACGCCCAATATTATTAACTTGATTTGCTCTGTAAACGTTGTGAATATAACACTGATAGAATAAAAACTCGTAAAAGGGCCTAAGCCAGGGCCTGTGAATTAATATTTCGTGCCTAAGTAAAAGCGCAATAATATTAACTTGACTTGATGTGTAAACGTTGTGAATATGCCATTGGTAGAATAAAAACTGTTAAAAAAGCCTCGGCCTGGGGTCTATGACTTTAATATTAGTGCCAAGTAAAAGCGCAATGCTATTGACTTGATTTGATACGTAAACGTTATGAATATGAAGTCGGCGGATTAAAAGCTGTTAAAAAGGCGAAGGTGTAGGGCCTGTGAATTAATTAAGTAAAAGAAAAATATTACAAACTTGACATGCTATTTAAATATTTAACGCCTAAGTAAAAGTGCAGCGTTATTAAAAAAATCCCACCATATCGTCTTTTCTGAACACAACAATTCCTGCTTGGCTTACATAGACCGTTTTCCCGAAATTTGTTTGGAGTTCCCAATTCAAATCCCAATATAGGCCAAGAAACAGAAACCTTTACCCCCGAACTTCTGTGGCCTGTTGTTCTAAGTATGAACCGGCATGGAAATTCAGACAAACAAAAGAGCTCCTTCCCTTTCGTTAGGCGCCTTGGAAAACTGCCACATATTTAAAGTGTTCCTCGGAGGAACAGCAATTTATGCCCAGCTCCTTAATGAATAACATGTGGCAGTTTTCCGATGTGTGGCGGTTTTCCAAGTTGCTCAAAGACGTGTGGCAGCTTTTCTGTGTGGCGGTTTTCCAAGTTGCTCACAGACGTGTGGCAGCTTTTCTGTGTGGCGGTCTTCCGCCAACCGCCCAAGCAAGATGTGGTTATGAATTTGTTCCCGACTTGGCATCAGAGGAAAGAAAGCGGGTGATCTCTAAGAATTCATTGAACTGCAGACCTTAGGAATGGGGCATTGGTGAGATTGCATTCTGATTTAACGTAAAGGACGGTGTTTGTTATATAACGAAGTGAATTTCTCCGTCATTTCTTTCCACGCCAGGATTCGAACCCGGATCCCCTCATTCCGGAATAAGTCACTCTACCAATTGAGCTACGCGGACGTTTTTTTTTATTCTGATTCCTATCTGCCTTTATGTCGTGTGCGTCCTTCTGGCAGGTACGTCACATCATCTCCCCCTTATTATTATTATTTTTTTTTTTTTTCGAAGTGCTGGAGAAGGGATTCTCTTATTTTTCCTATCTCGCGATGTGGAAAGAACATCACACCAATGCGAGATTTTGAACGGTCGGGTCATCCGGATAGTTCGGGCGCCATTATAACGAAGTAAATTTTTCCGTCATTTCTGTCCACGCCAGGATTCGAACCCGTATCCCCTCATTCCGGAATAAGTCACTCTACCAATTGAGCTACGCGGACGTTTTTTTATTCTGATTCCTATCTGCCTTTATGTCGTGTGCGTATTTCTGGCAGGGACGTCACATCTCCTGGTACGTTACAGTTATTAAACATCATAACAAAAAGCTCTAATCTGACTCGTACAATTTATTATTACCGGAACAATACGTGAAGAACAGAAAAATAATTTTAAGATTACGAATGCAGTCAATGCACCACGTAGAACTGGAAGTACAATGATTGATTATCATTTTCAAGATTCGTACAAACAATAATTTAAATCTTTGTTTTCTATAAAAGGCTTTTTGTTAAAACAGTCGTTGTGGTGTAAAGTAATGAAACCTTTTCTCACGAGTTTAGAACATTTTTTTTATCAAAAGTATTTAAGTCATGCAAAACGATTCCCATGACTTTTATTCCTCTGAAAAGTACATGTCGGAACTGTCTTAAAAAAAAAAAATTGCGTAGCCTAGTTCTTGCCGTCGAAGAATAACATCAACAGCAACAACAACAACTAAAAAAAAAAAAAAAAAAACTCCCTTTCAAACGCCTCTGAGCCGAACTTTCATCGTTCAAAGACCTGAGTGGTCATTTTCTTATAAGAGAGGAGAAAGAGAGCCTGTTGATCTGCTACAGGGGGCCGGCGGTAGTTTCTGCCGGGAATGCAGACGAGCCAGACCGGTTTGGGTGGCTCCGGGCGGGACGAGAATGTGGGGGGGAGGGGGGCAAAGAAGGTGGCTAATCACCCGACCCACAGTCCTTTCCCTAGGGTACCGAGATTCTCTGGGAACTGGATCTCGAGACGGATTAGCTGGCGGACAAAAGGGGCGAGTCTTCCCTCCCTCAAACCTTCCCCCTTTCGCAAATTGCCCTCCACGAGTGGCGCTCGGGGCAGCGTTAGCGGGAGAAAAACGGGGAGTACAAACTCACGACTGCCGTGGTTGTCATTCCAACCGCATTGGGGCCCATCTTACCTTGAAGATCATACGGGTCAGAACTGGCTTCATGTGAATGTTGCCAACGATGATCATAACTGACCCTGAGCTCAGAGCCCGTAGTTTGGTGTTCTTCTACAAATTTCTTTCGAATGGTATTGCGCGGGCTCTGTTGTTTTTACTCTTGTCAACTTTTTGCCTGTTATTTAGTTGCAGCCGTAGTTTTGGCGAATGAATTACCCAGTGAAAGGCACGAAGAATTACTTTTGAAGAACGATAATCATCATTATATTCATACCTCAAGTTCATTCGCACGCTGGAATAAACCACAATTCGCTGGCGCCAATTTTTATCGTGACTGACCATTAAAAGTGCAGCAGCGTTGAATAATTCGGAAATGCTGTCTTACAGTTATGCTAGAACTGACCTTTACAGACATTCAGGAATTTAAAAAAATGAAACTTGATTATCACAAAATAACTAGATTTTCAGGGGTTTTCTTCTTTGTAGAGAGTTTTAAGTGAGCTACAGAATGTGTCGTGCAGGATGAACGAACCGTGTAAGAAAATCAGAGTATAAATAAGAGAGAGAAAAAGTAGTTTTTTTTTGAACGAGGGACTATTAGTAATGAATGCAAAAACAGTTTAAATAGTACACAGCCCAGGTCATGACCACTTTCATTTTAATTCCCCCTCGTATATTAAAAAATGAAGAAAGATAACGTCAAAATTCTAGATGTGAGGCTTGCCCCTCTCCCGCGCGATAGACCCTGATAAGGGGCCGTACCTAGTACTAAATTCTAGGGGAGGCTAGAAAACTTTTAGGTACTTTCATAAATTAATTTTAACGTGTGTTATAGGTTAAAATATTATAGCAATATTTATTGAAAAATTAGTAAGCACAGCAGTACTGTTTCAAGGATATATATGTATATCCCGAGCATAATTCCTCTTTTGATACTCTTAAAGCACCAAAAGTTGAGGTACCCTAATGATTTTTTTTTAATGAAATGGCAAAAACTGGAACCAATAGAGACGAAATTTGATATTTCCAAACGTTGTATAAAAAAATGTTTATAGTCGATTTGGTTGAAATTGGACAAAAGTATCCTTTATGGGTATAATGCGCCGCCCCGGTGGCGCAGCAGTTTAAGCGATGGCTTCTGAACATCCTTCCGGAAGGGGTTCGAATCCCGTTGAGACATGGATGTTGTGTTTGTCTTACGGCACTGGCTCTCTCCCTTCCCTGGAACCAGTGGTCCTAAATTAGGGACGGGCAACTGCTTATAGCCCATTGAGTTGCTCACGGTGGTCGTTAAATCTCAAACCAAAAAAAAAAAAAATGATAGGTCTAATGCTAAACTGTTGTTCGTTTCGTCTAGACTCGGCGATTAATCACTGAACCACACACGCTCGGAAATCTGAATCACGTACAGCGTAAAACAAATTGGGCGACGATGAATTTTTTTTTTTATTGTCAATAATGCGAGTGATTTAGTCATTTTATTTTCTGTAGGATCTTATTATTTAGGTTTGTAATAATTTGTTTTTTCTGTAGGAGGGCTTTTCACAAATTAACCATTTTTCTTCCTGATTTTTCGAAGCAACAAAATGCTTTGCAACTTGATTTTTTAAAACTGACACTGACTTTCAGTTATCTTAAACAAGTTAGTAAAATCATGCAATGCATTGATTATGATACGCTTTCCAACATACCAGAAATCGCGCGCAGACAAACCCTCCTCCCTACCATGACTATTGATTCGTTCAGTATACCTCCGGAACAACATACTGAACTTTGTCGCAATAGAAGCATTTTTACTCAAGTTATGAGGATAATGGCTTTGGAATAAATCTCGCTCCTATGTTCTGACCTTTGACCCCATTTCAATGATATTACAGAACCGGTTCAGTATACCTCCAGAACAACATGATAAAGTTTTATCGCAATCGAAGCATTTTTACGCAAGTTATGACGTATAAGGGCGATGGAATAGATCCCGCTCCTATGTCCTGACCTCTGACCCCATTTCGCCCATTTTCAATAGGGTTCGTCCCCGAATTGTCCCTTACCACATACTAAAATTTCATCGAAATCTACCCATTTTTACGCCAGTTATCGTTCGGACGGACAGACGGTCAAAGCTGGAGCATATACGCTTCTTCAACCTACGGTTGGAAAGCGTGAAAAAAGGTGAAATGTATTTATTTCACCTTTTTTTAAAAAAACACTTATGTTTTATAGTATTATTTCACAAAAAAAGGACCTCCTAAATCTAAAATTTCCCCTTGATAGCTACACTGGTGTGAAAAAATTAAGGACGAAGAGGAGAAATTAGCATAACAGCGGAACGAGCAGGCAGAACGGACCGAAAGACCACTCAGGAGATAGACTAGGGTACGGTAGGGCATGCGTGGAGGAGGGAGGGGGTGTCGGAAGGGTATAAAGCACACTGGCAGTGTACGCTCAGCAATTCGAGCCGCGGATGGCTTAGTGGTTAGCAGTTCAGACTATCGATGCAAGGTCCCCAGGTTCAAGCCTGGGCTGATCTTTCGGAGATGGTGTGATTTACTAACAATCGCTGAATATCCGCAGTGCATCGGACGAGCACGTTAAGTGACGGCCCCCAGGCTGGACCCACTGGTTAAATGGGTATCCTTTCCTATCCCCCCCCCCTGAAATTCTCTCACCCCTCTATGTCCAAGGGCCTCATTGCGTCCATGCCACGCCGTCTCGCCGCTGTCATCCTGGCCAAGGGTTTTTAGACTAGATTCCAAGGCACATGAAAAGACGCAGAAAAAGAGTATGGGTATTTGAAATTAGAAAGCATGCTGGAGTGACATGGAGGAGACTGGCTCAAGACAGACCGTTGTAGAAGAAACTTCGGGGGACCTTCATCCAGCAATGGATTGCTAATGGTTGTCAAGTCTTAACGAAGATATAGCATGCAACACAAGGTTGCACTAATCTATGGTTGAGCAGCGGCTGATCGGATTTACTATTCCAACACAAACCACAGATACTCGATTTGACTGATGCATGGGGGAATTTGGAGAGCAAGGCAATAACTTGGAAGTCTTCCTCATGTTCCGCGAACTATTCTAAAACTGTCCGGGCAGTGGGGCATGGTGCATTATCCTGCTGAAAGAAGGCACAACTAGAGGAGAATACCTTTGCCATGAAAGGATATACCTAGTCTGCGATGATGTTTAGGTAGGTTGTAGATGTCATAGTTTCCTGCGCGTGAATGACTGGACCCAGGGTTTCCCAGCAGAACATTGCCATGGACACTTTCTCCACCGGCTGGTTTTCATCCCACGGTGCATCCTGGTACCAACACTTCCCCAGGTAAACGACGCACTTTTACCTGGCAGTCTACATTGTGCAACAGGAAACGAGATTCATCGGATCGGACGACCTTCTTCCAATTTTGATGCTCGCGTGACCTTTGTAGGCACTTTCGACTGTGTGCCGAGGTTAGCATGGGCACTCGGAGCGGCCTGCGTTTACGCAACCTCATTTTCAACAGGGTTTGATGTACTTTGTGTTGTGACGGATTACTCCCGTCACTAGAATTGCAGTTACCGACGAGTCTGTCCATACCTTGCTGGAGGTTCAGTGATTTTTCCGACCTCGGAACACTTTTTGAAGGTACTAACCACGGCTAACCGCGAGCATCCCACAACAAACAAGCCTTGCTGTCCTTGAAATGCTCTGACTCAATCGTTTGGCCTTTGCCAAACTCATTTAGTCCTCTGCCTTTCCTATCTGAAGAACAAGAATAACACTGATTAACAGAGCTAAGAGCAGGTGTTTTATTGTACCATTTCTTGACCTTCGTATGTGCTGGTCCTAATTTTTTTTCTCTTCGGTGTATATGTGTTCCTTGCCGCATTGACTGATAAAGCCCAACGCCTCGCGGTGAGTGTGACTCAATTTTCAGTCTTGGCTTGAGCACTGCACCATAATGGCATGAGCATTTGAGCCTATAAGATGAAACCCGTCCCTAATTTTAGAGCCCCTGGTTCCTGGGAAGTGAGAAAAGCAGCTCCGGAAGGACAAGCACAGCACCTATGGCTTGTCCTGGGATTTGAACCTAGACTCAGCAGCATGAGAAGTCACACCCGGGGCCACTCGATTACTGGGCGGGCAAAACGGTGGCTCTTCATAATATTGGTAGACGGTTACAAAATCTCTTTTGGGGTAGCTTATTTGTCGTAAAACAGAAGAACTCGTGTAATGCATGATGAATGGCATGTTCTTGTTAACATTTCTGCAGTTTTGTTTCTGGTGAATGTTTTGCAAGTGTTATTTTATATGAAGCTGAATATTAGTGCCTTGTGTTTGCTACAACTTTTGGCACCAGAGGACTACTGTAATAAATGAGAAACCAGTAGCTGTACACGTTGACGCAAGGTCAAACAGTTGACACACTTCGTTGTTGGACTTTTATTCATTTGTTTCTGTTTATTCTGTAAAAACTGTACAGCTGACGAGCTTCGAAAGTACAACAATGGCAAGTTGTTTCATTAGGAGAGAAAACATTTGCTGGAAAATGAAAAATCTCCATGCACTGAAGCTCTGCGTATGTTTGAAAATTATTCCCATTTGTTGTGGTTGAAGGTTTTGCATTTGTGAGAAGTGTTATCCAACTTAGTTTCTCCGAGCCAAGTCAACCATGCCTTCTCCCCCATGTGCATTAGAATCTCGACCTTCCCCCCTCAGTTGCTTGTCTGCCATTGAAACCTCTGGCATCAGGTTATGGTTCTGTATTTGGTGGTCATGGTCTACTGATTTCCGCTTTTTAAAGGCACTGAGGCAAGTAACTTTGCTTGTAGACGGCTGTCCTAATGTTTTGATCCAAGTTTCTAACATTCCTTTCACTTAAGCGTATCAGAAATGTTGTTACATATCCGTGGTTTTTCGTCACCATCTTTTTTTATTTGCTGAATCGTACGCTTTTTTAGCACATGATTTGTCACCTTTGCCATTACCGAATAGCAAAGGTTTTTCGTATGCATTAAATGATGCTTAGTTCACAGAGCATTTCATACAATCTTTTCCTCACTTGTGTATTTTTTAGTTTTAATCTGCTTTTTGTCGTTTTTTTATGATAGATGACCCCAAAATAACTCAACAGAGCTTTGAAGACAGTGTGTGTGTGTGTGTGTGTGTGTATAGTAAGGGACCACTGCGCTTACCTTTTGAGGCTACGGTTCAGGTATGGTAGGGTTAGTGCGTATCAGTGGACTGAGCGAAAAGAAAGTGTTAGGCTGACACATCAGACCGAAGCTGTCTGTGATTTTCTTTTCTTTTCTTTGTTTCGGGGTTAAACGACTACCATAAAAAACTCTGACGGCTATAAGCAGTCGCCTGTCCCTAATTTAGGGCAGCTGATTCCAGGGAAGGGAAAGAGCCAGCGCCATCAGACAAACACACCACCCATGCCTGAGCTGACCTGAAGCCCCGAATTCTTGAGGACAGTCCTCGAATTTAGTTGACTGTCCCCAAAAATATATGATGCCGTTGAAGACGTAAATTGTCCTCAAATTTTGATGTTTGTCCTCAAGTGTGCTCGAATTTGCACTTTCTCTTTAGTTCGTTAGATTTCTAACTAGGACAAGCCGCCATCGGTAACCGATAACTCGGGTACAGTTGGCAAATTTTGAGCGAAGCCATTGCAAAATCTAAGCTCATTAAGTCATCTATTATAACAAATTCTAAAAAAACGAACGCGTAAAATTTATGACTTCCAGGACAAAAGTACAAAACATTCTAAAAACGAAATGCCTAAAATTTATCGTGGACTACTTTCCTTCACGCTGGTTGTGATCAGGTTGCAGGTAAACAAAGCGGAAAGACACACTCAGATCGGGAACCGCGTTTTTCTTTTGTACTGCGAAAGACAGACACACACATACACAAACTTCTGTGACGTATATTCTAAATTAACTTTCCTTTTTAGTTTCTTTCCCTATGTAAATCTTGAGTTTATTCTCAGTTATTCTTCACTCTTAACGTAATATCTTTTCTCTCAAACGAATTCTGTTGGCAACATAATTGAGGTTGAATGAACGTGACGTATGCCTGGTATAAGATAAGAACGAGAGATAAAAACGACGACTAAACTGTTGCTTGGCGAGAGTTGTAAAGCGAGCGTTGTAAAAGAGAGCGTTGCTTGGAGAAGTGTTGCAAGTTGTAGAGCGTTGTGTTAAGAGCTGTGTGGTGTGTGGAGAGTTTAGTGCAATATGCTATGCTATGTTACGATGTGTTGGCTACATCCTGAATAAAGCATCTTTTCGTAAGTTTGACTTCTGTTGTTTACATGTTTTGTCTGGCCGTTAAGGTTTAATTTAGGAACTATTTCATCTTATGGTTATGTTTTTTAAAATAACGTAAAAGTACGAAAAAGACTTCTACGTCATACTTCCTTTTATTATTATAGATTAAGCAAGTGTTGAGCTAACAGACGGGTCTTTCTATTTCTTCGTTTTTCAATTCAAACAATTTTTTTAAATTAATGTTAGTGAACCGACTTTCGTGAAACGGTTCAAGTAAAAGGCCATCTAGTTTAATTGAAATTTTTCGATGACACGGAATTTCGGGAATCGGAAGGTGTCAAAACCTGACCATGGACGATGTCCAATCGCATGCCAAAAATTACGGTGATCGGATGTGTCATGTCGTAGCTATGCCCGAACAACTAATTGTTCCGAATCTCGTATAGAGCGGATTTTTTCAATTATTATAAAAATTGGTCAGTTTTTTAATGGTCATTATTTTTATACGACACGAGAAATCACCATGATACCAACCCCATGTCACTCACTATGTTCCCCCCTTTCTCAGTGGCAAGTGTCACCGCGATCGGCTGAAGATTCTTTAGAGGAGATAGGTAACAAACGACCCCTTCTCAAAACCCGGAAAACCCCATAAAAATGCCAGTTTTTGGACGGTTATTCCTCAATGACACGGAATTTCAGGAATCGGAAGGAGTCAAAACCTGACCATGGACGATGTCCAATCGCATGCAAAAAATCTCGGTGATCAAATGTGTCTGTCATCTCGTACCTATGCACGAACAACTAATTGTCTCGAGTCTCGTAAAGAGAGCTCCGCTCGGCCTAAGGCCTCGCTTCGCTCAATGAAAAATGTTCTTAAAAATAGTTTTCGTTCTACTAATTTTCCAACATGCTTCTTGTAAAAACGGATTTTGACTTTTTTCTTTTTCTTTCTTCTTCCGAGTTTAACGACTACCGTGAGCAACTCTAAAGACTATAAACAGTCACCTGTTCTTAATTTGGGGACATTGCTCATAGGGAAGCGGAAGAGCAAGTGCTCTAAGACTAACTCACCAGCTATGACTCATTCGGGACTCGAACCCGTACCAACTTATACGAATGGTCAGCGGCCAACACTAAGAGTACTAGCACTGCACTACTGCATGGGGCGGCCAAATTGCAACTGTACTTGTTCTGAATTTCTCCAAAACCTTTGGCAAAATAAAAAATTCGCCATGCAATTCGTTCATTAGCGTGCAGCTTGATTTTAATTCAGCACATGTACCTAAGATAAAGCATTTCACTTTTACTAATACGTTCTCTCCGTCATAGCTCTGTTTTGTCAGTAAAAATTACGAACATTCTACAAAATATATCCGTTTAAGACATAAACTTTTATAAGTGATATCACATCTATAGAAACAATACAGTTTTGTGACAAAAAGATTTGCATATTTATTTTGAGTACATGTGCCCCCAAATGATCTGCTGATTTGGAGACACCATGCCATTTTGTCCTCAAATCAGTGTTCCAATATCTGGTCACCTTACCCATGCCTCACCCGGAGCTCGAACGAATTAGAATGATCAGAAGCCAGCATCTGAGACCATTCATCCACCTGGGAGGCCTTGCGAAGTTATACTTGGTTTAAGATTCCAAACTAGCTTGCTTCAGCGTGTCCAAAAGGAAATGAGAATATCTTAAATGAAAGTTGTACAGCACACACAATAAAACCCATGAGAGGCAGTGTTGTAGAAGGTGCTTAGTGCGGCGTTAAGGAACTGCACCGAGTGATCACTGAATTATGACCACCCCTGCATATCAAAAGTGGATGCGACCCATTGACTACGTGATTTCCGAGAGGGCGCGATTAGTCAACCGAAGTGGCATATGTAAGGCTCAAAGCAGTAGGTAGTAAACTTCTGAGCGTGATGGGTAAGCGGAAGGATTGTGCGAGCTCAGAGAGCGGGTGCCTCGATTTCCCAAACGGCTGAACTGGTGGATTGTTCGCGAGCCGTCGTAGGTAAAGTGTATCAAGACTGGCATGAAAATGGTCAAACAACGATCCAGAGGCAAAACTGCACAGGACAGCGAAAGGTTGATGTGAGAGATGAGCGCCGAGTCTGACGACTCGTACAGATCAACAGATGCAGTACTGTTCAACAGTTAACTACCCAGTACAACAGAGGTCAACCCGGAATAGCATCTGTCATGACCACGCGTTGAACGCTTGCACGTACGGCCTGTAACAGAAGACAACGTCCTCTCCTAACCACGGTTCATCGGCACAAAAGACTCGCCTGGTGCAAAGATCATGCAAGTTGGACGTCACATAACTGGAACAAAGTGTGCTGGTATAACGAGTTGCGTTTTTACTCCACTCCGTGGATGGTCGTGTACGTATTTGGCGCAAACAACATGGGGTACTCGATTCATCCTGCATGATCTTCGCACTGCAAGCCGGTGAAGGCGGTTGGTTGCATGGTGTGGGGCATGTTTACCTGGCACGAACTTGGATCCCTGGTACATGTTGAACAACGTATGAGTGGTGCCCACTATCGTGAAGTGCTTGCTGACTCTGTACACCCAGCAATGTTGCATTTTTTACCAGAATGACGACGGTGTCTTCCAAGAGGATAATGAGCCTAGCCACAGGTCCAGTGTTGTGCAGGAATGGTTTGAGGAACACAGTTTAGACTCCCATCATATCAATAAGCTTCCGAACTCCCCCGGATATCAATCCCATGGAGCACTTATGGGACACCATGGAACGGCATATCAGGCGTCTGGATACACCAACCACCTCCACACCTGTATTGAAGGCCCGCATTACACACGGCTTGGTTGGCCATACATTTCAACTGCTTGTGGCATCTTATTGAATCGATGCCACGTCAGACTGATGCTGTACTGAGGGCGAAATGATGTTTTCTTGGAACACTTCAGGCCCCATTATCCCAATAGCACAATCCCTGAGAGCTGACAGGTATCTGAACATATTGGGTTGTCGGAAAAGTCATGACGTATTTTAGCTATGTTTTGCAAAAGTCATTTATTGATAGAAAGAACAAAGATCAATCAATGATATAATGCCCGTTTTGTTCGATAACCTTTTGCCATCTTTCAGTGAGCTGCAGAATGCCTCGTTCATAGAAGGACCTGTCTTTCGTGGCGAAAAACTGTACAAGGTGCTGGTTTACAGCCTCATCTGAATTGAACGTTATACCATGCAAGGACTGTTAAAGAGAGCGAAACAAGTGGAAGTCTGACGGCGCAAGGTCAGGCGAGTATGCTGGGTGTGGCAACACATCCCACCCAAGCTCCAATAATTTTTGGAGGGTGATCAAACTTGTGTGTGGTCTCGCGTTGTCGTGATAGAACACAACACCTTTACGATGAACGAGCTCTGGACGGTTTCTGGATGATGGATTCGTTCAAACTGTCCAATTGCGGACAGTACACATTCGAATTGATTGTTTGGTTCCGTGGTAGGAGCTCGAAAAACACGACACCTTTAAAATCCCACCACACTGAGACCAGAACATTCCGCTGATGAATGTCTGCTTTGTATATCGTTTGAATCGAAGCAGCACATCAGGACCAAGACCGTTTCCGCAACACATTGTTGTACCACAATCCACTTTTCATCACCCGTTATCAGTCGCTTCAAAAAAGGATCGTTTTCCTCACGTTTAATGAGCATATCGCAGATGTTTATACGCGCCGTCAATTGAGCTTCTTTGAGTTCACTAGGAACCCTCACATCGAGCTTGCTTACGTATCCCAGCTTCTTCAGGTGGTCGTGAACGCTTGAATGATGGATGTGCAATGTGTCTGCAATCTCTCGTGTCGTGTAACGTGGGTTTGACTCGATCAATGCCTTGATTTGGTCGTCATCAACCTCGGTGGGCCTCCCGGACCGAGGAGCATCGTTGAGGTCAAAATCACCAGCACGGAATTTTGCGAACCACCGCTGGCACTGACGTTCTTATAGAGCATTATCACCGTACACTTTACGCAACTTTTCACAAGCTTGACGCGCGTTCTTCCCTTTACGGAAGTAAGAGAGCAAAGTATGGCGAAAATGCACAGTTTGGTCTCCCATCTTCAACTTGACGTCAAATCTCCGCAAATCAACCAAATCGCTCACTATTCCTTTTAGACTGCAGCTAAAACTGGCAACTGTCGAATGCCATAGCGATAACAGAGCTGCGCATGCCTCTAGTACTTCCAAAACCGCCCAACCGTCACCGGGTGCCAAAATACGTCATGTCTTTTCTGACAACCCAATAGTTGCGAACCAAGTTCACTCATTCATGGCAACTGGCCTCCCCGGTGGCGCAGTGGTCTATGTGCGGGCTTATGACCATTCGTCCGTGAAGGTTCCGGGTTCGAATCCCGGTGAGGCATGGATGTTGTGTTTGTCTTACGGCACTGGCTCTCTCCCTTCCCTGGAACCAGTGGCCTTAAATTAGGGACGGGTGACTGCTTATAGCCCATCGAGTTGCTCACGGCGGTCGTTTAACCTTCAATTTAAAAAAAAAATGACAATTGTGTTCCTTGCTGGTGATAGCCATTACCAACAGGATAATGCGCCATACCACACTGCAAGAATCGTCAAGGAGTGGTTCGGGGAACATGCTGGTGACTTCCTGTTAATTCCAAATTCACCTGACATGAACTTAATCGAACATTCGTGGTTCGACTTGGAAAAGCGGGTTCGCGCTAAATCACCTCCACCCCGAAATGTACAGGAACTGGAGGGCCTGCTGTTAACATTATAGTACCAGATACCCCAGGGTACCTATCGCCACCTCATCGAATCGATGCCTCGCCAAGTGGCCGCTGTTTTGCAGGCTAAAGGGGGTCCTACAGTTTAATTACGTAGGTGGTCATAATATAATGGCTCATCAGTGTATATCATGCATTCATAGTGCTCGCAGGCTGAATGTTCTTTCATCATGAAGGATAAAATTGTCATCCGAGGGAATTAAAAAAAGAAGCGACAATGAAGAAATTGGAAAGGAAAGATATGAGCAGACACAACGTTGCTGTGGAACTTGCTGAGAAGAAAGCAAGGCTTGCTTGCAAGAGGAAATTTGAGCTGCTGTTCTAGCACGTACAACAACAAAACAAGAAAAGAACTGTGTTTGGAGCAATTTTTTTTTTAAAACCATTTTGTTTTCAGTTATTTTATATTGTGAATACAGTGTTCTGCTCCAGTTTAATATTTACACAAATGAATTACAGTGAACCATTCCATCTCGCATGTGCTGCGTTATGTTCACACTTTTCTCGCCCTGTGTTCTGACTTTTTACGCGGTTAAAAATATATTTTTTTCGTCATTCTCGTGTATTTCAGGTTATTTTGCAACTTTCGTTTTAAATTCTGAAGTTTTTCTTATGTTTTCGGCTTTGCTCTTTAGTATATATATCATCATCATCATCATCATTAACCATTATCAATCCACTGCTGGACGAAGGTCTCCCCAAGTTTCCTCCACAACGGTCTGTCTTGTGCCAGTCTCCTCCATGTCACCCCTGCATACTTTCGAATTTCATCCACCCATCTCCCATGTGGTCTTCTTCTGGATCTTTTCCTGTCCCTTGGAATCCAATCTAAAATTTCAGCTGTCCATCGATGGTCTGTCCTTCTGGCAGTATGTCCAGCCCATTGCCATTTCAGGGATTTAACTCTGATCATGATGTCTTCCACTCTTGTCATTTTTCGGATCCACGAGTTCCTCTTCTTATCTCTCCTGGTTACACCGAGCATGCACCTCTCCATGCTGCTTTGAGTTGTCTGCAGCCTTTGTATGTCTCTTTTAGTTAAGGTCCACGTCTCTGCACCATACGTAAGCACTGGAAGGATGCATTGATCAAACACTTTTCTTTTAAGACATAATGGCATATTGCTCTTGAAAATTATGCTGTTTCTTCCAAAAGCTCTCCAGGCAAGTTTTGTACGCCGATTAATTTCTTCATCAATGTGACCCTCACTTGATATCTGCTGTCCAAGATAAACGTACGTGTCTGTTATCTCCAGCTTTTCTCCATCAATCGATAAATCTTCATTTCTTGTAAAAGCATTGAACATCACTTTTGTCTTCTGAAAGTTCATTTTTAATCCCACTTCTTTACTCTTGTCAGCAAGTTCCTGGATCATACTCTGCAGCTCTGATGGGGTAGTTGCAAAAATGACTACGTCATCAGCAAAACGAAGGTGGGTTAGATAATCTCCATTAATCTTTATCCCCTTGCTTTCCCAGCTCAGCGACTGAAAAACACCCTCCAATGTGGCATTAAAGAGCTTCGGAGATATGGTGTCACCTTGTCTCACTCCCTTTCCAATTTTTACGTGTGTTGTATTATCAAACAGCCGAATCTTTGCACTTGCATTTTCATAGATGTTATTAATAATATTAATGTATGCATCTTCAATACCGCACGTTTTCAGAGCCATTGTAACTGCTGATGGTTTCACCGAATCAAAGGCTTTTTCATAATCGATAAAAGCCATGCACAATGGAAGTTCATATTCCCTCGCTCTTTCAATTAGTTCTCTCAGCACGTGGATATGATCTATTGTGCTGTAGCCACTCCTGAATCCAGCTTGTTCTCTCGGTTGAGCCATGTCCAGTGTTACCTTCAAGCGGTGTGAAAGAACTTTAGTGAAGATTTTATAAACTACTGATAGGAGGCTGATAGGTCTGTAGTTTCCGAGATCTTCAATGTCACCTTTCTTATGTAGCAGGATCATTGTAGCGGTGTTCCAATCCTCAGGAATCTTTCCTTCATTAAGGCATCGAGTGAAAATTTGGGCGAGTACTGTTTCGATTTCTCCACTTGCTTCTTGTATGATGTCTACAGTAATTCCATCTTCTCCTGGAGCTTTTCCTCGCTTCATGTTCTTGATTGCATGTGCAACTTCTGCTGGAAGGACTGGAGGAACTCTGGTACTGGTATCTTTCATGATGTCTGGAGTGCATATATCATCCCTTTCATATAATTTGGAGTAGAAATCTTTCACTCTTGTCAAAATTTCGCCTCTATTTCTTGTTACAGAACCATCTTCTTTTCTCAGTGCCATAATCTGTTTTCTTCCCTTACTGAGATGTCCCTTTGCCAATTTTAGGCTTTGGTTGTTTTCAATTGCTTTCCTCACTAGTTCACAGTTGAATTTCCTTACGTCTTCAGTGATACTTTTTCTTACTGTCTTGCATAGCTCTATATATTCCACTTTGGAAGTGACATCTTCTTTAGTTGTCCTCATCTCTCTTCTTTTTTGCATCAACATTTTGGTTTTTCCTGATAATTTGTTTCACATGCAACTTGTTCTTAGACCCAGCTAATTTTGTTGCTGTTTCCATAAGAGCCTTGGTTACTTTTCTGTTAACTTCAGAGATGTCCACTTCTTCCGATGTTAGGCCTTCTAAAGCAGAGAACCTGTTCTTCAGTTCTAACTTGAAGGTATTATGGTGTTTTTTAAGGTTGGTTATGTCAATAGATTTTGTTTGTCTTATGAGCTTGCCACGTTCAAGTTTAGTGTTGAGGTGCATCTTACATCTCACCAATCTATGGTCACTACCTGTGTTGAACTTGTTTAGCACACTGCAGTCTTCTATGACGAATTTTTTGTTACACATAATAAAATCAATTTCACTTGTCGTCCCATTTGGATGTCTCCATGTCCATTTCCTGTGTGGCTTTTTCTTGAAGAAGGAGTTCAAGATGAAAAACCCTTCTGCCTCTGCAAACTCAACGAGAGTATTTCCACGCTGGTTTCTGTTGCCATGACCGAATTTACCTACTGAAGTTTCATTCTGTTGCCGTTGCCCTATTTTTGCATTGAAATTTCCCATAATTATTTTCAAGTGCTGCTTACCTTTATTATTTAGACGACAAATTTCCTCATAAAATTCTTCAATTTCTTCTTCAGGATGACTTGTGGTGGGTGCATAAGTTTGAATAATCTGAGCCTGGTATCTTTTCGAGAGTTGGATAACAAGTCGTGCAGCTCTGTCAGAGGAACTTTCAACTTCCACAACTTTATCCTTCAGTTTCTTGTTTATTATAAATCCAACACCACTAGTTCTGCCAGTATCTGTCCCACGATAGTAGAAGAGATGTCCACTTTTCAGTTCGATGAGATCTTCTCCTTTTCTCCTTACCTCACTTAGCCCCACGATGTCCCACTTGATCCTTTGTGGTTCCTCTTCCAATTCAAGAAGCCTTGAATCAGAAGATAGGGAGCGTCCATTGTAAGTAGCCAAGGTCAGCATCAGATGGCAGCCTAGTCCGGTCCTCCGTGGATTCTTAGCACCCTCTGCCTTCATGTCGCACTGGCCGCTGCCTTGGCCAGGTACATTCCAGCTGCCGGAGACTGAGGGCCAAGATTTAAGTTGTGGAGTCATTTTGGAGGGGTTTGGCCATAACTCACCACGCTGGCCAAGCGGGTTGGTGAGTGTGGTATAGAATTTCTTCTAATCCCGATGGTATAGTTATACCGCTATGGGCGGTCGTCAGAGCCCCTTTAGTGGGAACAGGATGCACCACGAGAAGGCGGGGTTGACATTTGTCAAGGAGAGGCTGTGGTGTTACGCATCACCTGACCTTACATCCCATAGAATATATGTCAACCCCGCCTTCTCGTGGTGCATCCTGTTCCCACTAAAGGGGCTCTGACGACCGCCCATAGCGGTATAACTATACCATCGGGATTAGAGGAAATTCTATCCCACACTCACCAACCCGCTTGGGCAGCGTGGTGAGTTATGGCCAAACCCCTCCAAAATGATTCCACAACTTAAATCTTGGCCCTCAGTCTCCGGCAGCTGGAATGTACCTGGCCAAGGCAGCGGCCAGTGCGACATGAAGGCAGAGGGTGCTAAGAATCCCCGGAGGACCGGACTAGGCTGCCATCTGATGCTGACCTTGGCTACTTACAATGGACGCTCCCTATCTTCTGATTCAAGGCTTCTTGAATTGGAAGAGGAACTACAAAGGATCAAGTGGGACATCGTGGGGCTAAGTGAGGTAAGGAGAAAAGGAGAAGATCTCATCGAACTGAAAAGTGGACATCTCTTCTACTATCGTGGGACAGATACTGGCAGAACTAGTGGTGTTGGATTTATAATAAACAAGAAACTGAAGGATAAAGTTGTAGAAGTTGAAAGTTCCTCTGACAGAGCTGCACGACTTGTTATCCAACTCTCGAAAAGATACCAGGCTCAGATTATTCAAACTTATGCACCCACCACAAGTCATCCTGAAGAAGAAATTGAAGAATTTGCTATGAGGAAATTTGTCGTCTAAATAATAAAGGTAAGCAGCACTTGAAAATAATTATGGGAGATTTCAATGCAAAAATAGGGCAACGGCAACAGAATGAAACTTCAGTAGGTAAATTCGGTCATGGCAACAGAAACCAGCGTGGAAATACTCTCGTTGAGTTTGCAGAGGCAGAAGGGTTTTTTATCTTGAACTCCTTCTTCAAGAAAAAGCCACACAGAAATGGCCATGGAGACATCCAAATGGAATTGATTTTATTATGTGTAACAAAAAATTCCTCACAGAAGACTGCAGTGTGCTAAACAAGTTCAACACAGGTAGTGACCATAGATTG
Organism: Macrothele yani; assembly: GCA_039090855.1. Lineage (NCBI taxonomy): Eukaryota > Metazoa > Arthropoda > Arachnida > Araneae > Macrothelidae > Macrothele > Macrothele yani. The sequence continues at coordinate 78,901,357 of CM077016.1, forward strand.
GTGAGATGTAAGATGCACCTCAACACTAAACTTGAACGTGGCAAGCTCATAAGACAAACAAAATCTATTGACATAACCAACCTTAAAAAACACCATAATACCTTCAAGTTAGAACTGAAGAACAGGTTCTCTGCTTTAGAAGGCCTAACATCGGAAGAAGTGGACATCTCTGAAGTTAACAGAAAAGTAACCAAAGCTCTTATGGAAACAGCAACAAAATTAGCTGGGTCTAAGAACAAGTTGCATGTGAACAAATTATCAGGAAAAACCAAAATGTTGATGCAAAAAAGAAGAGAGATGAGGACAACTAAAGAAGATGTGACTTCCAAAGTGGAATATATAGAGCTATGCAAGACAGTAAGAAAAAGTATCACTGAAGACGTAAGGAAATTCAACTATGAACTAGTGAGGAAAGCAATTGAAAACAACCAAAGCCCTAAAGATAGCAATGGGACATCTCAGTAAGGGAAGAAAAACGATTATGGCACTGAGAAAAGAAGATGGTTCTGTAACAAGAAATAGAGACGAAATTTTGACAAGAGTGAAAGATTTCTACTCCAAATTATATGAAAGGATGATACATGCACTATAGACATCATGAAAGATACCAGTACCAGAGTTCCTCCAGTCCTTCCAGCAGAAGTTGCACATGCAATCAAGAACATGAAGCGAGGAAAGCTCCAGGAGAAGATGGAATTACTGTAGACATCATACAAGAAGCAAGTGGAGAAATCGAAACAGTACTCGCCCAAATTTTCACTCGATGCCTTAATGAAGGAAAGATTCCTGAGGATTGGAACACCGCTACAATGATCCTGCTACATAAGAAAGGTGACATTGAGGATCTCGGAAACTACAGACCTATCAGCCTCCTATCAGTAGTTTATAAAATCTTCACTAAAGTTCTTTCACACCGCTTGAAGGTAACACTGGACATGGCTCAACCGAGAGAACAAGCTGGATTCAGGAGTGGCTACAGCACAATAGATCATATCCACGTGCTGAGAGAACTAATTGAAAGAGCGAGGGAATATGAACTTCCATTGTGCATGGCTTTTATCGATTATGAAAAAAGCCTTTGATTCGGTGAAACCATCAGCAGTTACAATGGCTCTGAAAACCTGCGGTATTGAAGATGCATACATTAATATTATTAATAACATCTATGAAAATGCAAGTGCAAAGATTCGGCTGTTTGAAAATACAACACACGTAAAAATTGGAAAGGAGTGAGACAAGGTGACACCATATCTCGAAGCTCTTTAATGCCACATTGGAGGGTGTTTTTCAGTCGCTGAGCTGGGAAAACAAGGGGATAAAGATTAATGGAGATTATCTAACCCACCTTCGTTTTGCTGTTGACGTAGTCATTTGCAACTACCCCATCAGAGCTGCAGAGTATGATCCAGGAAACTTGCTGAGTATGATCCAGGAACTTGCTGTAAAGAAGTGGGATTAAAAATGAACTTTCAGAAGACAAAAGTGATGTTCAATGCTTTTACAAGAAATGAAGATTTATCGATTGATGGAGAAAAGCTGGAGATAACAGACACGTACATTTATCTTGGACAGCAGATATCAAGTGAGGGTCACATTGGTGAAGAAATTAATCGGCGTACAAAACTTGCCTGGAGAGCTTTTGGAAGAAACAGCATAATTTTCAAGAGCAATATGCCATTATGTCTTAAAAGAAAAGTGTTTGATCAATGCATCCTTCCAGTGCTTACGTATGGTGCAGAGACGTGGACCTTAACTAAAAGAGACATACAAAGGCTGCAGACAACTCAAAGCAGCATGGAGAGGTGCATACTTGGTGTAACCAGGAGAGATAAGAAGAGGAACTCGTGGATCCGAAAAATGACAAGAGTGGAAGACATCATGATCAGAGTTAAATCCCTGAAATGGCAATGGGCTGGACATACTGCCAGAAGGACAGACCATCGATGGACAGCTGAAATTTTAGATTGGATTCCAAGGGACAGGAAAAGACCCAGAAGAAGACCACATGGGAGATGGGTGGATGAAATTCGAAAGTATGCAGGGGTGACATGGAGGAGACTGGCACAAGACAGACCGTTGTGGAGGAAACTTGGGAGACCTTCGTCCAGCAGTGGATTGATAATGGTTGACAATGATGATGATGATGATGATATATATTCTATTAAGAAGAGACATAAGCAAAATATTTTTGACTCATACCTAGTGCAACATGTATCTACCGGTGTGAGTAAAAAGAGAAAAATAAAAATAAAATAAAACAACTGAATGTGGAAAGTGTCGAGAATACTGAGCCTTGGCTTTATCAAGGACCAGCAAAAACTCTGCATTTTCTCACTTCCACAAAGACCTAGTTGGAAATGGGTTTCTGCAAAGCCATAGATGCAAGTAATTAGCCCACCAAAAAATTTTTAAAATATATATATATATATATATATATAAGTCATGCCCTCCTCAGAGTTGTATGACCTAGCTCTAGTTTACAATTTAGCTTGCATCCATAACTTTTCTGGCCCGACCCATGCTCTTCATCTGTTACAATTAAACAGAAAGAAGAAGCTTGCATCTATGGCTTTGCAGAAACCCATTTCCAACTAGGTGTTTGTGGAAGTGAGAAAATGCAGAGTTTTTGCTGGTCTATTAAAGCCAAGGCTCAGTATTCTCGACACTTTACATTCAGTTGTTTTATTTTATTTTATTTTCTCTTTACTCACACCGGTAGATACACACTTTTCTATGTTGTACTAGGTATGAGTCAAAAATATTTTTGCTTAGGTCTCTTCTTAATAGAATGTGAATTCTGAATTTTCATAACTGCTGCGTTGCGCGTTTTGATCTTCAGGTTATTTTGCAACTTTAGTTTTAAATTCAAAGTTTTTCCTTTGTTTTCAGCTTTGCTCTGCAGTATATATATATCATCATCATCATCATCATCATTGTCAACCATTATCAATCCACTGCTGGACGAAGGTCTCTCCAAGTTTCCTCCACAACGGTCTGTCTTGTGCCAGTCTCCTCCATGTCACCCCTGCATACTTTCGAATTTCATCCATCCATCTCCCATGTGGTCTTCTTCTGGGTCTTTTCCTGTCCCTTGGAATCCAATCTAAAATTTCGGCTGTCCATCGATGATCTGTCCTTCTGGCAGTATGTCCAGCCCATTGCCATTTCAGGGATTTAACTCTGATCATGATGTCTTCCACTCTTGTCATTTTTCGGATCCACGAGTTCCTCTTCTTATCTCTCCTGGTTACACCAAGCATGCCCCTCTCCATGCTTCTTCGAGTTGTCTGCAGCCTTTGTATGTATCTTTTAGCTAAGGTCCACGTCTCTGCACCATACGTAAGCACTGGAAGGATGCATTGATCAAACACTTTTCTTTTAAGACATAATGGCATATTGCTCTTGAAAATTATGCTCTTTCTTCCAAAAGCTCTCCAGGCAAGTTTTGTACGCCGATTAATTTCTTCATCAATGTGACCATCACTTGATATCTGCTGTCCAAGATAAATGTACATGTCTGTTATCTCCAGCTTTTCCCCATCAATCGATAAATCTTCATTTCTTGTAAAAGCATTGTACATCACTTTTGTCTTCTGAAAGTTCATTTTTAATCCCACTTCTTTACTCTTGTCAGCAAGTTCTTGGATCATACTCTGCAGCTCTGATGGGGTAGTTGCAAAAATGACTACGTCATCAGCAAAACGAAGGTGGGTTAGATAATCTCCATTAATCTTTATCCCCTTGTTTTCCCAGCTCAGCGACTGAAAAACACCCTCCAATGTGGCATTAAAGAGCTTCGGAGATATGGTGTCACCTTGTCTCACTCCCTTTCCAATTTTTACGTGTGTTGTATTTTCAAACAGCCGAATCTTTGCACTTGCATTTTCATAGATGTTATAAATAATATTAATGTATGCATCTTCAATACCGCAGGTTTTCAGAGCCATTGTAACTGCTGATGGTTTCACCGAATCAAAGGCTTTTTCATAATCGATAAAAGCCATGCACAATGGAAGTTCATATTCCCTCGCTCTTTCAATTAGTTCTCTCAGTACGTGGATATGATCTATTGTGCTGTAGCCACTCCTGAATCCAGCTTGTTCTCTCGGTTGAGTCATGTCCAGTGTTACCTTCAAGCGGTGTGAAAGAACTTTAGTGAATATTTTATAAACTACTGATAGGAGGCTGATAGGTCTGTAGTTTCCGAGATCCTTAATGTCACCTTTCTTATGTAGAAGGATCATTGTAGCGGTGTTCCAATCCTCAGGAATCTTTCCTTCATTAAGGCATCGAGTGAAAATTTGGGCGAGTACTGTTTCGATTTCTCCACTTGCTTCTTGTATGATGTCTACAGTAATTTCATCTTCTCCTGGAGCTTTTCCCCGCTTCATGTTCTTGATTGCATGTGCAACTTCTGCTGGAAGGACTGGAGGAACTCTGGTACTGGTATGTTTCATGATGTCTGGAGTGCATGTATCATCCCTTTCATATAATTTGGAGTAGAAATCTTTCACTCTTGTCAAAATTTCGCCTCTATTTCTTGTTACAGAACCATCTTCTTTTCTCAGTGCCATAATCAGTTTTCTTCCCTTACTGAGATGTCCCTTTGCTATCTTTAGGCTTTGGTTGTTTTCAATTGCTTTCCTCACTAGTTCACAGTTGAATTTTCTTACGTCTTCAGTGATACTTTTTCTTACTGTCTTGCATAGCTCTATATATTCCACTTTGGAAGTCACATCTTCTTTAGTTGTCCTCATCTCTCTTCTTTTTTGCATCAACAATTTCGTTTTTCCTGATAATTTGTTTACATGCAGCTTGTTCTTAGACCCAGCTAATTTTGTTGCTGTTTCCATAAGAGCTTTGGTTACTTTTCTGTTAACTTCAGAGATGTCCACTTCTTCCGATGTTAGGCCTTCTAAAGCAGAGAACCTGTTCTTCAGTTCCAACTTGAAGGTATTATGGTGTTTTTTAAGGTTGGTTATGTCAATAGATTTTGTTTGTCTTATGAGCTTGCCACGTTCAAGTTTAGTGTTGAGGTGCATCTTACATCTCACCAATCTATGGTCACTACCTGTGTTGAACTTGTTTAGCACACTGCAGTCTTCTATGACGAATTTTTTGTTAAACATAATAAAATCAATTTCACTTGTCGTCCCATTTGGATGTCTCCATGTCCATTTCCTGTGTGGCTTTTTCTTGAAGAAGGAGTTCAAGATGAAAAACCCTTCTGCCTCTGCAAACTCAACGAGAGTATTTCCACGCTGGTTTCTGTTGCCGTGACCGAATTTACCTACTGAAGTTTCATTCTGTTGCCGTTGCCCTATTTTTGCATTGAAATCTCCCATAATTATTTTCAAGTGCTGCTTACCTTTATTATTTAGATGACAAATTTCCTCATAAAATTCTTCAATTTCTTCTTCAGGATGACTTGTGGTGGGTGCATAAGTTTGAATAATCTGAGCCTGGTATCTTTTCGAGAGTTGGATAACAAGTCGTGCAGCTCTGTCAGAGGAACTTTCAACTTCTACAACTTTATCCTTCAGTTTCTTGTTTATTATAAATCCAACACCACTAGTTCTGCCAGTATCTGTCCCACGATAGTAGAAGAGATGTCCACTTTTCAGTTCGATGAGATCTACTCCTTTTCTCCTTACCTCACTTAGCCCCACGATGTCCCACTTGATCCTTTGTAGTTCCTCTTCCAATTCAAGAAGCCTTGAATCAGAAGATAGGGAGCGTCCATTATACGTAGCCAAGGTCAGCATCAGATGGCAGCCTAGTCCGGTCCTCCGTGGATTCTTAGCACCCTCTGCCTTCATGTCGCACTGGCCGCTGCCTTGGCCAGGTACATTCCAGCTGCCGGAGACTGAGGGCCAAGATTTAAGTTGTGGAATCATTTTGGAGGGGTTTGGCCATAACTCACCACGCTGGCCAAGCGGGTTGGTGAGTGTGGGATAGAATTTCCTCTAATCCCGATGGTATAGTTATACCGCTATTGGCGGTCGTCAGAGCCCCTTTAGTGGGAACAGGATGCACCACGAGAAGGCGGGGTTGACATTTGTCAAGGAGAGGCTGTGATGTTACGCATCACCTGACCTTACATCCCATATATATATATATATATACACATACACACACACTGAGAAAAGCGTTTTGTTAATTCAGCAAAATTTTTTGTCGATATACAGTCAACAAAATGTTTGGTGAATTTGCAAAATTATTTTGTTGAAAATTATTGTTGATTTAAGAAAATTTATTGTTATCACGACAAAATGTTTTGTTCATTTAATAAAATGATTTGTCGATTTTTGGGAATTTGTTTGATCCAACAAAGCATGCTGTTATCATGACAAAATGTTTTGTTGCTGCAACAAAACATATTGTTATAGCAACAAAACATTTTGTCGTGATAACAATATTTTTTTAAATCAACAATAATTTTCAACAAAATAATTTTGCAAATTCAACAAAAAAATTTTTTTGACTGTATATCGACAAAAAAATTTGTTTATTCAACAAAACGTTTTTCTTGGTGTGTATATATATATACATATATAAATTAGCAAATTTATTAATTGTTAAAAATTATTTTTGGTGCTAGTCAGTACTGCGATGGCAGAGAGATCTTCCTCCGAAGTGAAATTAATTTAAAAAAAAAATCGTTCGTACAGATACCATGACTTAAAATGGACCGTCATCTTTGGACGTATTGAATATAAAAGAACTCAAAATCTAAATATTGAAGTTATAAATTATTTCTTCCAAGCAATTGCTAATCGTTTGTGTAAGTTTAAAATCTACTAAAATTATTTGTTTGACCTGCAATAAAATTATTTGTAAATCACAGGACGACTATAAAAATTACGTGCACTTGTAGTGGATAAGAGAAGGTTACTCGGAATTAAAATGTAAACACAGTTAATGTGATGTGTCGTATATTTTGACTTGAGTGGCGATGCGAAATACAGTGTTGGCTGTCCCTCGCATTCCGCGGTCACCTGCCAATCCGGACAGTTTTGTCTAGTGTTGTAATCAATAGAAACTATGCATAGCAGACCTCGATTTGGCTGCTGCCTGCAGGACGCGACCACAGAGAGAGCCATTTTTGATACGCGTAGAGAATAAGCCTGCATTTCGCTGTCACCATCAACATACGGAACTTATAGAAAAATCTTGTTTGGGAATTTTTACGGAAGTAACGAAAATGCTGTGAGCTTAAAAACATCAACACGTCTTTCCTTTTCTCTTTCTGTCACCACCTTTCACGAGATCATAAATGGGATGGCTGCTCCTTGGTGACCGTCAATTTCGTAGAATTTTGCTTGCAGACGGCATGGTTTTCTTGTTACTTAGTGTACGTATGGTCAATTTTTAATACTCCTAAATGAGAGCGTGAAGCCCACGGAGGAGTCCCCTCCCCCCTCCTCATCTCAACGAACCTGCACTGAGAAAAACGTTTTGTTAATTCAACAAAAATTTTTGTCGATATACAGTGAACAAAATGATTTTGTTGAATTTGCAACATTATTTTGTTGAAAATAATTGTTGATTTAACAAAATTTTTTGTTATCACGACAAAACGTTTTGTTCATTTGACAAAATGATTAGGTCGATTTTTGGGACTTTGTTTGATCCAACAAAACATATTGTTATAGCAACAAAACTTATTGTGTCACGATAACAATATGTTTTGTTGCAGCAACAAAACATTTTGTCATGATAACAATATGTTTTGTTGGATCAAACAAATTCCCAAAAATCGACCTAATCATTTTGTCAAATGAACAAAACGTTTTGTCGTGATAACAATAAATTTTGTTAAATCAACAATAATTTTCAACAAAATAATTTTGCAAGTTCAACAAAAAATTTTGTTGACTGTATACCGACAAAAAAATTTGTTGATTCAACAAAAGTTTTGTTGAATTAACAAAACGTTTTTCTCAGTGTGGTCTTTACACATAGCGGCGGTATTGTTTGAGCTAGCTTGATGGTCCAGATGGCAAAATTACACATCGCTGACTTATTTTAAGGAGGGGAAGGGTGGTAGTGGCTTCAAAGTTCAACCGCAGTAGTGCTGCTATTGCGTTCGGCATCTCCTCACCTTCCATTTCCTACGGGGACTATGCGGTAATAGCGCCCGATTTGCGACAACATACGTATTTCCGAACATCTTACCCATTCCTGCGCCTTACATCTAGCTGTTAGTGAGAGATTTAGTGAATAACACTCCTAAATAGCAAAATGGCCGGTAATAAAGTAAGCTTCACAGCAGGGTGCATTAAAAAGGTAAGTCTTTTTTATTTTCTAGTGGGAATGGGAGAAATTTTGGGGAGTTGAACCATTCTATTTGGCGGTCACCTTTCAAGAGGGTCATTTTTCTTCCAGAACCGTGGATGACCTTGCTAGACGGGTTTCACTGTAGATGTGTGCGAGCTTATTGAGGAACAATGGGCCCCGTTAAAATGTCCGCAGGGAGGCCCATTGTTTCTCCATTGCGACTGTACCCGCACCACTTTGACCTTTAACCAAGTGTGTTCCTGTATACGTTGAAACAGGAACTTAGTTCTCGTAGTGTGTTGTTCGTCCAAGAATAAGTTCAAAGGAGGAATTGTTGTTTGTGAATGAACAGTAATGGTTTTCAGTGGAGTATTTATTGGTGCACTCGTGACGTAGTGCGAAACAGAGCCGCCCCACCAAAAAGCTATTTAAGGTCCCTCCCCCAACGGAAATTAGATTTTCGCACGTTCTATGATTTTGAATAGGTCCTGATAACTTCTCATCACACGCATAGATAATACATGCTAGTTTATTGAAAATTATATATTAAAAAAAAAGTCCACAAAAAGGGAGACATCGATTGCTGAAGGGCAGTTTTGCAATTTCGCTGGCGTCTTGGTGTTTTGGAAACCAATAGAAGATCCTTACTCTTATACAACTCTGAAAGAATCGCACTCAGGTTGCGGAACAGTTCGCCAGATACGAGGAGTCAGCCAAAACAATAACAATGTACTTTTTTCATAAATTGCCCCCCCCCGTCTCCAGCAATTAAATTTGATTTCACCATCATTTTGATGTATTTCATAAATTTTACGTAGCAGGTAAATATGAACTCCCGTATGGGTCATTCGATGCTAAATCGAATGACCATGACCTCAATCTTTTTAGTTTTCATGAAACTCATATTAGTCCCATTTGAAAGCTTATTATATCACCTTTATTTTGAGATATCACACAATCATATTATGGGTAAATTAATTTTCAAGCTCCTCCATTATTACCTTTAATTTAAAAAAAAACATTAATTTTATTTAAAAAAATTAGACTGAGGGGGGACCCCTGAGTAGTAAGAAAATTGACTGTGGAAATTTAAAAAAAAACGAACTTTTTTTAAACTTTTCATCCAGAACAGATCTAGATTTTTTACATGCCCAGACGGAATTTTTGTATGCCTGCGCATGTCGGGCCATATAATTTTCGACCCCTGCTGTGCAGTGAAAATATAAAAAGCTTAGTAAGGGAGCTGATTTTTAAGTAAGGATGATTTTTCTCCGGAAAATAATTTGTGTTATGTAGTGATAAAAGAAAGCATTTCTCTCTCTCTCGAACATTGAAACGAATGCTAAGGAAAATATTATTGGCCTCCCCGGTGGCGCAGTAGTCTAAACGCTGGCTTCTGATCATTCGTCCGAGTTGGGTCCGGGTTCGAATCCCGGGAGGCATGGATGTTATGTTTGATGTCATACGGCACTGGCTCTTTCTTCCCCGGAACCAGTGGCCCTAAATTAGGGACGGGCGACTACTTACCCCATTGAGTTGATCACGGCGGTCATTAAATTCCCAATTAAAAAAAAAAAAAAAAGAATATTATTTGCAAGAATATCGTGGCTCTTGTCCGCTTTTCCCCACCCACTCACCGTGGGGACTACAGAGGCTACGCTACGCCAATGCGTGGGCGTGATCTCAGTAGAGATGTGTCGTTCGCGAACGATTCGTTTCAAAAGAATGAATCAGTCAGAATTGCTTTTTACTACTAGACATCAAAATTTCATCATTGGGTCTCGATGAGATTCATATTCTGGTCGGAAAAATCTTACGTTATTCAGAAGTGTGCAAATGCAATAAATTACGTGAACGTTTCGAAACGCACGTGTATGTCAAAACCGAGGGTAAACATTTCCGTAAGAATTAAAAACAAACTTAAACTTAAAAAATCGTCCACTAAAACTGTCAACGAACGAAAGGATCATACTCGGAATCGTTTCCCTACCCACAAATCGTTCTGTAAACCGAAAGAATCACCGAACGAAGGAATTTGACTCGGAATTGATTCCCCAGACAGAAATCGTTCTCTAAACTGGAAGAATCACCGAACGAAACGACCGAATCGGTCCGAACAAAATCTGTCGACTCGAAAGAATAGATTCTTTCAAAAGAATCGTTTGCCCATCTCTAGATCTCAGAACATCCGTCCTGGTTATGTCACAAAGGTCACGCAATGTAGTGCACTCTAGAAAATCGGCAGCCTACAGTTTAATTACGTAATCGGTACCGATCGTGAAACCACCAATTTCCAAAATCGGCTGGCCAACCGTTCCCGTGTTGTACTCTGTAACGCTACTACTGGGCGTTGTGTTTGAAATCTCTTTCAATAAGTTCGATATGAAGTATTTATTTCAGTAACTTTGATAGTGAAACAGAGAACAGCTTTTGTTGTTAGTTGTTAGCCTTTGGCGGCTGTTTTGGCCATTAAACGGCCTTGGCTACGTCTTTTAGACAATTGTCCGCTTCTTGGTATTGAGGCCAAAGACTGTATACCTGAGTGATTAGTCATTCATAAATGCTGTTTCCATCTGTTTATACGCAGTCCCAAATACTTTTGCTATAAGTTACAACGTTAGATATGCGAAATAATGCTCGAGTATTCTTCATTTGCGTGTCTCACTATGTTTAGTTTCATTGGTTAAGCGAAGTTAGTTCTTTGTATTAGTCCAAGAATTGATTTCGAAACGTGTAGCGTTTACACCCATAGCATTCTTTCTCTGCACTGCTATGTAATTTGCCAGCAAATTGTTTTCAGTTGTGCAAGTGTGACTGGAGTGTTCGTTCATTTTTTTAATCGGTTTTATTGCTGTGTGTTTCGCTTTTTTTTTTTTTTTTTTTTTTTAATGTCTACGTTTCACACCGTTAAAGTTGTTGCAGGAAGTGCGTTCTTTTTGGGCGTTTCCTCTTTTTATTTTATTTTACCTTTCAGTCTGCCCCCAACGTTTATACTCCTCCGTTTTTGTGAGCCACGTCTTCCTTTGCATTCAGTGCACGTGGATGTTTACTTTTTCAAGTTCGTGCTAACTTTTAAGACAGTTTATGCAAATCTTTTTCATGCTTTTTGTCTGCCAGTATTTGTTGTGTCCGTTTTCCTTTTTTACGCTTTCCAACCGTAAGTTGAGGAAGCGTATATGCTCCAGCTTTGTCCGTCTGTCTGTCCGCACGATAACTCGCGTAAAAATGGTTCGATTTCGATTAAATTTTAGTATATGGTAGGAGATAACCTGGGAAGGAACCCTATTGAAAATAGGCGAAATGGGATCAAAGGTCAGGACATAGGAGGGGATCCATTCCATCGCCCTTATGCGTCATAACTTACGTAAAAATGCTTCGATTGTGACAAAACTTCATGTTTTTCCGGAGATGTACTGAACCGGTTCTGTTTAATATAATCGAAATGGGGTCAAAGGTCAGGGCACAGGAGCGAGATTTATTCCACGGCCATTATCCTCATAACTTGACTAAAAATGCTTCTATTGCGACAAAACTTTAGTATGTTCTGGAGGTATACTGAACCGGTTATCTTGAATATCATCGAAATGGGGTCAAAGGTCAGGGCACAGGAGCGAGCTTTATTCCACAGCCATTATCATCATAACTTGAGTAATGATTTCTGGTATGTTGGAAAGCGTATCATAATCAATGCATTGCCTGATTTTCCTAACTTGTTTGTTTTGAAGAAATTTCGAGGTACGAATGTAACAAACTAGCGATTTAAACGTATTTTTGTTTCGGCGGTTTAACGATCAGCACGAGTAACTCTTACTGCCATAAGCGGTCTCTCGTCCCTAATTTGGGGCCACTGATTTCATAGAAAGGGGAGAGCCAGCAGCTCAGAACTGGGGGGTGGGGAGGTATTAGGGGGTCTAAGCATCATACGGGTGAGGCACAAATTTTGAAGTATTTGTTAGAAAATAAGGCAAAACAAATTCCGTTTATTTAGATTGTTCCCGACGCTCATAATGTTATCCCCAGTAAAACAAAGTTTTCTGGTACATACTGTACACAGTACAACGACAGCAGCTCAGAACTGGGGGTGGAGCTATTAGGGGGCTAAGCATCATACGGGTGGGGAACAAATTTTGAAGTGCTTGGCAGAATTTTTGGCAAAAAACATCCATTTATTTAGATTTTACCCGACGCTTTATAATAATGTTTTTCCCAGTGAAAAAAGTTTTCTGGTGCATACTGTACATAGTATTTATTCAATGTACTCCACGTAGTAAAGGGAACCATGGATACTTATCTCCATGGCCTTTAACAAGTTACTATTTCTTCGCTATTTTAGCATACTTAGGTCGTTTTTTATTTGTTTTTGTTGTTTTAAATATTTGTTGTCATAAGGTTGTTTATGAATTTTAGTTTGTAACCTGATAATGAATATATCTTTCTCTCTCTGCTCTTTTTAACCTATAATTACAAAAATGGCGTCTTTCTACTATTCTCTCAAACACTCGCTCAGAGGACTCCCTCCATTTCACAAATACTACAACACTAAATTTAACAGAAAATTCATTTTATATATCAAAATTTCTGTGAATTCAAAAAAAATAAAAAAAAAGCATAAAGGTTTATCCAAGTTCCCTAAAATATTAAATGGCTGCATTAGCCATGTGTTCTAATTGTTTAATTTTTTATTTTTTTTTTGCGGGGCGGGTGGTGCCGGTGTCTAAGCCCATTTGTAGCGTCGCGCCTGAGAGCCAGGGCCGTAAGTTAAACGTATACTTCAGACTACGCAGTCACCGTGGCGGCCTGGAACATTTAACAGAATTGAAAAGCTGCTGATTGAGGTGGTACCAAAGCACGAAATTAGAGACGTATCTAAGAATGCAACTCCGCTTTATCTATTGCATCAGTGGACAAACGCATCTTCCGGACATGACTCAGAGTTTTTGATGCTATGCATCTTTCCCGACAGTAGTATAAAAACCAGAGTATTTGGATGTAACGAAGATGGGTAACGGAAGTAGTCAAAACCATTGTTGAAATCACATTTTTGAATGCTGTCCCACGAAGTGACGTAACAATACTTAATTTAATTGTTACTCAACTATCGCCGAGCATTATTTCGTCACGTTTTACACAGACGTAACAATATCTCATTTCAACCTACGTAAAGAACTAGAGGCTAAATGTGATAAAAGCCATTACAAAAATGCATTTTGATGCTATTATTCATTTCAACAATAGGAAAATATGCGTCGTAGCGAGATTAGGCTTTGTCACGCCACCACAAGGGAAATTACCTGCTATTGACGGGAGCTTTAAAATGATGTATTACACGATGGGCTGCTAGACCGAAAGTTACCAATTCCCCTCACTAACACTCTTGCGATTCATCATTCCTTTCTATCTTGAGGTCAGATTGTTAGCTTGCGCATGCGCAGATGACTTTCGTAGCTACATCACATTTCACATGTGTGTGAGAGTCGTTCTTACGTTCATCTAAATCGGAATAATATATAATGATAGTAATAAAAATATTGTTTTTGAAAAACTAAACAGTCGAAATATTTACTATTGCCTCCGCCGTTTTTATGGCTCACATATCTTCTTTCATTGGTTTTACGACAATAACGTTCATTAATCCACCTACCTGAGTACCGCTCAACGTCAGGAATTGGTAAACCTTATTGTTATGATTTAATTCTACTTACCATGTACCGGACTGTGTGTGGCTCGATGCTGTCGTGAGTGACGCGGATAAATGCATAAAAGACACATATGATCTTTGGAGCGGCAATTTAGTTAGTTCCAGCTGTCATGGCTACAAAAAAAAAAAAAAAAAGTGCCAGTTTTCCATTGCAATGCTGGTGAAAATTAACTTTTTACGAGTGTGGTTTAAGTTATCTCGAAATTGGTAAGAAGTTAAAGTTGAACTATTCTAGTGTTCGGTACGTAATAAAACAGAAAAAGAGAGTAGTAGTATAGTGAATGAATTCCGATCTAGGCGTCCGAAGAAGCTAAATGCAAGACAGTGGAGGGACATTATTAGGAAAGTTTCGAAAACCCCTTCGTAAGTGCTCGAGATTTGGCTACTGATGTCGCTTCAACATCGGGGACTATTGTAAGTTCTCAAACTATTCGTAATGTTCTTCACGATGCACATATTTGAGGCAGGATACCCAGAAAAAATCCTTATATCAGTGAAACAAATAGGCAGAAAAGACTTTAATTTGCCCAAGCTTATGTTAGCAAACCAGCAGAGTTTTGGCAAAATTTGATATTTTCCGACGAAAGCAAGTTTAATATTTTCGGTTCGGATGGAAGGAAATATGTGTGACGAAAGCCAAACGCTTCCATCGAAACAAAAAATTTAAGACCAACTGTACAACATGGCAGTGGTCATGTAATGATTTGGAGATGCATGACTTTTAATGGATTTGGTAATATGGGCTTTATTGAATATAATATGAATGCTAGACCATATGTTGATATATTGCAAGGCAATTTATTGGCCAGTGCATCGAAATTGGGAATCGCAGATTCATTCTATTTTCGACAGTACAACGATCCTAAATATACAGCCAACGTAACAAGGTCGTGGTTGCTTTATAAAGTGGAATATCAAGTGAAAACACCCCCACAATCGCCAGACCTCATCCTTATTGAGAATTTGTTGGATTTCCAAGTGAGGAAAAGGAAAATTTCCAGCAAAACAGAAATTAGGCAAGCACTCAGCAAAGAATGCCTGAAAATTCGTGTAGAAACAACTAGAAAATTAGTAGAAACAATGCCCAGGCGATTACAAGCTGTAATCGAAGCAAAAGGCATGCATACTAAGTACTAGTACCTTTTTTTTTTTTTTTTAATTTGTAAAGTTTCTTGTTTTTGTTTTTTTTATCTTTACTAATGTGCAGATACTTTTTTTGGCATGAACAAATAAGATTTTCATTTGTTATACAGTATATACTCATATATTTCTTCTGATAAATTAAAAAAAAATGAAGTAATAAAAAAAAAGTAAGTAAAAGTTCGTCACAATTGCTTTGTACATTTATTTAGGTAAAGTATACCTCGAATCACTCGTTTATATCCTCGAATCACTCGTTTTATTTCACACCTACAAAGATTTTGGCTTACGAAAGATGCATAGCATAAATAATGTACAAAGAGTACCAGGGTACTCTTTCGATTTTGTTTTTAAACACTTCTCTTACCAATCAACATCTCTTACCAATCACGCCACTCTTGTACTATGGCAGTGAGTACCTGCTCTTGAATTGCAAGAACTTAAAGCTATTGTATCGGTTTAGAGCCACTAGGTCCCGAATTGGAAGACAAGTTTCGCCGGCTGGTGAAATAATGTTCTGCATTAATTAAAACCTTCTCAGGTGGTTTTGTGTGAAGGTTTATTCCGAAAAGTTCTTTACCGGACACTTTTCTGAATTGGTATTAAATGTAAAATCCCTAAGTTTACGGGCATTTCAATTCAGTGATATTTGAAATTTTCTGGTGCCATAAATTTAACGACTGTGCCATTGTCGATGATTTTTTTTATTGGGGGATTTAAATTAAATTATTTACTGGACTTGGTTGACAGATAAATTGACATATACAGGCAGACATATGCCCAAGGCTTGAAAAATATCTGAAAAGTTACCAGCTGGGCGTGTGCAGAAACTATTTACTTGCCCAGGTAATACAGGGTGATTCAAAAGTCCCCGAACTCTATACCGACATCGGAGTACTGCTGCTTGTGGCTGTTGTGTATGGCCTTGGGGAACGAGCTGCGCCACGTGTTAGCACCACGTGACACTACGCTTACGCAGGCGCTGGCAATCAGTAACGTTCAGTCAGCCATGGGTCTCACGCAAGAACAGAGAGTCGCTTTGTTAGTTTATTTTACGGAAAAATCTTACCAACGTTGCATCTATTTCTTTCAAAGGAAGTTACCTGATGCTCCTATACCAGGGAAAACAACTGTGTATGACCTTGTGAACCGGTTTCGCGAGACAGGCAATGTTCAGGATAAGCCTAAAAGCGGCCGGCCGGCCGGCCGTGGTGACGACCACGTTTCTGGAGAAAATTCACGTTTCCCTGCAGCGCCTTTCCCCGGAAGTCACTTTGGCGGTTGTCTTAAGAGTTAGGGGCATCGTATTCAGCCAGCCAGAGCCCTACTAAATGTCTAAAGCTACGGCCGTACAGAATTCGAGTAGTGCAAGAGCTACGTCCTTTAGATTCGGAAAAGCTCATTGCCTACTGCCAATTCACGCGCAACAATATGACTAACCAGCTTAACAACACTTTTTTTCAGTGACGAGGCATGGTTTTATTTGAATGGATATGTCAGTAGCCAAAACACTCGTATATGGGTTGCGGAGAATGAGGTTGTACTTCACTGTCAGAAAGTTGGAGTGTGGTGCGCCATGTCTAGACTGCGAATTGTAGGGCCATTTTTTTTTCGACACAACTGTTAATTCCGCTGTGTATGCAGGCATCATCCATCAATTTGTAGCAATGCTGGAAGAACACGAACGTTACTGTTGATTTCAATAAGATGTAGCAACGTGCCACACATCAAACGACACAATGGAGATGCTCCGTGAGTTCTTCCACGATCGATTAATCTCGAAAAAACTTTGGCCGCCTCGCCCAGCAGACTTTTATTTGTGGGGCTATTTGAAAGACACAGTTTACCACACAGCCCTAAGACGGTACAGTTCCTGCGGAACAACATCATTACAGCCGTGAAGGACATGCCAGCCAACATGCTGAAAAGAGTGTCCGCCAACATGTGTCGTCGGGTGAATTTGTGTCTTCAACAGAATGGTGGACAATTCCAGCATCTATTGTAAAGTGGTTTTCATTACTTGTAAAAATGAGTGTCAATATATAACTTTCACAAAGCTTTTCTTTAGTTAATTATTGTCTTTAATTTATTCTTGTTTTTGTGTTGTCAGAAGTTGCGGAGTAGGGGTTTTAGAATCAAGTTTTCTTTCAAAAATCTGAGTTTTAGAAAATTAATATTTCCTTTTTAATTGCAATGTAAAAATTTGGAATTCTTTTGTATTACTTTTCAGGTTTATATTCTCCCTCAGGCGAACTTGGCGTTTCGTTATAGCTGAAAATTATTTCTAATTATTATGTCACTCTCACAACTTGAGTTCTCTTTAATCTTCTTCTCTCTGTTTAATAGTAACAGATGAAGAGCATGGGTCGGGCCATGGAAGTTATGGATGTAAGCTAAATTGTTAACTAGCGCTAGGTCATACAACTCTGCGGAGGTCATGACATATATATAAATTTTAAAACAATTTTTGGTGGGCTTATAACTTGCATCCATGGCTTTGCAGAAACCCATTTCCAACTAGGTCTTTGTGGAAGTGAGAAAATGCAGAGTTTTTGCTGGTCCTTGAAAAAGCCAAGGCTCAGTATTCTCGACACTTTCTACATTCAGTTGTTTTATTTTATTTTTTATCTTTTCTCCTTTTACTCACACCGGTAGACATATAACCCTTTCTATGTTGTACTTGGTATGAGTCAAAAATATATAATTTTTTTTGCTTAGGTCTCTTCTTAATAGAGTATGTAAAAATAGTTATACATCACTATATTCGTGGTAGAAATATTTGAATTCAGAGTTTGGGGATTTGAATCACCCTGTATAAGCTGGATGCCCAGGAAAATTACCTTTCAAAATAACAAATCAGAAGCTTTCCCAGGAAAATTTACCTTTCAAAATAACAAATCAAAAGCTTCATTTTTTTAAACTAAAAAATACAATTAAAACTAAAAAAAAAATAACAAATCAGAAGCTTTCCCAGGAAAATTTACCTTTCAAAATAACAAATCAAAAGCTTCATTTTTTTAAACTAAAAAATACAATTAAAACTAAAAAAAAAAATAACAAATCAGAAGCTTCATTTTTTTAAACTAAAAAATACACTCATACGAACACGGGCGTGCTCGCAATAGAGCAATTTCTTTAGTATTGTTCAAGATAAAATAAAAAATTACCAATACTTTATTTTATTCAAGTAAATTAAAATAACGACACCTCCCTTTTCTGGTTCACTGTAAACCGCCACACCGGAAGATTGCCACACAGGAAAACTGCCACACGCTTTTCATTAAGGGGCAGGGTACAAATTGCTATTCCTCCGAGGAACACTTTGAATGTGTGGCAGTTTTCAAACTTTCCGAATTAGGTGTGGCAATTTCCCAAGGTGCCTAACGGCGGGAAGGAGCTCTTTTGTTTGTCTGAATTTTCATATCGGTTCATACGCGTAGCCTCACTTTCCCTAATCCATTTCTCCTAATTCCCGTTTGCCCTAATCACGTTTACCCCAATAGCGTTTCCCCGAAATCGCTTTTACCCGAATTCCCATTTCCCCTAATTTAATCTCGTTTCCCCTAAACCTCGTTTCCCCTAATTCCCGTTTGCCCTAAACGCGTTTACCCCAATGGCGTTTCCCCGAAATCGCTTTTACCCGAATTCTCATTTCCCCTAATTTCGTTTCCCCTAATCTCGGTTCCCCTAAATCTCGTTTTCCCTAATTCGCATTTGCCCTAAACACGTTTACCCCAATGGCGTTTCCCCGAAATCGCTTTTGCCCGAATTCCCATTTCCCCTAATTTCGTTTCCCCTAATCTCGGTTCCCCTAAATCTCTTTTCCCCTAATTCGCATTTGCCCTAAACACGTTTCCCCGAAATCGCTTTTACCCGAATTCCCGTTTCCCCTAATCTCGTTTCCCCTAAATCTCATTTCCCCTAATTCACGTTTGCCCTAAACACGTTTACCCCAATGGCGTTTCCCCGAAATCGCTTTTACCCGAATTCCCATTTCCCTTAATTTCGTTTGCCCTAATCTCGTTTCCCCTATTTCACGTTTGCCCGTATCAAGTTTTTCCTAATTCGCGTTTTCCTTATTTCGCGTATGCCCTAATTCATGTTTGGTTTTATTAACAGAAATAAAACGGTGGGTCTTGATTATCTCAAGAGAATAATTCTTTCCTTTCTTGTTGATGATGTCGATAACCATGCCAACAAAAGTGTAAAGAAGTGCACATGGCGAGGACCATTATACGGTTAGTCCTTAACGCAGCCATTGTATCTGTCACGACCCCCCTCCCTCCTCCGCTACCCTTCCTCACAGGTAAAGTACTACATCGCATTAAACTTTTATTAAAGCAAGAGATACTATTGAAAAGCATTCGCTAGAATTGTGAACGCAGAAGGCCCACTTTTTAAGAGTTCTTAGTGTACTAGACCCCTTCCTTCTCCCCACCGTACGAGACTCTAAGCATGAGCCGTGGAAATGCCTTTTGCTAATTGAGTTCCCCCTTAACAGTAGACGTCAGTTTGTCCTGTTTGAATGTTTTCTCAGTTAGCACCATCACTGATTGGGTGTAGGAGAACTGGCCATCGATGAACTGGCCACAAAAATTTTAACAGGCTGTATAAAAATTGCGTTTTCGACCGCTTCGTGGCCACGTTCTTGGAAGTTGGTTATCTGAATCACATAAAGTTTCCGTAATTTCGTCTTTTCTTAATTACGATTATTAATGTAATTCTTTAAAAAAAATGTTTATGTTCTACAACTGAACAAAAGATTTCAGGATTTACAAACTGCAAGTCTGCAATTAATTATCTGAGGGCATGTGCTGCCTCACGAAACCTTTCGGGGGGGGTAACACCAAAAGTATAAAATATAAAGTATTTCTGGTCTGATCGGGAGATTTTCAGCATTTACAACCTACAAGTCAACAAATTATCTAAGGGCATGTGCTGCTTCAAGAAGAAAACTGTCGGAGGGAGGGGGGGGCACGTGTACAATGTTAAGTTAAACGAAATTTGTTTTGGATTTTATGATCCAAAAAGAATAAAGAAAATTTTTTGTAATTTAAAAAAATACAATGCCTACTTTTTCGTTCCTGAGAATTGATAGCGGCAATAAGGTGCACAACATCCTCTTTTCAAATTTTTACTGTCTGTAGCAGTGGCTTACGCCGATAGATCGTTTTCCAAACTTAGAAATATGAAAAGTTACTTCTGATTAAATGTGAAACAGCAACGACTTTTTTTTTCGTTAGTAATTAAAACAAAATTGCTACAGACTTAGACAATTTGCACATTGTTATAAAGTTTGTAACAAAAAGAAAAATAAAAGCTACAAAAGTTAATTTTACCTGAAACTACGTTTGTTTGTGTGCTTTCTTAAAGCTTTAGTTTTTAATTTATAGGAAAAATAATTTCATTTATAATTTCATTTATATATATATATATATAGCTGCAGAGTATGACCCAGGAACTTGCTGACAAGAGTAAAGAAGTGAGATTAAAAATTAACTTTAAGAAGACAAAAGTGATGTTCAATGCTTTTGCAAGAAATGAAGATTTATCGATTGATGGAGAAAAGCTGGAGATAACAGACACGTACGTACGTTTATCTTGGACAGCAGATATCAAGTGAGGGTCATATTGATGAAGAAATTAATCGGCGTACAAAACTTGCCTGGAGATCTTTTGGAAGAAGTAGTATAATTTTCAAGAGCAATATGCCATTATGTCTTAAAAGAAAAGTGTTTGATCAATGCATCCTTCCAGTGCTTACGTATGGTGCCGAGACGTGGACCTTAACTAAAAGAGATATAGAAAGGCTGCAGACAACTCAAATAAGCATGGAGAGGTGCATGCTTGGTGTAACCAGGAGATCGAGATAAGAAGTGGAACTCGTGGAGCAGAAAAATGGCAAGAGTGGAAGACATCATGAGCAGAGTAAAATCTCTGAAACGGCAATCGGCTGGACATGTTGCCAGAAGAACGGACCATCGATGGACAGCCGAAATTTTAGATTGGACTCAAAGGGACAGGAAAAGACCCAGAAGAAGACCATATTGGAGATGAGTGGATGAAATTCGAAAGCATGCGGGAGTAAGATGGGTGGATGAAATTCAAAAGCATGCGGGAGTGAGATGGGTGGATGAAATTCGAAAGCATGTGGGAGTGAGATGGGTGGATGAAATTCGAAAGCATGCGGGAGTGAGATGGTGGAGACTGGGGCAAAACATACCGTAGTGGAAGAAACTTGGTGAGATCTATATTCATCTAGCAGTAGATTGAAAATGGTTCATGATGATTAAATATACATATATTTTCCTGAATTTGACGATAAAAAATTACATACAACGATTTTTTTCCTGAATTTCACGATAAATCCGATTTTTTTCCCTGAATTTTGGCGATAAAAGAAACGTTTTATATCACTCAACGAAAATCAGGACAAACATGAATTGGGGAAAACGCGAATCAAGGCAAAGGAGAATTAGAACAAACTTGATACAGTAGGGGAAACTTTGGTACGGACAAACGTGTTTAGGGCAAACGTTAATTAGGGGAAACGAAATTAGGGGAAATGGGAATTCGGGTAAAAGCGATTTCGGGGAAACGCCATTGGGGTAAACGTGTTTAGGGCAAATGAGAATTAGGGGAAACGAGATTAGGGCAAGCGAAATTAGGGGAAATGGGAATTCGGGTAAAAGCGATTTCGGGGAAACGCCATTGGGGGAAACGAAATTAGGGAAAATGGGAATTCGGATAAAAGTGATTTCGGGGAAACGCCATTGGGGTAAACGTGATTAGGGGAAACGGGAATTAGAGGAAACGGATTAGGGGAAACGGGTGTTCACCGGTTCATACTTAGGGCAACTGACCACAGAAGTTCGAGGGGGGGGGGTATAAAGATTGCTGTTTCCTGGCCTATATTGAGAATTGAATTGGGAAGTCCAAACAAATTTCGGGAAAACGTTCTATGTAAATAAGCCAAGCGAAAATTGCTGTGTTCAGGAAAGGACAATAAGGTGGGATTTTCTTTATAACGCTGCACTTTTACTTAGGCTCTAAATATTTACATAACATGACAAATTTGTAATATTTTTCTTTTACTTAATTTATTCATAGGCCCTACACCGCGGCCTTTTTAACAGCTTTTAATCCGCCGACTTCATATTCATAACGCTTACGTATCAAATCAAGTCAATAGCATTGATCTTTTACTTAGGCACTAAATATTAAACTCATACGCCTTTTCAACAGTTTTTATTCTACCAGTGTCATATGCACAACGTTTACACATCAAATCAAATTAATAATATTGCGCTTTTATTTAGGCACGAAATATTTATTCACAGGCCCTAGGCCTAGGCTTAGGCCCTTTTACCAGTTTTTATTCTACCAATGCCATATTCACAACGTTTACACAGAAAATCAAGTTAATAATATTTGGCGTTTTCTTAGGCTCGAAATATTAATTCATAGGCCCTAGGCCTAGGCCTTTTTAATAGTTTTTACTTTGTCATTGTCATATTCACAACGTTTACACAACAAATAAATGTAATAATATTGCGCTTTTACTTAGGCAGGAAATATTCGTTCGTAGGCCCTAGGTCTGGGCCTATGAATTAATATTTCGTGCCCAAGTAAAAGCATAATATTATTAACTTGATTTGCTGTGTAAATGTTGTGAATTTGGCATTGATAGAGTAAAAACTATTAAAAAGGCCTAGGGCCTATGAATTAATATTTCGTGCCTAAGTAAACGCCCAATATTATTAACTTGATTTTCTGTGTAAACGTTGTGAATATGGCATTGGTAGAATAAAAACTGGTAAAAGGGCCTAAGCCTAGGCCTAGGGCCTTGAATAAATATTTCGTGCCTAAATAAAAGCGCAATACTATTAACTTGATTTGATGTGTAAACGTTGTGAATGTGACACTGGTAGAATAAAAACTGTTAAAAAGACCTATGACTTTAATATTTAGTGCCTAAGTAAAAGCGCAATGCTATTGACTTTATTTGATACGTAAGCGTTATGAATATGAATTCGGCGGAATAAAAGCTATTAAAAAACCGACGTGTAGGGCCTATGAATTAATTAAGTAAAATAAAAATATTGCAAATTTGTTATGTAAATATTTAGTGCCTAAGTAAAAGTGCAGCGTTATTAAAAATCCCACCTTATTGTCCTTTCCTGAACGCAGCAATTTTCGCTTGGCTTACATAGAACGTTTTCTCGAAATTTGTTTGGGGTTCCCAATTCAATTCCCAATATAGGCCAGGAAACGGCAATCTTTATACCCCCACTCGAACTTCAGTGGCCAGTGGCCCTAAGTATGAGCTGACATGAAAATTCAGACAAACAAAAGAACTCCTTCTCATCGTTAGGCACCTTGGGAAACTGCCACACATAATTCGGAAACTGAAAACTGCCATACATTCAAAGTGTTCCTCGGTGGAATAGTAATTTGTGCCCGGCCCCTTAATGAAAAGCGTGTGGCAGTTTTCTTAGTTGCTGAAAGATGTGTGGCAGTTTTCCTGTGTGGCGGTCTTCCGCCAACCCCCGTTTCTAAGTTTTTCTGGATTCTACACATGATGGGGCCCTCTAGATCCTGGGGCTCCTAGGCCGCGGCCTAGTTGGCCTAGTCCGCCGCTGCTTGCGTCTCTCTGTTATTATTTTCCCAGTCCAATGAAAACCGTTTCGAGGTTTCAGCCACAAGCTTTCGTGTCTTGCGGTTTTTCGTCACGTATGTGGAAATATAACAGCAGTGATTAAAACAGAAGAAAAATATAAAAATGCAACTTGTTAACGCGAAACGATTCTTTTGAGGGCAGCAACAGTTGGCGCAGACTGAACAATAATAAATTTTACAGGCGCCGCGTTATCGTGTTTGCCAGCGCTGCTCATTTGAGCTTGATATTAAAAACCCTGACGTATCGAAGTTCGGCTCAACACGTTTGTTGAGTAAATGAGTGGAATGTATAATCTCGTTCCTCGATGACCTACTCCTATTAAAAGAAATATTTCCGTCAGCAACACGCCCTATTTTCCTTTCGCTGCTGAAATTTTAAAGTGGCGTGCTTCCTCTCTTCAGTTACATTGCTTCACACCTCACAGGTATTTTTAGTTGTTTGGCTTTTGTTAAATAATTTATTAATAGAAATTATCGGTTTTTATCATTTGATTGGAATGATCAGTATTTCCACGTGGCCGAGCAATTAGGATGCTGGCTTTTGCTCTTAAATCCCGTGTAAAACATGAATGCCATTGGTTTTACGTTAGAATTCTTTTGTATACGATGGTCGATGCTTTCCTTCCATTTAATACGGCGGAAATGTTTCACCAGCTTTTTTGCTTGCTGTTTTTTATTCATACGGATTCGTTACATTGTGACAAATCTGCGACATTTATAGGAAACAAGACCATTTTAGCGGAGCTCAAAACCGCATCCTTCTGCTCCGGGGCCGAATGCTTTTCCAATTAAGCTACACCGATGGGATTTGCCGTCTTGACATGTGTGTGTCATCTCTGAGGTACACTGAAAAGAATAAGTGGTGTGAATTCGTGGGAAATTTCTGAAAATAACGTGCAGCAAATTTATCGGTAGGTGATAACTTTTTCAGAAATGTCCGTAGTCAGAAATTCCGTTTATTTCAGGAAAATCCATTGCCCGTTTTCCCGTATTTAAACTGAAATACCGCAAAACCGACGATACTGCATTTGTCAGCCCTTTCTCCAGATAATCCTTCCGCACCAGTCAGGATTGAACCCGCGTCGCTTGAATAGGTAACGCACGCCTTTAATCACTGAGCCACAGTCACTCGGAAGTTTGTATCATGTACATCGTAAAACAAATTGCTGGACAATGAAATTTCTTTTTGTCATTAATACTAGTGATTTAGTAATTTTATTTTCTGTTGGAGCTTATTATTTTTCTAAATAGGTTTCTAATTTATTTTTTATTTTTTTTTTTTTTCTGTAGGTGAACTTTTCACAAATTAAGCCTTTTTCATCCTGTTTTTTCGAAGCAACAAAATGCTTTGCAACTTGATTTTTTAAAACTGACAATGACTTCAGTTATCTTTAAAAATGATGAAATGTATTTTTTTTATAGTATTATTTCACACACACACACACACACACACACACACACACACACACACACACACACACAAGACCTAAATATAAAATTTACTCTTGATAGCAGTTATAGCTTTTGCCTTAAGTTGTCCAAAGATTGATACATAAACATCATATAACCATCTGTACAATAAGTTAAGTACCTGGTTTCTTACAGTATCACAATATACACTATCAACCAACAAGTAATTGGACACCTGTGATAGCAAAGGAAAACGAAGTTTATTCACCTTCAATAGTTGGCGGAGCCTCCACGAGCGGCGATTACAGCTGCGACCCTCCGGGGCATACTCTCAACCAGGCGTTGTAAGGCGGCTAGCGGTATTTTCTTCCACTCGGCTTGGAGAAGACAGGTCAGTTCCTTCACCGATTTCGGACGGTGGGGGCACCCCTTAAGTCGACGCTCCAACGCGTCCCAGAGGTGCTCGATAGGGTTAAGGTCCGGGCTCTGCTCAGGCCAGTCCATTCGATTAACCCCATTATCACCATACCAAGCCATGGTGGACCTCGCAACATGACAGGTGGCATTGTCATCCTGAAAGTAACATGGGTCCACCCCGTAAAACTGCCACAACGTAGGAAGCGCATGGTCATCCAAAATGGTGCCGTAGGTCTCGGCGTTGAGTCTACCAGGAATTGCGACCAAGGGTCCCGTGCCATACCAGGAGAAAGACCCCCATAGCATAATTCCACCGCCGCCGAACTTCACAGTTTGCACAATACATTCCCTGTTAAAACTGGGTGAAGTGAAGCCAAAGGTCAGGACATAGGAGCGGGATGCATTCCATTGCCCTTACGCGTCATAACTTGCGTAAATATAGTTCGATTTCAATTAAATTTTAGTATGTCGTAGAGGACCACCAGCGGACGAACCCTGTTGAAAATGGGTGAAGTGGGGTCAAAGGTCAGGATATAGGAGCGGGATGCATTCCATAACATCTTATTAAAGGAGCAATTCTTGTATATATGTAAATTTTATTTTGAAAACGGCTCTAAGGATTTTGATGAAAGTGGTTAACCTACCGTTTTCTGGTACTTGAAATCGATTTAGCTTGATTTTGACTTTGGAAAAATTCGTTTAGTGGGTTAAATAACCACCCCGAGTTACCACGTATTTAGTGTCATGGCGTCGTCTTATTAATGTTTCCCATTCTTAGAAGTCTTAACACGACACACTCTCGCGATCGACTTGCGATTGAGATGTTGGCGCGCGGTCACGCCATCTGCCTTATTACGTCACGTGTTGTTTGTGGATCCTATTAAAGTTTTATGACGTCACACTCTCACGACCATCTGCCTCATTACATCACGCGCTGTGTGTGTATTACGCATTACTTTTATATCATCGAAATGGGGTCAAAGGTCAAGTCAGAGGAGCGAGATTTATTCTACAGATATTATCCTCATAACTTGAGTAATGCTTTCTGGTATGTTGGAAAGCGTATCATAATCAATGCATTGCATGATTTTACTAACTTGTTATCTATCGTTCTTATCACATTCATACGTCACTCTCTCTGACCTCAAAAGTATTGCCAACCTCATTCATGTGAGAGAGAAGATATCACGTTAAGTTTGGAAAGTGCAAAAGAGAACAAACTCAAATTTACGTAGGAAAAGGAACTAAAAATGAAAGTTATTTTAGAATATACGTCACAATTGATATAGGTGGAGTTCGGAGGCCAATCGATATGTTGGAAGTCTGAACTGTGTTTCTCAAACCATTGCTGCACAACATTGGACCTGTGGCTCGGCGCATTGTCAGTTTGGAAGACACCGTCGCCATTCTGGAAAAAGTGCAACATTGCTGGGTGTACAGAGTCAGCAAGCAATTCACGATACTGGGCATCAGTCATACGTTGTTCCATATGCAGCAGGGGGTCCAAGTTTCTGCCAGGTAAACATACACCACACCAAACAGCCTCTACCGACTTGCACTGTAGAGTCCATGCAGGATGGATCGCGTGCCTCATATTGTTTGCGCCAAATACGTACACTACCATCCACGGAGTGGAGTACAAAACGCGACTCGTCAGACAAGCACATTTTTTTCCAGTCATCCGGCATCCAACTTGCATGATCTTTACCCCAGGTGAGTCATTTGCGCCGATGAACCATGGTTAAGAGATGTCTGTTGTTATAGCATGAACGTGCGACACATGGTCATGGCAGATACTGTTCCGGGTTGACCTCTGTTGTATTGGGTAGTTAACTGTTGAACAGTGTTGCGTCTGTTGCCATGTACGAGTTGTCGGACCCAGCGCTCACTTGTCACATCAACTTTTTGCTGTCCCGTGAAATTTTTCCTCCGTGTCGTTGTTTGACCATTTTCACGCCAGCCCGATTACACTCTTAACCACAGCGGCACGCGAACAACCCACCAGTTCAGCCGTTTGGGAAATCGAGGTACCCGCTCTACGAGCTCCCACATTCTGCCCTTTCTCAAAGTCCGATAAATTCTTCCATTTATCCATCACGCTCCGAATTTTATTACCTACTGCTCCACTCACACCTTATACACGCTACGTCAGTCGACTAATCTTGCCCTCTCAGAAATCACGTGGTCAACGGACTGCATCCACTTTTGATATGGGTGGTCATTATTCAGTGATCACTGGATGTAAATGACTATTGCATGTGGTAGTTCTGTAGTCGTACAAACGTAAACAAACTAAATGTTGGCTTTCCTGCTAAGCGCATGTTACGGACTCTACGATGTACAGGGTGATCCATTTAAACCAGTACCCTGAAAAAAACTTACATTTTTGCAAGGAATCGCGCAAGGAACTTCTTTTTTCAATAGAAGCAGCAACTCCTGGAGAATGAAAACCGCCACCGTGAAGAAGATTGTTAACCGTAACTGTAACTCAGCTCGTGATTTGTTTGTTGTTGCGTTGTCATTCACTTGCGTGCATTCGGAAACATGCAGTATTCTGTCCCAGAGCGTGTTTTTTAGTGAAATCGTATTGGGTAACCAATTCTGTCATCAAAACGCAACGAGCATTTCGAAGAGTGCCAAGCAAGTCAACAATTCTGTCGATGGCAAAAAAAAAAAAAAAAAAAAAACTGGAGCAAACCGGTTCTCTTCTCAGCGGTAGCGGTAGACATCACTCTCCGATGCCCCAAACGCGTGTGGACGATGTTCGGTAACGTTTATTTCAATCTCCGACGAAATCGTTGCGCAGATTAAGCCAACAGACAGGATATTCATACGGAACTTGTCAAAGGGCAGCAAAAAAAAAGCGAATATTCGACCATTTAAAGTGCACGTAATCCATCAGCTGCAGAAACCGAACAAGGGAAAGGAAGTAAGTTACTGCAAATGGTTTAAAAAATTTCTTAATTTGCGATCTGATATTCTCCCCATCACATGGTTTACGGATGAAGCCTGATTTCATCTGTCAGGCTACGTCAATTCGCAAAACAGCAGATACTGGGCTGCCGAAAACCCACACGTTATGTGTGAAACACCGATACATTCAGAAAAGGTTGGTGTATGGTGTGCGGTTTCGTCTACGAAAATTATTGGCCCCATTTTTTTCTCTGAGACTGTCAACACTAACGTTTATTATTGCCGCATATTCAATGAAATTGTGGAACAACTTGA
This sequence comes from Macrothele yani, assembly GCA_039090855.1. Classification (NCBI taxonomy): domain Eukaryota; kingdom Metazoa; phylum Arthropoda; class Arachnida; order Araneae; family Macrothelidae; genus Macrothele; species Macrothele yani. The sequence goes on from CM077016.1 coordinate 78,930,209, forward strand.
TGACATTGAATTGACAGAGGGCTACTTTCAGCAGGATGGCGCTACGTGTCACACATCGAAAGTCTCAATGGAACTCATAACCAGCTTCTTTGATGACAGATTAATTTCAAAAAAACATGGCCTCCCCGATCTCCGGACTTAACTTCCCTGACTTTTTTTATGGGGCTACTTAAAGGATAGAGTTTACAAAACCCATCCAAAAACATTGGATGCATTGCGTGAGACAATCACGACTGAAATTGGCAATGTTACTGCTCGTGTTCAACTGTGTTTACAAGAAAATGGAGGACAATTCCAACATTTGCTTTGATAAAATGATTCTCCAATACCACGTGTATAATTCTCAACTTACTGTATGATTTTGTTGTTATTTATAAAAAAGTTATAAGTAAATCACATGTTACTGGTTTAAATGGATCACCCTGTATAACGAATTTGTGTGAATAAAAGAAAACTGCAAAAAAAAAACCATGTGAAATGTAATTTCCGCCGTCTCAAGTGGAAAGAAAGCGTGAACTATAGTCGTAAAAAGCATTATCGCCAAAAATTCCGAAAAAGTAGTGCGTCTGTTGAAACATTTGCCATTTTTCTGCACTTCTGCCCCATCATTACTTGTGAGAATTGCATAATACCTACCTGAAGCATTAGAACTAACCCGTCCCTGTTGTAGGGCAGAAGTTCAAAGGAAGGAAGAGATTGGTATAGTGTCATAATGATGAACTGACCAACACCCGAAGCATGTGTGATATGTTTGTCTTATTGCGTTGGCACGCTCTTCCCTACTTTAGGGACCAGGGAACTAGCGGTCCCTAAAGTAGGGAAGACCGGCCAGTCATAGCCTAACGCATGAGTTCCCAAACTTTTTGAGACCGCGCCGCTCTTAAGATGTCACATTTTCCGTGCCACGCCCCTGTACCCAAAATTAAAAAACAAATTTCCCAAATTCTAGTGCGGTATTTTTTAAAAAGAAAATAGTAATTTACATCACTAGCTGGTATTCTTTTTAATGTAAAAATACAAAATTAGAATAAAATTATAAAACTGAATAAGAGGAAATTGATGAGTTAGGCATATTTTCACAATGGTAACGCTTTTTATTTGGCTTTCACATTTTTAATATAATTTTAGAAGCTACATAACAGAGGTATTTGCGTATGAGGAAGCTTGTTTCTCGTCACACGAAACATTGAATATGGGGACAATGTTTGATACAACTACGCGGATCTCCTCCTCAACGTTAACTTTGCTTCTATATCTGGATTTTATTACCGCCAGAGCGAAAATCCTGCCTCGCAAAGGTTGGATGTGGCAAAAGGGAGAATTACTCACACGGCTTTTATTCTCAATTCTGGGCATTCTTTTGCCACACTGTTCCAAAACTGTGACAGAGTTCCGGAAGAGAATGTCATTAACAGTGTGGAGTCTGAAGAAATGTCTCTTAACTGTTCCTGCTCTGCAGTAGTGAAGGTTGATGGTGGTTCTGCTGTAAACGGGTCTGGTTATAAACCAACACACACTCACATAGAAATAACTACGTTCACAGTTATTAAAACAAAGCAGCTCAGCAAGTATGAGTCATTTTCTTGTAGGACTTCCGTCCACAGTGAGTAGATTTTAGGTCCCAGCCACCTACAGCGAGTTCGCCTTTTGGGCAGGACACAGAAACGGAAGGAATGAGAACAAATCTAGCGACTTTGACATAACAGTTTGTAGTGAGATTAGAGTACAGTAGATGGCGCCATCGTACAAGTACGATGTTGCATATAGAGGGGTGAAAGAATTTCAGGGGGAGGCATAGGAAAGGATACCCATTTAACCAGTGGGTCCACCCTGGGGGCCGTCACTTAACGTGCTCGTCCGATGCACGGTGAATATTCAGTGATTGTTAGCAAATCACACCACCCCGCAAGATCAGCCCAGGATCGAACCTGAGGACCTTGCATTGGTAGTCTGAACTGCTAACCCCTCAGCCATTCGCGACACCCTGGGGCGTCGCGACGCAGATTGGGAACCTCTGGCCTAACGTGTTACTCATGGTTTCCGCTGAACTCCGAAGCGACGGGGAAAAAAAAGAAAACAGAAGCAACATAACTGATGATGTCATTCAAGCACCAACACAGTTCAGACTTCCAACATATAACATCACTGAATTGAACTGTCCCTAAAAAATGGTTGCAGGCGATTAAATGTAACTGACTTAAAGACGGGGTAGGATTTATTCTCTGGGTAAAAATGCCCCTAATTATTTAATTAGTAAATTGTTATGGTTTAACGACTACCATAAGCAATTTTAAGGGCTAAAAGTAGTCACCTGACCCTAATTTAGGGTCATTGTTTCCAGAGAATGAAGAGAACCAACGCCGTAGCACAAGTACACGAGCCATGCCCAACTCGGGGGATATCCAGAAACGGAATTGTTTCTACTCTTGACAACTGTGCCTAAAGCCAAGTATGAACTTTATCAAACGTATTCTCATGATGTCATTCAAGCACCACTATACAAAATTAATGTCTTTAAATTAATTCATAAACTACCAGGAAAACAATACGTCATTGCAATCAAATGAGCTACCGTTGAAAAATGCATAATATTTTATCATGCGCTCTTCCATGAAAACCGTCGCGTGACTCAGTTTTTATATAGGGGCGCACGGTAAAATGCGTATTAAAGCTCTTCCATGAAAACTCTTGCGTGACTCAGATTTAGAAGAGCGCACGGTAAATGCGTATTAAAGTTTATCAATATGCATTTTTCAGCAGCCTTCTTGTTTGCTTGAAGTGGCATAAGTTGGCCCTCCTATAGATTTATATTGTTTGCTGCTTCGAGATGCAAAGAAAAACTTGAGTTTTCCTGGACTATGCTGCAGCAGTGGTTACCTGAGTTTGGTTTAAATTACGTTGTAAGATAATAACTTCAACGGTAGAGATCCTTCAGGATGTAGTAGCGTTCATTTACATATCGCTCGCGCTCACCCAGAACTAAAAAAATAGAAATAGGGCGTAACTGAAGCATGATCATTCACCAGAACGGGGCAAAAAGTGAAGTTTCATTAACAATACAAAAGAAGTAATGGAATATTAACACTCGCACTCTCATGAAAATCGTGTTTTGAATAGGTAGTAATTTAAAGTTGCTCTTTTATGTTGCGCTTTGAGAAGTAATTTTCGTAGGCTCAATTTTCCCACGCTCCATTGGTTAAAGTTATCTTTGTTAGTAAAATCTGTTTAGCCATCAAATCTGTGAGATTACAAGCTGTGGTAGCTTCTTAAGCTTTTTTTCAGTCGTGCTTGAGGATATGAAGATGAAGTGTTACTTTTTTTTTCTTTTTTTTTTTTCACTGTAAAAAATAAGTGTGAATTCACGGAAAATTTCTGAAAATAACGTGCAGCCAAGTTGCCAGTAAGGTGTCTGTCTTTTAAGGAATTTCTGTTTTTAAAAGTGCCCGTTTATTTACGCTTTCCAACCGTAGGTTGAAGAAGCGTATATGCTCTAGTTTTGTCCGTCTGTCTGTCTGTCTGTCCGTCCGTTCGTCTGCACGATAACTCGCGTAGAAATGGTTCGATTTCGATGAAATTTTGGTATGTGGTAGGGGACCTCCTGGGGACGAACCCCAATAAAAATGGGCGAAATGGGGTCAAAGGTCAGGACGTAGGGGAGGGATCCATTCTATTGCCCTTATGCGTCATAACTTGCGTAAAAATGGTTCGATTTCAATGAAATTTTAGTATGTGGTAAGGGACCACCTGGGGACGAACCCTATTGAAAATGGACGAAATGGGGTCAAAGGTCAGGACATCGGAGCGGGATCCATTCCAACAACCTTATGCGTTATAACTTACGTAAAAATGCTTCTATTGCGACAAAACTTTAGTACGTTGTTCTGGAGGAATGCTAAACCGGTTTTGTTGAATATCATCGAAATGGGGTCAAAGGTCAGAACACAGGAGCGAGAATTTATTCCACAGACATTAATTACCCTCATTACTTGAGTAATGATTTCTGGTATGTTGGAAAGCGTATCATAATCAATGCATTGCATGATTTTACTAACTTGTTTTAACATCCGTTTTTTCACAGATTTTCCGTAGTCAGAAATTCCGTTTATTTCAGAAAAGTCCGTTGCAGGTGTTTCCGTATTTATACGGAAATCGCGCAAAACTGAAGACGCTGAATTTTTCAGTTCTTCCAGCAATTCCTATCCGGAGTCGAACCGTGGTTGTTTGTCTTGGCTCAGCAAAAACAGCACGTCTTAACCACTGAGCCAGAAAGACTGAAATCTGACTCACGTTCATGGTAAGACTAATTGTGCGACGAGGTTTTTTTTTTTTTTTTTTTATCATTAATGCGAGTAATTTAGTCATTAATTGTCTGTTGGAGCTTATTTTTTTAATAGGTTTGTAATAATTTTATTTTTTCTGTAGGAGGACTTATGACACATCAAGTAATTTTTGCATCATTATTTTTCGAAGCAACAGAATGCATTGCAACTTGAGATCTTTTAAAACTGACAATGGCTTTTAATTATCTTTAAGAAAAGGTGAAATGTAGTATTAACACTCCTAAACTCCTAAATATAAATTTTACTCATTATAGCTGTAATAGCTTTTGTCTTAAGGACTCCACAGACTGATACCTAGACATCGTGCAATCACACCTGTACAATAATTTAAGTACCCCGTTTCTTACAGTAACACAATATATTTAGGTGTGCAACTTAATTCTCGGCCCCTAACCGCAAGCGATCATAGAACGTCGGCAAATGCAAATAGCTGTGTGCGATAATGACTGATTGCAGCACCATCCAACAGCTTTCCAGGCAACCTTTACCGCTCACAGCTGTAGTGACAGAAGGGACGAAAGTTGACGGTGAAAGCAATGTCGTTCGAGATGCAACATTTGAGGCACTGCCTCCTGTTCGCGTTTCAGCTGAAAAAAAGTGCCGCGGAAGCCCAGAAAATGATCTGTGCTGCTTTGGGTGAGGTTGCTGTGTCCTACAGTACGTGTAAGAAGTGGTTCCAGCGGTTTAAGCAGGGAAATTTCGATCTCCGTGATGCAGAACGTCCGGGACAGCCACAGAAAGCTGACGATGAGGAACTGGAACAACTGTTGGACGCGGATCCCTGTCGCACACAGTCAGAGCTCGCCCAGGAACTCGGAGTAACACGGCAAGCCATTGCAAAGCGCTTGCACACGCTTGGACGGATTCACAAGGAGGGCCGTTGGGTGCCCCACCAACTCACAGCTGCGAACAAGTCTAGGCGCTACGATGTTTCTGTGCCCTTGCTCTCCAGATTCAAGAAGAAGAATTTCCTCCACAAGATTTTGACCTGTGATGAGAAGTGGATCCTCTACGATAATCCTGAGCAGCACAAATCGTGGGTTTATCCAGTTCAGCCTACCACCAGTATACCGCCAAACCGAATATCCATATCCATGCCAGGAAGTTGTTGCTGTGCATATGGTGGGATCAGCGTAGTGTCGTACACTAAGAGTTGCTCGAACCTGGTGAAACAGTCAATGCTGAGCGTTATTGCCAGCAACTCATTCGTGTGAGGGACGCAATGGAGGCAAAAAGGCCATACACTGGCAAGGGCAGAAAGTCGGTCCTGTTGCTTGTGGATAACGTGTGTCCTCACACCGCGAAAACTACTTTAAACACGATCACCGACCTGAGATGGGAGATTTTGTCCCACCCGGCGTATTCTCCAGACTTCGCCCCGTCGGATTATCACCTCTTTCGCTCCTTGCAACATCACCTGAATGTTACGCACTTCACTTCTGTCGAGGAAGTCCACACAAGTATTAATGACTTTATCAACTCGAAACAGCCCTCTTTTTTCCGTAGTGGCATCCGGCAGCTCCCTGACCGATGGCTCAAATGTATCCAACACGACGGGGATTATTTCCCCGATTAGGTACGTATTCGCATTGCTATAATTTGCTGTCAACGTGTCGTGCCTGTGGCCAAGAATTAAGTTGCACACCTAATATAAATTTTACTCTTGATATCTATAATAGCTTTTGTCTTAAGGACTCCACATGCAGACTGATACCTAGACATCGTACAATCACACCTGTACAATAATTTAAGTACCCCGTTTCTTACAGTAACACAATATAAAATAGCTAGCGCACAAAATGGGGGAGAGGAAAAGAAATATTCTGTGCCATAATATCCAAAATTCATGCGATATGCTATCCACAATATGCGTTCTCGCTACAGAACTTCTAAAACAGATCCTTCGACAGACGATTGAAATTTAAGTGTTAAATCTCAAGTATTCCCGCGAATCGCATCTATAACCGGAATTTTTTCTTCCTGTGGATATGGAAAGAGTTAAAACAGAATTTCCCCGTTAATTATACGAAAGGAATTGCGGAAAGTTTTCTGAATATTCAGAATTTTCCGTTAACACATCTTAAAAATGGTAATTTACCGTAGTATAAAAAAAGGAATTTGGGAAAGGTTTCTGAAAATTCAGAATTCCCCTGGTGTACGAAAAATCAGTGAAATTCAGGTTTGTTTCCGTCATTTAACGGAAAAGGTTGTATCAGAAATATGCTTCGTTAATTCACGAAAGTAATCAGTGGCTCATGAATTTCAGAAAATTTTTTACAGTGTAGAATAAAAGTAAATTGGCGAGAGCAGGGACTTACTCCACCTTAACCTGTGCAAAACACTACCTTATTCGTGGAATGATTCTGAACAAGCGAAAATTACACTCACGGGCAATGAAATTTGCGCACCAAGAAGGAAGAATCCGATTGAACTGAAATTTTATGGACGTAATGATACAGATGAATGATACACATGATGGCAAAAACAGAGTAGCAGGACAATTACAGATGGATCTGTGGCACGCAGTCCTGTCATCTTCAATAGCGCGTCGTACCGTCTCGTGCGGCGATACATGCTTCGCCGCATGTATCGACGCACGAGACGGTGCCAAACTTAGACCACTGCGCCACCGGGGCGGCGATACAGGGTCCGCCGCCCGGGTGGCACAGTGGTCTAAGCGATGGCCTCTGGTCATTCGTCCGAAATGGGTCCGGTTTCGAATCCCAGTAAGGCATGGATGTTGTGTTTGTCTTACGGCACTGGCTTTCTCCCTTCCCTGGAACCAGTGACCCTAAATTAGGGACGAGCGACTGCTTATAGCCAACTGAGTTGCTCACGGTGGGCGTTAAACCTCCAAAAAAAAAAAAAAAAAAAAACCCAGCGGGTCCTCCAGTTCCCGTACATTTCGAGGTGGTGGTTTAGCGCGAACCCAGTTTTCCAAGTCTAACCAGAAATGTTCGATTGGGTTCATGTCAGGTGAATTTGGAGACCAGGGCATTAACAGAAAGTCACTAGCATGTTCCTCGAACCACTCCTTGATGATTCTGGCATTGTGGCATGGCGCATTATACTGTTGGTAATGGCCATCACCAGCAGGGAACACAGTTGCCATGAATGGGTGATTTTGGTCCGTAACGATGTTCAGATACCTGGCAGCTGTCAGGGATTTTGCTATTCAGGTAATGGGGCTTAAGGTGTCCCAAGAAAACATCGTCCACATCATAACACCGCCGCCGCTGGCCTGTTTCCTTCCAATAGTGCGTCTAGGTGCCATAGCCTCCGTTGGTAATCGGCATATCAGCGCTCGGCCGTCTACGTGATGCACCAAGAATCTTGATTCGTCAGACCAGGCCACTTTCTTCCAATCATCCACGGTCCAATCTTGATGATCTTGGGCCAATCTTGATGATGTTGGCGATGACGTGCAGTGAGCATGGGGATTGGGGGCCCGGTTTGGTCTTCGGCAACGCACGCCTATGAGCAGAAGGCTGCGATGAACTGTGTGCTGTGACACATTTCCCTGATCACCACTGTTGTAGCTGCGAGTGGTTTGTCGCACTGTGGCCCTGCGGTCGCTGTGAACAATGCGCGACAGTCTTCGCTCCCCTCTGGCATCAGTGAGCTGCGGACGACACACGGCTGAACGACGGTTCGTCGTTTGGCCATCTGTGCACCACTTTTGATACGTGCTCACTACAGCGGCACTCGAACAATCCACAAGCCTCGCCGTCTCCGAGATCGTAGTTCCGAGGCGCCGTGTCATCACAATTTGTCCTTTGTCAAACTCCGATAAATCGGCAGCTTTCCCCATTATGACTCCGAACACTCTACTAACCGAAAGTCGGTCCTCGGGTTGTATATATACTGCTCTGTGAACTTCACCTGCGCCACCGTTCGGTCTCCTGGCGCGCTCATTTCTCTAGGCTGGGGGTTGTTATAATGTAATGGCTCAGCGGTGTACTCGTATGTCACTACGATCTTGCATACCCTTTTATGTCGGTAGGGGAACTCCTACACTTTGACAAAATCTCCGTACGAAATGCAATATGTGTACATTCCCTTAGATGAGAAAGTGTATGAGTTCCGTGGTGTGTTTTCCTGTAGCAGTAGAAGAAACTGTAGAGGGTTTCCGCCAACCCTAGCCATTAACAACGCCAATCACCAAAAAGGGACGATCTTCTTTTAATGTAACTGGTGTATATTCCTTTGGTTGGACAGACGGGAATTAAAACGATGAGTACGAATTCTTTGGGTACCAATCTACGAGTTTTCATACATCTAATTTCACGTAAATGTCACGATTGCTTCAATTTATGAAATAATTTGTGAATTTTAAGAAGAAGAAAAAATATCGGATTAAATAAAAATGATGCTTAAGTCTGAAATTCAGACATTGAAATTGAACAGAAGCGGATAAAACTGCGTGGGTAAGAGTTTTCCGGGTAGCATTCGTACATGAGACTGACGAAGAAAAAAAAAGCTGAACTTTCTACACAGGTAAAAAATCAACGTGCGGCGATACAGTGTGAATAAAACGCAGCACAGCAAGACAGAACTGTTGACGCTAATATAACTACATTTAACAACAACACAGGATAGAGGAAACATCGCGGGGGGGGAAATAACGATGACGGGCGAAATCTTCGCTCCATCTGACTTCAGTTTTTGGAAAATTTTCTTCCATTTTCAACCTGAAAAACAAATATTTATGCAATAAAATGATATTTAATAACAATACTGAGCAGAAGGATATCGCGAGAAAAAATACGATTACGGGAGAAATCTTCACTCCGTCTAACTTCCGATTTCGAAAGTTTCCGTCCTCCTAAGGAAAACGACCCCCCTCCCCAGTAAATTCTATTCAGTTATGCATCGAGCTCGAGAACTATACAAATGGAAGAATCTCATGGCAAAAGATTACAGGGAGATTTTCGCGCCGTCTAACTTCCGTTTTCGGACCCCCCCTGTTTTCCAGCTATATTTGTGGAATGAAATGTTATTTAACGACAATACTGGGTGGAAGGAACATCGCGAGGAAAGGGAATTACGATTATGGTAAAAATCTTCACTCCGTTTAACTTCCGTTTTCTGAAGTTTTGAAAGATGAAAAATCGTCCCCTGGCGAGAAACTAAACCCTCCCCCAACTAATGCACTAAAAATTTCTCTTCAGTTTTGCATCGATCTCGAGAATTGCCCAAATTATGGCGAAAAAAGTGGGGAATCCGCGGAAGAATCTAATTTTTTTTTTTTTTTGATTGGAGGTTTAACGACCACCGTGAGCAACTCAATGGGCTATAAGCAGTCGCCCGTCCCTAATTTAGGGTCACTGGTTCCAGGGAAGGGAGAGATCCAGTGCTGTAAGACAAACACAACATCCATGCCTCACCGGGATTCGAACCCGGACCCCGTTCGGACGAATGATCAGAGGCCATCGCTTAGAACCACTACGCCACCGGGGCGGCCAAAAAGAACCTCATGTATGAGCAGTTTGCTGGGTAACAACCTCCGGTTTTTTTAGTGAAATTCATTCGGTGTGTTCTAAGTTATTATTTACTGCTCTTGTATTAAAGTGCGTGAAGCGTAGACATATTAATACATATCGAGTCAAATGTATTTTTGTTTTGTACACCAGTGTTATTTCCTTTTCCTCCCGCTACGTGTAATCTCGTGACAGGTACAAGCTTCCACTTTTCCTAATTAACGTTAAGGAGCTTCCACAAAAGCCTTAACTGGTGGACATATTGTTTCGGTAAAGAATTTTTCGAAATATTTCCTGTTAGATAATCAGATAGCGCCTCCCCGTAACAGATCCGACAAACGTCTCTTGAGGAACTGATGCGTTATGTTAAGTTCGTGCTTCTTTCTTTCCCTGGTTCATAGCGTGCGCGCTGGAAGCTTAAATGGCTGAGGTTGGAAGCCTGGGGCGGCGGATGCTACGATCTTCCCACGGAACCCTTCCTGCTCTGCTCGTTCAACGACAGTTTTTAGGGAGGAAAGGACAGGGAGGGGCAGAAAATGAAACGATGTTTTTGTCGTACCGTTGCTGAAAGAATATGAACAAGCGAAAAACACGCATTTGCCGCAATGAGAATCGACTTGTCAGAGCATGCAATGGTTGCTTGTATAAAAACTTTTATACAGATTTTTATTACATTGAAGAGGCTTTGTTTGTTAATGAATCATTACTAATTTGCTCCCAAGTAGAGAAATATTAGTTTTGCAGTGGTGGGTCAGTAAAAGTGAAGTATCACGGTGTTGCCAGGGCATTTTTTTTTTTTCTTCTTGTGTGTGATTCAGTAATGTTCCATTTTACCGCCGTCATTTTTATGTTCCTCCCGTGAAATCATTTGAGTTCGGAATATAAGACGAAATTTTATGGACTTCAGTGAATCATTCTTTCATTTAATTTAACATTGCCAATCTCACGATTGGGCAAAATTACTCGCAATTATGGAAGATTCAGATTGAAATTCAAGCAATAACTTTTTGGGTAATGCGTATCGCAACATAAAGCAACTCCTCCCCTTGGAAACTCGTTACTCTTTCATTCCAGTCTCGTGCAGTTTAATACTGTAACATTTCACAAACGCCACAAAATTCTCTCTCTTTCTCTGACGTACATTCTAATTTGACTTGTCATTTTTCTTTACCTATGTAAATTTTGAGTTCAACCTCTTTGAGCGTTTCAACTTTAACGTTGCCACCCCGCTGGCGCAGTGGGCTAAGTGCTGGCTCCTGACCATCTGTCTGAGATGAAGTCCGGTTTCGAATCCCAGTGAGGCATGGATGGCACTGGCTCTCTCCCTTCCCTGGAACCAGTGGCGCCCTAAAGTAGGGACGAGCGACTGGTTGTAGCCCATCGAGTTGTTCACGGTGGCCGTTATACCCCCCCCCCCTAAAAATAGTTACAATGTATGGACATTGCTCACCATCCAATGCCATTCTATTGATCTTCATCGTAGTATATGAAACCGCGGGACACGCTTCAAAGAAAGATGACTAATAAAATAGTTTAATTCGAAAATGCATCATGCCCTGTCTTGTGCGATTTTGCTGCGCACGTATGATGAGGGTTAGATGAAAGGAAATTTTCCCAGTTGTTAACAAATGGAAGTCAACTTCAACCTTTTCCCTAGAAATTACGGATGTAGGTAAAAATACCCCCGGAGAAAATACCCCTGAAAACTGAAAAGCGGAAAAAATGCCCCCGGAAGAAATACCCCCAGAACAAACGGTTCACTGTAAACTGCCACACAGGAACACTAATGTGTGGCAGTGTTACGGTATGGCAATTTACAGGCAACCCTGCCACACATCTTCAGCAACTTGGCTACAAAAGTTCAAGGGGAGTCTATAAAGATTGCCGTTTCTGGGCCTATATTGAGAACTGAATTGGGAACGCCAAACGAATTTCGCGAAAACGTTCCATGTAAGCCAAGCGAGAATTGTACTTTAATTTGAAGAAATAAATTGCCGAGGATCCGAGGTACACTTTACTTGGTTGGGGGGGGGGGGTGCTCTACCCTGAACTTCCGTAATATTATATTCTGGGCCGCTGGAGTCTGCCAGTTTATCCAGGAAGTTCCCCTTGAAGTGTCCGCGAGGTCCATGAGCTTGGGGGGGGGCTTTCCCCCAAAATGTTAAAATGGACGTAGAGCTGCAGACATTAGCACCATGCTTTATATAATGATTTTGTACACGACCACGAATTTTCAGGAAGGTGGGGTAAGCCCCCCCTTAGTTTCTAAGAGCTATAAGAGCTATTCAGGGGTAATATCGAGGATACACTGACCGACTCTAGAGGTCCAGAATATAAAATTACGGAAGTTGGGGTTAGAGCCCTTCAAACAAAGCACCTCGTATCCCTTTCACAGGCTTCACGAAATTTCTGGGGGAGGGGGAAGGGCATACATAGTTTACCATTAAACACAACATGAAGCATAGAAATTGCGAGCAAATCCTTTACCTTGAACACTTGTCTGCGCTCTTAGAAACTTGGCGAAGGGTGAATTCACCCCACCCTCCTGAAAATTCGTGGTCGTGTACAGAATCATTATGTAAAGCATGGTTCTAATGTTTACAGCTCTACGTCCATTTTAACATTTGTGGGACACCACCCCCCCAAGCTCACGGACCTCGCGGGCGCTTCAAGGGAAACAGCCTAAATACACTGAGAGACTCCAGCTGCCCAGAATCTAATAATACGGAAGTTGGGGGTTGAGCCCCCAAGTGTGCCTCGGTTCCTCGGCAATTTATTTCTTCAAATTAAAGTACAATTCTCGCTTGACTTACATGGAACGTTTTTGCGAAATTCATTTGGAGTTCCCAATTCAGTTCTCAATATAGGCCCAGAAACGGGGCAAACTCTATAGCCCCCCTTGAACTTTTGTGGCCAAGTTGCTGAAAGATGTGTGGCAGGGTTGCCGGTAAATTGCCACACCGGAACACTGCCACACATCAGTGTTCCTGTGTGGCAGTTTACAGTGAACCGTTTGTTCTGGGTGTATTTCTTCCGGGGGTATTTTCTCCGGGGGTATTTTTACCGTTTACCAGAAATTACTACACACCTCCTGATTTTGTTAATTCGGTTCTTCGATGCCATAGCGCCGCGTGGACGTGCTTTGTGTGTGTGGGGAGGGGGAGGGTGCTGACGGTGAAGAACGAGTGATTTTGGTTAGTGGGAGTCATTAGGCTGCCTCGTTCCTCACTAGCGTGTTTCGGTCAAATTAAAAATACATCGAGACTCCTCTGGCACTCTTTGTAGATAATTTATGCTATGGATCTTTCGCATGCCGAGATCTTTGTGGGTGTGAAATAAAACGAGTGATTCGAGAGTATATACATCTATGCAGGGCGGTGCTAGGGTGCTCAACGCTCAAGGCAAGCCATCAGCATTGCACCCTAAAATTTTTTTATTCATTTGTGTAGCTAAACTAATTGCATTTATTCAAATATTTCAAGATGCCAGAATGTAATGTATTACAATATAAACTAAACTAGCTGAATACCCGTTCTCCTAACGTGATGATATTAAAATACTGTTGAAATACAGATGATATACACTGACGGAAAAAAAAAATCCCAACACCTCGAAAAAATAGTTGTACAGGAATGAAATGGCGGCAATACATTTGTATAGGTAACATATTTAATCGATTAAGGTTTCAAGATCACAGCTTAATGTAAGCGCGAGAAGAGCCATTCTAATGTGAAATGCTGGTACATTAATAACCGGTGTAACCGCCAGAATGTTGAATGCAAGCACGCAAACGTTCATGCATTGTGTCGTACAGGTGCTGGATGTCAGTTTGTGGGATGGAGTTCCATGCCTGTTGCACTTGGTCGGTCAATACAGGGACGGTTAATGCTGGTTGGGGGTGACGCTGGAGTTGTCGTCCAATGATGTCCCATACGTGCTCGATTGGTGAAAGATCTGGTGATTTAGCAGGCCACGGCAACATGTCGACACTCTGTAGAGCATGTTGGGTTACAACAGCGGTATGCGGGCGAGCGTTATCCTGTTGGAAAACACCCCCTGGAATGCTGTTCATGAATGGCAGCACAACAGGTTGAATCACCAGACCGACGTACAACTGTGCCGTCAGGGTGCGTGGGATAACCACGAGAGTGCTCCTGCTGTCATAGGAAATTGCTCCCCAGACCATAACTCCAGGTGTAGGTCCAGTGTGTCTCGGCCGCAGACTGGTTGGTTGCAGGCGCTCACCTGGCCTCCTTCTAACCAACACACGGCCATCACTGGCACCCAGGCAGAACCGGCTTTCATCGGAAAACACAACAGATCTCCACTCCGTCCTCCAATGAGCTCTAGCTTGACACCACTGACGTCGCAAACGGCAGTGGTTTGGAGTAAGTGGAATGCACGCTACAGGGCGTCTGGCTCGGAGCTGTCCTTCAAGTAACCGATTTGTAACAGTTCGTTGTGTCACTGTGGTGGCAACTGCAGCTCGAATTGCTGCCGCAGACGCAGTACGATGCGCCACGGCCATACGCCGCACACGGCGGTCTTCCCTCTCAGTAGTGCCACGTGGCCGGCCGGAACCCGATCCACCTTCTCGTAGCCCTATTACACGACCTCGTTCAAACTCCGTGAGCTGTTGATAATCGCTTCTTCGTCTTCTTAAAGGCATTCTTGACTAACATCAACACACTACGTCGAATCTCAACGATAACTAACGCTCACGAACGTTACAGCGCGTATTTACAGCAAACCTGCTTTGCATGTTCCGAGGGGCGCTACTAGCGCCACACGTATGCGCCGAGCGCGAAATTTGCATAGACGCCATCTTACAGATGTACTCTCACCGCCTACCAACTGTCGTTTATCTAACACAACCCCTTCTTGGTGTTGGGATTTTTTTCCGTCAGTGTATATGATATGCAGTTGAAATGGCCATACACTGCATATTTCTTTGCTCTTTTGTGAAACACATGTTTGCCTGACTCATTCTGCCAGACTACACAAGCAATTTCGTTCATAACTGTAAATTAAGAACTTCAAGCCTACATGAAACAAATCAAAATACGTCGTTACTCTTCACTTTCATCGTTAAAATATTAATAGACAACCGAACAAAATAATAATAGAAAATAGAACAAAATACGTTGTTATTTTCAGCATAAATGTGAAAAGAACCTTGCTTATAAACAATTTCGTTCGAAACTGTACATTTAAAAGCTAGCAAGTCAGATGTTTTTGGAAGCGTGAGCAAAATTGTGTTGCCATCGCTAATATCTCAAGGGGGAAACTTTTTTATTTTTTTCAAATATCAATTACTATGAAAACTACCTGCGTATATATATTTATTGCAGTCACCTTACCACTTACATAACGTCACCGTTGCTTCGGTGAAAACAAATGTAAGTAATTTCATTTTGACTCAAAAAAAAAAAAAAACTACTTACATGGCGTCACCGTTGCCTCGGTGAAAACGAATGTTGGTAATCTGATTTTGACTCAAAAACCCCTGACATTCGATATGTCAAACGTTAATATAAATGTTTAAATGCAAAGCATATCATGATATAGCGCTTTTTACGTGATTTTTAAGGTGTTTTGTTAAATAAATTCAGAACAAATAAATTTGGAACAAAATATGTAGTGAGCATCAGTTCAACTCAAGTCATTCAAAAACCTAGGGCGGGGCTTCAGTTGCTGGGCAACAATAGCTCGACCATTGCAAAATGTCATATCGTTATCAAAGCTGGGTTATATAAAAATCCCATTTCGACCCACTTAAAGTTATCGTAGGAAAAAATCCTTTCTTAGTGCGCCCCTATGTTGTAAAAGGAACATTCCTGCCAAATATGAAAGTTCTAAGTTTAGTAGTTTCTGAGATACGGTGATGAGTCAGTGAGGGCTTTCAGTTTTTTATGTACAGATAGAAAGAAACTACGTCTATTTACTAACTGGTGATGTAAATAAAAGTCAAATTAAAATTTCATTTTGCGCTCTTTAGTGTTCGCAGCAAAATTAGCAATAAGTGCCTTCATATCTACGTCAGGGGCAATTTCCTGTTCGATCGATAACCCAACAAGGTTCTTTCCTGGATCCACCGACAGAAGAAAAAAAAAAAAAAAAAACAGAAAAGAAACAAGAATTCCAAAAATGAATAGAGGAGTGGTAGAGCCTCTCCTTAATCTTGTCCCTGTTCTCATTAAAAAGTAATGCCACTGTTTGTGATAGAAGAGGGAAGTTGTGATGCTTTCATTGAAAGCTGGATAATATAAAATACATTTTCTTTAAAAAAAATTGCCGCCCTCAGGGGTTCGCTTGACTTGCCGGTTGCATATGGACGGACATGATTTATGGCAATTTTTACAATATAAACTAAATGGAAAAAAACTAATGGAAACTAAGTGTACGTAGTACTAATAAATACCTGCTTTCGCGTCTGATTTTGCTACAAGCTGACTAACCTAGCTATATGCGCAGGTCTCAGTTTTTCACTTAATCAAGGAGCAAGAATTCGGTTATCGAAAGAGCAACAGAAAATAAAATTGTCTCTATTTTTATCATTTTTATTAATTTTTTTCTCGTTTATTACTCATTCGATTTTATCAACTCTAAATCTTGGCGCCCTAGGCAGCAGCCTAGTTCGCCTAATGGTTGAACCGGCCCTGCATTTATGTACGACGTACAACACATTGCTGTTCTTCGATTCACTCTCACAAGACCACACCGGGCCACAATCCAGTACATACTAAGTGGAATCAAATAGCAACAAACAAATAATGTTTACTAATTCCTGATATTGAGCGGTACTTAGGCAAGTGGAATAGTGAATGTTATTATCGTAAAACCAATGAAAGAAGATATTTGAGTCATAAAATTCAATATTTACTAAACTATAGCTGTGGCAATAGCATTTCGACAGTTTAGTTTTTCAGAAACGGTATTTATTATTATATTATTCAGATTTTGACGAACGTGAGAAACGATCCTGGCACCGATGAAATGTGATGTACCTATGAATAACCATCAAGATAAAATCTGACCTCAAGATAGAAAAAAGCTGAATCTTAAGTGTGTTAGTGAGGGAGAGTGGTAAAATATATTTTTAAGTATGTAGCAACGAAATTAACTATTATTGCGTTACTTGCTGGGTTAGCATTCAAACTTCAGATTTAAACGATGTTTTTGACTACTTCCGTTACATCGAAATTTTATGCATGGGATTTACTTTAACTGCTGTCGGGAATTAGCATCAAAAGCGTCAAATTTGCTCTCCTGGACTGGCTCCTGGAATACATTGTACATAACTTTTACGTCATCCAGGAGGGAAAACTGTGCATTACGAAATTCAGAAAAGCATTAATCCTCGTCGATATATGTTGCAGAAAGAAATTTTCGATTCCCACTGAGAGATGAGCAGACAGTTTCTGCGGACGGAGAGAATGATGCTTGTAAGCACGTACTAACAGCTGCGTAATCTGGTAACGGATAGTCGCATATTCTTTAATGCTTAAAAATCTGGAAAATGTCTCCAGAATCTTAGAAATCCCCATTTTTATCGAACAGATATCCATGCACAAATTCATAAGCTATTCGTATATGTAGCAGGCCTCCTTTTCCCACGCAATGTGTTTGCAGGTGTCTGTTCGTTTCTTTCTTTTGTTTTTGGTAAAAGCAAAAGAGAACTTGCCAATCGCAGGCTATAAATAAATAAAAAACGTCAAAGGACACCACTAATGCTTATTCCGGGCCCCTCACGGAGAAGTGGTTAGCGCTTCAGAACAAACCTTTCTACCACCTTCCAGCGCTACTATCAGGTTAGAAACTTCGTAAAAATGCTTGATTTTCACCTTATATACGAGAATGTAACCGATGAAGGCAACGACGCTTTGGATGATGTATGATTACGCAGAATGCGACGACGTTCCCGATCTTTCCCTACCGTTCGTTAACTGCTCAAGATTTTTTGAGTTTCTCAAGAATATGACGATTTTTCTACGTATTAAGACCGAATCGATGACGAAACAGCAGCTGTAAAAGAAAACGAGATTCCGACAGTGAAAGCGAAGACTGATTTCGTTGCTTCTGCATCCATATCAGAAGTTAATAAATTTCTAGATCTGATATGATATTTTGAGCCTATGAGTGACTCTTTATGTAGTAGAAAAGAAAAAAAAGTGGATTTGTGTGCTTCAAGTACTTTTCTATGTGGCAGAAAACTTCAGAGTGCTGTTGTCTTATAATCAGAAAAAATTAACGTGAGTGCCGAATTACTTAGTTTTGATAATGTATTTATTGTATGTACATGCGTAGATACTGTATGAGAAATATCAAATAGTAAGTGCATATTTGTAAGAGAGTATCACATGTCTCACTACTATAATCTAAGTAAAAATTAAATATTTACCGTTGTATTGAAAAGATTATGTATCTTACGTTTAAGAATGTAATGTACGTATTAACCTGACTGTAAAAGTATATATGTGTGTATATATACAGCGTTTAATTGCATTTCTCGCATAATGTCGTGGAACCATTGTACATGTTAAATAGCAGGTCAGGCTCCGCCGGTGACCTAGTGGTCTGAGCCACGGACCTTTGGCTAGTTGTCTGCTTTGGGCCCGGTGTTTGATGGCGCTGGCGGTTTCCTGGAACCAGTCGCTTTAAATTAGCGACGGCGACTGTTTTTAGACTGCTTTTAGACCTCGGAGTTGCTTGTCGCGGTCGTTACCCCCCCCCCCCCATGTGGCGAAAATAAGCGCATCGCCATCCCAGTGGCGCAGTGGTCTAAACGCTGGCTTGTAAACGTTCGTCCGAGATGGGTCCGGGTTCGAATCCCGTGAGTTGTGTTTGTCTTAAAGCACTGGCTGCCTCCCTTCCCTCGGACCAGTGACCCTAAATTACGGACGGACGAATGCTTTATAGCCCATTAAGTTGCCTCAGGGTGGTCATTAAGCCCCATTAAAAAAGTGCATCGTGTTATGTGAATTTGATTGGAGGTTTAACGACCACCGTGAGCAACTCAATGGGCTATAAGCAGTCGCTATGTGAATTTGATCACATGACATTGTGCAATGAAAACATACCAACATGCCTTCTGGTAGCCGATTGGTCAGATGCGCTGGTTTCCGGGTGTTTTTCATTGGAGGTTTAACGACCACCGTGAGCAACTCAATGGGCTATAAGCAGTCGCCCGTCCCTAATTTAGGGTCACTGGCTCCAGGGAAGGGGAGAGCCAAGCACAACATCCATGCCTCACGGTTTCGGACGAATGATCAGAGGCCATCGCTTAGACCACTGCGTCACCGGGGCGGCGTTTCTTGCTGTCAGAGATAGATTCTGGTTCGAGTCCCGATGATGCAGGGGTGGTGTTTGTCGCTGACTTTCTCCCTTTCCTGGTACCAGTGGTCCAAAATTAGGGACAGGCGTTTGTTGATAGTTCTTAGAGTTGCTCACGGAAGGCGTTAAACCCCGAAATAGGAAAAAAAAAAAAAAAAAAAAAAAAAGACTTAGTTTTTTTGTTTTTTATTTATTTTTTAAATTTGAGAAGGCACACAATAACTCCTATTTGCAAGGAATTGGAATATACGAAATTTCGGAGGCCGCCCAGTTGGCGCAGTGGTCTAAACGCTGGCTTCTGACCATTCGTCGGAGGTGGGTCCGGGTTCCAATCCCGGTGCGGTATGGATGTTGTGTTGGTCTTACATCACTGGCTCTTTAGAGCCTTTCCCTGGAACCAGTTACCCCTATAGCCCATCGAGCTGCTCATGGTGATCGTTACCCCCCCCCCCCCAAGAGAAAAAGTTGAGAAAATGTTGTGTTTATCTTACAGCACTGGTTGTGGCCCTTCCCTGGAACCAGTGGTCGCAAATTATAGCTCATCTAGATGGTCACGGTGATCGTTAAACCCCAAATTACCTGTTGGTGCAGTGGTCTAAACGTTGGCTTCTGACTATTCGTCCCAGATGGTTCCAGGTTCGAATCCCAGTGAGGCATGGGTGTTATTTTTAATTTTAACTTACGGCACTAGGTCTCGCTGTTTTCTGAAACTAGTGGCCCCAAATTATAACCTATCTAGTTGATCACGGTGGTCGTTAACCCTCCCCCACCCCCAAAAAAATAAATAAATAGAAAAAAACCCGAGGCAGTGAAATATCGACGTCACCTCCTCGATTCCCTTGAAATGCAGTAACTGTGGATCAGATGGAATTATTAGCGGGATATCGGCAATGCAGTAAACACCGACTTAGTTGGTCTTTTTGAGTACGTGACGCACGGCAGGAAACATTGAATGATAGCAGAAAGTGAGAGGCTGTTGAAATTTCATTCACAACAGTGAATAAAAGAAATCTTGGAGGTGACTCATCTTTTCATTGAATACTTGTGGGGGGAGAAAATCAATGGTTATATTTATGAGTTTGTGAGTCATAGTGCTTTTATGTGGTCGTCATGCAATGAAAAGAAATTCGGTTCGCCAAAGAAGGCAGAAACAGAAAATTGACATGAAGGGAGAAACCTTAGAAACTCTTGAGATAAAATAAATAACTCTTAAAAATGCTCCACAAATACAGGGACCGCATCGAATTCTCAGATGTAATGAGCACGTCTTTTGTACTTCGCAAATGGAAAACAAAAAAAAAAAAGAAAAGAAAAACTTTTGAGATAAAATAAAGAACTCTTAAAAATGCTCCACAAATACGGGGACGGCATCGAATTCTCAGATGTAATGCACGTCTTTTGTACTTCGCAAATGGAAAAAAAGAAAAGAAAAACGCTACCTGATGGGGGGGGGCACAATGAATGCATCAGAAAGGCTTGACAATATGCGCAGAATATTCGTTATGGAAACCATTTTTTTTTACGCGTTTAACAATCGCCACGAGCAACTCGAAGGTCTATGAGGAGTCGTCCACCCCAAATTTGGTGCCACTGGCTCCAAAGGGAGATATATAAAAGAAGTATATCACCCTACGTCTCAACAGGGACTCGAACCCGGGCCCAGCTTGGACGACTAGACAGAAACCAGCGTCTCTGACCACTCGGCAAATTAAAATCAGTCGCAGTTTTTTTCCTTTCATTCTGATACGTAGAAGTGGAGACGCATACATAGATGTTTATCAAAGTGATTGATATCCTATGAAAAACAAAATTCTTTAATTAGCAGTTTAGAGGCGCATATAAGCCTTCAAATAGAAATATGCATTCATTTACCACCACCCACTCCGTAGCAAAACTGCGCATTGCCTCACCCCCGATGGTTGAGTAGCCTGAGGCGCAAGCTTGTGGCTGAAAGGAAGGTTTTCTTGTTTTTTGTTTTTCAGGTCTATTTGGAAGTTGCATCTATACCAAATAAGTTTGTTATATTAGATTGAGTTATCCAATGAGCTACATTTAGAAGTTGAATGGAAACCACTGTAGGCATCCACAACGGAATTTATCTCCATAGACTGCCCATAGAAATATATAAAGTGCGAAATTATGACTTCAAAAATAGTGTCTGAAAGATTTCTAGCACACTGAAACAAAATTTGATGCAGGAAAAAAAATGCGAAGGTAAACTGCACAAGCAACTAGTTCCTATTTGTTGTGTAACTAGTTTAATACGTGCTTAATGTATATATATACTCCAGACATCATGAAAGGTACCAGTACCAGAGTTCTTCCAGTCCTCCCAGCAGAAGTTGCACATGCAATCAAGAACATGAAGCGGGGAAAAGCTCCAGGAGAAGATGGAATTACTGTAGACATCATACAAGAAGCAAGTGGAGCAATCGAAACAGTACTCGCCCAAATTTTCACTCGATGCCTTAATGAAGGGAAGATTCCTGAGGATTGGAACACCGCTACAATCATCCTGCTACATAAAAAAGGTGACATTGAGGATCTCAGGAACTACAGACCTATCAGCCTCCTATCAGTGGTTTATAAAATCTTCACTAAAGTTCTTTCACACCGCTTGAATGTGACACTGGACATGGCTCAACCGAGAGAACAAGCTGGATTCAGGAGTGGCTACAGCACAATAGATCATATCCACGTACTGAGAGAACTAATTGAAAGAGCGAGGGAATATGAACTTCCATTGTGCATGGCTGTTTATCGATTATGAAAAAGCCTTTGATTCGGTGAAACCATCAGCAGTTACAATGGCTCTGAAATCCTGCGGTATTGAAGATGCATACATTAATATTATTAATAACATCTATGAAAATGCAAGTGCAAAGATTCAGCTGTTTGAAAATACAACACACATAAAAATTGGAAAGGGAGTGAGACGAGGTGACACGATATCTCCGAAGCGCTTTAATGCCACATTGGAAAATGTCTTTCAATCACTGAACTGGGAAAACAAAGGGATAAAGATTAATGGAGATTATCTAACCCACCTTCGTTTTGCTGATGACGTAGTCATTTTTGCAACTACCCCATCAGAGCTGCAGAGTATGATCCAGGAACTTGCTGACAAGAGTAAAGAAGTGGGATTAAAAATGAACTTTCAGAAGACAAAAAGTGATGTTCAATGCTTTTACAAGAAATGAAGATTTATCGATTGATGGAGAAAAGCTGGAGATAACAGACACATGTTTATCTTGGACAGCAGATATCAAGTGAGGGTCACGTTGATGAAGAAATTAATCAGCGTACAAAACTTGCCTGGAGAGCTTTTGGAAGAAACAGCATAATTTTCAAGAGCAATATGCCATTATGTCTTAAAAGAGAAGTGTTTGATCAATGTATCCTTCCAGTGCTTACGTATGGTGCAGAGACGTGGACCTTAACTTAAAGAGACATACAAAGACTGCAGACAACTGAAAGAAGCATGAAGAGGTGTATGCTTGGTGTAACCAGGAGAGATAAGAACTCGTGGATCAAAAAAATGACAAGAGTAGAAGACATGATCACAGTAAAATCCCTGAAATGGCAATGGGCTGGACATATTGCCAGAAAGACACCATCGATGGGCAGTCGAAATTTTATGCTGGATTCCAAGGGTCAGAAGACGACCACATGGGAGATGGGTGGATGAAATTCGAAAGTATGCGGGAGTAACATGGAGAGGACTGGCACAAGAGAGACCGTTGTGGAAGAAACTTGGGGTAACCTTCGTCCAGCAGTTGATTGATAATGGTTGACATCCACTGCTGGACGAAGGTTACCCCAATTTTCTTCCACAACGGTATGTCTTGTGCCAGTCTCCTCCATGTTACTCCTCCCGTATCATCATCATCATCATTGTCAACCATTATCAATCCACTGCTGGACGAAGGTCTCCCCAAGTTTCCTCCACAACGGTCTGTCTTGTGCCAGTCTCCGCCATGTCACTCCCGCATATTTACGAATTTCATCCACCCATCTCCCATGTGGTCTTTTTCTGGGTCTTTTCCTGTCCCTTGGAATCCAATCTAAAATTTCGGCTGTCCATCTATGGTCTGTCCTTCTGGCAGTATGTCCAGCCCATTGCCATTTCAGGGATTTAACTCTGATCATGATGTCTTCCACTCTCGTCATTTTTCGGATCCACGAGTTCCTCTTCTTATCTCTCCTGGTTATACCAAGCATGCACCTCTCCATGCTGCTTTGAGTTGTCTGCAGCCTTTGTATGTCTCTTTTAGTTAAGGTCCACGTCTCTGCACCATACGTAAGCACTGGAAGGATGCATTGATCAAACACTTTTCTTTTAAGACATAATGGCATATTGCTCTTGAAAATTATGCTGTTTCTTCCAAAAGCTCTCCAGGCAAGTTTTGTACGCCGATTAATTTCTTCATCAATGTGACCCTCACTTGATATCTGCTGTCCAAGATAAACATACGTATCTGTTATCTCCAGTTTTCTCCATCAATCGATAAATCTTCATTTCTTGTAAAAGCATTGAACATCACTTTTGTCTTCTGAAAGTTCATTTTTAATCCCACTTCTTTACTCTTGTCAGCAAGTTCCTGGATCATACTCTGCAGCTCTGATGGGGTAGTTGCAAAAATGACTACGTCATCAGCAAAACGAAGGTGGGTTAGATAATCTCCATTAATCTTTATCCCTTTGTTTTCCCAGTTCAGTGATTGAAAGACATTTTCCAATGTGGCATTAAAGAGCTTCGGAGATATGGTGTCACCTTGTCTCACTCCCTTTCCAATTTTTATGTGTGTTGTATTTTCAAACAGCCGAATCTTTGCACTTGCATTTTCATAGATGTTATTAATAATATTAATGTATGCATCTTCAATACCGCAGGATTTCAGAGCCGTGGTAACTGCTGATGGTTTCACCGAATCAAAGGCTTTTTCATAATCGATAAAAGCCATGCACAATGGAAGTTCATATTCCCTCGCTCTTTCAATTAGTTCTCTCAGTACATGGATATGATCTATTGTGCTGTAGCCACTCTGAATCCAGCTTGTTCTCTCGGTTGAGCCATGTCCAGTGTTACCTTCAAGCGGTGTGAAAGAACTTTAGTGAAGATTTTATAAACCACTGATAGGAGGCTGATAGGTCTGTAGTTCCTGAGATCCTCAATGTCACCTTTTTTATGTAGCAGGATCATTGTAGCATTGTTCCAATCCTCAGGGATCTTCCCTTCATTAAGGCATCGAGTGAAAATTTGGGCGAGTACTGTTTCAATTTCTCCACTTGCTTCTTGTATGATGTCTATAGTAATTCCATCTTCTCCTGGAGCTTTCCCCTGCTTCATGTTCTTGATTGCATGAGCAACTTCTGCTGGGAGGACTGGAAGAAATCTGGTACCTTTCATGATGTCTGGAGTACATGTATCATCCCTTTCATATAATTTGGAGTAGAAATCTTTCACTCTTGTCAAAATTTCGCCTCTATTTCTTGTTATAGAACCATCTTCTTTTCTCAGAGCCATAATCTGTTTTCTTCCCTTACTGAGATGTCCCTTTGCTATCTTTAGGCTTTGGTTGTTTTCAATTGCTTTCCTCACTAGCTCACAGTTGAATTTCCTTACGTCTTCAGTGATACTTTTTCGTGCTGTCTTGCATAGCTCTATATATTCCACTTTGGAAGTCACATCTTCTTTAGTTGTCCTCATCTCTCTTCTTTTTTGCATCAACATTTTGGTTTTTCCCGATAATTTGTTTACATGCAACTTGTTCTTAGACCCAGCTAATTTTGTTGCTGTTTCCATAAGAGCTTTGGTTACTTTTCTGTTAACTTCCGAAATATCCACTTCTTCCGATGTTAGGCCTTCTAAACTTCTTCCGATGTTAGGCCTTTTACTCCCGTATATGGTGTTTAATATATAGAATTTGCAAATGTGTGCTTTGGTGAGAAAATCATTGAACGGAAGGAAATGTAACACATCGCAACGCGATTTTGGTCGCCGCGCTGGAAAACTATCAAAACCATCTGGAAAAATTAGGGAATAATTACTTTTTTATTTTGCGTGGAAACCAGGACCGTAGCAAGCTTTTCTTGTCTGGGAGGGCGATACTTGAAATTACGCCCCTTTGAGTTCAAAATTACACCCCTTCTAGTTCCACTCAAATAAATACGTGGTTTTTACTTTCTAACACATTGTCATTATAGGAAAATATTGTAATCGTTCAAAAATCGCACTTCAGGTTTTTAATATAATTTTATTAAAAATGTAAAAAGTAGGTAAATACACAAGAACCACAGGTTGTAAATACCAAGTAAAACGAAAACGTTATGTGAACGCCGACAACACAGCATTCCATAGAAATGCAAAACGAAAAACAGACTAGTACAGAACGAACGAGTATCGGGTAAAAACGTAACAATAGGAAGAAGCTTTAGGAGTAGGGCTTGGAAAAATTCCGTTCAAGGTTAAACGTTCGGAGAATTTTGTGCGACGAATCACAAATGATTAATTAGCTCTTCATCGCAACGACATGTTCGGAAAGGTCTTATCAACATATTGTTTTTTATGCCTCCATTCACTATTTTGGAAAATTCTCTTCATGGATATGGGATGTTCACACCTCATAGTGTATGTTACTCTGTACCCTGGTTAACTGTATGGAATACTGTATGAAACTAACTGCAGTCTTTAAAAAGAAATTACTGAAGGACGTAACTTTCTTTTTTTAGTTACAACTTCTATTTTTTGCATACCCAGAGCATAAATTTACGCCCCTGGAATGACCATTCTGGGAGAGCAAACGCCCTTCCTTCCCTCCCCGTAGATGCGGCCCTGATGGAAATCCTGACCGAGTTAGACTATTTTAATTGAAAGTATTTTCCCTTTTATATTGCTTTCGATTCGGTTTTTTTTTTTTTTTTTTTTTTTGGAACGTATTTACAACGTAAATCAAGAACTTAGGTGCTTCCCGAGTTGCAAGTCGGACAACTTCTTTTAGCTGGAATCCTTTTAATTAATACGCTGGGAGATCCGAACGTGCTTGCTCATGCTGCTCAGAGAGACTAATGTGAATACAATACAAAATATCACCCATGTACGCTGTAGGCCATTTCACGGCTTTGGTCCACTGTTCCTTATGTCTTCCCCCACAAGTTTCGTCATTTTCCCCCTTTCCCTATTTGTCAGCGCTTTTCGTTGAACCGTTAAATTCTTTGTGTCATGAAGTAGAACCACAGTGTCCATCGTCCGTTACGAAACCTGTGGGTTTCCGAATTTTAGGGCTTTTTACGATAAAAACTCATTAGCAATTCCCGAACGAACGTACGGTATCCGGGATGATCTCTGGCCTCACTGATTTAAGATATGTCATTTCAAATGATGGGTGATTTCACGGCTGTGGTTTTGCTTCTGAAACCAAGAGTGGTATAAATCTATCATTAAAGCGCGTGTTTGTAACAAGCTGTTTATTACGAAACGTTGGGCAAAATACTGGTTTTTTACCTTCCCCACTCACAGTGTTGTAGTAATAATGCCCCGAATGAATTGGAACGTAGATCAGTTTCGTGAATTAGATCTGTGTTTTATCGTCCATGAAAATTGCGCGAGTTAAGAAGCTTGTTCGTACCCAATATGGTTTTCCGGACGCTTGGAGAGAGAGAGAGAGAGAGAGAGCGTATCTTAAACAGTTAGGTTATCTTTGTGATTTTTCACAGGAATACTAACGTTGTTAGTAGTAACTTATCAAACAGCATGTTCTGTACCGCAGTTATATTTCAGTCACTCATAATATGTAGAAAATGCTTTGTATTGGGGAAGAAATGTCTGCTTCAGTAAAGAGGGTGGTTGTGCAGTAGAAGCTCGTTTATACGTTTCTCACTTATAAGTTTTTTATTTATACGTAAAACGTCGCCGATCCAAAAATACTGAATTGTCTTTTATGTTAAATTTTGTTTCATTGTACCTTTTTTTTTTTTTTTTTGTACGTTGCCGCCCTGTGTGGTGCAGTGGTTTAAGCTCTGGCTTCTGACCATTCGTCCAAGATGAGTCTGAGTTCAAATCTCGGCGAGTCATGGAAGTTGTTTGTCTTACAACACTGGCTCTCTCCTTTCCCTGGAACCAGTGGCTATACATTAGGACGGGCGACTGCTTATAGCCCATAAAGCTGCTAACGGCGTGGTAGTTAACCCCCCCCCCCCCCCAAAAAAAAAAATGTATAATCGGGGTTCTGCTGTATTAAGAAAGAAATATCGTGATGGGTAGACTTGTTTCTTCTGAGCTCCAGATTGTTTTGAGTTGATTCGTTCAAAACAAAAACGTTTCCATTTCGTGTAGAGAAGTTTATTTAAACCCTGCGAAATTCATACAGTGCCGCCCCGGTGGCGCAGTGGTCTTAGCGATGGCTTGTGATCACTCGTCCGAGATGGGTCCGGGTTCGAATCCCGGTGAGGCATGGATGTTGTGTTTGTCTTACGCACTGGCTCTCTCCCTTCCCTGGAACTAGTGGCCCTAAATTAGGGATGGGCGACTGCTTATAGCCCGCTGAGTTGCTCACGGTGGTTGTTAAACCCCCAATAATAATAATAATAAAAAAATTCATACAATACAAATCTTCTCAGAGACTTGCATCTGGTCTACAAACTTTGCAGCGCAAATAAATAAAGTCATTAGCTAATATATACCCTAGCGGCCGCTGGTGGCCTACTAGTCAGCGTTCGTGACTGCCACGGAGAAGACCTTGGGTTCAATCCCAGGCAGGTACGAACGCTCGAACCACTAAATATCCGCCGTGCGTCGGATGGGCACGAAGCCCCGGGTACTGGCCTCCCGGTAATAAATAAGGGCGTTTCCTCTCGCTTTCGTGTCATTTTCCTATCGGGCACTCTTGCCCAAATCTCCTAGCTTCCTATTTCTAAGGGTTGTTTAAGACGTGGGGTCACACTCCCTTCCTAAAATCTTCTACATCCGATTTGATCTACCCTAGCTATGGTTTCGAAGATTTTGTCAGAAATGTTTTTAAAACTAAATTTATCTCAATCTGTTCCAAATCTAAATCCTTCCCGATTGAAATAAATTTAATATTTAAGAAAAATTGACAATTATTTCGAAATCACAGCTGGGGCACGCATTGGCTAAGGACTTCATTTATTCGCTTTCAAAATTTTGAAAGCGAAAATTGTCTTTGAGAAATTGTGTATAGAACGAATTAACATTGCATATATAGGATAGACTTTCCCTTGAGGGTCCCCATGAAGTCAATGTGTTTTGTGGCTGTTATAAGAAGACCGCACTCTGGGTTTTAGGAACAGCGAAAAACAGACCAACATTGAACTTCTGAGGAAATTAGTTGCTGCCACAGATGGCTGCCAGTATATGCTGTCCTCTCGGGAGTTATGTAAATCCGAATACGTTTGATGTATGCTTTCGAGATGAAGTCGCTATGACGAATTTACACGCTTTAGTTCTCCCTGGGACGATGTCCCAACCTGAAGATACATCCGTTTAAAAAGTGGATTGCGGCAGTTTATATAAAACTGCTGCCGATAGACGTACCTGACGAGGAAATATCTGAAGAGTTGTCCGAGTATGGTGTACACTAATCATAACAGTTGTTCGTGAAAGTGCATCTTCTTGATTTAGACTAGGATGTGTGTACTTGCCATCTGTTCCAAGAAAATAGTGTGCTGCCCGGTAGCGCAGTGGTCTAAGCGCTGGCTTCTGACCATTCCTCCGAGATGGAACTGGGCTCAAGTCCCAGGTGAGGCATGGGTAGTGTGCTTGTCTTACGGCTTTGGCTACTCCCTTCCCTGTAATCAGTGGCTCTGAATTAGGGACAGGCGACTGCTTGTAGGCCATAGTGTCTCACCGTGGTCGTTAAACTCCGAATTAAAAAAAAAAAAAAAAAAAAAAAAAAGTGCCCAATTTCTTTTGTCTGTAGATACCTCAAGCTACATTAATTATTCTGGTGTTCAGAAGCTTTGTCGAAAATGGACACCTACTGAGATTCTGAGATGTGTTAAATTGTTGTTTGCATGACCATAAAAGTGAAACTTGTTTGTAAACCTAGTAAAGAAAGAGTATGGGCATGTTTGTTTCGTCTCGTTCCTACGTTGGCGGACATGGTGGATGGGAAGCCCCAGGCAACTCACTCCAGTGAGTTAGTGAACTCAGCCATTGCTGTTCCTAACGTGAGTGAGGAAATGTCGTTGATCTTCAAGGCGGTGTAAAGAGAACAAATGAAGAACTTGCTGGTGAAGCGCAGAAACAAGATATTACTGATGATTCCAGTGACGTATCTAGTGATGTCACGGCGAAGGCATATGCCAAGTCCAAGGAGGTGAGGAGGAGTCTGGAGTATTTTGACCGTGAATTTACTGTTAAAACATTTTAGGATTTTATTTTATGAGTCTATTGAGCTTTTTCGAATGGTAGCTAATGTTTTCTCAGTAAAAATTTCTGGTGTACTCGTTAGTAAACTGGTGTTCTCACAGGATATCATTTAAAAGACTTCGATCGTTCTTTATTATAAATTTTTGATCACTTACATTAAAAATAAAAGAACTGTGTCGCCCACGGAATATTCACATGGCGGGAGACCAAAAATCAAACCTCTAATTAAAATTTCACTGTTCGTTGATTGGTTTGAGTAAGTCGGGTCAGTTAAGATCTTGATCTTCTGCATCCACCACCCCAGTGGTACAGTGATCTAAGTTCTGGCGTTTGTCCATTCGTCCGAGATGGTTCCGGGTTCGAATCCCGGTGATGTTTGTCTTATGGCACTGCCTCTCTCCCTTCTCTGGAACCAGTGACCCTAAATTAGGGATGGGCAACTGCTTATATCCCATTAAGTTGCTCACGCTGGTCGTTAAACCTCCAAACAACAACAATATTTCGTGTCGAGGGCTTTGATTATTTTGTTCTTCAGTTCTGGTTCCCTCAAAGACATTAATAGACTGGCAAACGTAATGCCAGCGGTTCTGAAACGACGGAGACCAATTGAATGTGCAGCGCCATCTATGAATGGGGAGAGTTGGCAATGAACAGATGCCTATTAGAAAGGAAGAATGTTTGATTCAATTCATAATGTTCTGCAGAAATTACATAGAAACAATGTTCGCCAACAACCCGAGAACTTTCTAGATCAAATTATAATTAGTAAGTTCCCATATCCGAGAAAAACAAACAAACAAGAAAATACGAGGTGATATGGTGGCTGGCCATATACACAGAGCAGAAAAAAAAAAAAAAAAACTATTAAACAGGAAATTTCGCGTCGCATACACTTAAATCTTAAAGATATATCAAAATCTTAACGATTTAGAACTGAAATACTCGCGGAAACACGTCAACACACTAGTTACTCCATATAATGGCGGCTTTCTATGTATGCCCAAAGTAGCATGCTTTTTGGCAGTCTGTTCTCCTCCAATGTTTAGGCCCTCCGCCGCCTTTCCCTTAGAGCTGCTAACCCTGTTAACCCGACGTTATGTCAAAGCTCTGAGTAGTGAAATACTTTTAATTTTACTTTTTGATTTACAGAACAAGAATGCTTTCGTGAGTAAGCATCCGTAATTACACTCTAGTTTCTATAATATGTACCAAGATTATTTCCTCTGGAAGTGGGTTAAAAACAAGGTTTTTAATATTTCAACAGGTAAACTAAGTGCCCAATGACTGGAATTTTAGAAGTTTAAAGGGTAATATATTGTGAAGCATCTGAATGAAACGTGTGTTTTGACAATTATTTGGGCGTCGCCTCAGTATTGCAGCTGACCTTGTAAAAATCTTCAATGACTTGCCCATATCTTTGCATCTTGTATAGCGGGAGTTTTTTTTTTTTTTATCTGGGTTGACCATTACGGCATTAAATCTTACAAAGAAAACAACCAAATCTTATCAAGAAGTGAATTCTTGGAAATGTTTATTTACAGAAAGCGGTCTGATGACAACCTTTCTTCTTAAATATTACAATTTTTCCAACACTTTATTATGAATTCAAGGCAAACGGGAAATAAGTTCCGACAAGGAAGACTTTGGAAACGTAATGTACAAGCAAGCACTACATAAATCGAATGACTACTCGCGATATTTTGCTTCGCACAAATGAAAGAATTTATAGTATTGGTGAATCACTCTGCTTAGATTTTGCCGTTCCTCAAGTAAAGCCTTTTGAATTCAATAAAATAGGTCTATGCAAAATTGTTTTTGCGCTAGTAATAGTTTCTCAATCCCAGTGATCGGAAGAAGCGTTCTACTTTTACAGTAGCGCTGCATGCAGGACCGTAGCTACAGGCACTGTACCGTAGCTTAGGGGCCGCCAGGGAAAGCTTAAAAGTTCTGAGATTCCTCTGAGAAATACCGAAAGAACTGTAACGTACTAGGAGATGTGACGTACCTGCCAGAAGGACGCACACGACATAAAGGCAGATAGGAATCAGAATAAAATGTCCGCGTAGCTCAACTGGTAGAGCAACTTATTCCGGAATGAGTGGACCCGGGTTCGAATCCTGGCGCGGATAAAAATGACGGAGAAATTCACTTCGTTATAAAGGCGCCCGAACTATCCGGATGACCCGACCGTTCACAATCTCGCAATGGGGTGATGTTATTTCCACACCGCGAGATAGGAAAAATAAGAGCAGCACTTCGAAAAAAAAAAAAAAGAAAAATAAGGGGGAGATGATGTAACGTACTAGGAGATGTGACGTACCTGCCAGAAGGACGCACACGACATAAAGGCAGATAGGAATCAGAATAAAATGTCCGCGTAGCTCAACTGGTAGAGCAACTTATTCCGGAATGAGTGGACCCGGGTTCGAATCCTGCCGCGGATAAAAATGACGGAGAAATTCACTTCGTTATAGAACATAGTAATAATTAGCGCATGCCATATTTGAAAAACAAATTGAAAGAAAGAAAATTGAATATCACACTTGAAGCTCTTTATATCGATCTGAGAGGAAAAGCTCGTACGTAGGTCAGCTGATTGATCATGTTGTAATGTTCGTAGCATGTAGCGCTGTCTGAAACATGGAGGTTAGAAATAAGATATCCGGAGATGCCCTTGTTAATGGAGCAGTGCCACTTTCGCGTGAAGCTTATAACCGCGAGCGAGGGCCGCCCCGGTGGCGCCAGTGGTCTAAGCGCTGGCTTATGACAATTCGTCCAAGAAGGGTCCGGGTTCGAATCCCGATGAGGCATGGATGTTGTGTTTGTCTTACAGCCCTGGCTCTCTTCCTTCCTGGAACCAGTGGCGCTAAATTTGGGACGGGCGGCTGCTTATAGCCCATTAAGTTGCTCACGGTGGTCGTTAAACCTCCAATAAAAAAAAAAAAAAAATAAATAACCGCGAGCAACGGCCGTCAAAGTGTGGGAAGGCTGTTGCAATACATTTTCTGTTGACCGAATCACCTTATTTCATCCCAAATGTTTCCGATTTCGCGTCGTAATTTGCTGCTAATGTGTGAGAAAATTCTGAATTGTTTTGAGGCTCCATCCCATTTTTATGCATTCTTTTATTCGGTACTTTGCATCGTTTGAAGCTAGCCTGGTTCGAATGGTGTATTGGTGACTGATGGTCTTTTTATTATTTTTATTTCTCTTGTTCAAAATTTTGCTTTGTTTTGCCACAATGCACTTCCATTTTTAGTTTGGTCCCTGTGCATATTTTAAAAGAACTTCCAGACAAGATGTTTTTTACTACTTTGATTGTTTATTTGATACAAAAGAAAATTAATTAACTATTAATTAGAAATTATTTTTTCAGAGATAATAGTTACCGTTCTGTACGCGCTTTCTAATTCTTCCCAGGTGCTATTAAGGGCACGAAAAAGAAGGCAATCTATTGTTGTTGTTTTTTGTTTTGTTTTATCTCGAATGAAACTGTTTTAATTGATCAAGGCGAGATTTGATATTTCCAAGCTTTGTTAAAAAATGTTTATAGTCGAAATTGGCCAAAAGTATCCTTTATACACCCTGACTCATAAAGAAGTATACAGTTTCCAGATGCTGTAAAACAGTAACAGTTGAAGACACGGACCACAACTACAAACCGTTAGGTAGATGTACTCATCAAGTTTGTGTCCCGCTACTGAGGGAAGTGACGTAGGCGATAGCGCACGTGTCACGTGACTAGTCAGTCAAAATGGCAGCATCTGCAGTGGAGAAGGCGTTTTGTGTTCTTGAATCGAGCAAAATGGAATCTGTAACTGTTGTGTAACGGCATTTTCGATCACGATTCAGAAAAGAACCTCCAACCAGAAAATCTACCTACGATTGGCATAAAAACTTTGAAACTACGGACTGTTTGTGCAAACTTAAAAGTCCTGGACGACCGCGTGTAACGGAAGAAGTCGTCGATAGCGTTTGCACCGCCATTCAACGAAGCCCGCGAAAATTAACGCGGAGGGTGAGTCGTGAAGTGCAGATTTCACAGCCCACTGTCTGGAGAATTTTGAGAAAGAAGCTGAAAATGATTCCATACAAAGTGCAGATGTTGCAAAATTTTACTGACCTTGACAAGACAAAGCGCTTTGAATTCTGTGCCGAAATGCAGCACCGTTTTGAAAATGACGATTTTGCCGATCACTTAGTTTTCACCGATGAAGCTACATTTCACATGAGTGGTCAGGTAAACAAGCACAATGTTCGCTTTTGGGGAACGGAGAATCTCAGATTTACAGTGCAACACGTGCGAGATTCCCCTAAGGTAAATGTGTTCCGTGCTGTGTACAAAAAGAAAGTGTACGGCCCCTTCTTTTTTCACGAGAAAACTGTCACGGGAGGCTCTTTTCTGGATATATTAAGTCTTTGGTTGATGCCACAGTTGCAGGACGACAGTGACAACTTTATTCTCCAATTGGATGGTGCACCGCCGCACTGGTTAGGCGACGTGCGAGATTATCTCGTTGAACATCTTCCTCACCGCGATGGATTGGACGAGCCGTGGACTACAACCTGCCACTGACCCAATGGCCGCCCAGAAGTCCTGACTTAACACCTTGTGACTTTTTCCTGAGGGGGTAAAGTAAAGGGCAAGGCATTCGCCCCTCCCCTTCCTGTTGATCTAGCGGAGCTGAAACAGCGTATCACAGCCACTATCACTGCACTTTGTTAAGATATCTTACCTCGCGTTTGGGCGGAAATGGATTACCGACTCGATGTATGTCGTGTGACTAAGGGTGCAAATGTATACTTCTTTATGAATCACCCTGTATAATGCGAATAGATCTACGAACTGTATTGCTGTGTCTTGAACAAGCTTCTGCAAAAACATGTCAGTGTTTTAAAACTACCAATTTCCGTGCTGATGGCTTTCTTTCTCTATGTAAATGTGAGTTTGTTCTCCTTACCATTATTCAAACTTGACGTGATATTTTCTCTCTCGCAAGAGTATGGTTGGCAACACCCTGAAGGTCGGAACGAATGACGTGTGGATATGAAGAAATTACCTCGTGCACCAAAAAGCTATTAAATTGAAAAACAATTGCCGTCTCCTGCACCATACACTTTAATGATAAAAGACTATGTACAATTAAAATAAGTATATGTTTAAGACCTTTCAACACCACAACGGTGTCATCTCAGAAACAATGCAGCAGTGAGCACAGAAGTGAGAGACCTATATACTTTAATAAAACAAACAGCAGTTAGTACGCATGTGTAATAACGGCAAAGTCCAAATCAAGTTCAGTGGGTAAAAGCATAGTTGGTGGGCGTGACATGGCCCAAAAGTGTTCTCCAAGGAAGGGGGATAAACCAGGGCTGGCTAGATGCCCTGGATAAACGCATCGTTGCAACATCTTTCGCCACTGACGAATATGTGAATACTTTCGGAGAAAAGTGTTGATCGACGATTCCTGGGAGAATCCAGGATAATGGTGTCATTCCAACATGGTAGGTAAAAACCATTTAAACAAAGTCTCGACAAAGATGTAACACCAGAATGCGTCCTAAGTTTATATTGATGTACGTAAATGCGCCCCCCCCCCCCCGTGTGGATGTCTGAGATAAGAACGGAACGATATACACTGACGGAAAAAAAATATCCCAACACCAAGAAGGGGTTGTGTTAGATAAACGACAGTTGGTAGGCGGTGAGAGTACATCTGTAAGATGACGTCTATGCAAATTTCGCGCTCGGCGCATACGTGTGGCGCTAGTAGCGCTCCTCGGAACATGCAAAGCAGGTTTGCTGTAAATACGCGCTGTAACGTTCGTGAGCGTTAGTTATCGCTGAGATTCGGCGTAGTGTGTTGATGTTAGTCAAGAATGCCTTTAAGAAGACGAAGAAGCCATTATCAACAGCTCACGGAGTTTGAACGAGGCCGTGTAATAGGGCTACGAGAAGGTGGATTTTCTTTCCGCAATATTGCAGAACGACTTGGCAGAAATGTAGCCACTGTGCGTGATTGTTGGCAGCGGTGGTCAAGGAAAGGTACTTTCTCAAGAAGACCGGGTTCCGGCCGGCCACGTGGCACTACTGAGAGGGAAGACCGCCGTGTACGGCGTATGGCGGTGGCGCATCGTACCGCGTCTGCGGCAGCAATTTGAGCTGCAGTTGCCACCACAGTGACACAACGAACTGTTACAAATCGGTTACTTGAAGGACAGGTCCGAGCCAGACGCCCTGTAGCATGCATTCCACTTACTCCAAACCACTGCCGTTTGCGACGTCAGTGGTGTCAAGCTAGAGCTCATTGGAGGACGGAGTGGAGATCTGTTGTGTTTTCTGATGAAAGCCGGTTCTGCCTGGGTGTTAGTGATGGCCATGTGTTGGTTAGAAGGAGGCCAAGTGAGTGCCTGCAACCAACCTGTCTGCGGCCGAGACACACTGGACCTACACCTGGAGTTAAGGTCTGGGGAGCAATTTCCTATGACAGCAGGAGCACTCTCGTGGTTATCCCACGCACCCTGACGGCACAGTTGTACGTCGGTCTGGTGATTCAACCTGTTGTGCTACCATTCATGAACAGCATTCCAGGGTGTGTTTTCCAACAGGATAACGCTCGCCCGCATACCGCTGTTGTAACCCAACATGCTCTACAGAGTGTCGACTGGTTGCCGTGGCCTGCTAGATCACCAGATCTTTCACCAATCGAGCACGTATGGGACATCATTGGACGACAACTCCAGCGTCACCCTCAACCAGCATTAACCATCCCTGTATTGACCGACCAAGTGCAACAGGCATGGAACTCCATCCCACAAACTGACATCCAGCACCTGTACGACACAATGCATGAACGTTTGCGTGCTTGCATTCAACATTCTGGCGGTTACACCGGTTATTAATCTACCAGCATTTCACATTTAAAATGGCTCTTCTCGCACTGACATTAAGCTGTGATCTTGAAACCTTAATCGATTAAATATGTTACCTATACAAATGTATTGCCGCCATTTCATTCCTATACAACTATTTTTTCGTGGTGTTGGGATTTTTTTTCCCGTCAGTGTATATAATGTTTTTTGAGAAGCATTTGTGTTGGAATTGATAGTGGACATTAATGCTAATTGTGGAATTGTGGACACGAGTTGTTTAATTGTCTTTTGAGTTATTTGAAGGCTGCGTGTTCTACTTTAATGTCAGTGTTGTGTTTCTTAGTCAAGTGTTATTTGTTGATATTAACTCACGTTCGTTTGATCTCACCTTGTTGAAGTGCTAAAGTATATTTAGCTGAATAAAGGAATATAGAAAAGGTTACTTACGGCTAGTAAGTAACCTTTTCTAAAGTTATTTGAGTGATTCTTGATTCGCTTAAAAGTGAAGATATCAAGAACTGATTTGTGTAGTGTTCCGACCAAAAAGGTTAGAATAATACTTCTGGAGATGCCCTGAATCTTTTGACCGTGAAGCCGCAAGGTGTGGGAATTTGACGTTGTTTACTTTATACCTATGCTATTTCAATTGTGTCTTATTTGGAATTGCATGGTTTCTGGTTGCAGAAACCATGTTAATATCAAACCGTAGTGAATTATACTTCTTACACGAGTGGTTTTCAATTTTAACGTTATGTTTTGTTTAGAATTCGCACTAATATAGAATCGAAGCTCGTTTCCCCACATTTAAAACAGAAAAGGCAACTTCTGTACCTGCCTTTTTCCACTTGGATGACTCGCTCATTTTCGCCCACCCGTGGCGACTGACCTACGGACCAGATGCCGGTGTTTCCATAACAACTTACCTGCCACGTGCGGTAAGCCCCTCCCCCCCCTTTTCTTCCGCAACTCTGACGCAGTTTTTCTGTCCGTAAAGAGAGATTAAGACGTAGTCGTAGTCGAGCGCTGGATTTTTTTGCAAAAAAAGGGGAAATCACATTCTTTTTTTTTTTTTTTTTCATTGGAGGTTTAACGACCACCGTGAGCAACTCAATGGGCTATAAGCAGTCGCCCGTCCCTAATTTAGGGTAACTGGTTCCAGGGAAGGGAAAGAGCCAGTGCCGTAAGACAAACACAACATCCATGCCTCACCGGGATTCGAACCCGGACCCCGTTTGGACGAATGATCAGAGGCCATCGCTTAGACCACTGCGCCTTACATTCTTTCTAAGAACTTTTAGTTTCGGCAGCAACAAATTCCCATTTTCAAACAAAAATAACAGATTTCTTTAAAATGTAAATGCTACGTACATACTATACGTACTGTATAAGAAGAAAAAACTTCTAGTGTACATAAGTGGTGCAAACTTTATGAAAGGTATGTATGGAATTAGACGTACTAGAGAGTTTTATTTTCTCTTTTATGTTTTAAGATACAGTTCAGTATAAACACTTTAAATACAATTGGTTCCCGTGAGTCATTCAAAAAAAAAAAGTGCAAAATTAAAAATTCCATTATGACGAAATTTCGATTAACGAACAGATTTCGGCGGTCCCGTGAAGTTCGTTCTAACGGGACTCGACTGTAATTGTTCAAGTTCATAGGCGTCGACTTTGAAAAACTTCAAAGAATAGTCCGAGTTGTACCGTCAATACTCACTAGGTGACGAGGGAAAAGCTTATAAGTAAAATAGCTTATATCTTTCAAGTTCACGTATTTCATTAATGGCGTATATTGAGTATATCTTCGACTATTGTATTTGGAGAAAGTTCAAAGCTCCCCAAGCGGCGGGGGCTCCGTTCGAGGCTCCAAAATAAATACATGAAGTGTGTGGGGTTATGGGGGGGGGGGGCACATCTGTAGTTATTTCCCCTCTTATTTGTACCTCTTTTATTTTTTCTCTCCATAATTTTAGTCGTGATCTAGCTGAAAAACGCCTCTATAAGTATATGCTAGCAGCCTGCCATTAATATCAGGACACCTGCATTTCAACAAATAGAAGATTTTACATTGCGTGCTGAAATCTTTCGCCCTTACGACGGCCTCCAGTCTTCCTGGGATATTTCTCACCAGTATTAATGTCCGCTGATATGCTTCACCATTTGGCTTGCAAAGCGGTGACCAGTTCAGCTTTGTTCGTTGGGCGTTCTTCTTCCTCTCAGCCAAGGATCCAGTTCGTTTGAGAGATTCTCTAAAGGGTTCAGGTTGACACTCTGGTCCGACTTTTCGGCCTCCGTGTCCTCAAACCAATCTGTAATAACGTGCCACAACGTTGGTAGTGCATAACTCTCCAGGACGTCTAGGTAGAGCTTGACATTCATGGTTTTGTCCAAAATGACTAATGCCCCAAAGTCAAACCACTTAAAACAGCTGCACAGTCTTGTGCTGCTTCCATCAAACTTAATTGTCGGGACGATATACAGTCCAGAAGGTACCTTTCTCTCGACATCCGTTACACCCAGGAACGACCATCAGGTTTGGTAGACTGTGTATCGTGACTCGTCAGTCCAAAGACACAGTATTCCATTCACCTACAGTCCGAGATCGACGTTCCTTACACCACTTTAGTTGAAGTGATTAGCTGCAAGTGGATGGCTGCTCGGCCGTGATTACGCATGTTGTGCAGCTTCTTGCCCACTGTTCTGGTGCTAACATCACTCGCAACAATCTCACATAGGGTTTGTGTGATTTGATCTAATGTTGATCTGTTTTCTGAGCAGATAGTCCTTAGCAGAGCTCTTCTTCCTCGTTCTTGTTAGTATTGGAGGTATACGGAGGCGTTTCTTGGCAGATTCAGCCCGTCTGCTTCTACACTATCTACCAACAAGTAATTGGACACCTGTGATAGCAAAGGAAAACGAAGTTTATTCACCTTCAATAGTTGGTGGAGCCTCCACGAGCGGCGATAACAGCTGCGACCCTCCGGGGCATACTCTCAACCAGGCGTTGTACGACGGCTAGCGGTATTTTCTTCCACTCGGCTTGGAGAAGACAGGTCAGTTCCTTCACCGATTTCGGACGGTGGGGGCACCCCTTAAGTCGACGCTCCAACTCGTCCCAGAGGTGCTCGATAGGGTTAAGGTCCAGGCTCTGCGCAGGCCAGTCCATTCGATTAACCCCATTGTCACCATACCAAGCCATGGTGGACCTCGCAACATGACAGGTGGCATTGTCATCCTGAAAGTAGCATGGATCCACCCCGTAAAACTGCCACAACGTAGGAAGCGCATAGTCATCCAAAATGGTGCAGTAGGTCTCAGCGTTGAGTCTACCAGGAATTGCGACCAAGGGTACCGACCGTGCCATACCAGGAGAAACACTCCCATAGCATAATTCCACCGCCGCCGAACTTCACAGTTGGCACAATGCATTCCGGCAGGAGGCGTTCTCCTGGCAGACGCCAAACCCAGACCCTGCCATCCGAACGGTAGAGGGTGAACCTTGATTCGTCGCTCCAGAGAACTTGTTTCCACTGTTCAACGGTCCACTGTCGACGTTCTTTGCACCACGTTAGCCAAGCAGCGCTATTGGACTTGGTGATCAAAGGCTTGTGGGCGACAGCACGTCGATGATAACCGAGCAGATGGGCTTCCTTACGGATGGTATTCATCGAAAGAACACTCCCGGATACCTGTTGAAACTCCTCGCGGCCATTGATTTGGTGCGGTTCTTCCGATTCAAATCAATGGCGATCAATGGTCCATTGATTTGGTGCGGTTCTTCCGAATTTCTCTGGCCAGCACCCGTCGGTCTCTAACTCCCAGTTTTGTGGGTCTGCCGGGTCGGGGCACATTCCGACAGTCACCTCTGATCTTCCACTTGCCAATCACGTAGGCCACTGTCGATTTTGGGTACTTCAACTAGCTGGATATGTCACGTATGGATCGGCCATTTCTGTGATACCCGACGATTACACCTTTCTCGAAATCAGAGAGCTCCGAACTGCGTGACATCTTGCATGCGACTGGTTGCGTTGTTGTTTCCCACACGATATTTAACGACGGCGGCCGTGACGTGTTTCAGGACTGTAGATATCGTCGATTGCAGGGGTGTCCAATTACTTGTTGGTAGATAGTGTATTTGCATGTGACACCACCAACTGTGAACCTTAGAGATCTCCAGTGTCGATCTGTTAACTCTGGCGATGGAGGCATATCTTGCATTCACAGTCGTGCTGTTGTTTCATCATAACCCTGGGAGTATATTTACAGTTGGGTCTGTGACATGGCGCATACGTAAGACCTAATTTATTTTCAATAGAGGCATATGCGGATATTAATGGTAAGATAGGCGTATATTTCTAATCGCCAATGAAGATATTTGTCAGAATTGTCATGAATCTAAAATTCTTTGAGCCATAGAAAAGGAAAAGTTTAAAGATTAACCAAAACAAATCGTTTATGTATATAATTTTTGAACATTACAGAGGTACTTACATTTTTGAGGAATTTTATGAATTAAAGTTGCATGGTTCTGTCTGTGAGTTTTGTGCCCCTAGAGACAGAATTGATATAATCTACTTTTGCGATCTTAACAAATTTGAATTTGGACTACAAAGTGTGCAGATATTTCTTTGCAGGAATATTTACGTTAAAATGTTTTAAAATGTAGTGTATGTAGTTTTGC
Source organism: Macrothele yani (assembly GCA_039090855.1). Lineage (NCBI taxonomy): Eukaryota > Metazoa > Arthropoda > Arachnida > Araneae > Macrothelidae > Macrothele > Macrothele yani. Next base: position 78,971,309 of record CM077016.1, read on the forward strand.
TATGGTGACCATAAATTGTTAGTAGTGCAGAGACGTAAATCAGCTGTCGCAACATACTCATGCTGCGTTAATTAAGTGTATGAAAGTACTGAAAAGAAGTAAATAGAAATTTAAAAAATGTCTATTTAATCGAATTTTTTTTTTTACTGAAGGCCAGTCAATTCGCCTATGAATGCTGCGCACTCATAGGCGAATTGCAATATTGGCTACCCCTCTCATCCCCCGTCCGATGAAACCACGAAGAAGAAAGAAGTTTTTTGTTTTTTCAGAGAATCACACTCACACATTGTTTTATGTTCTGCGTAATGAAAAACAACCTTTTGCAATAAAGAAATCTTTAAGGAAAAATATATATATATATATATATATTACGGCCGTAGGTCTACCACGAGCTTTAAACTGATCAGCACTTCGGTTGTGAAACTCTTTCGCAATCAAGAACGATAGATTCCAATTTTTAACCACAACCCGGGAATTCCGGTGTGTCCTGTGAAATTTCCTGTCTCAGGTGTGTGTGTGTGCTATTATAACACAAAGATCATCTGACAAAGGAGAATATACATGATTTCTTAGAGCACGCCTGGGGGCTGCAGCGGTTTGTTCAGACTAAGGTTCCGAATTATCCAGCTGTCTTGGAAATGAAATAGTTATCGTTCCCAATTTTTGGAATTATTTATCGGTGGTGACCTAGCTGCTGAAATATTAAGATGCTGTAATTCCTCAAACCACACGCATGTTGGCAGTCAGAACTGAAGTTGTAAGCTACGACTCAGGGGCGTGTTTAGAAGGGGGGGGGGTCCAAGAGGGACTTGCAACGAAACTGTCCCCCCCCCTTTTTTTTTTGTTAAAATGAGACAGGAAAGATACATCACCTTACATTGGAAACTAATGCTTTATTTTTTCTTCTATTTTTCATTAACTTTTACACGGTCGAGTCACATTATTGTGACCACCAGCTAATATCCAGAGTAGCCGCCATGTGCAGTGCGGACAGTAGCTAGACGGGCTGGGAGTGACTCAGTAAGGTGCTAGAAGGTGTTTACAGGTATGTGGAGCCATGCTGACTGCAATGCATCTGACAGCTGCTGGAGGGTGCGTGGTGGAGGATCCTTGGAGCGAACAACACGATCGAGGCGGTCCCACAGATGATTAATTGGGTTTAAGTCTGGGGAATTAGGGAGCCAGAGAAGTACTTTGAAGTGTTCATCGTACTCTTCCAACCACTCTGACATTTCTAGCTGTGTGACAAGTCGCATTGTCGTGCTGGAAGATCCCATGCGTCCCAGGGAAGACAATCAGCATGCTTGGGTGTACATGGTCTGCAAGGATGGATTATTCATAACGAATTCGGCACATTGTGCCTTCCACAGGTATGAGTGGACCCAGAGAATGCCACGAAAACATTCCCCAGACCATAACACTGCCGCCACCAGCTTGTGTTCTTCCAGCAATGGTTGAAGAGTGTTTGTTCTCCGATGTTTCTCGCCTTATACGCCAACGGTCATCCGTTCGATGAAGTAGAAAACGCGACTCATCGGAGAAAGCAATTTTTTGTCAATCAGCGGAGCTCCAATTCCTACACTGCCGTGCAAATGTAAGCCTTTTCTGCCGATGCACCTTCGTTTGCATGGGTGCAGTTACCATCCGTTTGCATCGGAGCCCCATACGCAGCAGGGTTCGCTGAACTGTCGTTTTAGACACCCTTCCGGTAGCCCCTGGTTCATTCGGCCAGTGAGTTGCTCGACTGTAGCATGTCGATCGGCCCTCACGCACCTTCTAAGCCGACGTTCACCTCTCATATCAGTGGCACGTGGTGCTCCGCAGTTGTCACGTCGCTTATTCGTAATGGTGCCATTTCTCCAATCACGATACACTTTTAACCACAGCAGCACGCGAACAGTTCACAAACGGCGCTGTTTCAGAAATACTGACACCCTTGAGCCGAAAGCCGATAATCATCCCTTTTTACAAATCTGATAAATCGCTCCTTTTATCCATGACAACAACGAGTGATATGTTTTCAGAATGCCTACAGCACACCTTAATACCCTCCAAGCCAGCTCACGACACGTGCCTTCATTCATTGGCTACGCGCTGTTGACGTCAAAAGTAGTATGTGGTCACAATAATGGGACTCGACTGTATTTGGTCCCGATGGATTTCAAAAACTTGCACTTTCTGTCGGCCCCCGGAAAAAAAAATGGTAAATACGTCCCTGCTACGACTTAGAAGTTTAAAACAGCTCGTCCTAGATCTCACGTAATCAGTCAGCGTTTAACCCGAGATTGTCGGAAATATCGAAGTAGAAGTGAATTTTGTGCCCGAAAGAGAAGTGGACGTCCAAGGAAAACAACCCCACGTGATGACAATACCATAAGGCGAATAGTTACGCGTTCTCCGAGGAGTTCGTGCAAGGAAATCAAGGCCTTTCTACATTCAAAAGGGTCTGCTATTAGTATCAGCACTGTTTCCCCACGTCTTAGCAAAGATTTTGGATTAAAGTCGTATGAACCTGCACATAAACGTAGACTAACTCTGTCATGTAAAAGAGACTCCAGTTTGCGAAGCGTCATCAATCGTGGACTGCTGAAAATTGGAGCCAAGTTCTTTTTTCCGTTGAATCAACTGTGCGTCAATTTGAATCGCGCGAAGCGCTTGTACGACGACCAAAAGACAACAGGTATGATGAAAAAACACCTTTAACACCGTGTGACATCCGCCTAGTCAGATGATGGGGTGCTATGTCAGCATCCGGTACTGCTTCATTATCCTTTTTGCCGACAGGCACTACCATGGCTGGTTCTTTTTATGTGGAAATGTTACGTAAGAAGCTGTTAACTCTTATGCAAGTGCACAGATACACAATCTTCATGCATGATGGTGCTCCATGCCACAGATCAAAGATAGTAAGGACTACCTGCAGAGGGAAAACACAACTGTGTTTGACTGGCCTGGTAATAGTCCCCATCGAAAATTTGTGGACCATTTTAAAAGACAAGGTAGCAGAAAAACAGCCATGAAATTCCCAAGCTTTGATCGACGCGATAAAGTACGTGTGGTGCAAAGACATTTCAAGTGACTACTTGCAAATCTCTCATTGAGAGTATACCAAATCGTATTCTGTCCGTTATAAAGAACAAAGGTGGCTACATAAATTACTGATTTCGGTCTTTTTGTGTTCTAAAGAATGTAAGTATTCATCCGTGGTGTCATTTTTTCAAATATCTCTGACTAGTAATTAGTTGTTTCTTTGAAAATCTTAATTTTCAGTAAATTGACAGGCGGTCTTAAACTTTTGCAAAACACTGTATAACGTATGAATAATATTACGATAGGAACGGGCTACTGCTTATCTTATAGCTCATTGAGTTGCTCGCGGTGGTCGTTAAACCTCTAATCAAAAAAAAAAAAAAAGAATCAGTGTTAGCAAGAAATTTTAAAAGTGCATGGGTAAAAAATGGGCACCAGTTCAGTTCTGGTTTCACCCCCTCACCCAGGATTCAGCTTCTTGAAATTATATCAAAGTAGAGAACAAAATAATATGGTCCAAATATGATTCAAACGAATTCTTAATGTATGAAAATTTCCCCAATTACAGATGTGTGCAAAAAACCTCTATAATGCTTTCGAAAGTTTTGAGGATGGACTGGGGGCGACTATACTTTTTGCGGACACCTAAAAAGCGAAAAGAAAGAGAATTTTTTTTCCACAAGGCAGTTTTTTTTTAGTTTTCGCTGTGATCTCGGCAAAAAAAAAAAAAAAAAACGCCGCCGGTGGCGTAGTGGTCTAAACGATGGCTTCTGATCATTCGTCCGAAAGGGGTCCGGGTTCGAATCCCGTGAGACATGGATGTTGTGTTTGTCATACGGCACTGGCTCTCTCTCCCTTCTCTGGAACCAGTGACTCTAAATTAGAAACGGGCGACTGCTTATAGCCCATTGAGTTGCTCACGGTGGTCGTTAAACCTTCAATCAAAAAGAAAAAAAAAAAAAAGAACTGTAGAACTCTGTCAATATTTCAAACATCTTGCATAACTCTGGAGCCCCTTGAAAATGTGAGGCCCGAGGCTGAAGCTTCCCCTCTTAAATGGGCTCGTCTAATAGTAATAATTTTGTGTACTATATCAGAGGAAATCAAAAGGTTTACTGTTATCAATGAAGGAAGAAATATTCCTCATCATGGGAAATCGATAGAATATTGAAAGCAAACAGAATATAAATTCTGAATTTGCTTGTAACACTTACTGGTCAGTGGTCATCCATGTAACACCTCTCAGAAAACTTGAAAATTTCATGGCCCTGGAGCGGGAATCGAACCTGCTTCTCCCGATTTCCGTTCCAGTATGCTAACCGTTACACTCCCCCGGGCAGTGAAATTCCAAGTAACTGACACTAAGCAAACTTAGCTTAGGAACCTGAGGATGTTCGGATGGTGTAGTCGAACGGAAATCGGGAGTGCGGGTTCGATTTCCGTCCAGGGCGATGAAATTTTCAAGTTTTCTGATAGGTGTTACATGGGTGACCAGTAAGTGCTACAGGCAAATGCAGAAGTTATATTGTATTTGCTTTGAATATTCTAGGTTTACTATATTGTTTTAGCACGCCTATACAAAAAAAAAAAAAAAAAGTACCTGCTTATGGGGCCACTTTTACCGTCCGTCTGTTGACGTCACATCTCTACAGCTATCACTCCGATTTGAAAAATTCTTTTGGTACTGAAATGTGAGAAAGATGATGATCCTTGCTTTCCGGTTTTTTTTTTTGTTTTTTTTTCGGTGCATAACTTTCCCACTGGAGGCATGGGCGTATTTAGAGGAGGGGAGTACCTTGGAAGTGTTTATTTTTTTTTATGGTTTTGGTTAAAATGCGACTTACATTAGAAAAAAAAATGCTTTAATTTTTTCTGCTTTTTATTAACTTTTATTTTTGTTTCGGTAGATTTCAGAAACTTCCATTTTTCACCAGTCCCCCTGAAAAAAAAAAATCCATATACGCCCCTGGGCGTAAATGCAGATGTTATCGAATTCAAAATTCATATTATTCCACATCCTTTCTTCGAAATATCCGATTGAAAGAATTCCTTCTTCCCTTCCATACCATTTTATAACAAAGACTAATTTGGGTAGTTTCTTTTTCAAGTAGTGCCCAGTTTTCCAGCTAGGAGGCGAAAAGTTCTGCGATTTTCTCCGTATCTCTGCTTCTAAAAGTCCGATTTGAGATTTTTTTTTTTTTCCATCGGATCTTCTGCATATAATTTTTTTATTATTTTTTATTTTTTGGTAAAGAACGGTTTTACCAGTAGAGAGCGTAAGTGTATATTTCTATTTCTGATGTATTTGCAGCAATATCTGCACTTTAAAAACGTTGAAACTGACATCTGGGAATAAGAGGAAAGCGTCTTGTATTCCGAAGTCTTTGTGTTCTATTTTCGTAACATTTTGGTGCGGGTTTCCTGTGCGACGCGTTTTAGACTGTAGGCGCCTAAATTTCTGGGTGTACTTGAATGAGTGAGAGGGTGTCATATCAGCTTGCAAAATATTTCCTGTTATTTATCAAAGGACCGAGGGCAAGTGGTAATGGAAAGGCCACATAACGTTTCGTTAGTACTGGTGGTAAAGGCGAGTGTGGACCTCGGTAAGATTGAGATGTTGGTTTTAGGATGTTTTAGTTTCGTGCGTTGAAGTAATGCTAAATGAATGGCGGGTAAAATTGAGATGTTGAAAAATCAAATGATCGGATCTTCGAGTTAAATGTAGGATGTTAATTTTTATTCAAGTAACTGGAGTGGAAAGCTATTTATAAAATTAAGAGAATGTGTGTTAGCATCGTCTGAATAGAAAACAGCTACAAGCATGTTAAGAGGCATTTTCATATCTCTTGAGGTAAGGACGTGTTCGATGCGAATTTATGGGATGGAAATAGCTCAGTATTTATTCTAGGATGTTTTAGTTTCGTACGTTGAAATAATACTAAATGTTTTAACACAACGCTTTCATTACTACTCTCTCAGATCGATATAGCAAGCAATGGAACTTTTATTGCTTCCTGGCTTTCGAATTACTCTTCTCTGAACAAGTCAGAGTCTAGTTCATTTATTCACAATATTAATCTCGTGGATAAGAATTTTTAGTATACAGATCATTAAGATAGCATGTTTCAAAATAACATCAGTAAAGCATCTTTCGTCGTATACCATGAAAATTTTCTGAAATTCACGAGCCATTTTCTGTGATTCATTCCGTAAATTAACGAAGCATTTTCCTGACACCCCTTTTCCGTAAAATGGTGGGGAAAACACATGATTTTCACGGATTTTTTCGTAAGCCAGGAAAGTTCTAAAATTTCAGAAATCTTCCAGCAGTTCCTTTCGTATATTAACAGGAAAATTCAGTCCTCACTTTTTCCGTATCGATATGACAGAAAATGCCGCCCCGGTGGCGCAGTGGTCTAAACAATGGCTTCTGATCATTCGTCCGTGAAAGGGGTCCGGGTTCGAATCCCAATCCCGGTGAGGCATGGATGTTGTGTTTGTCTTTCGGCACTGGCTCTTTCCCTTTCCTGGAACCAGTGACCCTAAATTAGGGACGGACGACTGCTTATAGCCCATTGAGTTGCTTACGGTGGTCGTTAAACCTCCAATAAAAAAAAAAATTAAAAAATACCAGCTAATTGTATATTGTGTTACCGTAAGGCGCCGGATACTTAAATTATTGTACAGGTGATTGTATGATGTCTATGTATCAATCAGTCTGTGGATCCTTTAAGTCAAAAGCTATTATAGTAATCAAGAGTAAATTTTATATTTAGGAGTCTCGTGAAATAATACTATAAAACAGTACATTTCCTTAAAGATAATTAAAAGTCATTGTCAGTTTAATAAGATATCAAGCTCCAACGCATTCTGTTGCTTCAAAAAATCACGCTGGAAAGATACGTAATTTGCAATAAGTTTTTCCTGCAGCAAAAATAAAACTATTACAAACCTATTTTAAAAAAATAAGCTCCAACAGAAAATAAAATAACTAATTCACCCGCATTAATAGAAAAAGAAAAGTGCGATTCTAGTTGTACCTTTTTTATACGTGACTGTTCTTATCGTGAACAGTAACACGCGCGTATCCAGTTGAAGATAAACTAGATTTTTTTAGGGCCGCGAATGGCCTAGTGGTCAACGTTCGTGACTACCACGGAGACAATCTCAGGTTCGCTCCCAGGCAGGTACGAACGCTCGAACCACTAAATATCAGCCGTTCGTCGTATGGGTACGTTAAGCCGTCGGACCCCAGGTACTGACCGCCCGGTAATAAGTAAGGGCGTCTTTCTCCCCCTTTCTTCCTCGCTTCCGTGTCACTTTCTTGTCGGGCACTCTAGCCTAAATCTCCTAGCTTCCTATTACTAAGGGTTGTTTAAGACCTGGGGTCAGACGCTCCTTTCCTAAAATCCTCTACATATGATATGATCTGATTCCAAACCCCCAAGGAGAAAAGATATCTGGTGAAAAAATCAAAATTGAAAATTTTGCGAAATTTCTGTATCAGTACGGAGAAACCTGAAACGGATTTTTCTGAAATAAATGGAATTACTTACTATACTGAAAATCTGTCAAAATCCTAAAGTTAAAAGAAAGGGACATTTCGTTTAAAGACGAGCATATACCAACAACTTTGTTGCGCGTTATTTTCAGGAATTTTCCATGAATTCACGCCACTTATTCCTTCCAGTGTATAACCACTATACACGCTACGAGGCATATTTTTTATTCTTATTTATCTTCGACTTGCTGTCGATTCCGGGAAGTGAAGTGCCGTTCAGAAGGAAGGTCTAACGGAGAAGTAACATAATTTATATATGAATAGTAACTCAAAGGATGGTCAAATTAGAGATACAAGTCACAAATGATTTCCATAAAACTAGATTGAAATATGTTAGACATTTACTAGGAACCAGCATTTGAGTTCAGGGCAATTTGTATCGCAGCATTTACGAAAAAAAAAAAAAAATGTCAAATCTTCAAAGAAAAACAGATGACAACTTTCGCCAGTCTTTATAATTTGGGTATAATTATAATTGTTGATAATAATTTGCCCTGTTGATAACTTTTTCAAATTAACGCGGTTCCGGCTTCTAAAACAGGACGTGACGTCATTAGGACATACTACAGATAAAATGTTAACACGATGAAATATAAATTAGTATAAAACTTGAGTGTTAATGTCCATATTATAGGATTTTTTCGATATAAAACATTTTATGCATATTATATTATAAATGTTAAACTGCCGGGGAGTCGGAAGTATTTTTTGACAGTGGGGAGAACAAAATTTTTTAGCATAATATAAAATTCAGCGTACTATTGTAAAACAGGACATACTGGCATCATTAGGAAAAGCTACAGACCAACGAGATAGAAATACGTAGAGCGCTTACGTCGGGGAACGGGTGAAGCCACCGGAAACAAGTGGCAGCCATGTTTGATGACGTACAGAACGATTTCCGTTCCGTGTTAAGCAAGGGAGTTTTCGTAATATATGGTTTGATGTTAAATAAGGATATAACTCAGAAATGTTGTTATAAACACCTAGGGGGGTGAGACTAAAACTTTAACATATCAAATAACGCTTTTCATTGTTAGTTGACGGCAATAGTGTTTTTAAAAAAATGATATTTTAATGGATGCAGCTTGCTGTCGTTGAATAAAATCTCATGCTGTAATTTTTTGACATTTCACAAATTTTTTGGAGCAAATTTTCAGTGAAATATAAGTCAGCGGTAATAGAGTAAATGAAAAAAAAAGAAATACAAAAATAAAAAAAATACAGTTGCAGTCAATCCGCAATTTCGGTAAAAATTTTAGATATTCGTGGGTCATCACCATGAGAATGCTGAATCATCCCACAGCTTATCACTCCAAATACATAGACGCCAAATATTTTATGAGAGTTTTAAATGAAAAAAAAAAAAGTTCGAAGAAAAACGGAAAGCAAACAATGAGTTTACACAGCCAAGAGGTACCAATATTAAAATACTTTTACCAACTGCCCCTATCTTATATAATCAGAAGAAAACTACTACTTACCTGGTTTTTATTTAATAAAAAATTAAAAGTCCTTAGAAATGGGCATGTTTCTAATTTGTTTGTTAGCCTTGACATTCGACAACACAGATCTGTAAGCCTTATTCGTGGGTAGGCAAGGCAATTGTGGTAACTTGACCATAATAAAGGTATCTCCCAGCACATACACTAAATACTTAACACAATATAATTCTCACTCTCTCTCTCTCTCTCTATGTATATATAAGACCCAGAAGAATACCCCATGGGAGATGAATGGATGAAATTCGAAATCATGCAGGAGTGACACGAAGGAGACAGGCTCAAGACAGACAACTGTGGAAGAAACTTGGGGAAGCCTTCATCCAGCAGTGGATTGATAATGGTTGATGTTATACATTTATCAGTAAAAAGAAGTAAAAAAGCACACTCATGTAGTAATTAGACCACGTCAACACTACACCTTGCTGCAGGAATCAGACGTAGTAGAAATAAACATAGAATTAACCAGAAGTAACCCACTTTCATGGTTCTAAACAAAAATGACATGGAATAAAAAAACAACTCAGGAACCCCAAACCACTCTTCAGGGAAAGACATCTGGAGCCCCGGGTTAAATCATAGCTTAGGTGTTACTGAAAAAACCCCAGAAGATCCCATGGGAGATGGGTGGATGAAATTCGAAAGCATGTCTGAGTAACATGGAGCAGATAGGCTCAAGACATACGATTGCGGAAGAAACTTGGGGAGACCTTCATCCAGTAGTGGATTGATAATGGTTGACAATGATGATAATGATATAATATTGATTATATACAGTATACATATATTGTAATGATAATAGTTGTCAATGATGATGATATATATATAGCATTATCAATCCACTGCTGAATGAAGGTCTCCCCAAGTTTCTTCCACAATTGTCTGTCTTGAGCCTGTCTCCTCCATATTACTCCGGCATGCTTTCGAATTCCATCCAACCATCTCCCATGAGTCTTCTGTCCCTCGAAAACCAGTTCAAAATTTCAGTCGTCCATCGGTGGTCTGTTCTTCTGGCAACATGTCCAGCCCATTGCCATTTCAGTGATGTCACTCTATCTCTCTCTGTATATATATTCTTTGAGATGTCTGCATTCTTTGCATGTCTTTTTGGTATCAAAAGAAAAATATTTCTATATATCCTGCTTTTCTTTTTTTAGTTAAGGTCATACATACAGTATATATATCATCATCATCATCATTGTCAACCATTATCAATCCACTGCTGGACGAAGGTCTCCCCAAGTTTCCTCCACAACGGTCTGTCTTGTGCCAGTCTCCTCCATGTCACTCCCGCATACTTTCGAATTTCATCCACCCATCTTCCATGTGGTCTTCTTCTGGGTCTTTTCCTGTCCCTTGGAATCCAATCTAAAATTTCGGTTGTTCATCGATGGTCTGTCCTTCTGGCAGTATGTCCAGCCCATTGCCGTTTCAGGGATTTAACTCTGATCATGATGTCTTCCACTCTTGTCATTTTTCGGATCCACGAGTTCCTCTTCTTATCTCTCCTGGTTACACCAAGCAAGCACCTCTCCATGCTTCTTTGAGTTGTCTGCAGCCTTTGTATGTCTTTTTTAGCTAAGGTCCACGTCTCTGCACCATACGTAAGCACTGGAAGGATGCATTGATCAAACACTTTTCTTTTAAGACATAATGGCATATTGCTCTTGAAAATTATGCTGTTTCTTCCAAAAGCTCTCCAGGCAAGTTTTGTACGCCGATTAATTTCTTCACCAATGTGACCCTCACTTGATATCTGCTGTCCAAGATAAACGTACGTACGTGTCTGTTATCTCCAGCTTTTCTCCATCAATCGATAAATCTTCATTTCTTGTAAAAGCATTTTACATCACTTTTGTCTTCTGAAAGTTCATTTTTAATCCCACTTCTTTACTCTTGTCAGCAAGTTCCTGGATCATACTCTGTAGCTCTGATGGGGTAGTTGTAAAAATGACTATGTCATCAGCAAAACGAAGGTGGGTTAGATAATCTCCATTAATCTTTATCCCTTTGTTTTCCCAGTTCAGTGATTGAAAGACATTTTCCAATGTGGCATTAAAGAGCTTCGGAGATATGGTGTCACCTTGTCTCACTCCTTTTCCAATTTTTATGTGTGTGTTGTATTTTCAAACAGCCTAATCTTTGCACTTGCATTTTCATAGATGTTATTAATAATATTAATGTATGCATCTTCAATACCGCAGGATTTCAGAGCCATTGCAACTGCTGATGGTTTCACCGAATCAAAGGCTTTTTCATAATCGATAAAAGCCATGCACAATGGAAGTTCATATTCCCTCGCTCTTTCAATTAGTTCTCTCAGCACGTGGATATGATCTATTGTGCTGTAGCCACTCCTGAATCCAGCTTGTTCTCTCGGTTGAGCCATGTCCAGTGTCACCTTCAAGCGGTGTGAAAGAACTTTAGTGAAGATTTTATAAACCACTGATAGGAGGCTGATAGGTCTGTAGTTCCTGAGATCCTCAATGTCACCTTTTTTATGCAGCAAGATCATTGTAGCGTTGTTCCAATGTGTGTGTGTGTATATATATATATATATACACACACACCTGGTTATGATGTCGCCCACCCTCTGTTTTTCTCTCTATATATATATAAAACATTACGTATAAACATTACTTACCTTTTTCCTGTATTTTTTATTCTGTCAGTTTACTTTTCGATGTATTTTAACAGCAGGAATAGTGACCTTTTTTTGATGAAAATTATTTTGTGTATCTACATATGTTTATTTGCTATGTATTATTAACTATCTTCCAAGGCTTATCCGTAAGAAAAAGAATTGAAAATAATTATTCTTAAGTGCAGTTTAAATAAACTTGGTGACCTAATATATGTTGTAGTCAGATATATATATATATGTATATATCACTTCTGTAACTACCCTGTGACTTAGGTATAGACAGACATTGGGGCAATATGATGCTCCAAATGGTATTTACAGTTAACAACACCAGTACCGAGTAGCTAAAAATAGTTTTATGTACTTTTTCAACCTAAAAAGACATAATTTTTGGTATAAAAAAATCTTTCTACACATCCTGCTTTTAATATCTGGGCAGGTAAATTTTCTCTGAGAATGTATTATTTTAGATATTATTCAAGCTCTGGGCTGAGTGACCAAAAAATTCAGATTATGGACTTTAATTTTTTTATGGGACAAAAAATTGTATTTTTTTTTGTTTCAGTATTAAGTATTTAATATTTTTTATTTGCACTTTCATATTTTACTTTTTCGTTTAAGAAGCCTAGTTTTTTGTTGTCCCAAAGCTGAAATTTTGTAGTTTTCACCTGATATTTGTACACATTTTGGCAATTCTTAAGATGTACTGCACATAGTTTTTTTTTGTTTCAATTTTAAGGGCACAACCTCTTATTAATATGAAGTGAGAAATTAACAACCACTGATTTGCATTCATGATGTGCAAAAAGTTTGGCGAGCAAATGTTTATGTTTTGTGTTGTTATTTTGTCTGTTCCTTCAGCAGTCTTGCTGGAAATACAAGTGCGTCTGATTTGTATTTTAGAAAAATACAGGCACAACTTGTTCAATTCAAAGAAAGATTGATTTACGTGAGTGATATTTGTTCAATACTAACCTCTCATATATATGGTTGATGCAAAAGGAATAACTGGCAATTTATACATGGACATACTGACTGTACATTCATCATGAATCAGAGGTCACATTCTTCAAAAAAAAAAAAAAAAAAAAAAACCACCACCTATCACGCAAAAATCAAATGCAAGTAGTTATTACAAAATGTTGCTAGTCCCTTTCTTTTGTATTATTCCATAATTTTTTTTCAATTGTCATTTCATAACCGTTTGTGCCAGTTTTCATAAATATTTTATGTTGTTTGCATTTTTGAGGTACCATTGTACTCCCTGTTTCCTATTTTCAGTTTTAAATCAATATTGCTTGTATTTTTGCTACCCAAATACCACACACACATTGTACTAACACATTCACAAATAAAGAGTATTCTGTCAAGAAATTTTCAAGCTCTCCACTCTCACTTTGTTGCAGTAATACTACAAATTAATCACTAATCAGAGACAAATGCCTAGAACATAAGCTGGGTGACCCTGTGCTTTAAGATAAAATACTAGATTGTTTCCTGACAGGTGTCAGCAAGCAATAAATTTATATTACCAATCACAATTATTACTTCTGCAATTTAAGTAACCATAAATTGATTGCTTTACCAGTATTTGCTATCTAATGGGCATTAGCCATGGGTACATGATCTTTATCACATAAAAAGAAATTGCTGCTTCCTAAGATTTTGAAATATTTGTTGTCTTGTCAGACAAGTTGCATGTACACTGTACAGATTCTAGAATATATATGCAAATGCCATTTGCAAGACATCCTCAGTATATTGAAAAAAACAAAACATTTACATAGGTAGAAATTGTACCCAAAAAGCCTCAAAGTTGGTAACCCACAGTTAACCTCAGCTTCCCAGAGTAAACATCATTCAGTTTTCACATTGAGTACGACTGTTTACAAAATATAAGAAATAAAAAGTCTTAAGATAACACAGATATTGAAATGGCTTATCTGCTGGTTTAATCACCAGCTACACGGAGTAGATGTTTTATGTTTTGTGTTTGATTAACTGAGCATTTACAGCTCAACCTTATTTTAAAATGCTTACTTATGAAATGTAGTTCCACAATCCTTGTTCCTTTTATTCTTACAATCAAAAACTGCGCAGTAATATGGCATTTTAAATATCAACAATGTGCTGATAATTGTGATTATTCACGAAACTGTAGCACTAAATTTGTAATGAAGCATTACACGATCGCCGAACAGCTGAAAGAACCGAGATGACTCCTTGACACACGCAGAATTTGTACCTCATCAAAGATGGCGGGCTCTCCCCGCGTTGGCTTCAGCTGCCTCGGCAGAGAACCAATCACAGAAGCACTCTATGTATTTCTATCTCGTTGCTACAGACAAGACTATTATATCGATAAAATATTCACCTATAAAAAAAACTAGTGTTTCATATCGATGTCGAGTTTATTAATGTAAACTGTACACATAAACGGTGTTAAACTATTCTGATTTTGCTATTTCCTCATTATTATAAGTTCCACAAGAACTGAAGCCCGTTATAATTAACAAGGAAGAAAGGCATATCTCATTTCTCACCCAACTTCTATCTTCTACCTTTTTTTTTTTTTTTAGAGGAAGACTGATTTTTTTTTTTTTTTTTTTTTGAATTAGGCCTTCGAACGGGATCCAGTAATTTTTTTTTTTTAATTAGGCCTTCGAACGGGATCCGTTATTGGCCTTGGAACGAGATGGACTGTTTATTGGAGCCAGTATTTCAAATCTTCTTTTTTTTTCTTCTTCGTTTTCTGGACAGAGTAGGGCAGTTTAACCATGTGTCTCAAGAGTGGCATTAAAAATATTCATATTTTTGAAAATTTCGTGGTAAAAGTGAACAACAGTATTTAATTTTATCAAAACGAACTTAAAATGGAAAAAATAAAATCCGAATGTTTTTGAAATTTCCAATCACGATCATAATTTGAAAAGGAAAGAAAGTGAGGGAAGGCAACTGTGATGTTTTGCTGTCGCAGTCACTTGCATGCGAGGGTAGCTGTCCCCTCTGCCCCGCGGTTCCGACGCCGATTGTTTTGTTAAACTATTTCGACCAGTTGCGTGCCTAGAAATTGGGGGGGGGGGGGGGGGGGGTTACGAAATTTATGTTTTATACACTTAAATGTATTATGAGTGCATTTACTGACAAATATATCTTTGAAATATCGAAAGGTTTCAATGTTGAGGGGGAGGGGCGTCACTGTTTTCGATACCTCCACATTATTATGAAATCCGTAAGAACCGTAGCTCCTACGTTATAAATCAAACAACATATGTATAAAAATATATATAATGTGTCGAATTCCTTTCTCCCTCTCGCCTTCCTTTTGTTTTTTTCTTCCTTTAAAGAAAGACTGATTTTATACGTAAAGTGAAATAGAAAACTTCCCTGCTCTTATACAAACAAACACAATACCTTGTCGGAATTTCAAGATCATTGTATTTTAATAAGCCTGGTACTACGTGGATTTTGTTTTCTGGCGCTTCGTGAAAAGATTTTTTTTTTTTACTCTCTGCCCGCGTCTCAGAAATGGCATTAAAAATTCAATGTTCCAGATGGTCAATACAGCATAATTAAAATGGAAAATAATGTTTAGTTTTAGCAGAAGGAATTTCTAATGGTAGGAAATAAAAAAAAAAAATTCTAATATTTTTCCGATTATGAGCTTTATTAAAAAGGAAGGAAAGTGAGGGGGAAACGTGATATTTCGCCCCTGCGAGTAGGGGGGGGGGGGGTAGCTGCCCCCTCTGCCCCGCGGTTCAGACGCCACTGGCAGGCCATGGCTAAAATGTTCATAGCTTTCATAACGTCAATTTTTGTTTTTACCAATTTACCCTGTGTTCAAAATATTCCACAACATGCTGTGAAAGCAGCATGGAGAGATGCATGCTTGGTGTAACCAGGAGAGATAAGAAGAGAAACTCATGGATCAGGAAAGTGACAAGAGTGGAAGACATCATGATCAGAGTTAAAATCCCTGAAATGACAATGGGCTGGACATGCTGCCAGAAGAACGGACCACCGATTGACAACTGAAATTATAGACTGGATTCCAAGGTACAGGAAAAGACCCAGAAGACGACCACATGGGAGACAGGTGGATGAAATTCAAAAGCATGCGGGAGTGACGCGGAAGGAGACTGGCGCAAGACAGACAGTTGTGGAAGAAATTTGGGAGACTTTCATTCAGCAGTGGATTTGTGATAATGGTTGACAATGATGAAGATGATGATGGTGATAGATATATTAAAAAAAGTTTTTTTTCTCAGTAATGTTTATTTCATTTTTGACCTTTAAGGATTTTGGGCTTATTCCCACTTGTAGTTTTTTCCGGTAGGCTTTCACCGAAGAATCAAATCCATGCCCCCCCCCCCATTCCCCTTTAAGGTACACAGTGGTAGTTTTTTTCAACTAGAGTTGGTCAGCGTCAGTTGTTTGGCGATTGCGAGCAGCTGGTTTCTTTGAAAGGAAAGCGGTAGCACGATATGGATCCGCCCAGCCCAGGTAACTATGTAGGTGGGGGGGCTGTTTTCAAAATCTGTTATTGGATGATAACACAACGCGCGAAGTTTTGAATTTGAAAAGAAAATCCTGAATATCCACCAAGTGTGGCTGTTAAGCGAAACAGCTCACATATAATGTATGTAGCACAGAAGCCCGGCTCTCTTATCGATGGTCTTGGAATGGATTGATAGAATCGGACCGTACTAATGAACCGTTTGGGGCATATTATGTTTATGTTGAGAAAGGAAATGCTGCAAGCTACTCTCGTTATAACTTGCTACACGGCATTGTTCGAACGCGGAGGCCGGCTATTCGTGATGTGTCTCCATCTCGGACAGGGCAGCCGAGGCCCAGGCCGCTGACCCCGATTGTCGTCTTTAGGGGGCAACGAGCTCTGCTGAGGGTTAAATCTTGTCAACGGACAAAGACTGTGGCCAAAGAATGTACAGGTACACTTCCTCTTGTGGCGCGCTTGCTTGAACTCGCCAAGTTTACCACAACCTGTTCGGGTCACGTGCAGGCAGCCTCATCTCATTTGGTTGGGGCTCGTCTTAAAGACCCCCCCCCCCTCCCCACATTCACCCTTTTATATTTCAGTTAGGTTGTTTTGGGCATGCAAACTGCAACATCTTGCAACCTGCGTATAAGGTGTCCTAGTAACCATACACTTTTGGACACCCGTTTCTTGAAGGCAAGTTTAAGCGACTTTTTTTATTTTTTTTAATTGTGGTGTTTACAAAACTTTCACGTTTCAGTTCTTAGTCTGTAATTGGACCAAATTGCCCAGTGGCTGGCCTCTTAAATAAAAATAAAAAATCCCGAGAATCGGAGAGGGTATATTTTAATGGGAAATTATACAGCATTCAAATCAGCACCTTTTTCTCAATTTTCCAGAGAAAAAGTTCACGTAAATTTCCACAACAGGTGTTCATCCCCATCGCTTCTGTATAACAAGAATGTGTGTTGTAGGTAGGGGCCGTCCATAAAGTACGTCCGAGATTACAGGGGGAGGTTTAGTAATTCGGACGTGCAGCGGCAAAAATATAGTGGATGGTATTTCTTCGTTTTGTTTTCTCTTTTTCTTCTTCTTTTAATAGTAAAAAAAGGTATGAAATATTTCAGATTTCTGATGATGTTTAGCTAAATCAGAATATTAATCTTAGGTTCTCGTATTTGTACTACCAAATCTATCGTGTTTTGTAGATGGTATAATCGGGAGTGTTGCAACCTTGAATGCGTACGTTCATTTGTAGATATTTGTTTTAGAATGATAAAGTTCGGGTAGAATTTGGGAATGAATTAATGTCGAAATAATAAATATTTTCTGAAGCAAACGTGTAAATATATGGAAGATTCCTTTAAATAGTTACATGTTTTCTTTCTGTTTCTCAACAGACTTCTAAAAGCAGTAGTCAAAAATAAAGGGGGTTGCGGGAATTAGGACGTACTTTTTAGGGGGAAGGGTGTCAACAATCGGACAAAATGTGACATGGAGGGGAGGAGGGGAGTCTAAAAATAGTAAAAAATCACGGACGTACTTTATGGACGGGCCCCTAGGTAGGAGAAAGGTTCTGATAAGTTAACACATTGACTGCCACACTGGAAAAAGTTTTTCCCTTGGGGCCACCGTGTTTATTACGAAAATAGAATAAAAACTTCGAAAACAAAACGATCCTGTCTAATTTAATCGTAACAATAAGAACATCAACAAGTAAGATTTTCACGAACCAACTGCAGAGTTTTGCCCAGAGGGCCACCCATCGCGTAACATGTATGTTATAGCATGGCAGCTTGCCTACGCACCACGCGGCTCCCAAGTTAAAGAGACGTGTGAGTTATACAGTATATGCTTCACGAGGCCCCGGGCGCAAAACTAGCGCGAGTTAAATACAACTCACGTGGCAGTTAATGTGTTAAACGTGTGGTTCAGTGCAGAATGTTCTAGAATAATATATTCCAGTTCTAAGTACATTTTTATATTTCAATTGGGGGGGGGGAAGGGTTAACGGCCCCCGTTAACATCCAAGTCTATAAGCAGTGATGGGGTGGAAACCGCCGTGGGCCACACCACCCGTGTCTCATCATGGATTCGAACTCGGATCCAACTTGCGCGATTGGCCAGAAGCTCGTAACTCTGACCACTCGGCCTCAGGGTGGCTTAACTCATTTAGGTAGTTACTCTAGATGCATGTTCGTAAATCTTAGCACTTTTACATGATTAACAGTAGACGCGCAACAACCGCCTAATTATCATTAAAATCTAATTTGGTAGGCTTCCATTGTGGAATGGAAAAGAATGGACTTCTCGGACTAAATACGCTGCCCGGTAAAAAATTTTGTGAAATCCACGAGACACTTTCGGTAATATCTTTCGTGAATTAACGGAAAATATTTCTGATATAAACTTTTACCTGAAATGACGGGGAGAAAAAACCTGAAATTCCTTTCGTGTGTCAACAGAAAAACTCTTCTCACTTTTTCCGTATCCATATGACGAAAAATTTGCGGCAATAGAAGGGATTGATTGGCGTAAATACTTGAGGTTTGATTAACTTTTAAATTTCAATCGCCTGCGACTGATTTTGAAGTTCTGTTGTGAGATCGGATATTGTGGATAGCATATCACACGAAATTTTGGTTATTGTGGCAATGGATTAACGTTACTTGGGTCTTCTCCTCTCGGCTCTCGCCCATTTTGTGCGTCAGCTATTGTATATTGTGCTACCGTAAGGCACCAGGTACTTAAATTATTGTATAGGTGATTGTGTGATGTCTATTTATCAGTCTGTGGACCGCTTAAGACAAAGGCTATAAAAGCAATCAAGAATAAATTTCATATTTAGGAGTTTTGTGAAATAATATTATTAAGAAGTCCATTTCACCTTCTCTTAAAGATAAATAATTGAAAGTTACTGTTAGTTGAAAAAAAATATCTCAAACTCCAAATCATTTTGTTGCTTCGAAAAATCACGATGAAAAAAAATGCGTAAATTGTAATAAGACCTCGTACAGAAAAAATAAATTTATTTGAAACGTACTCAAAAAAATAACAGGTTCCAATAGAAAATAAAATCACTCACATGACTGAAAAAAAAATCACCATCGCGCAATTAAGTTTTACCTTGAACGTGACCCCGGTTTCTGTGACATTCTGGCTCAGTGGTTAAGACGCACGGCTTCGACCTAAAAGACCCGGGACTCCCTCCTTTCTTTACGGACTTTGCCATCGTTTTTGTGGCGTCACGCAAAGCGACGGAGTTGTGCCCCGAGAAGGCTACACCCCTATACGTTTCTGGGTATTCGGTCGTTCTTAATGCTTGAAGGAACGGATGAATAAAGCCCAGATTTTAGTTTTCTGCAAATTATTATATGACACAGCAATTCTACCGAAATTAAAAAAAGAAAGAAAATTGCGTCTGTTTTACCTTTCTCAGGAATTACGCTTTCTCGCTATTTCGGTTCTGTACGAGTATAAACGGTTATACTATAAAACTGTGTTAATGCAGTTTTAAACAGGCGCAGAAAATAACTGAAATGCAATCTGTTAGTACGTTGACGTACTGTTACATTGCAGTTTGCGTCTATGAAAGAAAAACTGGCGAAAAATTAATAAAACAGCATCCAAAATTGCGGTTTTAGACCCTAACTTTTTCTGATCAAATAGCATTGCTTTCATCCAAAATAATGGAAAATTTGAAGAGACAAACTGTTCCAAAATTAGTATTCTGAGAATATGAAAAGGTAATTCACAAAGAAGAAAAGTTACGATAATGATGCACCTGGTCAATGTTTCAGTACATACAGAAATTAATAAAAATTGAGAACGTATTTGGAAAAGAAAGTGAAAAAGAAAAAAAAATGTTAATAATGCTACTACACTCTATATTTATGCTGTGGTTTTAACAACTTAGCCTCTCCCCCACCTCTAGTCTATTTTGAAATTGAAGGAATTAGAGATATAATCTTACTATTTATCTGCATAATGTTGCAGGGCATACAGATATAAATAAAAAAGTTTTGAGGCTGCCAACTAGACTAAATTGATATTGAGAATGTGTACACAATGTACACACAAAAATAAATAAATGAAAAATAAATTTGTACCGATTTTGCCACCCACGGTTACGAACATGTGTTAGAACAAACATGCATACTTGATCATTTTTTCCCACACATGGAATGAAGATTGCAAATATATAAAAATGAAGATTGAAATATATTTGTTTGTATGGGGTTTAGGGTAGTTAGACTGCGGTTAGGATTTAGTGCCCCTGTAATGATGATTATCAAATGTCTTTGCCAACATTTCAAAATATTCCCATTGCTAGTGAGGCACACAGGAAGACCAGATTCATTAAGTAGCTACCGCAAACATACCATATTTTCTTTTGGACCCTGACTTGTTATTTAAGCAGTGATTTTTCAACTTTGAGTAGTTATTCAAAAATATCTTTAAAAATACAGAAGCGCACTTTAGTCCCAGTTCAAATTTAGTTTGATTACATTTTGAACATTTTCCGTTAACCACTTCAACCTTCTCTGCCACTAATCTTTTTAATACAAATTTTACATTGTGTACATGGAGTGACTGCTCACAACCATCAGTCAAAACAAATTTAAATAATTTGAAGCAAATAATGAATATTTTCCTAATGTCTTCAGCTACCCATGGACGGTGCCCGTCGCTTAGCGTGACGTCACAAGCAAGTTATTAATCCGGTGGCCAGGCCCGTTAACGATCAAATGATCATATGTAGAGGATTTTAGGAAGGGAGTGTCTGACCCCAGGTGTTAAACAACCCTTAGAAATAGGAAGCTAGGAGATTTGGACTAGAGTGCCCGATAGGAAAGTGACACGGAAGCGAAATAGAAAGGGGAAGGAAGACGCCCTTATTTATTACCGGGGGGCCAGTACCCGGAGTCCGACGGCTTTACGTGCCCATCCGACGCACGGCGGATATTTAGTGGATCGAACCTGATTCCCTTTCCGTGGCACTAGGCCATCCGCGGCCCTGAGGCCCGTAAACATAGAGAGGAGGAGGAAGAGTCCCGGCGGCCCCGCCCGTACTCGATCCTCAGTTCCGGCGCAAAAGGATTCTGTCGCGCAAGGGCTGAAATATTCAGTGTGTTGGATTTTACAAAATTTCAGTCTAAGTACGGAAAAACTTGAAACGGACTTTTCTTAAGCAGAGCCGGGCTCGGGCTCAGCTTCGGGCTTTCGGGCTCTTGGCTCAGCCCGTCTCAGCTCTGGACTTAGCTCCACAAAGAAATACAAACTACCAGATTAATTTTTAACTGATTATTTACTTACTGTTACCGTATCAAACTTCTCCATTTACAGCGATCTTGACACACAACTCGGGCTTCACTGACATCCATCACACGACGTACACAAGAGGGGCTCAGCGTCATTTTCTTGTAGGACTTCCGTCCACAGGGAGTAGAGTTTAGGTCCCAGCCACCTACAGCGAGATCACCTTTTGGGCAGAACACAGAAACGGAAGGAATTAGAGCAAGTCTAGCGACTTTGACAGAACAGTTTGTAGTGAGATTAGAGTACAGTAGATGGCGCCACCGTACAAGTACGATATTGCACATAGAGGGGTGAGAGAATTTCAGGTGGGGTATAGGAAAGGATACCCATTTAACCAGTGGGTCCAGCCTGGGGGCCGTCACTTAACGTGCTCGTCCGATGCACGGCGGATATTCAGCGATTGTTAGTAAATCACACCATCTCTGAAAGATCAGCCCAGGCTTGAACCTGGGGACCCAGCATCGATAGTCTGAAACACTAACCACTAAGCCATCCGCGGCTCGACGTACACAAGACCTTCTGTACTTCATACTCATAATCTTTTTCTCATGCAGATACTCCTGAATCTGATCCTACCATGACTTCCTTGGCCTTCCTCTGGTTTTCCTTCCTGCCACTTGGGCTAAAAAAAAAAAAAAAAATCTTAGCAAGTATCTCATCACTCATTCTTTCAACATGGCCAAACCACCGAAGCATATTAGTCTCCACCTTGCTAACATTTTGTTTCACATTACACAATTGCAACACATTTTCATTCCTCACACGATCAGAACGTGTCTTGCCACAAACGCATTTCTCCAGCACACAAACGACTTCTATGTTACTTCTGTAGTACCCAGGTTTCACTGCCATACATCAGAGTAGGAACATTTACACTTTCATACACAGCCATGCACGGCTCTCTTGAGAACCCATCATTCCTGTGAAAACTTTCCAAAGCAGCCATGGCTTTCAATGAAGATTCACTCGCCTACTAATTTCATCATCCAATTTGTTCTCTCTGTCAAACATGCTTCCTAAATACACAAACTCATTCACCTGGTCAGCCACTCTGTCATTTAGACTTATAAACATTGAAAAACTGTGCACGGCTCAGTCATCGCCTTAAACTTTTTTAGGTCTCGGTACACTTCCGTGGCAGTTTTCCCTAATTTATACAGGAACATTTTATCACATCCCTTTTCTCCATTGCGCTACTTCTGACACACTCCACTCAATCTTATTTCAACGATGGCCACGCAAAAACTGCTGCGTCACCCAACTCGAAAGTTGCCCTGCGATTACAGCACACTCTAGCGGTTAAAACTATAAACACGTTTGTTACTTTTATTCAAAGGGGTGTCTAGTAAAAAATAAGTTTCATTGCTTAGCGGGTAAATTGTGTATATCCCCCCCCCCCACACACACACACCCTTGAGAAACGCGGGCGCACGAAATCGCAGGTTTTGGGACCGCCGCAAACAATGCTTGAAGTAACTCTCTGTAGAAGGAATTCTCGCTAATTCCAGACGATGTGCGGGAGGAACATCACACATTTTTCGAAAACCCCAATGACCAGTAGATCCTTTACAACGTTGGGCGCCAATGTGAAAACCCAAATTTGCCGTTGGCGCTGCTCGAATCACATTCTTCTGCTCCGGAGCCGAATGCTTTCCCAATTAAGCTACACCGACAAGGTCTTATCACTGCTTCTTGACGTGGAACGTCACACTGCATCAAAACATTAAAATTGCCTACCACCGCCATACGTGGTAGGCGAGGTTCACGCTGAATACTTAGTTAAATGAACACACTTTTTATAGTTTTCCTTATTTAAAAAAAAAAAAAAAATCTTACGCTGCCTAGCAGGAAGGTTTGGAAGCGCATGAAAAAATTTTAGGCATATTTACAAGAGTCCAATAATAATCATAAAAAAAATAAAAATAAAATCGAGATCGGACTTGTTACAGGCGGAGATGTAAAATATATAAGATAAATATATAACATTTTTAAAATACATAAAAATTACCTCACGTAAATGTACCTATTGTACAGTTGTGCCATATAGCCGTAAAACTGTGTTCTGCACAAATAAAGTAATACATGCACATTCGCACCTTGTCGTATTTCCGATACGAATATCAGAGCCAAACGTGAGTCTACGCCCCATCTCTAATTTAGGGCCGTTGTTTCCAGAGTTGGGGCAGACAGAACCAGTGCCACAAGCCAATCATATCGCCCGCGCCTCTGACCACTCGGGCACTATTCGCTGTTTTATGTTTTTATCACTTGATGAAGAGTATGAGTGCTCTCACGATCCATCGCTGATTAGTATGCGGTACTTTTTTTTTTTTTTTTTTTTTGTACCATTTTCGTTTGCTCCCATGCAAAATTTAATTGAGTCATGGAAGCTTTGAAATGTTAACTCTAAAGATTATTCATTCTCTTAGCCTAATTAAGGGCTACTCTTCCCTTTTCTTTTTTAAGCAGGAATTTTTGTTGAAATACTTCCTTCACTGAACTGCACAAAAGTAGCTAATTGCACATCTGAAATACGACCAGTTCTTTTCTTCATCCCAAACTATTCAGGTTAAATGTTGTGTCGCAGGTTTGCAGCAATGTTTTCTCAGAGCGTAGTGTAACATTTCCTGGTACGCTACAACACCTAGGGCGCTGTCTCATTAGTTAATTGCGTCTCATACCAGTTGCGTTTGAAGGCCCTTTTTTTATCCCTTGTTTCGGCCATTCTTCAAACAATGGTTCGTAAATGGGGGCGCAGGACGTTGTTACCTGGGAGTTGGATGTTTGGCAGTGATCTTTTGAATGCAAAGCGAGTCGATGAGAACACGCACTACTGAAGAATTGCGTGCTCTGCAAACACGAAGACAGTGAACAGGAAGAAAATAAACAAAAAATCTAGGAACTGTAGAGAGAAGAAACAATTAAAAACTAGCAGGTCCCAATAATGTAGAAGCTGATGAAAGACGACTAATTAAAGGCTTAAATCTTAAGGAGTCATTCATAAGGAAACTCCGTGTTGTGTGTTATTCTTTAAATGAGCGCTACGTAATGCGGACAGATCTATATGTGGCAAGTTGAGTGATTGGTTTTAAGCATAATCTATTTGATTTAAACGTGATCGATGAAAGGCACAAAGTCGTGTGTTCTAGATTTTAAAAAATCTGATTTTCACGTATGGTGGTTTGTGACGTACCTACCTCAGAGGTGTGACACACATGTCAAGACGGCAAGTAACAATGATAAGCCCTTACTGGCGTAGCTTAACTGGGAAAGCATTCGGCTACGGAGCAGAAGGATGTTGATTCTAATCTCACCACCGGCAGAAAGAATTTTGGTTTCACATTGGCTCCCGAAGGTAAAAATGAATCTCCTGGTCGTTGGGTATTTCGAAAAATGTGCGATGTTCCTTACACACATCGTCTGGAATTAGTCAGAATTCTTTCTTCTACAGTGATCTCTCGTTCAAGTGTGGTTTGCTGGCTGACCCTGAAACTTACGACTCCGTGCCAGCGTTTCTCAAGGGGTGGATGTACACTATATTGATAAAAGTCACCGGACACCCCTTCAAAAGCAAATGAACGGATCCGCTGCGTTGTTAAGATGCGCGGCACAGCTGCAAACGGTATAAAAACAGGCCTCTGACCGCGGTCATATCGCACTGTGAGGTTGAGTGAAAATGTCGCGGCGGGAGAGAACTGACTTTGAGAAAGGAAAGATTGTTGGGTGTTGTCTATAAGAGAAACCGAGAGGCGTTTAAACATACCCAAGTCAACTGTTTTGGATATACTGAATAAGTGGAAGACACATGGCGTGCCTAAAGCAGCAAAACACACGGGTAGACCAAAGAAAATCGGTGATAGAGAACGTCAAAGCCTCAGGAGAGTCGTTACAGCTAATCGACGGAGTACTGCACAAGAATTCAGTGTATAGGTCAGTAAAAATGCTGGAACCTCGGTATGTACACGTACCATTCGCAGAGAAACAGAGCCGTGTCTGGATATGGCGGCAGCCGGGGGAACTCTATTTAGAACATTGTACTGTTCCTGCGGTCAAGTTTGGAGCTGGCAGTGTACTCGTGTGGGTTTTTTTCGTGGTATGGTCCCGGTCCATTGGTTATCGTGGATAAACCTGTTAACCAGCACGTCTACATCGATATTCTGGACAATTATGCCCTACCAACTCTGTGGCAATACTTTGGAACCGAGCCTTGTTGGTACCAGCACCATAATGCACCGAGCCATAAAGCAAGGACTGTTACGGCGTGTAATTCCGTATCGTGTGTGGACTGACCAGCACAGAGCCCTGATCTTAATCCCATAGAGCACCTATGGGATGAATTAGAGCGCCGCATAAGAAGTTTGGAACCAAGGCCTAGAACTAAGCAACAGTTAGCGGTAGCATTATGTACTGAATGGAAGCGCATACCTATCGATGTGTTCCAAAACCTTGTCGTATGCATGTCTCTAAGGGTCAGTGCATGCATTAAGGCCAAAGGTGGACCGACACCGTACTAATGTATATGTCAATAAATGCTGTGTTGTGTTTCTCTTCTAGGTGTCCGGTGACTTTTTTCAATATAGTGTATGTGACGTACCTCAAACTGAAGTGATGTACATGTCAAAACTGCAAGTAGCAGTGATAAGCTCTTGTTGGCGTAGCTTAACTGGGAAATTATTCGGCTCCGGGGCAGAAGCATGTGGGTTTGAATTCCACCGCCGACAAAAGGAATTTGGGTTTCACAGGTTATACGTAAGGGTCTCTCTCTTTCTGGTAAAAAATAAGTGGTGTGAATGACGGAAAATTCCTGAAAATAACTTGGAGCAAAGTTTCAGGTAGGTCTCACTCTTCTGACGAAATTTGCGTTTGTAACGTCAGTGTTTTGACAGATTTTCCGTTGCCAGTAATTCCGTTTATTTCAGACAAGTTCGCTTCGGACTTTTCCGATTTTTTTTTCAGAATTTTGCAAAAACTTCCCGTTTTCCCAGCAGTTTTTTCTTGCGCACGAATCCTTTCCCTTTGCCATTAGTGGGGATCGAATCTCGTACGTCTTCAGCATGACCGAAGTGTGCTACTGACTGACCTAGAAGGACACTCGACCACCTATGAGATAGAAATGAAAAAGGACTCTAACTCCGCGATGATGAAACGTTTTTCGCTATTAATGTGGGTTAGTTAGTCGTTTTTCTTTTCTGTTGAAGCTTATTATTTTTTTGAGTAGGGTTTATAATTTTATTTTCTGTAGGAGGACTTATTACAAATTACATTTCTTTCTTTCTTTTTCATTTTTTTTTTTTTTCATCGTGCTTTTCTTTTTCGAAACAACAAAATGGTTTGGGACTAGAGCTTTTAAAATTGCCCATGACTTTCGATTATGTTTAAGAAAAGGTGAAATGTACTGCTTCATAGTATTATTTCATAAATCCCCTAAATATACATTTTACTCTTGATAGCGCCGCCCAGTGGTCCATGCGATGGCTTCTTATCATTCGTTGGAGATGGGTTCGGGTTCGAATCCCGGTAAGGCATGGATGTTGTGTTTGTATTACGTCGCTGGCCGCCCCGGCAGCGCAGTGGTCTAAGCGATGACCTCTGATCATTCGTCCGAAAGGGGTCCGGGTTCGAATCCCGGTGAGGCATGGATGTTGTGGCCGCCCCGGTGGCGCAGTGGTTTAAGGCGCTGGCCTCTGATCATTCGTCCGTAAGGGGTCTGGGTTCGAATCCCGGTCAGGCATGGATGTTGTGTTTGTCTTACGGCACTGGCTCTCTCCCTTCCCTGGAACCAGTGACCCTAAATTAGGGACGACTGCTTATAGCCAATTGAGTTGCTCATGGTGGTCGTTAAACCTCCAATAAAAAAAAAAACAAAAAACAAAAAACAAAAAAAATACTTCGCTGACTATTTCCCTTCCCTGGAACCAGTGGCCATAAATTATAGACGGGTGACTGCTTATATAGCCCACTGAGTTGCTCACGGTGATCATTAAACCTCCAATCAACAACTTCTCTTGATAGCTATAAAGCTTTTGTGTGAAGGGGTCAATAAACTGATGCTTAGACATCATACAGTCACCCGTACGATAATTTAAGTGCTGGTTTATTACTGTAATACAATGTAAAGTAGCTAGTGCACCAAATGGAGAGAGGGGAAAGGAATATCTGCTGCCACAGTAACCTTAATATCATTGGATATGCTATCCACAATGTCCGATGTCGCCGCAGACATTGATGACGTCCGTACCTGTGCATTGATGTCACTGGAGAAAAAATATTTGATGGCTTATTTCGGAATTAGAAATCAGCAGTGTCTAAGTTGTGTCGACATTTTCAGCTAAATTATTGTCAGAACATTTAATCTGAGTAGCTCAAATCATTCTAAACAGTCCGGACTATCGCGTGGATAGACTCAAATTTTGATTTCATTCCAAAAATTAATAAAATTGAAAAAAAAAAAAAAAAAAAAAATCAGCGCTGCCCAATTCCGAAATCGGCCATCCAACATTTTATACAAACTGAGTTTCCAATAAAAAACTGTGGTTTTTATTACTGTAGCAGTTGCTGGAAAAATAAGATGCAATCACCATTCAATCCTACAACCAGAGGCACATTTATGTCGTACGGGATTCGAACTTGAGCCATTTTGAGATAAAAGCCAGCCAGTCCTTTGACTGCTTAGCTGCAGGACAACAGAACAGACTGACTTAAGCGAAATTTAGATTTAAATTTTAACAAAATTTACATCGCTAGTCAATCTGAATTTTCTGTAAAACTAAACTGGTCAAGTGAATGTGCGTAATGAACTCTTGTGTACTTGCCACTAATTTTGGGTTCCATGAGAAAAGTTGTCAAAAAAAAAAAAAGCCAAGTATTTCTCATAAAACTTCAAAAAGAGTTTCCATTTGAGTATCTATAGCGAGTTCGCAATTCTGACATTTTGTTTTGATAATTAGCCCAAATTAGGATTTTTTCAGCTTCCTCAGATATTTTTCGGAGAAAATTACGCACTTCAAAATCACAGGATATAAAAACCTTGAGTTTTGCCATTATAGTACGTGACCCATTGGACTGGGAAGTGTTTGTCCACATTAAAAATTTTTTTTACAGAAGCTTTTAATATTGTATTTTCACATTTTGTATTTCTTACTCTTGAGGTTTTGGTCATTGTTTTAATTGCATTCTCACTTTGTTTAAACATAAATGTTATACATGTGTTTCAAGAGAATTTATAGTTGCTTCTCTTTTGTATTTTCAGATGACCTGTGTAGGAGTTATTTCAAGTCCCCGAGAAGAATGGGTCTCGGGTGTACAGATGTAAGAAAGAGACTTTTGTGGCTTCAAACCCAACATTCACAAAAAGCCTGGTGCTTAGCACTTAGGCTTTAGTGGTCTTAGGCCCACGGCCATGCAGTGTGCTGTGGTTGTGGTGATTATTCTTGCTGTGGTTGTCCACCTAATAAATTGTGCTCAGTACCACAAAGATACTTATTTCACAAAAGGAAAAAGTAAGTTTTCTTTTCTTTTTTTAAAGAAGGGTTTGTTTTTTGGGATGCAGGTAGCTGTATTGTTCAAACCATGTAAAAACTCATCCTGTATTGTAACTAAAGGAATGTCAAACAACTCTTGTGGAAGGAATTCTGCTGTTCTTCGCTCTATGGATTTCTGGTAATCTGTCGTGGCATAGTAGATGTTATACAAGTGTTTCGAGGATCATAAGCTTATAAACAGGCTCTCCTGTTTATAAGCTTATGATCCCTCTTTTCAGATGGATAACATTTTTTTTTTTAATAACTGGTTACTCAAATTTTCCCCACCACTGTTGATCACATTTGGGGCAATGCATACAAATCAACCAGAAAACTTCGTGACACTGTGCAGGAATGAGCAGTTCATCAATTGTAATGTTCGTAGAAATATGGCTGTCTGAACACTACATAAATCAGTTCTCAAAAACTTCACCTACAGTGAAACAGGAGTCTTTCAAGAAAAGGTTACTTACAGATTGATTCCTTTAGTCTGTCAATAGATCCTTGAACAGTAACATTACAACAGAACAGAACACTTGTAACTCAAAACTTAAACATATCAGATTAGTCGTAAACTTCAGAACTAAATAACATTAATTGGTAGAACTTTTAATGCTAAATATATATACACTATATTGACAAAAGTCTCCAGACTCCTAGAAGAGACACACAACATAGCATTTATTGACCCACCTTAGCATGGTGTCGGTCCACCTTTGACCTTAATGCATGCACTGACCCTTTCGAAACGTGCTTTCGACAAGGTTTTGGAACACAACGATAAGTATGCACCCCCATTCAGTACATAATGCTGCCGCTAACTCTTGCTTAGTAGTAGGCCTTGGTTCCAAACTTCTTATGTTGTGCTCTAATTTATCCCATAGGTGCTCTATGGGATTAAGATCAGGGCTCTGTGCTGGTCAGTCCACACACGATACGGAATTACACGGCGTAATAGTCTTTGCTTTAT
The DNA here is from genome assembly GCA_039090855.1 of Macrothele yani. NCBI lineage: Eukaryota > Metazoa > Arthropoda > Arachnida > Araneae > Macrothelidae > Macrothele > Macrothele yani. The sequence continues at coordinate 79,001,353 of CM077016.1, forward strand.
GGCTCGGTGCATTATTCTGCTGGTACCAACAAGACCCGATTCCATAGTATTGCCACAGAGTTGGTAGGGCATAATTGTCTAGAATGTCGAGGTAGATGTGCTGGTTAACAGGTTTGTCCACGATAATCAATGGGCCGGGAACATACTACAAAAGACACCCCCACATGAGTACACTGCCAGCTCCAAACTTGACCGTAGGAACAGTACAATGTGCTAAATAGCATTCCCCTGGCTGCCGCCATACCCACACATGGCCATCAAACTGATGGATCGTGTATCTGGATTCATCAGTCCATAGGACCCATTTCCATTGATCTATGGTCCACGATAAATGTTCTTTACATCATGCTAAACAATGAGTAGCATTCCAAGTGGAGACGAAAGGCTTATTGGCAGCCGCATGACCACGGAATGAAGTTCTCTGTGAATGGTACGTGTACATATCGAGAGTCCAGCATATTTACTCACTTGTACTCTGAGGTCTTTTGCAGTACCTTGCCGATCATCTGTAACGACTCGCCTGAGGCTTCGACGTCCTCTATCACTGATTTTCTTTGGTCTGCCAGTGCGTTTTGCTGCTTCAGGCATGCCATGTGTCTTTCATTTATTCAGTACATATTCTTCCACTTAGTACTGATTCTTCCACTTATTCAGTAGCTGTCTTGACATGTTCTTTCCTTCAAGTCAGCTGGAAAGAATGCATGAGGAAACTTTAGCAGAAAATTAGGATCTTTGACAACCATTCTTTTCCAGAGAAATAAATAAATAATTAAATAAAACGAAGCATCAACTGTGGTAACTTTAATTTCTCGGAAAAAAGATTGAATTTTAGGTTTGCACAAAAAAAAGTAGCTCCAGACAAAATAAAAAATAAAAATAAAAAAAATCTGTAGCACTACTATTCAATAAATTTCCTTCATAAAATACATTTACAAAAAATCCATGGAAGTTTCTATTATAATGAAATATTATACAAAAAAAAATCATTAAAGCATCTATTATAGTGAAATTCTAAAAAAAAAAAAAATGCGTAAAAATTAACGTGAGCTGCTTCCTTTGACATTTCACATTGGGTATGAGCATTTTATGTAAACAAAGTGGAATGATACATGTTAAGTTGAGAACTACTGTTATCAAAAAGACAATGCAACCAAATACATATGTGGAGCAGATTTGCAGTTCTTCCATAATCATGTAAATGCTTTTCTAATGAATTATGGCAACATCTATGAGTACTAAAGTGCCAGAAGTCGTAGTGCAACAGCATGTTAAGTCAAATTATGGTTATTAAATCTGTTTTTAAAATCAAAAATGAAGAAATAAGAGCTAAAACAAAACTTTATATATTGGAGAAAACATACTCCAAAAGAAACAGAAATGGGCTGGACACATTGCAAGGCTGAAGGACAATAAATGGACATAAGTTGTACTGGAGTGGTGGCCATATGAAGGTGAAAGATCAGCTGGAAAACCTGAAAGAAGATGGTCAGAGGATATAAGGAAAACAATTTGAATTCTTTGGCACCAATAAGCTTGGGATAGAAATAGATGGAAAGAATTAGGAGATACATATAGCTATAAAAAACGATTAAAAGAAAGAAGAAAGAAAGAGAAATCAGGTTCCGCACCACTTTTTTTTTTTTTTTTTTTTTTTGTGCTGTTACTATAATATTTTAAATAATTTACTTCCTATCTGTTCGTTCTTCAAAACCCATGGAAATCAGTGAAGAAATTGCTTTTGAAAATATGTGGCAGAGAAACAAATAGGTGGTGCCATCTGGTATTCCTATACTTTAGTTGCTTGGAAATGCATTGTCTTAAGTGGTGTATTAATAGCATTATCAGCCAGGAATTCAGGAATGTGATTTTGATTCCTGCTCTAGGACAGTTCTCATATTTTCTGGGAAGTTGGCTGCATGATAAGTTAGTGTTTTTTTTTTCAGATGTTTATAAGCATCAATGGTTAAAGGTTTAACTTGACTACTATACATATTAAGTGCATTATATTGCTGCATTGCAATATCCTTATACACTATATTTACACAGTATAAAACTGATATAAATGTAGTGATACAATCAACTTTTGTTTTTTTCGTCGCAAATTTTTCCGTTACGCGTGTTAAACGTTAGATAATGTGGCCATACCTCTCATTTGCAATTTCCATACCTTGATATATTAAGTAATAGCTGAGTCAAAAAAAGGCATATGCACTTACTGTAGTTTGGCAGTTGGTCTTCATTTGGTGCTGCTTCTTTGTCTTTAATATAATGTTGAACATTGCAGTTGACTGGCCATTGAAATTTAGCTTGTCTTTCATCCAAACTGTATTATTTGCACAGTTATTTACACAGTTTAGATGAATGACAAGCTAAATTTCAATGGTCAGTCAACTGCAATGTTCAATGTTATATTAAAGACAAAGAAGCAGCACCAAATGAAGACCAACTGCCAAACTACAGTAAGTGCATATGCCTTTTTTGACTCAGCTATTACTTAGTATATCAAGGTATGGAAATTGCAAATGAGAGGTATGGCCACATTAACATCTAACATGCGTAACAGAAAAATTAGCGATTAAAAAACCAAAAGTTAGTTGTTTCACTACATAGCACAAATGAGTTTGGCTTATTTATTGCCTTCTGTACTTCAAAGATCAAAGTTGAAGCAGTTATACAGAAACTCAATTGACATTATACCATTAGTTGTGAACTATAAAAGACTGGGTTTGAAGCTTACTGCTAACAGGAGACATATCAACTACACAAGATTCCCATCTCTGATGGAGAGATTCTACAAGTACTATGGACTAATTTCTTCAAATTCTAATTAATCCAGTGCGTTCTACTTCTTTTTTGGCATTCTACTTCTTTTGGAGAGTTCACAGGTGAAATTGATTTACTAGTTTTTTTATTTACATGACTTCACTGAAAATATCTGCGACAGCTTAACAGAAAAACTCAACATCCAGTTTGCTTACCTTTGTGCGACTAATGAAAGCACAGACTGTCATACACAAGTTATCCATGGCTTCATGCTCCTTCTAACTAGGTATGCCTGCTGCTGTAATGTAACTGAAAAAAAGGTAATCTAATTATCATAAAGTTTGCTGTTTGACTAATAAGAACTTACTCCATTACTTATTGCATCAGCAGCTCTGTTAGGCTTAGCTAGTCACGATGCATTTTTATAGAAATAGCAGTTGGTCCCTTGGTTTTTCTCTGCAGACTATGATAGTTTTGTGACCTTTCATTATTTACATCACTGCTGCATCCCCCCATTAGAGGGAGCAGCTGTGGATAACTGTCACACATGACAGTTGGTGGTTGTTTTGATTGTAGTCACAGCACACAAATGTAAACTAGATGTTGGCATTCTTGCTGAGCTTGTCAAAAATGTATATAATAAAGAGCATTGATCATGTGACAAATGAATAAAAACGAATGACAACTGTTGTGCAAATAGGCGCCGACTATAGGGGGCAAGGTGAATCTTGCCCCTCCAATAATTTGGGGGAGGGGGCAGCACCCACCCAGTATTTTTGGTTTTGTTTAATTAAATAATCGCTTTAGCCTCATAAGGTGGACCAAGCTCCACCTTATGAGGCCCAAGCAATTTATTTCCAAAATATTAATAAATAACAAAATAAATAAAAACATTTCCCCTATTCTCAGCATTGCTCATTTGATAAGAAACTGGATTGCCAGGCCAGTATTAATAGTGTTTAACATGTTCTTGTGATATGTGGTAAGTTATTAAAACAATTTTATCATAAATAAAATACAGAAACGTATACTCTAGCTCCTTTATTTAACTATTTATTTTTGGCACTTCTTGTTCTTTGTTTGAGTAACTCAGCTAATTTCTCATATTTTTTACTAAACTTTGGAAATAAAATCTCTAGATATTTTTATAAAATCACAGGCTGACTTTTATTTTTAAAACTATTAATATTCAGCAAAAGAATATTTCTGTTTCCTTGTTCATTTGGTGATGAGCAATTACAATTGTGTTTTAAAATATATGTCGAATCTCGTAGTTTATTTTTTTTGCCCTCCCCCTTTCATTTTCCTCCTGGCAATGGAAGAGACATGCCACTCCCACGTCTGATCTCTTCATGCCTGCCCCCCACCCAATAATTTGGAGAAGTCGGCACCCCTGGTTGTGCATACAAATATATATGTATTTAACACTCAAATATTAAAAAAATGTGGTGTCCTTTTCACAGTGGGACTAAAGGCATCAATTACTGGTTTTTCACATGACATCCATAAACTAAGTATCTCAAGTTGAGGACATGTATGCAGGCATATCTGCATGAAAGAAAAATTGCTACTACTAATTTGGGTTTTGATTTCTAAGCTATTTCACATCAAGACATTTTTAGCAATTAATTTGTAACAACTCAGTAGGGATGTTGAAATATTGTTCAGTGATGTGGATATACAGTAGGTGAAGTTGATGCTATGTGGCAGTCGTTTGTCAGGTACTATTTATGCATTTCCAAAGGAAGTTGTGATAGTAAGATATTCAGTGCAGACCTGCACTTCTAAATCTGCTTTTACTTAACCATTACTAGTGTATTTGGATGTGTTATACTTTTTGTTGCAATAATATTAATTGCTGTCTGTTTTTCAGTATGCATTGGAACATCAGGGCGTATGTCTGTTCCTGCGAACAAAGAACATCATTACCAAAACCTTCGTGACAGGTACACGAATTGTACATATGTAGATGGAAACCTTGAGCTAACATGGCTACGGGTAAGCTCAATAATAATTTACCATGAATAGTTCTATAAGTTTATTCTATTGCAAATTTGAATTGTGTATCTAAACCCCCTGAATTAAGTTTGGAAAAATTGATGCTAATTGATAAATGTAGGAAAATATCAAACTTTTGAAAATTTACAGTTTAAACATCTGAGTGTTACATACAATATGAATATCAATTTGGTTGAAGCAGTGGTTTTAGAAGACTGAATAGCATATTTCATAAAGGGAGCTTATTTCATCCTGACAAAATGTCGAAGACAACAAGTAAATTATGTGGTAAAGTAATAATCCAACTTTTAAAAGGTTCAATATAACAAGCTCAAAATTCTGTTCATCATGTTCTACTCTCTAGGTGCTTGCATGTAGTGTAAAAAGTAATTAAAACTATAAAGCACTATCTTGTTTCAAATTTAAAGAGGATTTTGCTGCATGTCCTGTAATTATTCCGTAATGAACCAAAACTCATATTACAGTTTTTGAAGCCTTTGCTTCCATTAAAAAGATATTGATTCAATACAGATGTAAAAGTTAAAAATATACCTTATGTCCTGTAGATATTTGAGCAAGGACAAAGAAGTTTCTATTGTTTTAAATATTATAGGTCTGCATTCAGAAGATGAGTCATCAGTGTGTTGCAACAAGTTAAACATTAAACATCATAGCATAATAAAATTATTAAAATATTTCAAGACGGTGTTGTTCTTAAGTTAAAATTACATGCATCTTATTGATGCATTTAATCAATATCTTTGAAATATCAGTCAATTGAACATTCACCTGTATCTGAAAACCACCTCTTATGTATTTCTTGCTGCTGTCTCACAACTATCCTCAGAGAAATGTTGTGCCTCATTGTGGTCATAGACACGTTGGTGCAGCACAGTTTTGCAGTCAATGGCTCAATATAATACGAATCAACCAGAAGCAATATACCTCAGCCGTATGTGCTGCATGCTGGTATGGATAGGCTACACGAGCAGACACCCTATACACCACCCTCTCATAACAACAGTCCATTGACATAAACGACTCTTCTGGTGGCAATAGGATGTGGATTGAAAGATAGAGATGAGGAAGTAGGTGTGCTAATGCGATGATGGCAGTAAGACATGCATACACCCAGGGTGGGTTGGTTTTCAGACATGGTGAATATTTGCATGCTTTAGCCAAATAAAATAAACATTTGAAACCAGTTTTGATGGACTAACCCTTATAGTCACTTACCGTTACTTTTAGATTTCTGCATTCTGAATTTTGCTTCAGTTTTCTATTTGTTTTTGCATGAACATTATTCTAATATATATTTTAGCTCTTTTAAGTGATTAAAGTATTTGATTAAAATCAACGTTAGGCGGAGTGAGGATTTAAGGCTATGGAAGACTGTACTTTAAACTGACAAATGTAGTATAGAATGTATTTAAGACTGACAAATGTAGTATTCATACCTGCCTTGTTTTACGGTTATTTTACGGATGACATATTTTAGATTTCAGTTTTCCCCCCAGGTTGGTACAATTTAAAAAGAACATGTGTCCCCCCAGGACAACTGTGCCTTTGTATTCTGATTAACCTGATCACATTTGCTCCCATTTGTGTATCTGCAACCCTCTTTGCTTGCAGCCAAGCAGGAAAGATGGGGTAAAAACGCTGTATAATTACGGTTAGAGGCAACTGCTGAAAAAGAGAGAGCAAGAAATGAAAAATATCAGCCTCACGTATAAGATTTAAAATTGTGTTTTTAAAAGATGTTCTAACATGGCACAAAAATTTAAGGTCAAATCCTCAATTAAGTTAAAGTTTACTGCAATTTTTATCGTAATAATTTCGGAGTTAAAAAGGAAAATTTACGTGTATGTACTCTAATGACGATAGCATACTAATGAGATAATTATGCACCAATTGCATTTTTTAGTGCCAGATATCTTGATTATAGCATATGAAACTGATTAAAATCAACAAAACATGCATGTGCAGACCTGCCAACTGTTACGATTTTATCTTATTTAGTATGATAAATCATGCTGCAGTACTGTAATACGATTCTGCAGCCAAAAACACGATTTTTTTTTAAATAGTCATGTTTTCTCCCATTTTTCCCCTTTTCAGATAGAAGCCTTGTAGCAGAATCGCGGCGACGGGCGACGTACGTCGCAGATTTATTTTCGTTCTGCAGACAAAAATGACATCCCCAGAACCCTATCAAACCATCTTGCAGACTCCCTATCATAGATGCAAGTTTTCCGCCTTTCAAAATTTCTGAAAACGGAAGTTAGGTGTAGTGAGGATTTCTTCCGTAATCGTAATTTTTTTCTCACGAAAGACGATGTACGTCGCAGAATTATTTTGTACTCATCCCCGTAGCAGAATCGCGTCGACGGCCGACGTACATCGCAGGTTTATTTTGTACTCAACCTCGTGGAAGAATCGCGGAGACGGCCGACGTACATCGCAGGTTTATTTTGTACTCATCCCCGTTGCAGAATCGCGGCGACGGGTGAAGTACACCTTAGGTTCATTTTGTACTTAACCCCGTAGCAGAATAGCAGCGATGGCCGACGTACATCGCAGATTTTTGTGTACTCATCCCCGTAGAAGAATCGCGGCGACGTACATCGCAGATTCATTTTCTACTTATCCTCGTAGCAAAATCGCGGCGACGGCCGATGCACATCACAGATTTATTTTGGTCCTGTAGATAAAGGCGACATCCACATAACCCGATTAAACCATCTTGCAAACCTCCTAAGATGCAAGTTTTCCACCTCTCAAAATTTCCGAAAACGTAAGTTAGGCGGAGTGAGGATTTCTTCCGTAATCGAAATTTTTTCTAATAATTAACAACATAAAAGTGTTTGCTGATTAGATTTAATTAGTTTCTCAATAAAATTTTGATGTAGGGAAATTTTTTTTACATTCTCATTATCAAGAATTTATATAGCTGAAATAGGCTTCAAAAATTATCAGCATGCATCGTGTTACGATTTTTCTATCTGAGTGTTACGTTTTTTGGTTCTTAGAGGTTGGCAGGTCTGCATGTGCATAATAAATTGGCCTTTAATCGATATGTTCAATGCATTTTATCAATATGTTCGATGCATTTAATCAGTATGTTCAGAAGATCAGTCAATTTGAAATATTGTTAAACGTTCACTGAAATTTTTTTACAGATTTCAATTCTTGAAATGGCAGGTCTGAGTATTTTTTATCATGGTTTTGTTTTAATTTTGTGCAAATCATTTGTAAAGTGCGAAAGTGATTGATGAGGATTTTTTTTCCTGCTTTTAGCTAACTTTTCTACCTTGGTATGGTATTTTCTTATGTTGGCATAACTGTGATATTGCATATTGTACAATTTTGCTCATCTTTCTGTGTAATGCTGACATGTCAAATCTTCGTAGGATGAAAATTTAGACCTTAGCTTCTTGAAAGAAATCCGTGAAGTTACTGGTTATGTCCTCATATCTCACGTTAACATTAGAAGAATTATCCTCCCCAGTCTCATGATCATTCGTGGCCGAATGTTATTCAAGGTAAATCCTGGAGATGAAGAATTTGCCTTGCTCGTAACGCACAGTCGTATGGAGAACTTGGAGCTGCCAGCTTTACGTGGTAAGATTGTAAATTTGCCTTAAGTAAAAGAAAAATAAATGCTATTGAATGCCATGAGTTTTTTAATAAGAAATTTCATTGTTGCTTGTCTCATATTCTTTGTAAAACTTTCACTTTACATCAAGCTGTAATCAATAATGAGCATTTCATGTGTGATAAATTTCCATGCTGTACTAGTTCATTAAATTTCTGTGATTCCACTTATCAGAGATTATTAGCAAATGAAATGTTCTCAGGGAATACATAGACTTAACATCCCACAGTTTTAAAAATTCTCTCAGGTGAAGTCTGAATAAGTATTAATCAAACTTTTCCTCAAAGATATATCTGTTTGTATATAGATTAAGATAATACAACGTAGTTGTACAAATGTTTATTTTCTCAAGCCGACCATGGTTTTGCTGGGTATTGGCCTAGCTTCATCAAATCGTCACAAGACTGTAGTCTTCGAGATAAAGAATATCTGTTTGCTTTGACATTTTTATTTTCAGAATGAGGAGATCAATCTTCAGAAATATCATTGGAGAGGATGTGGGATTCAGACTGTAAATTCATGTTGAGAAAGTGGAGAAATGTAAGTCTTGGTACAGGACATATTTTCCCAATATGTGTCAGTGCACATACAATAGAAGAAACAAATTTAGAAATTATTGGCATATAAGCAATGTTTTTTTTTTGTTTTTTTCCCCATTTTTGCAGAAAATGTGTTCAAAATGAAATAGTTGAAGGTATGTCACTTGTTACTTTGCAGAATTATGAAAACTATGCCAATCATGAGAAGCTATATAAATTTGAAACACCAGTGTAAGAATTTAATCAGAATTAACCACAAAAATTATTTTTAAGGGCAAACTAAAGGGGCGATTGAAAATATTTTTACAAGTTGCATTTTGTCCATTACCATATTTTTTTACGTATTTCAGTGTCATCCAGTGTTTTCTTGATTTGGGTCACCTTTTTCTTTTGTTGGAGTAGAGTAATAACTAATTTTAAGTGTAATGGACATTTTTTGAAGTTCACGTTCCTAAAGTATGAAGACACAACTGCAAGTAATCACATGAAATGGAAATTTCATTAAAAAAAAAAAAATGCTGATGTGAATCAAAAACTAAATTGTGTGAACAAAAAAGCAAAGCTTTTGGGATGAGTCAAAATGAGAGATACCCCTATCCATAGTTTTAGAGAATTTAAAAACTTCATGTGAGAATCTTATATCTTTCCATCTTCCATGTCATATTTATAAAAAAAAAAATAAAGTGACTGTTCTGGTAGGTATGTAATGTAAGGCATTGAAAAAATATTTCCCCCACTGATTTTTACTAAGGAAAAGTATTAGAAAAAAATAAATTATGTAAATGGTATTGTGGCAATGTTTTTGAAATAATGCTGTACAACAAAGTTAATTGTAAATCAAGAGCTTAGGTGCTAATTTTAATGGCAGAAAAGGAAACAATCAGGGATATTCCTGAACTCCTTTTATGTGTTGCTATCACCGAGAAATGCGGATTTGCAGGACTGTGATCCTAAAACCAAGTAATAATCTATGGTGGCATCATGTGAGTTGCTTAAATGAGAAATTTGGAATTTTCAGTAGTAGAATTTTTCCATGGTACAGAATTTAATTAGACACATTAAACATTGCCATTCTAAACAAACTCTTTTTATAGTCTGATTTTGGTCTAAACCTACCTCTGGAACAATCGGTGATGTTACAACCCTTTCACTAAACCAAAAATTCAGTTACAAGCATGTGGAGTTTTTGTTGTGAATGTGTACTACATAATGTGAACTAAAGGCATTTTAACTTCCATCACTGCGTGACACCTCACATAAAATTATTTTGTTCATGCTATTTACTACTTGGGTTGTTTTGTTTTATCTTCATAAACTTTTAACCTAACCTAGTGTGAGTTACACAGATACATACTCCAGATTATACAAAGAAGGTTACTGAAATGAATAGACATTCTCCTGTGACACTGTTTTCTCAAAACAATAATTGAAGGGAAGAGGGAGATTGAGCGGAAGACCAAGGAGGGGATATTTATTAAACAACTATATGAAGTTACCAGGACAAGAAGATATTTAGAGAGAGAAGGATTTTATCAGAGGATAGGAAATTATGGCGATATCCTTGTGCTGCAGCAAACCAGTTTATGGACTGAAGGGCAATACACACACTGTGAGTTGGGTGTAATGTGATCTATTATCTGGTTTATTGATATTATCAATTATTGTTATTGATATTATAATAATAATATATTGTTTACTGATATTATCAATTATTTAGTTTATTTGGTTTTATTGTGTTTGTAGCCATTCACAATGCTTTATGTTTGTAGCTCTCTTGGTCTTGCCCACAGAGACAGCTCTCATGTATATGTTTTCACAAATTTGGGACAGTTCAGTCTAGTGGCCATAGTGTGGACAAACCCTTGGTCGTTGCAGTGGGTGTATTTTTACTACCACAACGACTCGACAGTTGCAAGTCTTAAGTGTGTGTATCACAGCTACAGCAAGCTGAGTAATACTGTTCATAGTGTTGTGTGGCTTAGGTGGTACAGCTAAAAACTGCTTTTAGTAAAATATTGCTGAAAATAGTTATCTTAAATGGATCTTATACATTAATCTCTGAATTACTTTTTTTTTCAATTTAATTGTGAAGGAGTACAACTGATGATCTTTGAAACAGTGACTTTGTGATAACAGCAAAAATGTTATGCTATAATTCAATCTTTTTTTGCAGATATTTTAGCAGGTGGTGTTGGGTTTTTTGACAACTATAATTTATGTTACATTGACACCATCAAATGGGAGGAGATTTTAGCCAATTATCAAATGAAGCCAGTCTACAATCAAAATTTCACTGCCTTAGGAAGAAGATGTAAGTTTTCATATGCATAATAGTAAAAGTTATTGTATATATTTCTTTGGTACATAATGCTTCTTAATTAGCATGTGTAATATAGAACATTTCACATATTTCAGATGGTACTCATTTTCTCTCCCTTCACATCTATTGTCTGATGCTACATCTCTGCCTTTTTATTTCCCTCAGGATACTTTACTACCTTCCATAAAAACTCATATATAAATAAGTTCCAAAAGATATATTAAGAAAATACGATGCTTGTCACAAATATTTTATTTTTTCAAGTTGACCAAGGTTTTGCTGGGCTCTGGCCTACTTCATCAGGACGAATGGCACGTAAATATTCAAATTGTAAATGACACAGTGGGGGCAGAACCGCCTGGGCCGGCAGGGCCCTGGCCCAGTCAAAAAAATTTTAACAATTTCAGCCAAGATTTTTATTTTTATTACTTTTTTATTTGGCATATGTGCGATTGTTGTGATGTGCCTTAGAAAGTGGTTGGATGGTCCTAATTCCTAACAAAGCTCCTTAGGCATTGTTTTTCTTCTGTTTGTTCCGGGAAGCGGGAAGGTAGAGGGTGTCCCACGATTCCAAATTTTGGGCCCGGTCAACGAACTTTACTTTCCGCTGCCCCTGAAATGACATCATAAATGGTGTTTACAGTAATGGGTTTTGGTTAGTTGCTTCCATGCACTTGATAGAAATGGTGTGGATGCCATGTCATTAGCAAGTTGTGAAGAATTCTGATACATATGGAAAGCTTCCAAAGTATCAAGTTTGGTGGTGGAATCTGGCCTGTCGATTAGTTTTGCTTCTTCAAAGAGAAATTTATGGTCCTTTTTGTAACAGTGTTTAGCCATTGATGACTTCTTTAGGTCACAGTTCCAAATATATGTCTTGTGCAATACAGAAGGAAATGTGATATAACTCTACACCTTCTATGAAAGAATTTTACATAATGAAAAAGTTGAAAGTAGGCAAAAAACATTCTTCATGGAAAAAGCTATATTAAGGTGGACGTAAAGTAATTTTGCTTCCTATACTTCCAATGGAAAAACTTCTGTACACATTTTCTTCACAATTAATGCGTTCCCAAGGATGAAAATTTGAACATCAATTAAAATAGCTTCATTTTATAACTTGGAATACTTCATATTTTCTAAAACATAACCATAATTGTGCAATCCACCATTTGTTTATCTATTGACATCATCAAAGTACAGGTTGTGCCATCTTTTTTCTGGTTTCAATACCACCAAAGGAAAAGTTATTGATTTTTAATATAATTATGGTTATGTTTTAGAAAATATTAAGTATTCCAAGTTATAATATGAAGTTATTTTAATCAATGTTCAAATTTCCATCCTTGGGAACACACTAATAGTGAAGGAAATGTGTACAAAAGTTTTTCCATTGGAAGTATAGGAAGCAAAATTACTTGACGTCCACCTTAAGGAAAAAGAACTTTTCAAATGTGTCTTCTGGAAGCAGAGATAGCGAGAAAAAGGTTTTGACCTTTTTATGTCCCCAAGCGGGAAATCTGTGCCTTATTTAAAGAGAATAATGCTCCACATCTCTATTGTAGCAAATGACATACAGTAAAAAAGAAATTTCTCAATAGGGCTTTTAGAAGCGAAGATACAGCTGCAAACAGAAGTACACAGACACCATGTAATGACAGAACTGTGAACTATAAAACTCCTCAAATACAAACGTAAGTGTTCCACAAGGCAAATGGCATCCAGTGTTGAATTTTTTAAATCGCACATGCAGAAACTTTGAGAAAAACTGGTTAAACATTGATGCCCCTTGGTGGCAAAACTGTGCATTATTTTTGGAAGAACATATATACAATGCGTTTTAATTATTAGTAGTATCTGACCTAAAAATAATTTTTTCAGTTGGGTTTTTGTCCTGTAGATATTTCTGTAAACAAAAACATGAGCTTACACCCTCTAGTGGCACACTTGTGCGTTAAGAAAAATTTGAAATTATATGAGAAACATTTCTCTCCAACAAACAAATAATTTTTCAAATCAGACTCTTAGAAGTAGAGATATTGACAAAAATAAGATGTACATTTACATCTCCCTGGCGGAAGACCATGCACTAATTTAAGCAGGAGGTATTCTCAAAAGGTTTTCTGAGGTGAGTAGGTATGGGTCCAAAAAAGATATTTTCCATTCAGATTTTTAGCTTAGATTTTTCTGCAAATACACCAGAAGCAGAAATAGACACTTACGCCCCCTGGTGGCCAAACCATTCTTTATCAGAAATTGAAAATTATATGCAAAACATTTTTCACCAGGAGCTATATCCGATGCAGGAAGAATTTTTCAAATCAGAGGGTTAGAAGTATAGATATCAGGGAAAATGCAATTGACCTTTACACCCCTCAATGGAAAATCTATGCATTACTAGAAAAAGAGACCTTGTGTGTACCTAAAATAGTCTTCGAATATAAATGGCATTGAAAGAAAAAATAATTTTTTCAATTGAATGTTTAGAAGCAAATAAATGGAATAAAATGTATTTTGAATTTGATATCTGCGTTTACACCCACTAGTGGCGAAGTTGTGCATCGAAAAAAAACCCCTAGAATACAAGGATTCTCACATCTCAAGTTTCCCAGTGCAAAGGGAATTTTTCAAATCGAACTGATAGTTGCAGAGATATGGTGTCCACAGACAGATGGATGGACAAGGTGATAAACATAAGCATGATCTGTTTGTTTACAAAAAGCATGCTAAAAAAGTATCTGAAGTAGAGTTGTAGAAAATTGTAGAGTTTTGAATATAACAAAATATAACTTTCTTTTGACTGAAGTCACTTTTTAAAGGCTGAAAACAAAAGTGTTGAGGTGCCACCAGTAATTGTATGTTTTGCAGATTTAATGAAATTTTATTTGAATGAAGTAAATGTTTCCAGTTGATTGGGGATTGGTGTCTGCACATCCCAAGCTGACCTTTATATATATGCAGTGTGTTACTGTGTTGTTTTTAGCCAAATATGACCCTTGTACCAGAAACTTTGATGCTTTATAGGACAAACTGAGTTCTAAGGATGCAGAATCCCTTCCTGAGCAAATGTATCTTGCTCCCTTGAAATATCACGTAACTTATTTGTGCTTCTATGTCATGTCATCAGTAACTTTTTTAGTGCAAGACTTTGAGGTTCCTCATGTTGAAGTTATATTCTCAGATTATGACTATTAGCCTGACAATAAAGATTTGTGGTTTTCCCGAGAGCAATCTGATATCATTTCAGAAGGCAACAGAACAGTTTGATAACCTGATCATTTCTGAAAGTACCAAAGGGCAGTACACTGCTCAGATAAGGAATATGGATAGAGACTGTGAAGGTGGGATGGTTATGGATTGATGGACGGTTATGAGAGCTTAGAGCACTTACTCATAATGAAATAATGTTATTTTGCACATAATTATAAGACATGGCATGCTTTTCTCTAAATTTCTGTGGTCATTGTGGATTTGTTGAATGATTTTTAGTCCCAGTGTCTTGTTGCATGCCTTTACCTACATTTCCTTGTTCTGTGTTTAAGTAAAATCTTGTTGTTGGTGCCCAATAGCGTAAGGCTTTTTCCTCAAGTAAACTGAAACTATTAACCGACCATTGTCTAACTTTCAACCATCCGTAATGTTTGATAAAAAAGAGACAAAACTGTTTCAGAAAACTACTTTTTTTATGTTTACATTGTAAATTCTGATATTTTTAACTTATGGGCAATACATATTTAATATTTTTCTTAGGTCCACCTTGTCATAAAAGTTGTGTTGATGGTTGTTGGGGTCCAGGACCTCACAGCTGCCAGAAGTTCTCTAAAATCAACTGTTCACCACAGTGCCACCAAGGGCGTTGTTTTGGTCCCAATCCAAGGGAATGTTGCCATCTTTTTTGTGCAGGGGGTTGTACAGGACCTACACAAAGTGATTGCCTCGTAAGTATAAAGTTTCCGATGTTCCTTGAAGATAGCGCAGTGAAACTGAAATGAGAAAAATATAACTCTTGCTAAAACACTGCCATTTTCAACAGTACAATCACACTTTACCTGTTAAAACTGAAACAATTATTTTCTGACATCTAATGTAATGTCTGTTAAAATTCGTAGACTAAAGATCTATGTTTATTTGTTTGCTGTTTGAGAGCACTGGTTATACAACTGCAAAAAAATAATATATCTTTATCCATCGCTGCAATTAGCTAAATTTTGATTGAAATACATAAGCTTATGCTTTGAGATGTGAACAGCTTTCCCTAAACATGAACAGTGTCAGTTTTGACCGAAGTGATGTATACAGAATTTTTATTTCTTAAGGATCAGGCAGGGTTTAGTGTACTTTTATTGAAGGGCATTGGCAATACTGAATGCTCAATGGATGATATTCTGATCTGGGCAAACACGCTCAAGGAGTTACGTAGTTTAACATCGAAGGTTATTGATCAACTTTTAGAGAGTGGAATTCGGTTGAATAAAGACAAGTGTGAATTTGAGAAAACCAGAGTTAAGTTCTTAGGTCACATTTTTACACCAAGTGGAATAGAAATTGACCCATCCAAGGTTGAGGCTATTGGAAAATTAAAAGTACCTACTTGTGTTACTGAGTTGCAGAGATTTATGGGTATGACTAATTATGTTTCTAAATTCATACCTAATTATTCAAGTATTTCAGAACCCATGCGCAGACTTCTACAGAAAGATGTCATATGGGAGTGGTCTTCTGACCAAGAAAAAGCCTTTTGTAAGTTTAAAAGAATCTCTTCAAAATACTCCACAGTTAGCTTATTATGATGTAAACAAGCCAGTGGTTGTTTCTGTGGATGCCAGTTCTCATGCAGTTGGTGCTGTACTTCTCCAAGATAGTAGACCGGTAGCATATTCTACCAAAGCATTAACATCTGCACAACAGCGTTATCCTCAAATTGAAAAAGAAGCCTTTGCCATTCGTCATGGGTACAAATAATTTCATGACTATATTTATGGCAAGTCTGTTACCATTGAAACAGATCACAAACCTTTAGAAGTCATCGCAAAGAAACCCTTACATACAGCTCCACCTAGATTACAGCGATTAATTTTTGATGTCCTTCAGTATTCGCCAAAAATAATATTTAAACGTGGTACTGATATTCAAATCCCTGGCGCTCTAAGTAGTGTTTGTAGTGTGGAGTCTTTGGAGACAGCTAGTGAAGATCAAGAACTTTTTGAAACATTACTCGATATACCGCTTCCCTCATTAACATTTGAAGAGCTGATTGCAGCAACTAATGCAGATGAAGAACTACAACAACTCAAGAGAGTTATCCTTGAAGGTTGGCCACCAACAATAAAGGAAGTGCCCGTTTCTTTACACAAGTATTGGAATTATCAAGAAGAATTATCTGTATACGAAAATCTGTCGTTCAAGGCTGAATGATTGATTATTCCTAGAATACTTCAACCTAAATATCTCAAACTTATCCATGAGTGTCATCTGGGTACTAGCATTTCCTTACATCGTGCAAGAGAAATAATATTTTGGCATGGAATGTCCAAAGAGATTGAACTATTTGTTCAAAAATGTCCAACGTGTCAACAAACTGCTCATGCTCCTAACACAGAACCATTGCTGATGAAACCTATTCCCTGTTTTCCATGGCAACGAATAGCATCAGATTTATTTGACTTCAAGGGTGACCATTATTGCCTTGTAGTTGATAGTTACTCCAGATATTTTGATTTTAAAAAACTAAGTCAGCCAACGTCTCAAGCTGTGGTTAAGTATTTAAAAGTTACTTTTGCCACTCATGGTATTCCTGATATCTTAGAAACTGACAATGGTCCCCAGTATAACTCTGAGGCATTTCGTAATTTCACAAGAGACTGGAAGATACAACATCTCACATCCAGTCCTCATTATCCCAAGTCAAATGGTTTGGCAGAACGGTATGTGCAAATCGCTAAGTTAATGTTAAAGCGTACTGATCTAGAACAATCTGACTTGCATCTGGCACAATTGAATTTGAGGAATACTCCTCATGGTGACCTACCTTCTCCAGCTCAACGTCTCTTTGGACGTCCTATGAACAATGATCCCGTTACATCCTCTGGCACATTTGCCTCAGGCGTCAACTTCTGCTCGCCTCCAGTTCTCCAGAGAGAACCAATGCATAAATGCCACAACTGGTACTCATAACCAAGCACCATCCTTGGTACAGGGTCAATCTATAAAACTTAAAACGGCACATCGCAACTAGGTTCCTGCTACTGTATCTGCAAAGCTTGATACTCCTCGCTCCTATTTAGTTACCACTCAGGATGGCACCACTCTTCGACGCAATGCAGAGTGTATTCGTCCAACAAAAGCTCTATTCATGCCGAAAAAGTCTGTAATTGAGTGCCCACCAGTTTCGTCTCCCCTGGAGAACTCTCAAAACTATGATACACCTATGATTACTATACCCAATTCTAATCGGTTGCTCCTTCCTCAGAAGTCTCAAACTAAAGATAAACATCATGTTACTATACCTGAATCACAATTACCATCTCGTTTTTCTCAGTGCATTGGCACACCTACTAAGTTGTCTAATTCTGTGACCACTCGTTCAGGACGAAAAATTCATCCACCTGATAAACTAAATCTTTAAAAAAAAAAAAAAAAAGATGTCATATATTGTCATATTCTCCGGTATTCTTATATAGCTAATTTGTAGATGAATAAACGAGATTGGCAACACCCATCATCCCGGTGGTTGTTGTGATCTGTAATGGCTGTTTGTCTTACTGAGTGATAACTAAGATGTTATTACACATGGCAGTACATAACCCTTCATTTTAGAGATAATCATAGCATTTATTATTGAGCATTACAAATGAAAAAAAATCGGGCATATTGAAACTGATATTTTATTAAAAGTTTTGTATTTCTATTTTTGAAAGGAACTAACATGTCCAAATTAATACACTGTAAACATATAGAAAATATGCTAGTGTACAAATTGTGGATAGCCAAAGGTTGGAGTTCTCTGAAGTGTGTGTCCCTGATTTGGAGATTGCTTGCCTCCCATTTGATTTTACTAAATGTAATTAGTTCTCTTTAGCATGAATGGTCAAAGTGCATTGATAGAAATTTTGAAGACAAGATAGTATTTGTAACTGTGAATGGTATTCATTAGTACATATTTTAGACCAAGATAATTTTTTTATTTTGTTACTTGGAACTGGCTCAGATTACAAGGAAATGAGCAGAAATCAAGAGACTGATAAAGAAGCAACTAATTTAGCATGCCTAATGTTCTGAATGTTGCTTAGTATGTAGATGCTTTTTTCTTACTGGTTACATGCCCACATATTTGTCATGCAGGAAAGGAGGGATGATATCATTGTGGTGACAAGTAAACTGGTGTTCAGGTATTATTTGCTGATAGTATCAGTATTTTAGCATTTATATAACTTGTGTACTTTTGTAATTAATAGTTTATTAATATTTCTCAAATAAGAATACTCATTTTAATCATTTCTTCAGAATCTCAATTCTTCAGTTATGATTATTTTAGATTGTTTTCACATATTTTTCCCATTCTTGGTGGTAAAAATGATGGATGATCATATACAATAAATTGTATGGGCATAACATCATATTTGGCATGCATAGTAATGTTCTCTTGATTGTTAATTTAACTAATGCATTTTCCTACTTTGGTTCAATCTTTCAGGCATGTCGCAACTTTGATGACAATGGTGTTTGTAAACAGGAATGCCCTCCAATGAGGCGATACAATCCTGCTACATATTCATGGGAAAGTAATCCAGAGGGAAAATATGCATATGGAGCCACTTGTGTCAAGAATTGTCCAGGTAAATTTTTGCTTTAAATGTTTCAGAGGTAGGAATTTGCAACAAGTAATTTTGCTTTTCCACATCCTTGTAGTATTAAATAAAACAAGATAAAATTGTTGCTTTAACCTAAATATTTGTATACCAAATACCTTTTCGATAATTTTAGGAATAATTCTTAGCAAACTATTTTGTTTCAGAAGACTGAGTTGCAAAAGTGCCCAACTGGAAGATATTAAGTCTCTCATACTTGTCATTTAAGTGCTACTACATATACTGGCCAATGAATTAGAAACTTTTCTTCAATCCTGGGTTGGACCTCCTTTAGTCTGAATAACAACACATATGCAATTTGGAATAGATTCCACAAGGTCTTGGAGTGCATCTACAGCATACCAGACATTTACCAGACAGTCCTTTAACTAACTCAGATTTGACAAAAGAGGACTTTGCTACCAGACCTGTTTTTCTAACATGACCCCATAGATTTTCAATGGGGTTCAGATCTGGACTTTGTGGTGTCCAGGGAAGATGGTGGAAGTTGCTGTCTTGCTTGCTGAACACAACTTGCAAAATGGGCAGTAGCATTGTCATACATGAAACAGCGGTCACTTGCTAGATAAAAAGTAAACTTTGCAGGATGGACTAGATTGGCAACGATGTTCATAATCCTTGGATGACACTCAATCTCCCAACAATTTTGGGACTCATTCCGTACCAACAGAACTTGCCTCATACCATGAAAACCACCTCCATTTAGAGCCTTGACAAGGTTCTAAATGGAGATGGTTTCATGGCAAGCTGGGACTCTTGCTTGATGGTGCTCCCACTAAACTCTCTGCCTACTGTTGGTACAGGAGAAGGTGTACCATGACTAGTCAGACCACATAACTTTTTTTTCCAGTCTTCCAGTCAGGGTGTTCCTTACAGCACTGTAGGCAATCTTTCCTATTCTTCGCAGAAATCAGTGGTTTCCATATAGGCATGCAACTGTTAATATCGATCCTCTTCAATTTCCCCGCACATAGTTTGCTGAGATATAGGTCAGGAACAGCCTTCATTGAATGCTTTGGTCAGTTGCGGCACACAGGAAGTCCTTTTTCTCTGCACAAGACTAATTAGAGGACAGCGATCTTGTTTCTGACAGATCGTTGTTGCGCCACAGTTTCACCTCTTTGACCAGCAATGTGGGTTATTTTTTCACTGATTAAATACCAGGGATATCTCACCTTTTGAGAAACCAGTCAGCTTTCAAAATCTCCATTCCAACCAGACGGGCACCCACAATAATCCCTTTATCAAACCCTGAAAAATCCATTGTTTTTCCCATTGTGATCAACACTACTGACGGTTATGGACGAGTAGCAGTCTTATAGTTGCCTGGATCATGTGACCTCATATTTTGCATATATGCTGTGTAAGTGATGTTTACGTACATCTGCATAAAAGTTTCTAATTCAGTGGCCAGTGAATGCATATTAAAAGCTAACTTCTTAGTTCATACATAAGATTCTTCCGCAGATTCTGCTTTTTCTGTCATCATTTGGGTCATACTCGAGACCAATGCAAAACTGAAGAGGGGGGGTATTTGTTGGGAATGCTGCCCCCGACTCGGTGTGGTTTTTGATCTTTCAAAACTTACCAAAATGTAAGTTAAATGGAATAAAGATTTTCCCCATAATCATAATTTCTTTTTCTTGCGGTGTTTCCCTGTCCAGTATTGTTAAATATAATTTTATTCCACAAATAGTTTTATTTCAGCTTGAAAAATGGAGGAAAATTTTTTTGGAAACGGAAGTTAGACGGCGCGAAAATTCCCTGTAATCTTCAGGCACGAGATTCTTTCAAGAATTCAAGGAATTCCACGCCATTTCATCATCATCTCTGTGGTTCTCCAGGTAAATGCTGAACAGAAATTTTTGAGGGTTTGGTGGTGATGATGGGGGTCGTTTTCCATCAGAAGATGGAATTCCAGCTTTCAAAATCTTTGAAAACGAAAGTTAGACGAAGTGAAGATTTCACCCGGAATCGTAATTCTTTTCTCTCGCGATGTTCCTTCTGCCCTGTATTGTTGTTAAATACTATTTTATTCTACAGGTATAAATATTTGTATTTCAGCTTGAAAATGGTGGAAAAGTTTCTGGAAACGTAAGTCGGAAAGGGTGAATATTTTGCCCGTAATTGTATTTTTTTCTCCCACGATGGTCCCTCTATCCTGTTTTCTTATTGTTAAATGTTAGTAATTTTGTATTTTGATGTACTCCACTTTAATATTTACATAAATAAACTTCAGTGAACAATTCTGTCTTGCTCATGCTGTGTTATATTTGTACTTTTTTGCGGTGTGTTCTGAATTTTTTACCCGGTGAAAAAGATCAGCTTTTTCTTTCGTCGTCAGTCTCATGTATGTTAGTTGATGGAGAGTTCTTTTTCAAAATTTACATTTAAATGCAGACATTTGCCAGTTTTTCCATCCACCATTCTTTAGCTTGATATCTATAAAATGTTCGTAGACACTGCTTGTAACACCTGTGCACAGTTTCAGCAACGAAATGTTTTGAAACTTTACACAAATGTTTTAAATATGACTTTTGTAGAAGTTTAAAACTTTACAATGATGTTCATAAGAAAGTAACTGTCAAAATATATATAAAAAATAAAGAAAATTCAGGGACTTCAGCAATTACCTTCTTATTCTGATGTAGTTAAACATTTTTCCAAATGTTTTTGGACTGAATCTTGTAGTGTAGCTGATTTTAATGACTTGTACTATAATGAAAATTGTTCTGAATGTGATACAGTCATGTTAAATGTATCACCACCACATTTAGAAGAGTAATGACAGCACTTCATATCTCATGGTAAATGATTAAATGAGATATGCAAAATGCATAAGAACTGTTTACAAATAAAGCAGTTTGATGAAAAATAAAGAATGCAAAATATCCTTGAAGGAAAGTATCGCAGTTGAGTTCACTAAGGTTAGGGCAATGTTTCATGCCACCAAAGTGTACATTTTTTTATCATCATCTCTGTGGTTCGTAGACACTGCTTGTAACACCTGTGCACAGTTTCAGCATTAAAATTATGTGGAAATACTAAAGAAAAGTATTTACATAAAATGAAATGCTCAGATTTCAATCTAGCTCACCATCAAAGTGAATATTTATACTATGCTAGACATATTGTACATACATACATACATACATACATATCACTAAGCTGTTCGCTGAGATTCAGAGGTTAGCTCCAAAAAGAAATACAAACTACCAGATAGTTTTTACTTACTGTTGCCGTCCATACTTTAATACATGCTTAGCTGATATCCCAAACTTAATGTCATTGATTTTGTCTCCTCAGTCCTTTCAATTTTTGTTCTTAATTTTTCATTTGATAAAGTGCAGTAGTTGATGGCTAATTATCTTTTAAAGATTTTCACTTCACTGTATTCCCAGCATTTCAGTTATTTTTGCCTAGTCCTGTCTTGTTTGATCACAGTTTCATCAGAAATCTACATATTAGTTTCTTTTCGAGTTTCAGGTATCACAACATTTGCCACTGAGCTCACATTTTACTCTCATGAATATTAGTTGCTCTCTGGACTTGTTTTCATTGTTGAACTTGAACAGCATATCAAAAGGAAAACTATTGGAAGCTGAAAATAAAATGCTTTTAAAGCCAAATCTTCAGGAAGAAACAACACAAGTACAATGTTTTCTCAAATAGGTTAACCACCAGATAACTTATTTTATACAATGCAATATTTGCACCTTTGATCTTTTATAGTGGTGAGAGTTGTTTTGCAGGTTAGAAATTGCTGGTATAGGAGTAAAGGGGAATATTAATATTCTGTAGCCAGACAAATATAGAATTAGTAGTGCAGACATTAGAGATGAGCTGGGTATTTCACTGGTACAAGAAAAAGGGATGGTTTGGAAGTGTGTCACATAGAAGACTAGATTTTAATTTCAGATTCTGCAGTATCCATCTGCAGACTAGTTCAAGAGTGTGTGGGGTGGTAGAATTCTACATCAAGTAGGAAGGTTACTCTGATTCCGAGAACACTTCGTAAAGAATGCTTCGATTATCTACACTAATATCAAAGTCTGAAGGGATGTTTAATATGTACAATTCTGTATGTGGATTTTAAAATGTTTTATGCTGATTTTGATGTAATGAAGTAAGTGATGTAACCACATGAAGTCAACTGGTTAGTGAATGTCCTGGACACAAGCTAACCTTGTATGTGCTTTATTTATGCATGGTATTCTTCAGCTAGCTACGGTTTGATAATAAAATGTCAAAGGAACAAGCAAACACCAGGTCACACAGACCAAGGTTTTGGTCTAGAAAAATGTGGACTGAAGGCATAAAATTAGTCATTAGCTATTGGGGAAAGCTATATGCTTGAAGCAGAAAATCTTGAAATAAACAGAAAGAAGCAGAAAGTTAACTGACATTTTTTTTTTTTAAGTTTTATGTGCCAAAAATGTGTCCAAACACCTTGCTGATATGCAACCATAAAATGATTTGTATGTTTATTTTAATTTGCTTGTCTTTTCTTTTTTATTTGATAAGCTTCTGTTATACTGATCTAAAAGTATGTTAACATGGCAAAATATTTTTCAACTTATATATGCTTTCCTTTTTGCACAGAACATCTTTTGCGTGACAGTGGAGCTTGTGTGCGATCATGTCCTGAAACTAAAAAGGCAGTTGATGGTGAATGTGTTTCTTGTGATGGGCCGTGCCCTAAAAGTAAGTACTTTTTTTTTTTTTTTCTGCTTTCAAACAAATTTATATTTTAGGTTGTTACTTAAATGTGAAAGATATATCATGATCCTAATGTTTGTTTTGCAATATTTTCTATAAAACTTTACTTCATTTTTCAGATTGTCAAGGTGTTGAAGTAGTGCATTCGGGAAACATTAACACCTTCCGTGGCTGTACAGTTATAGAAGGCTCACTTAGAATTCTTGATCAGACTTTTGCTGGTTTTCAAGATGTCTATCCTAAGTAAGTAACTACCTCAACTGAAATGTCTAAGCACACATAAAATAATGCAGTATATTTCTAAGCACCCACAGATCTAATGAAACTGGAAAAACCAGTTATTAGACCACGATACTGGAATTGTTCTTAAGCTACCAAGGTATCAAAGTATCTGGTTCTTATGGCCACTTGTGTAGTGAGACTGTGTTGAAAGTTGCTGCTGGAGTAATGGGTGGATGAAACAGTTTGTATTCAAAATAGTACAAGACTGGGAATAATTTAGATCTACCTTTGTGCATGAGAGGTTCATCAAACAGTTGATGTGTATGCATTTTTAGACTATATGTTGATACCTGATCTGGTGTACTTCCATACATTAGGGACAACCAAGACTCTTTAAATTTTAAAGCTGTGGATGTTGATAACTCTGTAGTGCTCTGTTAGCCAGTAGCAGTACTGTGGAGTCAGTTGTGAGAGAGTATAATTTGATGATGGAGTTTTCGTTCCTGAAGTCTGTAACTCGTGGCAATGAACCTATGTATGAAGATGGGAGTACTTAATGTTTTGTGGGTGGGAAGTTGTGTAGCATGGATTACATGCATTGGAGTTGTAAAAATATGCTTGAAGTATGCCTTTCTGAGGGCAAGAAACTGCAGCTTGTTTAGCAGCCGTGTGTCAGCAGTTAGGATGATGAAAATCCAAACCACCATGAAGGATAAAGTCCATTGGATGAAATAGAGTGAATTAGTTCTATTGTCTGACTACTATAAAGGATGATGTGTACCAGAGGGTGTGGAGCAAATTCCTGTATCAGTTGTGAAAAAATGAGATTTGAGAAGCTTAAAGTTTACAGATGATGTGAAAAAAGATAGTTCAGGATTCTGTGGATATTACTATGGGCACAGTGCAGTTGAATTGGAGAGTGTTTTATCTTCAATAGAACAAAATATTATTGCTAAGAAAATAGCAGATGGTAGAGTGCAGGTTGATAAAGCTGAATACATCCAGTGGAAAGGTTACTCAAATGGTGCAAACACTTTAATTGCCTGGACTTAATACATGATTTTGGAGTGATATTGAAGAGGTAATGTATTATTTATTTTTTGAACGCATAGTGTCAATTTTGCTGCAACAACATAACAGATGTAACCACACAGTGAGGTGGTTTTCCAGTTGAATGGAAGATGGTGTCCCCACCACACTTAGCTGCCTCCTGTCCCATTATTATTATTTTTTTTTTATGTAACTTTTCGTTTTTAACAATTTTCTTTTTGTTATATACATAATGATCTTTAGCTAAATGCTTCTGCACCACGAATTGTAAGTCAACAGTTTTTCTTAAGGTAGCCATGGGTAATTGTTAGACAATGATGTGTTTATGCCACACCCCTTTCTGTCTACCAAAATGGGAAACTTAATACTAGTCAAGTAACTGACTTGATGTATGTCATAAGCTCAATTGTGAACTGTGTGTTACCTTGGCAACTAAGAGAACAACAAATATGTTTTTTAGTTGTCTTCATGCTTTGCGTAAATTGTGGGTATGTGTGTGTGGGTTTTTTTTTTTGTTTTTTTTTGTTTTTTTTTTGGGCTCTAGGAGTGATCTATATTGCTTATTGGTATTTGCTACAATGAATAAATGTTTGGGGAAATGAAGTATTTGGATGTATAATAATTAAACTGTGTGTTAGATGAAGTGTCTTAATGTGAAATGTTCTCCTAGGAAGTGCTTCTGGTGCAAGGTGCCGGATAATCACACATATTCATTACTTTCTTCACATTTGCTTATAAAGACTGTGAAATGGAATAATAACGATCAATGGATATAAGTGTTTGCATTTTATCATTAATCTTTAATAGTCATGGCTCATATATTCTTTTACTATATGCATTATCCTAATATTAATTTCTTTGCAGTTCATAATAAAATTGTTCTATTTTGTTTTAGAAGGAAGCGGTCGGTTAACATTTCGAATTCTCTAATAGAATTATTATCAATAACAGTAATGGACTCAGTCAGCTATAGGACTCATTTAAGCCATGCATTCAGACATTTTTTAACTGAATAAGCATACTATTTTGGACTAGAAATTGTGATATGCTGCTGGTTTATCATACCTATACACAGTCGTATCAGAATAATATGACCACCTACTTGTCATCTCACCCTTGGCCTGGATGACAGCAGCGAGACAGTGTGGCATGGTCGCAATGATATCCTGGAAGGTTGCCCGAGGCACACGTGCCCATTTGGACTGCAGCAGAGCGCTGAGGTCCTGGAGATGACGTGGTTGTGGGTCAGCAGGTGAAACCTGTTGATCTAAATAGTCCCACTAGTGCTGTATGGAATTGAGGTTGGGCGATTTCACCGGCCAAGGGAGAACGGAGACATCGCTGTCGTGTTCCCGGAACCAGTGATACCACCCCCTTAGTGACTTGGCATGGCGCATTGTCCTGTTCGTAGACACCATCATGACTAGGATAAACATTCAACATCAAGGGATGCATGTGGTCAGCGAGGATGGACAGGTTGTCATTGGCATTCAGGGACCCATCCAATGGTACCAGCGGTCCCAGGATATACCAGAAAAACATCCCCCAGACATGCACACTGTCACTGCCAGCCTGTACTTGACTGACAAGCATGTCTAGGTGTTGGTTCTCATGTGTCTGACGTCATATCCGCCACTGCCCATCACTCTGTGGAGTAGAAACCTCGATTGGTAGGAAAAGGCAACCTTTTCCCATTCTTCCACTGCCCAATGACGGTAGCCCCATATGAACTATAAGCGTCATTGCTGATGGACCTGGGTTAACATGGGCACCTTGACACAGCATCGACTCTGGAGACCCATGCGTGTCAGAGTTCACTCTACTGTTATCAGGGACATGTACCTGGGTGCCCCAGCATTCATTTACGTGATCAATTGCTGCACTATTGTACATCGATTGCCGTGTACCAGTCGACGGAGGCGACGTTCTCCTCTGGGGTCGATGGCCTTTGGGGCTCCACAGTTACGACGTCGGGAGGTTCTTGGTGGGCCAGCAGTCCATTCTTGGTACACCCTTACTACAGCACCTCATGAACAGCCCACAAAGTCTGCTGCTTCTGAGATGCTTCCACCCTTGGTGCAGTGGCTGATGATCATTCCTTTTTGAACATCTGTCATGTCACTACCTCTGCTCATTGTGCTCACATTATGCTCTATGGCTCATCTGTCCTGGCTGGCCGTTTATATCTCCGTGTGGTCAACCTTGTCACATGCACTCTGTGATGCACCTGGGAGAGGGTAGGGGTACACTGTGATTCTGGGGGTTGTCATATTATTCTGATACGACTGTGTATACTCTTGTCTTGTGTACCACATAGTGTGTTTCCTGTCCCTGCCCCATTCCTACCTCATTTTTAATTTACGGAAGTTTTGAACATTATTTTTGGCAATATCTCATTTTTTAACCTAAGCAAAAAATTTAACCATATTCGTCTTCACATAATTCAGTGTATTTCACAAAAACTACCTTTGGTAAGGCCATCTTGCCTGATGGGGAGATGTTCTACTAGAATCACCTTATGGACACTGAAAAGGTGGAAGAGCCAGACAGCGGTGGTTGGATAAAATAAAAATAAAAGCAAGAAGATAATGGAGTTCAAGAATGAGAGACAGTCAACAGGAGAGATAGGGGTAGACCTTTGTTCAGCAGTGCAAAAATCAACCTAATGAGAATATAATTTTTCACTGTGTGCCAAATAAGTCTTATTTGGCCTTACAAATTGTGCATTCCTCCTGACTTCTTTTTTATAAAGGGGTTTTCAGTTATTACACCAGTTAAGATGAATGTCAAGAAATTTTGCTTCCTATACTTCCAATGGAAAAACTTTTGTACACATTTCCTTCACAATTAGTGTGTTCCCAAGGATGGAAATTTGAACATTGATTAAAATAACTTTATATTATAACTTGGAATACTTAATATTTTCTAAAACATAACCGTAATTATATTAAAAATCAATAACTTTTCCTTTGGTGGTGTTGAAACCAGAAAAAAGATGGCATGACTTGTACTTTGATGAAGCCAGTAGACAAACAAATGTTGGATTGCATAATTATGGTTATGTTTTAGAAAATATTAAGTATTCTAAGTTATTAGAAAATCGATGTTAAAATTTTCATCCTTTGGGACGCATTAATTGTGAAGAAAATGTGTACAGAAGTTTTTCCATTGGAAGTATAGGAAGCAAAATTACTTGACGTCCACCTTAACTGTGAGGGATTGCAGCCCTACATTCTGAGCTTACTGGTATGTAACACCTTATATTTTCTTTACGGTGTCTGCTTTCCTAAGATTATGTGACATGCCAAAAAGCCATATTCAGCCTAACCATTGTGTTATTACACTGTAATACTTGCTGCAGCGCTTGGTTTATAACCTCAATAATAAGATTATCTTCCTTTGATGTTCTGTCAGGCAAAGTCTGTACATGTCCCCCCCCCATAATACTCAACATTTTGCAGTTTCATTAATTGCTTTTTCTTTGGAGTAGTAAAACACTTGTATCCATTTTACTTCATTTTGGTAAGGCTAAATGAAAACTTGAGCTTTCTTGTGATAATATGATACTTCATAATTTTATTATATCACCAATTTATGTACTTAAGTATTGAAATTTTACCGTTAATAATTTCATGAAATTTTATTACTGTTTTTTCTTACAGTTTTACATTTGGTCAACATTATCCAAAAATGCATCCTAGTGAACTCGACGTGTTTTCCACATTGAAAGAAATTACAGGTTACATGGATATTCAGTCATCCCATGAAGATTTTAGAAATCTCACTTCTTTCAGAAATCTAGAGATCATTGACGGACGCCAGTTAACAGAGTAAGTTCATTTTGATTGCAAGTTCCTTTTTCCAAATAAACTTTTTGAACTGCATAAATCAAAATTATTCCTAAAATAAACAAGCATTTAGCTTTTCGGAGGTACTCTGCAATTTTGGAGGAGAACTGAGTTGTGTTAGCACAGGCAATGGATATACATTTCAACTTATTTTAATTGACTTTTGCTTTTAGATTGAAAATACACAGGGGAACTATTAAACTCATTCTGGGGTGAGTGCTTTTAATATTAAAACACATTCTTAATGTTTCGATATAGCTCAAGCTGTTAAGCCTGTTGCTGGACTACATAGTAAAAATTGTTAATAGCAATTTTGAAGAATATATTTCATTCTTCTGAAATTTTCTGTTTTACACATTAAAATTCTTTGTTTGTGACTATGGAAGGCAGTGTGTACAATTATTTAAGGGAGTTTTTTTTTTATTGTAAAGTCAGTTATACTAATAATGCGAAAATGTTAACTCACCATCGTTCTTCATGAACTTCGTGCTAGTTGTTCGGTGTTTCTGTTATTATATATTGCTTATTCGATGATATTTATAAAAACCAGATGAACTAATATCCCTTATTCGATGATTAGTAAGAACCAGGATGAAGTAAAAGCCATTAAAATTGAAATAAAAGTCGGAATAAAATTCGCACACAATCGGAATAAAATCTGAATAAGATTATGATAAAAAAGTGAATAAAAAACGGCAATGGCGAATCTTCCAAAACTTCAGATATACCTGTGTTGTTCACACACACCTTCCCAGAGAGAGAGAGAGATTTAAGCACTTACATTTTAGAAATTTAATTGCTAAGTACTTTAAGGAATTTAAAGTTCTTAAACATCTTTTTGATGAAATTTGTCTATGAAAATTGCACTTCAAGATAATATAGAAATGAAAAATTGCACTTCCACTCCTTTCTGTGGACTCCATATGTCTTGGCCTTTAACCTCAGTATGCAATTTCCTGTTTCTTCGGCATTTTCTGTAGTGACATAAATAATTCGATAATATGTATATGCAGGTGAAATCTTTCAAGTTAGATGTTCATGATCATAATAGCCAATTGAAATATTCCAAGACATCGGTTGCAATCTGTGTCATGAAATTAGTGATTGTAAAGGTATTAAGTGGCATCCAAATGATTTTAGAGAAACTTTAGAAACTCGTGGGCATGCACACACAGTGAACATATCTTCTGAAAATGTAACTACTCTCATATTCAAAAATTATCTTATGAAATATATTTATCTTTAACGACTGTTAGGACAAATGTTTTTGAGAAGTGGTTTGTCTTGCATAAAAGTTAAAAATACCAAAGTTTCAGATTTGTGGAGGTAAGGATTTAGTTGTAATTGGACTTTCATGTTTCCACAATTTTATGTTAATAAAAATTACTTGATGGCTCTTAACAATTGAATGGTTAACCCTTGAATAAAAAATGTGAATTGCATATAATTACCCCCTATGGATATAGCATTATTCATAATATCAATGGTGGACCTAACTGCTGCGTTGTTTTAAGATACAGTGGATCCCACTTAAGAAGTTCCCGCTTAAGAAGTTTTCCCGTTTAAGAAGTTTTATTTTTAGAGTCCCGATTTTTTTTCCATAGTGCTAATGTTAATTTTTCCCACTTAAGAAGTAACGATGTTTCAAGTTTTCCCGCTTAAGAAGTTGTAAGTGTCACAAGTTTCTAAGTAAAAACATACGATTCTGGAACTCGTCCAGCAGATAAGTACATGTCAAAGAAGTTGGGAGGAAACGAAGTTGGGAGGAAACGTATCTTTATTCCACCGTACATGTAGCAAGCGGAGCCCCTGCCGGCTTCCCACGGTCAACGCAGGGGTCATGTTTACTACCCCCACTTCTTCTGTGTCTGCCCTTTGTGTATCACAATCACCTTATCTTTGGGGCTGGGGAAAAGCTGGGACAGGAAATACTTGTTGAAAGTTAGTCATTCTGTCAGAGTTGTTAGTCTCAAATGTTGCACCTCGCATACACTGAGTTAAACATTTAGTTTTATTGTTGAAATGCGTAGCTAGAAATGAGGTGTCTAAAGGCATCAAAAGAAAAGTTTTATCTGTGGTTGAGAAACTAAACATTATTACGAAAGTTGATGAAAACCCGCATTTAACTAGGGTGCAGATAGCAAAAGAACTAAATTTACCTGTTACAACCCTCAACGGTATAGTTGGCAAAACGGGACACTGTGCTTGCAAATACTTCCCATTCATTAAAAATAAAAAAGATTAAGAAGGGTAAATACGAGGATGTCGAAGAAAAACTTCTTGTGTGGTTTAAACAAGCAAGAAACGCTAACATTCCAATCAGCGGAACAATTCTTTGTGAGAAAGCAGAAGAGATTTCCAAGAAATTAAATGTTGAATTTAATCCTTTCAATGGATGAATTGACCGTTTCAGGAAAAGAGCAGGACTGACTTATAAAACTGTTTGTGGGGAATCAAAAAGTGTTAACGTCGAAGAATGTAAATCTAATGTTTTACCAGAACTGTTATCAGCATACGAAGCAAAAGAAGTTTTCAACGCTGACGAGTGTGCTTTGTTTTACAACCTTATTCCTGACAAGACCTACTCTTTCACAGGAGATAGCAGCCACAGAGTCAAAGTAAATAAAGAAAGATTGACAGTTCTGGTAGGAGCTAATATGGATGAAACAGAAAAGTTGCCTTTATTGGTCCATTGGAAAATCGAAGAATCCAAGGTGTTTCAAAAATGCGAAAACTTTTCCATGCAATTACAGAAATAAGCGAAAACGCATGTTTAGATTTTTGATGACTTTGTAATGGAGTTTCAGAAGAAAATGGCGAAAGAAAATAGAAAAGTTTTGTTATTTTTGGATAATTGCACAGCCCATCCAAAGAACATGGATCATCTGGAAAATGCAAAAGTTGTTTTCCTGCCACCTAACTCGACTTCAATGTTACAACTAATGGACCAAGGAATAATTAAAACCATAAAACAATTCTATAGGAAACGTTTAGTTTATTGGCTACTGCAGAAGCTTGAATCAGACTCAAGTTACACCAGATGTACACTGAAATTGAATTTATTAGATGCTAGGCATTTTATTGTTTCTTCGTAGGAAAAGGTATCGTCATCTTCAGCGATCACAAATTGCTTCAGGAACGCTGGTTTCAACTCTGATGAGCTTAGTTTTTCTGATGAAGAAAACAGTCATGGCAATAATAAAGCTTGGGAAAGTTTGCAAAAAAAAAAACTAAACTAAACTTCAAATCTTCCTTTGAAGAGTTTGTAAACGTTGACGAAGATGTTCCCACTTTTGAAATGCAAAATATCGATGATATTTGCGACATCGAAACGCAAAAGGACGATGAACCAGAAACACAAGAAGATGAGTGCAGGCCAATTCCAACTTCAGCTGAAGCTGGTAAAGCATTAAACTTTTTGCCGCTTTATAGAAGGCCACGGACGTGTTCCAGCGGACATAATGAGAAATTTGAAGGAAATGGACACGTGCTTTGTGAATCTAGCGGAAAAAAGGAAGAAACAAATGCTTTTTGATCAGTATTTTTGTAATCTTGTAGCATAATAAATGTAGCTTTCAATCTTCATATTCAAGTTTAAATGGGTAAGTTGTGATTTTTTTTATGTTACTTTAAAATTAACTAAAATGTAATTTCTGGATTTAACGTATGCAACATTTTTAATCGCTAAAGTCTTACAAAACCCAATCAGACACTTCCCGTTTACAAAGTTTTCCCGCATAAGAAGTTTTCATCGCTTCGTCCCAACAAAAACTTCTTAAACGGGATCCACTGTACTTATATAGATTTTTAATTCTACTTTTAACACCAGATCAGAGAAGTTGTTTTTTGTGTGACGGAAAATAATGATAAAGATTTTTATTAACATTACGATAACTGTCTCTTTGCAAATTTATTCCTAAATTTTAATTTCCTTTTCTTTTTTTCATTGTGGTTATTATTGGCTGCAAAATAAAAATCATGAGACTATTTACCACTGTATTTTTAATATACCTCCCTTTCCAGGTTAAATGCTGCACTTTACATTGTGAAGACTACTCTAAAGAGTTTGAATCTTCGCTCACTCCGGAAAGTACGCTCAGGGGGAGTGGCAATTCTGGAGAATCCTGAATTGTGTTTTGCAAAAGAAATAGATTGGAAACAGTTAATGAGGTCAAGCACAGGAACTGTACTTTTGCAAAGAAATGCTCCAAATGAAACATGTGGTAAGAAAAGTTTTATATTATATTATATTTTTTTTTTTTAGAAAAATGAGATTTAATTATAAGTTCTAGGCCAAAAAACTGTTAAAAAATTATTTAATTTCAAGTTCTTTTAAGCCAAAAAATTATTGCCCTTAAGAAATGTTTGTATTTAGTAAAGTAATGCCAACATATTTCAGCATTACTTCCCAGGTTTACTGGGAAAAGATATGAAGAATAACTGTATCAATAGGAGTTAATCATTGTTTTGAAATTTATAAATCAGTTATGTCTAAAGCATTTAGATTCTGTGTTTCCTCTTAATAAGAGTTGCACTTCCCCCAAAATCATAGCATATGGCTTTGGATGTAGTTTGCATTTTAGGTGTATTTTATTGAAGTTGCAGATGAATGCTTTTATTGATTTTTACATAATTTTTTATTCTTGTAGCTCAAACTAATTTTTAATGTAAGATTTTAAAAGGAGCAATACACTGTCACCATTTGTAAAAGTTTTTATGTGAATAAATATTAATTTAATGGCCACAATTTCATCATAGGTTAACACAAGCTTTGAAAATTGGTTTGAGTTGTTGAACAAAAGTGAGAAATGTAGTCTTTCTTTCTTTTTCTTTTTAAACAAATTACCTTGGTATTGATGTGAATAGCAAAATCTTTTGTCTTAATCTCTCTTTAAAAAAATTAATAACAGTTCACTTACATATAGTAGTAGTATACAAAGTACAGCTGGGTTTGTTAGCGATCATGTTACTTATTGGGATTTCAGTGTGGTTTACACTATTAATCCTACAAATACTGTTTTAAATAAGTTCTCCAATGAAGTGTTGCTTCTTCTAAGAAGGGTATGTATGTATTTACACACATGCAAATTGAAAGTGCTCTGTTCTTCAGGTGTGAAAAATGCTCCTTTGTTTTCCTTGAAGGTGTGGTGTCCTCAGTACTTTAAGGTATAATTTACCACATTAGATAGTTCTGTAAAGTTGTGGCTTAGCTCTCACTTTTTGTTCCCTCTTGTATGTAAGGTACTGAAGTGATAATATATTGTAATAATGATATACACTATACTGTGTAACTTCACTGTGACGTAATGGGCCCTGTGAAGTAGAAACCATTTCTCCAGAAATAACTGCAGTGAGCTGCTGCACTTAAAGTGGCTGTAATGCTTTTCTAACTACCTGCAAGTTGCTCTAACCTCCTAGTGTTGCCCCAGTGGTAGAGTAGTCACAGGTATCTGTTTCTGGCTAATCTTCCAAGTTGAACTTTGGTTGGAGTACCAAATAAGCATACACGAGATTCTTCTGCAGATTCGCGGAATTCCGCTTTTTTGCCATCATTTGGGTCACTCTCAAGATCGATGCAAAACTAAAGATGGAGGGGGGTCATTTTCCATGAGGGGACGGTATTTCGTGTTCGTGTTTCAAAACTTTTGAAAACTGCAGTTAAACGAAGTAAAAAATTTCCCCAAAATCGTAATTTTTTCTCACGATGTTGCCTTTCTCTAGTATTCTTATTAAATATCATTTCACTGCATAAAAGTTTCTATTTCAGCTTGAAACTGTAGGTAATAATTTGCGAGAATGTCAGGTTGATGGGGCGAGAATGTTCTTGTAATCTTCAGCCATGAGATTCTTTCGCGAATTCCAACATTTCCATTGTCATTTGAGTTATTCACGAGATTAATGCACAACTGAACAACAAACTTTTAGGGGTTAGTGATGACGGGAGAGGCATTTTTCATCAGAGAACAGAATTCCATCTTTACGGAACTTTCAAAAATGGAATGTTGACAGAGTGTAGATTTTTTCTGTAGTTGTAATTTTATTTTTCTCACGATGTTCCGTATTCTGGGTATTGTTGTTAAATATCATTTTATTCCATAAATATTTGTATTTCAACTTAAAAAAGGGGGAGAGGGATTTCCAAAATAGGAAGTTGGATGGAGCGATGATTTCTCCTGTTGTCACAGTTTTTTCCCCCTCCTGTGTTGTTAAATGTTTTTCCCCCATAAGTGTTTGCAATTAAGCTTGATAAGGCAGGGAAAATTTTCCGAAAATGGAAGTGATGAAGTTAAAAAATTTATAAGAATTGATGCATGGTATTCAGTCAAAAGTGTTCATATTATCAAAGTTACATCATTTATCTTAAATAATTAAAGCTTAGATGTCATAAACTTGTGTTCTTGAGGCTGAAAATTCTTTCAGCATGATGGTTAAAATTATTTTCATCAGAGGGCACTAAAAAGAAAAGAAAAAGAGACAATGAAGAAATGGGAAAAGAAAGGTATCAACAGAAAGAAAACTAAGCAATTGTTGCTGTGCAGTTGCAGAGTCAACAAAAGACAAATGGAAAGGAGTCAGCATTCTTGCTGCACATTTTGATTTTTCACCCAGTTCAGCTTTTTTCTTCTTCGTCAGTCTCGCGTATGAATAAGGCATGGGTGGTGTATTTGTCCTACAATATGGTCCCTTCCATAGTACCAGTGGCTCTAGATCTAATTTCGGAATGAGAGATTCCCAGTTGCCTTAGAATGCTGACAAGAATTTTTTAATCCCCAAATGGGGTAAAGGGGCCACATTTTTCTGTTTTTCCTGGCCATCGCTACTTTATAAAGACTACATATTATATTGGGTTGTCAGAAAAGTCATGACGTATTTTAGCCATGTTTTGCAAAGGTCATTTATTGATGGAAAGAACAAAGATCAATCAATGATATAATGCCCGTTTTGTTCGATAACCTTTTGCCATCTTTCAGTGAGCTGCAGAATGCCTCGTCATAGAAGGACCTGTCTTTTGTGGCGAAAAACTGTACAAGGTGCTGATTTACAGCCTCATCTGAATTGAACGTTATACCATGCAAGGACTGTTAAAGAGAGCGAAACAAGTGGAAGTTTGACGGCGCAAGGTCAGGCGAGTATGCTGGGTGTGGAAACACATCCCGCCCAAGCTCCAATAATTTTTGGCGGGTGATTAAACTTGTGTGTGGTCTCGCGTTGTTGTGATGGAACACAACACCTTTACAATGAACGTGCTCTGGACGTTTCTGGATGATGGATTCGTTCAAACTGTCCAATTGCCGACAGTACACATTCTAATTGATTGTTTGGTTCCGTGGTAGAAGCTTGAAAAACACGACACCTTTAAAATCCCACCACACCGAGACCAGAACATTCCGCTGATGAATGTCTGCTTTGTATGTCGTTTGAGGCGAAGCAGCACATCAGGACCAAGACCGTTTCCGCAGCACATTGTTGTACCACAATCCACTTTTCATCACCAGTTATCAGTCGCTTCAAAAAAGGATCATTTTCCTCACGTTTAATGAGCATATCGCAGATGTTTATACGCGCCGTCAATTGAGCTTCTTTGAGTTCATGAGGAACCCACACATCAAGCTTGCTTACGTATCCCAGCTTCTTCAGGTGGTCGTGAACACTTGAATGATGGATGTGCAATGTATCTGCAATCTCTCGTGTTGTGTAACGTGGATTTGACTCGATCAATGCCTTGATTTGGTCGTCATCAACCTCGGTGGGCCTCCCCGACCGAGGAGCATCGTTGAGGTCAAAATCACCAGCACGGAATTTTGCGAACCACTACTGGCACCAATGTTCTTGTAGAGCATTATCACCGTACACTTTACACAACTTTTCACAAGCTTGACACGTGTTCTTCCCTTTACGGAAGTAAAACAGTAAAATATGGCAAAAATGCATAGTTTGATCTTCCATCTTCAACTTGATGTCAAATCTCCGCAAATCATCCAAATCGCTCACTATTCTTTTAGACTGCAGGTAGAACTGGCACCTGTTGAATGCCATAGCGATAACAGAGCTGCGCATGCCTCTAGTACTTCCAAAACCGCCTAATTGCCATCGGGTGCCAAAATACGTCATGACTTTTCCGACAACCCAATAGTATGTTTCCCATTACATAAGGTTTAACTGGAATTTGCAGATCCAAGTTAAGGGTTGAGTGACTTTTAATTACCTCTGAGATAAGTATAGGATGTTATTAAAATCACAAACAGCTGTGTAAGATTTTTATTCCAGTACTGGCCCATGTTCTTATATTTGATTATTTTGTTTGAATTGCTTAAAGTGCATTTTTGGTGAAGCTGACCTACTTCTAGGTGTGTCCATGTACAGTAATATTGAGTTTTTATTTCTTTTTATGTTAAATGCAAATGTGCATGCACACACACAATCAATGGAAAATTAAGGCTGAGCATTGTTTAAAAAATGAGGTGGTGGCTGTAAAATTCTTTAAACAAGCCAAGTTTTTTGGGCTTTTACAGGGACTTTGTCTATTGCCAAAAATAAGGCTTCCATTCACAGGTGTTAAAAATGCAATAACTCATAGTTTCATGAAAAAGTGTGATGTAAGAGAAAAAATAAGTTAGATTTGAAAAGGAAGGAAAAATGATAGCTTTAACTTGAGTGAAATGAAATACAAATTATAAGTGAGTTCCACTTCTTGCACAACATGTATCTGAAATATGTTTTGCATTACTTATTCATTGTTGGCATTTTTCTTTTCAGAAAAAAATGGTCTAGTCTGCCATCCTCAGTGTTCCAATGACGGTTGCTGGGGTTCTGGCCCTGATGAGTGTCTTTCATGTAAGGCTTATAAACTGAAAGATACTTGTGTACATAGCTGTAATACAACCAAAGGGTAAGGAATTTTGTAATCTTTCAGTGCATTTTATGTGAAGTCATTAACTTTTTTTAATGACTTCTATTTACTTGTGTAAGAAATTCTGTTATCTTTCAGTGACACTTCATGTCAGGTCATTAACTTTTAACGATATTAATGCATTATTCTTCATAAACACATGGAAAGTTCAGAAGTATATTATTTTCAGCAATCAGTGTTTGGTACTGAAATTTCTCTTAGTTAACTGTTCTCCATTTCAAGATTTCTGAGATGATGTTACATGGAGAACAGTGAACTAAATACAATTTCAGTACCAAAACCTGAATGCTGATAATAAACATTGATTTTTCTAAGTATCAGCTCATTTCAGAGTTTACATGAATACATACATACATATCATTAAGCTGTTCTCTGAGATTCAGAGGTTATCTCCTCGAAGAAAGACCATCTGCCAGACAAATGTTTAACTGATGGAACTAGAATTTACTTACTGTTGCTGTATCAAATTAATCCATTTACAGCAATCGTGGAACACAGGCCGAGCTTCACTGACGTACATCACACACAAGACCTTTTGCACTTCATACTCATAATCTTTTTGTCATGCAGACATTCCTGAATCTGGTTTCCATGATTTCCTTGGCCTTCCTTTACCTTTCTTTCCTGCCACTTGGGCTGAAAAAATTCTCTTAGTATTAGTAAGCATTTCATCACTCATTCTTTCAACAGGGCCAAACCACCTAAGAATATTAGTCTCCACCTTACTAACAACATTTTGCCTCATATTACACATCTGCAACACATTTTCATTCCTCACATGATCAGAGCACATATTGACACAAAACCCCCTGTAAGTAACATATCTCCAGCACACAAATGGCTTCTGTGTCTCTTCTGCAGTACCCAGGTTTCACTGCCATACATCAGAGTAGGAACAATTACACTTTCATATATAGCCATTTGGGACTTTCTTGAGAACCCATCATCCCTGTGAAATCTTCCTAAAGCAGCTATGACTTTCAATGAAGAATTCAATTGCCTACACTAATTTTGCCATCTAATTCATTCTCTCTGTCAAACATGCTTAATACACAAACTCATTGACCTGGTAAATCACTGTGCTATTCAGACTTATCTTGCATTCGGTACTAACAGTTCATTCAAAAACCACAATTTTGGTTTTACCCTTATTTATACAGCGTTTGAATTTTATACAAACTTCATGCATCTATCTGGGACGACATACTCTGCAACTCATTATTGCTCTCTGCCAACAAGACTGTGTCATCAGCATACAGCAATCTGCATACATGGATATTACCATAATAAATATATTAAAGAGCCATGGTGATATTACACAACAACCTTGTCTGACTCCTGTACCAACAGAAAGCCATTTTGATACACCACCATTCACTCGTACACATGCTCTACTGCCAGCATACATAGCTTCCACACTATTAAGTGATACCATATTTATTCAGGACCTTCCACAGAAGTATCCTATTTACTCTGCCATAAGATTTCTCTAAATCTTTGAAGGCAGCAAAAAGTTTCTTACCAACAGACAGATACTTTTCGATCATCATATGCAATGCAAAAATTTGGTTAGTGCAGCCATTGCTAGGGATAAAACGACTGTATATCCCACACTTTCTATGAAGTAAGACCTTATAATACCTTATCAATAATGACCTCTCCAAACACTTTTCCGGGAACACTCAGCAAGCTTATACCGCTGTAGTTTTTAGCACGTCTTTTGTAAAAAGATCATGCTTATGTTACTGGTTTGTCCGTCCGTCTGTACCCACAATATCTCTGCAACTATTAGTCCAATTTGAAAAATTCTTTTTGCATTGGGAAGCTTCAAATATGCGAATGATGATCCTTTGATTCGTTTTTTTTACAATGTACAATGTCGTCGCTAGAGGGTGTAAATGCAGATGATGTTGAATTCAAAAATACGTTTTATTCCACATATTTGCTTCTAAACATCCGATTGGACAAATTCTTTTATCCTTCGATTCCATTTATGCCGAAGTATATTTTAGATACAGTTACTTTTTTTCAAATTATGCATAGATTTTCCGCTAGGGAGCGTAAAAATAACATTTTCCCTGATAACTCTTCTTCTAAAACTCTGTTTTGAAATTTTTTTCTTCAGCGGATACACCTCCTGATGGAAAATATTTTGCATATAATTTCAAATTTTTGGTAAAAAATACTTTGGCCGCCAGGGGTTGTAAGTGTTATTTTTGCTTCTGATGTATTTGCCATAAAATCTGAGCTTCTAAAGTATCGATTGAAAATTTTTTTCGTGGACTGATGCCACTCACATCGATAAACCTTTTCGGAATATTTTCTTATTTAAATATTCCACAGTTTTTCCGCCAGGGGCGTAGATGTATATCTCATTTTTGTCAATGTTTCTACTTCTAGGAGTCCGATTTGAAAAATTCCTTCTTTGTTGGATAGTGTTTTAAGTGTGACATGTTTTTTTTCATATAATTTCAAAATTTTCAGGTAATTCATAGACTTTCTGCTAGGGGGCGTAGAGGTAAATTGCGTTTCCCCCTTTATCTCTGCTTCTAAATCTCCGATTTGAAAACTTCTTTCTGCACCGGATACAACTCCTGATGGGAAATCGTTCGCACATAATTTCTAATTTTTGTAAAAAAAAAAAAAAATGGTTTGGCTACCAGGGGGCGTAAATCTTAATTTCTGCTTCTGATGTATTTGCAGCAAAATATGAGCTTCTAAATTCCCGATTGAGAAAAACGTCGTTCGTAGACCAGTACTACTCATGTCAACAAACCTTTTGGAAGCATTTTCTTCTTAAAATAATGCATGGTTTCCACGCCAGGGGGCGTAGGTGTATATCTTATTTTTGTCAATATCTCTGTTTC
The DNA here is from genome assembly GCA_039090855.1 of Macrothele yani. Classification (NCBI taxonomy): domain Eukaryota; kingdom Metazoa; phylum Arthropoda; class Arachnida; order Araneae; family Macrothelidae; genus Macrothele; species Macrothele yani. Next base: position 79,042,113 of record CM077016.1, read on the forward strand.
TAGGAGTCCGATTTGAAAAATTCCTTCTTTGTTGGATGTTTCCAGTGTGACATGTTTTTCATATAATTTCAAAATGTCCATGTATTTTGTAGACTTTCCGCTAGGGGACATAAAGGTAAACTGCTTTCCCCCCAATATCTCTGCTTCTAAATCTCCGATTTGAAAACTTCTTTCTGCACCGGATACATCTCCTGAGGGGAAATCCTTTGCACATAATTTCTAATTTTTGTAAAAAATGGTTTGGCCACCAGGTGGCGTAAGTCCTAATTTCCGCTTCTGAGGTATTTGCAGCAAAATATGAGCTTCTAAAGTCTCGATTGCAAGAAAAGTCGTTTTCTTACCGATATTACTCATGTTGATAAACCTTTTAGGAACATTTTCTTTTTGAAATAATGCATGGTTCCTACGTCAGGGGGCATAGATGTATATCTTATTTTTGTCAATATCTCTACTTCTAGGAGTCGGATTTGAAAAATTCCTTCTTTGTTGGATAGTGTTTCCGATTCGAAATGTTTTTTCTATAAATTCAACATCTTCGGGGGCACAAAGGTAAATTTTTTTTGCGTTATATCTGCTTCTAAAACTCTGATTTGAAAAAATTCTTCCTTTATCACATACAAGACCTGATGGAAAATATTTTTCACATAATTTCTAATGTTTGGTAAAGAATGGTTTGGCCACCAGGGGGCATAAGTGTTCATTTCTGCTTCTGATGTATTTGTAGCAAAATCTGGGCTCCTGAAAACTCGACTAAATTTTTTTTTTATCTTGGACCGATACCGCTCATATGGAAAAACCTTGTGAGAATACTTTCTTCCTAAAATAATGCATGGTTTCCCACCAGGGGACGTAAAGTCACATCTTATTTTTGTCCATATCTCTGTTTCTAAGAGTCCGATTTGAAAAATTCTTTCTATGTTGGGGAGCGTTTCCGGTGCGAAATGTTTCTCATATAAATTCATGTTTTTCTTAACGCACAAGTCTGCAACCAGAGGGTGTGAGCTCACGATTCCGTTTACAGCTATATCTGAGGGATTAAAAACCCCGATTGAAAAACTTCTTTCTTCCGTCAGATACTATTGTTTTCCATACCGGTTTCATTGACTTTGAATAGCTTTGATAAATTTAATTTGCGTCAGAACGAAATTAAAAGACGTGCTTATTACACCCGAAAATTCGGTGTCATCTTTCTTGTTTATTTTTTCTAATAATAATGAGCAGTAAGTTTTTTAAATATTTTCATTTAAAAAATATTATGTGTAAATAAATAATTTACTGGTGTTTTTTCTGTTTAGGATTTATGATGCAGGTAACAATTTATGTGAGCTGTGCCATGAAGAATGCCTGGGAGAATGTTTAGGCCCTGTAAGTAATGCTGAAATGAATGGATAATGTTCTTCTTATATTTACATTTTAATACCTTTTTACTTGTCACTACATGTTTTGTAAGTTCCTTATATCATTTCCTGTCATACTCCCTAAAACCTCTTACATTTTAATTTGTATAGGGCCCTGGTAACTGTACTCAGTGTCGTAATGCAAGAGATGGTCCGTACTGTGTAAGTCACTGCCCTGAGAGCAAATACAATGAAAACAGAGAATGCGAGTCTTGTCACACGAATTGTGCTAATGGGTAATTTGTACCTTTCTTTTAATCTCTTTTCTTTGTAGTAAATGGATTTAATTTAGAGCTAACATGCTTAGATGAATGTAAATAATTCAAACTTAAGATTGCCGAGATTATAAACTGTACCATTATGAATGAGTTTTTTTTTTTTTGTTGCTTCTACATGTTTGAAAAACATTAATTATTTTCTTCATGATGTGTGTGTAATGACAGCAGCCATTTATGATGGTTAATTTCATTGGATTTCACTTCAAAGTTCATAAAATGTGTTAAATTCCATGTATGGAGTTACTAAAAACAAGTAGGCTATCAGGTGAAAACCCTGTGAAGCAATATAACCCCTTTTTCTAACATCGTTTGATGTTTTATCATACATTAACTCTATAGAAAGTTTACTGAGTTTGGATGTATTAACTCGGAGGTGTTTAGATCTGCCATTTACCCACTGATCTGTTGATATCCATATTATCTGTGGTGATTGATGTATGCAAAATGTGTGTGCGACTCAGTTTAGTCAAATGAAATCTAATTGCAGTCTACTCATTCTTATACATAGCTATACGTTTTATACATAGCAGATCCAGGCTCTCTTTTCTTTCTTTCACCTGTCTGTACCTTATTAAAATTTGGCGGCTTCAATCAGTGGCTGAAAGAAATAAGATTAAGGATGACCAGATAAAAGTGTTCACATGAACCTGTGATTTCCATTTGCTCCACAAAAGGAAAAAAAAATGGCGGCAATTGCTATTTCTCTGCTGTGGTAAGATTTTCCATCTGCTGGGGTGTAGGAGGGGGAAGGGAAAAGCAAAGCTTCTCAGTGAATTTTGACTGAAACATTGCAAATTATGTATAATAGAATCGGATATTTTGGAAAAAGATATGTCCTCATGCCTATTTCTTACCATTAAAAAAATATGTAAACTTCATATTTTTGTATTTGGTGGCTGTGGATCAGTATATATTCTAAAAGCTTGGCAAAGCAACAGAAAAGTTTTGGAGCTGCATTGAGAGCTAAGAACAGTTTCCCATAACCTAAGGCTATTGGTGACAAAATAACTTGCATTTTAGTTCTGCAAAATCACTATAATCAAAGGTGAAATTAAAATTTCAAAAATTTTTTTGCTTTGCCTCTTGCATTCCCATCAATTCATATTTCTTTCAGGTGAATCACAATATTCAGTATATAGTGGAATAAATGGAATGTCGTATTATTTTACTATTTGCAGATCTTTACACTTTAATTGGCATAAAAGTACTGTGGCAAATTATTTCAGAAAATGTTGATCTTTTACCTAATGTTTATAAGATGGTACTTCCACCTCCCTTAAAAAAAGAAAAGAAAAAAAGATTTGCTTCTATAAATTCTGTGGAAGAAACTGAATATGTGAAAGTGAGTCTGGATTATTAACTTAGCAAGCAGATATGCCTGAATTACCGGTATCTACTGTTCTACATGTAACAGTCACATCAGAAAACTTGAAAATTACATTCCCACACCAGAGCAATGTAATTTTGAAGTTTTCTGATGTGATTGTTGTTACATATAAAACAGTAGATACTGGTAATTCATGCATATCTGATTGCTAAGTTAATAATCTTGTCAGGCTTTGCTTCTTTTCCTAGACAGTTTCCTGTTACAGATTTTAATCAATTATTGACTTTCCTATTAAAGCTGAAGCAATAATTCTTCAAGTAATGCTGCAAAAATATACTTTGAAGAACATAGTAGTGATTGAAGTCATATTTTCTCCTTCTTTCCTTTTTTATAAAGTTAAAAGAATATTGTATCACAACTTAAAAAGTAAATCCATGGAATTCACGAATCTCTGGCTGTCTTATTTAAACAAGTCAGTACAAGATTTTTTTTTTTTATTTTACTATACATATGAAAAGCAACCATAATACAATACTGCTTTCTAGTTTTGATTACCTTAAATTATATTTTGAGCTGCAAAGTCAGTGCACCTGAAAAAGGCATTCAGAAATATTAGAAATACTTTGTTTTATCTTAGTAGAGCCACAAAAAATTAGATCCACCTTGCCATCCCAGTAGCTGAATGGTAAAGTGGTGGGTTCTCGTTAATTATCAGTGATGAACACAGATCTAATGTCAGAAGGCCATGTGTGATGTGTTTGTCCTATGGTGCTTGTTTTTGATGATGATGGGCAATGACACATGATGAGAGATAACTAAATTAAAGGTAAAAGTAGATCACACTTTATTATAACTTTGAAAAAGCTTATAACTTGGGAGCTTTCAACCTTAGCTCAGGTCTTCTTCACTCCAAATGGGGGACTAAGATTAGTTTCCAGATTCTTAGTTTAAATGTGTGTTGTAGTTTTTGTTGCCAGATTGTGAAGAAAATCTAAGCTAAGGCTGAAAGCTCCCAAGTTACAAGCTTTTTCAAAGTTATTACCTTTAATGTGACAATGCATGACCTACTTTTACCTTTAATTTAGTTACTGGTTCTGTCCCTTTTCTAGAAACTTTTGCCTTAAATTAGGAATAGGGTGTATATTATATTAATTGCTGTTCATAGTAGTCATATTATACCGAGAAAAACAAAAAAAACGGAGGGGGAGCAAACTTCTACATACTTTGGCATGTTGCACCTCATAACTCTTGATTCTTAGTTTGCAAAAATGCTATATAACACTTACGATTTTATAGCATCACATGAAATAACTTGATTGTTTTGAATTTATGCTAATTGTTTTCATTCTTCTAGATGTACTGGCCCAAGAAATACTGTTGGCCCAGGAGGGTGCAACTCCTGTGAAAAGGCAATTGTCAGTGCATATGATCCAAATATTGTTGTAAGTACCCTTTTTTTTTTTGCTTTATGAAGAATGTGATTGAAAAACTATTGTAGGGGACCTAGCTACTCTTAGGCCTTCTTTGTGTAGTTCATGCTGTCATTTTCCCACAGCCTTTATTAACTAGACATTAATAAACTATTTATCCAGCAATATACATAATAAGCATCATTCATGGGGATAAACAAAACGTAACTTCGTTCCGCAATCTTAATTGCGGATCGCAACACATCAATAAAATATCAAGCCTACTTTTATGTTACATGCAGCCATTACTCGTCCAGAGCCTGTTCTCGAGTCTATGTCTAAAGCGCTAATTATTCTCCTCGCCAAATGGGTTCTCTCGCCTCGGGAGTGTCCATACATTCCTAGGCATACAGGATCGTTCATTTCAGCTCTGCTCCTGTGCTGACCTGACATCAGTTACAGCTTTACAAATGTGCAAAGTACAGCTGGCATTAATATATACAAGTATTTTCAGTTATGTCTTCACTATATTTTCAGTTATGTCTTCAATGCCTCTAGGGTTTTTATCTAATTATCTCTAAATCATTTTTGACCTACAGATACTAGAAAACAGGTGCTAAATGTACTTTTCTAAAGCATACTGAAAATAGTTTTACTGACTTAAAAGGTAAATTAAAAAAAAACAAAAAATGAAACTTAGGTTAATGTTTTACCTAACAGTAAAACTGAGTGAAAGTCCTGATACTTCTGCCCTTATGCTTCAAGACATGTTATTAAACAAAAAATAACATCCTGTTCTGAAAGAAAGCTGTCTCTTATGTAAGAAAATTTGAAATTATGTTACCAAAGTTTATATAATAGTGTAATGATTAATTATTTAACAGTGTTTACAGTGTCCTCTCCAATATCCACGTGCTAAAAATTTTCCTTTTACTAACAACACTTTTTACTTAATATCTGGCTACACAATTTCATATTTGCAGGGTAAACAGACAGCTCTCCTCTTCAGAAGAATGTGGCCACAAGATTTCAGATTTTCTAAAGTAAACAAAAACATTGGCCTTTAATAACATAAAAAGGCAAGAAGCTTCAGGATTTATAAAAATGTACTCAGTTCTACTGTTAAATAAATGTTTCTTCTATTTTCTTGAAGTTTAAAAAAGTATTTGTATCAAGTCTGTTGTTTATTGTAATGTTATCTACCAAGTTTATAGTAAATATTGGACCATGCTCAAGAGTGTGCAGAACAATAACAACGGGGAAAATCATTGCTCCATAGATTTTAAAGACATGGTTATAGCCTTCAACTAATGTAATGGACAAAGGTGGGGTGGGAGTGAAACTACTAAAATTTTACTGCTATGAGTCTTCTGACTGAAAATATGAGAAACAAATTTTAAACTGCTTTGTTGTAAGATGTTAATTCTATTTTGAGTGAGTGGAATGATTTCTTTTAATGGGCATATTTTGCTTTAAAAAATCTTAGTGAATATACTAGTCTTTTGTCAAAACGCTTTCCTTTGTAAGGTATTGTATTTCTGTCACCAAAGAAAAAAATAATTCATTTACTACTACAAACATATCAGTAAAAGTAGCTACTAAAAATGTACATCTGTCAGTGAAAATTGCAGCAGAGGTATGCTATTCTTCAAAAAATAATCCTGAAATTGTATCACCTACTTCTAGGAACAGTGTTTAAAAGCTGATGAACCATGTCCTGATGGCTACTACCAAGAATACAGTGGGCCTCATGAAGAAGGAATCATGAAATCATTAACAGGAAAATCTGTAAGTGTTATCTGAAATCTGTATTTTTGTTGCTTTATTTTCATCAGAATGTGAGTAAGGAATAATTTTTATCACTAGGTATTCCTATCAGAAAACATTGTAAGATGGTTTTCATCATGATTGTGCACTGTGATATTTTGCATCAGAACATTTCCCTCTTAATCTTGAAAAAGATTTTAAAAAGCAGTATTTGATATGAATATCTATTTGGTGCGTTTCCTGTTTCCCTCTTAAAAAATATTACTTTTAATTTGGTGCGGAGTCCAGACAATCAGCAGTAGACATTAATAGATAAATTTCTCACTCATTTACTCAAGAAACTTGCCTCATCTTACATAGCACATGGAGATCTTTGCAGCAGCTTGAACAACAAAAGTGTGAAGGTGGTAAAAACATGTCTGATATTAGACTAATTTTAAGATAATTTTATAATGAAGTGGGAAATATGAGACTTATATGCCTCTGCAGTATGTACAGTGTCTCTGAATAAAGTGGTTTTCACACAGTAACATAACTTATTTAGAAGTGCAAGTAAAACAGAATGATTTTCCTTTTCTTTTCCTTACATTGCCATTGGCTTTTCAATGTAATAATGTATACTTCTAGATCATTTGTGAACGGTGTGAACAAAGAACCCATGCGTATTAATGTGGGTCCAATCAGAATTCATACATAACTGTTAATATAATTGTTAATATTTTCACATCAACAAGAAGTAGTCCTTTACACCAGTGGTTACTATGAATTCTGCCTTTTGTTTCTGCAGTGTCCTTTCACAGCTAAAAATATACTTAAATTTGTAATATATGGAAAGTTCTTGAAAGTGATAATTAAAAGTGCCTTTCCAGATTCAAAACTGCTGAGCATGCTGAAAGAAAGGCTACTCCAATCATTATGGCAGCTGTATCTATACCAAGTAATTATGTTATGTGAGATTCAATGAATCCAATGAACTAATTGCAGAATTGACAAAAATCATTGTAGAATGTCATAGTAGCAGGACTTAAGCAGCCAGAGCTGAAGTCAAATTTCACAATTTTTGAGAGATTTCTAACATTACAAAGTTCAAGAATGCAATTTTCAAAAGATTTCTAACATACTAGAAAAACATTGATTCAAAATGGTGCAAAGAAGAAACTGCACAGGCACTAGTGGTTAAGTGTTGTGTACCTAGTTAATATAATGCGTATAATATATAAGCATTGTCTACCTGTACTATACATACATGTATATACAGTATAATATAGTAGCACTGAGATCAGGGTTCATCCCACAATCACCTCTGATTAAGGGTTGCAATTTTTTTACTAGTCTTGAGAACTGAACATGGATTAACATTACTGGAAGCAGCACAAAATAGGTGACTTGCATACAAAATCTGCCTCCCAATTTAATGATGATGAAATAAATGCTGCCTCCCAATTTTAATGATGATAAAACATTGGGTTACCCCAAATTCTTACTCCCCCCACACACACAGTGGAAGTTACTTAGTTCAGAAGAAAGTATTGGATTTCAGAATTTATTAAAATTACTTTAAGCTAATTAGAATAATAAGAAAATTTACAGAAAGAAATTATCTAGCGGAAGATTTAGTATTACACATTTATATTTCTATCATGCTTCTACATGCTAGAATTATATATTTTTTATTCTTTGAGTAGTAACTTGCACAAACATTAACACCTTATTTAGGTGTACTTTCTAAAAGACTTCTGGAAGACAGTGGCGTAACTAGTACAACGTGCACACTCCTGCAAAATTTACTCCAGCACCTCTAAGCACAGTAATTTTCCCAGGACTTTGAACTTGAGGAAGGATGTATTTTTCAAGATGTATGTATGTGTGGTGGGGAGGGTCGAAAGTCAGGGAGAATGTCTGAAAAGTAAGGAAGAGCCCTGTAGTTTTAACTTTTCAAATAATAGATTTAACAATATGTGTAATTGGTTTGTCTAAAACTAAAATAAACCACCCTATTATACATAGCAGATATGTGGCTGCTCTACATATATGTTGACACCTGACTGTTTTCTCCCACTTCCTCCATGAGGAATACCCATGTGGTTTCGCACTTTTCTTCAGCAGCGCAGAGAGAGGGCGATTGGAGAGTGATCATATTTACAACCCATTGCAGTGTATTATTTACAACCCATTGCAGAGTGATTGTATTACAACCCGGAGCGAAAGGGCCCAATAGCTTCAATTTGTCAGACATCCAGTGTTTTAAAAGTGAAACTTGACATCTATTTAGGCAAAGCTAAATATATATTAAAGGAAAATATGAATCTTTGGGTTAATTATTTGTTTTTGTGCATGTTAGAATTTTTTCATAAAACTATAACTGGCAGCTGTGGTATGCTCCTTCATTACCCGCAACCCCCGCAGCTGTGTGGGTGGTAGTTACAGCACTGCTGAAAGATAAGGGTGTTCTAAATAGTAACAGCGGACATTTGGATTTCAGGGTTGCACCATACGTTCAGGAGGTATGTGTATGAGTCAGATTCATTCTAAAAAGCTAAGGACATCAAGAGACTTGTTTGTTATTTGCAGTGTCATACATGAAACTTACCCCTAGAAAAGTATACGAGTATGATGAAATTCTGTGTGTTAACATACTAAACTGAGGTATTTTGTTTTTGAATGTACTGCTTTTTTTTTTTTGTAAATAGTAGGAATGTCTGAGAAATAAACTTGTTTCTATTGAAAATTTAGAGGAACTTTAAATAATGATATAAATTTAGTCTTGCTTATGAATAGTGGTGAAACTTTAATTTTTTATCTTTTCCTTTCTGCTTCACAAAAGTGTGGTTTTTTACCATCAGCAACAAAAATATATTTCCTACCAAAAGTGTTGACCATTGGCATTTTCTTTCTACATTTAATGAGCTTTTTGGTTATATATTGTTTTAGACTTCAGTAATATAACAGGAATAATTTGGCTATCTTGACTCTGAGATCCTAATTTTATAAAACTAAAAAAATCTCATTTTAAAATTTTCTTGTTTGCTATCAATGGGCATAATTTGTTTTTATTATATGTATGCAAAGTTGCTTTTCATCCTTCACAATAGTAGTGCATTAAATAAATGATCATCTGCATAATATTCTTCTGCAAAAATTTCAGCCCTGTTTTTGTAATCATTCATAAAGTGATTTTTTACCTAACTGAAATTTCCTTGTAGATAACAAAAGCACCCACTACCCGCTACTGTAATTTTACTGCATAATATTTTTTTCTTTTTTTTTTTTGTCGTCTTCCTTGAGAACTTCATGGTTCTCCTGATTAAAATGTAAATAAATGTTTTTCTGAATGGTAAATGTCAATGCAATGTAAATATACTAAAGGTGCTGTATTCCTCCAATAGGTTTGTCGGAAGTGCCACCATCGATGCAAGAACTGCACTGCATATGGAATACACATAAAAGTTTGCGATTGCCTACGCTACAGTGCTGGTGAGCAGTGTGAAGATAGTTGCCCTAGGGATCACTATCCAGACAATACGAATTTTCATTGTGTCAAATGTGCTGAAGAATGCAGGGGATGTTTTGGACCAACAAGTACAGAATGTGTTGCATGTAGGAACTATAGGGTTTATCTGGCAAATAACCAGACTGTGGTAAGTTGGATACCCAAATTACAACTAAAATTCCATTTTCATGTGATCAGGATACTTTTGTATGAATACTAATTACCCTAAAAAGTGTGTATCTTCATTTTGAAACTATTCATAAGAAACTGGCTTTTAATCAGTACCTTTGACAAATCAGTTAATCGAATATATCGATGAAACATTCACTGAAAGTTTTCTACAGATTTCAATTCCTGAAGGTTGGCAGGTCTGATGAAGTAAACTCTTGTAGATGAATTAGGTATTTTTCTACCAAATAATAAAAAAAATCCCTTTATTTTAAATGTAGATAAAATTTTCCTCTTTATATTTTATAATTGTTTATAGTAGTCAATTAATATATAATTTCCTAACACATTCATCAACAGTTTTTAGCCTCTGGTTTTCATTTTATAATGTTTGTGTTGAGGTGGTAAAACAATAGTGTTTCTTTCCCATCTGTATCCAACTTATCATCAAGAGTGTGAACTGTTTTAAAAAAAAACCTTTAATCTTAAAATGCTTCTGAGCTGCACCAGTAGCCGAGCAATCTGAGGCACTGGCTTTGGATCATTCATCCAAGTTGGGCCTGGGGTTTGAGTCCTGGATGAGGCACGAGTGGTTTGCCTTATAGCTCTAGCTCTCTCCCTTGCTTGTAACTGGTAGCCCTAAATTAGGAATGGGGGACTGTTTACAGCCCAGTGAGTTACTCATGGTGGTCATTAACCCCATTCCTCCCAAAAAAGTTAGTTGAAAAACAACCGAGAAGCAATACTAATAGAAAAACAAAAATTACAGCTTCAGTAGCAAAGCTTCCAATTTAGTCAGCAAAAATTCCATATTAATAAGAGCTTATCAATACTCGCATCTGTCACAACCAATGTAGATTTCCATACTTTGCATTTTCACAGCGATTCTACTTCCTTGTGAAAATGCTGAAATAGAGCTTGTTTTTGTGGCAGTTAGTCTTATAGAAACAAATATAAGAAATTGTCCACTCCTGTCCTGGTAAGTTTATTGACTTTTAAAGAATGGATATGAAAATTTTCACACAGCAGTGGCTGACAATGTCATTGCATCAGTGAGTGATATCAAACAAGAGAACTTTGTCAGCTTGGTGAAAAAATAAATAATTTAATTATGAAGTTCCTACGGAATTTCTAAACAAAGCATTGTTCAGTTTTATATGAACTTGCACCTGAGTTGTACAAAAGATTTAATGATTAAACATTTGTAACCAGATGAATACATAATAAGAATACTATACAAGTTGTGATATAATTATCAATTAAAATCTTTAATGGTTAAAAAAAATAATAGCTAAAAAAACGATATTTACATTAGACCTTTCATTGACATCTGAAGACAAGTTAGTTGCTAACTTGAAAGGTCCAATATAAATATCGGTTTTTTAGCTATTATGTTTTTAACCATTAAAGATTTTAATCGTGCATAAGACAGCCTTCTTTTACTATTGACATTGAATACATAATACAAATTATTCCATGTGTATCCACTCTGTGGGAGTGATTTTAGCATGTACTTCACACACCAGTGTGCACTGTCAGTTATTCATCTGGTTGCAAGTGATTGAAAAAAACAAACAAAAAACATTCTATTTGAGTCATCAATATATTTTGTTTCTGTTTGCTTATATAAGTTAGTACCTCGTTTTGTCTCTTGATAAATTTACTGTTAATGGCTGCAGTGTATTATCTAATATTAATGATGTTGCTTGTATCTTTTCAATAGTTTAACTGCACTGCATCGTGTCCCACTGAAAAGCCATATAAAGTTTTTGATGACAATATGGAGGATCCCTATTGTTCAGATGTTGATCCAATTGCATTTGCTTATCATGGGTAAGTTTGTGTTTTTAATATAAAATAATGTGAACATTACATTTCCCCTACTTTTATAGATTCAGTGAATGAGGGCTCATTCTAGGATTATAAAAAGGGAGACAAAGGGTCATCTGAACTTTGAAATAAATACTGGTGGGGGCACTTAACTTAATTTTTTTTTAAATTTAAAATTGTTTTTTTAAAGCTGTTTTTTTTTCTTTCATTTGTTAACCTGAACAGAATAAAGTTGCTCTTAGTAATATACAGATATATAGTGTTTGTGTTGTCAAGACAGAAATTTTTAAAACTTAAATACCTTAGAGTGTATATTTGTAGTGTGAGGATGGGAAGGATGCACCACTCTGTGATATACATATAACTAAAATGATCACTGATGAAGCATCAAGGCATTGTCTAACATTTTTATCATCATCACAGTTTTCATCCCAGTCGTTGTGAATTTTCATCTTAGAAAAGAATGTATGGTAAAAATTTGGTTATACCTATAATCTTAATTGTATTGCCTGTCTTTGTTGCAATAGTATAGCCACTTGTGAAACTGCTCTTCCTTCTTGCTTGGTATTCTTTCTTTGGAACAGTTATTAGCTGGCTTTGTGCATTCCCATATATTTTCTTGTCTGCTGCATGTTCTGTGTACTCTGTTTCATTATATAATATGAGCAACTCTTTTGCTTATGCATATTTACCCACAAGGGTTCAGCAGGAAAGCCATTTGATTAGGGGTAGATGCCCTATGGTTAACTTAATGCAAGATTTCACTGAATTTTTCTTTTTAATTTTTAGAACTTGTATTATGTGTGTTCAAATCTGACCTTTAGCCGCAGTATCTACTCATATGTTGTCTAATGCCTAGTTTATTCTTTATATGGGTAATATACGCTGAAGAGCAATTAAATTAGAGACAGCTGGCATTATGCAAATGTGGCGCTGTGGGTGGCCCTGTAAACGGAAACGACATGACATAGGCAGCGATCCAACAATATAAAGAGTGATGCGACGGGAATCAGCAAGTCGGACGCAGTATGGGTAAGATGAAGGATCTAAGCGCATTTGATCGTGGGAAAATTGTTGGGGCCCGACGAATGGGTCACTCCATCTCGGAAGTCGTGCAGGCACTGGGATTTTCATGAGCCACTGTGTCACGGGTGCACCGTGAGTACATCGAATCCGGTAAAACCATCCCTGCAAGGGCCAACTGCCATGGATGAGCGGGGTCATCATTGGCTAGCTCGCATTGTAACAGTGGATAGATGGGTCACAGTGCAAGAAATCACTCAGAAATTTAATGCTGGTGCACAAAAACGTGTAAGCAGCCACACTATCCAGAACCATCTCCTCGCTATGGGGTACAGAAGTCATTGTCCCACGAGGGAACCGCTGCTGACCGCACATCACAGGGTGCAAAAATTAGCATGGGTGCGGGAACATCACCACTGGACCCTAGACATGTGGGAAAATGTTGCCTGGACTGATGAGTCGAGATTCATGTTGGTACATGCGGATGGCAGGATACGAGTACGGCACAAACCACATGAAGCGATGGATCCTTCTTGCCAGCAGGGTACTCTTCAAGCTGGTGGGGGTGGCATTCTCGTCTGGGGACTGTTTACATGGACTGAAATGGGACCCCTGGTACGTGTGACTTCGTCCCTCACAGGTCAACGTTACCAGGATATCCTGGATGACCATTTGCTCCAGTTTGTGTGTTTTCAACATCCCACTGGGGACCTCATCCTGCAAGAAGACAATGCACCGTGCCATCGCTCCCCGAATTATATCCGAATGGTTGGATGAACACTCCACCAACGTGACCTCGCTTCCTTGGCCAGCTAGGTCACCTGACCTCAATCCCATCGAGCACATCTGGAATGCCATCGAGAGAGATGTTGGAGGCTCTGACCCCCTCCATCAAATCTTCGTGAACTGTGGGAGCTTGTTCAGGGGTTGTGGATCCGTATGGCTTCCCAACACTTCCGGTGTCTTGTCGAGCCCATGCCGAGACGAATCACCGCCGTCATCAGGGCGAAAGGTGGTGCTACACGCTACTAGACAGGTATCTCTAATTCAATTGCTCTTCAGTGTAGTATTTAATTTTTTTTTTTTTTTACACCGTTGTATAATGGGCATTTAGGTGAAAAGAAGAGATCTGGTATAAATGCACACAGAACTGCCACAGAAAGGGTTTAATTACTTTAATGAATATTGATACATTAGTGCCTTTTTTTATTGGTGTACCACATTATAGCCACCCCAGTGGCCAAATGGTGTGAGGAGCTGTTTGTAACCCACCTTTCATCTGAGATTGAACTGGGTTAGAGTCCTGGATGAGGCATGGGTGGCGTGTTTGTCTTACAGCGCTGTCTCTCTGTCTCCCCTGGAACCAGTTACGATGAGCTAATGTTTGTAACCCCCAAGAGTTGCTGATGGTGGTTGTTAAATCCCTAAACAAAAACGTAAATGAAATATACCAAATTATAGATGTTCAGCAGAGTATCAACTGCTTTGATGCATATTCACCAAAGTGATTCCCAAGTTCCTTCCCCTGGGTACATGCTTGCTTTTATGCCTTCCTCTGCCAAGTGCTATTGATCATTTTCTTGAGCATAGATACTGGTTTGCTGGTTTGTATTGGCACAAGGGCCCAATGGGAAAAGAGCACCAAGTCCAATGATTTAAAATAGTAACAATAACATGAACAAAGATACACACATTGCAGGGATGTTTAAAAAAAAAGTGATCATAGTTCAAGTCATCAAATTACAATACATGTACACAAAGTCCATGTCAGAGTGAAAAAGAAGTCAACATCAAGGGTAGTTGAAACAGTCAATAGAATCATAAATCAATTTGCACGAGGATTTCTGAAGTTGGCACAAATAGTTCCCGAATTTTTTCGAATAGCAGGAGTCCCATCATCTAAGTTTGAGAAAATGTGGCAGTGATCATCATGCAGCACAAACATGTTACGGCGGTAATCCATGAAAATAGTGTTACCAAATTTAAGAGCAAAAGCAGGCAACAGGGGAAACAGCTTAAAAAGAGTTGCAAAATTTCAGAGATAATTAAACTCAAGAAAATTGCTGCCAAAAGAACCTGTGATTATCAGGATAGGCTTCAAGATAACTGATATCAAACTGTGAATGTCTGAAGATAGTCTCAAGTAAGTGATACAGATCAATTTCCTCAAGAGCCAAAACTGCAGAAGGCAAAGTCTTGAAAGGTAGCTTTCCAATATTTCCAGGGGTGGATAGAAGAATACCAACCAACGATGAAATGCTAGGAGCATAGAAGCGTAGGGGCCAGGCTAAGTGACTGCAAAGTCACCTCACATTCAATTGAGGTTACTGAATCAGCATCAATTTAGAGGAATCCCCAGCAACAGGAGAAACACCAGAAGAAACCCCACTAGCAGGCTCAACTGTAGCAAAGAAGGAGAAAGATGGTTTGGTTAAAAACTGAAGAACTAACTAAAAAACAAGTAGCTACAGAGGAAGATGCAGGAAGATCAATGAAAGCAGAGTAAAGAGAACCCAAAGAGGAAGGGATAACAGAAGAAAGAACAGATGATGGAGTAAGAAGCAGAGGTACAACAGGAGTAGAAGGCACTAAAGATGGATATAGAGATGATGGAACAACTGGAGAACCGGACAAAATGGGCTGAAAGGGACCTCGAGAACATACATGACAATATTTCTTGCATTGAAAACATTATGGTTCAGTAGAGAGACCAATAGAATATGTACATGATGGAGTTTCAATAGAAATAGTACAAGGGAGTGATTTGGAAGCAGACTGAAGAATAAATTAATCGAATATTTCATCGAAAGTTGGAGATGTGTGAGTAGGCAGTCTCTCTTTAGGAGTCGCAAGAATTCTTTGGATGTATCCGTGAATATGTTCATAAGGGCTCAAAATAATTGAAAGCAGATCATCGGGATCTCAGGCAAAGCAAAAATAAAGTGAGACTGGGAATTCAGAGAATGTAGGGAAAAGATGAACAGATGAAACCACAATACCTTTTCACTGGAGAAGAGCAACATGTGAATGCTGAAAAAAATGGATGTGTATTCCTCAAGGGGTCTTAGTGATGTCTGTGACACTAGCAGTTGGTAGTATAATAGCATATCCATATAGATATGAAGCCGTGAATTCAGAAGAGCACAGAATAGGAGTCCAAGTTGCTTTCAATCTGTGATGTCATTAAAGAAGGCAACAATGTATTTCTTATGAATTTACAGTAAATCTTATAAACGTACTAGCAATCTTAGAATTATGAGTTGTCATTCTCATTTACAAAAAAAAAAAAAAAAAAAAAAGCGGTGGATAGCATGATTGCAGTATACACTATTTGCTTTTCTGCCAATCAGTTTTTAACTAATTTTTTTCATATTGCTGTTTTCTTATAATTTTGTTATATATCAATATTCATTTGTTTGTGTGATAATCTAGGTAACTTTCCCCATGCAGTTCATAAAATTTAAGTGCATTTCTTTTCATTTCAGTGATGATGAACATCTACCAGCTATATTAGGTGGCGTTGTTGGGTGTGTTCTGCTCATAGCAGTATTTCTTGCTGTTTTTGGGTACCAGTGGATGCAACGAGTTAAAACGAAAGAAAATACTATGATGATGACAATGGTAATGCTAATGAAATTAATTTTATGCAGTATTAGATAAAATATCTTCATTTTTGCCTTTGCAGTTGTGGGATAACTTCATGTTACATTTCTGAGAAGACACAGTCAAGGATTTCAGTAGCAGAATGGAATAGATGTAATGTAATGAGATTTCAATATCAGAATGGAATAGCTTTTCACACTAGTTGAGTGATCATAAATTAGTGTTTGTGCTAGTTTTTTTAATCCATAAGTAATGAACAAAAAGGCTAGTAAGACTTAAGACTACACATTAGGCTTGCTCGCAATGAGAATGGAGTAATGATATCAAAGTTTATGTGGTGGCATGTATGTGCATCTGCACAGTAAGAATTCTAAATTGGAGAATGTTGGGAAGGTATGCTTATATTGTAGGAGTTGGTATAGAGAAAGATTTTGGACTTTCTCTACAATAGCAGACAGATACTTTATTTTTTAAAATGGAGCAATGCATTTAACAATGTTCCAGTTCACCATGCTTACATGTCTTCCAGAATAAGAATAAAGCAGGCAGAAGGAAATAGTTTTACAGTATTTCTTTTATGTTCTATTACACCAGAATTAATAGAATGGATTTTGTTGCCAGTACAGCATCTATCCTCTGTGGCTAGAATAAATTCCAGTACATTCTGTTGGATTATTGCAACATATGTTTTGGCCACTATGTTTAAAATACGAGGCATAATGACCAGTCTATACCAAAGTTCATTCTTTTCTTGAGCTTGTATGGAATACCTGGGTAGAAGTGGGAAGATCCTGAGCAAGAAAATGTTGGGCTGTTTTATAAAATGTCTTGTTAAAATGTTTGGGCTTTTTTAAGTTTTAAAAAGTTTTTCTGTTAATATTTCTTTTTCTAGTATTTTAACTGACATTTGTGGTATCCCATTTGATACTTTCATGAAATGATAGATGCTGGGGAAAAATGAAACTTATGCCAAATCCAAGTACCTTATATAAGTGTTATCTATATTGGAAGGATACAGAAGTTTAAACATGGATTTATTTTCTTCAGTAGAACTATTCTGAGTCCTGCTGCTTTTTTTACTGTAACATTTTTTCATGAAAATAATTTTTGATACTTTAATATATTTTTTTACAAAGACTTGATTGTTTGTATAATTTAAATCCTCCCTTAATGTGAAATATCCATGTTTCTGTACTATTTTTTGTTTACTTTTGCATTAATTGCAAAATGGGAAATATACTGTAATGTGAATCAAAACGGTATCTGAATTATTTTAATGTACTAACCAATGACCCTCAAGTATCTAGTCCATATATAAATTTTTGTTTTCACTTTAAGAGCAATGTTTTCAACAACTTTAATGTACTATATCTACAATAGTGTAGACTACTCTGCACCACATTATCTGTGGTACTTTTATGCAGACAGTTTCAATCCCAGAGTCCCCCTTCCTTCCCAATTCTACCATATTTTACTGTATAATGTAAGATTTCAGTGCTGGATGTATTTTGAAGAAACCTGTCCACATCATACATAACTATATATAATATTACAGCACTTGCATATAAACAAAGGTGTTAAGCAATAATGCTAATATATGCAAACCAGTACTGTAGCTGAAATGAAATAAAATGGGAAATGACAGCCAAAAATACAGTTCCCATAACTTTATGGTTTTGAATTGGAACACGTCTCCAACTGTAAACTTCCCAATTTGTGTGTACAAGTTTCCAGAAATAAAGCTGAAGCTTGCACACAACATTTGAAATACACTATATGCAAATTTATGGGAAATATTTTGCAGCAAGCAGGATACATGTGTAACTGATTTTTTCCCAACACATATGGTATCTTTTCTTAAAACTTCAGAAAAGGATTGTAAAACGTCATCCCCACTGAAACAGTTCTGACCAGTTTTTGAATGTATTCTAAGTTATTTGTGTGAAATATAGACTTGTTTAATTAAATACTTTATGTTCACAAGAGCAGATTTTTGATTGCTTTTAAAAGTATTTTGCCTTTTTTTTTTGTTTTGGTCACTCATAAGCATGTTAAACATAAAAAAATATCTTTATGAATACTTTGTATTATTAAATACCTGAATTTTTATTTTTGTATGTATAGATTCATATTTTTACACATGCATACATATCACTAAATTGCTGAATTTCAGAAGTTAGTTCCTTTAAAGCAAGGTTATCTGCCAAATCAAAGTGATTGTTGGTATTAGGTTTTACTTATTGTTGATGTATCAGGTGTTACCATTTACAGTGATCTCAGCACACAACTTGAGCTTCAATTTTTTTTATAATCATGTTATATCAGATAATGTTAAATATATTGGTAATTTTATAATCAGATATAAAAAAATAATTACTATAACAAGCAAAATAAGTTTTACTGTAATTTTATCTCATTCCTCTTTCAGAACAAAGTCCAGGTTTTTATGGTATCTATTCCTTACCAACTTACTGCTATACGCTATTACAGCTCTATGGATGTCCCACTTGATGTCCATGCTGTGTTTTCATTTACGTGATATTGTACTCTGACATTTGAAGGTAACTTACCTTTTCGAGGTTTGCTTCCTTCCTGTAACATTTCGTACACGTTGGGTGCGAAGTTCATGTAACGTCTCATTCTGTGTAATATACTGAAGAGATGTGGAATAAACCTCAAGTGGCCCTACGAGACATTACATGAACTTCGCACCCAACGTATACAAAATGTTAGAGGGAGGAAACAAACCTCGAAAAGGTATGTTACCTTCAAATGTAAAACTTATTGCTAGCTCCACAACATCCATCTGATTCTCTACACAAGAATATTACGTATATTTACCTTATCATTTATCAAATTGAGAAACCTTACTTGCCAGTGATAAATTGGGAAATTTATGTAAAGTTACTTATGTACAGGGTTTTCATGATAAATGTGGAATGATTTTAGATACTTTTATCTTTAAGACTGTTTAACCTGGGAAAGTTAAGAAGCCATCATTTGAAAGCTCAATTTATTTATCTTTCCATGTAAATCATGATGGTCCACCACAGAAACGACATGGAAATAGAAAATGGAGAGTGAGAAAGAGATCTTGGCTGAGTGAGTGTAAGATTGGTGTATGGAATACTAGAGGAATAAATGGAAAGATGAATGAGGTGATTGAAGAAATTAATAGGTATAAATTGGATGTGCTGTGTGTAAGTGAAACTACAAAGAAGGAAATTGGGATAGAAGAAGTGAATGGTATGGTGAGTGTGTGTTCTGGAGTGTTGGATAATGTGAGAGGACAGGCTGGTGTAGGTGTGATTTTAAGTGAAAAGATGAAGAACAACTTGATTCACTATAGCTGCATAAGTGAAAGAATTTTTTGGATTCGCTTAAAAGCAAAACTTCAGAGAATAGTAATTGTTGTAGTGTATGCTCCATGTGACTCGGAACCTGCTGATAGGAAGGACGATTTCTGGAATGAGCTAAAAGCCCCATGCTGTCAGTTCTCAGTGCTAGGAGAACCCCAAAGGAGATTACCAAGTTCCACAAATTCTCTTGAGTCCTTTTGGAATATGTCAGAGATGCTTTACATCTCCCAACAGGACTCTGCCCCAGCCCACAAGGCCAAAGTGACTCAGAAATGGCTTGAAGAGAACATGCCCTACCACTGGTCTCCAGATGTTTGGCCCCCTAGCTCCCTTGACTTGAATCCCTTGGATTACGATATGTGGGGCATATAGTTGAGAGATCAACAAGAATCCCCATAATACCTTTGACTCCATCAGGCATGCCATCACCAAAGTCAAGTCATGACCCACATGAACAAAGCCCAGGCTGTCACTAAGGCCTGCAACTGATTCCGCTCAAGGATCGAGGCCGTCATCGCCGCCAACGGCTAGTTCATTGAATAATTACGAAATGCGTTTATGCATCAACTACTGTACAAGATTTTGCTCCAATAAAACATATATTCATGTTTCAATTAATTGTTTCATTATATACATAAATTTTTCTCACTTACCATGCTAACCCTGTACTTTATATAAATTTTGCAAGTCCTAATCATGTACACACTTTTCATCTACAGTGAACAAAAGCTAAATTTCATTTGCTTGAAATCTACCAACTTCATCCCATGTTAGTATGTTTACAGCATAAGCATAACTTAAGTTCTTAGTGTCGCAACAAATTCTAGCACACCACATGTGTAAGAAATAAAATTTGCAATTATCATTGTCAATGTTTCGCAGAAATCTTTCAGTCACCACTGCTGTTGAGAAGAAGGTTGTTGCACTAATCTTTAGTTACTTTTACTACAGAAAATGTTATGCAAGTATCTTTCATAATGTTTAATCAGATTTTAATACCTAGAAACTGTTTCGAATCTCTAATAAAATTTTCCTTCCTTTAGCGAATGAGTGGCTTTGAAGATAACGAACCTTTGAAGCCAACTAATGTGAAACCCAATTTAGCCAAACTTCGAATTGTCAAAGAAGCTGAGCTTAGGAAGGGAGGTATCCTTGGATATGGTGCTTTTGGGACTGTTTACAAGGTAACTGCTGCTTTTTAAATTCTTACTTTAACAATTTCCACAACACAGAATGTGATTTCAGCCAGAACATTAAACTTTTGTGTTCAGTTTACTACAGTTGTGTGCTGTTTTTCCTGAATTCTGTTTGTTCTCTGATAATTTGTTTGGTCATTAGTTGATTACTTTACTGCTTTAATTAATGGCAGATCTGAGTCTACCTTACTCTATTCATATGTATTTACACTTTAATCTTGGCACTTCAGAGTGACACCCAATACAAAACCCATGCAGTAACTGGACACTGTATAAATAATAGGTATGTTTTTGAATCATTCTCAATCTGCTGACTTTTTATTGGTGTATAAGTAGATTTTTATCATACGTATGTCAATTAAAATTAAAATGCATGGGACAGAACTTTAAAGAACAATTCAATTTCCTTCAAATATATAGACTCCATTTATGTTGAACTGAAACATTCAGAAGTGTTGATACATCAGTCATTACGATGGCTGATGTGGTAATATTACTTTTAATGGTTCTATTTTTCATTTTGATAAATTAAAAACAATACATTTTAAAATTCATATCAGTGAATTTTCTTCTGCTCTAATAAGAGTTAATTGTTGGATGCTGTGGGGAATGGATGTGTTTCCTGTGCATTCCTGATTGTTGCTGCAGCTGTGTTTTCTGATAGTTAGTTGATTTAGGTTTGTCTTTCCATTGGCATGAGTTGCGGGTGCTGTGAGAAGAGATCATTGTAAACAATCATAATGGAAAAATAATCGAATGTTGAACTTCTGTAGTGATTGGTTGCTAATGTTGATGGGCATAAGTGTATGGTGTCATCTCAAAAGTTAAATTTGATAATTTTTGAAATGCAATTGGGTGGCTGAGTGGTCAGAGGCACTGCTTTCTGGCTAGTCATCTGAGCTGGGTCTTGGTTTCAATCCCAGGCAGAGGGTGGTGGTGTGTTTGTCTTGTGGTGTTAGCTCTTTCCTTTCCTTGGAATCAGTGGCCCTAAATTACAGATGGACGACCTCTGAGTTTCTCATGGTAGTCATTAAACCGTTGAAGCAAAACAGGAAAAAAATTTAAGTCACAATTTTGAAGCTTTAGCACAAATTCTGCATAGGGATACACCAAAAGTTTAAAATTTTGCTTAAAGCAACACATCACAAAGTGATATATTAAAAAAAAAAAAAAAGTCTGTCCCAATATGATGCTACAAGAAGACTAGTTTTCCTGATTTTGAAAATGTACATACATATGAAGTCAACATGTGTGTGAGAAAGAAAATGCATTAAGAATAATAGTAGAGTAGTTTTAATGAAAAATGCAAAAATAATTGCAACAACAACAACACAAATTTACGAAATTCCTACTAAAACATACTGATCCAGGGTAAGAGAAAGGCAGAAAACATTATTGAAAATAAGAAAAAAGAAACATAATTGAGGACAGTACAAGAACTTGTGAATTATATCATACAGATCCAAAATAGACAATTCCTGAAGAACTTTTCAGTAGAGTGACAAATTGGCAGTGCAGCAGGTGCCAGGAAGGAATAGCCCTTGATAATGGCACATATTTATCCAAGTTCTCTGCACTCAATGCTTTATTCCAGTATATAACAGAGATGCTTAGCAATATAAGGGGTGAGTCAAAATGATGTGAAATATTTCAACCATTTATTGAGAAAAAAAGTAAGGAACTTACATGCTATTCAGAACAGCAACTAAAACAGTTTTTACCATGTTTATGAAAACCCAGTGTGAACACCATGTGTTTCCCTGTGCATGTCAAAATGAAGCACTTCCTGCCAAACAGATATCTGCCACTCAATCACTGAAAGGGCCCTGTTTGTCCAGATCCATCAGACAGGCAAGTATATATTCAAAAGGGTTGTCACAGCAAGTTTGATGTGAGGGAGTGAACAGATACAAACACTGTTTGTGGAAACGAAACACAGTGTCCACTCGCCATCATTCTCTACACTAGATCGTTAGTGCAGTACTTTGTGCCCTCTAGCAGTAACCATCAGAAACTAATTCTTGCATCTGCCTAAACTAAAACTCTTGAGTTCCCATTTCAAATTATGCAGGTTGCATTTTCCTACTGCTGATTGTTTCTTTATAAACAAATTCGTAAATTTCGTTAAAAAAAACCAAAAAAAAAAAACCCCTTTTTTTCATTCGTTTTTATTCACAACACTTACTCATTTTCATACTCCCGTTTCAATAACTTTTTTCCATAAATTGCCCTGTATAATGAAAGGAACTGAGACACATAACATTTGTTTCAAATAATTTTTAGTAGTTTTAAATTTTAGACGTTTGAAGTATTTTTGGCTGAGATATCAGAAGTGTAAAATATAAGTTAGCTTTTCAAGGAAACAATTTTAATGGCATTTGATGTTAACTTTTTTTTTCCTCCTCTGATTATATCAAAGAGTGAAACATGGAAAAGGTAGTTCATTTTTAGAAATATCCAAAAAAAGTGGGCTGCTGAGAAAAGATCCCAATACAAGATTTTTGAATGCTTTAGAGACCTTTTGAGTTCATGCCACAGAATGAAAATTTTATCCAGTTGTGTGAAAGATCAACAGTAAAACTTGTAGAAGTACCCAGTTAAAAAAAGCCCACAGAAGTGTTGGCAAATTTATAGTTAACTCATTTAATCCAGTTGTTCATGAAAAATGCAACTTCTTTATGTGCAATTTTTGTGGTCAGATGCTCATGTGGCCTGGGTTTTTATGGACATGGTGGCTACGAAGCCTCTGGAGACATCAGACTTTTTGATTGTTGTGAATTATTTATGTTAGCAAGTGACCAAAGAAATGTGTTGATCCCAAAGGGAGTATAAAGAGAATAGATGTTGAGTCTGTGTAATTAAGAAACAAGATATTTTGGCTGATACCAGTGATTCGTCCAAAGTATGAACTGAGCAACTGTGAGGATACTAGATCCCTTTCCTGAGCATGTAGTCTTTTGTCCCAGGCAATATAAAACATTAAGATTCCTCATGTTCTGATGTCTTTTCACTTCAGGATGGTTATTTGCTAGCGAGGACTTGCGGTATACCAGGGAATAAATTGAAGTTGTCTTAGGAAATTACAGAACAATGTTAGAATTTGTCTATTTTTGAAAGTGCCAGAGGATAG
This sequence comes from Macrothele yani, assembly GCA_039090855.1. Taxonomy (NCBI): domain Eukaryota; kingdom Metazoa; phylum Arthropoda; class Arachnida; order Araneae; family Macrothelidae; genus Macrothele; species Macrothele yani. The sequence continues at coordinate 79,066,090 of CM077016.1, forward strand.
TTTTTTGCTGCATTTTTTTTAGAAGCTAGTGAATCTGAGTGACTAAGAATGACTAGAGAATGTAATTGTCTTGTGTATAAACAAAGTCTTGCTTGTGTTGTATGGCATATTAAGAGTTTGCACCAGTGTACCATAATAACAAGCCAACCAACTGCAGTACTAAAACTTACATTTATGGTATAATTATTTCTTTTGTAGATACCTTTATTTTAAATCAGTTTTAATATTTTTTTATGGTTATCTTTTTCCTATACAGGGAGTTTGGGTTCCTGAAGGAGAAAATGTGAAAATTCCTGTAGCCATTAAAGTGCTCCGTGATGGCACTTGCCCAAATACTAACAAGGAAATTCTTGAGGTATGTTAACACTTATGACTATGAAAAATGTGTGTTTGTTTTAATTCAACAGGTTACATTTGTAAGAAATACTTTTTGTAGGGAAAAATCTGAAATTATTAGCCATTTCATTATGAATTAAATTTACACCACTAACATGTGGATGACAAAATCTGAAGTAATTCTCAGGCTCAGCAAAATCTGTATAATCCTCTGTGTGTGTAATTTTTTGTCATAAAGGGCTAAAATTCTAATGGCAATTACTAGCTAATTTTTTGGTCACACTTCAACTAATTCTAGGCTGTTAATTAAAAATTAGTATTGCAAAGCCAGAAAGTTAGACTGCCATACAACTCTTTAATTACTGAGTTGATTATTTTCAAATCATCATGGAATCTTAGCACGTATAGTATTATTTTGTGCAGTTTCCATGCTTATCCTGAAGACCAAGGGTTTGGTTCTAAGTCAAGGCATGTTCAGTAGCTATTTTTCATTGAATAAATATTCTTTTGTGCCATGTAATGTTTGTTGTGTAAAGATCAGTACATGCAGTTATTCTGACACTTTAATTTTACTGTATTTTCAAGGAGTACAGTTTTTAGTGATAGTATTTGTCATTGTTGTAATGCCTTTGTTGTGAAATCAACTATCTTGTTCTGCATGTAACTTATTTGGTTCTGTAAAAACTAAAAAATTCAAACTACAATGCAAATATATACTTTCCTTCCATATTATTCTATGGGTATAAAAAGATGCATAATTGTGTTGCTAAACCAAACATAATTTTAAGGACAATCCAAAGCAATTCAATGAATATTACTGGAGGAATTTAATACTGTGGTTACAGATGCCACACATTATAGGCATGTATTGCCAATATGTGTGTTTTTTTTAATGTGAATTAATTTTTTTCATTTTGCTGTTAAAATTTCTACATATTAATTTAGGGAGATCCTACATGGGTTATCAAAGTAAAGTTCATTAGAAAAAAAGTATGAAAAACTTACATTTTTAAGCCCCTATTAAATTTGCATGTCCGTGTTCTGAAGGCATGTTATAGTTCTTAGCATTCTGGAAATTTCCACCTTTGGATTCCGATACTTCCTTCTAGAATTTCTTAATTTTTGAAAAAAAGAATATACTTTAATCCAGTGGTGCAAGATGTTGCTATTAGAACATGGAAAAGTATAGAATAAGTATTTAAAAAGAAAAGAACCCAGCTTCAGTTTCCTTGAATGAACTTTGATTTGCATATACAATCAAAACTCATTTTAACGAAATATGATATAACAAAAAGCATGTTATAATGATAAAAAATTGTAAACTTGTTTGGTTTATTGTATTTATATAAGAAATATAAAACATTATAACAAAATAAGATATAACAAAAAGCATGTTACAATGAAAAAAAAAATCGTGAACTTCTTTGATTTATGTATTTATGTAAGAAATATAAAATGTTATTACGAAATACTTTACAAAGAAAAATACCTTATTACAAAGCAAAATTCTTGGGGAAAATGGTCAAGAAAAACTTTATACGCAGCGAATTTCTTCCTCTATTTAAAATTCTAAATGATTTAGCTGCAATGGAACACCAACAAAAAAACAAAAGTGACTACATGTTTCGCCAAAAAACTTTGAAGAAAATGAGGATTCACCCAATGAAGATGAGACGGAAAATATGAACTGTTATTCTGATGTTTCTCCAGTAAATGCAATTCAATGTTTAGAGAAAGTTGGATACTATTTACAGAACCGAGGACTTTATAATGAAGAAATTAGCAGTTATCTAAATGTTATGAATACAGTTATAACTAAAGATGCCATGGAAAAATGAAAACAGAGTGTACTTACATCGTACTTCCAAACCCAATGGGTATGTTTGAACTCTGGTACAGTCTGTCATTTGTAAACATGCTTTTCATTAAAATGGAACTAAACCAATTGTTTTAATTATATTACTTTAAAATTAAAGATATGTAATGGGAATATGTATGTACATTATTTCTTGAAGCACATGACAGTGTTTTATTAAGATGTATATAAGAGATAAATTCTTAATATGGGGCATGAAAAATTAAATAGAGTATGCACATACAGTACATATGTATTAAGTAAAAATATATACAACACATAATTTTATACTTAAAAATTAATTAAAGCTTATACTGTATATTTCATTATTACTTTAGCAAAAACTTAATAAATTACCTTTGCTTGTTTCCATGGCCACTATTTCGCAATACACCATTGGAATATGATGCGTGATGAAAATTTCTGTAGTACGTACGAACTTTTAAACAAAAAATTCGTTATAACATTTTAACGAAAATACATTGTTACAAAATTTTTCTGTCCCCCTTGAATTTCGTTATAACGAGTTTCGACTGTACTTGATACTCAGAATGTGGTTCTCCAAAGAAAGATGGTGAAGTTCTTTTGGGCTGGAATTATTACCACATAAAAGCTTAATTCACATATGGAAGTTATTTTTCGTGCAGTGGCATCACTGCTAGAAATCTGTGCTAGTGTGTCATTTCTCTGCATTCTACATAGATTTGTAGGTGTATGTTACTGACATTACTAGTTGAGCAGTGGCGAGGTTTGAAAAAATGCAAAGGTTTGTGTAACTGACTTAAGTGATGTTCGCTTGACAAAAAGCAATGAAGTTTTATCAAAATTCAGGTCTCAGAAGACAAGATTTATTGCCATATTGTACCATCACCAGATGGGTGATTGGTTTTTGACATGGAAGAGAGAATACAGCATGCACAGTGATGGAGATCCTGTGACTGAGACAGATAAATAAATAACCGAGGAAAGAGGAGAGGGGGTAACTGCAGCATGAACATTAATGGACATGCCATCAATTGAGTGCTGAGGTGAACATTGCACCTTCAACTGTGTGCACCATTTTGACAAAGAAGCTGGGATTACTTTTGATAATGCCTCAACAGTGAAGACATTGCCGAGCAAAAGGAGGTGGGGAAACTTTGTAACATTCACCATAAGAGTCTTGTGTGATTTTGACTTATTCCAGATTAGGAAATAACTCCCTAGAGACATGTTCCTCTGGACTACAGAAAGCATCATTTAGGGCATTCTCTTCAGATACATATACACTGAAGTGCCAGAAAAACTGGTTCAGATGAGCTTATGCAAAATACATAGCAACGTCACGTATGTGCATACTCGGTTGCATCCGCCAGTGCGTATATAAAGCAATGGACATCGTTGCCAGCTGTCGGAGCTGTTTTCGGCATGCGAATGACAAGTAAGAACGATTTAAGCGGTTTTCAACGCAGTGTCATAGTTGGCGCTCGTGAGATGGGCCATAGTATTTCGGAGGCAGAAACAAAGTTAGGATTTTCACGGACGACCATTGCAAGGGTGTACTGTGACTACAAGAATTCTGGCAAAACCTCTAACCTACGATACCAGTGTGGCCGTAAAAAGACATTGGGTGAACGTGACCATCGTCGGCTGTCAAGAATCGTTTCACGCGATAGGCGTGCAACACTCTCGCAGGTATCATCGGAATTCAGTGCTGGAGCCTCAACAAGTATCAGTGTCTAAACTGTGCAACGTACCCTGCACAATATGGGCTTTGGGAGCCCACACCCAACTCAAGTCCCCTTGATGGGTACATGACACAGATTTATGCGCCTCGCTTGGGCACGGCAACACCGCCACTGGACACTTGATGACTAGAAACAGGTAGCCTGGTCTGACGAGTCGTGTTTCCAGCTGTATCGGGCAGAAGGAAGGATTCGTGTGTGGCACAAACCCCATGAAGCCATGGATCCCGCCTGTCAACAGGGAACTGTACCGGCTGGTGGGGGGTCCGTAATGGTATGGGGTGTGTTTAGCTGGACTTCAATGGGACCTCTGGTACGCCTACAAATGTCTGTGACCGGCCAACGCTATGTGCGCATCCTTTCTGACGAGGTACACCCGTTCATGTCCTGCATTCATGCTGATGGGTTGGGCCTGTTCCAACAGGACAATGCACCTCCACACAAGTGTCGGGACACCACATTATGGTTAGAGGAGCATTCATCTGAGTTTGGGGTGTTGCCATTCTCACCCAAGTCTCCAGATCTGAACGTGATAGAACACATTTGGGATGCCATGCAAGGCACGATCGAACACAGGAATCAGAGACCTCGGAATACACCCAAACTGTGGAACGCTCTGCAGAAAGTATGGTGTGCATTGCCTGCAGCATATTTCCAGAAGCTAGTGGAGTCCATGCCCCGTCGTATTTCTGCAGTCCTGCGCTCCTGTGGGGGATTTACCAAGTATTAGACTGGTGTACCAGTTTTTCTGGCACTTCAGTGTACATAAGTCATTCAAAAAGTAACAAGACTGATGTCACAGCACCAAAATAAACCCACGCAGAAAAATGCAGCTGCCTGTGTCGGAACACCAGCAAGGTCAGCCACGTGATCATGCATCATTACAGAGCTCTGCTACTTCAATTTTGTAGTGGATGGTGTAGAGTTCAGATGTATTTCTGTAGCCCAGTATGGATTTAAAACTAGAGCGAAGAGTAGCGTTAAAATTTTGCATGCATTTGAATAAAACCACCACAGAAATGCATGAAGTGATTAAAACAGCCGATAAGGAAGATGCATTGTCCCATGCAAGAGTTTTTGAGTGGCACAAGAAATTCGTGAATGGTGAAGAGTGTCTGGAAGATGCGCCACACTCTGGTAGGCCTTCAACATCTGCTACAGAGGTTAATGTCAATACCATCGTGGCACTCCTGCATGAAGACCATCGAGGAGGTTGCTGATGTGATGCAGATGTCTGTTGGTTTCGTTGACGACATTGTGAGAAACTGGTTGGGGTACCGAAAAGTCGCTGCAAAGCAGATTCTTCGTTGCTCACGGATAAACACAAGGCAAATTGTGTTATCACTTGTTGCCAATGGAAGTGCTGGCTACAACACGAGCCACACTTTTTGGATCGAGTCCTCACATGTGATGAAACATTTGTTCACCGTATTGAAACAGAAACATAACAACAGAGAGCCCAATGGAAATGCCCAGTATCCCCGATCCAAGAAAACAAAGGTTCAAGCAAGTGCAGGGAAGTGCACCTGGTTTTCTTTGATAAAAGGGGAATTTTGTACGACCATGTTGTTCCACAAGGGAAAACTCTTACCGGCACCTATTATTCTAAAGTCCTCAAAGGTCCTCTTAAAGAAAAAAATTCCACAAAACTCTCAGAATATGCACAAACTGGTTGGATTTTGCATCAAGATAATGCCCTGCACATGGTACTTTGCTTATGCTGCAAACTAGCCAAGATATCGGCATCAAAATTGATGGTGCACCCTCCATATTCACTGGATCTGGCACTGTGCAATTTCCACCTATTCCCTGAAGTGAAAAACAACTTTGTGGGTGTCGGTTTGCATTAAATACTGAACAATGCTGTGATGGGAATCCTGAACCACATGTTGAGGAAGGGCTCACACAGACACCCCGGAAGTGGATAGAAAGGTGGGCCTGGTGCATTCAGATAGAGGGAGAATACTTTGAAAGTATGCAAGTATATTTACTGCTTACACTTCAGCCCCATGTAAAATCAGTCTTGTTACTTTTTAAACAACCCTCGTATATTGGCCTCAAACTATGTGACCAATGATCCAGGAGATACGTATCGTCAAAACTGTCTTAGCACGATTTAAATTAAACACCCTCAACTGAGTCAGACTGCAATATTAAAACATGACATTTATTTACAATCTTAAAACAGGAAAAGGGATTTAAAATGGTCTAGATCTTTTGCGACTACACTAGTCACATCTTCAGGCCCAAGCTTTCTGGCAACAGGGTAACTGTTACTAATGTCTTCTGGGAAGGTTTTGGAACCATAAAAATCTTACCACTCACTCCAGTATTGTCACTTGAAGATGTGATTAGTGTAGTCACGAAAGATCTAGCCCATTTTAAATCCCTTTTACTGTTTTAAGATATTGCAGTCTGATTCAGTTGAGGGTGTTTAATTTAAATCATGCTAAGACAGTTTTAATGATACATTTCTCCTGAATTTATCAGCACAAAGAAAAATAGTCCTTTATGTTACCAATGATGTTTGACACCTTCCAGACATTTGGCAATGGGTCATCCTTGAAGGTGGAGAATATGTTTGAGGGACTGTCACTGGTATGTTCCCTTTCAGTTTGTGCTAATTACAGCAGTGTTGTCACTACAAGACAAATGGCTCTTGTATATAACATACAGTGTGCATTTCAAGTAAACTTTTTGTTGATTGTAAGGTACTAAATAGTATGATTAGAATGTACTGTGACTTTGAATTTTAAGATTGTGAATGTGTTACATATAGAATATTATTAGAGGAATAAAATATGGGCTGTTTTTTACAATGTCAAAATTAATTTCTTTTTTTATCCTCATTCATTTAGGAAGCATATTTTATGGCTAGTGTTGATCATCCCAATTTGCTGAAACTGTTAGCAGTTTGTATGGCATCCCAATTGATGCTTGTAACTCAACTCATGCCACTTGGGTGCTTGCTTGACTATGTCCGTAACAATAAGGACAGAATTGGCTCCAAACCTTTGCTAAGTTGGTGCTCACAAATTGCTAGGGTAAGATTTATTTTCTTGTGATCTGTTGCATGTCAGAAATTTCCTTAACTTAGATTTATCCAATTTTCAGTTAAAGGATATGAATAGGGAAAGTTTGTTAATGTTTACATAGGCCCTCAGTAAATTAAAACATCTGTGTAAATCAGCTGTGCTATTAAACATTTTAACTTTTACAGTTTTGCCACTGTGAGTGATTTTTTTTATATACACATAGGAATCAAACAATAAAAAAAATTCTTAAACTGTACATAAAGGCTGATTTGGCAAGTGTGGGCAAGATCTTGGAATAGTTTTCAAATACAATTCTTGAAGATTTCATTAAAGTTTTTTGGTTTTGTAGACTTAATGCTGATAACAAAAACACTAATTTTAGGATGTTCTTAAAATGTATGGGATGTCATAGCTGACTGTACTGTTAAATTGCAGTTTGAGTGGAACAAAACCTTACTTCTGGTTTATAATATAATGCATTTTACGAAACTTTATGCATTGATTATTTCAGTTTATGATCGACAAATCTTTCTTCTGAGGTTCACCATCCACATGTTGAAGTCCCTTGATTAGGTGAAAAGTCTACCTTGATTCACATGTTATAAACTTGATTTACATTATCAGTAAATTTTCTAAATCTTCAACAAACAAAAAAAAAAAAAAATGTGGGCATACATTTTGCTTGATTTCCACTTACTACAGAAAAAAGGTTAAACTGAGAAACATGATGAAATCTTACCTGTGTTTAAAATGACGAGTACAATTATTTATTACTGCAATAAATTTATTTTTAAGAATGCTTTTTTCTTTCGTATAGGACTCCTTCACAAATTGTCATCTTGCGCTGCTCAGTTTGTATTTATAAAGTTAATACCACTGAGTTTAGTTTTCATAATGAAAACATAATGAAGGAAAATTTTGGTTTTAAAAATTTTAATCCCAATACTGCAATGTGTACATTAATAGCTTTGAATAAAGACCAAATAATTGCCAATAATTGTAGGGGTTTTTCATGGCTATGGTGAATATTATATTTTTGAAAATTTTAATGTAAACAAAACTAATATTCCCCATTACATGGCTGCTCATCTTTTTGCAGTGAAAATGTTTAAAAAAAAATTAATGGAATTTACCCCACACACGCACGCAAACTATTTTACTCACCTAATTTTTGGCTTTGACACCAACCCTTTTCACCAGGAACTATCCAGTGAATAGGTGTTGCCATTCTGATGGTAAAAACAAACACCTCTGTCAATTTAATGTGGTTCTATCAATTTCCAGTCTATCTCCCATTTTTCTTGAATGCTTTTACATTTCTGCTGAATGTCTGTAGTTTTGATATCCTACTTTTGGGAAGCATATCATATTCCCTAGAATTGTGTATACTTTTACAGCAAAATATGATGGAAATGAAATCATTTATGTAAGTTACATACATACATATCACTAAGCTGTTCTCTGAGATTCAGAGGTTAGCTCCAAAAAGAAATACAAACTTCCAGATATTTTTACTTATTGTTGTCGTATCAAACTTCTCCATTTACAGCGATCTTGACATACAACTCGTGCTTCACTAATATCCATTACACGCCATACACAAGATCATTTATACTTCATACTCATAATCTGCATGAGAAAAGCAGACACTCCTGAATCTGATCCACCCATGTCTTCCTTGGCCTTCCTCTGCCTTTCCTTCCTGCCACTTGGGCTGAAAAGATTTTCTTAGTAAGCATTTCATCACTCATTCTTTCAACATGGCCAAACCACCGAAGCATATTGGTCTCCACCTTGCTAACAACATTTTGCTTCACATCACACAACTGCAATACATCTTCATTTCTCACACAATCATATCGTGTCTTGCCACAAACCCCACGTAATAAGTAACGCATTTCTCCAGCACACAAACGACTCCTATGTTTCTTCTGCAGTACCCAGGTTTCGCTGCCATACATCAGAGTAGAAACAATTACAGTTTCATACACAGCCATGCGGGACTCTCTAGAGAACCCATCATTCCTGTGAAAACCTCCCAGAACAGCTATGACTTTCAAAGAAGAATTCACTCGTCTACTGATTTCACCATCCAACTTGTTCTCTCTGTTAAACATGCTTCCTAAATGCACAAACTCACTCACCTGGTCAATCACAGTGCCATTTATACTTACATTATATTCAGTGCTACCTGTTCCTCTCTCAAACACCATAACTTTGGTTTTTCCCTTATTTATACTCAGTTTGAATTTCATGCAAACTTCGTGCATCCGAGTCAACATACTCTGCAACTCACTTTTGCTCTCTGCCAACAGGACAGTGTCATCAGCATACAGCAATCTGCACACACGGATATCACCAAGACATAAACCACTATTATCAATTTTGTCATCACGCATGCATGCATCCATAAATATATTAAACAGCCATGGTGACATTACACAACCTTGTCTAACTCCTGCACCAATGGAAAACCATTTTGATAAAACACCATTCACTTGTACACAAGCTCTGCTACCAGCATACATGGCTTTTACACTATTAAGTAGATTCCCAGTAACACCATATTCATTCAATACCTTCCACAAAAGTGTCCTATTCACTCGATCGTAAGCTTTCTCTAAATCTATGAAGGCAGTAAAAACTTTCTTCCCAATAGCCAGATACTTTTCAATCATCGTGCGTAATGCAAAAATCTGGTTAGTGCAGCCTTTACCAGGCATAAAACCACTCTGAACATCCCACACTTTCAATGATGTAAGACCCCGTGCTTTTTCAATAACAACCTTACCAAATACTTTCCTTGGCACACTCAGTAGGCTAATACCACGATAGTTCTTGCATTCAGTCTGATCACCTTTTCCCTTATACAAAGGAACAATGATAGCATCCTTCCAATCCCGAGGGACCATTCCTAACTCCCAGCACAACTGGCAGATTTCAGTTAACCAGTCAATTATAGAGTCACCACCATATTTCAACATCTCTGCAGTTATGCCATCAACTCCTGGAGCCTTACCATTCTGAAGAGATTTTAGAGCTTTACACACTTCTCTTGAGATCCCTCCTGTGCTTTCATCCCTCATTGTGACATCATCTGCATCTGTCTCAGAATCATCTTTGCTTTCCTGATCTAATAACTCACAGAAGTATTCACCCCATCTGTCACTTAACTCATTGGGCTCCCATATCATTTCCCCAATCTCATTCTTCACACAACTTACAACTTTGTTTCCCCTATTTTTCCTGAGTCTCTTGTACTTCCAGAAGGACTTCCTATCTTCCCAAAAAGCCAGTTCATGCCTTTCCACTTTCTCCTTTCTATCTTTTGCCTTACTGTGGTGAACCAGCTTAGCAGCTTCACGCTTCTTACAGTGATATTCATCCACAGAGACTCTACCTTGCAACATCCCCAAATAGGCTTCCTTCTTCCTCTTTACTGCCTCTTCAATCTCACTATTCCACCAAGCATCACCTCTATTGTTACCCATTATGGTGGTGCCACAGACGTCTTTAACAGCAGTGACAACACAGTTCTTAAAACATTCCCGCTTCTTTTCTACATCCCTCTCACCAGATTTCAGATCCTTCAGTCGTTCTCTGAGTAAGTCAGAATACCGCTGATGATCTTCAAGGAGCCTATCAACTTTTATCTTTTCTATCCTGGGTATCTTCCTATTCCTTTTCCTCCAACCAACATTAAGTTTCACTCGTGACACTACCAAGTAATGATCAGAACCAACATCCGCACCTCTCATCACACGGGTGTCAACAACTAAGTGTTTCAAACGCTGATCATAGACAACAAAATCTATCACACTCTTTTGACCAAGAGTACGATTTTTCCAAGTATATGTGTGGATATACTTGTGGTTGAAAAATGTATTAGATACACACAAACCATTCTCAATGCAGAGTTCAATTAATCTTTCACCATTATCATTCACACAAGGATCATTAAACTTACCCAGAACATTGTCAGAAATTGCATTCTGCACACCTACTCTAGCATTGAAATCCCCTGCTATTATAACTTTTTCTTTAGCACCAAACTGGCTCAAAACAGCTTTTAGCTCATTCCAGAAATCTTCCTTCTTATCAGAAGGTTCCGAGTCACAAGGAGCATACACTACAACAATTACAATTCTCTGAAGTTTCACTTTCAAACGAATCCAGAGAATTCTCTCACTTACGCAACTATAGTGAATCAAGTTGTTCATCTTTTCACTTAAAATCACACCTACACCAGCCTGTCCTCTCATATTATCCAATACTCCACACCACACACTCACCGTGCCATTCACTTCTTCTACCCCAATTTCCTTCTTTTCGTTTCACTTGCACACAGCACATCCAGTCTATACTTATTCATCTCCTCAATCACCTCACTCATCTTGCCATTTATACCTCTAGTATTCCATACACCAATCTTACATTCACTCAAATGAGATCTCTTTCTCATACACCGTTTAAAAAGTCCAGGTCGATTCCGTGGTGGACCATCCTTCTCAAGTGTGGTAGGTCCACCATATCCCACACTTGAGTCATTCTCAATATTTCTTTTTGTCTTTTTAATCAGGTAAGTACATCAGTGTGGGGGATTGGCCCACAGCTGAGGGTTCCAGTTGGCCATTCAACCTAAGGATTCTGGAACAAAACCCACTGAGTTGGGGTCTTTTCGCCAATGTCACACAGAACTAGCTTGCACCTCTCCAAAATTCACAGAGGCCCTAGTTGCTGTTGTGTGTGCCATTGTTACCACACAGGGATCTTGCTTTGCATAATGTTCTGTGTAAGTTTACTTAATGTTATGTTTACGTAAGTACTGGTATTGAAATTATCATTGCTATCTCTGAAGCTGACAGTTAAAAACCCATTTATATTTGTGGGAGAGATTTTTAGTTTGTATACTGAAAATGATAAATTGGAGCCATTTTGATTATTATCTATCTAAATAATTACATCCTGTTAAGGAAGACAAATAAGTATTTTGCTGTAACTTGATTGACATTTAAATGTCAGTCATTACTGTTTCACATGTTATGCAAAGTTCTGGAATCGGGAGATTATTAAATGATGTTAGATACGTATGGGGCATAGTATCGGCAATTAAAATCAAGAAACAATAAACTATATATGTACTTTCAATATTCGTAGTGGCTGTCAGGGCTTCATATGTACGCCTTCAAAGAATGTGAACTTTTTTCAATTGAGAAGTTTAGAATAAAATTCATGATATTGTAAAACTGCAACAGATAAAATTGAACAAGATGAATTTTTTTTTGTTCAATTTTATCTGGTGCAGATTTTACAATATCATGAATTTTATTCTAAACTTCAGAATTGAAAAAAGTTCACATTCTTTGAAGGCGTACATATGAAGCCCCGACAGCCACTACAAATATTGTAAGTACATATATAGTTTCTTGATTTTAATTGCCGATACTATGCCCCATACGTATCTAACATCATTTAATAATCTCCTAATTGCAGAACTTGCATAACGTGTGAAACAGTAATGACGGACATTTAATGTCAATCAAGTTACATTATCGTGACCACGTAAAAAGTATGTTCATCGCAAATTGGCGAAATTTGAACAATGGTATATTTTAAGTATTTTGCTGTTGGCGAGGGGTTTTGATGTTTTTGAGTGTTTCTGTTAACATGTGCAGCTTTATAAACCTGAAGATTGTATTGCTTCCACTTGCAAAATAAAGTAACTGATTAATCATTGTACTGTTAAACTGCCAATGAATTAAAACTGATTTTTTCTTTTTTTTTTTTTTTTACGTTTAATAGGGAATGGCATATCTTGAAGAACGCAGAATGGTTCACAGGGATCTTGCTTTGCGTAATGTTCTGTGTAAGTTTACTTAATGCTATGTTACAATAATATCTGTAATCCACAAATTTCTATGGTGAACATTTTGTTTGTATCATGATATCCAAATCTTATGAACCTTCCCATACATGTTTTGTGCTCTGAAGAGAAAGAAAACCTATTCACTGATGTGTACTTGCATTGGGTAAATATAAGTTTTTAGTGTAGTAATTTTACTTTGGAAACATTCTGTTGTAATCAGAAGGTATAAAATTTATTGGATCCCAAATTGTGAGTCTTAAGTAGAAAGAAATGTTTTATTGAAATGACAAAATAGAGTATATAAAACATGTAACAGTAATGGTGTCACATAAAATGTTCTAGATTACCTCTGCCTCAAAATCTAGTAGTTGTGTTTCGGATACTTGCAAGAACTGATGCCGGTATGGAGGCATGGAAGACATTTTATCAGTCCCTGAAGTTTTAAGCTCTAGGTGTGTACAAGATGAACTATAAATGTACAGATGCACTCTGAGAATGTTTTGACTTCTGGATGTGTCGTTTGTTTCAGTTTTCCTCAAAATAATGACATTCTATTTGATCATCATTTCACATTTAATCATTACCTCTTATATTTTTTGGGTACGAGTAGCATGCTTTTCTCAGCTTTGATGTATTAATTTCCTGAGACTGCATTCTTTGTACGGCTGTGCCTACCCTATAGTTCTGCTGTCATTTTTTTCTTGAAATCTTTCTCGGCAAAAACATAATTTTTATTCTCAGCTGTAATGCATTCCAGGGAATAATTCCCCATATTTTCAGCCATAAAGAACAGTTACATGCTATGTGGTGATTTGTGGGGAAATGCATAAAATGGAGGTTTTTACTGATAATCTGTCTTGAGTTTTTAAACTGGGGAAAATATCTTGCCTTGAGAGTAGCTTTCCCAGTCCATCTTTTTTTTTTTTTTTTTTTTTTTTCCACTCAATACCAAAACATGAATTTGAATGAGAAGAAAAATTTAAACAAGGATTGCACTAAATTCTTGCGTGCAACGATCACACATTTTGGCAAGTCTCCAGCCAATTTTAGTTTTTCTTTTTATCTTAAACTGCGTGATCAAGTGGGATAATATAAAACAAATTTAGATTTTATATCGTCCAGCACGAAACTTTTTCATGAGTAAACCATTTGAAAATTGTGAGGAAAATCTACATGCTTACAAGTAACAATTAAATATGAGAAAGAATTTCTAAAACAAGAATTTCAAAAGCATAGACAGTGACAGGTGGAAATATACTATGTTCCTGTTGTGGAAGATAATGCATTTGCAAAACTGGGAACATGTGAATAATATTGGTTGTAATTAGACCTGTCCAGTGCTAAAAAGGATTTCTCAAATCTGACTAGTAGAAACTGATATCTTGCTGAACAATAAACAGAAATTCATGGAACCTAACAGGGTAAACTGGGTGCTAAAAAAAGTTGAAAAGAGTATGGAAAATAGTGGGGAAAGTTGTAAAAATCATATGTAATAAACTTTCCAAAAAGTACAACTTTAAAATACAGGTATAGTTTGGAAAGCTAATATATTATGATCCCCAGTGGGCAGAACATTGCATCTAGAAAATCAGATGGTATATACATTGTATTTATTATAACCAAAGTTATTTGATGTTAAAGGAAGTTTTTCAATCAAAAATGGCAATACCACTGAGTTAAGAATCTGTTATATTGTGAAAATAGGTTACACCAAGAAAAATTCCCAGATGCACGAAATATTTCTCAGTTAACCACAGCTGTTGGATTCAGAAAGAGTTTTGTAAAATTGACTCGTGTAAGTGGAGATATATTGCCAAATGCATTTATGTAAAGTCACAGAAATGAGCAATCTGCACCACCTAGTACAAAAATCATGCATCACATTGCATAAAAAAATGCATGGAATTCTTTTAAACATAGATTCAGCTGTAGAATGTAAAAGGGATTTTTCCAATTTGACTTTTAAAAATATAGGTATTGTAAAAAAGACATTCTTTTATGTGCCCTAGTAGAAAAACTGGGGTTCAGAGAAATTCAAAAGTGTGTGAATCATCCTTATGGGTAAGTAATATCAGATTCACAAATTTTTAAATCTAACTTGCAGGAGTATGGTGTCCATAGACAGATCAAGTGATGCTGTTTACAAACATGTACACATTTGGTAATAATTGATGTCATGGCTATTCCTAGACTTGATAAACTATAAATTTCACTAAATTATGGGTTTTACTCAGGAATAAAAGGAAACTACTTACAGTCAAATTTTCGGGTAGCACCCCTACCCTTCCTCAGGACTACACTATAGTAGGTGTTGCCGTTAATTAGCTAAATTGCAACCTTTCACATCATTTAATGTTATACCTCTTCTCTCAATTTCCAGTCCTTATGACAATTTTCTCTTGAAAAAGTGCTGTTGATGTGTCAGAACTTCTACAGAGTCGCCCAAAGCACTTTATGTCCTGTATTTTGAGCATGTTTGTCCAAACCTATTTTGCCGTCCCGGTGGCGCAGTGGTCTAAGCAATGGCCTCTGATCATTCGTCCGAAAGGGGTCCAGGTTTGAATCCCAGTGAGGCATGGGTGCTGTGTTTGTCTTACGGCACTGGCTTTCTGCCTTCCTTGGAACCAGTGACCCTAAATTAGGGACTGGCGACTGCTTATAGCCCATTGAGTTGCTCATGGTGGTCGTTAAAACCTACAATAAAAAAAAAACAACTTTTTTTTGTCAAATTTTTAATTGCAGCTTTATGTTCTGCTAATCTGGTCTTAAGCTGTCTGCCTGTTTCTCCCATATAGCTGAGACCACACTCACATTTTATATTGTAGACAAACAAACAAACACACACACACACACACACACTGTTAGTTGATTACTTTTGACACATCCAGTGCAAACTCCTGGATGTGTCAAGAGTAATCAACTCAATTTTCTGGACTTATCATTAGTCGTAAAAGAAGGAAAAATTGAAACAAGGTTATACAAGAAACCTACCAACAATAATAACCTGTTAGACTATCAGTCATCACCCAAATTACATAAAAACAAACTTGGCCACTCAATTTTTAGAAAAGATTAACATTCTAAATTCTTCAGAATTGTTAAAACATGCTCAAAAGGAAGAACTGAAAAAGTTTTGGAAGATAATAATTACCCTTCTCTACTAGTCAACAAAATTCTTAATAAAAAAGAAAAGAAGCAGAAGTCGAAAACTAAGTTGTTTCAGTTAATTAGAAAAGTTACTTACCATAAAGGACTGTTTGAAAAATTTCAGAGGATTAGTGAGAAATTTCAAATCAGACTGGCTCCAGGATTACAAAATAAAATTAGTAACTACCTTCCAGAATTAAAGCAAAAAGAAGAAAATATCCTGTTACAGGAAGGTGTGGTCTGCAATATAAAAATGAGTGTGGTCTCAGCTATGTGGGTGAAACAGGCAGACAGCTTAAGACCAGACTACAATTAAAAATTTGACAAACAAAACAGGTTTGGACTGACATGTTCAAAATACAGGACATAAAGTGCTTTGGGGGACACTGTAGAAGTTCTGACACATCAACAGCACTTTTTCAAGAGAAAATTGTCAGGATTGGAAATTGAGAGAAGACGAGGTACAACATTAAATGACATGAAAGGTTGGAATTTGTGTGTGTGTGTGGGGGGGGGAGGAGAATGTTTGGTAAAGTAAGTGAGATACTTAGAGCCCTGCAGTTTTAAGTTGGAACAGAAGTACATAATGTAAGGTTATCAATCAGCCAATCAGGATTAACACCGTGCGCAGACTGATGCATGAGCATGAATATACATTTTATCGCAGGAAACTAATTTGGTAAAATATACTTTAATGGTTAAGGTCAATAACTATAAGACTTCATAATCATCCATTTTACTTTCACTTGTTTCTAAAGTGCTTAGTTTATGTGAAATGTCTGCCTCTAAAGTTTGAACAGTTGGCGTGCTAAACAAATCATCCTTTTTTTAATCAGAAACAGCACTTGGGTTTAATTGATTCAGCGCAAAAAGAGCTGGTCAAGCTTTGGAAGTTTCTTCACACGCTCTTTTTCCCTTTGCCGATACTATGCCCCACTTAGAAGTTTTTGTGACATTTTGTAAATGGATGCTGTTCACTTGTATGTTAAAGTTTCCACTCAGTAAATGAGACGGGCATACTTACTATAAAGAACTACAAGCAAAGCAATGTGCAATTGTTTTGTTTAAAACTAAAATACTGTAAATCACTTGAAGAAATAGCCCTCTTTTACATGCGGATCTGCGGCTGCTGTTAATAATTGTTTGTGGCTGTCATATATGTAATCGTAGGCGACTGACTCTTTTCTCGATTCTCCACAGGGAATCCCAACGTGGTCTCGTACTTTTCCGGAGAGGGCAATTGGAGAGCGATCATATTGCTTACAATCCATTGGAGAATGATGGTATAATTAGGCGTGCAACTTAATTCTTGGCCACAGGCACAACACGTTGACAGCAAATTATAGCAAATCGAATACGTACCTAATCAGGGAAATGATCCCCTTCGTGTTGGATACATTTGAGCCATCGGTCAGGGAGCTGCCGAATGTGTTGGAGATTATGTTTCAAATGTACTGTAAATACATTAGTGGAAGAAAATCTTTGTGTTAAATGACTAGAACTTTGTTTCAGTACTGAAGTCATGGACATTATTCCTTCTTTAATGTAAACACTTTAACATAGAAAATAATTTACTGACCTTTTTGCCTTAAGGTGAATACAGACTACATACTAAAATTCTAGCTAACTTTTGGCTGATGAAATAATAATGAAGAATAGTTGACACCTGAGTAAGTTAACTCAACCAGACCTAAGTGAGAAGACAACATGCAACAAGAAGAACTGACAGCAAAGCTCTAGCAGCCATGTGGTCACCCAGACCAGCATGCCGCCCCAGTATCCAGCAATGCATGCTGGGTACTGGTGACATCACACATCTGCTGGACTGTAGCTGATTTACATATACATGCAACCTTACACTATTATTTTACAATGATACACAAAAACAAAATACAACTAAATAAATATAAATACATACTAGGGAGATACTATATATATGCAAAAATATACATATAAATATATATATATATATATATATATATATATATATATATATATATATATATATATATATATATATATTTTATACTCAGTAAATGAGACGGGCATACTTACTATAAGTATGCCCGTCTCCTATATCGCCATTTCAGGGATTTAACTCTGACATCATGATCAGAGTTAAATCCCTGAAATGGCAATGGGCTGGACATACTGCCAGAAGGACAGATCATCGATGGACAGCCGAAATTTTAGATTGGATTCCAAGGGACAGGAAAAGACCCAGAAGAAGACCACATGGGAGATGGGTGGATGAAATTCGAAAGTATGCAGGGGTGACATGGAGGAGACTGGCACAAGACAGACCGTTGTGGAGGAAACTTGGGGAGACCTTCGTCCAGCAGTGGATTGATAATGGTTGACAATGATGATGATGATGATATTTTATACTATCAACACCTGAAAAAAAAAAACTGTGGAAAAAGAGGGCTCTTTCGATTTGATAAAGTCATCAATACTTGTGTGGACCTCCTCGACAGAAGTGAAGTGCGTATCACTCAGGTGATGTTGCAGGGAATGAAAGAGGTGGTAATCCGATGGGGCAAAGTCTGGAGAATACGCTGGGTGGGACAAAATCTCCCATCCCAGGTCGGCGATTGCATTTAAAGTCATTTTCGCGCTGTGAGGACGCGCGTTATCCTGAAGCAACAGGACCAACCTTCTGCCCTTGCCGATGTATGGCCTTTTCGCCTCCATTGCATCACTCGCACAAATGAGTTGCTGACAATAACGCTCAGCATTGACCGTTTCACCAGGTTTGAGCAACTCATAGTGTACGACACCGTGCTGATCCCACCATATGCACAACAACTTTCTGGCATGGATATTCGGTTTGGCGGTACTGGTGGTAGGCTGACCTGGATAAACCCACGATTTGCGCCACATAGGATTATCGTAGAGGATCCACTTCTCATCGCAGGTCAAAATCTTTTGGAGGAAATCCTTCTTGAATCTGGAGAGCAAGGACACAGCAACATCGTAGCGCCTAGACTTGTTCACAGCTGTGAGTTGGTGGGGCACCCAACGGCCCCCATTGTAAATTCCCCCAAGCTTGTGCAGGCGCTTTGCAATGGCTTGCCACGTTACTCCGAGTTCCTGGGCGAGCTCTGATTGTGTGCGACAGGGATCCGCATCCAACAGTTGTTCCAGTTCCTCATCGTCAACTTTCTGTGGCTGTCCCGGACGTTCTGCATCATGGAGATCAAAATTTCCCTGCTTAAACCGCTGGGACCACTTCTTACACGTACTGTAGGGCACAGCAGCCTCACCCAAAGCAGCACAGATCATTTGCTGGGCTTCTGCAACATTTTTCAGCTGAAACGCGAACAGGAGGCAGTGTCTTAAATGTTGCTTCTCGAACGACATTGCTTTCACCGTCAACTTTCGTCCCTTCAGTTACTACAGCTGTGGGCAGTTACAGTTGCCTGGAAAGCTGTTGGATGGCGCTGCAATCAGCCATTATCGCACACAGCTATTTGCATTTGTCGACGTTCTATGATCGCTTGCGCTTATGGGCTGAGAATTAAGTTGCACACCTAATACAACCCATTGCACAGTGATTGTATTACAACCCAGAGCCCAAGGGCCGAATAGCTTCAATCTGTAAAGCATCCAGTGTTTTAAAAGTAAAACTTGGCATTTATTTAGGCAAAGCTATATACATGTATGTATTAAAGGAAAATATGAATTTTTTGATTAATTATTTGTTTGTTTGTTTTCGTATGCATTTGGATTTTTTCATAAAACCATTACTGGCCACTACGCCCCTTCATTAGCTGTGCCTCAATGCAGCTGCGGGTGTGGTAGTTATGCCACTGTGAGGAAGAGTAAGGGTGCTACCCGAAAATTTGACTGTAAAAATTCTTCCTTTTATTCCTGAGTAAATAAAACCCATAATTTAGTGAAATTTATGATGTACACATTTTTTTCAAAATAAGTACTAAAATGGAAAGAAGAAAGAGAATGATGCTTGAGTGAGTTGGTTTTAGGGTGTAATAAGTTGTTGCGTGACTGAGTCATTTGTATCAAGTTACTAAATTCTGAAGTGAAACTGTGTGTGTGTGTTAGTATTCAGTATGAATCAGTAGATATGGATTATTTTCTGTAGTTGCTTTGTATTGAACTGTAAACTTGAGGTCTGAATACATTGTTTCCCCTAATGAAAATAGAATTTGTTTGAAATGTCATGTTAATGCAGATTTTAACTTTTCAGTGCAAACTCCTGGATGTGTCAAGATTACAGATTTTGGTCTAGCCAAATTTTTGGACATAAATGAAGATGAGTACAAAGCAGAAGGGGAAAGGTATTGATTAAAATCATTATTTTAACCATCCTTTTAGTTTATTTATTTATTGTAGAATTTAAATGTTTGTCTTAATGAGCCTTGTGAAAAAAGAGAAACATGAAATTTGTGAATGCAGTAATTTTTCAAAGAAAAATTCTGTGCATGCATATGGATAGTGAGATTTCTTAGGCACCCCACCACTGTGTGTGTGTGTGTGTGGGGGGGGGGTCATTAAAAGGGAAAATGAACCTTCAATGGTACTGCTGCTTTAACATGTATGAATAAGACATTTCATTTTTGGAAAAGTGAAGTTTGTGATTCTGTGTAAATAAATGGGGGTTGGGGGGATTTAAATGAAGGATTTTCAGTGTTTAATTTTCATACCGTTGTGGAGAATAATCAGTATAATGACACTGCTGCAACTGAAATTTCATTCCCTTACACGAATAAAAACAGTACCTAAAATTTACCCATATACATTTAGCTTTCATAAACATGTTAGCTTTATGAAGCAGCCAATTGTAGTAGTTTTGGAATGCCACACACACACACAAAACAAACTACTTCTGATGGGCTATACTGACAAAACAATTAGAAAATATCTTCCCTTTTACAAACAAGTGTGCCATGAACAATGTTTAATGAAATATCCATTGCTGTATTTGTAAATTTTTACTATAAATCAATAATTGTAATGAGTGTTCTAGATAGGAAATCTAATTAGTTGCCTTTTATGAGGGTTGTACCGAAAGTAATGCAAAAGTGGGCATAACTTTTTTGTTAACTGACAGAGGTCATTCAAATTACACATGTTGGTAGATTAACTCTTTCTCTATACAAAGGTACTACTACTCAACATAGTCTCCATCACAAGCAATACATTTGCGCCAGTGGCGCACACATAGGGAGGGTCCGCCGGGTCCAGACCCCTCCAAAGAAAGCCTGAGTCCTTAAAACAAATTATTTTCTTTTAAAATACATTCTGACTATGGCTACAAGATTCTGCGCATGGCTTTATAAATTTAGTATTTTCGTTATGATGAATTATTTTTCTGTCTGTCTTAACTTTAGTTTTCGTAATTATAGTTATATTTATAAACGGCTTATGCTCAATGGTTACTGAATGTATCTTACTTCTTCAGAGAATTATTTTTAATCTGTGTGTTCATCTGTTTTGATTTATGCTAATATTCATTAAGAACGTACAGTACATACAGACACTATATTATCAATAGTATTCTGACGCTACCAAATATTTTCATAAGTGCAAAGGACGGTTGTGCAAGAAGGTGCATGCTGTGTGAGTGGGGAGGTACATATACTACGTACAAAGCTGAGATGATTTGTCGTGTTAGTAACTTTGAATAGATTGTCGCGTGGATGTGAACTTTCCGAGTTCCAGCGTGGGCTGGCTGTAGGATGTCATTCGGGTAACGTTTCCATACACAGCATTGCAGCTAAATTAAACACACCGAAATCAATTGTAAGTGATGTCGTGAAGAGATAGAAGCAGGATGGTGCAACGAGAGTAACAAAACATTCAGGAAAGCCGTGCAAACTGATGGAACACGACAGAAAAGCCATAGTAAGAAATACTAAGAAATCCTGTTCTTCCTCCGTCGTTTCCATCGCTGCTGAAGTAGGAAATGCTTGTAACTGCTCGGTAAGTACCATAACTATCCGCAGAGAGTTTAACAGTGTAGGTTATTATGGTAGAGCAGTGGCACACAAACCACACATCACTACTATAAATGCGAAGTGCCGTTTGGATTGGTGTGTCTTTGGTCGTACCTGGACCGTTGGCGACTGGAAAGCTGTTCTTTGGAGTGATGAATCGAGTTTTTAATTCTTCCAATCTGGTCGACGCGTTTAGATTTGGCAACAGCCCGGCAAACGGTTTTCGTCGGACTTTTCTTCCAACTGTTAGGTCCGGCGGAGGTTCCATCAAGGTATGAAGTTGTTTTTCGTGGTTGGGATTCTGGCCATTGGCTATTATACCACAAACCATGAACTCGGAAGTGTACCTCGACGTTCAGGATAATTCTGTGCTACCAACAATATGGCAATATTATGGAAATGACCGTTGTCTCTTCCAACACGATCCAGCTCCCTACCACAATGCACGGCGTGTGCAGGACTGGTTTCTTGAAAATGATGTGATATTGTTAGACTGGCCTGCTTAGAGTCTTGATCTTAATCACATAGAACACCTCTGGAATGAACTGGAGCGACGGATATGAAATCGACCACAACAACCGTTTTCCCTCTCCACTCTGGCAGCAGATTTACAGGAAGAATGGCGAGCTAGTCCTGTCGAGACCAACTGGAAATTCGTTTATAGTATGCGTCGACGTGTTGCCAATTTCATACAAGCAAAGGTGGACAGACTAACTACTAATTGCGATAATAATGCCATTTGTCCCAAAACATTGAGGTGTGCGAATACTTTTGATAATATAGTGTACATTCATATATATACATATATATATTTAACTTAGCCGTAGTCAGAATAAGATTTACATGTATCTATATAAAAAAATATAGCACATTTTGCTTGTCCAGTAAATTTCTTTTTGGACCCCACCCTTGATGAAATTCTGTGTGCGCCACTGATTTGCGCCATCGTTGAACCCAACTCTTGCATACTCTTTGAAAAAGTTCAGGTGTGGGCTGTTGTACCCCACTTTCTCACAGCCTAAATGAGCCTCATCTGTGTCATCAAATCGTTGTCCCCAGAGACTGTCCTTCAATCATTGAACCGAACAAGTGGAAGTCAGAGGGTTCCAGATCTGAGCTGTACGGTGGATGGGGAATCACTGACCAGCCTAATTTGCTGATCGCCTCATTTGTTGCCAAAGATGTGTGTGGTCTCGCTTTGTCACAGTGAATGTGGATCCTTTTCAGATTCTTGTTTGGTCTCTTCCTCCTTATGGCTTTTCTAGGCTTTTTAAGTGTATCAATGTACCGCTCACTGATCACGGTACAACCATGTTCCAGAAAATCAAGGAGAATGACACCGCTGTCACCCCAAAAAACAGTCACAGTGACTTTCTGTGCTGATCGCTGGCTCTTGAACTTCTTAGGCCTCGGTGAAGAGGTGTGACACCATTCCATGGATTGATTCTTCATTTCCGGATCATAAGGATACGCCTATGTTTCATCCCGTCACCAGATCGAAACAAAATGTGTCTTCATTGGCTTCAAATGCTTTCAGCAGATCAGAGCAGACTTCCACCCTTCTCTCCTTCAAATCGGGTGTCAACTGCTGAGGTACCCACTTTGCACACACTTTCCGATACCCTAAGTCTTCCACCATCTTCTTTATGGTATTGTGATTACAGTCCAGTTCTGCAACAAGCTCACGGATTGTGACTCGTCTCTCTGCTCAAATCAATTCATGCACTCACTGAAGATTTGTGTCAGTGGTCGCAGATGATGGTCTCCTCTTCTTTAAACTTCTTCATCCATCTGTGCACACTTTTGTCAATGGTGTCATCTCCGTAAACATTCTGTAGCCTTCTGTGGATGTCGCACAGCCTGCACCCTTCTTTCGTCAAGAACTCCACGACGGCATGTTGCTTCTGCTTGGAATCCATTATTTACCTGCAATGAAGAAGAAGGGTTGCTATAGAGGAAGAGTTACTCTACCAACATGTGCAAATTGAACAACCTCTGTCAGTTAATAAAAAAGTTATGCCCACTTTTGCATTGCTTTCAGTACAACCCTCGTACAATAAAAGGTTATAGGTAGAGTGCAAAGCACTGGATAGCATGGAAAAGACTGATTATGAAAGATATCCTAATTAGGTTTTTCTTGTACTGTGGAAAACAATGAGCACAGAAATTAAAGTAATATGATAGAAATTCAGATGATAACTATGCTTTTGTATTAATTTGGCCACATGATCTACACAGTGGTTAGTTATGTAGTCATAACACAACTGATTTGTCATCACAGGCTATGAAGATAATTTGGACAATTAGTGCATAGTCAGACCTGCCAGGTTTTACGGTTTACCCATAAAATTTACGGAAATGTAACTTGTTTTATGGTTTTACGGGCAAAATGTTAATTTTACGGATTTGGCGATTCTCCGAGATTTTTTTCTTTTTCTGACGATTTTGCACCCACTATTAAAACTTTTTTTTTTTTTTAAACTTAATCCATTCAAAGTAAAAGTGCCGATGTAAGTTACGAATAAGTTTTTAGTTACATGTGTTTATTTGGGAACATTTTGCTGCAGTTTTCCCACGTTTTAGGTTATTGTTTTGCCTTTTTTTAAACACTAGAACACCAACCAGCTGGGCTTATTTAACCTTCCGTTTGGTTCTCTTCCTCTCGGCACGCCGTTTCCCCCCGCCTTTCTTTTCAGATCATGCGTTGTTCATCTCCCGAGTCGCAACTTCTCAGAAGGCCAGCGTGGGGTGTGTCCGTGTTGGAGCAGGTGTCTTTTATCTTTATTCCTCCCAGTTCAAAATGCTATCTCAGAACGTAGTTATCGTAGAAAAAAATTCCAACGGATTTTAAATCTGTGGAATTTTTAACCCCAGATTGATACCCAACATGACAAAATTAAGCAAAAACTGCCAGTTTTGTGAAATTAAAAATGCATTGGGGCATGCAAGGTTTCGTAACTTCTTCTCTGGCAATAAATTTGATCTAACGAAAGAATGCTACTATAAGAGGAAGTTAAAAAAAAAAAAAAGAAGTAAGTCCAATGTTCATTCCAGCCAGTGCTGCTCCAGCAAAGATTTATTTTGCTGTTCCGTTAGTCAGTAAGTTTTCTATGCTTTCGAACCGTGCTTTGTTCGTCGCTCGGTAATGTTCATAAAAATGTCTTGGCTTGATTCAATGAAATTAATATGTTGGGGTACATACTAATTCATCTAATCCTAATTGAAAATGGTCAAAGGCAAGGTCAAGACGTAGGAGCGGGATTCATTCTTCCGCCCTTTTGCGTGATGACTTGCGTAAAATCAAAGCACGATTGTGATGAAGTTTGGGTATGCTGTTCAGCCCCCATAGTGGACCTATCCTATTGAAAATAGTTGCTATCAGCATTCACGGGGACAGTGTAGTAGCACATGCACGAGATTTGTTCGCTCGCATTTCAGAATTTTAGCACAATATCTTCCGTGGAAATTGACCGATTTGGATAGAATTTTTAATTATAAAACGACGCGTGTGTGGCAGCTTTTTAATTTAGAAATTAACGGGCACAAAAAATGTTCTATAATAAAGCAAAAACACGCAAAATATCAATTAATTCATTCTAAGGGATTCGTAAAGAAAACAGTAAAGTATCGGGAGAACACTGTTGCTTTTGCAAACCCACACTTTTTTGTAGGTATGAAATTTTGGGCTTTTAGTAAACAACTCTGAATTTTAAAATATCCGGATTTTGACAGCACGAGTTTAATTTAGAGAGGAAGTGGATTTTTTTTTTTATCTGTTTGAAAAAAAAAAGCGCCGTTGGCTTTGTAACTTCTATCAAACCGAATTGAATTGTGTGATATTTAGAGATTTTCATTTTCTAAAACAGTACGTGTATTCTACAGTTTGTCATGTTAGGCCTTTTTTTTTTTTTTTTTTTTTTTGCAGAGACATACGATCAGAGTTAAAATCCCGGTTCAAACGTTTTATGCCGTGGTTACGCCGCCACAAAGGGAGCAGGGGACGAGATGGGGAGGATGTCACCGACGAAGTGACTGTATCGTTCCAGTTACGCCTGATGTAAAAGACAGTTGGTTTTGTTCCGGCAAAACAATTGTGTTAGTTTACTGCAGGAGAGGGGTTGGTTCAGACGTTGATGGGCCCAGATTGTTTTTAAAAGGAATGACTAGAGAAGCTCTATTCGGTAAGATGAAGGGAGGGGGAGGACAGGAAGAGAAGACAGAACTATAAAATCAGTGCCATTTGGAAGTATAACGGATGCCGCTAAAGGGATCGGATTTAGTAAAAGACAAGGCATCGATCCGCCTGTGAGGAATGATGGGGAGGGAGGGGACGAACTCAAGGGAATGACATTCGTAACTAAAACCTTAACCTTTGTTTCTAGATGAAAGAACCTTTCAGAGGCTCTCTGCTTTCCTAGCTGACCAGCTCGAATCGGATAACTCTGTAATCGGTATTTTTTCCTCTACTATAGCAGTTTTTACTTACATTTTTTTCCCCGAGTGGTAATAAATTTAGTATTAGTGATTCGCTATGAGCAGCAACATAAAAGGGGGAAAAAAGTACTATAAAATATTCCGTGATTCGTATTCTGCGGAATTCCCGGGTATTGCGAAATCTTCAAGAAAGGAAAATATGCGTTTCGCGCTATGTGCCGATGCAATTTCAACATTTCGCATGGTGGAAGGAGTGATATTACAAATCATATTTCTAGTGACAAGCATAAATATAACGTTGACTGCGTGGGAAAAAAAATAACGAAATTAACTTCCTTTGTTAAAAGTTATAATGAACTCTATGCGATTCGTATAAATTGTTTGTTCACTTCATTTTTAGTTGAACACAATTTACCAGCTAGTGTCTCTGTCACTCTTACTTATTTAATTTTTTTTATTTGACTGTCTCATCGTCCGTGTCTCCGTAAGATAAAAACCTAACATGAAAATGGTTCGTTTTTGAAAATATTTTAGTATGTTTCATGACGGCGTGGGACACGATCCCATTGAAAGGGTAGAACATCCTTCCCTTTAGATGCAAACTTCTGTAAAAGTAAATTTTTATCACTTTATAGGTCATAATGATAGCATAGTAATGAGAAATTATGTATAGAATTTATTTTAATCGATATGAATGTGCCGATAAATTTTTAAACATCTGTAGACACTTCAATTAAAAGTTGATGGTTCATTTGGGTAACATCGTTTTTTAAATCGATATGTTTGGTACATTTAATCAATATGCGCAACAAGTAATTCAATCGAATATATCGATTAAAATTTTCATCGAATATATCGATTAATTTTTTTACGGATTTCTATTTCTGAAAGTTGGCAGGTCTGCATAGTTAGTTGTAAAGGTAAAAGTTTTGAAATTGCACCACATGATAACAATAAGTGCTGCTCAACCCTACGATGCTTTAGAATAAAATGTTCCCCAAATTTTTAAATGCTTTTTAAGTGGTGTGTTTTGGATTGGAATTTCTCTCAACACAAATGTTGATTGATTTCTCAATACCAAACAATGATTTCCATTTGTTTTCTTCTTTTTATGCTAATGTTTGCTACTCTTGTGGGAACTGCAATAATACATTACCTGTGCTTCAATGAGGCTCCTGTG
The DNA here is from genome assembly GCA_039090855.1 of Macrothele yani. NCBI lineage: Eukaryota > Metazoa > Arthropoda > Arachnida > Araneae > Macrothelidae > Macrothele > Macrothele yani. The sequence continues at coordinate 79,093,627 of CM077016.1, forward strand.
AAATCTGAGAAACTATTGTTATCAGAAATTCTTTATATTTTTAATTTCAGCCATCATTCACATCATATCTTGTGATTGTTGTTAGTATAAAAACACAATTGATTTGTTATCTAAGATTTGGTGCTGCAGCCACCAACCTTAACTATATTTATTTATTTTAAATATAGAGTATGTAAAGCAAATTGATTACAAAATAGGTAAATAGTCTGACATGTGAAAGTAAACTTGGGTCTGTTGCAAGCTGGAGAAAGTGCATGAATAAATGTTTTAAATGCAGTTGTTAATAAGTATGTTAAAAATACTGTCATTACAGTACTTTCCAAAATAACCATTAAATGCTATAGGAAATGGTACTCTTAGGTTTAGACAAAGTGCTGAACATTTTTGTTAGGAAAGGAAGTGAATATTTAATTCAGATGGAAAAAGAAGAGACATTTGTGCACAGATTAACTGTTGTAGATTTATTACACTTCAGCCTGTACAAATTTACCCAAGGCTACTGATGTTTTTAAACTGCTGTTTTGTGTATTTTTATCAGTTTATGGAGATATTATATAGTAGCCAAAAGAGTGGAATTTATGAAGCTGATGCTTTTCCTGATTTGTAATAAACAACTTGCATCCACAAGTGACCTAATTTGTGAAGCAAAACTGTTCAAAACAGTAAGCAAGCCATCTAGCTCATTAAAGAGTGTGGAAGATATGTTTTTTAACAACAAAATCTACATATTTGGATAAAATGATTTGTTCTGGTAAACACAATGCTGGACAAATTGCAGAAGTCTAAATTTTTACTTAATGAGCCAGGAAAATTATATTATCCCTTTACGAGAGAAGTTTTGTTTGTGGTTTGAAGTTTAGTAATATCTAGAATATATAGCAATTTTAGTGTTTCATGAATCTTGCATCATAGGTGTTAAAAATCAGTATTATAGAGGTATAGCATTCACAAGTGATTGAATTGCATAAAAAAAAAAGAATCTAAAATAGTCTCTTAAATATTTTTCTTTTTAGATGCCTATTAAATGGTTGGCATTGGAATGTATACAGCATAGGATATTTACTCATAAGAGCGATGTATGGGCATTTGGTAAGTATTGTTCATCACATCTTTTTGTGTGAAATATTGCCTGATTCATGACATTTTTATACACTGCTGGACAATTGCTAAGGACGGATCATAAACGGCTATACAACACATAAAAAAGTAAGTGTGGTTGGATGCCAAGTGAAATAAAATAATGTCGGAATGCCAAGACATTACAAGAAAAACAATTTATTGTGCTCTGAAATCCAAAAGGCTTTGGAACGTGTTCAAGGGACAAACAGGCCATTTTGTGCAGAATACGTAAACGTGAAAAAAATGCAATTACCGTCCGCAGGCGTAAGATGTTAATACGGGATATGGCCACCATGGAGGGCGATGCAAGATTCCACATGTCGTGTCATGCTTTGCACAACATTATCAAGCAGCTGTTGGGGTAATTTATCCCATTCCTCTGTCAGTGCACGGATGAGGGTGTCCTTGTTTATTGGAGGGCATTGGCGACCAGCAAGACTCCTCCCCAAAGCATCCCACACATTTTCAATGGGATTCAGATCTGGAGCACGTGCTGGCCATACGAGGCGTTGAATATCCTCGCTCTCAAGACACTCCTGGACAGCGACTGTTCGATGACATGTTGCGTTGTCATCCATGAAAATGAATCTATCACCGACAGCACCACGGAACATGCAAACATGAGGTAGCAGAACATCATTAATGTATCGTTGGCCAGTCATAGTCCCAATTGGAAGCACATAGAGGGACGTGCGGCCATTGATCATGATGCCAGCCCATACCATGACAATACATGTCGGATATCGGTCCCTGTCCTGTATGTTTGCTGGACAATATGCAGTACCACTATCACACCAGATCAGTTGTCGTCGACAATCAGACGATAGACTGTATCTACTCTCATCTGAGAAGAGGACAGCAGACCAGTCGTTATCAGTCCAATCGCGATGTTGATGGCACCATTGCAAATGGGCGGTACGGTGACGTCTGGACAATGGGATGCACACAACAGGACGGCGGGCGTATAGTCCTCCTTCATGCAAATGTCTGGCGACAGTTTTTTGGAAGATCCGCTTGCCAGTAGCAGCCATAAACTGATTTGCTACCTCACTAGCTGTGCTGCGCCGGTGTCTTTTTGTTGATCGCACTATGTACCGATCTTCTGCAGGTGTCGTACTGCGAACACGACCTCCCCCGTGACGTTTGCTACACTCTCCATTTGTTTGAAATGATTTCCAAAGCTTTGAAACAACACTGTGGCTGATGTCGAACGCCCTGGCAACATCTGTTATTTTTCGCCCTTCTTCAATCTTGCCAATAATACGGCCACGCGTAAAATCATCTAGGTGATGTCGGGAAGACATACTGAAAATTGCAAGTTCGTCACTTGATTCTTTCCCTTTCAACTTTGCGTTTGAACAACAACGGTCAATACGCGTCAAATCCTTTATATCTCTTATCAGCGCTATGACGTCACGGACAAGTTCGGCAATCCAAAATTTGTATACGCACAAGACGTCTTACTGTATCCCGCACTTATGCTAATTTCCACATTTTCCTGCCTTCCATTTTATGGTTGCTATCGTTGCTATTGTCATCCGTCCTTAGCAATTGTCCGGCAGTGTATATATAAATTGGTTTCCAGCATGGTAGTTGGAAGTGCAGAATGGAAAACTGTATTTGTATTTTAGGTTTAATACCTATTATTACGTGGCATTCAAGTATTTGTATTAAATTTGTCCTTTTATTCAGTTCTTACATTAACAATTTATTCACAAGGTACATGTAAAGCCTAATATAGTTAGATCTTTCAATGTGAGAGTGGACAAGAGGTGTTCTATTTGCTGCTTACCTTGTTATTTGGTTAATCTTTTTTATTTCTGTATTGCATAGACTTTGTCTTCATCCATCCTTGTCTTGCACTAACTTCATTACTAGTGTTGTCTTCCCAATATTTTCTTCAACTGAAGAATGACTTTGATTAATAGACAAACAATGTTAAAAAGTAGTTAAAATATGTGGAAAGGCGTAAGTGTAATATGAAAAAATATGAAACAAAATAAAAGGGGCTGAATGTATAAATAAATCGAACCATCAGCTTACAAGCTTAAATGAAAAAAAAAAAAAGCCTTACAAAGAGGATCAAAATATACATCTAAATTCAAGCTTGGAACAACAAAAATATATTCTCCCAGTAGAAAGTTAGTTTAAAAACTTTCAGTTGATATACATGAACCAACAAAAACTAAAATAAGCCAAGCAAATAAGTAAGGATCAAATGGAAGAAAATCTGAATGTGGAAAGAGTTAAGTTGGCCTACTGAAACTGATACAAAAAACAAAACAAAAAAACAACAACAACAAAAAACAACAACAACAGAAATTAGTATAATAGCAGATAAAACAAACCAAATTGTGATATTGAATATAGACTAGAATAGTAAAACTGAGAAAACAATACAGGAAATGGACACAAAAGTAATTCAAATATATCAAACAGTGAAAATAGTAAAGAAAATGGCATACATAAAAAAAAAAAAATGTTTTCTACCAGAAGAGATTAAAAAAAGAAACTTATTCAACAGTGGGGAGAACAATACTAAAATCTTTGGAAGATCAAAACTCATAAGACAGGACTCCTAGTCAACATTTGCCATCAACTTAAAAGTAAATGTAATATTAGTAAGAAAATTTCAAAGATGTGCTTTGCTACATGAGAGATTATAAACAATGTGAAATTAATAAGAGGACACTATGAAATGTCTTCAGTGTACATCTAGCTGAGAACGTGTAAAGGAACGCCTGCACCTGGCATTTACAAAAATTCCATAATATTGTGCTCTAGAACTTGCCATATGTTTAAAGAGAAGATGCATTATATATAGGAACTCATTGTACAGGGTTATTAACTCAGGATCGAACCCTTGTTTTATGTAATAACACATGGAGGAAGAAACGATATTCAATGTTGTGCAGTAGAAATATACCTTGGTCCAAATTTCACACCTGATGATGTCATCAAGATCTTGAATTGTCACCCCCCCATTTTTTTGCACACAGCTTTCCTTTTGAGAGGCACCAGAGAAAAATCTGGTGTCATCTAGTTGAGAGACTTTGGGGGCCATAAACCTTTAAAAATAATCCTGTCCTGAAAGCAGCGACAGATTTCTGCCATGCTTTTATTGGATGTGTGACATACAGTAGTCTTGTTGAAAGTAACCATTTGTAAGTGATCGTCCATCTAGTTCAGTTTCCATGAAAATTGCTAAATATCAGTCAGTATTCAACATCTCCTTAATGTGCTGATGATACAGAACCAATACATTGCACACCGGGCACCAATATTTCTTGGGATGCAGTGGTCTGTCATGGAGAGCATGAGGATTTGCAGTGTCCTATATGTGTGTATTTTGTGAGATTAAGTATCCTGATACCATGTTCTATTGATGAAAAGCCTGGTTTCATGTAGGTCCAACAGGTTGTTAGATTTATTTCCTGCTCCTTGACAGGTCAAATACGATCTTCCAGTCTCTTCAGAAAGCCTATGTAGAGACTTGGGGTGGGGACTGCAGTCTATCTGATGCTTCACATCCTGTAACTGTCTCCTCTGCCATCTTGGCCCATTTACCCATATGTGAATGAATGAGGTTTGTCATTCTCTCCAGTTTTTAGTCCAAGTTGGAATAGGTGGCTCTGGTTGGTGGTTTGCAAGCACTGACTTTCCTTTGAAATGCTTTCTGACATTCCTTGAAAGAACCAGTCACTCAATATATACAGACAATATAGACATGCTCTGGAATTGAATAAATTTAATTCTGATGCAGTAAGTGATTGGGAAGCGACTACTGCAGGAGCCCATCTAGATCTGACTTTTCGGTGCCACCCACAAGAAAACCATCAATATTACTCAGAACTACTGCAATTCACTTGTCACAGAATGGAGAATGGTTTTATTCATGTTCCACAGTTTTATTTTTGTTGTGCCATGGAATATTCCACACAAGTGTTCATCCCTGTATGATTACATTTGATCTCATTACACTGGAGTGATGCTTTATTATTTTTTTTATTTCCACTCTTTTATCCCAAGCAAATGATTGTGCTTCAAATATATATTTGTTTGTTATTTTCTTGTTGCATTCTACATTATTTATTTATTTTTTACATTGATTAATATGCATTCTGTGTTCAAAACAGGTGTCACAGTATGGGAATTGCTGACATATGGTGGTCGACCATATGAACACACACCAGCTCGTGAAGTCCCTGATCTGTTAGAAAAAGGAGAGAGACTTCCTCAACCAGCAATCTGCACCATTGATGTCTACATGCTGATGATTAAATGTATGACCAACAACTTTTTTTTACAGATACTTTCTCTTTTTTTTTTTTTTGTCTTAAGTAATTTTTTTTTCATAAGTAGAAATTATTTTCTGCATAAAATTTTTTTCAATTAATATCAGATTCACATTGATCTAAAATTCAGTAATTCTTAAAAAGTTAATTTTTGCTGCTATGGTACAAAAATTTGAATCAAAATGTGCCCTGTGCTTTCTTTGCATAACAGACTGGATCTTGTAAAAAAAATTACAGAAATTAGTGGTGATAATTAAAGCAAATGAAAAAGAAATAGATGGAGTTAAAGAAATTTACTTTGGAGTCAGATGAGGAAAAATTGTAGTTTTTCAAATGACAGTGTGTATTATATTATTCAATTGTTGAAACCATTATTACTGATGAAAGCACCTTCCCATCAGGAAAACTGATGGTTATATATTCCTCTCTTCTGTGCATTTCTACTTAGAAACACAAAGATGCAGCTAAACTGACCAAAAGAATACTAGCTAATATATTTCAAAAGTGAGCCCACAGAAAAATGGACTTCTTATCTGGAGTGGAATAAAGGTGAAGTAGATATTCAAGATAATCCTGAAAAATTTGTTCAGAGAATATGCACTTCTGTGCTGTGTGAAAAGCAACACAAAGGAAAAAGATAAATTTATAGTTTATCAGTAACCAGCTCAAAGTACATGCAATCATTGATTTTTTGAACTGTAGTTTCTGATGCATGAGAACATGTGACCAGTCAAGTCAGTCTTGTGTTTCCCACAGGATCTGCAAGGTTTTTACACTCTTTAAAAGTGTGAAAAAGATGAAAAAAGTTTAAACCAACATTTTTTTTTTTATTCTTCTTAATCACTTGTGTGTAAAATTTCTCTCCCCCATCCTACATCATTCTCAGTTTTCAATTAACAGCCCTCTACTCCTTCAGTTCGCAAGGCAAGCCGTTTATAATGGCTTCCTTGGATGTTGTGTCGCTATACCCCAGTATCCCCCTTCAAGAGGCACACAACATTATTTGTCAAAAATTATATACTCATAATCCACCTCTCCCACCTTTGGAAATAGAGGCTGTCCTTTCAGCTTTAAAGCTCGTTGCCTCCAGGTCTTATTTTAAATTCAACGATGTTATTTTCCAGCAGAAAGAAGGCGCCACTATGGGCTCACCCCTCTCAGCGATTCTCGCCGAGGTTGTCATGCAAACCCTGGAGAATGAGGTACTTGGCGTATGTACGCTCAAACCCCTTCTCTACATCCGCTATGTGGATGACGTTCTTGTCTTTTGGCCACATCCGCATTCCAACCTGCTGCATTTTCTCAGTTTGTTAAACTCCAAATATCGCTCCATAAACCTTACTTTGGAATTGGAAAATAACTTAAAACTCCCGTTCTTAGACTTGCTCATAGAACGGGACCCCCAAAATTTCACTTTAAAATACTCAGTGTACCGTAAACCCACATCCCACCCTATTATAGCCCCATACAACTCAGCGCAGCCTTTATCTGTTAAGCTGGCTTCCCTGCGCTACCTGGTACGACGGGCATTTATGCATTCGTCATCTGTATGCCTTCGGCGCATTGAACTTCAACGAATTTTTGTCATTGCTAATGAGTTCGGGTACCCGAAAGACCTGGTACACACCATTCTCCGCAGGCATCGACGACTTGCGTTTACCGCATTAGAGAAAACCCGCACCCTTTGCCAGGTACGTAGGATCCATGAGCTATTTTCCCGGCTGCACCAGCATTCTAAAACATGCATGTGCCAAGTTTAATATAAACTTTGGTTTACAAACACATAGTTTGTACACACTAATTAAACGTGACAGGGATCCCGTTGAAACCAAACACAGGTACGGCGTCTACCTTATTCCCCTGAGAGCTTTAAACCCCAATGAAATAGATCAAGTGTACATAGGCTCCACCCTACGTAATTTAAAAACCCGTTTGCTTGAACACTCACGCGATGTCAGAACAGGTTCACATTCGACCGCCCTAGCCCGATTGGTAGCTAGCGGCACACATAGACCATTATGGGATGAAAGCAAAATCATCATTACACACAGCACCAAAAGCATGACCCTCTTTGCAGAAAGCTTATATATTCACCATTATAGAGGTATTTGCTGTAATGACGACATACCTTCTTTCCTCCCACGAACATGGACTGCTCTACTTGAACATAGCGGAAATAATCATTACAGCTGAATTATTAATACTTGTGTAGCATCATTTTTACTTTCTTCGTTTGCAGTACTGTTACCTGTCTCTCTCTGTGTTCACAACAACTTTCGTGAGCATGCGCTTTACCCATTGTTTGGGTCATCAAAAATCCCTATATATTGCGTGTCGACGTACCTTGATGTCATTAGGTGAGTGACCTGATGAAGATCACTAGTGTGATCGAAAGATCTAGTGTTTTAATCTATCATATGTTTTAACTTGTAAATACCGTTTTTAATTTGATTAAATGTAGAAGTGATCTTCATCATTTCGTCAAAGGTGGTCAATGAGCAAGTTGCATATCATGTTATGTATGACGAATGTCTACTTCCATATGAATATCACTTGTAACACGAAGTTCGTCTACAGTCTGTTGGACACTTGTGTGTGGTTGTGAATAATGAACGTCGTATGCTCCAAAATATGTCACTCTTTCAAACTCAAAACCATTGGGTTTTTGTACTGGAAATTTATCACATGGGGTGAGGAACATGAGTTTTGAGCTTTCATGGATGGGAGTTGTGAAACTGAATTTCAAATTTGAGATTTTCATTTTTTTTTTTTTTTAAGGGGAAGGATTTTTCATTTAAATTTGTTGGTAATTTAATTTTTTTATGTTAAATTTTTGGTACTACTAAAATTAAGACACTATGCTGTAACTTGATGGTAATAACTAAACAAGAATATATTGTTAAATAACAGATTACTATTGTAGAATTCCATAGATTTTAACATTGTGGAACCCCTTTTAGCACATATACATATGTTTGTAGATTTTAATGACCAACTCTTTGTATTTTAAATATACATTCGCATTGATGTTCCATAAGAGCAGTTGATTGTCTGTACATACAAGATTCTTCAATTATTTAATATTATATGGTCAAGTTCATTATTTAGTATCAAAATAATACATACATACATACATACATACATACATACATACATACATACATTCTATAAAGATACCTAAGCAAAAAAAAAAAATATACAAATATAATTTTGACTCACACCTAGTACAACATAGAAAAGGTTATGTATCTACCTGTGTGAGTAAAAGGAGAAAAGAAAAAAATAAATAAAATAAAACAACTGAATGTAGAAGGTGTCGAGAATACTGAGCCTTGGCTTTATCAAGGACCAGCAAAAACTCTGCATTTTCTCACTTCCACAAAGACCTAGTTGGAAATGGGTTTCTGCAAGGCCATAGATGCAAGTAACATTCCCACCTAAAATAGTTTAAAATATATATATATAAGTCATGTCCTCCGTGAGAGTAGCATGACCTAGCACTAGTTAACAATTTCGCTTGCATCCATTAACCTTCATGGCCCGACCCATGCTCTTCATCTGTTACTATTAAACAGAGAGAAGAAGATTAAAGAGAACTCAAGCTGTGAGAGTGACATAATAAATAGAAATGATTTTCAGCTATAACGAAATTCCAAGTTCGTTTGAGAGAGAATTTAAACCTGAAAAACAAATTTTACATTGCAATTAAAAAAGGAAATGTTAATTTATAACGAACAGATTTTTGAAAGAAAACTTGAGTCTAAAACCCCCTACTCTACAACTTATGACAGCACGAAAACGAGAATAAGTTAAAGATAATAATTAACTAAAGAAAACTTTGTGAAAGTTATATACCTTAAACAGTTAGTTGCAATATGTACAAAGTATTTCAGCAGTGCTTTAAGTGCATAATTAATTAGTTATTAAGAACTTAACTACTTTGAAAAACAGCGCATAGACAGCGCATAGAAAAGGAACAAGCTTAGCCATCTTCTGTTCCTAGGTACCACAAAAGACGCTCAAAGTTACAAAGAAAAGTAAGAGTTAAAACCCGCATAAATGTTAACAGACAAACCAATGCTTAAAAGCTGAAAAGCTAAAAAAATACAGAGAAAAGGTACATGAAGTACTAACATTGAACTTATAAAACCTAGAGCCCAAAAACAAGGAAGAGAGCTTACCTCTTGTGTTACAAGAACTTTTCTCCTCACAAGAGGAGAACATGGCTGACCTCTTCCGCCACTCCCTAGACGCTGGGGGGCAGTGAGGGTGGGGCTGATGGCCTCCTCATACAGCAAGAAACCAACGCGCGGAGATTTTAACCAGAGAAAAAAATATAAACTTAAGACTGTGGATCTGTATGATCAGAATGTGCAGAATTAACTCTCCAGAATACATGAGAAATATTATAAAATACACGAGCAGTTTATTTAATAATCTTTGCATGTATTAAATCACCTTAGTGAGCTTCTATAGATTAATCAGAATCTTATTAATTTTAATGTTGGTTTTACTATTTTTAGTATAGCTATCCTAGTGATGAATAACTAGTTTTCTTTTTTATTTGTTTTTATTTTCTTTTATAAACAGATTTTTAAGCTTTTTTTGTGATTTTGTTTATATTATTTAATTTTTTTGTTTTAATAGGACCGTCATATCCATAGCACTAAGGTTCCTTTAGGTAGTTAATAGGCATCCTCTAGCCAACTTCCTTACGGCTTTGATTGGTCAGAATCATATTATTAACTGTGTAGAAAATTAAAGCAGATCTGCCAACCTTACTCTATTATTCAGAATAATTTTTCTTAAAGTTCTTTTGATGAAAGAAGAAGGAATTTCGTTCTCTAGAAAACTTTCTAATAGTATATTAATGTGGTAATTGAAGTCCAAATTGTTGCTGCAAATTCTTGAAATTCTTAGGACCTGAGAAATTAGTACATTCTCAATTACTTTGGTTGAAATGTTATTATTCCAGTGTAGATATTTAATTACTTTGAAAGGAAAATTAGCTCTTTTATCAAAGAGGCTAATAGATGGGTTACCTCTGTTGAGCTTAATGCTTAAGTCTAGGAACTCAAGTTCCTGATTACTGTGGTTGGTTTTACATAAGTTAAGAGAGCTAGGATAGATATTATCAAAATCACTCTCTATAACTTCGGAATTATTGATACACAGCAGATCATCAATATATCTAAAAGTGTAAAGGTAGTTATCTGAGCAGGTGGGGTGATTTTTAATGAATTTATATTCCTTAAAGAACAGGAATAGATTAGCGATATTCGTGGACGTTGATGTTCCCATTGGAATACCGTTCACTTGCTTATAGAGAGTATTATTATATAAGATATGGTTATTTTTTATGCAGCAATTGAGATAAGAGTTCCAAGTTCCTACATCAACAAATTGGTTAAGTTTAAATTCTGCATACAGCTCTTTAAAGGTAGTGATTATATCTGATAGAGGCAGATTAGTATATAGGTTTTCAAAATCATAACTATTAATATCTAGGGGACAAACTTTGAGTATAGTAGAAATTACTTCTGCATTATTATTAATTATCCAAAAATCTCTGTACATCAAGTTAGAACAGTTTCTAATGTGTTTCAAAACCTTCTTTAAGACATCTTCAAAAGCAAGATCTATTTTCTTTTTATGACTCCTTACTCCACTAGCTATGAACCTGAACTTCACAGGATCCTTATGAAACTTAACCGTTGCAAAAAGAAATGGAAATTCAGGCCCATATCTTCTAGTTTGCGGAATTTTAAGTTTCTTGAAGAATGCCTTAAACCGATTTTCTAACTGCTTGGTAGAATAACTTACGGGCTCGTATGTTACTATATTATTGAGTTCCATAGTTAACAATTCAAAATAGAACTTCTTACAGATAATTGCAAAATTATTGCTAGCTTTATCCGTAGTGGTAAAAATAAATTATATATATATATAGTCATCATTTGGGTCACTGTCAAGATCAAAGCAGAGCAGAACAGAAGAGAAATCTCAGGGGTGAGAGAGGGCATAGAATATGGGCTGTGAGACTTTGAAATGGGGAATGTTAAAAAACCAATAAATTAGCACTTTCCAGTTAAAGACATGGTTCTTTTCTAAGCATGTGTTGGGAGACGAGGAGAAATGTGGAAATCAGGAGTTTGATTTGCTTACTGCTTCTTATGATGGATCGCAGTGTCACTTGTGCTTCACAGCCAGAAGAATAAAGTGGAGGGCACTTTTGGTCTCCAAACATGATGTACCTCAAGAAGAACCTGAAGCAGTGGTGCTTGTTCAAACAGTGTAAAAAGTACTTCTGAGCTATTGTTTGTGGAAAATAGACATTTGATTATGGATTCTACTGCAAAGTAAATGTTGTACATGTGAACATTGATACAGCAAAGGCTGTAACCAAAAGGGTTAGTTGGTTTTCAGTTGACTTGGGGTTGGAGCAGGCCTTTTTGCAGGGGTGTATATTTAGAGGAAGGCAGGTGAGGAAGTGAATTTTTGTTTTTTGGTAAAATGTCACTTAAATAAGAAAAAATGCATTGGCTTACGTTAGAAGAAAAATGCTTTAATTTTTCCTTTTATTTTCACTAACTTTTATTTTGTCCTTGTGGATTCAAAAACTTCTATTTTTTGTCACCCAGAATAAACTCTACATATGCCCCTGCTCTTTTGTATGTATATATTTTGTGTTCTGTCACTCTTAGGCTGAGTATATCCCTTGTACCAGGAAATTTTAATAAACAAATGAATGAATGAATCAATTAATAAATAAAATAAAACAAACAAGAAATAGCCATCATTGTAATTGCTAAACTCATTTTTATTTTCAGAGATTTGTCATGGAACAAAGTAATAATAATAATGGCTTCTTTTTATGTGTAGGTTGGATGCTGGATGCTGAATCACGACCAACATTTAGGGAACTGGCAGAACAGTTTTCAAAAATGGCTCGCGATCCTGAGCGATTTCTTGTTGTGAAAGGGGACAAGCTATTACAACTGCCTTCATATTCAGCTCATGATGTTAGAGAACTTATCAAGACAATAGCAATGTCTGTGGATGCCCCAGGTGTGGTAATGGATGCTGAGCAGTACCTTCATCCACCATCAGATGATGATGGTAAACAAGAAGTTGATTCTGGGAACAAGCCGAAAGTAAGACTGTTTTTAAGTATGGAAAGATATGTTAAATAAAACATAATTAATCAAAAAGTAAAGGCAACATACCCTTTAATGCCAGTACTGTGAGCAAATTAACATAACGGTTACCTCACTTCTCCACATAGTCAGCCTGCAGGTTGATGCACTTCTTGTATCGTTCTACTAGCTTCTTCATTCCTTGGGAGAAGCTTTTTGGCTGTTCCTGAATCCAGGTCTGCATTACTTCCTTAGCCTCATCATCAGAGGTGAACCTGTGGCCACTCAAAGAAGTGATAATTGCATCGCACCAGGTCAGGGCTGTAAGGATGTGGAAGACATTCAAACCACAGTTGTGGTCTGTACATAGGACTAGCATTGTCCTGGTGCAAAAAGGCTGTTTTTGACATCATTCCTCTTCTTTTGCTGCAAGTTTCAGTTTCTCTCTAAGCATAGAACAGTACTTTGCACTGGACTGTCTGTCCGTGTTCCTGAAAATGCACTAGAATAGGACCCTTCATGTCCCAAAAGAAGGTCAACATGATTTTCTTTGAGGAGTGCTGTCATTTGAATTTCTTCTTTACTGGAGAAGACAGGTATTTCCACTGCATACTTTGTCTCTTGCTTTCTGGTTCACAGTGATGAACCCATGTCTCGTCACCAGTGACAATACACTCCAAAATACTCGGATCTTCTACATAACATTTCAGGAATCGGGTTGCAACCTCCACATGCTGTTGCTTGTGTAGACCAGTAAGCTGTTTGGGTACCCATCTTGTGTAAACTTTACAGTGCCCCAAGTCATTATTCATTATGGCATGTGCGGATCCATCGCTGATATCCAAATGTGTAGCAGCAGCAGACAACGTAATCTGTTGACCTTCTCTGATCACGTCATTTGCCCTGTAGATTTGATCTGGTGTGTGCGATGTTGATGGTCGACCAGATCAAGCTTCGTTGGTTAAACTTTTCGTTGAGTCATGCTGTTTTCACTTCAGTGCTGAGCAAACATCCATCGGTGAATTTCAGCAGGTTTCACACCCTCTACCCAAAGAAATCTCACTACGGCATTGTTCAACAATGGTGCAATCCCGTAACAGAGTGTCCATGTTTATTTGAACTTGGCTTTAACTAGACGAACTGCAGGGTGTTGCGCTGTGAGTGTTTGAACTACCCATAAGCTATTGCAAATGTTTTGTATTGCTTCAGCTTCTATCTGTTGTGGTTACTGCGTGATTTTCAAATTGTCTTTACTTTTTGATTTATCTACATACTAGGGACTAAATATTAGCTTTCTCAATATGTACATTATTTTCAGATTCCCTTTGAAGCAGGAGAACCAAGTATCATGATTCATAGTTTCCTCAGTCATGTTTCATTTCCAAGTAAATTTTAAAACACACATTGGCATTTTGCTGAATTATGAAATGTTATTTTCATGCACACAAATTTTGTTGCTATGTTAAAATATTATTTCGTTAGTCTTTTGAGTTGAGCAATAATATTCACCTCTAAACCTGTTACATTGTTACATGTATATTCAGTATGTATTATCACCAATGATCCTCCTGACCATAAGAATTGCACAATTTATGTAATTTTTTAGAATAAAAATGTAATTATGCACTTAAATACTCTACATTAAAAAAAAAAAAAACAACCCTGAGGTACTTAAAAGTTTCAAAACCTGTTCACATTAATCAAATCTACAGATCTATACAGACACACATCTCACGGTACCTAAATGTCAGAACCTCTTAATAAGTTAACAATGATTTTTTCACTATTATATGTTGAGGCCCAGAATTCTTATACTTAAAAAAAAAAAAAAAACTCTTGTAGCATGCTAATATTTTTTTGGACTTGAAAAAGTGCCAAAGTTTGTATGTTACATTAAAATAGTTCATGTTTTTATCTTGAGCATTGAGCTTAACTGTTATCAGCTAGAGATGTTAAGAATTTTGAGCAAGGTTTGCAAGCATCAAAATATTAAAACAACCTGCACTGATTCACCAGTCCAAATTTTTATAGCCCAGTGTGAAACTAAGCCTCAAGTGCAGTATAAGTTGATGTATTTTTAGTGCTAAAGAATGAAAGTTTTTCTCATAGATGCACTTATCTCAGATTAAATGTCAGCTTCTTTTACACAGACACACAAGTCATTTAGAGCAAAAATTTTATCAGGATTTTTCTGATAAAAGTAGTTTTCTTTATCATAAGAATGAAATTTGATTAAAACAGCAAGGTTCAATTTTCCTTCAGATCTTTAAAGTTCCACAATATGCACGCTACACTGGATTTGCTTGGAAAAATTATTCAAATCCAATGTTCAGCAAATAAGGCTCACTCTTTAATCACATAATTGTTTTTTACATGTTGTGTGGGTCCAAGCTGACCTTTGTATGTACTTGTCATATATTTCAGCACTCTCTCTTTGGTCAAATATCACCCTTGATTTTTTTTAAATGCAAAAACATGTGCATAAAACAAAAATTCACAAACATACCTTCCAATTTGGTAAATCTTTACTTTCTAGACCACAAAGGACATTTAATTCTCTCTCTCTCTCTCTTTCACACACACATTTGATTTTTCAGTTATTTCAAAAGTTAGTTCCAGACATCAGAGCTGTTTAAAATAATCATGTAAAATACATAATTAAAAAATCTGGGATCATCCTGTGAAATAATTGAAAACTTTTCATGCATCTAATAGTTCTGTATTAACAACAACAAAAAATGACACTGTCATGTGGTTTTTAGCTCTCTGTACTTGAAAAATGCAGCAGGAGTTAGAGAATTTGTGCAATTTATAATTCAGCATAATTTTGTATATATAGTCTCAATCTGAAATCTTCAGGAGCTAAAACTACAAGCTTCTAAAAAGCAACAATATATATATATATATATCATCGTCAACCATTATCAATCCACTGCTGGACGAAGGCCTTCCGCAGCGGCCTGTCTTGTGCCAGGTTACTCCCACATACTTTCGAATTTCATCCACCCATCTCCCATGTGGTCTTCTTCTGGGTCTTTTCCTGTCCCTTGGAATCCAGTCTAAAATTTCGGCTGTCCATTGATGGTCTGTCCTTCTGGCAATATGTCCAGCTCATTGCCATTTCAGGGATTTTACTCTGATCATGTCTTCCACTCTTGATCCACGAGTTCCTCTTCTTATCTCTCTTGGTTACACCAAGTATGCGCCTCTCCATGCTTCTTTGAGTTGTCTGCAGTCTTTGTATATCTCTTTTAGTTAAGGTCCACGTCTCTGTACCATACGTAAGCACTGGAAGGATGCATTGATAAAACACTTTTCTTTTAAGACATAATGGCATATTGCTTTTGAAAATTGTACTGTTTCTTCCAAAAGCTCTCCAGCCAAGTTTTATAAGCCAATTAATTTCTTCATCAATGTGACTTTTACTTGATATCTGTTGTTCAAGGTAAATGTAGGTATCGGTTACCTCAAACTTTCCCCATTAATTGCAAAATCTTCATATACACTGACGGAAAAAAATCCCAACACCACGAAAAAATAGTTGTAGAGGAATGAAATGGCGGCAATACATTTGTATAGGTAACATATTTAATCGATTAAGGTTTCAAGATCACAGCTTAATGTAAGTGCGAGAAAAGCCATTCTAAATGTGAAATGCTGGTACATTAATAATCGGTGTAACCGCCAGAATGTTGAATGCAAGCACGCAAACGTTCATGCATTGTGTCGTACAGGTGCTGGATGTCAGTTTGTGGGATGGAGTTCCATGCCTGTTGCACTTGGTCGGTCAATACAGGGACGGTTAATGCTGGTTGGGGGTGACGCTGGAGTTGTCGTCCAATGATGTCCCATACGTGCTCGACTGGTGAAAGTTCTCGTGATCTAGCAGGCCACGGCAACATGTCGACACTCTGTAGAGCATGTTGGGTTACAACAGCAGTATGCGGGTGAGCGTTATCCTGTTGGAAAACACCCCCTGGAATGCTGTTCATGAATGGCAGCACAACAGGTTGAATCACCAGACCGACGTACAACTGTGCCGTCGGGGTGCGTGGGATAACCACGAGAGTGCTCCTGGTGTCATAGGAAATTTCTCCCAGACCATAACTCCAGGTGTAGGTCCAGTGTGTCTCGGCCGCAGACAGGTTGGTTGCAGGCGCTCACCTGGCCTCCTTCTAACCAACACACGGCCATCACTGGCACCCAGGCAGAACCGGCTTTCATCGGAAAACACAACAGATCTCCACTCTGTCCTCCAATGAGCTCTAGCTTGACACCACTGACGTCGCAAACGGCAGTGGTTTTGAGTAAGTGGAATGCATGCTACAGGGCGTCTGGCTCGGAGCTGTCCTTCAAGTAACCGATTTGTAACAGTTCGTTGTGTCACTGTGGTGGCAACTGCAGCTCGAATTGCTGCCGCAGACGCAGTACGATGTGCCACGACCATACGCCGCACACGGCAGTCTTCCCTCTCAGTAGTGCCACGTGGCCGGCCGGAACCCGGTCTTCTTGAGGCAGTACCTTCCCTTGACCACCGCTGCCAACAATCATGCACAGTGGCTACATTCCTGCCAAGTCGTTCTGCAATATTGCGGAAAGAAAATCCACCTTCTCGTAGCCCTATTACACTACCTCGTTCAAACTCCGTGAGCTGTTGATAATGGCTTCTTCGTCTTTTTAAAGGCATTCTTGACTAACATCAACACCCTACGTCGAATCTCAACGATAACTAACGCTCACGAACGTTACAGCGTGTATTTACAGCAAACCTGCTTTGCATATTCCGAGGGGCGCTACTAGCGCCACACGTATGCACCGAGCGCGAAATTTGCATTGACGTCATCTTACAGATGTACTCTCACCGCCTACCAACTGTCGTTTATCTAACATAACCCCGTCTTGGTGTTGGGATTTTTTTTTTCCGTCAGTGTATATATATTCTGTTATGTTAGTTGAAGTAATTAATATAGCAAAGCATTCTATCGGACATGTACTTTTGAATAAATTTTTTTTTTTAATTACATTGTACTTCAATCAGTCATAAGGCTTTCAGATAATTACAATTGCTAATATTGTATACTGGCCTAGGTCTTTACAGTATAGCCTTAACTAAAGTATCTCTGGGTGATAAATCTTCTGAATCAGCTTGGGATTTTGTAAAGGAAATGTATTATTCATCACTGTCAACCTGTGATTAAAGTTTTGTCCATATTTTGCTGATGACAGGAAACTGCTTGTAGATTTATAGATTGACCTCCAGCTCTTCCCCCTCAACAGACAATGAAGATAGCTCTGGTGGAGGTAATTGCACAGAAATGTATAACTGCCACAGTATAAAATACTCATGTAAGACACAACCACCAAAAAACTTAAGTTTTCATTATTTTATATCAAGTTTTCAGCACAAATAAAACAGGTAATGTTGCAATTCACTTAAAATGATCACATTTATATTTTGAAATTATGCACCATATAGTAAGTTCATGAAACTAATATAAATAAAAGATAAAGAAATTCTTACAGTATGCTTAATACATCATACTTGTATTTCATGCTTTTCTTATTAGTGCATTTATAATTATAACATTTTTGTTTTAGGCATCGCAAGAAGATAGAAATAGCACAGCTGTAGCCCAGGTGGAGCCACCTCTGCCAAAGCCTGAACCACCTCCAGTTCCTACTAATCCTCTGATTTGGTATGCCATGCAGCATGGTTCTGATGCTTCCACTATACCCAGATATTGTTCAGATCCTTTAAATATTATGGGAAAAGGTAAACTTTGCATAAGCTCATTTTTATTATCACTAGATAAGGTGGGTTAAATGCTGTCTCAGCACGGTAACATTTTATGGAGCCAAAGCACACACACCATACTTTAAAATTATCATTTAAAAAAAATGTAGGATTTAAAAAACGTCTTTATTTACAATTGAAAAAATATGGTAGATAAAAGCTCTAGCGAGCACTATGGCCGCATCATCAGGCCGATGAGGGAAACCAGATTAGAATGGCACAAGGTTAAATAGATTACACATAGTAGGAGCACAAGTAGTACACATTATGTAAATGAAAAACACAAGTCATTGCCATTCACTACAAATTGTTAAAAGTCTTAATAATTATTCAGATTATTCCTCCCTTGAGTACTGTAGAACCAGGTTTTTCCAGGCAGTGGGAATGTATACAGGCATGTCCTCATTACAGCCTTTTGGTCCAAATTTTATGATATATAGACTCTTGGTAAAGAGCATAGAGCGTTTATTCGAAGCTGTCGATAGTAAGTTCACATTGTCACAGCCAGGTCTTAAGTCTTTTTCAATAACAGTTTTTGACAAGGTTGAGGTAGCTGATTCCTTGCGGATGGCATATCTGTGTTCAGCCCAGCGAATACCTAGGCTTCGAAAGGTCAAGCCCACATAGGAAAGATCTGCTGATTGTCCATTTTTGTCCACAAGAGGGATGTTATACACACCAAAGCGGGAAGTAGTTGGAACTACGTCTCTATCACGTCTAATTACTGAAAATAGGTTTTGAGTTTTAACACCAAAGCCAATAGAGTATTTTTACAGGTGTTTTTTAATAAAGAGACCACAGATTTCTGGTAGTCCATGCTCTCCACATATTTGATTGTGGGTACATTTCTAGTTAGTGTTGTAAAAGTTTTTCCTTCATATTGTTGAACAAGTCTTTGAACACAACCAGTGGGATATCCATGCACATCAGCAATCTCAGTAATTTTCCTTAGTTCTAAATTTCAGCTATCAGAAGTTGAAGAGTGTGAAAAAGCTCTATGTACAAGGAATCTAAGGGCAGAAAATTTGTAGGGGTTGGAGTACATGAATTAAAAGAAGAATAACTGGAGTTGAGGTTGGCTTTCGGTAAACATTTCGACTTTTCGGTTTACCGAAAGCCAACCTGAACTCGGTTATTATTCCTTTTAATTCATGTACTCCAACCCCTACAAATTTTCTGCCCTTAGATTCCTTGTACATAGAGCTTTTTCACACTCTTCAACTTCTGATAGCCAAAATTTAGAACTAAGGAAAATTACTGAGATTGCTGATGTGCATGGATATCCCACTGGTTGTGTTCAAAGACTTGTTCAACAATATGAAGGAAAAACTTTACAACACTAACTAGAAATGTACCCACAATCAAATATGTGGGGAGCATGGACTACCAGAAATCGGTGGTCTCTTTATTAAAAAACACCTGTAAAAAATACTCTATTGGCTTCGGTGTTAAAACTCAAAACCTATTTTCAGTAATTAGACGTGATAGAGGATGTAGTTCCAACTACTTCCCGCTTTGGTGTGTATAACATCCCTCTTGTGGACAAAAATGGACAATCGGCAGATCTTTGCTATGTGGGCTCGACCTTTCGAAGCCTAGGTATTCGCTGGGCTGAACACAGATTGGTTGGTTGGTTGATTGATTGATTTTTATGGCGCAAGGGCCATGGGTGGCCAAAGAGCGCCAAACAAAAGACATCAAAAGAGAACAAAATCAATAAAACACGTACACAAGGTTAAAAACAGGATGAAGCGGTAAAAGTGAAAGATGGAAATGAATACGGTAAAAACTAGATGAGGTTAAAAAAGTCAATTTCCTTAAAAAAGGAGAACACTGCGGTCAGGTCGCAGTCCTCACCAATGAGAGCCTGCAGCGTGGCTGCTCCTTCGTCCAACAAATGAGAATGAAAATAACGAAAACGATGATCACAAAAACGAACACAAGTACACAAAACATGAAGGACGGTGAGACGACAGTGGCACGCCTCACACATCGGGGCACTATCGCCACACAGCAAAAAGCGGCGAGTAAAACGACAGTGCCCAATGCGGAGACGTGGAAGAACAACTTCCTCACGACGGTTCTTCCGCAAACTAGACTTCCATAGTCCGATCTGTGGTTTGATGGCATAGAGTTTATTGCTGCCCTGCTGAGACCACAGGGACTGCCACTCATCCAAAACAAATTTCCGGATCAAAGGGCGAAAATCTCGGAAAGACAGTGGCAGCCGAGCTGGCGACATGGAGGAAACAGGCCTGGCAGAGAGATCTGCCAGCTCGTTACCCCAGATCCCAACATGGCCAGGGACCCAACAGAATCGGACCAGGAAGCCATCACCCTCCAAAGTTCCAAGAAGACGACTGACATCACGGATGACAGGTGAGTCCATGTCCTCTGGAGAAGATAAAACTTGGATGATGGACTGGGAATCGGAGCAAATCGTAGCGCGACGATGAAATCTAGACTGTATGTGACACAAAGCGAGGTGTACCGCACGCATCTCTGCCGAAAAGACGGTGGATTCAGGCGGAAGCCTCTCAGCATGGGAGGCATCAACACATGAATGCGGATCCAACAACCTCACCGGATTTTGACCCGTCAGTAAATACAGACACAAAATACGGGAACAGAGACTGTTTCTTGGCAAAGAGCTGCTGATACACCAGAGCAGGAGTGGAAGACTTTGGCCACACACAAAGGGAAAGGTCAGCCGTTGCTTGAACCGGCTGCCAAGGCGGTTCATTGTAGAACCAGGTCAAACCAATCCTTGACAAGTCTAGACCAGCATCGCGCACTAAGTTTGACAACCGAATCCTAAACGTCGGAACACAGGAAGGCCGGTGTGAGAATAGGCGGACACATTGCGGTTGGAAAATGGAACCATGGAGTGGATGATCAGGAAGAGACTTCAACTTGGTGAAGAAGTGAAGAGACAGCTGCTTACGTCGGATGCACAACGGCGGTTCATGGGCCTCGGCATACAGGCTATGCACGGGAGAGGAACGGAAAGCACCAGTGCATAGCCGCAGAGCCTGGTGATGGACAGGATCCAGAGGCCGTAACACGGAAGGACGTGCGGAACTGTACGTTATGCATCCGAAGTCTAACTTTGACCGAATCAGAGAATGGTAAATGCGAAGCATTGAGCACCTGTCAGCCTCCCAAGATGTTCGAGAGAGGACCTTCAGGATACTCAATGACTTCGTGCACGACACCTTTAAAGACTGGATGTGAGGTCGGAAGGTGAGTGCTCGGTCAAAGGTTAGCCCACGGAACTTGGCTTCTGACACCACAGGAATGGTGGTACCATCCAGCCGAAGACTGGGGTCTGGGTGAAGGCCCCGTTTGCGGCAAAAATGCACGCAAACGGTCTTCTGGGTCGAGAAGCCAAAGCCATTGTGGGAGGCCCAGGTAGAGATCTTATTAATGGCCGACTGCAGCTGCCGCTCAATAGTGCGCATGTTGACAGATGTGCAAGAGATCTGCAGATCATCCACGTACATGGAGCCACGAACCGACGGAGGAAGTAGAGTGAAAATATGATTTACACGAAGGATGAACAATGTCACAGAAAGAATAAAGCCTTGAGGAGACACCCTGCTCTTGTGGGTAGAACGCAGAGAGGGTCGACCCGACGCGCACACGGAAACTCCGGTCCTGGAGAAATTCGGCGATGAAAGATGGTAAGTTTCCCGCAATCCGCACTCGTGCAGATCACAGAGAATGCCGTATCTCCAGGTGCGGTCGTAAGCTTTCTCCATATCAAAGAACACGGAGACCATGTGCTGACGCCGGACAAACGCCTCCCTGACAGATGTCTCAAGGCGAAGATGATGATCTGAGGTGGATCGGAATTTCCGAAATCCACTCTGATGAGGTGAAAGAAGGTGACGTGATTCCAAATAAAAAACCAAACGGAAATTGATGATGCGCTCTAGGACTTTGCAAAGACAGCTCGTCATAGCAATTGGTTGGTAGTTCAACGGGTTAGCGGGATCTTTACCAGGTTTGAGAACAGGAAGGACAATGGCAGTGCGCCAAGATTCGGGAAAGTCACGCTCGTGCCAGATCCTGTTAGACAGGACCAGCAGACATTCAAGAGAGGACGGAGAAAGGTGCTTCAGCATTTCATAATGGATGTTATCCGGTCTGACAGATGTTCGGCCGGACCGATTCAGGGCAATCTTCAGTTCGACGGCAGTCAGCGGGCTGTTATAATCGGCAGCGGAAAACGGTCCAAAGGAAACCTTGGACCGTTCAAGCCGCGGCTGTAACTGCCGGAACGAAGCAGGGTAATTGCGGCTGCTGGACACCGAAGAAAATGCGGCGCCCAGACAGTCAGCAATACCCTGAGCGTCAGCAACCGTTCCTCCACCACTCTCAAGAATGGAGATTTCCCCAGAAGGGTACTTACCCCGAATCTTGCGGATCCTGTCCCAAACAATCTTAGAGCTGGTAGTGGTGTTAATCCCAGATACGTAGCGTATCCAAGATTCCCGTTGGCTACGACGACGTACCAAACGCGCGTAAGATTTAACTTTCTTGAAAGCAAGTAAGTTCGCGTCGGTGGAGTACCGACGAAACCTACCCCAAGCACGATGTTGCGCCTGACGAGCTGCCTTGCAAGTGGAATTCCACCAAGGTCGCGGGCAACGTGGAAGTTTAGTCGAAGTCTTAGGGATGGTAAAGTCTGCCGCTTGCACAATACAATCCGTTACCGCCGCAACAGCTTCATCGATCGTACCCGAGGTCACCATGTCTGGAGTAATGGTCGCTGAAGCGTGAATGAGTCCCACTTGGCTCGATCGATAGCTCATCTAGCAGGGCGAGTAGGATGACGGTACCCGTCACCTGCTAGACGGAGAAAGATGGGAAAGTGATCACTGCCAAGGGGATCATCAGACACGCTCCAGGACCAGTCAGGATATAACGATGGCGAACTCAAGGACAGATCAATGGCTGAGTACGAGCGGGTGGGTTCATGAAAATAAGTGACTGCCCCGGTGTTGTGGAGACAGAGGGACGTGTTGGAGAGAAGGGACTCAACAACACGGCCCCTGGAGTCACGTGTGGAAGAACCCCACAACGGATTGTGTGCATTGAAATCTCCGAAGATGAAGAAAGGAGGCGGCAGCTGGTCGACTAAATCTTCCAGATCCGAAAGGCTCACAGCTTAATTTGGTGGCATGTAAATGGAACACACTGTGAACAGTGTGTCCACAGATAGTCTCACTGCCACTGCCTGCAAAGTCGTCTGAAGGGCAACTGCAGTGACAGGAATACCATGAGTAACAACAACGGCCACTCCTCCGCAGGCGATAACACCTTCCTGATGATCTTTGCGGAAAATTGAATATCTCCGCAGCGGAAAAGTGTCCGTTGTTCGAAGCTTTGTCTCCTGGAGGCAAACGCACACAGGTGTGTGCGAAGACAGTAAGCCTTTCAGATTATCAATTCGTGGTCGCAGACCTACGCAATTCCACTGAATGAGCGTAGCCATAATCAAAAATAAAAGGAAAGGATGAAAAACAAAAATGACAGACGACTAGAATGTCTCCGAGTCGTCCATCAGCTCCTGACCATCTGCAATATCCGGAGGCAACACAGGGCTGTGCTTACTCACACAGGGCTGCGCTACCGGGGGTTTTGGTGGTTTTACCCTGCTCTGTTTCGAGGGGGAGGATCCTGGTTTCACCTTTTCCGGCTTCTTCTTAGTTGCGCCCTGGGCCTGGGTCCCAGTGCTGGCAGAGGATGTTTTCTGTACAGAGGATGTTTTAGGCGTCGATGTTGATGGCGCCTTGGATTCAATGCAGCGAGACTTCAGTGCCTCCAATCCGGCAGCAACGATGTCCTCAAAATCATAAGGACACCGTGCCGGGATGGACACCTCAGTCTGCACCGCAACAGTAGCCTTCTGGACCACAACCGATGCATAGGAGCTCCGGCCTGTTGGTAGAGGAGCTATCCGCCGTCTGGCTTCAGGATAAGACAGATGTTCAGTCGTCTTCAGGCGTTGGATAGCCTGCTCCTCGATCCACTTTGGGCACTGCTTAGAAGAAGCCGGGTGAGATCCCTCGCAGTTGACACAGTGATCCGAGTCAGCGGAACAGTCCGCCAAAGAGTGTTCAGGCGACCCACAGCGCCCACACTTTGCGACATTACGGCAAGACTGCTGGGAGTGACCGTAATGCTGGCACTTGAAACATCTCAGGGGGTTCGGGATGTATGGTCGAACATTGAGCCGCAAGTACCCCGCCTTGATGGAAGTTGGCAGGGTAGGGGAGTCAAATGTGAGCACGATGTTCCGGGAGGGAATAGACTTTCCATCCCGCCGGAAAAGAATACGCCGAACCCCAGTGACATGTTGTTCCCCAAGTTCTTCCAGCAATTCCTCATCGCTGCCCTCCAGCAGGTCGCGGGAGTTAATAACCCCGCGAGAGGAATTGAGGAAACCATGGGGAGAGATTTGGACAGGAACGTCCAGCAGAACGGTCGTCGTCAGCAAGGTGGCACTGTGGTGTGGATTTGATGTCTCCACAAGAAGATCCCCTGACGGGACCTTTTTAACACTCTTTGGTGAGCCCACAACGGCCTGAAGAGCCTTATTAATCCAAAAAGGACTCTTCGAACTGAGGGATTGTGCAGGATCAACAGAATGAATGAGAAGAAACAGAGCATTACAGTTGGAACTGAGTAGTTTCTTAGTGGAGGAGGGCGACCCATCCTCCACACGGCGCTTCAAAGGTACAGCATGGGAAACACTTTGGTTTGCCATGAGAAGAAAATTAGATTCGTCCGCCAACCTCCCCACCCATTACCGAGCCCAACGAGGGAGAGCCGGAGGTCCGCAAGCCCAAGAGGACGCAGGACACGGCTCTAGGAATAGTCAGCGGATATAGCAAGTTGGTAGGGCAGACACACGCTCGGCGTGCACCCAGACTTTCCCGTGCCCGGAGAACACCCCTTTGGCATGCCCACCCTACCCCCCAACTCACCCAGCCGAACAGAACGACAAGCCGCAAGAAGTCTGGAATCAACTCGGCCACAGACTTCCTGACAAGGAGTGGGTTAGCTCCCAGCCTCCCGTTTAGGGTGAAGCAGAGGGCAAAGAGGAGTGTTGGCATCTGGAGACGCTACAACCCGGCCCCCAAATACCTCAGCCTCCAGCATCCTCATTTCCACCTGTACGGGACACGGCAAACATGCAGGTAGGTCTAAGCTAACCAGCTCCGGAAAAACAGAAAATGTAACATAAAAAGAGAAAAGACAGGGAAGGGAACGAGGAACAAAACCCGGAACTGGCGCCTCATCACAACCTCAGCAGCCTACAACTGAGGCGGGTACATGTCAATAAATTAACGAAAGACGAAAAAGCAAAATGATAAGAGAAAATCGGCTCGGGCCGTGGGGACGCCATCCCCCATCAGCTGGATGAACAGCTGTCCCTTCGGTTATGTAATCGTGAAAGCCGCAGAGGCAAGAGAAACTGTCACAAGGTTAGCTCGGGCCGTGGGGGCGCCGCTCCTCAAATAACTGGAAAACCAGTAATACTCGTGCGGGGGCTGAACACAGATATGCCATCCGTAAGGAATCGGCTACCTCGACCTTGTCAAAAACTGTTATTGAAAAAGACTTAAGACCTGACTGTGACAATGTGAACTTACTATCGACAGCTTCGAATAAACGCTCTATGCTCTTTACCAAGAGTCTATATATAATAAAATTTGGACCAAAAGGCTGTAATGAGGACATGCCTGTATACAATCCCACTGCCTGAAAAAACCTGGTTCTACAGTACTCAAGGGAGGAATAATCTGAATAATTATTAAGACTTTTAACAATTTGCAGTGAATGGCAATGACTTGTGTTTTTCATTTACATAATGTGTATTACTTGTGCTCCTACTATCTGTAATCTATTTAACCTTGTGCCACTCTAATCTGGTTTCACTCATCAGCCTAATGATGCGGCCAGAGTGGTCACAAAAGTGCTCGCCAGAGCTTTTATCTACCATATTTTTTAAGTTGTAAATAAAGAAGTTTTTTAAATCCTATGTTTTTTTTTTAATGTATGGTGTGTGTGCTTTGGCTCCAAAAAATGTTACCGTGCTGCGACAGCATTTAACCCACCTTATCTAAAACTAGCACGAAATACCCTTAGTTCTTATTTATTATAACTTTTGCTCATATAAAAATTTTATCTGTCATTGCCTCAAAGGGGCACTCCACTGGACAACGATGGCACACACAACAGCAACAAAGACGGACAGCTTGATTTCCTATTGCTGCATTTGAATCTGATGCAAAATTAAGATTTAGTATAAATATGGCTGAGGTACCAGCTAGTTATGTGTTAAACCCTTTAGTGGAATGACCAACTGGAACCATCAGCAGTGGGCTTACTCTCCACACTGATATACATTTACGATCTTCAAGACTCTAAAGTATTTGAAGGACTCAAGTGTGAGATATGGTGGATCTACCACACTTAAGAAAGGCTAGTCCACCATGGAATCTACCTGGAACTAATAAATGGTGTATGAGAAAGAGAGAGTGAGTGTAATATTGACGTATGGAATAGATGGAAAGATGAATATAGATTGGATGTGCTACGTGTAAGTGAAATGAAAAAGAAAACAATTGGGATGGAATGGTGAGTATGTGGTCTGGAGCGTTGGATAATTTAAGAGGGCAAGCTGGTGTAGGTGTGATTTTAAGGGAAAAGATGCATAAAGACTATAGCTGCATAAGTGAGAGAATTCTTTGGATTTGTTTGAAAGTAAAACGTCAGAGAATAGTTGTTGTAATGGATGATCCCTGTGAATTGGAACCTTCCGATAGGATGGTTTCTGGAATTAGCGGAAAGCTGTTTTGAGCCAGTTTGGGGCTCAAGAGAAAGTTGTTATAGCAAGGGATTTCAATGCTCTAGTAGGTGTTCAGAATGGGATTTCTGACATTTGTGGGTAATTTAATGATCCTGGTGTGAATGATTAAGGGTTGTGCATATCTGACACATTTTTCAACCACAAGTATATGGAGATGTGTATCATTTGGGAGATGAAAAACTGACTGAAGAGATTTTAATGTTATTTGTTATATCAGGCAAAGTCGACAGCTATCAGTGATGTTAGAGGCAGGTCTTGTCATGTACAGAAAAAGTTGGAGAAAATTTTTAGCATACAGGCATGAGATATCAATTGAAAATGTGTCACAGTTCAGCTCAAACATAAGACCAACTTGTAAAAATTCTGTAGTTCCCACTTAATATTTGGGGGTTTCTTATAAAATATGGTTATACAGTGCTACCTCTCTCATTTAAGGGACAATTCTCCTAGTCTAGTCCCTTGGTATAGGACTGCTAATGTATTTACCACTGAATAAGGGACACACTTTATTTTAGGGACACTTGTAGAAACCAAAAAAATCTTTAAAAGAAATTGTTTCACTCAAAAATTTAGAACCAAAATCTGTGAAACATGTTATTTCCACCAAATACAACATCAATATTGCAGCTTATGGACCAAGGTTGCATATAGAAAACTGTTTCCACTGCATGTTCTTTCTCAGAGTTCCTGTGAAAACAGCTTGTGTGCCAAGTCTATCAGTGTATTGAATGCAATACAGTGGATACCTATAAGTTGTGTTAAACAGTCTTTTAATAAAAAGGCAGGCTTCACTATTTCAATTTCTAGTTTAAGTGAACTGAGTGAGTACACTGAAGAAAATACACAATTGTGTGAACTTGTCAAAGAAAGTAATGTTATGATAAATGAACAACTGTGTCTGACAATAGTAATGAAGACATCAGAGCTTTTATTCCTGTAGTTGATAATGAAGGCATAACAGAAAAATGCTCAGAGGAAGAAAGCTTTAATATCAAAAACTTTAAGGAAGCCTTTAAATATGTTGTACAGTTGCATAAGTTCTTTTTAAATGTCAGTGACAGTGAAGGACTCAGTAAACTTGATATGATACACGAGACTACTCCGCGGATTCCTTTTTTTTTCATCATTCCCCAGATTGATGTAAAACTGAAGGTTGGGGGGGGTGTCATTTTTCGGCTAGGGACAAGTGTATGGTGTTTCAAAACTTTCGAAAACAGAAGTTAAACGGAGTGAAAAAAAAAATTTCCTGTAATCTTAATTTCTTTTCGCAAGGTTGCCTCTATTTAGTATTGTTGTTAAATATCATTTTATTCCATAAATATTTGTATTTCAGCTAGAAAATGGGGTAATTTCCAAAAACGAAAGTTTGGTGAGACAAAGATTTCTTCCGAAATTGCCTCCCCCCCTCGCGATGCTAGATGTTATTATCTCCCCATAAGTATTTGTTTGATAAGTTAGGAAAATTTTCTGAAAAAAGAACTGACGAAGTTGGAAAATTTGTAAGAACTGATGCATGGTGTGCAAAAGTTACACCATTTACCTAAAATAGGTAAAGCTTTGATATCATGCACTCATGGTCCTCAGGCTGAAAGTATTGTCATCAGAGGGCACAAAAGAAAGAAAAGCAACAAGGAAGATACCAGCAAAAAGAAAAATAAAGCAATGGGTGCTGGGCAGCTGCAGAGTCAACAAAAGACAAGAAAGTAGTCTGCATTCTTGCAGCACGTTTTGATTTTTCACCCAGTTAAAAAGTTCAGCTTTTTCTTTCTTTCATCAGTCTCATGTATGTAATGTAATATTCATATGGAGAAAAGTGCCTGCAAATTGAAAGCTTCAAAATAAACCCTTTTGTTGGAATCTCATGGAAGTTGTGAAACCCCAAAGCAAACAAAACTGTTTTTCTTAATGCCCAAAGAATATTTACTGTGGGTGAGAGGGTAATTAGATAATCAAATAGTTTTGTGGACATTAAGTGTTTCTCCTTCCTTCCTGAGGGGTAAATTACTGATAGAAGGAGGATCAACTGGAAATTTCTGTATCTAACCTCCAAATCATGGTGGCACACTCCCAGGATTTGTGGGATGATCCCAGACACACTGCACCCCATTTGTGTGTGGAAAACACTGAAAAACTGTAAGATACATTTTCAGTGAAAAGGCTTTGCCAAATTTCCCCTCCCTAGTCAAGTTAGATTTACCTTGAGTATAGAAATCCTTTTACAGTTCATAATGAGATTAGCCAATTTTTAAAATCACAAATACACTATATTGACAAAAGTCACCGGACACCTAGAGCAGAAACACAACATAACATTTATTGACATCCATTAGTATGGTTTTGGTCCACCTTTGGCCTTAATACATACACTGACCCTTAGAGACATGCTTTTGGAACAGCGATAGGTATGCCCTTCCATTCAGTACATAATGCTGCCACTAACTGTTGCTTAGTAGTAGGCCGTGGTTCTAAACTTCTTATGTGGCGCTCTAATTCATCCCATAGGTGCTTTATGGGATTAAGATCAGGGCTCTGTGCTGGCCAGTCCACTCACAATAAGGAATTATCATCAAACCATGTCGTAACAGCCCATGCTTTATGGCTCGGTTCCATAGTGTTGCCACAGAGTTGGTATGGCATAATTGTCCAGAATATCAAGGTAGACGTGCTGGTTAACAGGTTTGTCCACAATAACCAATGGGCGGGGACCATACCACAAAAAACACCCCCACACGAGTACACTATCAGCTTCAAACTTGACCGTAGGAACAGTACACTGTGGTAAATAGCGTTCCCTCGGCTGCCACCATACCCACACACAGCCATCAGACTGATGGATCGTGTATCTGGACTCATCAGTCCATAGGACCCGTTTCCATTGATCTACGGTCCACAATAAATGTTCTTTTTACACCATGCTAAACGACGAGTAGCATTTCGAGTGGAGATGAAAGGCTTATAAAGCAGCCGCACGACCTCGGAAACACATGGAATGAAGTTCTCTGCAAATGGTACGTGTACATACTGAGGTTCCAGCATTTTTACTCACCTGTACACTGAGGTCTTCAGCAGTACTCCGTCGATTAGCTGTAACGACTCTCCTGAGGCTTCGACGTCTTCCATCACTGATTTTCTTTGGTCTGCCGGTACGTTTGCTGCTTCAGGCACGCTATGTGTCTTCCACTTATTCAGTACATCCAAAACAGTTGACTTGTGTATGTTTAAACACCTCTCGGTTTCTCTTATGGACAACACACTAATATAACGCCCAACAATCTTTCCTTTCTCAAAGTCAGTTTTCTCCCGCCGCAACATTTTCACTCAACCTCACAGGGCGATTTGATCGCGGTCAGCTGCAGGCTTATTTTTATACCATTTGCAGCTGTACTGCACATCTTAACAATTTGCTTCTTTTTTGAAGGGGTGTCCGGTGACTTTTGTCAATATAGTGTACTTGCAGAATAAAATCTGCTAAAAATATACTTTTGTTGTTTTAGAATTTAAGTCTGTGAAATTATTGATTTTGATTTGAAATATATTCTTCCTTGATGCTGTGTTGTGCAATAGTTTTGATGTGTGAATTAAATAACTCATAATTAATAGGAGGAAATGATGTTTTCAAACTGGAAAACTCTGATAAAAGGTTTGAGCCACCACAATTGCCAGTGGATGAAGAAGACTATCTTATGCCTGCTTCATGCTCTCATAATCCTCCAGTGAGGTATATGGATCTCATCGAGGATACACACTTACCTGGTATGAATGCATTCTAAAACTTCTTTCTAGCTCAGATGTCTTTATCATAAAGTTATTCTGTTCTGTCAATATATTTTTAGGCATTAAACAGCTTGACCTGTCCAGATCACATGATCATTACAATCTGGCAGAAGAATTTATATGATATTAATTTCATCGTCGCTTCAGAGGGTCGGCTGTCTAAGGATTTTTCTGCTTACTTCCTTCTAGAGACACTAGGCTAAACAGGTTTGTAATTAAAACATGTCTGGGCATTTCCATTATAATCAGAATACTTCATCAGTTCATATCACACATTCTGTTCCAAATTCATTAAACTTCTACAATGTTACCATATGCATTTCTGAAGAACAGAATAACTTTATGAAAATATAATGCTGTTCCTTCAAAATATTTGTTCTATTATACCACGTATCTGATTGTACAGTATTTTCAAGATTTGTATAAAAAACGTAATTACTTCTAGCCGTGGGCTTTAGTAATGTTGAAATCCATTGGGAAATGCACGGAAGTCTTGAGGCGTGGATCACTGGCACAGCCAGCACGTTTTTTGCTGACCATAGACTCGGACTCCAAAGGGGCTCGTCTGCAAATTGTGTTTCTAACAGTAACCTAGGAAACACAGCCAGGACTGTCGCGGGGCAGCATACAAATTCAAATATGACTTACTACGTTGACAGAAAAACATCTGCACTCTATTATAGTGAGATGACTTCTTTTGTTCATACCCTTGTACACATACTTCATTTTTCTCATATTAATATGTTGCCGCTTTACAGCACATAGTGTTCTTGTAGGATTGGTTGGGTCACTTTTTTGCCATTCCTCCCAAGCATTGTTTTGGGCTGGTGCCCTGCTATTGTGCCCTACACTATATACAAGAAGTGTTGACTTACATTTCTTATTCTCCCATAATTCTTAGCCTAAAGCATACAGATCCATTTATTTATGCGATTCAGAAAAATCAGTTATGCAAATTACTAAAATAGTCCCTGGTGCTTGAACTAGTACTTGCTTGTGTGCTGTGTGCTCAGAACTTCCATCTAAGTGCTGTTATACTTTAAGTTCAGAAATACTTTATTTTCATTAGTTGTCTTACCGTTTCACCTGTCAGGCTAATAAAATTTCATAACTTTTTTGGTTCTAACCTAGAGTCCATTCCAACATCACTTGTCCTAAGTTTTAAAACAAGTGGTATTAGATTTTTGTACCTCCCTTAGTTCAGGAGATAGCCCTTTTCTCATTTGGGCTCTTACTCGTTTTGTTGCTGCACAACTTCTTGGAACAAGTTGCTTCAGTCTGCAGCATGCATTTGATGGTACATGCTGCCAATGTATTAGTTAGCAGGGCACTAGCCCAAAACAGTACTAGGGTGAAAAGGCAAAAGGTGACCCACCTATTCCAAGCAATAACACCAAGTGTTGTAAAGAGGGCAACATGTATATGTACAGAAGTACAGACAAAGGTGTCATCATGCTATAATAGAGTGCATAGGCTTTCCTGTCAATGTAGTAAGTCAAATTTGAATTTATATGCAGCCCCATGACAATCCTGGCTGTGTTTCATATGTTACTAATACAAACAGGCCCCTTATGGGTCCCAGAATCAACAGTCATCAGTGGAAAAACACTGCCAGCTCTGGCAGTTTTAATGCAGATCTTGCAAACAGCAGAAAAGTTCTAAATACAAAATTGGAGAGCAAAACATATTGCATAGAAAATCGGTGTTACAACTTCCCACACATGCCAAAGAAGCGCAGCAAAAAGTGACTTTCAGTGGAACTTTAGTAATGTACTCATGGCTGGCACTTCTACAAAATTGTTAACCACCCCCATTTTTTTCCTGATAATATAGATAGAATGACTTGCTATCATTTCATCTTCAACTACTAACACTGGTTGGCTAGGTTAACAATAATTAATGACTGTCCTGTCATTGGCAGGAAGCATCAAAACTTGTAGGTATTGTTTGGCTGCTTCTCTGTGTTAGGTTTACAATGACTGGGGAATTATGTAGAATTAGAAATAGTCCTATATAGGTAACATCTCAATATTGATGATGTACTTTCACATGGATAGTAGGAGTTCATGACGTCAATGAGAGTTAGTAACATAATGACTTCTAAAGAAATAGGGATGTTGCAATATTAATAAAGGGTAACTTAGCTGTTCCTGCATTAATTTTGCAATTGCACTGGTATCTGTGTAGTTAATCATGGAAACGCTGAAAAGACCAATAATTCTGAATGCAAGGCTGAATGGCAAATTTCATCTTTTTGGAATCTCTCACCATTGCTTTCACATAACACAGGAACCTGTATCCATGGCCACTCCATTGTAACCCGAACTAGGTAATGATCAGAACCACATTCAGCACCATGATACACTCTCACATCCCTGACTTAAACAGAGGTTTTTTGCCTGGTAATTATAAAATCGATGACAGACCTCAGCTTCCTAGTATTTTGGTGTGTATCCCTATTTTGGAAAAACGTGTTCTGAATAGTGAGTTCAAGTTGTCCACAGATTTCAATTAATCGTGTTCCATTATCATTGAGCGTGTCCTTTCCATATCTGCCGACAACCTTATCATTCAATCTTCTTCTCACTCTGGCATTCAAATCGCCCATCCTCCAAAATCCAGTCTTTCTCCTCCTCTGTGACATCATTTGTAGGGGCATATGCTGCACATATCGTTCTCTCTCTACAAAATATTGTCATATCCACTATTATAATTCGTTCACTAATAAAATTCCAATTTGTCACCCTTTATTTAGGATATTTATCATCACCAAAACTCCAGCCCTGGCATGTAGGTTACTTCTCAACTCCACTCCAAAGATGTAAATAATCACCAACACACCTCTCTCCGACAGTACTGCGATATCAATTCCAAAGTCCTGTAACTTGCCAGGCAGCAAGTCAATCCTTGTATATTCCAGCATCCAAAATACATTGTCCACATCCATTTTTGAAATTGTTTGTGAATTCAGTCTGGCATTATTACAATTTGGTGTTGTAGCATTTGTAAAAATTTTACGGTGAACGAGGAGCTGGGCTTTGCACTAACCCTCATCCTGAAGGACTAGGGTACCCTTCTTAGTGTGACCACGCTCCTTAAACCTATCCGGCTTGGGTGACCCTACCAGGAACAGATGTTCCCGTCGGCGCATAGCTTCAAGGTGGTGTGTGTGTGGGGGGGGGGGGGTGATTAGAGAATTGCGGAAGGCAGGAAAGCTATTTCTGTTCTTTGGAGCAGCAATATCTTTCCAAGAGTAAAAAGACACATTTTTTTTTGCTGCAATTGTAACAGAGCATCATTTTATATGGTGCAGAGACATGGACACTATTGTAAATAAAAGACATCAACAAAGATGGACTTTTGGAGGCATTCTGCAAGAAAATCCAGATGTGAAAAAGTGCGTAATACAAAAATTTGAGATATAATGAGTGTTAAAGTACACATTCTTCGAACTATTGAGATGCGGAGATTGTAATCAGAGAGACTTCCTAAAATTCTGATGAAGTGGGAGGCTCCAGGATAGAGGAGATTAAATCAAGTTTTAAAAACAATGGACTGGTTGAAGTGATGGCCTTGGATATAGAGAAGTGGAAGAAGACTCTGGCTGAACTATATGGTCGAAGAAATGCGCTTAGTAGTGGAAATTACTGATGGTAAAGTCTGAATAATACAAAGTCGGATCAGATCTGTAAGAGAAAGTAGGTCAGATGGCAAAATTATTAATTGACTGAACTGAGCTGATTTCACATGAGTGATGTGTGTGCTGGCAAAAAGGGTCCAGGGGGCTGACCATGAAAGTGTAATAGCTCCTCTTCTGTTGTATGGTAGCAAAACCTAGGTAATAAAGAAAAGACATGAGAATTTATTTATGTGCTGGATAGACAAGGGTGAGGATTTGTGGAAGTCTTGTTCTGGATTGACATGAAAATCAAAGAAAATTTTGCACATGTGTGGAAAAAAGTAAACATCACAGTGATTTCCACAGAAGAGGTTTACAAAGTTTAAAAATATCTTCAGAATGGTAGGTCCCCAGGAGCAGATGGCATAGCGTTGAGATGTTGTGGTTGATAACGTTATGAATTGGTTAGCTGTTCCTCTGTATAGAGAAAAAGGGGATCAGACTGAATATAAGAACTATCCTCATATCAGCCTGCTAAGTGTGCCAGGGCAATTGTTTGGAAAGGTCATTATTGATAAAGTATGAGGCTTCATATCAGGAAAGGTGTGGGATGTTTTATGCCAGGTAAGGGCTATATTACATATGATGATTAAAAAGTGTGTTGGTATGAAAGCTTATGACAGTGAACCTGCTTGAGTGTGTGAAAGCTATGTATGCCAGCATGTGTGAATTGTGTTTTATCAAGTTAGGGTAATGTCTCCATGGCTGTTCAGTAGGTATATTCATGGATGCATGCTAATCAAAATAGACAGTACTGATACATCTTGAAACTTTGTGTGTGCAAGTTGCTGTGTGCTGACAGAAATGAGTTGCTGAGCATATTGTCCAAAATGAACACAGTCTATATGAAATTCTAACTTTGTATAAATAAGGAGAAAGGCACGGGTTTTGAGCAAAAGCTGTTAGTACAAGACCATTTTGGACTAGGGCAGTGAATTTGGCTTTAAAAAGTCACAGCTGCTCTAGGAGGATTTCACAGGACTTCTGGGTTATTAAAAAGGTCCTGAGGCTTGGATACTGCAGAAGACACAGGAATCAGTTGTGTAATGTGGGGCAGAGACAAGTATTCTCTGAGGTGGTTTAACCATGTTGAAAAAATGAATGAGATAGGTAAAGAATCAGGAATGCTGAAAGAGAAAAAGATGTATGAAGCTCAAGTTCTGTGCCAAAAAGATAACTGTACATGGTGATGTTTCATACATCAACAGAGTAAGTACGATCTTACCATCAGAATGTGAGAAAGCAATTTGATGATAAAAATTTGTGTATATAAAACAAAAAGGCACTACAGTATTATGCAAAATTTTTCTGTGGTAGTTTAGACAAGTTGAAAGAATGAAGTGGTATGAGAATGCAACACATGTGACCAGGGATAAAAGGAAATCATGGAATGATAAAGATTACGATCCTGAATTTCCTGTAGTTGAAATGTTCATGGGGAACAGCATTCATCATGAACATATCAACTGAAATCTCCAAATTTCTGTTTGAGCATGCTACAATGACAGCACCCAGGACAATAGAGTACAAAACATAAAAAAGATTGTATTGATACATGTGGTGTGTGTGTGTGGAGATGCTTAACACATCAGAAGTACATTCATACAGCATTGCAAATGGCAAATGTCATCTAGCTGCTTAATTATTCACGTGCTATTTAGACAATCTATATTTTGAGGTTACTCACCTTTATTCCCCAAATCTTTTAGGAGGTTTTCGTCTCTACACATTTCCAACACGTATTTTTCTTATTTACATTGTGGTTCGAGGCCAAAAACAAAAAACAAAAAAACAAATTCGGATTCAAAATAATCCACCACAAATATACACAATTGAACTCCCTAAAACACTTTAATTTAATTAAAATTTCAATCAATAAAAACCTATATTACACATTTCCTAAAACGTTAAAAAGCTGTAACCCAAACTATTTACAATTGCACTTCAGTGCCAAATTAAAATAAACCTAAATACCTGACACAACCATTATACTCAACAAACACGGGCCTCTCTCCCCTCAGAAACAAGCAAAACATCCAAGCACTTTCAGCCTCTGCCCAGGCCATTCTCAAAGAGCGGACGCAACATAGACGCAGGTTATGTAACATTAATGATCCTAATAGCTTAAACACATATTGGAAGGATTTGATCAGAAAGGAATGCCGCAGAGAAGAACAGAGGGGGACAGGCAAGTGGGGAAAATGGTGTAACATAAATAAAAGGAAAGGGGGAAAAATATGTTAGATGATTAGTTTCAAGAATCAAATAAATCGAACAGATATTTATAAGTACGAACAGAAAAGGCTATTGGGTCATCCGATAGATGGCGCCACTGCGCCTGAACGACGGAGAACAGGAATGAGACGACGACGTGCGAGCACTGGAACATTCGCTACGTTTCGCGGGTGGTGAAGGTGTTTGCATCTGTTGCGTCCGCTCCTTGAGAATGGTCTGGGCAGAGGCTGAAAGTGCTTGGATGTTTTGCTTGTTTCTGAGGGGAGAGAGGTCCGTGTTTGTTGAGTATAATGGTTGTTTCAGGTATTTAGGTTTATTTTAATTGGGCACTGAAGTGCAATTGTAGATAGCTTGGGTTACAGCTTTTTAACTTTGACGTTTTAGGAAATGTGTAATATAGGTATAGGTTTTTATTGATTGAAATTTTAATTAGATTAAAGTGTTTTAGGGAGTTCAATTGTGTATATTTGTGGTGGATTATTTTGAATCCGAATTAGGTTTTTTTTTGCGGCCTTGAACCATGACGTAAATAAGAAAAATACATGTTCGAAATGTGTAGAGATGAAAACCTCCTAAACGATTTGGGGAATAAAAACCTCAAAATATAGACATCAGAAGTAATTAAAATTTTGATGCCTTCAATGACCGATTCCATTAATAATAAATTACTCAGTAATGCTCCTGTCAGAGGGTTTAAGTGAATCAATCACCACTGATGCATCTATTACTGGTTACTATTTCTACATGCTGGAGTGAACTTTAACCAATCTGAGAGCTGAAAAAAATGGTCTGACTGGTACTCAGCAAGCCATTATTTTGTAAACATAATTTTGGACACTCTGGCAGAGTAAAAAAAGCCTTTGATCGTCTTGTTAAGAATTCATAAAAAATGAGTATATTAGTGCAATATGTTAACTAGTAAACAGAGGCATTTAAAGAATCCAGAATACACTGGTGTTTTGGTGAAAAAATCTGATTATCTGAGCTTCCAGCTTAATGATATGAAAAATGTGACTTACTTGTTTTTGGTAAAACAATTGTGTCCAAAACCTTAGGATAGACTACATTTGAGTTCATTCATTCACAATATCATGCTGAGCATACTAAATTACATGTTTTATATACACTGGCGTGCAAAAATTAAGGACCAGACAGTTTTTCGAATGTAACGTCATGCAGAAGTGCTCCACATTGACTCAAATCATACCATAAGATCCCCAAGATGTAAGAATATGGTACAAGTGAGCAAAACCATCCAAACAAGGAATTCAAAGGATACAAAGGCATTTTTTTGAAAATTAACTTCGAGCACAACTGGACAGAAGACAGAAACGTCCATGTGACAGGCGGCTGCCAAGAAAAATCCAGTCTTTAGTAGGGGATATGATCACCCCTGACTGTGTTGCAGGATTTACAATGTCTGTCCATGCTGAGAACGAGGTTGTCAAGGAGCTGTTGAGGCATCGCGGCCCATTCCTCTTGTAGCGCCTATCGCAGCTACGGAATCGTTGGTGGCTGCTACTGCCAAGCGTCTCCTGAGAAGGTCCCACACATGTTCGATTGGATTTAGGACCGAGGACCAATCCATGTGTTGAATATCTTCACTCTGCGACAGCCACTGTACGATGAGGTGTAGCGTTGTCGTCCATGAAGAGGAACTCAGGACCCACAGCACCTCTAAACAGACGCACGTGAGGCAGGAGAACCTCGGTACAATAGCAGACACCAGTGAGTGAACCTCCTTGGAAGATGTGGAGGTCAGTATGGCTACCAAGCATGATACCACCCCAAATGAGAACTCCGCCACCTCCAAACTGGTCCCTTTCGATGATGTTGGAGGTGTGATTGCGTGTTCCCTGCTCTCTCCAGATGTGTATACGTCCAGAATCGCTCGTCAGACTAAATCGGCTCTCATCCGTAAAGAGAACTCTACCTCATTGCTGATGTGTCCAGTTCTTGTGTTCCTGGTACCACAAAAACCGCCGTCTCAGATGAGAAGGTGTTAATGGCACACACCATACTGGTCGTCGTGCAAATAGACCACCTTTGTGGAGTTGTCTGTTGCATGTACCTTGCGATTTCTCCCGCTGTCTGCCGTCTGTCTCTTCTCGCCTGTAGGACAATATACCGGTCGTCCGCCGCCGTGGTTGCTCGTGGACGATCACTGCTAAACTCTCGGACAGCTGTTCCTGTCGTTTGAAATGCAGCATTTCTTCACGAGAAAACTCTTGGAAAACAAGAGGCACTACATTATACGATTTTAAAGGTTGGAGTTCTACCCAAGGTAGGCAACACTTACTATAGTGTAGTCCTGATGAAGGGTAGGGATTCTGCCCGAAAATTTGACCATTGAAAAACAATTTTTATTCCTAAGTAAACCCCATAATCAGTTATATATTCTAGTGTTTGCCCACCAGTGTATAATATTAATTTCTGCTGTTCTCAAGGTCTAGTAGACTGACTTTGAAGTTATATTTTTCTCTAACAAATGTGACTGTTCATTTGCATTTCAATTTTTCAGAATCTGTTGATGGGAAACCCATGAGTTACTACATACCAGATTTTATTCCTGTGAGAAGACGTGCCATGGACAATTTGGAATATCACATGATGAATGAAAACAGTGCCAACATGCAGTATCCATCCTTCCAGAGATTGGCTAGCAGCGAAGATGATGACTACATGGGTAATGTGAGAGAATTTGTGCCACTTACCCATCATAGGAATGAAACAACAGTTTAATAAGGACAAACTGTGAACTTCAAAGCCAATGAAGACATTTCTGGCCAGAGTCCTTGTCATCTGGTTTATTTTTCTGATTTATGCACTTGTTGACAGATGTTCACTGCATCCGAAAGAAAAAGACGTTCCACACTTCTACACAACAACCCTGTGATAGTGTTAAAATAATTGTGCAAATTTATGTGAGAAGTTTGACTATGGCCAGAAAATTGTCTTCTGTGGCATACATTGGTTTGAAATCTCAAACCCTAAACAATAGAGACTGATATTTTATATTTCCAATTTTGTGGAAATAAATCAGCTGTTGTACATAACTTTGGTGCATTCCAGGCCATCTCATAAAATGGACACTGATGGTCAAGCAACCTCATTTGATGCCAAAATTTGTGCCTTATGAAAATACTGTCTTTCTCATCAAGCATTTATATGCATGGAACTTTGTTTTCGACTTTCTTGATTGCCATCAAATTATATTGTTATAAATCAAAGGCTACGGATGCAGAAATAGAACAATTATGTACAGAAATTTTCATAGATTTGTTTGTAAAAGCGAAAGAATATGAATGTTGTTGTAGCAACAGGTGGTAACTTGCTACTGTCAGTGCCATACGGCTATATAAATAGTTAGCGTAGTTATGTGTGTCATTTTGTACCACTTTGTAGTCAATGAATTAAAATGAGGGAAACAAAAAAAAAAACATTAAAAAATGTCCCATCCTGAGCAAAAGAATTTTTTTACAGGATTAAATTTGTATGTAAAAACCACACATTAATATTTTGATATACTTTTAAACAGTTACCATAATACATTTTTAAACTTGAAATTGTATCTTACCACTTGACCCACTGGTTTTGTATTACAATCTAAAGATAAGACATTTTACTTGCCTAAAAATAATTATCCCTCTATTGTTAAACATTGCCATCTTAGCTCAGCTGTGGTGGTTTGATATATTATAGTGGAATATAACCATTCAATTTTGCTGTGATCCTCATTAAATTTCATATTTGTGCTGATAGTTTTTAATTGAAAATTTGTTAATTACCTTTGTAAAATTCAGTACTACAGTTGTTGATGTATTTTATGTCTAAAATTGTGCGCATGTTAAAGCTTTGATCACTCGTTTTCAGTGCAGTTCCAAATGCAACTATTAAACAGCACTTGTTATGTATGTGACATGGCAACCCTTTTGTTTGTTGTTGAGGTTATATTTTCCACATATTTTTGTACATTCATTTAGATTTTAAAATCAGTTTTGTGGTAGATACCTGGAAATTTCTGTGAGTTTTTGTTTCTTATCAAGTGACAAAAATGATTCCAGCAATGTATATTCAAATGTTAGAATCGTTTGTTACTTCCTCTCAAAATTAGTTATGTAAAAATTTACTTATGTTAAATTCAGTATTATGAAAGGAATAAATTCCTGAAACATATATATTGTCTTAATTTGTATTTCTGGACTTCTCATAATTATATAGTGAAAAGGAGCACATTGTGTGATGCAGGATCACCTACTCCGTAGAAGGGCTGTTAACCATGGTGAGCATGGCTACAGGTACAGAGGTGCCAATCCAAACATTTGAATGACTTCAGCCTATGGAAGAAATAGTTCAAAACATCCTGTTGCTGCCCTATCATTGGGAATGGTGCAGAGAGATAAATGGCACTGGAATGGAGAAGCCTGTCACAGATGAGTACAGTTTCAGTGAGCCAGATGGCACTATTGTTATTAACAACCCAACGTGGTACACTGGTGTGGGGTGGAATCTAATACAGTATCTGGACATCTATATTCCTGAGATATCCTTGTCAATAGCATCCCATGATTTTTCCTTGCTGCCACGAAGGAGCAATCGTGCAGCAGAGCAACACCTGTTATAAGGGACACTCTCCAGGACATGGGCATTCTTCCATTGCTGCCAAACTTGTCACCCATTGAGCATGTGTGGTCCTTTACGAGTTGGTTGCTGCTTGGACAACTACCAAGGTGGACCAACTCAGTACTGAATGAAAGCAGCAATAACTACCTTCACATATTTACTTATCTTTTCACGACTCCACGACCTTTGATGCAGGTGAATGATGTATCCAGATGTCTGATATACCATTCCATAGTGTCCCACTAGTGCTCATGGAATTGATATCAGGAGAGTTCGGAGGCTAATCAATATGCTGGAAGTCTGCACTGTGTTCCTTAAACTGTTCCTGCACAACACTGGACCTGTAGCTCAGGGCATTGTCATCTTGGAAGACACAGGCAACATTGCTGGGTGTACAGAGTCAGCAAGCAATACATGATAGCGGGAACCAGTCATACGCTGTCCCACATGCCCCCCTCCATACAACTGGCTTGCACTGTGGAGACCATGCTGGATGGATCCATCCATCCTCATATTGTTTGCACCAAATACATACGCGTACATGACAGTGGAGGGGAAATGTGATTTGTCAGACCAGTACACTTTTTCTGTGTCATCCAGCGTGCATGACCATTGCACCAGGTAAGTCTTTTGCCCTTATGAACTGCGGTTAGCAGAGGATGTCATCTGCTGTCATAACCCATATGTTGACCTCTGTTGTATTGGGTAGTCAACTGTTGAACCGTGCTGCGTCTGTTGGCCTGTACGAGTCGTTGGACCCTGCACTTATCTCTCACATCAACCTTTCGCTGTCCTGTGCAGTTTTGCCTTCAGGTTGTCTTTTGACTATTTTCACGCCAGTCACTTTACTACGGCTCTTGGCAAACAACCGAACAGTTCAGCCGTTTGGAAAATCGAGGCACCCGCTTTCTGAGCTCCCACAGTCTTTCCTCTCTTAAAGTCATGAATCTTTCAGTTTACCCATCACGCTCCAAATTTACTACCTACCGCTCCACTCACACCTTATATATGCTTTGTCGGTCGACTAATCGTGCCCTCTTGAAAATCACGTGGTCAATGGACCATATCCACTTTTGATAGGGGTAGTCATAATTCAGTCATCACTTAGTGTGTAACCTGAGAAACAAAACATTAAGTTGTGAGATTAGGTTCTTCATTACTTAGGGTTTTAATTATACATCTAAGGCATTGCCTGCCCAGCTCAGACTACTGGCCACTTGTCTGGCCCATGATAGGATTACCTGATTGTATGTAAATCACCATAGATTTAAAGCTAGTTGCATAAACTACCATCCCTCTGATCTGTAATGATTCCATTCCTAAAGTCTAATTGTCATATTACTGACAATTATAGACATAGTCTTCCTGGGAAACCCACAAAGCTTTACAATTGAAATTGGTAAGAAATTATCTCTTGAGGAAAGCAAAGCAAAAATTCATCAAAATAAAGTTTTGGACTGTTTCTTCAAAAGGAAATAGACTTAGTGAGTTACATATGTCGTATATACTTGTGTACAAGCCCAAAGTTTTGGAAAGAAATCCTGCTTTCAAATGGGGGGAGGGGGTCGGCTTTTATATGAATCGGTGGAAAATAGGGCTGGACTTCTGAAGTGTTAAGTGAATTCTGCAGACATTTACCGGCAGGTTTGTTTAGATTTTAGACCATGGCTCTCCATGTGTCACAAGTTTTTTTTTATTGGAGGTTTTAACGACCACCGTGAGCAATTCAATGGGCTATAAGCAGTCACCCGTCCCTAATTTAGGGTCACTGGTTCCAAGGAAGGGAGAGAGCCAGTGCCGTAAGACAAACAGAACATCCATGCCTCACCGGGATTCGAACCCGGACCCCTTTAGGACGAATGATCAGAGGCCATCGCTTAGACCACTGCGCCACCGGGACGGTGACAGTTTTCTGACCTTTCATCAGTTAAATTCTCAGCTGTGCTCCCCTGCATTATTGAGGGGAGGCATAGCTATGAATAATAACTAGCATGCATGATTATTCTACTCTCCAGATGTGAAGAAATGGCACTCCTTCCATCAACCAATGACATGCATGCCATGCAAAAAGAGACATTGATTTCACACTGAAGTAAGAAGAAAAATATGATTACAGTGATTTTTCACATTCCATTCTACGAATATAAATTTATGTTCATTGAAATATATACAGTAGAACCCAATTATAAGGAGCGCGTATTTAGCGAGATCCTGGATTTCACGTACAAAACAGGAACTTCTGTTTGGTATAATGTTAGTTCAAAG
This sequence comes from Macrothele yani, assembly GCA_039090855.1. Taxonomy (NCBI): domain Eukaryota; kingdom Metazoa; phylum Arthropoda; class Arachnida; order Araneae; family Macrothelidae; genus Macrothele; species Macrothele yani. The sequence goes on from CM077016.1 coordinate 79,137,431, forward strand.
TAATTTGATTGTTTTTAGTAAACAAAATTTAATAAAAATACTGGAATTAATGAGGGAGAGAGAAAAGCTAAGATGATCACTGTTAACAAAAAAGGTATAAAAATTTAATGAAATTCCATATTTACTGTGGTGGGCAAAAACTGTGAATTTTTAATTTTTTTAAACAACAAATTTTCATAGTTATTTCATTGTTTATATGTCATTAGATGCAAATTTTAATGGAGATTTCAAAAATGTCTTAATTTTTCCTGTAGCTACCACATCTATATAAATATGGGGTTTGACAAACACATTGAAATTCACGTTAGCCGTGTATCATTTGTTACAGCCAATCATAGACATTCTTTTACCTGATTGGCTGCTTCCTAATGCTATCCTAACCCTACTCCAGCCTTTTTAAGGGTTGATGCAGAGCTACTAGAGCATTGTAGTGGTCACTTCTTGTTTTTTTGGGGTATACATATCAAGAATTACTAAATGAACTCAAGAGAATAAAAATAAATTCTACTGCAGGATATGATGACATTCATCCAAAGGTAATTCTCAACTTGTTGCTGACATAATTGGCCACTTCTTGTTTTTTTGGGGTATACATATCAAGAATTACTAAATGAACTCAAAAGAATAAAAATAAATTCTACTGCAGGATATGATGACATTCATCCAAAGGTAATTCTCAACTTGTTGCTGACATAATTGTAGAGCCACTTCTCTATATATTTAACTTGGTATTTGAAACAGGAATCTTCCCTGATGATCCTAAAATAGTTAAGATCTCTCCTAAACACAAAACAGGCTCTATTAATAATATAAACAATTATCAGCCCATTGCAAAAATCTCTATTTTAGCCAAGATTCTGGAAAAGTTAATTTATAACAGACTTCTATTGTATCTGGAAAAATATACTATTATTAATACTAATCAGCATGGATTTCAACCAAATAGATCAACTGAAACAGCTATTCTATCACTGCAAAATTTTATTTTAAAACAACTAGATACCAAACAACTTACACTTGCACTTTTTCTGGATCTTACATATCAAGAATTATTTGATTGCCTAAACCATAATATTCTTATAACAAAACTACATAATATAGGTATCAGAGGAATTTCAGCTACACTAATTAAAAATTATCTAATGCATTACAGTTCACACAAATTAACCACTATAAATCCCCAATGGAAAAAAAAATTATCATGGGAGTACCACAGGGCTCTATACTTGGACCCATACTGTTCAACATTTACATTAATGATATTTTTACAGTATCAAAAAACATGCACCTAACACTTTATGCTAACAACATTACAATCTTGTTCACAGGTGGTGATAGCACACAAATAATCAACCAAATATTATGACTGGCTGACCTCCAATGAACTTATTGTAAATACAATTAAAACTAAGGCTATGTTTTTTGCAAGACAGAACCTAAACCAATACCAAGATTTAACTATTTATTATAATAATAATAAAATTATCATAGTAAACTATTTCACCTATTTGGGAGTAACGCTACAGCATAACCTAAAATGGGATCGACATATAGAACATACTATTAATAAAATCTCTTGTAGGAGTAGTTAGCCAAGTGCTTAATAATCTAACTTATAAACCCTAAAATTGTTATACTACACTCTTGTGCATACACACTTTAACTATTGTCTATCCTGTTGGGGACAAACAACACAAACTAATATTAAAAAACTCCAAGTACTTCAGAATAAATTTATTAGATTATTGGAATTTAAACTACACACTAATACTAATAATATACATTATCCAAATATTTACAATTATTTGTGAGTAGATGTTAATCAACATGACATTTTGAAAATAAAACAATCATATCAATATGTTTAATACGATTAAACAAAATATCAATATAGATATCAGATTAAATATTGATACCCATAACTATGAAACTAGAAATAGATTTCAAATATAGCCATGCTTGCCTGGAACACAACAAATGGAACAAAGTATCAACTATCAGGGACCAACCTTTTGGAATCTTACCTGAAGAACTAAAATACATTAACAATTATAACTTGTTTAAAAAAGGACAAAAAACATATTTGCCAAACTTATAAAAAAACCTTTAACTTATATACAGCATTTAAATTCTTTTTTTAATTGCCACTAATATCTACTAACAACTAACTGATCTACTGCATGACCCACCTACTACTTATCTTCATTTTTTGACAATTTTTATATGACTTGGATCTCTTATATAGGGAGATCAGGGCTTTAGTCAGGTCATATAAAGACCTTTTCCCTAATTTCCCTGGCTGTTATAATAATGACACACTCAAATGTAAATACAAATTTGATGAAGGTATAAGGTAACAGCTAAAACAATAAAGTTATTATTATTATAATTTGTGTACATTCTCAATAATGGTTAAAACTGCAGAACTATCAACAGCGGACAGAGTAAAAATAGTTGTTCTGCTTGAAGAGCAATTCGCTGAAAGAGTGGGCTGTAATCAATCTACAGTTATTAGACTACTGAAGAAAGTAAAAGACACTGGTGATATTAAAAATATGCATCACAGTGGAAGGCCCAGATCCACTACAACCAGGCAGGACAACAGAGTGCTCAGAAAGCTAAGCTTAGTGGACAGAAGACTCAAATCACCTGAATTGCCTGAGATGGTCTGAAGTGACTGTTTGTACACCTACTGTTAGGAGGAGGTAGCTTCACTATACTTACGTATCTGCAAAGGTAGGTGTAAATCACTGTTAACTGCAAATCAATGACAGTGTAGACTTCAGTGGGCAAAATAGCATGTCTCATGGACAACCAAGCAGTGGGATGTTCTTTTCAGTGATGAAACAGAATTTTGCCTTAATGGGAATCAGAGTAATGCCTATGTCAGAAGATTCAAGCATGAAGAATTCCATCCAAGTTGCTTAGTGACTACTGTTAAGCATCCAGTGAAGTGCCCAGAAATACATCTGGATATTAGAAAACAAGATGCTACCATCATCTAGAAGATTTTATGGTGGCAATTTTATTTTTCACTATGACAATGATCCCTGTCATTGTGCTAAAGTAGTGAAAAAGTGGTTTCAGGAAAAAAAATGTTAAGCATCTTAATTGGCCACCACAGTCCCTGGACTTAAACCTGATCGAAAATTTGTGGTTCAAAGTGTCGTATGAACTATAAAAAAAGAAGCCAACAACCAAAATTCAACTCACTGAAGATGTAATTCAAATTTGAAATCTTATTGTTCAACCCAGTCTTTTACAAAACCTTGTTAGCAGTATGCCATCAAGATGCACAGCTGTGATTGGCTGGGCAACAAAATATTAGGTACACCTTATAATTTTGCTACATTATATTTCTGTATTTAAATGTTATTTCATTCCTTATGAATTACAAAAACAATTAATTGATGTAAAGTGTTGGATAAATTATCCTTTTCATAATAATTTTGATTTGGTCATGAATCTTAAGAACAGAAATAGCTACAGGAAAAACTAAAACATTTTTGAAATCTCCATTAAATTTTGCATCTAGGGATATACACTGAGTGGCCACTTTACTATGACCACCTGACAGTTTTAAGCAAATGAGCTATGGCTGCATGCTGTTGCCGCCAGAGGGCGAGGCTAGTATAAAAAGGGAAAGCTTAGTGCTTGCGACAGTAGCAGAAGTGATTCTGGGGTGACGAGATGGGTAAAAAATGCGATTTGACGGACTTTCAATGTGGGATGATTGTAGGAGCTCAGAGCCATGGAGCGAGTATCACCAAAACCGCCGCATTCGTGAAATGTTCCAGAGCAGCTGTTGTTTAAGTGTTTAAAGACTGGACTGTCAGCCAAATAACTGGGGCTCTACATGCAACATGTGGTCGTCATCGACTAGTGACTGCTCGGGCGAAACGGAGTGTCCAGACTGGTAACAGACAACAGAAGGGCAACAGTGCAGCAAATTACAGACCATCTTAATCAAGGATTCCCCTCAAATGATCTCTGCATGCACTGTTCGCCGTACACTGCATCGGATGGGATATGGCAACCGAAGGCCTGTTCGAACACCTTTGCTGTCTGCAGTTGACAAGAGAAAACGTCTCCAGTTCGCACAGGAGCACAAGGATTGGACAGTCGATAATTCGAAACAAATTATGTGATCCGATGAATCACGTTTTCAGTTGCACCATGCCGATGGCCGAGTGAGAATTTGGCGGAAACAGCACGAAAGCATGGACCCCAAATGCATTGCTACAACCCTTCAAGCTGGTGAAGGCAACGTTATGGTTTGGGGAATGTTTTCCTGGCATGCTTTGGGCCCTTTAATTCGTGTTGATCAACGTCTGACTGGCACATCATATCTACACATCGTTGTGGACCCAGTGCATCCTGTCATGTGGATGGTTTATCCCAATGGCGATGGCTACTTTCAACAAGATAATGCATCTTGTCATAGTGCTCGTATTGTACAGGATTGGTTTCAGGAACATGCCTGTGAGTTTACTTTGCTTAGGTGACCCCTACAATCTCCAGATCTCAACCCCATTGAGAATTTGTGGGATGAAGTTGAACAAGCCATCAGACAGCTGGATCCACAATCTTGCAATCTCACACTCCTGGAAAGTGCTATTCATCAAGCATGGTCTCAGATTTCACAAACCACCTATCAACATCTCGTGGAGTCCATGCCACGAAGAATCGACACAGTATTAAAGGCAAAAGGTGGCCCAACGAAATACCGAGGAGGTGGTCATAATAAAGTGGCCACTCAGTGTATAAATGATGAAATAATTATGGAAATTAGTTACAAAAGGAGTTAAAAATTCACGGTTTTTGCAGGTGATGCAATACTTTCATACACCACTGTAGCAAGGCAGAGAAAATCTGCTGCACACTGTCTTGGAATGACAGAATAGTATAGGTGGCATATAGGAAAGTGCAATAGCACAGGAGAATCGTGGAGTACTAATGGAAGAATGCTGACAGAAAAGCAATGGGGAAGGAGTACATCAAATGCTCAACAATTGAGCTGTTCAAGAGACTCTCCCTGCCATCCACTTCTAGGCAAAATGAGAATGGGTGAGGCTTCAACACATTGAAGTGGGTTTCTGGAGATGCCAATTGCAAAAAGGGATAGGAGAGTAATGGAATAGGGATGAAGTGGTATAAAAATTTAAAGAAATTCTATATTTAAGGAGGTGGAGAAAATCTACTGCACACTGTCCTGGAATGGAGGAATAGAAAAGGAGGCATTTATGATGATATTGCAACAGTGCAGGGCAATCCTGGTGTGCCAATGGAAGAATGCTGATAGGAAAGCAATGGGGAAGGAGTACATCAAATGCTCAACAACTGAGCTATGCAAGAGACTCTCCTTGTCACTCACTCCACGAGGCTCCTTGGGTATATCGTGTCAGCAGAGTTGAAAACTGGTCACATACTCCTAGGCAAAAAGAGAATGGGTGAGACACATTAAAGTGGATTTCTGTGGCAGTAATCACAGAAAGTGATAGGAGAGTAAAGGGATGGGGATGTTGCTGGAAGGAGACAGGAAATAACAGTTCCTGAAATTGTGTCCATATATCCTTCCAAGTGAGCACTGCACTGGGAGAAGGAGTGTTTCTTTTGCTTCATGTGTGTTGTGTAGTTAAACTGTGGTCAGTCTACGTGGCCATCAGAAGTTGAACAAACTCGAAAGGCTTCAATAATTAACTATAGTGTTGTAGTTAATAAATTAAATCTGTCAAGTATTACTAATTGTTTTTTGTTTTGGGGTTTAAAGACCACCAAGCAACTCAGTAGGTTATATGCAGTCTCCCATCCTAATTTAAGATTACTGGTTCCAGGGAAGAGAGAGAGCCAGTGCTGTAAGACAAACAACATCCATGCCTCACGAGAATTCGAGCCTATACCCTTCTCAAACAAATGGTCAGAAGCCAGCGCTTAGACCACTGTGCCATCGGAGTGGCTATCCAATTGTTATGGATATTTATCACATATGCATGCTTTTACATGGTGGAAGTTTTTGCCCAAAAATGGATTTAGTGAGTGCCTGGATATAATGTGAGTGTTTGCTGGTCAAGAGATTCTTGTTATAAGTGAGCTCTACGGTATATATATGTGTTCTTAAAAAAACTACCCAGTTTTGCATTTTACTATTTATATTGTGTATGGTGAGCTGTGGTCTCGAACACAAACAAATTGCCGGCAGCAGTGGGAAGATTCACATAACCCTTTAGAAGTACTTAAAAAACTAAATAAATCATGAAATGTTTTTTCACCCAGAGTAGGATTTACATGGGAATAAGTGCTGCTAATATGATAAGTGAAACACCAAAACCCATTTCAAATTGAGACAGTGGAATTTCTGGCTTCCAAACGTGAAGAACCTCATTACATCCCCTATGGCACCTGATCTTTGGAACTGGAGACAGTGAGTTAGACACCATATAAATCACTTGGCTGTTGGGGAGGGGGGGTCACAACCAGTCTGGCATCTCTTCTGCTTCACAGCAAGCATGGTAGTCTTCTAGCCTTGTTCTCATTAGCATATGGAAGAATAAAGACTAAGCATTTTGCAAAAAGTGGTAACTTGAATAAGACTGACATTGGCTTTGTTACTTCTTGGGTAAAAGAATTGTTGGATGCAATTTTACCAGAAGTGGTTATGAAGTTCTTTAAAAAAATTCTGCAGAAATAATACCTTGGATGTCATGGGAGTTATTTGGAAACTTCGATAGTGAATCATACAGAAGATCATCTCAGAAATTTGCATTATTCATTTCGATAAATGTTTTCAAAAATCTTAAAATTTAAGGTCAACTTATGTGCAGGTCAAGGTTTTTCACAAATTTTTAGCAGTTGAAGTGGGGGGGGGGGGGGGTTGGCTTATATGCAAGTATATACAGTACTTTTAAAGACTGTAACCTGCAGAAATGCTATATATGCTTAAAACCTTGCCAGCTCCCATATCAGTTTCAATGTATCTGGAATCCGAATATTCGTAATACTTTGTTTTATGATTAAAAGGAGAAAACTTTAACTGTTTTTCAGAGTATAAGTCAAATGGGCTTAAGTTCTCAGTTTCCTTATCTTCATTCATAGGTAAGTCAATCCTGAGTATAAGACGAGCCCAAAATGAAAGTTTTCAAAAATTTTGTAACTTAACTTTCAATGTTTCAGTAAATATTAAAAGCAAGACAAAGTGAGGTAACTTACCACATTTTTCTCTTTTCAGCCAAAAGTTGAATTTCTTATGCATATTTTCCCTTGTCAGTTGAGGCTACAGTATTCCGTCCCTCTTAACTAACCAATCAGAGAAGCTGCAGCACAATGGTGAAAAAATAAACAAACATGGTTGCACAAGTCTGCCAGCATGAATTATCTTATACTGCTTTCTCACAGAAATCAAAAGCACTTTTGATTTCAATTAGAAACATGAAATAAATTAAAACAAGCATAATAAATGGAAGTAACAGCTGATTTTAATTAGGTAAAACCATTAAGTAGGAACAATATTTTTAGTATACCATATCTAACTCATGTATAAGCTGAAAGTTTTTGGAAGAAATCCTGCTTTCCAGGTGTGTGTGTGTAGGGGAAGGAAGGGGGTTTGGCTTATATGCTGGTTAGTGAAAAATAGAGCTGGACTTCCAAAGTGTTATGTCAACTCTCCCACAAAATTTGCAGAATTGGTTTGTTTATGTTTCAGACCATCGCTCTTTGCAATAGCTTTCTGACCTTTTGTCAGTTATAGCCATGCCCCCACTTTGAAAAAAAGGGGGTGGGCACAGCTATGACTAATAACTGGCAGGTATAGTTATTTTGCTCTCTAGACATTGTGGAGAAATGACAATCCTCCCATCAGCCAATGGCGTACATGTGACGCAAATGGAGACATTGATTTCACACCAAAGAAGAAAATGGTTAGAGAGATTTTTCACAATCCATCCAATGTACTTTACTTGCGTCCATTGATTGATATATATATATATATATACACTGCCGGACAATTGCTAAGGACGGATGACAATAGCAACGATAGCAACCATAAAATGGAAGGCAGGAAAATGTGGAAATTAGCATAAGTGCGGGATACAGTAAGACGTGTTGTGCGTATGCAAATTTTGGATTGCCGAACTTGTTCGTGACGTCATAGCGCTGATAAGAGATATAAAGGATTTGACGCGTATTGACCGTTGTTGTTCAAACGCAAAGTTGAAAGGGAAAGAATCAATTGATGAACTTACAAATTTCAGTATGTCTTCCCGACATCACCTAGATGATTTTACGTGTGGCCGTATTATTGGCAAGGTTGAAGAAGGGCGAAAAATAACAGATGTTGCCAGGGAGTTCGACGTCAGCCACAGTGTTGTTTCAAGGCTTTGGAAATCATTTCAAACAAATGGAGAGTGTAGCAAACGTCACGGGGAGGTTGTGTTCGCAGTACGACACCTGCAGAAGATCGGTACATAGTGCTATCAACAAAAAGACACCGGCGCGGCACAGCTAGTGAGGTAGCAAATCAGTTTATGGCTGCTACTGGCAAGCGGATCTCCCGAAAAACTGTCGCCAGACGATTGCATGAAGGAGGACTATACGCCCGCCGTCCTGTTGTGTGCATCCCATTGTCCAGACGTCACCGTACCGCCCGTTTGCAATGGTGCCATCAACATCGCAATTGGACTGATAACGACTGGTCTGCTGTCCTCTTCTCAGATGAGAGTAAATACCGTCTATCGTCTGATTGTCGACGACAATTGATCTGGCGTGATAGTGGTACTGCATATTGTCCAGCAAACATACAGGAAAGGGACCGATATCCGACATGTAGTGTCATGGTATGGGCTGGCATCATGATTAATGGCCGTACTTCCCTCTTTGTGCTTCCAACTGGGACTATGACTGGCCAACGATACATTAATGATGTTCTGCTACCTCATGTTCGCATGTTCCGTGGTGCTGTCGGTGATCGATTCATTTTCATGGACGACAACGCAACATGTCATAGAACAGTCGCTGTCCAGGAGTGTCTTGAGAGCGAGGATATTCAACGCCTCGTATGGCCAGCACGTTCTCCAGATCTGAATCCCATTGAAAATGTGTGGGATGCTTTGGGGAGGAGTCTTGCTGGTCGCCAATGCCCTGCAATTAACAAGGACACCCTCATCCGTGCACTGACAGAGGAATGGGATAAATTACCCTAACAGCTGCTTGATAATGTTGTGCAAAGCATGATACGACGTGTGGTATCTTGCATCGCCCTCCATGGTGGCCATATCCCGTATTGACATCTTACGCCGAAACGCCTGCGGACGGTAATTGCATTTTTTTCACGTTTACGTATTCTGCACAAAATGGCCTGTTTGTTCCTTGAACACGTTCCAAAGCCTTCTGGATTTCAGAGCACAATAAATTGTCTTTCTTGTAATGTCCTGGCATTCTGACATTATTTTATTTCACTTGGCATCCAACCACACTTACTTTTTTATGCGCTATATAGCCGTTTATGATCCGTCCTTAGCAATTGTCCAGCAGTGTATATATATGTGTGTGTTTTCTTAAAAAATTCCGATCCTGTTTTTGCATTTCACTATTTACATTGTGTAGTGGTACATGAACAGCTGCAGTCTCAAAGTAAACAAATTGCCAACAAGTGCAGCAGGATGATTCACTAACACTTCTTTGAAAGTACTTCCAAAAATTATGAAATATTTTTTCACCCAGAGTAGGATTCCTACAAAAATAGGTGCTGTGAATATGATAAGTGCAAAACCTAATTCTGTTTCAAATCGAGACCGTGGAGTTTCTTGCTTCCAAACATGAAGGAATACCTCATTATTTCTCCTGTGCAATTGCAGGACGCCATCTTTCGAACTGGACATGCAGAAAGTCAGACACTAGATAAATCACTTAGATGTTGGGAAACCACATGCAACCAATGAGGTAACTCTTCTCTCCTGAGTTTTCATAGCGAGGTATTCGCGGACTTCGGCCCTAACGCTGACACACAGCTGGTGGAAGACATCAGTGCGGTTAGCGCTATGGAAGAGCAAAGATGCTATGATTTATGAAAGGTGGTAACTTGAGCCAACGTTGGCCTTGTTACTTCTTGAGTGAAAAAATTGTGGTACACAATTTCACCAGAAATGGTTATTAAGACTCAAGAAACGCATACGGTGTATTAAATCCGTTTATTTCTTATGGTGTAATAATCACAGAAATTCGCCAAGCTTTCGCACTCCACTGGGAGGCTTTTCCAAGGCAATGGTAGACATAAAAATGCTTATGTCTACCATTGCCTTGAAAAAGTCTCCCAGTGGAGTGAGAAAGCTTGGCGAATCTCTGTGATTATTACACCACAAGAAATAAACGGATTTAATACGCTATATGCGTTTCTTGAGTCTTCACATTGTGGTGTATTAAAAATAATGTTATGGTTATTAAGGTCTTTTAAAAAATGGTGGCATGAGATGTTACAGGAATTATTTGGAAACTCCAATAGTGAATTTTACTTTGAAAGTTTTTACAGAAGATATCAGAAATCTGCATAATTAATTTAAGGTTATTTACAAATTTTTAGCTGTTGAAGCAGGGGGTCAACTTATGTGCTAGTACATATGATAAGTATTTTTGGTAAAATAATATCATTTAAGAGGTAGCGGCAAACTTGGGAGAAAGACCAGGTGCTGTGTTCTCCTCATCATTGGTGTCATCATATGCCTTGGGAACTTTTGGTTTGCTGATAATCCCAGCCTTAACAATCACAGCATGTGGTACACTATCCCATGATCCATAACTCACTGCATGACGTAGATGTTCTGTATTGATGAAACTATGGTCACCTGTCCACACCCGTGATTCCTGTCTCCCTTAGCTCAACCTTGAAGTAACGATTGACAGAAATGTTTAATGGCTGCAACAATTTTGTCATTCCTGCAGGAATGATGTCTATGAGGCTTCTTTACTCTCTCTTTTTTTTTTTTTTTTTGGTTTACTACCTTCACTGATATGTGCAAGCAGTGAATCCATAACACAACAGGTCTGCGAAATAACACTTTTTTTTTCTGCACCGTTTTAGGTGTTTCTAATGTTTTCCGATACGCTGAGTTCAGAAATGCTGAGCGTTTCCCTCTATCACGTAAGGTTTTTCCACAAAGTGAGGATGAAGATCCAGGTAAATCACACAGATCTAGCAGAGTCAAAAAACTTTATTTACAAAAAACTTTAAAATAAGCTTTATTTTACAATTTATTAATTTGTTATGTTTGTTATAGCTACCACAAAGTCAAAAATCTTTATAATGTCTCTTCGTCTTCCCCTCAAGCTCCGTTTAGAACTTTTTCTCTTGTGCACTGCTTGCGGCTCTCCTCCCTATTCAGCATCCAGCAGTAGTCTGCTATCATGTTCACATTCCACTGGCCTTGATACTTCCGTTCCATTTCCTTTATGTCTTGGTGGAATCTCTCTCCTTGTTCTTCATTCACAGTGCCTAGATTTTCTGGGAAATAGTCTAGATGGGAGTTCAAAACGTGGAGCTTCAAGCTCACTGAGCAGCCCAAGGCTCTGAAGTTCTCCAGCATGTTTCCTACGATGTTCTTGAAGTCAGGGTCTTTCTGATTGCCAAGAAACTTCTTCACAACTTCTTTAAAGGATGTCCAAGCCGATCTCAATGTCATCCATTTTGGTTTCAAAGATTTCGTCTTTCATGAGTTTTCGAATGTCAGGACCGACAAAAACCCCTTCTTTCACTGACAGCCGTGGAAACTTACTTGCCAGATACTTGAGAGTATCACCATCTTTTGGCAGGGCTTTCAAAAACTGCTTCATGATGCCAAGTTTGATGTGAAGTGGAGGCAGGAGTACTCTTTTTGGGTCCACCAAAGATTTGAAGTGCACATTCTTTTCCCCTACTTTTAACGTCCTGCTTGGCTTCAGCACGACTGTCCCATTCGCAGAGGAAACAGGGGTACTTGGTGTAGCCATCCTGTTGACCAAGGATCATAGAGAGAAATTTCAGATTGCCACAGCCATTCGTATTCCTTGTAGTTAAACTTGGTCAGGATCAAGGCTAAATTCTCATACCTCTCTTTCAAATGAACGGAATGTCTAACCGGTATAGAGGCGTATTTGTTGCCGTTGTGAAGAAGTACAACTTTCAGACTTCTTTGTGATGAGTCAATGAAGAGTCTCCAATCTTCCGCCTCATGCTGAATTGCATCAAACTGGGGACATCGGAGCAGTAACACATTTGCATCAAACTGGGGACATCGGAGCAGTAAACAAGCTCACCGTCTTGAGAAAAGTAAGGCACATAGTCTTTCTCTCAGTTTCGAAACCAATAGAAAGAAGTTCCAGGGGTTAACAAGCTCTTCTCCTGGAGCCTAGCAACTGAGCAGAATCTTTTGGAAGGGCCAGATCTCGGATAAAGTCATTCAATTCTGATTGTAAAAACAGCTGGGGCTCACTGCAGTCGCCGACTTATAAATAGTCATCAGCATTGTCATCTGACTCGCTCCCTGAGGGTGCAGGCACATCGTCTAGCCTTTCTGGAGGCAAAGGTATGAAAATGTGAGGTCCATGAGGCACAGGGCGCAGTGCAGATTCAAGGTTCGGGTAGAAGATTTCTTTTTTGTTTTTTAAGCTGTACCCCTGTATGTTGCACGAACAAAAGTAGCAGTCATCGCTGTGGTTTCAGCGCTTCCTCCACATCATAGGCACTCCAAAACAAAAAGATTTCACCTTACCCTTAAGACCACATGCGGAGTCCTTCCATGCAACTTGAACACACTCAATGCGGGGCCCCATGACTTGTCTTGGTCTCCAACCCTTACATCGAAGTATGCAAAATACACTTTTCCAACAAAGTCCGTGATCTTCCGCTGTTGCTTTTTCACTACAAGTTCGCCACAGATATAGCAAAAGCTGTCAGGAGAATTGACACAACCTCTTGAAGCCATGACAGTCATAAATGCACACACCTTATCCCTTTCAGGCCGACGTTTGCCTTCAACACCATGTTTACATATATATAAGAAAATATTCTGGGGACAAAAATTCCAGACAGAAATTCTCGATTTCTGTCGAAACTGTACGTGATAGAATTTTTTTGGTATTTTCCCCAAAATCTGCATCAAAAAATACATAAGAAACACCATTCACTTTGAAAAAAAAAAATTTCATTGCTGACCTGTGTAATTAGCATGGATTTTTCAGTTTGAAGAAATCCACTAGGTCAACACTAGTAGCACTTATCAATGCACTTCTTTATCATATCATTATCCATCCACCCCTTTGCACTCATTTCAATGAAAATGGCACTCACAAAGTTCTCCTTTGGCATTGTCTTTCTGTTGAATATTATCGTAGGGGCAACTTATTGCACTCAGCTGCACACATGAAACCTTTACTTCTCATGCCCGGTTGCTCTGATGGTCACTATATTGTTTCCTTTGCTTTCCATTGGCCTATCCATTGGAATATCAAAAGGTAATAATAATTTGTCAATGTTGATGATGTCTCCTCCTGTTTTTTTGTCCTAACAAAATCTTGAAATGTTTTTTGGCAGTCTTCAGGTAGTCTCTGAGGCATACGCTGTCTCATACACAGTCCCTTCCTACTCATGAAACAGAAACACCACAATGACACACCGTTAAAATTCTCGACTTTTAACTCGCTGGTACATTGTTCCACCTTTAGTCTTAGGTGGATAGTAATAAGTCTATGACATACAACATGGTGCAATAACAGGAAATTCTCTAATTTACCTTCAATTTGTGGCCATCTAGTTTTACATGCACAATTTAGCATTTTGCTTTTCTTTTTTCATCATTTGAAGAGATTTGTTTGTTTTGCACTGGTCACTCATGCTTTTCTCACTAACACCACACTTTCATTGAGTAGCCATGTTTGCATCATTGTCCTCAGCAAATTTCACCACCTCAAGCTTGTATGCTGCAGTGTATGACTTAAGGCATAGAAATTAAGAAATATTCCTCAGAAATACATGGGAAATTCACAAGATTATTCAAAGCAATCAGAATGATGTACTGAATTGCCTGTAAATTACAGGTCACCATGTTTAACATCTCAAAAAACTTGAAAATTGCTCGACCGGAAATCGGGAGATGCAGGTTCGTTTTGGGCTCCAGGGCGATGCAATTTTAAAGTTTTCTGAAGAAATGTTACATGGTGACCAGTAACTACAGGCAATTTAGTACACAATTCTGATTGCTTTAAATAATCTTAACATAATGCATTTGGAGAGTACAATTGAGAAACTGACAAAGCCAAAAAAAAAAAAAAAAAAAAAAAAAAAAAAGATTTGCCTTCACTAGCTGCTAGTCAATGCTCCTCTTTAAAGTGCCAGCTGTTGACATGATTGTCACCAGCCAATTAGCTGTGTGACTGCAACGTGTTTCAGAGGTTTAATCATTATGAGATAAATGAGATGCATCCCTTGTAGCTGTGGCAGCTTTACAAAACAAAGGGTGAATGCCACTCATGGGGTCTTGGAGGGGTTATGAGAGAGATGTCAATTAACATACCCACAGCTGCCACTCCAAATCAGTCACAGAGCTCATTTACAAGAGAGTGATGCCCAGTGAAAGATAGAAATGTTATGTTCTTGATGATTTAAAAGACATTTTTGTTAAATGGAAATATCCACAAACAAAAATGCTTATAGCGTAAATATCTGTTTATTTGCTGGCATAAAAATATATAGAATCACCAAGCTTTTGCTCTCCACTGGGAGGCTTTTTCAATGCAATGATAGACAGACATATCTATTGCTTTGAAAAAGCCTCCAAATATGATAGACATATTTCAATAAGATAGAAATTTTCAATGACCAAATGGATAGACATACCAGGGAGAATAAAAAAAAGTAAAGGCTTTAATACCAGCAACTGTCAGCAATTGATCATAATGGTTATCTCACTTCTCCACATAGTCCCCCTGCAGGTTGATGCACTTCTGTCATCCCACTGTCTTCTTCATTCCTTGGGAGAAGCTTTTCGGTAGCTCCTGAATCCAGGCCTGCACTGCTCCTTTAACCTCATCATCAGAGGTAAACTTGCGACCACATAAAGCCTCTTTAAGTGGACTGAAGATGTGATAATCGCATGGCACCCTATCAGGGCTGCAAGGGAGACGTGGAAGACATACAAACTGCAGTTGTTGCATTGCCTCTACCATTAAGGCCACTTCATGGGGATGTGCATTGCAATGGTGCAGCAAGGCTGTTTTTGACAGCATTCCTCTTCTTTTGCTGCAAGTTGCAGGTTTCAGTTTCTCTCTAAGCATAGCACAGTATGTTGCACTGGTCACTGTCTGTCTGTGTTCCTGAAAATGTGCCAGAATAGATGTCCCAAAAGGAGATCAGCACGATTTTCTTGGCAGAGGACAGTCATTTGAATTTCTTCTTTAGTGGAGAAGACGAGTGTTTCCACTGGATGCTTTGTCTCTTGTATTCCGGTTCACAGTGATGAACTCATATCTTGTTGCCAGTGACAATCTGCTCCAAAACACTAGGAATTTCATAAAGTTTCAGGAATTGGGTAGCAAACTCCACACGCTGTTGCTCATGCAGATCAGGAAGCTGTTTGGGTACCCATCTTGTGCAAACTTTATGGTACCCCAAATCATCATGCACATTGTCATGTGTGGATCCACCGCTGATATCCAAATGTACAGCAACAGTGGAGAACGTAACCCGTCAGTCTTGGATCAAGTCATTCGCCCTGTCAATTTGGGTTTGTATGCACGATGCTGATGGTCGACCAGATCATGTTACATTTCATATAACTTTCAGAGTGGTTTCTAGTGAATGCAATATTGTGTTCTCAGATCGTGATCGAATATTTAAGGCACAGTATTTTTTTTCTTCACTGAAAATTTTTAATGACCAATAAATAGATAAGTCTATGTGGCTTATAAGTCAAGGCCTAGACTTTTTAAAGAAAAAGTCTCTTATGCTGAAAAATATGGTAATTGGAAAAGATTAACAGGTAAGACAGATGGGTAATCAAACTTTCAAATTGAAACTTATAGTAACTCAAGATAATAAAACTGTGCCACTGGACCAAAAATTTCTTCTACATGTGAATTTCAGCAAAGTGGCATAGTATAAAAAATTGACAAAAATTTATTAATCATAAATGATATTCAACCAAATTTTTTGCATTAATGCAGCAGCAACTGACAAAAATTTATCAACCATAAATGATATTCAACCAAATTTTTCACATTAATGCAGCAGCTGTTTTACCTTCTATTTAGTAGAGAGATTGTAAATTTTGGTTGTATTATTTGTATGTAGAGCTGTAAATGAATGATAACAGTCATAGTAAATAGGTTTGAAGAAACAGTGTGTATGAATGACAGCAAACTTACTGTCCTGTTTTTTTAACAGATGATACGAGTCAATGTCTTACTTGCATGATGAACTTCATGAAGTCAATATGGAACCAGGCATTTTTGTTTTTGTTTTGGGGTTTAACTAACTTGATGAGCACCTACAGCAACAATGATTCACTCATCCCTAATTTAGGGCCACTGGTTCCAGGGAAGGGATAGAACCAGTGCTGCAGACCACCCATGCCTCATCCAGAACTTGAATCCAATTCAAATTATCAGCCAGAAGCCATTGTCTCTGACCACTCCCTCACCCAGCCAGCCAGCAAAGCAGGAGTCCCAAATCAGCCACAGATCTGAGCATCACATTCTGAAAACACACAAATCTCATCAGCACATAATTCAATTTGGGCAACTCCATCTTAAAATTATGATCACAGCATGAAATTCTGTGAATGCATGCTGTTTCACGGAAGCAATGTACATAAAACATACGTGAGACCATAGGCGCCAACTTTCCGAAAATCCAATGGGTGTTCAAGCCCATAACAGTGACATGGAGTAAAAGCAGAGAAAAGACGGGGGTGGGGAGTAGGCGGTGGTCAAGTATGGAAATTCAATGCAGACTAACTTTTTTTCAAAAAGTATCTATTTCCTAGATTTTTAGGCTGCTGCAAAATGCGACAACCTGTTGTCTAAGACCATAACATTTTCGGCAGTTATTTTGTTTCCCCCTGAATTTTGGAAAACCAGTGGGTTTCAAAACACCTGAACCTGAAGATCAAAATTTTTCATTTTTTTTTTCTGAATTATTATTTGCATTTTCCAATCCCAGGGCAGTTCAAATTTGTAAAAATAATGTGAATAAAAATTCTTGTAAAAGATGCAAAACTTTCTTTTTTTTTTTTATTTCAAAACTCCTGAAGCACTTTAGGCTTAAAAATTTGCATTGATGCACGTCTTGGTTACTTTCGAGTTTTCCACCCCCAACCGATACAATTTTTTAAAAAAAGGGTTTATTTACTCCTATAGGTCTAATATGTTCGCATACATGGTATGGTAAAAAGTAAAATTACTATAATTTGACTCCCCTGGATTTTTCTGTGGAACCACAGCAATTCTCATTTTCAGTTTGGACCGAAATAAGACTCCATATCTGGATGAATTAAAAGAGAACATCCGCAGTAAACGTCGCAAGGTAACACTGCCTAACATTCAGGGCTTTCTGACATTTCACTTTCCCTAAATTAAAAACAATTAATAAAAAAGTGAAAGAACTGAAAAAAAGAAGTGTTTTTTTTTCTCAAATAAGTACAGAAAACATTAAATAGTGCTTTTCTCTCAAAGTATTAGAGCACTGTACTAAGTGTTTGAGAAATTTATTGGTACAACAGATAACTAAAAAGCTCAATTTGGTCGTAACTTCTTTATCATATTGCAGGAATACGGGAGCTCATAGTTACCAGACTCAATAAAAAAGTAATAAATTACTATAAAAATGTTTCACTTCATAATATGACACTATGTTGGCTGGTTTCTAAACACACTACTTTAACTAAAGTAGTGAAAAAAATTAGCCCTGTTTAGCCCCCACCCAAATGCTGTTAACATACATTTGAATCGCATTCACTGTAAAAAAAAAGGCAGATTTTACTTTATGTGCTTTAACTAGAGAAGGTAGAACGAAAAAGAAAATAGAGCAGAAAATCCATTAAGATACATCACGAGACAGAAAAACAAATGGTGCAGGAATATACACAGTGCGTCAAAGAATTTTTAAGACTGGGTCTGTAAAATGAAATAGAAACAAGAAATTATAATTTGTTTTGGTTTGTTATTCAAAATAAGTCCCTCCGGCTTCAATACACTTGTTACAGCGATTTAATAATGATTTGAATGCCTGTTCCAGTTCACTTTGCGGAATTGTCTCCAAAGTGCGCGTTGAAGCTGTTTGTATGGTCGAAATATCATCAAAATAACACCCTTTTAACGTCATTTTAAGTTTTGGGAACAAAGAAAAGTCGCAGGGTGCAAAAACAGGCGAATACGGTGGATGATTCAACACACACTTTTTCTCCAAACATCTACGAACAAGAAGTGAAGTGTGACTGGGTGCATTATCGTGCAACAAACACCAACTGTTTTCATCTCGATATTCTGCATGAATGCGGCGAATTCTGCCCATTAAATGCCTCAAAACATTTAAATAAAACTCACCAGTAATTGTTTGTCCACTTGGAACAAATTCTTTGTGGATAATAACCCTTACTAACGAAGAATGTAAGGAGCATTGTTTTGATTTTTGATGGAACTTTTCCTGTTTTTTTGGCTTGTGGCGAGTATTTCGACCTCCATTCCGCACTTTGTCGCTTTATTTCAGGATCATATTGAAAACACCATGTTTCATCACCAGTAACAATCGATTTTAAGAAGTTTGGATCATTTTCAGCGGCTGAAATGATGTCTCTGCAATGTGCAATTCTCCTTGATTTTTGCTCATTGATTAACGTGTGTGGAACAAATTTAGCACTTCTTGTTCGTAGATGTTTTGCCCAAATCTTCATGCAGGATGGTTCGAATCGTTTCTTTGTTGATGTTTAAAGACTCTTCCATCATTCTTAGTGACGCACATCGATTGTTTGCCACGAAATCACGCACGTTTTCAATAATCTCAGATGTCCTAGATGAACTTGGTCTTAAGGTATGCTTATCAACTTCTAGCATCTCTCTTCCGTCTAAAAACGCTTGTGCCACAGGAAAACACTTGATCTACTTAAACAAAACTCACCGTAAACTTGTTTCATCATTTGGTACGTTTCCGAGGTACTTTTGCCAAGTTTTGCGTTAAATTTAATAACAGCCCTTTGTTCCATCTTAATAATTCAACATGAAAAAAATTTTACTTCTCTAATGAACGGCCATTTCGTTTGAATTACTTTAACAACTGCGTAGTACTTTTGGCAGAAAGCAAGCAGATGGTCACGGTTTATAACGCATTCGCGATTACACTGGTGGCGCCACCGTAGGCTGAAATTTAGCGCCAGTCTTAAAAATTCTTTGACGCATTGTGTACACTAAAATCTCTATGAACAACTTGTATTTTTCCCAATGCTATTTTGTTTAACTCAATTGATTTTTTGGTGCTTACCTACATTCACTCAAATGCTATTCGACCGTGCATTTTATATTTGACTTTCCTACATGTTTTTCTGTTTTAGATATAAGAATAAAATGATCATAGAGTGGAAAAATTCTAAAAAGAAGAAAATAATATTCAATATTTTTTTGTCTGGGTAAAATATGATAATTGATGATATTCACAAAGGTAGAATTTATAAAACAAAACATTTACGATACCAACTCTTATTGGCCTTCAGAAATATAATGCACGTAAAAAAGTATCAAACTAACTTTGTCCAAATATGGCTTTACCTCTATCCTTAATTACCTGAACTAATGTAATAGCATGCAATTTTTTAATGTTATATTCGTTGAAATTTAGTCATTGAACCTGAAGTAATAACAAATATAAACTGTGGCTACTCACCCGCCTGTCTAATCTTTTCAGTGACACCTTTTACAGTTTAAAGAAAAGTTCTTTACAAAACAAAGCAATGTTAATTGATAACACTGTCACAATCTATGTTATGTAGTACAATCTTTTACAACAGCCATCAGGAGTAATGCTTCTAGATGAGCATCCGTCAATGTATTCCTTAAACGTGTCAAATTTCAGCATGGAAAATGATCTTTTGCAGGCAACTTGAGTTATTTGCAACTTTAAAAGGTATTTATATGCAGTTCCTAAGACACTGTAAGCTGTGCTGAACAAATTGTACTTCACCAGAACATGGTAGCAGCAAATACAATAGTTGTTACATTTTTTGCATGGCTTTTTACTTTTTGTTGACTTTCTCCAAATCCATCCTGTTCCAGTATTTCATGTTGGATAAACATTTGTTGTTGTTCTTCAACCGATTTTTTGTGAACATGTTTCCAGTCATTCATGCCCTCTGTACAAGCATTTTTTTTTTTCGAATTTTTCACAAATACAAGACTCGCAGTGCAATAGAACGAATTCGAAATTTCATCATTAAGATGTTTGAGCCGAAGTTGACATATCAATGGACGATTCCTTATTATCCATGGAAATATTTTGATCACAGCAACCATTTTCACTGTATTTGAATAAACTACCATCGCTCTTTTTAGTCGAAAATGTAGAATCATTACCCATAAAAAATCCTTTAGTTTTGCACATTTTGTGGCGTCTGATTCTAACAGCATTCTTTTGTTGTTGTTGTTGTTGTTGTTGTTGCTTTTGTTCATTTTTGATTAAAAACGAAAAACACTGATTACGACAGGGTCCTTCCTTAAGCCTTAATTCTTAGAGAAAACAAACTGTTCTTGTGTGTTTCCCAAACTCAAATGCCTGAACGTATCTCTTTCTCTCCCCCCCCCTCCAACACAAAAACAGTTTAGGATATTGGTGGTGCCTTTCCGTTTTATTTTATGACCATTTAGTAAAGAAGCAATGCTTGAGGTTGGGATAAATCTTGTATGCTTCTGACTTCAGAGAACACCGGGTACTTCCATCGGACTAATCCGCAAACTAGCTGTTTGATCCTTTTGGAACCTATTATTTAGGGTCTCATTTTCTCATGAGAATGTTTTAACAGCATTGCCATGTGATTGTGCCAATGGGCACAGCACTAATGCCTCCTACAACCAAAGGGAGTAAAATCAACTACCCCCGGCCCCCTTCCGTGGGGAATATGTAGAATATCTTCTACACCCCCCGCCCTCCAGCAACATACGGTACATATATTCTCGTTCCTCAGCTACTAAGTGAACCCAGAAGTTCGCAAACACACATGTCCCATCTATTGTAGTTGGGATTCTAGCACTTGCCTGGTGAGGGGGATTTTTCCCCTAATTTAATATAGACGGTTTTTTTTCTCCCCGTTGTTATAATTACATTATGTGTATTTCATTTAAAAATAGTTTTGCGATTCAGTTGTGTGTTTAAAAGAACTGAACTGAAAACATTTGGTTAGTTAGTTAATTGATTTTAGTGGCGCAAGGGCCAGGCTTGGCCAAAGAGCGCCAGACACAGAACTATCAGCTAAAGATTTTTAAAAGCGGGGTGAAATGTTAAGATCAGACAGGCTTGGTAAAAGTTAGAAAGGAGAATGATGAAAGTTGTGAAGACTAGTTAGTTAATTAGGTTTAAATATAAATTTATTAATTTACTATTATAATTATTATAACTTTTTTTTTAAATAAGTTTTAAAACGTTAATCTGTTTTAAAAAGGAAAATACTGCGAAAGTGTCGCAGTGGTCACCCAAAAGCTTTTGAAGCGTAGTTGCGCCCTCGTCCAGCAGATAAGACTGAAAATAGTGAAACCGATGATTACGAAAACGAACACAACTGCACAAAACATGAGAGACGGTGAGTAAACAGTCGCATGTCTCACACACCGGGGCAGTGTCGCCACAGAGCAAATAGCTATGCGTGAAGCGACAATGCCCAATGCGGAGACGCGCAAGAACAACTTCTTCCCTACGGTTCCGGCGACACGATAATTTCCAAACTCCAAGGTTTTATATGGTGCAGTTTATTCTCCACCTGTTGGTCCCACAGACCCCGCCACGTTCGCCTGATATGATCGTGAACAAGAAAGCGAAAATCACGGTGAAACAGTGGCAAGGGTGTGACGACCAAAGAGGAGGCAGATCTAGCAGCAGCATCGGCAGACTCGTTCCCTGGGATCCCGACGTGCCCAGGAATCCAGCAGAATCGTAGAAAAACATTTTTAAGAAAGAAAGAGACAAAATATACGGAAGGGGCCCACCGGGAAATGTCCCGGTGGGCCAATGCGCCCGGCAGTTGTCTCTCCACCTAAGTACCTCTCCTCCTCCCCCACCACCACCACCACCTTCGAAGAAAGATGTGCTGTGCAAGTCTGCACTGGCCGGATAATGAGGATCGGTTTCGACTTTGAGCCCCTAATCAAACCTCTATTCGAGACAAAATGGGATGTCTGCGGTAGACTGTCCTTTCATTCCAGTCTTACTGACGCGACAACGTTTCCGGAGCCCTATTCCCCAAACTAGACTAGTAACAGGCTGTCACTACAGTTTGTCTCTCTCGTCCACCCTCGCTAATGGTTTCTGGAGGTGATTAGTGAAGACTTAGCCACCTAAAATCGTTTTCCCGTGATTTCTAGTTTTCGACCATCCGCGGGGTAAAAGAAATAAAGCAATAATTTTTCCCTACTGGCATACCAAACAGGACAGTCAGCTCTACTAATGTTTTCCATTAACAAAAAAAATTATAATAATATATAAAAATAAATAAATAAAAAAGAGAGAAAACTTAATTTTCAATGGGTGCACAGGCTCCAGAGCACCCACACAGTCGGCGCGCCCCTGCGTGAGATTCTTCCACGAAGCTTTTTGTCATCATTTGAGTCATTACCGAGATTGACGCAAAACCAAAGAGAATTTTTTTTGGGGGGGGGGTAATTTTATGTCTGGAGACTGTATTTCATCTTTCAAAACTTTTGAAAACTGAAGTTAAATGGGAGTGAAGAATATCCCAATTTCTTTTCTCACAATGTTTTTTCTGCCCAGTATTGCTGTTAAATATCATTTAATGTTAGGCGGCGCAAATATTTGCTTGTAATCTTTACGCACGAGTTTCTTCCATTTTTCTGGTTTTTGAGATTAAGGCATAACTGAACGGATTGGGGAGGAGGGTAGGGGAGTTTTTCCGACATTTGAAAACGGAAGTTTGATGGAGTGAAGATTTCTCCCATAATCATAATTTCTTTTCTAGTAATATTCCTTCTGACCAGTGTTGTTGTCACACATTATTACATAGAAATTTGTATTTTAGCTTCAAAATGGAGGGAAAATTTCCAAAAACAGAAGTCGGAAGAATATTACTAGAAAAGATTTAATGAAAAGGAAAAAAATAATAGTAATTTTTTTTCAGCGATGTTTCTCCTATCCTGTGTTGTGTTCTTAAATGTCAATCATTTTGTATTTTGGATGCAGGAATGTGTTTCAGTTTTACTATTTCCATTAATAAATTACAGTGAACTATTCTGTCTTACTCATGCTGCGTTATGTTCATACTGTTTCGCCGTGTGTTTTGATTTTTCACCCGGTTAAAACGTTCAGCGTTGTTTTCATCAGTCTCATTTATGATAAAAGGGGATCACTTTTTTTTTTTCAAATAATGCACCTTCCCATCTATCTTGGCCTGACAATCAAATCTTAGTACTGGTTTGGTGAACATCTTTACTAGACATAAGAACAAGATGATCTGAAAGCAATGATGTGGTACTAACAAGAATCAAACTTTTAAACCCAATTTACAATGAATGAACTTTTTTTTATTATTATTAACTGCATCCTCTTTGCTATATGAACTTGAAAATGAGATATGTGTTCAAAAATATGAAGTAAACTAATAATGAAAAAAACAAACAAACAAAAAACAGCCTATCAATAGCAGGATGAACAACACTATCTGTGCACAAAATGTTTCAAAACAGAAGAATTAACCTTAAGAGGGCAAAGACAATGGTAAGTTCAAAAAATTCATGAGTAGCTTTGTAAATCAATGTGAAAGAAGAAATGAATGAGAAGGCAAAGGAATGATGTCAATCTAAGTTGTAGTATGAAAATAAAATGGTACAAGGTTTAAAAAAAAAAACCCTATCAAGATAAAGGACAACATCAAAACCTGAAAAAATTTGAAAATATGACTAGTAGCATATACAGCAGTTCTCACTAATGATACGCTGATATTTTAAGATATATCAGCGTACATTTTTTGGAGATCAGGTACACTAACTGCTTCATGTTGTTTTAAAAGTTAAAAGTTTATATATGATGTAAGTTCATTCTGTACATTCAAAGGCTGTTCCATAAAAACAGAGTAATTTTTTTAGTTGACAACAGTGCAAAGGGGGGGGGGATAACCACGCAGATGATTCTGGTTTTATTATTGCGCAGTTGTTTAAGGTATGTCTCCATTTCACCATACAGCTATGGAAGTCAGTGAGTCAGAGTTAAGAAGTGAAATGCGTTGTGGGATAAAATTTTGCTATCGTTTGGGTAAAACGGCTCCAGAAACGGTTAATTTAATGAAAAAAACTAACAAAGCTAAATGTTTGGGTGAGTCAATGGTTTTTAGATGGCACCATAATTTCAAAAAAGGGAGTTTGTTGGCAGAACTCGCTCCTAAGCCTGGTCGATCTGAAAGTGTTCTTGCGGAGCATATTGTTAACACTGTTTGGACAATTTTGCAAGAAGATCGATGAATGACGTGTGAAGTCATAGCAGCGTCAACTAATATTTCAAAAAGTCCGCATTCTACATGGCAAATGACTGATGTGTCGTGCGTGTTCTAGATGAGTACCTCATCACCTGAAGAGAGAACAATTGTTAGCCAGAGTTCAGGTGTGTCACGAGTGGAAACAAATGATTGCAAAGGATCCAAACTTTCTAAACACAGTAATAACTGCTGATGAAACATGAGTCCACTACTTCGACCGCCTCACGAAATGCACAACAAGTGTCTGGAAACACACAGGCTCGCCTCCTCCGAAAAAAGTCTGCCAAACCAAACCAGTTGGGAAGGTGATGATGATAATTTTCTTTGATCAAAAAGGAGTAGTCTACCAGCATGCTGTTCCTCCACAAACTACTGTCAATGCTGAGTATTACATTTCAGCCTTGAAGCGTCTGCGATGATACATATCGATTAAGCAACCGGAACTGGGCAAGTGGACCCTATACCATAATGCCTGCCCACATGTGGCTGCTTGTGTTTGACAGTTTCTTATGAAATGCAGTATTGAAATCATGCCACAGCTTGCCTACAGTCCTGACCTCGCCCTGTGCAATTTCTGGTTGTTTCCAACAATGAAGAAATTCCATGGTGCAACATTCAACACAGGTGCTAACGGTATTCAAGCTGTAGAGGGGTCGCTAAAGCAGCTTCCACAAAATGCCTTCGCCACATGCTGTGAAAAGTAGGCTGAATGATGGCACTGTTGTATATCATTCAAGGGAAGATACTTGGAGAAAGAATAACATATTTTGCTGTACCTATATTTCTTCATTTTGTGTGATTTTACTCTCATTTTTTTATGGAACAGCCGTTGTATTTAAAGTTGATGCAAAAATGATGCACTGAATAATTATATATCTGAAAACAGGTGCATGTATATATGGGCATAATGTTGTTTTATGCCAAACGTTATTACAAACACTTCACGTCATCAAAGCTGATTTTATTCCTCATACAAATTGAATTTATGAAGAATTTTTGATTACATGAATTAAAACATCCTTCCAAAAAGCCATGCTGTGAAAATCTATTCCAACGACCAGTAAGAGACACTTATGCAACTCAGCATGGGGTAAAGATGCCGCAGAAGTACTGGGTTCAACCTAGTACCGCGACTGATGTTGTCCAGGTCTGAAAAATTTCACCCAATTTTCATCTAAGCAGAGGAACCTTGCAAGCACCCTACTATTGTGACGATACAATGCAAGGTTAGCATCTAAGCACAGAAACCTTGTTAGCACCCACTATTGCTACAATACTACACAAGGATAGCATCTATGCAGAGGAACCTTGTCAGCACTCTACTATTACAACAATACCATGCAAGGTTAGCATCTAAGCAGAGGAACCTTGTGAGTGCTTTACTATTGCAACGATACCATGCAAGGTTAGTATCCAAGCAGAGGAACCTTGTGAGCACCTACTATTGCAGTGATACCACACATGGTTAGCATCTAACAGAAGAACCTTGTGAACACCTTACTATTGTAACTACACCATGCAAGGCTAGCATCTAAGCAGAGGAACTTTGTGAATGTCCTACTATCGTGACATCATCACGCAAGGTTAGCATCTAGGCAGAAGAACCTTGTGAATGCCCTACTATTGCAACGACACCATGCATGGTTTGCATCTAAACAGAGGAACCTTGTGAATGCCCTACTATTGCAACGACGCCATGCATGGTTTGCATCTAAACAGAGGAACAAAATACATCTAAGCACAGGAACCTTGTGAACGCCCTACTATTGTAAAGGCACCACGCAAGGTTTGTATCTAAGCAGAGGATCCTTGTAACCACCCTACTTTTGTGATGATACCACGCAAGGATAGCATCTAAGCAGAAAAACCTTGTGAGTGCTCTACTATTGAGGTGACATGACACACGGTTACTCCATGCAATTTCATAACTGAACTGCTTCTGTGTCAAGGTTAATGTGTGCGGTACCAACATCACTAGCTTGCTTATTAGGCCTAAATCTTTTGTCACCATGGTATAAACTGTTGTGCGAGCGATACCCAGTTATATGGAGAGGTAATTGACACTCATCCTACATGACTGCTATAAGGTCTCTTGGATCCATTACTTTGCTTCTTGTCCGGAGCTTGAAATCATCTTGGTGCTTCTTTATGTCTTGCCTTTCTTATTACCATTTCATCTAATTGTGCATGACCATTTTCTTGAGAGAATTTTGACTTCCACAGAAGACTTTGTGCCATGCCCTGTTAATACTGCAATAAGAAACAAAACATTAAAAAAAACCCCAAGGAGTTCTTCCACTGATCATCTCAGCCAATCTATCATTACTACAACTTTCACTACCCAATTTGTAGGTACGAACTGAGCCCGAGGTATGTACTACACATTCGCCTGTCTTGTGACTTCAAGTTTCTGAAATGTATGCTGATGGAAGCATGCACTTCCTGAACCTAATATTTTCTTTTTAGTTAATACATTACACACACATTATATTAACTAGCTACACAATAATTAACTACTAATGCCTGTGAAATTTAACTTTGTACCTTTTTTGTACCAACTGTTCTAGTATAATAAAAATCTTTTGAAAATTGCATTTTTGAACTGTATATGTGATGTTAGAGTTCTCTCAAAAATTTTGAAATTTGACTTCAAAATGCAATCTTTGAAGTCAAATTTTGTACTTCAGAACATTTAGGAAAACTATGGAGATCATTTCAGCTCTAAATGCTTAAGTTCTGCTCCCATAACATACCACAGCGGTTTTTGTCAATTCTGCATTTAGCTCATTGGATTTATTGAATCTTATGTAACAAAATTATTTGACATAGATGATAAATGTAGCCTTCCTATCAGCAGGAACAAGAGTTTTGAATCTGGAAAGGCACTTTTAATTAATTACCACTTCATAGCATTTTCAGAAATGATGTGATTGAGGATTCCCAAATTCCTGAACAAAATTTGAAAACTCAAATTTCCAGATTTAGAATATTACAAAACCCGGAATATTGGGCTAAACCCAGATGACAAACAGGCCTGATATACAAATATTGTGTACCATTTTTTTATAGTTCCCTTTTAAAACTCCCCCATTCAGTGTTCAGCAGACCCACCAAGTTGCACTGCTTTCATTATTGTACATTCTATACTGTACTATAAATTATATCAATCATCACAGAAATAACATACAAAGTTCATCATGCTAGACATTTATTGTCCATCTTTTTTTGTAAAAGAATAAATGACAATCTATGTACAATGCATCAAAACATTGCATATTAACAGTGATCAAAAAGTATTTCACATTCCAAAACATTTAAAAATACACAATTCCGGCGATGTGTGTACAAAAGGTAACAGGAACGTTGAGCAAAAATATTTAACAAAAAAGCCCGATATGTATGTGCATAGATGTACTTTTAATATATGTTATATCAATAACAAGAAAAGGCTGAACAACAACATTATCAAGTACAACAGAATAGATGGAAGACATCTATTACACATAAAAGTTATTTCCATAGTGCTGCTCCAACAGCAGCATAAGAAATTTATATGACAATAAAAATGTGCAAGATCAATTATCCATATTCCTTCTTTTCTGAAATACACTTGTGATCTACACCATAGAATATGTGATGTTAAAATGAAAAACTACAAAATAAAGAAACTGTATGGAAATATATATATATATATGTATGTATATATGCATCAGCTTTGTACAAAATTACAAGCAAAATGATTTAGTGATATACTTAATATAACCTATCTACAATATAAAGAAAATTAAAGCTTTTAAAAAACACACACATGTTTTGCTGTATTTTCTGGCACACTATGTATGTCACACACAAATCCATTTTTTTTTCTGCAAACGGGAGCAAATATAATATATTGCTCATAACAACTGTACGTTTTGATGTATACTGAAGAGCTAAAACATATGACCAGTGTATCTTTATGCAAACTGAAGCAACTGCAGCTAAACAATGACACGTGTGAAGGTCATGAAATGGTATAAATAACACCTGATACTGAGCTCTGTTAATCAGTGTTGTTCTTCACATGGAAAAGGCAGCGGACTTAAGCGAGTTTGACGAAGGACATATTGTATTGGCCTGGGTCAGAGCATTTCCGAGACGGCAAGGCTTGTGGGATGATCATGGTCAGCACTGTTTAGTACCTTCAAAAAGTGATCCGAGGAGGAGGGGGGCACGAAGCACCAGCAAAGTGTGGGCAGACCACGGCACATCAGTGCTAGTGTGGTGAGCAAAGGCTATCCCATACGGTATGAGCCAAAACAAAAGGGATACTGTGGCGCAACTTGCTGATAATTTGAATGCTGGTGACGGAAGTAATGTGCCACAACACACAGTATATCAAACCCCGCTGAAAAAGGGGCTATGTAGTTGCAGGCACCACCCCGAGTACCTATGCTAACTTTGGTTTACCATTGAAAGCGCCTGCAATCGTCACGCGAGCATCAAAACTGGACCTTTAATGATTGGAAGAAGGTAGTCTGATCCCACGAATCTCGTTTTCCGTTGCACCATGTGGACACAGTGTTTAAGCTGTCACTCGCATTTTCGCCAAATTGTGATAAAGACTAATTTTACAACAAAAAATTTCCACTGAATCACGAAAAAGCAAATGTTTCCCATAATTTTTTCTTTGATCATCCCACTTACTCCTGCTTCACCCTTGCATTGTTTAGTTTTTAACCCCCCCTCATTTTTTTCATTCGGTCATAGCTGCTTTGCCCTGCAGACCTGTTATCTTTCCCCATCATTTTTTCTTTCTGTCTTTGCTGTCACATGCTGCTTTCCCTTGTTGGTCATTTTTCCATCCCCATTGTCTTTTCTCCTATTGCAGAAAAGTACAGGCAAGTCTTGAAAGCACCTTTTGCAAAGGCTTTGCTTTGATGGATAAGGACAAAGGCATTTCGTTTGTTTCTATGGCCATTCGCCACTGCAGTAGCACCTGTCATTTCAGTTCGGTTGGACCGATTGGTTGGTGTGTAGTCGGTTGTGGCTTTCCTGAGTCCTGGGCTTTGTATATATTTTCACAAACTGATGCATCGGCAAATGTAAGCACAAAGGTCTGTCAAAAGTAACGCACAATCACCTGCAACTCCTCAGTTTTCAAAGGTTGAATTGTGAAAGTTGGTGGGTAGGACCTTCATTCTATTAGCTTCCAAATGATCATTAACAGTTGTTTCTTCTCTTTGCAGTTGAAGCACAATGGATAGTGAAATGGACACTCTACTACGTCAATGGTTGGTAATAGTTTCTCTACAAATCTGGGGATAGCTCAGCCACATTGATCAACAGATAATTGTTGCCAGTGTATGGTGAGAAAACAATGGATTGCAGTAATGTGCAGCAATGGTCGCAGAGGTTCCAGAGAGGCGATTTAAGCATTCAGGATAAATCACAAAGCGGCAGACCGACCACTGTGACAACCACTGCAACTGAGGAAGCCACTGAGAAGCTGATTCAGAATAACAGATGCATCACCACTTCCCAACTTATGGACCGCCTTGGCATGTCAAAGGGAAATGTTTTAACAGTGATAGAACGCTTACAATACCAGGAAATATGTGCTCGTTAGGTACCACGGCTCCTCACAAAAAAGATGAAGAGAATTCGGAAAGAGGTGTGTGACGATCTGCTTGAACATTTCACTGGTGCCTTTCCACAATGTTTTCATGGTGTGATAACAGGTGATGAAACATGGTTGTTTCATTATGACCCACAGAGCAAACGTCAGTCAACAGAGTGGAAGCATGAGAAGTCACCGCAGAAGACTTTCAAGGTCATCAAACAAATTGACGGCCACATTTTTTGGGATCATCAGGGCATCATGGGCATCATCTTCTTCGACTTCTTCTAAAGTGGGACCACCATTTCCAAAGAGTGTTATTTGTTCATCCTTGGAGAAGCTCAGGCGTGCCATCAGAATTAAGAGGCCACACTTGCAAGCCGAGGACATCAAACTACATCACAACAATGCGAGACTAAACACTGCACAGATGACAGTGCAGAAAGTGACTCCACTGGGCTAGACGCTGGTGCCACAACCACTGTGCAGCCCAGACTTGGCACCATCAGATTTTTATCTGTTTGGTCGTCTGAAGGCACATCTATGTGGGAAAAGCATTTCAGAGTGACGCAGAACTCATTGCGTGTGTCAGGAAGTGGTGTGATGACCAACCTTCGGAGTTTTACTAACGTACGTTCTTGTCATGGAAACAACATTGGCTGCAATGTAGTGAAGCCAATGGATCCTACATTGAGCAACGTATCTCTAAAGCCAAAGGTCCAAGGTTGCTACCCACCAACTTCCATGATTCAACCTTTGAAAACTGGGGAGTTACAGGCAATTGTGCATTACTTATTGGCCAACCTTTGTATTTTTGTTAAAATAGAAGTGTATAAAAGCCTATTTGTTTTTAGGCTTGAATTTTATTCTAAGTACCAAATTTTATTTAGCCAATGCATTGTGCTTGTATTTTGATACGTAAATATAGTAAAAAGTAGAACTGTAAATATTGCTAACTGCATAGCACTTTGCTAAAACTTTTGCTACAAGAGAAAAAATTCCAGCTTAAAAACGGTGTGGACGGACATGTACATGTGAATCATTTATCTGGGGAAGTGTTTGCATTATGATGCACCATTGAACAAAAACAAGCTGGTGGAGGACAGGGGTGCAGAATTTGTACGAACTCGCGAACACAAGGTTCGGGGGAAATTAAGGCAGCTCTGGGGAAATTTTTTGCCCGTGGGTAAAATAATAGTAGTAGTAGTAATAATAATAATAATAATAAAACGAAAAAATTGACTTATTAAAAACGAGTATAACGCGAAAGATAAGAGCAATTTACTGCACGGTAATCAGGTAATCATTTTGAAAAATGACATGCCGTTATAAATACAAGAGGTTATGAGCACAGTGATGTACTGCAGACTGCTGCTGGCATATGATTCACCGAGCCCAAACGACTACGTGGCACGAGTAATAAGTACGGCACAACCATTAGTTATGCTAATAAAATATTTCCGAAACTAATGGCAGCTTATGTGTCGTAGGCGCCGATCTGAAAAATTATTAGGGGTTCCGCACATTTTAAAGCGAATGACCCATGTATTTTTCAAAGGATTTAAGTCTTAATTTAAATTTCATTCAGTAAAATTATCTGGCACAATTATACGCCTGAAATGCTAGAATGAAATAAATTATAGTTAATTGCAGAATTTTTTTTAGCTGTTTATTTTTCAGCCTCTCTGTCCCACCACTGTTTTTACCTAGACCCAAAAATGTTTCAGACATTTTGAATCTAAAATAAATATTAGGTTTGTTTTTATTTTATTTTTTTCAAATTTTTAAGTAATAGGCTTTAAGGATTAGCTAATACTCGCTTAAACTTGTATGAAAGTCCGCTTCAGTTTTGGGAGAAATTTCAGACAGAAAAAAAATTGCGTTCTGGGGAAATATTGGGCCCTGAAAATTTTCTGCACCCCTGGTGGAGGAAGTGTAATGCTCTGGGCAATGTTCTGCTGGGAAACCCTGGGTCCAGTCATTCATGTGCAGGCAACAATGACATCTACCACCTACCTAAACATAATTGCAGACCAGGTACATCCTTTCAGCAGGATAATACACCACGACAAACTGCCCATATTATTCCAGAATAGTTTGCAAATCATGAGGAAGACTTCCATGTATTGTCCTGGCATTTAAATTCCTCAATCCAATCAAACATCTGGGGATTCTGCTGGAGCAGCAAATCTGATATGTGGTGACTCAACCATGTAACATGCAAGC
Organism: Macrothele yani; assembly: GCA_039090855.1. Classification (NCBI taxonomy): domain Eukaryota; kingdom Metazoa; phylum Arthropoda; class Arachnida; order Araneae; family Macrothelidae; genus Macrothele; species Macrothele yani. The sequence goes on from CM077016.1 coordinate 79,169,951, forward strand.
CTTAAAGAATCTGCTACTAAGCAGGTGGTCATAATGTTTTGGCTCTTTGGTGTATCACTGAACAAGAAAACCTAAGATACTTGTACAATAATGCCACTATACCTCTAGCTATATGGAAGGATGAGCTTCAGCAAAACATAATGACATGATCATTAAACTTTGATTTTTCAGAAATAAAAATGTGAACACAAATCGTACAGTAACACAACAGTACATGTCCTTTTAAACACAAAAATTAAGATTAAAATGGGCTCATCACACAAAACTAGTAAATCAATATGACAAACAAAATGGGATTTTGTAATTGCATGATGTTGTACAACATATACATTAATTATACTGAACTCTTATAGTCAAAATGCATCACTCATAAATGAAGCATTTAGTGGGAAAATGACGGCAAATGCATATACCCAACCACATACGTTACTTCATATATTTTGTCCACTTCGTGAAAAAAAAAAAAAGTGAATGTGTGAATCTGATTTTTCATCATATCCAATAATGGCATAATGAACCACAGAACTGCACTGCTGAAGAAATACAAGCACATTTTGTAGCCTACTTTTATCAATATCCTAAGTTGCAGAAAAGCAAAAACTGATAATGTGTGAGACAACTGCAAAATTACATCACAAGGCACTTGGTGCAGATAACACACCCCTAAAGCCTAACAAGAGTACAACCACCTACAGTATCACATGACAAGCTATTCATATATGAGGATTAATCATTAAATAATATGAAATTAATCTGTAAGAAATAAGATTGTTGTTTTTTTCTTACAAATTGAAAGTCAAATTTCCATCAAAATAAGCTCATTCCACACTACAAGCACCTTATATGCTCTTTGTAGTTATTGCCAATTGCCCTACAGTGATTTTGCTTCCATTTTGTATAATCTTCTGCCACTTCATAATCTATAGGGAACAGACTAAAAGTTACAAGTCCAGGGTGTCCACATTCTGGAAAGTCAGGGGAAATCAGGGAAATGAAAATTGGTCAGGGAAAGTCAGGGAAATGCCTGAAATGTTGGTAAAAGTCAGGGAAAATCAGTGATATTTAAAAAAAAATCAGGGAAATAAAGTCGGAAATAATATTGGCCATGGAAGTGTTGTCCAAGCGAATGTCTCTGAACTCTTGTACACAGATTAACAAAACATTTCAGTTAATGTTTCCTGAAAGTGCGATAGCTTCAAAATTTACTTTAGGCAAAATCAAAGCATCTTATGTGATAAACCATGGATTGGCACCACATTTCAAAGAATGTTTAATGGACGATCTGAAGCAGTGCACTGACTTTGTAATTTGTTTTGAGGAATCACTAAACAAAATTGCTCAGGGTGGGCAAATGGATCAGTTTGTTCGTTATTGGGACGTCAATCTGCAAAAAGTTTCCACTAGATACTTAAGTAGTGTGTTTTTAGGACGGGCAACAGCTAATGACCTTTTAGAGAAATTCATTAAAGGTGCAACTCTTCCCTTGGATAACATGCTGCAAGTGTCAATGGATGGACCTAACGTTAATCTCAGCTTTCTTCGAAAGCCGAAAGATAAACTTAGAACTGAAAATCCAGATGGTAAATTATTAGTTGACATTGGAGTATGTGGTCTTCATGTGGTCCATGGAGCTATGAAAACTGGACTTGAAGCAGCGAAATGGGATATACATCACTTTCTGTGTAACTTGTACTACCTTTTAAAAGACAGTCCTGCTCGCCGTGCAAATTATACTATGATTACTGGATGTAAAGATTTCCCTTTGAAATTTTGCACTGTAAGGAGACAACTAAAAAGAATTCGATGAACTTTGGGATGTAATAAAAATGTGTCTCATTATGTCTCATGGAAATGCTTCAGTGGAAGGTGGATTTTCCTGTCAATAAGTTTCTTCTTGTGGAAAATCTCCTGGAAGAATCCCTTATTTGTCAGAGAACAGTTTTTGATGCCATTAAAAATGTGGGAGGAGTAGAACACATTGCCATCAATAGAAGGCTTCTTCTTTTTGTAAGAGCCTCCAGACAAAGATATCAGGATTATCTTGAGAAAAAAAAAGTGTTCTTCAAAATGAAGAAGAAAGAAAACTGAAGGAAAAAAGAAAAATTGATCATGAAATAAAGGAATTGAAGGGGAAAAGACAGAGTACAGAAGGAACTAGAGTTGGAAGAAGCAGCATTGCAGGTGAAGATTTCAGATTGGGAAAAGAAGAAAAGTGGTGTGTAATATAAAAACAGTGACTGTGTTCCTACTGTAATATTTTTATAGTAACTGTTCTAAATATTGTGTATGGGTTTGTTTGAGTGTTTCTTCAATAAATGTAAAACCATGAAAAAAGAGTAAACTTAAAATTAAAAAGGTGTTAGTTGGACGGCTGGAAAGGTGGAGGATCGTAAAAAAAATAATAATAATAATAATTAAATGAATCAGTTATTTGGAAAACTTTATACATCAAATGGAAACACTTTTAAATAATATAAAGTTTCTCAATTATCCAATTCAATTTTATTTATTTTCATGGCCCATATATTGAAAAACTCAAATAAACCTATTTGTGTAAGGTCAGGAATTTCTTATATATTTGGTCAAGGAAAGTCAGGGAAATCAGGTTTGATAATTCTGTGGACACCCTGAAGTCATAAACTGGTGAGCAGGAAATTTATACACTTTTAAATTTGATGCTTGAAAAAAAGCTGAATTCAAAAGCACATCATGCTATAATAAAATGAGCTGTAAACACACAGGGCATGTAATTGCATGTCAGTACCATTAAATAAAGTCGCATACCTGTTCAGATTTATCTACCAGACATAAAAATTCATTTCCTATATTTTTTACATCAAGTGTACACCAAGTAGGAGCAATTTCTGAGAGCTACGTACAGGGATGCCACAAAACTTCAAAATCAGGATGGGCAACAGGTGGGGGAGTATTATTTTTGTTGGGGCAAGCTTGATAGCAACTTTCTTTTATGAAATAATATGTGGTCAGCCACTGAAAGAATGAATTTTTAATGCCTTTTTTGTTTTGTTTTTTAACTAGAGGTTTAAAGATTACTGTGAACTACTCAATGGACTATAAGCAGTTGCCCATCCCAAATTTAAGGTCACTGGTTCCATGAAAGGGAGAGAGCCTATGTAAGACAAACACAACATCCATGCCGCACCAGGATTTGAATCTGGATTCTTCTCGGACGAATGGGCATAAGCCAGCGCTAAGACCACTGCACCACCGGGGCGGCTTTCATGCTTTTCACTATTGGCTGCAAAAGAATTTGTACAATTCTCACCCCCCTCTACCTGGACACACATACATACACATATCTGACTAGTCATGCCACTGGTGTAAGTTACAAAAGTTGGTAGAATGTCGCCTTCAACTTTTTGCTTGCTCTGAATGCACTGTCTTAAATAGCTTTTCAAAATTTTGCATTTTTGCTTACGAAAGTAGTACCGTACTTGAACAATTTATCTAAATGGAAATGTTTTTGTTTATCTAAATCAAATTTCAATGTCGTGCCACACAGACACAATACCTCCTCCCTCCTTAACTCCCTTCCTTCAAGCCAGCGACTTTGCCTTGCACTCCTCTCCTACAAAGCAGTCATCAGCCCTTTCCACACTTTCACTGTCACAGGACAGACTTAAGAGCACTACTGTAACTTTAGACTACTTTTTGTGTTGGAATCCTTTATTTTGTAAAGAAAACAAACAGAGCAATTAGTAGTTACCTCCTCAGTGAATTCCTATCCACCCTTCTCATTAGCCCCCTGGCCACACAAACATGAAAATGAGGCTTAAACTAAGGAATTGGAAGAGTGGAGAAAAATTGAATTTTCATGGCCCAGTGGATGCTATTTTGATAACCTTTTTGGAAATGTAAACAACGCACTAGGTGAAAATACGTAGGACTACATGAAATAAAACACGAGACTTATTACTTGGCAAAGTCCAGATTATATTTTAAAGTTAAGTTTACTGAAAATGGCACATTTTTTTAACTGGGTGGGCGGCAGGGTGGGCATGATAAATTTTAGAGTGGGCTCAAGCCCACTCTCGCACTCCCTTAGCGACGTCCCTGGCTACGTAGTGTGTCACCAGTAGAGACACATCACTGTTACTGAAAAATGCTGCCACCATTACAACTAGTGACTCAAAGTAACATTTCCAAAATTCATTGTTATTTAAAGTGGCACCATTTTCACGTTCTAAGATAGATCTCCCCTCTGCAGGGGTGTTTTACCATGCAGGTTGCTGACCACGCAAGATCATTATCACCCTAATCTGATTGGTGTAAATGGTGGGCACATGGGGTACAGTAAAACAGTAGTCTAGCTTTGTCGAAAAGGGGAACGATGCTTTTGTACTTATTTTTCACTTCCATTTAGTGTTCAGCTTCTGCACAATGATTCCCCACTCTGTTCTTGCTTCATATCGTACCCCACACAACAGGGATTTTGTCACCGTTACAAGTAAGCAGGTGTCAGCTCTATCACATCTGCAGGGATCATAGCATACTTCTGGAAAATTTTAGGTAAGAATTTTAGGAATTTTAGGAATTTTTAGAAAAATTTTAGGAAAATTTTAGGAGTGTATTTTAATAAAAACTAGATGTATATTTGTATACATCTAGTAAAACAACTTTGTATACATTGTAAAGAGTTTGCTTCACACCCTTCAACCATATATACTGATAGACTGCGCATGACATCAAAATTTCTGGCTCCAACATAAAATCACATGACAACAGTCAAAAAGATGGGTTACACCTGCTGTGCTTATGGTTGCTCTGACCGATATAGTAAAGAAAGTTCTATGATTTTTCATGGGTAAGAAAACGAATTAAATACCTAAGGCAATAAAGTTCAATTACTTAACCAGAAACTTGCAGCTATTGATATAAAAATATAGTAACTCAAGAAAAAAAAATGGAATGCATGTTCCAAATTCTTCGCAAATGTTCATCACATTATAAATCACAAAATGTAAACAACACGATCATGCATGTATATAGCTCATAAGTAAACTTACCTGAAGAGTTTTCATCATTATATATGAGGTGCATTCACATAATACACCGAAAACACTGAAGTTCTGCAGCGTAAATTAGTAATCATAACAGCATTTGTACACGAAATTTGGAGTCTGATGATGACGTGCCCAATGTTTGAGCCATGGCAGCTTTGATGCAGCTATTGCCAATGCGCAGTCCATTAGTATATATGGTCGAAGTTCACACCCAAATTTTGCATAACGTCTAATGTCTAAAGTTTAAGTATGATTTACTTCTAATGTTCAGTTCTTATCTTTTAACGTGTTATTATCTCATATTCAAGTATATTTACCACATTCAAGTTTCACTTTGAACATTAATATGCTGTTGAACCAGAAGCAATTCACGATTTTCACAGTAAAGTTTTCAGGTTTCACATTAAACTATAATATCCTAAAAAGGTAATTGAAAACCAAGAACTATGTACAATTGTTCACTGAATTACTTTTTTCATATTATTGTTTTAACCTTTTCCTGATTAGCCTATCTTTTTCTGCTTCCACCACAACTAATTTACTTTCAGTTTTCTTTATTTCAGCTGAACCTTGTATGATCAAGTTAGAGGCAACTGCTATTTCAACAGTATTTTGTTTTTCTACAGCTTTTCTCATTCTTTCTGTTCCCTCTTGAATTACTGCTAGGGAGGCTTCTTTATCTTTTTTAAGCCTATTTATTTCTGCATCATTTTCTTTTATTTTGTCATCAAACTCAGCTTTTCTTTTTTCTCTAGCTGCTTTCCCTTATTTTCCCTCTCTTTCTTCGAAAATAAAAGCATAACAAACAGCGCGAAAACTAGCTCATAAATAGAATATTTGAAACACTCTCAATTATTAGGGATGGTAGAGTTTGTTTATCTGCTGAATATTGCTTAAATCCATTGAAAACTTTTTAATTATAGATGATTTTTTTATTAAAACAGTAACTCAGACGTCTGAATAAAAACGTGTTTGTAATTCAAATAGAGGTCCATTCATCACAGAAAAAAATTTAAGGATCACTCTGTTTAAATAAACCATGGCATCTAAAAAAAATAATTCACTTGCTTTTCCCGTAATTTATAATTACTGTTTCTTTTTTTTCAATCCGATTATGCAACGTTTTTTTTTTTTTTTTTTTTTTTTGCATCTGCTAAAGTTCCTAACGGAATTTGGCGAAATTTGCACTAGAACTTTATTGTGATGTATCTTAACTACTGTAAAAATTTTACTGTGTTATTTTCAAAATTCAGAAAAATTGATTTCTGAAAATATTCTCCTAGTCCTTTTGTGCTGTGGAAGTGATAAACAGGTGTTTGCTTTCTTCCCAACCAAGGGCTTCAGATCAGCGCTCCCAGCTGTCAATCAACCGTTGCTATGGTAACACCCTTTCTGCTGGAGGCTCACTCTGTCCAAAGAGGCACACATACTTGTCCATAATAAAAATTACCAATGCTAACTTTTAAAGTTTTAAACCGATTCAACTGGAATTTTGGAAGTGAGCTTCTGTAATCCAATTACAGTGAATGTAAAAATTTCAGCCACTTTCGTGAAAAATTCGCAAAGATAGTTTTCTTATTTTTTATCATAAGTAGTGGAAGTCTCTTGAGGGTAGGGAGGGTGGCATGCACATAAACAAGAAGAAGATGAATGTGTTGTTCAGGCATACTCCTCACTGGTGGATTCCAGCTGACTTGGTACATACGCGACCCCCTGCAAATGCTAAATGCCTCTTCTTTCCCCTTCTGTTCTCAATTGTCGGACGGACATCAAGCTCCCCTTCGACCTACTAGTAATCATCCAATTTTATTGCACTGGAAGTAGTGCTTTCCCCCCCCAGCCAAATTAGGATTTGGTGCACATGAAACCGCTGCCGGTGGTTTCTTTGAGAACAGAGAAAAGGAACTTTAAAAAATGAAGGGGTAACAGTAACACGATTTCCTAAAAGGGCATTTTTAAGCACTAATTTCAAATTTCAAGGCTTTCAAGACGGCATTAAAAAACACCGTTTTTCAGGATATTCCAGGCCTTGAAAACGTAATCATGATTTTCAGGACTTTCCAGGTTTTCAAGCACGGATGCGCACCCTGCGTAATGGTAAATTTATTGGTGTTAATAACGGTTGTGTTTTTAATAAATAAACTTACGAAAATTTTAGGATGAATAGCAAATTTTAGGTATAATTTTAGGAATTTAAGGAGGGTCACAAAATATTAGGAATTTTAGGAATTTTAGGAGGAATGCGATCCCTGCATCTGTCATAAATTGTGATTTTGTCACCGTTTGAAGTGACCGTTACTTCTGTGGAGCTGTCAACATTTATCAATGCGACACGAAAATCACTGTTGAGCCCAACTCTAGTCACCAGTGACATGTTTGCTAATAATACATGGTAAGAAATTGAATGCATCATTTAGATCTATGTCCAGCCACTAATGGTGCTCACATTGTAATATACTAAGCAGACATGTAACTTGGACACTTTCTTAGCTTATAAGCATTTTTACTGTTGTTTTGGGGTTGAATGACCTCCCCCCCCAACGCAAGACTCTAAGCTATCTGTCTTTAATTTAGGGCCATTGGTTCCAGAGAAGGAACAGAGACAAACACACACACACATGCCTCATCTGGTACTTTAACCCCATGCCCACCCTGGACAATTAGCAAAAAGCCTGTGCCTCTTACTATTTGGACATAGAGGTAGGTAAATATGACTGCTTCAGTGAATTTTCCAGTGAAACAGATATAACTGTTTATTTTATTACCATTCTGGACCAAATATCCTGTATATATGCAGTGAAACCTGTCTAATAAGGTCATTTATGGTTCTGTAAAAAAATTACCATCTTGACAGATGACTGGCAAATTGAATCGCTCTTATTTGGCAATCAGTCTCCATTTGAAAATGAAATAAAAAAGGCACATTTTTTTAATGGAGCCTACTGTGAAGTGATGTTCCTTTCCCCTGCCATTTTGCAATTTAAACAGATGTCATTGACTAAATCTCTCCCTTTGAGCCAAAAGTAACAGACTGCAACAAGACTGTGATGAGTAATAAAACAATAATATATATTTAAAAAGGCATAACAAATAATGTTGTACAACAAATAAAATATGAATATATAAACAGCAACAACAAAATGTATAATAAAACAAACAAGGATAGCCCGTGAAATTAATTACAATAAATAACTAGGCTGGATTGGATCACATTCTTTTAAAACATGCCAGCAATTACACCAAATTAAAAATTTAAGTTACTCTGAAAACTTCATGATTTTAAATGCTGAACAGTTTCAATACTATGCATACAAAACTATTAACTTATCTCTGAACTGTAAGATCTTCATCGGTGGGTTAAAATAAACTGGAATTCGTGAGTGGAAACATTTTGCTATTTTATAAACTTGCCATAAAAGAATCAAAATGTGAAAACAAACACACCCCGTAGCAGAATCACGGCGACAGGCAACGCAAGCCGCAGATTTTTGGGGGGCCTGCGACAAAAGCGAGATCCTCAGAACCCCTTTCTTTTTAAGTCCTGCTGACAAAATAAAAGTTTTGCATATACAAGACCAAACATTGCTGGTCTTGCAGACTCTTGACAGTCAAGGCCTGCAGAATTGAGCACTATAGATGAAACCCCCTTCAGTTTTGCACTGCGAGAATCATGTGGGTACAGGGGAATATGAAAATGAAGCCTAAATTAATAGAGGAACACACTAACTGAGGGAAATATCCCACAACCCCATTCAATGTGACCACCATTTGTTCTGCTTCCGTAAGATGATGTCCTGCAGATCCCTCCCCCTTCTCACTTTTGGACATTCTGTTACACGAAGATCAGTACTCGACTGTGCTTGTGGGTGAGAATCTTAAAATAGAACTCTCAGCTTCAGTTAACCTGGTACAAAGATACTTTTCTTCTTTGCTCTTCTCAGGTGTGGGGTATTTGGTTGCAGAATAAAAGAGCCTGTGAGTGAGAACAGCTCATATGTGCTGTTATCGTCAAAGTGAGCATCAGTAAAATTGCACATATGAATTCTTGCACATATGTAAATATGAATTTGAAATTATGTAGTATGTGATGATATACATATAAATACATGTGTTGTCAGTAACAGAATTTTACCAGTACTTGCGTTTCACTACTGTCCATGGCTGCGCAATTGGAAAAGATCACTCGTTTTGACTGTAAAGGAATACTACTCTTAAAGAATTTAAGAACGCATTATGCCCGCTAACACAACGGGGAAAAATTGCAGTACAGTTCCGTAGCAAACAAAACCGTTGCAGATTTATTTAAAAAGCAAGAAAATGGAACAGTTTCAGTGCACGATTTTGCTGAATGGTGGAAACTGGAATGAGCACTGCTACTACTGCAGAAAGGGCAGAAAATTTGCAGATAGAATTAGATGACTCAGCTTGCAAAAGAGCCCGGACTGGACAAGAAGAAACTGACAGAGTGTGTTCTACATCAGCTGCTCTAAGTGGTTACTAGTAAGTATAGTTATTATTATTTGCTTCCCTAAGATTTCAATTGTGTATACTTCCAGACAGTGGCACACTCAGAGAGCCCTCCCCAAGAGGTATCATTTGGTCCTTTGTTTTTGGCTGCTCATTTTTAAATATATTTGTATATGTCTTTAAAATATATATATATTTTAGGAATAATGGGAAATGCACTTCAATATAGTGGAGATGTTTCAATCGCTTCCCAATATTTTGTGAGATGTCTTATCCGGAGTATTTTTCTTTGCATCTTCAATATCTTAGGCCATCCCCATAAAGAAATCCTGGGTGTGCCACTGGCTTTACATATTAAAATTTTCCAGTTCTTTAATTCACAAAGTTAAATTTCCAAACAAAAATTAGAAACTTTCATCATCCATCATTTTTAGAAACAAATAGCTTGGCAAATGTACATCATTCCATGAACACTATCTTAAACTTACCTCAATCAGCAAAAAACATTTAAACTTGATGCACTCTTTCTTTTACATTAAATAAAAAGTTGATAAAAAATCTACAATGAAGTTACTTAAAAAAGTACAGATAATTAATCCTGGGAGATATAAATTGCATTATGGTTTAATTGCATGCATGCTTATATATTAGTACGTTCAAAAAGTTCTGTAATTTTTTCTATTAAAAAAAGATGAGTACAGATACCTGTTTATGTGTTGTTTCCTTCGAAGTAGTTACCCTGTGCAACTATGCATTTTTGCCAGCGCTCATACAAAGATTTAAATGCAGATTGCAAGCCTTTTTTTGCCACATCCTCCAGTGCCTCCGTCGCACCTGGTTGCACTTCTTCCGAACTTGAGAAGCGTTGCCCCTTAAGCAAATACTTCATCCGAGGGAAAGGAAAAAGTCACATGGGGTGAGATCAGGGAATAAGTTGGTTGTGGCAGAATGGAAATGTGATGTTTGGACAGGTAATCGAACATCAGGGGGATCTGTGAGTCGGCGCATTATCGCGATGGAGCACCCACGAGTAGGTCTTCCAAAGATCGGGTCGCTTGCGTCTCACTGATTCTCCGAGATGTTTCAGAACGTTGACATACTCTTCTTTAGTGACTGCATGGCCATGTTGAAAGAATTCCTTGTGTACGACCCCCTTGCAATCAAAGAAAACTGTTAACAAGACCTTTCCTTTGGAGCGGTCAGCCTTGAACTTTTTTGGTCGTGGTGACGATGGTGATTTCCACACTTTTGACTGTCGGTTGGATTGGGGGTCGTACAGAAAGCACCAAGTCTCATCGCCAGTGATCAATCGATTCAAGAGATCGGGATCTGAATCCACTGCATCGATGTTATCCCGCAAACTTGCATGCGCTCATCCATTTTTCTTGCGTCAGGTTTTTGAGAACAATTTGTTGGCACACGTGATGCATGCTCTGTTTCTCTGTTAAAATGGCACGGCAACTTCCAACTGAGATGCCGGCAACTTTTGCAATCGCTGCAACAGTTTTTAGACTGTCATTTTTCACAATTTCTTTGACAATGGCGATTTGATCACAATGGCCTGACCTCTCATCATCCTCGATACTCTGTGGCACATTTTTTAATCGTCGATGCCACTCATATAATCTCTAGTTCATTGCACTCTCACCGTATGCTGACTTAATCATTTGAAAAGTTTCAGCGAAAGATTTTCCGAGCAGAACACAAAATTTTACACTTAAAAGCTGTTCAAAATTCGACATTGTTGTCCTCGCGACGGAGAGCTTCAAACGCCTGTAATCACAAACTACGCTGTACGTGTTGGATCTGGATCAAACCGGTTCTGGCTGGTCGGTCGCATGATGCACTTTGCTTGCTCAGTGGGGAATGACATAATTCACTGACATTTGGCAAATATTCAAAAAGTTCCGGAACTTTTTGAACGTACTAGTATATTGTTCAGTGGTGTTGCATGTCCTTGGGTGTGCACTGTTATGGGGGGACGAAGTAATTTTACTATGTTAACTAGGTAACCCGAGCTGAAAAATTCACGCATAGATTTTGAATTTAAGTGACAACTGACAACAAAAGATAGGCTGAAAAAAAGAAGAGTTTTGTCCAAAAATTTGCAATTAAATTAAAAAATTCCCTAGTAAGAATTCCCATAATAGTTTTTGATTAGCATTTTTTTTTATTTAGTGGCCATTGAATTAAAAAAAAAAAAGAAGGAATTTTTGTTATCCTATCCTATAAGGATAACAAAACTTCAAATTCTGTTTTTAAATCTGTGCTCATATACACATTGATTCACACTGTGACGAAAAGACAGAAAAACTGCAACTCGTGGCAGAACACTGAATTGCATTTACGACTCCACACGATTCCAAACGCAAACATATGACCAGCAGTGTTTTTTAGGTGCGCACACCCTGGAAGTTTAGCCTCTGCAGAAATAAAAACATGACTTGCAGCCCCATCTGGAGAGCTTTGTATCACAGTTGCTTGACATGCCTTGGGTATTTCACTGGCCAAATAGCACACCTACAGGTGCAAATATTACAAAACTACATTTTGTTTACTCAATGAAGCAACAGACCTTTTCCACTTTATGAAAACATTGTATAAGGAAATTAATTTTGGCCACCACACGAAGCCTTAGGATAAACTTCGGTGAGTTTTGTTATCCAAAAACATAATATAACAGCAACTCGTATCACGACGTTGAATTGTGTTGCTCCATGGGAATACAAGTGGTGCTCTATTTGGCTAGCACACCCTGAGAGATCAGCTGTAATGTTTGAAACCACAGGGAAATAAAAATGTGACCTGCAGTGCCATCTAGGGAGCGCTTGTACCACAGTTGCTTGAAAACCATCGGATGTCCTGTCAGGGACACCACACACCAAATGGTTTTAGCACAAATGTGATATTATGCTTAATGAACAAACTGTCTCTTAATGAAAACATTGTGTGGGGGAATTAATTTTAGCCACCACTCAAAGGCTTAAGGACAAACTCTGGCAAATCTTATTAGAAATAAATCCTGAAATATAATGTTGATAGTATAGGTTAAATAAATTGCGCCGACTCTGTGTGGGTGTGCGCCACACACCTAGGACACCCGAATATTTGCCCTAGATACTGTTTATGTTTGAAGGGTTTAAGGACCACCAAGAGCAACTCTAAGGACTATAAGTAGTTGCCCATCCTTAATTTAGGGTCACTGGATCCAGGGAACACTGATGTTGGACAAACACACCAACCAAGCTCAGCTATGACAACTTGGCCATCAGGGCAGAGTATAAAACAAGATAGTCTTATTTTATGTACCTATGCTGCAGTGGTTCCCAGATAATAATTGTTTATACTATGTTTTCTATGTTTTCAAAAACATAGGGTGATCCCATGTGTAATAACAATTTCTGTTAAACACTGGTTTAATGCCTTGGCTTTAACACCACATGACATATTCCTTTGTCTCACTTGAAAGATGATTTCATTACCTACCTCAATATACCAATAAAAACAGAAGATACTTTTCTGTTTTCTTTTCATGTGGTACAGCAACTAAAAAAACTACAATGGGTGACATTTAGCAGACTCGCATATTAATGAAAATAAGTAAATAAACAAAATGCAGTTACTTTAAAACAAATGAATGGCAATTTCACCTGTCATAAATATGCTGTCTGTAACATAGATATTTATGGAATGAATCAAATATTTTAACTCACACAAAATGGGATTTTAAAAAATGCAAACACTCTTGAGCTCCTTTTTTCTACAGTGCATAAACATGCTGAGGGTTTACATTAATGCAAAATTAGTAAAACATATAAAATTTCTTTTTGAGAAATATTACTACTAGTAATATCTATGTGGCAAACTAAGAAAAAAATGCATAAAATCACAGCACACTTAATTATATCAATCAATAAATAACTACTTAAAATGCTGCAATGTTAACAGAAGACAAATCAGTCATAGCAGAATGAATAACACAAATCCAGGCTGAACAAACACACCAGCACTGCCTATTGCGTCATGGAAGCAGGTCTTGATTTCATTTTTTTTTTTTTCCAGCAGTAGCAATTTGCTAGTGGCGTTATTTTTTACTAGCAAATTGCATTACCTACTGGTGAAAGTTTATTAACATTATACAAAAGAAACTTTAACATGTCCCCTTTTTAGCCAATGATGTTTTCCTCACCCTCTTTTTTTTTTTTTTTAATGCATCAAAGGCGCAGCACAAGGCACATTCTGGGCGATCGCTAAATCCTAGTAACGGAAGCTTGTGGCCCTCCTTTATTGGGAATTAAAATGTGAATACTTATTTTCTCGAAAAATTAAGCAACTTATGCAATTTTTTTGTACACATTGTAATTTGCTGAGTAAAGAAGATACCCAAAATTTTGCCAAAATGAGTTAACTTTTAAAATTAAGTCTGAATTATTATTATTTTTTTTTTATTATTAAGGTAGAAGCGCATATATTTCTTAATAAAAATTAGGTATAACTTTAAAAGTTATCGGTGGATTTTGGCGACATTTGGGGAACTTTTTTCTAAACAAATCATAGTCTTTAAAAAATTTGCATAATTTTCTTTAATTTTCAAGAAAATAAAATTTTCACATTTTTATTCCTACTGAAACAGCAGCTGTGATTCTGGCAGGTCGAGTAGACGGTGTCGGAAGCGGGGGATAATTAATGCTTTTAGAGTTGAAATGTTTTACTTCCAGAAAAAGTAAGTAAAATATTTGCCACCATTTAGATAAAGGAGGCAAATGTGAGCATAGTGCCAACCTAATTTGCTACGGTTTACCATGGGGGCGGAGGACTAGAGTGAAAAAAAATTCAGTCTTGGCAATGCCTCCCAGCTTTCCCCTAGGAGTGAGTTATAGTTAATCATTAAAAAAGTTTTGGAGAAGAAAAGCACAGCCGTTGATTTTTTTTTTTTTTTTTCCCCAGCACGCCACAGCCAAATTTTTTTCAATGGCACAGACCTTTATTTTACATGTGCAACACAGTTGGTGCTTTACGTTCCACACTAAAACATTCAAAATTTTTCCACTAACAACTTTTGCTAGAACCACTTTTTATCACTAGCAAAATGCATTTGCTTGCTAGCAATTTGATACTAACTACAGTCAAAATCGAGCCCTGCATTCAAGTACTATTTATATCTTCACAACACTGAATGCACTAATAAAGTAATAATATGAGCACTTTCAGAATGACACATTTTTAGAGCCTCATCAATTGTGTAGATGCTATGACAATTTAACAGTTCACCGGCGAATGTTGGAAGCAGATAAATGCATGCCATAAAATTCATTTACTACACTTCATAAACACGAGATCGCTCAGATATTACATTTGGGCAGGTATGAAGTTGATCGGCCATGTGCAACAACTCTTCTATTTCACGCTCTGAACGTTCACTTTTATGTGTAACCAACTTCCGATAAAAGTGAAATGCAAAGGCTAAAAATAAAATTACTACAGGTATAAGTAACACTGAGGCAGCATATGCAGCATTCCTACTGAAATTCAAAAATTTTACCCAACATAAAATAGCAATTTCAAACAGAAACAGCAAGATACCAAATACAGTAGAAAAGGCCCATGCTATTTCAATGTAGCAATGCAACTTCTCATGAGGCGATTCAGACACAGCACTGACCCCTGGGATGCTACTAACAGACTCAATATTTGGCAGAATGCAGGTTGATATAAGTAAAGCTAACATGTTCACAGATACCAGAAGTGTAGTGCAAACACTGAAAGCCACAAGCAATATGTCCGGTGTAGTAGAGTCATCGTCTTTACTGAGCTGAACTTCAACCATGGCAACCTGAAATAAATATACTTCTTAACAGAAACCAAGTAAAAAGATAAACAAGTAAATATTAAGAGCAGTTCTTAAAAAACATGAGATACATCTATGCTTATTTGAACAAAAAGGTAAGATCTGAAGTATTTGTACTAGTTTATTCTAACTCAAAACAGGATGTAACCACAAAAACAATTGATGCAGTTTTTAGGGCCACTGTTCTTAGAGTACAAAATGCTTGAATTCCCTGAGATGCAGCCTTTGGACATATTTTATTCTTCTTTCACCCCTCAACTGTTGGCTGAATGATATGAGCCTGGCAAATTTAAAAACTGATCCACTAATTGCATTATTGAAATTTTTACTACTTCAGCTCTGACTTAGAATCCAGATTTTATTTATGCAATCCAACTTTTTGTAAGAAACTCAAAGTTATTTTTAAAGGATCACCAACTTTTATTTAGCAAATTACTGCAATACACACGAGAAAATGCTCCAAAACTTCAACTTCTATAATTACTTCAAATTTTGCTGACATTTCAGATCCCATAATTGTTTATCAGGGGTCCACCACCAAAGCACTACTGTCACAACAGAACTTCACACAAATGATGAAACAAGTATCAAGATACCACATTCTAATTATTAATCATTTATTTAATTTTGTTGCCAGTGTCCACAAAGAAATAAATTCTAGTTAAGAACTGTCACTCCAATCATCTCTGTCAAAGCTGGCAACAGATCAGATCATATGTAGAGGATTTTAGAAAAGGGGTGTCTGACCCCAGGTCTTAAACAAACCTTAGAAACAGGAAGCAAGGAGATTTGGGTTAGAGTGTCCAATAGAAAAGTGACACAGAAGCAAGGTAGAAAGGGGGAGGAAGACGCCCTTATTTATAACAGGGGAACCAGTACCCAGGGTCCGATGGCTTGACATACCCATTCGATGCACGACAGATATTTAGTGGTTCGAGGGTTCATACCTACGTGGAATCAAACCTGAGGTTCCTCCGTGGCAGTCAGGAACGCTGACCACTAAAGCCATCTGTGGCCCAGCTGCAACAGAATTTTATATATACACAGGGCTTGAAAATTTTCATGCTGGTCCACTAGTTAGGTAAATATCTCATTCGCCAGCTGAAAATCAACAGCCCTGTGGGCAGTCTATTTTGTTTCATGTTTTTAAAGTTTGATTAGCAAAAAATTTATAAACATCTCTCGAATAATATTTTATTACTAATCTAATTTAAACAATTAACCATTGTATAACATGGTTCACACGCCTTTTCTGCCACAGAATTTTAGGCCTTTCGGATGTTTTTCCAGGACCTACTATCTCAACGCTCTTACTTAAAACATAGTGAAACCATAGGCCTATTCAACCTGTAACCTACAACAAACAACTTCCTACATGCTTGAGCAAACTTAATACAGAACACAAAATGTTGAAAATGATGTCTGCTGCAGCTAATAAGAAGCTTAGAATTACAGGTAAATACTGAAATACCAAAACTGGCACTGAAAATGTAACCAGCTTTAATTTCTACAAAACTTTTATATACATTATACTATACTGATTGAGAAAAATTTATTTTTCAACTTTGGCTTCAGTTCAATTATTGACTCAAATTATACAATAAAAAAACCCCATAAAACTCAAAAATATGGGTGTAAAATTTATAGTTAGAACATAAATGTGGCATTACTCTTGAGATGCTTTCATATACCACACAATCAACATATAAAACACTATTTATATATATTTATTTTGAAATAATGCTTACATTGGAAATTTAAGGACAAGGAAAGGTGAAATATTTGAAAACTTTTTCAAAAGAACAAAAGGTATTATTATTTCTTAAATATTCATGAGAGCAAGGATTTGTGTTACATTTTATTTAGGGAAAGGATCTGCAGCATCATATTGATGCTCAAGCTTCCAATATTGATGTTATATATCTATATTTTAAATTTGTACTCACCAGCAAACAAAATATGCACAAAAATTTCCAAAATGAAAAGAAAGAGAATAACGGGAAAACCTTAAATTCAAGGGCTGGCTGGCAATGAGTACAGCTGCATTCATCAGTGATCAGGGCAATTTAACTGGGCATGATTAGAAAACTAATTATAGCAGATGGAAAGAGTTTAGTTAACTCAGAAAATATTAAGAAACAACTAGATTTAAGTTTCTGATATTAGAAAGCAATCTGATTTTATAGCAAACTTTTACAAAAAGAATTCTTTAGCAAATTTCAGTAAAAGTGAAAATAAGCCAAAGTAAAAAAAAAAAATCATCTACTTACTTCTACTAGTGGCTAAAAATGTTACAAAAATTAACAAATATCGCACAAAAGTTTCTCATTGCAGTAAGAAGGTAACACAGAGATTTTCAAATCGAACAGTTAAAAGAAGAGATATAGAAGGAAACATGATGTAACTCTACGCCTTCTAGAAGAAGAATTTTGCTTAATGGAGAAGTTGAAAATAGGCGATATGTATTCTTGATGGCAAAAGCTAAGGAAAAAGAATGAGGAATGGATAAGGATGGTTAAGGAAAAAGAACTATTCAAATAAGTCTCCAGGAAACACAGATAACAAGAAAAAGGTTTTGACCTTCATGTCCCCTAGGGAGGAAATTGTGCATTATTTAAACAGGATCTTCTCACTGTAGCAAAAAAACTTATTCGCTCCCACCTTTATTGAAGCAAATGGCATACAGTGAAAAAAGAAATTTCTCAGTAGGATTTTTAGACGCAGTGATACAGCTGCAAATGGAAGTACACAAACACCACCTAGCGGCAGAACTGTGAACTACAAATCTCATCAAATGCAAACCAAAAATGTTCCATAAGTTAAATGGTAACTGGTGTTAAAATAATTTTTTAAATCAAACATTTAGAAGTACAGAATATTAAAAAAAAAAAAAGATTAAATATTTGCGTCCCCTCCTATTATTTTGGGAAGAAAATATGCAAGGAGTTTACATAGAGTAAAATCTGATCGAAAAAGAATTTTTACAATCAGGTTTTTTGTCCCGCAGATGTTGCTGTAAACTGAAGCATGAACTTATGCCCTCTAGTGGCACACTTGTGCATTAAGAAAATGTTTTAATTATATGAGGAACATTTTGCACCGAAAATGTTCTCTAACAAAGAAAGAATTTTTCAAATCATACTCATAGAAACAGAGATGGACAAAAATAAGATATGCATCTACACCCCCTGGTCGAAAAACTACGCACTGTTTTAAGCAGGAGGTATTCTGAAAAGGTTATACAAGGTGAGTGGTATTGGTTCACGAAAGAATTTTTTTAATCGAGTTCCCAGAAGCTCAGATTTTGTTGCAAATACATTAGAAGCCAAAATAAACATTTACCCCCTCCCCCCAAGCGGCCAAACTGTTCACCAAAAATGAGAAATTATATGCAAAACATTTCACATCAGCAGAAGCTGTATCCAATGCGGGAAGAATTTTTCAAATCGGACTTTTAGAAGCGGAGATATCGAAAAACAAAACAAAACACGATTTGACTTTACGCCCCTAGTGGATAATACATGCATTACTTGAAAATGAGATTAATTAAAATAGTCTTCATCATAAATAGCATCTAAAGGAAAAATAATTTTTCAGTTGGATATTTAGAAGCAAATACATGAAATAAAATGTATTTTAAATTTGATAGGATCTGCATTTACGCCCTTTAGCAGCAAAGTTGTGCATCAGAAAAAAAAAAAAAAAAAAACACAATGAAAGGATCATCATTTTCATATTTCAAGCTTACCAATGCAAAAACAATTTTACTAATTGAACTAATAGTTGCAGAGATATGGTGTCCCTGGCCGGACAGACAAAGTTTAATATACCCACAATTTTTTTTTTTTTTTTTTTTTACAAAAGATGTGTTGACAGCGCAGCTTCAGTGCTGTTAACAGACAAGAAAACCAACAGACAGCCCCCTGCATTTTGCAGGGGGTGGGAAGGAAAATTTATCGACAAATTATATCAGTAGAAAAATTCTCAACTACAAAAACATTGCGCAGGAACAAAAAGGCACAAATGGATAAAATTTCAGGACATTTTCAGGATGCGTACAAACCATGGTATAATAACCCAACTCAGTTTTCTCGCTCTAGAGTAGATGATGCAAGAATCCTTTAATGTTTTAGAACTTTCCCAACAGCTCCGCAAAAACACGGATTCCTGCGTTTGCCTTTTGACCTATGACAGCAATTGGCTCAGCAGCAGGTCACAAGGTGCATATGACTTACACTGCCTATCATTTCACACAGCATTTGGGGAAATTCTTGTTAACCGCACCATGCCCAGATGTTATGACCCACTGCATCCACTGTCCAATTTCATTTGTGGAGAAACCGGTTTTCCATGCTGGCACACAATCATGCATCACTTCTGTGAATTAAAATAAGATTTATTAAGAAACTGTACATATCTGACAATAGACATAATAACGTATAAATAATTGACAATTGAATTTAAACTGCTCTACTGAATTTTTTACTCATCAGAGGTGAGCAGAAGACCGCATTTTTTCAAGCCCCGGATATAGATATACAGGGTTCTTAGGAAAGTCCGTTTACCCCCCTTCCTCTAACTTTTAAACCAAAAATATTGTACTGCCACGGAAGCAACGTGTACCTATAGGAAAGTGACCATGCTCAATCGATTGGATGTGCTTGTAGCTCCCCTAGTGGAGAAATACAGAACTTAGCAAAACTAACTCAGAAACCAAGAGAGATATGCGAAAAAGTCCAATTACAAAATGAAAGAGCGATGTTTAATTAGTACAAAACGATAATTGGTTCAACAGAAACACTTACGGAAAAGACAAGAAAATGCAAACAAAGTGTGAGATGTCCAGCTGCTAGCACGCGACAGCAACAGAAAAGTAGTTACGTGACACATACTATGCTAATTTTAAGTTTGATGTAAAATGACATCAGACAGCCGAAGGGCTATACATTATGGGTGGGAATTGAGAGTGCACCAGAGTATGAGGTCGGCAGGTAGATGGCTATCTTAAAAAATGATGAGTACTGTGATATAGTCTTGCTGTACGGCGAATGTCAGCTGAATGCAGAAAAGGCTGCGAGGTTGTATAAGAGTACGGTTTTCCACTCATGAGCATCCAGCTGCATAGACCATTGCCAAAGTTGTGCAGTGCCTGCGAGAAACAGGAAGCGTTACTGAGCGTCATCGTTCCAGTTGCCCTATTGGTGCCGGTGTACAAGTACATCCTGAGGATGTTTTGGGTTATGTTCTTGCAAATCCCCGAAGTAGTACGAAGGCAGTGAGCCGTGCATGTGGATTATCAGCATCACGGGTGCAGCAAATCTTGAACCAACATGGTGCACATCCCTACTGTGATGCTGTCGTGCAAAGCCTGATGCCTGGAGACCTTCAAAGGTGGTATGACTTTTGTAACTTTTTCTTTTGGGGATACCTGAAGGATCTTCAATTGTACCCTACGGAACCTTGCAACATGGCAGATTTAAAGGACCACATTGTCAGATACTGTAATTCCGTAACCCCTGCGATGCTGCACACTTCAATTAATGTGTACGGTAGACTACTCGCCAGGTTAGTTGCATGTGTACTACACGAACTGTGTGTTGTGTCTGCTTTGTTTTGTGTGTAATTTAAATGTTTACTACTTTAACATGTCTTTTCTGTAAGCGTTTCTGTTGAACCAAGTGTCATTTAGTACTAATTGAACACCGCTCTTTCATTTTGTAATTGGACTTTTTTGTGTATCTCTCTAGGTTTCTGAGTTAGTTTTGCTAAGTTCCATATTTCACCACTAGGAGCACTACAAGCACGTCTAATCTTCACAATTTTTGAAAACAAAATCACTTTGACGAAGGAAAATAAAAGTCAAAAGGTTTTTGGCAGTTACCTTTTTGTACTATTATATGACATTGGAAACAAAACTTCAATTTGGCAACAACTTTAATCAATCAAACAATCAATCAATCAATCAAATCAACTAACCAGAAAAGCTTACTTTCAAAAAGCTACTATCAGAAAGCTTACTTTCATTTTACAGAAAAACAAGATTCAAACATTACATTAAATATTCTGCAAAGCAGAACTGAATGGCTAGAAGAGCAATGGTTGGTAAGTCTTGAGACAGATGGTGCTGTAAACGTAATGATTGGTTTAAAGAAAATAGGCTAGCTGCTATAGCAAAACGAAACATCACAGATATTGTTTTCTAGCATATGAAATACTTGGAGGAATCAAGAAGTTTGTAAAATTTCTCTATTTGCAGCAAGTTCAGCTTCCAGCTAAGATGATACTCTTACTGCATTAGCTCAAAATTTTAAACTTCTTGCAGTACTTCCAATGTACAGTTTATTACTATTATCTTCATTTGACAATACAATTGGTATCTTGTATCTACCATCAAATGAAGATAATAATAATAAACTGTACATTGAATGTACTAAAAGAAGTTTAAATATCAGTTTAAAAGAGCACTCAGACAACTGGAATAAAAGACAGGCTAAAACATCTTTAATTCATTGGGATAAAGTTGTGCTGCTATTCCCATACTTCAGTGAATTCACTCTGAAGCATTTTGTCCTGTTTATCAATGCTTTGTTACCTTACACACCAGACCAACACTGCATCTGTATGATAAGAGTTGTCATGCTAAGAAATATGTAGATGCAAATTTCAGTCACTGAACCCATTATTTGCAAATGTTGAAATAGAATCTGACTTAACTCATTTGCTGCAGCAACGTTTTTGGCGACTTTTTTGTAGTGCTTTATACACCCCCTGGTGGGTCGTAGACTGTTTCAATACAGAGCTGTACTACACACCGGTGGGTTGTTTCTTGGAAGTGTTTTCCTTGTCTACCAATAGATGGCGGTTGATGCCTGTGGTTTGTACATTTGCATTTCGTAACGAAAAAGTTTAGATAGCATACTGCAAGAGCAAGAGCAAGAACAATCATCGGCAGGTCGCTTAGCACCCAATGATGAAATTGACACACTCCATTCAAACACAGTACAGTTTGGCTTTTGTTTGTTAGCCCTAAATTTATAACACCTATATGAATTATTACATGGAATCTATGGTGAGGTGCTACAGTAGCACAATGTTCTCAGTTATATAGCTGATTTCTAAAATAAACGAAAAAAAGTGAGGAATGTAGTATATATACATTAAGTGTGCAACTTAATTCTCGGCCACAGGCACGACACGTTGACAGCAAATTATAGCAAATCAAATACCTACCTAATCAGGGAAACAATCCCCGTTGTGTTAAATACATTTGAGCCATCGGTCAGGGAGCTGCCGAATGCCACTGCGGAAAAAAGAGGGACCCTGTTTCGAGTTGATAAAGTCATCAATACTTGTGTGGACCTACTTGACAGAAGTGAAGTGCGTATCACTCAGGTGATATTTCAGGGAGCGAAAGAGCTGATAATCCAACGGGGCGAAGTCTGGAGAATACACCGGGTGGGACAAAATCTCCCATCCCAGGTCGGTAATCGTGTTTAAAGTCGTTTTCACAGTGTGAGGACATGCGTTATCTTGAAGCAACAGGACCGACTTTCTGCCCTTGCCGGTGTATGGCCTTTTCGCCTCCATTGCATCACTCACACGAATGAGTTGCTGACAATAATGCTCAGCATTGACCGTTTCACCAGGTTTGAGCAACTCATAGTGTACGACACCACGCTGATCCCACCACATATGCACAGCAACAACTTCATGGCATGGATATTCGGTTTGGTAGTACTGGTGGTAGGCTGACCTGGATAAACCCATGATTTGCGCCGCTTAGGATTATCGTAGAGGATCCATTTCTCATCACAGGTCAAAATCTAGTGGAGGAAATCCTTCTTCTTGAATCTGGACAGCAAGGACACAGCAACCTCGTAGCGCCTAGACTTGTTCGCAGCCGTGAGTTGGTGGAGTACCCAACAGCCCTCCTTGGTGAATCCGTCCAAGCTTGTGCAGGTGCTTTGCAATGGCTTGCCGTGTTACTACGAGTTCCTGGGTGAGCACTGACTGTGTGCGACAGGGATCTGCGTCTAACATTTGTTCCAGCTCTTCATCCTCAACTTTCTGTGGCTGTGCCGGACGTTCTGCATCACGGAGATTGAAATTTCCCTGTTTAAACTGATGGAACCACTTCTTACACGTGCTGTAGGACAAAGCAGCCTCACTCAAAGGAGCACAGATCATCATTTGCTGGGCTTCTGTGGCACTTTTTTTCAGCTGAAACATGAACAGGAGGCGGTGCCTCAAATGTTGCTTCTCAAACGACATTGCTTTTGCAGTCAACTTTCGTCCTTACCGTCACTACAGCTGTGAGCGGTTACGGTTGCCTGGAAAGCTGTTGGATGGCGCTGCAATCAGCAATTATCGCACACAGCTATTTGCATTTGCCGACGTTCTTTGATCGCTTGCAGTTAGGGGCCGAGAATTAAGTTGCACACCTATGTATGTATATATATCATCATCATCATCATTGTCAACCATTATCAATCCACTGCTGGACGAAGGTCTCCCCAAGTTTCCTCCACAACGGTCTGTCCCGTGCCAGTCTCCTCCATGTCACTCCCGCATACTTTCGAATTTCATCCACCCATCTCCCATGTGGTCTTCTCTTCTGGGTCTTTTCCTGTCCCTTGGAATCCAATCTAAAATTTCGGCTGTCCATCGATGGTCTGTTCTTCTGGCAGTATGTCCAGCCCATTGCCATTTCAGGGATTTAACTCTGATCATGATGTCTTCCACTCTTGTCATTTTTCGGATCCACGTGTTCCTCTTCTTATCTCTCCTGGTTACACCAAGCATGCACCTCTCCATGCTGCTTTGAGTTGTCTGCAGCCTTTGTATGTCTCTTTTAGCTAAGGTCCACGTCTCTGCACCATACGTAAGCACTGGAAGGATGCATTGATCAAACACTTTTCTTTTAAGACATAATGGCATATTGCTCTTGAAAATTATGCTGTTTCTTCCAAAAGCTCTCCAGGCAAGTTTTGTACGCCGATTAATTTCTTCATCAATGTGACCCTCACTTGATATCTGCTGTCTAAGATAAACGTACGTGTCTGTTATCTCCAGCTTTTCTCCATCAATCGATAAATCTTCATTTCTTGTAAAAGCATTGTACATCACTTTTGTCTTCTGAAAGTTCATTTTTAATCCCACTTCTTTACTCTTGTCAGCAAGTTCCTGGATCATACTCTGTAGCTCTGATGGGGTAGTTGCAAAAATGACTATGTCATCAGCAAAACGAAGGTGGGTTAGATAATCTCCATTAATCTTTATCCCTTTGTTTTCCCAGTTCAGTGATTGAAAGACATTTTCCAATGTGGCATTAAAGAGCTTCGGAGATATGGTGTCACCCTGTCTCACTCCTTTTCCAATTTTTATGTGTGTTGTATTTTCAAACAGCCGAATCTTTGCACTTGCATTTTTATAGATGTTATTAATAATATTAATG
This sequence comes from Macrothele yani, assembly GCA_039090855.1. Taxonomy (NCBI): domain Eukaryota; kingdom Metazoa; phylum Arthropoda; class Arachnida; order Araneae; family Macrothelidae; genus Macrothele; species Macrothele yani. The sequence continues at coordinate 79,194,744 of CM077016.1, forward strand.
TATGCATCTTCAATACCACAGGATTTCAGAGCCATTGCAACTGCTGATGGTTTCACCGAATCAAAGGCTTTTTCATAATCGATAAAAACCATGCACAATGGAAGTTCATATTCCCTTGCTCTTTCAATTAGTTCTCTCAGTACGTGGATATGATCTATTGTGCTGTAGCCACTCCTGAATCCAGCTTGTTCTCTCGGTTGAGCCATGTCCAGTGTCACCTTCAAGCGGTGTGAAAGAACTTTAGTGAAGATTTTATAAACCACTGATAGGAGGCTGATAGGTCTGCAGTTCCTGAGATCCTCAATGTCACCTTTTTTATGTAGCAAGATCATTGTAGCGTTGTTCCAATCCTCAGGAATTTTCCCTTCATTAAGGCATCGAGTGAAAATTTGGGCGAGTACTGTTTCGATTTCTCCACTTGCTTCTTGTATGATGTCTACAGTAATTCCATCTTCTCCTGGAGCTTTTCCCCGCTTCATGTTCTTGATTGCATGTGCAACTTCTGCTGGAAGAACTCTGGTACTGGTACCTTTCATGATGTCTCGAGTACTTGTATCATCCCTTTCATATAATTTGGAGTAGAAATCTTTCACTCTTGTCAAAATTTCGCCTCTATTTCTTGTTACAGAACCATCTTCTTTTCTCAGTGCCATAATCTGTTTTTTTCCCCTTACTGAGATGTCCCTTTGCTATCTTTAGGCTTTGGTTGTTTTCAATTGCTTTCCTTACTAGTTCACAGTTGAATTTCCTTAAGTCTTCAGTGATACTTTTTCGTACTGTCTTGCATAGCTCTATATATTCCACTTTGGAAGTCACATCTTCTTTAGTTGTCCTCATCACTCTTCCTTTTTGCATCAACATTTTGGTTTTTCCTGATAATTTGTTCACATGCAATTTGTTCTTAGACCCAGCTAATTTTGTTGCTGTTTCCATAAGAGCTTTGGTTACTTTTCTGTTAACTTCAGAAATATCCACTTCTTCCGATGTTAGGCCTTCTAAAGCAGAGAACCTGTTCTTCAGTTCCAATTTGAAGGTATTATGGTGTTTTTAAGGTTGGTTATGTCAATACATTTTGTTTGTCTTATGAGCTTGCTACGTTCGAGTTTAGTGTTGAGGTGCATCTTACATCTCACCAATCTATGGTCACTGCCTGTGTTGAACTTGTTTAGCACACTGCTGTCTCCTATGACGAATTTTTTGCTACACATAATAAAATCAATTTCACTTGTCGTCCCATTTGGATGTCTCCATGTCCATTTCCTGTGTGGCTTTTTCTTGAAAAAGGAGTTCAAGATGAAAAACCCTTCTGCCTCTGCAAACTCTACGAGAGTATTTCCACGCTGGTTTCTGTTGCCGTGACCGAATTTACCTACTGAAGTTTCATTCTGTTGCCGTTGCCCTATTTTTGCATTGAAATCTCCCATAATTATCTTCAAGTGCTGCTTACCTTTATTATTTAGATCACGAATTTCCTCATAAAATTCTTCAATTTCTTCTTCAGCATGACTTGTGGTGGGTGCATAAGTTTGAATAATCTGAGCCTGGTATCTTCTCGAGAGATGGATAACAAGTCGTGCAGCTCTGTCAGAGGAACTTTCAACTTCAACTTTATCCTTCAGTTTCTTGTTTATTATAAATCCAACACCACTAGTTCTGCCAGTATCTGTCCCACGATAGTAGAAGAGATGTCCACTTTTCAGTTCAATGAGATCTTCTCCTTTTCTCCTTACCTCACTTAGCCCAACGATGTCCCACTTGATCCTTTGTAGTTCCTCTTCCAATTCAAGAAGCCTTGAATCAGAAGACAGGGAGCGTCCGTTATATGTAGCCAAGGTCAGCATCAGATGGCAGCCTAGTCCGGTCCTCCGGGGATTCTTAGCACCCTCTGCCTTCATGTTGCACTGGCCGCTGCCTTGGCCAGGTACATTCCAGCTGCCGGAGACTGAGGGCCAAGATTTAAGTTGTGGAGTCATTTTGGAGGGGTTTGGCCATAACTCACCACGCTGGCCAAGCAGGTTGGTGAGTGTGGGATAGCATTTCCTCTAATCCCGATGGTATAGTTATACCGCTATTGGCGGTCGTCAGAGCCCCTTTAGTGGGAACAGGATGTACCACGAGAAGGCGGGGTTGACATTTGTCAAGGAGAGGCTGTGATGTTACGCATCACCTGACCTTACATCCCATGTATATATATAATGATTTTTATATATTGATTTTATGCACTAAATAGCTGCATATGTGAATAATGAATGGGATTCAACACTGTAATTATAATATTTAACATAGATTCTACATTGTAATTAATTAGGATTCTTTACTTTACGATTTTTGTTATAACGCATTATATGCACGTGCAGGAGGTTTTACAGGAGGTGAGGATTTGTCGATTGGTGGAGAGGGGCTGGAGATGACGGACGCGTGCGTTTGTCTTGGACAGCGGATGTCGAGTGGGGGGTTACATTGGTGGAGAAATTGATCGGCGTACGGAACTTGCCTGGAGGGCTTTTGGAGGAAACGGCATATTTTTCAAGAGCAATGTGCCATTATGTCTTAAAGGAAAAGTGTTTGATCAGTGCATCCTTCCAGTGCTTACGTATGGTGCAGAGACGTGGACCTTAGCTAAAAGAGACATACAAAGGCTGCAGATGGCTCAAAGAGGCATGGAGAGGTGCATGCTTGGTGTGACCAGGAGAGATAAGAGGAGGAACACGTGGATCCGAGGAATGACAGGAGTGGAGGACATCATGACCAGAGTTGAATCCCTGGGGTGGCGATGGGCTGGACATGCTGCTAGAGGGACAGACCATCGATGGACAGCCGAAATTTTGGATTGGATTCCGGGGGACAGGGGGAGACCCAGAGGGGGACCACATGGGTGGATGGAATTCGAAAGTATGCGGGAGTGACATGGAGGAGACTGGCACGGGACAGACCGTTGTGGAGGAAACTTGGGGAGACCTTCGTCCAGCAGTGGATTGATAATGGTTGACAATGATGATGATGATGCACGTGCAGGAACGATCACTGGCGGGTCGTTCAGCACACAATAAGGAAACAAATTAACACACTCCGTAACTTTTATTAAATTGAAAATCAATCTGATTTTGGTTCACTTAACCCTAATTTTTTTATGCCTATATGATTGATTTATCAGAATCTATACTGAGGAGATAACAGTTTCTATTCAAACTCTCAATGAGAGGGCTAATACAAAATAGACGATTGTTAGTTTCACGAGGATTTTCTAAATCGGGCATTGTTAGCCCAGTACTGATTTATTTTGGACATGTCAACCAATCCCATGCACATTATGATTTCAATGAATTTTTTCATTTCAGAAACATCCGTGACATTCCATTTTTGCACCAGAGATTTTTCTTTTAGGGATTTGTGTTATGAACTTCTCCACATAATTATTGGTTTCCAAATATCGTCAGAAAGGAAGAGAGAATGTATTTGGAGAGGATTATTACCACTTAATCGTGAACTATTTCTTGATTGCATGTGAAGGATACGAAAGGCATTTCTCTATTGAGGTCAGGTTTTCTCCACTTTTTTAGTAGGCATTCCGGAAGTAACCATTGAATCAACGTCAGATATAATTTCCATTTCACTGGAATCAGCTGACTCTCCTGATGCCTGATAAAGTTGATCATCAGAGCTGTCAACCTCCTCAGTACTGCTTGCTTTCAGAGTCAGAAAACCTCACATTTGAGTACGAAAATGCACTTGTAGAAGGTTTATCGATTCTGCTACATTTACATTTTTTGCCTTGTTCACAAAAAAACTAGTATCCACTGTGGAAAAAGAAACGTCCGATTTTATCAAGAACTATGTCAGAACTAATGCCAAAATTGTCGAAAAGAATTTCATTTTCTGAATGATACAATAAATCTGTCATCTCTTGCATTCACTTTCGTCTCGATGCTGGCTAGTATTTATTTATCCTTAGTTCTTAGCTCCCATGGTCTGCACCCTTGATCTTTTCACATTTTTTATAATGAAGGAACATAGTCAAAACTCAAAAGAGTGAGAAGATGGGTCCCTCTTCCCTTTCAACAGCACAGGCCGCCTGTAAAGTATGCTTGCACGTAATGGCAGGAGCAGGGGGTGGGCATTACGTCAGACAAAATGTAATAGGAGTTTTGAAATCTGAAAGGCAGCCATAACCGTGCCTGTATTGTGATGTACTACAGAAGTAAAGCCCATGTCAAGACAAATCTGCAGCAATATATTCTGTCCATGTAGCTTAGTGGGGAGAGCAACTTACTCCAGATTGAGGGGGCACGGCTTCGATCACTGTCACGCACAAATTTGTGTTTTCACATTGGTGCCCGAATGTAAAAATGGATGTACTGCCCGTTGTGTCCTTTAAAAAAAAATGTGTGATGTTTGTTTCACACGTCATCTAGAATTAATGAAAAAAAAAACTGCGTTCTTCGCTTCAAAAAAGAAAGAAAAAAAAAGTAAGAGGGAGATGATGTGATAGAATATTGGATTGTGGGTTGTACGCCACTTACAATAATACGATATAACACACTAATGTGTTTTTTATTACAGAGGTAAAGCACATGTCAAGATGACAAATCTGCAGCAATATATTCTATCTATGTACCTTAGTTCGGAGAGCAACTTATTCCAGAATGAGAGGTCGTGGGTTCAATCCCCGTCATGGACAATTTTGTATTTTCACAGTGTTTATAAACTATCACTAACCTACAAAGTAACACAAAAAGCCTGGGCTGCCAGAACTGGAAAATAATAGCCCAAAGTAGAAAACAATGGCAAAAACTTGTTGAGGAGGCCAAGGTAGAGCCATGAAGCTGAGCTGTAGAGCCAAGAAGAAGAACCTACAACATAAGTTTCAAATGTGTGCATTATGTCCCACCGGTGGGTTGTTTAAAGATATACACATAAAGTGACTGATACCCACAATAGATTTATGTACATACACTTTTTTTTCCTCCTCTGAAAAATATAGAAGTTATTGCTTTAGCACAGGAGGATAGCGCGCATTTCTGGGTGCCGCACACGAAACAAACGCATTACAACCCACTTGTGGGTCGTAATGCAGCGAACGTGTTAAGTAGCCAACAGATGAAGCAATATACAGGGTGATTCAAAAAGGACTTTGCTACTTTGAAAGCATATAGAAATTTATTCAGAATACTTAGAACATTTTTGGAGGTGTTAATCTATAGCAAAATACATCAAGTTTTACCTCATGTAGTGCCATAGTACTGAATTCCAAAACCGTGCCTGCCAGCGGTGTGCATTTTAAAATGGCTGCTTTCAAAGGTGCAGAGTGTGCTTGTTGTGCATTTCAGTTTGAAGAAATAAAATCTGTGACACTTGTTTTATGGAAATTTTGTGCCAAGTATCAGAGGGATCATCCCACTAGACCTATAATTTACTCTTGGCACAAGAATTTTGTTGATTGGTTGTCCTGTTTGCCATGTAAAATCCCCTGGTCACCTGCCTGTTTTTGCATGACGAGAGAGAAATAACAAATCAATAAATAACATACTCCAATCATGATGGATGCATCATCTCTTTGCCTTGTGTCACGTCACTTGATGCTGAGGTGGTTATCGAGCCTAACACTTCTGCGAAATTTCCACAAGGAATATAATACACTTCTTGCCATACCTGAGATGCTGACATCTGCTTGCCAACGTCATAGTTGTGTATGCATGTGAGGATGGCAGGTGTCTTATTTTTATTGAGTGTTCTTAAAACTGTACTATTTCAATTTATATATGTATATATGTAGCATGGCTATATTATTCTCAATTTGTAAAACTATAGTGCACAAAAAAGTGTTTTTCATATCTCATTATCATTAAGAAATTAAAATGCTTTTACGATTTTCTGACCAAATGACAAAATGAAGAATTGGTCACCCGAAAAACTTACACAACATAAAAGCGTTAAAGGTACTGGTATACATACGAATAAAAATTGCCCTTCTGATTTCTTTTACTCAGGCTCAAAACTAAAATTATGAAGCCCTAGACCTGGTCCTTTTTAGTAACTTGTAATCCACAGCTCTAATATTGGTTATGCGTTAATCGTCGCCATCGTCAATCCATCACGTACATCAATTCATCGCGTTCCTAAATCTCTCGTAAAAAAAGGAAGAAACGCACACCACCTACACACATAAATCTCTAACCTAAAGTGACGTGGGGGAAAACGAGTTCAGTGTCTTGATCCCCTATCATGGTTAAGAGCGATCGTAGGGAAGAAGCTGGTGACCTTGAGCCATCATCGAAAGGAACTTTTTCAATTGGATATTTAGAAGCAAATACATGAGCCAGTGCGACATGAAGACAGAGGGTGCTAAGAATCCCCGGAGGACCGGACTAGGCTGCCATCTAATGCTGACCTTGGCTACGTATAATGGACGCTCCCTATCTCCTGATTCAAGGCTTCTTGAATTGGAAGAGGAACTACAAAGGATCAAGTGGGACATCATCGGGCTAAGTGAGAAAAGGAGAAGATCTCATTGAACTGAAAAGTGGACATCTCTTCTACTATCGTGGGACAGATACTGGCAGAACTAGTGGTGTTGGATTTATAATAAACAAGAAACTGAAGGATAAAGTTGTAGAAGTTGAAAGTTCCTCTGACAGAGCTGCACAACTCGTTATCCAACTCTCGAAAAGATACCAGGCTCAGATTTTTCAAACTTATGCACCCACCACAAGTCATCCTGAAGAAGAAAGTGAAGAATTTTATGAGGAAATTCGTCATCTAAATAATAAAGGTAAGCAGCACTTGAAGATAATTATGGGAGATTTCAATGCAAAAATAGGGCAACAGCAACAGAATGAAACTTCAGTAGGTAAATTCGGTCACAGCAACAGAAACCAGCGTGGAAATACTCTCGTTGAGTTTGCAGAGGCAGAAGGGTTTTTCATCTTTAACTCCTTTTTCAAGAAAAAGCCACACAGGAAATGGACATGGAGACATCCAAATGGGACGGCAAGTGAAATTGATTTTATTATGTGTAACAAAAAATTCATCATAGAAGACTGCAGTGTGCTAAACAAGTTCAACACAGGCAGTGACCATAGATTGGTGAGATGTAAGATGCACCTCAACACTAAACTTGAACGTGGCAAGCTCGTAAGACAAACAAAATGTATTGACATAACCAACCTTAAAAAACACCATAATACCTTCAAGTTGGAACTGAAGAATAGATTCTCCGCTTTAGAAGGCCTAACATCGGAAGAAGTGGATATTTCGGAAGTTAACAGAAAAGTAACCAAAGCTCTTATGGAAACAGCAACAAAATTAGCTGGGTCTAAGAACGAGTTGCATGTGAACAAATTATCAGGAAAAACCAAAATGTTGATGCAAAAAAGAAGAGAGATGAAGGACAACTAAAGAAGATGTGACTTCCAAAGTGGAATATATAGAGCTATGCAAGACAGTACGAAAAAGTATCACTGAAGACGTAAGAAAATTCAACTGTGAAGTAGTGAGGAAAGCAATTGAAAACAACCAAAGCCTAAAGATAGCAAAGGGACATCTCAGTAAGGGAAGAAAACAGATTATGGCACTGAGAAAAGAAGATGGTTCTGTAACAAGAAATAGAGGCGGAATTTTGACAAGAGTGAAAGATTTCTACTCCAAATTATATGAAAGGGATGATACATGTACTCCAGACATCATGAAAGGTACCAGAGTTCTTCCAGTCCTCCCAGCAGAAGTTGCACATGCAATCAAGAACATGAAGTGGGGAAAAGCTCCAGGAGAAGATGGAATTACTGTAGACATCATACAAGAAGCAAGTGGAGAAATTGAAACAGTACTGGCCCAAATTTTCACTCGATGCTTTAATGAAGGGAAGATTCCTGAGGATTGGAACAACGCTACAATGATCCTGCTACATAAAAATGGTGACATTGAGGATCTCAGGAACTACAGACCTATCAGCCTCCTATCAGTGGTTTATAAAATCTTCACTAAAGTTCTTTCACACCGTTTGAAGATAACACTGGACATGGCTCAACCGAGAGAACAAGCTGGATTCAGGAGCGGCTATAGCACAATAGATCATATCCATGTACTGAGAGAACTAATTGAAAGAGCGAGGGAATATGAACTTCCATTGTGCATGGCTTTTATCGATTATGAAAAACCCTTTGATTCGGTGAAACCATCAGCCGTTACAATGGCTCTGAAATCCTGTGGTATTGAAGATGCATACATTAATATTATTAATAACATCTATGAAACTGCAAGTGCAAAGATTCGGCTGTTTGAGAATACAGCACACATAAAAGTAGGAAAGGGAGTGAGACAAGGTGACATCATATCTCCAAAGCTCTTTAATGCCACATTGGAGGGTGTCTTTCAGTCGCTGAGCTGGGAAAACAAGGGGATAAAGATTAATGGAGATTATCTAAACCACCTTCGTTTTGCTGATGACGTAGTCATTTATGCAACTACGCCATCAAAGCTGCAGACTATGATCCAGGAACTTGCTGACAAGAGTACAGAAGTGGGATTAAAAATGAACTTTCAGAAGACAAAAGTGATGTTCAATGCTTTTGCAAGAAATGAAGATTTATCGATTGATGGAGAAAAGCTGGAGATAACAGACACATACGTTTATCTTGGACAGGAGATATCAAGTGAGGGTCACATTGATGAAGAAATTAATCGGCGTACAAAACTTGCCTGGACAGCTTTTGGAAGAAACAGCATAATTTTCAAGAGCAATATGCCATTGTGTCTTAAAAGAAAGGTGTTTGATCAATGCATCCTTCCAGTGCTTACGTATGGTGCAGAGACGTGGACCTTAACTAAAAGAGACATACAAAGGCTGCAAACAACTCAAAGCAGCATGGAAAGGTGCATGCTTGGTGTAACCAGGAGAGATAAGAAGAGGAACTCGTGGATCCGAAAAATGACAAGAGTGGAAGACATCATGATCAGAGTTAAATCCCTGAAATGGCAATGGGCTGGACATATTGCCAGAAGGAACAGACCATTGATGGGCAGCTGAAATTTTAGACTGGATTCCAAGAGACAGGAAAAAGACCCAGAAAAACACCACATGGGAGATGGGTGGATGAAATTCGAAAGCAAGCGGGAGTGACATGGAGGAGACTGGCACAAGACAGACCGTTGTGGAGAAAACTTGGGGAGACCTTCGTCCAGCAGTGGATTGATAATGGTTGACAATGATGATGATGATGATGATGACATGAAATAAAATGCAATTTAAATCCGACATGATCTCCATTTGCGTCCTCTAGCGGCGAAGTTGTGCCTCAAATAAAAAACTGAATGAATGGTTCATCATTCTCGCATTTTAAGCTTCCCAATAAAAAAAATAAAAAAATTTACAAATCAAACTAATTATTGCAGAGATGTGGGTCTCCCCGGTCGGACAGATGAAGTGATAACATAAGCACGACGCAAAAGATTCTAATGATGCAGCTTCAGTCATTCTAATAGACAAGAAAAAGAAAACCAGAACCCCCCCGCATTTTGCAGGGGGTGGGGAGAGAAATCTGTCAATCATAAGTTATGTCAGCAGAAAAACTCAACTACAAAACATCACGCAGGGACAAAAAGGCAGCAATGGATAAAATTCCAGGACATCTAACAGAATTTTAGGACATTTCTAGCATGTGTACAAACCATGTCTTAGTGAAAATATTTAGAATGTACATACTGAGTTGCCCCATCTATAATATTCATTCTATAAGGCTTTTTACAGTGAGACCTATTTTGAAAGAATGGCTGAACGTAAAAATATGGTTCACGTACGAAAATAAAGGTCTTACCATGTAGATGTGCCAGTCGAAGAGAAACCTGAGATTGGAGCAATGGTTCAGGCATGGCGGGGTGGCAAAGTTCCAATGTAAAGTCTATGGGAGAAACACGCAGCCCTTACCTATTAGGTGACAGAACTTAATTCTCGGCCCCTAACCGCAAGCGATCATAGAACGTCGGCAAAAGCAAATAGCTGTGTGTGATATCGGCTGATTGCAGCGCCATCCAACAGCTTTCCAGGAAACTGTAACCGCTCACAGCTGTAGTGACAGAAAGGACGAAAGTTGACGGTGGAAGCAACGTCGTTCGAGAAGCAACATTTGAGGCACTGCCTCCTGCTCTTGTTTCAGCTGAAAAAAAGTGCCACGGAAGCCCAGCAAATGGTCTGTGCTGTTTTGGGTGAGGTTGCTATGTCCTACAGTACGTGTAAGAAGTGGTTCCAGTGGTTTAGGCAGGGAAATTTCAATCTCCGTTATGCAGAACGTCCGGGACAGCCATAGAAAGTTGAACTGTTGGACGCTGATCCCTGTCGCACACGGTCAGAGCTCTCCCAGGAACTTGGAGTAACATGGCAAGCCATTGCAAAGCGCCTGCACAAGCTTGGATGGATTTACAAGGAAGACCGTTGGGTGCCCCACCAACTCACAGCTGTGAACAAGTCTAGGCGCTACGATGTTGCTGTGTCCTTGCTCTCCAGATTCAAGAAGGATTTCCTCCACAAGATTTTGACCTGTGATGAGAAGTGGATCCTCCATGATAATCCTAAGCGGCGCAAATTGTGGGTTTATCCAGGTCAGCCTACCAAACTGAATATCCATGCCAGGAACTTGTTGCTGTGCATATGGTGGGATCAGCGTGGTGCCGTACACTAAGAGTTGCTCGAACCTGGTGAAACAGTCAATGCTGAGCATTATTGTCAGCAACTCATTCGTGTGAGTGACACAATGGAGGCGAAAAGGCCATACACCGGTAAGGGCAGAAGGTCAGTCCTGCTGCTTCAGTTCAGGATAATGTGCGTCCTCACACCGTGAAAATGACTTTAAACACAATCACCGACCTGGGATGGGAGATTTTGTCCCACCCGGCGTATTCTCCAGACTTCGCCCTGTCGGATTATCACTTCTTTCACTTCCTGCAACATCATCCGAGTGATACGCACTTCACTTCTGTCAAGGAGGTCCACACAAGTACTGATGACTTCATCAACTCGAAACAGCCCTCTTTTTTTCCGCAGTGGCATTTGGCAGCTCCCTGACTGATGGCTCAAATGTATCCAACACGACGGGGATTATTTCCCTGATTAGATATGTATTTGATTTGCTATAATTTGCTGCCAACGTGTCGTGCCTGTGGCCGAGAATTAAGTTGCACACCTAATACATCAGGCGCTCAGTTCAGTGTCAGACTTGGTGTATGCATGGTGTTTTCTATGATCAGTCTTAAAGTAAGTAAATACTTTATTGCATACTTACCCTCAACATAATGTCTCTGCCGCAGAAAAGAAAACGTAAGAGCCTTTTACTGGAAGGCAAGAGCAATGGGTCACAACTATATGTCTCAGACAAGAGAATAAAGAGTATTTGCTATGCGAATATCATTCCAAAAACATTTACAAACAAACAGTTGTGACTGAAGATGAGAGTGAACGAGTGCGCTATCCAGTTGAATTTTCGCACACGATCGACGTGAGTGGACTTCTGCCTCACATTCTACGACTGAAAAAGGGTGCAGTCGTGATGCTCATCATGAACCTGGCCGCCCCAGTGGTCTAAGAGCTGGCATATAATCATTTGTTCGTGAAGGGTCCGGGTTCAAATCCCGGTGAGGCATGGATGTGTTTGTCTTACAGCACTGGCTCTCTCCCTTCCCTGGAACCAATGACCCTAAGTTATGGATGGGAGACTGCTTATAGCCCATCGAGTTGCTCACGGTCATGGTGGTCGTAAAACCTTCAACTAAAAAAAAAAAAAAAATTACATGCTCAGATACATACACACATATCATTATGCATATACATGATGTGTGTGCGTCTATTTTTTTCCTAAACATTCCAAAAAAAAAATGTAAGAAACAAAGTACTCTTACTGCATTTCATAAACTGTTCTTTTTTGACTGTGAGACCCAATGACATTTGAACTTATCTATATTTCATTGCATTTCATAATTTGCACCCAATAGAGAAATATGAACTTGCTTATGGGTCATTCCTTGTCAAATCAGCACACACACAAAAAAAGTAACATTTTCAACCTGAACCCTCTTGATTTTCATGAAACTTGGTGAACTTGAAGGTTTTATAGAGAAACTATGTGCAAAATTTCAGCTTCCAACATACAATACTTCTGCCCAGTGATTACACCAGATGGTGGTTATACAGCCAGTCTAATATTGCTTTTCAAGGTGAATTAGGCGGATCAGTTGTATCAGCAGTTCTGTACGTCACTTGTCATGAAAAGTAGAGGTGTTTTAGGGTGGGAGTGGGGTGGGGTGCAGGAGTGCAAAATTTGATTAAACAAAAAATAGATGACAAATAAAAAGTGGAGGTTGCTGACAGCAGGATTAGGTTGAGACAAGTGAAAAGGAGATTTAAGTTGCTTGCATAAAAACATCTAACTGAAAGGAGTCAACAAAGAAGCATTTACTGATAATCATAAATTTTGAATATTCATATTTTTAATCACCCCTGCCCATTGATGTATTGTATTGAGCCCAAATATTAGCTTAAATTGTGAACAGAGCACCCAACCAACGGGACTTGGTTGGCTACGGTCTTTAGTAATACTTATATACCACCACCACATTTACAATTGTGTGTTTTACAACAACCATCTTGAGCAACTCAATGGGCTACAAGCGGTCGCCCGTCCCTAATTTAGAGTCACTGGTTCCAGGGAAGGGAGAGAGCCACTGCCGTAAGACAAACACAACATCCACACCTCACTGGGATTCGAACCCAGATCCATCTCGATCAAGTGATCATCAGCCAGTGCTTACTTAGACCACTATGCCACCGGGGGCAAAAAGTCTAAATCCACAAGTTAGTTACACACAAGGAAGTTAGAATAAGATATCTGGAGATGCCCTTGTCATTGGAGGGTTAAACTTCCGTATTCGGCCCCCAAGTAGTTCACTGCTGAAAACAAAACAAGGGAGCTGGAAAGCAAATATTTATATTTTCGGCTTCCTTGTTTAATCTTAATTGATATCTAATTGTTTATCTTAATTTTTCTAATTATCATAATGAATTTTCATTGTATTAAGCAAATATTTATATTTCCGGCTCCCTTGTTTTGTCTTCAGCTGTGACCTACCCCCCTACCTAAAGGGAGGGGCAATACACCTGAGGATATACCTCATCTCAAAATTAACAACCCGTTGTGATAATCACAAAAGCCACCATCTCAAACAAACGCTTTGGTAAACTCCTCGGATGGATAGAAGTCGCACAAAAGTGTCTGAACTACTTGGGGGCCGAATACGGAAGTTTAACCCATTGGAATAGTACCACTTTGCGTGAAGCCTATAATTGCGAGCGACAGCCATTCAAGTGTCGGAATGCTGATGGTTTTTAAGGCAATGCATTTTGTGTTGGTTAAATCGCATTATTTCATTGAAAATGTTTCCAATTTTGCATTGTAACTTGCAGCAATGTGTGAGGAAATGCTGGATTTATAAAATTCTCAATTATTTTAAGGCTCCTTCCTATATTTTAAATTAAATTACATGAACATTAGTGCAAATTCAAAACAAAACAAAATTGAAAACTTTACTCATCTACGAAATATAATTCATTCCGGTTTGATATTAATACGATATTTGCAGCCCAAACACACGCAATTCCAAATTATACACAGCTGAAACTACATCAGTAGCATGTAAACAACATCAAATTCCCACACTTTGGGGCTTCACGATCGAGTCTCAGGGAATCTCCGAAAGTATTATTTGAACCCCCATGGTTACACATTCCTTTTACTGATTATCTGAGTTTCTGATCTGCCGGTAATTTCATTTCACATCGACGGATAATCGGGATCCGAACATTAAAGCGTTCATCAACGAAACAAAACTTCAAAACAATTCCTCAAATTAAGATTAGCCGCCCTGGTGGGGTGGCGCAGTGGTCTAAGCGATGGCCTCTGATTATTCGTCTGAAAGGGGTCCGGGTTCGAATCCCGGTGAGGCATGGATGTTGTGTTTGTCTTATGGCACTGGCTCTCTCCCTTCCCTGGAACCAGTGACCCTAAATTAGGGACAGGCGACTGCTTATAGCCCATTGAGTTGCTCACAGTGGTCGTTAAACCTCAAATCAAAAAAAAAAAAAATTAAGATTAGTTCAGGATGAATACCATTTCTACGAAGCTGCTGGTAAATACTACTAACATCTAAAATTTGTCAAAACACGAAAAGGAAAAAATCACAACGTAGAAAAGTTTAGTTGCAGTTGTTAACACAGCAAAATCTACAAGGGAAGATATATTGCTACTTCCTTCTTGTAAATTTCAAAATAACTGCCATACTGCCAATCAAGCACCAAAAATTACTAAAATAAACTTACCATTGCAAAGCCAGACAACAGAGCTGAGGTGCGACTGGAAGCCTTTAATTTAGCTCTACTTAAATGAAGTCTACGCCAAGACACCGCATTTCCAGCATCCATACTCATCTTTTATTTACGGCTGATAATTTTTCAGACACCAGTTCATACACGGTAAGTACAAAATGAATAACAACTAAAGGATGAGAACTGTCTTCAACAGGTAAACACTGAATATCAATGTGCTGATATAGCAGAATTATTGCTTGTAAATGAATTTAGATTCTCATAAAATAAAGAAAAAAACCAAGAACAATTAAATCTCACAAAAATGCTTCTTCACAAAATATGCCTGGTGTTACTAACTGGTTTTTAAATGTGTACATCATTTTAAAATATGCACTACTACGCTTCGCAAACAGCCTGAACTCCTATAAACATTACGACACAAGTCGAAGCAGTCCGTTTCACTTCTGCCGCACGGTTACAGATCTTTCCTCAACTGGATGAGGTAAGGTCAACGAGATAGAAGTACGCAGAGTTCTTGCCAAGGAGTGCTTGCAACGGCGAACGCGTGAAGCGACCGGAAGCAAGTGGCAGCCATGTTTGATGAGGTACCTCATTAGATGAAGGAGGAGTTGGCAACAGCACCTCTCCGTGGGCTGCTGACGTGACGCCACTTTTTATCAGCTGACTACGCCAATGCGTCCTGTACATCTCTATGGAGAAATCGCTATTTTGAACGGGTTTTTCAGACCCTTACTCTACCCATACAGTCATGAAAAAAAATTGAGGCTGAAATATTCATTCCCATAATTAAAAAAATTCAGAAAAAATAAACAAATATGTGTTGGTATTTCTTTAAAAAATTTAACAAAATAATGATTTTTTGAGCGGAAGTGCATACTGCTCATGGCTACTTTCATACTGCGCTCGTGCGAGTAGCCATATTTAAAATATTACCAAAACTCTAATGTTGAGAAATACGAAGTCCGAAATATTCCTTGTTTGTATCCTTGTTTTGCATGGTTTGCATGCGCTAAGCGTAATTGATTCAGGCACAAGAAGTGACGTCACGTTGCTGACATCCCGCAAACTCACACTACCTCAGAGAGGATATCAAAACAGCTGATCTGTTTCGGCTTCACTCAAAACGCGTCCTTTCGCCTCCTCTTCTTTTAACCTCCTTGGGTACCTCATCAATGAGGTACCTAACATGAAGTACCTTAACATGGCTGCCTTGCGGTGTAACACAAAAATTTTGTTATAAACACCAAGGGGTAAGGCTAAAACTTTAACGTATCAAATAACGCTTTTTATCATTAGGGGGCGGCAATAGTGTTTAAAAAAATATTTTAATGGATGTAGCTTGCTCGCATTACATAAAATCTCAAGCCATAATTTTTTGACATTTCACAGAAATTTTTTGGAAAAAGTTTTCAGTGAAATATAAGTCACCGGTAATAGAGTAAATGAAAAAAAAAAAGAAGAAAAACTACAGTTGCAGTGAATCCGCAATTTCGGTAAAAATCTTAAATATTCGGGGGTCATCAGGTCAGAATGCTGAATCATCCCACAGCTTATCACTCCAAATCAAGGAGGTTAGAATAGGTGGAGTAAGGTTCGAGACATAAAAGTTTCGAAGTATATAACAATTTCTTGTCGTCGGTATTCTTTTACAGGGTAATTTAGTACGATCACAAAAGCTAAAACTTTAACGTTTAGGGTAATTTAGTACGATCACACTCCTGATATTGGAGACCCAGAGATGGTGAACAAACCCCGGACGCAGTGCAAGACATACGAAGGGTTTTGAACCTGGTTACTACTTTTAGTTCCAAGGAACAGGCTACAAGCAGACAAAAGGTGCCCCCATGGGTTCTCCAATATCAGGAGTGCTCGCGGAAGCTGTCCTAGCCGCCCCGGTGGCGCAGTGGTCTAAGGCGTTGGCCTCTGATCATTCGTCCGTAAGGGGTCCGGGTTCGAATCCCGGTCAGGCATGGATGTTGTGTTTGTCTTTCGGCACTGGCTCTCTCCCTTCCCTGGAACCAGTGACCCTAAATTAGGGACGGGCGACTGCTTATAGCCCATTTGAGTTGCTCACGGTGGTCGTTAAACCTCCAATCAAAAAAAAAAAAAAAAAAAAAAAAAAAAAGAAGCTGTCCTACGCCCGTTAGAGGAAAATATCTTCTCAAGCAGTGGCAAGAAACCGAAATTATGGCTTAGATATGTGGATGATGTGTATTTAATTTGGCAACAGGACGACAGAGACCTCGAGGAATTTTGACAGCGAATCAACACCATCCACCCCTTCATTAAATTCACTTATGAAAAGGAAAAAGACGGGAAGCTTCCGTTTCATGACGCTGAGATAAGCTGATCGCAAGATGGCCGCTTATGCTCCACCGTATATTACACACCAACAACAGTGACAAATTTCATCCCTTCTAAGTCCGCATCCCCTAGCTCATATAAAATGGCGGCATTCCGTACCCACTTCAACAGAACAATCACGATTTGCTCCACCAAAGAAACGAGGGACAGAGAAATAACAAATATAAATAATCAACAAAGGGGTCACTGCTGGATTCTCGGAACGGACTCTGCGATCCACATCACACAAAATAATAACCAGGAACCACAAGACACCACGCCCAGGAGTCGACAACTTGCAGATTTTTTATTTTATTGGAGGTTTAACGACCACAGTGAGCAACTCAATGGGCTATAAGCAGTCGCCCGTCCCTAATTTAGGGTCACTGGTTCCAGAGAAGGGAGAGAGCCAGTGTCATAAGACAAACACAACATCCATGCCTGACCGGGATTCGAACCCGGACCCCTTATGGACGAATGATCAGAGGCCAGCGCCTTAGACCACTGCAACACCGGGGCGGCAACTTGCAGTTTGCTGGATCCATTTCATACATCCCGAAATTTTCGTTTGTGTTTAAGAATCTTATGAAGCCCTACGGATTACGCATTGGAATGAAGTCACCAATATCCATCGCCACAGCAACAACAAATACGCATAAGGACTTTGACGTGAATTCTGGAGCTGGGGTATATGAGATACCATTGGAATATCCAGATGGCTTGTCTCGATCATACATCGGAGAAGTGGTGCAGTGGTCTAAGCGATGGCCTCTGATCATTCGTCTGAAAGGGGTCTGGGTTAGAATCCCGGTGAGGCATGGATGTTGTGTTTGTCTTACGGCACTAGCTCTTTCCCTTCCCTGGAACCAGTGACCCTAAATTAGGGACGGGCGACTGCTTATAGCCCATTGAGTTGCTCACGGGGGTAACACCTCCAAAAAAAAAAAAAAAAGCAGGAAAAACACAAACAGCCCTTTGCAAAGAAGTAGCCCAATATGACGCCGTACCGGTATGGAAAAACAGTAAGAGGATTGCTCCATACACTGACTACAAAGGAACACTGACTAGGGAAAGCATCGAAATATCCATGCATCCCAACCCTTGCAACGAGAGCCCTTCCCTCGAACTCTCGGCTGCGCGGAATATCCTACTGACATAGAATATTAAGGGGAAAATGAGAGAGAATGTTTAAAAGGTAGGTCACGAGAAAACACCTTCCGCGAGACGCAATATCACCTATACTTCGATTCACCCTAAGACGACACTGAAGGGAAAAGTACGTGAAACCTACCTCCGCAACTAAAATTAGTTCCCAATATTTTCCGTAAAAATCAACGCATTTATTGCCCGAATCGTATTTTATATTGCCCTAGCCGTTACTCATAAGTACATATAGTTATTTTAGACATAAATCTAATAAAAATAATCTATTTTCTGAAATGAAGTTTTAAAATTAGACCAACACACGCATGCGTAGATATGCCGTGTTTGGGAGACAATGCTACACGCCCCACCCCCACCCCTCCTCCACCCCCACCATTCCTTCCTGGGCTGCCGGGCAGGAGAAGGAATGCCTTGAAGGGGCTGCTGCAACGGGGTAGTGATAATCGCTCCTTACCCATTATTTACAGCCGAAAACAAGCTGGTGTTATGCGGAGGCGGCTGTGTTTCGAAGAAATGTTTGAGAAGGGGGGGGTAGAAGGTTTGGAGCCAGGAGCAGGGGTTGTGCATGTCATTTCAGTAGCTCACTCATTCTTTTTCCGACTTCACATAGCTGTTCTCATTTACTGGTATTTTTGGCTCATATTCTTTGATTTTTCGATTGGAAGGAAACAGTAGCTAATATTTTATAATATTTAAAAATCTACAAGTGAAACGCAGTTCATTGTTTCACTGCGCCTTTCAGTCATTTCTGTAATTATTGTCTTATCTTTTTATTTTGTTATCGAAACGTTAGCGATGGCGTCAACGAGAGCAGGTTTTTTTTTGTTTTTTTTATTGAAGGTTTAACGACCACCGTGAGCAACTCAATGGGCTATAAGCAGTCGCCCGTCCCTAATTTAGGGTCACGCCGCCCCGGTGGCGCAGTGGTCTAAGCGATGGCCTCTGATCATTCGTCCAAAAGGGGTCCGGGTTCGAATCCCGGTCAGGCATGGATGTTGTGTTTGTCTTACGGCACTGGCTCTCTCCCTTCCCTGGAACCAGTGACCCTAAATTAGGGACGGGCGACTGCTTATAACCCATTGAGTTGCTCACGGTGGTCGTTAAACCTCCAATCAAAAAAAAAAAAAAAAATTAGGGTCACTGGTTCCAGGGAAGGGAGAGAGCCAGTGCCCTAAGACAAACACAACATCCATGCCTCACCGGGATTCGAACCCGGACCCCGTTCCGACGAATGATCAGAGGCCATCGCTTAGACCACTGCGCCACCGGGGTGGCAAGAGGAGGTTCTCCTGAATAATTCTTTTTGTCAAGTGTCAAAGGAAAGCCGTTGCAGAGTTCTGCGAGAAAAAGTATTTTAAATGTCTATTCGAAGCTGAGAGAAGAAAATCCACTGGAAAGTATCAGCAGCATTGCTGATAAAACTGCGAAGTCGACTGGAGTGTCACGTTCGACGATCTTCAGAATTAAGGCTGGCGCAGCGACCGGAAAACATCCTTCCACACCCCGTAAAAAAAAAAAAAAGACCAGGTGAAGTCCATAAAACCCCTCTATCGCGATATGACAATTTTACACTCTCATGCATTCGTCGGAAAGTACATTCCTTTTACATGAGAAATGAAATTCCTACCCTCAACAACCTTTTGCTGGACCTAAACAACGAGCGAGATATTTTCCCAGAGAAAATTAGTAAATCAACGTTGAATCGACTGCTTAAAGACTTGGGATTTTTCTTCAAAAAGCGTGCCAGACAGGCTGCGCTAATTGAAAGAGAAGATATTGTCTTGTGGAGGAGAAACTATCTTAGAGACATAAAAAAATATAGAGACCTGAAGAAAAATATTTATTATTTGGATGAAACTTGGGTGAATGCGGGGCACACGAGGACCAAAGTGTGGGTTGATACAACAATTCAGAGCAGCCAACAAGCGAAAAGAAACTATTTAACGACTGGTCTTATAAGTCCCAACAGAAAAGGCAGCCGCCTTATTATAACACATGCCGGGAGTGAAGATGGTTTTGTCAAAGATTTTTTTTTTTTTGTTGGAGGTTTAACGATCACTGTGAGCAACTCAATGGGCTATAAGCAGTCGCCCGTCCCTAATTTAGTGTCACTGGTTTCGGGGAGGGAGAGAGCCAGTGCCGTAAGACAAACACAACATCCATGCCTCACCGGGATTCGAACCCGGACCCCTTTTGGACGAATGATCAGAAGCCATCGCTTAGACCACTGCGCCACCCGGGTGGCATTTGTCAAAGATGCAGCTGATGTCTTCGTGGGCAACAAGTCCGGCGACTACCATGAAGAAATGGATGGTAACCATTTTGAAAAATGGTTTCAAACCAAACTTTTGCCAAATTATAAACGCCGCATCAGTGGCGCAGTGGTCTAAGCGATAACCTCTGATCATTCGTCCGAACGGGGTCCGGGTTCGAATCCCGGTTAGGCATGGATGTTGTGTTTATCTTACGGCACTGGCTTTCTCTCTTCCCTGGAACCAGTGACCCTAAATTAGGGACGGGCGACTGCTTATAGCCCATTGAGTTGCTCACGGTGGTCGTTAAACCTCCAAACAAAAAAAAATTTGAAACCTAACAGCGTTATAATGATGGACCATTCGGTAAAAGTGAAAAAGTTACCCACAAAATCATGGAGAAAAACGAAAATTCAGCAGTGGTTAACAAGTAAAAATATTGCCCGGGAACAAGACATGTTGAAAATTGAACTGATGAACAAAGCTGACGTCGTAAAGAGCAATTATGATGCCTTTCGAATTGAACCATCGCCCGTCTTGCGGGTCACACAATTTTACGCTTGCCTCCGTATCATTGCGAACTGAATCCGATTGAACTTATATGGAGCCAAGTGAAAGGTCATGTTTCTGGGAAGAACAACAGCTTCAAAATTAAAGACGTTGAAGAACTTATTGGAGAAGCAATTAACCAAGTGACTGCAGAAAGATGGCAAGCCATTTTTTTATTGGAGGTTTAACGACCACCGTGAGCAACGCAATGGGCTATAAGCCCGTCCCTAATTTAGGGTTACTGGTTCCAGGGAAGGGACAGTGCCAGTGCCGTAAGACAAACACAACATCTTCTTTCTTTATTGGAGATTTAACGACCACCGTGAGCAACTCAATGGGCTATAAGCAGTCGCCCGTCCCTAATTTAGGGCCACTGGTTCCAGGGAAGGGAGAGAGCCAGTGCCGTAAGACAAACACAACATCCATGCCTGGCCGGGATTCGAACCCGGACCCCTTACGGACGAATGATCAGAGGCCAGCGTCTTAGACCACTGCGCCACCGGGGCGGCAAACACAACATCCATGCCTGACCGTTATTCGAACCCGGACCCCTTACGGACGAATGATCAGAGGCCAGCGCCTTAGACCACTGCGCCACTGGGGCGGCGATGGCAAGCCTGCATTACCCATGTGGTGAAAAAAGAAAGCGAACTGTGGAAAATGGATGGTATCTTTGAAGAAATAATGGAAAGCCAAAATTTAATTATTTATATTGGAAATTCAGATGAGTGATTCCGATGCTTTGGAGGATATGAGCGGTATTGAGGAAATGGACTAAAATGACCGCTAAAATAGAGCAAACCTTTTACAGAAATTGGAAAAAAATGTAATTCAGATTACAAATTTTGAAGATGACAATCCGAATTTTGACGTAAATGTGACTAGGATGGTAAGTCAGATAATAACCGAAAACTTGAAATTTTTCATCGTCCTGGAGCGGGACTCGAACCCGCGTCTCCCAGAAAACGCCCGGATATGCTAACCACTACACCACGACCATCAAGTTTCCGATCAATTTGAATATAACCATCACAGGATTCGCTAGTCGAAGCAACCGGCTTCGACTAGCGAATTGATCGGAAACTTGGCCGTTCTGGGTGGTGTAGTGGTTAGCATACCCGGGCGTTTTCTGGGAAACGCGGGTTCGAGTCCCACTCCAGGACGATGAAAATTTTCAAGTTTTCGGATATTATCTGACTTACCAACCTTGTCACATTTACGCCAAAAATCGGATTGTCATCTTCAAAACTTGTATTTTATGGCGTAATCCCGTATTTCTTTCATGAAGTAATTCAGATTATTGTTATGATAAATATTGTGTAATCATTGTCAGAATTTTTATGTGCAAATAAATGAGAAAAATTAAAAGATGATAAAAAAGAATAAATTTAAAAAATAAAATACACATAAAGAAAAAAGAAACAAATAAAACAACAAAACATCATGAAACGCATACACACATCCATGTCGGTGTGTATGTGTGTGCTCGCGTGTGGGTAATTGCAAAGTTATAAATGAAATGTATACTTTTGAGTCATATGCCCACAAATTACTGAGTGGCATATGAATAGAATAAAGGTGTCCGCCTTTCCCATAATTTCCTCACTTTGATTCCTTTTTTTAAAAAAAAAATCGTAACAATGAGAGCGGCATCGAAAGAATCGCCGATAAAAGTTCAAAAGATGGGGGAGAAAAATAACTCGGGAAGTTTTCAACATATTCCGACGAAATTTGAAACGTAGGCTCAGACTGTTGCTAAACATCATACGATAAAATATGAACGAATTTGAAGCATTATTGAGAAAAAATATATCTGCTCCTTAAAACGCCCTCATCAGCAACAATTAAGCTGGAGAGAGTGTGAGTGACGATGCCAATGAGTTGATGGGGGAAGTGACTGACAGCTGCAAACAGCAGGACACAGTGGTGAGTGACGCGGTTGAACATAACTTTCCGCCGTCCGCGCAGGCTCAGTGAGTGCGTAGGCTCTTGTAACTTTCCCTTCAGTGTCTTCTTAGGGTGAATCGAATTATAGACACGTAGTAGATACCAGGCTAGATACGCGCTCCAAGATTTCAAATTACAGTCGTTCCCGAAATTATTCTTGTGTTCACTGGCCTTGAAAAAAAAGCCTCCCGTTCGGAGCGTGAAAGCTCGGCACTTAGTCGTTGTATGTTTTATAAATTGTTACACCATTCAATACGGAATAAATACTTCAAGTTGTATAATACTAAGGTGTAAGTTCCATTATTGTAAACAGATTTGATTCTACACTGCTGGCCACCAAAAATGCAACACCAAGAAGGAAGCATCCGATTGGCCTGAAATTCGCAGCATGCGTCGCCCGCGAGAGGACATGCAAACGATTAGCATTGCAGGCCATATGCAAATCACATGCTCCCGGAACGCCACTGAGAAGCACTATAAGAAGGGTGCACACAAGGCGGGGTGTAAGTAGTGGAAGTGTGTTGTGCTGCCAGACCTGTGCGTGGGAAGCTTCTTGATGCCTCGTCGCAGAATACGGCAGTCATTCCAGCACGTTTCGGGGTTCGACAGAGGACGAATAATGGCTTATCGCGACAGCGGTTTATTGTACCGAGACATCGGCGCCCGTGTGGGATGACATCCAGCCACAGTGAGGAGAGTATGGATTCGGTGGGTGCAGGAGGTACGGACGGACCGACCGACGTAAGCGATTGCCGCAGCCGCGGCACACCACCGAACGAGAACGAGAGTATAGACATGTTGTGCGGCGGGCATTGACGGCTCGCACCGTCACATCACGAACGTTAGCGCACGAATTAGGGTGAGCTGCGCAACCTGTGTCAGCACGTACCGTTCGACATCGTCTGCAGGAGCGGGGACTTGTCGCACGGCGCCCATTGCTCCGATTACCATTGACGTTACACCACCGGCGAGTGCGGCGGCATTGCGCCGTTGAACGCCGCACCTGGACTACAGAATGGCACGACATTGTCTTCTCCGACGAATCCCGCTTCTGCCTGCAACACCACGATGGTCGAATTCGTGTGTGGCGGCACCGCGGCGAGAGACTGTATGACGCCTGCATTATGCATCGCCATACCGGTCCGTCAACTGGCGTTATGGTTTGGGGTGCAATTGAATATGACACCCGCACCCCTCTGGTACGCATCGCCGGTACACTCAACAACCACCGCTACATCTCCGAAGATTTGGAGCATGTAGTCCGCCCTTACTTGCCACGTTTCAACATGACAACGCGCGTCCGCACGTATCGTGCAACAATTTTTTCACGGCCCATCAGGTGTCACTGCTGCCGTGGCCCGCCTGTTCCCCAGATATGTCGCCCATCGAACACGTCTGGTCGCTGATCGGCAACAGAGTGGCCCGGCAAGCCACCCGCGACTACGCCTGATGAACTGTGGCAACGTGTGGAAGCAGCCTGGACCGACATACCCCAAGCCCACATCCAAAGCGTCTTTCGTTCGATGACGCGGATGTTATTGCCAGCCATGAGGGCCACACGAACTATTGATGTCTGCGTGTCCCGCAAGTCGCATGGGCCTGTAAGCTCAATCGTTTCATCTTTGTATATGTTGTTATGTGTCCAGTAAATCTGGCTTTGCTATATCGTGTCCTTCTTGGTGTTGCATTTTGGGTGGCCAGCAGTGTATGTTCGTAGATACTGAATGCAATTTTAAATGTAATGAAAAAAAGAGACCTGCTATGACACCTATGCATATTTTGTGTTATGAGGTAATATCTTCGAAAGCTGATGTGATGTGAGCATAAGAATGACCTTTGTATGGAGAATATATGTGCATGCGTGTTTATTATTTGTTTTGTATTTCTTTATTTTCCCCTTATTCTGGCTGAATAAAGTTTGAATGATTTCATACAGCAGCGATATTTCAAAAATATATATGATCTCTTAATAGATTTTTTTTTTGATTGGAGGTTTAACGACCACCGTGAGCAACACAATGGGCTATAAGCAGTCGCCCGTCCCTAATTTAGGGTCACTCGTTCTAGGGAAGAGAGAGCCAATGCCGTAAAACAAACACAACATCCATGCCACACCGGGATTCGAACCCGGACCCCTTTCAGACGAATGATCAGAGGCCATCGCTTAGACTACTGCGCCACCGGGGTGGCCTTAATAGAGATCCTTCACTTACTGTAAAATTTGAAGCAAGAAAATATATTCGACTTCTCTTTTTTTTTTGGTTGGAGGTTTAACGACCACCGTGAGCAACTCAAACGGGCTATAAGCAGTCGCCCGTCCCTAATTTAGGGTCACTGGTTCGAGGGAAGGGAGAGAGCCAGTGCCGTAAGACAAACACAACATCGCCGCCCCAGTGGCGCAGTGGTCTAAGGCGCTGGCCTCTGATCATTCGTCCGTAAGGGGTCCGGGTTCGAATCCCGGTGAGGCATAGATGTTGTGTTTGTCTTACGGCACTGGCTCTCGCCCTTCCCTGGAACCAGTGACCCTAAATTAGGGACGGGCGACTGCTTATAGCCCATTGAGTGACCAGTGACCCTAAATTAGGGACGGGCGACTGCTCATAGCCCATTGATTCTGGCATGGAGTCTGTCGTACAGATGTTGGATGTAAGTTTTGGGTATTGAGTTCCTCAACCTGGACGCGTAAATCGGGGATGGTCGTGGCTGGCACAAGTCGTTGTCCCATAAAATCCCACACGTGCTCAATGGGGGACAAATCCGGTGAACGTGCAAGCCATGGAAGTTGTCTCACACCCTGAAGTGCATGTTGCGTTGCAGGTGCCGTGTGTGGGCGTGCGTTATCTTGCTGTAAAACACCACGATGGACCGACCTTACAAATGTCACAACAACGGGCTGAATGATGTTGATGTAGGAGGTGCTGTTTAACGTACCCGGTACAAACACTAGTTGTGTACGGGAGTGATAGCTGATCGCTCCCCACACCAGGTGTAGGCCCTGTGTGTCGCTGGCGGATGCAAGAAGGGTGGAGACGCTCCCCTGTGCATCTGCGAACACGCATACGGCCATCGGAAGCTCCCAAGCAGAATCTGCTTTCATCGCTGAACACGGCAGATCGCCATTGCATTCTCCAGTGCAGACGTTGGCGACACCACTGCAGCAGTTCCAGACGGTGGGCTGAAGTCAGAGGTACACATGCCAGAGGCACACGCAGTCCTGCATCCAGTAGACGGTTGCGGATTATTCGCACGGTCACCTCAGGTGCAACGGCAGCTCGGATTTGCGTCGCAGTGGATGTTCTGCTCTACGTAAACACCGCTCTGAGTGTGTATTTGCCATTTTCTTGTAGGACTTCCGTCCACAGTGAGTAGAGTTTAGGTCCCAGCCACCTACAGCGAGATCGCCTTTTGGGCAGGACACAGAAACGGAAGGAATGAGAGCAAGTCTAGCGACTTTGACAGATGTTTGTAGTGAGATTAGAGCACAGTAGATGGCGCCACCGTACAAATACGATATTGCACATAGAGGGGTGAGAGAATTTCAGGGGGGGGGGTATAGGAAAGGATACCCATTTTTTTTTTTTTTTTTTTTGATTGGAGGTTTAACGACCACCGTGAGCAACTCAATGGGCTATAAGCAGTCGCCCGTCCCTAATTTAGGGTCACTGGTCCCAGGGAAGGGAGAGAACCAGTGCCGTAAGACAAGCACAACATCCATGCCTCACCGGGATTCGAACCCGGACCCCGTTCGGACGAATGATCAGAGGCCATCGCTTAGACCACTGCGCCACCGGGGCGGCGGATACCCATTTAACCAGTGGGTCCAGCCTGGGGGCCGTCACTTAACGTGCTCGTCCGATGCACGGCAGATATTCAGCGATTGTTAGCAAATCACACCATCTCTGAAAGATCAGCCCAGGTTCGAATCTGAGGACCTTGCATCGATAGTCTGAACTGCTAACCACTAAGCCATCCGCGGCTCGTGGATGTTCTGCTTGACAACGCAGCTCTTCTTATGCGTCGATCGGTCCGCTCATCATGACTCCCGGTTCCACGTCTTCTCGTGTGGGAATGTTCCTCGGACCATCTACGCCACCATCGTACCATCCCCGATACTTCCTGTCCAATTCGCTTCGCAATACGACCACCCGGCCACGCGGAGTCAGACTAGACGACCTCGCTCAAAGTCCGATAACTACTGAAATCGTACACGTCTTCCATGTCCAGGCATTGCAGCTTCTTCAGGGTCTTCGCACGTGTCCGTACGCCGACGACTGATTACATTCACTTCGCCGTACTCCTTAAATACCACCGACGATAATTTGCATATTATGCCGTGATGTGGCGTAAGCGCTCACCGGTTGGTCTCGAAATTAACATCACACCTACGTCAACTCGACTCCATTAACATATGTAAATTTCATGATCGTTCGCCAATTCCTTCTTGGTGTTTTTTTTTCAATTTCCGCCAGTGTAATTTGGTTCTATGCTACATTCAACCTCGAACGAATTTTTAAAGTTCCTTAACCCTAAAAAAAAAATTGTTAAAATTTGTTCACGGTTGAATTCGTTTTAGAATGCACATATTTCCACAGTCCCCTTTCATCCAGAAACTAGCAAAATATTTTCATGACGGTATTTAATTTATGAGACGTTCTTATGTAGATGCATGTGTTTTTAGAGAGGACAGCGAGACTAAATTTCCTGGCCTGGTTTAGTCTATCTAATCCGCCCCTGAATGTAACAATATATCATTGCAATCAGCATAAATTACAAGCAGCTGATGCTAAATGTGCTAAAAGTCATTACAAAAACGCATTTTTGATGCCCCAAAATTTGGCTTCCCATTGACCCCTTCTCGGGCTGAAGGGGGTAACCTGCTATTCACGAGAAAATGACGTTTAACACGATGGATAGTAACCTGTAGATATCCTAGACCAAAAGTTACAAATACCCCTCACTAACACACTTGTGATTCAGCTTTTCTTTCCCATCTTGAAGTCAGATTTTAACTTTCGCATGTGCAGACAGACTTTCGTACCTACATCACATTTAATTGGTGTCAAGGTTATTTCTTTCGTTCATCAAAATAATAATGCCGCCCCGGTGGCGCAGTGGTCTAAGCGATGGCTTCTGATAATTCTTCCGAGATGGGTCCGGGTTCGAATCCCGGTGAGGCACGGATGTTGTGTTTGTCTTACGGCGCTGGCTCTCTTCCTTCCCTGGAAATATGGGCCCTAAATTAGGGACGCGCGACTGCAGCCATTCAGTTGCTTACGGTGGTCGTTAAAACCTAACCCCCCCCCCCCCCCCAAATGTACAGTATAATAATAAAAATTTCTTTTGAAAAACTCAACTTTCAATGCTGCCCCAGTGGTCTAAGCTGTCCGGGTTCGAATCCCGGTGAGGCATGAATGTTGTGTTTCCCTTACGACACTGGCTCTCTCCCTTCCCTGGAAACAGTGACCCTAAATTAGGGACGGGCAACTGCTTATAGCCCACGAGTTGCTCACGGTGGTCGTTAAACCTCCCCCACCCCCCAAAAGCCTATCAATACTTCCTATTGCCACAGTTTAGTAAATATTTACTTTTATGACTCATTTCTTTCATTGGTTTTATGACAAGAATGTTCATTAATCCACATACCTAAGTACTGCTCAAATGTCAGGCATTTGTAAATCTTATTATGATTTAATTCCACTTAGTATTACTGGAACGTGGCTCAGTGTGGTTGTGAATGACACAAATAAATGCCACATGTTGTACGTAAATATGTGTACACTCTTGAATCACTCGTTTTTTTTTCACACCCACAAAGACCTTGGCATGCGAAATGCATAGCATAAATTATCTACAGAAAGTACCAGGGTATTTTCTCAATTTATGTATTTTTATTGTTTTTCAGGATACGAGTTTACATGATACCAACCAGAGGGCAGGATAATCGTATAACAAGATCTGACAAGGGGAGTAACAAAAAGAAATCTGGAAATACGCTTTTCGTAGAGAAAAAGTGTACCTGAAGAAATGGATGAAATGAAATAAAAACGCACTGATTGAATACTGCATCATTAATCGTGTTGTTCTGGACTGGGAAAATGTTATAATTATTGCTCAACATAATAAATGGCACAAGTTATTAAAGGCCGAAGCAATTTGTATTGAGAAGACTAAGAATACCTGCTGTAATACTAATTAATACACCAGTGTTTGAGACCTGGACTACCTCACCTGCCCCTAGTACTGTTTTTTTTTTTTTTAAATTACAAAGTTTATTTTTCAGTTATTAAGTAATTTTTTGGTACACGCAATTGCTAACATAATACAAAATAATTTTGAGGATTAGGATTTTAACACTATCTTTTGAATACTTTACATCGATGAGCAATTACATTATGACCATCAACCTAATAAGCTGCAGGACCCAGCTTTATCCCGCAAAACAGCGACCACACGGCGAGGCATCGATTCAATGAGGTGGGGATAGGTATCCTGGTGTATCTGGTACCATAATGTCAACAGCAGGTCCTCCAGTAGCCGTACGTTTCGGCGTGGTGGCGATTTAACGGGAACCTGCTTTTCCAAGTCGAAACACAAATGTACGATTGGGTTCATGTCAGGTGAATTTGGAGGCCAGGGCATCAACAGAAAGCTGCCTCCTTGCAGATTCTGACAGTGTGACATGGCGCATTATCCTGTTGGTAATGGTCATCACCAGAAGTGAACACAAGTTGCCAAGAATGAGGAACGGGAAGGTTCTGCAGTGGGAGGGGAGTTTGAGGAGTTGTGGAAGAGAATTTTAAAGAACTTTCTTTTTTTAAGTGCTCTTTACTTTGAAATTTATTTTGAATGCCTTAGTCTTTTTTTCTCTCTTAAGGTTATATTCTTTTTTAATTGCTAAAGTTTAGTTAATATTTTTAGGCTTACATTCAACTAAATATTTTGTATTTCTCATTTCATTTAATTTTCACAATTTAATAAAATAAAATAGAAAGACAAAATAATACGAAATTGGCAAATCACGGGCCGGGCTCACCACATAAGGCCAGTGCAGACCTAAGGGGCGTTATGTTCCGGAAGGAACCCATCTTCCTGTGAGTAGGGGTACGACATTGTGGGGTGGACCAAGTCCATACGTTGGTCCATACGCACCAGGGGTCCTAATTTTTATGGTAGCTAACAATGCCCCTTACTATACAACTACCCCCACCAGCATGGATAGCCGATGCCATGCACGAGGAATCCATAGCCTGATGCCAAATAGACTCTGCCGAATGGAGTACATTCTGTGATTAACTATTTAATCCCCCACTGAGCTGCTCATGGGGACGGATGACTGCTTATAGCCCACGGAGCTGCTCACGGTGGTCGTTAAACCTCCCATTACCCCCCCCCCCCAAAAAAAAACACAGCTAGGTATCGCCATCAATGATGCATGATAATTTAAAATTTCCAAATGTAGTCCAAATTGCCGTGCTTTACCCGAATAATTTCAATGACACCAGGTTTGGCATTTATTTGTTCCATCTAGAATACAAGGGCTTGCACCAGCTTGTTTTATGTTTGCCATTTTTAATTTTCTTTACTGTGAGTGAAGATTTTTCCTAGCCCATCCATTCGAGTATCATTTAGGATATCCTCCACAGTCCGCCTGCTAATACGTTTCTCAAATCTGGAAAACTGATTCACAATAAATTGCTGGTTAGAACTACTGTATTTCCTTGTACTCACAAATAAAAAAAAATAATTCAGTGGCACTAAACAGTTTCGATTACTGCAGATTTTTGTCGAAAACATGACAGACAAGAGAGCACACTTTTAATTGTTCAGTATTCATGTAATGAACTGTGTTGGAATGCAGTAAGTCGCCCCGGTGGCGCAGTGGCCTAAGGCACTGGTTTCTAACCATTTGCTCTAGTTGGATCCGGGTTCGAAACCCGGTGAGGCATGGATGTTTGTGTTTGTCTTTCGGCACTGGCTTTCAATGTGTTACTTGTCCAACACTGGTTATCAGTGTACATTGGTCATTTAGCATACTGTTAAATCCATGTTTGATGTATAGTTGCTCACAATGTGTTACATGATCAACACTGGTTATATCTGTGTAAATTGATCATTTGGCATATTGTAAACCATGTATGATTTGTACTTGTTGCTGTGTAATATCTGTATCTTGTTGTCATGTCTGTACCACCCGGTCCAATTAATAATTTTGTTTTAAACCTCCAATCCCCCCCCCCCAAAAAAAAAGCACTGGACGGTAAGCTGTTATGCACTTGAAAAACCTCAGGAGTGAATGGCTATTAACGTCAAACACACACACACACACACACACACACAGTTATGCACTGTGGAAGTGAGAAACGAACCAATTGAGGTGCGACTGGGAGATGGATGACAAAACACCCGTGGCCGAGTTTCGTAGAAAATTCTATTTACTAGAATTAGTATGAATGAGAATTAGACAATGGCAAATGAAAGCTGTCCCAAAACAGATGCCGGAGGTTATACGCGTGGTGGTGCAGTTGTCTAAGCGCTGGCTTCTGATCATTCGTCCGGGTTTGAATCCCGGTGAGGCATGGATGCTGTGTTTGTCTTACAGCACTGGCTCTCTCCCTTCCCTGGAACCAGTGACCCTAAATTAGGGACGGGCGACTGCTTATAGCCCATCGAGTTGCTCACGGTAGTCGTTAACCCCCACCCCATTTTTTTATACGTATCGGATAAGCATTTCCCGTGGTGTTAATAAGGAAAATGGTGAGTTTTGGTATAAAAAAAACTACATTGCCCTTAGCTTTCATAGATATACAGGCAAACGAGAAGTACACGCGATAAGCTTCTTTCATACTTTTCTGGGCATAGGGTGGTTTAATAAGGGTCTTAAACACTGTTTACAAACATTTGGTGCTCTTAGTGTATGGGCGGTTGGCTGGCAGCAAGGTGGCGGTTCATAGAGGGAATTTTAGATGTTTAGGTATTTTGAAAAATTCGCTCCAGGGTTGCAGCAGCAAAAAACCAAGATGAAGATTCTTTTTTTTTTTTAATTTGAGGTTTAACGACCACCATGAGCAACTCAGTGGGCTATAAGTAGTCACCCGTCCCTACTTTAGAGCCACTGGTTCCAGGAAAGGAAAGAGCCAGTGCTGTAAGACCATTGCGGTTCGACTGTACATTAGGGATGGCTTTTCGGTAACGTTAAAAAAAAAAAAAAAAAAAAAAAAAAAGACAAGTAACCAGTGGTGGAAATGGGATTTTTTTTGCTGCCGGAACGCAACGTACAACTTGTAGTGTTGTTGCCAAAACCCGTCAAAAATGACGTCGCAACGTTTTGTCGATTTCTGACTCCATAGTCAGAATTCGCCAAAAAGGCTTAACGCAGTTTTGACGGGTTTTGGCGACAACACTACAATGGTACAAGTGAATGCATTAAAAATTTAATATTCGCAAACCCATTTGCTGTACACATAAATCCATATAAGGAAATTTCGTTATTAAACTTTAAAATAGTTACATTGGAAAATATTTTTAACATAATTTCTAATGTTTGTAAAGAATGGTTTGGCCATCAGGGGCCATACGTGTCAATTTCTGCTTCTGATGTATTTGTAGCAAAATCTGGGCTCCTGAAAACTCGACTAAGTTTTTTTTTTTTCTAGGACCGATACCGCTCATATGGAAAATCCTTTTGAGAATACTTTCTTCCTAAAATGATGCATGGTTTTCCCACCAGGGGACGTAAAGTCACATCTTATTTTTTGTTGATATCTCTGTTTCTAAGAGTCCGATTTGAAAAATTCTTTCTGTGTTGGAGAGCGTTTCTGGTGCGAAATGTTTCTCATATAAATTAACGTTTTTCTGAACGAACAAGTCTGCAACCAGAGGGTGTGAGCTCACAATTCCGTTTACAGCAATATCTGTGGGATTAAAAACCCGATTGAAAAACTTCTTTCTTCCGTCAGATACTATCGTTTTCCATACCAGCTCCATTCACTTTGAATAGCTTTGATAAATTTAATTTGCGTCAGAACGGATTCAAAAGACGTGTTTATTGCACCCGAAAATTCGGCGGCGTCTTTCTTGTTTGTCATCATTTGGATTATTCTCGAGATCGATACAAAACTGCAGATAAATTTTGGAGGATTAGTTGGGAGGAGGTGTCTTTTTTTGATGTGGGGATGGTATTTCATTTTTCAAAACTTTCGAAAACGGAAGTTAAACAGTGAAAATTTTTCCTGTAATCGTGATTTCTTTTTCTCGCAATGTTTCTGCAGTATTAAACATTTTTTCCATAAATATTTGCATTTCAGTTTGGAAATGGAAGAAAAATTCAAAACGGAAGTTGGGGGCGAAAATTTCTCTGTGATCTTCAGGCATGAGATTCTTCAGTAGATTCAAAGAATTCCGCCACTTCCATCGTCATTTCAATGGTCTCCGAGATCGATGCAGAACTAAATAGAAATTTGTGAGGGATTGGTGGTGGTAGTAGTGATGGTGGTGGGGTCATTTTCTGTCGATGGGCGGAATTCCGACTTTCAAAACTTTCGGGAGCAAGTTAGACGGAGTGAAGGTTTCTCCTGTAATCGTAATCCTTATTTCTTGTGATGTTTCTTCTACTCAGTAGTGTTGTTAAATATAATTTTATTCCATAAATACTTGTTTTGCAGCTTCACAATGGAGGAGAAAGCTTTCCTAAAATGAAAATCGGACACAGCGTAGACTTTGCCGGTAGTCGTAATTTTTTTCTCTGCGATGTTACATTTATTCTGTGTTGCTGTTAAATGTAAAATATATATATTGAATACAGTGATGTGCTCTAGCTTAATATTTATGTAATAAATTTCAGTGAACACTTTTGTCTTACTCACGCCGCGTTATATTCACATTGTTTCGCAGCACGTTCTTATTTTTCACACATGTGGTTAAAAAGTTCAGCTTTTTTTTTTTTTTTTTTCCTCCTTCGTCAGTCTCGTGTATGACTGTGGCCAGGAGCTGCATTAAGGTTTCTGCTGAACTGTGGCCAGGAGCTGCATTAAGGTTTCTGCTGAACTGTGGCCTGGAGCTGCATTAAGGTTTCTGTTGAACTGTGACCAGGGGCTCATGTTTCTGGCTTATCAACTAAGTTGTCAAGGTGAAGCATGGGTAATGTGTTTGTCTGGTTCTGTCACTTCCCTGAAACCAGTGGCCATAAATTAGGAACAGGTGACTCCTTATGGTCTTAATGCTCATGGGGTTGTTAAACCTGCAAAAGTGAAAATGGGATAGTAATTAAATTCCTTCTGCTAATTATTTTTTAGGGGAAAAACTAGTTACAGCATTTCATTAATTTGCCCTACGTATGCTGGTGTATGAAACTTCCATATCAAAAGATGTTATGTGATAGATTCAAGGCATGGTTGGCTGAAGTAACTTTCTGATCTTAGGTGAATAATTATTCGTGTTTGGTTTTTTTATTATTATTTTTCGGTGCTATATTGAGGACTGTACGTGAATGCATTGATGTCCTCCTGCCAAGCTATGGGTTCGTCCACTAGCGAGAGGGGTGACAGCATCGCGTTTCCCAGGTGCCAGGTATCTCTGTATATGCAGATCTAGTTTCTTTACCCTGCAATCGTAAGTGTGCGCAAGCTGTATGTAAACAAAGAGAAACGATACCCGCAAAGTTGGGAATTAATTGAAATCGTCGATATTCGGAACCATCTGATGACTTAATCTGCACCGCCAGTATGCTGGCTCTGCAGAGATAAATAGAACTCTCAAAATTTACTAAAGGGAAGGCGTTGCGAAAGCAATCCTGACAGGATCGGTCGGGGTGGGGGTGGGGGTGTTGATCTGCACTGCCCCGCAGAACCACCACTTCGTGCTAATATAATGGGCGAGGATTCTAATATGCGACTGGCTGGGAGATTTCTTCGCCATCGCGAAGTCCATCCTAAACATTTTTTACCTTTTCAGAAACCCCTAATGTAGCACTGATATCAATTTAATGTGAGAGGTTTTATTTGTAATAGAACGGGATACCTTTTATGGTATCAATTGAAAGAAATGCAGTTTATGTGGCACCTATCTTGCAGGAACGGATACAACAGGGTTATAACTTATTGTAAAAATTCCCAACAAAATATTAGATTTGTTTTAAGTTAAAAGTACAATTTATGGGACTTATTTATAGGACTGAGTGATGAAGCATGGCTGACTTTATGGTGAAGTGCCACAAGAATTTGCAAGCGCGTCGAACAGTTTATGTAGTTGTATTTGTGTATTGTGATGTATGTACAGTAGAGGTGGGTACAAAATCATGTCACGGTTACTTTGTAACGTTACTAAAATGTCACGGTTTGTGATCAGCTGCAAAAATCACCGTTCCAAAATCACGAGAACACTTTGGTTTCTGAATTGTTCCAAATTCACACTACTTTCGGGGAACGACTTGTACGTTGCAAATCAGGCTACTTTCGTTAACCGCCCCAAAATCACTGGATATGAAATATAGATATTTCCAAGCTTTTTCACTCAGTAATCTCACTTTTAAATCAAGGTACTTTTATTAACCGCTCTAAAATCACTGATATTAAATATAGATATTTCTCAGCTTTTCACTCAGTAATCTCACTTTTAAAGCTATTTATCTGATGCTGTTGGGTTTTTTTTTATTTTAAGTTACATTTATATATGTTATTTTGCACCCAAACCACCGTTCAATGAAGTTCTAGAGCACCAAGATTTTTGTTTTAGGTCTAGAGCACAAAATTTCAGAGAAATGCAATTATTGGCTTAAAATATACCCGCATAAAAATCTTTTTTGGGTTTAGGTCTGTCTACAGACCAACAGACCAAATAAATGAGTTACAAATAATAATTCATTTATCTTCCACTTGAAACTTTTTCATATACGAGCTTGACTACTATCTGCTCTTTGGGAGTTAAAAGATCTCATATTTAATGTTCCTCCGTTACTTACCTATGGGAAAGCAACTAAAATACCTATGAAAACTAACTAAAATGCCTATGAAAAGTAACTAAGAATACAAGTGCCTAATTATTATGTCACTGGAAATCTCGGAAATAGCACGAACACGAATCCTCTTGAGAATGAGAACTGCGGAGCGAAGTAACGATTAATGAAACGTTCCTGTGGATTGTGATTTTGCCACGCGACTAATTTGAGCATTCAGGTACAGGTGTTCGTTCTTGTCACAAACAGTGACACCATTACTTGCAGTGGTGGAAATGGGCCGGAACGCCGATCCGGGAGCGAAACCCCGCGTTCCGGCGTTCCAGAAGCAAAACCCTGCGTTCCGGCGTTCTGTTATCGACACCAATAGAAAGGGAGCATTTAATTTTCATAAAACATTTTGCAATGCATTATGCATTTCAATTAATGACACCATCTTGTATTAATTGTTCGTAGTTTCGATTTTTTTTTTTATTATTATTTTCCTCTAATAAAGCTCACTTACCATTTGTGTAGGTACTACCGGAGTTGTAGCTGTAGTTCTTAAAAAATTTTCTCTTCGCCGTCTGGCGTCCTTCCTTTGCGATTTCCCGCCATGGTGACGACTGCAATGCCGCTTAATTCCACGATGAGTGCAAAGTGTTTGCGTGAGAGCGAAGGTCATGACAGGAGCTGATTGCTCGATGACCTTGCAACCTCTCTCCGCTCTTGGCATAAAATGACTTCGAAGTTCCTGTAACCTGGCAACGAGCTTAATTACTACACTCTACACATGCTGTCACTTCAACTCTAGCTCCTGTTGTGGTAGGACGTGACTTTTTGACTGATATTGTAGTCGGTGTTGTAAGTTTTAATTTGTTCTTGTGTGAGAAAAGAAAACAACTGAAAATAATGAAAAGAACTCTAACAGATTTCTTTGGGAAAAAAGATGAGTCAAAAGGAAAAAACAGAACTCGGGAATTTGGAAAACTCCCCCTCCCCCCTCCCCCTGTTCAAGCTCTGACTCCATGTAAAGTATCACTAAGAAAATTGCCGAAAATACAACAGTCTAAGGAAATCACTGCATCAGGAAGTTCATTAGAAGAATCTGAATCTCGGCAAAGCTCAACAAATGGTAAACCCGAGTGTTGGACTGAGGATCAAAGTAAGTATTTTTTGAAAGAGTACTCTTGGCTTGTTTTAAAAAATGGGTGTTTAGGATGTGCCGTTTGTAAAACTGCCGGGAATATGAACGTTTCAGAATTTTTAACAAGTGCAAGGCTTTCTAAGGAGTGGATAGATTGCAAAGTTAGATCTACGGCTGACTATAAGAAGAAGCAAAATAAGGCTCTAAGGGGAAAAATAAAGTAGCACAGAGAAAGTCACGCTCATAAAGAAGCTTCTAAAATGAACGCAATACGTTCTGAAGGCATCTTTGAAAATATTGTTGAAAAAATAAATAAAAATATAGTGGACAATACGTACAAAATATTCAATACCGCACATTTCATTGCGAAGAACAATATACCTTTTGCTGATTTTCCTGGTTTGATTGATATTCAAAAGAAAAACTGCATTGAGATGGGGAGGATATTGCAGTCTAGGAAGATATGTACGGATATTTGCGATTCTATAGGAAATGACATGCGTAAAAAGCTCTGTGAAGAAATCATCTCCCAAAATATAAAATTCGGTTGATGAGTGTACAACTGTAAGCCGACTCTCAGTACTCATAATCTGCATAGAATGTCCATAGATCCGGATGATATAAATGTCCAAACTCTATTTTTTGACTTGGTTGAATTACACGATTTAAAAGCAACAGCAATAACTGAATCGATTATGAACTGCTTGGTGAAGTACTTTCCAATATAGCTTATTTAAAATAATCTGATATCTTTCACTTCCAATGGAGCTGCAAACTTTGCAGGTTCCATATCTGGTGTGGCTCAACAGCTTAAAAAAATTCCAGAACTTATTATATGGCACTGTGCAAATCATAAGTTAGAACTTGCTGTCGGGGACGTAATTAAAGAGGTTTACGGCATACAGAGTTTAAATCATTTTGCGATAAATTATACTCCTTGTATCACGCTTCACCAAAGAATGCCCGCGAGTTGCATCACTATGCTGAAGAAATTGCATTTCTGTTTTCTTCAATCGGGAGAGTTCTTGGAACAAGGTGGGTCACATCTAGTGAGCGAACAGTATCTGATGTCTGGAATATGTTTCCAGCCTTGACTTTGCATTTTAAAGCTACATCTGCTGTTGCTTAAAGGGATAGTAAAGAAAGAAGCTTGTTTTCTGGCTTACTGAAAAGACTTACAAAAGCACACGCTTCCTGGAAAATTTGGCACAAATGAAAACCACCTTAAAGGGACTTAAGTTCATTATCACTGCATCTTCAAGGAAATTCTGTATCGTTACCAGAAGCACATTCGCATATTTCCCTTACAGTGAAAATTTTCCAAGGTTTAGTTGATGGTGGTTTTGACGAGTTTTATTTAGTAGCATCAGATGCCGTAAAAAATATGGTGTTCAAAGGGGTGGACTTAAATTCAAGGGGATATAAATCTGACGGGAAAATAAACAGTGTTCAGTTTTTTCGGAGTGTTGCCAACAATTTATCTGCCAGATTATTCAGCAGCGAGGGCATTGTAAAACAACTTCAGGGTTTTGTATCCGTCTTTTTGGCCGACCGGCATAGATATTTTATATGGAGAAGGAGAGGTTCTAAGTTTATGCCGAATATTCGGATTGGAGGAAGAAAGGAAAATCATTGAAGAGTTCAGTCATTTCAAGGAAACCAAAAAAGTTTCACATCATTTAAAAGTCTTATTAAAATCTGTTGCTGCGGTTGCTATATCAACAGCCGAGTGTGAAAGAGGTTTTAGCTCCATGAATTTGATAATAACTGATTTAAGAAACGCTTTAAACGTTACACACGTCAGCAACCTCATGTTCATAAAAATAAACGGACCTCCTTCAAAGATCTTCAATCCCGAGCCGTACGTACGGAAATGGTTGAGTGACGGAAGGAGAAATGCAGATTTTTTGGCTTGCAGAGAACGTGAAGAAAAGATGCAAGAAGACTTGTTGAAACAAAAACTTTGGAGATTATTTTAGGACATGAGTTTTTCTTTTCAAATCGAAGTTATAATTGATATTGCAGCGAAATAAATGGATATTTCAGACAAAGCCGAATTTCTTTACTTTGCCACCCCATGTACAGTAGTTACTTACATATCTCTGCCTCAAATACGAGCTGATGTTTTTCTCTGATGTTTGTTATTTGAGGACACCTCCAAAAAGGGCGATACCTTTAATTGCACCAGCACACATTTGCGTGGTCTTTCTAATAAGAAACGTACTTCTGAATAAAGAAAACAGCTCTGACTTTAGCTAAATCTTGTATGCAATACAGGAAGAATTTTTCAAATCGGAGTTTTAGAAGCAGAAATAACGCAGAAAACGCAATTTACCTTTGTGCCCCCTAGCGGAAAGTCTATGATTTACTTGAAAATTTTGAATTTATAGGAAAAACATTTCACATTGGAAGCACTATCCAACAAAGAAGGAATTTTTCAAATTGATCTCCTAGAAGTAGAGATATTGACAAAAATAAGATATACATCTACGCCCCTGGTGTAGAAACCGTGCATTATTTTAAGAAGAAAATGTCCCTACAACGTTTTGTCGACATCAGTAGTATCGGTCAAGAAACGACCTTTTTTCAATCGAGATTTTAGAAGCTCATATTTTGCTGCAAATATGTACATCAGAAGCGGAAATTAAGACTTACGCCACTTGGTGGCCAAACCATTTTTTACAAAATTTACAAAGTATGTGCAAAGGATTTCCCATCAGGAGCTGTATCCACCGGTGCAGAAAGAATTTTTCAAATCGGAGATTTAGAAGCAGAGATGGGGGGGGGGGGGGGGTACCTTTACGCTCCCTAGCGGAAAGTCTATGAATTACTTAAAAATTTTGAGATTACATGAAAAACATGTCACACTGGAAACGCTATCCAACGAAGAAGGGATTTTTCAAATCGGACTCCTAGAAGTAGAGATATTGACAAAAATAAAATATACATCTACGCCCCCTGGCGGAGAGACTGTGGAATATTTTAAGAAGAAAATATTCCAAAAAGGTTTATCGATGTGAGTGGCATCAGTCCACGAAATAATTTTTTCAATCGATATTTTAGAAGCTCAGATTTTATGGCAAATGCATCAGAAGCAAAAATTAACACTTACGCCCCTGGTGGCTAAAGTATTCTTTACCAAAAATTAAAATTATATGCAAAAGATTTTCCATCACGAGGTGCATCCGCTGAAACAAAAATTTTTCAAATCGGAGTTTTAGAAGAAGAGTTATCGGGGGAAAATGTAATTTACTTTTACGCCACCTAGTGGAAAATCTATTTTTTTTTTTGATTGGAGGTTTAACGACCACCGTGAGCAACTCAATGGGCTATAAGCAGTCGCCCGTCCCTAATTTAGGGTCACTGGTTCCAGGGAAGGGAAAGAGCCAGTGCCGTAAGACAAACACAACATCCATGCCTGACCGGGATTCGAACCCGGACCCCTTATGGACGAATGATCAGAGGCCAACGCCTTAGACCACTGCGCCACCGGGGCGCCACCGCGGAAATCTATGCGTAATTTGAATAAGTAACTATATCTAAAATACTCTTCAACATAAATGGAATCGAGAGATTAACATTTTTTTTAAAATCAGATGTGTAAAAGCAAATATGTGGAACAAAACGTATTTTTGAATTCAGCATCATCTGCATTTACGCCCTCTAGCGGCGAAATTGTTCATCATAACAAAAAACAAAAAAAAAAAAAAAAACGAAATGAAGGATCATCATTCGCATATTTCAAGCTTTCGAATGCAAAAAGAATGTTTCAAATCGGACTAATAGCTGCAGAGATAGCGCGGGTACAGACGGACGGACAAACCGGTAACATAAGCACGATCTTTTTTTTACAAAAGACGTGCTAAAAAAGCAGAATTCCGCGGAAAAATATCATGTATGCACAGTTCAGCAGAAACCTTAATGCAGCTCCTGGCCACAGTTCAGCAGTTTTACCTTAATGTTTTATAGTGATAGTTACGAAAACTGCCAACATTGCAGTTTATATTACTAACAGAAGCATTATTCTTGCTTGTATTTTGCCATCACAGAAATAAAATTTCTCAGCACTACCACATTTTTTTCAGATCCTTAAAAGCTATGGCAATAAAATATACTGCTAACGACACTACTACATTTTTTGGGTCCCCAAAGCTTACTAAAATTATAAACATAACAGAATGACTCTAAATTCATAGAAGCCCACCTAAAAAAAATTGGATATTTTCTCTGTCATGGTGAGAAGCAAGTTTTTTTTTGGAATAGTCATTCTGTATGCCAATTGTTCAGCACAATTTATTCAGTGCTCAGTATGATCATTTTGATTTGCACAATACAGGCTAACATTTTTGATATCTCAAGTGTCTCCTCTCTCATCCCTCCAGGATTTAATGACCACAATGAGCAATTTTCAGGGCTATAAGCAGTCACCTGCCCTTAATTTAGGAACACTGGTTCAAAAGGGAAGAGACAGAGCCAGGCTCCCTTAGATTTCTTCTCACTTTAGGGTGTAGTAATTAATCACTGCACTTTTAAAAATATGAATGGAATCTCGACCCATTACAGCATTGGCGTAAGAGCTCCTCCCATTGGACATCAAGGTACATTTTTCTCTTGAACTTCACATGATTTCTTTTTCTCTTTTAAAGCCGAATTTTAAATCTTATTCATTAAAAATACTCATATGCACTCCCACTGTTCATAACAATTTAAAATTACACCACTAATTTTGACCAGCAATTTATAAACAAATTAATCTAAAATTTCAAAATTGCACCAAGTAAGCTTTTTGTAATTTTACCAACTCATGTAGTAAGCCACTGAGGTAACGGGTAGGCAAAACATCTCAGTTATCAGACTTACTTTTCTTCGAAAATAAAATTTACATCTCGAAGAAAATATAAATCAGGCTAAAGGTAAGAAATTGGGTTGTGAAGCCAATCAAGCCTATGCAACGAAATGGAAAGTCAATGTGTGACCCGTATTACCCTGTAATTTCTTTCCTCACTCACTGTCTTTGGGACAACACTCGAACGCAACTTGACAGGAGCTGCTCCTTACTGGCAGACGGTTTTACTCGGGGCCGAAGACGAATCCCCCAATTCATCCTCATAAGCACCCTTTCGGTACCCGAAGTATGTCCACGTAAGGAAAAACTCTCCTGCAAGAGATCTCTTGCCGCCCGCCCCCCCTCACCAATTCTCACTCCAGGCGCACAGCTCCCAGAGAAAAACTGTCTGAAAACTCACACTATCTCTAGAAAAAATCCACATACATCTCACTTTCCAGAAAACACATATCTCCGTTTCCAGAAATCCTTATCACCTCCCGAAGTACTCTCTATTTTCAGAAATCACTATCACCTCTCAAAGCACTCTCCATTTCCAGAACTCATACCCCTTGCGAAGAAATCTCATTGTACACAGGTAATGAACAGGCCTCACTTTCAAACAATCCTAGTCTGCTTGTATACCTTCTTTGATATCCTCCCCCTAATACAAAATCAAATTTTCAAACCCACTGGCTCTTATTAGCACCAGCCCCCAACACTTCTATCAAATATTACAGAAATATTTTAATCCCATTATTAACCAAACTCCAAAATCACTATTTCCTCGTAAGACAAAAAATCTTACATGTCCCTTACTTTATGCTTACTACTACCAAATGCCATTTATACAATATTAAAAATTACCAAGCACACAGAGTTAAATTTCAATAATACTATTAATTACTGGTTTGAGGAGTTGCTCTTTTTTTTTTTTTTTTTTTTTATTTTTTTTTTTTTTTTTTTTTGATTGGAGGTTTAACGACCACCGTGAGCAACTCAATGGGATATAAGCAGTCGCCCGTCCCTAATTTAGGGTCACTGGTTCCAGGGAAGGGAGAGAGCCAGTGCCGTAAGACAAACACAACAACCATGCCTCACCGGGATTCGAACCCGGACCCCTTACGGACGAATGATCAGAGGCCAACGCCTTAGACCACTGCACCACCGGG
The DNA here is from genome assembly GCA_039090855.1 of Macrothele yani. Classification (NCBI taxonomy): domain Eukaryota; kingdom Metazoa; phylum Arthropoda; class Arachnida; order Araneae; family Macrothelidae; genus Macrothele; species Macrothele yani. Next base: position 79,237,436 of record CM077016.1, read on the forward strand.
GCGGCAGGAGTTGCTCTTCAAAAAAGCTTATAACACATAACACTGCATTAACACATGCAGAACTGCATTTTCAATTACTTTCCCCTTTATATATATAAATAAAAAATGACAGGAAGTTTCTCTACTTAAGCATGAAATACAGGACCTGATGACAACACCAAAATTAATATTTACATCTCTCCAAGACCTCCAAATTTAACCCCTAGAAAACTACAGTAGAGCCCATTTATGTCCAATGCTGGACTACAACTCTTGCTATGCCTAACTTATTATCTCATTCTGACTACAACCATGATTTTTATCACTTGACAACACAGCCTCAATACGAGACAGGAAATTCTTCTTAGGCTCAGCTCCAAGCATGAGCACTTACCGACCTGTCTTAACATATTTAAATTAGGAAATTACCTTGTGTAGACTCGGCTGTGGCTCCATTTCTCTCTTTTTTTTGTTGTTGTTGTATGATACCCCCCCCCTCCCTCTTGAGTTTTACATTTACTGGCTGATGAGCGTCCTCACCCGCACAGAACAGATGGCATCCGGCAAAGTCGAAAGTTGACTGGTAACAACTGGGAGTGGTGCCATTTTTCTTTTCTCGCTAGGAACCTTCTGACCTGGAGCGGGTGTATGGGATATCATCCTTATTCTTGCTGACACAGTGTGCTTGGCCAAAACCCAGGAATTTCCCCGGTTTCCGGGAGAGCTTTTCTTTCTGATGGCGGAAACAAGTTTCCATTGGGGTCCTCCACACTGCCTCCTAGGTCAAGCGGAATCAGCCTCCCTCCTTGTTTTTTCGTTGCATGCATGGCCATCTCTTGAAACCGTGACATTTCCTCGCCAGCCACGAGATGGAAATCATCATTTTTGCTGGCTAATACGAGTTATGACTCAAACTTGTCCCCAAGGCAAGAAAACTGTCGTAAGGACAGCACTTTCTTCTTTTCACACAAGATTTGTCGTCCACTACTTAAATTTTTGTTGACTCATTGGACACTCCATTTACTGACAATGAGATACTGGGCAGTCATGCCCAGCCCAGCCAGCAAGGCCAGCGTGGCTGAATTTTCCACAAGACCTTCAATCTCGGCCAACAAAAAAAAAAAAAAAAAGTGTGGTGCGCGCTTTCTCCAAAGAAACTGGGTGCTTGAAGCAGCTGACTCCTCATTGGCTACCTTTTCGGATAGCAACCCGCAGTCCTGCATACCACTTGGCCCCCAACGAACTTTCTCTCCCACACAAACTCGTAATCTTTTTGACCTCTCAGGCAGGGAATGCTGTACCCTCCTGCCTGCGTGCTGATCTAAAAATAGCCTGATGTTTGCTTAAGAGAATTTTAGTGACACTTCTCAGAGATTTCTAAAACTGCCATGGCAAACTCTGAAATGGAAGATTTTGGATTTTGCACAATTTACAACGCTTTCCCCTCATTCTGTGATAAATAGCAAATAATTTTGTTTTCGAAAAGGATTGATGGTGACTTCTTGCTCGCCTTTTTTTATCTATCTTACAATAGTAAAAAAGTAAATTAATCCCACTCCCCCAAAGTTTAGTTCTTATTATTCCCCCCTTTTCCCCCATGAAATTTTGTTTGTCTGGTAAGGGCTGAGAAATGAAAGAACATGGCCATTATTCCCTCACTTCACCGCCTCCTCCAAACAGAAATTTTCAAGCATGGACTGGAGAGAATTTTCATTCTATCTATTTATTATTATTTTTTCCCCCTCGTAAATCTCAGCAAAGAGATCAGTTTCCCAGAGATTTACGAACATAAAAATTCTCGACAGGACACACCCCTTCTCATTGCTACTCGAATAGTTCTGGATACATGAGACCGGCAAAGAAAAAAAAAAAAGAAGCTGAACTTTTACCAGAGTGAAAAATAAAAACGAAGCCCAAAAATGCAGACTACCTTCCACTTGTCTTTTGTTGACTGCAGCTACACAGCATCCATTGCTTTATTTTTCTTTCTGGTGATATCTTTCTCTTCCCATGCCTTCATTGCCTGTCTTTCTTTTCTTTTTTTGATGCCCTCTGATAATTTCATTCATCATGCTGAAAGAACTTTCACCCTAAGGACCATGAGTGCATAACGTCAAAGCTTTGACTATTTTAGATAAATGGTGTAACTTTAAAAATATTAAAATTTTTGAACACCACACATCAATTCTTACAAACATTCTAACTTCCTCACTTTTGTTTTTGGAAATCTTCCCTCTCTTATCAAGCTTAAATGCAAACATTTATGGTGGGAAATTTCATTTAACAACACCACAGGAAAGTGGAGAAACATCATGGAAAAAATACCCCTGCGATTACAGAAGAAATCTTTGCTCGTCAAACTTCCATTTCTAGAACCCCCCATCCCTTCATTTTCGAGCGGAAATGCTAAATATCTATGGATTAAAATTATATTTAACAACAATACCAGTCAGAAGGAACATTGCGAGAGAAAAAAAAAATTGCGATTACGAAAGAAATTTTTACTCCGACCTGCCGTTTACGAAAGTTTTGAAAGATGGAATCCCGTCTTCCGACGGAAAACGACCCCCCCCCCAAATTTCTTCAGTTGGGCATTGATCTCATGAATGACACAAATTATAACAGTAAAGGCGGAATTCCCTCAAATTTGCGAAAGAACCAAATGCCTGAAGATTACAGGTGAAGCATCGCGCCGTCTAACTTCTGTTTTTGGAAACTGTTTGCTGAAGTAAAAATATTTATGCAATAAAATTACATTTAAAAGCAATGCTCAGCAGAGGCAATATCGCGAGAGAAAAATGATATGATTATGGAAAACTTTTTATTAAGTTTAACTTAAATTTTCGAAAGTTTTGAAACACGAAACGAAAACACCCCCCCTCTCAAAAAAATTATCTTCAGTTTTGCATTTTGCATCGATCTCGGAAATGATCCAAATGATAACAAACACACACACACACACACACACAAAAGCGGAATTCCGCAAATACGCGGAATAATCTCATGTATTGTATGGGATGTAGACCTATTGGGGGGGGGGGGGGAGATAATCTTTGAATAAAATAAAAAATCTCTCAAAAATAAACTCCCACTGTTAAATCTCCATAGGAAGTCTCAAAGTATAGAAATATATAAAAACCCACTGAAAAATTATTTTTGCCAAGTTCTACAGTAAAAGTGGTAATTATTCCGTAGAATTCCGTTTTCCATAAATACAGACAGTGAATATGACTTAAGGCTACAAAAAATAAATAACATATGCGCTCTGCATCTGAATGGTTGGTTGCATGCAAAAATTGGCCCAAACTCGGAGTAACCAAAAATATAAGTTCGGTAAACGACGGATATGGAGGTAATTATTACATACCACTGCCACCTTACAACGTTATTTTTCTGCAAATTTTGATATATTTCATGAAAAGGACCCTAGGTGCGCAGATTTTGTGAGGGGAAGGTTGACTTTTGTCGGAAATTTTATTTTTAAATGATGTTTGCCTTTAGGCGCAAATCGTGTAACATAGTTGAATAGTAAGAATGCAAAGGGTTAGTGGATTGACATAGCGGCCCGCTGGAGTTTTCGGGGCATGATTATTAAAGAAAATGCAATCTGTAAATAAAATACCAGAATTGAAAAAACTTTTGGGCATCGGATCCAACGATTATTCGCAGAGCAAACACATCTACCGGGACCTCCGGCCCAGACTCGCCATTTCATGGTTCGACAAACGAAGACATAAAAATCTCGAAATTGACGAATCAAAGGAGTGAATGCAGAAACATTGAACCAAAATTATATTGGGTGAGAAACAACTGTGCAATGGCGACTAAAGTGAAGTGTCCCACACTTTCTCATCGCCAGCAGTAACTTAGTGTTTCGGAAATTTGGCCCACCAGAAAAAGTCACTGAAAAGTGAAATAATCCATAAAATTATAGCTCCCCAACACTAAATCAGCATCGAAAGTCTCAAAATACATCAAAATCCGCGGGGACATATCGAAATTACAGGATTCCAGTGGTACGAAATAGCGATTTTAAAAAATTCGAGAAAAATAAACACTAAATTAGCTATGAAACCACAAGGCCAATTGATAAACATAAAAAAAAAGTCCGAAAACTATTGATTTATGAAGTCCCAGTTATAAGGAATAATTACTGATGTGAATCGTAATTGGATCGCCAACATTCCGCTAATCAGTGGTGTAGTGGGGTCGGAACGGCGTTCAGGTACTTTTTTTCTTGCCGACATGTGCGCTGGTAAACCCTATACAGAATATTAAGTTCGACAGATCACTATACTTTCTTATACTATAAATGTAAGGAAGTAAAACGGGGAGAGGTGGAATGGGCGAGGGGAGTAAGAAGGGAAAGGTATTGAAGACGTAAAGACACAGCGCGTTCCTGTACTTTTTCAAATAGCACTAAGACACCACTGCCGCTAATCTTTTAAAAATTGAATGCAAGCATAAAAAATTTCTTGAAACTGAAAGAAATCATACAATCCCCCTTCCTCCCCCCCCAAAAACAATTTAAGAAACACATGCATTAGTCTGACTCACTATACTAAAAAAAAAAAGTTTGCGTATCATTATTACAATATATATATGTATTGTACTAACAAGATCAATTCACATTACAGTTTTAAGAACTTTTCTGGTATAAAAATAAATAAATAAAAAAAACGAAAAGTTTACTTACTTTTATTTTAAAACAGCATTTCCTCCAAAGCTTGAGGTAACAAATTCAAAACCTTTCTTCTTCGCGCACACTGACAGTTTTTGTCCTTCTGTTTGGAAGCGGGATGTAGAAGTTCCGTAACGAACGTCCGCGCATGCAGTGTTTTTTTCAGGCATACATCCATGGGGCGAAGCCCTCCCGAAAACGACCATCCCCTCCCCCTCAGAGACATTTTAGGTTACCGAGCCAAATTTTACTAAATTTAGGCTATGATGAAAAAGAAAGTTTAGTTTCTTTTTATGATATATATATATATATATATATATAAAAAAAAAAAAAAATGAGGAGATATTTGTAACATTTGTTCAAATGGTACTAGTTATAGTTTATTTTATTAAAAAGTGCATTACGACACATGGTATTCTTAAAAATATAATAATTAGACTAATCATACCTAATTGTCTGGGAATCGTGATTCAGGAACAAGAGTGCGTTGAATGCATTTTAACAGATAAAAATTTCAAGCCTGCGGAGCCTCCCAATTCCTTTCTTTAGCTCAAAACAGTTTATTATTCCTGAAATGCTTGAAGTAATTAATTACTATATCAGGTATGTATAAAGAATTTTTCTTCGGAGGAGGGGGGGGCGAAAAAAGGAAGTTTTTGAAATCCACCATCTGGAACAAAATTAAAGTTAATGAAAAATTGAAGAAAAATTGAAGCATTTTTTTTTCTAATGTAAGTCACATTTTAACCAAAAAAAAAAAAAAAAATGAAGCATTTTCCAGGGGGAAGGCTTCCTCTAAATGCGCCCCTGTGCTAGATATATAGTAATTACTTCTATATATATAAATATAGTAGCTAAAATTATATCATCATCGTCAACCATTATCAATCCACTGCTGGACGAAGGTCTCCCCAAGTTTCCTCCACAACGGTCTGTCTTGTGCCAGTTTCCTCCATGTCACTCCCGCATACTTTCGAATTTCATCCACCCATCTCCCATGTGGTCTTCTTCTGGGTCTTTTCCTGTCCCTTGGAATCCAATCTAAAATTTCGGCTGTCCATCGATGGTCTGTCCTTCTGGCAGTATGTCCAGCCCATTGCCATTTCAGAGATTTAACTCTGATCATGATGTCTTCCACTCTTGTCATTTTTCGGATCCACGAGTTCCTCTTCTTATCTCTCCTGGTTACACCAAGCATGCACTTCTCCATGCTTCTTCGAGTTGTCTGCAGCCTTTGTATGTCTCTTTTAGTTAAGGTCCACGTCTCTGCACCATACGTAAGCACAGGAAGGATGCATTGATCAAACACTTTTCTTTTAAGACATAATGGCATATTGCTCTTGAAAATTATGCTGTTTCTTCCAAATGCTCTCCATGCAAGTTTTGTACGCCGATTAATTTCTTCATCAATGTGACCCTCACTTGATATCTGCTGTCCAAGATAAACGTACGTGTCTATTATCTCCAACTTTTCTCCATCAATCGATAAATCCTCATTTCTCGTAAAAGCATTGAACATCACTTTTGTCTTCTGAAAGTTCATTTTTAATCCCACTTCTTTACTCTTGTCAGCAAGTTCCTGGATCATACTCTGCAGCTCTGATGGGGTAGTTGCAAAAATGACTACGTCATCAGCAAAACGAAGGTGGGTTAGATAATCTCCATTAATCTTTATCCCTTTGTTTTCCCAGTTCAGTGATTGAAAGACATTTTCCAATGTGGCATTAAATAGATTCGGAGATATGGTGTCACCTTGTCTCACTCCTTTTCCAATTTTTATGTGTGTTGTATTTTCAAACAGCCGAATCTTTGCACTTGCATTTTCATAGATGTTATTAATAATATTAATGTATGCATCTTCAATACCGCAGGATTTCAGAGCCATTGCAACTGCTGATGGTTTCACCGAATCAAAGGCTTTTTCATAATCGATAAAAGCCATGCACAATGGAAGTTCATATTCCCTCGCTCTTTCAATTAGTTCTCTCAGTACGTGGATATGATCTATTGTGCTGTAGCCACTCCTGAATCCAGCTTGTTCTCTCGGTTGAGCCATGTCCAGTGTCACCTTCAAGCGGTGTGAAAGAACTTTAGTGAAGATTTTATAAACCACTGATGGGAGGCTGATAGGTCTGTAGTTCCTGAGATCCTCAATGTCACCTTTTTTATGTAGCAGGATCATTGTAGCATTGTTCCAATCCTCAGGAATCTTCCCTTCATTAAGGCATCGAGTGAAAATTTGGGCGAGTACTGTTTCAATTTCTCCACTTGCTTCTTGTATGATGTCTACAGTAATTCCATCTTCTCCTGGAGCTTTTCCCCACTTCATGTTCTTGATTGCATGTGCAACTTCTGCTGGGAGGACTGGAAGAACTCTGGTATCTTTCATGATGTCTGGAGTACATGTATCATTCCTTTCATATAATTTGGAGTAGAAATCTTTAACACTTGTCAAAATTTCGCCTCTATTTCTTGTTACAGAACCATCTTCTTTTCTCAGTGCCATAATCTGTTTTCTTCCCTTACCGAGATGTCCCTTTGTTATCTTTACTCTTTGGTTGTTTTCAATTGCTTTCCTCACTAGCTCACAGTTGAATTTCCTTACGTCTTCAGTGATACTTTTTCGTACTGTCTTGCATAGCTCTATATATTCCATTTTGGAAGTCACATCTTCTTTAGTTGTCGTCATCTCTCTTCTTTTTTGCATCAACAGTTTGGTTTTTCCTGATAATTTGTTCACATGCAACTTGTTCTTAGACCCAGCTAATTTTGTTGCTGTTTCCATAAGAGCTTTGCTTACTTTTCTGTTAACTTCCGAAATATCTACTTCTTCCGATGTTAGGCCTTCTAAAGCAGAGATTCTGTTCTTCAGTTCCAACTTGAAAGTATTATGGTGTTTTTTAAGGTTGGTTATGTCAACACATTTTGTTTGTCATATGAGCTTGCCACGTTTGAGTTTAGTGTTGAGGTGCATCTTACATCTCACCAATCTATGGTCACTACCTGTGTTGAACTTTTTTAGCACACTGCAGTCTTCGGTGACGAATTTTTTGTTACACATAATAAAATCAATTTCACTTGTCGTCCCAATTGGATGTCTCCATGTCCATTTCCTGTGTGGCTTTTTCTTGAAAAAGAAGTTCAAGATGAAAAATCCTTCTGCCTCTGCAAACTCAACGAGAGTATTTCCAAGCTGGTTTCTGTTGCCGTGACCGAATTTACCTACTGAAGTTTCATTCCGTTGCCGTTGCCCTATTTTTGCATTGAAATCTCCCATAATTATCTTCAAGTGCTGCTTACCTTTATTATTTAGATGACGAATTTCCTCATAAAATTCTTCACTTTCTTCTTCAGGATGACTTGTGGTGGGTGCATAAGTTTGAATAATCTGAGCCTGGTATCTTCTCGAGAGTTGGATAACGAGTCGTGCAGCTCTGTCAGAGGAACTTTCAACTTCTACAACTTTATCCTTCAGTTTCTTGTTTATTATAAATCCAACACCACTAGTTCTGCCAGTATCTGTCCCACGATAATAGAAGAGATGTCCACTTTTCAGTTCAATGAGATCTTCTCCTTTTCTCCTTAACTCACTTAGCCCGACGATGTCCCACTTGATCCTTTGTAGTTCCTCTTCCAATTCAAGAAGCCTTGAATCAGAAGATAGGGAGCGTCCATTATACGTAGCCAAGGTCAGCATCAGAGGGCAGCCTAGTCCGGTCCTCCGGGGATTCTTAGCACCCTCTGCCTTCATGTCGCACTGGCCGCTGCCTTGGCCAGCTACATTCCAGCTGCCGGAGACTGAGGGCCAAGATTTAAGTTGTAGAGTCATTTTGGAGGTGTTTGGCCATAACTCACCACGCTGGCCAAGCGGGTTGGTGAGTGTGGGATAGCATTTCCTCTGATCCCGATGGTATAGTTATACCGCTATTGGCGATCGTCAGAGCCCCTTTAGTGGGAACAGGATGCACCACGAGAAGGCGGGGTTGACATTTGTCAAGGAGAGGCTGTGATGTTACGCATCACCTGACCTTACATCCCTAAAATTATATATATATATATATATATATATAGCAAATGGAAAACTTGCCCCCTCTAAGGTTCCATTTGCCCCCCCCCCGACCGAAAAGTCCAGAAAGAAACACTGGGCGCATGTCGCCTGCGATTTCATAGGTATAAAATGTTTCAAGATTACAAATCGCTGAAGTTCAGTGAAGATTGCAGGCTCTAATTCATGAGAGCAGGGAAGAAAAGAAACAGTATATATCACAAGGAAAGCCTTTATTTGTCTGATTTTAGGGAATGATTTTACTTTAGTACTTCCTGAGCGTGGGGTGGGAGTTTGGACATTCCTTCATCAGCGTGGACTAACGTTTTCTTGGAACCTTTCTTCCCCGAGTGTCTACCAGCTAACTAACTTCTTTTCCCCCTTGTTGATCTTTATTTGCTTGCTTTTAGGTGGCAGGAGGTCGTTTTAACAGGGAAGAAATTCTCACGCCGCTCTACCGTGCATTAATGATGGGCAATAATTTATTTGCCATGGTATGGAACCCATGCTGCTTTGTGACAGGGATCTCTCTCCCTCTCGTTCGCCAGTGGGGGTTCTACGAGATGCACTTCTCGGATAACAGAGAAGATATTCGCGTAATGCTCTTAAGGCATGGTTCCACAAACTTCTTTTTCTTTCAACAAATGAAAAAAAAAAAAATCATGACCTTAAGTCGAAATTCGCGACTATTTCGTGACCTTTTTTCCATTTCGTTACTTTTTCGGGATCGGTAGACACCCTGGTCTTTCATTTATTCAGTTACTATTGTTACAACTACTATTTTTCTATCCTTAATACTGGGTTTCAACCTTAATCATAAAGAACGTGCTTTTGAAAACAGAACCATTCCACAAACACAGACAGCTGAGAAGAAAACAACAAATGCTGCAATAAAGGCTTTCTATTATCCATTTAAAACAAGTTTTAAAATGTATCTTGCAAAGGGATTGAAATCTGTAGTTCCTCCGTTATGGTGCAGCTCGAGCATAGCCTGATAAAGGGAACTCCATTGAAGTGAAAATAAACACAACAAGAACAAAAACCATTAAACAAAGATCTTGGGTATAAAGGAGCTGGTTCAAACAAGATGTGGCAATCAGTAAAGTGCTCAAATTGAGTTAAAAGGGTGTTTCTTTTGTCCTGCTGTACCCCGTCGCCAAAGAAGGTTGCACTATGAAAACCTGATGGACTTTGAGAGAGAAAGGATTGTTGGGATAAGAGAAGCTGGATTTTCCGACTGTGACATTGCCACTCGTACAAGATGAAATACCTGTACAGTGATGTGAACATTATGTCAGTGGACAGATGAGGTTCAGATGCACAGAGATCCGGGAAATGGACCGCAAAATCGAACGAGATGACAGACACCTCCACTGCATGGCAGTGACTAGCACAGCAACATCCACAATGTTAGCGCAGTAGTAGAGCACTGTCACAGGTCGGGTTTTACTCTCCAGCACAGTCTGACATTGTCTGCTTAACAGAAGACTGGTTACCAGCAGCACATTCCTTTGACCCTTAACCACAGATGCCTCAGGCTGCAATGGGGTCTTGAACACAGGCATTGGTGTGCCGATTGGAGACAGGTCGCATTTTCTGACGAGTCACAATTCAACTTGATGCACTATGACGGGCATATAACTGTTCAAAGATATTGTAGTGAATGGCACCCTGCAACATCATGCCGACCCAATGCAAAGTTTAATGGTTTGGGGTGTAATTGGGTTCAATTTGTTATCTTTTCACCTGAAACAAACTGAGAGAACCCTCAACAGCCAGTGATACATCAGTGATGTTTTACAGGCAGAGGCAATACCCTTCCTTCAAAGTTGTCCTGGCACTATGTTCCAGCAAGACAATGCTCGGCCACAAGTGGCCCCGTATTGTCCAAGACCTCTTCCATGCAAGGCAGATACCACTTTTCACCAGGACTGCACATTTTGCCTGGATATGTCCCCGATCGAACATGTCTGGGATATGGTAGCTAAGCGACTCCACCAGTCACCACAAATGAACTCATGTCTTTTACAAGAGCAGCCTGGCATGTTATTCCCCAGGACAATGTCAAAAACCTCTTCCATTCAATGCAACGCCTGTTATTGCTGCTCGAGGTGGCTTCACATGATACTTAGTTTTGAAGTGAAAAAAATCTTACATAGCTCTACAAATATATGCAATTATCTCCTATAACATGAGGAATCTGCGATATAAATTTCATTTTATTAGTGCAATTCTTCCTTGGTGTTGCAATTTTCACCAACAGTAGTGTATAAGGACCGTGAAAACCCTGGAAAAATATTTGTCAGTTTTTGTTCAGCACTTGCCTTTTACACTCCTTTTCACTTTTTTTTTTTTTTGTGCAACACTCCCACTATACTTTGATTTTCATTATGCTAAATAAAGCACAATTTATGTGATGATGTAATTCTACAGCAATGCAGAGTAGCACAATCAGTGAAAGAAACAGGTACACACACAACCAACCAGTGAGTTTTTTTTCTAAAATACAGTTTACCGGTACTCTCTCACCCCACCTCCTTACACAGCTACATTTTCACCAGTACAATATAAATGATAATAATAACAACAACAAATATGAGGTAACTTATATTAAAGCAGATTCCAAAAACCATCAATGCATTGTTACTCCTATTTTCACATGTCCATGCCTTGCTCTTGTTGTCAGTAGCTGCCAGATGTCTATCTACTTTTCAGGAAACACAAATTTACACAACATAAAGATCGAAACACACATAGAGGAGGACCCATCAGCTTAATGAACATCAGTGAACTTACACCCTTGAGGTGTATTGATGCTCTTGTTGGTGTTACAATCAAATTCATTTGAGAGAAACCACATTTACACTCGCTGGTAGAAATGGTGCACTGATTATTATGTTTATCAGAGGTGACAGGACAGGTGGTAATTTTCTTGAAGAAAAAGTAGTCACAGTAACTTTTTAAGATCTGTCTTTTTGGAAGCCCAAGTTGCTTACATAAACTCGCTACTTCCATCTTATCAAATGTTACATTTTCCTCGATGTTGTGTGACCAACATTGAGGATCTAAGACTTTTGTCCATTTGGGTATTTGTGTGTCACTGTTTGACAAAAGACTATTTTCCATGCGTCATTTTAGGCTATCTCAAAACTTTGTAGGGTCAAGAGAGTGATTTACACTAGCTGGTCAGCTTTCTGAAAGAACCAATAAAAATTAAGGAGTTTATAAGTTAAAAAAAGGAAAAGAGGTTGAGCTATAAATTATGTTTAAGGGTAGAGTAGCTCAATGACTTTAAGATAACAAAAATTATGAAAATTCAACAAATTATGAGCATATTTTAATTTATTATAAACAACTTAGTATATATTTAAATGCATTAATATTGGATAATTTGTTCAGTTTATTATTCATGCTATCAGTCTGACAGTAGCAAACTCTAAATTTATTGCTTTCACAGAGGCTCAGACAGTGTGTTTCCTGCTCTTAGGGTACATTCCACGATGGTCCTCAACAACTTGCAGAAGGAATAGTAGTTACATTTCATCATGGGTTATTAATCCACTGTACTCCTGAATGGGTGCCACTCCACGTTCAGCAGGGTCATTAACAACTTTTAGAGACTTTAGTGTTCTCCCTAGATATTTTTTGCTGGGTGGTACTTTTAACGACACCTTCTCCAATTGAAAAAAAAAAAAAAAAAAAAAAGGTTTTCTTAACCATTATTATACTTATCAAACATTTTTAGCAGTGTGGTAGGCATTAATGAAACATAACGTGATAAACAGTTAGAAAATTGTACAAAAGTGGTAAAAAAATGAGTATTTACTAAAAAAAATTATATTTGACACCAATTTCTTTTTTTTTTTTTATAGATTGAAGGTTTAACGACCACCATAAGCAACTCAAAACACTATAAGCAGTTGCTTGTCCCTAATTTAAGGCCACTGGTTCAAGGGAAAGGATAGAACCAGTGACATAAGACAAACACAACATCCATGCCTAACCGGGATTCAAACCTGGACTCTTTCTCGGACGAACGGTCATAAACTAGTGCTTAGACCACTGTGCCACCAGGGTGGTGACACAGATTTCAGCCAGTTTTCATCAACACTGATGGTGTATGTGGAAATAAGTTTTCCATTCTTACTACACTGGCGTGCAAAAATTAAGAACGAGACAGTTTTTCGAATGTAACGTTGTGCAGAAGTGCTCCACATCGACTCAAATCATACCATAAGATCCCCAAGATGTAAGAATATGGGACAAGGGAGCAAAACCATCCAAACAAGGAATCCAAGATACAAAGGCACTTTATTGAAAAGGTAGCTTCGAGCACAACTGGACAGAAGACAGAAACGTCCATGTGACAGGAGGCTGCCAAGAAAAATCAAGTCTTTAGTAGGGGATATGATCAACCCTGACTGCGCTGCAGGATTTACAACGTCTGTCCACGCTGAGAACAAGGTTGTCAAGGAGCTGTTGAGGCATCGCGGACTATTCCTCTTGTAGAGCCAATCGCAGCTGTGGAATCGTTGCTGGCGACGTGCTGCCAAGCGTCTCCCGAGAAGGTCCCACACGTGTTCGATAGGATTTGGGTCCGGGGACCTTGCGGGCCAATCCATGCGTTGAATATCTTAACTCTACAACAGCTCTGCAACAGCCACTGTACGATGAAGTGTAGCGTTGTCATCCATGAAGAGGAACTCGGGACCCACAGCACCTCTAAACAGACGCACGTGAGGCAGGAGAACCTTGGTACAATAGCGGACACCAGTGAATGAACCTCCTTGGAAGATGTGGAGGTCAGTACGGCTACCAAAAGCATGATACCGCCCCAAACGAGAACTCCGCCACCTCTAAGCCGATCCCTTTCGATGAGTTGGAGGTGTGATTGCGTGTTCCCTGCTCTCTCCAGATGTGTATACGTCCAGAATCGCTCGTCAGACTAAATCGGCTCTCATCCGTAAAGAGAACTCGACCCCATTGCTGATGTGTCCAGTTCTTGTGTTCCTGGCACCACAGAAACCGCCGTCTCCAACGAGCAGGCGTTAATGGCACACACCGTACTGGTCGTCGTGCAAATAGACCACCTTTGTGCAGCCTCCTGGCCATGGTAAAACGTGATAACGGACTTCCAGTTGTCTGTTGCATGTGCCTTGTGATTTCTCCAGCTGTCTGCCGTCTGTCTCTTCTCGCCTGTAGGACAATATACCGGTCGTCCACCATCGTGGTTGTTCGTGGACGACCACTGCTAAACTCTCGGACAGCTGTTCCTGTCGTTTGAAATGCTCTCCAAGTTCGAGAAATGATGCTGTGAGCGATCCCGAACTCCTCGGCCACACTAGTCACACTTCAACCTTCTTCCTAATTCCCAATGACGCGGCCTCGGGTAAAGTCATCCAGATGTCGTCTACTGGATTGCCTGTCGGCCATATCACACAGTGGTAGCAACTCGACGTCGTTCAAACCGATGCACACCGTGCAATAGCTTTCACCGAATTGCTAAGCGTACACCGTCCGTGTGCTTTATACCCTTCAGACCCCCCCCACGTCATGCTGCATATATGCGCATGCCCTACCGGTACTGGACCTCAGTCTAGGGTCCATCTCCTGAGTGTTCTTTCGGTCTGTTCTGCCTGCTTGTTTCGCTGTTATGCTAATTTCTCTTCTTCGTCCTTAATTTTTGCACACCAGAAATCATTCATTAAAGCAAACACAACGTGAAAACATTCATTAAAGCAAACACAGCTGGGCGGCAGACAAAATTAAATGGGCGGGCTGCCCAGTAAAAAGGCTCTAGGGAGAACACTAGACTTGATTGTTTCTATAGCCTGTAGTAGTCTCTGACCTTCCACAAGTCTGATTCAACTGTGAGAAATTCATCTGGAAGTTCTAACATTCGGAACAGTGTCATTGACTTGGCTGTAACAAAATCTTCCAAGTTTTTGTTCTTGAATGAATGAAGAGCAACCAACAGTGATTTGCTTGGAATGATTTTGATCTTCTTGGTCTTCTTCATTCCGCATGGCACTCACCATCAGTCTTTTGGTTGACGAACTGACCCAACTGTCGAAGAAAGCTAAACCAACAAGTTTATGTGACAAATACCACAAGTGATTGGAAAAATTATGTGATGTTTACTTTGAGATGGCTGAGTAAATTGATGAGTATTCAATTAACAACTTCAACAGCAACAGGTCATTGTAAGGAGCATTTGAAGCTTGAGGTGCAGAGATCCAGGCTTTCAGGTAGACATATCCTGCAAAAACACACACATCCTTTCTCTTCTTTGGAAGTCAGTTTGAATTGAGCCTTAAACATCCAGTTCTTGAAGCCGTATATCACTTTTGACATCCAGCGGGCAGGGTGCATTCCTCCAGGTGACACAAATCACACTCTTCTGGCAGGAGCAGCACCAAGAAAGATAATCACAAGTTCTAAGAATTCTTTATAGTCACTCCTTGGCTAACTCTGTTCTAGATGCCCATTTGCATTATCGATGGTAACTTGCTTTATATCTTCCAGATTTGTGACAACATCAACTGCAATCCCTGGTTCATACTTGTCAGTATCTATGAATCCCCAGTATTCCTGGAAGGACAGTGCAACCTTAAGAGAAGACGCGACTCCCATTCACACTTCGAACACTGCACCAATTATCAGTTCCATAATGTGATGCCTGCATGCCAGTGACAAGAGCTCCTTCTCAAGCTATTGCTCTAGGAGGACACAGGCACCAGCAATATGACCAGTGTTTGAGCTGGGCGTGTCAAAGCACATAGAGCGGATGCTGTTGGCTATATTCCAGTCTTTAATAGCTTCAAAGACAGCAGCAGACTGAGCCCTGCCTGTTCCGGATGGAAGCTTGGTAACTGTGAATAACTGAGAAACTCCTCCTTTCCCAGAAACTAATACTGGCAGGCGATCGACCTTCTCTTTTCCAATTAGATCATGAATCAGTTTGTCATCTCAGTGAACAAGGGGAACGTTACCTTGAAACTTGGCCTTTATGTTTGCAGATCTCTGGACTGAGTTCTACTCTTTGTCGGCGAATTGAGTCTATTTAGAGCAAGTTCATCAATGTTCTGCCATAAGCTTTTGGCAGTTTCTGCTATAATAAAAACAGCCTTTAGGTCTGACACTTTTGTTCGATCTAGAGCTGCTTCAAGTTCTGTAGTAACTACAGTTTTTCGCCCCCGTTTTCTTCTTGGTACCTAAAATTTGACGTCTCCAATAGCCTCTTTAATCGCATTGCCCTCAGTTTCCATCTTTTAATCACCATCTTCTGCTGAGCTGTTTTCAGAATCAGTAGATGAAACTAGTTCAGCTATAGAATCTTTTAACAGTCTCATTTGCTGTCGTCTGGCAGGGATTTTCCCCTCTCTTTCAGATGCCTTTTTCTCTTTTTAATAGCAAATGTTTTATCTACTCCACCCAATTCTTTCTTTTTTCTTTGGGCTATCAAAAAATCCTTGTCTTCTTGTAATACTGTCTTGGTTAATGTATCAGCATTAGCAACATCAAAAAGATCTTCAAGTTTGGAAACAAAAGCTAACTCTTGCACGCTGAGTTGGTGAAGTTTGCGCGTTGTTCTTCTTCAGTCACCATTCTTCAAATAACTTTTCAAGCTTGGTTTGGCAGTTTTGATGATCTCTCGCCGAGATTCTAGCTTTCTGCCAAAACTTTGCCATTTCTGTGATGGTAACAGTTGATGCTTGTCTTATGGTCTCCTTCAATTCAAGATGATGTAGAAAAAATCCAAGAGCCACAGGCAATGATGGCAACTTGCTACCTGTTAATTCAGTAACAGAGTTGTCAAAAAGATACAACCCAGTTTGAGATCTTGTTGTTTTTGCCATTTTCAATCAGTTATGAATCTGAAAGAAATATACCATGCCATTTGGAATCGTGAATTTTAATACAATTTGAAGTATTGTATTACAAAATTGCCAATTTACTTACTATATTATTTATCCGTTTATCACTTATTGTATTACTTATTTATCTGTCAGATGGGGCACATTCACAATGATAGTTTTTCAGTTTGTTTCACTTAATAGAAACATGAATGTATCTGAAAACGTGAATACTTTTCAAGTCTTTCCACTTCCAGTCAGCTCATAATTTTCTTAGAACACAATTCCTAATGCATGTATATGTGTGTGCGTGTGTGTAATGTGCATAGCACTTTACTATGCAAGATGACATTAACATAATGCAAACCTTTTTTTTTTTTTTAAGTATTACTTTTAAATCTACCCATTTTTCTTAACTATACAAAATTTTTTGACTTACCACCACACCAGTGGGTCATCTATTGTACAGAACAATTATACTAAGTAAGATTACATTCATTGAAATTACCTTTAGGTTTGTAAAAATAATATCTTACCTTTCCAGGACAGCAATTTACAGCAATTTAATCCTATGAGTGTAGTCTATAGTAACTCCTAACTAAAATACAAAAAAAAAAAAAAAAAAGACTTGATGCTTTGAAAATTTTACTTTGAAGAGCTCAAAACATGACATCTACACAAAATGGCTGATCTAGCTTTTGTCATGTGCCTTTGCAGTTTTCACAGTCTAGTGCTGCTATCTATGAGCCTTGATGTGAAGCTTAAAGAAATTAAAAAGGGGTGGGGGTAGTCTAGTGTTCCAAGCCTTATTTATATTTATCATGTACATTAGAAACTTCACCATCCTTGAGCTACCCCTAAATATTGTTCAATTGTGACTCATATGCTGCAGGAATTTGTTTTCATAAAAAGGAACAAAATGAGAGGGTAAGAAGATCACATTTTCATAGTTGAAAAATAAGCTCCACCCTAATAAAAAATAGGACAGCATGACGATCCAATTTACGTTTTTCCAGAGCTGTACGATGCAATGATTGGGGGGATTGATTGTGTGCCGTGCTAACGTTTTGCTGCTTAGAGGTAGCCTTACTAAGTTTTCAGAATCTTTAGTGCCTTCCTTGAAAAGTTTACCAGTATGCGTACTGGCGCATACAGACTGAGGAAAAAAAAAAAAAAAGCTGTGGGTACAACAAAAATGAGAACACACCAAGAAGTTAGTAATGATAACAATGTTCTTATTTTATTTCCAAAACACTGATAAATAATCTGTACATTTCCAAATTGTACAAAAAATGGAGCCACATCTTGACATGAGTAATGAGAATGAATATGCATTAATGTCAGGAAATGAGTTATTTACAAGTTGATTTTTCTTTAAATGCAATGTTTCACCCTTTTTGAACAAAACAGTAAGTTTTTACATCTTAATTTCCATCATGAAAATATTTGTATTTGTAAAACATAATAAACTCAGTTTTAATATTAAAACACTTAACCATGTTTCTCAAATTTCTGCCATTTGAATAGATTAAGAAGAATAAAAAGGCAGCTGTCTAAGCATGTAGAAAACTACCCAAAACATACAATTAGAATTTTACTACTAAAAGCCATATTTGGTAAAAACAAAATCTTTCGCAACAGGTGCCCTGTGCGTCATTGTGCGTCATCAAACCTGATGACGCACAGGGCGCCTGTTGCGAAAGATCTTGTTTTTACCAAATATGGCTTTTAGTAGTAAAATTCTAATTGTACGTTTTGGGTAGTTTTCTACATGCTTAGACAGCTGTCTTTTTATTCTTCTTGATATTTTTAGCATGTAACTTTTATGATTGAATAGATTAAATTTTAATTTATAATCAAATGAAATACTTTTTCACAATCCTTTACTGGGCTATTTTACCTTCAACAGAAATTTAGCAATTAAAATGTACAACAAAGGAACAAATAAATATAACACAGTTACAATTGGAAGTGCTTAAAAAAAATGGAGTACAATAAAATTCCAGATAAAAGTGAACAGTCAAGTTTTACAAATGAAATAACCATAATGTTTGGGCTAAGGAGCTGTGGTTCTTATGATATTAAATGTTAAATTTCCTGGGTCCTGAGGGTAGGTATGAGGATTTATTTTACTTTTACACTCCAGCAAATTGAACATCTTTTGGTTTCCATATAGCTATTTTTTTCTCTGGAGTAAGGCTAGGTATTTCCTTCCAAGCATCTTTATTTTAGATTAAAACAAACCAAAAAGCTACTGCTCGAATAGTTCTGTCACAACCTATGGGAAGCAATGGTCAGTTAATGTAACAGGGAAAGGTTACAGATAATAAAACATTGAATGTCAGTTTGGCTAAAATATAGATGCACAATGGTGATCTTCCTGTTTTTCTACAGTTCTATATTTCCTACCAAGCTCTCATATCCTCCGTCCCCTACTTCACAATATAGTTAATCTTTCATACAGCTATTATTGAGAAGCTTTAAAAAGTGTGATGAGAAGTGATTTGTAGATGCTAATTCTACAGTTTATACATGTTCATCCATTATCAAAGGTAACTTAATTGGGTAAGCAGCATAAAGTTTTAATATTGACCAATTTCTTTGTGATGTCATAAAACTGCAGAATTTTAAAACTGACATTTAACAAATTGCAGTACTTTGGCTTGTGACAGAATTTTAAATGGTTAAGTACTACTTTGCTTCAACTACAGGAAACAGCAGAGAAAAAAAGTGGCATTCATAGTTTTTGTAATAATTTAAAAAGAATATGATCATATGAATTTTATTTTCCAATGCATTTTGCAATGCTCACCTAATACACTGCCGGACAATTGCTAAGGACGGATGACAACAGCAACGATAGCAACCATAAAATGGAAGGCAGGAAAATGTGGAAATTAGCATAAGTGCGGGATACAGTAAGACGTGTTGTGCGTATGCAAATTTTGGATTGCCGAACTTGTTCGTGACGTCATAGCGCTGATAAGAGATATAAAGGATTTGACGCGTATTGACCGATGTTGTTCAAACGCAAAGTTGAAAGGGAAAGAATCAATTGACGAACTTGCAATTTTCAGTATGTCTTCCCGACATCACCTAGATGATTTTATGCGTGGCCGTATTATTGGCAAGATTGAAGAAGGGCGAAAAATAACAGATGTTGCCAGGGAGTTCGACATCAGCCACAGTGTTGTTTCAAGGCTTTGGAAATCATTTCAAACAAATGGAGAGTGTAGCAAACGCCACGGGGGAGGTCGTGTTCGCAGTACGACACCTGCAGAACATCGGTACATAGTGCTATCAACAAAAAGACACCGGCGTAGCACAGCTAGTGAGGTAGCAAATCTGTTTATGGCTGCTACTGGCAAGCGGATCTCCCGAAAAACTGTCGCCAGACGTTTGCATGAAGGAGGACTATACGCCCGCCGTCCTGTTGTGTGCATCCCATTGTCCAGATGTCACCGTACCGCCCGTTTGCAATGGTGCCATCAACATCGCAATTGGACTGATAACGACTGGTCTGCTGTCCTCTTCTCAGATGAGAGTAGATACAGTCTATCGTCTGATTGTCGACGACAACTGATCTGGCGTGATAGTGGTACTGCATATTGTCCAGCAAACATACAGGAAAGGGACCGATATCCGACATGTAGTGTCATGGTATGGGCTGGCATCATGATCAATGGCCGTACGTCCCTCTATGTGCTTCCAACTGGGACTATGACTGGCCAACGATACATTAATGATGTTCTGCTACCTCATGTTCGCATGTTCCGTGGTGCTGTCGGTGATGGATTCATTTTCATGGACGACAATGCAACATGTCATTGAACAGTCGCTGTCTAGGAGTGTCTTGAGAGCGAGGATATTCAACGCCTCGTATGGCCAGCACGTTCTCCAGATCTGAATCCCATTGAAAATGTGTGGGATGCTTTGGGGAGGGGTCTTGCTGGTCGCCAATGCCCTCCAATAAACAAGGACACCCTCATCCGTGCACTGACAGAGGAATGGGATAAATTACTCCAACAGCTGCTTGATAATGTTGTGCAAAGCATGACACGACGTGTGGAATCTTGCATCGCCCTCCATGGTGGCCATATCCCGTATTGGCATCTTACGCCGGAACGCCTGCGGACGGTAAATGCATTTTTTTCACGTTTACGTATTCTGCACAAAATGGCCTGTTTGTCCCTTGAACACGTTCCAAAGCCTTCTAGATTTCAGAGCACAATAAATTGTCTTTCTTGTAATGTCCTGGCATTCTGACATTATTTTATTTCACTTGGCATCCAACCACACTTACTTTTTTATGCGCTATATAGCCGTTTATGATCCGTCCTTAGCAATTGTCCAGCAGTGTATTTCCTTCATGATAATTAACACAGTAATTGGACATCACCAAATTGACTGTAATTACTGTTTCACACGTGAATTAAATCACATCAGATAATATTTCCTTATTATTTCCTTATTGTAATAGCTAATGAATATTTCTCAACTTAGTTATGCTCTCCTGTTTTTGATGCAAAATAAAAAACCACTTTTTTTTTTTTGCTCCTAAAAAATTAATACCTATCATTCCTACAATTAGGGACAGGTTTACAAAAAAAAAAAAGTAGAAGCAACGAAATAACTATGGTATCTAGAACTGTTGCACATAGTTGTGACATTTACATTGGGCACTGCATGGGGGAAATGCAGTTTTAGGTATGGAAGACAAACATGTTACTTCTTTTAACTTTTGGTTGCTATTGTGGTGGATTAATAATTGAAAATTTTATTTGTATTTTTGGGACATTGCAGTTATTTTAAATGTCCACAATTTTTTAAACTGAAATGTTTGTGTGCTTGTTTTCTACTATTCAACTATGCTTTCTTTAAAAAAACTTGTAATGCAGTGGATTATGCTCTGGCAGTTATGGTGGTGGAGAAGATTAGGCTGTACCAGTCTTATCTATTTGGTACTGTGCTTACATTCTATGTATACAGAGGAACCTTGGTTATACATTTTTCACTGCTCCCGATATTTTACTGTACTTCTAATTGCTTTATCAATTTGATTATACATCTAAATTAAGGAAAATGGATCACGCTTCATTATGTAAGGAGACTAGAACTTTTTTAAAATTCAAAAGTTGGGAGCTTTCATCCTTTTTTTAAGTCTTATCATACCAACGGAAGACTAAGATTCTCATCAGATTTTAAATTTAAATTTGTGTTAATGTTTTTGTTGCAACAAAAACATCTACACAAAGTTAAAATTAGAATCTGGAAACAATCTTAGTCCTCCATTGGTGTGATGAAGACCTAAGACAAGGATGAAAGCTCCCAATCTTTGAATTTTTTTAAAATTCTAATCTCCTTACATACATAACAAAGTGTGATCCTTAATTTAGTCATTTCTCATTATGTGTTATTGTCCATCATCGTCATTGGTTATACATAATTAATTTATGTGCTTTTTATGATCATACATTAAATTTTGAATTTCAGATAGACAAAAATGCATGGTTCTTTGATTCTTTTATGTGTAACCTGGTAGGTTACAACTTCAGAGAAAATTGATACAGCATGTTTTTTTTTTTTTTTTGCCACAAAATAGACCCTTCTGCTAAAAATTTAAAGCAAGCAAAGATTAGTATATATTTCACTCAGCACTAATTCTAAATCAACTGGTGGACAAACTTCTTTGAAAAAGAGCGACACATAAGTAAAGAATGTGTAATATAGGTATTAAATATTAAACAAAATCATATCCACATTTACTACCTAGCATTTCAAAAACATTTTTTTTCATATACACTGGTGGAAATGGAAAGTGATATACACCCAGAAGGAATTGGTGGAACTGCATGAAACTTGGACTACAGTCTCTCCGTAGGACATGTATTGAATGATTAAAAAGTAGAAGCAGTAGATGTAAGTGATATGTAAATTCTGTGCCAATTTGTTATGCAAAATTGCTATGTTGTTTCGTTCATAAGTCGTTAACTATGTGATGTCACAAGGTCATTTTTTGTCCACAGGTTGCCGGCAACCAGCCATGCCACGTCGTAGAGTGAGAACTCCATACACCCACATGTCGGACTTGGAGTGAGGTCGCATCATTGGCATGTCTGAAATGGGGACTTCGTATTGTGAAATCGACTGACAGACAGGCCGTAGAGCCATGTCAGTATGGAGAGTGGTGACACAGTGGATGTGGGAAGGAACGAGTACTCACAGGTCCACGAAGGAGGACACCACGTGACGACAGTCATGTTGTACGGCTGGCAGCTGCGGACAGACGGACGGCCACAGCACAGATCCGAGCAGTGGTGACCCCATGGACAATTGTCAATCGACTGTTTGATGCTGGGTTGCATTCTTGTACTGCCATGCAGTGTATTACATTAACTCGATTCCACTGCCAACAGCGGCTCATCTGGGGGAATGCCAGACGCCTTTGGACACGTGAATGGCGTACAGTTGTGTTCAGCAACGAGCCCCAATTCTGTCAGGGCCAAAGTGATAATCAACAACATATCCGGCGACGTCATGGTTTGGGGGGGGGGGCATCAGTTATGACAGCAGGATTCCATTGGTGGTTGTTGAAGGCACCATGACTGCTGCCAATATGTGGACAGGGTGATACAACCTGTTGTCATACTCTTCATGGCTACCATCCCCAAATGGAGTCTTCCAACAGGATAATGCCCGTCCACATACTACGACCATCACAAGACTAGTCTTACAAGGTGTCGCGATCATGGATTGGCCTCTGCGCTGACCAGATTTGTCCCACATAGAGCATGTCTGGGATGCCATGGGTAGACACATTACAACACGTTGCCACCCAGCACAAACTGTACAAGAATTGACTGAACATATTACGCAAGCTTGGAGAGACACACCCCAAGACTACATCTGCAGACTTATTGATTCCATGCCGGCAAGGATCCAAGAGTGTAGAGCTGCTCATGGTGTGCACACTTGGTACTGAAACATGTGCCAAACAGCAATAAACTTCAGCTGATTCACATCACTTTGGTTTCATTTACTGTGGTTAGGACTCTATACCTATCAACCAAGCTTCATGCAACTCCACCAATTCCTTTCGGGTGTATCACTTTCCATTTCCACCTGTGTATTTAAATATGAAATCCTACAGAATTTAACCTAGTTTTAATAATGAAATTAGAATACAAAGATTCATACAAAAGTCCATGTAGACATAGGCTTAAGGTTGCAAACAAAGTATTCGTATATCAATATTTGTACTCTTCCAAGCAAAATAAGTTCAAGCACTTTTCAAGGACTTTTTAAAACCAAATTATCATATATATGTGATGTCAGTTGTTCAGTAAGTAGATATTTCAGCAAGTTCAAACCATTAAACTTAGCTGGGACCTTGAATGACCTGCCTGTTACCCTCTGCAACCCTGCTGGTTTATTTTATTAACTTTTAATTGCACCTCTGTTTTGGTGTTTTTCAAAATCATTTTATTGTGGAATATTTTGAAAGGGTACATTGTTTTCGTATTCACCTTCTAGCAAGAACGCGTCCCTATCACAGTCAACAGAAGCCCATCACGATTCACAAATACATCATTCCACCTATTTCACTCCCATGGCTGATGCTTTACTTCGTAGCGATGTCATAGCCAAGGTACCAGTTGTCCACACGCTCCTCTGAGTTGAACCCAAGTTCTGTGCCATTTAATCAGCTCGGTGTATTTTACTACACAGAAATCACCCAAACAACTTTTTAGCACAATTACTTTACACACATGCTCTTTCACACCATAACTTAAAAAAAAAAAATTTTTTTTTCAAGTACTATTTACGGAGTCAAACATTTTCAAGTACTTTCAAGGACTTGAAAATAAACTTTCCCTTTTCAAGGAGTGTACAGACCATGTGTTTGTACGTCTTACACATAAATTTGCCCTACTCTAAAATTACGAGCCCCATTCCTTTTTTCTTTTCTTTGGAAGCATTTGAAATATTATAATATTTAACATTCTGAAATTTCGCTTATATGTTTCAAGGCTGTCCTGCAGAAAAATGCATAACTCAGGTTTCCACTGGATATATAAATACCTTTTTCGTTTGATTCACATATATGTGTGTGTGTGAGAGAGAGAGAGAGAGAGAGGGGGGGGGGAGAGGCAAATGTTTACTGTTGTTTTTCTTTAATGAGTATTTTTTTTAAAGAAATTTATATCTTTTTTGGGAGAACTCTGGCACTGCAATTTGAGGTTGTACTAATATCATTATAGCACATGTCTGGGAATTTTATGAAGGCTTACCCTTTTGGTGACTTGTTTGTTAAAAAAAATGAATAATTCCAGACATTATCATGGTTCGTACACTTTTTCACTCACTTTTGGACTTTTTTCCAGTACATACAATCCAAATGCTCCTACTTAAAATATAGTGACACTAGAGGTCTGTTCAACCTGTAACCTACAACAAACAACTCCCAACATGCTTGAAAAAACTTAATACAGAATGCATAAAGTTGAAAATGATGTCTTCTGCAGCTAATAAGAAACTCAGAATCACAGATAAATACTGGAATACCAAAACTGTCACTAAAAATGTAACCAGGTTTAATTTCTATAAAACTTCTATATACATTACACTATACTGATTTTGTGGAATCATTTTGGAGGGGTTTGGCCATAACTCACCACGCTGGCCAAGCGGGTTGGTGAAGGTGGGATAGCATTTCTTCTAATCTCGATGGTATAGTTATACCGCTATTGGCGGTCGTCAGAGCCCCTTTAGTGGGAACAGGATGCACCACGAGAAGGCGGGGCTGACATTTGTCAAGGAGAGGCTGTGATGTTGCGCATCACCTGATTAACGGAGATTATCTAACTCACCTTCGTTTTGCTGATGACAGTCATTTTTGCAACTACCCCATCAGAGCTGCAGAGTAGAATCCAGGAACTTGCTGACAAGAGTAAAGAAGTGGGATAAAAAAAAAGGAAGTTTCTGAAGACAAAAGTGATGTGCAATGCTTTTACAAGAAATGAAGATTTATTGATTGATGGAGAAAAGCTGGAGATAACATACGTGTACATTTATCTTGGACAGTAGATATCAAGTGAGGGTCACATTGATGAAGAAATTAAGCGGCATATAAAACTTGCCTGGAGAGCTTTTGGAAGAAACAGCATAATTTTCAAGAGCAATATGCCATTATGTCTTAAAAGAAAAGTGTTTGATCAATGCATCCTTCCAGGGCTTATGTATGGTGCAGAGACGTGGACCTTAACTAAAAGAGACATACAAAGGTTGCAGACAACTCAAAGCAGCATGGAGAGGTGCATGCTTGGTGTAACCAGGAGAGATAAGAAGAACTCGTGGATCAGAAAAATGACAAGAGTGGAAGACATCATGATCAGAGTAAAATCCCTGAAATGGCAATGGGCTGGACATACTGACAGAAGGAGAGACCATCGATGGGCAGCCGAAATTTTAGATTGGATTCCAAGGGACAGGAAAAGACCAAGAAGAAGACCACATGGAAGACTGGCACAAGACAGACCGTTGTGGAACAGGCTTGGAGAGACCTTCGTCCAGCAGTGGATTCATAATGGTTGACAATGATGATACTGATTTTGAGAAAGTTATTTTTCTACTTTGTTTCCAGTTCAATTATTGAAGCAAATTACAGAATAAAAGAAAACATAAAACTAATATAATAGTTATAAAATCTACAATTAGAACACAAATGTGGCATTACTCTTGAAATGCTTTCATATACACACAATCAATATACAAAACACTATCTATATTTAATTATTTTGAAATAATGCTTACATTGGAAATTTAAAGATAAGGAAAGGTGAAATATTTGAAACTTTTTCGAAGGAACAAAGGGACTATTATTTCTTTAACAAATACTTGTGGGAGCAAGGATTTGTGTTACATTTTATTAAGGGAAGGAATTTAACAAAATATTGATGCTATAGTTATATTATAAATTCGTACACACAAACAAAGAAAGTATGCACAAAAAGTTTCAATATGAAATTACAGAATAATGGGAAGACTTTAAATCTAAGGGCTATGTGTACAGCTGCATTCATCAATGATCAAGGCATTTTAACTGGGCACGATTATAGAAAACTAATTATAGCAGATGGAAAGCGATTAGTCAGCTCAGAAAATACTAAGAAACTAGATTTAAATCTGATATTATAAAGCAATAAGATTTTATGGCAAATTTTTACATAAAGTTCATTAGCAAATTTTAGTAATGGTCAAAATAAGCCACAAAAATAAAAAAAATAAATAAAAAAAAAATCAGATATTTACTTCCACCGGTGGCTAAAAAGTAAGTTACGAAAATTAACAAATGGAGCACAAAAAGTTTTTCATAGCAAAAGGAAGGTATCAGAGACAAGAGATTTTCAAATCAAACACCTAAAAACAAGAGATATAGAAGGAAAGATGATATAACCCTATGCCTTCTAGTGGAAGAATTTTGCATGATGGAAAAGTTGAAAATAGGCGAAAAGTATTTTTAATGTCAAAAGCTATGTTAAGGAAAAATAAAATTTCAAATATGTCTCCAGGAAGCAGAAATAGCAGGGGGGGGGGGGGGCAGAGCTCTGACCTTTAAACCCCCTTTGGGAAAGCTATATATTTAAAAAAGTTCTAATTGTAGTAAAAATCTTATTCATTCCCCATCTTTATTGTAGTGAAGATACAGCTGCAAACGGAAGTACACATGCACCACCTAGTGGCAAATCTCTGAACTACAAACCTGCTCAAATATAAACTTAAAATGTTCCATAAGATAAAAGGTATCCAGTGTTAAAATAATTTTTTTAATTGGACATTTAGAAGTACATACATTGAGAAAAATAGATTAAATATTTGCACCCCCAAGTGGCAAAATTGTGCATTATTTTGGTAAGAAAGTATACACAAGGAGTTTTCATAGTTAGTAGTATCTGATCGAAAAATAATTTTTTTCAATTTGGTTTTTAGTCCCGCGGATATTGCTACAAACAGAAACATGAACTTACGCGCTCCAGGGGCACACTTGTGCATTAAGAAAAATTTGAAATTATATGAGAAACATTTCGCACTGAAAATGCTTTCCAAAAAAAAAAAAAAGAAGAATGTTTCAAATCAGACTCATAGAAACAGATATCTACTAAACTAATATGCATCTACGCCCCTTGGCAGAAAAACTATCCACTATTTTAAGCATGAGTTATTCTTTTAAAGGTTATACTAGGTGAGCGGTACCAGTTCACAAAAGAATTTTTTCAATCGAGTTAACAGAAGCTCAGATTTTGTGGCAAATACATCAAAGCCTAAATAAACACTTAAGCCCTCTGGTGGTGAAACCATTCTTTACCAAAAATAAGAAATTATATGCAAAACATTCCCCATCAGGAGCTGTATTACACGCAGGAAGAATTTTTGAATCAGAACTTTAAAAGTGGAGATATCAGGAAAACCTCGACTTACCTTGATGCCCCCTAATGGAAAATCCACGCATTACTTGAAAATGAGACTGTAACTAAAATAGTCTTTGATATAAATGGCATCGAAAGGAAAAATATTTTTCTTAATTGGATATTTAGAAGCAAATATACAACATAAAATGTATTCTGAATTTGACAGAATCTGTCCGTCTGCATTTATGCCCTCTAGCGGCAAAGTTGTGCATTGAAAAAAAAAAAAGGAATGAAAAAGTCATCATTCTCACGTTTCAAGCTTCCCAATACAAAAACATCGATCTAATAGTTGCAGAAATATGGTGTCTCCAGCTAGATAGACAAAGTGATAACATTGGCACAATCTTTTTTTTTTTTTTACGGAAGATACACTAAAATGCAGCTTCAGTACTGCTAACAGACAAGAAAACTAACAGCCCCCCCCAGCATTTTGCAGGGGGTGGGGAGGTAAATTTGCCAGACACAAGTTATATCAGTAGAAAAATCTTCAACTACAAAACATGATGCGGGGACAAAAAGGCAAGAATGGATAAAATTCCAGGACATGTAACAGAATTTTAGGACATTTCCTGGACAAAATGGAATTGCAGAACTTTTCCAGGATGTGTATGAACCACGCATTATGCACTTGTATATTTGTTGTGAATATTGTTTTTGATTTGTAATAGCCTTAAGATTGTTAGTTTGCTATGTTACTCAAGGGGTAAAAATAGCCACAGAACTTTATGAGGAAAACATATGTGGAATAAGGTAAGCTTACTTTACAGTTTTAAAGACTGGTGAAGGCATTAAAGACTGGTGCAGTGGAACTCTTCAAGAACTGAGCTACGCTGCAATGAACAGACTTCATTGGGACAATATAGTTAAAATGCCAACAGACACCTACGGGAATTGTACCCATGGTTGATGATGACTACGACTTTACATTTTATTCTATTCTGTTGCTTTTTGTTATAACCAAATAATTGTTGAATCCATTTTGACCGGACCCAGACTTGGTTTTTACCTAACTTTGCATTAAGAAAAAACATGAGAAATAGAATTTAAAACATGAACAATTAAGTTCATGAAAATACTGACTTTTATAACGTTTATAATTAATGTAGCTTGCACATGAAGTGTAATATGGCAGTTATCCTTGACTCCTAGTTCTGATTATTTTTTACCCTATTTTTGCCCACATGCTTTCAACAGCAAAATTGGATTTTTTTACCCCAAAAATAATACCCATTATTCTTTCCATGAACATTACCTATGTTTTACAAGAACTAATGTGTTTCAACAATGGATTTCCTTTTCAACTATTATGGGATTTTCAATCCATTACTAATTTTAAACTTATATAATTAATTTAGAGCAACTTCAAAGATGCAGTGTAATGCCAAGTTTGAATGGTGAATTGCTTATTATTATTTTTTTCCATTATACGTTGGAACTTACATGGATTTAACAGATTAAAATAAAATATTTTGGGATGAGGTCTTTCAACATGAATTTTCAAACACTTTTTTCATGTGCAACTCTTACGCTGATATGGATCCTTAGCCCCAACAAAACTATGGTAACTTCTAATTAATGCATATCACAACATGAAACTTTTTCACTTCTTTTTACTGAGAATTTTATCCAACACAACTAAAAAGCTTATTTTTTTAAATCCCAAGAGTATTTTTAAGATAAACTTAGGAAACAGCATTTTTTTCTTATTCTCAATACTCATACATGAATAAATTGCTTCACTACCAAAATTATTTGAAAACAAGCAAATTTTTTTAAAAACCTCAAAATATAACAGATCATAAAAAAAAAAAAAATTACAAAAAGAAAAGATATGCATAAGCCTTAAACAAAATTACAAAAAGAAAAGATATGCATAAGCCTTAAACAAAATTACAAAAAGAAAAGAAGTGCAAACACAACAGTGCTGTCAAACTCCAAGTGTCAAAGCAGAACCCAGATGCATTAAAACAATAAAATATCAAGGTATTGCATACCTGATACTGAAATGTATATCACACGTTATATGCTCAGTGAGCCACATTGCTCCCACCCCAAGAGAAGCCTAATTATGCAACAAGTCTTCGTTAGTTACTAATAGTTACAAATAAAACATTTTAGTTAAAATATTAATTTACAATCAAACATTCACTCATCAGAACACTCATACATTTAAAACTATTCATTAATTATAACATATCTCATTAGAAACGGCTAATACTCATCGGGTCGAGAGACACGGCTCACTCAAAGACCACTTCGCCTACGTTATTAATGCTTTTTAGTGAGCCGTGTCTCCCGACCCAATGAGCATTAGCCGTTTCTAATGAGATATGTTTTAATTAATGAATAGTTTTAAATGTACGAGTGTTCTGATAAGTGAATGTTTGATTGTAAATATTTGTAACTAACTAAGACTTGTTGCATAATTAGGCTTCTCTTGGGGTGGGAGCACATGGCTCACTGAGCATATAATGTGTGATATACATTTCAGTATCAGGTACGCAATACCTTGATATTTTATTGTTCAATTAGAAGCACATTTTACCAGGAGACTGTCCCTAAAGATGTCTCATAATATGTATGCCAGATGCATTAGTTCTTGAAATTTCTGATTGCACACAGATGAAAAAACACCACTATGACCAGCTCTGTCAGCTATGTATGTCTAAAATACATAGGTATGCATTTAACTTCTTAGGCATCTCCAAACATAAAAGATTACAAAAGTTTTACTGCTGCTGACAGTGTTCATCAAAAATAAATTACAAAGTAGCTGGGTGAGTAGAAAAGGATTTAGTCTTATGTCAACTCCCCAGCTATTTAACCCAGCATATGGCATGTGAAATATCACATGTTATCTGCTTAACAAATGTGAATATATCACCTTCAAAAAGAAAATACAATAAAATTTGCACTGAATTTTGCAGCAAAAAACTTCTGGAGGCTATGCAAAACTATAGTTTCAGTACATACATGAAAAACTACTGAAATGACAACTATTTAAACTCCAATGTTAAAATATTTAATATACATTTAAAAAGATATAATAAAATATGTACACATGAGATCTTTCGCTACCCAAAGTGGGTACCGAAAGATTTCGTGTGTACATATTTTATTATATCATTTTTTTAAATGTATATTAAATATTTTAACATTGGAGTTAAAATAGTTATGTCATTTCGGTAGTTTTTCACGTATGTAGTTATTGGCACGAATTAAATTCATAGTATATATAGTTTCAGTTTTCATTCATTGATTTTATTTATGCACAGGAAACTACTGGAAGGAATTGTGGATTATTATTTATGTAAATGATATGTGCCACATTTTTCTGATTTCAAAAAATCTATTTGGAGGGAATTGAAATTAATTCCAGTTGAAATAAAAAAAAACAAAATTCTTAGATATTAGACAATCTTACTACAGACATAAATTAGCTAACATTGCTACAGAAAAGAAAGAAGTGGAAATGCCTTTAAAAATTCCACTCTAAAGCATTAACACAAAACTAAAGCTATCATCACCCCTTAGAGAATGGTAGAGAAGATGGACTTCAGGGAAACTAGGAAGGAGCACCTACAAAGTATTTCTCTTAGCTTCGATGAAAAGGTGCCACATGAACAACCTTCTCAGTCAACTCATAATGGAACATGGAGTATCGCCAGCATACTTCAACAGATTTCCCATTAAAAGAAGTTAATGCTGCTGTGGAAACGGTACAGCAAACATGAATCACCTAGTCTTCAACTGCCAAAGAAAAGAAATAATTTCCTAGGAAGAAATAGTTGAGATGAGCCCAATATTAACATTAACAATTAAACTCAAGAATGGCATGACAGCCATGATACGGTACATCATCCAAAAATGAGAGTGAAATACTCAAAATTTTGACAACTGAAGGGAATGGGGAAAGTTCATCAGACTATGAGCAAGAAAACTGTCACTTCCCAAAGAAGAGCTAATGTGAATAGTCATAACACATCAGTGTATATTTTGATCACCATCTTTAATCACTCTTCGTGAACTCATGAAAACGTGCATCCATCTCTTTGTAAAAATAATAAAATGATTTTAATTCTAATATTTGAACTGCCAAATTGAAAACCTTTTATTGCTAAACAATAAAGGACCAGTTGACAGTCCTAAAAAGGAAGAAAGAAAATTGTTTGGGTGGGGGTCAGTAGATCTCCAGTTGCCTCTCCCTGCCCTTTTTTCTCACATCACATCACCTGTTGATCTTGGAGCAGGACTGCCATTGCAGTCAACATAAAACTCTTCTGAATGGGGTCTCATTAATCCCTACTATGCTGACAGATGGGGGAGGTAGACGTAATCAGGATTACTACAGACATTGGATAACACGTGCATTGCTAACTTTTCTTCTGTTTGGATGGCTGCAGTTGATTTTGAAAGACCACCATACTGCAATACTACGAGCATTGTTACAGCAACATTAACAAAAAAATGGATTTGCTGCTAGAAGGAAAATACTCTAGTAACAATCCAAAATCTAAGACACCCCCCTCCCCAAATTTTAGTTTTGAGGAGGAGCCATAGTAAACACAAAATAAATTCTGAAGTCATCAACTTAAAAGTCCACTTCAGCACACTGAATAGTTCTAGATAATCATAGGTAATTGGATTATGCACATATTTTAACACATGTATCTAAAACAGAGACCTTTCTCCTGATGTCTGCAACACATGTACTCTTCTTATTACTCATAGTAATTCACTTTAACAGCAGAAGTTCTGTCATGGCTAAAACAACAGTATTGGTATTAGCTAGTTTCCTCTTAACAGCTTTACACGCAGCAGTTACTTTTTGTTGTCCCCCCCATTCCACCAACTCGAAACTAAATTATTTACGTACAACTACACTTACATTGTTAGCATTGCTTTCAGCTTAAAAAAATTTATATTCTAATTTACTCTATAACTCAATCCCTGCTTTCCCCCCTTCCTCAGTTTATATAATCATTTCATGCTGAAATGACTGATTTAAACTGAGCAGATCATACTAAACATGTCTATTTGTGAAAATGTGTCAATGACAACAGCACACTTTTTCAGATCAACTAAATATAAAGAGCCACACTGAAGCAAGAGATTATCATAAAGCGGACAACACATATGCCATCATGTGTGGTGGTAGCAAATCATATGATGCTTGGATTTGAACAGTTCCCCAAGAATTAAATAGAATATATTTTTTTTAATCATGGCATACCAGAATCCAAAGGTAATTTCCAAATCATTCTGAGGTTTTATTTCTTGACATTATTTCACAATCTTTAGTATCCAATGCAGGAAAAAACAGTTCGGGAATATCAAAAGGAGTAAAGTGTCCTTTCACTAATTGTGATAATAATGACCCAATGTCTGTTCTGTTACTTACAGAATAATACATGCTCCCCACAGAAGGTCAACTATTAGTTTTTAGAGGATGTCATGCTTCAGCAAGTATTTTTCTTTCCTTTTCTGTTTTTCTTAATGAACTAGACCCATTTTACATTACTTATGATCACATATACACATTTGCATAGCCTCCATTACCTTATTAAGTAATTTTTAGCTCATTCAAGTAATTCACTGCAATTATCACAATAACCATTAACCACTCTCTTTGTCTATATGGTGCTAGCAAATGATAAACTAAAAATACTCCAATTTTCTTTTAAAAAAACAGCAGCACAGTATTTCAAAATACATATTTTTTCACTTTATTTTGTTGTTAAACCTGTTGTTCAGGGGATAAAAACTAGAGCAAAACAAGGCACAACACAAAAAAGGTGTATCACATTTTTTACATAAACATCAATACAGAAAGTGATGGCAAACCATGCATTGGTAAGGAATCTATAAACTCATTTTATTGTAAAAGTAACTTAATACTAGCAGTTGTAGAACATTCGACTATGACCTCCAGTGAGCACATAAAAACTGAGGAA
This sequence comes from Macrothele yani, assembly GCA_039090855.1. Lineage (NCBI taxonomy): Eukaryota > Metazoa > Arthropoda > Arachnida > Araneae > Macrothelidae > Macrothele > Macrothele yani. The sequence continues at coordinate 79,271,419 of CM077016.1, forward strand.
CTTTCAAGATTTCAAACTGAGTACCTGAGCATGAAACATTATCACGAAACGCTTATATTTTAGTTCCCTTATTATCAACATCAAAATAAAATTTGTCAAAAGTTATGGTGGCTTGTTGATATTGTTTCTGCTTTATCAACAAATAACAAGTGTTGGAAAAGGGAACATAAACAATGTGAGTTCCATGCACACGCACACACAATTAAGATCTGCATACCTAAAAAACGGGCAGTGATAGGCTACATAAGAAAACAAGAAAAAAAATATTCCAACATAATTGGTGGTAACTAACTGTGACCACATATGAAAAATTCACTACATGTGTTCTAACTCCTTTCCAGGAATCATGTTTTTTGAGGTTTGGCTTAAAAACAAAACTGGCTTTACAACATTTACTATCATTCTCCACCTTTATACCCAACTGATTCACAATATAGTGAGAGCCATTCAGATACTTGGAAATTAACACTAAATTGTAAGTGTACATATACTTTGTTAAATATTCTTGATTTAACACTAAATTGTAAGTGTACATATACTTTGTTAAATATTCTTGATTCTGCAATTTTTGCAGAATACTCAACTGATTAACACTAAATTATTTAAGTGTATATATACTTTGTTATGTACCTCAAATGTTCTTTATTTTGAATTATTTGCAAGACACATTCAACTGATTAATATTATATGTACAAAGTATGTCTAAAGTCTTTCCCTGATTATGATAAATCATATAAAATAAACCAAGCTAGTTAAGATGTAGTGGTTTGTTGCATTGATTGGGTCATATTCAAGTTTTTGTTCATTGTACTTTTGGAACAATAGGTGGCGCTGCACGTCTAGTTTGTTGTTGAAAGCATCAGTCGGCGAAATGGCGTCTATGCAGGAGAAGGCTAATTGTGTTCTCTGGTCTCAGGAAACCAATTCTGCAATTTTAGTGCAGCCGCGGAAGTTTAGGCGCGAGTATGATAGAGCTCCACCTGATGTGAAGAGCATTAGGAACTGGCATAAAAAATTTAAACAGACGGGCAGTGTCGGTGACCATGCAAGAAGTGAAAAACCTTCCATTAGTGAGGAAACTTGACACCGTGTGTGATGCATTCATACAAAATCCAAGGAAATCAATTCGTCATGCCTCTAGTGAATTGGGAATATCTATGAAGGCAGTATCACATTTTAAGAAAGCGGCTTCATTTTTTTGCATACAAATTGCAAATTGTTCAAGCCTTGGAACCTAATTGATGGACCCCGACATGTGGCATTCGCAATGGATATTCTTGAACGAATAGATGAAGATAATGATTACCTGAAGCAGATTTGTTTTTACCAAAAACAAAATCCGCTTGATGACCTGGAAAAAAACCCCTACGGATTTCAGGTAAGGTATACTGGAAAACCGCACGTGTCTAACGAGCATGGTTCATTTTGTACGATTTATCGTAATCAGGGAAAGACTTTAGACACACCCTGTATATTATAAGCTATTCAGATACTTGGAGATTAACACTAAATTGTATGTGTACATATACTTTGTTATGTACCTCAAATGTTCTTGATTCTGCAATCTTTGCAAAATACTCAACTGATTAATTTTAAATTATTTAAGTGTACATATACCTTGTTATGTACTACAAGTGTTCTTATTCTGAAGCAAATCGTATGTGTACATATACTTTGTTATGTACCTCAAATGTTCTTGACTCTGCAATCTTTGCAAAATACTAAACTGATTAATACTAAATTATTTAAGTGTACATATACCTTGTTATGTACCCCAAGTGTTCTTATTCTGAAGCAAATCGTATGTGTACATATACTTTGTTATGTACCTCAAATGTTCTTGATTCTGCAATCTTTGCAAAATACTCAACTGATTAATACTAAATTATTTAAGTGTACATATACTTTGTTATGTACCTCAAATGTTCTTATTCTGTATTTTTTGCAAGATACACTCAACTGTTAACATTATGTTGTACGCTATTCAGACACTTGGAGATAAACAGTACAAATGTAAAGGACATACTTTGTTGTTTACCTTAAATGTTTATTTGTGCACAGGTTAGAACATTCTTTATTCTAATCTTCGGACTTGCATTTTTATAATTATTATGAACAACATCCATGAACGCATATTCAATGCCACAGGATTCAGCCAGTGTATATATACTTTGTTATATATCTTGCACATTTCTTTAAGTGTTTAGTGAAAAAATGAGGTGAGCATGCAAGGCAGACAGTTTTATCAGACGGCTAAAACAGGTGCACATAGATTTTCTGAGAATCAAAATTTTTGTTAAGTTTCATGTGTCCCTGAATTAACAAATTTCTTTTAATATTTTCTGAATACATTACAGTACAAAGGACATAACACCAGAGAACACAAACATGATCAAAGCATAAAAGCAATGACTACTGCTCAGCAAAATTACTCACACAACACATGCACACACACATACACATGTCGCTATTAAAGAACAGAGAATGACTAGAATTTCCATTTCCAAGCATTTATGCCTCACATATGCAAGTGCCATGAGAAAAACTTACTGTCACTTAATGTTTGTATAATGTGAAGAAGGAGGGGAGGAGAGGAGCAATGTTATGCTGGTAGTTCAAACATCCTTCCATACAATGATAAAAGGAGTTCTGTAGTTTTGGGTAGAAATACTGACCATTGAGACTGACATTTTGGGTGCACGTTACATTCGAGTAAACACGGTAATTACAGAAATCTCTCGGGACCGGAACTTTCACACCAATACTGTAATGTTTTAAACTGTGCACATGAGAGTAACATTATTTTTCTTATTTCATTTTATTTTGGGATTTAAAAAACTCCAGGATGATTTTATGTTAAAGAAGAAACTGCTGATCTCTAATTTAGAGAGATTGGCTACAGGGATGGGGGAGAACTAATGCCATCAGAATGAAAACTATATCCATGTCTCACCCAAGATTCGACACAAAGCCCACATATGCATAGCTTTCTTACTTTGGATGGGTAACAAAAATGAGTTATGCATTTCAGGATAATTTTATACAATTATTTCACCTTAAGTACTCTTCACAGCATGAGCCAAAATTTTTCATGTGTGTTCTTATTTTAGTGTTCTTTGGCCAAACATGGCTGTAGGGCCATATTTTTCTAATAATAATGACATACAACTCTCACAGACAAATGCATAACATGTTTGCACATTTAATCTGGCACCCTTTGAGGGGGAGTACTAAGCATCACTTTTGCTGCAATGCCTTACATAAAATGATCCTGAAGAATAACGCTGCTCTATTTATGCTCCAAGTAGATTTAATTTTTCTATGAACATATACGCGAGGAAAATCAACTCAGGGCATAATTAGGATCAAGTGTTATTTTAACTGTATGAAGATTTTGTGAGTAAAGCCACACAAATTAGTTATTTTAATAAAAATGATTATGTAAACTACTTAAATTATTTGTATGGGACCCCACACACGTGTCAGACACCAAACATTCTTACTTGTAGGTCAAAGCCAAAGTCCTGGAGAGTCAGGTAAATGATAAGAGCATGCAGGAATGTTTTTGCACATAGGAACTATTATTTAATGGGGAACTCTCAACACCATACATCAATGATGGCCAAAGTAATGCAAATTCAACGCAGTAATATTCTTAGGAAAATTCATTCCTCTCACCTGGAAATTCATGATGTTAAATTCAAGCCACAAAACAGCTTTTCCAAATCTGAATTCTAAGAAATTCTAACTTGCAACTGCAGAACTCAAAATAAATGTAGATCATACACTTGCAGAAGCAGTGTAATTACAACAATCTTTAATTTCCTAGGTTGTCTACTTGGGTAAAGCAAAAAAAAAAAAAAAAAAAAAAAAAACCAACAACACACACACACTTATTTGGCTTCTTACCTCAAAAGCAGCTAACTGACTAACATCAAGCTGTTTCACAATAATTTTTGCTCCATTTTCTCATTTTCCTTAATGTAAATCAAAAGAGTTTCTGTATCCAATGCATTATGCAACCATTTTGCCAGTTAATCAATCACATGCAAGATTACGTCATAGAAAAATCCCACACGAGGATTTGTCAGAAGTGGCCTTTCATACGTTGCACTCGTGCAATATCTCGCACGCTTTGCAAGCCTGCTTTAAAAAAGCAACAAGAACTCTGTCAATTGCAACTGGATTCTCAGAACTATCAATATAGATAATTTTTCTTGAGTTAATGTTCATAGGAATTTATTTACATTATACTGTAACAATTGTCTGAATGTTTAGCACTGATTCAGACATATCTAATTTTATATTGAATGTATCATGCACAACACTTTCTATTATTACAAAACAAAACTTGTGTCAAGCAGCAATTTTTAAATAATTAAATAAATTTTCAATTTTTTAAATAATTTAATATTTTTTATTGCAGTGTAAAAATATTTCTAAACAGCAAAATTTTACTAAAACCTTTGGTACCTAAAATTTTTATCTACAATAAGAATATTTAGGCTTTCTGAAATTTGATGAGTGGTATTTTTATGTTTACATTAGCACAGGATTTTTATTTAATGAAGCTAAGCTAGATCTAAATATAGGACATGTCAGACAACACTTTTGTGCTACAAGATAGTGCATGCCCGAGATATGTACGAAAATTTTTATATATACATGAGAAATTTTAAAACAAAAGCTTAACTTATTGCCATCTCCCTGGAGAGCAAATGAGTTACCAACATCTTACTTTAGAATTTTTTTAACGCTATGGTTGGTTTAGATATTCAGTATTGTAGTAAGAAAATTATACTGCTATAAATACTTACTTCAAAACTTTCACGAAAACACAACTGTCCTTAACCGCTAAGTACACTCAAAATAAGATTAACCATTTAATTTTTTTTTTAAAACATGCAAATGCTGAAGACTAACAGAAATTTTATACAAATGAAAAATCTAAGGACCACTCACATGAAAAAACAACTAAGACATTCAGAGAATAGATGATACTCCAAAAAACTTGGAATTTCATCATTAATACACTGGTGTGCAAAAATTAAGGACAAAGAGGAGAAATTAGCATAACAGCGGAACGAGTAGGCAGAATGGACCGAAAGACCACTCAGGAGATAGACTAGGGTCCGGTACGGTAGGGAACGCGCATATATGCAGCATGATGTTGGGGGGAGGGGGGGTCGAAAGGGTATAAAGCACACGGACAGTGTACGCTTAGCAATTTGGTGAAAGCTATTGCACGGTGTACATCAGTTTGAACGACGGGCCGCGGGTAGCCTAGTAGGCAACGTTCGTGACTATCACGGAAAGGACCTCAGGTTCGATCCCAGGCAGGTACGAATGCTCGATCCACTAAATATCCGCTGTGTGTTGGATGGGCACGTTAAGCCGTCAGACCCCGGGTACTGCCCCCCCCCGTAATAAATAAGGGCGTCTTCCCCCCCCCTTTCTACTTCGCTTCCGTGTCACTTTCCTATCGGGCACTTTAGCCCAAATCTCCTAGCTTCCTATTTCAAAGGGTTGTTTAAGACCTGGGGTCAGACACTCCCTAAAATCCTCTACAAATAAACAAGGTTTGATTGACGTCGAGTTGCTGCCACCGTGTGATATGGCCAACAGGCAATCCAGTACACGACATCTGGATGACTTTACCCGTGGTCGCGTCATTGGGAAGTTGGAAGAAGGTCGAAGTGCGACTAGTGTAGCCGAGGAGTTTGGGAATGCTCACAGCATCGTTTCACGTGCTTGGAGAGCGTTTCAAACGACAGGAACAGCTGTCCGAGAGTTTAGCAGCGGTCGTCCACGAGCAACCACGATGGTGGACGACCACTATATTGTCCTACAGGCGAGAAGAGACAGACGGCAGACAGCGGGAGAAATCGCAGGGCACATGCAACAGACAGCTGGCTGTCTATTATCGCGTTTTACAGTGGCCAGGAGGCTGCACAAAGGTTGTCTATTTGCACGACGACCAGTACGGTGTGTGCCATTTACGCCTGCTCTTCGGAGACAGCAGTTTCTGTGGTGCCAGGAACACAAGAACTCGACACATCAGCAAGGGGCCGAGTTCTCTTTACGGATGAGAGCCGATTTAGTCTGACGAGCGATTCTGGATGTATACACATCTGGAGAGAGCAGGGAACACGCAATCACACCTTCAACATCATCGAAAGGGACCGGTTTGGAGGTGGCGGAGTTCTCGTTTGGGGCGGTATCATGCTTAGTAGCCGTACTGACCTTCACATCTTCTAAGGAGGTTCAGTCACTGGTGTCCGCTATTGTACCAAGGTTCTCCTGCCTCACGTGCGTCTGTTTAGAGGTGCTGGGGGTCCTGAGTTCCTCTTCATGGATGACAACGCTACACCTCATCGTACAGTGGCTGTCACAGAGCTGCTGGAGAGTGAAGATATTCAACGCATGGATTGGCCCGCAAGGTTCCAGGACCTAAATCTAATTGAACACGTGTGAGACCTTCTCGAAAGATGCTTGGCAGCACGTCACCAGCAGCCAGCAACGATTCCACAGCTGCAATAGGCGCTACAAGAGGAATGGGCCGTGATGCCTCAACAGCTCCTTGACAACCTCGTCCGCAGCATGGACAGACGTTGTAAATCTTGCAACGCAGTCAGGGTTGATCATATCCCCTACTAAAGACTGGATTTTTCTTGGCAGCCGCCTGTCACATGGACGTTTCTGTCTTCTGTCCAGTTGTGCTCGAAGCTACCTTTTCAGTAAAGTGCCTTTGTATCTTTTGGATTCCTTGTTTGGACGGTTTTGCTCACTTGTCCCATATTCTTACATCTTGGGGATCTTATGGTATGATTTGAGTCGATGTGGAGCACTTCTGCACGACGTTACATTCGAAAAACCGTCTCGTCCTTAATTTTTGCACGCCAGTGTACGAGAGGAGAGAGAGAAAAAAACAAAACATTCATATGAGAAAAAACCCAAACTAAGACACTGAATGTTTTCTTTCAAGCAAGCAAGGACCTATTCCCTGATTTGTTAAAAAAAAAAACAAAAAAAACCCTCCTAATGACTTCAATTCAAAACTTTACTTAAAAATTACGAACTCTCAATATTTTTTGTAATATTTGAGTGCTCTCAATTTTTTTTAAAGTACAAAATTTTGAGACAAATGTTTCACAAATTATGCAAGATATAAGGATTTTTTTTTTTTGATATAACCAAGAGTTCTAGATTAACAGCTCAACTTTTGCAGAGATTTTAAGTAGTAAAATGGAAGTAATTAAATAATGTCTAGGTTTGTGTAGCTTCATAGCACTGCACATTGCTATGAAGCTACACAAACCTAGCTAAAAATTAGAATGGTTCTCCTCAGATGTTTTAAAAGGCTTGAAAGAAGCATTTCAGGATTTTCATCTTATTTTATATGTTTGGTAGAGGACCTAAATAAGTTGGCAGCACACAGCAGCAAATTTACATTTACTTTTGTGGAGTGTCAGCTTCATGCAATCAACTACAGAAAGGGAAGGAGGAGGATATAAGGAAACATAAAATCTTGAACAAGATGGTTTGTGTGATGCTGGAGGGAGGAAAGGGCAGCTTGTCTGGGATCACATAATCTATTTTCGTTCTGACTATCAATGCATGGAATGCACTTCAATTCCAGTACATGAGATAATACACAGCATAAAAGTAAAACACAAAGCACATGTAATGGATTTTACCACCCTAAAACACAGGTGTAATTTCTACATCTCACAAATTCGCATATCCACCTACAATGAACAAATTTCACGCAATAAACAGCAAATTCAAATGCATATTTTGCAATCTATGCTTCAGAATGTATGCTATCCAAATATATTTTATACTAAATAAAGGAATAATAAAAAAAAAAAAAAACATTGAACAAGAACTTGAGGATTGTCAATTTTACAAAATAATAAAATCTTTAAACTCATCTGCAACAAACAAGCACAGGAAGTCCAAAAAATTAAAAATGTTGAGAATTTCAGCATTTACAAATAAAATTGACCACAAATGACCAGGTGATATTTCACATTTGTTGCTCATTTCACTTTTAAAATAAAACCAAACTGAAAGAAACTGGTTTTCAACTAACCTGAAATTTGTACTGTAACTGTTACAGGTGAAAACAATGATTCCAACTATTCTCCCATTTGTTACAAAATGTATAAAATTATGAGTAACCAGGTGCATTTGATTGATGATTGATGTATGTATGTACACTGTACACTTGTGCTCAAGAAAAGCAATGGAAAGAAGTCCTTGGGTATTCGTGGATAATAGTAACTAATTTCAATTAATTTAAATATCTTCGACATTGAGGGGCACCACAAAGGCATGGTATTTTCTCGTCTTCAATCGGAAACTTGTAGTCATACGTGATCTCTTCATTTACATTTATTGGCTGTTTTGAGTAAATTACAATCTTCTTCTGTCCTTCAACTGTGATGATTTTTGCATAACAGTTAGGCTAGAAGAGAAGTTAGCTTTCTTAAACAAGGCTAAATATGACACAAAACAGTATAAAGTAGAATTAAGAAGTACATGTACAAAAATTTAACTACAGAATAAAATTATCTTTTGGTGAAGAACTATTTAATCTTGTATCATTTTTTAATCAGTGAGTTAATATCATTCCCATATGGATGGCATCTGCATGCAGTGTCAGATCTGGTCATCTAGGGCTCCTTTCCCTCTAACAGAGTTGTCAGGTATTTCAGAAAAAGATTCTTTACAAAAGTGAAAATTACACAAATAACTCCAAGAGACATCACAATTAACACAAAAATCAGACATCGCTGAACTGACTGTAATTACTGTTTCACACGTAATATCAACCACATCAGAAAACTTGAAAATTTCATTGCAAAACTTTAAATTTTATTTGAAATTTTCAAGTTTTCTGATGTGATTGATATTACGTATGAAACAGTAATTACAGTCAATTCAGTGATGTCTGATTGCTGTGTTAATTATCATGACGTATTGGCCACAAATTACAAGAAGAATATTTTCTTCACACTATATAACTGTAGTATCTGGCAACAATGTTTTTCCCATTTGATATGTAACCGTAACTGGAGCAGCCATGTTGTATGTCAGAAGGTTGTGAATTGAATTTGATATCCGGTACCAAATTTGTTCCTCATGTAATGCGTGTTGTGCAGTAATAAATGTGATTAGTATATCTTGTTCAAGGTTGGATTAATTGTGAGAATATCACAAATGGCGACGAGGATGGGATAGTGAGTAATTTCTTCTTCCCGTAGACTTCTACAATCACATTTTGCAAACATGAGTAAGCTAGGTTTAATCGGCCAGTTAAATGCTTTTGATGAGCAGAATGATGATTTTAACCTTTACATTGAACAGTTAGAGCAGTATTTTGTCACTAACAATGTTACTGAAGAAAAAAAGGTGTCAGTATTCGTATCAGTGATTGGATCAAAAACATACAAATTATTACGAAACTTGCTCTTGCCTAGGTTACCAAGTCAGTGTACATACAAAGAACTTACACAGATGTTGGGAGACCATTACAAACTCAAACCTATTGTCATTGCAGAGAGATTTAGATTTCATCGCAGGAATCAAAATTCTAATGAATCTACTTCAGATTATTTGGTGGAATTAAGACGTTTAGCCTCAACATGCGAATTTGGAGCTTTTCTGGAAGAGGCCATACGTGATCGTTTTTGTATGCGGCTTAACTAGTGAAATAACGCAGAAACGTTTGCTAGCAAAAAAGGATTTGAAGCTCTCAGAGGCTGCAGAAATTGCATTGGCAATGGAGGTTGCTGACCATGACGCAACAAGCATGAAAACGTTTACCCCAATGGTAAATAAAGTTGAAAAGAAAACTCATTTTTCTTCAAAGAATGCTGCTAAGAATAAGCCTCTTGGTGGCAAACCCTCTAAAATGCTTTAGATGTGGTGCATTTCATGACTCAATGAGTTGTAAATATAAAAATGCTAAGTGTAATTTCTGTTCAAAAATTGAACATATTGCATCGGTTTGTTTAGCTAAGGCTAACAAAACAAAATCTGCATCAGCAAATATGGTTGAAGTTGATGATATTACACTTAATGACTTAGAATTATTTCAAGTTAAGGCTGCTAAATCAACTAACCGAAAATGTAGGTACACTGTTCCTATTCAAATTGAAGACAAATTTATCGAGATGGAACTTGATACTGCTGCTGATGTATCTATAGTCTCGTAGCAGTAGATGAAAATTAATTTGCCACATGTTGAAGGTCCACCAACATCTATGTTGCTGAAAAATTATAATCAGGTTTTGATCGATGTTGTTGAAGAGGTGTTTCTACCAGTCACTTACAAGTCACAATGTTGCAAATTACCATTTGTTGTTGTGAAGTGAAATATACAATCCCTATTTGGAAAGAATTGGTTGGCACATTTTAATCTTGAATGGCAAAGCATTTTCGCCTTAGATTCTCAACAAAAGGGAAACATCTCTAGTGTGGAGACTATAAAACGGAATTACGCTGATCTTTTTCAGGAAGGCACATCACCAATCGGACATTTCAAGGCTTGCTTGAAAATAAACAAAGAATTTTCTCCAATTTTCTGCAAAGCTAGACCTGTTCCTTATTTGTTGAAAGCTGTTGTGGCTGATGAAATTTTGCGCACACAAAAAAGAGGAGTGTGGTATTTTGTTGAACATTCAGCACGGGCAACACCTGTTGTGGCAATACCAAAGAAAGACAGTACTGTCAGGTTGTGTGGTGATTTTAAGATCACTGTAAACAAATGCATGGATCCAAATCAGTATCCCCTACCAACATAGCAGGATTTGTTTGCTACTCTTAGTGGTGGCAAGTATTTTACAAAGTTAGATTTATCTCAAGCCTACCAGCAAATTCAGCTGGGTGAAGCTTCACAGGAATTGCTTACATTAAACACTCACATGGGCTTAGTTCGTGCAAACAGACTTTTATATGGCATTAACTCTGCTTCTGCTATCTTCCAGTCAATAATGGAACAAATTTTACAGGGTTTACCATCAATCATATGTTTCCAGGATGATATTTTGACTTCTTCTGCCACTAAAGAAAAGCATTTTACCTTACTAGCGGAAGTGTTACAGAGAGTTTGCAAGTTTAAGGTGCATCTTAATCTTAGTAAATGCCAGTTTTTAGAAACTAGCATACAGTTTTTGGGACATATTATTGATGAGCATGGTGTGCACCCTACACAGGAGAAAATTGAAGCTATACAACAAATGAAAACACCTCAATGTCACAGAGCTTAAGGCATTTTTAGGTTTATTGAACTATTATTCAAAATTCATAAAGAATTCCTCTACCTTACTTGCTCCTATATACAGTCTTTTGGTCAAAGGTACACTGTGGATATGGTCAGAAGAATGTAAACACACATTTCAACTCTGTAAATCTCTTACTACTTCAGAGGCAGTATGATGAGAAGCTACCTCTACAGCTGTCGTGTGACGCTTCATCAGTTGGATTGAGTGCTGTTCTCTCACATATCATTGATGGCACCGAGCGTCCCATTGCTTATGTTTCAAGAACACTCACCAAAACAGAAAGTAATTATTCCCAAACTGAGAAAGAGGCACTGTCTATCATATTCGGATGCAAAAAAATTCCACCAGTATCTTTATGGAAGAGAATTTGTCTTGCTCACGGATCATCAACCTTTTGTGACAATTTTTGCCCCTGACAAGGCAATACCCACTTTATCTTCAGCACGGTTGCAATGTTGGACACTCTTGTTTGCATTTTTCAAGTATACCTTTAAATATAAGAAGGGATCTCTCCATCTTAACGCTGATTCTCTTTCACAGATCCTATTGTGGATTTATCCGAGCAATTACATCCTTCTGAAGTTTATAAGATTTCATATTTTGAAAATATGCCAGTAACTTCTGCGGACATTGCTAAGGCAACCAGTACTGATAAGATTTTGGGAGCAGTACTTAAGTACGTAGAGAATGGCTTTCCTTCTAAATGCCCTGATCCCACTTTTATTCCTTTTTGTTAACAGGAGAGACCAGGTGTATACTGAGCACAATTGTCTTTTGTGGGGCAAGAGGGTGATCATTCCTGATGCATTTAGAAAACAAATGTTGGATCTCTTGCACGACACACACCCTAGCATAACCAAAATGAAGAGCATTGCTCGCAGTCACATTTGGTGGCCCAACATTGACAAGAAAATTGAAGAAATCTCAAAGCAATGTCACGCTTGTCAAATAAATGCACATCAACCCCCTGTTTCACCTTTGCAATCATGGTTATGGCCAAAGTCCCCTTGGGATAGAGTGCATATCGATTTTGCTCAGAAAAACCGAGACAGTTATTTAGTGGTGGTTGATAGTCACTCAAAATGGTTGGAAATCATGAGAATGTCCTCGACTACAACTGCAGGCACGATTGATAAGTTAAACCAGTTGTTTTCAAGATATGGGTATCCTTTAGAAATTGTTTCAGATAATGGTCCTCAATTCACATCCGAGGAATTCAGAACATTTTTCAAATCTTGTGGTGTAATACACACCTTAATTAAGAAGAAGGTAGTGTAGAACACACTAAGTTACGTATAAAAAGTTTAAGGCAAATATATTTCAGCCATTACTATGGCCTTCATCAGTGCGACTACGATTGGTTTACCTTGCCAGATTGGAAAGGTAAGTTTTGTAATGGTAACTCCGGGTGACGTGATGCAATGAGGGATTGCCAGATGTAAGGAATGAAAATGGGGAGCTCAGAGTTGCAATTTTTGGAAAATAAAATTTACAAACTTTCTCTAAACCTCAGAGCATACCGATTTTGGAAGGGAGCCAACTTTTTAGTATTGGACCAAAGTGGAATAGCAGAAGTGTCAGCCATTGTAAGAAGAGACAAGAAAGATGAAGGTTTTCCAAATTTCACATCAGATTTGTGTCTTGAGATAATTTTCCGGAATGAACTTCCTATGTACGCGGTTAATCCAACGTTAGTCTTGATCGGAATTTTATACATTCCAGACGAAGAAAGCGGAGGTCTTGGGTCAAATGAGCTCGACGAATGAGAGACTTGAGGGCTGACAGTTTATATTGGTGGAAGGTATGAGAATTGAAAGGAATAATGCTATTGGTAGAAACTGGTTTTTGGTAGACAGAAGTGGATAGAAGATTATTACATTTTGAGATGCTGACATCCAAGAAATTTATCTTGCCATCAATTTCTTCATTAATAGTGAATCTAACGGACAGGAATTTTTCAGTGATTAAATTTGTGAGTTACAATAGATCTTTTTTAGGAAGAGGCCAGATGACAAAAATATTGTCGACATAATGGAGCCATAAGATAGGTTGTTGGTCATGTTGCATCACTATTGATTGCTCAATATTTTGTAGGTATACTTCAGTCAAAAGTGGGGAAAGAGGTGACCCCATTGGTACACCTTGGTTTTGTCGATAGCATTGATTATTATAAACGAAAAAACTGTGTTGACAAAGAGAATACAGGCAATCATACAAATCCTTGGTTAAAGTGCCGTCCATGGGGAATTGTTCTTTGAATTTATGAATGAGTAGCACGTGTGCTTCAGATTGAGGCACAGAAGGAAAAAGTTATTCAACGTCCAGGGTAAACATACTTGCATGACTATCAATGGAGTTTGGAAGTCTAGAGATGAATTCAGCAGTGGATGAGATATTGAAGGGGTGGTTATTAGTGATAACCTTGAATTTTTTTGGCAAGGCATTTTCCCAGGTTACAAGCAGGAGAGTGAGTATTTTCCACAAGAAGTCTAATTGGAGCATTAGCTTTGTGTAATTTAATTTGGGCAAATAATCTAGGAGAATTGTAGAAAGAAGGAGCAGAAAAATCTCCTAAGAAAACCTTTAACGACAGTAACTTATTGATGCGATACACAGATGATTTCAAAGCTTCCACAGGACTTTTAGAAAGAAGTTTGCAATTGGTGGAAAAGAGGAAATCATTGACTTTTTGATTAAAAAATTAAACAGTTCCTAAAAGTTAATAATTTAGCTGTATGTATGGCTGATAAAGTCGGACTTCCAGTCATTATCGATAAGGATACCCTTTTCGTTTATAATAATCAATGCTATCAACAAAACCAAGGTGAACCAATGGGGTCACCTCTTTCCCCACTTTTGGCTGAAGTATACCTGCAAAATATTGAGCAATCAATAGTGATGCAACATGACCAACAACCTATCTTATGGCTCCATTATGTCGACGATATTTTTGTCATCTGGTCTCATCCTAAAAAAGATCTATTGCAACTCACGAATTTAATCACTGAAAAATTCCTGTCCGTTAGATTCACTATTAATGAAGAAACTGATGGCAAGATAAATTTCTTGGATGTCAGCATCTCAAAATGTAATAATCTTCTATCCACTTCTGTCGACTGAAACCAGTTTCTACCAATAGCATTATTCCTTTCAATTCTCATACCTTCCACCAATATAAACTGTCAGCCCTCAAAGTCTCTCATTCCTCGAGCTCATTTGGTTTGTAACACTGAAGTTAATTCTAAAATATTAATTAGCAAACATCCGCTCGATCGCTACTCAACATAGCTTTCCCCCTCTCATGGTTTCTAAATTAATTCAAAATGCTAAGAAACAACCAGTTGTTGCTCTTCAACCTGTTTCACCAAAAAAGGAACTAACGTTTGCTGGCTCAATCCCTTACCACGAACCTTCTGCCTACAAACTCGTCAGTATCTTCAAAAGAGAAGGATATAGACTTGCCATTCGTTCTTCCCCTTCAATTTCTGTTATCCTCCATAATGACAGAGACCCAAGACCTCCGCTGTCTTCGCCTGGAGTGTATAAAATTCCGATCAAGACTAACGTTGAATTAACCGCGTACATAAGAAGTTCATTCCGGAAAATTCTCTCAAGACTTCAGGAACACAAATCTGATGTGAAATTTGGAAAACCTTCATCTTCCTTGTCTCTTCTTACCATGGCTGACACTTCTGCTATTCCACTTTGGTCTGATACTAAAAAGTTGGCTCCCTTCCAAAATCGGTATGCTCTGAGGTTTAGAGAAAGTTTGTAAATTTTATTTTCCAAAAATTGCAACTCTGAGCTCCCCATTTTCATTCCTTACATCTGATCTGGCAATCCCTCATTGCATCACGTCACTCGGAGTTACCATTACAAAACTTACTTATTCAATCAGGCAACGTAAACCAATCATAGTCGCACTGATGAAGGCCATAGTAATGGCTGAAATATATTTGCCTTATACTTTTTAAACGTAACTTAGCGTGCTCTACACTACCTTCTTCTTAATCTGTTTGTTAGTTACGTGCATTGCCTACCACTCATTTATGAACACCTTAATTCCTGCGTATCATCCACAATCGAATGGATTGGCTGAGCGCTATGTACAGACATTTGAAACTGCATTGAACAAAATGTTGTGCGATTACAGAAATAATGCTACAGTACAGAACACGATTCACCGATTTTTATTAAAATATCATTCGTCTCTTCATTCAACTACGGGAATCAGTCCTGCTGAGCTTTTTTTGGGTCGTCGACTCAGAACTGATTTTGATCTTGTTCACCCGTGCACTGCGCAGTATGCTCAAAAGAAACAATGTGTGCAGAAAATGAACTTTGATCGATCTCACACTAGTCATCGTAATTTTTGTCCAGGACAAGATATTTGGGTCCGATCTCAAAAGGACAAACAAAATAAATGGATAAGTGGTACCTTGCTCGAAGCTGGGGGAAGTAAAACATGGGTCATCAGGGTGGGTCAAAATAATTACCTAGCTCATTTTGACCAACTTCACCCTAAATTCAGAGAAAGGCCTGACCTCCACAACTTTTCGGAGGAGCACCCAAATGAATTTCATCCAGCGGATTCACAGTCAGCATCACTACCTGTTCCGAAGGAGACCTCAAGGGAATCTTCCGTGGTTGATCCGCATGTACCAGCGCTTCCAGCACCTCAGAAACTTTCCCCTCCGATGTTGGCAGGCACAGCTGATACTGTCATTACCTCTACCAAAGAAGATACACCTATCATTCTGCCTTCTGCTGAAGTGATTCCTCCTGCACTGGACAAAGTTCCTGTAGCTGTTGATATACACATTAAAACTCCTGTTCGACGCAATCCACCTCGTAATAGGAAAAAAACCTAACAGACTTGGTTTACAGATAATTGTGTAAGCCAAGTGTATAATACCCTTGTAATTTTTTTTTTTTTATACCTATGTAAATTGTTTTGAAGGGGATATTGCAGTATCTGGCAACAGTGTTTTTCCCAGGCAGTTGATATGTAACCGTAACTGAAGAGCCATGTTGTATGTCAGAGGGTTGTAAATCGAATTCGATATACAGTACCAAATTCGTTCCTTATCTAATGTGTGTGTGCAGTAATAAATGTGATTAATATATCTTGTTCAAGGTTGGATTAATTGTGAGAATATCACAATAACTTCATGGGGAGTTATGGAAGAGGGGGTCAGTGTACAAATTAAAACTGTGTAAAAAATAAAAGAATTGAGAAGCAGGTGTACTTGCATTATCTTTTTAAGAATTACCTCCTTCCCATATACTCCATGTCATAATGACTACAAACAGAACATAAAATGAGGGTACCCTAACATTTGATTATGACTGAGTGCTGTCAGAATGAGATCTGAAAAATTTGTGGAGTACTTTGAAAGATATGAGAGACATTAGCCAAAATTTTATTTTAACAGCTCCAGGAACTGAAAACAAAAGTGATGGGGCAAGACATTTTTTTACAAGGTGACTGACCAATTAGGTCTATCTAGCCAGATCACCAAAGTATACTTAACCACTATTTTAATCAACTACAAGATTTTTGCTGCTGTTCAAAAATCAAGGTGCCACCAAGTTTGGATATTTATATGATATTATAGGAATGCTGCTAGTTTGGAGAAAACAGTGTTGCAATCCTGAGGGATAGAAAAACTATACACTTGTGCTCTTTGCTCAAATTTTGGATAAGGGTTTGATTTAAAAATTGATAACTAATAAGAAATTTTATGGAATGGGAAAAAATCAGTTCTACATATACATTAAAAAAAAAAAAAAAAGCTTGGATGCCTTTCCTGTGGCACAGCTCCAAGCAGCTTCCAAGACTGTCTGTTGTACTTAGCACTGTTCTTATGTGAGATATATAATGCTTAAAAGTTCGTGTACATAGGCTAACCCCTAGTCTTATTATACTGTATATTGCAAACATTTTTTCACATCATCTCTACAGACACTGATACACTTGTCCCATCTCAACCCATGATTGAAACTGCATCACTATAAAGTGCATGTCTTTGTTCAAACTACCATTTTTTTGGTCTATTCTCACCTCCATGTCACCCTGGAACTGTCACTCAAGTGTCCATTAAGTGACTGAAAAGATATGGAAACACAATTTCTAACAAACTTCTGCACTGATTTTCCAAAATCAGCTCTTGACTGATGCTGGGTTCACCCTTGATGTGATTAACATTTCATTGTGCTTTCTGGATTAACATACAACTTTTTTTTTTAATTTAAAACTCTTCCAACTATTTCTATATTTTCCCACAAATTTCAGTCAATTGCCTTTGAATATCACTGGGAAAAATACAGGGTTCCGGGGAAGAAACTGATCGATAAGAAAAATCAATAACTTGTAACAATGACACATGCATTCTGTTTGCCCTAGCAAATTGCATAGACACAGCAAGTTTCACAAGAATGCAAATGGCCAGTAAGTGACGTATGTGCAGCGAGGCAAGATGACATAACTGTCAATGGCACCTTTCACACCTCAGCAGAAAGAGCAGGGTTGTTACTAGCTTGCAGAGTTAAGTTTCTTGTGAAAACAGAGGATATTTTGTAAACATTTTGCAAAACAGAAATTGTCAGCCAAGAATGCAATGACCACTTGTTGAATTGCAAGCACGACAGTCCCGAATTAAACGTGTGGTGCAGCTTGACTAAAACCAACGTCACTGCTCCGTTCTTCTGCGAGAGGTCTGTAACCGGTGCAGTGTAACTGGATGTGTTGGAAATTTTTGCAGAGCCTCAGATTCCCGATGGTTATGCGTATCATCTAGACAGTGCACCACTTTCTTTTTGAGGTAAGGTAGGTCCTCGACAAATGGTTCCAAACATGTGGATCAGGCAAGGGGACCCCTGACTTGACACCTACTGATTTCTTTTGCTAGGGACATATCAAAGACAAAGTTTGCAGCATCCCAGTAACAGACGAGGTTGAACTTTGCAAACGAATAGTTGCTGTTGTTGCCTCTGCGACTCCCCAAATGCTCATCAACACTTGCGAACCCAGAAGTGGAATACCATGAAGATGTTTATTCCGCCACATGTGACGTGCATATTTGAAATCTGCTAAGGATCACTGAAACTTGGTAACTATTCTGAATCCTTGTCAAAACCACATGCATGTAGGTCAATTACAAGAAAAATTATTATATTTTTTTATCAATCAGTTTCACCTCGGACACCTACAAAATGTGATAAAGTATTCAGACTGGATTTATTAAAAAATAAAAAAAGGTACAAGACTTACAGATTTGAGACTTAATCATCTTCAAAGTAATCCCCTTTTCAAGCCACACACTTAGCAAAGTGCTGTTTCCTCTGCTCGGAGCATTTATTGAAGTCATCTTCTGAAATAGCAAACAGCTGCTTTGTCACATTCTGTTGCATCTCCTCAACATCTCGAAATCTTCCTTTCAACTGGTATTTGATTTTTGGGAAGAGAAAAAAGTCACAGGGAGCAAGTTCTGGTGAATAGGGTGGCTGTCGGATCTGTGCAGTGCTCAGCAAGAAAGTGCTACACAAGTTGCGATGCATCGGCAGGCGTGCTGTCATGGCGGAGTTGCCATTCGCCACTCTCATACAATGTGATGAACTGCACCCCTCAAATGTAGCAAAACTCAACAGTAGTACTCCTTGATCTCAAAGAATACAGTTTTGTGACGATTATACGCATTAAGAGAATACAACATGGTTTGTCACAAATATTTATTTATTTTTTCAAGTCGACCATGGTTTCGCTGGATATTGACCTAGCTTCATCAGGACGAATGATTTATCCTGATGAAGCTAGGTCAATACCCAGCAAAACCATGGTCGACTTGAACAAATAAATAAATATTTGTGACAAACCACGTTGTATTCTCTTAATAAGTAGTACTCCTTGTTGATTGTCTGGCCTGATGGAGCATATATTTATGATGCACAATTCCCTCACGATTGAAAAAAATAGTCAGCATCATCTTGACATTGCTGCGGCTCAGTCATGGTTTTTTGGGTCTGGGGGAGTTGGGGTTCTTCCATTGTGAAGACTCTTCCTTAGTTTTGGGGTCATATCTATAAACCCACGATTTGTCACCAGTTATGATAGTTTTTAAAAAGTTTTTGTCATTTTTGACACACTCAAGCAGGTCACTAACAAATGAAACACAGGACTGTTTTTGCTCCACTGAGGGCAATTTTGGCCTACATTTGGCTGAGATGTGTCTCATACTCAAAGCGTCCGTAAGAATCGACTGAACTGAAATTAAGTCTTCCGATAACCTGCGCATAGTGATTCGGTGATTTTTTTGCACAGCTCTGTGCACAAGTTTGGCATTGTTTTCACTTTTGCTGGTTGTAGGCCTCCCAGACTGTTCATCACTCTCAACACTATCACGACTACCTTTAAAGTGTTTATACCATTCATAAACTTGTGCACAACACATACAATCCTCCCCACGGACTTTGTGTAACTTTAAGTATTGTCTTTACAAGTTTCACCAAGTTTTTGACAAGATCTGATGCAAATTCGTTGACCAATTGTTTCTGACATGGCAAATGTGACGAACAGCTTCACACACGCAAGAACAAAGCACCACTGTAAAAAAAAAAAAAAAAAAAAAATCTGGATAAGCAGGGAAGACGTGACTCATGTGCCAAACCACTTTCTGCTGTGTTGCATGATCCTGAACTTATGCAACTAGTCTGCATACTTTGCGATCACACCTAGTACAGTTTTCTCTGATAGATGGGGTCAAGTTATATTTACATTTGGCATAATATCCACATTTCTAAAAGGCAAACTGGAGAAACCCTTTTTGCACCTGACAGTTGGAACTATGTGAAAAAATGCCCAAGCATTTTTGACCTTGTATGATGCATTGGCAAGAATGTAGGCATCTGTGAAGCAACCAAAATTTAAATTTTCAGTTGGTGCCACATATCCACTTTTAGAAGTTCTAATTGAAAAATACTTTTTGCGTAGGGCAGTAACTATGAAGTAGTTTTTCATGAATTTCTGAACATTTTTTTACGAAACATTTTCCTGCTAGGCAGTACAAATTAGATATGTGGTCTAACAATGTTGCCATTTCTAAGTACTGGACTGGAAAAACTACTTTTACATCAGCTGGCACTAGCAATGAAGGTAAATACATTGAAAACACAATTTGTTAGAAATATCACACCTAACCACAAACCTGCCCTACTCCATCATCATAATATGCCCAGCCAGAATTTTCAGAAGGATATAAATATGTCAGCACAGCTGCCAACCTTTTGAGAAGTCTATCAGTAATTACTAAAACGAAACAGATGCATGTGGAACAATATAATGTGACCAAATTCACGTTATGTTTCAAAGTTATAGACCATATTTACTGCAGTACAAACAACAAGCAGCACACTTGCCTTAGCAACATTATTTCATGTATGGAAGAGCCTTCTATTGAAAAATCTTGATGCACATTAATAACCTGCACAGACAGTAAGGTTTCCTTACAAATAAATAAAATGAAATTTTAAAGAAATATGAATGTATGGTAATTATATGCAAACAACTGCTATACTACTGAAGCAGTTTCATGCTGAGTATTCACCCAACCAAATGTGGCTATCTTGTTGCCTGTTTGCAGAGTCTTACACTTTTTCTCTGAAATGTTTTTTTGTAGCTCACCTCTGTAAAAGTTTTTTTTTTTTTTTTTTTTGCAATTACATTGCATTTAAAGTGTTTGTGCTCATGCTTGGCTTAAATTCAGTGCAATTTTTTCTTCCTATGCTAATGGTTCTCTTTGTAGGTGCATTGCTGAGTAAAATAATTAGCACATCATGCATTATTTTGGGCAAGGTAGAAGAGCTGCCAATTTTTTTTTTTTGAGCTGTCTATCTGTAATCATCATAGCCATTTAGAACAAGCAGATTCACATGGGTGATGTGCTTTGGAATTTTGCTATTATATCTGCTGAGCACCTGTCTCTGGCCTCATCACTGCACCTGTTACTGGGCTTATCTCACAAGTTTCTCAGTTTGATGACAATCAACACAGGTAGGGTTTAAACTTTTTTAGCAAATATGAAACAAGACTAACAAGAATGACCTTTTCAGAGATATCTATTTGAAATGAAGCCTTTTTCATACATATACTAATCGGATGTAATATGACCATAAACACTGTCATAAGTTCTGCAATGGAATAATAGCAGTGACAAGGTTTTCTGACATAAGTTTGAAAAGGGTCATTTCTGTCGCAAAAAATCAGCTAACTAGGCCAATAAACAACATGTTAATGAAACTACAGGGTTACCATGGTAAATGTGGAAAATTTATGTATATAATAAAACAATTTAAGTGACAAGCAAAAGTGACAACAACTAGAGAGCCTGAAGAAGGAGAAGAGTTTTCTCCGAAAATTTGCTAAAAATGAAAAAAAATTTCCTAGTAAATTCCCATAAGTTGCTTTTAGATTATTAATTCAATTAAACTAGGAAGCCATTTCTCAATATGAGCTTTATTCAAAGAATTAGAACAGAGTATGGGTCAGATACTTGGCAAACAATAAAGAAAGTTCAACATGCTACATTGAAGATGGAAAGATCCATAGCTCAAATCAAGTTCCTGAAAAATTGCAAGGTAAATAACTTTATTCCAAATTCATTTAGACTTAGAAAACCATTTAAAGATTTACTTTCAGCCAACTTCATAAGAAAAATACAGCAAAAAACGTTAAAAAGAAGTATTGAAGCAAAATTTAAAATGTTGCTTATTATAAAAAAGTAAAAGTAGAAAATGAAAAGAAAATTTCTGGAATCTTAAGGGATACAGTAAAAGCAGAATTGGATGACTGGCTAAAAATTGGAGTAAGAAACAAAAATAAGAAATTTGTTAAAAAGCTGAACCTTAAAGAAGAAAAATTTTTGAAGAATAACTATTCAAGTAAAAACAAAAAAACTGCAGTTCTTAGTCATGTGAAGGACAACACTGCTACTGGAGTTAGCCAAGAATTATTACAAGTGATAAATAAAGGAAGTAATTTCAATCTATCCAAAGAAAAAATAAATCCAGAAAAATTGGTAATTGAATTGGAAAGCATCTGCAGCACTTTAGAAAAGAGGACCAAATTAAAGCAGACCTCCTCAGAAAAGATTACTACAATAGCCTTACAAAATTCCAGAAGCAAGTAAGGAAACCTCAAAAAAATTTTGATAATAGTCAATTAAAAGCTCTTAAAGATTTCAGAAAAAATGAAAGTATAGTTGCTGTGAAAACAGACAAAAGTAAGTTGATTACTATTATGGATAAAAAAGATTATCTAGAAAAGATGGAAGAAGAACTAAAAAAACCTATGTATGAAGAAGTAAAAGAAAACCCACTACCAGATTTGATTAAAAAAGTCTCTAAGCTTATTTCACTTCAAAAAAAGAAAAACCAGTTTCCAGAAAACTATAAACAATTCTCAAAATTACAGTTCAGATTACCTCAAATATATGGAATAGTCAAAATGCATAAAGAACACCAACCAATTAGACCAATAATAGACTCAAAAAACTCTATTCTTTCAAATCTAAACTATTTTTTAAAGTCACACCTTCAGAATCTTTTAAAAGAGCCACCTAACTTGATTAAAAACTCAATGCAGCTAAAAGAAAAACTAGAACTTCTTCCTAAATTAGATTCTCCTATTATGGGTAGTTTAGATATAGTGTCTATGTATACTCACATTAATATAGATCAACTTATAGACTTTATAGCAGAAGACTTGGCAGACCTAATAGTTTTTCACAACAAGGAAAAAAACATATTAGTAGGAATTTTGAAATGCTTACTTTCTCTTTGCAGAACAACTACTTTCAATTTGGGAAAACTTTTTTCATTCAAAAATCGGGGCTAGCTATGGGCTCCCCACTCTCCCCACTCTTAGCTAACTATTATGTGGGAAAACTAGAAGAAAAGATACTAGTACAACCCACATACTTCTGCTTATATAGCAGATACATGGATGACATCTTATTTATAATAGATAGCTCAGAAATTGTTCCAGAAAGAATTCTAGACTCATTCAATGAATTAGATGATTCCCTTAAGTTCACTATTGAACTTCAAAAAGAAAGAAGAATAAACTTCTTAGATATTACTATCTATTATGAAGATGAAAAATTCCTCACTAGTTGGTATAAAAAACCAATGAATACTAAAAGACTACTGGATTTCAATTCGTATCATCCAGTTTCTATTAAGAAAAATGTAGCAAGTCAGTTTTTAGAAAAAATTAATAAAATAGTTTCTACTGCAGATAAAAAAGAAGCCCATAAAGAAGAGCTTAAAATCATACTTGCAGAAAATAACTATCCTAAAGAAGAAATTGAGAAGCTTCTGAATTTTAATGGTACGAAGAACCCACAAAAGCAAGAAGTAAAATTCACTAGAAAAATTTCTTATCACAAAGGTTTATTTGAGGCTTTAAGGAGAATTAGTAAAAAATACAATATTAGGCTAGCTCCAAGTTTAGAGAACAAAGTTAAAAATTTTTTTCCCTAAAATAGTTCAAAGAGAAGAAGATATTTTAAAAATGCAAGGAGTAGTTTATGAAGTAAATTGTAGTTGTGGACTATCTTACATAGGTGAAACAGGTCGCAGACTAGAAACTCGTATAGCTGAGCATAAAGCAGCTATAAAAAATTGCTCCAACAAGACTGGATTAGATAGGCATGTTAGAGAAACTGGGCACAGCATGGATTGGAATTCCCTTAAAGTAGTCAGTTTCCAAAGCAATTTCCAAAAAAAGAAAACTGAAAGAAGGAATAGAGACTGAGAAAAAACAAAAATTCCATCATCAATGACTGCAAAGGATTTTCCCTGCCTAACATCTGGCAGGATTTGTTGAAAAATAACCTAAACCGTCAAGGTAAACCGTAACCATGATAGTGACAAGCAAAAAGTGACAACAACTAGAGAGCCTGAAGAAGGAGAAGAGTTTTCTCCGAAAATTTGCTAAAAATGAAAAAATTTCCTAGTAAATTCCCATAAGTTGCTTTAGATTATTAATTCAATTAAACTAGGAAGCCATTTCTCAATATGAGCTTTATTCAAAGAATTAGAACAGAGTATGGGTCAGATACTTGGCAAACAATAAAGAAAGTTCAACATGCTACATTGAAGATGGAAAGATCCATAGCTCAAATCAAGTTCCTGAAAAATTGCAAGGTAAATAACTTTATTCCAAATTCATTTAGACTTAGAAAACCATTTAAAGATTTACTTTCAGCCAACTTCATAAGAAAAATAGAGCAAAAAACGTTAAAAAGAAGTATTGAAGCAAAATTTAAAAATGTTGCTTATTATAAAAAAGTAAAAAAAGTAGAAAATGAAAGAAAATTTCTGGAATCTTAAGGGATACAGTAAAAGCAGAATTGGATGACTGGCTAAAAATTGGAGTAAGAAACAAAAATAAGAAATTTGTTAAAAAGCTGAACCTTAAAGAAGAAAAAATTTTTGAAGAATAACTATTCAAGTAAAAACAAAAAAACTGCAGTTCTTAGTCATGTGAAGGACAACACTGCTACTGGAGTTAGCCAAGAATTATTACAAGTGATAAATAAAGGAAGTAATTTCAATCTATCCAAAGAAAAATAAATCCAGAAAAATTGGTAATTGAATTGGAAAGCATCTGCAGCACTTTAGAAAAAGAGGACCAAATTAAAGCAGACCTCCTCAGAAAAGATTACTACAATAGCCTTACAAAATTCCAGAAAGCAAGTAAGGAAACCTCAAAAAAATTTTGATAATAGTCAATTAAAAGCTCTTAAAGATTTCAGAAAAAATGAAAGTATAGTTGCTGTGAAAACAGACAAAAGTAAGTTGATTACTATTATGGATAAAAAAGATTATCTAGAAAAGATGGAAGAAGAACTAAAAAAACCTATGTATGAAGAAGTAAAAGAAAACCCACTACCAGATTTGATTAAAAAAGTCTCTAAGCTTATTTCACTTCAAAAAAAGAAAAACCAGCTTCCAGAAAACTATAAACAATTCTCAAAATTACAGTTCAGATTACCTCAAATATATGGAATAGTCAAAATGCATAAAGAACACCAACCAATTAGACCAATAATAGACTCAAAAAACTCTATTCTTTCAAATCTAAACTATTTTTTAAAGTCACACCTTCAGAATCTTTTAAAAGAGCCACCTAACTTGATTAAAAACTCAATGCAGCTAAAAGAAAAACTAGAACTTTTTCCTAAATTAGATTCTCCTATTATGGGTAGTTTAGATATAGTGTCTATGTATACTCACATTAATATAGATCAACTTATAGACTTTATAGCGGAAGACTTGGCAGACCTAATAGTTTTTCACAACAAGGAAAAAAACATATTAGTAGGAATTTTTGAAATGCTTACTTTCTCTTTGCAGAACAACTACTTTCAATTTGGGAAAACTTTTTTCATTCAAAAATCGGGGCTAGCTATGGGCTCCCCACTCTCCCCACTCTTAGCTAACTATTATGTGGGAAAACTAGAAGAAAAGATACTAGTACAACCCACATACTTCTGCTTATATAGCAGATACATGGATGACATCTTATTTATAATAGATAGCTCAGAAATTGTTCCAGAAAGAATTCTAGACTCATTCAATGAATTAGATTATTCCCTTAAGTTCACTATTGAACTTCAAAAAGAAAGAAGAATAAACTTCTTAGATATTACTATCTATTATGAAGATGAAAAATTCCTCACTAGTTGGTATAAAAAACCAATGAATACTAAAAGACTACTGGATTTCAATTCGTATCATCCAGTTTCTATTAAGAAAAATGTAGCAAGTCAGTTTTAGAAAAAATTAATAAAATAGTTTCTACTGCAGATAAAAAAGAAGCCCATAAAGAAGAGCTTAAAGTCATACTTGCAGAAAATAACTATCCTAAAGAAGAAATTGAGAAGCTTCTGAATTTTAATGGTACGAAGAACCCACAAAAGCAAGAAGTAAAATTCACTAGAAAAATTTCTTATCACAAAGGTTTATTTGAGGCTTTAAGGAGAATTAGTAAAAAATACAATATTAGGCTAGCTCCAAGTTTAGAGAACAAAGTTAAAAATTTTTTTCCCTAAAATAGTTCAAAGAGAAGAAGATATTTTAAAAATGCAAGGAGTAGTTTATGAAGTAAATTGTAGTTGTGGACTATCTTACATAGGTGAAACAGGTCGCAGACTAGAAACTCGTATAGCTGAGCATAAAGCAGCTATAAAAAATTGCTCAACAAGACTGGATTAGATAGGCATGTTAGAGAAACTGGGCACAGCATGGATTGGAATTCCCTTAAAGTAGTCAGTTTCCAAAGCAATTTCCAAAAAAGAAAACTGAAAGAAGGAATAGAGATTGAGAAAAAACAAAATTCCATCATCAATGACTGCAAAAGGATTTTCCCTGCCTAACATCTGGCAGGATTTGTTGAAAAATAACCTAAACCGTCAAGGTTAACCGTAACCGTCAAGGTTAACCGTAACCGTCAAGGTAAACCGTAACCATGATAGTGACAAGCAAAAAGTGACAACAACTAGAGAGCCTGAAGAAGGAGAAGAGTTTTCTCCGAAAATTTGCTAAAAATGAAAAAATTTCCTAGTAAATTCCCATAAGTTGCTTTAGATTATTAAATGAATATATGTTTTATTGAAGCAAAATCTTGTACAGTAGCTCATGCATAAACACCCTTTGTAATTATTCAATGAACCCGCAGTTGGTGGTGCTGATGGCCTTGAGTGGAAAGAGTTGCAGGCCTTGTTCATGTGGGTCATGGCATTGGCAAAGGCATGCCTGAAGGAGTCAAGGGTGTTATGGGGATGCTCGTCAGTCTCTCTTTCAACTACATCCCACATATAGTAATCCAAGGGATTAATATCGGGGTAGCTGGGGCACCTAACACCTGGAGACCAGTGGTAGTGCATGTTCTCTTCAAGACATTTCTGAGTTGCTTTGGCATTGTGTGCTGGGGAGGAGTCCTGTTGGAAGATGTAAGGCCTCCCATCAGCAATGGTGTCTATCCAGGGTTTCACTACATCTCTCCGCAACTTAATGTACTTGTCTGTGCTGACCCTTGACCCTTCTCAAAGAAGTGAGGCGGCATGACACCTCACTTGCTAGAAATGACCCTGAGGACCATGACCATGGTAGGAAATTTCGTGTGCATGACCCTGGGTACGTTTTCATTGTTCTTGCACACAATCACCTGGCATTCCTTCTATTGAAATTCTGGTCCTAGTCAAAATTCTTTTCATCTGAAAAGAATCTCAGCATGCTGTTTTTCTCAGGGTGCTTGACTCTGTTGAGCAGTTTTTTTGCCATCATCAGAAGCCGTTCCTGCGTGGCCTTGTCCAAGAACTACCCCCTCTTAAGAACGTAGGAACTATAATGGATGTCCTCATGGATGATGCGGTGAATGATACCATAAGCAATACCCAACCCCTTGGATAAGGCGTTCATCGACCACCATCCCTTGCACCTAGGTGACAAACTCTAGTGTCCTGATGGTGTTGGAGCAACGGTCATGCTTAGGGTAGGGATGTCGTCAGGGTCCTCTGCGTTGTTGACCTTGCTCTTGAAGAGAAAAGACAAAGAGAATTAGTGGTGGCAATCTCCTTTGGTGTTCTCTTGATGCTGCAAGCTGACAGCATGGATGTTATTTTCATTTCTCTGTGACAGTGATGTTCACGAAAATGCTATCAATGATTTACCTGAGCTTTCAAATGATGGTTACTCAACTTTTCCAGGTTAAATAGTCTTTAAGATATAAGTATCTAAAATCACTCCACATTTACCATGATAACCCTGTATACACCGAGTGGCCACTTTATTATGACCACCCCCTCAGTACTTCGTTGGGCCACCTTTTGCCTTTAATACTGTGTCGATTCTTCGTGGCATGGACTCCACGAGATGTTGATAGGTGGTTTGTGGAATTTGAGACCATGCTTGATGAATAGCACTTTCCAGGAGTGTGAGATTCCAGGGTTGTGGATCCAGCTGTCTGATGGCTCGTTCAACTTCATCCCACAAATCCTCAATGGGGTTGAGATCTGGAGATTGTGGGGGCCACCTAAGCAAAGTAAACTCACTGGCATGTTCCTGAAAACAATCCTGTACAATACGGGTACTACGGCAGGACGCATTATTTTGTTGAAAGTAGCCATCGCCATTGGGATAAGCCATCCACATGACAGGATGCACTTGGTCCGCAACGATGTTTAGATATGATGTGCCAGTCAAACTGTGATCAACACGAAGGGCCCAAAGCATGCCAGGAAAACATTCCCCAAACCATAACGTTGCCTCCACCAGCTTGAAGGGTTGTAGCAATGCATTTGGGGTCCATGCTTTCGTGCTGTTTCCGCCAAATTCTAACTCGGCCATCGGCATGGTGCAACTGAAAACATGATTCATTGGACCCCATAATTTGTTTCCAATTATCGACTGTCCAATCCTTGTGCTCCTGTGTGAACTGGAGACAGCAAAGATGTCCGAACAGGCCTTTGACTGCTATATCCCATCTGATGCAGTGTACGGTGAACAGTGCGTGCAGAGATCATTTGAGGGGATCCTTGATTAAGATAGTCTGTAATTTGCTGCACTGTTGCCCTTCTGTTGTCTGTCGCTAGTCTGGATACTCTCTGTTCCGCCCGAGCAGTCACTAGTCGATGACGACCACGCGTTGCACGTAGAAATCCAGTTTTTTTGGCTGACAGTCCAGTCTTTAAACACTTTAACAACAGCTGCTTTGGAACATTTCACGAATGCGGAGGTTTCGGTGATACTCGCTCCATGGCTCCGAGCTCCGACAATCATCCCAAGTTGAAAGTCCGTCAAATCGCATTACCCATCTTGTCACCCAAAAATCACTTCTACTACTGTCGCAAGCACTAAGCTTTTCCTTTTAATACTAGCCTCGCCTTTTGGCTGCAACAGCGTGTAGCCACAGCTAATTAGCTTAAAACTGTCAGGTGGTCATAATAAAGTGGCCACTCAGTGTATAATATATATTCGTAACAAACTAATTGATTCTGCGATTGCCTCCCGCAAGATACATAAGATAATCCAGTGGTGGATCACCATAGAATTTTTTCTTATGGCTTTGAGAGCCACAAAAGATTCCTTATTTCCTGTTGGTCACTCTTGATTATCTTCTAATTATTCCCACTTGTCAGAGGTAGCACTAATAATGGCTGTCAAATTTGCCTCTCGTCATCATAATAAAATATAACAATGTTGTCCAGGTCTATGCCTCCATATCTGCCTTAGGTGCTGAATGACGAGAGGCAAATTTGACAGCCATTATAGTGCTACTTCTGAAAACTGACAAGTGGGATTATGTCAAGCTACACAATGGAACTCAAGAAAGGTATGATATAGACTTCGACTTCTTTCATTGGTATATCAGCATACTATGCAATAATTACTTTGTGGTTATCCCTCAAACTTGAACTCAAAGATCAAACAGTAAATAAGCTACTTGATAGTTTTATATGTATTGACTATTATTCCCACGTACATTGTAGCAAGCAACTACTAGATATTGAATTGATGTTTTCAAGTTGACATATCCAATTGATATTTTGTAATCACTTACTTTCTTTTTCCTGAAAATGGGGGTATTTTTGGGGAACTTTCACACATTCTGGTAAGTAAATAACTTATCTGGATAACTTTTTTATAATAACTTCATACTTTTTTAAGGTGAGCTGTGAACATGAATATTTATATGTTTAATTCATCTTCACAACCACAACTATCAGATCAGTATTATTACATTAACTTGTTTATCAGGCAATGCTCGATTACATAAAATTCACTAATTTGTGGTACACTGGGGATTGGGGGGGGTGCTGGAAGTTGCTTGCTTCAGTAACAGAAAACAACAGAAGAATGACATGCAGGAAAGGAAAACATTGATGTTATGACAGCAGCTTTCAAAACTTTTCAAATATTTTCTTTAAAAGATAATGTTATGCACTTCAATAAGCAGCACTACTTACATTGCAACTGTGATTAATGAAACGAGCTAGATTTCCACATTTTGTTGCATCAATTATGGTCTCCAAGTCCACCCTGAATAAATAAGAGCTACCGATACCCAGTTCAGTGTACTTTGTTTCTCGAAGATCAGCAACAACTGGTCTCACCATTTGTCCAACATATTCAATGACCATCTCATCTGCCGCAATGGGCTCAAGTGCAAAAAGTCCCCAATCATGAATACGGCTCCTGGCAAATTTCAGTTGCTTTTTGCGGAACTGAAAAACAAAAGTTATCTTTATGACTACAAAAAGAAGTCCAACTAGCAATATAAAGCAAAAACGTGAGAACATTTGAAACTTGTGTTAAATTAGCCTTTTTAATTATTCAACAATATGCTTCTGACTTCCAAATTTGCAAGTTAAAGGCCCAGTTAACTTAAAATGAATGTGATATTGAAGAAAGTTTGCATTTAGGAAAACATAACAGTAAAAATGGGATGTTTCTATGATGCACCATTCCCTTGCTAAGTGAGAATAAACAGTAGTGCTGCCTAGAGCTGTGATGTCAATTCTTCCAAGGTCAGTTGGTGCTGCACACCCATGCTTCATTTTATATTCAAGTTCAAGTGTTATGCAATAAAAATGCCTTGATGTTGGCTGTAAAATACAACAAACACAGAAACTAGGAATAAGTATTCATGGATTCCCTAATTGAGAAAGATCACCATTTTCTTCAGTATCACGTTCATTGTAAATTATTTTTCCAGGTTGTATAAATTGGTTTATTTAATTGATGCTTAACTAATAATAGTTTAAGTAATTTCCTACTTATAATTAAACATTGCAATAAAAAAAAATCTGAATTGAAACCACTATTCAATTAATCAAAAAACTGAAACTTCTCTCCCAAAAGCAGCTTTAAAGTTTTACATCTAACTGGAAGCAATCCTGTTACCTAGCTCATAATACCTTTTCTTTCTTAAGCACCATTCTGCACAAATTAAATTTGCATGAAATTTTTAAAGATTGAAACTCATGTACATGGAGGGTAAGGTGTACAGCAAAATTGGTTACAAGGTCTGCTCAAGCAATGGGACAGCCGATCTCCAATAAACTGGAATACCAGCTGATCCAATTCTGTTACAGTATTTACTTCATTGCAGCATAGTTACATGAAATCTTCAAAACACTTGAAGATTTCTGCACTTCTTTAAAACCTCCTACAAAATGCACACACACACACACACACACACACACACACACACACACACACACACACACACACACACACACACACTGAATTTCTTTTAATGAAATGGTTATTTCATAAAAATTGTACTTCCTGTGTGACGGTAAATAAAAATTTCATTAAAAACTTCTTATGTTCACATTGCTCTCAAAATATAGCTTGCACATTTGGTAATTCCCACAATTTTCCAACCAATTCTCGTGCATCTACTTCTAGAAGTACAGGGCACCTCTGGGTTTTTTATGCCTCCGTCAGACTCTGAATCTAAAGAAAATTGTTGACACACATCTTCACCCCCTTCCTCTACAGTAAGAAGAAATGGGGCTACTGGCTCATCTGGAAGTCTAATTCCTGCTTACTTACACTACATTGCTTGATGTCACTTTTCAGCAACTGACAGTGGAACACCTCCATCACAACCTCTAGTGAATTTCATTCTGTAATACACTTACGTACGTACGTACGTACATACATACATACATACATACATACATATCACTAAGCTGTTCTCTGAGATTCAAAGGTTAGCTCCAAAAAGAAATACTAACTACCAGATAAATTTTACTTACTGTTGCCGTAGCAAACTTCTCCATTTACAGCTATCTCTACATAACTCGGGCTTCACTGACATCCATCACACATCGTACACAAGATCTTCTATACTTCATACTCAATCTTTTTCTCATGCAGACACTACTGAATATGATCCTCTTATGACTTCCTTCACTTTCCTCTGCCTCTGCCTTTCTTTCCTGCCACTTGGGCTGATTTTCTTAGTAAGCATCTCATCACTCATTCTTTCAACATGGCCAAACCACCAAAGCATATTAAGTCTCCACCTTGCTAACAACATTTTGCTTCACATCACACAACTGCAACACAGCTTCATTCCTCACACAATCAGAACATGTCTTGCCACAAATCCCCCGTAAGTAACATATTTCTCCAGCACACAAACGACTCCTAAGATTTTTCTGCAGTACCCAAGTTTCACTGCCATACATCAGAGTAGGAACAATTACACTCTCATACACAGCCATGCGGGACTCTCTTGAGAACCCATCATTCT
Organism: Macrothele yani; assembly: GCA_039090855.1. NCBI lineage: Eukaryota > Metazoa > Arthropoda > Arachnida > Araneae > Macrothelidae > Macrothele > Macrothele yani. The sequence goes on from CM077016.1 coordinate 79,304,038, forward strand.
TGTAAAAACCTCCCAGAGCAGCCATTACTTTCAATGAAAAATTCACTTGCCTACTATTTTCACCATCCAATTTGTTCTCTCTGTCAAACATGCTTCCTAAATACACAAACACACTCGCCTGGCCAATCACCGTGCCATTTTAGACTTACATTACATTCAGTGCTACCAGTTCCTCTCTCAAAAACCATAACTTTGGTTTTTCGCTTATTTATACTCAGTTTGAATTTCATGCAAACTTTGTATATCAGGGACAACATACTCTGCAACTCACTTTTGCTCTCTGCCAACAGGACAGTGTCATCAGCATACAGCAATCTGCACACACGGATATCACCAAGACATAAACCAGTATCATCTATTTTGTCATCACGCATGCATGCATCCATAAATATATTAAACAGCCAGGGTGACATTACATAACCTTGCCTGACTCCAGCACCAATAGAAAACTATTTTGATAAAACACCATTCACTCGTACACAGGCTCTACTGCCAGCATACATGGCTTTTACACTATTAAGTAGATTCCCAGTAACACCATATTCATTCAATACCTTCCACAAAAGGGTCCCATTTACTTGGTCATAAGCTTTATCTAAATCTATGAAGGCAGCAAAAACTTTCTTACCAACAGCCACATACTTTTCAATCATTGTGCATAATGCAAAAATCTTGTTAGTGCAGCCTTTACCAGGCATAAAACCACTCTGAACATCCCACACGTTCTCTGATGTAAGACCCCATACTTTTTCAATAACAACCTTACCAAACACTTTCCCTTGCACACTTAATAGGCTAATACCATGATAGTTTTAGAAGTTAGTCTGATCACCTTTTCCCTTACACAAGGGAACAATGATAGTAGCATCCTTCCAATCGCGAGGGACCATTTTTAACTCCCAGCACAACTGGCAAATTTCAGTTAACAATCAATTACAGAGCCACCTCCATATTTCAACATCTCGGCAGTAATGCCATCAACTCCCGAAGCCTTACCATTCTGAAGAGATTTTAGAGCTTTACACACTTCTCTTGAGATCCCTACTGTGCTTTCATCCTTCACTGTGCCATCATCATCTGCATCTGTCTCAGAATAATCTTTGCATTCCTGATCTAATAACTCACAGAAGTATTCACCTCATCTTTTTCACTTAACTCATTGGGCTCCCAAATCATAACTCTTGTCCATTCTTTACGGTAGCCAGAAATTCCACCATTCTTACAAGTGATTACAGAACTTGACACAGCCTCACACATCCATGCCAAAAACACTTTCAGAACATAACTTCACAACTCCAGATCATGTAATTCTCACTTGATAACTTTCTATGCACAAGAAGATGGGCATTTTCTTCTTCACAAATAACTTCACCACACAAGCTCCATACTTTAATAAAGAAAAGTAACCTCGCAAATATTTTTACTCCCTGTTGTATCAAAAATATCTCCACAAGCCATCAAAAGTGTCATAAATCACAGAACAATCCATTTCTACAGACACAACTTTAATGTAAAGTGTCTTAAGGGCTCCATCATAAGGGAGAACCTTTCACCACATCAGGTTTCAAAGCAAAGTCTGACTAATTAGCTTACAGCAGCAGAATAACAAACCTTTAAAGTATGAAGTAAGGTTAATAATATTTGCACTTCTACACTGAGCTGCACACATAGCATTGCATTCATTCATCATTTTTACAACCTTCAATGCACTGCCTATTCAAACTAAAGGAATGCAAAACATGAACAGAATGCAGTAACTTTAGAAAAGTTGAAACATGTTTGTTCACAATGACATTTGCTGTGAACTCTGAGATAAAATGAAATATATTACCCGTCAAACAATTTGAATGAAAGCAACACTAAAAATCTTTAATGGGCTAGGGAGAGATCAGATCAAGTAGAAGCTGTTTGCCATTTACCTCATAACCACAGCCAAAACAGATGTAAAGTTACTTATATCCATAGCTGCCATGCAGTAATGTGAGGAACAGCACAAGTCCCATTTTCTTTCCTTCCTTTTTCTGATTAAGTTGGATATAAGTAACTTTCCAACCTGTTGGAAAAACATCAAGCTTAGTGATGTCACAGTAGCAGTGTAAAGATGGCCGCCCCACTTGGGACATACACCAAAGAGGAGTAATGATCTGTTATCCATTTTTTGAGTAGTGAAGGTGTGAAACCTATTGAAATTCATTGTCAAATGAAGTTGTAGTATGATGATGCACATCTGTCATTCCAGCAAGTGTACGAATGGACTAGGAAGTTCCGAAATGGCGCGAGTTCTGCGGCAGATTCTCCTCAATCAGGACAAGCACACATAGCACGCATTGTGATGGGAAATTGTTGAATGACGGTGGATAAAATAGCCGCACTTTTGAACCTCAGTCATGGTTCAGCACCACATCACCCACAATGTGCTCCAGTTCAGCAAAGTATCTGCAAGGTGGGTGCCACGCCAGCTGACTCCAGAATTGGAACAACAATGTGTTGATGCCTGTCAAGAACTTTTGTGGCACTTCAAAGCAGAAGCTGATGGCTTCCTACAGAGAAATGTTACTGGAGATGAAACCTGGGTTCACCATCATTAGCCAGAAACCAAGAAAACAAGCAAGGAATGGCACCATCTCTCCCCACGAAAATCGAAAAAGTTCCGCACACAGCCACCTGCAGGGAAGGTTATGCTGCCTCTCTTTTGGGATGAACGAGCATAATTTTGGAGCACTAGATGCCCAGGGGGAACACTGTAATCTGTGACACATATGCAGATCTTATCAGGAATAATCTTCAACCTGCCATCAAATTCAAACGATCTGGACTTCGGAATACTGGTGCCTTTGTTGAAACATGACAACGCTTGGCTCCATACTGCCTGTGCAACGGTTGCAACCATACAAGACCTGCACTTCAAGTGTCTCCCACATCCGCCATATTCAACAGTCCCTGCCCCACATGATTACCACATCTTTAGACCACTCAAAGATGCAATGGGAGGAAAGACTTTCAGGTATGATGAAGAAGAGCAGCAGGTGGTTGCACAAGTGGCTCCACATGCGATCGAAAGAATATTTTCCTACAGGAATCTATGCACTTTTTAAGTGCTAGAGAACTTGTTTTGCAGACAATGGAGATTATGTTGAAAAATGGTACAGGTGTGTACCACTTTTGTTCAATAAATTAATAAATTGTGAGAAAAAATTATTTAAGGTTTTCATTTGACTCTCTTGTAATAATAATAATTAAAAACATGCAAACAGTGTCAGTGCTGGAGCACAAGGTTTCAGAATATGAAATATGTCATCGAGAGAGAAGGCTTTATTATTATCAACACTTTACAATGGTGGACAGCTGGAAGCAAAGTGGCAAAATCATGTGTCAGGATGATTTATTGCTACCTGAGTGAAGTTCTCTGCAAAAATGGATATCAGAAAGCTTGTTTTTCTTATGGGAACTTACAACTGTATAGAACAAAAAAGGTTTTTCATATTTTCCCTTCTCAAGATCATCTTTGTTTAATCAATCAACTGTTAGCACTTATTGCAGCTACAACAAAAGTTGATTATCATTTAGGTGCTTCTGTTCTCATATGCATTACATGTGGATTGACACCTAACAGGAATGACCAACTTACTACAAACAGTACTTCAAACACCCATTCACGACTTCCTCGCCCTCGAAGTGTAACAATTTTGAAAAATTATAGGTCATACATACAATTATCCATGAAGTTTACTTATGCTTTGAATTAACACAATTCCAGAACATCAAAAAAGGTATAGAATCCAATAATTTGAGATGGAGCTTATTGAAGGTTTATAACTAATATTTTCAAATGCATTATATTCATATCCATGAAATGTGACAACAGAATTGTTTTTCATCTGTTGCAGTATTTTCATTACTTCTGTAACTTCATGTAACAAATATTTTATTTTGGAGTTGTAGCAAATCCAAAATGCTAGAATTCCATTTGTCCAGCACATTTCTATTCTGCTGTCACCAACACTACTATCAGTTTTGTTCCTCTTCTGTATTTATGTACAAACATCAGCTACTGGTGATCAGGGAAAGATATGTATGGAGGAAAAATTTATATGATCTATTGAAGTTATGTAACAGAAATAAGCCAGGAATTCCGTAACAGCACTTAGTCTTCCTATAATGGAAATAAATACAGTCAAACCCCTATTTAACGGACTGTGATTTAACGAATTCCGTGATTTTACGTACATTTTTTGTGGTCCGGACGGAACCACATTGAAATTAATGCTTGGAGTTTCCCAATATAATGAACACATTTCCTCAATTTAGCGAACGTTTTTTAAAAACCACCAACTAGGATTACCAGCATTTTCACGTTAAAAGTCAGCTATTAGAAACAGAGCTTCACGTAACAGGAAAATTTTATGCATGCAGTTAGCCAGCGTTTCGAAGAACACCATCTGCGACACATCTTGACGGAATCATAAATCAGTTTGCCTTTCCTCTGACTATCAAGTGTAAGCTTCTTACAGGAGAAAGCAAATGACAAATAAGTTTCAAAGGAGTGCAACGTTTTCTTTCATGGGTGGGAAGCAGGAAAAAGAAAGGCAATGTGAGAAAGGAAACCTAGAGTACCCTGGGGATTCTTGTTTTAGTCAGGGACACACATGGTATGTACCCATTCTCGAACCCCTGGAATTCTTTGCCAAATCGCGCTTTTTTACGCTTTCTAACCATAGGTTGAAGAAGCGTATATGCTCCAGCTTTGTCCGTCCACACGATAACTCGCGTAAAAATGGTTCCACTTCGATGAAATTTTAGTATATGACAGGGGATCACTGGGGACGAACCCTATTGAAAATGAGTGAAGTGAGGTCAAAGGTCAGGACATAGGATCGGGATCCATTCCATTGCCCTTATGCGTTATACGTAACTTACGTAAAAATGCTTTGATTGAGACAAAACTTTTCATGTTGTTCCAGAAGTATACTTTACAGATTCTGTTGAATATCTTCAAAATGGGGTCAAAGGTCGGGTCACAGGAGCGAGATTTATTCTATAGCCATTATCCTCATAACTTGAGTAATGATTTCTGGTATGTTGGAAAATGTATCATAATCAATGCATTGCATGATTTTACTAACTTCTTTTCTCAGTGTTAAATCTACAGCTCAATTAAACAACATAGCTCATTTATGGACAAAGTTCTGATGAACACAGGTAGCACTAGAAAAGTTAGTCACTGAAAGAAAGAGAACATAGCTGCTTACATATTCTATTATGAACACTAGCTTAATTTGAATGTTTCATTTGAAAGGTTTCCTCGATTTTACGTACAAGACTGTTAGTCCCTTGAAGTTCGTTAAATCGAGGTTTGACTGTGTGTGAGTGTGGGTATACACTGACCCTTATTTTTCCTTTCAAAACCTGTACAGATTCATATTTTAAACAATATTATTTCATTTTGGCACATACAATGCACATATTAAAAAAAAATTGCAGTACACTAACTTATTAACTTAATCCATGCCTTCATGATCCTCAGATATTTCGACCATTTGTTTTTATACACAAGGGAGTGACGATAATTTCACAATTCTTTCTTCCTTATGAAGGGTAACATTCACATTATATCTAATAAACAACAAAATTTTCATGCTGAAAATAGGAATTTTTCAAAATTATTTCTCAATACTCGATCTCTCTCACACCTGATAAAACAGTTCCCATAAAAAGCTTTACACACTTGATTCAATGAATCATGGGAAAATATAGACAGACTTTACATTAATGTGACATCTAGACATTTTAAAGTACAAACAAAAAAAATAATATTTCATTTTAGTGACCACTTGATCATTTTTCTTTGATTTTGTTCAACAGTGTGACATTACTAATAATTTCTATATAGCCTAATGAGATAAGAAATGCACAGCATAAAAGAAAAAATATTTACTTTCAGCTGATTGAACTTCAGCAGATCACTGGTAAAGTCAGCTTCACCAAACGAAGTTAATAGTCGGCGCTGATTTGATCGAGCTTCTCTGTTGGATTGTGCAGTTGTCTTGGCTTTATTAGACGAATCCTAAATAAGAGCATTATAAAATCAGTATGGGGAAGGGAGGTACGAAAATACAATATTAATGATAACTTTATGGCACACTGAAATTGGTAAGAACTTTTGAAAGAAAAAAGTTATGGCTTTGCAAAAAGAAGTTAACAAGGGCTGATTTAATCGAAATTCCTGTAAGATTATGCAGTTGCAAATTACAAAATCAAGGTACACAAAATTATGAATTAAGAGTTTTGCAGCACATACTTTTATGAGGAACATCTGCATAAACAAAATTAAGTAAAGGAATTACTAAAAGAAATCAACAGTCTGCACTGATCTGATTAAAATTCATTATCAAACTGCCCAGTATGATAAGAGTATCACACCATCAGAATAAGAATTACAAAGTATTAAATCAAGAAGAAAAAAAAAAAAAAAAAGACAAACTTTTTGGACAGACTGTGTGATAAAGTGAGCAAGATTTCCCAGACCAGTTGGCCCTGCTGGTTGGTATTATTCACTGGGCACTTGAAACCCACAACCCAAATCCCCACTTGCAATATCTTTTCCACAGGTAAATGCTGATGAACCATGGATACAAATATTTGGATATTTGTATCCATGGTTTTACAAGATAATGATAAGCAAAAAAGTACAGCGACCTCTTTCATGTATTTAAGAATGACAGAATTATATTTTTGATAACAGATTTAAAATTCTTGGCATTTTGATTTCCTATTCTTTTTATTTATGGCTATTGACATTGCAACTGCTACTTTTATTCAAAACATATTTAGCCAATCAATCACCTTTCTCTCTTTGAGGCAAATTTGCTCCATATTAATGAAGTCAGAGCGGATTTTTTTACAGCATTCTTGTGAAAAGGCTAAATTTTAACATTCCCTCTTTTTTTCTGATGTGTGTACATCACATACACAAAATGGAGTGGATCTAGCATTTGTTACAATAAAAAAAAAAAAAGGGACAAAAAAGAAAATACAAACAAGGGTTCACAGGAAATTTAATTTTTTAGGAGATTGGGGCTGCTTCAGTGCAGATTCATGTTCTGAGAACATTTCTACGAATACTGTGAAATGATTTTATGAGCGCTATCCTTTTTTTATTTTTTTTTATTGAAAGTTTAACGACCACTGTGGGCAACTCAAATGGCTATAAAGCAGTTGCCCATCCTTCATTTAAGGCCACTGGTTTTAGGGAAGAGAGAGAGAGAGCCAGTGCCTTAAGACAAACACAACATCCATCTTGGATGAATGATCAGAAGCCATCGCTTAGACCACTGCGCCACCGGGGTGGCTGAGTGCTATCTACTTGATTAGCACTGGCAGCAATGAAAACTGCATTTCGTAAGAATTCTTACCCTGAACTTAACAAGATTTACTGCCACACATTTCAACACTTTTGCAGTCAACACTTTAATCATACTCTATTATCAAGGAAAGGTAACTTTCTCAATACAAACTGTGGTTAATTTGCAAATTACAGGCAGCTTGGAATTGACTTCTGATGTAATATGCCCTGAAGACTTTTTATGCAGTACTTATAAGACATTTTAAACACCGTAATTTTCGTCACATAATCCGCAGTTATCAACTAAAATAGTATAAAATATAGATTCTGTGGATTATACGCCAATTTAAAAAAAAAAAGTTTTTACAGCCCTTTGATTTAAAAAAAAAATCTGCAGCATAATTGTGCAGGGGAGGGGGTATAATTGGACAAGGGACTCCCTCGAAAATTTTTTCCTCACTTTAGGAGTTTGCACGGAGTGGGGAGGAATGTCGTAATGAAAGATCGGGCAAGTTGTGGGGAGAGACAGCAGGGTCCCTTTGAATTGTTGAGGACAACTCTGACTGTTGTGCTGCCTCTGTTTTTGTCAACTAGCCAATGAATTGAACGTACGCACTGTGCTTGCTGCATGAACCCATGCGTTCCTCCGTTCGGATCTCGTGTGCGCTGCCTTGTGTTTAGTTCGTCTTTCACGTTTTGACCAACGGTGTAGCTGCAATGTTCCTTCATTGCTATTCATGAGGTCTTTGAAAATTAAACATTTCAGTTACACAGCTGAATTTAAACTTAAAGTGGTGGACACAATCGAGGATATGATTGCATCACTGTGCGAAAGTTTTGAGGCCAGAAACCAATTGCGCAGTAGCATGCGCAAAGCCGCGGACTAAAATGTAAACAAATCTGTCGGTAAATTCCACGGGAGAATTAATGGAAGTTTTTTACTGGCCCATGTACAAGCCATCAACCAACTCTGAAAACAGGACTTCCTCTAAATTTTTTTGACTTATACGCGAGTACATACGGTATTTCTATGATTTGTTCTGTATCAGCCTTTTGCCATTGGCAAGCTGCATCGGCATGATCTATGGATGCCATGCCCTTTATCTGTCCGGAGATAAAACTACGAAAAAGTAACCTTTAAAATGAATTTCTTTATTTAATATATATATATATATATATTTCTCTTACTTCAAACTCCAGGGTCGTTATTTAATAAATTGTTTTTTTATCTTTCGGACTCCTGGGTCATTACATGACAGACTTTTCTGTCGGAAATTCCACTTCTGGTTCAACATCTAAGTGGAATATACAGCGATTTCCCCCTCCCTGAATGTCACAGTCTGCGGATTATACGAAGGGATGATTTTTTTTTTTTTAAATGTGAATTTCGCGGTCTGCGGATTATACGACAAAAATTACAGTAGTACTTAGAAGTCAAACTATTTCTGAAACAATACAGTAAGATTCACTAACATGGTTTGCTGCACAAACTTAGAACTCTTAACACACACACACACACACAAACAGTAAATGAATAAGAAGATGCAATTTAGAGTGAAATTTTTGAAAGTGAAAATGCATTTTACCAAATTAGGACATGATCTTATACACTATCTACCAACAAGTAATTGGACACCTGTGATAGCAAAGGAAAACAAAGTTTATTCACCTTCAATAGTTGGTGGAGCTTCCACGAGCGGCAACCTTCCGGGGCATACTCTCAACCAGGCGTTGTATGATGGCTAGCAGTATTTTCTTTCACTCAGCTTGGAGAAGACAGGTCAGTTCCTTCACCGATTTCGGACGGTGGGGGTCACCCCTTAAGTCGACGCTCCAACTTGTTTCAGAGGTGCTCGATAGTGTTAAGGTTTGGGCGCTGCGCAGGCCAGTCCATTCAATTAACCCCATTGTCACCATACCAAGCCATGGTGGACCTCGTAACATTACAGGTGGCATTGTCATCCTGAAAGTAACATGGGTCCACCCCGTAAAACTGCCACAACGTAGGAAGTGGATGGTCATCCAAAATGGTGCAGTAGGTCTCGGCATTGAGTCTACCAGGAATTGCGACCAAGGGTCCCGTGCCATACCAGGAGAAACACCCCCCATAGCAGAATTCCACCACCGCCGCCGCCGCCGAACTTCACAGTTGGCACAATACATTCCGGCAGGAGGTGTTCTCCAGGCAGACGCCAAACTCAGACCCTGCCATCCGAACGGTAGAGGGTGAACCTTGATTAAGAGAACCTGTTTCCACTGTCGACGTTCTTTGCACCACGTTAGCCGAGCAGGGCTATTGGACTTTGTGATCAAAGGCTTGTGGGCGGCAGTACGTCCATGACAACCGAGCAGATGGGCTTCCTTACGGATGGTATTCATCAAAAGAACACTCTCGGATGCCTGTTGAAACTCTTCGCGGATGTGGCCCATCGATTTGGTGCGGTTCTTCCGAATTTCTCTGGCCAGCACCCGTCGGTCTGTAACTTCCAGTTTTGTGGGTCTGTCGGGTCAGGGCATATTCCGACAGTCACCTCTCATCTTCCACATGCCAATCACGTAGGCCACTGTCGACTTCGGGTACTTCAACTCGCTGGATATGTCACGTATGGATCGGCCATTTCCGTGATACCCGACGATTACACCTTTCTCGAAATCGGAGATCTGCGAACTGTGTGGCATCTTGCATGCGACTGGCCGCGTTGTTGTTTCCCACGCGATATTTAACGGCGGCGGCTGTGACGTGTATCAGGACCGCAGATATCGTCGATTGCAGGGGTGTCCAATTACTTGTTGGTAAATAGTGTATAAGTAAAATGCTTACCTGAATTTCTCCTTCCACATCAGGGCTGGTTGCTGCTCCATGATTGTAGACAGCTCGTCACAGACAAGTAGACGACCACAGTTTTCAAGCTCTATATACACTATCTACCAACAAGTAATTGGACACCTGTGATAGCAAAGGAAAACAAAGTTTATTCACCTTCAATAGTTGGTGGAGCCTCCACGAGCGGCGGTTACAGCTGCGACCCTCCGGGGCATACTCTCAACCAGGCGTTGTACGACGGCTAGCGGTATTTTCTTCCACTCGGCTTGGAGAAGACAGGTCAGTTCCTTCACCGATTTCGGACGGTGGGGGCACCCCTTACGTCGACTATCCAACTCGTCCCAGAGGTGCTCGATAGGGTTAAGGTCCGGGCTCTGCGCAGGCCATTCCATTCAATTAACCCCATTGTCACCATACCAAGCCATGGTGGACCTTGCAATATGGCATGTGACATTTTCACCCTGAAAGTAACATGGGTCCACCCCGTAAAACTGCCACAACGTAGGAAGCACATGGTCATCCAAAATGGTGCAGTAGGTCTCGGCGTTGAGTCTACCAGGAATTGCGACCAAGGGTCCTGTGCCATACCAGGAGAAACACCCCCATAGCATAATTCCACTGCCGCCGAACTTCACAGTTGGCACAATACATTCCAACAGGAGGCGTTCTCCAGGCAGACGCCAAACCCAGACCCTGCCATCCAAACGGTAGAGGGTGAACCTTGATTCGTCGCTCCAGAGAACTTGTTTCCACTGTTAAACGGTCCACTGTCGACATTCTTTGCACCACGTTAGCCGAGCAGCGCTTTTGGACTTGGTGATCAAAGGTTTGTGGGCGGCAGCCCGTCCACGATAACCGAGCAGATGGGCTTCCTTACGGATGGTATTCATTGAAAGAATACTCCCGAATGCCTGTTGAAACTCCTTGCGGATGTGGCCCATCGATTTGGTGCAGTTCTTCGGAATTTCTCTGACCAGCATCCGACGGTCTATAACTCCCAGTTTTGTGCGTCTGCCGGGTCGGGGCACATTCCGACAGTCACCTCTCATCTTCCACTTGGCAATCACGTAGGCCACTATCGATTTTGGGTACTTCAACTCGCTGGATATGTCACGTATGGATCAGCCATTTCTGTGATACCCGACAATTACACCTTTCTTGAAATCAGAGAGCTCCGAACTGCGTGGCATCTTGAATGCGACTGGTTGCGTTGTTGTTTCCCACGCGATATTTAACGGCGGCGGCCGTGACGTGTATCAGGACCGCAGATATCGTCGATTGCAGGGGTGTCCAATTACTTGTTGGTAAATAGTGTATAAGTAAAATGCTTACCTGAATTTCTCCTTCCACATCAGGGCTGGTTGCTGCTCCATGATTGTAGACAGCTTTATCCTTAACATCAATTTTGTAATAACCCTCTGTTCTGGCTGAACCTGATGCATGGACTCTGGCATAGTCACTTTCTTTCTTTTTCTTCTTTGGAGGAGAATGTACACAAGGTACAACCAGGTTAAGGAAACAAACACTATTTCATCTTCCTAGTACTACATTACAAATAGAATGATTCAAATGAAAGAACACTATTGCATCATTAAGCCATTCTCTGAGATTCAGAGGCCAGCTTACAGTTGTGGCCAAAAGTCCTGCATCAGTAGACCGAAAGTCAATTTTTGATGTTTGAAGTCAACTTATACAGCGTAATGGTAAAGTCAGAAATACATATTATACATCACTTTAAAGGAAATTTTATGCTGAATTCAAATATTTTTACAGAATGTTATTACCAGTAATAGAAGTGAAGTTACAAGCAAAAATGTGCAAGTGAGGAAACACAAATCCAGTTCTGAAAAAGCGTTCGAGACCCTCTAATCCACTATAGCTTTTTCCGACGTCCGCTAGTGAGATATAAAAGGATGTAGAATCGTCTGCCGACTTTGAACGCAGCTGCTTGTAGTCAGTTGACGGAAGTTTATGCAGAATTCCTGGTGATATTTGAATTTCGGAATGTTAAAGACCCGAAAAACTGGTCCTGCCTCTTCAAACCAGGGCAAATATTATTACTTTGCATGAACTTGAATTCAGTAGTCGCAAAATTGCTGTTAAATGTGGCTTCCACTGTCTTGTGCACCATTAAAAGTTGCAGAAACTGGATGTGTGGGAAACAGAAAAAGAACAGGTCGACAAAGGCTGTGTACTGAACGTGATGCTCGCATGTTGATTCGTCGTTATTTAAAATCAAGGTTTAAAAAACAGCCACTGATTTAAGAAATGGGTTGGAGAATAAAGTAGGCATTATTGCTTTGCACGTACAGTTCGTCGTAGGCTACAAAAAATGGACTGACTGCACAAAAACCTTTTCTTACTGAACAACAACTCAAAAGAATTGCTTGGGCCGAGGCACACAAGAATTAGACAGTTGATGAATGGAAAAATGTTATTTTCAGAGATGAAACAACTGTTACTATTTCCACTAATAATGGAAATAATTATGCATGTCATCGGGCTGGTGAAAGATATAAGGCATGCTGCACCCAGCCAACAATCGAGCACCCACATTCGGTGATGTTATGGTCCTGTATTTCAGACAGTGGTGTTGGCCGTCTGCACATTGAATGGATTGAAATATGTAGATATTTTGGAGTCCAAACTGCTATCATCTGCACAAGACATGGATTTGCGGAATTTTATCTTTCAGGACAATAACGCGGCATTTCATTGGTCAAAGTTGGTTGACGTGTGGTTTTTTCGACAAGTTATAAGAAAACTTCAGTGGCCGGGGCACACTCGCCGGATCTTAATCCCATAGAGAATCTGTGGGCGAGATTGAAGCAAAAGATCTGTCAACAAGGGACCCACATCTAAAACAGCATTAATTGAGTCTGTAAGGGCCGTATGGCACCGTGTTATCACCAATGGACAACTAGAGAAGCTCTTAGTTCCATGCCAAGAAGGTACACTTTGTTACTAAGAAACCGTGGTTATCCAATTAAACATTAAAGCATATTTTGCTTGTTGGTAAGTTATTTAAAGTGTCCTGCAAGTTTCAAAAGTGTACTGTACAGTAATTTTACATTAAATGCATTGTACACTAATTTCACAAATTCCACTATTTTTTTGCTTTTTATGACTAGATGCTGTACTTTTGCTCGTAACTTCACTTCTATTACTGGTAATAACGTTCTGCAAAAATATTTGAATTCAGCATAAAATTTCCTTTAAAATGATGTATAATAAGTATTCCTGCCTTAACCATTATGCCGAATAAGTTCACTTCAAAAATTGCTTTTCGGTCTACTGGTGCAAGACTTTTGGACACTATTGTAAATTGGTTCCACAGGATGGCTCCCCTGACATAGGTGTGATGTGCACTTATAGCAGCTACAGGAATGGTGGTCAATGTGTACAGAAGGCTTCATGAAGGCAGTCTTTATGCTAAACAACCAGCACTCTACATGCCCCTTAACACCTGTCACAGGTGGAAATGTTTGAATTGGGAAAGACTTTTCAAGTCAATTGGACTGAAAATAATGGAGATCAGTACTCTTCACAAATTAGCCCCGATTTGCTTCGCAGAGCAATTCCAGGTATACTCTGATATGGAGAGAATGAGGGACATGCTATATCGTCCCTCCATGACCCGTGAAAGGGGCACTTATGGTGGTGGTAGCGTGCTGGTTTGGGGTGGCATTTCGTTTGGTGAACGCACAGACCTCTTATGTGCTTCCAAGAGGAAACATGAAGGCTAGATGTTATAGGGATGATCCCTGGATCCCTAATGTTGACCCTTATGCAGGTGCTGATACATTTTTCTACAAGACAATAATGCTTCTTTTACTGAGTAAGGGTGGTAGAACAATATCTTCAAGAGGCACACATAAGAATATTCTGCCGTCTGAGCAAGATTAACACAAATTAAAATTGTATCACGAATTAAAAGCATTAAATATATACAGGTTAAAAATGCCTTAAAATACACGAGTACTTTCAGACCCACTATGGGTCCATCATCAGATGTTACTACACTGTGGAACATCGTACAAAGCTCATGTACATGAGCTTTGAACGATGTTACATGAGCTTCGAACGATGTTCCACAGGGTACGAACATCTGATGATGGACCCATAGTGGGTCTGAAAGTACTCATGTACTTTAAGGCATTTTTTAACCTATATATACAGTGGATCCCGCTTAAGAAGTCTTCGTTGGGACGAAGCGATGAAAACTTCTTAAACGGGAAGTGTCTGATTGGGTTTTGTAAGACTTTAGTGATTAAAAATGTTGCATAGATTAAATCCTGCTGCTTCTTCCTTAATTCATGGAAACTAGTGTATTTCCAGGACAATTAGGTATATTGTATGAGGTTACATCAGCAGGAATTTTGCTGGAATTGTGCCTATGAGATTTTTTTTCTTTTTAATTTTAAGTAAACATACATTAAATGCAATTTAAATAACTGTTCATAAAGAGCTACACAATCAAATTATATTGCCAAGCTTGTGTTTATTTTATTTTTAAAATTAATCCTAGTTGTAAATGAATGTATGGCACCTCTATTCATAGTGTATTGTGGAATAACTTTTTTACGGGTCTTATAGAGGTTATTATTCATGAAAGTTGGTTGTCAAATTTTCGAACTAAAGCCTAGTTCGTCATCAGGACTATGTCACTGGAGTAGTTGCTGCCACTCAATTGGAAGAGTCCAATCGCAATTATCGTTAATTGTGGTACTTCTTCTTCTTGCTATTTCGATCCCTTCTTCTAGTTTCCTCTTTACTAAGTTTGACTGGTGGGCGATTATTTTTACTGAGTCCCAATTTATGGAGTGTCCACTTGCTTGTATATGTCTGTCTAGCCCTGTTTTGTTACTAATGTTCCTAATAGCTGCTTGGTGTTCTTTCATTCGGACCTTAATACTTCTCCCTGTTTCTCTTACATAGCAGAGTCCGCAGTTACAGTCGATGCAATAAATTACTCCTTCTTGCAATTGGATGTCCACTTCTTTCTGCTTTAAAGCTGGCAGAAATTTCTTTATTTTGTTATTAAGATCTGGAGCAAGCCTGATATTATATTTTGCTCCGATCCGTTTCAGTTTCTCGAAAAGTCCCTCGTGGTATGTAATTTTGCTGGTGAATTTGAAGTTGTTTTTTTCCTGCTTCTTTTTTGACACTTGTCTAAATATTTTCTTAACATATGGGGAGGGGTAATTGTTTTCTGCCAATATTTCCTTTAATTCTTCTTTGTGAAGATCTTTTTGAGTAGCTGAAGAGACCAGGATTTAATTTTTTTTCCAAAAATTGTCTCGCCGTATTCGATTTAATATAATCAGGGTGGAATGAGCAGAAGTCTAACATCTTCCCTGTGTTGGTGGGTTTTCTAAAAAGCTGAGTGAATATTTTACCCTCTCTTGAGGTCAAGGTTAAATCAAGGAAATTGATGCTATGGTCGTTTCCCTGCTCCAGGGTGTACTGCAAGGTATTTTCTAGTAAGTTAAATTCTGCCAGAATCTGAGAGGGTAGAGATTGGTCCACAGTATCTACTATAATTAGGACATCATCCATTTATCTTACATAGAGAGCAAATAAGGAGGGGTGTATAAGGATTTTTGCCTCTAGTTTACGTATATAATAATTTGCTAGCAGAGGTGCTAGTGGAGAACCCATTGCAAGTCCTGAAGTTTGCCTGTAATATTTCTTTCCAAACTGGAAGAAATTATTCTTGAAGGAAAATAGGAGCAGTTCATACATGCCAAGTAGTATTTCTCTATTGTGATTATGGAATACTATTTTTTCCGCGAGGTCATCCGCAATGAATTCCAGTAGGAGGTCCAGGTTAATGTTGGTATACATAGATACTACATCCAGGCTTGCCATTACTGGATGAATTAATTCTGGCAAGTTGTCCAGTTTTCCTTTTAGCTGCATGGAATTTTTTAGAAGGTAAGGAGGAGAAGGGAAAACATCTCTGAGGTGACCAAGTAAATAATAATTAATGTTGGAGAGTGGTGAATTTCTAGTGTCTATTATAGGTCTTATTGGATGGCCTTCTTTGTGAACTTTTATTGTACCATAGATTTGTGGAACTCTTGACTGGAATTTGGAGAAGTTTTTGAAGAGCTCATTTAGCTGTTTTTTAATTTTTAAAGAGCTGATTAATTTCTTAAGATTGTTTACAGTTTGATCTATAGGGTTACCATTGAGTTCTTCATAATAAGACTTGCTCAATTCAGCTTCCATTTTATTGTAATACTTCTCTTTTTCTACCAATACCAAAACTTTGCTTTTATCTGCTTTCAGTGCTACAACTTTATCATTGGCTTTGAATTTTTTAAGGTCAGTAATGGCATTTCTATTAAAATTGTAAGCAACTTTTACTGGCTTTTTTACAAATTTTGAGACTCAGTCTGAGAATTCTTTCCTTAAAGTGGCTGCTGTATTTTCATCATCTTTTTCTACCTTACTACAGATGCTTTCTAAATCAATAAGCATTCGTTTTTCTATCAAGTGTTGCGGAGGAAAGGTTGTAATTATATCCCTTATTGAGGAGATTAATCAGGTTTCCATCTACTCCTTCTTCCGTCAGATCTATGACATGTTTGTTAGTGGGGGATGGTATTTAACTGTGGGCCAGGAGCTTTAAAATTAAGTTCAAAAACAGTGTAGAGTCAAAAGTTCCAACATCAGTTTTTATGAAAGTAATGTGATTTTTTTCTTTACCATGCCCTAGGTATTTCATTCTTCAGTTAAATTACAATTCCTTCTTCACCTTAATGGACATCAGAGGGAACTCATCCGAAATAAAAACAATCAATATGCATTAACGAGATGCTGTTCATGTAAAATCTGTTGTTATATACTTTCTGTGGTCTTTTGTAAACATACTGTAAAACCATGGTATTAAAATGCAGTAACATTCCTCCAAACACTATAGGTGAATGGCAAGTTCTGAGGAAATTTTGCTAACTCACAAGGACATCTTCCATATTGGT
Organism: Macrothele yani; assembly: GCA_039090855.1. Lineage (NCBI taxonomy): Eukaryota > Metazoa > Arthropoda > Arachnida > Araneae > Macrothelidae > Macrothele > Macrothele yani. The sequence continues at coordinate 79,321,190 of CM077016.1, forward strand.
GTGTGTGTGTGGTATCATCCATGTTTCTGGCTAGGTTTGCATATTTGAGCTTCATGCCATTGTTAACAATTTGCATTGGCTTTTTACTTTTCTTCTCACTCAATTTCTTGGCAGTTTGCTTCACTTCCCATTCAGAAAAGTGTTACCAAACATGACCATTCTGCTGGGTTACCATTATTACAATTTCTATTCACAGTCTTTTCTGTAAGTATTGAACTCAAGTACAGCATTTCACCATTTGCCCAACTTTGAAGTCTTTTACTTTCCATTTGGTATCAGATCTAAGCAGTTTGGTTATTCTTGATTATCTTCTAATTTACTTTCAGTGCTACCTGTGTAGTAGATTTCTTTATTATTATTATTATTATTATTATTATTATTATTATTATGTCATTTGAATTGGAATACTGTACATTTTCTTTACTAAACATGCTACTTTTACCTTTATCATTTATTACTTGCATGATGTTTGTCATTGTCTCACTCATTTTGATATCAACCTTTTTACACGTACACTATATTGACAAAATTCACTGGACACCTAGAAGAGAAACACAACATAGCATTTATTAACATACATTAGTAAGGTGTCAGTCCACCTTTGGCCTTAACATGCATGCACTGTCCGTCCGAGACATGCTTTCCACAAGGTTTTGGAACACAGCGAAAGGTATGCACTTCCATTCAGTACATAATGCTGCCACTAACTATTACTTAGTAGTAGGCCTTGGTTCCAAACTTCTTATGTGACGCTCTAATTCATCCCATAGGTGCTCTATGGGATTAAGATCAGGGCTCTGTGCTGGCCAGTCCACACACGATACGGAGTCATCGTCAAGCCATGCCATAACAGTATTTGCTTTATTGCTTGGTGCATTATCCTGCTGGTACCAACAAGGCTCGGTTCCATAGTCCTGCCACAGAGTTGGTAGGGCATAATTGTCCAGAATATCAAGGTAGACGTGCTGGTTAACAGGTTTGTCCACGATATGAAAAACACCCCTACAAGAGTACACTGCCAGCTCCAAACTTTACCGTAAGAACAGTACACTGTGGTAAACAGCGTTCCTCCGGCTGCTGCCATACCCACACACGGCCATCAGACTGATGGATCGTGTATCTGGATTTATCAGTCCATAGGACCAGTTTCCATTGATCTACGGTCCACGATAAATGTTCTTTACACCATGCTAAACGATGAGCAGCATTCCGAGTGGAAATGAAAGGCTTATGAGCAGCTGCATGACCACGGTAACCTATGGAATGAAGATCTCTGCAAATGGTACGTGTACAAGTACTCCGTTGATTAGCTGCAACGACTCGCCTGAGGCTTCGATGTCCTCTATCACTAATTTTCTTTGGTTTGCTGGTACGTTTTCTTGCTTCATGTGTCTTCCACTTATTCATTACATACAAAACAGTTGACTTGGGTATGTTTAAACGTCTCTCGATTTCTCTTATGGACAACCCACTAACATAACACCCAACAATCTTTCCTTTCTTAAAGTCAGTTGTCTCCTGCCACGACATTTTCACTCAACCTCACAGTGCGATATGATAGCGGTCAACTGCAGGCTTGTTTTTATACCGTTTGCAGCTGCACTGCACATCTTAACAACGCAGCGGATCCGTTCATTTCCCTTTGAAGGGGTGTCCGGTGACTTTTATCAATATAGTGTATGTACAAAAGTGATCCAGAAAGTAAAGACGTTTGTGCATAGCATCCATTCATATGAGCCACTGGTGCTGGGTCAAAGGTCAGCCAGTCATGGCTGTGTGTTAGCTTTTGTAATCGGAGTGTTTCATGTGCTGATTCTATACATTAGGGAGTTAGTATGATAATTTGTGACGAACAAGACAGAAAATCCTGCCAAGAGTGAAGCACAGTCAGTTATTCACTTCCTGAACATACAAAATGTTCGATCTACTGAAATTTATTGTAATCTTGTTGCTGTATGTAGTGAGAGAGAAACAAGTCAAATGTGAGGAAACGGTATCTAATATTTAGCAATGGGAGAACAAATGCTCATGATAAGGAGCAATCCGGGGAACCCTTTGGCACCACTGACAAGATGATGGAAAAGACTGATGTGCACATTCGAAAAAACAGATGCTAATCGATTGAGGAATTGCATGAAAAATGTCGTTTCTCCATCTTTAATACACGAAACTGTGGGTAAGCATCTCCAGGGGTAGGAGCGATATTAAAAAAAATCAGGACACAATTTTTCTTAAATTTCGGGACACATTTGGGCAGACCTGGCAGGTAAATTAAATCAAATATCAGTACAAATGCAGAAATGTTATTCTTTTACTAAAAAGCTATCTAAATTATTGCCTAGTTGTTAGCAGAATTTTTTTCACTTTTAAGGCTAACACAACACCCCTAAAGTTTCAGTGGCTGGGTTTGACATAAATTCTGTTTGACTCTTACAGACAATGCTAAAAAAATTTCCACAGTTGCATTACTGTGTGGCACAACAAGAATAGCATGTATCAGGTGTGGTAAAACTTCATACTTTTTAACACCAGTCATTTTCAAAATGTTTGACCATGCGGTATCAATTGTAGGGCTATTCAAAACACTTTCTTCCAATTCATCAATTTGATATATGGCAAACTCCAATTTCTACTTGTCCAGATCACTGTCACTAACAACAGCAGCTGGGAAAATATTTGCCAAGTACATTACTGAAGAAAAGGAAGCTTCTTCCATCCTAATTCCTATACAAGCAACTTCTGCATGCAGCAGAAATTCACTTTTCAGTCAGAATTTCTTCAAAATATAGTCATATGTAACACTTAACAACAACACAGGATAGTCAGAACATCGCAGGGAAAAAAAATTATGATTACATGAGAAATCTTTGCTTCAACCATTTTTCGTTTTGGGAAACTTTCCTCCATTTTTAAGCTGAAATGTAAGCATTTATGGAATAAATGGATATTTAAGAAAAATATTGGGCAGAAGGAACATCGCGAGAAAATATTACAATTACAGGAGAAATCTTCACTCCAACTACTTCCGTTTCCGGAAGATGGAATCACGTCCTCGAATGGACCCCCCCCCCAAGTTTTCTGCTCAGTTTGTTGTACATCGATCAATCGATCACGAGAAAGCCCCAAATGATAACGGCTGACGTAATCCTGGTGCCTTGCATTCTTTCCACTTAGCTTTCAAACAAGCAAAACAAATTCCTCCTCCTCAGAAAAAGAAAAAAAAAGAAAAAAGAAAAGAAACAGAAAGCTGCGTCACAAACTTTGTCGAAAGGCTTCAGGCCGACGTAATACTTGCCCGAAGCAGTGCTTTCTTTCCACTTAGATTTCAAACAAGCAAAACACATTCTTCCTCCTCAGACAAAACAGAGTTGCATCACGAGCTTTCTTCAGAGGCTTCGGGCAGATGTTATCCAGGTCTGGTGCCGTGCGTTCTTTTCACTTAATTTTCAAACAGCCGCCCCCGGTGCCGCAGTGATCTAAGCGATGGCCTCTGATCATTCGTCCGAAAGGGGTCCGGGTTCGAATCCCGGTCAGGCATGGATGTTGTGTTTGTCTTACGGCACTGGCTCTCTCCCTTCCCTGGAACCAGTGGCCCTAAATTAGGGACGGGCGACTGCTTATAGCCCATTGAGTTGCTCACGGTGGTCGTTAAACCTCCAATCAAAAAAATAAATAAATTTTCAAACAAGCAAAACACATTCTTCCTCGGAAAAGAAACAGAGGTGCGACACAAATTTGGTTCAGAGGCATCGGGCCAACGCAATCCTGGGCCACAGCGAAAGAAGCACGCCCGGGCCGACGCAATCCCGGACCACAGCAAAAGAAGCATGTCCGGGCCACGGTGAAAGAAGCACGCCGGGCCTACGTAATCCCAGCCCGGCGCCTTGCTTTTGTTTTGCACTGTTGCAAACAAGCAAAACAAATTCCTCCTCCTAAGAAAGAAAGAAAGAAAGAAAGAAAGAAAAAAAAAAAAAAAAAAGAAACAGAGCTGTGTAACAAACCTTGTTCAAAGGCTTTTACATTGATTAATTACAAAACCAGTAAAACTTTCTTAATCTGAATATCCAAAATTTTCTGTCGTTAGTCATCTGTAATTTCGTAATCCTGGTGGAAATTCGTAATAATTATGGAGATTCCATAAATTATCTGTGTGTGTCCTCCGTAAGAAGCAGCTTCACGGCAGCTTCGATTCGCGAATGATCTCGCAAACGCGTTTGCGTACATCGCTAATTACAAGAGTGAGTGTTCTTTGAGATGACGTCACAACGATAGAGTACTCTTTCTCCCTCTCTCGTTCATTTTTTTTATTTACACAGTACTTGTAAACGCTAGATGATGAATCACTATACATGGTTTACCATTTATTCTTAAAATTTCATGATTACACTCAAATTTTCAGGATACAGAACAAAAATAAGAACATTTCAGGACAAGAAAATAAAAACCAGGAACTTCAGGACAACTCCGACCCCTGCATCTTAATTACCACAAAATTTGTGGACAATGGGTCCCATGATTGCTGACGGATAAGAACAAGAAACAACGAATGGGTATTGCATTAACCTTTTTAGTGCACCAGCAACAAGATGGTGATAAGTTTTTGGACCACAGTGTTACCAGGGATAAAAATTGGGTCTCACAAAATACCCCAGAGAGTCAACAGCAACCTCTGGAATGGCATCATGCTCACTTGCTGAAAAAATTCAAGCAGACTTTGTCTACCAGAAAAGTCATGGCAACAGGCTTCTGAGACCATAAAGACATCTTATTGGTGGAATTCATGGCTGAGGGAACAACTGTTAATGCCAATGCTTATTACAACACTCTTTAAAGGCTACGGTGAACTATTCAGAATGCTGTAGAGGCCCGTTTTCCAGTGGAGTTCTCCGTGACAAAGATCACCTGCAGGATGTTGCCAAGACACTAGTGTAGCTCAAAGACTTTCACTGGAAAGTTTTTGAGCATCCTCCATGCAGCACAGACCTTACTCTCAGTGACTACCACTTGTTTCCACACATGAAGGACTATTTTGTAGGCAAATGGGTTGACAGTGATGATAATCGAAAGAAGATGGTCATGGATTGGCTAAACATTGGGTTGGACAAAAAGTCATTGCATTATTTACCCATAGATGACAAAACATGTCTTGAAATGTAACTAATGTTATTTGAAACCACAAGTTCATTACATAATGTGACAGCTGACAGTTCAAGCTTGTTTTAGGAACAGAAAGTGCACGATTTCGTTAACAAGTGTTTGATTGGCATCAATTTCAAAATGGACACTCAAAAGGAAAAAACACTGTGCAAGCTCATAAAAAAGTTATGTGATGTTTATGGTGAAGATGGCTTAAAACTACGGTAGTGTCAGAATTGGTTTGTGAAATTTCGGGCTGGAGATTTTGATGTGAAAGATGTACTATGCTCAGGAAAACCAATAGAAGTTAATGACGGGGGAAAAAAAAAAAAGGCATTGATTGAATCCAATCAGCGTTTAATGACACGAGAGATTGCTGAAGATCTAAACATATCTGAATCTAGCATTGAAAACCATTTAAAGCAACATTAGTAAGCTCAATATGTGGGTACCACACAAGCTCAAATAAATTCATCTCACTAAGCGCGTTGACATCTGCGATTTGCTCTTGAAACGTGAAGAAAACGATCCATTTTTGAAACGTATGATAACAGGCTATAAAAAATGGATCGTATACAACAACGTCGAACAAAAAAAAAAAAAAAAAATCGTGGAGCAAGCGTGATGAACTTGCTCAAAGCACTTCAAAAGCAGATATGCACCAAAGTAAGGTTATGCTGTTAGTCTGGTGGGATTTCAAAGGTATTGTGCACTTCGAATTGCTTCCAAGGAACCAAACTATTAATTCGGATGTGTACTGTCATCAGCTGGATAAATTAAGTGATGCAGTCAAACAGAAGCGTCCAGAATTGGTGAATTGCAAAGGTGTTGTGTTTCCCCATGATAACGCAAGACTACATATCAGTTTGGTCACTCGTCAAAAATTGCTGCAGCTTGGATGGGATGTGTTATCACATCCATCATATTCGCCAGACTTGGCACCATCAGACTACCATTTGTTTCATTCGTTGCAAAACGCCTTGAATGGTAAAATCTTCACTACTGATGAGGCTATCAAATCATTCTTGGAACTGTTTTTTGCCAACAATAAACTTTTTTGAGCGCGGAATCATGAACTTGCCTGTGAGATGGCAAAAGGTCATCGAACAAAATGGACAATATGTTGTTGACTAATGTTCTTGTTCCCCATTCAAAATTCCTTTTTTATTTATACAGAATAACAACAACAAACAAAACTACTTTTTGGCCAGCCAATAAATGCACAGGTGGCCAAATTCGGTGATGTAAAAACTTGTCACACGGTATGACAAGTTTCTTAATATCAGTGGTGACTATGCTGAAAAATAGTTTAAGTTATGTATAAGCACTTGTCTATGAAGTTTTTGCTTTTTTCTTATATTAATATTTTCTTGTGTTAATGACCAAACATTATTTTCTGAATGATCCTCGTACCTTCGATATACTTTTTCATAGTGACAGAGTGTTCTCTAGTGCTTTACCTCTTTTTCATATTATAATTTTACTGGAAAATACAAGAAACAAAATCCATTTGCAGAATTTATCACAGAACATAAATTGAAAAACATCTAGATAACTACCTGATAAAATTATTTAAATTTGCAGTTTTAAATTTTAATACACATGCATGAACATTTTAAATAAGATCTCAACAGTAATTGGCTTGGTTAAACTAAATGGAATAGTTCCATTAACTTATTTATAAAAGAAACTATACATACAAAACACTTTATCCAAATTTGGTGTAAATGAGGTATCATTACATGTGTATGAAGAGAAGCAGGACCCCCCTCCATCTCTTTTTGTGTTAATAGTCTTGAACTGATGGAGCATATATGCTGCTAGTGCAAAGGCACTTCCTCCCTGGGGTTAAAAAAACAACACAGTATGTATAATGGCCATTACTTAGTCACAATTACAAAAATCAATTATATGAATGTGATTGTAACATTAAATTGCTTAAAATAAAAACAAAGGATATGAGGATGATCAACCCAATGAGTGTCATTTAGCCAATATAACTGGACATCATCCTGCAGTAAGGCATCATAGCTCATTTTTAAGTAATGAACATCTTCTGGTTCGATTCCAGTCTTTAAAAACTCGTACAGAATGTTCATTTCTTCCACAAGGTTCCTTTTATCATACATATGTCTAGGTTGTTCAATAATGGGCTCACAATGATGCACTAAGCGGCGTTTCCTCTTTGTTCGCTGACGCTTTTCTTCAACTGACAACCATTCCGAAGGTTCATTAGGCAATGACTGTAGTTTGGTATATTCATGATCAACAAAAATCTGAGGACCACGTACAACTGACTCTATGACTTTCATAACAGAACTCAACCTTTCTACAATCTGAGGAGTTCCAGCAGAATGATCTTCCTCATATAGAGGTGGTAGTGAATAGTTGTGTTCAGCTAGTATCTGGTTGACTAAAGAACTTGGACTGTCTGGCAAGACATCTGTTGCGCCTTCTTGCTCTATATAATTATTTTGGTAACTATGTTCTAATCGATCAGAGACAATCCTTAAATTGGACTTTCTATCAGGCTCTTTTATTTTGGGTGAAACTGGTAAATCTTTATTTACTGAAGCAGTAATGGGAATTTCAACAACATCTGCCTGCGCCTGGGACTGAAGAACTTCTCGTACTGCAGGTTCACTGGAGCTGAAATCTGTAAAACATGATGCCAATGCCATCAAAGCTTGAGAGGCTTCTATAGCCCGTGAATCCTCATTAGCACCCACTTCAGCAGCCTCACTTTCCTTGACAGGGCATACGTCAATTGTGCTTTCAACACCTTCATCAACAGTTGAAGTTTCCATGTATTCTTCATCAACAACTTCATACTTAGAACACTCCTCTTCTTTAATGACTGAATCCACATGCTGAGAGTTTATACCTCTTTCTACACTGATAAGTTTTTCAACATCTTCAAAAGGAGATTCATTTCTGAAATAACAAAGGAGGATAAATTATTTAAAATTGAAATCAAAATACTTCTTATATATATATATTTTTTACAACAGTAATAGTACAAAAGAGTTTAAATGCGCAAAATGTAATACATGGTAAAAATCTCGAACTTCAATTCAAAGCAAAACTAAACTACAGACAATCTTTTCATGCTTTATTTTTAACACACAGAAAACTAAATGACAATAGAAATATTTCATTTACAAATGGAACACAAATTCTCAACAATAAACATCTGAGAATTAAGTAAAAACACACAGTGTGATATATAGTAATTAAATTCTTAAAAGCGGAAGCTTTTAACATCGCTATGGGCTTGATCACCCGTGACTAACTGAATCAGGGGACTCATTGCAGATTTTAGTAGAGATGTAAATAAATGGGATTTGGTGAGGGATATCTGAATTGCAGTTCTTGTTTACCAATTAGAGATGCTTTGTTTATAAAAGCAGCAAGTTTTTGTTTCTTTCCAAAGTGTGACTGCAGAAGTGTCTTTAAGGATTAGTGCTGATAATGCTGTTTCTGGAAGACCATTTGGCACATATGTCAAATGGTCTATAAGAATTTAATTACTGGTGTTGATAATGCTGTTTATGGAAGACCATTTGACACCTGTGTCAATGGTAATTATTCAATAAACTGGGCTGCCAGCCTATCACACCCAAGAAAATAGTTGCTTTAGTAGCCACTAATGGTAAAAATAGTAGCCTAACAACTTATGTTAATAACTAAAATAGTTGCCCAAAAAAGTGTATGAGTTTTAGAATGTAAGTGCGACACAACCCCCAAATTTTTTTTTATTTATTTATTTCAAATCATGGTGACAAAATTAGCACATGTTCACATTTTGGTGGGGAAAAAAAAATTATATGTATACACACACATCCATACACTACAAAATGGGCTTAATTTTCAATACAATGCTACTCAAGACACTCAGAACTATAAAGGTTATGGAAATTACCCCCCCCCCCCAAAAAAAAAAAAAAAATTCAATTATATATCAAAATCTACTTACATAAACTAACCTTATACAAACTTTGGAATTACAAAACACTTCCTTCTTTGTCATTGTTCTGGACGTCAGATGTTCTCATCTATATCAAGCCAGTACGGAGAACTTCCTTCTGCGCTTGTAGTTGGTAAAAAAATATAAGATTTTTCAAGTGGGCTTCATACACTGTGTTGAAAAAATTGTTGTGTATTTCTTCTTTCAAAGGCCATAGTTGTGGTCATTTAGTGTTATGATGATCACTTGTTTTATTCTGTACACATAATAATCGTAGTTATCTGATATGAGATACATCAAGAATCTCATTCGAATAGATGAACATTTGGAAATATTTCAAACTTGTCTTTTGTACAGCTATGACAATAAATATCATACACAGTGAATGTGTTTAGTATGGAACAAAATTACGAAGCCTAGAACTAAAAAAATGAAAACTTGCAGTTTATTATCATCAGGAATGGAATGGGTATAGTGTAATCTCCCTCTTCAATAATGGAAACTCTTTAAATCATAAGTAATAATAATAATGGTGCTTAACATGATTTTAAATTATGTTGTAAAAGAGTACATTTTATTTTGATTCTCATATTTGGAAAGTAAACGTGAAAAACCCGTCTGAAACATCTTCATTTCATTAGGGCATGGACAACTGTCTTACGATTCAAGCTCAAGTCTGTGTAGGTTAGGTATAATTGATACAGGGGTGTTAGTGCCCCTACCATGTTTTGGAGCAATTCTTGGAGCGGGAAAATATGCAATTTGGAGCAGAAACGTTGGGTTTAGGAGCGAGAAAATTTGCATTTTGGAGCAGAACTCAGGTTTTGGAGCAGCAAATGATAGTTATTATATTTGCACTTTTAAGGTATTAAACTCCTGCAAAGTGCGCATAGTTTATGTGCAACTCATAAATGAAAAACTATTGTGTGTGTGTGTGAAGGGCTGAATGAGTGTGACACTTGCAGTGGGAGTGGCAGGGGTTTTGAAACAGAAGGAGCAGTTCGGTACTTGCAGTTGACAAAGGTTTAACCACCTAGGAATGTAAGGTTATGTAAATATGTACATAGTTTTTAATTGATAGTTTTTAAAAGGTTATGTAAATATGTACATAGTTTTTAATTGAATTGTATGAATGAGTAGTATGTGTGTTTTTTTATGGAATTGACAAGCTTTATAGTTACATCTCATAAGGCTAAAAAAAACAAAAAAAACCCCGATGTTTCACACCCGGAAGTAAGAATCGTAAGCAAGATATCTGTAAACCTTGGAAGTCCAGAAACATTACGATGATTGACGTGTTGGAAGTGTGTTGTCGATGGAGATTACCATGATCTTTAGGGTGAGCTAATGATAGTATTTTTAAGTCCATGTTGTGCTTTAAGTTATGTTTATATACTGAATTACCATTATTTTATGAACTATGAAAAATGTTATATTTCAGGTTTGTTGACATTTTACTGCTTCTCTTATGACTGTTAATTAGCATTTCTGTCATTCCTACAGTGAGATAAATGGGAAAACAATTATACTCCCCACAATTAATTGAAAACTGCATGACCTGCAATATTTTAAGCGTAACACATTAACATCAGGGATTTTATTCTCAATGCATTTGTTTTGCTGTAACACGAATAGGATGTTGCCGCATCCAAGAACTGTTGCTATTGTTACTGAACGCTTGAGAATATACACTTAGGAAGAATAAATAATATGTAATTACTGTTTGTTGGTTTTTAGCAGCATGTGTTTTGAGATTCATGGCATTCAGATGAAAATACATTATTTCTGAAACCAACCAACTGACATTTCACGTGTACGTGTTTTGCGTGTGCATCACAAACTCTTAAGGTTATCTGAAGGAAAGCGTACCTTCGATATAAAAGGAAAACTAATGTAACATTTAATAATCAAATTGTAAAATCACCTTTCAACAGTTGTACTACAATACTTTTCTCGTACAATGTTTTTCATCCAGTAATTATCAATGTCAAACTTTCGTTATTGCTGTGAACAATTACCACTGGAACCAAAACTATAAGACAACAGTGAGATTTAGTAAAATTGGTCAGATAAAAGCTGCTTCCATCGCTTAACATTTGCGCAGTGACATTTTGGCGTGGGACTGCCCCCCCCGTTCTTTAGTAGTAGTAGTAGAATTAGTTAATGACTTTTTTGTTGTTGTCTGAAAGAGCCACTGCTCTTGCATACATGCGATCCTGTATACATGGACATTAAGCAGATGATTACAAGTTAGTAAGTGGTTCACAACGAACCTTCCATCTAGAAAAAGAAAAGTGCGAGGGTGAAGATGTTCCCCAAGGTAGGTCAAAATGAGAAAATAAAAACCTAAAAGTTCTGCTCCCTGAATGTACGAGGCAAAATTCAGACTTTAAGTAAGAACCAAAAGATCGGTATTCCTGATAATTGATTACAAGATATGCGACATAAACAATCCTTTCATTTATCCATAGCGCTTGCGAGCGATTTTAATTAACATACATGAGACTGATGAAAAAAAAAACAAAGCTGTACTTTTTAATTTGGTGAAAAATCAGACGGCACGGTGAGAAAGTGTGACTATTACACAGCATAAACAAAACTGAATCGTTCACTGTAATTTATTTATGAAGATATTTAACTAGATCACACCACTGTATTCACAATTATCAAATTACTGAATTCTAAGCAAAATAGGGTGGTTTTGAAAGACATAGCTTCAAACAGTTTTTTTTCCTGGATTTGTTCTTGTACTTGCTAGAACATTAGCTCTGGTTTCCTCTTGAGAGCCAACCCTATTTTCTTCTCAGCAAGTTCCACAGCCACATTTGTCTTTTGTTGACTCTGCCACTGCACAGCATTCACTGTTTACTTTTTTCTGCTGATAGTTTTCCCTTACATATTTCTTTGTTACTTTTCTTTCTTTTTTCGTTTTTTTTTTTTTTTTTTTTTAATTTCCTCAGATGACAATTTCATCCATCATGCTTAAAGAAACTTTCAGCCTGAGAACCATGAATTCTGATATCGGAGCTTTCACTATTTTAGATACATGGTGCAATTTTCAGAGAATGAACACTTTTTTTTTTAACACCATGCATCAATTCTTACAAATTTCCATACTTCGTCACTTCCATTTTTGGAAATTTCCCCCACCCTTATCAAGCTAAAATGAACACACATTTATTAGGGTGATGACATTTAACAACTACATAGGAGTGGGAACATCGCGTGGGATTGGGGGGGGTGATGAATACAATTACGGAAGAAATCTTTGCTCCGCCCGACTTCCGTTTTCGAAAATTTATCCAACATTTTCAAGCTGAAATACAAATATTTATGGAATAAAATGATATCTAACAATACTGAGTAAAGGAAACATCGCGAAAAAAAAATTAAAAAAATTACGATTACAAGAGAAATATTACTTATTTCCGTCTACTTTCCGTTTTCGAAGGATGAAATTCCGTCCTCCGACGAAGAAAACGATCCCTCACAACACCACTAATCCTCCCAAACTTTCAGTTCAGTTATGCATCGATCTCGTAAATGGTCCAAATGATAACAAAAAATACTGAATTCCTCGAATCAGCGCAAGAATCTCGTGGCCGAAGATTATGGGGAAATTTTCGGGTGGCCTAACTTCCGTTTCGGAAATCGTTGCCTACAAATTTCAAGCTGAAATTATGTAATGAAATTATATTTAACAACAATACTGAACAGAAGCAACATCACGCGCGAGAAAAAAACATGATTACGGGAAAAATCTGCACTCTGTTTAACTTCCGTTTCTTTCTTTCTTTTTTTTTTTTTTTTTTTTGATTGGAGGTTTAACGACCACCGTGAGCAACTCAATGGGCTATAAGCAGTCGCCCGTTTCTAATTTAGGGTCACTGGTTCCAGGGAAGGGAGAGAGCCAGTGCCGTAAGACAGACACAACATCCATGCCTCACCGGGATTCGAACCTGGACCCCTTCGGACGAATGATCAGGGGCCAACGCCTTAGACCACTGCGCCACCGGGGCGGCTAACTTCCGTTTCCGAACGTTTAAAACGGCAAAACAACGTCCCCAGACGGAATAGCCCGAAAATTTCTTCAAATTTGCATCGATATCGGGGGAAAGAAAAAAAAAAAAAAAAAAGAGGGAACTCAGCGAATCCGGGGAAGAATCGCACGTACGAATTAACCGCTGAATCGATTTCGAATATCGTAAAGATTACGCTAAAATAGCGATGACCAGAAAATTTTAACTTTTGGAGCAAAATTGCCGCAGATTTTGTCAAAATCGCAATTTTTTAGCAGAATGGCGCAAGAACAGCGTTTTGGCACGGGCTGGCCCAATTGCCGCAGATCTGGCAGCCCTGCAATAATCAAACTCAGCAAATTACAAATCCATTTTTGACCTTTTTTACAGCAAACTCCTGCTGTACGAAGAGAAAGAATTTTGTTCACCTACTTGTTAACACAGCCCTTAATCGATGTTTTTTTTTTTTTTTTTTTTTTTTTTGAAGTTGTGGTACAGAGATGCTAACTTTTGTGGAAAATATGAAATGGCTAGTTGCAGTTAGACTGACAGTGAATGTGTGCAAATTGACAGTAATGTTTTTGGAGGTGGCTCACCATTGCAGACAAATTCCCTATGAAAACTTCCTAGAAAAAACGAAGATTGCTACAAGTGCTTATTTCAAATAATGACGTTACATTTAGAAATGGGAGGGCAGCATATTTATCCTGCATTTTTTAAAATAAACAACTCCAGCAAAGATTCATTACAGATATGTACAATAGGCCAGAGCGTAAATTTTTTCTTCGAATTTCAATATGCCGTACTGCAGAAAAGTTGTGGATTGCTACGTAAACCATGTGCAAATTTTTTTGCGAAATTCAAATAATATCTTACGGTTCCCACTTAACCTCCAAAATTTTTATATTTAGGTGAAATCGTCACATTTTCATGTCTGTTGTGAGAAAAGAACAGAATTCGTTACAGACTTTTTCTAGTGCGCAAAAACTATCTGTTGGTACCTGAAAAGATGTGTACAATTTTTCACGCAAAGCAACTAATACTCCATGTTTAAAGAAAATTGCAATACTTTGACACCTAGTGTTCGCCATGTTATTTGTTTCCTAGTTGTGTCTGTGTGTGCACTGCTGCACTGAAAGCACAACATATTGTGCAAATGTGCAGTAGTGCATACTGCACACAGTGCAGCTCTTCACATTTTTCGTGTTTCACAAAAATCCCAGAACTCATCGTGAGGAGGTGGCTGCACAACGAATTCCACCTGTGCCCAACCCAACCACCCATGCATTAGGGCAAATCAATTTTCTGTCCTTTTTTCTTCAATTTCCTGTTCTTTATTAATTTTTACCTGGAAATCTGATTTACTTTTGAAGGCAGGCATTATTTGCCGTGCTTCCAACAGTACTCTAATAAATCAATCCCATTGTTCTTCGCAAACAGCAGCAGATGCTTCTGTTGTCAACTTAACGCAGCGCTCCACTCCTTGATTGTGACGAGGGAAGTTTTGCGTGCCCAGTCGCTTAACAATGTCCTTACAGTCACTGTTGCATAAGTTCATTATTTCATCGTCGGTTAAATGAGCAGTCTATGGCGATTTGCTTAAGACGCACGATTGCCAGTCCATTATAGGTCAAAATAACCCCCCCTGGAAGTTGAACTGAGGAATTTCAAATACATGGATTGCATTGCAGTTTTGTGCCCTTGCTCTAAGGATCCTGCGAAAGCCAAGTTCTCTGATTTTTCCTCTCGTCTGTGATCGTAACCAGAAGTATTTATTCTGGATGGCCAAAATAGCCATTCTTTTGGATTACATGGTCTAGAAAGCTCTTCAAATCCTGGGTGAGATATCTGGATGTATGGAGCCATTGTTGCAAGTGCACTTTTGGAAGTCGTGGGAATGATAACTCAAGCTGATATTTCAAGTGTTATAGGTAGGCACAAAATTAGAACGCTGATAAAAAAAAAAAATGCAGAGAAACAGCTTCAAAACAATAATCTGACTGCACGTAAAATTATTAAAGGGCCGTATTTTGATGGGCGTAAGGACCAAACCCACAATGTATGAAGAAAGGAAAGAAAAACGGTTTAAAAAAAAAAAAAAAAAAAAACTATTACTGAAGAACACGTGACTATGCTGGAAGAACCTGGAAGTAAATATCTTGGGCATACCACTCCTACATCTTCCACCGCAAAGGACATTGCCAAATGTCTGCTGGATTTTTTACATGCCAAGAATATCGACCTAGGCAAACTGTTGGAGACAGGCTGCGATGGAACCATCATTAATACTGGGTGTAAAGGTGGTGCAATTCGCATTCTAGAGCTAGCCTGCCAAAAACCTCTTCAGTGAAACATATGCAAATTGCACGGAAACGAGCTGACACTCCGTCACTTAATTCAACATTTGGATGGCCAAACGAGTGGCACAAAAACATTTTCAGAGGAAAATTGGCAAACAGCTGGAGAGCTGCGAAAATCTACTTGTTTTGAAATTTGAAGCAGGTTTTCCTGAACGTGATTAAAAAATTGCAAGGGATCTTAACATGTCTCAGAAATACCTGTGGGACATGAGCCACACCGTGACAATGCATACGTGGTCATCAAGCCTGGCACATAAGCACCGGAAAAATGAGCCATGCACGGTGGCAAACAACAGCTATTCATATTTTGTGCCTTTATATTAGTGCTTCGCAGCCTTCGGATTCACTTAAAATTTTGGCAGAATTTGTTGCGAGGTTTATGCGCTCATGTGGTTCACTTATAAGATCACACACCCTCATTGCCATTATGGAGCACGGAATCCGTGGAAGGCCATCCACACATCTCACCCAGGATTTGAAAAGCTTTCTGGACCATGTAATCCAAAAGAATGGCTATTTTGGCCACCCAGAATCAATACTTCTGGTTACGATCACAGACGAGAGGAAACATCAGAGAACTTGGCTTCCGCAGGATCCTTAGAAGCAAGAGCACAAAACTGCAATGCAATCAGTGTATTTGAAATTCCTCAGTTCAACTTTCAGGGGCAGGATTATTTTGACCTATAATGGACTGGCAATCGTGCGTCTTAAGCAAATCGCCATTGACTGCTCATTTAACCGACTATGAAATAATGAACCTATGCAACAGTGACTGTAAGGACATTGTTAAGCGACTGGGCATGCAAAACTTCCCTTGTCACAATCAGGGAGTGGAGCGCTGCGTTAAGTTGACAACAGAAGCATCTGTTGCTGTTTGCGAAGAACAATGGGATTGATTTATTAGAGTACTGTTGGAAGCACGGCAAATAACGCCAGCCTTCAAAAGTAAATCAGATTTCCGGGTAAAAATTAATAAAGAACAGGAAATTGAAGATTAAAGAAGAACAGAAAATTGAAGATTAAAGAAGAACAGAAAATTGAAGATTAAAGAAGAACAGAAAATTGATTTGCCCTAATGGATGGGTGGTTGGGTACGGGTGGAACTCGCTGTGCAGCCACCTCCTCACGAGTTTTGGGATTTTTCTGAAACTCGGAAAATGTGAAGAGCTGCACCATGTGCAGTGTACACTACTACACACACTGACACAACTAGGAAACAAATAACATGGTGAACACTAGGTGTCAAAGTATTGCAATTTTCCTTAAACATGGAATATTGTTGCATTAAATTGGAACCGTAAGATATTATAATTGCTTTGCCTGAAAAATTGCGCACATCTTTTAGGTACCAACAGATAGTTTTTGCGCACTAGGAAAAAGTCTGTAACAAACACTGTTCTTTTCTCACAACGGACATGAAAATGTGATGATTTTACCCATCAAAATTTTGGAGGTAAAGTGGAACCGTAAGATATTATTTAAATTTCGCTAAATTTTTTGCACATGGTTTACGTAGCAATCAACAACTTTTCCGCACTAGGGAATATCGAAATTAAATATTTTTTTTTTTTTTTTACGCTCCGGCCTAATGTATAACACACATTGATAACTGAGTTTTCTATCAACAGATACCACACCAACCTATCAATACTTACTAGGTCTAGAACTTTCTAATGTATCCTGGATATATAACTAAGATAAAAGAAATGTCTGTGTGAACATACCTCTCATCAGAGATTTCTTCATTCTGAACTTTCATGTCCACTTCCATGGCATCAACCTTTTCTGCATCACTGGTGAAGGCTTCATCAACTTTATCATCAGTACAAATATTTTCTTTAATACTCTGAATAGCATCTGAAATTGCTACAACTTCCTCTTCCTCTGATTCCATATCTTCGGATCCAGAATCTTCTGATTCAGATCCAGATGCCTCAGAACTACTTTCATACTGGTCACTGCTTTCCTCTGCAGATGAAGATTCAGCTTCTATTAATTGTACAAAGAGAAAACTCACATTCAGAGTTGAAGAAATATTTTACTCATAATATGTGGTAAATACGTCATGATAATTAACACAGCAATCGGACATCGCCAAATTGACTGTAATTACTGTTTCACATGTGAATTAAATCACATCAGTCTGATGTGATTTAATTCACATGTGAAACAGTAATTACAGTCAAGTTGGTGATGTCCGATTGCTGTGTTAATTATCATGAAAAAACTCACATTTCGTTCAGTCTTTTAAAAAATTAAATATATTATACATTGAGCACATTATTTCAATGGCGAATAGAACAATACATCCTAATATATACAGGACATGGAAATATTTGACTCGTGGATATGGAGAGAGATAAAAGGCAGTTACATAAATTAAACTGAACACACCCATATGCACAATGTATGGACAAACAGTTGCACCTGCCAATTTCTATGGTACGCATTTAAAATTCTTAATGTACTACTAGGAAATTTTGCTACAGTATATTGTAAAAAACAGCCACTGCAACAGACAGCATGTTACAGAAAGCTTATGGCAAAGACCTGCTTATTCAAGAAGCAGAGCTTGTCCGTTAAGGACATCTGCAACTAGAAAGTTAATATCAAACCCATGACTTACAAGCTCCAGTGCCCATGTGGCACAGATGGAAGTAGGTATGACAAGTCTTTGGAGCAGCAAAAGTAACATTTTTAAAATAAGAGTATAATGCTAAGCACAAAAAAAAAAAAAAAACTAAGATTAATAAATTAAAGTATGACAGAAAACAACTAGTAAATCTTTGCAAAGACCCCACGATCAAATTCTGCGAAGCGGACAAAACAGGGCAAATTGTTATTATGGACACTTTGGAATATAATGATAAAATGCGGACGGCCATCTCAGAGTTACAGTGCGATAGCATCAACAAAGATCCCACCGACAAACAACTTACCTTCCTGGCTAATATAAGGAACCACAGCACGTTACCAACAGAAAAAAATGCAAACCCTCCAATGGGAGCAGGGATGCCAAAAATATTCTCGAAAATTAAAACTCATAAAGAAAACACACCTTTAAGACTGATTCTATCGAAAAAAATCTCACCACTCATCAACCTAGAAAAAGATATACAACTATCTATCCCCAATATTCATGAGGAATCAATATACATTAAAGAATAGCTATGAGTTTATAGAAAAAATCAAATTAATTAATCAAGACCTAGAGCAAATAACTATGGCCTCCATGGATGTTAAGGCGTTATACCCAAACACTCCTGTCGAGCTAGCCATCGAATTGATTATGCAACAACTAAGCATCAACAAAGAACTAAACTTGTCACAATTGAAAGAGCTAAAGAATACCTTATATTTCATCAAAGAAAACAACATCTTCCATTTTGAAGGAAATATATATAAACAAACACAAGGTGGCCCTATGGGATCCCCATTATCGGCATTATACGCAGAAGTGATTATGGCATACCTCGAAAAAGAAATTATTCAAAATTTACCTGAAAAACCAATACTTTATGCTCGATATGTAGACGACATTGTTATAATGTCTAAACTTAACAAAGCCGAGCTACAAGATCTAGCACAGCAGTTTAGCAAAATCTGTAACACCATAGAGCTAACTATTGAGTTTGAAGAGGATAATTGCCTATCCTTCCTGGACATTCAACTAAAGAAAAACAAAAATAGTTTTGAATACTCTGTGTTCAGAAAAGCAACTTACATACCTGTACTGATACCATACTCGTCGCACCATCCAGTGATACATAAAAAAAACAGCATAGTAAACTTGATACGGCGAGCGTACACACACACACATCTAACAACAGGCTAAAAAATCAAGAGCTAGAGTTTATCTCGAAAATATCACAAGAGTATGGGTACCCGAGCAAGCTAATTAATAAATGGATACATGAGAGTAAAAAGCATATGACTCAGAGTAAAGAAGGCCAAGAAGTGCACAACCAAAGGAAGATGAGAAATAAAAAATTGAAATACATTGGAGCTTTCCCATACCTGGAAGGAGTGGGCAAAGAAATCAATAGGCACTGTGCTAAATATGACTTACAACTAGGAAGCTCAGTGCACACCGTGAAAAGTATGACTGTCAACAAAAAAACAGAGGAAAAAATGCTAGAAGAATCAGGAACCTACGGAATTCCAATAGCACACATACCCCCAATATCGTACATTGGAAGTACGAAAAACAGATTAAAAAAAAAGACTTAAACAACACATATCTAACTGGCAAAAAAAAGAAGCCAAAACGGCTTTAGTGCAATTCTGCTTGGAAAACCGGACATTCCCAAAGTTCGATGAAATTAAAATGCTAAAAAAGAATAAAAAATCGGAAAGGCAAATGAGGAGGGAAGAAGCAATATTAATCTACAAAAATAAAGCAAGGGTATGTAACCAGAACGACCCTAGCACATTATCGGGCCTGTGGAAAGAACTAATAAGACAAGAAAAACAACAAAAGAAAAACAGGCAAAAGAAGACAAGAAAACCAGGATAGGAGAAAAAAATTAAAAAAAAAAAAAGTGTTCTTAACGAAACATAGATGGCGCCAGCCGGGCTCGATAACAAAATATATCCAGGAAAGTTTTTCCGACGAATGGCAACAAGGAGTATCGGACTCCATTAGCGCGAAGTTAACCACGAACATCGGTGGTAAAGTCGCCACGCTCCTGAAGATGCCCAGAGTATGGGCGAAAATTTCGAGTATAAAAAACGGTAAAAATTGATGTTTGAATCCTAAAGCAAAGATCCAATGAGTATACCCAGCGAAAAGTGTGAGAAGTAAAGCTAGTCATCGCATACAACGGACTTTAGGACAATAACCTCAACAATGACCGGAAAACACGTGCGTGAAATGTCCCCCGTCGCTAGAAAGGAATGCCAAGGTAAGCATTATCCGCTAGTTTTCTGTACAAGTTACTTTGAAATATCGCACATAAAAGAGAATAGTACAATAATTAGAGCTATGTAATAGTCAGAATTAGAACTACTAAGTGGAATTTTTAAAAACAATGTGAATTTATTTTTTCTAATTCTAAATGCATTTATAAAAATTAACTATTTACATAAGCACATATTCACGCAATTTATAACAGCAAATATTCCAATTTTTATGAATAGTTATGTTAGGGATAACTTAGAAATCTTTGTAAAGGGCTAACTGCTTATTCTACATGGCAAAAAAATCTTCACTAAATGAGATAAAGCAAATACTGCATACCAATTTTCTTGTGATCAAATTACAGGGTCATAAGCTACATGTAATAATAGCAACACAATTTATGAGAAGGGGGAGAGGATACAAAGATATGTATCCTCTCTCCCTCCAGGATATGTTGTTAGATCAGGAAAGCAAAGGTAATTCTGAGGCAGAAGCAGATGATGTCACAGTGAAGGATGGAAGCACAGGAGAAATCTCAAGAGAAGAGGTGTGTAAAGCTCTTAATACTTTGAACAGCATCTTCAGAACGGTGGTGACTCTGTAATTGATTGGTTAACTTGAAATTATCCCGCTTCATTTTTTGGTGTTTTTTTTTAAAAAATTCCTTTGTTCATTCGACGTTGAAGTAGGATCCAGTAGTTCCTGGACTGGGTTCGTAAGCCCATAGATACAGATACAAAGCTAAAGCACATCCTTCTTCAAAATAAGATCCTTATACAACAACACTCCTGCCAGAAGCTGTAGAGTTTGTCAAAGCACATCTGGAACCCATTCTTTGCAATGTCCTTCAGTGCAACCAGCCGAAGCACATCCTCCTTCAACAACACTTCTGTCTTCTGCCACCCTCTTTCAACAACACTTCTGCCAGCGGCTGTAGAGTTTGTCGAAGCACTTCTGGAACGTATTCTTTGCATTGTCCTTCAGTGCAAGCACATTCTCCTTCAAAATAAGACTCTCTTGCAACAACACACTCCTGCCAGTGGCTGTAGAGTTCGTCGAAGCACTTCTAGAACCCATTCTTCGAAATGTCCTTCAGTGTAACCAGCTAAAGCATATCCTCCTTCAAAATAAGACCCTTTTACAACAACACACTCCTGCCAGAAGCTGTAGTTTGTCGAAGCACTTCTGGAACCCATTCTTTGCAATGTCCTTCAGTGCAACCAGCAATGTGTTTTTCACTTCTGCACGCAAAAACTGACAACCCTGAAATCAGCGGGTCAGCTCAAGGAAGAGATGGAAGTCACAGGGGGCGAGGTCAAATGAGTACAGTGGGCACGGGAGGGAACCAATTTTTGTTTTGGTGAGAAACTCACGAACAAGGAGTGACCTGTGTGCTGGTGCATTGTTGTGCAACAGCACCCCCATGATTGATCGCCACACAGTTGAGATGCCGAGATGCCTTTTCTTGCAGATAAACTCAAATAAATGTTGCATGACGTCCAGATAGCTTCTTGTTGACAGTGCATCCTTCAGGGATAAATTCGAGATGAACAATACCCTGGACGTCGAAGACCTCTAGCACGATCTCAGCGGAATTTCTGCTTGCGTGGAGACTATGGCCATTTTCCCATCCCCCGTTATGATTCTTCTAAGAAATTGCGGGTCTTTGTTGGCGGTGGTTACGAGATTGCCCGCCATTTCCATTAGTATGGTCAACTGATCTTCAGTTAACATGCATGGGAGGATGTGTTGACACACCCAGTGCATTTTCAGATCATCTGCTAGTATACATTGATACATATTCTCCAATATCCCAGCAGCCTCTGCTATTTGCTCAATCTACTGTTGTCGCGTACGATGGCCACAGCCTCCAAAATGTTTTTACCCATGCGAGCTGCTATTGGCCACCAGCTTTGTTTGTCGCCTTTGACTTCCTGTCTGCCTTCTCTGAAGCGTCGATGCCAATCAAATGTTTGTGACTGCGACAGGGTGTTTTCGCCATAAACTTGCTTCAACATCTTGCAAGTTTCTGTTGGACTTTTGCCCAAACGAACACAAAACTTAATTAGATTCATTAGCAGAAATTCGCAGAAGTCCTGTAATTTTTTTCTGTTCTTCACGTTTTTTCAAGTTCGTTGAAAACCACAGTATACGGATTCCTTAATCTCTTAAAACGTTCAGGTGGTATCGTACTGAGGGTGAATGGCTCATTTATTTAAAATACGAAATAAAACAACATATAACTTATTTCTTGATAGAAGACGAATGATAGGGTTAAAATAATATCATTGTTACCTTATTGGAGTGCAGTCTCCCTTTGACCAGTTGCATTCCGGCATACATTCAAGCAACAACAAACCACGCAGTCGAGGTTCCATAAAATGCACGCCCTCCGTAGGCAAACAATGAAATATTTAATGAAGTATTTATGATAGCTAAAACCTCTAAAAAACCTCTAACGAACACATAAAGACCCTGTTCTTAATAGAACATGAAAGAAAATAATCCAAAGAATAAATAAAAACCAAGTAAAAAACCTTAATTCAAACCTCAAATTCGACTGATAATGATATGTAAAACAGTCATCACCGAAGGAATCCAGATCCCGAAATCTCCGACGCACGTTTTCGGCCAGCTTTACGGCCATTTTCAAGGAGGTCATGTGTAGTACTGTTCCTTGCGTGTTAACTATAACCTAAGTTGACGGTGCTGCCATCTCCATCGTCTGCGTCATCGTCATGCTCATCACGTAAAACATCGCTGGCACCATCTAGTGTCAATCTGTTTTTTAAATTTTGTTTCCTTTGTCGACTAGATCTTCTTATTTGGGTTATTCGTTGTTTTTCTTGTTTTATCATATTTAACCATGTTGGCGATAATTCGATCGGGATATTTAAATTGCAATTAAATGCCTTGGTTTTCTCAATTATGATGGCTTCTGCTGTCAGAATCTTTTTATGTGTGTTGTTAGAAGTAACTAGATTTATATTCTCCCAGTCGGGTATGGCTTCATTTTTATAACAATATTGTATAAGTGAAGTTCGAATTTCACCTTTATTCCAGTTATTCAAATGTTCACGTAACCTGATATTGATATTTCGTTTTGTGCTACCAATGTAAACCGTTTTGTTTTCTAGGTTCCTATTTATATTAATAATTGGTATGCTGTATACACCAGCTTTACGTAAAATAGAATATTTTTCGTTATTTGCTTGTAATAATCTGCTATTGTCAAGTACAGTATCAGCAATAAGTAACCCTGCTTTATGACATTCCTTTTATAGGAGCGGATATAGGTGGACAATATGGTAGCTTTCCGACTGATGCATACAGATTTTGTGGAAAGCTACCATATTGTCCACCTGTATTCGCTCCTATAAGAGGAATGTCATAAAGCAGGGTTACTTATTGCTGATACTGTACTTGACAATAGCAGATTATTACAAGCAAATAACGAAAAATATTCTATTTTACGTAAAGCTGGTGTATACAGCATACCAATTATTAATATAAATAGGAACCTAGAAAACAGAACGGTTTACATTGGTAGCACAAAACGAAATATCAATATCAGGTTACGTGAACATTTGAATAACTGGAATAAAGGTGAAATTCGAACTTCACTTATACAATATTGTTATAATAATGAAGCCATACCCAACTGGGAGAATATAAATCTAGTTACTTCTCACAACACACATAAAAAGATTCTGACAGCAGAAGCCATCATAATTGAGAAAACCAAGGCATTTAATTGCAATTTAAATATCCCGATCGAATTATCGCCAACATGGTTGAATATGATAAATCAGGAAAAACAACGAATAACCCAAATAAGAAGATCTAGTCGACAAAGGAAACAAAATTTAAAAAACAGATTGACACTAGATGGTGCCATTGATGTTTTACGTGATGAGCATGACGATGACGCAGACGATGGAGATGGCAGCACCGTCAACTTAGGTTATAGTTAACACGCAAGGAACAGTACTACACATGACCTCCTTGAAAATGGCCACTAATGAGTGTGCCGAAACGTGCGTTGGAGATTTCGGGATCTGGATTCCTTCGGTGACGACTGTTTTACATATCATTATCAGTCAAATTTGAGGTTTGAATTAAGGTTTTTCACTTGGATTTTATTTATTCTTTGGATTATTTTCTTTCATGTTCTATTAAGAACAGGGTCTTTATGTGTTTGTTAGAGGTTTTTTAGAGGTTTTAGCTATCATAAATACTTCATTAAATATTTCATTGTTTGCCTACGGAGGGCGTGCATTTTATGGAACCTCGACTGCGTGGTTTGTTGTTGCTTGAATGTATGCCGGAATGCAACTGGTCAAAGGGAGACTGCACACCAATAAGGTAACAATGATATTATTTTAACCCTATCATTCGTCTTCTATCAAGAAATAAGTTATATGTTGCTTTTATTTAAATTATTTTAAATAAATGAGCCATTCACCCTCAGTACGATACCACCTGAACGTTTTAATAGATTAAGGAATCCGGATACCGTGGTTTTCAACGAACTTGAAAAAACGTGAAGAACAGAAGAAAATTACAGGACTTCTGCGAATTTCTGCTAATGAATCTAATGTAATATGCCACGTAATAACGTTCATTAATTAGCGTTGAATTTAACGTTTTTTGAACTGATATTAGTACAAAACTTAATGTAAACGCACTGCTCAAAAATTGCCATTTTTCTTCAAATGCTAAACATTGTATACGTTACTCACAATACCTGGATGTACCGCAGCAAGCCTGCGACCTAGATGGATGAAACCAATTTCCCTATGAGGGGGAATAATGTAACATAATCCAATAATCACCATGGGTATATGATACATGTATAATGCTGTACAAGAGCAGTCTAGGAACTTTTGGATCCTACTCCATACATACAGTACTGAACTATTACCCAACGTTACAAAATCCAGCAAATTTTTGAAACTTGTTTTAGTTTGGGGGGGGAGGGGGTCATATTTTAGGCAACATATGTGCCATTGTGCTAATACCAGTGCAAATAACACAAACAGATGGGAGAATCAGTGAACTTGAGTAGTGAAAATAAGCACAACTTAGGATATAGATTTGTGGGTGGGTGCTATTGGGGAATTAGTTGAAACCCTCCTGTGGTAAGAGCAGGTATGCAGTATTGCTCCACACTCCCTTGAGCAGCGGCTTCAATGCGTCCGCAACATTGAGACTAGCATAAAAAATAATGTATATTTCTTTCATGAAATATTCACAAATCTGGCCAAAATTCTAATAAACATAATAAATCGTTAATAGGAATGGACCCCCTAAATTTTGCACAAGTCAGATAATTTTTTCTAAATTACCTGTGAAAATTTTTAATATATTTAAGGAAATAGCTGCAAGCTAGTAACACTACTGTCACCGGTGCCAGCCATATCTTACAAGAGCACGCGAAGCTAAAACAACGCAACAGCTTGAGGACTTCTTTTTTTGAAACAATTTTTTTTATGAAGAAATCAAATTCATAAAAAAAATTGCAGGTGGCTTTGGTTATCCTAACCATTTAATAAAAAATGGAACACAGAAGTAATAAAGAAAATAAAATATAATGCTGTAGTAAATAAAAAAAGAAGTCAAATATCTAAATGGTTTTCCTTACATTAAAGGAAAAAAGAAGTCAAATATCTAAATGGTTTTCCTTACATTAAAGGTACTACCAATGAAATTAATAATATTTGTAAAAAGCATAACATTCAAATTGGAGGAAAAGTAAATACCATCAAAAATATGGTAATCAAAAATAATGAAAAAATAAAAATGTTAGAAAAAGCAGGTATTTACTCAATTCCTATTACTGAAAATCCTCCAATGGCATATATAGGAAGTACCAAAAATAAGCTTAAACACAGATTAAAACAACACGTAAAAAATTGGCAGAAAAAAGAAGAAAAAACAGCACTTATTCAATACTGTCTGGCTAACCAAAAATATCCTAAATTCGAAAATATAAAAATCATTAAAAGCTGTAAATCCGAAAAACACCACACAATAGCAGAGTCGGTAATGATTGAAAAAAATAGGGCAAAAGTTTGCAACTATAATGACCCTAATATATTGAGAAACAGCTGGAAAATTTAATTAAAATTGAGCAAAAAAATGAAAAAGTTTGAAAAATGAGATCAGTGACCAACAAGAGATGGCGCCACAACGCCCAAGAAGAAGCGATAGCCGCTAACAGAAGCAGCCCGCGAGAACCACCGAAATGCCCAGCTGACACGGTCCGTGCTAGTCGGAGCAAAACATTCCCTAGATGACGGTAATGGATTATTACCGAAAGTACTCTGGTTATGAAAAATTACTGAAGTAAACGAGGAGGCGGCAAAGGAAAAAAAACTTATTTAGTGACGAGGCCAGTTAAATACCAACGGGGAAAAAAAAAAAAAAATGAAGTGGACCCACAACTAAATGAAAAAACCCCCATGCTGCATCCACATAACGGAAATAAGAATTGAAAGCCAAGCTCCACGTGCGGTAAGTGTTTAATCGAACTTTACCAACAAAAAGGGAAGTTCAAAAATGCAAATGCATTAATGCGTGTTAAAAAATAACCTCCAATATCAGAAGTAAATTGAAACTTATGCTATTGTCTATGAAATCCAAGCTTTTCGGGGAAAGGGGAAAAAACCCATCCATTTCATTTTTTTTTTTTACTGTAACAGATATAAAACTAATTGCTTATTTGATGGCAAAGTAGACTGAAAATTACAGTAATTTTGCGAAGTTTGAAAAAATATCAATTGAAACACACCCTAACTAAAAATACATTCAAATAAATTTGTTTCATAAAGTACATACTATTTTCCCATCCTATCACCTTGAAAATTGATTTTCAACCAGCATTACAGTGGTCTGTAGCTTTCTGGATAAAATGGTCTAGTACTGTATATGTATATACATACTCGTATCAACCAATACACTATTAATGTTAGATATGATATATAATTACAATAACATTTGTAACACATATGGGGAAAGTTAAACCATGAAATAAATAACATTTGAAAGAAGCATAGCATAGGACTAGGAAAATCTGCCACAACAATAGCAGATATAGTTTGCAACTGCAAAGACAAGACACCCATGTTGGAACGGGCAGGCACTTATCAACTTCCCATTCATGATGAAAATACAAATAAGTACAAAAATGTCATATATAGGTAGGTAGTACAGAAAATAAGACTTAAAAAAAAAACTTAAACCAGCATATTAACAACTGGAGAAAGAATGAAACCAAAACAGCACCAATTCAGTATTGCCTTTACAATCAAAAACATAAAGATCCTTAACACACCACGCAATGAGTTTGAGTTGCAGTACTCTGAATTGGTTACTATTGAAAACCAGAAATTGGAAGCATGCAATCTCCGAAACCTCCATGAAATACCCGAAGCTTAGAAATTATTAATCAAAAGGGACATTGATAAAAATAAAGTTCAAGTGGAAGAAAAAAAGAAAATACCAAATTGATATACGCATGCATGTCTCATTCATGTATACAACCAGCAGATGGCAGCACATCCCCCAATTGCAAAGTATGGTAAAGTGATTGATGTGAAAGCATCTGACAACAGCACAGGTTATAGGGAAGAACCCACGTTATGCAAGACATTGCATGTGGATGCTGAATAATGGCACATAATGTTTTGATGATGCTGAAGCAGCAGTGAAAGATCTCGGCAAGTGCAAGCTAACTTAACCCGGTAGTTTTTCAACTGTTAGCATCACTATGTCCCCAAATTTTCAAAACTTTCAGGATCGATCGTTTCGAATACCAAACTGAGATAAGATAACGTGCGTGGGCCACAGGCACGTTCTTTTCTCTCTCCGTCTGTTCATCCAGAACTTAATGTATAAAATTATTTACTGTACATGAGATAAATAAAATAACCCATGAGACTGAAAATAACTATAATCCACCCCCAATCCATAATTAGTAATATGTATAGTAAAAATTCCCCTGCACACAGCCGAACATACATTTATGCGGAAAAACTACACCTAACCTGTGTTAAAAGAATTTGAGATTTCTACAGGTAAGTATTGATGCCTTTGATCCTAAGTGTTACAAATGTTATTCTTGTAATTATCTCATATCTAACGTTAAACTTTTAAGTTTACACCTTAAGGTGTAAACTTATCACTAAGAATTGTGTTACGATATATTCTAGTGAAATCTAAATCAACTACACTATGTAGACTAAAGTATTTGGACACCTCCACATATGTAAATAAACATGCAGGAGGGTGTGTTGGGTGTTGCATATAAAGGGGAGCATTGGTACACCTGTCAGACAGCACTGGAAGTGACTATGCCATGCAGAGCTGAGCTGCCGGACTTAGAAAGGAGCATGATGGTTGGATGCCACCTGAATTTCCTATCAGTGCAAATCATTGCTGTTCTTTTCTGGGATTCCCCAAATCCACCATTGCTGATGTTCTTCATCCATGAAAAGTAGATGATGCCACTACAGGAATGCTACATTCTGGTAGGCTGAAAAACCTGAATGATCCAAACCAAGTTTAAGAATACATGAACTGACATCCTCTGTCACCAACCTAGCTGGCAATGTAGCACAAACCAGTGGAACAGCCATCTGGTACAGGTGGCAGTTTGTTGGGAACTTCATGCCCATGGTTACAATGGTAGGTCAGCTGCACACAAGCCCTTTAATCTCCAGGCAATGCTAAACAACGAATGCAGTGGTGCTTCACTCATTGTTCATGGACTACAAAAGAGTGGAAGAAGATCATGTGGAGTAATGAATCATGCTACTCACTCTTTTATTTAGATTGAGATACTTGGGTGTAGCATCTGACAGTGGAATGCTGTCAAGCACACCTGCATTGTCTCTACAGTCAAGTTTGGAGGGGGATCTGATGTTGTGGGGGCTGTTTCTGCTGGAAAGGACTTAGTCCTTTGGTTGTGGTGCCTTCCAGCCTAACGGTCTCCAGGTATGAATACATTCTGTACATTTCACACTACCTATGCTGTAATAGTGCTTTGTTCCAGCAAGACTGAGTGCCTTGCCACACTGCAAGGTCTATCCAGGCCTAGTTTGAAGACCAGGACATCTAAGTATTGGATAGGCATGCTCAAGTCTCAATCTATAGCAGTTTTGGCAGAAGCTTTGCAGGAAAATTTTGGTACAGACTTAACAGCATCTTGTGGAAAGCATGTTTAGAAGGGTCACTGCAGTCATATTGGCAAAAGGGGCTGACTATGCACAGATTTCAGCTAGTCAGTACTGCTTTCCGTTCAACCAAGATGTCCGAATACTTTTGTCCACATGTAATATATACAATGAAGTGCCAGAAAAACTGGTACAGATGAGCTTATGCAAAATACATAGCAACGTCACCTATGCGCGTACTCAGTTGCGATCACCAGTGCATATATAAAGCAATAGACATCCTTGCCAGCTGTCAGAGCTGTTTTCGGCATGACAAGTACGAATGATTTAAGCAACTTTCAACGCGGTGTCATAGTTGGCGCTCGTGAGATGGGCCATAGTATTTCGGAGGTAGAAACGAAGTTCGGATTTTCACAGACGGCCTTTGCAAGAGTGTACCCTGACTACAAGGATTCCGGCAAAACCTCCAACCTACGATACCAGTGTGGCCGTAAAAAGACATTAGGTGAACGTGACCACCGTCGGTTGTCAAGAATCGTTTCACGCGATAGGACGTGCAACACTCTTGCAGGTATAATCGGAATTCAATGCTGGAGCCACAACAAGCATCAGCGTCCGGACTGTGCAATGTACCCTGCACAATATGGGCTTTGGGAGCCGACGCCCAACTCGAGTCCCTTTGATGGGTGCACGACAGAGAGCTATGCGCCTCGCGTGGGCACGACAACACCGCCACTGGACACTTGATGACTGGAAACAAGTAGCCTGGTATGACGAGTCGCGCTTCCAACTGTATCGGGCAGATGGAAGGATTCGTGTGTGGCGCAAACCCCATGAAGCCATGGATCCCGCCTGTCAACAGGGAACTGTACCAGCTGGTGTGTGTGTGTGTGTGTGTGGGGGTCCATAATGGTATGGGGTGTGTTTAGCTGGACTTCACTGGGACCCCTGGTACGTCTACAAACGTCTGTGACCGCCCAACGCTATGTGCGCATTCGTTCTGACGAGGTACACCCATTCATGCTGATGGGTTGGGCCTGTTCCAACAGGACAATGCACCTCCACACAAGTGTCGGGATGCCACATTATGGTTAGAGGAGCTTTCATCTCAGTTTGGGGAGTTACCATTCCCACCCAAGTCCCCAGATCTGAATGTGATAGAACACCTTTGGGATGACATGCAAAGAGCTATCGAACACAGGAATCTGAGACCTCGGAATACACCCGAATTGTGGAACGCTCTGCAGGAAGTATGGTGTGCATTGCCTAGAGCATATTTCCAGAAGCTAGTGGAGTCCATGCCCCGTCGCATTTCTGCAGTCCTGCGCTCCCGTGGGGGACCTACCAAGTATTAGACTGGTGAACCAGTTTATCTGACACTTCAGTGTGTGTGTACATACAGGGTGTCTCAAAAATACATGTCAAAACTGCAGGAATAAGTTCCTCATAGGTAGATAAGAAAAAAAGTTTATATCAACATAGGTCTGGAAATGCTGGGTTTCCAAGTTATGAAGGTCTGTCTATGAGACTTAACTGATCACATTACCCGACTCAGGTCTGTATTTGGTTTCCCAGTTATTCACCGGAATGTTTTATCTCTCGCAGGTTAATTCCTTCATCACAAGGTACTGACAGAATCTGGTGGTTTTCCTTTCCGACCATGCACTCAAATCAAGAGCAAGTGGATATGCATTTATGTACGGTCTGGCAGATGGCAATGCTGTGGAGGCTAGTCATTTGTACCACGAAAGGTTCCCAAGATGAAGATGTCCAGAAAGGAAAACGTTTGAAAGCATCCATCGCCGCCTTTGTGAACACGGGACCTTTACATCTCGTGCTGCCGACAGAGGATGACCAAGATCTATGACTCCTGAAGTAGAGGTGGAGATTTTGGATGTTGTGCATGCAACTCCTGGAATCAGCACAAGCAGATTAGCAATGC
Organism: Macrothele yani; assembly: GCA_039090855.1. Lineage (NCBI taxonomy): Eukaryota > Metazoa > Arthropoda > Arachnida > Araneae > Macrothelidae > Macrothele > Macrothele yani. The sequence goes on from CM077016.1 coordinate 79,352,690, forward strand.
AACTGCCTGTTCATCGTTCGACTATTTGGAAAGTGTTGCAAGAACACCACCTGTATCCGTACCATCTGCAACAGGTACAGGCCTTGTCACCAGCAGATTACGCTGAGTGAGTAATGTTCTGCCAGTGGTTCTTGCAGCAGTGTGGTACAACTCCTAACTTTCCTGCCTTGGTGATATTCACCAATGAAGCACAGTTCACATGCAACAGAATCTTAAACTTTCAAATTCAGCATGTACTGTATGAGCTGAGGAAAACCCACATGCAATTCTTCCGTCACGTCACTAACAACGGTTCAACCTAAATATCTGGGCGAGTGTGTTTGGTGATGAGTTATTTGGGCCCCATGTACTTCCCAGAAAACTCACGAGGCAGGCATACCACACCTTTCTAGAAAACAACATGTCTGATTTTTTGGACGCCACGCCACTGATCATTTGCCAACAAGCACACTTTATGCACGATGGAGTTCCTGCACATTTTATCCACCTAGCTCGCAATTACTTGAATCAAAAGTTTCCTAGTCGGTGGATAGGTAGAGGTGGACCAACTGCCTGGCCTCCACGCTCACCAGGTTTAAGCCCTCGAGATTTCTTCTTGTGGGGCCATTTAAAATCATTGGTGCATTCGACTCCAGTAGCAGATGTAGAAACTCTGCTCAATCGAATTGTGGCAGGTTGTGAAACAATACGACACATGCCAGGAATTTGGGAGCGTGTTCGCGGGTCAGCGAGACATCGATGTGAGGCCTGTATTGAGGCAGAAGGTGGACATTTTGAACAACTATTTTAAGGTAATGTGAACAGTTAAGTGTCATAGACAGACCTTCATAACTCAGAAACCAAGCATTTCTGGACCTATGTTGATATAAACTTTTTTGTTCTTATCTACCTATGGGGAACTCATTCCTGCAGTTTTGCCATTTATTTTTAAGACACCCTGTATACAGTCTTTCCAACACCAAATCTATCTATCTCTCACTCACACACACACACACACACACACACACACACACACACACACACACACACACACACACACTGTAGAGCCAAAACATTATGACTTATTACCATCTGCACAATATGATGCTGGGTCCCCACGTGCCACCAAAACAGCTTACCTGGTGAAGCATGAACCATAGCCCCCGTAATAGTAAATGCCTTCAGATTTACTCAGGAGCCCTTTGTCTCGACAGCAACACGTTACGCTATACCACAACTAGTTTCTCACAATGTCGTCAACGGAACCAACAAACATCTGCATTACATTGGCAACCTCCTCAATGGTCATTTGGTGGTCTTCAGGCAGGAGTACCTTGACAGTATTGACATTAACCAATGAAGGAAGAAATATTCCTCATAATACATGGGAAATCGATAGAATATTGAAAGCAAACAGAATATAAATTCTGAATTTGCTTGTAACACTTACTTGGTCATCCATGTAACACCTCTCAGAAAACTTGAAAATTTCATCACACTGGTGCAGGAATCGAACTCCTGATTTGTAATCGGGAGATGGGGTTTTAATTCCCGCCCCAGGGGGACGAAATTTTAAAGTTTTCTCAGAGGTGTTACATGGATGACTAGTAAGTGTTACAAGCAAATTTTGAATTTATATTCTGTTTGTTTTGAATATTATATTGGCATTAACCTCTGTAGTCAATGTTGAAGGCCAACCAGAGTGTGGTGCATCTTTCAAACACTCTTCACCATTCACAAATTTCCTGTGCCACTCAAAACCTTTTGTATGGGACAAAGTATCATCCTTACAGACTGTTTTAATAATTTCATGCATTTCTGTGGCAGTTTTATTCAAACACAAGCAAAACTTTATAGCTGCTCTTTGCGCCAGTTTTAAATCTGTACTGGGTTACAGAAACAGGTCTAAACTCGATGCAGTCTACTACAAGAATGAACTAGTGAAGCACTGTAACGATGTGTCGTCACATGACTGACCTTGCAGGTGCTCCGACACAGGCAGCTGCAGTTTTATGTGTGGGTTTGGTTTGGAGCTATGACATCAGTCTCGTTACTTTTTGAACGACCTATGTACCTATTTATCAACTTAAGTTCAATGAATACCTAATTCTTAAAAAAAAAAAAAAAAAAAAGGTATATACAAAAGTTTGCATCCAAAATGGACTAAAAATATTGCTTCACAGCAGAATGGCACAAGAGCAGTATTTTGTACATGTATAGTACAGCACTCTCACACTTGAAATAGGAACAGGCATTGACCAACACGTATACATACGAACACGAGAAATGTCGTTAATTTCTGTTCCTTGCGCCATAGTTAGCATTGCACATGAAGGAACAATATGACACGAAAAACAGAAATCAATGAATTTTCTAATGTTCTTATGCATATTTACTAAAAACTGCGTAAAGTGATTATTATTTCATATTTGCAAAATATTGAAATATATGCATATTATATTGACCAACACAGTTTCTATATTACTGTAAGGGAAAGAAGCACAGGGTGCCCACTCTTTTTGAGGGAAAAAATTCAAGGACATTCAGGAAAAAATTCAAGGACGAATTTTTCAATGTCCTAAACCGCAATGAATATATATATATATATATATATATATATATATATATATATATATATATATATATATATATATCAAGAATGCAAGGTCAGGTGATGCGTAACATCACAGCCTCTCCTTGACAAATGTCAACCCCGCCTTCTCGTGGTGCATCCTGTTCCCACTAAAGGGGCTCTGACGACCGCCCATAGCGGTATAACTATACCATCGGGATCAGAGGAAATTCTATCCCACACTCACCAACCCGCTTGGCCAGCGTGGTGAGTTATGGCCAAACACCTCCAAAATGATTCCACAACTTAAATCTTGGCCCTCAGTCTCCGGCAGCTGGAATGTACCTGGCCAAGGCAGCGGCCAGTGCGACATGAAGGCAGAGGGTGCTAAGAATCCCCGGAGGACCGGACTAGGCTGCCATCTGATGCTGACCTTGGCTACTTACAATGGACGCTCCCTATCTTCTGATTCAAGGCTTCTTGAATTGGAAGAGGAACTACAAAGGATCAAGTGGGACATCGTGGGGCTAAGTGAGGTAAGGAGAAAAGGAGAAGATCTCATCGAACTGAAAAGTGGACATCTCTTCTACTATCGTGGGACAGATACTGGCAGAACTAGTGGTGTTGGATTTATAATAAACAAGAAACTGAAGGATAAAGTTGTAGAAGTTGAAAGTTCCTCTGACAGAGCTGCACGACTTGTTATCCAACTCTCGAAAAGATACCAGGCTCAGATTATTCAAACTTATGCACCCACCACAAGTCATCCTGAAGAAGAAATTGAAGAATTTTATGAGGAAATTTGTCATCTAAATAATAAAGGTAAGCAGCACTTGAAAATAATTATGGGAGATTTCAATGCAAAAATAGGGCAACGGCAACAGAATGAAACTTCAGTAGGTAAATTCGGTCATGGCAACAGAAACCAGCGTGGAAATACTCTCGTTGAGTTTGCAGAGGCAGAAGGGTTTTTCATTTTGAACTCCTTCTTCAAGAAAAAGCCACACAGGAAATGGACATGGAGACATCCAAATGGGACGACAAGTGAAATTGATTTTATTATGTGTAACAAAAAATTCGTCATAGAAGACTGCAGTGTGCTAAACAAGTTCAACACAGGTAGTGACCATAGATTGGTGAGATGTAAGATGCACCTCAACACTAAACTTGAACGTGGCAAGCTCATAAGACAAACAAAATCTATTGACATAACCAACCTTAAAAAACACCATAATACCTTCAAGTTAGAACTGAAGAACAGGTTCTCTGCTTTAGAAGGCCTAACATCGGAAGAAGTGGACATCTCTGAAGTTAACAGAAAAGTAACCAAAGCTCTTATGGAAACAGCAACAAAATTAGCTGGGTCTAAGAACAAGTTGCATGTGAACAAATTATCAGGAAAAACCAAAATGTTGATGCAAAAAAGAAGAGAGATGAGGACAACTAAAGAAGATGTGACTTCCAAAGTGGAATATATAGAGCTATGCAAGACAGTAAGAAAAAGTATCACTGAAGACGTAAGGAAATTCAACTGTGAACTAGTGAGGAAAGCAATTGAAAACAACCAAAGCCTAAAGATAGCAAAGGGACATCTCAGTAAGGGAAGAAAACAGATTATGGCACTGAGAAAAGAAGATGGTTCTGTAACAAGAAATAGAGGCGAAATTTTGACAAGAGTGAAAGATTTCTACTCCAAATTATATGAAAGGGATGATATATGCACTCCAGACATCATGAAAGATACCAGTACCAGAGTTCCTCCAGTCCTTCCAGCAGAAGTTGCACATGCAATCAAGAACATGAAGCGAGGAAAAGCTCCAGGAGAAGATGGAATTACTGTAGACATCATAAAAGAAGCAAGTGGAGAAATCGAAACAGTACTCGCCCAAATTTTCACTCGATGCCTTAATGAAGGAAAGATTCCTGAGGATTGGAACACCGCTACAATGATCCTGCTACATAAGAAAGGTGACATTGAGGATCTCGGAAACTACAGACCTATCAGCCTCCTATCAGTTGTTTATAAAATCTTCACTAAAGTTCTTTCACACCGCTTGAAGGTAGCACTAGACATGGCTCAACCGAGAGAACAAGCTGGATTCAGGAGTGGCTACAGCACAATAGATCATATCCACGTGCTGAGAGAACTAATTGAAAGAGCGAGGGAATATGAACTTCCATTGTGCATGGCTTTTATCGATTATGAAAAAGCCTTTGATTCGGTGAAACCATCAGCAGTTACAATGGCTCTGAAAACCTGCGGTATTGAAGATGCATACATTAATATTATTAATAACATCTATGAAAATGCAAGTGCAAAGATTAGGCTGTTTGAAAATACAACACACGTAAAAATTGGAAAGGGAGTGAGACAAGGTGACACCATATCTCCGAAGCTCTTTAATGCCACATTGGAGGGTGTTTTTCAGTCGCTGAGCTGGGAAAACAAGGGGATAAAGATTAATGGAGATTATCTAACCCACCTTCGTTTTGCTGATGACGTAGTCATTTTTGCAACTACCCCATCAGAGCTGCAGAGTATGATCCAGGAACTTGCTGACAAGAGTAAAGAAGTGGGATTAAAAATGAACTTTCAGAAGACAAAAGTGATGTTCAATGCTTTTACAAGAAATGAAGATTTATCGATTGATGGAGAAAAGCTGGAGATAACAGACACGTACGTTTATCTTGGACAGCAGATATCAAGTGAGGGTCACATTGATGAAGAAATTAATCGGCGTACAAAACTTGCCTGGAGAGCTTTTGGAAGAAACAACATAATTTTCAAGAGCAATATGCCATTATGTCTTAAAAGAAAAGTGTTTGATCAATGCATCCTTCCAGTGCTTACGTATGGTGCAGAGACGTGGACCTTAACTAAAAGAGACATACAAAGGCTGCAGACAACTCAAAGAAGCATGGAGAGGTGCATGCTTGGTGTAACCAGGAGAGATAAGAAGAGGAACTCGTGGATCCGAAAAATGACAAGAGTGGAAGACATCATGATCAGAGTTAAATCCCTGAAATGGCAATGGGCTGGACATACTGCCAGAAGGACAGATCATCGATGGACAGCCGAAATTTTAGATTGGATTCCAAGGGACAGGAAAAGACCCAGAAGAAGACCACATAGGAGATGGGTGGATGAAATTCGAAAGTATGCAGGGGTGACATGGAGGAGACTGGCACAAGACAGACCGTTGTGGAGGAAACTTGGGGAGACCTTCGTCCAGCAGTGGATTGATAATGGTTGACAATGATGATGATGATGATATCAAGAATTATGTGTGTTGTATTATGATACTCATTATCTTCATAAAACATCTATATGCATCGCATTAATTCTTTCTGTATGTTCAAAACTCCCAATTTCTCAAACACAAAATTATCATAACAATAAAACACTTAATATCTATTTCAGAATTATGTACAGGTATGTATAACACATTAAGTCACTTTTGTACGATTTTTAGATTTATCCTAATACCAAAATTTCATCTAATTATTTATATCATACTTTATAACATTTACCTTTTTACCATTAATAAAAGAAATATTTAAATTTAATGAATTGGAAAAAAATACAAAAGATTTTAATAACATATTAGCCCACTTTCATATTGAAATTTCAACACAGCAAAATTAGAAAACTTATTCAGAAATAAAATCCTTTCTTCACTTTCACATTAAGAAGCCTTCATATTCACAAGTCTCAACATAATTGATGGATTTTGGATGCATGCCATTTTTCAATTACTTCTGTGGGGTAACCAGTTTTGTACACATTGAATTAAATACCAAGAATCAAAACAGATACTTTAAACATTTTGGAAACACAGGCATGGGGTGAGGAGACTGAATGATCTTTTCTTTAGTGGGCATTATTTTTGGACAACATGAAGTAGTTGTATTTTATCACTAAATGTGAGAAACGACACCAGCATTTAAATTTTTCTTTTACTTTCGGTTTATTTTCAAGTTTTTACGATACACAGTGTGAGGATCTCTGCGAACGAGAGGCCCCTTTAAATACTTATATATGATTTTTGTGTCTTTTTCGTGTGTATATGCACGTGTTCAAGTGACAGCCGTGTAAGATATCTTGTACGAGAACGAACAATTTATCCTTGCAAACTCACTGCTGGACATTTTGGGGACATTGGTCCTCAACGACGCCATTTTGCTCGAACTCGTAAGATAGTCGTTGGTTGTCAAATACATGGGGATATTCGGTACGCCTTCTTACATGCTCGGAGGCGGAACTTAAAGAACATTCGTTACGAGGTGTCAACAATGCAACCCCCGAAAACGTTGGGGGGTTCGCGGAGGAAGGGAGACGAGGAGGACATTAGAGATGGGAAGGCGAGGAGGACATTAGAGATGGGAAGGCGAGGAGAATGAGATGTCACGGTGATACACCATAATGGTTTTTTTTTTCGTTGTATGGGATATAACCCATAAAAAGCATGTAAATAATGTACAGTTATATATATATACCTTGAATAAATATTCGGATTTCTTGGCAAATGGATTCCTGAACTGAAGGTATTTTCCTTAAGGCCGTACTTTGTGAAGGACGAAACGAACCAAACGGACCTGGGAACCACAGGCTCGCTAAAACATGTCACACTGGCGCAGTCGGTAGGATCCGTCCCGAACAAAGACGAATAGGAACGGTATTCGCCCATCGCCCGGAATAAAAAATTGAATGAATCGGATCAACTTTACTTCACACTGGAATTAAAGGAATTGAAATTAAAGGAATTGGCATGGTCGCTGAAAAAAAAACCCGACGGATTTTAGATGTACTAACAATTACCGCCAGAATTAGGCTATAAAAGAAAGCTCAAATCCAAGCATGGACCGAAAGAAGGAACTGATGGACGCATGTAAGGAACCAATTATTCATGGATGAGGTGTCACCCTGTTGCTGGACTAAATATAAAGTAACATTACCGCCAGAATTAGGCTATAAAAGAAAGCTCAAATTCAAGCATGGACCGAAAGAAGGAACTGATGGACGCATGTAAGGAACCAATTATTCATGGATGAGGTGTCACCCTGTTGCTGGACTAAATATAAAGTAACATTACCGCCAGAATTAGGCTATTTATAAAAATCTAAATATAAAGTAACATTACCGCCAGAATTAGGCTATAAAAGAAAGCTCAAATCCAAGCATGGACCGAAAGAAGGAACTGATGGACGCATGTAAGGAACCAATTATTCATGGATGAGGTGTCACCCTGTTGCTGGACTAAATATAAAGTGGGAGCCAGAGACTGTGATTCCGTTTATTTGATGAGACAAGAACTGGATTGTGTGATGACTGTGGAAATGCTTACGTTGGATAATGGGGTAAGTTGCTTTTAGTCCCAATTTAAATAGAGCCATTTAGAAAAAAAAAAAAGAACATACAAGGGGGAACACACATGGTTAGGAATAGGAAAAAGTAGGGAGATTGTAGGATATTGCTTAGTGGTTAGGAGTAAACGTTTAGAATGAGTAAACAAGTGTTTCGGATGAATTATTTTTCTTGTATAAGCATCAGTGTTCTTTAATATGTTTATATGTTCTTTGTGGCATTAATTTAAGTGAAGTGTAAGCTAGAGATGAAAGATTTTTATGTGGTATTGGTGAAAAGGAAAAATAAGTGTAGCCTGGATATACCAGTATTTTGGATGAATTGATCTTATTTAAATCAGTATCAGTGTTCTTTAAGATGTTTTATGGTTTATGTGGTAGTAAATGAAGTTGTGTGGTGGTATTAATGTAAATGAAGTGTAGGCAAGAAATGAAATATTTTGGATTTGTGAAAAAGAAGAATAGATTCAGCCTGAATTCTTCTAGTTTAAATATAAAGGGAAAGTTTAAATAAATAATAAAATTCTTTGGAAACTGGTATTAATGAAAATGTTGTAAAGAAAATGGTATAAACAGAAAGGTATAAAGGGAAAAGTTGTAAAGAGAAATGATCTAAAGAAAAATGGTGTAAAGAAAAGTGGTGTAAAAGAAAATGATGTAATGAGAATGGTATAAAGAAAAAGGTATTGAAGTAATGTACGTAATTGCATATGATGTTATTTAAGGTTGTTTGATGCAACTGATAAATGTTACGATAAGTGTAACGTGTAATCACAAGTGATTTTATGTTCATTTGCTAATACTGGTGATCCATAATTTTATTTAGTTACCTGTTAACAGAGTGTATAACAGTAAATATTGTAATCATGCCTCTGAAGACTAGGAGAGCAACAGATTCAGAGATACAGGAGGAGGTATCTGATCGTGAAAGTGGTAGAGTGAGAAAGCGATTATGTCAGGTGGTGCTGAAACGATGGTAGCAAGAGCTAGGTTGCTAGAAATGGAATTGGAGAGGGAAAGGTTTTTATGGGAAAGGTCTCAGAAGGAAGCTGAAATGGCTATAAAGAAACAGGAACTGGAATTAAGATCAAAGCAAATGGATATGGATCATGAGGTAAGGTTAAAGGAGTTAGAGTTAGCATCGCAATTGGGTAGCATGAGAATTGGGAATATGGTAAGTAATTCAGAAGCCATGGTTTCACAGAATAATGAATTTCTGAAATATGTAAATTTGTTGAAAGGTGTTTTGTTGAAACCTCCTTCTAGAGCAGAGGAGTGGCCATTTTTCTTTTACCATGCCGAAACTATGTTCAAGCTATATGAAGTGCCCGATGAGTATCAAGGGAAGGTGATATTGCAAAATTTGCAGGTGTATGTACGTCATTTAGCTGCAACATTGGGAGCGGAAAAATTGGAAAATTATGTTGACATTAAAGAAATCTTGTTAAAGGAATTTAAAATCACTCCTCTACAACATAAAAAGAAATTTAGAAAAATGTGTAAAGAAGCCAAAAGTATCTTATACACAGCATATAATGAAAGTCAAAGCTGCACTAGAATTTTACTTGGAATCAAGGGAAATAACGACCTTGGTAGAATTGAAAGATCTATTATTAGTAGCAGACCAAGTAAAGGATGCTTTGCCAAGCCACATTAAATCACATGTGTTGCTAAAGGACACCGAGAAATGGTTAAAAACGACCGAGTTAGCTAGTGAAATTGATAATTTTGTTGCTGCTATGCCAAAGGGAGGAGCTCAGAAATTTGATAACTGGAATAAGCCGAGTACGAAAGTGCAAGAAATTGGAAGATTTGGGAAGCCTGATTATAACAGAAATAGAAATGAGTTTCAAAGGAATAAGACGGTAGGAAATGCAAGCGGAAGTCGAGTGCAGACACATGCATCTTTTGATAACAGGAATTTAAATAAAAGATGGGAAACGAGAGCTTCGAATAGCATGGAGAAAGTTCAGTGCTTTCGATGTGGATCAAGGGGTCATGTAAGCAAACGGTGTCCCCAGGATCCAGGTTCCGAAGTTACTCACCGATCGAGATCCCAAGATAAAAGAATAAGTGAAAATAAGGAAGAAAAAGGATTGAATGAAGTGTGTGTAAAATTGAATATACCGGCAGAGCCTGAATGGATATCGGAAGGAATTCCATCAGGTAAAACAGAGTCAGAATTACCTAAAGTAAATTTAAGCATAGAAGGAAATTGCTTTAAAGGAGTTATTGATTCAGGAGCACAAATTTGTGTTTTAAGGAGAGAGTTTGTCCCGGATAGATATTTGGAGACCGGAAGAAAAATATTTGTGCGTCCGACTATTGGATCGTCAATGGAAGCGAAGCTGGTATCACTTCCGTTGAGCTTGTTAACGTCACCGAATGATATTCAACCTCATGTTCAAGTTTATGCTGCAGTGGTGGATGATTTAAACGAAGAAGCTTTAATTACACCACACGTATATAAAACTCTATGTGAACAGAGAAAGACATACTTAGGAGTGTTTGAAGACCCTAGCGCATTAGTGAGGCAGGCAAATGTGTTAGACACCGGAGGGGAGAAAGGTTCCATTCTACCAGCGTTAAGGATCAAGGAGGACCCGGCTACCACTCTAAGGGGGGAAGAAACTAGCGCATCCCCAAGCAGAGCACAGCAAGGGAGTGATTCTCTAGCCCTGGACCAGAGAGGGAAGAAAGTGAAGGCCATGGATGATAACAATCCCGAACAGAAGTGAAGATTCATTGTCTGGAGACGGTGAAAATTTACACCCGGAATCTTCGAGCCAGAAGTTTAAGAGGCAGCAAACACAGTGCGAGGCTTTGAAAGGGAATTTTACTGACGCACACCGGAATAAAAATAACTACTGGATTGAGTCAGGAATGTTGTATCATACGGGAAATTTAAATGGGCAGAAATTTAACCAGTTAGTTATTCCAGAGTCTCGAAGGTTAGAAATAATGAAATTGGCTCACCAAACGTTACCTGGGGGTCATTTAACAGCGAAAAAGACGGCGGATAGAATAAAGATGTCGTTTTGGTGGGATGGATTGACCAAAGATGTGAAAAAATTTTGTGAAGCTTGTGAGGATTGTCAATTACGCAGACGTGTAAGGGTATGTGGTAGGGCACCGATCGAGCCTATAGGTAGGCCAGAGTTGCAGTTTCAATGCGTAAATGCGGATATTGTTAGACCTATAGAACCCATGTCTTCACAAGGACATAAGTACTTGTTATGTTTGATGGACCAGCATAGTAGATGGCTAGAAGCGGTACCTTTAAAATCATTATCAGCAAAAGCTACTTGTGAAGCATTTTTAGAAGTGTTCATGCATACCGGTGTACCAAGTGCAATTATGATGGATAACGGTACTAATTTCAAGTCACAATTAACCCAGGAATTTTTGAAACATTTAGGAGCATCTCCAAGGTTTACAATGCCAGGTTATGCCTGGCATTGTAAACCTTGGAATTAAAAAGATCCTATGGGCTTATCATTAAAATGGTTTTAAACACCTTACATATGACACAGTACGAAAGCAAGACCATGGTGTATTTCTGTTATTATAAGAAAACTGAACCAAAGAAATTACCATCAGTATTTGTAATTGGTAGCCAATTATTTAAAAAAATCTTAGCAACAGCACATCTCCAAATTTTGCAAAAAGTTCTTTACTGAATGACAAACTTTCTTCAAGTGAAAAAAATATTTAACAAATGAAAATACTGTAATCAATTTTTAAATAATTAGATTTTTTCTACTCAAATGTCAGTACTTTTAACACAACATTAAATTTATCATTGTTAAAATATAATTAAACAAGTATATTAAAAAATATTAAGCAAATGGGTGAATAATTTATTTACTATTATTCACTAAATCCATTTTTCTTGAGTTCAGAATCTATGGGTGAATAATTTATTTACTATTATTCACTAAATCCATTTTTTCTTGAGTTCAGAATCTATTTCTTTTATCAATGATTGTTTGTCTTGAGCTGTCTTTCTAAAGCTATTTGATTTAACAATGCAGTTAAAATTATGAGTATCTTCTGCTTTTGTTGCCAAATCATCAGCTGCTTTTAATAAATCTAATACTTCATTTTCTACAAGTTTTTCTTTTTTCATACTTTCTATTTCATCCAGTATTTGTTTTCTCTTTTGGGCTACAGCAGAATTAGCCTTGTCTGGAGCTTTTCCTTCTAAATGTATTACATATCTTTGCCTAGCACATCTGACATTACTCAGAAGCAATTTTGAGAACTCGACCTTTTCCATGCCACCAATAAAATGTCTGCACTTGCGTGGCCTAAAAACACAGAAGTCAGATACCATGATTTACTCTGTTCTTGTCCCAAAATCTTATATGGATGTCCATTTGTTTTTGTTGAGAGTATTTATTTAAACTCTCATCAAACAAAACAACAAAATCGTTGCTTTCATTAATCTGTTGCAACAAAAGTGATTTAAAATGGGGTGCCAAGCCAAAGCAGCAAATATATGAACAATTTTGTTTGCCCACAAGAAAAGTTGAGAGCCGTTTCACTGTCTGGAAACACAACTTATCAATTCCAGCACATGATCTGTACAAATAATGGCTTTCTAGTACCTTTAAAGCCCATAATATTTTGGCTTTTGTAGAATCTTTTCTGGGTAAACAACCTGCTGCTGATGATGAAGATGGCTCTGGTGATGATGGTGTTTGTGATGCTGGTGCTGGTACTTTTTCAAACAATCCATCTAAGGTGGAATTTCGACTTGTTTTCAGAACGGGTCACATGCTTTTTGCTTTTCATGTGGTTTCGCAATGCAGACTCTCCCGTGGACGAAATAACGATGTTCTTTAAGCATAACAAACATCTCGCACACATGACTATTGCCGCAATCCTTACCAACCCACGTGGAATACTTGGGATTGTGCAACCAAAGATCACTGAAATTGCACTTATGGCTCATATTTATTAAACACCAGAACAAGAAAATTTCCAATATCTAACAATTAGATGACAACTAGAGACATCTCAAAGCAAAACACTAAGACAACTAGGCCTAACTTTTCATGTGTCTTCGCAAATGCAGACTCTGCCATGGACGAAATATCGATGTTCTTTAAGCATAACAAACATCTCGCACACATGATTATTGCCGCAATCCTTACCAACCACGTGAATACTTGGGATTGTGCAAACAAAGATCACTGAAATTGCACTTACATTGTGCAAACAAAGATCACTTAAATTGCACTTACATTGTGCAAACAAAGATCACTGAAATTGCACTTACGACTCACATTTATTAAACACTAAAACAAAAAAATTCCAATATCTAACAATTAGATGACAACTAGAGACATGTCAAAGCAAAACACTAAGCCAACAAAAATAAAATATATTTTTTTTTTCAGTTGCTACACGCAGATCGCAAAGAACTTTCCGGAAAATCGACGTAAGGAATTCCTACTCGGTAATGCCATGAGCATTGTGTGTAATCCTATGCTATTGCCAGATACATAAGAGTAATATAATACTCTGTGGCCAGAAAAAAAGTGCAACCAAAATATGGAAAATGAACCAACACAAACAAATAATTTCAACTTTTTGTTCTCATGGAACAACAAAGCAATCACCTGTTGGCATGCACAATTTGTCAATCACGTCTACCATTTCATTCGCAGTCCCGTGGGCCACCTGTTGAACTGCCTCCTTCCCTAACTAACGATAAAAATGCAAAAAAAATAATTTTCCGAATTTTCATTTAATAGAGCTGAATTTTTGACAGTTATCATAGCTTGGTCTTATAAGGTTACCCTGCAAATTTCGCTTGGATCCAATGAAAAGTTTTTGAATTACGCACTTTTTTTATTAACCCTTCGAGCGGTCGAGCGGTTTAAACGTGCTGTGCGCGTTCAAGGTTAATAGAGCTGAATTTTTGACAGTTACCATAACTTGGTCTTATGAGGTTACCCTGCAAATTTCGCTTGGATCCAATGAAAAGTTTTTAAATTACGCACTTTTTTTTTATTAACCCTTCGAGCGACGTGGGGGGGGGGGGGCTGGTGAAATGCACCTGTCAACACAGCATCGAATGAACCCGCTTTGAAGCAGATAAAGAAAAAAGAAGGGGAAATCCCCGCTTTGCCGTAAGGAAAATGAAGGAAACGATACGATAGTTTTCCCCGTCGCAGAACACGTGCTCTGGGGTAGCAAACGCTCAACTCCTCTCGCAATAGATGTAGGGGTGGGTAAGGGGGGGGGTCCAATCTTGACCTACTTAACTCCCCGTCAGACCGCAGTGCACCCTTTCTCCCAGTGACGCAGCTGCTTCGAAGTTTACCCTTTTTGACTTCCGATGTCAATGGGGGATTGCAGAAAATAAGTAAAAAAGAACGGAAATTACGATCGAAATTTTTTGGCTGTGGGATTTTAAAATTCAAGGACTTTCCAGGCTAATTAAAGAAATTCAAGGACATTCCAGGCCTTGAATTTTTTTCTGAAATTCAAGGACTTTCCCGGTTTTCAAGGACGCGTGGGCACCCTGGAAGCAATATGAGGGGAAATAGTAACAGAAGTCTACAGTTAATTACATAATGATATAGTCACCACACACACAAATAATAATGCACTTAAAAATACATAGTTTCAGCTACACCACACACTAGAAAGTAAACAACTGTATAGAATACTACACCTCAATTAATCTCATGCACACATACAAAGTTCTGTCACTACCTGTTACGGCCATGGTCATACCTCCACCAAGTCACTAAGAAAAATATTTTGAAAAAAGCGAAAGACTAGCAACAGTCGATTTGTATCCTAGTGGGCATGATGCTGATCTCTTACACTAAGGACCTACAGTGAATTTGGAGTAAGTCATCAGTCTTGCATTTGTTCTCTTGGTTGTGGTACTTTACCATTCCTGGAGCTCAAAACTCCTATGGGAGGCTACTACTAGTTGTAGGTGCTAATGGCACTCAAGAAAAAATAAAAAAATAATGGTGCATGCTAGGACAAAAGTGCAATTATGAAAAACAATAGTGTAAAGATCAAGGGGAAGGAAATCTCACTTCTTTTAGTGCATATTTAAATTTGTCAATATACTACGTCCAATTCATGTAAACTATTTTATATTGGCTTAGATTAATTTTCTTAATTACACACTTTCTCAGATATATCATCATCATGGAGATGCATACTTGGTGTAACCAGGAAAGATAAGAAGAGGAACTCTTAGATAAGGAAAATGACAAGAGTGGAAGACATCACGATCAGAGTAAAATCCCTGAAATGGCAATGGGTTGGACGTGTTGCCAGAAGAATGGACTGCCGATGGACAACCGAAATTTTAGGCTGGATTTCAAGGGACAGAGAAAGACACAGAAGAAGACCACATGGGAGATGAATGGATAAAATTCGAAAGCATGGAGGAGACTGGCTCAAGACAGAGTTGAGGAAGAAACTTGGGGAGACCATCATCCAGCAGTGGATCGATAATTGGTTGACAAAGACATCAACTATTCACCCAGTAGTGGATTGATGATGGTTGACAATGATGATATCATCATCATCATAAACAATTATCAATCCACTGCTGGATGAAGGTCTCCCCAAGTTTCTTCCACAACTGTCTGTCTTGAGCCTGTGGACCTTAACTAAAAAGGTATACAAAAGACTGCAGACAACTGAAAAAAGCTTGGAGAAATGCTCACTTGGTGTAACTAGGAAAGATAAGAAGAGGAACTCATGGATAAGGAAAATGACAAGAGTGGAAGACATCATGATCAGAGTAAAATCCCTGAAATGTCAATGGGCTAATCATGTTGCAAGACGAATGGACCACCGGTGGACAACCAAAATTTTAGACTGGATTCCAAGGGACAGAAAAAGGCCCAGAAGAAGACCATGTGGGAGATGTATGGAAGCAATTTGAAAGCATGAAGGAATATACATATATGCTCACCTTCCCAAAAAACTCCTACATGTGGTGAAATCCTGTTTCATTCAGAAAGCAGTAGCATACAATTTAATTAGTAATAGCAACTAACTCTTCAGACAAAAAAGCAGTTTTAAAAATCTGTTAAAATATAACTTTTAGTTAAACAAGTACCTGTTTCAGCCTTTTCACTTTCACTTCCTTGGGTACTTTGTTCTTCTTCAGTAGAAGGAATAATACGCCTTTGTTGTGGTCCACAAGAACTTTCCGTGTCCTGAGTCAGATAATCTATCCTTATCAACATCTGTAAAAGTCACAGTAAAAAAAAAAAATATGACGCTTAACTAGAGCATATGTTACCTGAACACGTTTATCAAGTGATTCATGTAACATTTTGTAAACGCCAAAACTGCAAACATTTGCTTTCTCAGTGATATTTCAATACCTGCAACTGAAACATGAACAAAATTTCTCAGTCTCGCTTTACAGAACAAATATTAAAGGAGCTTTAAATGTGCTGAATAAGGCAATTATGAAAACTAATACATTAAATCATTCAACGGATTTACAGAAAATTCTGCTGAAAAAGGTTAAGAATTAAGTTTAGTAAAAACACACATTACTCTACTTGAGACACCTGGGACTTACCCTTTGACTTTTGGATTCACATTTATAGTAGCAGTGGAATAGTTTCAAAATATTAAAAAATATTAAAAAATAAAAAGTGTGATGACTTCAGATTTTAAGGTATCATATCATAGATCAGATGGAATGGTTCTTTCACTTATATACATAACCCCTTTGTTTGCCATCCTAGCATACCCACAAATCAATGCAATTGCTTCAGAACTTCAAAATTTTCTTAAATGGGATGACATTCTTCCTCATGGCAAGCATGATATGTAAGTTGTGTGTTTTATAAACTCATACAGACAGTGCACTATCTTTCAGTTAGCTGTAATTATATCAGGAAATCCACAAAACTTTCCAGACATGTTGACGTAATCAGTATAACTGTAATGAATGTGACCCCACTTTAGGATTTCTCATGAAAATGCCAGTTATATCCTCAAATATGGCCATATATATTTGTACTCTGTATTTTAAAATTTACATCAAATAATAAAAAATTTGGATTTTCGTTATTATGCACCAGCAAAAATAAAACTTTACATTTATATTAAACTCATTTATGTATATTACAGAAACGAAAAATATTAACTTTCACCCAGACACCAGTCTTGATTCCTCTAGCAACAGATAAGAAAAAATTCCACCACACGAATTCTAGCACAGTTAGATTAAGGCCTTAGTGAGCCCAAGACTAAGAGATATGAGTGGGTCCCCAAAGAACTTATCACGGGGAATCATTATGAAGACTTAAAACATGAAACTATTTTTCACTGTTCTCAGAAGAACATGAGTTAAAAGCCTAAGATTCCTAGATTTTGTTGTGGATTTTCTAATGATTTAGTATTGTATGCTTAGTACATCTTTTTTGTTATGCAATGTGAAGCCACAGAGGACTTCGACCATTAACGGTTCCAAATACAAGCTGGACGTGTGAGTGGATGGTAGTGCAAAAGCTTCAACTGTCTCTCTGACCCCACTGTACACAGTAACATGAAACCTTTATCCTTGGTGAATCACTACCTTGAAAATCTGTTTGTCTTCCAGCTTCTGTTTCTGACCAAGTGGAAATCATAAAAAAAAAAAAAAAAAAAGTAAAACTATTTTGAAAACCACTCTCTCTACCCATCTATTTGTTTCTTGTCCAGGCATGCCTCCTGGGCCCTTGGTGATGGTGGGCCCAAAGGCTATAGCCCCTATAGAATCCCTTTAATCTGTCCCTGCTCTTTAGAGTCCTGATCTAAAGTTGATCTCCATTAAGAGTGAGATCAATGCTGGCAGCTTACCAATATTTTTTGTTCCTGCAATTTACACAACATGAAACTTTATCTTACAAGTTTTTTATGAAGAAAAAAGGGGGTTCTTTTTTATTACATTCTAACATTTAATGTTTAGCTTAGGCTTGCAAATCAGTATATTTAAATCTGCAGAAATTTTAATTAAAAACAAAAATGAATATCAAGATTTTATATTCACGTAAATGAAGCAACCTTCAAAAAGAGATGCAGACAATGAATGCTTTTTGTTGCCTTATTTGAAATCAGCTATATGAGTATCACTGTTTTCCACAACATTCTTATGTGTTTCTGAATGAAAAGTGCTCCCAGTTATCATGCATTAACTCTGATTAGTTTTTTTTTTTTTTGCATGTGTTTTTTAGCATATTTCCTATTTTTTTTTCTACCTATTTCCCATTGTGCTGATTTCTTATGTCTTAAATTTTCTTTTCACTAAATAGGTAAACAATTTTATTTTATATCTACTAAAGATTTTTTTCTACATATACTATATGAACCACATTTTTCCAAAAAGATCTCTTAAAATTAAGGTATTTTGCTAACACGGATGGCAGATAAATTCCTTTCAAAGTGCACTACTTCAGAAAGCACACACTTGTTCCTCCAGTGCTGGAAACACCTTTTCAGATTCAGTACTCCAGAATCACCAACACTTACTTTGCTACATTCTGATGGCTGTTTCTACATCAAATAGGAAGAAACATTTAAACAGATGTTTCAAATGCATTTGCTTGGATTCACGAGTTTCAACAGTAAAACTGAAGAAGACATACATCAATAGCTTGTGCATTCATTACTTGTGTATTAAGTATTCTACACAATGGTATATTTGCACCTATTTTACATTTACTCCTCTTATTTTTGTTTGTTGCTGCTGACTTGAGAATGGTCATGACATAATTTTACTACATATATGAAAGCTGAGGTATTTTTTTTTTTTTTACCTAGTTCTCAAAATAATTAACACTACAAGAAGAGATAATTTAAAAACGAAGCAAGTATTTATACATAAACAAGTAATGAAATATGCAATCTTGTGTTGTAATCAAAACAATGATTTTCAAATAATAATTGCTTTGATTACAACAAAAAAGATTCTAAGATTTAGAAATAAGATTTAAAAATCTTAAGCAGAATGTTTCAGTTCTTTAAGCATTCAATTCTTGTTAGTTAGTCTTCACAATATTTTTTTCCCTTTTTATTCCTCTTAGAAATTTTCCTTATACTCTGATTTGATGAAAACTTTAGATTAATGTTCATAGTTTCAGCCTGATTCTCAGGTCTGTTAATATCCAGTTGTAAAAAATTTCCATGTAGTTGAACATTGAACAAAAACTTTTAATAAAATTTCACAGAAGAGCTAATGCCAAAGAAGACAGTTTGCAATGAATAGAGAAGAAAAAAAAAATGTGCACAGACAACATGCACAATAAAATTGGAATCTTTAAAGCATGGATGTTTCCACTGACTCAAAGGAACCTGTGGGTACTCCACAATAGTTACAAAGTCAAAGTATTGGCAGAAATTACGGCACAAAACACACACTTCAGGGGACTCAAGTAAACAAACCTAAAACACACCAGTGTAAAAACCACAGCAATGAAATATTCTTCTAAGATTCCCACCACAAAATTGACTCGTAAGTGCAACACTGCTACTACCCTGCTATATCCCGACATACGTTCTACTTTTGATTTCAGGCTAAGCAAAGCTCAAAAATGTGTCTTGCGGTTTCTTCCTAGGAACCAGTAGCTTTTAAAGATGAGATACTCCTTATAGCATCCGATGATCGCTGAAGCTGTTAAGTCCCCAAAACAAAGAAAAAGAAATCTTTACCTTCACTTCCATTCCCGTTTAGATTCCCTTTAGGGCAGCAGCCCAGCGATGCACACCGTACAGATGTGACTATGTCTTGTGAAGCGGACGATGGGACATCGTCTCCAGGGCAGAAGAGCAATAGGCGCCACAGACCATGGTGACAGTGGAGCACCTGCAAGCAAATTCCAGGGCAAAAATCCCCCAAACACACTTTATTACTACAATTCTCACACCACTTTACACAAATTCACACACTTAAAATGATGGGCATCACTCCTTTGCAGCAAACCCCACGCCAATGTGTCAAAGAGTACCGAGACAGATTTTACAAAGCCAAGTGTCATAAATGCAAATTGATTAATCAGTTTTGGGGAGGGAAGGGGGGTCTTTTTTTAAATTTAATGCAGCAATATGAGTAGCAGCCACTTTTTACAGTAAATGTACACTACACAACTGTCACCAACAATGTGGGGGCATTTGAGCACCTTTACTACGTGAGGCAGCAGTCCCATATCCATGGCCAGGAAGGACAGTGTGAGAGAGATGTAACAGCCACGGTGAGCTCTCAGGAAAGGTCCCAGATGCTGTTGTGACTAGCTGCACATGGTTACTATCATTCAACTAGCACCTGTCTTACCCAGCAGTGCCACATGTTATGACTTCATCTACATTTCTGTGCTCCATGTAAATAGAAAGAAGCTGCACAGTTCCTCTCTTTACTACGGACCAGGCAGTAATCAGAGAAGCTTTCATGGATAATGCATACCTGGTTAAGCAGCAGAAATGACACTTTTTCATTCAAACAGAAAAATTCTGAATTATTCCAGGACCCCCCCCCCCCCCAAAAAAAAAAAAAACGTACACACACAAGCTTTTACAAGAAATAAAATTCCAGCACTTTTCCAGGATCAGTGCCCAGCTGCTATTTAACTACAGCCTATCTGTTACTCTGCACAAACTGCTTATCATAGTGAGAATAATTCTTGATGACGACATATCACGCTTCAGTAGCGACTTCTACCTACATCAGCCATGGAACGAAACACGTGGTATTAGCATCAGTTGTTGCGAGATTTCAAAATAGCTTTCCAAATTATAGGTATATTAAAAGGTGT
The DNA here is from genome assembly GCA_039090855.1 of Macrothele yani. Taxonomy (NCBI): domain Eukaryota; kingdom Metazoa; phylum Arthropoda; class Arachnida; order Araneae; family Macrothelidae; genus Macrothele; species Macrothele yani. Next base: position 79,373,399 of record CM077016.1, read on the forward strand.
GTCTGTATTACAGGCACTAGGGGTAAGGAAGATTTCAATGCTTTGCGGTACCCGAGGGCTTTCCGATTGCTGAACGAAGCGATGCGTTTCACATTTTGCCAATCAAGAATCGCGGACGTATCTCCGATGGTTAAAATTGAAAGCGAGGTGGAAGGGTTTCCTTTCTTAACATCAGCGATATGTTCCACCAATCGCTGGTTGATGCTTAGGTAAGTACTACCATTATAGTGGGTAATGCCTGTGGAAGTGTTGACAGGGATAGAGTAGACACCTTGAAACTCTACGGGTTTATTGGGATCTCTGTCTTTAAGGATAAGGTTAAGAAGATGTGGAGGTGGTTTAACAGCAATCCTGTAGCCAAAAGACTTGAAAATGGAGCTAACTTTGTGAGTGAAGGCCAGGCTGAAGGGCGAAGTGCCCACAAACTGATGAGTGGTGGAAAGTTCAGGCAATAACCTGGTAGATCTATTCTGTGATTCAAATTTCTTAATTAACCTACAAGGAGTGTTCATATGAAAAGGTACGAAACGACACTGTGGGTATAAATGAAGACTTTATTCAAAGTATACACCATAGGCCGTAGCACAACGATCCCATTGATTAACGAGCCGAAGGATTCCTTGTTCCCAGAATTCCTGTGGCCGTGACGAGACCCAGTCCTGCACAGCGTCCTCGAGTTCATCGTCCGAGTGGAAGCGCTTCCCTTTCAGATGTTTTTTCAGGGGACCAAACACATGGAAATCGCAGGGCGACATGTCCGGGCTGTAGGGCGGATGGTCAAGCTGCTCCCACTGGAACTTGGCCAGTTCCGCGCATGTGACCCTGGAAACATGTGGACGCGCGTTATCATGGAGCAGAACCACACCCTCCGTGAGCAGCCCCTGTCTTTTGTTCTTGATGGACCTGCGTAGGCTTCAGAGTGTCTCACAGTACACATCGGAGTTAATGGTTCGTCTGTGCTGGAGGAATTCAACAAGTAGTGGACCTTGGACGTCGAAAAAGACTGTCAGCAACACCTTGCCTGCTGACGCCACGGCTTTGAACTTTTTAGGGGAGGTGACTACGCATGCTTCCACTGCATGCTGTCCTGCTTTGTCTCTGGCTCGTAGTGATGGCACCAGCTCTCATCACCTGTGACGATCCGCTCCAGGAAAGCGGGGTCTTCATGATACCGAAACAGATGTTGATACGCAGTTCCTTTTGCTGGTCGGTGAGCTGCTTCGGAACCCACTGTGTGCACACCTTCCGATAACGCAACCTGTCGTGAACAATTGTCCACACTGTTCCAACGCTGACATCCACCTCCACCGCCAACATTCGCAATGTGACACGCCGATCACCTCTCACTAGGTCGTCCACCTTGTCGATGAGATCGGCCGTGATGACTGTGTTTGCCTGGCCTGGTCTCGGGTCATCAACCAAACTTTCACAGCCTGCACGAAAACGGGCACTCCATTTTCTCACTGACTTGTCAGACACACAGTCTTCCCCATATACAGTCATAATCCGGCGATGAATAGCGGCCAGTTTAACACCTTCCGCTGTCAGAAATCGGATAACGCCTCGCTGCTCCTCAATCGTCGAATTTTGTAATGTGAACGCCATCCTGTCCTCACACGCACTGCCGTGTCAACTGGACGGCGCTCTTTATAAGAGCCTCTGCTCTCTCCTGCGCATGCTCCGATCCACGCCGGCGACTCCAATCGCATCCCTAGATGTGTCGCTACGTTCTCCCATAGCGGCATAGGCAAATATGTTAACGGTTATGTTCTTATGACGTTTCGTACCTTTTCATTTGAACACCCCTAGTATGTACTAAGAGGGACGGAAAGCCATGCAATTTGCCAATGTTGATGATGTTCTGATATTCTATCATAATATTTGCACTTTCAAGGTATTAAAACACCAGCAACGTGCACATATTTACGTGCAATTCATTAATGATATATTATTAAAACAACCAATCACTTACCCGAAAGATCATGGTCACTTTATTCCTTTAACACTTCTAGCACGTCCATCATCCCCGAAAGAATGAATCTCATCGGCAAGGATTTTCAACCTTTGAAGGCCTGCGGATTTGCATGATGATGATGATGGACGTGCTAGAAGTGTTAAAGGAATAAAGTGACCATGATCTTTCGGGTAAGTGATTGGTTGTTTTAATAATATATCAGTTCTGATATTCATTTTGAAGAACAGAAGGGCTGTTGCAAATAAGGTTAGCTCTGTGGAGATTTGGTAAATACAAATTGGCTGCTTTAAAGGCGTACATCCACAGAGCTAACCTTATTTGCAACAGCCCTTTTGCTCTTCAAAACGAATATCAGAACATCATCAACATTGGCAAATTGCATGGCTTTCCACCCCTCTCAGTACGTAGGCTAATTAAGAAATTTGAATCACAGAATAGATCTACCAGTTTATTGCCTGAACTTTCCACCACTTATAAGTTTGTGGGCATTTCGCCCTTCAGCCTGCTCCATTTTCAAGTCTTTTGGCTACAAGATTGCTGTTAAACCACCTCCACATCTTCTTAACCTTATCCTTAAAGACAGAGATCCCAATAAATCTGTAGAGTTACAAGAGGTCTACTCTATACCTGTCACCACTTCCACAGGCATTACCCACTATAATGGTAGTACTTAGCGAAGCATCAACCGGCGATTGGTGGAACATATCGCTGATGTTAAGAAAGGAAACCCTTCCACCTTGCTTTCAATTTTAACCATCAGCAGACCTCTTTGGCAAGAGCCTTGTCAGTAGTAACTATTATTATTACACGGCACACATAGACGCTTTTTTTTTTATGAACCAATCCACCTCTTTGTGAAAAAGAAACAGGCCCCGCACAAACGACACACCAACGAAACAAACTTGACACGTGCGAAATACAAAGTTGGTTCCCCTTGTAAGTGCATGATAGGTAACATTGTGAGATTTAAGTTCAAAACTTCCACCAGTAAAAATCAGGAGATGCATTCAGAATTTCATGCTTGACAGACGGGGAATCCGAAATTTGTAAAACATGCATCAATTTTTACAGATTTTCCAAATTCGTCACTCCCGTTTATGGGATTTCCTCCTCCCTTATAAAGCTTAAATGCAAAAACTTATGGGACTGGGGATATTTAACAATGCAGGAGAGTGGGAACATTGCTGGGGGGTGCGATTACGTGAGAAATCTTTGCTCCGTCCGACTTCCGGTATTGGAAACTTTCGCCTATTTTCAAGCTGAAATAGAAATATTTATGCAGTAAAATGTTATTTAACAATAATACTGGACAGAGCCAACATCGCAATAAAAATAAATTACGATTACGAAAAAAAATCCATCAACCTTCCATTTTAGAAAGTTACGTAAAGATGAAATTCCGTCCTCCGACGGACATCCCTACCTCGTTTCTCCCCCCCCCCCCAATTTCTGCCCACTTATGCATCGATCACGAGAATGACCAAAATAATAACGAAAATGGCACAATTCCTCAAATTCGCAAAAGAATCTTGTGCCTGAAGATTACGGAGAAATTTTCGCGGCGTCTAACCTCCGTTTTCGCAAAATGTTGCCTGAAGTTTCAAGGTGAAATACCAAAAATAAAATGATGTTTAACAATACTGGACCCAAAGGCAACATCGGGAGAAAATAATAACAATTACGGCAAAAAAATTTTAAACGCGAAAACCATCCCCAGACGGAAAACGACACCACCCGCCCAAAATTCTTTCAAGTTTTGCATGGATTTTGAGAATGATCTAAAGTGATGACAAAAAAAAAAAAAAGCGGAATTCTGTGAATCCGTTTAAGAAACTCATGTATATCATAAAATAATAGCAAAATAAAAAAAAGTTTAAACAAAATGAAAATTTGTAGAATCCGTAGTTTTGACAGTGAGTTCCGTAGTCAGACAACAAAATCCGTAGTAGTTGGCAGGTATGTATCAGTGATACGTCCGCAAATCCCGATTGGCAAAATGTTAAACGCATCGCTCCGTTAAGCAATCGGAAAGCCCTCAGGTACCGCGAAAGCATCGAAATCCTCCTTACCCCTAACACCTGTAATACAGACGCACCTTTTAATATACCTATCATTTGGAAAGCTATTATGAAATCTGGCAACAACTGATGCTAATACCACGTGTTTCATTCCATGGCTGACGAAGGTAGAAATCGCTACCGTAACATCCCACCACTTGTAATTTTTACATAACTTAAGCGTGATATGTCAACATAAAGAATTATTTCAAACTGCTTATCCTTCTGCCTGTTTTTTACATCAACAAACGGGTATAGGTCTGCTACTGAATCATAGTTCTCTGGGCATTCGACCATTTTACTATACATAGTACTGAGTTCAATCCTACTCACAATTTTATGAATTATGTTGGCTCTAACTGGAAAACACTGGGTAAATTTTCTGAGAGAGAGAGAGAGAGAGAGAGATTCCGAGAAATGAAAAACTTTCGAAAGAAATTTCCAATTTTTGGTGAATCACGGTGTAATTGTACTGATCAAACAGATCTGGACAAGACAAGTAGAACTCCCTTTTAATTCTTGCAAAAATGTCAAGATTTACTCAAGGTATCCATTAGATTTTTGGCTGATTCAACAGAACTAAGAACTCATCTATATGTACAAAGCATGGCCAATACATTACAATGGAAATTTGTTATTCCAAAAAAGCCAAATATTTACTCATTGTATCAAATTTATAATGGCTAAGATAGATTATTCTAACTATCTTTGCATTAAGTCAGTAATAAATCATTTATATGTGCTGAGAGAGGAACAGTTCATTTGATTACTCCTGGCATCTGGTGTATGTTATCTCATAGGCTTGTAGTTTGTTCTAGTGTGAAATGTTAGTCTTGCTTTGTTAATTGTATCCCGGTTGTAAGAACAGACATATTAACTATGTTAATTTATAATAATTCTGAACATTAAGTAACTTTTTCATGAAGAAAAGTAAGACAATACACGCCCAAGCAGGCGACAGAAGGTTTGTGAACATTTTTTTTTTTCAGTTGTCGAGAGGTTCAAACAAAGAACTTTTGTTTCTCACACCTTAGAAAAGGAGAGGCCTTTTTGACGAACTGATAACATCTTCAATGATACAGCGACTTCCGTTGTGCATTGTCAGCGTCGCCCAGACGCCTAAAAAGTCAGGAAAACAGCCATCCACCTTTGTGTAAATACACTATCTACCAAGAATTAATTGGACACCCCTGCAATCGACGATATCTGCGGTCCTGACACACGTCACGGCCGCCGCCGTTAAATATTGTGTGGGAAACAACAACGCCACCAGTCGCATGCAAGATGCCACGCAGTTCGGAGCTCTCTGATTTCGAGAAAGGTGTAATCGTCGGGTATCACAGAAATGGCCGATCCATACGTGACATATCCAGCGAGTTGAAGTACCCAAAATCGACAGTGGCCTACGTGATTGGCTAGTGGAAGATGAGAGGTGACTGTCGGAATGTGCCCCGACCCGGCACCCCCACACAACTGAGAGTTAATTGGACACCCCTGCAATCGACGATATCTGAGAATTAATTGGACACCCCTGCAATCGACGATATGTGCGGTCCTGACACACGTCACGGCCGCCGCCGTTAAATATTGTGTGGGAAACAACAACGCCACCAGTCGCATGCAAGATGCCACGCAGTTCGGAGCTCTCTGATTTCGAGAAAGGTGTAATCGTCGGGTATCACAGAAATGGCCAATCCATACGTGACATATCCAGCGAGTTGAAGTACCCAAAATCGACAGTGGCCTACGTGATTGGCTAGTGGAAGATGAGAGGTGACTGTCGGAATGTGCCCCGACCCGGCACCCCCACACAACTGAGAGTTAGAGACCGACGAGTGCTGGCCAGAGAAATTCGGAAGAATCGCACCAAATCGATGGGCCACATCCGTGAGGAGTTTCAACAGGCATCCGGGAGTGTTCTTTTGATGAATACCATCCGTAAGGAAGCCCATCTGCTAGGTTATCATGGACGTGCTGCCGCCCATAAGCCTTTGATCACCAAGTCCAATAGCGCTGCTCGGCTAACGTGGTGCAAAGAACGTCGACAGTGAACCATTGAACAGTGGAAACAGGTTCTCTGGAGCGACAAATCAAGGCTCACCCTCTACCGTTCGGATGGTTTGGCGTCTGCCTGGAGAACGCCTCCTGCCGGAATGTATTGTGCCAACTGTGAAGTTTGGCGGCGGTGGAATTATGCTATGGGGGCGTTTCTCCTGGTATGGCACGGGACCCTTGGTCGCAATTCCTGGTAGAACTCAACGCAGAGACCTACTGCACCATTTTGGATGACCATGCGCTTCCTACGTTGTGGTAGTTTTACAGGGTGGACCCATGTTACTTTCAGGATGACAATGCCACCTGTCATGTTGTGAGGTCCACCATGGCTTGGTATGGTGACAATGGGGTTAATCGAATGGACTGGCCTGCGCAGAGCCCGGACCTTAACCCTATCGAGCACCTCTGGGAAGAGTTGGAGCGTCGACTTGTCCCCACCGTCCGAAATCGGTGAAGGAACTGACCAGTCTTCTCCAAGCCGAGTGGAAGAAAATACCGCTAGCCGTCGTACAATGCCTGGTTGAGAGTATGCCCCGGAGGGTCGCAGCTGTAATCGCCGCTCGTGGAGGCTCCACCAACTATTGAAGGTGAATAAACTTCGTTTTCCTTTGCTATCACAGGTGTCCAATTACTCGTTAGTAGATAGTGTATAACAATGTATATTGTGTTATTGTAAGAATGTACCTCGGCAGTAGGATTACTTTCTCAAAGGGTTCACATCCTAATGGACAGATCCGACAGGCCGCAGAGGCACGAGAGGTAGGATCAAAACCCATCAGCGAGGCACGCCTAGCCGACGCCCAGGGTGTGGTCGGCGAATGACGTCAATGGTGGACCATTGACGTCAACGCGAGCCATGTCAGCAGGTCAGAGAGAGGGCAGGGCCAGCGCTGGGGTCTTGGCGCATGCGTAGCGTGGAGGAGCACGTCTCTTAGAGAGGACCTGTTAGTCAGTCTGCTTTCGTCCAACGGAGAGAGTAGTTCACCGATAAAGGGGACACGAAGCGTTTGCCTTTTTTTTTTTTTTTTTTGTGAAGAGACGGACGCTTCAGCCACCAAGGTCTGGGGCTCTGGATGAGTTCAGCCAGCATCTATCCTTGAAGAGATAGAGTGTTTGGCTGCAGCGGTACAGGTCCCAGTCAGGAAATCCCGCTTGCGTAACAGATATTCCTCTACAGTGAATCAAATCTTAGCACAGGCTAAGATTAAAAGCGTATAGATGGAGAAGTACCGTTAGGCTACTATTCCTAATATTCTCAGAGATCTATATCTACCTAATAGCAGGTAGATTCTTTCTAGAACGCCAACGCCGGAAGAGATTTTCTTCGGGAGTGGTTATCCTAGATTTCGTGTCTACGCCACTGTCCAGGTCTGAGCCTTAGGGAAACCTGATATTAGAGAAAAAGTAATACACCGCCGTCAGGAACCCAACTGATTATGGCAATAAATGTTGGCGTTTTTATTCGTAACTCCTCTCAATATCTTTATATCTTAGTCGCGAGTATTATTCTGTCCGTTCAGCTGTTTCGATCCGCCTTACCGATTCACAGATTTCATATTAAAGTGGGGAAGGCTTCATTTGTTCGCTCGAATAGAGTTTGGGGAGTGTTTCAGAGAAACACAAACACTTCCTTGTGTCTGTGAAAAGCCTATAGCGTGGATGCCTCAGATCCATAAGTAGGAGGCGGAGCCACGACACGTGACCAGCACTTTCGCTCTCACAGCGCAGAAAATATGGTGTAGTTGTCAGTAGGATACAGAACAAACGAACTTTGAGGAGAGAGGCAGGCTGATAAGAATTAGAGGAGAAATTCTAGTTAGGTAGATAGGAGAAAGATCCCGGTACCCACATGTGAAAGAGAAGGTACCGACAGAACTTCATCCGACGACAGGTGGCTAGAGGAGGTCCACAACCAGGACGCTTCTCGCACGCTGTGGTGTACGAGAGATCCAGTGCAACGAAGGAGACCTGCAACCCAAACGACGAGAGGACTGAGATCGTGAGGAGAGCTCGTAACCAGAGTGCCTCACGGGCTACAGGACTCATTCTTCGAAAGTGGACAACGAGAGAGTAACTACGGTGAGGAGAGCTCGTGACCAAAGTGTCTCACGGGCTACAGGACTCATTCTTCGAAAGTGGATGATGAGAGAATGACTACAGTGAGGAGAGCTCGTAATCAGAGTGCCTCACGTGCTACAGGACTTATTTGTGCAAAAAGTCAGACCAAAGTGAAGTCCTCTGCCATCCCAGGTCACAGAATAAAGCAGAAGGGAGCTCGAATCGCTTCAGCGGGTAAGTACCACTTTGGAAACGCAATTTTATTTCCTGGGCACTACCTGTATTATTTTAGCCACCTAAAGAATTTGCATTAGGGTGCGGTCAGTTAGAGACCATAGGGTCAAAGATATTATCAATTGTTGAAGTGCAAAGTGTATTTATGTGTAAAAGTTAGAGGTTATTAGTTAAATTAGGAAATTAATTGCTTTATTATTATATGTTGAAAAAGGCATGTAGGAATGTTAGGAGTGAATAGTCTAACCAATTTGAGAGCATAGGCTAATATCGAAAATTTGAGTGTTTTTATATGCATATTGATTTTTATGAGTATTGTATATGAATATTGCATGAAATATGGATCAGCTTTTGGACGGGCAAAAGAGTCAGGAGTATGAAGTGTAAAGGGAAGTGAAGGGGAAAGTGATAACGAGCTAAATAACAGCTCAGAGTCTAACCAAGAGGTACAGATTAACCAAAGAAAGATGGAAGGGGATACCGCTAGATTGGAATTTAAATTTAGAATGCTCAAATTGCGGGAAAAGAAAGAGGAAAGGGAATTGAAAAAAATCGAGCTGGAAGCTGAAAGGGCTGAGAGGATGCTCCAGCTGCAATTAGCTGATAGAAAGGAAGAAAGGGACTTTGAGCTGAATAAACTACAGTTATCCTTAGAAAGTCCGGCTCCGACGACGAAGGGGAAAGACCAAGGGCGCCTGGCCGATTATATGAGGATCATAGAGAGGACAATTCCAAAGAGTCCCTCTAAGCCCGAGGAAATCCTAGATTTCTTCGTTTCCATAGAGAGGGCCTTTCTGTTACATGCTGTTCCAGAGGAGATGCAGGGACGGTTAGTCGTGGCTTTATTTAACGCCGAATGCGTGAACCACTTGTTCAAACGGCTAACCCTGGAGCAGTATGACTTCTATTGCACCGTTAAGGAAGCTATTTCGGTGGAGTGCCACTTGACCCCCGATATCTATCTCAAACAGTTTGAGGCAATTAAGAGGAATAAAGGGGAAAGCTTCCAGCAGTTAGCAGGTCATATTGGACGGGCGCTCCAATACTACGTGGAGAAAGGCGGCACATCAGAATTCCAGCAATTAATGAATTTATTCATTTGCGATAAATTCAAGGGTTTGCTTTCCCCAAGTTTGAAGACTTATTTGCCGCAGAGGGGTACCGTAGGGAAATTGGTTCTAGCGGGTGAACTGGGAGAGTTACGTTACCTTTATGAGACTCGCGTAGAAGCTATGGAATTGGGAGAAGGGAGACCCAAAAGCAATTATGCGGCTGGCTCTAATTTTAAGGGAAGTCTGTATAATACAGAAGGAACAACCCAAGTAAAGAGGGATAATCAACCGAATAATGGGCTACCCCAGAAAGGGAAATTCCCAGCAACCGGATCAGGGTTCCAAAATAGGGGGCAATTAATAGACCACCAGGGAACTCCAATTTTGATCAGGGCGTGATCTGTTTTCTTTGCGGTAAGGCGGGACACTGACAGGTGAATTGCCAGCTGAGAGTTACTCCAGGGCAAGATAACAAGGGATCAACAGGCAATTGGAGAAATGATGGGAATAGAAAAATAAGTCAGGTAGCGACTAGAGAGGAGAAAAGGGAATTAACAGATGAAGGGGGAGTCCAGACAAAACCCGAAGAGGACCCCATGAAGTTAAATGCAAAAATGGGAAGGATACTGGGATCCGAGAGTAGCCTTTCTCAAAGGGTTCACATCCTAATGGACAGATCTGACAGGCCGCAGAGACACGAGAGGTAGGATTAAAACCCATCAGCGAGGCACGCCTAGCCAACGCCCAGGGTGTGGTCGGCGAATGACGTCAATGGTGGACCACGGGGCCGGAGAATGCAAGTCATGTCAGCAGGTCAGGGTCAGCGCCGGGGTCTTGGTGCACGCGTAGCACAGAGGAGGTGAGGAGGAGCAGGTCTCTTAGAGAGGACCTGTTAGTCAGTCTGCTTTCATCCAACGGAGAGAGTAGTTCACTGATAAAGGGGACACGAAGCGTTTGCCCCCCTTTTTTTTTTCCCGAAGAGACGGACACTCCAGCCACAGAGGTCCAGGGCTGTGGATGAGTTTAGCCAGCATCTATCCTTGAAGAGATAGAGTGTTCAGATGCAGCGGTACAGGTCCCAGTCAGGGAATCCCGCTTGTGTAACATATATTTTTCTACAGTCAATCAAATCTTAGCACAGGCTAAGATTGAAAGCGTAAGGACGGAGAAGTACTGTTAGGCTACTATTCCTAATATTCTCAGAGATATATATCTACCTAATAGCAGGTAGATTCTTTCTAGAACGTCAACGACGAAAGAGATTTTCTTCGGAAGTGGTTATCCTAGATTTCGTGTCTACGCCATTGTCCAGGTCTGAGCCTTAGGGAAACCTGATATTAGAGAAAGAGTAATCCACCGCTGTCAGGAACCTAACTGATTATGTAATAAATGTTGGTGTTTTTATTTGCAACTCCTCTCGATATCTTTATATCTTAGTTGGGAGTATTATTCTGTCCGTTCAGCTGTTTCGATCCGCCTTACCGATTCACAGATTTCATATTAAAGTGGGGAAGGCTTCGTTTGTTCGCTCGAATAGAGTTTGGGGAGTGTTTCAGAGAAACACAAACACTTCCTTGTGTCTGTGAGAAGCCCTACAGCGTGGACGCCTCAGATCCATAAGTAAGAGGTGGAGCCACAACACATGACCAGCACTTTCGCTCTCACACCGGTCATGGGATCATTTTACAATAATAAAGTGTACAATCCCATTGGCTGTTAATGATATCTCCTAAGCATGGAAGTTAACGTGCATAAGTTATTCTGGGAGGATGTGAAATGTCTTGGTTCTTATGGCTGGAATGTTTCCACAGCTGCCAACCTCTAAATGCAAGCATGGGTAGTTCCAAGTGCAAAAATGTATAGTTTTGTGTGTTTATGTGTAGTAACCACAAACATAATTATCACCAAAGTGGTAATCCATTTAATTGGCATAAAAAACAAAATACAATTTGCCAAGCTTTTGCTCGTCTACGGATAACTTTGGCAAGGCTAAAAACGTAAACAAACTGAAAATGAGAATGAGTACAGTTTAAATATGGGAATGGTTACAGAGACAAAGAATGATTACATATGTGGTGTATTGTGTTTTGAATATGAAGTCACATGATGTGTTAGTTTTGGACATGGCGGTTTTAAGGAGAGGGAGGGGGAGGAGAGGGGGGGGTCATTTAGGCATTGAATCTAGATTTTTGGTAACTCCAGGGAGACACTATCATTCCAGGCTTCAATTCAACAAGGCTGGTTATGATCTTCAGAGACTCTCTGAATGCCATTGCTTTCAGGTTAGTGTATGGGGCTAATTTTATTAATAGCTTCTCACATACACTAACCTAAATACACTTCCCACATACATCGATGAGCCATTACTTTATGACCACTTAACCTAATAAGCTGTAGGACCCGTTCAGCCCGCAAAACAGCGGCCGCTCGGCGAGGCGTCAATTTGATGAGGTGGTGATAGGTGTTTTGGGGTACCTGGTACCAGCAAGTTCTCCAGTTCCGGTACATTTTGGGGTGGTGGTGTTTAGCGCGAACCCGCTTTTCCCAAGTCGAACCACAAATGCTCGATTGGGTTCACATCGGGTGAATTTGGAGGCCAGGGCATTAACAAAAAGTCACCAGCATGTTCCTCGAACCACTCCTTGATGATTTTGCCAGTGTGGCATCGCACATTATCCTGTTGGTAATGGCCATCATCAGCAGGCAACACTGTTGCCATGAATGGGTGAACTTGGTACACAACGATGTTCAGATGCCCGACAGCTGTCAGAGATTGTGCTATTGGGACAAAGTGTTCCAAGAAAGCATCGCCCAGATCATAACACCGCCGCAGCCAGCCTGTTTCTGCCCAACAGTGCACCCAGGTGCCATAGCCTCCGTTGGAAATCGGCATATTCGCGCTCGGCCATCTACATGATGCACAAGGAATCTCGATTCATCAGACCAGGCCACTTTCTTCCAATCATCCACAGTCCAATTTCGATTATCTTGGGCACATTTCATGCATTGTTGGCGATGATGAGCAGTGAGCATGGGCCCCCGGCTGGGTCTTCGGCTACACAGGCCCAAAAAAAAAAAAGGCTGCGATGAACAGTGTGCTAAGACACATTGCCCTGATCACTACTGTTGTAGATGTGGGCGATTTGTCACACTGTGGCCCTGTGAACAATGAGCGATAGACTCCACTTCCCTCTGGCATCAGTGAGGACATGCGGCTGGGTGGCGGTTCGCTGGTTGGCCATCTGTGCACCACTTTTGATACGTACTCACTACAGCGGCATGTGAACAACCCACAAGATGCACCGTTTCCAAGATCATAGTTCTGAGGCGCCGTGCCATCACAATTTGTCCTTTATCAAACTCTGATCAATCGGGAGATTTTACCATTCAGACTCTGAACACTATTAACTGAAAGCCGGTCCTCGGGTTGTATATGTATATACTGCTCTGTGAATTTCACCTGCGCTACCGTTCAGTCTCCAGGCGCATTCATTTCTCTAGGCTGGGAGCGATCATAATGTAATGTTTCACCAGTAGATACTAAATTAGCCCCATACATTAAACCGAAAGCAACGACATTCAGAATCTCTAGGAATCATAACCAGCCATGAGGCCTGCAACGATAGCGTCTCCTTGGAGTTACCAAAAATCTGGATTCAATGCCTAAATGACTCCCCCACCCCTAAAACCGCCTTGTCCAAAACTAACACATCTCGTGATTTCATATTCAGAACACAAAGTACCACATATTTAATCATTCTTTATGTCTCCTGTAACCATTCCCATATTTAAACTGTAATCATTCTCATTTTCAGTTTGTTTACGTTTTTAACCTTGACAAAGCTATCCGTAGATGAGCAAAAGCTTGGCAAATTGTATTTTGTTTCTTATGCCATTTAAATGGATTACCACTTTAATCATATACTTGGTGCATTAATCAGATCTACTGTATAATTATCAGTACCGAAAAAATTTATTTCTACGCAGAATAACTTTTTTCTTCTAATTTTAAATGAAGTCATTTATTTGCAGGAATTATGTAAACATACACAGATTCACATAAAGGCAAGGAGGCTCTTTGTAGTCTTAATATAAGTATAGTGGAAAAAAAATTGTAAACCCTTCACTCGTCAAAAATTTCTAGGTCTACTCCTGGAAGTGTGTATAATCATATCTGGTGTGACTGGTTATGTTTTTAGTTATGAAAAATTATTAAAAATATGCAATAAAAAGAGAGTTAAAGAAAACAATTCAATCCCTTTAAATATGAAAAATTGATTTCATTTTGCCGAATGATTTTTTTGACACAATATGAAGTGCGCAGTTGTAAAATGGAAGAAGTGCTAAATATGGCCACTGCCCAGCTTAATTTTTTTGGTGGGGGAAAAAAACGACAAATAAAGGATACACATTTTAAAATATGTATGTTGATATAAAATGTCAAAAAACTCAGTAGGCTTCGGCCACTGTTTTTTTCACTAAAAAACTGAAAAATCATAAGTAGTATAAAATTGATTTTATGGACTACATTTTTGGCAAATGTGTAGTTTAGCGTCCTAAATTATTTAGCTGAAAGTTTCGAGAAAAAGTTATACATGTATTTTAAAGTATAAAATGGCGAAAAAATTCCAGCTTTACAACGCTGTTTAAAGATTTTCACCGTAAAATTAACCTGCAAGTACGGCAATGTAAACATACGCTGCAGCGAGTTTACTTGCAAGCACCGCTGAAATGTCGTCCGAGATTTCGGTGATGATGAACTTCGGGTTGTGGTATGGCAGCCATTTTGTGGATCTGTCAAAACAAAGATCTATATCGTTTTTTGTTTTGTAATCCTCTTAAAAACTGAGTTGTGATGCCCTTTTTACAGTCAATAATGGTAAATTTAGAACTTCCAGAGCAAAGCATATTGTTGTAGATCAAAGATTTACCTTTCTGCCCATTATATGGCCACCACAGCATGAGCTGAAGATCATTTTGATGATGCCGCGGTGCTGGCAGTAAGCTTGCTGTAGCGTCTGTTGACACCCCGTACTTGTAGGTAAGTTTTACAGTAACAATCTTTAAAATGCCTTGTAAAGCTGAAATTTTTTTGCCATTTCACATCAAATTACACATTTTTTAATATGTATATCCTTTTTTTTTTTAATTTCTCAATTTTCAGCCAAATAATTTTGGATGCTAAACTACACATTTACCAAATTTTTAAGAGTACATCACAGCCACAATGAAGATGAAAATAAGCATTGCACCAATGTTACACCTGCTCCATCACCTCTGGAAATGGGACACTGACCACGCTCACGTCACGGTGCACCCATGTGATAACCCTGGTAGCATATGTGAGTTGTGCACATGCCTCACCACGTGGGTGAAAAGTGCAGAGAGCCCGAATGCTGGTAAGAAAATGGACCAGTCATACGAACCATGCTCTACTTGAGAAAGAATAGTTTCTGGTTCAGGGTGGGAGAAGAGATGAGAAACAGTAGTAGTACACTTGAGTATACTTCTCCCTCCATAAACAATTTTTTTTTTTTTTGCGAGATACAGAATAAAAGGCAAGCCGCATAATTAATACATAAAAAAAAAAAAAAGGAGGAAAGGAATGTTCTTAAAAACAAGTGTTAAAATTATTATTATTTTTTTGGAGCCCAAAATTTTAGCAGCTCCAACAAAAGCATAGCTGTATAGGAATGATGCGTAGAGCATAGTGAAGATAACAAAGGTGTAGAATCTTATGCCAAATGCATAGAAGTTGGTTGGTCAGTGCTTCCAGTCGTCTGCTGCACTGATTCTATTAGGCTTTAAAACGGTAGAAGCCAAAACTTTAAACATCTGGTCATTTCATGCTTCAGATCATAAAGTTCGACAGAAAAGCACACAGCTGGAAAAGTTAGAGCTGAGTATTAAAGGAGCACACATTCTCACTTACTCTGTTGTAGGTGGGTGTTCGCTGGCAATACTACCAAAAAGAAGAAAAACAGAAGCCTGACTCATGTTTAGTAAAAGAAATAATGACCTGAGCCTACTCTATGAATAATAATAAAAGCCAGCTTAGCACAGACCTCTGAGCATCCACCACCGAGAGAGATGATTATTTCAATCACATTTTTTCTGGATGAGGATGACCAGAGCACTATCCAGATGCACAGCATCCAATGTTTAATTTTTCTTTCTCCTGATATCTTTTTTTTTAATGCCCTCTAATGACAATACTTTCATCCATCATGCTGAAAGAACTTTCAGCTTGAGGGCTATGAATGCATGTTATCAAAGCCTTCACTATTTTAAATAAATGGTGTAACTTCGAGAACATGAATACTTTTGAATACCATGCATGAATTCTTACAAATATTCCAACTTCATCACTTCCGTTCTTGGAAAATTTCCCCTCCCTTATCAAAGCTTAAATGCAAACATTTATGTGGGGAAAATAACATTTGACAACCACACAGCAGAGTGGGAACATCATAGGGGAAAAAAAAAATTGCGATTACGGGAGAAACTTTGTGTTGTCAGACTTTCATTTTCAGAAAATCCCGCCCCCCATTTTCAAGCTGAAATACAAATATTTATGGAATAAAATGATATTTAACAACAATAGTGAGCAGAAGGAACATAGTGCGAAAATACGGAAAAAATCTTTACTCAGTCCAAGGTAAATAGATAGAACAGGTAGGTCCATAAGCCGATCGAGCGGTATTGGCTACTTGGTACCACACCCCTGTGACGTCAAAGGTGCACAGAATCCAAAGGATCGAAGTTTTCTGCTTAGCGTTTTATAAACTTTTGAGGACACTTTGTCATAAGAAGACTTGACTGTTTTAATCTCAAACTCTTAATTTAAATATTTCAGAATATGTTCCACGGCATTAATGGGCAGTATCTTCAAATACATGGCAAAAAACTGTATTTCGATTTACAAAAGAAATCTAAATATATTGAAAAACTAAATGTTGAACAATCAGAATTTGCGCTTAGAAACTTTTTTAAAGTCAAAAATAAAATCGCAAAAAAATTAAGTATTTAAGTAGACAGTATAAAAGATGCAATTCTGCCATTTATTATAAACCATGCAAATACTTTTGCCACTTTTTTTAAACTAAAGTTTAAGAGTTGTAAACGCTATGAAAGTTGATAAGTTTTGTGTTTGATTTTCAGGTATGTAGATGAAATTTATAGCTGTTTTCAAACTTTTAGCTGGGCGTTGGGTGTTGAACATTAAAAAAAACAAACAAAAAAACATTTCGTTCTGTGAACGCGTTATTAAAAAAAAAAAGAAGAAGAAGAATATCAAGTACTAGAGTTATCTACAGATAGCTGCAAATAATGAAAAAACACGAGTTTTACATTCCGAATAAAAAAGAAATTTTAATGTTTATGTTAAGATGCTGTATGATATTATTTGTAACATTTAGCAACTGAGCACATATTCCTTCATTCTCAGTAAAAAAAAATGACGCATTAATGTAACAGAAATGCAAAGCACATACCTTTTTGAGCTTGAAATACTTCTCAGTATGAGTTTGTTTTACTTTTATTGAGAACTTTTTGCCCACTGTTTATTTTTGTTATTTGTTTTTATATTTCTCACTTTCGTCATACAAGTATTAAAGAATTTAATTCTAATAAAAATCCATTCTAATAAAAATCCAATTTTGCGTAAAGATGTACAATTTTTTCATCTACTTCTGGAAACACTTTTTTGAGTTCCAAAGATAAATGATTAACTATACAGTGATATTTTACAAGTTGTACTCAGTGGATTTAAAAAAAAAAAACAGTTTCGAATTTTTGTACAGTTTCCATCCAAGAGCTTGCAGGATAGGTAAGCCCACCTCTACTGATATGCTGGATGCAGTTATTAAGTTCCAGAGACTCCGGATTATCACATTTTAGTTGCGGATTCCCAGAACGAAATGCCAAATAACCAGCTATGTATTGGAGAGCATCTTCTTCTGTTTCTGAACTCAAGGACGAAGCAGGATGATTGTGTTTTAATAAGCTGCAAATTTTTTGTTTCACAAATTGATGATTTGTTGACAAAAATCCATTTTCAATTTTCTCAGCTTCTGATTAATCGGATGATGGTAGAAGTAATCCACGTAAGTATATGGAAGTCAAACATTTTATTCCCTCATCCCGTACGTTGGAATCACATGACGGTTCTGGAAGCTGCCCGCTCAATAACAGTAATCTTAACCTGTATTTGAATTTGCACGTAATAGGGTGATCATATCCACGTCCCATACCTCGAATTTGTGAAAATAAATTTTCAAGACAATCCTGGTTGGGACGGCAGGTTAGTATATATTTAATTCCTACATTTTGTAAATAAGCATATAATTTTTTAAAGATACGATAGAAACAATGAAGCCCTGCTGGAATGGCAAAATATTTTTTTTTTCCCAAGATGCGCATTTCCTCCACAGTTTCTTTCATTCTGTTCAATACTGCAACCTGTTCATATATATGTTTGTCCATACCCCCTTTTTAATAAGTTATCGCCAGAAAGGCAACGTGAATTCAGCACGTCAAACGCATTATTCACCAATTCAATGAAATCTGCTGTTGGACTTTCATTAGGAAATAAATATCTTGTAGTGTTCGCAACATGCAAGGAAAATGTCTGTGCAGCAAACGAAACCTTCATCCTTTCTGCCTTTTTAACTAAAAGATGTTTTTCTGAAAACTTGTGACAAATTTTCAGTTTGCCTTTATCTTTTTCAACAAGCTGAAAAAGAACTTTGCTAGTGATTACTTCACCAGTTGGAAGTTTGATGCCTCTGTCCAAAAAATGATTCCTTAGCAGCTTCAGCAAATGTGGAACATCAGCAAACACAAAAATATTCCTGGAGTTATCCCAAGGATTAGGAAAGCTAGTTCTGTTAATGCTTATTTCTAATTCCTTCCACAAAGCCTGATTTCCGCCTCCTAAATCCGAAGTTAAACCAACTACTTGGAGTCTGATCTTTTCAATTTCCAAAATTATTTTTCCCAACAAATCTTTACTCATTTTACAGTTAAAGTCATAAAATACAGGCTGCTTCCATGAATTTGTTAAGCTACGTAACATTACATGTACTGATTTATATGATCCCAAAATAGCATCTTCAGCATGATTGTATGAAATTTTCGCATCAATACTCATCTCATCCATCACTATAATGCAAATTTTGTCAAACATGGAGCAAGTTTTTTGCATATTGGGCCAGTAGTACAAAAACATCCCGTAAGAGTCCTGGGGAAATTTTCATTCCAGACACCCAACCAACGCTTCAAAGTGGTCACACCAGGTAGTGGAATGTTTATCTGACTTCTAATAAAACTGTAAGCTCGTTTTGACAAGCCTTGTAATGATAAAGCTGTCACTATATCATAAATTGACCATCTGACATTTTGTTTCCTTGAAAGGGAAGAAATCTGAGCTTTTGAAAAAATTCTACTCAAAATTTCTTTTGCCTTTTCACCTTTTTCTTCAGCAATAATAGACAATATATTTTTTCCCTTCAGCAATGCATTTTCAGATCGTAAATTTCTAGTTTTCAAATAATTTATTTTAACTTTCCTTTGCCAATACTGAAGTTTCGATCGTAACTCAGAATTTACTTTGTTGAGCTTTTCTATATAATTTTTTAAGGATGAAATTTCCTTTTCTTGGGCTTCTATTTCGGGTTCCAAGCTAAATAATGTAGCAGAATCACGTTCAGTTATCTCGTCAGCAGGTTGAACATGCAAATCTGGACTCTATCTTGCCTTCTTCGATGTAAAATTCTGCGTTACTTCCGACAAAAACTGCTGAGATTTTCTTTTTTCAGCACGTTTTGATCTTTCTTGATTTGTGCTTGAAGTACAACTGCCAAATACATTAACGTGAGAAATCGCACCTTTTTTCAGTCGACGGTGAGAACTGCATCCTATTAATTCGCTTTTTAAATATCTCTCAAAATCCTCATCATCAAAATGGGCAGAGCATATTTTGGCGTTGTGAGGGTTAAATGGGTCTTTTCGTCGACATGAGTTAATCCAGGCTTTTCTCAAACTGCCCTTTGGGATTCGATGAAAAGTTAAATTGGAATATGTAGATCTTTCGCTGTTGGCAGAACACGCAACAGCGCATCCAGGCATATCTGTTAATACACAACGAACAAAAAGCTGCTTTGAACAAATATATTAATAAAAAATATTTCTCAACTGACCATTAACTCACAGCAAAACGTGTATCACTTGCAAAATACTGGACAAAAGTCGCTGAAACTTTGCATAAATAACAGAAAGAATGTGCACTACAGATATGTTGGGAGTATGAACTTTGATCCACTGCTAACTCCGTTTGCACCTTTGACGTCACAAAACTCACCCCGCCCGAGGCTTTAGGAATTGCTGCCTTCGAAAACCTGCTCTTGGACCTACCTTCTATATTCTACTTACCTTGTACTTAGTCGACCTTCCGTTTTTGAAAGTTTTGTAAGAATGGAACTCCGTCCTCTCCGACACATGACCCCCCCATCACCACCAACCCTCCAAAAATTTATGTTCAGTTGTGCATCGATCTCGTGAATGACCAAAATGATAATGGAAAAGGTGGAATTCCTTGAATTTGCAGAAGTATTTCATACCTGAAAATTACTGGAAATTTTTTTTGTGTTGTCCAATTTCCATTTTTGCAAATTGTTGCCTATAGTTTCAAGCTAAAATATAAACATTTATGCAATAAAATATTTAACAACAATAATAGACAGAGGCAACACTGAGAAAAAAAACATGATTATGGGAAATATTTTTCATGACGTTGATTTTCTGTTTTCGAAAGTTTTTACCACAAAATACTGACCCCAGATGAGCCCCCCACCACCACAAGAAAACTCTTCAGTTTTGCATTGATCTCAAGAATGATCCAAATGATGACTGAAAAATGGAATTCAGCGAATCTGCGAAAGAATCTCATTTTTTTTTTTTAAATTTTGCATGTTGATAATTTTAACGATATATATATATATATATATATATATATATATATATACTTAAGAGCAAAACTGAAGACTAAGGAAAAACTTTAGAATTTAGAACGAAGGTTGCAAAATAACCTGAAGATCAAAACGCGCAACGCAGCAGTTTTGAAAATTCAGAATTCACATTCTATAAAGAAGATACCTAAGCAAAAAAATACATATATAATTTTGACTCACACCTAGTACAACATAGAAAAGGTTATGTATCTACCTGTGTGAGTAAAAGGAGAAATGATAAAAAAATAAAATAAAACTACTGAATGTAGAAGGTGTCGAGAATACTGAGCCTTGGCTTTATCAAGGACCAGCAAAAACTCTGCATTTTCTCACTTCCACAAAGACCTAGTTGGAAATGGGTTTCTGCAAGGCCATAGATGCAAGTAACATTCCCACCTAAAATAGTTTAAAATATATATATATGTCATGTCCTCCGTAGAGTTGCATGACCTAGCACTAGTTAACAATTTCGCTTGCATCCATTAACCTTACTGGCCCGACCCATGCTCTTCATCTGTTACTATTAAACAGAGAGAAGAAGATTAAAGAGAACTCAAGCTGTGAGAGTGACATAATAATTAGAAATGATTTTCAGCCATAACGAAACGCCAAGTTCGTTTGAGAGAGAATTTAAACCTGAAAATCAATGCAAAAGAAATCCAAATTTTTACATTGCAATTAAAAAAGGAAATATTAATTTTTAACGAACAGATTTTTGAAAGAAAACTTGAGTCTAAAACCCCCTACTCTACAACTTATGACAGCACGAAAACGAGAATAAGTTAAAGATAATAATTAACTAAAGAAAACTTTGTGAAAGTTATATACCTTAAACAGTTAGTTGCAATATGTACAAAGTATTTCAGCAGTGCTTTAAGTGCATAATTAATTAGTTATTAAGAACTTAACTACTTTGAAAAAACAGCGCATAGAAAAGGAACAAGCTTAGCCATCTTCTGTTCCTAGGTACCCCAAAAGACGCTCAAAGTTACAAAGAAAAGAAAGAGTTAAAACCCGCAAAAATGTTAACAGACAAACCAATGCCTAAAAGCTGAAAAGCTAAAAAACAACAGAGAAAAAGTACATGAAGTACAAACATTGAACTTATAAAACCTAGAACCCAAAAACAAGGAAGAGAGCTTACCTCTTGTGTGACAAAAACTTTTCTCCTCACAAAGAGAAGAACATGGCTGACCTCTTCCGCCACTCCCTAGTTGCTGGGGGGCAGTGAGGGTGGGGCTGATGGCCTCCTCATACAGCAAGAAACCAACAGCGGATGTTTTAACCAGAGAAAAAAATATATATAAACTTAAGACTGTGGATCTGTATGATCAGAAAGAGCAGAATTAACTCTCCAGAATACATGAGAAATATTATAAAATACACGAGCAGTGTATTTAATAATCTTTGCATGTATTAAATCACCTTAGTGAGCTTCTATAGATTAATCAGAATCTTATTAATTTTAATGTTGGTTTTACTATTTTTAGTATAGCTATCCTAGTGATGAATAACTAGTTTTCTTTTTTATTTGTTTTTATTTTCTTTTATAAACAGATTTTTAAGCTTTTTTTGTGATTTTGTTTATATTATTTAATTTTTTGTTTTAATAGGACCGTCATATCCATAGCACTAAAGTTCCTTTAGGTAGTTAATAGGCATCCTCTAGCCAACTTCCTTACGGCTTTGATTGGTCAGAATCATATTATTAACTGTGTAGAAAATTAAAGCAGATCTGCCAACCTTACTCTATTATTCAGAATAATTTTTCTTAAAGTTCTTTTGATGAAAGAAGAAGGAATTTCGTTCTCTAGAAAACTTTCTAATAGTATATTAATGTGGTAATTGAAGTCCAAATTGTTGCTGCAAATTCTTGAAATTCTTAGGACCTGAGAAATTAGTACATTCTCAATTACTTTGGTTGAAATGTTATTATTCCAGTGTAGATATTTAATTACTTTGAAAGGAAAATTAGCTCTTTTATCAAAGAGGCTAATAGATGGGTTACCTCTGTTGAGCTTAATGCTTAAGTCTAGGAACTCAAGTTCCTGATTACTGTGGTTGGTTTTACATAAGTTAAGAGAGCTAGGATAGATATTATCAAAATCACTCTCTATAACTTCTGAATTATTGATACACAGCAGATCATCAATATATCTAAAAGTGTAAAGGTAGTTATCTGAGCAGGTGGGGTGATTTTTAATGAATTTATATTCCTTAAAGAACAGGAATAGATTAGCGATATTCGTGGACGTTGATGTTCCCATGGGAATACCGTTCACTTGCTTATAGAGAGTATTATTATATAAGATATGGTTATTTTCTATGCAGCAATTGAGATAAGAGTTCCAAGTTCCTACATTAACAAATTGGTTAAGTTTAAATTCTGCATACAGCTCTTTAAAGGTAGTGATTATATCTGATAGAGGCAGATTAGTATATAGGTTTTCAAAATCATAACTATTAATATCTAGGGGACAAACTTTGAGTATAGTAGAAATTACTTCTGCATTATTATTAATTATCCAAAAATCTCTGTACATCAAGTTAGAACAGTTTCTAACGTGTTTCAAAACCTTCTTTAAGACATCTTCAAAAGCAAGATCTATTTTCTTTTTATGACTCCTTACTCCACTAGCTATGAACCTGAACTTCACAGGATCCTTATGAAACTTAACCGTTGCAAAAAGAAATGGAAATTCAGGCTCATATCTTCTAGTTTGTGGAATTTTAAGTTTCTTGAAGAATGCCTTAAACCGATTTTCTAACTGCTTGGTAGAATAACTTACGGGCTCGTATGTTACTCTATTATTGAGTTCCATAGTTAACAATTCAAAATAGAACTTCTTACAGATAATTGCAAAATTATTGCTAGCTTTATCTGTAGTGGTAAAAATAAATTGGTCTTGTAGTTTGGAGAGTGACCTTTTAGCTTCTCCAGAGAAAAAGAGATTTCTGTCGAAACAAAAGTCCAGACCTGCCAACTCACCGGTGAAGCTATTGATTATATTATATTTCCATTCTGCGAAGGCCTCAATAGGCTGATTGTACGTTAAACTGGTTTTTACTATGTACCTATTAACATCTTGAGTGAAGCTCTCAAGAATCCTTTCTTTGGAAATTGTGAAGGAAGGTCTGAATTTAGAGCCATACTCTAATAAAATCCTAAGCTTTTCATTTTCAACAAAACTCAAGTTTCCGGTGATAATATGGTTGTAATTCTTATCATAGTGAACTGTTTCTTTATGTTCAACACAAGAACATGTAGTAATTACAGGAATGTAGCTCGAAGAGTTAAGTTTGTAGTTTTTAACTATTGACCCTAAGGTCTTAACATATTTAAAACTTACAATAGACTGGTGCCTGTGGATGGGAAAAAAAATTGCATTATTGTAGAACAGCTTCCTTACATTGAGATTATATATATATATTCTATAAAGAAGATACCTAAGCAAAAAAATACATATATAATTTTGACTCACACCTAGTACAACATAGAAAAGGTTATGTATCTACCTGTGTGAGTAAAAGGAGAAATGATAAAAAAATAAAAATAAAACAACTGAATGTAGAAGGTGTCGAGAATACTGAGCCTTGGCTTTTATCAAGGACCAGCAAAAACTCTGCATTTTCTCACTTCCACAAAGACCTAGTTGGAAATGGGTTTCTGCAAGGCCATAGATGCAAGTAACATTCCCACCTAAAATAGTTTAAAAATATATATAAGTCATGTCCTCCGTAGAGTTGCATGACCTAGCACAAGTTAACAATTTTGCTTGCATCCATTAACCTTCCTGGCCCGACCCATGCTCTTCATCTGTTACTATAAAACAGAGAGAAGAAGATTAAAAGAGAACTCAAGCTGTGAGAGTGACATAATAATTAGAAATGATTTTCAGCCATAACGAAATTCCAAGTTCGTTTGAGAGAGAATTTAAACC
Organism: Macrothele yani; assembly: GCA_039090855.1. NCBI lineage: Eukaryota > Metazoa > Arthropoda > Arachnida > Araneae > Macrothelidae > Macrothele > Macrothele yani. Next base: position 79,397,780 of record CM077016.1, read on the forward strand.
TGAAAATCAATGCAAAGAAATCCAAATTTTACATTGCAATTAAAAAAGGAAATGTTAATTTTTAATGAACAGATTTTTGAAAGAAAACTTGAGTCTAAAACCCCCTACTCTACAACTTATGACAGCACGAAAACGAGAATAAGTTAAAGATAATAATTAACTAAAGAAAACTTTGTGAAAGTTATATACCTTAAACAGTTAGTTGCAATATGTACAAAGTATTTCAGCAGTGCTTTAAGTGCATAATTAATTAGTTATTAAGAACTTAACTACTTTGAAAAAACATCGCATAGACAGCGCATAGAAAAGGAACAAGCTTAGCCATCTTCTGTTCCTAGGTACCCCAAAAAGACGCTCAAAGTTACAAAGAAAAGAAAGAGATAAAACCCGCAAAAATGTTAACAGACAAACCAATGCCTAAAAGCTGAAAAGCTAAAAAACGACAGAGAAAAAGTACATGAAGTACAAACATTGAACTAATAAAACCTAGAACCCAAAAACAAGGAAGAGAGCTTACCTCTTGTGTGACAAAAACTTTTCTCCTCACAAGAGAAGAACATGGCTGACCTCTTCCGCCACTCCCTAGGCAGCTGGGGGGCAGTGAGGGTGGGGCTGATGGCCTCCTCATACAGCAAGAAACCAACGCGCGGAGATTTTAACCAGAGAAAAGAAATATATAAACTTAAGACTGTGGATCTGTATGATCAGAAAGAGCAGTTTCTTCTCTTGTGAGGAGAAAAGTTTTTGTCACACAAGAGGTAAGCTCTCTTCCTTGTTTTTGGGTTCTAGGTTTTATTAGTTCAATGTTTGTACTTCATGTACTTTTTCTCTGTCGTTTTTAGCTTTTCAGCTTTTAGGCATTGGTTTGTCTGTTAACATTTTTGCGGGTTTTATCTCTTTCTTTTCTTTGTAACTTTGAGCGTCTTTGGGGTACCTAGGAACAGAAGATGGCTAAGCTTGTTCCTTTTCTATGCGCTGTCTATGTGATGTTTTTTCAAAGTAGTTAAGTTCTTAATAACTAATTAATTATGCACTTAAAGCACTGCTGAAATACTTTGTACATATTGCAACTAACTGTTTAAGGTATATAACTTTCACAAAGTTTTCTTTAGTTAATTATTATCTTTAACTTATTCTCGTTTTCGTGCTGTCATAAGTTGTAGAGTAGGGGGTTTTAGACTCAAGTTTTCTTTCAAAAATCTGTTTGTTAAAAATTAACATTTCCTTTTTTAATTGCAATGTAAAATTTGGATTTCTTTTGCATTGATTTTCAGGTTTAAATTCTCTCTCAAACGAACTTGGAATTTCGTTATGGCTGAAAATCATTTCTAATTATTATGTCACTCTCACAGCTTGAGTTCTCTTTAATCTTCTTCTCTCTGTTTTATAGTAACAGATGAAGAGCATGGGTCGGGCCAGGAAGGTTAATGGATGCAAGCGAAATTGTTAACTTGTGCTAGGTCATGCAACTCTACGGAGGACATGACTTATATATATATTTTTTAAACTATTTTAGGTGGGAATGTTACTTGCATCTATGGCCTTGCAAGAAACCCATTTCCAACTAGGTCTTTGTGGAAGTGAGAAAATGCAGAGTTTTTGCTGGTCCTTGATAAAGCCAAGGCTCAGTATTCTCGACACCTTCTACATTCAGTTGTTTTATTTTATTTTTTTATCATTTCTCCTTTTACTCACACAGGTAGATACATAACCTTTTCTATGTTGTACTAGGTGTGAGTCAAAATTATATATGTATTTTTTTGCTTAGGTATCTTCTTTAAAGAATGTGAATTCTGAATTTTCAAAACTGCTGCGTTTGCGCTCTGATTTTCAGGTTATTTTGCAACCTTCGTTTTAAATTCTAAAGTTTTTCCTTAGTTTTCAGTTTTGCTCTTAAGTATATATATATATATATATATATACTTGAAAGGTTCATATAAGTGATTTTGATTTTACCATTATTTCACAGCTTTATTATCTTCCAGAAAATTCAGCATTAACATTTTCCCTAAACCGCTTTGTTTGTGATTCCAATAATGCCCCATTAGTATTTAGTATCATTATGCATTACCTCTTGTAAGTGTAGAAAAAATGAGAAATTCTCACTTTAAGCTTGTTTTACATTGTACCAAAACTCTTCACCAAAAATATGTGATAATAAACTTGTCCATATTCATAACCTAGACAAAGTAAACTTCATCAGTCCAAATGTTAGTTTAACAATGACACATAGGCATTTTTTGGACAGACCAATCTGACAAATTTTTGTGCTTATGAGCTTAACTTAAATGATGAAAGCCATTGGTAAACACTACACCATGCATGGTCTTTCTGCCACTATGCCCGATGAGTAAAATCATTTTTACAACAAATTTGCATGCAAACCAACAAGAAAGCAAATCACTTTCACATATATGCAAATCAATATTCATACTCACTGCAATTAATCTCCTTTAAGTGATTTTAATTAAAAAAACAAAAACAGGATTCATACCCAATTTTTAAGAACAAAAATTAAACACTTCTTAAGCACCAAAACAATTTTTTAAGAGAACTTCCAGTCTCTATATACACCACTGTTTGTGAAAACACCACAAAGGACTGCTGATATTAGCTTGAAACTTAAAAGGATATGTACAACAGGCTGGGACATGCAAATGATTAAAATGTCAGTGAAAATGCACGTGCAATTTCGGAGCAGCACTCTCCGAATTGCCTGGCCTTTGGTATAAAGAGCTGTCTCAAATGAGATGTTGCAATCAGTGAAGAGCCAACATTGAGTAGAAAGGATGTTTCTTGTGTCTCACTATGCCCCGTCACCAAAGAAAGCTACATTTATGAACACCTGCAGGACTTTGAGTGATGAAGGATTGTTGAGATGAGAGAAGCTGATTTTCCTATGGCGAAATTGCCATAGGAAAATCATCTGTCCACTGATGTCATGTTCTCATCAGAGCTGAGCCTGAAGCAGAGCTCGGGCCTGAATCGGGCTTCGGCTGTAGAATATTTACTGCGCTTCGGGTGGGCTCTGGATGAGTGAGAGAGAGAGAGAGAGAGAGAGAGAGAGAGAGAGAGAGAGAGAGAGAGAGAGAGTTTTTTTTTTTTTTTTTAAGCATATAAATGTGATTTTATATGATTTAGCAAATGAGACACTTTATAGTTGGTAAAGGGAATTCTTCGGCAACTGGTTTTGGTCGCAGAGCGGGCATTCGAGATGCTATTTACTCTGGGCTTGGGTAGAAAATGCCAGAGGCCGCGCGTTAGTGTGTTTCTGCAGAGAAGAAAAAGCTTTTTCAAAAACTACTACTGGATAGTTGATAGCATGCCGACGATAATTTACCCTCTATCTCCACGCAGTAGCTCCCTGCTAATTATATTTAGCAATGCACATATTTCAGTGCATTACAGCTCGACAATATTAGCATTATTTGAGCAACATATAATTGCACCACCTCCCGATCATTTTGGATGCCTGGTGGCCTGAAGTACTTCAGGTGAAAATGAACGGTAAAAAAATCTTACAGTTAGTTACACTGTAAAAATAGATAGAGGTCCCATCCAACCACTTCCCATTTGAGAAATCTATTGGTTAATTGCAGGAGGAGGAAAGAGTGGAAGCGTAGAAGAGGAAATGTTTTTTTTTTTTTTATTAATGGTTGAACAGGTTAGCCAGTTTTTGGGCTCTATCTTGCAAGATAAAATTTGCGCTCGGGGTGATATATCACTGGCTCGAATGGGCACGGGCTCCAAAAATTGAGCCCAAACTCAGCTCTAGTTCTCATCACACCAATGCAGTGATGAGAACACTGAGAAATCCGGGAAATGGATCGGAAAATCACACGACTGCGCGGGACGAACCCCTCCCACAACATGGCAGTGACCGATTGCACAGTGACATCCATGAAGTTAGTGCAGCAGTAGAGCACTGTCACAGGTCAGGCTTTGTTCTCCAGCACAGTTTGACATTGTCTGCTTAACAGAGGACTAGTCCCTAGCAGCCCATTGCTGTGCATTCCCCTGACCCTCAACCACAACGCTTCACGCTGCAATGGAGTCTTGAACACAGATAGTGGCACACCGATTGACAACAAGTCATGTTTTCTGACGAGACACTATTCAACTTGATGCACCATGATGGTCGCATCCGTGTTCGAAGACTTTGTGGTGAACAGCACCTTGAAGCATCAGACCAGCCCAATGACAAGTGTTATGGTTTGAGGCACCATAAAGTTCAATTTGTGGTCTCGCCCAATACGAATTGAGGGAACCCTCTACAGTCAGCGATCTAAAACCTACAGTCAGGGATGTTTTAGCAGCAGAAGTGATTCCCTTCCTTTAGAGTTGTCCTGGCACTATATTCCAGCAGGACAATGCTCAGCCACATGTGGCCCGAAACGTTCAAGACCTCTTCCATGGGTGGCAGATACAGCTTCCTCCCTGGCCTGCACGTTCTCAGGATATGTCCCCGATCAAACATGCGTGTGACATGGCAGCTAAGTGACTGGCCTGTCCAGCGCCTCTGCCAGTCACCACAAATGAACTCAGCCCTTGCACAGAAGAAGCTTTGCAGGCTATTCCCCAAAACATCAAAAACCCCTTTCATTCAATGCCATGCTAGATGCCTTTCATTCAATGCCATAGATGCCATTTTGTTGCTCGAGGTGGCTTCACATGATACCGAGTTTTGAAGTGAAAAATTTTGTATAGTTCTACAAATGTAATCAGTTATCTCCTGTAACATGAGGAGTCAGTGATATAAATTTAATCTGAAAAGTGCAATTCTTTCTCGGTGTTGCAATTTTCACAGACAGTAGTGTATATATAATATCTTACAACAATAACGGACAGTGGGAATTTTGTGAGAAAACATATATGATTATGCAATACATTTTTTTTTGCTGCACCTAACTTACAAACTCAAGGACAGGAAAGTTTCACCCAATGACACACACACACACACACACACACACACACACACACACACACACACACACACACACACTGCCATTCTGCACAATAACCAAAGAAATTTAACCATATGAATATTCTACATGACCAAGAAGTGGCCAGAATCAGTTCTTTTTGTTTGGAGATATAAATTGATATATATATATATACATATATATTGTTACGAAAATATTATGGTCAAAGCTGTATTTTTGGGACGCTTTTTAAGAGTGCCGAGTTAACGCAAGGAAACGCATCCTGCGAGTCCCCAATTTTCGCCCCTTCACCCAAACAAAAATGCGCCTGGAACTCTGTCCCTAGACGACACTTGATGTGGCCAGACGCTAATAAATCAATTCTCAAGTGGTTTGTTTTGATGGGTCAGTGAGTAGAGGGTGATTTTTTTTTTTTGATTGGAGGTTTAACGACCACCGTGAGCAAACTCAATGGGCTATAAGCAGTCGCCCGTCCCTAATTTAGGGTCACTGGTTCCAGGGAAGGGAGAGAGCCAGTGCCGAAAGACAAACACAACATCCATGCCTTACCGGGATTCGAACCCGGACCCCTTCGGACGAATGATCAGAGGCCATCGCTTAGACCACTGCGCCACCGGGGCGGCGAGTAGAGGGTGAGAACAGAGAAAAGGAGTCAGTTGCTGAATACCGTCGAATAGACCAGGCATCCAAAAAAAGAGAGGGAGCTTGATGACATTCGATTATTGAAACCACTTGGACAAGAGTTGGTTCCCCTACATAACTGGAAAACATGCACAGTCTGGCCTCATAGTCGTATTTGAGCTGATGGTGACAAAAATTTAGAGAAAAAAATAGAAGGAACAAGTGAGGCTCAGCAATCAAAGTCTTTTTTTTTTTGCCCCATACAAATCTTTGAGACAGCACTCATCGAAAGCATGCAGACAACTGCTGCTGGAGCCGCCCAACTTCTTCACAGGCACTCCAGGAATAACAACAAGTGACCTGGCTGGACATTGCTACCGTGGAGGAATGAGCAACCAAAGGAAGGAAAATAATTCAACTCCCCCCCCCTCCCAACTTTGCCAAGAGAGTAGCTGTCAACTGACCCCAACATGTGACTGCTCGATTTCAGCTGATTCCGTCTCGCTAGTGCTTCGAGAACCAACTGCATCTTGTTCACGGGGCGACTTACTACCCCCCCCCTCCCGGCCGACCAAGGAACGGTGTGTTGAGAGTGAGATCCGGTCATGCCGACGTGTTGTCAGTAATTATGATGTGCAGAAGATCAGCTTATTGCTGATTATCATCAGTGGTGTGCTCACAGTGTTTTTACTTCGGCGAGCGGTGAAGAGTGTCATTAAAAGCCTGCTCTCCCCAGGATAAACGCCAAAGAAGAATTGTGGATTAAAAACTCAGAGTCCAAGCGAGTAAGTCCTGTTTGACATCCTGAACTTTCCAGAATGCAGGGGCTGAAGTTTAGGAACTCTAATTTGCACGAGTTAACGATTGGCTGGTGAGTCCGACTAGGAATGTTAAATAGCCAAAAATCCAGCCCAACATTATTTTAAATTTATATCCAAGCACAAAGTGTCATAGCTTATGTTAATTATTTTATCATCTACCAATCAGTTTATGTTAATAATTACCTGTATTAAAAGTCTGTGCTTGTCTTAAATGCCACCAACTTCCTTTGGACTGGCCTAAGCCATTTATTCAGGTCTGTGCTTGTCTTAAATGCCACCAATTTCCTTTGGACTGGCCTAAGTAATTTATTCAGTCCTCTCACCTGCAGTATCCATAAAAGAACCCAGAGTGCAACCAATTCGCAGCCCCGGTCGTAACAATATACGAGTATATATATATATGCTCTTAACATACTTTAACACAAATTTCATAAAAGCTAGCAGATTTTGGAATAAATCAGGAGTTTTCAAAGTAAAATAAAATTGGCAGCTGTGTGTATAAATATGAAGAGTGGCAATGGCAGCCAGACAACTGTGAAGACATTAGCATGCTCTTGAGCGAGCAATTTCGACAAAATAGTTTCCTGCTTTTTGATTAATTTATACAGTCAAACCTCGATTTAACGAATTTCAAGGGACCAACAGTCTTGTACGTAAAATAGCGGAAGCCTTTCGAATGAAATATTCAAGTTAAGCCAGTGTTCATAACAGAATATGTATGCAGCTAAGTTCTCTTTCAGTGATATTTAAATTATGTAAGTACTTTTAATTACGAAATTTATTGTCAAAACTGATATGTACACATTTACTTTGAATATTAAATACATAATTCATAGATATTAGACTTCAATATGTAGCATTAAAATTAAAGCGTACTTCAAAATTGCGATAAAAATGTAATAGTTGATTTTTTTTTAGAATTTATCTTCTTGAATAACAATTTCAGTGTTATGAACTGCATGAAACAGAACATCAATTAGTACTAATTAACTTGTAAAAACAGAATGAGTTGATTACCTTTTTACACTGTAGAATAGAAATGATTTAGAGAAGATACCCTTTTTTTTTTTTTTTCAACATTTAGCTTTATGAATTGCAGCTTTAATTTTATGAAGTGCACGGAAAATGTCATTATTAATATCGAAGTGCATCAAGTAGATTTTAACACATTCTATACTGTTAGCAGCAAACTTTCAGTTCTGCTTCATCTTCTTCATTAGAATCTGATGCATTTATTCCGATCTGTTCATCCAAACATCATCAAGGGATTGCCTTTGCCAGGTACGCACATTTGCGTCACAATCAACATCGGAAAACACAATACCTGATGAAGCAATTTCATTCCATTCTGCAAGAGCATCATCCGCAAAATTATCAGCAGGATTTTCGGTATTGGACCCACTTTCTTGTTGTTCACAACCTGAAAAGCTCGCTTTGTTAAAGCAGTTTTTAATGGTATCTGCCGTAACTACTTTCCATGACTGTCGCACGAAATGCATTGCACAGAGAATGTTAACTTTAATGCATCATTCTTTGCACCAATAACAGAAAGTACTTCTCGAATGAGAAGCTTTCGATAATGAGCTCTTAAAAAACCTAATGACACCCAGATCCAGAGGTTGTAATTCACTAGTACAATTTGCTGGGGAAAAATGACTTGAACATTTTTCAGTTTATTTAGGATGCGCAACACACTGATCAATGAATAAGAGGACTTTATCCTTTTTTGCCTACATCTGAGTATCCAAAAGCTTCTACATAATTTGTGAATAAAGCTGTGGTAACACAGGACTTTTTATTTGCTTCATATTTGGTGGGCAAAAATTTCCATTTTTGAAGTAACATGGTTTACCAGATTTACCCATGACTAATGCCTGTAATTTTTTTGACCAGGCTGCATTCGCAGCTAGAAGAACAGTGATTCTGTCTTTTTATTTCTTTCCTCCAAGACAGGTGTCATTTCGAAAACACAGTGTTTTATCTGACTGCAGGTTATAAAACAGTCCAGTTTGATCAGCATTAAAAGATGTCACACAGCATGAACACCCCAATAATAAATGTGACAGCTGTTCATTTTTTCATGTTTGTGCTGTCACAGGATCAACACATTTGCTTTTGCCGGATATAATTCTATACACTATGTTATTCTATGCTTAAAGCGATCAATCCATCTATTTGATGCAGTGAATTCCTTTATTTGAGGTGGTTGACCTTCAAAAGTGATCCCCTAATAGGCAAATTACTCATACTAGCCCGTGCTTTCAGAACCAAGTGACAAGCACGTTTTCCAACCCACTCAGGGCCAATGCTTTCCTAGATTTCCTCATACTCGAAAATTGCTCATACTTTGATGCACAGCTATCAATTTCTTTTCTGTTTTTCACTATGGTACACAGTGTTGATTTGTAAATTCAGAGTTTCTCTGTTACAGCAGTCTGTGATCCTGAGTTCGCACTAGCTGCGACGAAATGTCCATTTTTTCACTGATTGAAAATTTTCCCCTTTATTTTTTTTGCCCCAGTCATTCATTTTTTAAATGCTCTCACAAAATGCACTTATGCAAACTACAGTGATCAGTGAATTTCACTTCTAACTTTTCTAGTGCTATCTATTCATCAAAACTTTATCCGTAAATGAGGTGTGTTGTTTAATGTGACCTGTAGATTTAGCACTGAAGAAAAGCAGCAGCAGCGCAATTTGGGGAAGAATTACAGAGGTTCAGGAATGGGTACGTACCATGTGTGTGTCCCCTGACGTCACAGAAAGCTATTGTTCTGTCTGTAGCTGAAAACGAGAATCCCCAGGGTACTCTAAATTTCCTCCCCCACGCCAACTTTCTTGTTCCTGTTTCCCACCCATGCAAGAAAGCATTGCACTCCTTTGGAACTTGTTGGTCATTTGCCTGTAAGAAACTTATGAAGCGTAAGTTACGCTTGATAGTCGAAGGAAAGGCGAACTGATTTACGGTTCAGTCAACCTGTGTCGCAGATGGTGTTCTTTAAAACGCTGGTTAACAGCATGTGTAAAGTTTTCCTGTTATGCAAGGCTCTTTCTAGTTAACTTTTAACATGGAAATGCTGGTTAACATATTTTGGTGGTTTAAAAAAAAAAAAAAAATGTTCTCTAAATCGAGGAAACATTCGTTAAATCGGGGAACACTAAGGCACTAATTTCAATGTGGTTCCATCCGGACCATAAAAAATGTATGTAAAATCACGGAATTCGTTAAATCACAGTCCATTAAATAGGGGTTTGACTGTATATGCAATGTTTCACTCCAACACTGGTTTTGATGTCCACATACAAAGCTCAGCCACCAGAATTCACCTGCAAGCAAATATGTCAAATTTTGATACACAACACAGTCAACAGATATACTTAAGCACTTTTAAAGGGCCTTAGAAATGCAAATTCAAAATAAGGAATTCTTAAGGATTTCTAAGCACCGTACAAAGCCTGTTAAAGTCATGCTGATGTAGCTGTTTGGCTGGTTCTTTGAGAGCCTCATAGTACAAAATGCTTGGAAAAGCTACAGAATACCAATACAAATATTTAGTTTGGGAAAATGATGCTTACAGGCTGAAAAAGCTTTCATCATGAATCAAACAAGTTCCTTTGTTACTAAAAGTGACCAAAATGCTTCTGTATCCCTGAGAAGTCAATCAAATTCACAAACTTTACCAAAAAGTCAATAAGTAACTAGTCCATTTGTATTCTTATAAAAAAAAAATCATTTCATGTCCAGTCCACACAGCATTTATTTTGGAAAATGTTCACACTGAGTTAAAACTGTACATCTTGTTTTTGCAATAGCTACAGAAGAGTTTTTATATGTTCTTTAACAAATTAACAAAACAAGGGGAAGATAAATTACAAAGAAGTTCATTACATAGGTATTTACTAGATTTCCAAAGATTCCATCCATACATGTCAGCAAGAAAATTTTATCCTTTTGGATACCTATACAGAATTTTGCTTTAGTTTTCCTTGCTGCTCTTTTTTGTTTGTTTTTTCCAACACATGCCACAATATCAGTCATTTTTGTTTTTGATTCTATACGAAGTACCTGGCCGCTTTCAATGTCCACATTTTTTTCTTTTCAAACCTACACTATATGTTTTCTTCTGCTTTATTCAATATTATCTGGGATACAGACAGCTGCTTCTGATGTTGTGAAACACTAAGTGACACTAACATTTATTTTCCCTCAAACACCAATAGGGTTCTTCCAGTAAATTTAGCAAGTGCCTACACAGGTTGGAAGTAGCTCATGGTGGTCTTTCAATTCCAAAACAGCAGAAGGAATTAAAAATAAAAGGAACTTTATTGTAAAAAATCTAGTGCAGAAAAGTGACTTTACAGTTCTAGAAAAATTTCCCGGTGAAATGCACTTTTCTTACTCCTCACAGCATTTTCTTCCTATATCAATCAATGGAGCAAGTATTTTTGTTAAGTCTAAATTCAAATTGAAAATTGTTAGTTACCTTTGTCCTTGCTGGAAATTGCACCATTTACATGACCTGTACAGCCATTTCAAAGTGAGAAGCAGCATTATCACTTTTTACTAATTTGCTGAAATTGCATGGTTTTCCATCACTTCTTGTTATATCGAAAAACAGAAATTAGCATTTTCCTTTTCATTTGAAAAGAACTCAAAGCTTGAAATTAGAGCTTCAACTCCATCACCGTCTTTTGTTCTCCGTATAGTTATTCGCTTTGTACAATGAGCATGCAGCATTTTTGAACTTAAACTTTGCTTTAAACTTAAGGCCCCCCCCCCCCCAAAAAAATGCTTTCTCCATCTCTTGACGTAGCAAAAAGTGACAAAGCAATGGAAAAATGCATAATTTAGGGAACATTATATGTGAAAAATTAATACTGCATTGTTCACCCTGCCTTGAAAAAATTTTACGGGAAATGGAAACAGTACGGATTCCACTGTGGATAGATTAAGCACTGATTTATAAATTTAATTTCATTTAAAAAAAGAATGGGAATAAAATGCTTGCTTTCTACTGATTAGTTTTGAAGTAGTAGTATCTATTAGAAATAGGGAAATGTGCATACCACAAAAAATTCTTACAAAATATGGAGCAGCTCTTTTTCACTAGTACCAAAGATATTAAAAATGAGCATGATCAGAAAAACAAAGAATAAAAATATAACCAGGCAGAGAAATAACAGCAACAAAGAATAACAAAACTTGATCAGAAAAATTCTAAATGAAGAAACAAAAAATGGCACGACACATTTGCAGACTTTCCCCTGGTTCTTCCAATCGTTCACCACCCTAATCCTAATTTTGTGACTTTTTTTTTTTTTTTTTTTTCTTCTTTTTGAAAAAAGTTTTCGTTGCAGGAAAGAAACCAGTATGGACTTTTCACCAAAATGTGAAAAATCAAGAACTTTACCAGGATTCCAAGGGCCATGTGAAGTACATGGAATCTCTGAATCTTTCTCCTCACCACATGGCCTTACTCAGAGTCAAGTGGAATGGTGCACACAGAAAATTTACTATTCCGAAGTCCCGACAGGCACAGTGGTTCTGGTACACAATTGCACAAAATTTGCCTTTTGTAGCAAGATGAAACACATTAATGCAGAATTCCCATTCCTGTACTTTTAATGGTTAAATATTCTATCTTAGGAAACAGGCACAACATAATATATATGTGCACTGGTAAGGTTTCAGGAAGATTCTTCCTACCTGAATATGCCTTTTTGCTGTCATCATCATCAAGAGGAGGAGGAGATGGTGGTTTGATGATTTTTCTCTGAAAAGTAAGTTATTTACAGTCAGTAATACTTATGTAAATAAAATAATTTGCAAAAAGTAATACTGCTAAAATTTTAGTCATACCAGAGATGCCAATCCTGAAATCCTTGCCACCAGAAATGCTCAAGTAGACTTTTTGGTTTGCCTTTAGTATTTTCATAATTATATACATCATTAAAAAGAGCAGTGGCATAAAAAAAAAAAAAAACTCAGCCCGACTTAAAAGACATAAAATAATTATGCATACCAGCAAACATTTCACGAAGCTCATCAGGAGTACATGATGATCTTTGTGTGGCAGCCCACATCCTATTTTGCATTAGCGAAAAATTCTCCCTATAGTATAGAGCCATATCGGTCTCATGAAGCGGATATGGTGCTATACTATTGGTCTTGCCAAACTTAAAATGTGACATTTTCAGCATAGCTACTACAATAAACAACCATTGAAAACACCTTAAATTACAAAGTTTTTTTAAATATATAAAATGTATATTTTTTCTTATTATCTTAGTAATATGCATTCATCATATCTGAGAATATGTGGTTGCAAATAAATATAAGCTCAAGTGTTTGGACAAAAATATGATACATTTAGAAACAAACTTACTTTACTTCAAAGATAAATATGTTGATTGTTTCGCTTTGTGTAAGTCAGCATCAGATAGATCTGCATTAAAGCAAGCCTGATCAGCACAAGCTTTGCATTTTTCAATTATTAAAGATTTCAAAGTTGAAACACAAACTGGATCGAAAATCAGATTATTTTTAACCATGCTAAACACTCATTCACATGTGACGTTGCTGTATGGTATAAGGTAAATTGTTGCCATTAATTTCAGTAAAACAGTGTACCATTATGATCTCTAATGCATGATATTAAATTCCAAGCTATGTTAATTCTGTCAGCAGTTAAAGATTTCTTCTGTCAGATGATCACTTTAGAATTTGGCAAACTGTTCTTCAACCAAATCTTTTTCTGTATCAGAAAAAGAAGTTTCCTAGTGCTAAGCAATGTCTTCAACCTCACAATGATGATACAGCTCACTTTGCAAAGGAAGCTGCTACATGTACATAGCCCTGTCCTTACTATAGCACTGTCTAATAGAGAAATAAAAATTTTGCAACTCTATTTGTGACAAATTTGAATTTTTGATATACTGTCACGTTTTTCCTCCAATAACAAGGTCATCATCATCTTTCTGGATCTTATCACATGAAAAGTCCATGTCAAATACAGAAGCTGCAGCAGTTGCAGCAGAAGGCTTAATAAATCTTGACACTAATTCATTAAATAATGATGTCAGCTCTCTTTGAAATCTGTGAATCATGGGTGCATTTTGCTGCATCATAGTGTTTACTTTGGTGAACAATGGCATGGTTGATTGTAAAAAAAAAGCAGATAAAGTTTCATCTTTGGAGCTTCAAAAATTTCTTTTAATTTCAAAAATACATAGAATGAGTCGAAAGTTTTGCAATATTTGCATAAACGCATGTGCTTTGGTGGGTATGTCACGTTTAAACTAGTTCAAGTCTCACACTGCAATCAGTCCAAAGGGACATAAAGTGGTAGCCATTGCTGTGATGTACGTTTCATCAAGAGAATTGTTATGTGCAATGAAAAGTGGGTCTATTTCCGTAATTCCAACACATAACGCCGGGCTGCCAACCTATCACACCCAAGAAAATAGTTGCTTTAGTAGCCACTAATAGTAAAAGTAGTAGCCTAAATAGTAGCCATTAATGGTAAAAATAGTAGCCTTACCAACTTATGTTAATGACTAAAATAGTTGCCCAAAAAAGTGTACGAGTTTTAGAATGTAAGTGCTCCACACCAAAAAAAATTTTTTGTGAATTTTTTTTTATTTATTTCAAACCACAGTGACAAAATTAGCACATGTTCACATTTTGGTGGTGGTGTTTTGGATTGTGTGTGTGTGTGTGTGTGTGTGTGTGTGTGTGTGTGTGTGTGTGTGTGTGTGTGTGTGTGTGTGCGTACACTGAAGAAAAAAAAATCCCAACACCACGAAAAAATAGTTGTACAGGAATGAAATGGTGGCAATACATTTGTATAGGTAACATATTTAATCGATTAAGGTTTCAAGATCACAGCTTATTGTAAGCGTGAGAAGAGCCATTTTAAATGTGAAATGCTGGTACATTAATAATCGGTGTAACCGCCAGAATGTTGAATGCAAGCACGCAAACGTTCATGCATTGTGTCGTACAGGTGATGGATGTCAGTTTGTGGGATGGAGTTCTATACCTGTTGCACTTGGTTGGTCAATACAGGGACGGTTAATACTGGTTGGGGGTAACGCTGGAGTTGGCGTCCAATGATGTCCCATACGTGCTCGATTGGTGAAAGATCTGGTGATCTAGCAGGCCACGGCAACATGTCGACACTCTGTAGAGCATGTTGGGTTACAACAGTGGTATGCGGGCGAGCGTTATCCTGTTGGAAAACACCCCCTGGAATGCTGTTCATGAATGGCAGCACAACAGGTTGAATCACCAGACCGACGTACAACTGTGCCGACAGGGTGCGTGGGATAACCACGAGAGTGCTCCTGTTGTCATATGAAATTGCTCCCCAGACCATAACTCCAGGTGTAGGTCCAGTGTGTCTCGGCCGCAGACAGGTTGGTTGCAGGCGCTCACCTGGCCTCCTTCTAACCAACACACGGCCATCACTGGCACCCAGGCAGAACCGACTTTCATCAGAAAACACAACTGATCTCCACTCCGTCCTCCAATGAGCTCTAGCTTGACACCACTGAAGTAGCAAACGGCAGTGGTTTGGAGTAAGTGGAATGCACGCTACAGGGCGTCTGGCTCAGAGCTGTCCTTCAAGTAACCGATTTGTAACAGTTCGTTGTGTCACTGTGGTGGCAACTGCAGCTTGAATTGCTGCCGCAGACGCGGTACGATGCGCCACGGCCATACGCCGTACACGGTGGTCTTCCCTCTCAGTAGTGTCATGTGGCCGGCCTGAACCCGGTCTTCTTGAGGCAGTACCTTCCCTTGACCACCGCTGCCAACAATCATGCACAGTGGCTACATTCCTGCCAAGTCGTTCTGCAATATTGCGGAAAGAAAATCCACCTTCTCGTAGCCCTATTACACAACCTCGTTCAAACTCCGTGAGCTGTTGATAATGGCTTCTTCGTCTTCTTAAAGGCATTCTTGACTAACATCAACACACTACGTCGAATCTCAACGATAACTAACGCTCACGAACGTTACAGCGCATATTTACAGCAAACCTGCTTTGCATGTTCCGAGGCGCTACTAGTGCCACACGTACACGCCGAGCGCGAAATTTGCATAGACGTCATCTTACAGATGTACTCTCACCGCCTACCAACTGTCGTTTATCTAACACAACCCCTTCTTGGTGTTGGAATTTTTTTCCCGTCAGTGTACACACGTACACACACACTACAGAAAGAGCATCTTAAGTTTCAATATAATGCTACTCTAGACACTCAGAACTATAAAGGTTATGGAAATTACCCCCCCCCAAATTCAATTATATATCAAAAACTACTCTGATAAAAACTTTGGAATTACAAAACACTTCCTTCTTTGTTACTGTTCTGGAGGTGTTCTCATCTGTATCAAGCCAGTACGGAGAGCTTTCTTCAGCGTTTGTGGCTGGTAAAAAATATATAAGATTTTCCAAGTGGGCTTCATACACTGTGCTGAAAAAAATGTCGCAAATTTCTTTTTTGAAAAGCCATAGTTGTGGTCATTCAGTGTTAATGATGATCACTTGTTTTGTTCTGTACACATAATAATCATAGTTATCTGATATTGAGGCATATCAAAAATCTCATTCGAATAGATGAATATTTGGAAATATTTCAAACTTGCCTTTTGTACAGTTATGACAATAAGTATCAAACACTGTGAATGTATTTAGTATCGAACAAAAACACAAAGCCTAGAACTAAAAAATGAAAACTTGCAGTTTATTATCATCAGGAATGGAATGGGTAGAGTGTAATCTCCCTCTTCAATAATGGAAACTCTAACTCATAAGTAGTAGTAGTAGTAATAATAATAATAATAATAATAATAATAACCCCACTGAGGGTGCCACCTTATCGCGGTGGTGGGGCTTGTATGTCCCGATGAGGTTTAGAGCTATGCTGGCGGTAGCATCGCTACCTGCAGGGCCACCCAAGCCAGACAGGTCTTACTGAGGAGTCAGACTAAGAGTACCCAACAACCATCAATCATGATGAGGCGAAAGAAAAAGAATTCCATACCGGATCGGTCATCGCCCGGGTCAACAAGGACCGCGTCAGGTGCTATGGCTCCTGGACACCTGTCGACAAATGGGCTTCAGGGCTCAGCAGATCCTGTTGAGGAACCAGGACAGGCTGCTGCAATGCTACTGGAACAAAAGAAACTGACAACTTGGACAGTTGCTAAAAATAGAGAAATCATGAAATGCTTTTACCAGGCAAATCCATCAGCCCATGGTTTTCAAAAAGAATGATGCAATTTTGGAAATGAAAACATCCAGACAGTGGAATAACAGAACAAAGAATAATGAATCAAAGAAGGTTTATTATCAGGAACAAGGTATTTACAGAACTGGAATTGCAAAAGATGGAGAAATTGGCAAAAGAAAAACCAACACAAAATAAGGACCACGTCGTGAAAAACTTTGTGCTGGTAAATCCTGAAGATCAAGTAGCAGAAATTATTTTACCCAAAGAACAATCTGTGAAACAACATGACAACCACGAATTGACACAACAGCAAAGTCTTCTGAAAGAGAAAATTTTAATCCATATGATGCAAGGTGAGGAACGACAAAGACTTCCTGTAATTCACCAAATACGAAGCGAACAAATGAAACATTTGTTAAAAACTGCAAATGATGCTGTGGACAAAATTCCAACACATACTTTAAAGGAAACAAACCAGCTCATGTACAGTACAGCCTGCCATAGTAACCATGGAACTTGGTTACAAGATGCCAAAGAAGAAAATGCCTGGCACTCCTAAGTGGAAAATTCAGCTAGAAAATAAAATAAATAAACTCCGTAGTGGCATTAGTGACTTAAAATGCCTGAAAAATGGGAAGCTTAAAAGTAGAAAAATAAAAGATGGACTCTGCAAAAAATACGACCCGGAAAGAAAAAGAATCGTTGAAATTATGGAAGAATTAAAACAACGAGTAACAGCTACTGCAAAGAAAATTGAAAGATATGACGGACGCATGAAACAGTACAAAGAAAATGCGCAATTTTGGAATCGGCAACAAGTATTTTATAATTCATTGAGACAAAAGGCAATCCAAATAAACATCAGCCCATGCAGGAAAGATGCCTTGACATTTTGGAAAGAAATTTGGGAAAGCCCAGTTGAACATAATAAAAATGCCTTGTGGATCAGCGATGTTTGTAAAGATTTGAAAGGAATACACATGGATAATCTGATGATAACAACTGATATGATTACACAGCAAGTAAGAATGTGAACGCCTGGAGCGCACCTGGGCCAGCTTGAAGGCGTTGACCTTATTCTTTGCATTTTACTTCATTTCATCTATATACTATCATGGTTCGTGTTGTTATCTGTTCTTCTGTCGTTCGTGATGTTTGTACGTTTGACTTCGTTTTTTTGGCTGTTTCATTGTTCATGATGTTCTGTACGTTTGACATTCGCCGATTTATGGGATTACAATGAGTCGTACTTTTATGTGTTGAATGTGACGGCGCAAAAGTTCTTGCAAATAATTTTATAGTATTACGACGACGGGCGGAGTAGTAGCACAGGAGTTAAGAAGTCATTTCTGTATACATAACATGTTTGAAACATGGTGAGTAGCCCTACTATTTCATTCTTCACGAATTGTACAATACGTTTTTATAATGCAATTTTCATGATACGAAGGGTCAAGCCAGAAAGCACTATATATTAAACCTGAAATAAGGTGAAGTACAGTAGTGGTAACGTTTTTACGTTAATTTAATCATACTTTGTGCCAACTAACAAATACATGCAATATAGAGTAGTTAATACGTTTATTTTGATGTTTTTTAAATATTTTACAAGAAGGTTTGCTTTGAAGTAAGTTACAATTTCAAGTTACAAGTACATTTTTTCCTTTGAAGTTTTATTTTTTGGCTTCATTATAACTGAAGTTGAGGGTTCACTATAAACGAAAATTTTAATGTACATTTCCGATGTTGCAGGTCGGCACCAATGATTTAGATTCACTATAGTGGAATGTTCACTATGTCCAGAGTTGACTGTATTTAGTACACTGTGTGCACTTGTCATAGAATTTCAACATGCTTGTTCATGTACAATGTAATGTAACATTTCAGATTTGAAGTGATCTCTATTCAGACAGAAATTAAATTTGGTTTGTTCTTCATTTGTGGACTCTCAAACTTTAGTTTCACTGACCACATGCAGCCTGGGGGCCGCCAGTTAGACATCACTGCTCATCACATTTTCATACAAAATGATGTAGCACTTTGGGCAGAGTATGCACATCATTGAAAGTTATCAAATAGGGAAATGCAGAAGAAATAATTTTAATTATTGAAGGTACACCTGTAATATATCTAAAACCCCTATAAATATATTTTGTTCTTACATCCAATGAGTTTCACACTGCTTCTTGTACAAATTTGTACAATCTGTCTTGTGCCTCTGAAACTGTGCTTCTTACCACTTCCGTTTGTGTTCCTTGTGGTGTCTTTGTACAACATCTATCAGTAGCTGTCCATTATTTTTAGTGTTGTACAAGTTCTTGTACATTACAACAGCATAAGAAGTCATCACTGCAATTTTTTGGTTCTCTCCAGATCACTAGCACACCAAAAGGAATACATTTTTTATTACCTTTTGTCCACTACCTCAGTTCAACACAAACAGACTCATTGGAGTCTGGTCCCTTAGTTTTACTCCAATGCATGCATAGAAAAGCTTTTTTTGCAGAGTCTGTTGTTCCTCTGTTCACCATTTAATGTCAAAATTCACATAAATATAACAGAAACTGTCCTGACAGTTAACATAGCCTCACGTAGCCCCCACTACCACACAGAAAATATACCTCTTTAAAGCCAAACATAAATACAATCATTCAGTGCAGACTACTCCAACTAGCAGATTTCAGCCTTACAGAGAGGTGATGAGCTCAAGTTTGGACTCAAAGGAACCCTGCTTTCAGATGTTGTGCAGCCCTGTTACCCCCTCCCTCAATACTACTACCTCTCTTTTCTAAGTTTTTCCAGATTCATGATTAGAGCTGTTACACAGCATGTTTGAGTAGCAACATCATTTTGTAGGTGATTGCACAGTACCATATCACTAAGCTATTTTCTGAGATTCAGAGGTTAGCTCCACAAAGAAATACAAACTACCAGATAAATTTCTAACTGATTATTTACTTACTGTTGCCATAACAAACTTCTCCATTTACAGCGATCTTGACACACAACTCGGGCTCCACTGACATCCATCACACAGCATACACAAGACCTTCTACACTTCATACTCAATCTTTTTCTCATGCAGAGACTCCTGAATCTGATCCTTTCATGACTTCCTTGGTCTTCCTCTCCTGGTACTTGGGCTAAAAAATGTTTCTTAGTAAGCATCTCACATCACTCATTCTTTCAACATGGCCAAACCACCGAAGCATATTAGTCTCAACCTTGCAAACAACACTTTACTTTACATTACACAACTGAAACAAATCTTCATTCCACATATGATCACATACCCCCTGTAATGCATTTCTTCAGCACACAAACGACTCCTATGTCTCTTCTGCAGTACCCAAGTTTAACTGCCACACATCAGAGAAGGAACAAGTACACTTTCATATACAGCCATTTGGGACTCTCTTGAGAACCCATCATTCTTGTGAAAACCTCCTAAAGCAGCCATGACTTTCTATGAAGAATTCACTCTCCTACTAATTTCACCATCTAATTTGTTCTCTCTGTCAAACATGCTTCCTAAACACACGAACTCATTCACCTGGTCAATCACTGTGCCATTTAGACTTATACTACATTCAGTACTTACTAACAGCTCCTCGCTCAAAAAAACATAACTTTGGTTTTTCCCTTATTTATACTCAGTTTAAATTTCATGCAAACTTCAAACATCTGGGACAACATACTCTGCAACTAACTTTTGCACTCTGCCAACAGGACTGTGCCATCAGCACAGGGCAATCTACACACACAGAGATTAGCAAGACATAAACCAGTATTGTCCATCTTGGCATCACGCATGCATGCATCCATAAACATATTAAACAGCCATGGTGACATTACACAACCTTGTCTGACTCCTGCACAAAGAGAAAACCATTTTGATAAAATGCCACTCACTCGTACACAAGCTCTATTGCCAGCATACATGGCTTTTACCCTACTAAGTAGATTCCCAGTAACACCATATTCATTCAATACCTTCCACAAAAGTGTCCTATTCACTCGGTCGTAAGCTTTCTCTAAATCTATGAAGGCAGTAAAAGCTTTCTTCCCAATAGCCAGATACTTTTCAATCATCGTGCATAATGCAAAAATCTGGTTAGTGCAGCTTTTACAAGGCATAAAACGGCTCTGAAGATCCCACACTTTCTCTGGTGTAAGACCTCGTACTTTTTGAATAATGACCTTACCAAAGACTTTCCCTGGCACACTCAGTAAGCTAACATCATGACAGTTCTTGCAGTCAGTCTGATCCCCTTTTTCTCTTATACAAGGGAACAATGATAGCATCCTTCCAATCTCCAGGAGCCATTCCTAACTCCCAGCACAAATGGCAAATTTCAGTTTACCAGCCAATTAAAGTCACCACTATATTTCAACATCTCAGCAATTATGCCATCAACTCCAGGAGCCTTACCATTCTGAAGAGATTTTAGAGTTTTACACACCTCTTCTCTTGAGATCCCTCCTGTGCTTCCATCCTTCACTATGACATCACCTGCTTCTGCCTCAGAATCACTTTCGCCTTCTTGATTTAATAACTTACAAAAGTATTCACCCCATCTTTCACTTAACTCATTGGGCTCTCATATCATTTCCCAGATCCTATTCTTCACACAACTTGCAACTTCTGTTCCATTTTTCCTGAGTCTCATGTACTTCCAGAAAGTTTTTTTATCTTTCCAAAAACCCAATTCATGCCTTTCCACCTTCTCCTTCCTATCGTTTGCCTTACTCTGGAAAACCAGCTTAGCTGCCTCACACTTATTGCAGCAATATTCATCCTCCTAAACTCTACCTTGCAACATCCCTAAATATGATGAGACTAAATAATTCACATACTGTTTCTGCATGATAAAAATATGAGAGGTTAAAAACTGCTAATATATTAAAAGACTTTACTGAGTACAATTAAAAACACAGATTACAGTTAAAAACATGAAACCTTTCGGGGGCCGCATCGACCCCATCATCAGATGTAAGCATCCTACTTGGAGCAACAGTAGTATACACTGAAAAGCAATTGAATTAGAGACAGCTGGCGTTATGCAAATGTGGCGCTGTGGGCGGCCCTGTAAACGGAAATGACATGACGTATGCAGCGATCTGACAAGATAAGGAGTGATGCGACGAGAATCAGTAAGAGTCGGATGCAGTACGGGTAAGACGAAGGATCTAATCGCATTTGACCGTGGGCAAATTGTCGGGGCCCGACGAATGGGTCACTCCATCTCGGAAGTTGTGCAGGAACTGGGATTTTCACGAGCCACTGTGTTACGGGTGCACCGTGAGTACATTGAATCCGGTAAAACTATCCCTGCAAGGGCCAACTGCCGTGGACAACAGCATGTGGATGAGCGGAGTCATTGTCCGCTAGTTCACATTGTGACAGCGGATAGACGGGCCACAATGTAAAAAATCACTCTGCAATTTAACGCTGGTGCACAAAAACGTGTAAGCAGCCACACCATCCAGAACCATCTCCTCGCTATGGGGTACACAAGCTATTGTCCCACGAAGGTACCGCTGCTGACCGCACATCACAGGGTGCAAAGATTAGCATGGGCGCGGGAACATTGCCACTGGACCCTAGACACGTGGGAAAATGTTGCCTGGACTGATGAGTCGAAATTCACGTTGGTACATGCGGATGGCAGGATATGAGTACGGCGCAAACCACAAGAAGCGATGAATCCTTCTTGCCAGCAGGGTACTCTTCAAGCTGGTGGGGGTGGCATTCTCGTCTGGGGACTGTTTACGTGGACTGAAATGGGACTCCTGGTATGTGCGACATCGTCCCTCACAGGTCAACGTTACCGGGATATCCTGGACGACCATTTGCTCCCGTTTGTGCGTCTTCAACATCCCACTGGGGACCTCATCTTGCAACAAGACAATGCACCGTGCCATCACTCCCGAATTGTATCCGAATGGTTGGATGAACACTCCACCAACATGACTTCGCTTCCTTGGTCAGCTAGGTCACCTGACCTCAGCCCCATCGAACACATCTGGGATGCCATCGAGAGAGATGTTTGAGGCTCTGGCCCCCTCCATCAAATCTTCGTGAACTGTGGGAGCTTGCTCAGGGGTCGTGGATGTGTATGGCTTATAAATGCTTTTGGTGTCATGTAGAGTCCATGCCGAGACGAATCGCCGCAGTCATCAGGGCAAAAGGTGGCGCTACACGTTACTAGACAGGTATCTCTAATTCAATTGCTCTTCAGTGTATATACATCAAGAAATTCATCACATGATTGGATGACACAGTTGGTATGCACAAGCGAACTAAGACGAAAAAAAGCCATATTGGCTCACTGTGGTATGTTTGAGTTCAGTGAAGAGTCATTCCTGACTGTCAGTGCAAGTTTCCATATAGCAGATATAATCGAAGGTTGATCAAATAGGGTATCAAATTATCATTCTGAACAAGGCAGATTATTCCTCCAAAATGTCTGATGCACTTGCCGATATATCCCCCATTGTGAAGTTAAAAAAATCCTGTTGCAGCTTTTATTTCAGCTCTCAGTAAACTCCAGCTTTCTGGTTAATTACCATCTTGTATTTCTCCTAGTATTCACCCCTCTTCTGGACCTAGTGTCCCAGACATTTTTGGTAAACTTTTTAACTGGGGGGAGGGGGTGTCTTTTTCCTACCCGGTGGCCACCGCTAATAAATACCCTTATTGAAGCTAAACTTCACTCCCTTGGCCTACTGCCCCCCCCCCCCAACTTCAAGCAGTTATGTGTGCTTTACAGCTTGTTTATAATAGCTCTTATTTTTCCTTCAATAATCAGAACTATTGCCAATTGGAGGGTGCTCCTATGGGCTCCCCCTATCTCTCATTTTAGAGGAAATTTTGCTACAGCCTCTTGAAGAAAAAGTCTTCAATACTTCTAATGTTCTGCCAGTTTTAAATCTCTGTCACAGCAATGACGTTCTTGTATTTTGGAACTCGCCCCAGGAAGACCTTGCCCGTTTCACTGGTCTTCTATCCTCTGAATTCCCCACCATTCAGTTTACCATCAATCTTGAATCTGATTTCTGTCTTTTTCTAGATTTTTTTTTATTTGTTCGCAACCTACGTTCACACACTAAATCTTTTCCAGTTTTTCACAGATCTACTTCATGCTCTCCCATTATACCCACGAATTCCGCCCATCCCTTGACTACAAACTTTTGGCCTTTCATTTCTTATTTCACAGAGCGTTTACACACTTCTCCACCGTAAAAACTCAGACACCTTGAAATATCTAAGATCTTCGATATTGCCTTCACTGACTGATTTCTTCATACCATTATCACCAGTGTTTTAAATAAAGTAAAGAGACAATTGATGACCTCCCTCCTGAGGGAACCTACTACTACCAGATATGTTGGTGCCTTGAATTTTCTTCCTACTATGGTCAATGTCCTGAAAAATTGTTGTTGTCCCCATAAAATTGACTTTGGTATTAGAACTAAAAACATATTTTCCATGGTCAGAAGCAAAAGACCTCCTAAAGACAACGACCAAAGGTATGGTGTATACTGGGTTCCACTTATATCAAAGGACTTTTCCCTTGCTAACACAGTGTATGTGGGATCGACCTTGTGCTCTTTGAAGACAAGGTTGAATGAACACAAATACACAGTTAAAATGTGCTCCCAAAATACTGCACTATCTCGACTAACTTCACTGGGATCACACCAGCCAAGTTGGGACGAGACACGCATTCTGACCACCCTAGCATCGAAGTCAGACACTCTGTTTGCAGAGTCTGATTACTTACGAATTTGGGTCTTCATGCTCCAATGACAATCAACCTTCGATTATACCTTCCATATGGAAATTTGCACTGATCAGGAATAACTGATCTCTGAACTTGAGTACACCACAGTGAGCCAATATGGCTTTTTCCCCCTCTTAGTTCACTTGCACATACCAACTGCGTCATCCAATCATGTGATGAATTTCTTGATGTATATATACTGCTGTTGCTCCAAGTATTGTGTATAATGTTACATCTGATGATGGAGCCGACATAGCTTCAAAAGGCTTCATGTTTTTAACTGTAATCTGTATTTTTAATTGTACTTAGTAAAGTCCTTTAATATATCAGCAGTTTTTAACCTCTCATATTTTTATCATGCAGAAACAGTATGTAAATTGTTTAGTCTCATCTAAATTAGCACGAATACTTCAAGATTTCATTCCCTAGATATGCCTCCCTCTTTCTTTTTACTGCCTCTTCAATCTCACTATTCAACCAAGCATCACCTCTAATGTTACCCACTATTGTGGTGCCACAGACGACCTCTTCAGTAGCAGTGACAACACAGTTTTTAAAACATTCCCACTTCTTTTCTACATCCCTCTCATATGACTTCAGCTCCTTCAGTCATTCTCTGAGTAAGTTAAAATAACACTGATGTTCTTCAGGAAGCCTTTTAACCTTTATTCTTTCTATCCTAGGCCCCTTCCTATTCCTCCAACCAACATTCAGTTTCACTCTTGACACTACCAAGTAATGATCAGAGCTAACATCTGCACCTCTCATCACACAAGTGTCAACAACTATGTGTTTCGGACGCTGATCATAAAGAACGAAATCTATCGCACTCTTTTGACCAAGAGCACGATTTTCCCAAGTATATGTTTGGATATACTTGTGGTTGAAAAATGTATTAGATACACACAAACCATTCTCAATGCAGAGTTCAATTAATCTTTCACCATTATCATTCACAAAAAGATCATTAAACTTACCCAGAACATTGTCAGAAATTGCATTCTGCACACCTACTCTAGCATTGAAATCCTCTGCTATTTTAACTTTCTCTTTAGCACCAAACTTGCTGAAAACAGCTTTTAGCTTATTCCAGAAATTTTCCTTCCTATCAAAAGGTTCCGAGTTACAAGGAGTTGCACAGCATCAGTAATTTATAAAACAATTAACATGATTTTTGTTGGATAATCTGCAGATTATGTGCTAAAAAGTTTAAAATATAGGTTCTGTGGATTATACGTAGATTTAAAAAAAGTTTTTCGGCCCCTTTGATTTTTAAAAAATCCACAGGGTAATTGTGCAAGAGAGGGGGTGTAATTGGAAAAGGAACTCCCTCGGAATTTTTTTCTCAGTTCAGGAGTTTGTACAGAGTGGAGATGAGGGAGGAGGGTTATCATAATATAAAAATCGGAGAAGTTGTGGGGATGGACGACGGGGGTCATTTTATATTGTTGAGAAGGACAACTTTGACCTTTGTGCCGTATCAGTGTTTGTCAACCAGCCAATGAAAACATATGCACAGAGCTTGTGCTGCATGAACCTATGTGTGCTGTGCCTTGTGTTCAGTTCGTCCTTCGCTGTTTCGACCATATTTGCTGCTGATATTTTCCTTCATTGCTATTCGCGATGTCTTCAAAAAGGAAACATTTGAGCTACACTGCTGAATTTAAACTTGAAGTAAGGGGAACAGTTGAGGATATGATCGTGTCACTGCGCAGGTTAGTTTTCAGGTCAGAAAACAATCGCTCAGTGATATGAGGAAAGCCGCCATGCCATGGTATAAAATGTAAACAAATCCGTTGGTAAATTCTGCTGGAGAATTCACGAAGTGCAGCCCCATTTTTTACTGACCCACATATAAGCTGATTCCTCAATTCTGAAAGCATGATTTCTTCCAAAAACTTTCGACTTATAAGTGAGTACACACAGTATTCAGGGGTGATTGTGAGGTGACACAAGAAACCCTGAAACTCTTAGCTCAGTGCCAATATACATATTAATGTATATTATGCACATATAAACTAGCTACACAACAAATAGGCCCTAGTGCTTGTGCAGTTAAACTTCATATCTTTTCTTGTACCCAATTTTCTTTCACTGTGCAAAATCCTTCAGGCATTGCATCTTTAAAATCAAATTTTGCACTTCATATTATATGTTAATTGAGCAGTCTATGTAGACCAGTTTTACTTGAACTTGAAGCCTACAGTGGATTCCATTCAATTTCTTAAAGTAGTTAGAAAAAATAATCAAATTATTTGAACTTTCAAAATAATGAAAAGAAGCCTTCCTTTCAGCAGGCTGTTATCTTGAGAGCTTGTTTGATAACAAAAGAAACGCACAAGGTGTCACAAATCGTCTACATTCACCATTCACACGGACATGCATGTTTTTAATCAAACACTGTAATTCCCAAAGAAAATGGAACCTGAAGTTTAGTTACCATTTTGTAGCATTTTTAGAAATGAAATGTCCGAAGCATCTCAAATTCTTCTAAAACTTAAAAACCTGGATTTACGGGTTTGAAATGTGACAAAACCCCGGAATTCCGGGCTACACCCGGATTACAAACAGGTCTGAGTATTTTTACGACTTGTTCTGTATCAGCATTTTGTCATTGGCAAGGTGTAATGCAATACTTGACAGCTGCATTGGCGTGATCTATGGATGCCATGCCACTGAGCTTTATTTGTCCGGTGATAAAATCATAAAAAAAGTAACCTTTAAAAATAAATTTCTTTATTTAATACGAGCTTTTAGCCCATCGCTTTGCTGATGCTGTTTGTTGGTGTAGGCTTTGTTTAGCTAGAAAACTGAATTCAATGTTAAGCTTCGTCGGCGACTTATCATGGCTTTCGAGCAGATAAATCTGAGCAAAAAAATCAACTTGTACTGAAACATATTTGATTTTGTGCTTATTAACTAACTGCAAGTAGTTTTCTCTTCGATGGGAGAAATATTTGACTGTGAATTGTAAGGATAGGGTAAAAAATTGTCAATAAGGTTGAAGTTAAATAGCTCTAATTGTTTTTTTTTTTTAATATTTAGAAAAATTAGTGGAGAAAAAAAAATGGATATTATGCCAAAGCTTTTTGGTAAACTATGTTGTCAGTTCTCCCATGTGGCGCTAAAATGTAGAGATTTGGCTTGCTGCCAACTCTGGAACATCCAACGAAAAATTGTTCACGGTAAAAGCAAGAGCTTCGCAAATCTAAGCCAACGTTGAGCGACTGTCCTTAAACCTTGAGGCTCATAGCAAAACACAGGCACACTGGAAGCAGAATTCATTTAAATTTGAAGGGTACAGCAGTCGGAATGATGGGCATTCAGGGAATGAACACATCTTGCCCCACTGCCTGGCCAGTCATAATCGTAGCTTCCACGACGTGCGGCAAGAGACATTTGAAAATATCACTTTAGAAAAATGAATGTTTTCAAGCATTTATATGTACGTTGAAACTTAACGCAAAAGTTAATTAATTAAATAAAGAAATCTTATTTTGCATTATTTGAAATGAATAATTATAGGTGAACTGTAATTTGATGAACAACAGTGAAAACAGCTTGTCCACCCACACCATCAATTATAAAAATACAGATGTACTACCGAATCAGAACACTTTCAAGTATTAGGTGTACAAGTAAGTTGTAAAGCGCTTTAAGACACTGCAACATGTAATTTGAGAGAAAACAACAATACCTTTACGAATCAAAACATCTGACGTCATTATCTATCACCTTCTGCCATCTGTCAGGCAGCTGACAGATTCCAGCCATGAAGAATACTTCGTCGTGGGATGCGAAGAAGTCGTCAACCCATTTTTGCACTTCGTCTCATGTCTGGAACCGTACAGCAGACAAACCGTGTTGCATCAATCGGAACAAATGATAGTCTCAAGGGGGCTATGTCGGGACTATATGCCGGGTGCTCCAAAACCAGCCAAGTGTCAATAACGTTTCCTTGACCGATTTTGCGACATGCGGCCTAGCTTTGTCATGCAGTAATTTCACGGGACGCGATCCTTTGCCTCTGAATGGACGTTTCGGACAGATTTCCTGCTTCAATCGCAGCAATTATTGCTTGTAGCAATCACCAGTAACAGTCTGACCCTGTTCCAATAGTTCATAGTAGAGCACACCCTTCATATCCCACCAAATGCACAGCAGAACTTCCTTGGAGTGAATATTGCGTTTCGGTGTCGAAGTCGTTGCTTCACGGGGGTCTACCCAGTGTTTTTTGCATTTGGGATTGTCGTACCATATGCACTTTTCATCACCTGCAACGATTTTATTTTCCACAGGAAAGACTTTCTGTGTAGTTTATTCAACAGATTGAAACACTTCATGACATGCTCATCCTTGTTCCTCTGGCTCAGGTCATGTGGCACTCATTTTCCTTCTTTCTGAATCTTTCGCATTGCGCGTAAACGATTGGAAATGGTTTGTTGAGTTACCCCTAGTTGTTCAGCTAGTTATTTTTGCGTTTGAGACTAATCTTCATCCAGCAATGCTTGCAGTTCTTCATGTGCAACCTTCTGCTGGGCGCCACTATGTTCTTGATTATTAACATCAAAATCACCTGCTTTACACCGTCTAAACCAAAACTCACACATGCTTTTTGATACAATATTCTCCCCAAGAACAGATCGATGCACATACTTTTGCAGTACTTTCTCCTTGATGAAATTTTTAACAAATGTAGTATTGCTTGCCATCTTTCACCTACCGATGTGCAAATGCATTTGACTGTTGAGCTAACTTTTCTGTCACATCTTATACTCTGGACCAGTTGCGGTTACACAACAACAACAACAACACGGGGGAATGTCGAATATGTAAATTAGCGGTATACACAAAAAACGCTTTAAAACTTATTTGTACACCTAATAGTTCCTGATTTCCAGCGTATCCTTTCGCTTTGTTTACATACAACCTGATAACACTCAACGTGAAAGAAAGTTCATGATAACCTGCAATTATTTTTTTTTTTTTTTTTTTTTTTTTGCATTTTTCATCAAAATAAATCTTATTGCAATGGAAATAATCATAGGCATTTATTTTATTATGGAAAATAATAATACACTTATTTTCATATCACAGATTTTTGCATCATAATTCCGTCTCGTGCCCTTCTGAACATATTTTCCCTTTCGGAAGAAGGCCATTACTTCAGCCCACTTAACAGCTGTCTCCGAATCTTTGGCTGCCTCCTGCAGCAATAGCAACCAATTCCAAATCGGCAAAATGTATAAAATCAAAATAAATAAAAAATCAGGCAACAGTCTTAGCCACTTTGGCTTCCAGAACAAAAGTTCGAAATAGGTTCGCTCAAAGAATAA
This sequence comes from Macrothele yani, assembly GCA_039090855.1. NCBI lineage: Eukaryota > Metazoa > Arthropoda > Arachnida > Araneae > Macrothelidae > Macrothele > Macrothele yani. The sequence continues at coordinate 79,427,527 of CM077016.1, forward strand.
GCTGGCTCCAGATTAAAAAAAAAAAATAGTACTGTTGTTCAATATATTTCTTTCATAAAGTGTATTTACAAATAGAAATAGTCAATAAGGCGTCGATTATAACGAAATTCTAAAAAAGAAAAGCGTAAAATTTCAGGAACTACTTTCCTTCACGTTGGGTGTGATCAGGTTTGTAAACAAAGAGGAATGATACACAGGAAAATCAGAACACTTTCAATTAGTTCCCGATTTCTTGTGTATCGTACCGATTTGTTTACATATAACCTGATGACACCCAACATGAAAGAACGTAGTTCATGATAATATACGGAATTCTCTGTACTATTTTCACCAAAATAAATATTATTGTAATGGGAATAATCATAGGCATTTATTTTATTATGGAATATATTTATTTTCATATTCATATCACAAATTTATGCGTCATAATTCCATCGCGGGCCAGTAAAAGTTCAAAATAGCTTCTCTTAAAGAATACGCTAGCTCGGCATAAAAACTAAAAAAAACCCTGTAGTAGTTATTCTATATATGTCCTTCATAAAATGTATTTACAAATAAAAACAGCCATTAATGCATCTATTAAAACAAAATTCTTAAAAAGAAATTCATTAAATTTATCGTGAACTACTTTCCTCCGCATTGGTTATGATCAGGTTGTTTGTAAACAAAGCGGAACGATACAAGGGAAATCGGGAACCATGTTTTTCTCAAAAATTTTAAAATCTAAGCCCGAGGGGCACATCCTCAGTATGTACGCTACCTTCATTCAAAATTTCAGGTTTCTAGGTTGAGTGGTTTCAGGGTGTCCACAGAATTATCAAACCTGATTTCCCTGACCAAATATATAAGAAATCCCTGACCTTACACAAATAGGTTTATTTGAGTTTTTCAATATATGTGCCATGATAATAAATAAAATTGAATTGGATAATTGAGAAACTTATATTATTTAAAAGTGTTTTCGTTTGACGTATAAAGTTTCCCAAATAACTGATTCATTTAAATTTTTTTTTAAATCGGCCTCCACCTTCCCCATAGCCGTCCAACTAACACCTTTTTAATTTTAAGATTACTCTTTTTTTCGTGGTTTTACATTTATTGAAGAAACATTCAAACAAACCCATACACAATATTCAGAACAGTTACTATAAAAATATTACAGTAGGAGCACAGTCACTGTTTTTATATTACACACCACTTTTCTTCTTTTCTTAATCTGAAATCTTCGCCTGCAATGCTGCTTCTTTTAACTCTAGTTCCTTCCGCACTCTGTCTTTTTTTCTTCAATTCCTTTATTTCACGATCAATTTTTCTTTTTTCCTTCAGTTTTCTTTCTTCTTCGTTTTGAAAAACACTTTTTTCTCAAGATAATCCTGATATCTTCGTCTGGAGGCTCTTGCAGAAAGAAGAAGCCTTCTATTGATGGCAATGTGTTCTACTCCTCCCACATTTTTAATGGTATCAAAAACTGTTCTCTGACAAATCAGGGATTTTCCCAGGAGATTTTCTACAAGAAGGGACTTATTTACAGAAAATCCACCTTCCACTGAAGCATTTCCCCATGAGACCATAATGAGACAAGTTTTTATTACATTCCAAAGTACACCAAATTGTTTTTGGTTGTCAAGTAGAGCACTGTAAAAATTTTTATAATCTAATGGAATCATCACGACTGTCTAAAAATTCATCAAACAGACTTTAAAAGCAGATTGAGCTTCTACACACAATAAAGCGTACTGTTTATTAGCTTTTTTAGCACAGTCATCTGAAATCCTGTTTGCACTAGGTAAAACTTTGAGCACAATTTCCACTTTCTTCTTGCCTAGACTCTGCTGCTGCACTATAATATTTGGGTCCAAACAAGTTACCCCACGGACAAACTTAAATCTTAGTGGGCTTTTCTCACAAAGTTTTTCAATCATACTGGTCACAAGTTTCCTAAATTCAAGCTTAAACTCTAATTTCTCCCTTTCTGAGCACTTCACTCCTTTTAATAGCTTTTTAGCACTAAATCCAATATCAACTTTCTCAATTGAGAGAAGATTTTCACTTTTTGATACATCTAAAGTTAACAGTTTTGAGATACTATCAGCTTCACTTAATTTGTCAGGCTTCAAGCTTCGTGCCATCAAGTTTTTCACCAGATCCAGCAAATCAGTGTGTAAGAAGGCTCTGGAACCTTCTCAAAAAAGATTCACACTCTGAAGCTATAGTCCTAAATGCAGCCAATCTGCATTCCAACAGTGGACTTTCCATGAATTCTGCAAGAAACATGTGCTGTTTGCTGGAAACCGATGATTCTTGAACATATTTCTTGATATGATCATAGACAAGCAATGCCCTAGTCAAACAATTAACGCTTCCAACCACCTTAAAAGTGCAAAATTTCAAAGGGAAATCTTTACATCCAGTAATCATAGTATAATTTGCACGGCAAGCAGGATTATCTTTTAAAAGGTAGTACAAGTTACGCAGAAAGTGATGTATATCCCATTTCACTGCTTCAAGTCCAGTTTTCATAGCGCCATTGACCATGTGAAGACCACATACTCCAATGTCAACTAATAATTTACCATCTGGATTTTCAGTTCTAAGTTTATCTTTCAGCTTTTGAAGAAAACTGAGATTAACGTTGTCCATCCATTGACACTTGTAGCATGTTATCCAAGGGAAGAGGTGCACCCATGGCTGTATAAAATCGACGTACGCGCGCACGCAGTGCGCAGGAGGTATTGGATGTTCGCAGGAAATTTTAAGCTGTAATGTTTTTTTTTTTTTTTTTTAAAGAAATGTTACTGAATATGTTGTAATTTTTTTTTTTAACTTAACACAAAAAGCAGATGGGAAACACAGTCAGGATTAATTCCTAAAATAAATTGTGTTTCATTTTAGTCAGCCGCTGTGCCATGCTCAAAAGCCGCAGGTACCGCTCTGAGCATTCTAACTGCCGACGTTGATGCGTCCATGCGGCGACTTCGGGTTTCGAAAAAACCTGCCTACAAAGGGAACCACTTTTTTCTCTTTGAAGGAAGCAACACTCTTGTCCAGATGGTAGGGGATGCGGATGGGGGGATCGCATTGTGGACAGTTAGGTCCTGCAGTTGCGGAGCGGAGGAGAACAGTCCGGGAGTTGAAAGCCCTGCAAAGAGAAAACCCGGGGAGAAAACCTGCCTCAAGTTTTGTATCATCCGTTTGGTTTTACGCATGCCTTCGCCTCTAACGAGGTCGGCAGCAATTAGTCATTCTTGCTTCCTCCCTGAGTGAGCTATCTGAGAGTACTCCCCACTCCCCTCCCGGCACATCAGGCCAGAGGGTCAGCTTCTTAGCGGCGTCGGATTGTGACGACTCTTGACCTCATTAATCAAGCCAATGACAGCTAATACCGCCGTACGAAAGAATCTGACTCTGGTGGCTGTTTGCGGCAATGCTGACTTTTCCAAACATCATTTTAAAACTGCTCCCATGTGGCACAACAAATAAAACTGGGAAGGAAACGTTCTCTCTCTCTCTCTCTCTCTCTCTCTCTCTCTCTCTCTCTCTCTCTCTCTCTCTGAGCCTATGCGACAATTACCCCCCCCCTACTTTTTCTCCAATTGCGGGCAAGGGTCAGATCAGATGTCTTTTGAGTTGGCCAGTGGCAGGTTTCTGTTGACGGAGAACTTGTTCGTCGCTGGTCCATAGTACAAGCTCAACTACATTTGCACTCACATATATTCTTATTTTCAGTGATAGCTTTCAAACTGCAATGAAAAAACATTGCCCTCCAAGTAAACGGCACAAAGTCATATGCCGTATTTGCCACGAAGAATTACTGGAGCAGAACTATTCTTCGCATATTAAAAATAAACATCCAGGAACAAATGCTGCTGAGAAAAGAGGTGCGGATCAAGCATCAATTTCAACGTTTCTTCAATCTATTCGCAGCCAACCTAACCCAAGTGAAAGTCATTCAAAAACTAACAGTCCAGTTTCGAATGAAGACAGATTTCTTCATGAAGAAACAAGGCAAAATCAGGAACTACAGCCTGCTAATGAAACTACTCCTTTTTCTTCTTATAACACTAGCAGTGATGTCAACAAGAAGTTGGATTACATTCTTGATCATATGAAAACTATTGAGAAAGAACTGGCTAATTTAAAAAGGGAGAAAAACAGTGTATCCCAATGCAGTGAGAAAAAGGGTGAGTTACTCTGTGAAAAAAAGGATAATTATTTGTTTAATAGTTGCCGCTCAATCCAGGATTTAACCTCAACTTTTGATGAACTTGAGTATAATGAATCATCTTGCATTTTGATATGTCGAACGTGTGTACCCAGTGACCAACCTTTACCATACATTGATGGAATTAATTGTCATCCAGCTGTATTTGTGTACGCCCCAGAATATGGGACATCATTTCCAGAAGGCTGTAACCTACCCCAGAAGTTTCGCAGCCTTAAACATCACTTGAAAGAACACATGGCAAGCAGTGTGCACTTATCACATATGCAGTTAAAAGAAAAAAATGAAAAAGAAAAAGAGCAGCATCAGCAAAGAGAAAGGGAAATAGCACTGCACATTGGTCGAATAGCTTATAAACTGTATTACAAAGGGCGGCCATATCATGACTTCGAAGAAGAAATTGCACTTATTATATGCAATGGATGTGATCTGGGTGATATTAATCATTCAGAAGCCTTTCCCAAAAAGTTTCTTCCATTTGTGTCAGGTGTAGTAGCCAATCGTGTGAAGAGCTTCCTTCACAATAGACTTTCACAAACTGGATTCCAACCACCCATAAAAATAATTGCCGATAAGGCAACCTGGAAACACCGTACCAGACAGTTTGTGATGGCTGTAACTGTAGTTCCCGATTCTGATGATCTTATTCATGCTATCTACTTAGCTCATCCAGTGACAAAAGCACACTCAGGAAGAGCAGTTGCAGATAGCATTATATCATGTATTATAGATGAATGGGAGATTTCAGGTGACCAGTGCCTTGGTGGTTCTTTTGATGGTCAATACTTTCATTTAGGTGTGCCAAAGCTTCTCAGTGAACACTTCAGCTCGAGATCTAGTTCAAGTCTAAATGACCCCCCTCCCCATTTTTATTATGATTGGGATCCAATGCACAAAGCTGGACTTGTTGATGAACGCATTCGAAAGAACCCAAAATTTGCTTGGGTAAGTACTATTACTCACATAATTGGCTCCATATTTACTGTGTTCAATTGGGGTAAAGAGTATGAGAAATTGCTAGATACTGTAACACAGATGGGAAAAGATGCTGCTGAAGGACATTCAGAAGAGAAAATACCTTTTGCTAATCCTTGCTTTTACAGTGAAACAAGATTTGCAAATTCTGTTAGAAAGGTTTATGACAGCTTCAGAACCAATTATAAAGCTATCATTTCTATTCTTGAGGAAAAGCAAGCCAACATAGTTGATGGAAATGCAAGCCAGAGACAAAAGGCAAAGGATGCCAACCAACAGATGAATACCATATTCAACAGGAAGTTTTATTTGAGACTCTCAGGCCTTTGCGACCTCTACGAGAAATTTGGCGAACTCGTTAATACTTTGCAAAAAGTAAACATTCTTCCACATGAGCGATATAACCATTTCATGAAAGTAGTAGATCACCTGAATACTATGATTTCAAAAATTGATCATGCAATATGTCCATGCAGCAGTGTGGAGTCTTTCAATCCTGATGTTGTCTTGGTGATTAAGGGGAAAAAAAAGTGTTTTTGGCCTTACTACCATTGTGATCAAACATTTATTGAAAGTGTTGGGGAACACAAGGAACAGGGGTTCCCCTGTTCCTTTTAGAGCCTGAAGAAGGCAGCAATTTTACAAGGGCAACACGAAAAAGAATGGAAGGAAAACAAGATGTAGATGCAATTGTCAAAAAAGAGCTCATAGAACTTTCACTGGAAATGGTGAAGGGTTTTCGGGAAACTGTGTTTACATCAGATGACAAAGATACACTTAATCACATCCGAAATATTACAGACATAAAATCCTTAGCTATAAAAATCAGAAGTAAAGGAATTCCTCTCGCAGCTTCTGTTCAAATGCCCAAGTTCTTGGTGTCTTCAAAAAAACTTGTTCATCATCTTACAGAAATCCCAGATAGTGAAGTACAGTTTCAGTACAGAATTTTCCTGAAGAAGCTTGATGAGATGGTCAAGGATATGCCAGAAAAAGAGTTTAGAAGCCTGATTAGCATTCAAATAATTCAGCGGTTTTTGAAAAGCAAGGATTTGTTATTTCAAACAATAGAAACAGTTATAAATTGCATTTGTGCTGGTTCCATCATGATGTCTGTTGAATCTGTTGTAGAGTCTTTAGCTTCAAAATATGAGCACCACAACAACAAAAGGAGACCCATAACAGAGGAGACAGCAGCCCATGAAATGATGATTGCAGTCAATGGGCCTCTACCTACCAAGTGTGATGCTGTCATTATTGAGGCAATGAAGAAGTACTTCAATAAGCATGACCATGAATATCATTTCTTAAGGCACAGCCGTTCATTGAAGGATTGGATGACATCCAAAACTGTTGACAAACTTCTTAAAAAAAAATCCCCTCTTCATTTTATGGACCAGTAACAGCTGTGATGCATCTCTTTCAAGTTGTATGCTGAAATTTTGAGGTTAGTGTATCTTTGTAATTTGTGCCGTTATTTGCAATATGATTCTTTATCAAATTTAAATATACTACAAATCCACTTCATTAGTGCTTTAATACAATTCCTAAAAAGTAATTCCTTAGTTGTATGGTCTACTGAAACCTTAAAACCATTTTCAAGGAGTAGAACCACTGAATAAATATAAATATAATGGCTTATTATGCTTTATTTCAATTATACTTTAGCAAACAATGAACATATTAAGTTATTCCTACAAACTGCAACATATACATTTGGGAGAAATTGATATTTGTCAAGGAAGTATTCAGAATTCAGGTATGGAAAACATCAGTAATTTTATGGGATTTGCGGAACACTGAATAGTAACACTCATTTGCTGCCTATCAAGTTTGCTGAAAATGTATATGTATTTGGAATCTAGCATAAAAACCATGTTTACTCATGAAGTAACTCTGGTGAATACAAAAGAATAGAGGGGCTAGAGTGAGTCAAAGGTAAATCAGGTCGCAAAATGTAAAGCTAGCTTCACCCAAAATTGGGGTGATTTTTATATTTTTGACCTTTTGCAAGAAGTGTTTCAAAATTATTTTTAAGAGGTGAAAGTTTAGGTCCTAAACTTTCACCCCCCCCTTAAAAAATCGTACAAGACTTCTGACCTAACTTTACACTAGCCAGTCCTACTTACCTTTTGACTCTCCTCGCTTCTCCAACCTTTTGTATTTGCACTAGAGTTACTTTACAAGTAAGCATTTTTTTATACTGATTATAAATCATCATCATCATTGTCAACCATTATCAATCCACTGCTGGACGAAGGTCTCCCCAAGTTTCCTCCACAACGGTCTGTCTTGTGCCAGTCTCCTCCATGTCACTCCCGCATATTTACGAATTTCATCCACCCATCTCCCATGTGGTCTTTTTCTGGGTCTTTTCCTGTCCCTTGGAATGGAGAAAAACTGGAGATAACAGATACGTATGTTTATCTTGGACAGCAGATATCAAGTGAGGGTCACATTGATGAAGAAATTAATCGGCGTACAAAACTTGCCTGGAGAGCTTTTGGAAGAAACAGCATAATTTTCAAGAGCAATATGCCATTATGTCTTAAAAGAAAAGTGTTTGATCAATGCATCCTTCCAGTGCTTACGTATGGTGCAGAGACGTGGACCTTAACTAAAAGAGACATACAAAGGCTGCAGACAACTCAAAGAAGCATGGAGAGGTGCATGCTTGGTATAACCAGGAGAGATAGGAAGAGGAACTCGTGGATCCGAAAAATGACGAGAGTGGAAGACATCATGATCAGAGTTAAATCCCTGAAATGGCAATGGGCTGGATTATAAATATATGCATATATGTTTTTGGCAAACTTCATAGGCAGCAAATGAGTGTTTCTGTTGAGTGACGCAACCTCAGATCTCCACTGAAAGCTCGCAGGAAATTTTAGGTGCCAAAAGTGTGTACGCAGGAAGAAAATATTTTTATACAACCCTTGGTGCACCTTTAATGAATTTCTCTAAAAGATCATTAGCTGTTGCCCATCCTAAAAACACACTACTTAAGTATCTAGTGGAAACTTTTTGCAGATTGACGTCCCAATAACGAACAAACTGATCCATTTGCCCAAGCTGAGCAATTTTGTTTAGTGATTCACCAAAACAAATTACAAAGTCAGTGCACTGCTTCAGATCGTCCATTAAACACTCTTTGAAATATGGTGCTAATCCATGGTTTATCACATAAGATGCTTTGCTTTTGCCTAAAGTAAATTTTGAAGCTATCGCAGTGTCAGGAAACATTAACTGAAATGTTTTGTTAATCTGTGTACAAGAGTTCAGAGACATTCGCTTGGACAACACTTCTATGGCCCATATTATTTCTGACTTTGTTACATCATCTTTCACTACATAAGCATTAAGCTCACTGGGCTTCACATCATCTTTCACAACATAAGTATTTGAGTCATTAGACTTAATATTTTCTAGAAGTACTGATTCCACATTTCCTGAGCTTGTTGATGGCAAGAGTTCGTTATTACAAAGAGAGTTCTTTTTCACAGAGGAAGTGAAAGAACCAAGACTGGGCTGAGACATTTTAGCACGGATGTTTTTCAAATGATTAGGGACATTTCCATGGCTGGAGACTGCCCGAAGCCCCATGTTGCCAAGCTTGAAAGTTTTAGAGCACACTTTACAAAATGCTGATTCATTGTCGCCGTTCACAGCAGCTATCCAACCAGAAAACTCAGGATTTAATTGTTCGTCCAACCATTGTTCTTAAACACACAACGCTTTGACATTGCTGCAGTCTTAATTGCCTTTTAACAAGGTATAACATAAATCACAAATTTTCTTCTACTCCTTTGACCTAAAACAAAAAGAGAAATGTCAACAATGTAACACAACTTACAATAATAGGTAAGAAATACAAGGTTACATTAGTAGGAAGGGGAAGTTAGTGACTGTCTGCAACACCAAGTACAAGTGTGTTGGACGATGAGGGCGTCACTCCCCGACGCCGGGTTAAAACTAGTTGTAGTCTAACTAACTGTGATTGAAATTTCCCTGACCTTTTTTTTTAAATATCACTGATTTTCCCTGACTTTTACCAACATTTCAGGCATTTCCCTGACCAATTTTCATTTCCTTGACTTTCCCTGATTTTCCAGAATGTGGACACCCTGGGTTTTTTTGAATCATGAAGGACACACACAAACTTTGTTTTATTAATATAGAAGATAATTTTTTACCCCTTACTTTTGACTCCTGGGTAATTATGTGACCGACTTTTCTATCAGAAATTCCACTTCTAGATCAACATCAGCGATGTGCGGATTATACGCTGATTTTTTTTTCTTTTCTGAATGTCACGGTCTGGGGATTATATGCTGGTGCAAATAATATGATGAAAATTACGGTGTTTCTTGCTTAACCTGATGATTTAAAAACTTTGTTTTGTGGAAAAACTGCATGCGAGACAAATTTGTGCACAATTTTTGAAATCACCACATCAATAAAAATAGGCAACAAATCCCAAACAATAAAACTGTTCTTAAAAATATGCAATGTTATGTCAACACACAACTTTGATTATTATGTGCATTTTTGCAAAGACAGGAGAAAAAAAAAAAAAGCTAAAAATACCATTCAATACACAAGATTTTTTTATACATAGAAATTAAAAATATTTTACCCTGAATGATGGCATTTTAGGCATGGTAGCACGCAGACCTAACCCAATGCCCATGCTGTCAAGTCCAAATCCATACGAGTTGGAATTGCTGTTTTTATCAAAAAGAGCAGTCAGCGCAGAACAGGCAGGCAATTTAGATTTCTCCGGCTCCTTATTTGTTACAATACCACCACCTTCAGTTTGAACCTATTAAAAAAACATAAAAAAAAATTAATAAAAAAAAATCAGTTTTAAAACGCATAAAAGCAAACAAAATCTGTGGAAATGAGAGAGAGAGAGAGAGAGAGAGAGAGAGAGAGAGAGAGAGAGAGAGGTATACACACCTTTACTTGACTATGATGCTCATCACACCACTTCTCAAAACTTTTGAATGCTGAAGCTTCAACCATTCTCCTGCGTATATCATTTTTCATCACTTGCTTTAATTCTTTTACAACAGACTCTAGTACACTATTTACTGTAGGCATGTCGGGACCGTTTTTGACAATACACTGAAACTCATTTGCCACTGGTGCACCAGTCTTCAATAACAGAGTAGCACATGTGCCATCAGCATTTTTAGGAGCAGACAATAATGGGTAGCCAGGGGGTGGTCTTGAAACCAGACTGTTGAATGAACTTGCAATGTGAGGTGATATAGGTGGGAACAAACTAGGAGGACGAGCATTAGGTGACAATCTAGTATAATAATTCTGAGCAGCATAATTCTGGGTATATGGCTGGCCAGTGAATGCAAGTTTTGACGGATCATTAACTGATGCAGAAACTTCTGAGCCCATACCTGGCCTCCAAATCCCCATTCGAGCCATCATCTGAACCTGCTCACCAGGATACATCGGATGATTTGTTGAGGATGGTTGCTGAGAGTGAGTAGAAGCTGCAGCAGTTAGAAATGTATGAGGTGGTGGAGGTGGGGGTGGCAAAGTAGCATATGTGCCATCAGCATTTTTAGGAGCAGACAATAATGGGTAGCCAGGGGGTGGTCTTGAAACCAGACTGCTGAATGAACTTGCAATGTGAGGTGATATAGGTGGGAACAAACTAGGAGGATGAGCATTAGGTGACAATCTAGTATAATAATTCTGAGCAGCATAATTCTGGGTATATGGCTGGCGAGTGAATGCAAGTTTTGATGGATCATTAACTGATGCAGAAACTGCTGAGCCCATACCTGGTCTCCAAATAATGCCCATTCGAGCCATCAGCTGAACCTGCTCACCAGGATACATCGGATGATTTGTTGAGAGTGGTTGCTGAAAATAAGTAGAAGCTGCTGGTGTCGGAAGATCAGCATTATAGTATGAAGCAGCAGTAACAGAATTGGCTGATGCTGTATCAGAATATGGACTTGGAGTAATATTTTGCGATGGTAGTGCAGTAGTAGATGAAGCAGCATAAATAGTTGCTGGTGGTGCATGAGCTGGATATGCTGAATTAGAAAATGTAGGATACACTGAGGAAGGGTACTGTGATGTATCAGAAATGGGATAAAGTGAAGGAGCAACAGGCTGTGATGGATATAATGAACGAAAATTGGACTCAGCCACTTGACTTTGTGAGTAGCTTATGTTATCAGAGCTTCCAACAGACACTGTTGCTGCAGGATGGATACTGCTGTCAACCATAGGAGGAGCATTAACGTCTAGTTTATCTCCACCACTGCTTAACGAAGACATGTTATGGTCATCATCGTCATCACTTTCCCCTTCATGACCAATTAGTTGAAGCAAGATATCAGCTGGTTCATCACGTACTGGCGCTGAATCCTCTTTCAAAGAGCAAAACGCTGCACCCTTGCTGTTGGTGTCAGGTTTGAACGGCACAATGAGCATAGTATCATTGTGCCGACCAGGAGCATCTGACATCTGAGACTAAGAAATTAAAAAAAAAAAAAAATGAGAGAACATTTCAGTTTTAAAACACAATTTTTGGATTGAATAATAGCTACACACTATATGTACAACTGTTTCACACGTTATATATGTTCTATGTGTCGTGTGCATATTTGCAGCAAAAACATCTTTGCATTCATTCTTCATATATGACTTTGAAATATTATTATATGTTTAAGTTATTATGTCATCTAGCACTCACATTGTGGAGGTGTTTCGTAATAGGATTCTTCATCTAGTATCTTGAAATTGAAGTATGCATATAGCGTGTCTTGGACACGTAGAATATTCTTGTTGCAAAAAGGCCATGTGTTGAAATTGCGACCAGAGTTTCAGTTCAAATAAAATACGACTATGGATACAATACAAAGAATGCGTGAAAGAATTATATACAATGCAATTAAAAAATCTTTTACCATCAAACATGTGTCGTCAATCTTTAAAAGAAGGAATGGACACAATCAAGGACTATATAAACAGACATCAATCTCTGAACAATGCCAGACAAAAATTGCAATATGCACACGACGCCACACAAACCACCGGACATGTTTTGGAGCGACCGACTTTCGGCCATTATCAACGGTATGCATCCTGGATCGATGTTCAAAGTTGTTATATATCTAGGGCACCTCGGTCATACCCTCGTCATAGTTGCTCCACGTCGACGTCTTCCGTCAGCATTACACGGACGTGTATTCACGTGTGAGTCACATCCACGTCATCTATCGGGTTAATTTCAGAATTGCTGCAGCTGTTCCTATTTTTTATGTATATGCTATTTCTTTTGCCTTTCTTTTTGTTTTTATACTTCGTATTCTTTTCTTGTTGTATTAAATATTTCCACGGATATGGGATATCTTTCGGAGTAGATGTATTGCAATTAGAGCTTTGGGTTTTTTAATTGCTATAACTTCAGACCACAAAATTTGATTATGTTTATTGTGGGAAGTTAAAATTTTACTATTTTCCCAATCGGGTATTAACTCATTTACCACACAATGCTGTATAAGTGAGGTTTTTTCTTCTTTTTTAATCCAATTACTATAGTGCTCATTCAATCTGGTTTTAAATCTTCTTTTAGTACTGCCGATGTAGTATTTGTCTTGTTTATTTTCCTTTGGGTCTGTTGTAGGAATCAAGTATACACCTGCTTTATTTAATGGATTTTTATTGTGATCATTATTTGTTAGTAATTTAGAATTATCTGTAACTATTTCAGCAATTTCTATATTACTATCCTGGCATTCTTTTCTTATAATATTTGCTCAGTGGAGGTAAATATGGAATACTTCCGTAGAATAGCGTAGTGCATTTAGTTGTACAATTGTTGTGTTTAGATATATCTGCTCTTCTTATGTTGTGATATAATGAATCAATCATGCTTCCGGGATATCCAAAATATTTAACAGTGTTTTTAATCCATTTTATTTCTTCAATTAGTGCTTTTTTAGTTGATGAATGTGTTATGGCTCTATTTATGAATGATCTGAAGGCTGAAATCTTATACTTCCATGGGTGATTGGATTCATTGGGAATTATAGCAGGAATGTAAGTGGGTTTCTGGTATACACTGAATTCGATTTTATTTTGATGTTTAAATAAAGAGATGTCAAGAAAGTTGAGTTTGTTGTCTATTTCTTTTTCATATGTTACTTGAATAGTTGCATATATACTATTGAAGTTGTTTATGAAGAGCTCCATATCATTTTCAGAGTGCGGCCAGAAGATCAATATATCATCGACATATCGTAGGTATAGTTTAGGTAAGTTACTAAATCTGCCAGTGAATATTTTCTTTTCTATATCCTGCATAATGACCTCGGCAAGCAAACCAGATATTGGTGATCCCATTGGTGCGCCGTATATTTGTTTATAAATGGTATCATTGAAAGTGAAGTAATTCTTCTCGGTTATTAGCTTGAGTGCGCATATGATGCTTTCAATCTTCGAAGGTTCGATTTTTGCTTCTCCCAATCTTTCTTCAATTAACTTAATACCTTCATGTATGGGGGTGTTTGGGTATAATGAAATTACATCCATACTATATATCAAAATTGGGTACCGTCAATAGCTTTAATCTTGTCGATTACTTCAGTTGAATTCTTCACTGTATATTTATGATTGCTATAATATACTTTCAAGTGGTTATATAGGCTTTTTTCTAATCTGATTGTTGGGGCTTTATTTTTATTAACAATGGGTCTTATTGGTTTGTTTAACTTATGGGTTTTTAGCTTGCCGAAGATGTGAGGTATAGATGCAGCTATAGGAGGGTATGCATTCTTTTTAATATCATCTGGGAGCGACATATGGTTCTTTATACGTGCCAGTTTACAGATAATATTATCCGTTGGGTCATCGCTCCCAGATGATATTAAAAATAATGCATACCCTCCTATAGCTGCATCTATACCTCACATCTTCGGCAAGCTAAAAACCCATAAGTTAAACAAACCAATAAGACCCATTTATTGTTAATAAAAATAAAGCCCCAACAATCAGATTAGAAAAAAGCCTATATAACCACTTGAAAGTATATTATGGCAATCATAAATATACAGTGAAGAATTCAACCGAAGTAATCGACAAGATTAAAGCTATTGACGGTACCCAATATTTGATATATAGTATGGATGTAATTTCATTATACCCAAACACACTCCCACACATGAAGCTATTAAGTTAATTGAAAAAAGATTGGGAAAAGCAAAAATCGAGAATAATTACTTCACTTTCAATGATACCATTTATAAACAAATATACGGCGCACCAATGGGATCACCAATATCTGGTTTGCTTGCAGAGGTCATTATGCAGGATATAGAAAAGAAAATATTCACTGGCAGATCTAGTAACTTACCTATACTATACCTACGATATGTCGATGATATATTGATCTTCTGGCCGCACTCTGAAAATGATATGGAGCTCTTCATAAACAACTTCAATAGTATATATGCAACTATTCAAGTAACATATGAAAAAGAAATAGACAACAAACTCAACTTTCTTGACATCTCTTTATTTAAACACCAAAATAAAATCGAATTCAGTGTATACCGGAAACCCACTTACATTCCTGCTATAATTCCCAATGAATCCAATCACTGGAACAGGGTTCGTACTCATTTTCAGAAATTCAAAATATTCAAAATAAGGAGTTTCTAAGGACTTTTAAGGACCTTAATTAATTTTATAAGGAGTTATAAGTCAATTTTTACCACTTTTAAAAGGGCATTCATATTAAAAAACACCCTTAAAACATACTTTTAAAACAGCAAAGATCGCTTAAGTAACACGATTTTTAATCATTTATAATGATAAATTATCACACATTCCTAAACAAAGAATTTTTGCATGTGATTACTGTATTCAATTAAATTAAAAATTTACAAGGTATAATTATTTGTCAACAAGCCTTTAATAAAAAAAAAATCATTTTTGTCAACAAGCATTTATTAAAAAGAATTTTTTTTGCAAGTTCTTTTTTGAGTTCTTCTATCTTCGAATCAGTGGCTTCAAGTTCTAATTTTTTCTCTTTCAGTAATTTTCGAAAATTATTGCATTTTATAAAATGATTGACATTTCTTAAAGCTTCTGCCTGTTCAGCCGTGTTATCAGCAGACTTTTCCAATTGGATTAAATCCTTTTCTATGTTAATCCTTTTAGTTTTAAACATATTTAAGTCATCACTTTGCTTTTTTCCCTTTCCTGAGATTACAGGCTCTTTCTTTTCATTCTTTTGCTCTTCCATATGTAACATATATCTATGGTGAGCAGAAGATACTGAAGCTCGCAATTCCTTCGTAAGCTCTACATTGTGAATTACAACAAAATATTTTTAAGACATCACATGAGATAAAGCTTGAAGAAACCTAATGGTAATTGGACAAAACAGGCAACCCAAAAACTTCACGAGCAAATGAATGCAATTAAGTGGAATGGAAGTACAGAGAAACAGGCTCAATCTCCCGCGTACTCTACCACCTGCTGCTGCGTTTATCAGGTTCAACCAACGCCAAGGGAGGATGACGTCAATCAACACTGACAGAAAGGTCGGGGACGCGCACAAAAGCGATGTTGGGAGAGACCACATACGGAAGAAAAATACGTGGTTCATATGTTTTTTCAATCACAAAACTCCAGGACTTTTCCAGGACTTCGATTTTTTTCCCCAGGACATAGGATCCAAATGCTCTTACTTAAAATATAATGAAACCATAGGTCTGTTCAACCTGTAACCTACAACAAACAACTTACTACATTACATTACATATCACTAAGCTGTTCTCTGAGATTCAGAGGTTAGCTCCAAAAAGAAATACAAACTTCCAGATATTTTTACTTATTGTTGTCGTATCAAACTTCGCCATTTACAGCGATCTCGACATACAACTCGTGCTTCACTGATATCCATTACACGCCGTACACAAGATCTTTTATACTTCATACTCAATCTTTTTCTCATGCAGACACTCCTGAATCTGATCCACCCATGTCTTCCTTGGCCTTCCTCTGCCTTTCCTTCCTGCCGCTTGGGTTGAAAAGATTTTCCTAGTAAGCATTTCATCACTCATTCTTTCAACATGGCCAAACCACCGAAGCATATTGGTCTCCACCTTGCTAACAACATTTTGCTTTACATCACACAACTGCAATACATCTTCATTCCTCACACAATCAGATCGTGTCTTGCCACAAACCCCCACGTAAGCAACGCATTTTTCCAGCACACAAACGACTCCTATGTTTCTTCTGCAGTACCCAGGTTTCACTGCCATACATCAGAGTAGGAACAATTACTGTTTCATACACAGCCATGCGGGACTCTCTAGAGAACCCATCATTCCTGTGAAAACCTCCCAGAGCAGCTATGACTTTCAAAAAAAATTCACTCGCCTACTGATTTCACCATCCAACTTGTTCTCTCTGTCAAATATGCTTCCTAAATACACAAACTCACTCACCTGGTCAATTACAGTGCCATTTATACTTACATTACATTCAGTGCTACCCATTCCTCTCTCAAACACCATAACTTTGGTTTTTCCCTTATTTATACTCAGTTTGAATTTCATGTAAACTTCGTGCATCCGAGTCAACATACTCTGCAACTCACTTTTGCTCTCTGCCAACAGGACAGTATCACCAGCATACAGCAATCTGCACACACGGATATCACCAAGACATAAGCCGCTATTATCTATTTTGGCCTCATGCATGCATGCGTCCATAAATATATTAAACAGCCATGGTGACATTACACAACCTTGTCTAACTCCTGCACCAATGGAAAACCATTTTGATAAAACACCATTCACTCGTACACAAGCTCTACTAACCAGCATACATGGCTTTTACACTATTAAGTGGATTCCCAGTAACACCATATTCATTCAATACCTTCCACAAGTGTCCTATTGACTCGGTCGTAAGCTTTCTCTAAATCTATGAAGGCAGTAAAAACTTTTTTCCCAACAGCCAGATACTTTTCAAACATCATGCGTAATGCAAAAATCTGGTTAGTGCAGCCTTTACCAGGCATAAAACCACTCTGAACATCCCACACTTTCTCTGATGCAAGACCTCGTCCTTTTTTAATAACAACCTTACCGAACACTTTCCCTGGCACACTCAGTAGGCTAATACCACGATAGTTCTTGCATTCAGTCTGATCACCTTTTCCCTTATACAAGGGAACAATGATAGCATCCTTCCAATCCCGAGGGACCATTCCTAACTCCCAGCACAACTGGCAAATTTCAGTTAACCAGTCAATTATAGAGTCACCACCATACTTCAACATCTCTGCAGTTATGCCATCAACTCCTGGAGCCTTACCACTCTGAAGAGATTTTAGAGCTTTACACACTTCTTCTCTTGAGATCCCTCCTGTGCTTTCATCCCTCATTGTGACATCATCTGCATCTGTCTCAGAATCATTTTTGCTCTCCTGATCTAATAACTCACAGAAATATTCGCCCCATCTGTCATTTAACTCATTGGGCTCCCATATCATTCCCCCAATCTCATTCTTCACACAACTTACAACTTTGTTTCCCCTATTTTTCCCGAGTCTCATGTACTTCCAGAAGGACTTCCTATCTTTCCAAAAAGCCAGTTCATGCCTTTCCACTTTCTCTTTCCTATCTTTTGCCTTACTGTGGCGAACCAGCTTAGCAGCTTCACGCTTCTTACAGCGATATTCATCCACAGAGACTCTACCTTGCAACATCCCCAAATAGGCTTCCTTCTTTTTCTTAACTGCCTCATCAATCTCACTATTCCACCAAGCATCACCTCTATTGTTACCCACTATTGTGGTGCCGCAAACCTCTTTAGCAGCAGTAACAACACAGTTCTCAAAACATTCCCACTTCTTTTCTACATCCCTCTCGCAAGATTTCAGATCCTTCAGTCGTTCTCTGAGTAAGTCAGAATACCGCTGATGATCTTCAAGGAGCCTATCAACCTTTATTCTTTCTATCCTGGGTCTCTTCCTATTCCTTTTCCTCCAACCAACATTAAGTTTTACTCGTGACACTACCAAGTAATGATCAGAACCAACATCCGCACCTCTCATCACACGGGTGTCAACAACTAAGTGTTTCAAACGCTGATCGTAAACAACAAAATCTATCACACTCTTTTGACCAAGAGTACGATTTTTCCAAGTATATGTGTGTATATACTTGTGGTTGAAAAATGTATTAGATACAAAAAAATAATTCTCAATGCAGAGTTCAATTAATCTTTTACCATTATCATTCACACAAGGATCATTAAACTTACCCAGAACATTGTCAGAAATTGCATTCTGCACACCTACTCTAGCATTGAAATCCCCTGCTATTATAACTTTTTCTTTAGCACCAAACTGGCTCAAAACCGCTTTTAGCTCATTCCAGAAATCTTCTTTCTTATCAGAAGGTTCCGAGTCACAAGGAGCATACACTACAACAATTACAATTCTCTGAAGCTTCACTTTCAAACGAATCCAGAGAATTCTCTCACTTATGCAACTATAGTGAATCAAGTTGTTCATCTTTTCACTTAAAATCACACCTACACCAGCCTGTCCTCTCATATTATCCAATACTCCAGACCACACACTCACCGTGCCATTCACTTCTTCTACCCCAATTTCCTTCTTTTTGGTTTCACTTACACACAGCACATCCAGTCTATACTTATTCATCTCCTCAATCACCTCACTCATCTTGCCATTTATACCTCTAGTATTCCATACACCAATCTTACATTCACTCAGCCGAGATCGCTTTCTCATACGCAGTTTAGAAAGTCCAGGTCGATTCCGTGGTGGACCGTCCTTCTCAAGTGTGGTAGGTCCACCATATCCCACACTTGAGTCATTCTTAATATTTCATTTTGTCTTTTTAATCAGGTAAGACTTACTACATGCTTGGGCAAACTTAATATGGAATGCAGAATGTTAAAAATGTTGTCCACTGCTGCTAATCAGAAACTTAGAATCACGGATAAATACTGAAATACCAAAACTATCATTGAAAATGTGACCAGGTTTAATATCTACTAAACTTTTGTATACTATACTACACTGATTTTGAGAAACTTTTATTTTTCTACTTTTGGCTTTAGTTCAATTATTGAAGCAAATCACAGAATAAAAAACAACAACATAAAACTCAAAAATACATAGGTATGTGGCATTACTCTTAAAATGCTTTCATATACCACACAATCAATACATAAATTACTATTTATATTTAATTATTTTGAAATATGCTTACATTGGAAATTTAAGGGTAAGGGAAGATGAAATATTTGGAACTTTTTCTCAAAGGACCTAAGGGATTGAATTATTTCTTAAACACATAACCATGGGAGCAAGTATTTGTGTTGCATTTTATTTAGGGAAGGAATTTTCAACATTATATTGATGCTGTAGCTAAGTTTTAAATTTGTACTCACCAGCAAACAAAGTATGCACAAAAATTTTCAACATGAAATGAAAGAGAATATCGGGAAAACCTTAAATCCAACTGCACAGCAAACAAAGTATGCAAAAAAATTTTCAACATGAAATGAAAGAGAATATCAGGAAAACCTTAAATCCAACTGCACAGCAAACAAAGCATGCACAAAAATTTCAACAAGAAATGAAAGAGAATATCGGGAAAACCTTAAAATCCAACTGCATTAAGACTGCATTCGTAAGTGATCAAGACAATTTAACTGGGCATGATTAGAAAACTAATTATAGAAGATGAAAAGTAATTAGTTTGCTCAGAAATTACTAAGAAACAACTAGATTTAAGTTTCTAATATTAGAAAGCAATCTAATTTTATAGCATATTTTTACATAAAGCATTCACTAGCAAATTTTAGTAAAGGTCAAAATAACCCACAAAAAAAAAAAAAAAAAAAAATCAGCTACTTACTTCCACCAGTGGCTAAAAAGTATGTCACATTAACAAGTGGCACAAAAAATGTTTTGCATAGCAGAAGGAAGGTATTAGAGCCAAAAAGATTTTCAAATCAGTTAAAAGAAGAGATAGAGAAGGAAACATGATATAACTGTATGTCTTTTAGTGGAAGAATTTTGCACAATGGAAAAGTTAAAACAGGCTAAAAGTATTCCTCATAGCAAAAGCTATGTTAAGGAAAAAAAACTTTTCAAATACATCTCCCAGAAGCAGAGATAGCAAGAAAAACGTTTTGGCCTTTACAACCCCTAGGGAAAAAGTTGTGCACATTATTTGAAGAGGATCTTTTTATTGTAGCAAAAATCTTATTCACTCTCCGTCTTTATCATAGCAAATGGCATACAGTAAAAAAAGACATTTCTCAATAGAGTTTTTAGAGGCAGAGATAGGTTGCAAACAGAAGTACATAAATACCACCTAACGGCAGAATTGTGAATCACAAACCTCTTCATATACAAACCTTAAGTGTTCCATAAGGCAAATTGTATCTGTTGTTAAAAGAATTTTTTAAATCGGACATTCAGAAGTACAGATATTGAGAAAAATAGATTAAATATTTTGCGCCTCCTAGCGGCAAAATTGTGCATTAATTTGGGAAGAAAATACACACAAGGAGTTTTCATAGTGGGTAGTATCTGGTCGAAAGAGAATATTTGTCAATCGAGTTATTAGTCCCGTAGATATTGCTGTAAACGGAAATGTGAACTTAAGCCCTCTAGTGGTGCACTTGTGCATTAAGAAATATTTGAAAATATATGAGAAACATTTCGCACCGAAAATGTTCTCCAACAAAGAAAGAATTTTTCAAATCGTACGCCTAGAAACAGAGATATGGACAAAAATAAGATATATGTATACGCCTTTGGTGGGAAAATTACGCACTATTTAAGCAGAGGTATTCTCAAAACGTTTTCGGAGGTGAGCAGTATCGGTCCACGTAGGAATGTTTTCAATCTAGTTTCGAGCTCAAATTTTATTGCAAATAATACATCAGAAGCAAAAATACACACTTACGCCCTGGCGGCCAAAATGTTCTTTACCGAAAATGAGGAATTATATGCAAAACATTTTCCCTGAAGAGCTGTATCTAACACAGGAAGACTTTGTCAAATCGGAGATATTAGGGGAAATGCGATTTACGGTTACGCCCCCTAGCGGAAAGTTATTTGTTCCATAGATATTGCTGTAAACGGAAACGTGAACTTACGCCCTCTAGGGGCTCACTTATGTGTTAATAAATATTTGAAATTATGAGAAACATTTCGCACTAAGAAATAATTTTTCAAATCGGACTCCTAGAAATAGAGATATGGACAAAAATAAGATATACGTGTACGCCCCCTGGTGGAAAAATTATGCACTATTTAAGCTGGAGGTATTCTCCAAAAGGTTTTGGAGGTGAGTGGTATCGATCCACGTAGGAATGTTTTCAATCTAGTTTCGAGCTCAAATTTTATTGCAAATAATACATCAGAAGCAAAAATACACACTTACGTCCCTGGCGGCCAAAATGTTCTTTACCGAAAATGAGGAATTATATGCAAAACATTTTCCCCGAAGAGCTGTATCTAACACAGGAAGACTTTGTCAAATCGGAGATATTGGGGGAAATGTGATTTACGGTTACGCCCCCTAGTGGAAAGTTATTTGTTCCATAGATATTGCTGTAAACGGAAACGTGAACTTACGCCCTCTAGGGGGCTCACTTATGTGTTAATAAATATTTGAAATTATGAGAAACATTTCGCACTAAGAAATAATTTTTCAAATCGGACTCCTAGAAATAGAGATATGGACAAAAATAAGATATACGTGTACGCCCCCTGGTGGAAAAATTATGCACTATTTAAGCTGGAGGTATTCTCCAAAAGGTTTTGGAGGTGAGTGGTATCGATCCACGGAGGAATTTTTTCAATCGAGTTTCGAGCTCAGATTTTATTGCAAATACATCAGAAACAAAAATAAACATTTTCGCCCCCTGGCGGCCAAACCATTTTTTACCAAAAGTGAGAAATTATATGCAAAACATTTCCCCTTAAAAGCTGTATCCAACGCAGGAAAAGTTTTTAAAATCGGACTGTTAGGAGCGGAGATATTGGGAAAATCACGATTTACCGTTACGCCCCCTAGCGGAAAATGTATGCATTATTTGAAAAAGGGACTGTAACTAAAATAGTCTTCGATATAAATGCCATTGAAAGGAAAAATAATTTTTTCAATTGGATATTTTGAAGCAAATGTATGAATAAAATGCATTTTAAATTCGATACAATTTTCATTTGTGCCCCAGTGGCAAAGTTGTGCATCGGAATAAACCCGGAATGGATGCATCATCATTCTCACATTTATTTTAAGCTTCCCAATAAAAAAAGAATTTTACAAATCAAACTAATAATTGCAGAGATATGGTCTTCTTGGTCGAACAGACAAAGTGATAACATAAGCACGACGCAAAGGATGCCAATAACGCAGCTTCAGTCCTTCTAACACAAGAAAACCAACACACATAACCCCTCCCCCCCCCCCGCATTTTGCAGGGGTTGGGGAGGGAAATTTATTAGACATAAGTTATGTCAATACGAAAATCTTCAACTACAAAACATTGTGCAGGGACAAAAAGGCCAGAATGGATAAAATTTCAGGACATGTAACAGAATTTTAAGACTTTTCCAGGACAAAATGGAATTCCAGGACTTTTCCAGGATTTCCAGGATGTGTACGAACCATGATTAGATAAATAGCATTTGTTCCTGCTAGAAAATGAAAAAAAAAAAAACTGCAGAAAACTGCGGATTTCAGAAAGATTTTCATGCCTGTTTTAAGGACTTTTCAAGGGCCCTTAAAAACATTTAACAAAAATAAGGAGTTTTTAAGTGCTTTATAAGGGCCCTTAGGAGCATCCAACGAAAATAAGGAGTTCCTAAGGACTTTTAAGGACTGTACGCACCTTGTGGAAGAATAAGATTTCAGCCTTCAGATCATTCATAAATAGAGCCATAACACATTCATCAACTAAAAAAAGCACTAATTGAAGAAATAAAATGGATTAAAAACACTGCTAAATATTTTGGATATCCCAGAAGCACGATTGATTCATTATATCACAACATAAGAAGAGCAGATATATCTAAACACAACAATTGTACAACTAAAAGCACTACGCTATTCTACGGAAGTATTCCATATTTACCTCCACTGAGCAATATTATAAGAAAAGAATGCCAGGATAGTAATATAGAAATTGCTGAAATAGTTACAGATAATTCTAAATTACTAACAAATAATGATCACAATAAAAATCCATTAAATAAAGCAGGTGTATACTTGATTCCTACAATAGACCCTAAGGAAAATGAACAAGACAAATACCACATCGGCAGTGCTAAAATAAGATTTAAAACCAGATTGAATGAGCACTATAGTAATTGGATTAAAAAAGAAAAAACCTCACTTATACAGCATTGTATGGTAAATGAGTTAATACCCAATTGGGAAAATAGTAAAATTTTAACTTCCCACAATAAACATAATCAAATTTTGTGGTCTGAGCTATAGCAATTGAAAAAACCCCAAGGCTCTAATTGCAATACATCTACTCCGAAAGGTATCCCATATCCGTGGAAATATTTAATACAAGAAAAGAATACAAAGTATAAAAACAAAAAGAAAGGCAAAAGAAATAGCATATACATAAAAAATAGGAACAGCTGCAGCAATTCTGAAATTAACCCGATAGATGACGTGGATGTGACTCACACGTGAATACACGTCCATGTAATGCTGACGGAAGACGTCGACGTGGAGCAACTATGACGAGGGTATGACCGAGGTGCCCTAGATATACAACAACTTTGAACATCGATCCAGGATGCATACCGTTGATAATGGCCGAAAGTCGGTCGCGCCAAAACATGTCCGGTGGTTTGTGTGGCGTCTTGTGCGTATTGCAATGGTTGTCTGGCATTGTTCAGAGATTGATGTCTGTTTATATAGTCCTTGATTGTGTCCATTCCTTCTTTTAAAGATTGACGACACATGTTTGATGGTAAAAGATTTTTTAATTGCATTGTATATAATTCTTTCACGCATTCTTTGTATTGTATCCATAGTCGTATTTTATTTGAACTGAAACTCTGGTCGCAATTTCAACACATGGCCTTTTTGCAACAAGAATATTCTACGTGTCCAAGACACGCTATATGCACACTTCAATTTCAAGATACTAGATGAAGAATCCTATTATGAAACACCACCACAAGGTGAGTGCTAGATGACAGAATAACTTAAACATATAACAATATTTCAAAGTCATATATGAAGAATGAATGCAAAGATTAAATTTACTTCCGATATTGGAGGTTATTTTTTAACGTGCATTAATGCATTTGCATTTTTGAACTTCCCTTTTTGTTGGTAAAGTTTGATTAACACTTACCACACGTGGGGCTTGGCTTTCACTTCTTATTTCCGTTATGTGGATGCGGCATGGGAGTTTTTCATTTAGTTGCGGGTCCACTTCATTTTTTTTTTTTCTCCGTTGGTATTTATCTGGCCTCGTCACTAAATGAGGTTTTTTCCTTTGCTGCCTCCTCATTTACTTCAATAATTTTTCATAACCCGAGTACTTTCGGTAATAATCCATTACCGTCATCTAGGGGACGTTTTGCTCCGACTAGCACGGACCGCTTCTGTTATCGGCTATCGCTTCTTCTTGGCGTTGTGGCGCCATCTCTTGTTGGTCACTGATCTCATTTTTCGAACTTTTTTCATTTTTTTGCTCAATTTTAATTAAATTTCTCCAGCTGTTTCTCAAAATATTAGGGTCATTATGGTTGCAAACTTTTGCCCTATTTTTTTTAATCATTACTGACTCTGCTATTGTGAGGTGTTTTTCGGATTTACAGCTTTTAATGATTTTTATATTTTCGAATTTAGGATATTTTTGGTTAGCCAGACAGTATTGAATAAGTGCTGTTTTTTCTTCTTTTTTCTGCCAATTTTTTACGTGTTGTTTTAATCTGTGTTTAAGCTTATTTTTGGTACTTCCTATATATGCCATTGGAGGATTTTCAGTAATAGGAATTGAGTAAATACCTGCTTTTTCTAACATTTTTATTTTTTCATTATTTTTGATTACCATATTTTTGATGGTATTTACTTTTCCTCCAATTTGAATGTTATGCTTTTTGCAAATATTATTAATTTCATTGGTCCTTTAATGTAAGGAAAACCATTTAAATATGACTTCTTTTTATTTACTACAGCATTATTTTTTATTTTCTTTATTACTTCTGTGTTCCATTTTTTTATTAAATGGTTAGGATAACCAAAGCTACCTGCAATTTTTTTTATGAATTTGATTTCTTCATTGATGAACTGACTATTTTCAGAGTGCGTATATGCTCTTTTAATTAAGGTTTTTAGACTATTGCATTTTTGAGGATAAGGATGTGCCAAATTGTACGGGATTAGAACAGGAACAAATGAACTTTTCTGATAAACCCTGTATAGTAACTTATCTGTGGATTTGATAACTTGTACGTCCAAAAAGGCTATTGCATTATTTTTTTCTATTTCAACAGTTGTGCCAAATTGTACGGGATTAGAACAGGAACAAATGAACTTTTCTGATAAACCCTGTATAGTAACTTATCTGTGGATTTGATAACTTGTACGTCCAAAAAGGCTATTGCATTATTTTTTTCTATTTCAACAGTTGAAATAGAAAAAAAATAATGCAATAGCCTTTTTGGACGTACAAGTTATCAAATCCACAGATAAGTTACTATACAGGGTTTATCAGAAAAGTTCATTTGTTCCTGTTCTAATCCCATACAATTTGGCACATCCTTATCCTCAAAAATGCAATAGTCTAAAAACCTTAATTAAAAGAGCATATACGCACTCTGAAAATAGTCAGTTCATCAATGAAGAAATCAAATTCATAAAAAAATTGCAGGTAGCTTTGGTTATCCTAACCATTTAATAAAAAATGGAACACAGAAGTAATAAAGAAAATAAAAAATAATGCTGTAGTAAATAAAAAAGAAGTCATATTTAAATGGTTTTCCTTACATTAAAGGACCAATGAAATTAATAATATTTGCAAAAAGCATAACATTCAAATTGGAGGAAAAGTAAATACCATCAAAAATATGGTAATCAAAAATAATGAAAAAATAAAAATGTTAGAAAAAGCAGGTATTTACTCAATTCCTATTACTGAAAATCCTCCAATGGCTTATATAGGAAGTACCAAAAATAAGCTTAAACACAGATTAAAACAACACGTAAAAATTGGCAGAAAAAAGAAGAAAAACAGCACTTAATTCAATACTGTCTGGCTAACCAAAAATATCCTAAATTCGAAAATATAAAAATCATTAAAAGTTGTAAATCCGAAAAACACCTCAGAATAGCAGAGTCGGTAATGATTGAAAAAATAGGGCAAAAGTTTGCAACCATAATGACCCTAATATTTTGAGAAACAGCTGGAGAAATTTAATTAAAATTGAGCAAAAAAATGAAAAAGTTCGAAAAATGAGATCAGCGACCAACAAGAGATGGCGCCACAACGCCCAAGAAGAAGCGATAGCCGATAACAGAAGCAGCCCGCGAGAACCACCGAAATGCCCAGCTGACACGGTCCGTGCTAGTCGGAGCAAAACGTCCCCTAGATGACGGTAATGGATTATTACCGAAAGTACTCGGGTTATGAAAAATTATTGAAGTAAATGAGGAGGCAGCAAAGAAAAAAACTCATTTAGTGACGAGGCCAGATAAATACCAACGGAGAAAAAAAAAAAAAAATGAAGTGGACCTGCACCTAAATGAAAAACCCCCATGCCGCATCCACATAACGGAAATAAGAATTGAAAGCCAAGCCCCACGTGCAGTAAGT
Organism: Macrothele yani; assembly: GCA_039090855.1. Classification (NCBI taxonomy): domain Eukaryota; kingdom Metazoa; phylum Arthropoda; class Arachnida; order Araneae; family Macrothelidae; genus Macrothele; species Macrothele yani. The sequence continues at coordinate 79,454,624 of CM077016.1, forward strand.
GTTAATCGAACTTTACCAACAAAAAGGGAAGTTCAAAAATGCGAATGCAAAGATGTTTTTGCTGCAAATATGCACACGACACATAGAACATATATAACATGTGAAACAGTTGTACATATAGTGTGTAGCTATTATTCAATCACTACATAAAATATATTTTTGGTAGTTTTACTAACCAAAATTCCATTACAATTTTTGAGAGAGAGAGAGATACACACCTTTACTTGACTATGATGATCATCCCACCACTTCTCAAAACTTTTGAATGCTGAAGCTTCAACCATTCTCCTGCATAGGTCTTTTTTCATCACTTGCTTTAGTTCTTTTACTACTGACTCTAGTACACTATTTACTGTAGGGATGTCGGGATCGTTTTTCACAATACACTGCAACTCATTTGCCAGTGGTGCACCAGTCTTCAATAACGGAGTAGCATATGTGCCATCAGCATTTTTAGGAGCAGACAATAATGGGTAGCCAGGGGGTGGTCTTGAAACCAGACTGCTGAATGAACTTGCAATGTGAGGTGATATAGGTGGGAACAAACTAGGAGGACGAGCATTAGGTGACAATCTAGTATAATAATTCTGAGCAGCATAATTCTGGGTATATGGCTGGCCAGTGAATGCAAGTTTTGACGGATCATTAACTGATGCAGAAACTGCTGAGCCCATACCTGGCCTCCAAATCCCCATTCGAGCCATCATCTGAACCTGCTCACTAGGATACATCGGATGATTTGTTGAGGATGGTTGCTGAGAGTGAGTAGAAGCTGCTGTAGTTAGAAATGTATGAGGTGGTGGAGGTGGGGGTGGCAAAGGAGGTACAGGAGCAGCTGGTGTCGGAATATCAGCATTACTGTATGAAACAGGAGTAACAGAATTGGCTGATGCTGTATTAGAATATGGACTAGGAGTAATATTTTGAGATGGAAATCTAGTAGTTGATGAAGCAGCATAAATAGTTGCTGGTGGTGCATGAGCTGGATATGCTGGTGATGCTGAATTAGAAAATGTAGGGTACACTGAGGAGGGGTACTGTGCTGTATCAGAAATGGGGTAAAGTGATGGAGCAACAGGCTGTGATGGATATAATGAATGAAAATTGGACCCAGCCACTTGACTTTGTGAGTAGCTTATGTTATCAGAGCTTCCAACAGACACTGTTGCTGCAGGATGGATACTGCTTTCAACCATAGGAGGAGCATTAACTTCTAGTTTATCTCCACCACTGCTTAACGAAGACAAAGACATTTTATCGTCGTCGTCGTCATCACTTTGCACTCCTTGACCAATTCCTTGAAGCAAGATATCATCTGGTGGTTCATCACGTACTGGTGTTGAATCCCCTTTCAAAGAGCAAAACGATACAAACTTATTGCTAGTATCAGGTTTAAACGGCAGAACGCGCAGCTTAACATTTCTTGCACTTCTATTGAAACAGAAAGGAGTAACTTTTGACACCTGAGACTGAGATGGTCTACCTTTGTCAATATCTTGTGTAAACAAAGCCCACTTATGATATTCTGAAACAGAAATAAATGGTGAGGGAGGATTGGACAGAAGTTCACAGTTATCATCATCAGGTGGTGGTGGTGGAGGCTCGTCATTCTCAGGAAGCGGCGGCAGTGGAGATGAATCTGGTGGTAAAGGTGGAGCATTGTTAATCCAAGATGGGTCAATAGGAGGCCTCATAAGTTTTTTATCACTTAAAACAGAGTTTTTATTTTGGCAGTCACCCATCTGTGATGGAAATGGATTATCTAAACCAATTTTTCCTTCAGTCTGCTTCAGCAAAAGCTCTATCCTTGAATCCAAGCTTTCTCGAATAGGACTTTGCTTTGGCAATGAGAGAGGAGTATTTGGTGGGGTGATATGTTTTTAGAATTATGACTTTCCCAGGCAGGAGAGCTGTTACCCTCCCAAGAAGAAGACACTTCTCCCCACTGGACCAAGGACTTTTTATCCCATGTAGAATTTTTCTGATGGGACTTCAATAAATTTGCTACTTTATTTGATGTGTGCCCATGACTGGGATGAACATATGATGGCTTGCACTCTATGGTTGATGATGTGCTAGCTGAATCACAATTGCTGATTTCTACATAATTCTTCTCTGATGACTGGTTACTGGCAAATGATTTTTCTGATGATAATGGAGTCAACAGGTCAAGGCTTCGAGAATGAGAAATGTCAAGAGTATTGAGTTTCTTTAGTGCACTATCAACACTTGGCTTCTCTTTATCAAAAGATGGAATCCTTCTTCGTGGATCATTGCTTCGTGGATCAGAATGTACAACACTTTGCTCCTCGCCAAATGATGTGGTTTGCACTCTCCCAGCAATAGCATCTTCAAAGATTCGTAGCGAGTCTTTTCCTATAAGAAAAATGACAATTAAAAATTCCTTTCGTGTATGCATGCATGTATGCATAAATAAATAAATATATATATATATATATAAATAAATACACAGAACTCATTGTATATACACACACACAAAATGAGTTTTTTTTTTTGATTGGAGGTTTAACGACCACCGTGAGCAACTCAATGGGCTATAAGTAGTCGCCCGTCCCTAATTTAGGGTCACTGGTTCCAGGGAAGGGAGAGAGAGCCAGTGCCGTAAGACAAACAACATCCATGCCTGACCGGGATTCGAACCCGGACCCCTTACGGACGAACGATCAGAGGCCAGCGCCTTAGACCACTGCACCACCGGGGCGGCAAAATGAGTTTTCATATATATCACCATAAAAATAAACCTGAAAAAATTCAAATGTGTAAAATTGTGAGCAAACAGCATTTTTAATGAATTTTTTTAAATTATGTGCAAATGACATTTCTAATGATTTCTTTAACTATGCGTAAACAACATTTATAATGAATTTAACATGTACAAGTAAAAATAAATGAAAAATATTTATGCATTTGATAATTTTTATATGTTTATAATACAAACAAATTATATCACATTTCATTTCAAACTAGAATGAACAATCACTGTTTTGTTCAAAGCATTTTACATTAAATTTTTGCCAAAAAGTTTAGAAAAAGTTTGTTAAAACTAACTAAAATAACAGATTCTCTAAATTAAAAAAAAAACTGATTCATAATTGATCAATTGGCATTAAATATTAGATACTTATACTTACATTTAGAAACATATTTACTTTAAAAAGTAACCCCTTAAAAGTTCATTTCAGGGATTCAGCAGCAGCTTTTTTTGCTTTGCTTAATGTGTCTTTGCTGAAAACATGTTCAAGACATGGTTTTGAGTCTTTAGAATAAGCAGGTTTTCTAAAGTTTTGTTGCTTAATCCTGATTTAAACTCAGTCCTATTTTTCTTAACAACACTAAATATTCTCTCACATTCAGCATTACTGTGAGGAATAAGTAAAATAGATAAAATTACATCTGGTAGTTCTTTATACTTTGGAAGTCCATTGGCTCCTATGATTTTTCCAACTGCAACCCACTGAGCATCAGTATGTTTATAACTGTTTAAAACAGCAGAGATATCTTCAATCTGCTGAGAACAAAAGTGATTTTCAAGTTCATTAATGGCTTCATTATTAGGTTGACCAGGTTTTAATCTCAGTAGACATGGAAACAACTTTATGAAAATAATTATTGATATATTATTAAAATAACCAATCACTTACCCGAAAGATCATGGTCACTTTTTTCCTTTTAACACTTCAACAAGCATGTCAATTATCATCCTGTAATGTTGTTGGCCTTCAAAGGTTGAAAGACTCCTTGCATATGAGATTCATTCTTTCGGGCATGAAACATCGTATTTTTTTAAATTTTTTTTTATTGTTATTTACTGCATTCAAATGCAGTATTTTTGTCCAGTAAAAAAAAAAAAAAAAAAAGAAAAAAAATTACGATGTTTCATGCCCGGAAGAATGAATCTCATAGGCAAGGAGTCTTTCAACCTTTGAAGGCCAACAACATTACATGTTGATAATTGACGTGCTTGAAGTGTTAAAGGAAAAAAGTGACCATGATCTTTCGGGTAAGTGATTGGTTATTTTAATAATATATCATTAATGAATTGCACATAAATATACACACTTTGCTGGTGTTTCAATTCCTTAAAAGTGCAAATATTATGAAAATAATTGTTGGAAAATTTCAAATTTTCAATTTGTGTTAGATCTGTCACTTCAGCATTCTGTAAAACTTCATCATTAATTGGAAATGTATTTATTATGTAGTCACAAGATGCCATGTAAATAGTTCAGGATATTATAAAAGAACATTATAAAATGAAGATTTCCTACTTGCATCACCTCATTTTGATGTTTCTTCGATAGTTAAAGTTCCAACACAGGTGAAAATACTCCAAATACGTGGCGACAGTTAATAAATAAATACATCGCTCTTTCCACGTTCCAGAAACCCACAGCATCCGAAAAAAAATTTTCAGCTGCCGCTGTGGAATGGAACCAACAGAACTCACCACAGCAGCAGCTGAAAAACAATTTTTCGGATGCTGTGTGTTTTTGGAACGTGGAAAGAGCAATGTATTTATTTATTATCCAACACAGGTATCTGACAATTCCTTTTAGTTTTCTTTTATATGATAATTAATTGTTAGCAGATCATTATTTTTAACAACAGAAGGTTTTAAGAACCAACAAAATAGTTCTTTTAGTAGTTAAAGATAAATCGCTCTTAGTTCATGAATATGTGGAGATCCAGATTGTAACAATGTGTTCGCTTTTTCAAATGTCGATATGACACTTAACAGGAACAGGCAGTACACTTTACTCTCTGCAGAAGACAGAAACATAAATATTTTTCTTCCCTACTTGGAATTTTTGATACTGCATTTTGAATGCGGCTCAGTGACTTTATTTTTGCACCCTTTTCCTGTTTTTTTTTTTTTGATGAATTCTCAATATTAGCACTGGTGCTATCAATCTTCCTTTTACTACAAGATGTAGAAGCAATTTTCCAATATCTCTACTTTTTAAGAATCATCTTCATCATGTGAAATTTTCTTTGGAATCTGATATGTTGACAAACCAACAGATACACTACATGCTTGAGCTTTTACAGTATCTCCCACTGATGAACAAGAAGAGTTCAACTTTGCCCAAGAGGGAGCCAACGAGTGCGCACATGTTTCAGTATTTTTTGTGCCTCCTTGTCATGCAGTGCCTGGAAAAGTTTTAAAGTGTCTTTTCTTTTTGCACTTTTGTTCAAATAATAATAAATGTCCACAAGAACTTCATCTACTTTAACAGGTAAAATGGCAGCACGTTTTTCTGATGCAAGATTGACTAAATGACAAGAACAGCCCATTGTTATTAAATTTTGGTGTTTACGTTTTAGAAATGGAACATTTTTTTTTGCCTTGCAAAACTGAAGCATTGTCAGCCATAAATGCTATGCAATTTTCAGGTGGAACTTATACTCTTTGGAATCCACTTAAAATGAATGCACTAATTTTCCCCAGTTGCATCTCCAGTCAGATTTGGTATTGACAGGAGACTGTTTTAAACTAAACCCTCAACTGGGTTAAAACATACCCTACAACAATAGATATTTTCCCCAGTTGAATCTCCAGTCAGATTTGGTGTTGACAGGAGACTGTTGTAAACTAAACCCTCAACTGGGTTAAAAAAAAACCCTGCAACAATAGGATATAATTTATAATCAGTAGGGCTAGGATTTTTATGATTTTGCATTTTTTTTTTTTTTTTTTGGCAGTACTAAAATGTTTTAAGTGCATACAAGTATGTTTCATACAAAACTAAGCTGATTTAAGTACCTTTGTTAAGAGCATTTTTTGCCTTTTTCCGTGATTTTGCCGCAATGTCATTTTTTCAGGTTTTTCGGTCATTTTAAGTCATTTTTTTGGTATTTTTTCAGTCATTATTTTGCATACTTCAGCATTTTTTTAAAATGGCATTTTTGGATGAATTTCCCTGAAATCCCATATTTCCCCCTGAAAGCCAGAAGCAAGATGAGAATATGATGAGTGGCGGGAGGGGGAGTGCTAGTGTTCAAGACATCTGTACACGCGTTGTAGCAAAAGGAGGTGCCACGATGATTGTAAAATTACTTCCTACCCTATGTCTCTTTCTTTAAGCCGGTGATGAGCTGTTCTCCCATTTGGAATATGGCGATTGCCATTATGTCGGAAGGCGAGGTTCGGTGCGGCGGAGGGTGGGTAATGAACTTCATGCTCTCAGTTTGGGCAGAGAGAGTCAAACCGCTGATACAGGTTTCCCTGTATAACCCTGCCTTCCTTTCCCCCTCCCCTCCAGTGTAGTGTGGCTGTAAATGAACTCGTCCAAACTAGTCTGCGTGAGTTCTACAGATAACTGGAATTCATTGTCTCTCGACATTTTTGCGGAAGCTGCACGTGTTCTTTATTAGCTGTGAATAATTTTTGTGTAGTAATTGTGAATTTCAACATCCAACATGCTTAAAGTGAAAGAAAGTGCCTCACAGAAATTAAAACACTTCATTTCTGAATATGGCAAAAAAGTATTTTCTACCAATGGACAGATACTATATTGCAAACTCTGCGACGTGAGAGTTGCTGCAGAAAAGAAATTTACTGTGCAGCAGCATGTCAACAGTGGAAAACACAAACGAGGTCTGCAGCGACTCCAGGATGATAAACAGTTGCAACAAATGCTCCTTGCCCTTAAACAAACCAGCGCATCTTCAAAACATTTTGCATTTTACGAAGAATTGTGCGAAGTATTCATTTGTACCAACATTCCCTTGAGCAAAGTTGACAATCCGAAATTGTTTAGAAAAGCACACTGGGAAGTATTTGTTGGACTCTTTCAAACTAAGGAAAAATGTCAGCTGCTGCTATGAAAACACCCTGCAGAAGATAAGTAAAAACGTAGCAGACAGAAAAATCTGGGTGTCACTGGATAAGACAACTGACTCTCTACGACGATATGTAGCTAATGTAATGGTAGGTACGATGGAAGAAGATGGCCCTGTTGAACATTTTCTCATCAATTATGAACATCTAGAAAAAGTTAATTTTTCTACAATAAGCAAACTCTTTGATAGGTCCTCGAGTTTAAAATGGCCCAATAGCATCCAACACTCTGCGTGACTGACGCTGCACCTTACATGATAAAGGCTGCTAATAATTTGCTCTGAAAGCCCTGTATTCAAAAATAGTGCACCTGACATGAGGACAGTTCATCGAAGTTGACCAGCTGATTGTGTGTGTGTGAAAAAAGTATTTATGAAGGCACCATCTCGAGTGGCATCATTCAAGTCTGAGGCCCCAAATGTTTCTTTGCCGCCTGCTTCCATTTTAACCAGATGGGAGACTTGGATTGAAGCATGCAACTATTAATGTGATAACTTCACAGTGGAGAAGAAGATAGACTCCTTTGACAGCAATGAAGCAGCCTCAATTAAAGTTGTGTGTAGAGAATACTTTCTGATCCTGAAATTGCAGGTAAATTTTCCTACATAAAGTCAAATTTTGGATTTCTGCCTGGTGCCATTACTTCCTTTGAGAAGTCAGCAGTGCTATTAGTGGATCAAATAGATTTGATGAAGAAAGAGTTGTGAATGACCTAGATACCGTGACTAGAAAAGTGGGAACGGCTGTGCAAAAAATTGAGCAAGTTTTTTTGTTTTTTAAATGTAGGATACGAACAGCTGTGCTTAATTGCAGATGTGCTATTGGAGAGAAACTTTTCCCTAGGTGAAATTTCAGAAGACTTTAAACAAAGTGACGTATGTTATTTCAAGTATGCTTTTGTGGTATCAGTAAAAGTGGAAACAAGCTTTTCAAAGTTTAAACTTTGTTGGCAGACAATAGAAAATAATTCTCTTTTGAAAATCTGCACATGGTTTTTTGCAATTCTGGACTGATGAAATAAAAACTTTGTTTCTCATGGCAAACTAAAAATATTCAAATACATTTTTTTTTTTTTTTTTTTTGGAAAATTAAAACTTCCAATTTGCCACAGGAACTGTCAAGTTGCAATTTTGTATTTTTCTTGTTTTCTTTTATAGGGCATATTTTTTGTTGACCAAAAAAAAAAAAAAAAAAAAAAATCAGTTTGCACAAAAACTGTACAAAGGTAAATTGTACTTTTAAGGTTTTTTTTTTTTTTTTTTTTTGTCTTAAAGGCATGTTTTTGAACAATAAATTTTTAATTTGGCACAGAAACTGCAAAATAATTAAGTTGTATTTACTGTCTATTTGTTTTTATATAGGTCCTGTGTTGGTCAGTTTCAGTTGACACAGCAACAGTCAAGAGATTAAATTGTTTTTTAGACTCATTTTGTTTTGTTTCACGCACCTCTTCTTTTTTAATTAATTAGTTTTGCAAGGAAATAAATGTGCATTTATTGATACTTTTTTTGTTTTATAGGATTTTTTTGTTTTTTGTTTTCAAACATTCAAAGTACAGGCCATCAATCGTGTTGCACCGTCTTTAGCCATCTGTCTGCTAGTTCTTCAATTCCACGGCAGTACCAGTTTTTGTCCTTCAAGGCAAAGAAAAACTCCTTTACCCCAGCTACTACCTCCTCCTGGTTGTCGAAGTGCCGCCCGCAAAAGGAGTGGGCCATGGACCAGAACAGGTAATAATCCGATGGGGTAAGGGTGTGGAAGCAGTTCGATGCCCTCAAGTTCTTGGAGTTTTGCCTGGGTCGTTCGCGCGGTGTGAGGCCTAGCATTGTCCTGCTGTAAGAGAGCGCACTGTACTTCTCCCCTAAAATGGCATACATGCAGTCCAGCTGTTAAGAGTAGAGGTTGGCATTAATGGTCCAACCATCTGGAACAAATTTGTAATGGATTATCACCTCAAAATTCCACCAGACGCAGAATATACCCTTGTGCTCGAAGCGCCCACATTTGGTAACAGGTTCTGGAAGCTGGCCGGGACTCAAGCACTGCCGTTGTGTGCTAGGATTACAGAAATAGACCCACTTTTCATCGCACATAACAATTCTCTTGACCAAACGTACATCGCGCTGGTTGTCAAGGAGTTTCGTGCACACTTCAACTCGGCGGTTTGCTTCAGTTGTGTCAGTTCGTGAGGGACAATGTGGCAGCTACTGCAGACCTTGCCGAGGTCCTGAAGGTGATGAACCACGGTGGTCTGCGATGTGCCCAGCTCACCTGATAATCTCCGAGTGCTGGTTGTCAAATTCGCCTCTACGGCCTGGCGCACGGCTTCCGAATCCATGGTTTGCGGCCTACCTGATCGCCGAGGTTTGTCACCTGAGCGAAATTTCGTGAATCATCTGGTTGCGGTGCTGTGGTCCATGGAACCCTCCCCTTTTGCATTAAAAATGTTTTGTGTAATTTGAGTAGCATTATGGCAGAGTTCAAACTCGTAAACCTAAAGCTCCCTAATTAGCAAGTTGTGGCTGTTCATCTTTTAGGCGTCCCATCCACAGACAGGATGACGACGTGCAATGCTGTTCACAGCAACAACTACCACTTTGTATCCCTTTCGATTGACTGCAGTGCACGACTTGAACTAGTTTAAACACGTGACATACCCACCGCAGCACATGCGTTTACGCAAATATTGCAAAACTTTCGACTCGCCCTCTCCTGTGTATTTTAAAATACAAATTCTGTACGTGTATTTTTTTTTCTCTGTTAAACAGCAAAAATGAAATATTTAATCCAAAAACATTTTTACTATATATTATATGTAACTTTTTTCTTTTAGCAACTGGTTTTTTTACACTTTGTACCTAAGAGGACTTTGAAGTTAACCACCCGAATAATGGACAGATGTACCTCCCTGGATGTTCGCCATTGGGAGGTTTTAACTCTGTGTGCGTGTGCGTGTGTGTAAAAACATAACTTATCTAATTAGGACAATACTATATCCTCTAAAAAAAAAAAAAAAAAGAAAAAAAGAAACCGAAGAGCAAAACTTTTTGTACATCTAGAACTGCTAACATGATGCACTTCAACAACATTCTTAATGATATTTACTTTTAAAAAGAGCATGCATTAAGAAACTAATGTTTTGAAATTACTGGTGTAAGATTACAAAAAACGAAACAAAAACAACATTCCATCATGCAAAAAGCTGTGTGTGCTAAACCTTAATACTGTAGACTCACTATAGCTTAAGTTGCCATATAATAAGCCTGACCATTTTCCCCCACATCAAGGTCAGAGGTAAAGCCCATTAGCCACTTGAATTTACTGAGATGCCCCATCCCCCCAAAAGGTAACAAGTCTGTGCTTTGGAGAATAAAATGGAAAAGTTTGTGAACTTCTTTAAGATAAAAATAATGAAACATTAGCAGAGATGCCAATAAGAATAGATTTTCAGTAATATGCTTTTTACTTAGGGGGGGGGGATTGTGGCAAGAGGCACTCTGATAATGTCAGGAATAGAGAGGTGTTGCGGATGTGTAATGTGAGGCAAAATGTTGTTAGTAAGGTGGAGTATTCTTAAGTGGTTTGGCCATGTTGAAAGAATGGATGATGAAGTGCTCTAAAAGCAAGGTTTGTACCCTTCCAAGCAAAATAAATTCAAGCACTTTTCAAGGACTTTTTAAACCCGAATTATCATGTGTGTGCATTGTCGGTTGGTCAGTACGTAGGTATTTGAGTAAGTTCAGACCTTTAATCTTAGCTGCTGCGGGCACACCTTCAATGGCCTGCCATTAATTACCCTTTGCCCCCAGTTGGTTTATTTTATTAACTTTGAATTGCCCATCTGTTTTGGTATTTTTCGAAATCATTTTATTTTGTGGAATATTTTGAAAGGGTACATTATTTTCGTATTCATCTGCTGGTATGACACTTATTGTTTGCTTTAAATTTTTATTTTTGATACATGACTTTGATGCATTTTTGTTATGCAGCCAGGAGATGAAGGGTCCATGCATGAAGCACAAGCAATTCCTGGAAGTTCCACCCTCCGGCAAGAATGCATCCATAACTCCAGTAAACAGAAGCTCATCACAATTTGCAAATACATCATTCCACTTATTTTACTCACATGGCTGATGCTCTACTTTGTAATGACATCATTGCCAAAGTACCAGCTGTCCACACACTCCCCTGGGTTGAACGCAAGTTCTGCACTATTCGATTAGCTTGGTGTCAGAACTACACAGAAATCTCCTATACATCTTTTTAGCACAAACAATTATTTAACACATGCTCTTTGATATCATTACTTAACAAACAAAACATTTTAAAGTACTATTTACAGAGCCTTAAAAACTTTTTCAAGTACTTTCAAGGACTTGAAAATGAACTTTTTTATTCAAGGTTTTCAAGAAGCGTACAGGCCATGATGAGAATTTTTTTCAGCCTAAGTGGCAGGAAAGAAAGGTAGAGGAAGGCTAATGAAATCATGGGAGGACGAGATTCAGGAATGTATGCTTGAGAAAAAAATTATGAGTGTGAAGTACAAATGGTCTTGTGTGTGCCAAAATTGTTGTAATTGGATATATTTGATACACCAACAGTAAGTTAAATCAAGTTCCATCATACTAAATTCAATACTAAAATTGCTAATATCGTTTAACCGAAACGTGCTATGGAGATATATAGTAATATTATACACCTTAATAAAAAGTGTGTATGCTTGTAGAAAAAACTCTTTACACGTTGCTCTTGAGTAGCTAAGGACACAGACGTCATTGAAGTATATTACGTCTAATGGATGACAACTAATATATATTTTACTGACATTTATTTTATAAAAAAATTATATAATTAAAAAATGTATGAGCTATTTGTTGCTATTGTCATTCAACCCGTTGCAAAAGTTATTTATGCGAATGATTTAGAGACATACGTACAAACACTATTATGTTTAAACACAACTATATATATATATATATATATATATATATATATATATATACACTGACGGAAAAAAATCCCATCACCACGAAAAAGTAGTTGTAGAGGAATGAAATGGCGGCAATACATTTGTATAAGTAACATATTTAATCGATTAAGGTTTCAAGATCACAGCTTATTGTAAGCGCGAGAAGAGCCATTTTAAATGTGAAATGCTGGTACATTAATAACCGGTGTAACCGCCAGAATGTTGAATGCAAACAAGCAAACGTTCATGCATTGTGTCGTACAGGTGCTGGATGTCAGTTTGTGGGATGGAGTTCCATGCCTGTTGCACTTGGTCGGTCAATACAGGGACGGTTAATGCTGGTTGGGGGTGACGCTGGAGTTAGTGTCCAATGAGGTCCCATACGTGCTCGACTGGTGAAAGATTAGGTGATCTAGCAGGCCACGGCAACATGTCGACACTCTGTAGAGCATGCTGGGTTACAACAGTGGTATGTGGGCGAGCGTTATCCTGTTGGAAAACACACCCTGGAATGCTGTTCATGAATGGCAGCACAACAGGTTGAATCACCAGACCGACGTACAACTGTGCCGACAGGGTGCGTGGGATAACCACGAGAGTGCTCCTGCTGTCGTATGAAATTGCTCCCCAGACCGTAACTCCAGGTGTAGGTCCAGTGTGTCTCGGCCGCAGACAGGTTGGTTGCAGGCGCTCATCTGGCCTCCTTTTAACCAACACACGGCCATCACTGGCACCCAGGCAGAACCGGCTTTCATCAGAAAACACAACAGATCTCCACTCCGTCCTCCAATGAGCTCTAGCTTGACACCACTGACATTGCAAACAGCAGTGGTTTGGAGTAAGTGGAATGCACGCTACAGGGCGTCTGGCTCGGAGCTGTCCTTCAAGTAACCGATTTGTAACAGTTTGTTGTGTCACTGTGGTGGCAACTGCAGCTTGAATTGCTGCCGCAGACGCGGTACGATGCGCCACGGCCATACGCCGTACACGGTGGTCTTCCCTCTGAGTAGTGCCACGTGGCCGGCCGAAACCCAGTCTTCTTGAGGCAGTACCTTCCCTTGACCACCGCTGCCAACAATCATGCACAGTGGCTACATTCCTGCCAAGTCGTTCTGCAATATTGCGGAAAGAAAATTCACCTTCTCGTAGCCCTATTACACGACCTCGTTCAAACTCCGTGAGCTGTTGATAATGGCTTCTTCGTCTTCTTAAAAGCATTCTTGACTAACATCAACACACTACGTCGAATCTCAACGATAACTAACGCTCACGAACGTTACAGCGCGTATTTACAGCAAACCTACTTTGCATGTTCCGAGGGGCGCTACTAGCGCCACACGTATGCGCCGAGCGCAAAATTTGCATAGACTCCATCTTACAGATGTACTCTCACCGGCTACCAACTGTCGTTTATCTAACACAACCCCTTCTTGGTGTTGGGATTTTTTTTTTTCCCCGTCAGTGTATGAACCTAATAGTGTATCTACATATGTCTCTAAATCATTCGCATAAATGACAATAGCAACAGATAGTTCATACATTTTTTAATTACATAAATCTTTTATAAAATAAATGTCAGTAAAATATATATTAGTTGTCATCCATTAGACTTAATATACTTCAATAACGCCTGTCCTTAGCTACTCAAAACCAACATGTAAAGAGTTTTTTCTACAATCATGCACACTTTTTATTAAGGTGTACGATATTACTATATAGTTTCATCAGTTAAACATTTACTTGGCAGATGGTCTATCTTTGAGAAGCTAACCTCTGAATCTCAGAAAACAGCTTGATGACATGTATGCTTTTTAAACTGGCATTACGGACACAGCAAAATCATGGAAAATAGCCTTTAGAGATTTCTGCAGGATGCAGAAATTATTTATTGATATAACTGCAATAAATGATATTCTTTTGGCATAAAACTGCTGTGTATGGAGGTGTAATTGTTCCTACTCTGATGCACGGCAGCCAAACCTGGGTACTGCAGAAGAGACATAGGAGTCGCTTGTCTGCTGGAGAGATGCATTACTTTTGTTAGGGTTTGGGGCTAGACAAGCTCTGATCCTGTAAGGAACAAAGATGTGTTGCAAATGTGTAATTATGAGGCAAAATGTTAATTAAGGTGGAGACAAATATTCTCAGGTGGTTTTACCATGTTAAAAGAATAAGTGATGCAGAGGTGCCAACCTCTAGCAGAACGTATCGGTAATCAAGAGGGGATTTTTCAGTAATGTTTCAGTAATGGTACACAAACTTTCAGTAATGTAACACACCATATTTTTTTTTTCAAAGTTAAGGACAATATTATAGTATTACTGTGTAACCTGTAATGCTTGTATGATGTGCCAACCTTCCGAGGAGCCTATCAGTAATCATCATACGAAGCCTCATCATTAACGCGCGGAAAGGGTATTTCATGAGAAATTAATGCGTGAAATGTGTAATAGCCTTATATGTTTACACTATCCTGACAAAAAATTATGAAATTAAATTATCAATATTGTACTTATATCATGTCATTGCTGACATAAAGACTCCCTTGTTGCTTGTTTAGCAGTGGTATATTCTTTTTCAGAAAACTTATTTTTATAACACGGCTCACCTGAGGAAAATGCATTACTTTTCTGTACAGAAGGGCACTTAATGTTTTGGTGCTCATTGTTGGGTGGAAGTATGCGAGGTTTTTTCTCACTATACTAAATATTCTCTCTGTAGAGGAATTGCTGTGAGAGACAGTCAATATTGCCAACATTAGTTTAGGCAATGCAGAATACTTGGAAAGGCCACATGAATCCTTCATCTTAGATATTTCATTCCATGCCACATCTGCTTTAGGATATCCAGCTTCATCAATATCAGAGTCTGGGAACATAGCACGAAACAAGGGATCAGCATCATCACAGCTTGCTATAGGTAGGTTACGCTCCACAACGAACGTAGTAAATAGCAATTCAGCATTTATCACGCTATTTTCATTCTTTTTTGCAAAAAAATTATCCTAAGGCTTTGAGTCTTTAATTTTACATGTTTTTTTGACGGGATATGCCTTCGGCAATCATCTCGTCCTGCATGGGCTACTGATTACTCCCATATTAGAAGGCACGCAAGGAAACCTTTATTTCAGCATTTGTAATATTTTTCCATTTCCTAGCTCAAGATTTGGGAAAAAGATTTGGATGTTCCTGGAGAAACCTCTTTGCATACTTATTTGTTTCAGAAGCGATAATTCCAAGGATGAAATTGGTAAAAAACAAGTCACTGTGACAGCGGATAGTGCTGCATCAGTTGCAGGAGCATGTTTGGGCTCCTGCATTTCATGATAATCAAAAGGACGCTGAGGTTGTTCATCACTTCCCTCTATTACATCCTCCCATTCACTTTCAGAACTTTCATGATCTGAAGATTCACTATCAAGATCTTCACTTTCTGAAGAAGATATTGTGTATGTGGCACAATGGCTAGTTTTCTGGCTTGATGTTGCTTGGCCAATATCACTCTCAGATGATTCAAAATCATCACTATCACTTGGCAAACTTTCACTCTAACTACAACAAGCCATTTCAAATAACCTTACAAAAAATTTTCAGGCAGTAGGAACAAGCACATCTGCTAGTCTGAGGAACAAGTTGTCAATAAAGTCATCCTCTGCTAACACGAGTTCGGAAAAAGGGG
Organism: Macrothele yani; assembly: GCA_039090855.1. Classification (NCBI taxonomy): domain Eukaryota; kingdom Metazoa; phylum Arthropoda; class Arachnida; order Araneae; family Macrothelidae; genus Macrothele; species Macrothele yani. The sequence goes on from CM077016.1 coordinate 79,470,133, forward strand.
GGATTCGTAATTCACGGAGTTTTGCGATTGTGTCTGTTGTTTGGAAAAGAGAAACTAATAATGTGAAGAGCTTCTAGTAATAAAACACTGCACTTCGTTCTCCCGCACGGCGAAAGTCCACAAGAAATATACACTCTTATCACGGGACCACGCGTTGCACGTTATTGCACTTCGAATGGGGCTGGAAAAAGGGATTTCCGACAGTACAACGCCTTATAATTCACCAACAATGCCAAGTGAACAGCGCTGCCTCAATTGCGGTAGGAAAAGTTCTGGCTAAAGTAGTCTTTCTCCCATCACACGGAGAAAGCACGTGGGAAGCCCGATAGCAAGCGCAAACTCTTTCACGATATGACATTTATGGCATATTACCATTCTTTCGAAAATATTGCTGTTTGACGATATGATTCATGGAGATTCCATTTCAAAACGATATGACTGATAAATGATATGATCATCGACACAGATATCTGCCGTCTGATTCGGGAAATACACGGATCAAAATCGAAGGACCGACAAATCGGTCGCGTCGCACTAAAAGGATTAACAAAAACGGATACAAAATTGAGATTCTCTAAAACACACTGAAATCTGCAATTCTTCCAACCTGTCCGTAATTCCATAATCTGACAGTCGAAACCGTAATAATTACGGACAATCTGTATTAGTTGGCACCTATGAGAGATGCTTACTAAGATAATTTTTTCAGCTCTAAGTGGCAGGAAAGAAAGGTAGAGGAAGGCCAAGGACATTATGGGAGGATCAGATTCAGTAATGTCTGCAGTGAAAAAGATAATGAGAATGAAGCAGGGGTGATTGTGAGAACAAATCAAATTTCTTGAACACCTGACCAAATTTCCTGAAACTGAATTTTAATTTCCCAAAACAGCAAATGAGTCAATTTTTTCTATTTTACGTAGCATGTTAAACTATATTAGTGTGTGCATACGGACACGTAGCTTTTTAAAAATGCATTTTACTAAAATAAAATATATATATATATTGAACAAATGTTATAGAAATTATCAGATTTACCATACACTGAAGAGCAATTTGAATTAGAAACAGCTGGCATTATGCAAATGTGGCGCTGTAAACGGAAACGACATGACGTATGCAGCGATACGACGGGAATCTGTAAGAGTCGGACACAGTATGGGTAAGATGAAGGACTTAAGCGCATTTGATTGTGGGCAAATTGTCGGGTCCCGACGAATGGGTCACTCCATCTCGGAAGTCGTGCAGGCACTGGGATTTTCACGAGCCACTGTGTCACGGGTGCATCGTGAGTACATCGAATCCAGTAAAACCCTCCCTGCAAGGGCCAACTGCTGTGGACAACAGCGTGTGGATGAGCGGGGTCATCGTCGGCTAGCTCGCACTGTGACAGCGGATAGACGGGCCACAGTGCAAGAAATCACTTGGCAATTTACCGCTGGTGCACAAAATCTTGTAAGCAGCCACACCATCCAGAACCATCTCCTCGCTATGGGGTAGAGAAGCCATTGTCCCACGAGGGTACCGCTGCTGACCGCATATCACAGGGTGCAAAGATTAGCATGGGCGCGGGAACATCGCCACTGGACCCTAGACATGTGGAAAAATGTTGCCTGGACTGATGAGTCGAGATTCACGTTGGTACATGCGGGTTGTAGGATACGAGTACGACACAAATCACATGAAACGATGGATCCTTCTTGCCAGCAGGGTACTCTTCAAGCAGGTGAGGGTGGCATTCTTGCCTGGGGACTGTTTACGTGGACTGAAATGGGACTCCTGGTACGTGTGACATCGTATCTCACAGGTCAACGTTACGGGGACATCCTGGACGACCATTTGCTCCCATTTGTGCATCTTCAACATCCCACTGGGGACCTCATCCTGCAACAAGACAATGCACCGTGCCATCGCTCCCGAATTGTATCCGAATGGTTGGACGAACACTCCACAGACGTGACCTCGCTTCCTTGGCCAGCTAGGTCACCTGACCTCAATCCCATCGAACACATCTGGGATGCCATCGAGAGAGATGTTCGAGGCTCTGACCCGCCCTCCATCAAATCTTCGTGAACTGTGAAAGCTTGTTCAGGGGCCGTGGATCCGTATGGCTTCCCAATGCTTCTGGTGTCTTGTCGAGTCCATGCAGAGACGAATCGCCGCCGTCATCAGGGCGAAAGGTGGTGTTACATGTTACTAGACAGGTATCTCTAATTCAATTGCTCTTCAGTGAATGTATCCATACTCAGAATCTGTTATTTGCTAAATTATAATGAAATGCACTGTTAAAAGCATGGAACTATTTTCAGAAGTGGATAAATTTTCCTTGAATTTAGTTACAAATCAGATAATCTTCATGGCACACATATTAAAGCATTAAACAAAATCATCTCTATACACATGGTGTTGTTTTTTGTTTTAACAGAAAAAAATCTGGATTTGGGAATCAGTTTTTTTTTTTTAAATCTTCTCTTTTCTTACAATTAACCAGCAAATGATGCTACACTGAGGTGAATTTCATTTCAAATATTCCTTCACATAACAGAACATGACAGTGTTTGGGTACTTTTGATGCTATAGCGCTGGGAAATATAGGATCAAAATCATTTTATTTGGAGCCTCAATATGCGATTTGCAAAATAAGGGGATTTACCCTAATATTCCTTTTGCATATGCCCCTGCTATAGTGTACATATTTTGTTTTACATTGATCTCTTGTAGAATGACATGGTTTTTACATTAGTTGCCCCCCCCCCCCACACACACATGGTTAAAATAATAATTCGGCGCAGTGGTCTAAGCGATGGCCTCTGATCATTCGTCCGAAAGAGGTCCGGGTGCGAATCCCGGTGAGGCATGGATGTTGTGTTTGTCTTACGGCGCTGGCTCTCTCCCTTTCCTGGAACCAGTGACCCTAAATTAGGGACAGGCGACTGCTTATAGCCCATTGAGTTGCCCACGGTGGTCGTTAAACCTCCAATCAAAAATAATAATAATAATTCATGTGAAACTTACCAATAACTGAAAGTGCTACCATTTAAGATTATTCACACACAAAAAAAAAAAAAATAAGATGAGGTTCGTTCACTGTGCAAAAAATGTTGATACTGCAAATGTTGGCATAAAAATGTTAAAGAAACTAGGCAAGCTATGTTTGTCGGTGCTTCCAAATATAGGAAACTAATGGCATTTATCCCTCTGTCACTAGGAAATCCCATGAAAAGGTATCTTCTTTTTTTAAAGAATGTATAACTCAGTTTCAGAGGTTTCCTCAACAAGCTATTTTGTAAGAACCTCAATATTTTTATATCATTAATTCCTGACAGATGTAATATAACCAAGTGCAAGAGTAATTGATGCATCACATAACTTGGCAGGAACACACTGAGACTTAACAAATGTAAAAATCAATAATAACTTTACAGAACAGTTATTAAATATGTAGCTTTAAACAAATATATTACAAGTACGTAGTTGTATATTTAGCCAATAGTATGGATAATTACAAGAAAGTCGCACATTTCAACATTTTATATTCGGGGAATGGAAAATTTCATCAGCTTACTTTATAACTTATCTGGTAATTCTTTCGCTTTCCGCATCTAAAAGGAATCTGGACTATGGGAATAGTCTGCCCAGAAGTCTTTGAGTTACTTTTAGTTTCTGGAAGTCTAAACAGTAAATGCCTATCTAGGTTTGCATCTTTTTTATATAGTGATGATGACAGACTTTAAATCACTGATAGCTGTTTTTTGTGACATATCACCATCTAGAACACTGTTCAATGCTTCCCCCCCCCATCAATGATAATTGCATATTATCACACCTGCTGCCAGTGCATACCACTTTATTTTTATTTTCAACTTGGATGAACATGCAATTTGATCTCTATTGCTTTCATTTAGAGCACATTTTTTGGTTAAGGATACTTGATCAGTTGCACCCATATGAGTACTTTGGGGGTTTGGCTAAGAAAACTTCTTACCTCCTTCAAGGTTGTCAAACATTTTAGTAAATGTACAAGATACTAAAATACAAGAAAAATAATTGATACAATTAATCATTAATATCTTATTATTTTAAAAAATGCTTTTAAAAAAAGGTTTCGTCTATTTCAGTTTTTTAAATTTACCAAAAATTTGGCTATACCAACTGCTGGGGGGGGGGCATGAGCCCCTCCCTGCCCCCACTTATGGGCATCCTTGTACTTGATATTCCATCCAACTGCTGGTCATGTTCTAATCCTTTTCAACTGGCTTTGTAAAAGAATTCTCAACACCAAACATCTGGATGGTTGAAGAGGTTTTTTTGCCAAAAGGTTGTATTTGACAGTTTGTAGGCTAAGAAGACTTTCAACATCGAGACTTGTCCTCTGCTCTGTTATTATGTTACCCATGAAACTGAATGAGCTTTTAACAACTAAGCCATGAAAACACGAGAGCAATGTTTATGCCAGCTTGGTGAGCACAGAAAATATATATATATATATATATTATGCCTGGTTCTTCTGAGCATATCTCAAAAATGGAAGCCCAATACTTGTCTATTCTTTGAGCAGTTTTTACACTTGATCCATCTTCACTGATGTTGTCAAAAACCATACTTTCAATAATCTTACTATCCATTTGGTACATTCTTATTTCTTCATCTAAAAGAAATTTTTCATCAGATGTTAGCACTGAGCAGGCAATGTCTGCTGATTTTAAAAAGCCCATAAATGCAGATGTTTGTCCTCTAAGAACAGGATCTAGGCTTGTGAGACTAATTAAAGCTGAATTTTGTAAGGGCAATTTTTGAACCATATATTGAGAGCATTAAATATATGCATGCCTTAGTGTCTTTTTGAAAGCAGATACTGCATGGTCATTTTTTGTTTTGTAGCTTACGATAAGTTTTGACATATCTGCTCCAACAAACTACAATTTGTCAGACTAATGATTGTTACTATTACTTAAATCTAATTTGAGTAGAGCCTTATACATAGTTTGGATTGACAGATATTAATTCATGTTTCACAAAAAGCAAGGGAATTTTGTTAAAGACTGTACAACTGACTATGCAGTTCATGAATTAGTGGTTTCTTACTCTGAAATAATTTAACATATTCATTAAATACAGGAATAATAGCTTTATACACATTCATTTGCAGCAAAGTTTTTTTCTGCATAACAAATATTTTCCCAATAATTCTCTGCTTTCTTGTTTTACCTCCTTTCTCTGTCAGATGTTTGGATCTTAAGACACCTTGCAGTTTTTGCAATTTGGACACACTGGCCTTACATTTCTACTTTTGTAAATTTTTCCCAAAGCACACTCATACAACTCCTGATCAGGAACCTTATTAACCCATGAATCGAAATAAATCAATAATGCATCCCATAATAACATCAGGTGATCTACTGCAGGCAAGACATATAACCAATGATGGCTAGGAAGAAAAAGGGGAATTAACTTCTGAATGCCCAAAACTTCACATATTTCCAGGAACACCTTTTTTTTTTTTTTTTTTTTAGCACTTTCAAATTTAAAATGAGCATCATTGCACAGTGACTCCACATTGTTTTTGAATGGCGCAGTAAATTTTTTTGCACAGCTGTAAACTGTATGGCATGTATCACCATCTATATTAAGAAAGTGAGCAGGAGCCTTATTTCGTCTCATTAGCACTTCCACACCATTTCTTATATACATCTCATTGTATTGTAGGAATCAATTAAAATACTAATTAAATTTCCCCACGGGATTTCATTGTCTTCCATTAAAGTAACTAACTGGGAATAAATGTTTTCTGCAGTGGACACGAAAGTTCTATGGAAGCTAAATGTTGCACAAGAACTTGTTTTTGGTCAGTACAAAAGTACTGTGCTAGAACAGCAAACATACTTTGCAATGCTCTACTTATGCTTTCATCAAGTAGAGCATCGAATATATCGAGAATCACTAGAATATATCTTAAGATAATTCTTAGTGATAAAGTTTACACCTTAAAGGTTACAAGTTTAATGCTAGATACGAGATATTTACAAGAACAACAATTGAAACATTTAGGATCAAAAGCATCAATGCTTAGCTGTAGTAATCTCAAAATTCTTTTAACATAATTTGTTAGGTGTAGTTTTCCCACAGAGATGCATGTTTGACTGTGCACTGTCTGTGCAGAAATTTTACTATATGTGCTATTATTTACATAATTATTTGTGTTTGTGTGTCCTGATTAGTTCTTTTTAGTCTTATGGGTTATTTAATTTAATTTCTATACACTAAAAAATTCCTTTAGTGTATACATAAAATTTCTTTACTGTATAGAAGTTAAAATAAACCGTAAGACTAGAAATAACTAATAAGGTTCCATAAAATACATATATAATGTATATATAATTCTGTAAATAATAGCACATATAGTACAATTTTTGTGGAAAAACTACACCTAACCAATTGTGTTAAAAAAGAATTTTGAGATTATTACATGTAAGCATTGATACTTTTGATCCTAAATGTTTCAAATGTTATTTTTGTAGGTATCTCATATACCTACAAAAATAACATTTGAAACATTAGCTCTTTTACACTGAAATTATGCACGCCCAATCTTTCTTAAGTTGAATGCCAGACTGACACCTTTGTTTCTAACAGAATGATGGATTCTGAGACACACTTAAAAAGTGGGCATTTGTATGACCAAAACCTTCAAACAAAATCTGCAATTTGTTTATACCTCTTTATGCCTGGCTATTGTCCTATTAAAAATGAATTCCCTTACATGCAGCATTACCATGAACAATGCAGTGAGCAATGACCAACAGCTTTAACCCTTGTAGAGTGTTACTCTTGGGTTCACACCATCCCTTGTTTTCCATGCACACTCCATGTTATAACAGCATGTGTCAGCCAGACAAATTCTTAACTTTAAATTTGTAATTATAGATCTGGAACTGTAAATTTGATGTGGAATTGTAACAGTAATTTTAATATAATCAAAGGGAAGCCTCCTGAAAATCCCAAAAACTCTAAGTTAATTTTTCCATCTTCAGTGCAACAGCTTAGAGCTATCATAGCTTCCATCTACAGTCTTGTGCTTCTTCCTGTATCGGAAAAAGCACAATCATGGGTGCCACTAAAGTGCTTACCCCAAGACTGAAAATCCAGACACAATGTAAGGAGTTGGGCTATATCGATCAATGTGATAAGAAAAACAAGTTAGTAAAATCATGCAATGCATTGATTATGATACGCTTTCCGACAAACCAGAAATTATTACTCAAGTTATGTGGATAATGGCTGTGGAATAAATCTCGCTCCGGTGTCCTGACCTTTGACCCCATTTTGATGATATTCAACAGAACCAGTTCAGTATACCTCAGGAATAGCATACTAAAGGTTTGTCGCAATAGAAGCAGTTTTACGCAAGTTATGAGAATAATGGCTGTGGAATAAATCTTGCTTTTGTGCAATGACCTTTGACCCCATTTCGTTGATATTCAACAGAACCGGTTCACTATACCTCCGGAACATAACGTTTTGTCGCAATCGAAGCATTTTTAGGTAAGTTATGATGCACAAGGGTAATGGAACGGATCCTACTCCAGTGTCCTGACCTTTAACTCCATTTCGCCCATTTTCAATAGGGTTTGTGCCCAGGTGGTTCCCTACCACATCTAAAATTTCATCGAAATCGAACCATATTTACGCATGTTATGACGCATAAAGGCAATGAAATGGATCCCGCTTTTATGTCTTGACCTTTGACCCCATTTCACCCATTTTCAATAGGGTTCGCCCCCAGGTGGTTACTTACCACATACTAAAATTTCATCAAAATCGAACCATTTTCACGCAAATTAAGCTGCATAAGGGGCAATAGAATAAATCCCGCTCTTATGCCCTGCCTGACCTTTGACCCCATTTCGCCCATTTTTGATAGGGTTCATGCCGAGGTGGTTCCCAACCACATACTAAAATGTCATCAAAATCTAACCATATTTATGCATGTTATGACACATAAAGGCAATGGAATGGATCCCGCTTTTATGTCCTGACCTTTGACCTCATTCCGCCCATTTTCAATAGGGTTCGCCCCCAGTTGGTTCCCTACCTCATACTAAAACTTCATCAAAATCGAGCCATTTTTACGCAAGTTATGCTTCATAAGAGCAATGGAATAAATCCCGCTCTTATGTTCTGTCTGACCTTTGACCCCATTTCGCCCATTTCCAATAGGGCGCGTGCCCAGGTGGTTCCCTACCACATACTAAATTTTCATCGAAATCGAACCATTTTTACGCAAGTTACGACGCAAAATGGCAATGGAATGGATCCAGCTCCTATCTCCTGACCTTTGACCCCATTCCGCCCATTTTCAATAGGGTTCGTCCCCAGCTGGTTCCCTACCACATGCTAAAACTTCATCGAAATCGAACCATTTTTACGCAAGTTATGCTTCATTAAGGGCAATGAAATAAATCCCGCTCTTATGTCCTACCTGACCTTTGACCCCATTTCCAATAGGGCTCGTGCCCAGGTGGTTTCCTATTACATACTAAAATTTCATCAAAATCGAACTATTTTTACACAAGTTATGACGCATAAAGGCAATGGAATGGATCCAGCTCTTATGTCCTGACCTTTGACCCTATTTCACCCATTTTCAATAGGGTTCGTCCCCAGATGGTTCCCTACCACATACTAGAATGTCATCGAAATTGAACCATTTTTACGGAAGTTATGGTGTATAAAGGCAATGGAATGGATCCAGCTCCTATGTCCTGACCTTTGACCCTATTTCACCCATTTTCAACAAGGATCGTCCCCAGGTGGTTCCCTACTACATAATAAAATTTCATCGAAATCGAACCATGTGTACAACGCGTGACGTAATGAAACAGATGGCGTGACCACGTGCCAACATTCTCAAACGCGAGATTGTGACGTCATAAGATTTCTAAGCATTGGAAACATTAAGACGTCATGACACTAAAAACGTTATAATTCGGGGTGGTTATTTAACCCACTAAACGAATTCTCTTAAAGTCGAGATCAAGCTAAATCGATTTCTAGTACCAGGAAACGGTAGGTTAACTACTTTCATCAAAATTCTTAGAGCCGTTTTCAAAATAAAATGTACATACATACATACAAGAATTGCTACTTTAAGGTGGATGTCAAGTAATTTTGCTTCCCAAACTTCCAATGGAAAAACTTCTGTACACATTTTCTTCATAATTAATGCATTTCCAAGAATGAAAATTTGAACATCGATTAAAATAGTTTCATTTCATAACCTGGAATACTTAATATTTTCTAAACCATAACCGTAATATTTTCTAAACCATAACCGTAATTATGCAATCCAACATTTATTTGTCCACTGACGTCATCAAAGTACAGGCCGCGCCATCTTTTTCTGGTTTCAACACCACCAAAGGAAACATTGTTTTTTAATATAATTATGCTCATGTTTTAGAAAATGTTAAGTATTCCAAGTTATAGTATGAAGTTATTTTAATTGATGTTCAAATTTCCATCCTTGGGAACACACTAATTGTGAAGGAAATGTGTACAAAAGATTTTCCAATGGAAATATAGGAAGCAAAATTACTTGACGTCCACCTTAATAGTGTGGGATAAGGGCGATGGAATGGATCCCGATCCTATGTCCTGACCTTTGACTCCATTTGTCCCATTTTCAATATGGTTCCTCTCGAGGTGGTCCCCTACCACATACTAAAATTTCATCGAAATCGAACAATTTTTACGCACCTTATGATGCATAAGGGCAATAGAATGCATCCCGCTTTTATGTCCTGACCTTGGACTCCACTTCACCCATTTTCAATAGGGTTCGTCCCCAGGTGGTCCCCTACCATATACTAAAATTTCATTGAAATCGAACCATATTTACGCAAGTTATGACGCATAAGGGCAAGTGAATGGATCTCGCTCTTATGGCGTGACCTTTGATCCCACTTAACCCATTTTCAATAGGGTTCGTCCCCTGGTGGTCCCCTACTACACACTGAAATTTCATCGAAATCGAACCATTTTTACGTGAGTTATCGTGCAGACAGACGGACGGATGGAAGGAAAAAGCTGGAGCATATACGCTTCTTTAACCTACGGTTGGAAAGCGTAAAAAAAGAGTATATATATATAATTAACTACTTCCCTCAACTTTATAGGTTGATAAGACAAAAAAAATGAATACTACTATTTCGGTGACCAGTCCAGCTCTTTTCATGGCAGAGTTAGAACTGGCAATATTGCATTTTAAACTTAAATTTCAAAATGAATGCTATCCCATTTCTTTAATCACTGTTTGCTACATCAAGATATAATAGGTGCGAGCATTTTTCCTTTTCTTTAACCAAAAATTAAAGTTCAGAAGCGGAACTTCAACTGTCCGTCGCCGTATATCACGATACGCAATCGTTTTCTCTGCACAGTGAGTAGGTAGTGGCATTTTTTAGCTTTAATTTCATTAAGAAAATGCCAGCGCTTAAGACCGCTGCACCACTGAGGCGGCAATCGATCAGAATAAAAACTGCACTTTCTCCACAATTTTTTTCTTCTCAATATTCAGACTGTAAGATTGAGCAATGAAAACATGATATATAAGCAAGTAAATTTTTCAACTTAACATTTAAATAGATCAGTAAAATCATTTTCTCATCCAATTAGCTGAAACCCACTGGCCAGACTTCGAAATTATTACCTTCTGGCAGTACAATGGGTCACAACATTTCTTCAGATCAGAGGTTAAGCTACATACAGGTTCGGTGTCGCCATTTTTGCAAAATGTGATGAGTAAATCCAAAACGCGAGAGAAAAAAGTTAGTGTCAGTTGCAAAATAGCACCAACTGTTAAATATCAACCCATCAGCAGATTCTGTGGTGGCTTTAGTATTTCTGTTAAAACTAAAATTTCAGAAATCCTAGCAGGGATTAGCCCTCCATGAATGTTATTTTCTTAATCTTTAAGGTATATTCCTACAGCACCTGTTGGCTGAATCTCCCCTTCCCCTTCATACACTATAGAGCTGTGACACCTTCATAAAGGGTGGGGTAAATTTGTAGAGGCTAGAGGGATTAGACCCCTTCTCCCCCATTCAAAGTTCAAGTTTAAAAAAGAGTGAGCTGTGATGTCTATGGCATTCTCCCAAGGTCATAAACATTAATTTTTCACTGATGACCAAAGTGTTGTTGGTGTGAATGATTCACTTGATGCTATGATCTTCAGAGTGACAAAAGCAGCTAACTTTCTCTAGCATTTTGCTACAATTCTACCCCATCATTGCCAGAGAAAAAAAAAATCACAAAATATTACAACCATGAGCTTCTAGATGTTGCAACTTGTAAGCAGGAAATGTAAAAAGTACATTAAAAAAAAAAAAAAAAAGATTTCCGTGCTCCAGTGGTCGAAGCAGAACATTAAATCTTATCAAAATGAAGCTACCTGCAAACACACACACAAAAAAAAAAAATAATAATAATAATAATAATAATAATATTATTTCTGCACTCTAAATCAAAAGGTATAAGTAAAATCTAATCAATATACATTTCCACAATCTCCAGAAACTGTTGTGACAACCACAGTTACTACAATTTGCATTGCACTACTGTTTTAAGTCCATGCATTAATACGAGGGTGACTATAATTTTTCAAATTCAAAGAACCCAAGAGAGAGAAAGATTATTTTCACTTTCACCATCTAAAAAAAACTTATTTCTAAAAATCAATTACTTTATGGCTTCATCTAATTAATGTGAGTAATAAAAAAAAACTTAACGAGAATTATCAAGGATAAATTTATTAAGGTACAGTAGGCAAAAAAAAAAAAAGTATTTGCACACCTACATTATTGTGTAAATAAATGTGAAAAGCAATTGAGATGAAATATTTTTAACCATTGGATTACTTTTACAATAAACACACGTTTTCTTTTTTCTAATCACAAGAAATTTATAACAAATGAAAATCTTAATTTTTCATGCCAAAAAAGTATCTCCACACATAACACTTTTAAAGCAGTTAAACATTACATTATGCAAACTGACAATAAGCGAAAGTGTTGCACTGTTTAAAAGACAAATTATAAGATCGTCAAAGCGGAAATTTTGTTAGTTTCTGCTGTCACGGCTCCAAAAAGTGCAAGTTTTCCATTCCACTGTGAGAGAGGACAATAGCTCTTCAAGACTGGTGTTTAAGTTATTGCAAAATAGGTAAAAAAAAGAGAGTGATAGTACATAGAGTAAATTGTGATCTGGGCACATAACACAACTGCAACACATCTTTATTCCTTACAGAATCAGAACGTGTCTTGCTACAAACCCCCAGTAAGTAACTCATTTCTCCAACACATGAACAACTTTTATGTTTCTCCTGTAGTACCCAAGTTTCACTGCCATACATTAGAGTAGAAACAATTACACTTTCATACACAGCCATGCAGGACTCTCTTGAGAACCCATCATTCCTGTGAAAACCTCCCAAAGCAGCCATGAATTTCAACGAAGAATTCACTCGCCTATACTAATTTCACCATCCAATTTGTTCTCTGTCAAACATGCTTTCTAAGTACACAAACTCATTCACCTGGTCAATAACTGTGCCATTTAGACTTATATATTAATATAAATAAATTTTTCTCTTATTTATACTCAGTTTGAATTTCATGAAAACTTTGTATATCCAGAACAACATACTCTGCTACTCTTGCTCTTTGCCAACAGGACAGTGTCATCAGCATACAGCAATTTGCAGACACGGATATCACCAAGACATAAACCAGTATTATCTATTTTGGCATCACACATGCACACATCCATAAATATATTAAACAGCCATGGTGACATTACACAACCTAGTCTCACTCCTGCACCAATAGAGAACCATTTTGATAAAACCCCATTCACTCATACACAAGCTCTACTGCCAGCATACCTGGTTTTTACACTACTAAGTAGATTCCCAGCAACACCATATTCATTCAATAACTTCTACAAAAGTGTCCTATTTACTCAATCTTAAGCTTTCTCTAAATCTATGAAGGCAGCAAAAACTTTCTTGCCAACAGCCAGAAATTTTTCAAACATCGTGCATAATGCAAAAATTTGGTTAATGCAGCCTTTACCAGGCATAAAACTACTCTGAACATCCCACACTTTCTCTGATGTAAGACCCCATACTTTTTCAATAACGACCTTACCAAACACTTTCCCTGGCACACCCAGTAGGCTAATACCACGATAGTTCTTGTAGTCAGTCTGATCACCTTACACAAGGGAACAATCTTTCCAATCCTGAGGGACCATTCCTAATTCCCAGCACAAATGGCAAATTTCAGTTAACCAGTCAATTACAGAGTCACCACCTTATTTCAACATCTCGGTAGTTATGCCATCAATTTCTGGAGCTTTACCATTCTGAAGAGGTTTTAGAGCTTTGCGCACCTCTTCTCGTGAGATCCCTCCTGTGCTTCCATCTTTCACTGACATTATCTGCTTCTGCCTCAGAGTCACCTTTGCTTTCTTGATTTAATAACTTACAAAAGTATTCACCCCATCTTTCACTTAACTCATTGGGCTCCCATATCATTTCCTCAACCGTATTCTTCACACAACTTTGTTTTCCCTATTTTTTCTGAGTCTCGTGTACTTATAGAAAGTTTTTCTATCTTTCCAAAACGCCAATTCATGCCTTTCCATCTTTTGCATTACTCTGAGGAACCAGCTTAGTGGCTTCAAGTTTCTCACATCAATATTTATCCACAGAAACTCTACCTTGAAACATCCCCAAATAGGCTTCCTTCTTTCTCTTTACTGTCTCTTCAACCTCACTATTCCATCAGGCATCACCTCTATTGTTACCCACTACTGTGGTGCCACAGGCCTTTTCAGCAGCAATGATAACACAATTCTTAAAATATTCCCACTTTTTTTCTACATCCCTCTCACATATTTCTTGTGATTAGTGAAAACACACATGTGTGTATGTGGGTTTATTGTAAAATTAATCCAATGGTCAAAAATATTTCATCCCAATTGCTTTCCACATTTATTTATGCAAAGTAATGTAGGTGTGTAAATACGTTTTTTGCCATCACTTTTTATAATTTTAAATGTGGACTAATCCAACAGGAGTGCTTGGAAAAATTGCTGGGAGTCTTTCCAGAGTCTTCACTGCATACAGCTGCCTACAACTGGTTTGCAGAATTTTGTCAAGGCAGAAAATCTGTGAAAGATGAACATAAGGGTTGCTTGACTACATAGCAGTCACAACAGAAGAAAATGTTACATGTGTGGAAGTTTTGATAAAGAACGATCTGTGAGAACTTCTAAAGAGATATAGCAGCCTGTGGGCATTCATTTGTTACAGGTTTTGGAAAGCTTACACAAGTACTTGTGTGTGTGGAAACTCTGCTGCCACTGGGTGCCCTATAAACTCACAAAAATGGAAAAGGAAGCCACAGTAGATCACTGCCATGAAATGATACAAAGCTTTCAAGATGGGAATTCTAGCTTTATCCTTGACATTGGAACAGCAGACAAAAGCTGGATATACCAATAGGACTAAGTTGAAGCATCAGTTAGCAGTCTAAGTGTTCCCAAGTGACAATTTGCACATCAAAACAGAAGTGTTGGCCAAAAGAAGGTGGAGTCAGTGGGTATGTCACAATGATTACCCTAGAGTAGGCATGTCAAACTAATGGGCAGCACGCAGCTCCCATACCTCTGCCGTGCGGTCCTTGCTTCATGAAATTTGTTTTTATATTTCGGAGAATTTCCCATAATAAGGGTATACAGATCGAACCAGAAATCACAATATATATATATATACTTAAGAGCAAAACTGAAGACTAAGGAAAAAATTTTAGAATTTAAAACGAAGGGTCCTTTGAAAAAAATTAGGGAGCATTTTAGAAAAATTAACAGATGAAATACATTGGTGTTCAAAATTAAAAAAAATTGCACATTTTGTTGATTTTCACAAAAAATACAGAACCAAAGTACAAATTATGCCGCCGAATAAGAATGCAAATTTGCAGTGTCAAATACGCAAGCGTACACGTGTGTGTAGCGTAACATCACAGCCTCTCCTTGACAAATGTCAACCCCGCCTTCTCGTGGTGCATCCTGTTCCCACTAAAGGGGCTCTGACGACCGCCCATAGCGGTATAACTATACCATCGGGATCAGAGGAAATGCTATCGCGCACTCACCAACCCGCTTGGCCAGCGTGGTGAGTTATGGCCAAACCCCTCCAAAATGATTCCACAACTTAAATCTTGGCCCTCAGTCTCCGGCAGCTGGAATGTACCTGGCCAAGGCAGCGGCCAGTGCGACATGAAGGCAGAGGGTGCTAAAAATCCCCGGAGGATCGGACTAGGCTGCCATCTGATGCTGACCTTGGCTACTTACAATGGACGCTCCCTATCTTCTGATTCAAGGCTTCTTGAATTGGAAGAGGAACTACAAAGGATCAAGTGGGACATCGTGGGGCTAAGTGAGGTAAGGAGAAAAGGAGAAGATCTCATCGAACTGAAAAGTGGACATCTCTTCTACTATCGTGGGACAGATACTGGCAGAACTAGTGGTGTTGGATTTATAATAAACAAGAAACTGAAGGACAAAGTTGTAGAAGTTGAAAGTTCCTCTGACAGAGCTGCAAGACTTGTTATCCAACTCTCGAAAAGATACCAGGCTCAGATTATTCAAACTTATGCACCCACCACAAGTCATCCTGAAGAAGAAATTGAAGAATTTTATGAGGAAATTTGTCATCTAAATAATAAAGGTAAGCAGCATTTGAAGATAATTATGGGAGATTTCAATGCAAAAATAGGGCAACGGCAACAGAATGAAACTTCAGTAGGTAAATTCGGTCATGGCAACAGAAACCAGCGTGGAAATACTCTTGTTGAGTTTGCAGAGGCAGAAGGGTTTTTCATCTTGAACTCCTTTTTCAAGAAAAAGCCACACAGGAAATGGACATGGAGACATCCAAATGGGACGACAAGTGAAATTGATTTTATTATGTGTAACAAAAAATTCGTCATAGAAGACTGCAGTGTGCTAAACAAGTTCAACACAGGTAGTGACCATAGATTGGTGAGATGTAAGATGCACCTCAACACTAAACTTGAACGTGGCAAGCTCATAGGACAAACAAAATCTATTGACATAACCAACCTTAAAAAACACCATAATACCTTCAAGTTAGAACTGAAGAACAGGTTCTCAGCTTTAGAAGGCCTAACATCGGAAGAAGTGGACATCTCTGAAGTTAACAGAAAAATAACCAAAGCTCTTATGGAAACAGCAACAAAATTAGCTGGGTCTAAGAACAAGTTGCATGTGAACAAATTATCAGGAAAAACCAAAATGTTGATGCAAAAAAGAAGAGAGATGAGGACAACTAAAGAAGATGTGACTTCCAAAGTGGAATATATAGAGCTATGCAAGACAGTAAGAAAAAGTATCACTGAAGACGTAAGGAAATTCAACTGTGAACTAGTGAGGAAAGCAATTGAAAACAACCAAAGCCTAAAGATAGCAAAGGGACATCTCAGTAAGGGAAGAAAACAGATTATGGCACTGAGAAAAGAAGATGGTTCTGTAACAAGAAATAGAGGCGAAATTTTGACAAGAGTGAAAGATTTCTACTCCAAATTATATGAAAGGGATGATATATGCACTCCAGACATCATGAAAGATACCAGTACCAGAGTTCCTCCAGTCCTTCCAGCAGAAGTTGCACATGCAATCAAGAGCATGAAGCGAGGAAAAGCTCCAGGAGAAGATGGAATTACTGTAGACATCATCATACAAGAAGCAAGTGGAGAAATCGAAACAGTACTCGCCCAAATTTTCACTCGATGCCTTAATGAAGGAAAGATTTCTGAGGATTGGAACACCGCTACAATGATCCTGCTACATAAGAAAGGTGACATTGAGGATCTCGGAAACTACAGACCTATCAGCCTCCTATCAGTAGTTTATAAAATCTTCACTAAAGTTCTTTCACACCGCTTGAAGGTAACACTGGACATGGCTCAACCGAGAGAACAAGCTGGATTCAGGAGTGGCTACAGCACAATAGATCATATCCACGTGCTGAGAGAACTAATTGAAAGAGCGAGGAATATGAACTTCCATTGTGCATGGCTTTTATCGATTATGAAAAAGCCTTTGATTCGGTGAAACCATCAGCAGTTACAATGGCTCTGAAAACCTGCGGTATTGAAGATGCATACATTAATATTATTAATAACATCTATGAAAATGCAAGTGCAAAGATTAGGCTGTTTGAAAATACAACACACGTAAAAATTGGGAAGGAAGTGAGACAAGGTGACACCATATCTCCGAAGCTCTTTAATGCCACATTGGAGGGTGTTTTTCAGTCACTGAGCTGGGAAAACAAGGGGATAAAGATTAATGGAGATTATCTAACCCACCTTCGTTTTGCTGATGACGTAGTCATTTTTGCAACTACCCCATCAGAGCTGCAGAGTATGATCCAGGAACTTGCTGACAAGAGTAAAGAAGTGGGATTAAAAATGAACTTTCAGAAGACAAAAGTGATGTTCAATGCTTTTACAAGAAATGAAGATTTATCGATTGATGGAGAAAAGCTGGAGATAACAGACACGTACGTTTATCTTGGACAGCAGATATCAAGTGAGGGTCACATTGATGAAGAAATTAATCGGCGTACAAAACTTGCCTGGAGAGCTTTTGGAAGAAACAGCATAATTTTCAAGAGCAATATGCCATTATGTCTTAAAAGAAAAGTGTTTGATCAATGCATCCTTCCAGTGCTTACGTATGGTGCGGAGACGTGGACCTTAACTAAAAGAGACATACAAAGGCTGCAGACAACTCAAAGCAGCATGGAGAGGTGCATGCTTGGTGTAACCAGGAGAGATAAGAAGAGGAACTCGTGGATCCGAAAAATGACAAGAGTGGAAGACATCATGATCAGAGTTAAATCCCTGAAATGGCAATGGGCTGGACATACTGCCAGAAGGTCAGATCATCGATGGACAGCCGAAATTTTAGATTGGATTCCAAGGGACAGGAAAAGACCCAGAAGAAGACCACATGGGAGATGGGTGGATGAAATTCGAAAGTATGCAGGGGTGACATGGAGGAGACTGGCACAAGACAGACCGTTGTGGAGGAAACTTGGGGAGACCTTCGTCCAGCAGTGGATTGATAATGGTTGACAATGATGATGATGACACGTGTGTGTGGACGGAGCTGTGACAGCGGAGGGCATGAAAAGCACACGTGGCTTTTTCCGCGATTAGTTTGCTCGTACTCCTCGGCAACATTCGCTGTGTTTCTTGCAGGAGTTGGTTCAATTTCATAAGCAATCAGGTAAAATGAGTTGCCACGAACATATTGATGGTGGAATGAGGTGGAGAATCGTCGGCAGATTAGAGGCAGGGCAATCGTAAGTGCAGGTTGCTACAGAGCTCAGTGTAACGCCTAGTGTCGTCTGAAATTTGTGGAAACAGTTTAAGAACACCGGATCCATATCGAGAAAGCCTGGGCAAGGTCGTCCAAGAGCCACGACAGCCAATGAAGATCGTTATTTGGCACTTTCAGCGAGGCGCCACAGGACTGCTATAGCTATCTCGTGAGCTGCATGCCGCCACTGGAACCCGAGTTTCAAGGGTTACTGTTTCCCAAAGGCTTAATAATGAGCAGGGTTGGCAAGTTTCTGTCAAGGCTGTTAAAACTGGCATGGCAGAAACTAGTTTGTTTCATAAAAGTGGCAATAACTGGCAGAAACCCAGAAAATAATTATGTCTTGTAATAAAAACTTACTGAAGTACCACAAATAGCATATAATGAATCCATATAATGAATAGCATTGGGAAATTCATTTTAAAGTAAAACAAGTTCAGTTGCAATGTTTACCGTATTTATTCAAAGGTTACATACATCGCAGTAAATTCACCATTCAAGTGCACTTTTTCCATGAAGTAGTTGATAGCAAAAGACCAATTTTGCTGCTGTTTCCAAACCCAAAGAATTTCTGAATTTATAGTGAATAAATAAAAAGTTTGGGAATATTCTTTCAAGCCCAGCAGAACTTGCAGGAAATATCATCAGTGTGCAAGCAAGAGTTATGAAATCTTCATTTACAGTTCTTTCCTTTAAACTAGACCACCATGTAGAAGCTGAGACATTTTCTAAGACTTCATTGGAGTAATATGATTCAGGAAAAGGAGCTGATTTTGCTTGAAAAGCTATGATGTAAGGCACAAAATTTGGGTTGATGTCATAAAGTAATTTCCTAGCACTTTCTTCCTGCTCATGTGACAATTTAGATCCCATGTACTTTGGATGAAGCGTATAAGCTAGCATATGATGTTGAATTATTGCCTGACTAAATCTACTCTTAACCTTGCTTTCATTAGTTTTCATGAGATTATCATCATCCATTAGGGTCAACCAAATTTAACAAGCATCTGCAATAGAACAGTCCTCTTTTTTTGGATCTTATCCAAGGCCGCAGCAATAGGTTTTAAATGTTGCAACAAGTGTTTTACTTCTTTATTAATCATCTGATTATTTATGACTTAAACAACACCTTTGTCTTCTATATCGTCTTCATGACCTTCAAGTATTTGTAAGTAATAATGGATGATTCTTTATGAATGATTCCAAGCAATCTACCTGACTGTTCCACCTTGTATTGTAACATATCTTGTAACTACATTCAAACTTTCTTTTTGACAAAATGGCTCCCCTTGCTTAAACATGGAACCACTTCTGAAATATGTAATATAAGCTATGATTGGTGGTTTAAAAAATTGTGGTTCATTGGCTTTATTTAATACAGCTTATCTGGTTGGTGCACTTGAGACAGAGCCATAAGCCAACGAGGTTCTTCTTTACAGCCAGTCTGCCAATCATGTTGCTTCTTATATTATAGCCAAGGATCAAGCATGTCTAAAAAATATATGTAATATATTTTAATTATTGAAATGATTAATTATTACAAATTACTATATTACTAAATTATTGTAATGAAAAATATATTTGTCATTTCTGATTTACTGTAAATTTCATGTACTAATTGACACAAAAATGGTTTAAGTACTTTTTTTTAAGTTTCTGCCAGTTGCCATTTTCTGCCCGTTTAAACCAGTTATATCCAGTTTCTGCCGGCAGAAACCCAACCCTGTTCATGAGAGGGCTTTTTGCCAGAAGACCAGCTGTTTGCATCCCACTCACTTCAGCACACAAGAGTGTGTGTTTAGTATGGTGCAGACATCAGCCTTGGACCAGAATTCAGTGAGGTAACGTTCTCTTCACAGATGACTCGCGATTGAGCCTGGACACTGATTCTCGACATACCTTCATCTGGAGAGAACCTGGGACCCGATACCTTTCCTCCAACATCCGAGAAAGGGACCGCTACGGCAGCGGAGGTGTCATGGTCTGGGCAGGCATCATGTTGGACAGCCGCACACCTCTCCATGTGTTTGACAGAGGCTCCCTGACTGCCAAGAGGTATAGGGATGAGATCTTACAGCCCTATGTTAGACTTTTCAAGGGCGCAGTTGGCCCTCGGTTTCTTTTTATGGACGATAACGCTCGTCCACATAGGGCTCACCTGGTCGACAATTATCTTGAAAGTGAGGATATTCGTCGGATGGATTGGCCAGCCAGATCGCTAGACCGAAACCCTATCGGACATGTCTGGGACGCTCTTGGGAGGGCAACTGCAGCTCGCCGTCCCCATCAGAGAACCATCCAGGAGCTGAAAACTGCGTTGCTGCACTAGTGGAACAGACTGCCACAGGGACTCATTAACTGCCTCGTTTCTAGTTGACGTCGCGCTGTGAGAGCTGTACGACTGTGAGAGGGGACCATACCCCATATTAGAGTATTTTATGTTCGATCTTGCAATGTGGATTTTGGACATTCCTGCTCTGATGAGCTTTACTGACGATCATGAGTGCGTAAAACGACTGTTGTATGGTATAAATTTTTCTCTTATGTAACAGTGTATCTATACCAAATTTCATTAAAATGTGTCTATTAGTTTTTCAGAAATTCGACAAAATGTGCAAATTCTCTTAATTTTGAACATCAGTGTAGAAAACTTGCAAATATGCTGGGCAATTTTTTTTTTTTTTTTTTTTTTTTGGTTACTATAAATTAGAAAGGAAGGATCCTATATCAGGTACATAAAGATTTTTCATATATCACTAATGTGTGTTTGGCATTTGAAATGCATGCAGCCCCCTCATTTTTGCTGTGTCAAGAAAGTGGCCCCATGACAGATTTGAGTTTGACATGCCTGCCCCTAGAGGATAGTAGGACAGTCACTGCAGAATGGTATACCAACAATTTTTCCCAAAGTACTCCAAATGATAATGGAGAGAAGGTAAAAAACAGGTGAGAATATTGTTTATGCTTCAGGTTCAATAAAATAAATTCTGAGAATTCGAAAAATTTAAGTCACCTACTTAACTAATTTAAAGTTACTAACCATCACCTACTTAACTAATTTAAAAGTTACTAACCAAAGGGATCTAGATAAACTGTTAGAACATCACCCATGACAGAAGTATGATTCAATTTTTCAATGCAGAATCTTGCTGATTGCGTGGTGGTGAAGGTGACATGTGCTAATCTCAGATGTTTCCTAGTTTTAGGATGGTAAAATATTTGTGAATCTTCAATGGCACCAAATTTCTTGAGCATGTCGTCTAGAAATTGCTTGTTAATATTGTCATTCAGATTGCATATGGTAACTTGAACGGGTGGTGGCTTACCAACATAATTAGCATCAATCTGTAAAGAAAGAAAACACAAAAAAAAAAAATTAGAACTATCTTGTTTTAAGTTAAGAGATAAACAAATATAATAATGCTATTCATATAGCTGACATCACAACTCTCGTTGTTATACACACATAACACAGGAGAAAAACATCAATAACTAATTAACAAATGGCAGTTTGTTAGCTTTTTTAAATAAGAGAATAAAAATCATTTAATATTCCGAGATCAACAGATAAATTATCTTCAGTGTTTCAAAAAAGAAAATACAGAGAACACATAACATCAAAATACAACCAAGTAAAATTTTTCTTCACACAGTAAAACCCACTTATAACACAAGCCCATATTTAGTAAGACCTCAGTTTTGATGGGCAAAATAGAATGTTTTTTTTTTTTTTTTTTTTGGCACAATGTTAATTCAAGATTAATTTGATAATATTTAACCCTCCAAGTAGCGGAGCTACTAAGAAAAGACTGTTAAATTTTGTTGACATGCATCACAGAATTCTGGTTTAAAAGTGGCAGGATGTTTCTGGAATTCTCTGCTTTCCCCCTGTACTAAAGCCATCAGAATAACGACACCTGTCACAAGGACGTCATTTGCGGTTTATGCCGCAGGCACCTTCCCAGGAATAACAACTCTTCGTTTCCTTGTACTTCTGTCCACGGCTGAAAAACAAATCTAAGCACACACAGGTGGGCAATGTTTATTCTGGCGGCTTAGGAGTCATTTCAAAACACAGGGAATTAAAAACATGGGAGATCTTAAACTATACAACGATAAGAGTCGCATGGTTTTTTTTTAGTTTTATACACGAATGCGCATTTCAATACGAACATTTTCTAATGATTAGACGAATTATATCCTTCGAAAAATTCTGAATTATGGATTTGCAAATCTTTGTGATATTGAACAAAGTAATATGGACATGATATCTCTCTAACCTACTGTTACTCTTTCGTAGATGAACAAATTACCTTGAATATTTTCTTTTAATTTTTAAATTAGAATACTGTGTTATTATTGTTTTTTTTTGTCACTATATTACATTCCATAGTTTTAAATTTATGAACCTGAATTATCGTCCTTTTTAAATACAATTGTTTGTGTGATCGGTAAGGTTTCAAATAGATATGACTAGTAGAGTATCTGCTCGTCATATCAGATTTTTGCATGAAGAACAGTTCTACGTCAAGCCTGCCCACCAAAATATTTGTGAGCAGAGCAAAACATCACATATCCCCCTTCACTTTTCTTGCTTCTCAATTTTGTCGGAAATCGGAAAAATATTTTTTTTTCTCTTTAATTTCCTGCCATTTAAAACTTCTTATAAAACAAAACATTTTCCTATTTTTTTAATTATTAGCCAACTAGAACTATACATGTATTCCCATTCCTGAGGTGCGAGTTGAAACTGAAATTTCCGAGAGGTATTGTGTTTCTATAAAAGTAGCAGGAATGTTTTCTATTTCATTTATGGACAGTAAAATAAGTCTTACTTTAAAGGGGAAAAATGGAAGGGAAAGAGAAAGGAATGAGATATTTTTATACTTTTATATTGTTTTTATATGTAACCTAAGGGATAATGATGTTAAACTGATTAAATTAAGCATAATAATGATGATGTTCAACAGATTACGATTTAAACATAATAACGATGTTAAACTGTGGGATTCATACTAACATGGCGGTATTCAATTCATTGCAGTTTAACATAGTTATTATCTGAGTAAAATCTTTGATATTGATAACTATGAAACCGATATAAAATTCAAGTTTATATTCATTTAAATGTTATCACTATAATCGTTTTATATGTAGCATGTTCAAATTACGTCATCATGTCCTGTTTTACAAATCCACTACAAGTTTTATGATGTGACCAAAAAAATTGCACATCCTGATACCTTGCCCGTATTGTCAAAAAATTGTTCTGATGCCCTTGTTTTTAGGTCTTGTAAAAATTGCACTTTTGACTGTTCCATGGCCTACACTGAGGTTAGTTATCTAACTTACAAATAGTTTTCACAATTTCATGTTTTCTTGATTATGATATTTAAGGTATTGCAGCTAACATTTATTGTGACTATACAAGTTCATTGTCGAAACTACACTATCATTATTAGATTGTGCCGGGTGCACACTTCGTTATGTAATTGAATGGAAATAGAATAAACAAATACAAACTTTTTATCGATAGAGAAAAAAAAACTAAAACTGCATTTTTTTTTTTTTTGCCACACTACACCATTCACCACACAATCCAATCACAGATACAATTTCTGTACAAAAAAACATGCAAATACAAATATTATACAATAATATTATACATATATGGAAAAGTATAAATGAAGTAATAGGAAATACAAAAACACGTATGCTAACATGAATAAATTTGTTTTTAGTTTTAGTTTAAGTAAATTGAAACACCACTACAGGTTCTTAAACAAATCAGTACGATGCAGTGATTGTGGCAAGGGAACCAGGGGAAAAGGCTAACAACAGCCTTATGGGCCGCAAGTCCCCCCCCAAGATTCTAAATAGTCAAGCCAAAGAACAATTTAACCATTATGCAGTAAATTAAAGTACTAATACGTAATATATAACCAAGCATTATTCAACCATTAATTTTGAAGGTCTTTAAGTTGTTTTCTGAATACCGAAAAGTGTGCAATAGTCTTGATTCGAAGCGGCAACCCATTCCAGGACCTAGGGCAGGTCAAGTTAATATTATTAAATAATAAATTTGAACGCGCTCTAGGTATTAAAAAACTAGTATTTCCACGAGTGTCATGATAATGGGAACGGAAATGCAAGGTGATTAGATCAGAATATTTCTTAGCATATATACACAAGTCATCCTGAAGAAGAAATTGAAGAATTTTATGAGGAAATTTGTCATCTAAATAATAAAGGTAAGCAGCACTTGAAAATAATTATGGGAGATTTCAATGCAAAAATAGGGCAACGGCAACAGAATGAAACTTCAGTAGGTAAATTCGGTCACGGCAACAGAAACCAGCGTGGAAATACTCTCGTTGAGTTTGCAGAGGCAGAAGGGTTTTTCATCTTGAACTCCTTCTTCAAGAAAAAGCCCCCGCACGGGGATAACTGGTTTTCCAGTTATTTGGCCCCGCACGGGGATAACTGGTTTACCAGTTATTTGGGGAGCGGCGCCCCCACGGCCCGAGCTGACCTTGTGACGGATCATTTTGTCGTTACGACTAGAACGATTACATCACCGAAGGGACAGCTGTTCATCCAGCTGATGGGGGATGGCGTCCCCACGGCCCGAGCCGACATGTACTAGATGTGAATTTTCACTTTTTTGTTTTTTGTTTTTTCACTTGACACGCTCCCGCCTCAGTTGTAGGTTGCTGAGGTTGTGATTATGCGCCAGCTCCGGATTTTAGTTTCTCGTTTTCTTTCCTGTCTTCTCCATTTCATGTTCCTTTCTTTGTTTTTCCGAGCTGGTTAGCTAGACCTGCCTGCACGTTTGCCGTGTGCGGTGACCCGTAAGGTGGAAAAGGGGATGCTGGAGGCTGAGGTTTCTGGAGGCCTGGGTGTTGTTGTCGCCAGTTGCCAACACTCCTCTTTGCCCCCTGCTTCACCCTAAACGGGCGGCTGGGAACTAACCCACTCCTAGTCAATGCGGTCTGTGGCCGAGTGGAGCCCAGACCTCTAACGGCTTGTCGTCTCGTACGACAGGGTGAGTCTGGGGATAGGGTGGGCATGCCAAAGGGGTGTTCCCCAGGCATGGGAAAGTCTGGGTGCTCGCCGAGCGCATGTCTGCCCTATCAACTTGCTATATCCGCTTGCTATCCCTAGAGCTGTGTCCTGCGTCCACTTGGGCTTGCGGACCTCCGGTTCTCCCTTGTTGGGCTCGATTGTGGGTGGGGAAGTCGGCGGATGAATCCTTTCAATTTTTTCATGGCTCTCAATGAAATTTCCCATGAACCCAAAACTAAAAGAAGTATGGAGGAAGGTTCAGGTCCTTCCGCCAAAAAAATTGTCGCTGATGTTTCCAATGCTAGATTCTTTTTTGTGCACTCATTGGACCCTTCAAAGCCTTTGAGTGCCAAAAGTCCATTTTGGATCCATAAAGCACTGCAATCAATTGCAAGCTCTCCTAAAAGCGTCAAGAAGCTCCAGTCTGGAGATCTTCTTGTTGAGATGTCTACTGTGGCCTACAGTTCCACACTTATCAACACCAGCATGCTGCTTGAGACTCCGGTCAAAATAACACCACACGGTTACCTAAATTCATCTCGAGGTGTTGTCTCCTCTCGGGATCTTATTGATTGCACTGAGGAGGAACTTCTCGAAGAACTGAGGAGCCAACATGTTACGGGTGTGCGGCGTATTTCTTTCAGGAGGAATGGGCAGTTTGTCCCATCCTGGAACATTATCTTGACATTCAACTGCCCTTCCCTGCCTACATCCATCAAGGCAGGGTATCTCCACCTCGAGGTACGACCGTACATTCCTAACCCGTTGAGATGTTTTAGGTGCCAGTCGCACGGCCACTCTCAGCAGTCATGTAGGAGTACTCCTGGGTGTGGACGCTGTGGTGCCACAGAGCATCTACTCTCAGAATGTGTGGCCGAGGCCGAGTTTTGTGTGAACTGCAAGGGTTCACACCCAGCATCAGCCAAAGATTGTCCCAAGTGGAAGGAGGAGAAGGAAATCCAAAGGCTCAAAACGGTGGAAAATATTTCCTATCCTGAGGCCAGAAGAAGAGTGGTTCCCGTTACATCTGATCGGCGATCATACGCTTCAGTGGTGGTTGCCAAATCTACGGTTGGCATTCAGACCGACGCTCAGATCTCCCCTAACTGTCCATTCAATATGGAGGAAATCATCGCAGCCGGACTGGAGGCACTCCAGTCGCGAGCTAGGAGTCTGAAAGCGGCACCCGCCACTTCACCGAAGCAGACTCACTCCAACACCAGCAAGGGCACTCAGTCCACTTCTTCTGGCAAAAACGCCAACACTAACACCAACACCAAGGTCAAGGATAAGAAGAGCATTTCTTCTCCTTCAAAGTCTCAGCCAAACAATCAACGGCGAGCAAATCCCGCCAAGACACTTGGGACAAAGCATTCACCAATCTTGGCCCCTGGTCACACACCACCAAATCTGGGGGAACGCTCACCAGAGGAAATGGAGGCTGACCAAGTTTAATCATTTCCTTTTTCATTTCATTTTTACCCATGGGTTCAATAATTCAGTGGAACTGCCGAGGTTTTCGCACCAGTTTTGATGACGTGAAACATCTGCTTTATTTGTACTCTCCGGTGTGCCTTTGTCTTCAGGAGACAAAGCTTAAACCATCGGACCTGCTTTCAGTTCGAGGCTACAGTGCATTTCGGACAGACCACTCGTCTGGAAATATAGCCTGTGGGGGTGTCGCTATTCTCGTTCCTCACAGGGTTCCGGTATCTTCCGTCGCGGTTTCCACAACTGTGCAGGCCGTGGCGGTTCGTATTTCTATGCCTGTGCCTCTTACTGTTTGCCGTGTTTATCTACCACCGGATGAGGATGTTAGCGTCTCTGTTCTGGAGAGCTTGATTGATCAGCTGCCCTCTCCCTTCCTTCTTTTGGGTGACTTTAATGCTCATCATCCTTTGTGGGGTAGTGTCAGCGCCAGCGCTAGAGGTCGTCGCATAGAGTCTCTTCTGTGCTCGGCCTCTGTGTGCCTTTTAAACACCGGTGCTGACACTTACTTCCATGAGCCGACAAGATCTTTCAGTGCGATCGATTTGACCTTGGGTTCACCATCGATCATTGCTGACTGGTCGTGGACGGTGTGTAAGGATCTCCACGGGAGCGACCACTTCCCAATCGTCCTCTGGCACCATGCAAACGTGCCATATTCTGCCTCCCGCCCACCTCGATGGAGGATGGATTGTGCCAGATGGGAGGTCTTCACATCGTCCGCGGTGATATCTTCTGAAATGGTGACCCAAGAGTCAATCGACGCAGCTGTACTTAAAGTCACAACTTGTATTCTTCAGGCAGCTGATCTTTCAATTCGTAAGACATCTACGAAGCTCCCCAGAATTCCGAAACCTTGGTGGAACCCTAAATGCGCAGCGGCTAGGAGAGCTCAACACAAGGCCTGGTCTACTTTTCGGCGTTATCCAACCGAGGCTAATCTCGTTGCTTTTAAACGTGCTAAATCCTATGCTCGGTTGGTGCGTCGACGTAGCAAGAGGGAGTCTTGGATCCAGTATGTATCATCTCTTACCTCACGTGCCAATTCGAAAACTGTGTGGGAAAGGATTCGTAAGATCCGGGGAACCTACAGTTCACACCAGATTGCCATTCTCGAGAGTAACGGCTGCACATATGCTGACGTCGGAGAGATTGCAGACTGTCTGGGGGAGGCGTTTGCCTCCGTTTCGAGTGATCTGGCGTATCCGGCCTCCTTTCATAGGATTCAGTCCTCCGCGGAACGCCAGAGAATCTCTTTTGCGCCGTATACCGACACTGGTTATAACTCCCCTTCAGCATGTGTGAACTTCGGGTGGCTCTGCATCGGTCCGGGGCTACTTCTGTCGGTCCCGATGACATCCACTACGACATGCTTCGTCATCTCTCCCAGTCGTCTCTCGAGAACCTTTTAATCTTATACAACCGCATCTGGTTAGAACACAGTTTCCCGGAGTCTTGGCGAAAGGCTTTTGTTCTACCTTTTCCGAAGCCTGGCAAGGATCCTAAGTCTCCCTCTAGTTATCGCCCAATTGCTCTCACTAGCTGTCTGTGTAAAGTTCTCGAACGCATGGTTAACTCACGATTAATTCATTTTTTAGAACACCATCAATTACTTTCACCATCACAAAGCGGTTTTCGGCGTCATCGTTCACCTCACGATCATCTCCTGCACCTTGAGACATCTGTGCGCGAGGCGTTAGTGCGTAGGCAGCACCTGGTTTCTGTATTCTTTGACATCGAGAAAGCCTATGATCGTGCGTGGCGGCACGGGATTATCCGTGACCTCCACGCATGCGGATTGCGAGGGAATCTTCCGACCTTTATTGTAAATTTTCTTCGCAATCGGGTGTTCCAGGTGCGCCTGGGTACGACGCTATCTGCAACATTCCATCAAGAACAAGGTGTTCCTCAAGGTTGCATTTTATCTGTCACATTGTTCATCCTTCGCATTAATTGTCTCCTCACAAATCTTCCTCCTGCGGTTTCGGCTACTGTGTATGTCGATGACTTGTACATCTTCTGCTCGTCATCGAGCATGCGTTTCATTGAAAGGCAGTTGCAGTCTAGTATTAATCAGATTTTTAAAGCGGCAAATAGCAATGGTTTCGTTCTTTCTCCCGACAAGACAGCGTGTGTTCATTTCTGCCGGAGGCGTGGCCTCCATCCTGACCCCGAGCTGTATTTGGACCGTGCAGCCATTCCAGTTTTGCCGGAGACCAAGTTCCTTGGACTGACCGTCGACCGTGCGCTTACGTTCCGTGTGCACGTTCGGCGGCTCAAGATTTCCTGTCTGCGTGCTCTTTCTATTCTAAAAATCCTTTCGAGAGTTTCGTGGGGCGCAGACAGGATCTCTTTGTTTCGCATTTACCACTCCTTAATTCGGTCGAAACTGGATTACGGCTGTATCGTGTATGGCTCGGCTCGTCCTTCCGTTCTCCGGCCTTTGGACGCTGTTCATCATCAGGCACTGCGTCTTTGTACGGGAGCATTTCGAACATCTCCGATTCCCAGCCTTTACGCTGATGCGAACGAACCATCGCTTGAATTACGCCGTCTGCGGCTGTCTGTCCACTTTTACTTAAAACTTCGGTCTCTTCCAGACCATCCTTTGTACGGTGCAGTTTTCCATCCTCAGCATGCTCGTTTATTTGCGAACCGGCCCTCGTGCGTTCCAACCTTCGGTCTTCGTATGGCGGCCGTAGCTCGCGATGCAGGGCTCGACTTGTCGCTTGTTGCAGCGATCAGGGGCTTTGGGGATCCTCCATGGCACCCACTTGGTGTCATGGTTGATACCACCTTTACGTCTTTCGACAAATCCTCAACCCCTGCGTCAGTGTACCAGCAGCTCTTCGCTGAGCATCGTGCCCTCAAATCTGAATACACTCCCATTTTCACTGATGGCTCCAAGATGCATGGAGTCGTTGGATCCGCAGCTGTCTGTGTTGATGACGTGTCAGTAGCGCGGATCCCAGCTGAGGCCACGGTGTTTTCGGCGGAGATGCATGCTGTGTATCTTGCATTGCTTCATGTTCAGTCGAGTTCTCATCATAGTGCTATGGTCTATACGGATTCATTAAGTGTCCTGCAGTCTTTGTCATCGCTGGACTATTGTAATCATCCTTTTCTTTTGAACGTACGAGGGCTTCTTCATTCCTTGCTCGAGGCCGGTGTCCAGATTCAATTCGTCTGGATTCCTGGGCATGTTGGAATCTCGGGTAACGAGTGTGCTGATGCGGCCGCTAGATCTGCTTCCTCTTTGGTCGTTACACCCTTGCCACTGTTTCATCGCGATTTTCGATTTCTTGTTCGTGATCATATCAAACGAACGTGGCAGGGTCTGTGGGACCAACAGGTTGAAAATAAACTGCATCGTATCAAACGTATTCTCGAAATCTGGAACTCCTCATCTCGTCGGAACCGCAGGGAGGAAGTGGTGCTTGCGCGTCTCCGCATTGGGCATTGTCGTTTCACTCACCGCTTTTTGCTGTGTGGCGACACTGCGCCGATGTGTGAGGCGTGCAACTGCCGACTCACCGTCACTCATCTTTTGTGTACCTGTGTTCGTTTTCGTGATGTACGTTTTCATTTCTTTCATTCTCATTTGTTGAACGAGGACGCCGCTACACTGCAGCGGCTCCTCAATGACCACTGCAATCCTGTTGTTGTTTTTTCATTTTTTAAGCAAATTGCCTATTTTAAACGTATCTAGATTTTAGCCCTATCATTATACTCATTTTTCAGTTTTACTGAATCAGCTAGATTTTAATCTTTGTATCATGTTTTTAGTTCTGTTTGTTTCATTATCTTTTTTAGCCCTTTCATCGTTCTCATTCTTCAGTTTTATTTGATCAGCCATATTTTAAGCTTCATCGCACGTTTTTAATACTGTTTGTTTGTCTGTCTGTCTTGTAGTTTTTACCGTATTCATTTCCATCTTTCACTTTTACCGCTTCATCCTGTTTTTAGCCTTGTGTACTTATTTTATTGATTTTGTTCTCTTTTGATGTCTTTTGTTTGGCGCTCTTTGGCCAACCATGGCCCTTGCGCCAATAAAATCAATGAACCAACCAACCAAGAAAAAGCCACACAGGAAATGGACATGGAGACATCCAAATGGGACGACAAGTGAAATTGATTTTATTATGTGTAACAAAAAATTCGTCATAGAAGACTGCAGTGTGCTAAACAAGTTCAACACAGGTAGTGACCATAGATTGGTGAGATGTAAGATGCACCTCAACACTAAACTTGAACGTAGCAAGCTCATAAGACAAACAAAATCTATTGACATAACCAACCTTAAAAAACACCATAATACCTTCAAGTTAGAACTGAAGAACAGGTTCTCTGCTTTAGAAGGCCTAACATCGGAAGAAGTGGACATCTCTGAAGTTAACAGAAAAGTAACCAAAGCTCTTATGGAAACAGCAACAAAATTAGCTGGGTCTAAGAACAAGTTGCATGTAAATAAATTATCAGGAAAAACGAAAATGTTGATGCAAAAAAGAAGAGAGATGAGGACAACTAAAGAAGATGTGACTTCCAAAGAGGAATATATAGAGCTATGCAAGACAGTACGAAAAACTATCACTGAAGACGTAAGAAAATTCAACTGTGAACTAGTGAGGAAAGCAATTGAAAACAACCAAAGCCTAAAGATAGCAAAGGGACATCTCAGTAAGGGAAGAAAACAGATTATGGCACTGAGAAAAGAAGATGGTTCTGTAACAAGAAATAGAGGCGAAATTTTGACAAAAGTGAAAGATTTCTACTCCAAATTATATGAAAGGGATGATACATGCACTCCAGACATCATGAAAGATACCATTACCAGAGTTCCTCCAGTCCTTCCAGCAGAAGTTGCACATGCAATCAAGAACATGAAGCGGGGAAAAGCTCCAGGAGAAGATGGAATTACTGTAGACATCATACAAGAAGCAAGTGGAGAAATCGAAACAGTACTCGCCCAAATTTTCACTCGATGCCTTAATGAAGGAAAGATTCCTGGGGATTGGAACACCGCTACAATGATCCTGCTACATAAGAAAGGTGAAATTGAGGATCTTGGAAACTACAGACCTATCAGCCTCCTATCAGTAGTTTATAAAATCTTCACTAAAGTTCTTTCACACCGCTTGAAGGTAACACTGGACATGGCTCAACCGAGAGAACAAGCTGGATTCAGGAGTGGCTACAGCACGGTAGATCATATCCACGTACTGAGAGAACTAATTGAAAGAGCGAGGGAATATGAACTTCCATTGTGCATGGCTTTTATCGATTATGAAAAAGCCTTTGATTCGGTGAAACCATCAGCAGTTACAATGGCTCTGAAAACCTGCGGTATTGAAGATGCATACATTAATATTATTAATAACATCTATGAAAATGCAAGTGCAAAGATTAGGCTGTTTGAAAATACAACACACATAAAAATTGGAAAGGGAGTGAGACAAGGTGACACCATATCTCCGAAGCTCTTTAATGCCACATTGGAGGGTGTTCTTCAGTCACTGAGCTGGGAAAACAAGGGGATAAAGATTAGTGGAGATTATCTAACCCACCTTCGTTTTGCTGATGACGTAGTCATTTTTGCAACTAGCCCATCAGAGCTGCAGAGTATGATCCAGGAACTTGCTGACAAGAGTAAAGAAGTGGGATTAAAAATGAACTTTCAGAAGACAAAAGTGATGTTCAATGCTTTTACAAGAAATGAAGATTTATCGATTGATGGAGAAAAGCTGGAGATAACAGACACGTACGTTTATCTTGGACAGCAGATATCAAGTGAGGGTCACATTGATGAAGAAATTAATCGGCGTACAAAACTTGCCTGGAGAGCTTTTGGAAGAAACAGCATAATTTTCAAGAGCAATATGCCATTATGTCTTAAAAGAAAAGTGTTTGATCAATGCATCCTTCCAGTGCTTACGTATGGTGCAGAGACGTGGACCTTAACTAAAAGAGACATACAAAGGCTGCAGACAACTCAAAGCAGCATGGAGAGGTGCATGCTTGGTGTAACCAGGAG
Organism: Macrothele yani; assembly: GCA_039090855.1. Lineage (NCBI taxonomy): Eukaryota > Metazoa > Arthropoda > Arachnida > Araneae > Macrothelidae > Macrothele > Macrothele yani. The sequence goes on from CM077016.1 coordinate 79,503,188, forward strand.
AGATAAGAAGAGGAACTCGTGGATCCGAAAAATGACAAGAGTGGAAGACATCATGATCAGAGTTAAATCCCTGAAATGGCAATGGGCTGGACATACTGCCAGAAGGACAGATCATCGATGGACAGCCAAAATTTTAGATTGGATTCCAAGGGACAGGAAAAGACCCAGAAGAAGACCACATGGGAGATGGGTGGATGAAATTCGAAAGTATGCAGGGGTGACATGGAGGAGACTGGCACAAGACAGACCGTTGTGGAGGAAACTTGGGGAGACCGTCGTCCAGCAGTGGATTGATAATGGTTGACAATGATGATGATGATATGTTCATGCATAAACAGTAATAATCGAAAACTGTATAATTTATCAAATGACATTATCTGATAACTAAAAAAAGAGAATGTACCCGTAAAGATGGATTCACCAAATGTAAAATTTTTTTGTAAAACATATTTGTAAAACATAAATTCTATTAATATTCCTAGCCAAGAGACAATAAGATAGAAATGGATAAATAAATGAAAAATACAATAGCAACTTAACCCTGGCAGGTAACAAACTTGAAATCCCATAAGTGACCCCAATGCAGGATCTGAGCCCAACCGCAATTTCACTAACATGTGCATCCTTTTATTTCGATCTGATGCTAACCTTGGCTACGTATAATGGATACTCTCTATCTTCTGATTCAAGGCTTCTTGAATTGGAAGAGGAACTACAAAGGATCAAGTGGGACATCGTCGGGCTAAGTGAGGTAAGGAGAAAATCTCATTGAACTGAAAAGTGGACATCTTTTCTACTATCGTGGGACAGATACTGGCAGAACTAGTGGTGTTGGATTTATAATAAACAAGAAACTGAAGGATAAAGTTGTAGAAATTGAAAGTTCCTCTGACAGAGCTGCACGACTTGTTATCCAACTCTCGAGAAGATACCAGGCTCAGATTATTCAAACTTATGCACCCACCACAAGTCATCCTGAAGAAGAAATTGAAGAATTTTAAGAGGAAATTCGTCATCTAAATAATAAAGGTAAGCAGCACTTGAAGATAATTATGGGAGATTTCAATGCAAAAATAAGGCAACAGCAACAGAATGAAACTTCAGTAGGTAAATTCGGTCACGGCAACAGAAACCAGCGTGGGAATACTCTCGTAGAGTTTGCAGAGGCAGAAGGGTTTTTCATCTTGAACTCCTTTTTCAAGAAAAAGCAACACAGGAAATTGACATGGAGACATCCAAATGGGACGACAAGTGAAATTGATTTTATTATGTGTAACAAAAAAATTTGTCATAGAAGACTGCAGTGTGCTAAACAAGTTCAACACAGGCAGTGACCATAGATTGGTGAGATGTAAGATGCATCTCAACACTAAACTCGAACGTGGCAAGCTCACAAGACAAACAAAATGTATTGACATAACCAACCTTAAAAAACACCATAATATACCTTCAAGTTGGAACTGAAGAACAGATTCTCTGCTTTAGAAAGCCTAACATCGGAAGAAGTGGATATTTCTGAAGTTAACAGAAAAGTAACCAAAGCTCTTATGGAAACAGCAACAAAATTAGCTGGGTCTAAGAACAAGTATCATGTGAAGAAATTATCAGGAAAAACCAAAATGTTGATGCAAAAAAGAAGAGAGATGAGGACAACTAATGAAGATGTGACTTCCAAAGTGGAATATATAGAGCTATGCAAGACAGTACGAAAAAGTATCACTGAAGACGTAAGGAAATTCAACTGTGAACTAATGAGGAAAGCAATTGAAAACAACCAAAGCCTAAAGATAGCAAAGGGACATGTCATCTCAGTAAGGGAAGAAAACAGATTGGTTGGTTAGTGGATTTTAGTGGCGCAAGGGCCAGGTTTGGCCAAAGAGCGCCAGACAAAGAACTATCAGCCACAGAAATGTAAAATGGCGGAAAATGAGTAAGAGCAGACAGGCTTGTTAAAAGTTGAAAAAGAGAATGATGAAAGCTGGGAAGACAAGGTAGTTAATCAGATTTATAAAAAAATTCACTAATTGAGGGACACGAAATGTCACTCTCCTCCCCCCCACACTCCTCTGCAACGCTGGCAGAGGGCGGGGACGAACTGTCACTCTCCTCCCCCCCATGTTCCTCTGCAATGCTGGTTGAGGCTGGGGACGAACTGTCACTCTCCTCCCCCCATGTTCCTCTATAATGTTGGTTGAGGGCGGGGACCTCGCAGAGGCCGAGACAGTGTCAATGTTGGTCACGCGGACCGCGACAGTTGGATGGACACTGCACACCTTTGCGGATTGAGGGCCGGGTCTTCCGCACGTGCAGGCTGTCTGCTGGGAACCGGAAGAGGCGGGCGTCTGCAAAAGAGAAGGCGCAGACTCAGCTGGTCGAATAAGCTGGAGCTCGGTGAAATCTACCTGTGTCGCTTGTTCAACTGTAGATCGCGTGGCAAGTGCGGCGAGAGCTACAGGGCGCGGAACAAAGGGCTGCACGGGTTGTGGCAGAGACTGAACTACCGCGGCAAAACTACGCTGTCGGATGGTGGGGATACCCAACCTGGCTTTGGCAGCAGGGTACGAGAGGCCTTCCAGGGTCTTGAGACGCTGGATCGCCATCTCGTCCTTCCATTTCATACAGGTGCGGGAGTAAGCAGCATGGGCCTCACCACAGTTAACACAGCAGGCCGCAGAAGTGCAACCTTCCCTGTCATGTTCACCGGAGCCACAATTAGCGCAACGAGCGGAACTCTTACAGAATCGTTGTGAATGCCCGTACCTCTGGCACTTGAAACAGCGCAGAGGACTGGGAATGTACGGGCGAACTCCACAGACCAAGTAGCCAGCCTTGATTTCGGTCGGAACTTTCGGGGAGTTAAAAGTCAAGATTACATTTTTAGATTTAATCAAAGAGCCATCACGCCGGAACATCATACGACGTGCAGCAAGAACACCCTGATCCGCAAGTTCAGTCACCAATTCGTCCTCACTGCATGGCAAGAGATCAAACTCCGAAATAACACCCCGAGAGGTGTTAAGAAACGGGTGAGGTGTCACTTTGACAGGAATGCCTTGAAGACTAGTGAGGTGCAGAAAAGTGTTACTCTGAGAAACACTGCAAGTTTGGACAAGCAGGTCCCCAGAGCGAAGCTTCCTCACAGACTTCAAGGGGCCAACCGCAGCGTCCAAAGCTTTAGAAATGAAAAATGGAGATCTGGTGGACAGTCTCTCATTCGGATCGATGGATTCTACAAGTAAGTGTGTAGCATGCGTTGTCACAGCAATCGAGGGAGACGACGCTTCGGAGCGACTGGTAGAGCTGCCGAAGAAGAGGTTGTACATTCTTGGTCCAGGTCAGGGTCTAAAGAACGTTTAAGGTTTCGAGACTTGGTAGGGTGAGAAGATGAAGGAGTGTCGTTGGCAACCATCATTGTCTCAGGTGACTTAAATTTGGAGCGTTTGTTTTTGGGTTTACCCATGGAAAAAAAGAAGATTCGTCTGCAGACTACTCCACCCACCACCGAGCCCTACAAGGGAGAACTGGAGGTCCGCAAGCCAAGAAAATGACGCTAGACACAGTTCTGGAGCTTATACGTTGCAGATATAGTCCGTTGGCTGTGATCACACGCACTCGGCGGACACTTCGGCCTCCTGGTACCGTCATGCCAACGCCTTTGGCATGATCCCACAGCCCCCGGGCTCACCCTGCCGTGCTATACGACAAAAAAGCCGCTAAAGCCCTGTACACAACTTGGTACAAGACTTCTGACTAGAGGTGGGTTAGGCTCTAGCCTCCCGTTTACAGCGAAGCCGGGGTCGAAGAGGAGTGTTGGTACACAGGAGGCACTTAACCGGTCTCCTGCGACCTCAGCCGCCAGACATCCCATTTCCGCCTCACGGGTCTCCGCACGCGGCAAACATGCAGGCAGGTCTAGCGCCCAAACCAGTTAAAAGGAAAAAGAAATCCAAAGAAGACAAAACCTGGAAGGGAACCTAAACTGAATCTCAGCAACCTACGAACTGAGCGGTTAATATAAAACAGTTAGTGGTGGAGGGTAACAAAACTACAAGACCGGGGTGTTAGTACATAACGTGGTAGCGATTAGGTAGAGAATACAACACGGGCAACTAGCCAGTGGAGAAAATAAAGAAAAACCAAAAAGCGAGACACAAGACCAGCTAGGGATCGTGGGGCCGCAACTCCCCAACAGCTGGATGAACAGCCGTCCCTGCAAACACCAAAATAAAAAAAACAAGCGGTGGCATGACATCAGATGTTGACCAGTCACAAGGTCAGCTCGGGCCGTGGGGGCGCCGCTCCCCAAATAACTGGAAAACCAGTTATCCCCGTGCGGGGAAAAAAAAACAGATTATGGCACTGAGAAAAGAAGATTGTTCTGTAACAAGAAATAGAGGCGAAATTTTGACAAGAGTGAAAGATTTCTACTCCAAATTATATGAAAGGGATGATACATGTACTCCAGACATCATGAAAGGTACCAGTACCAGAGTTCTTCCAGTCCTCCAAGCAGAAGTTGCACTTGGAATCAAGAACATGAAGCGAGGAAAAGCTCCAGGAGAAGATGGAATTACTGTAGACATCATACAAGAAGCAAGTGGAGAAATCGAAACAGTACTCGCCCAAATTCTCACTCGATGACTTAATGAAGAGAGATTTCTGAGGATTGGAACAACACTACAATGATCCTGCTACATAAAAAAGGTGACATTGAGGATCTCAGGAACTACAGACCTATCAGCCTCCTATCAGTGGTTTATAAAATCTTCACTAAAGTTCTTTCACACCGCTTGAAGGTAACACTGGACATGGCTCAACCGAGAGAACAAGCTGGATTCAGGAGTGGCTACAGCACGGTAGATCATATCCACGTACTGAGAGAACTAATTGAAAGAGCGAGGGAATATGAACTTTTATTGTGCATGGCTTTTATACATTATGAAAAAGCCTTTGATTCGGTGAAACCATCAGCAGTTACAATGGCTCTGAAATCCTGCGGTATTGAAGATGCATACATTAATATTATTAATAACATCTATGAAAATGCAAAGATTCGGCTGTTTGAAAATACAACACACATAAAAATTGGAAAGGGAGTGAGACAAGGTGACACCATATCTCCGAAGCTCTTTAATGCCACATTGGAAAATGTCTTTCAATCACTGAACTGGGAAAACAAAGGGATAAAGATTAATGGAGATTATCTAACCCACCTTTGTTTTGCTGATGACATAGTCATTTTTGCAACTACGCCATGAGAGCTGCAGAGTATGATCCAGGAACTTGCTGACAAGAGTAAAGAAGTGGGATTAAAAATGAACTTTCAGAAGACAAAAGTGATGTTCAATGCTTTTACAAGAAATGATGATTTATCGATTGATGGAGAAAAGCTGGAGATAACAGACATGTACGTTTATCTTGGACAGCAGATATCAAGTGAGGTCACATTGATGAAGAAATTAATCGGTGTACAAAACTTGCCTGGAGAGCTTTTGGAAGAAACATAATTTTCAAGAGCAATATGCCATTATGTCTTTAAAAAAAAGTGTTTGATCAATGCATCCTTCCAGTGCTTACGTATGGTGCAGAGACGTGGACCTTAACTAAAAGAGACATACAAAGGCTGCAGACAACTCAAAGCAGCATGGAGAGGTGCATGCTTGGTGTAACCAGTAGAGATAAGAAGAGCAACTCGTGGATCCGAAAAATGACAAGAGTGGAAGACATCATGATCAGAGTTAAATCCTTGAAATGGCAATGGGCTGGACATACTGCCAGAAGGACAGATCATCGATGGACAGCCGAAATTTTAGATTGGATTCCAAGGGACAGGAAAAGACCCAGAAGAAGACCACATGGGAGATGGGTGGATGAAATTCAAAAGTATGCGGGAGTAACATGGAGGAGACTGGCACAAGACAGACCGTTGTGGAGGAAACTTGGGGAGACCTTCGTCCAGCAATGGATTGATAATGGTTAAATTGACAATGATGATGATGATAATATAACCAAATGTTAATCACCCATTAATTTTGAAGGTAGGAATAAGATAGAAATGGATAGTTGTTTTTTGAATACCGTAAAGTGTGTAATCGTCTTGATTCGAAGCGGCAACCCATTCCAGGGCCTAGGGAAGGTCAAGTTAATATTATTAAATAATAAATTAGTACGCGATTTAGGTATTAAAAAACTAGTATTTCCACGAGCGTCATGATAATGGGAACGGAAATGCAAGGTGATTAGATCTGAATATTTCTTAGCATATATGCGTTCATGCATAAACAGCAATAATCGAAAACTGTATAATTTATCAAATGACATTATCTTATAACTGAGAAAAAGAGAATGTACCTGTAAAGATGGATTCACCAAAGGTAAAATTTTTTTTTGTAAAACATAAATTCTATTAATATTCCCAATAGTTATGCAACCCCAAGCCAAGAGACAATAAGATAGAAATGGATAAATAAATGAAAAATACAATAGCAACTTAACCCTGGCAGGTAATGAACTTGAAATCCTATAAATGACCCCAATGCGGGATCTGAGCCCTACTGCAATTTCACTAACATGTGCATCCGATCTCAAATTGTCTTGTAAATACACACCCAAGAACTTTACAACAGCTTGAAAGTCAAGGGGCACTGAAATAAATAATATCCAATTTGCAATATCCACTCTTCGCCTACATCGCGAAAATAGTACACTAGTAGTTTTGGAAAAATTTATTGTTAAGGAATTACAGCAAAACCAACGAAAGTAATCCTGAAGTTCCAGATACACACGTGGGATCAACTCAGATAGTGTCCCCGGAACAAAATAGGCTTGTGTCATCAGCATATAAAATAGGAGTAGCACTTGAAGTAATAATAAATAAATCATTAACATAAATTAAAAATAATAACAGGCCCAAAACCGATCCCTGAGGGACACCATGACGAACCATAAGAGCAGAAGATCGAACACCCTGTATTTGTACAAATTGCTTCCGGCCTGTTAAATAATTTTGGAATGAAGTCTTTCTTAACAACCCCCTGATGCCAATATTTTCTAACTTAGATAAAAATGTGTTGTGATAAATGGTATCAAAAGCGCAGGAAATATCACAAAAGACCGCCACCGCACTAGTGCCTTATCAAGACTAAAATGTAAATACACTGCTGGCCACCCAAAATGCAACACCAAGAAGGACACTAGATAACAAAGCCAGATTTACTGGACACATAACAGCAGATACAAAGATGAAACGATTAAGCTTACAGGCCCGTGTGACTTGCAGAACACGCAGACATCAATAGTTCGTGTGGCCCTCCATGGCTGGCAATAACTGCCGCTACACGCCGCAGCATCGAACGAAAGAGGCTTTGGATGTGGGATATGTCGGTCCAGGCTGCTTCCACACATTGCCACAGTTCATCAGGCGTAGCCATGGGTGGTGCTTGCCGGGCCACTTGGTTGCCGATCAGCGACCAGACGTGTTCGATGGATGACATATCGGGAGAACAGGCGGACCACGGCAGCAGTGACACCTGATGGGCCGTGAAGAATTGTTGCACGATGTGTGCCACGTGCGGGCGTGCATTGTCCTGTTGAAACATGGCCACTGGCAGGTCCTGCAGGTACGGGAGGACTACAGGCTCCAAAACGTTGGAGATGTAGCGTTGGCTGTTGAGTGTACAGGCGATGTGTACCAGAAGGGTGCGGGTGTCATATTCAATTGCGCCACAAACCATAATGCCAGGCGACGGACCGGTATGGTGATGCGTAATGCAGGAGTCATACAGTCTCTCGCCGCGGTGCAGCCACTCGCAGATCCGACCATTGTGGTGTTGCAGGCAGAAGCAGGATTTGTCGGAGAAGACAATGTCGTGCCATTCCGTAGTCCAGGTGCGGCGTTCAATGGCTCACTGCTGCCGCACTCGCCGGTGGTGTAACGTCAATGGTAATCGAAGCAATGGCCGCCGTGCGACAAGTCCCTGCTCTTGCAGACGACGTCGAACGGTACGTGCTGACACAGGTTGTTGTGCAACACACCCTAATTCCTACGCTAACGTTTGGGATGTGGCGGTGCGAGTCATCAATGCCCGCAGCACAACATGCCGGTCCTCTCGTTCGGTGGTGTCGCGGCTGCGGTAATCGTTCACGTCAGTCCGTCCGTCCGTCCCTCCTGAACCCACCAAATTCATACTCGCCTCACTGTGGCTGGATGTCACCTCACACGGTCGCCGATGTCTCAGTACGATAAACCGCTGTCGCGATAAGCCACTATTCGTCCTCTGTCGAACTTCAAAACATGCTGGAATGACTGCCGTATTCTGCGATGAGGCATCAGGAAGCTTCCCACGCAAGGTCCGGCAGCACAACACACTTCCACTACTTACACCCAGCCTTCTGTTCACCCTTCTTATAGTGCTTCTCGGTGGCATGCCGGGAGCACATGATTTGCATATGCCCTGCAATGCTAATCGTTTGTATGTCCTCTCACGGGCGACACATGCTGCGAATTTCAGGCCAATCGGATGCTTCCTTCTTGGTGTTGCATTTTGGGTGGCCAGCAGTGTAGTTTAATACATCCAAAATAGCAGTCTGTCAAAAACTTCTTACGAAACCCATGTTGGCTTTTATTTAAAATATTTTTTTATCAATATAAGATAACTGTATCAGTATTAATCTCTCCATAATTTTAGCAAACACAGGAATTACAGATACTGGTCGATAATTTGCAACATTTGTTACTGATCCCTTTTTATGTATAACAGTAACACGACTTAATTTCAATGGCAACGGGATACACCCTGTATACAAAATACAATTAAAAATATGGGTCAACAGAACAAGTAGCTCCCCTGAAACAAATTTTATAACCTTAGGATGTACGTTATCAGGCCCCGCAGTTTTGGACTGGTCCAATTCACTCATTACCCTCAAGAGGTCATCATCCACTGGTTTAAAAAAAGAATGAGGAATCAGGCAAAGGTGGTAGGTAATCAGAGAAATGGTTAGTATAATGAGGAATTTCAGACAACAGAATGTCAGGGAACTCCAAAAAATATTTATTAAAAATATCAACTACCTCTCCTAAATTAGACGTCCTAATTCCATTATATTCAATTATAGTTGATGATTGGGCATCCCTCGAGGTTGCCAACAGTTCATTAATTGAACGCCAGATTTTCCTACCGTCAGTAGTAGTACCGAAATAATTAAAATAATAGTTTTTTTAGCCAGTCTTAATTTAGAATTATACCAATTTCTATACCTACGAAAATTAGACAAATGAATTGGGTTCCTGGAACGGAGGAAAACAGAAAAATAATTTATTTTTTCTATTTAAGTAACGTAACAAACTCCGGTTAAACCAAGGTTTCCTGCAACGCGACATAAGTTACGAAATGGAAACGCAACATCGTAAGAATTCCAAAAATTCTTCAGAATTCATTATATGACTCAACTGGATCATCCAACTGAAGTACAGAAGTCCAATCAATTAGTGATAAAGCCCCACAAAACAGAAGTAAATTATCATAACTATAATTTCTTATTAACATAGAACATGATTTAGATCTGTGTACTACTGAGCAGTCCGCCAAAAGAAAAATCGGTAGATGATCACTGATATGAAATGAGAGAACCCCCGAGCATGTACTATAGTTATTTGTTATACACAAATCTAATAAAGAAGAAGTTGAATCTGTAACTCTAGTAGGAATAGTTATTACATTTAACATTCCAGAAGAAATAATTATATCTCTAAATAAGGCAGCACCCGTTCCAGAGGAATTCATATCCACATTAAAGTCACCAAAAGAGTACAATGTCCTACCAGTGAAATTTATGTCATCCAACAAACCAGAATAAAAGTTAAAAAAAGATCCAATATTACCGTGTGGAGGATGGTACATAACACTTACTATTGATTGTTGTAACACAATTGAAAGTGTTTCATAATCTTCAGTTATGACAGCGTATTTATCAAGTAATAATGCGGTAATGGAATGCTTAACACATACCCCCCCCCAAGAACGGACAGCCGCGAAAACCTGGTAACCAGGTATATTACATACAGCATCAGCATTATACCAGGTCTCCGAGACACATATAAAATCTAATTGGTAATTTATATCATGCAGCTTTCAAACTAAGTATTCGATGAAATCAACCCTTGCAATTCTGAAACTGTTACATAGTCCGGTACACAATTCGCCATCAAACACAAAATATACAATCAAAAGAAATACAGTCAACAACAGAAATATTAATACCAATTTCGAGCGCTAAAACCACTCCAAATTCAAATCCAGCTTGCTCTTTATATGAACTGGGTTCGAACCCTTCGCCAACCGGCAGAAGATTTTTCCGTTTCTGTACCAACAGAATTTAACATTGTTGGTTTTCGAAAAGTCATGTGCCTGCCAAAAGAGCTGTCTATTATGAACAGTTAAATTTTCATTAATATACACCCTGTTGCCGTCTGTACAATTTTTAACAACATCCATCACCCTCAGACCAGTCCTACCCCTCGAAAGGAATTCGTTCCTCATTTCTCTACCTTTAAACTGAACAATAATTGGTGACACTTTCCGGGACTCTCTTCCACACAGCCTGCGAATTACCTCAATGTCAGTCACAGAAAATCCATCAATATTCAACTTACCCGCGATGCAATGTACCAAGTCCTTGAGATCATCAACTCCCTCTCCCTGCACCTCCTTGATTCCATGGATCTCCAAGTTTTTATTTCTAACATATTGATCCAAAGTATTCAAGCTTTCCTTTAATGTGTTTATATCAGCAGCCTGAGTTTGCACTCTCTCCTCCAAAGAAGCAATTTTCTTACATGATTCCTGCAGTAATGCATGCGATTGTCCAATTTTATCCATGACATAGTCATATTTTAATGAAAAAAACTCTGACTTACGCAAATCAGATATCTCAGTTTTCAAGCTCACAATCATATCCAAATTCTCATTTAAACGCTATATAAATTCTTCAATAACACTTATATCCCGTATAGCTATATCCACGGAGGACTTCATCGGTCGCCCACTGCCATCAGATCCACCCTGGGTCCTCACATCCTTGGGAGAAATGCCCCACCGACAACTATTACATTGCCATTTCAATTTTTTTCCTTGCTCATTTTTTAATAGGAAGCCTCGCCAATCGAAGAACAGTCGAAATGGAATCTTCCACTGCATCTTCCACAGCAATGTACACAGTCATCTTCAAGCAATCTGTCAGAACAACTGGAGCACTTCAACGAAGACACATTTCTGATTTTCTGTGTACAAGCAGATCAAGCAATAAGACAGCACATCAACTCAGTAATGCAGACGACACTAGCAGCCAAGTCAACCCAGCACAGCAGACGACACGAGCAACGTTAGTTGGCAACAGCAAGCGAGCTGTAACAGCAGACTATCATTTCTCTTATCAGGAAATCAGTCCAGTCAGTACAAATATGTCACTCGTAGGAGATATTTAACACAAATCTCAACGCCAACATGATACATCAATTTTTAAATCCAACTTACTGATGTTAACAAACTTGCTGACCCCTGTCTCTGCACACGGAGCAACTGAACTCTCACGATGAAGCACATCCAAAAAATGGGACAATACGTGACCATAAATAATACAGAGGATTTTTTTGCAGTAACTGAATCACTCACATCATCATGAATGTAACTTGACTTGACTATGTTTAATCAATGCATCCTTCCAATTCTTACTTATGGATTAGAGACATGGACCTTAACTAAAAGACACACGGAAGCTGCAGACTACTGAAAGAAACATGGGAAGTGCATGCTTGGTATTACCAGGAGAGATAAGGAAGAGCATTAGGAAAATGACGGAAGTTAATAACATCCCAATCAAGGAAAAATCCCTGAAATGGCAATGGGGTAGGCATAATTCTAGAAAAACTGACCAGCGTTGGGCAAATGATGTACCAGACTGGATTCCAAGGGACAGGAAAAGACCCTGAAGGCAACATTGGAGATGGGTGGATGAAATTCGAAAACATGTCGAAGTGACGGAGGAGACAGGAAGTTGTGCAAAAAACTTTGGGAGATTTTTCTCCAGCAGTGAATTGAAGTACTGCTGGATGAACGTCTTCCCAAGTTTCTTCCAGAGCAGTCTCTCTTCCTGAGCCAGTCTGCCCCATATCACCAGAGCATGCCACCCAAATGTGTGTGTATATATATATATTGCCTCATTGTTTCCTCCTGTTTGGTCATTGGATGTCCTTGGTCACACGTACATACATATCATTAAGCTGTTCTCTGATATTCAGAGGTTAGCTCCTCAAAGAAAGACCATCTGACAAATCAACGTTTAACTGATAATGCATATTCCTAAGGTGTTCTCTGAGATTAACTCCACAAAGAATTACAAACCACCAGATAAATTTTTAACTGATTATTTACTTACTGTTGCCATATCAACCTTCTCCATTTACAGCAATTTTGACACACAACATGGGCTTCAGTGACATCTATCACATGACGTACACAAGACCTTCTATACTTCATAGGGTGTCCTTGGTTGCAAAGTTTTTTCCTATCAAATAGGTTGCTGCACTCCTTTTGCAACGGTATACCTTTTCTCCATTTTGGCTTATATATATATATATATATATATACCATCATCATTGTCAACCATTATCAATCCACTGCTGGACAAAGATCTCCCCAAGTTTCCTCCACAACGGTCTGTCTTGTGCCAGTCTCCTCCATGTCACTCCCGCATACTTTCGGATTTCATCCACCCATCTTCCATGTGGTCGTCTTCTGGGTCTTTTCCTGTCCCTTGGAATCCAATCTAAAATTTTGGCTGTCCATCGATGGTCTGTCCTTCTGGCAGTATGTCCAGCCCATTGCCATTTAAGGGATTTAACTCTGATCATGATGTCTTCCACTCTTGTCCTTTTTCGGATCCACGAGTTCCTCTTATCTTTCCTGGTTACACCAAGCATGCACCTCTCCATGCTGCTTTGAGTTGTCTGCAGCCTTTGTATGTCTCTTTTAGTTAAGGTCCACGTCTCTGCACCATACGTAAGCACTGGAAGGAAGCATTGATCAAACACTTTTCTTTTAAGACATAATGGCATATAGTTCTTGAAAATTATGCCGTTTCTTCCAAAAGCTCTTCAGGCAAGTTTTGTACACCGATTAATTTCTTCATCAATGTGACCCTTACTTGATATTTGCTGTCCAAGATAAACGTACGTGTCTGTTATCTCCAGCTTTTCTCCATCAATCCATAAATCTTCATTTCTTGCAAAAGCATTGAACATCACTTTTGTCTTCTGAAAGTTCATTTTTAATCCCACTTCTTTACTCTTGTCAGCAAGTTCCTGGATCATACTCTGCAGCTCTGATGGGGTAGTTGCAAAAATGACTACGTCAATAGCAAAACGAAGGTGGGTTAGATAATCTCCATTAATCTTTATCCTTTTGTTTTCCCAGTTCAGTGATTGAAAGACATTTTCCAATGTGGCATTAAAGAGCTTCGGAGATATGGTGTCACCTTGTCTCACTCCTTTTCCAATATTTATGTGTGTTGTATTTTCAAACAGCCGAATCTTTGCACTTACATTTTCATAGATGTTATTAATAATATTACGCATCTTCAATACCGCAGGATTTCAGAGCCATTGTAACTGCTGATGGTTTCACCGAATCAAAGGCTTTTTCATAATGTATAAAAGCCATGCACAATAAAAGTTCATATTCCCTCGCTCTTTCAATTAGTTCTCTCAGTACGTGGATATGATCTCTATTGTGCTGTAGCCACTCCTGAATCCAGCTTGTTCTCTCGGTTGAGCCATGTCCAGTGTCACCTTCAAGCGGTGTGAAAGAACTTTAGTGAAGATTTTATAAACCACTGATAGGAGGCTGATAGGTCTGTAGTTCCTGAGATCCTCAATGTCACCTTTTTTATGTAGCAAGATCATTGTAGCGTTGTTCCAATCCTCAGGAATCTTCCCTTCATTAAGGCATCGAGTGAAAATTTGGGCGAGTACTGTTTCCAAATATATATATATATATATATCATCATCATCATCATCATTGTCAACCATTATCAATCCACTGCTGGACGAAGGTCTCCCCAAGTTTCCTCCACAACGGTCTGTCTTGTGCCAGTCTCCTCCATGTCACCCCTGCATACTTTCGAATTTCATCCACCCATCTCCCATGTGGTCTTCTTCTGGGTCTTTTCCTGTCCCTTGGAATCCAATCTAAAATTTCAGCTGTCCATCGATGATCTGTCCTTCTGGCAGTATGTCCAGCCCATTGCCATTTCAGGGATTTAACTCTGATCATGATGTCTTCCACTCTTGTCATTATTCGGATCCACGAGTTCCTCTTCTTATCTCTCCTGGTTACACCAAGCATGCACCTCTCCATGCTGCTCTGAGTTGTCTGCAGCCTTTGTATGTCTCTTTTAGTTAAGGTCCACGTCTCCGCACCATACGTAAGCACTGGAAGGATGCATTGATCAAACACTTTTCTTTTAAGACATAATGGCATATTGTTCTTGAAAATTATGCTGTTTCTTCCAAAAGCTCTCCAGGCAAGTTTTGTACGCCGATTAATTTCTTCATCAATGTGACCCTCACTTGATATCTGCTGTCCAAGATAAACGTACGTGTCTGTTATCTCCAGCTTTTCTCCATCAATCGATAAATCTTCATTTCTTGTAAAAGCATTGAACATCACTTTTGTCTTCTGAAAGTTCATTTTTAATCCCACTTCTTTACTCTTGTCAGCAAGTTCCTGGATCATACTCTGCAGCTCTGATGGGGTAGTTGCAAAAATGACTACGTCATCAGCAAAACGAAGGTGGGTTAGATAATCTCCATTAATCTTTATCCCCTTGTTTTCCCAGCTCAGTGACTGAAAAACACCCTCCAATGTGGCATTAAAGAGCTTCGGAGATATGGTGTCACCTTGTCTCACTCCCTTTCCAATTTTTACGTGTGTTGTATTTTCAAACAGCCTAATCTTTGCACTTGCATTTTCATAGATGTTATTAATAATATTAATGTATGCATCTTCAATACCGCAGGTTTTCAGAGCCATTGTAACTGCTGATGGTTTCACCGAATCAAAGGCTTTTTCATAATCGATAAAAGCCATGCACAATGGAAGTTCATATTCCCTCGCTCTTTCAATTAGTTCTCTCAGCACGTGGATATGATCTATTGTGCTGTAGCCACTCCTGAATCCAGCTTGTTCTCTCGGTTGAGCCATGTCCAGTGTTACCTTCAAGCGGTGTGAAAGAACTTTAGTGAAGATTTTATAAACTACTGATAGGAGGCTGATAGGTCTGTAGTTTCCGAGATCCTCAATGTCACCTTTCTTATGTAGCAGGATCATTGTAGCGGTGTTCCAATCCTCAGGAATCTTTCCTTCATTAAGGCATCGAGTGAAAATTTGGGCGAGTACTGTTTCGATTTCTCCACTTGCTTCTTGTATGATGTCTACAGTAATTCCATCTTCTCCTGGAGCTTTTCCTCGCTTCATGTTCTTGATTGCATGTGCAACTTCTGCTGGAAGGACTGGAGGAACTCTGGTACTGGTATCTTTCATGATGTCTGGAGTGCATATATCATCCCTTTCATATAATTTGGAGTAGAAATCTTTCACTCTTGTCAAAATTTCGCCTCTATTTCTTGTTACAGAACCATCTTCTTTTCTCAGTGCCATAATCTGTTTTCTTCCCTTACTGAGATGTCCCTTTGCTATCTTTAGGCTTTGGTTGTTTTCAATTGCTTTCCTCACTAGTTCACAGTTGAATTTCCTTACGTCTTCAGTGATACTTTTTCTTACTGTCTTGCATAGCTCTATATATTCCACTTTGGAAGTCACATCTTCTTTAGTTGTCCTCATCTCTCTTCTTTTTTGCATCAACATTTTGGTTTTTCCTGATAATTTGTTCACATGCAACTTGTTCTTAGACCCAGCTAATTTTGTTGCTGTTTCCATAAGAGCTTTGGTTACTTTTCTGTTAACTTCAGAGATGTCCACTTCTTCCGATGTTAGGCCTTCTAAAGCAGAGAACCTGTTCTTCAGTTCTAACTTGAAGGTATTATGGTGTTTTTTAAGGTTGGTTATGTCAATAGATTTTGTTTGTCCTATGAGCTTGCCACGTTCAAGTTTAGTGTTCAGGTGCATCTTACATCTCACCAATCTATGGTCACTACCTGTGTTGAACTTGTTCAGCACACTGCAGTCTTCTATGACGAATTTTTTGTTACACATAATAAAATCAATTTCACTTGTCGTCCCATTTGGATGTCTCCATGTCCATTTCCTGTGTGGCTTTTTCTTGAAGAAGGAGTTCAAGATGAAAAACCCTTCTGCCTCTGCAAACTCAACGAGAGTATTTCCACGCTGGTTTCTGTTGCCATGACCGAATTTACCTACCGAAGTTTCATTCTGTTGCCGTTGCCCTATTTTTGCATTGAAATCTCCCATAATTATTTTCAAGTGCTGCTTACCTTTATTATTTAGATGACAAATTTCCTCATAAAATTCTTCAATTTCTTCTTCAGGATGACTTGTGGTGGGTGCATAAGTTTGAATAATCTGAGCCTGGTATCTTTTCGAGAGTTGGATAACAAGTCGTGCAGCTCTGTCAGAGGAACTTTCAACTTCTACAACTTTATCCTTCAGTTTCTTGTTTATTATAAATCCAACACCACTAGTTCTGCCAGTATCTGTCCCACGATAGTAGAAGAGATGTCCACTTTTCAGTTCGATGAGATCTTCTCCTTTTCTCCTTACCTCACTTAGCCCCACGATGTCCCACTTGATCCTTTGTAGTTCCTCTTCCAATTCAAGAAGCCTTGAATCAGAAGATAGGGAGCGTCCATTGTAAGTAGCCAAGGTCAGCATCAGATGGCAGCCTAGTCCGGTCCTCCGGGGATTCTTAGCACCCTCTGCCTTCATGTCGCACTGGCCGCTGCCTTGGCCAGGTACATTCCAGCTGCCGGAGACTGAGGGCCAAGATTTAAGTTGTGGAATCATTTTGGAGGGGTTTGGCCATAACTCACCACGCTGGCCAAGCGGGTTGGTGAGTGTGGGATAGCATTTCCTCTGATCCCGATGGTATACACAGAAAATGTATACTAGTATGCCATTGCAAAAGGAGTGCCGCAATATATTTTTATTCGGTGCATAAAACTCGATTGGAGAGCTTTTGGAAGAAACAGTATTATTAATACTTTTAAGAGCAATAATATAGCATCATGTCCTAAAACGAAAGTGTGTTTAATCACTGCATCCTTGCAGTTCTTACGTACGGAGCAGAGACATGGATCCTAAGAGATATATATAGGTTGCAGACAACTAAAAAGAAGCATGGAGAGTTGCATGCTCAATGAAACCAGGAAAGATAAGCAAAAGTGAAAAATATGATCAAAGTAAAATCCCTGAAATGACAATGGATGAGCCACCAATGAAGAACGAACCACCAACAGACAACTGAAGACCGTTGGAGCACAAAATTCAATGTTGAGATTATAGCAAAAATTGGATATCTATCAATAGCAGAATACCAAAATGAAGTCAAAAAGTAAAATTTCAAAATAGTTTTTTCTATAAACGACGCGAAAGCCGCCAAATTGGAAAGGTTTATGGATAATAGTCATTCGACGTATTGAATATAATGAACCAGAAAAATTTATACTCATAATTAATGTCAAGCTCATAAACCTAATTACAATTTTTAAACAAAATTTCTTTTGTCTTTCATTTAAAAATTCTCAAAGTTAAGAAATTTAAGCAATGTTGTTTGCTGATTTTGAAGATTTTTCAGGAAAAAACAATGATACTCTGGATAACCAAAATCTTCATTTCGAAACTTGCAACCTTTTTGTACAGGCTGATTAAATTCTATAGTGATACGACGTTTCGTTCATAAAAAAATGTATCTAATTAACAGACCTTCAAATTTCTTGATAACAACAGCCCTTGTACTGTTGGTTTTACGGTCAGAGATAGTGGGGTACAGTCGTAGTCATTGGGCGGCACTCTTTGTGGTCAGTGGGCAATAAATCACCTCCCATGCAGCTCAGGACTGCAGAAAGAGAAGACAGAGAAGGGCCTTTGTTGTAGGACGAGTATTTAAGCCCCTGCGAGGGGATGGTTCATGGGGGCTGTGACGTCACTGCGAGGACAGTCGCTTTTCGGGGCTTCTCTCCACAAGCATCTGTGCTGTCTCTAATCTTTAGGTAGTAAACCTGAGAACAAAATAATAATTTTGCATTCATTTCTTTGGAAACAATGTCTGTCATAGGCGTAACCAAGGGGGTGGTCCTCAGGTCTGGAATCCCCCCTTGAGGGAAGATTTAGTATGAATTTAAAGTGATATATATATGTATATATGGGGGCTTTCACCAATGAACCAAACCCATGACCCCCCCCCAAGAAATTTCTGGCTACACCACTGACGTCTGTCGTTTATTTTATTTTACAAAATGCCTTCATCTTGTGACCAGCTGTTAAAATGTGATGAAACCATGGACCGCGTGTTTGCAGGTGTGCTGAAAATTTAGTGTGCAAGTCGTGGGGGTTGGAAAGAAATTTTTCAAAGGCTGAAATTTTTTTATTGTGATACAGCTAACCTAAGATTTAAAACAGAAAGAATCTAAAAAAATGGGGAACTGCTTAATTTTTTTTATTTATTTTTTTTTTTATTAAGGATGGTTTATAACAGGGAATCTTTTTTATCTTCCAAAAACTACTCACAGTTATTTTGTTTTTACCTCTCATGTCTAAACCTTTTCCTAAACAAGGATAGAGCAAAGAAGTATTACATGGGTCGCTGAAATAGCAGATATTTATGTTTTTACAAATTTTGTACATGCCGCAATGATTCGGAAATATATGAGCAAAATCCGTAAGACTAAAATGAAGAGATACAGTACATGTTTGATGGTTGAGTTAATTGACTTTGAATATGGTTTAAATAACAAAAACTGAAGAATTCACGTATATACATGCTAACTCCTGTTGACATCTGTGCTATATGATAACAAAAATGACTAATACAAAAATAAAAAATATATAACACTTCCAAATAAAACCGTTGCAGATTACGTATATTACCAGTATTGGGATTTTATTGGGATATTTATGGGTGGAGGGCGGGTGTTAGCAGGGTGTATAAATCACCTAGTGGGTTATGCAAATATGCTAGCTTTAAAATTGAAACAATAAGAATTTTTAGCGATCATTTCCATAATTCAGACTGTGAAGATGATATGAAAAA
The DNA here is from genome assembly GCA_039090855.1 of Macrothele yani. Lineage (NCBI taxonomy): Eukaryota > Metazoa > Arthropoda > Arachnida > Araneae > Macrothelidae > Macrothele > Macrothele yani. Next base: position 79,522,472 of record CM077016.1, read on the forward strand.
TTGCCTGCTTAGACTTTCAGAATGAAAACTTCTGAAACTACAACTGTGCCAAGTTTGAACTAATAATGCGTAAGATGAACCAATGTACTAGATAATGCACAAGAACACAGGCAAATGAAGAGATGTATTCGTCGAAATGCTCTGCATCGTACGACGAAACTTGTGCTAAAAATGGTTGTGATGTGCCTGCACTGCATAACGCACGAGATAAAGGCAGATAGCAGTGCGGTACATGTTGCCTGTGTAGCTCATTTGGGAGAGCGCCTTACTCCGGAATGAGGGGACCTGGGTTCGATGCCTGGCTTTGACAAAAACGAGTTTGTTATATGGTGCGCGTTGAGGAGGACGTTACTACCGATGAAAAATAGATTTTATATATCAGTGAAGAGCACTCGAAATTTGCAACAATTACAATTGCAGCACACATGGCATTGTAATCGTTTGCATCTAATAATGATTTTATAATAATGATTTTATTACACTATATCAGAAAAGGAAATACGTAGTACCCTAATAAACTTAACACCCATTTTCCCAATATGTTCATTGAGTTTCACGAATACCGGAACGCAAAAGTATGAATGCAGTTCCTGTAAAAATGTTTTACGATGCACACAGATTTCCATGTTATGTTTGCTGATTATGAAGCGCAACGTAACTGTTAGTGTTACATTTTTATAGGAAATGATCACTGTTGCTTTCGTAGTTTTGAAGTTCGATATTTGTGAAATTCGATAAAGAACGTATTCCTATCTGCTTTACTGTGGTGAAATTGTTATTTCAACAGTAACAACACTTGTTGAATCGGTTGAATTATTTTAAATAGCGTTAGCATTGGCAGCAGAGGTTAAGCTATGATTGCTATTTTCGCAAAATGCGATGAATTAATCTAAACCGCGAGAGAAAATTAGTGTCCCGTCGCAAAATGGCGCCAGACATTTAAATATCACAGAGGTAATTGTATTCCGAAAATTTGAACTCCCACAGTCCAGGGGAAAAATTAAAATTCTACTGCTAATTCATGGGTAAAAGTATTCCGTCATACGACAGAAACGTCATCCATTGTTCGGTCGGACGGTGTAGCGCGTCAGTTCACCAACAAACGAGGCTAAATCTCTTTAGCCTTTTTCTTTAGCCTTTTCCTTTGTTTTAGCATTTTTGCTACAGTATTTTTCGAGTCAGCTTAAACTCTGATTAGCAGGGGTTGCCAGAATGTTTTCACTTGGTAGTGAACATATAAAGCCTGAGTGGTCTTACCAGTTATACGTCAATTCATCACAGTTATCAATTTCTCAAGGCTCAATTTGTCGCAGTTACCAATTCGTCACAGTTATCAATTTCTCAAGGCTCAATTCGTCGCATTTACCAATTCATCGCAGGCTCAATTCGTCGCAGTTACCAATTTCTCACAGGCTCAATTCGTCGCAGTTACCAATTCATCGCAGGCTCAATTTGTCGCAGTTACCGATTTATCGCAGGCAAATTCACCGTGAGCAAATTAGTCGTATTTCGATCCCCCTCAATGAAATGCTTTGGTTGGTTGGTTGGTTGATTAAGTTTAATGGCGCAAGGGCCATGGTTGGCCAAAGAGCGCCAAACAAAAGAAATGCTTTGGAGTTTGCAAGAGGTTTTTGATCTCTCCAACGTGAAAAAGTAATTTGGGAGATGGTTGGGAGGTGGGCTGCCGTTACGATTTTGAATGTTGTATAATTTGTGGATCTTTCATGTTCCATGTCTCCTCCTTCCTGGGGCCCCGGTGAAGTCCTTTTGAGGGATATAGTGGTAGAGGAGGGTGGAGGCCCCTGTCCCTCGGTTACTCTTACAGTATTAAATTACCTCTTGTACATTGCACTGATTTATTCTTAGTGTACTTTACATTGTTCTGCAGGTCCATGACACCTCAAGGGATCTCAGTGTCTTCGGGGCCCCTCGGGGATCGCAGAACGGAGATTTATAAAAGCCTAACAAAAGTGATTTGTTCGCATTTTTCGTGTTTACTGTTGTATCGTGTAGCAGACTCGACTTGTGGGTATGCCCTTCCCTCAGAAATCTGAAGTCTGCAAGAGGGATCAGAGGCGCTTTGGTTTGGGGGGGGGGGCTGCCCCCAACTTCCGTAATTTTATATTCTGGACTGCTATAGTCCGTCAGTGTATTCCCCTTGAAGCATCTGCAAGGTTCGCAAGCTTGTGTGGGGGTGGTGGAGGGGGGGAGCCGTAAACATTGGCACCATGCTTCATATGATGATTTTGTACCCGACCACAAATTTTCAGCACGGTGGGTTGAATACATCCCCCTTCCCCAGGTTTTTAAGAGCGGAGAAAAAGTATTTGAGGTAAGTTATGTTCGCAAACACTTCATGACACGCTCGTCCTTGTTCCTCTGGCTAAGGTCATGTGGCACCCATTTTCTTTCCTTCTAAATCTTTCTTATTGCGCGTAAACAATTGGAAATGGTTTGGGTTACCCCCAGTTGTTCAGCTAGTTCTTTTTGCGTTGGAGACAAATCTTCATCCAGCAATGTTCGCAGTTTCTCATGTGAAACTTTCAGCGAGGCGCCGCTACGCTCTCGATCGCTAACATCAAAATCGGTAATCGGATAAGTCCCCCTCAGGAAAGCTCCCCCACATTGGATAAGTCCCCCTCAGGAAAGCTCCCCCACATTGGAAAAGTTCCCCATAGGAAAACTCTCCCACAGGAAATGTCCCCCACCTTTTTCAGTCAAGGACCATGCATAAATTGCATTTGACACAAAATATCGGACGTGGGAGAATTTCCGGGGTCATTTTCATTTCCACTCTGTTTAAAAAAAGATGCAGCCGAACAATGTGCACAAATATGTGGGGGAAAATCGCTGTTTATAGTAAAAAACAGTTTTCCAAGTAGCTGGACGAGGTGGGAGACATTTCCGGGTAAGTATTTCGACTGTGTTACCGTGCTTCTTAGTGGAAAATGGTCTTGCAATCAGCAGGCTGAGGGGAAATTCCGGGGTCACCATTTCGACTTTTAAGATGGGGGGGGGGGGAGAAATTTCCGGTGTCATCATTTCTATTTTCGTACACTTTAAAACAACATTCAGCCGTACAAGTAGCACAAATATGCGAGGGAAATTTCCGGGGTCAGCATTTCAAGCCTTCACGCAGTTTATAGTAACTGCAAGTAGAGGGATGAGGTGGGGGAAATTTCCGGGTTAGTATTTTGACTGTTACTGCGCTTTTTAGTGAAAAACAGTCTTACAATAAGCAGGCTGACAGGGTGGGGAGAATTTCCGGGTTAGTATTTAGACTGTTACTGAGTTTTTAGTGGAAGATTTTCTGACGCACTTCGGTAGATTCAATAGAACGCTGTGGACAGAATTTTTCCGACAGTATTTCATAAATATGAAAAATTTATATACGTTTATCTGAGTTTCCTAAAATCTTAGAGGGCTGCCCTCGACATGTGTTCTAACTGCGTAGAGATTTTCTTTTGGCAAGAGGTGGTGGTGAAGTTGGGGAGGGGGCAGCTCAAAAAAAAAGTTGGGTGTGCTGAAGACCACCGTAGAGCATCCGTAGGGTCGCGCACATGCAACACATTGACCACGACATTCTTGCAAAACACAGAGGCTTCAGACCTTTTCAGTAAAATGTTTGTTAGTTATAATGTTTGATATGTAAACTTTATGAATATGAAGGCAATAAATCAAAAACTATTAAAAAGGCCTAAGTACATATAATGTTATAAAAGACCTAGTTAACATAATGTTTGATATGTAAATATTATGAACATGAAGGCGATATATCAAAAACTGTTAAAAAGGCCACATATTTGTGCTACTTGTAGGGCTGAACCATGTTTTGAAGCGCATGAAAATAGAAATGGTGATGCCGGGAATTTTCCCACACCATCCTGCTACTTGCAAGACAGTGTTTTTTCTATAAACTGCTATGAAAGTTTGAAATGCCGACCCCGGAAATTTTCCTTGCATATTTGTTCTACTTGTACGGCTGCACCTTGTTTTAAAGTGGATGAAAATAGAAATTATGACATTGGAAATTTCCTCCACCCCATCCTAAAAGTCGAAATGCTGACCCCGGAATTTTCCCCCATCCTGTCAGCCTGCTTACTGTAAGCCCGTTTTCCATTAAAACCCACGGTAAGAGTGGAAATACTGCCCCGGAAATTTCCCCCACCCAACCCCCTGCTAATTGCAAACCGATTTTTACCCTAAACAACAGTAGAAGTTGGAAATGCCGACCCTGGAATTTCCCCCCACCCTGCTTATTGTAAGACCCTTTTTCACTAAAAAGCGTGGCAACAGTCAAAATACTAACCCAGAAATTTCCCCCACTTCATCCAGCTACTTTGCAATACCAAAAACTGCGATAAAGGTTTGAAATGCTGTACCCGGAAAATTCCCTCACATATTTGTGCTACTTGGACGGCTGAATGTTGTTTTAAAGTGTATGAAAATAGAAATGATGACACCGGAAATTTCCCCCACCCCATCCTAAAAGTTGAAATGCCGACCCCGGAATTTCTCTCCACCCTGTCAACCTGCTATGATTGCAAGACCGTTTTTCACTAACAAGTGCGGCAACAGTAGAAATAGTAACGCGGAAATTTCCCCCACCCCATTCAGCTACTCGGTAGACAGTTTTTTCACTATAAACAGCGATAAATGTTTGAAATGCAGACCCCGGAATCCACCACCACCACATATTTGTGCATGTTGTTCGGCTGCATCTTTCAGCGTGGAAATGGAAATGATGACCCCGGAAATCTCTCTCACGTTCGATATTTTGTGGCAAATGCAATTTGTGCATGGTCCCTGACTGAAAAGGGGGGGGGACTTTTCCGATGTGGGGGAGTTTTCCTGTGGGGGGACTCTTCTGTCCATCCAAAATCGCTTGCTTTAACCGTCTAAACCGAAACTCACATGCTTTTTGATACAAGATTCTTCCCCAGAACACACTGACGCACATACTTTTGCAGCACTTTTTCTATGATGAAATTCGTAACAAATGCAGTATCGCTTGCCATCTTTCAACTACCGATGTGCAAGTGCATTTGTTTGACTGTTGGGCATACTTCTGTGTCACATTTTATACTTTCACTAGTTACGGTCACATGACAACAATTTGGAGAAATGGCGGATATGTAAGTTAGCGGTATAAGTCACACAAAAAAACTCTTTAAAACTTATTTGTACACCTAATAGTTTTATATAACTTATTTGTTTAATTGTATATCCATATGAAAGATGCTTTGGTTAGAATAGTTAAAGAGATGCCCGTCATGTTCAATGCTATATATATACATATCTTAATTGCCCCCCTCCATGGGGGAAGCTGTAATGTGTTTATCATCGAACATGACGAAATTTTTTTACTGGTAAAACGGACTTTTGTGTAAATTGACGGAGAGGAAGCTGACTGCTTGGATTATTCGCAGTGTCATCTGAACTAGAGTTATGCAGATTTTTTTTTCCTTCACTTTTATATGAAACAATTGTGGTTTATAAAAACTCTTAATTTACCGGAAATAGAAAATGATGTTGCTAAAGGTAATTTATTTCATGTAAAATCGAATAAAAATTGAAAAATATTATCGTACAAGGGGAAGCAAATGTGGACTTGCACCCGGGCGGCAAGTATCTTTTTTTTTTTTTTTTTTTTGGATTGGAGGTTTAACGACCACCGTGAGCAACTCAATGGGCTATAAGCAGTCGCCCGTCCCAAATTTAGGGTCACTGGTTCCAGGGAAGGGAGAGAGCCAGTGCCATAAGACAAACACAACACCCATGCCTGACCGGGATTCGAACCCGGACCCCTTACAGACGAATGATCAGAGGCCAACGCCTTAGACCACTGCGCCACCGGGGCGGCCAAGTATCCTTGGCGCGCCCCTGTATATCGCAAACGATAAAATAATCTAATTGGAGAAAGCTAGAAAACTCTTCTTGCAATGACAGCCCAGCCAGCCCTGCAACACTCGAGATGTCCAAGCAGCACAGTGATATCACAACTGGCCCCCAGCCTCTGTTATGGGGACCGTGTCGGCATTTGGTTTCACGAAATGATGGATCGGCATCTAACTTCTTTGGTGCTCACCCCTGCTCCCTTGAAAGCGCAGGCCCTCGGCACTCACTGTTTGCCTGTGGAGGGCTTCAATAGTCTAGCTCTGACCCGAGCCATTCCCTTCTTATCCCTCCCGAAACAATTAGCGACGGCCCCAAGAGAAGTGTGAATTAACCCCTTCGGCTTAGTGCTTAGCACCATTTTGCTGACGTTTTTGCATTCCCTGCGTTTGACTCCAACACCATCTAGTGTTCCTTTGCTGTTTTGTCTCCTTCTCCAATGGCCTTAAATATTAGACCAGATACCAAGAGGGGGAAGAGGAAAAAAAAGAAATGAGCACCTGGGAGATGGGTGGATGAAATTCGAAAGCATGCCGTCGTGATGTGGAGGAGACTAGCTCAAGATGACCGTTGTGGAACATACTTTAGGAGACTTTCATCCAGCAGCAGGCTGATAATGGTTAAAAATTAAATAAATAAATCATCATTGTCAACCATTATCAATCCACCGCTGTATGAAGGTCGCCCCAAGTTTCTTCCACAACGGCCTATCTTGCACCAGTCTCCTCCATGTCACTCCCGCATGCTTTTGAATTTCATCCATCTCCCATGTGGTCTTCTTCTGGGTCTTTTCCTGTCGCTTAGAACCCAGTCTAGAATTTCATTTGTCCATCGGTGGTACATTCTTCTGGCAATATCATCATCATCGTCAACCATTATCAATCCACTGCTGGACGAAGGTCTCCCCAAGTTTCTTCCACAACGGTCTGTCTTGTGCCAGTCTCCTCCACGTTACTCCCACATACTTTCGAATTTCATCCACCCATCTTCCATGTGGTCTTCTTCTGGGTCTTTTCCTGTCCCTTGGAATCCAATCTAAAATTTCGGCTGTCCATCGATGGTCTGTCCTTCTGGCAGTATGTCCAGCCCATTGACATTTCAGGTATTTAATTCTGATCATGATGTCTTCCACTCTTGTCATTTTTCGGATCCACGAGTTCCTCTTCTTATCTCTCCTGGTTACAACAAGCATGCACCTCCCCATGCTGCTCTGAGTTGTCTGCAGCCTTTGTATGTCTCTTTTAGTTAAGGTCCACGTCTCTGCACCATACATAAGCACTGGAAGGATGAATTGATCAAACACTTTTCTTTTAAGACATAATGGCATATAGCTCTTGAAAATTATGCCGTTTCTTCCAAAAGCTCTCCAGGCAAGTTTTGTACGCCGATTAATTTCTTCATCAATGTGACCCTTAGTTGATATCTGCTGTCCAAGATAAACGTACGTGTCTGTTATCTCCAGCTTTTCTCCATCAATCCATAAATCTTCATTTCTTGTAAAAGCATTGAACATCACTTTTGTCTTCAGAAAGTTCATTTTTAATTCCACTTCTTTACTCTTGTCAGCAAGTTCCTGGATCATACTCTGCAGCTCTGATGGGGTAGTTGCAAAAATGACCATGTCATCAGCAAAACGAAGGTGGGTTAGATAATCTCCATTAATCTTTATCCCTTTGTTTTCCCAGTTCAGTGATTGAAAGACATTTTCCAATGTAGCATTAAAAAGCTTCGGAGATATGGTGTCACCTTGTCTCATTCCCTTTCCAATTTTTATGTGTGTTGTATTTTCAAACAGCCGAATCTTTGCACTTGCATTTTCATAGATGTTATTAATAATATTAATGTATGCATCTTCAATACCGCAGGATTTCAGAGCCATTGTAACTGCTGATGGTTTCACCGAATCAAAGGCTTTTTCATAATGTATAAAAGCCATGCACAATGGAAGTTCATATTCCCTCGCTCTTTCAATTAGTTCTCTCAGTACGTGGATATGATCTACCGTGCTGTAGCCACTCCTGAATCCAGCTTGTTCTCTCGGTTGAGCCATGTCCAGTGTCCCTTTCAAGCGGTGTGAAAGAACTTTAGTGAAGATTTTATAAACCACTGATAGGAGGCTGATAGGTCTATAGTTCCAGAGATCCTCAATGTCACCTTTTTTATGTAGCAGGATCATTGTAGCATTGTTCCAATCCTCAGGAATCTTCCCTTTATTAAGGCATCGAGTGAAAATTTGGGTGAGTACTGTTTCGATTTCTCCACTAGCTTCTTGTATGATGTCTACAGTAATTCCATCTTCTCCTGGAGCTTTCCCCCGCTTCATGTTCTTGATTGCATGTGCAACTTCTGCTTGGAGGACTGGAAGAACTCTGGTACCTTTCATGATGTCTGGAGTACATGTATCATCTCTTTCATATAATTTGGAGTAAAATTTAGACTCTATATCTTGTTACAGAACCATCTTCTTTTCTGAGTGCCATAATCTGTTTTCTTCCCTTACTGAGATGTCCCTTTGCTGATTTTAGGCTTTGGTTGTTTTCAATTGCTTTCCTCACTAGTTCACAGTTGAATTTCCTAATGTCTTCAGTGATACTTTTCCCTACTGTCTTGCATAGCTCTATATATTCCACTTTGGAAGTCATCTTCATTAGTTGTCCTCATCTCTCTTCTTTTTTGCATCAACATTTGTTCACATGCAACTTGTTCTTAGACCCAGCTAATTTTGTTGCTGTTTCCATAAGAGCTTTGGTTACTTTTCTGTTAACTTCAGAAATATCCACTTCTTCCAATGTTAGGCCTTCTAAAGCAGAGAATCTGTTCTTCAGTTCCAACTTGAAGGTATTATGGTGTTTTTTAAGGTTGGTTATGTCAATACATTTTGTTTGTCTTATGAGCTTGCCACGTTCAAGTTTAGTGTTGAGATGCATCTTACATCTCACCAATCTATGGTCACTACCTGTGTTGAACTTGTTTAGCACACTGGTCTTCTATGTCGAATTTTTTGTTACACATAATAAAATCAATTTCACTTGTCGTCCCATTTGGATGTCTCCATGTCCATTTCCTGTGTGGCTTTTTCGTGAAAAAGGAGTTCAAGATGAAAAACCCTTTTGCCTTTGCAAATTCTACGAGAGTATTTCCAAGATGGTTTCTGTTGCCGTGACTGAATTTACCTACTGAAGTTTCATTCTGTTGCCGTTGCCCTATTTTTGCATTGAAATCTCCCATAATTATGTTCAAGTGCTGTTTTCCTTTATTATTTAGATGACGAATTTCCTCATAAAATTCTTCAATTTCTTCTTCAGGATGACTTGTGGTGGGTGCATAAGTTTGAATAATCTGAGCCTGGTATCTTTTCGAGAGTTGGATAACGAGTCGTGCAGCTCAGTCAGAGGAACTTTGAACTTCTACAACTTTATCCTTCAGTTTCTTGTTTATTATAAATCCAACACCACTAGTTCTGCCAGTATCTGTCCCACGATAGTAGAAGAGATGTCCACTTCTCAGTTCAATGAGATCTTCTTTTCTCCTTACCTCACTTAGCCTAACGATATCCCACTTGATCCTTTGTAGTTCCTCTTCCAATTCAAGAAGCCTTGAATCAGAAGATATGGAGCGTCCATTATACGTAGCCAAGGTCAGTATCAGATGGCAGCCTAGTCCAGTCCTCTGGGGATTCTTAGCACCCTCTGCCTTCATGACACACTGGCCGCTGCCTTGGCCAGGTACATTCCAGCTGCCGGAGACTGAGGGCCAAGATTTAAGTTGTGGAGTCATTTTGGAGGGGTTTGGCCATAACTCACCACGCTGGCCAAGCGGCGGGTTGGTGAGTGTGGGATAGCATTTCCTCTAATCCCGATAGTATAGTTATACTGCTATTGGCGGTCATCAGAGCTCCTTTAGTGGGAACAGGATGCACCACGAGAAGGCGGGGTTGACATTTGTCAAGGAGAGGCTGTGATGTTGTGCATCACTTGACCTTACATCCCTCTGGCAATATATACATGTATATACATCCCTTTTCCAACTTTTATCCTAAGAACTCCATTGAAGGTACTATACAATTGCAAATTTTTTAAAGAAAAATAAAATTATCCAGCGGCAGAATACTTATTGGCAAAATCTAAATTTTTTTGTGGTACGTATTTATTCTTCTCTAATCAGTTTAAAGGTAAGGACACACTTTAGAGTTCGGCCCTTGTCGTCTGCTTGAACCAACGCGCTCGTGGAATAACGGGAGAAAAGTTTCCCGATAGGTGGCGCTGCAGCTGCGTCGCCGTTGTTTGCTCCTTCACTGCCTGCATTACGTAATCAGTGTGTGGTTTATGCGGGATGACTGTTAAGGACGAGAAATATGCGGCGTGGGTTATTTTTTTTAAAGGAATGGGTTTATTTGGTACTATGGCTGGCCCTGAAAAGGGCCTTTATTGGAATGTGAGTAGTTCAGGTGTTGTTACATATTTATAACAACGGAAAAGAAGTGTTTCCTCCTCATTGAGAACCTGTCTATCTAGCACGAATATTTCACTGGAAAACATTACGAACTAGGGAAGAACCGTTTGATGATACCAATCATCACCTCAAAGCAGTGTTCAGAGGAAAGACTACAATTTTGTCGGAATAAATATTCGAGAATGTGGTCTGCCAAGTGGTCTTTGTGCATACCATTAGATAGTCTGCGTTTGAGGGGCCGCTAATTGCTCTCAACACCTTGTGTATGCACCCCAGTAGTCGGATCAACGAAATTGAGCGAGTGGTTAATTGAAAGATGTTGGAAACCACAGGATGGGAGGTTGCGGTACGCAGCCCACTGATCCATCATAACAGTACTTCCAGGTTGAACATGTTTCTGGATGAGCGGCAGCAATGTGTGAGCAGAGCAGTTATTTTCCAGGTAGATCTCTACCCTGAATCGTTTAGAATCTCGTTCAAAGATGCCAAAGATCCAGGGCCCTCAACGAGACGACCACGACTATACTTCCACTTCCCAACCTTCGCTTCACCCACTTCTATGATTACACCAGGGCCTCCAAGCTGTCAGTCTTGTTCGCAGACTACCATAAACTCTGCTACTAGTTCTCTGCAAGACTGATAATAGTTGCTGATGATGTGGAAACCACTACCCTGGGAAGATTCCTCAATTGCACCATCGTAGGACAATCCTTTGGCGAAGCAATACACGAGAGTCATCACCTTATCAAGAGGAATACAGCTCACTTTTCCCCGTAACATGTTTCTACCTACACCCGAATTGTCCTAAATGATGACACACGTCCACTTGCAAACTCATTGGATGACCTGCGGAACATCTTAATTTGGTTGGAAGCAATCTTTTTCGTTCAAACCATGCAATACACGTTTCTTCAACCTTCCCAACTTCGTCGAAAAAACGCCTGCAATTCCATATCTCCAGATTAACAGAGCTACAAAGCATGCTGCAGGCATGAAAGTGAGCAGTGAAAGAAAAAGCTGAACTTTCATGCACGCACGTTTGGAAGGAGGGAGAAGGGGGGGGTGATAAAGTGTCGAATCTTGCATTTCACTCTCTAATGTATACAACCATGACATTTAGGTATTGGTCACATGCCTGCCAACTAAATAGAGTTAATGTATGTATTTTGTTTCACGAAAACTAAATATATAGTACAATATAATGTAAGGGGGAAAAATTGCTGATGAGGCCATATGCATAGGAAATCCCTCACCTTAGTACAGAACGATTTCTTTAATCAAATGAGGAAATTAATCAAATGTCTTTATAAGATAAAAATGTTGTATGGAAATGAAATCTTGAAGGTTTGAAAAACTTCAGACATGTTTGTTGAAAGTAATAAAAGTTTGATGAAGAATAGATGTTCATTCTTGATTTGACACAAAATTATTAATGAAGAAATATGATAAATGCTTGCGAAAATGTTAGACATTTTGTAGATAAATAATAAAAGTCATTCACAACTAATTAAATTTCATTAAGTTGTTTCTGTCTAACAATTTCTTCTAACCTTTTATGACTTAGCCAGCTAGAGTTTTCTTTCTCTTGAACCAATTCATTTGATTTTACTTTGCTGCATAAGTTAGAGATATTTAGCTCTTTTCATCTTCTTCCTTATCTTGTAATTCTTTCTTATATTCTGAATATGATGATTTCATATTTTGGTATAAATCTCTATTTACAGGGTCATTCAAATAATCGTTTTTCTTAAAAAAATTCCAAGGTTGACTTATCCTGATTCAGTAGCTTATATATTTCATGGTTTGAACAGATGAAAATGTTTCAATTTTCATGTTGATGGATTCTTTATCAAGTACATCCCCCATCATACTAAAGGAATTTTCCACTTCAGAGCCAGGAAAACAACTCAATAATGCCTTCATTATTTTTGAGAGGTCACCGAATTTGTTTAACTTAAAAAGTGCATGTTGTGGGATTCACTGAAATTTATTTATGTAAATATTAAACTGGCGCACATCACTGCATCCAAAGTATAAAATTACTGATATTTAACAACAACGCAGGGTAGAGGGAAAGTCGCGCGAGCGGGGATTACGATTCCCGGCGAAATCTTCGCTCCGTCCGACTTCCGTTTTCGGGCATTTTCTCTCCGTTTTTCAAGCTAAAATACAAATATTTATGCATCAAAATGAAACTTAATTACGATATTGGGCAGAAGAAACATCGCGAGAAAAATAAATTAGGATTATGGGAAACAATCTTCACTCCGTTTAACTTCCGTTTTCGAAAGTTTTGAAAGATAAAATACCGTCCCCAGACGGAAAAGAACCCTCCCTTCCCCCTAAAAACAGCTTCATTTCAGTTTCACATCGATCTCCAGATTGGCCCAAAGGATGACAGAAAAAGCGGAATTCCGCGAATCCACGAAATAATAACATGTATGAGTAAGAAATAACTAAGAAATGGTAAAACACTAATTTTATGGAAAATAAAATTGAAAAATCGATACTGCGTTGCTCACTCTGCCGTGAAACAATTTTACGGGACACGAAAACGGAGCGGATTCCACCACGGACGGATTAAATACCGATCTAGAAATTTAATTTCATTTAATAAAAGGGAAAAACGATTGCTCTCTATTGATTAGTTTTGAAGAAGTATGTATTAGAAATAGGGTGACATGCATTTCATTAGGAAAAATTCTTAAAAAAAAAAAAAAAAAAAAAACACGAAGTCGCTCCTTTTCACTATTACCGAAGATATTAAAAAACAAGGAATATGACAAGAAAACATCAAAAATAAAAATTTAATCAGGCAGAGAGAGAGGAGGGAAAAGGGGGTCTTGGTCGAAAAAATTAATATGAAGAAACAGAAAAAGACGTGACATTCTCAACACCCAAGAAACATTACCGAAAATATTTAAAAAGTGTTAGAATCTTGAAAACACAAAAAATAAACTATACACAGATATTTAATAACGTTATTTCACTGAGATTTTTGATTTCTGTTGCTTATTCGAGGTGTTCCGTTGTTCGTAGCGGACTGAAGATTTCCATAGAATACTCTATGCTTTCAGTCGTCCGTAGCGGACCGACAATTGCCATAGCATCACGATGTTTTCCGTCGATGATTTCCATAGTAACTAAGTAAAATTCCTAGTACTTGGAGTCACTGAATCATTCTTCCCACCACATGACTTACTCAGCGTCAAGCGGAAGAGTGCGCACGGAGAATTTACTGTACGGAAGACTCTACGATGACGACGGGGCACAGAGGTTCTGGCGCCCAATGGCACAAAAACTTGCCTTTTGCAGCAAGATGTCGCAAGACTTTTGTTTTGGCACACTTTGGTGCAGAATTTCTATCCTTGGAAGAGGTGACGTCATTCCCAACCGCAACCATCCCGTCGTTCGAAGTCATTACGATTTTGCTTTCCGCAAGGGCGAGGCATAACCCCCCCCCCCATAAAAATTTTATTGCATTTTTTGAATAATATTGGTAACAACAAAAACGGAACAGAAAAAAGCGGATTTCCGCGTTTTCGCGGAAGTCTTTCATGCCTGACGCTGGAAAAAACAAAAGCCACTTATCGATTAAAACAGGGCGAACAGAAGTAAGTAAAGGGGTCTCACGGCTCACACACTGAGCAAAGGGCAATTACGTAACACAGACAGCGCAGGAGCAAACACCAAATTACAAGGAAGCAGCGGCAGCGCCACTATCACTACACGTGCCATTTCCCTCGATTCCAGAAGGGCGTTGGTTGAAGCAGACTACAGAGGCCGAACTCTAAAGTCCACCCAAAGGTAATAACAGTTCAGTGTACAGAAAATGGTTGTACAGCTTTCTGTCTTGCATTAAGAGTTATTTTAATAACGACCTGCAAGAAAGTGATAATTTCTCTGTTTTAGAAAAAGCATTATTTTTCCTTGGACTAAACACAAAGAAATAAATCAGTTCTTTAATTAAATTATACATATTTATCAATTTTCTTTTTCAATTTTTAAAACTTTGTTTGCAATCGTTATCCAAGAAAATAAGAAAAGAAAAGAGCAAGTAAATAAACCAGAAAGATTTATTTACTTGCTCTTAATCACGATCTAAATGCAAAAATTATCCGTTCTACTTCTGAAATGAATTGAAAGCAATGAAATGCTGAGCATTTTGCTGTAATTATTTAAAAACCTTGTAGATTAAGACATCAAAAAATAAAATATTACACCCAGTTTTTATGGATCTTTTCGCCCATGTCTGAAATGAGGAATGCACCGAATAAAGAAAACACAGATACAAGAAAGAAGTAGGTAGATCTTCCAAATCACTACACTTTTACTAGGGGCATCTTTCTCATTCTAATAATGGGTCCTAGCAGGAAGACTTCATTTCTTTTCATCCCCCCTACATGACCTTCCCTTCTGCGGCTAATCTGCCATCAATCACGTTAACAAGCCGGTGTGGTTTAGTTCCTAATGGAGGGGCGTGAAGATATGGATATGTGCGTGCTCGCCGCTTTTAAACAGGATTTCAATTAACGTATATATGCGTGCTTGCCGATTTTGAACAAGATCTTGATGAACGCATACATGCGCGCTTGACGATTTTGAACAGGATATTGATGAACGCATACATGCGTGCTGCCTAGAGGGTTAATGAACAAAATTTAATGAAGTCTCTGGATTTAATGAGGGAGAGAAAAGCTAAAATTACCATTTTTAACAAGCAAAGCAACAAAATTTAATGAAACTGCATATTGAATGAGGCAGAGAAAATCTGCTGCGCACTGTCTTGGAATGGAGGAATAGAAATGGTGGCATACTGGACGTAATTGCACCAGTGCTCTAGAGAATCTTGGTGTGCTAATGAAAGAATGTTGATAGAAAAGCAATGGGTAGGGAGTACATGAAATGCTCAACAAGCAAATAGTGCAAGAAAATCTCCTTGTCACCCCACTAATGAAAACATGTTTCACTTTTCAGGTAAGGTGAATCACAATCATGTCAGAAACATAGGGTTCAGAAAACTTGGGTGTATTGCACCACCACAGTTGAAAACAGATCACTTACTCTAGGCAAAAAGAGGACGAGTGGGACTTGTGCACGTGCAAGAGGATTTCTAGATGGCAACTGCAGAGAGGGATAAGACAGTAATAGAATGGGGCTGTTGCCAAAGAGGAAACAGGAGATAACAATTCTTGGAATTGTGTTCAATTCCCCTTTCACCCTCCAACTGAGTGTGTAATTTTGATATTGAGTTACTCGAGAACTCATATCCTTTAATATATCTCTAAGTGAGTGTTACATTGGAAATGTTGGTTCTGCTTTTGCTTCATGTGTGCTACTTGGAAGATTACATTAATTCAATAATGAAGGAAAATTTCATGTTTATGATTTATTCAGTGCCCAGCAGCAAATGTAAAAAATAAAGGACGTCTGAAAAATACTGGTGCCCCCTCCCCGATTTGGAGCAAAACTTTTGTTTTTGATTTAAAGGTTCCTATTTTCAGCTGAAATCTGTTTTAAACATGTTAAAAAAAGAAACAATTTTTATTTTTCAAAAGCCTTTTCTTCACCTCTTATAGCCATTCCGTTCCTCCCACAGTTAATTCAATTTTCACATTTAAAAAAAAAATATTTTCTACACTTATAATTGATTGTACATAAAATAATATACATTGACGTAGGTACCAGTATACGAAATACATATAAATTGAATACATTTTATAAAAAAGTTCTAGCAACTTAACATTTCTAATGCACAACTTTTTTTTCCCAAATAAAAATAAGTACAACATCACATACCAGAAAAAGAGTGAACAGTATAATGTGCAAGTGTCTAGTGGGTAGTGGGTTAAAATTCAAAAATGTTACACAAATACCTTTTAAATGTCAAATTCACAAAAACTGAAAGCAACTGCTATATTTCAAACACACAAAACTAAACTGTGTAATCTTTCCTTATTCTTACTCATGCCTTTTTCTGCAAAAAAACAACAAAAAAAAAAAAAAAAACCCACCACACCTTTAATGTTTTTCCTGAACAAAAACAAAAGAGGATAAGACACTTTGTTTAATCTTGGCTTTATCTTTCTGCATTTTCGTCATCTCCTTTTCAGCTTCTTTTTCCAAATTATCAGCCTCATTCAGTGATTTTTGTACTTCGGCCATTAAATCTTTGACAATTTGTCTTTAATGATTTGCTTTAAGTCTCTTCTCATCCGCTTTCTTTTCTCGCTCCTTTATTTGAAGTTTTTCTTCCTTAATTCCTCAGCTTGTTTGTGGAGAGCTACCTCTTGATCTTTCGTGGCCTGTTTCTTCTGTTCTTCTTCCAATCGCATATGTTTCTCTTCAGCTAGATGTTCAGCAAACATTTTGTGAGCATCCACACAGGCTCTTTTAAGAGGTGGCGTAACTTCGATTTCATTACATACAGTTTTTGTCCTCTTCATATGAGACTTAACTCTTTTCAAAGAAGTCACAGTTTCATCAAGTAGTTGAGTTCTTTTACATGTCTCTGTCAACTGAAAAACTTCGCTCCACATCACTGTTACCATGATGTATGGTCAAACATGCCATGACCAAGCCTTGAAGGGTTGCATATCTCTGAGGGTTCTTTTTGAAAATTTCTGCCCAATATTCATCAATGCGCTTTTTGCAATCAACATTCTCCAGCTTGCACAAATCCCATTCCGTGGACATTTCATCTAGCTTTAGGTTTGGAACAACATTAGGAAGGCTTTTAGCAATGTTGATAAGTGAAGCAACACTTTTTGGGCTGTTATTTTGGTCTGGCTGCAGTACATGCAAGTCTCTTAATTTTTATTTTTTATTTTTTTTTTATTGGAGGTTTAACGACCACCGTGAGCAACTCAATTCAATGGGCTATAAGCAGTCGCCCGTCCCTAATTTAGGGTCACTGGTTCCAGGGAAGGGAGAGAACCAGTGCCGTAAGGCAAACACAACATCCATGCCTCACCGGGATTCGAACCCGGACCCCGTTCGGACGAATGATCAGAGGCCGTCGCTTAGAACACTGCGCCACCGGGGCGGCCTTAATATTTTGTTCTGCAATGGAAGATAGTTAAATAACATATTGTAGAATTTTTTTCCACTGTAAAAGTAGCATTTTTTTCTTTTCTCTGTTAGAGACTTCATGGCACTCTTTGTCAAAACACCAATAGCCATCCTTTCCAAAGGTTTCGAATGTTGACTGACATCTAAATCTGCAAGTTTATGGCCTCGAGTGTTATCAACAACTTCATCTACCATAGCTCTTTTCATTACCATCTTTACTAATGAAGTCATTTCATAATAAAGAAGATGAATCAGAGGTTCTTCTTTCTGAAAAATTAACTGAAATATATTCACAATGTTCAACACACCACGCATAAACTGATAGTGGATGAAAATGTCACCTTGTTTCAATGCAGAAATTATTCTGTGCAACTTTTCACTGGTTTTTAGTTCTTTGGAACGATGTGCAGGTACAAAGGATAAGGAGTAGTGAGTGAATCAAGGCATCTTTTTGCTCCAATAAACGATCAAATACTGGTCCAAAAGTTAAAAATCTAGCTTCAACAGGTCTCATAAATACATGTTTTGGAGCACCTACATGTTCCTGACTCTTGCCCTAATCAGCTGATCTTACACTATTGCCATGGAAATAGTAGAATACATCCACTGCAAATTCAGAAAGTGAAGAATCAAATTCTTTTACAGGCTTTTTTACAGCATTCATGACATGATGTAATGAACATCGACCTACATCAAGCAAGTGGGGATTTTCTTGCTTTAAAAGAGTCAGCATGCCTTTTTTACAGCCTACCATAACTTCTGGACTATCAGTCATAACACATATTACCTTAGATATATTGATGCCAAACATTTG
Source organism: Macrothele yani (assembly GCA_039090855.1). Taxonomy (NCBI): domain Eukaryota; kingdom Metazoa; phylum Arthropoda; class Arachnida; order Araneae; family Macrothelidae; genus Macrothele; species Macrothele yani. The sequence continues at coordinate 79,540,704 of CM077016.1, forward strand.
TAAAACAGAAATCAATTTTTCTTTCATGGGAAGTGCTTTAGCTTCTGGCAAATATACCCTTTCAAGAAAATCTATTACAATTCGCTGTTACACATCAAAATATTGTATGATTATTTCAAGCTCTTTTTATTATGCACACCACTGTCATTGATTTCATCTAGTCCAATTGACACATATTTCCGTTTCAAACTTTCCTTTAAAATGGTTTTATATGTTTACCCCAAACCATATCTAACTAGATAAGACATCTTTGTTCGGTGCATTGAAAATGATTCAGCAATTTTAGAGTCAGGAAACATTCTCTGAAACAACTGTGTTGAATGATCACAAAAACCTGAATGGAATATTGTGTTCAACAAGTGCAGAGGCCCACAAAACTTCAGCAGTAGTAACCTGATTACTAATTATTGTTTGACTTTTGAAACTTTTTGTAAAGTTCTTTGACTTTTTTACAGCTTCTCTATTTTTCTTGCGATTTTCACTTCTTGAATGCTGTAAAACTGCTTGAACACCCATTGTAGACACAGAAAATTCTTTTGAACACCACACACATGAAGCTTGAGTGTTCTTTCCTGGTCTGCACCATTTGCCAATTTCATCATCATTGGCTTTTTGACAAGACCAATCATGGCACTGTCGTTTAGACATGTTGAACTAGAAATCTGTGGAGTAAAGATAAAAATTAGTCTTCACATTTCATCATTAAAAAAGCTACAAAACAAACTAAAAAAAAATAAATTAATGTGGTAAACCAAAGGCTCATATAAGAAAGGAAGCATCACCACAGAGATATCCAGAGTCATATGCTACTTTAATACTTCAGAACTTCGTTAAAACAAAATAATAAAAGTAGTAGCAATGTTAAGAAATAAGGGCTCAGTATTATAGTTCATCATTGCCCTTACAAACAAAAAATATGAAGACAAAATGAATTAGGTTAATTTAAAATAAAATGCATTTTTGTTACTTACCCTTAATATTTTTGTAGATAGTTGATGTTATCAACTCACTTAAAATAAAGGACAGTACTGAAAATAAAGGACAAATAAAGGACTTTATCAGTAGTCACAGTTTTAAAGGACAGTCCTTTAAAAAAAGGACATTTGGACACACTGTTTATTACATAATTTACATTAAAATTCAGTTAGATCTTCAGCTCAACATTACCCTTGTTCACACTGGTAGCAAGTATTCATGTGGTGGACATCATTTCTGTAACTGTTGCCAGTAGAGATTTCCCAATAATCAGAACGTTGAAAGGTGTAAGAATTACAGGAGTTTTTGCTTAAGAAATTTTTTATGCTTTCCATGCAGCGGCATCGGAATTTTCTAAAGCGAAAACCCTTGTAACTTGGCCACACCTTTAAACACTCCAATTATTTGGAAATCTCTACTGGCACCAGTTACAGAAAGAATGCCCACCACATGAATACTTGCTACCAGTGTGAACAAGGCTGATGTTCAGCCAAAATATCAAACTGGATTTTAATATAAATTACATAATAAATTATGAGCCTGAAAATTTCCTTCATTTATTGTATTTATTCTATTACATGAAATGCCCGTTCAGCCGAGGTTTCATTAATTCACTGTAGTATCAATGTAGTTAATTAATTCTCTCCACTATATCCAATTTTTATGGATATATATATAATATAAACATACTAATATGCATATTTTCACACGATGCAAATTTTTAGTGGAGCTCAGATTTGACAATGATTCCCACCTGTCTCTAGCTTCATGTTATAAGCAGACTCTACTGTATAGTAGGACATCAGTTCTCAAAGCCTGTCCAATTTACACACACACACACAGTGAATCTTTACCGCTTTCATGCTTCTTTCCAATAAATATGATATCATTGAGCAAAACCCATTTTGAGTGATTTGCCTTTTTTGCTAGTCTATCACAGAAGGTTCTCCAAATTTTATTGTGGGCAGTTCACAGCAGTTGTATAAATTTCAATGTAGAGTCAACCCTTAATTGAATCGGCAGTTTGCAGAAGGGAACAAATCCAAAAATGTGTTTTTTGGGGGAAAATCGCAAAAACTTCCTAGCTTCCTTATCTCCAATTCTTTGACGAAATTTTTATGATAGCTTTTTCATATTGTAGCACACGTATTTCAGTGCTCATTATGCTTATCAAGTTGGCAGAAACATAGTAATTATGCTAATTAAATCGTGGATTCGTTCTTTTCTTCTAACTGATGAGCTGGATTTTAGGAATAAGGCATGCAAACTTGATTATTTAAAAAGCCTGAATTTCTACTCTTTCATAAAACATAAAATACGCAAATGTGCAAGATGCTTGAGGAGTACCCTCGCACTGGAAAGTACTAATGAATCTTCCGAAATCCTCCAGTGGCAATCAATGTAAGAAAAAAATGCACTAAGGTATGGTTTTGATTTTGCCCTCTGCAGGAGTCACTAAAAACATGAAGTTCTTTTATGTCAGGATGAATATTTTTAATTTTCCAACATAACAAGGCACAGACTTCATTGGGGCCACATTTAGCTTCTTCCAGATACACGTAGACATTTATGTAGAATACTTACAACCAGAGTTTTTGGAGGTAAAGCGTATCTTGGACGGGTATTTTAGGTAATGGGAGGTTCTGCATATAATCAAAGACTATTGCTCCGATTTTAGGGTTATTAGTACAAAAAGTTTTACCTCTTGCTGTTTTTTAATAAAACTTGTTGGTCCGGTGAACATGGACAATCTTTTCTGCAACAGCCACCCGTTTCGCATTTTCATTAAGATGTGAGGACTTTATTTTTGCATTAAGCTCCTCGCAAGTATAACATACGTCTGTTTGGGGACGTCCAAATCTATAACCATGATTTTCATTGTAGTACTTCCTGTAAAAGTCATATTTCACTTGGGTGGCAAGATCAGGGTGTTTTTGGCAAAAAGTTCTAACAAAGTTTCAATGTTGAGTTCAGCACACAAGTATTGTACGTTTTGGGTACTGTAGTGTGATTCTTTCAAAGGGAATTCCTTAAAATGTTTATCAATAAAGGCACGAATGTGATCAGGGATTGCATTCCCATGGTGTCCATGCTTCCCTCTGTTATCAACGAGTGCTTGGCCAGTTTTAAGCAGCGTTGTCAACCGAAAGAGCGCTTTGTTTTTGATGCAGTACATACAAAACTCAAAAGGCTTTTTTACACAGTCACACGTTCAGTACCTTTCATCACTTAGTAAACAAAGATATCACGTTTGAGTGGTGCATCACTTTTGATACACCTATATGATATCAATCAACCCAATAAAAATAAAAAAACGCCTATGGTTTACAATCAATCAACCTAATCAAAAATGTATCTTGTTCGTTTTATCACGCAGAGTTTTTAAACAAAGTTCCCCTCTCAGCTGAACTGAAATGCTCAATACATTTATGTTTACAAGAGCAAACACCTTCAGTGTTTGACTTGGCTAGTACTGTAAAACCTGTTCTAATACTTGCATATTCTTCTCCACGAAGTCAACGCTTCTTCTGCACTTCGTAACTTAAGTTTCAGGACGACAAACTCCTTTTTTCTTTTTATTGAAGCAGGCTCATTATCACATTCTGAAGATGAAGAAGCAGCTATGATCAACACAACACTACGACGAACTAACAGAATCAAAGACAGCGAATCACAGTCTTCGATGTTGTTCCTGCACACCTACACTGCACTGTCTATAGAGAGTAATTGGTATCAGTTTGAAGAAGGGAACAAATCTCAAACCCACGAATATTACCAAGGCTATTTTCACCAGTACGAGAGCGGTTTTTCATTCTTTCTTCTAGCTGACAATGTGCGTTGTATAACAAGACACGTTTGGCCCTAAAAACCGAATTTCGAATTTTTGGTGCTTGTTCCCTTCTTCAAACTGCTGATTCATTATTGTACCACCACAAATTGTTTCATTATATTGTGGTGCTATATCAATTTGCCAATTAAGTAACCCAAATTTTGCTATGGTTAATCAAAAATCATAATTAGCATTAAGTTAAAAACATCTTAATTACAAAAGAAAAAAGCTCTTATATATTATGTACTTATTTGTCAACTGTAGATCAAAGTGCCCATTTTCCATCTCAGAAGCTTCTGCTATGCATTACATGCAAAAATTACTTTGCGTAGTAGGGATAGGCAAAGTTAATATTTTAATTATAAGGACATTGATAAAAAGAAATGTCATGTTACTAAAAATTTATCAAGTTAAAAATTAACGGTGTCACACAAAATCATTTTACATACCTTAACTTTTAAAATACCTTAACTTTCTCCACCTTGCTAACAACATTTTGCTTCTGGTCTCCACCTTACGTGTTATATTTCCTTTTAGTGGAAAGCAATTTCTTGGTTGGAAGTTATTAATATTCGCTGCGAATATATAACGCAGTAATCGAATGGGATTCAAGGAAAAATCTTTCACGTACCTCTCGGTTGCAGGTGGTTGATGTTCAAATCTTTGCACTGTTGTTCTCATCAGGTTCTTGGGTGTAGGCTTTTTTTGACTAACTTTAAAAAGTCTGCACGTTTCTTGAGTAGGATATACTTTTTAGTTGAACTACGGGAAGCACATGAAGACAAAGGAGATGTGAAAATTACATCGGAAAACTTGAAAAACGGAAAAATGAATCACTCGAAAAAATATTCGCATGAGGAATTGCAATCACCAAAAACTTCGTTAGACTTCTTGAATGTATTGTCCGATGCATTTTGGCAGATCTGTCTGCCATCTTCTGGGACCTCTGGTAGTCCGTTCTTTTTTTTTTTTTTTTTTTTATTGGAGGTTTAACGACCACTGTGAGCAACTCAATGGGCTATAAGCAGTCGCCCGTCCCTAATTTAGGGTCACTGGTTCCAGGGAAGGGAGAGAGCCAGTGCCGTAAGACAAACACAACATCCATGCCTGACCGGGATTCGAACCCGGACCCCTTACGGACGAATGAGGCCAACGCCTTAGACCACTGCGCCACCGGGGCGGCGGTCGTCCGTTCTTTCTGCAGTTTATGTTGCCACTCCTGTGAGTTGAAGACTCAGGATTTTTTTAATTTTTACTTTTTTATTATGTCTGTGTATTTGCATTGTTTCTGTTCTGTTTGCCTTCCCATTTTTTGTTTTCTTCTTTCATCAGTATCTTCCATGGAATTGGCATTTCTACTCCACTACTAATGTTGCAGTTTTTTTTTGTTTTTTTTTTGGTTTTTTCAATTTTGAAATGGATGGTCTTTTTCGGTTGGTTGTTTGCAGATAATTTCGATATTTTCAAATTCTGGCACTGTGTTATTTTTTATGCAATATAGTACAAGTGCTGTTTTTTACTCCTTTTTTTTTCAGTTCTTCATATGTGGTGTCAATCTGGACATATGTTGTGTCAATCTCGTTTTCTCCTTTTTTTCCCAGTTCTTCATATGTTGTGCAAACAACTAACAGAAAAGGCCATCCATTTCGCCGAAGCAATCGTAATTGAAAAAACCAAAAAATGCAACTGCAACATTAGTAGTGGAGTAGAAATGCTAATTTCATGGAAGATACTGATAGAAGAAGAGAACAAAAAATGGGAAGGCAAACAGAACAGAAACAATGCAAACACGCAGACATAAAAAATAAATAAAAAAATTCCAGTCTTCAAATCACAGGAGTAGCAACGCAATGCATCCGATGACGTATAACACACAAAGATTCTTGAACTGAGCATGTCGCGTAAACTGCAGAGAGAACGGACGACCAGAGGTCCCAGAAGATGGCAGACAGATCTGCCAAAATGCATCGGACAATACATTCAAGAAGTCTGACGAAGTTTTTTGGTGATTTCAATTCCTCATGCAAATATTTTTTCGAGTGATTCATTTTTCCGTTTTTCAAGTTTTCCAACGTAATTTTCACATCTCCTTTTGTCCTAATGTGCCTCCCGTAGTTCAACTAAAAAGTAATCCTACTCAAGAAACATGCAGACTTTTTGAAGTTAGTCAAAAAAAAAAAAAAAAAAAGCCTACACCAAAGAACCTGACGAGAACAACAGTGCAAAGATTTGAACATCGACCAACTACAACCGAGAGATACGTGAAAGATTTTTTCTTTGAATCACATTCGATTACCGCGATATATATTTGCAGTGAATATTAATAACTTCCAACCGGGAAATTGCTTTCCACTCAAAGGAAATATAACATGTAAAAAGTTACAGCAGTTAAAACCACCATTAAATGGTTCTACCTGAAAAAAATAACGTATGGAAAACATGTTTTTTTTTAAATCTCGATACATTGAGAAATATGTGTGTAATGTTAATTAATGTGTATGCATTTTTTATAATGTATTACATCATTATCTCCTAGGGTATAAAATATCAATTTCAAATAAATTAGTAATGTTTTGTACACTGTGCACTACATATTGTATTTACAAGTGCTGTAATTCTATGCAGTGTGATTAAAATTAGTAAAGTAAAAAAAAAAAAAGTAGAAAAAAAAATAAAGCATGAAAAGAAAGGATAACTAAATATGCCAGTATACCAGAACATAAACAAATACTACATACTGCGTAATACCCACAATAATATCCCTAATAGCCATATATTAAAACAAACTAGGGACGGAAACAACCCTGTTTTGTTTATACATCTTTTCAGTTGTACATCAATTTTACTTGATCTCTTGAATAACATATATGTGGGTTTCCACTGTATATACACACAAGGCAGGTTCAAAAAGTTCTTGGAATTGTCCCAAACAATGGAAACGAAGAATTGTGTGGGGAATTTTATGGTTTCTGAGGTTGACAGCAGCACCCAACACATCATCTGATGGAAAGTGGCACATCCCATTTTCTGTCTGTGTGGAACACTAGCACTTTCTTTGCTTACCATGCAATTAGTAATGTCACAATTGAAAATATTGGCTACTGAGCAATGTGAAAACATCACATGAAGCTTGTTCAAGAAAGACTTTGCATGTTGATTTTAAAAATAGTATAGCTACATATTGGGACCAAAACATCACCACAGCATACATCTGGCTCCTCTCTGGGTGAACGAACGTTTCCGAGCAGTTGAGTTGCACGTGACCTTAAGTAGAATGCTGTGAAGAAGTGTCTGCTTGCGCCTGCCTTTCAGTTGAGTTGTGGATATCACAATGGAACAGCATGCAGCTTTTAAGTTCTGTTTGTTCAGGGAAAACGAAATGTTGGTGCAGGCATATGGTGAGAGTGTGATGCCACATCGTACAGCACAGAGGTGGTTAAAAGAATTTTGCGAAAGCCGCGAATTGTTTCAGAAACAAGGTGGACCTGGGGTGTCGCCAACTGCCATTACTAATCAGATGGTAGGCACTGCAGCTGCGATTATTCATGAGGATTGTAGGCTCACAGTGAGACAAATGGCAGAACATTTACAGATTTCAGTTGGAAGTGCCCACACCATACTCAGTGAGGAACTCCACATGACGCGAGACAGTGCAAGATGGATTCCTCGGTTGCTGACACCTGAACAAAAACTAGCGAGCGTTAAAATGTGGGAGTTTTTGAAGCAAGATATTGCTTCAAACGAGGACTACCTGAAGTAAGTGATTACAGGAGATGAAACTTTTCTTTATCACTATGATTCAGAGGGAAAACAACAGAGCTCTGTATGGAAAACTCCGTCGTTTCCAAAGGCAAAGTGTGAAAAGTCGGCTGGGAGGTACTGGTAATCACTTTCTTTGATTACCAAGGAATGATGTACCAGAATGTCGTACCACTGAATACATTGGTTAATGTGGATTATTACGTGTCTGTTTTGACAAAGCTGATCGCACATATCCGTAAGAAATTTCCAAACATTCACCAAAATGGTTGGAAACTCCACCATGATAACGCTCGTCCTCACACAGTGCAGAAAGTGACTACCTTCTTGGTTGAAAAAATATTGGAACGGTTCCGCACCCTCCATACAGTCCAGATTTAGCACTCTGTGGCTTTTTTCTTTTCCCAACTCTCATGAATCACTTGAGAGAGGACGTACATTTACGTCAACAGAAGAGGTAGTCAAAGCTTTAGAGACACCTCTGAAAGAAATGCAGAAAGATTCTTTGAGAAGTGGCAGTGATGTTTGGACAGGTACATAGCCTCTGAAGGAGTTTACCTTGAAAAGAACCACAGCCATATACGAGGCCCGATCAAAAAGTTTCGAGACTAGGTCGATAAACAACAAAGTTTAAGTTACTTAAGTCTGGCAACGATACACTGCTGCCAGCCTTTTTGCCACTGTTGGAATGCTCCCTGGAAATCCTGTTCATGAATAGTGTCAAGCACCATCTGCAATTTGCGCTGAATCTCGTCCACGGTTTCAAAACAGCGTGAGCTTCATCTTTGAGAACAGAAAAGTCGCAGAGGGGCCAAATCCGGTGAGTAAGGTGAGTGAGGAAGGGTAATCACGCTGTTGCGACTGCAAAACTGGCGTGTTGCTAACGCTCTGTGAGCTGCTGCATTGTCGTGATGGAGCAGGAATTCGCCCCTGCACCACATTTCAGGTCGTTTGTGGTGAAAGTTTTCCCTAAAATGCTGCAGAACATTGCAGTAAAAAAGGGAGGTGATGGCTGTCCCTGGAGGAAGAATTCAAGGTGCACAACCCCACGAATGTCGAAGAACACGATGAGCATGCTTTTGGTTACGCTCCGGACCTGTCGGGCCTTCTTTGGTCATGGAGATGCAGGGCTCTTCCACTGCAACGACCGTTGTTTGATCTCCGGGTCGTAACCGTAGACCCAATTTTTGTCCCCAGTGATGATCCGCGGCATGAACGTTGGTTCATTCACCACCTGCCGACGAAGTTCTTGACAGAGTTCGGCATGGAGTGCCTTCTGTTTGGGGTTCAGAATCTTTGGCACAAACTTTGCAGCAATGCGGTGCATGTTCAAAACCGACGTCTGAATATGTTGACTATTCTGTATAACACATTGACGATGGTAGCAATGTCTTGAATGGTTCTCAGACTATTCTTATGCACCAGTTCCTTAATTTTGTCCACATTTTCGGAGGTTTTGCTCGTGGACGGTCGCCCTGACCTCTCGTTGTCTTCTAGTGTCGTTCTGCCACTCTTGAAGCAAGAGTGCCACTCAAAACACCTAGCACGAATCATTGCTATAAGCCTGCCGCAACATTTCACGAGTCTCCATTCCCGATTTGCCGAGTTTGACGCAGAATTTGATGTTCGATGGCTGCTCTAGTTTGCAGTCCATACCGAAATCGAAGCTGTGTTCTGCACGCGGTCACCAAATATTGTGTAGACAGCTCCCGATGTTCACAGAACGATGAAACTCGACACAATGACTCGTGAAGGCCACTCACTGCCTTCGACCGCTGCTCGTGCATCCGAATACTACCATCTGTTGGCGCGCTACGTACCTAGTCTCGTAACTTTTTGATTGCACTACGAATAGTTCAGGTTCGTACATATGTTTATAAATTTTCATGCAAGTCTTTTGTGAATGGGCCTCATACTTTGTATTTTGCTTTGAAAATCACCATCAGAGAATTACCCATGCTTTAAGCAAGCATATGGTGAAATGGAGATGAAGAAATTGCAACTTTATGTGTGGCATTAGTGTAACAGTGATGGCAGTGTGACTGTTGACGATAATGATGGTCCATGTAGTGGGCACTTAACACCTTTTCAACTTCTGAAAAGATTGAGTGCATAAGCAATGTCCGATGTGACTGAAGAAAAACTTGAGAAAATAGCATCAGAGGTAGGAATGTAAGCTGAACAATTTCACAGCATTCTCTATAATTATTTGAGCATGCATTATGTTTGCCAACACTTGGTTCCAAAAATGCTAACTCCTAAGCAACAAGAAACACGAACGATGCTTGCATTATGGCTAATCAATATGACTTTTGTTTGTTTGTTTGGGGGTTTAATGACCACCATGAGCAACTCAGTGGGCTTTAAGTAGTCACTTATCCCTAATTTAGGGCCATTGGTTCCAGAGAAAGGAGAGAGCCAGAGTCGTAAGGCCAACACACCATACATGCATCACAGGGATTTGAACCCAGACCCATTTCAGGCAAATGATCAGAAGCCAACACTTAGACCACGGTGTGTGTGTGTGGCATGACAATTTTCCAAGCAACATAATCACAAGAGACAAGTCATGGTGCTTGCTTGTATGATCTACAGATGAAGCATCAATCCTGTGAATGGAAAGCAACACCACTTTGAAAACAGCAGTCCCATTTGGACAAGAGTAAAGGAAAAGTAATGCTGGAAGTTTTCTTTGACTCTCAGGGTCTTTTCATCTGATGGACTCCAGGGGAGTCTGAAAGATCTTACGAGTGTCTTTTAACCTTGTATATAGTTCATTAAACATGTAATTTTACGAAGTACATTTGTCATCTTCATACTTCGTTTTAATCGTGCATAACACAGCATTTTTACCTTATTTAATTTTAGTCTGCACGCACCGTCATAATCATCAATATTTTGAAGAAAATGCAGTGTACATAATGGAAATGTTATTGGTTCCCTTATAAAAGGAATGTAGGTCATAAGTACTTAACATGCAATAGTTATATAAAGAAATTAGAAACAAACAGTGCAAGACTTCTGTCTCCACAGGTTTACAGTTGATCAACACCTCAGTGCAGGTCAAAAGCACTTCAGAGTTTTTAATTTCTTTATGTAACTATTGTGTGTTAACTACTTACTACCTACTTTTTTTCTTTTTTTTTTTTTTTTTTTGTTACATGCTAATCACATTCTTCAGATTTCGTATAAAAAGGAATTTCAGGGAACCTTTTGAACTTATGTTGAACACGTGCAATTTTTCCAAAGTCATACTTGAAATAAAATTCAACTTAACAGCAAAAGAGGTCAAAACTATAAATGTAAATTATTTAATTTCAGGATTGGCCTACCTTAAATCTGGGTACAGCCAAGTCCGCAGGTTCAGTCTTCGACCATAACATTGCCAGTCGCGATCTAGGATCACGAACTTGGACGGGCGGGTACAGAGACTCATGCTAAAAGAGAAATTATTTATTACTGCACTGAATATGAAAATGGTATGCTTTGAATATCAGTTTTGCATTGTAAAATTAAATATTAATATCAATTTTTGGGAAGATCAACTCAAGCCACCACTAGCACAGTGGGTCTGGAAGTGGACTCAATATTGTTCTTACACAGAAGTAGCAACAGGGTCTGTTCTAGAATTTTGGAAGTCCATTCAAGGAGCTTTCCAGGAGTCCAAAAACCTATTTTCCAGAAGTCAAAGATGACCTCAGAACTTTTTAAAGTTTAACTTCTCTGAAAATGCATGGTTTCCCATTTCTTAATTCACTTCTTGTTATATCAACATACAATAAGAGGGAGCATTTTTCCTTTTGTTTAAAAACAAAAAAACAAACAAACTGTAGTTCAAATTTTGAACTTCAACTCTTTGCTGCTGTTTTTCATTTCTTGAAATGAAAAATGGCACATTAAACATGTGAACATTAGGGAGGAAATGAGGAGGGGGATGAGGAGGGGGCACACCTTGGACAGAAAAACCAAAAAAACAGAAAAAAAAAAAAAAAGAAACCCAAGGAACAGTAGAAGTAATTTGTTACAAATTGAGAAAATGGTAAAAGGACATCTTTTAGAAAATAGTCTTTTACTGTACAAATAAAATCAATGTACATGGTACTCTATCAGTAGTCCCATAAAAATAGTAAAAATGGTTTTACACTTGTTTCTTTGCACTGAAATAAAGTAAAAATATTATAGCTTTCTACAAAAATCTAGAGCAGTAATTGCATTAGCACAATTGCCTTCACTATGGTGGACACTGTAAACCTAGGATTTGATGGACAATCCACCTGTCATGTTCTAGGGAATCTGATAGGAGCATAAGAAGGAATCTAAAGGCCTCTGGATGCTTCCTTGGAGTTCTTCTTCAGTCACTGTCCTTTCATGGTCATTTGCATATTTTCAAATGCGTAACCTTGGGTTCTTTGTTCTAAGGGAAGATAAAATAACACATACTACAGATTCATTTCACTTTTTGCTCTCGTTCTTTTAGGGCACTGCTGGACGTTATTATGAGAGTTATTTATTGTCTTTGAATTTACCAGGGCGAGGATTTCGAATGCCCACAGATGGGATGGAGTTATGGTGTCTTAGTGTGCCTTTCCTATTTGTGGTTGGACGTTCCTTGTTAATTCTTCTGCCTGATGGGGAAGCAACGCCAGGGTGTCTATGCCGAGTTTATGCTAGTGTGCTACGGACCGCTTGCATCTCCAACTTCTTTCTTGAATCTGCTTGACTGTTGGCTGGATGTTTCCTCGTTAGTTGTTCTACCTGCTGAGGAGAGAGCGGCGCAGTGTCTATGTCGAGTTCCTACTAGTGTGCTATGGAACTCCATGCATCTCCAACTTCATTCGTGGATCTGGTCGAGCGTTAGCTGGACGTTTCTTGTTAATTTTTCTGCCTGCTGAGGAGACAGCACCGGGTGGGGTGGGGGGGGGGTGTCTATGCCAAGTTCTTGCTAGTGATGCTACGGACTGGTGGACGTATGGGTTATCCTCATCGATTGTGTTTGCCGGCCTCTTTTGTGACGTTCCTGTTGTGGAAGGCCTTTTTTTGCTTAAGGATTGGTATGTGTAGTCATGATTATATTGGTGTTTGTTAGTGTTTCCTCTGTTGACTGGCCATTTCAAGGAAAGAGCAGGTAAACACATTATTGACCTCTTATAGAAGTTGTAAAAATTTGTATTTAATGATTTTGAATTCTATTAAACAGTTAAATCTTAAATTTGTTGTAAAAACACATGTGCACTGTTGCTATTTACTTAATTTAAGAATATCAGCACTCTTAAAACAGTTTTTTTTTAGGTCTGATGACTACCATGAGCAACTCAATTGGCTATAAGCAGTCGCCCATCCCTAATTTAGGGGCACTGGTTCCAGGGAAGGGAGAGAGTGAATGCCGTAAGACAAACAACATTCATGCCTCACCGGGATTCGAACCCGGACCGCTTTCAGACGAATGATCACAGGCCATCGCTTAGACCACTGCGCCACCGGGGCGGCTAAGACAGTCCTTCCTGCAGGGTTTTGAGCTAATTGGGCAGGGCAAAGAGATAGCTGCAGGTTGGACTGTAGCACACCCTTCTTAGGACTGTCATTTGCAGACTGACTTGCAATGTACAAATAAAAGGTAAACACTCTGTGCTTTGAAGAACAGAGAAAGATTAGTGATCCTTTTAACTGCACTTTTCTCAGAGCCAACACAAACAGGGCTTAATGACTCAAAGCATCACAGCTAACAGGATTAACATTTTTGCTCTTTTTGTAAAAACAACTTGCGATTAAAGATGTCTTCCTCTTCTCAACGGTTCATTAAAGTGTTGCTACCTCTTTGTTTTTGTGCTTTCCTCCTTTTGCATACTTACACCTTCTAACATTGCCTCGGTCACATTCAGAACATTCTTTTTACAGCATTCTTCAGCCTTCCTGTAGCTTCTACAAACAGCTCCTGAACCATTTCCTTGGTTTTTATATGTTCTCTTTTCTTTTCACTTAATTCAGCTACTTCTTTAATCCCTATATTTTCTAGTTCCATCACATGCAATCTATTTGTCTTTCAATTAATTTTTCTTCGTTTGTTTCCTTGCTCTTTCTCTTGAGATCTCTTATCAAAATGCATCTGATTATATTTATATGCATCCTGAGATAGTGATTTGATTTTGATTTTTGTAATAGGTACAAGATCCAGGCAGTTATTATACTGCTTCAACAATGGATCTTTTGTTATCAATAAGACATTCAGTATTCTGTCAGACATTGCTTTGTCTTCTGTAAGTGCAGTGATTGAATTACCCCCAGTGGTCCGCTGGCCATTGGCCAGTAAGTTTTTTTGTCTAATTTGTCACAAGTTAAAAAATTAATTTCTTGTTCTTTGCTGTATTGTTTTCTTTTCAGGCTGCACACTAATTATAGGTTTAAAAGCAAATATTGGAGCTAATTCCATTAATATGATACATTATTTTCTACATATATTGTAAATGTCTTAATTTTTTTTAGTATTTTTTTCTACGGACCAGTAGAAGATTTATTCCTAATTCTATCATTGAAGTGCATTTTTTGATACTGGAAATTATTCCAAATTTGCATTTCCATGAGACAAAGTCAATACAGCACAAAGTATCTTTGTAACATATAGCTTGTCCCCCCCCCCCAAAAAAAAAACTGAGAATGTTTTCATAAAAAATGTGCAGTACTGCAATGGGTCTTGGCAAGAGTCTCGAAAAAACAGTAGTAATTGTTGTAACCATAGCAACCAGCTGCACCTACCTGTTTATCACTCATGTGTGGTCAGTAAGTGCACAGTTTCATGAATTCCTAAAAAGTGTTTTTGTGCTGTGATTTTTTGAAAAAAAAAAAAAAATGGATGTGAAAGAGGAACAAAGATGCACTATTAAATTTTGCTGTTGACTTAAGTCTGCTGGAGAGACTTTCCATCTTATACAAGAGGCTTATAAAGATGAATGTCTAGGAAAATCAACAATTTACAGATGGCATAAAGAATTTATGGATGGTCGTGTGTTGGAGACTTTAATCACGCATGGAGGAAGACATTCAATGAGTGTTACAGAGGTTAACGTCAACACAATAGGTGCTATTATATGGGAAGACCGGTACCTATCAATTAGAGATATTGAAGATATGGTTCACATTTCAAAATCACGAACTCGCAGAATTTTAACCAAGCATTTGGGCATATAACAAATTTGTTCAACTTGGGTTCCCCATTTCTTTTCATGTGCTGCCTTGCATTGGGCTGCACATGAAAAGCAATGGGGAACTTATTCGGAGAAAATGAATATTAAGTTGATGTCCAACCTGCATATAAGTCCAGACTTGTCACCATGTGATTTCTGGTTGTTCCCCATTTAAAAAAAGACATTACGGGGACAACAATTTGAGACTGATCAAAACTTATTACAGGTGCTTTAACAGCATTTCAAAGGAATTCCAGATGACATTCAAAAAGTGGAAGGAACGTTGGAACACCTGTATTTGATGCAATGAACAGTATTTTGAAAAAGATGACCACTTCTTTGATAATTACATACCTGCTAACATTGGCAAGAGCCTTGTCAGTAGTAATTAGCATTATTGCGCGGCATACATAAACACAAAAGAGTGGGAACATCGCGGGAGGGGGTCATTACGAGAGAAATCTTGGATCCGTCTGACTTCCGGTTTTGGAATTTCCCCACTGTTTTCAAGCTGAAATACAAATATTTATGCAGTAAAATTTTATTTAACAATAATACTGGACAGAGGTAATGGCGCGAGAAAAAAAAATCTGAACTACACTACGACCTTTCATTAAGTAGATGGTAGTTGAGAACATGCTAAGTTATGTATAAAAAGTTTTAAGGCAAATATATTTTTGCCATTACTATGGCCTTCATCAGTGTGACTACGATTTGTTTCGTTGCCAGATTGGAAAGGTAAGTTTTGTAACGGTAAGGCCAGGTGACATGAAGTAATGAGAGATTTCCAGATGTATGGAACGTAAATAGGGAGCTCAGAGTTGCAATTTTTGGTAAATAAAATTTACAAACTTTCTCTAAACCTCAGAGCAAAACGATTTTGGAAGGAAGCCAACTTTTTTGTATCAGACCAAAGTGGAGTAGTAGAAGTGTCAGCCATGGTAAGTTGGGACAAGGAAGAGGAAGGTTTTCCAAATTTCACATCAGATTTGTGTTCCTGAATTCTTGAGAGAATTTTCAGGAATGAACTTTCTATGTACGTGGTTAATCCAGCATTAGTCTTGATAGGAATTTTATACACTCCAGGAGAAGAAAGTGGAGGTCTTGGATCTCTGCATCACGTCACCCGGAGTTACCGTTACAAAACTTACCTTTCAAATCTGGCAATGAAACAAATCGTAGACGCACTGATGAAGGCCATAGTAATGGCTGAAATATATTTGCCTTAAAACTTTTTGTATGTAACTTAGCGTGTTCTCAACTACCATCTACTCAACTTGTTTGTTAGTTACGTAAATTGCCTGAGACCACTCTTTTACGACCTTCCATTTTCGAAACTTTCGTTAAAAATGGAGTTCAATCCTCTGAACACCTTCCCCCCAAAATTTCTGTTCACTTGGGCGTGGATCATGAATGACCACATATTAATGAAAAAGGTGGAACTCCTTGAATTTGCGGAAGAATTTTATTCCTGAAGATTATGGGGAAATTTTTGCTGTGTCTAACTTCCGTATTCACAAATTGCTGCCTACAGTTTCAAGCCGAAATACAAACATTTATACAATAAAATGATATTTAACAAGAACACTGGACACAAATGCAACTTTGGGAGATAAAAAATTATGTTTACAGCAAAAATGTTTACTCTGTTTAGCTACTGTTTTCGAAAAACGAAATCCAGTCCCCAGACAGAAAACGCCCCCCCCCAATAATTATCTTCAGTTTTGTATCGATTTTAAGAATGATCCTGTGGCACGCATCGTGCAACAATTCTTCACGGCCCACCAGGTGTCACTGCTGCCGTGGCCCCCCTGTTCTCCCGTTATGTCGTCCATCGAACACGTCTGGTCGCTGATCGGCAAACGAGTGGCCCGGCAAGCACCACCCGCGGCTACGCCTGATGAACTGTGGCAACATGTGGAAGCAGCCTGGACAGACATACCCCAAGCCCACATTCAAAGCCTCTTTCGTTCGATGCTATGACGTGTAGAGGTCGTTATTGTCAGCCATGGGGGCCACACGAACTATTGATGTCTGCGTGTTCCGCAAGTCGCACGGGCCTGTAAGCTCAATCGTTTCATCTTTGCATCTGTTGTTATGTGCCCAGTAAATCTGGTTTTGCTATCTCGTGTCCTTCTTGGTGTTGCATTTTGGGTGGTCAGCAGTGTATTTAGTACCATGTTTTCATCAGATGTTTCGAAACATCCTCCCCCAATGCATTATTTTCTGTCAGATGCTCTGGCTCCTTATTTTGTAATGCCATTCACAGGAAGCACAATCATAATGTTATACTGTAAGCTATGACGAAACTGCAGATGTGGAAGACAAAAAGGAACTTCAAGTAACTTCAGTACTGGTCTGAGAACAAGTGTGAAATTGTGTCTAGGCCTTTAGAAACATTTTCATTGGTAAAGCTGCCGCCGTTACTTTATTTAATAAAATCAACTGTGCAGTTAGTAATGCTTAGTTACCTCTTCAAAACATGCTGATGATTGGCTGTTATGAACCTGATGTAAATAAAAAGGTTTTGTGGCTTTTCAATGAGGAAATTTTGAAAATAAAGGTCTAAAGGGTTAATTGACATTGGCTCATGTAACTTATGTATCATCCACAGTGATTACGTGAAAGCGCTGCAGTTTTGTGGAGAAAGTGCATCTGAACTTGTCATCCTAATATATAATTTGGTAGAACCCTCCTCCGTGCCACTTTTTAAGTCGCCATAGCAACAATCGAGAAACAAATGTTTGTGACGTCATGCTTAGCTTTTCGTGTTTTCGTGTAGGTGACGTCCAGAGTTGAATAAAAATAAAATGTATCTGCGTACACAACCATTGAAAGAGAAAACTTGCTGCAAACCCGCGAATCAATCGTAAGTTGAATCACACACACGATAACAGCAGAATAGGATAATTTAAAGAAAAATTAAATAATTATTAGAACATGGAATATAAATAATTATTAGAACATTAGAGATTTTAGTGAGGACAAAATAAGTACATTACAACTGAATGTGCAGCAATGTGTACAAAATAGACCTAAAAGGCAAAATATTGAACTATGAACCTCATAAAAACAAGAGACTAATTAAGGAAAGTTTTTATATCTAGAAAAACAGTTCCATTAATGAACCTTATAAAATAATATATAGCATTTTCAACAACTTAATTCAAAAGAAGTAGACTTACAAAATACATAAAGAAATTATTTTAATTGAGTAACGGGCAACTGCAAGAAGAACCTGGCAATAAAATTTAAATTCTTTCTGTTGTAAACGAAACTTATGATACTGTTCCTATACATTGATACCAGGCCTTGACAAAATCTGAAGGCCAGAAAAGTCTGTAGAAACAAAAGCACTCAGAAGATGTGACAAATAAGTGAAAATACTTCAGATTAAAATATCTAGAATTAAATATATTAATGAGTGAAGCCTTGAGTAAGTTTTTTAATTGCTGTAAATAACATTTTTTTTTAATCTTAAAGCAAAAACTATCTGCAAAATCTGCTTCTAATTTGGAACCTATACGTATACTTCCACCATTCTGCTACTCTGGTGACATCCCCTAAACATGCACAGTCCACACGTATTTAACTTTGATTTGTTTGTCATAGCAACAAAGAACACAGCTGCTGGTGTTACATCATCTAATCCAAATCATTCTCACATGACATCAGAGATGTCTTACGTCACACGGTCAACTCTTTAGAGATATGAAAACTTTACATCAGGAATTTTGCTTCACTACCTGAACCTATGTGTAGCCATCTGTATGTGGCAACGTCAAGAGTACGACGATCTGACGACGTCAAGATAAAAATAGTTCACGGGAAATTGATGCAAGGTTCACAGTCAGTGTATACGAAACATGTTGTGTACAAAGAAGTGTTGACGAAATAGGAACTAAAGGTTTTACAAAACACATCAAAACACATAACAGACAGCCCGCAGTATCAAATTCTATAACAGACTGCTAGAGAAATTTTCAGAAAGCTGTGAGCCAACGTCGCCATCTATTGACTTGGAACTCAAAAACTCAATAAATAAATAAATGTCAATAATTTCCGTATCATAATCCCTCCCCCTCCTGTCATTATTGACGGGCTTTCATCTAGTGTACTATTATTTTGATGGGTTGGACTTCAGGATATGAAGAATATTCTGCAATTCAAGAGAATCGTAAGTTGCCACTAAAAATGTCCATCAAACACTCAATATCAAAGTTATCAGAGCAAGGTAAATTAATGTTTGGGAAACATTTTTTTTTTTTTTTTTTTTTTTGGTTGGAGGTTTAACGACCACCGTGAGCAACTCAATGGGCTATAAAAGCAGTCGCCCGTCCCTAATTTACGGTCACTGGTTCCAGGGAAGGGAGAGAGCCAGTGCCGTAAGACAAACACAACATCCATGCCTGACCGGGATTCGAACCCGGACCCCTTACGGATGAACGATCAGAGGCCAGCGCCTTAGACCACTGCGCCACCGGGCGGCTTGGGAAACATTCAATCGCATATTTGTGCATGCAAATATATCTTGGGATGGGGAGAGAATCTATCTAATCAAGACTAGTAAAATCTTTCAGATGTTTACAACCAGAATGAAAAAAAGTTGAATCAAAGCTGCTATGATATGAAAATTGCAAGAGAATTGCCTTTTACAGTTGCTGAAAATATATTTGCTTGATGAAAGGAAAATACACTATCTACCAACAAGTAATTAGACACCCCTGCAATCAATGATATCTTCGGTCCTGATACACGTCCCGGCCGCCACCATTAAATATCGTGTGGGGAACAACAACGCAACCAGTCGCATGCAAGATGCCACGCAGTTCGGAGCTCTCTGATTTCGAGAAAGGTGTAATCATCGGGTATCACAGAAATGACCGATCCATACGTGACATATCCAGCGAGTTGAAGTGCCCAAAATCGACAGTGGCCTACGTGATTGGCAAGTGGAAGATGAGAGGTAACTGCAAAACTAGGAGTTAGAGACAGACGGGTGCTGGCCAGAGAAATTCGGAAGAACCGCACCAAATCGATGGGCCACATCTGCGAGGAGATTCAACTGGCAAATCCGGGAGTCTTCTTTCGATGAATACCATCCGTAAGGAAGTCCATCTGCTTGGTTATCAAGGACGTGCTGCCGCCCACTAGCCTTTGCTCACCAAGTCCAACAGCGCTGCTCGGCTAACGTGGTGCAAAGAACGTCGACAGTGGACCGTTGAACAGTGGAAACAGGTTCTCTGGAGCGACGAATCAAGGTTCACCCTTTACCGTTCGGATGGCAGGGTCTGGGTTTGGCGTCTGCCTGGAGAACGCCTCCTGCCGGAATATATTGTGCCAACTGTGAAGTTCTGCGGCGGTCGATTATGCTATGGGGGTGTTTCTCTTGGTATGGCACGGGACCTTTGGTCGCAATTCCTGGTAGACTCAGCGTCGAGAGCTACTGCACCATTTTGGATGACCATGTGCTTCCTACAATGTGGCAGTTTTACGGGGTGGGCCCATGTTACTTTCAGGATGACAATGCTACCTGTCATGTTGTGAGGTCCAACATGGCTTGGTATGGTGACAATGGGGTTAATCAAATGGACTGGCCTGCGCAGAGCCCGGACCTTAACCCTATTGAGCACCTCTGGTATGAGTTGGAGCGTCAACTTAAGGGGTGCCCCCACTGTCCGAAATCAGTGAAGCTGTGCCCTGGACGGTCGCAGCTGTAATTGCCGCTCGTGGAGGCTCCACCAACTATCGAAAGTGAATAAACTTTGTTTTCCTTTGCTATCACAGGTGTCCAATTACTTGTTGGTAGATAGTGTACTTTAGTTGGAAAACATTCATTCCTAAGACCACCCAAAATGCAACACCAAGAAGGAAGCATCCGATTGGCCTGAAATTCGCAGCATGCATTGCCCGTGAGAGGACATGCAAATGATTAGAATTGCAGGGAATATGCAGATCATGTGTGCCCGGCATGCCACCAAGAAGCACTACAAGAAGGGTGCACAGAAGGTGGGGTGTAAGTAGTGGAAGTGTGTTGTGCTGCCAGACCTGTGCTTGGGAAGTTTCGTGACGCCTCGTCGCAGAATACGGCAGTCATTCCAGCACGTTTCGGAGTTCGACAGAGGACGAATAGTGGCTTATCGCGACAGCAGTTTATCGTACCAAGACATCGCCGCCCGTGTGGGACGACATCCAGCCACAGTGAGGCGAGTATGGATTTGGTGGGTGCAGGACGGACGGACGAACCGACGTGAGCGATTGCCGCAGCTGTGGCCCACCACCACACGAGACAACTGGCATGTTGTGTGGCGGGCATTGACGGCTCGCATCGAAACATCGCGAACATTAGCACAGGAATTAGGGTGTGTTGCACAACAACCTGTGTCAGCAGGTACTGTTCGATGTCATCTGTCGGAGTGGGAACTTGTTGCACGACGGCCATTGCTCCGATTGCCATTGACGTTACACCACCGGCGAGTGCGGCGGCAGTGGGCCGTTGAACGCCGCACCTGGACTACGGAATGGCATGACATTGTCTTTTTCAACGAATCCCGCTTCTGCCTGCAACACCACGATGGTCGGATCCGCATGTGGCGGCACAGCGACGAGAGACTACATGATGCCTGCATTATGCATCGGCATACCAGTCAGTTGCCTGGCGTTACGGTTTGTGGCGCAATTGGATATGACATTCGCACCCTTCTGGCACGCATCATCGGTACACTCAACAGCCACAGCTACATCGACGTTTTGGAGCTTGTAGTCCTCTTTTACCTGCAGGACCTGCCAGCGGCCATGTTTCAACAGGACAATGCGCGCCCGCACATGGCACGCATCGTGCAACAATTCTTCACGGCCCACCAGGTGTCACTGCTGCCGTGGCCTGCCTGTTCTCCTGTTATGTCCCCATCGAACATGTCTGGTCGCTGATTGGCAACCGAGTGGCCCGGCAAGAACCACCCGCGGCTACGCCAGATGAACTGTGGCAACGTGTGGAAGCAGCCTGGACCGACATACCCCAAGCCCACATCCAAAGGCTTTTTCGTTCGATGCCGCGTCGTGTAGCGGCCATTATTGCCAGCCATGGGGACCACACGAACTATTGATGTCTGCGTGTTCCGCAAGTCGCACGGGCCTGCAAGCTCAATCAATCGTTTTATCTTTGTATCTGTTGTTATGTGTCCAGTAAATCTGGCTTTGCTATCTCGTGTCCTTCTTGGTGTTGCATTTTGGGTGGCCAGCACTGTAGTAACTTCTTTGTCAGCTGTACGATTCCATATCACATCAACTAATTAATTTATTTATTTTGGATTCTGACATCCCACATTTGTTTGATTTGTTTGGTATATTGGTAGTACCTACGTCACATAGAAAATCCAAGTTTAGATTTTTTGAAGCACTTTATTCATACAAGTTTCTGAAAAAAAAAAAAAAAAAAAAAGGTTGCACTTTGTTATACAAAAATGCTGATAAATCTGTTACCCTCAGTCATAGAGAGATCATCTAGAGCTCATTTTAAAGCTATTTTGAAGGGGGTTTAATTTGATAAACAGCACATACTAATTGGGTCATTTCACATGAAATCACCAGTTTTAAAAAAAAAAATTGTAGTTGTAGATTTTTTAAAAACATTTTTAGTTTCCAAAATAATGATAATGCAAATTTGCCCTTCATGGTAAGCAATATGGGCATACTTTTAGCATTTAATCTAACATGAAATAGTTAGTAATACATGCATTTAATAAATATGTTTACTTTAATACATTAAAAATGTATATAATTGTTTTGCAAAGTAATAAGGCCGATCATTGTCACTATCACGATTTAAACTGTGATTGCATTTTTCGCATTATGCAAAAATGAATGCAATTTTGCTAAAATATTTATATTTCTTTTCGCATAAATGCGAAAACATTTAAATGGCGCCGTTTCTTAGTGAGCGCCATTAAAACTCCGCGATTCCATCGAGCGCTTTCGAAATATCGCTGTGGTGTAATTTCTCTTCTTTCATCATGTGATGTCAAATGATGCATAGAAACTAGTAGCCAATCCAGTTTCTATGATGTCATAAACAGAGCTGTTCCTTACGTTCTTCCCGCTTTGGGTTTTTGAAAATTGGCACCACCTAGTCTCCAAACGTGGCCATCTCTCTCTCACGTGTTCGTTTCTGCGGTAGTATTTTTTTACATGGCTTTATTCATGTGTGTTGAACACCTTTCATAGTCTAAATATGGGTAAGTGGTTAGGAATAAGTTCCAAACAAAAAACGATATTGAAAATGTTACTACTACACAACAGCCAGCTAAAAAACCTAAAGTAACCAATTCTTTAGTTATAAGTGGGCCAAATGTATCCAAATCTTTAGTTATAAGTGGGCCAAATGTATCCAAATCTTTCACTTTATGAGTGGGCCGAAGTAACATGGCATGATGGTCTGGCTACGTAAACCTTACATTTCGTTTGAGCTATGCCAGAAATCTAAAAAGAAAAACATCCTTGCAACTGCAGAAGGTAAGTTTTTTCCTCTTTATTTTTTTTTTCTTTTGGTTAAATTAATTTTTTTCTTTGTCACGCTTGATCAGCATTCAAAAACAGCATGTCCAAGATGAGCAATCGCAGTTGACAATCAATCGTGCAATCAATCAATCTACGAAGACGGATTTCGAAACATCGCCATGTTTACAAATTTCGGAATAAATTCCACAGATTTAGTTTCAAATCTGAATTATTTTTGGTGTTTGGTAACATAGGGTAAATGTGTAGTTTAGTGTCCTAAATTATTTCAACGCAAATGTTAAAGGATTTTGAAAGAAAAAGTGAGACGTTCAAATTTTAAAGTATGTAACATACAAACTTTTACGGATTTCTGCTCAATTTTACTGATTTATGGATAGGTCTCTTTTTTTATGGAATTTTCAAAATTTTCATTGCTCAATCAAAATATTTCAAATCTCCGGCAACCTCCACTTAGTTCTACCAAACCTTACGAGCGCTGTGCACTTATTTTCCCGCTGACTTAAAGAAATGTTTGTCGGTTCTCATCGCTGATATATATACATTCTCTTTTTTTCTTTCAGTTAAAGGTTAAAGCACAGAGTAGTGACTTCCTTTCTTTTTTATACTGTTTTGTTTGCAAAGATTGGGGGAGCTTGGAGTGTGTTGTTTATGTTACTTCGAAAGATCCACAAAGTACTTTTTCACATTTTGTTTGTTTGCTGCTCATCTGAGCGAAGATGAGAATTTTATGTTTGAAATTTACAGAACCGGTCAAGCTTTTGGTTTTCGTTATTTGCATTCAAAGTGATTTTACTTTATTTATTTTTCTTTTGTTTTGTCTTCTTATTAGAAATCGTTTATCAACAGAAAATGTAAAGCACATATTAAGCATTAACATAGAAGGGTCAGGCAACAAGGAATTGGATTTTAGAATTGCATATGAAAAATGGTTAAATAAAAAACATTGTCGCATTGTAAACTAATAAAAACATTTTAATATTTTTTAAACTCTAGTGCTTTTATTGGTCTCTAAATAAATATTTCTAATTAAATATTAAATAGTTTATAAAAAATGCTAAAGGTTTTCAAAAGCCAGTTCATACCCTGGTTACTATGCAACTGCAATACCCCCCCCCCCCCATTTGTTTCCAAAAAATGTTCCAAACAAATTCTTATTTGCTTGTAGCCTTTTGCTAAAATATAATGTCCTTGCCTAGTTTTAAGGGTTTTAAAAAAGTGATGCAATCATAAACTAACATGTCATCATTCATGGCAGTCTGATATGTCTATTTGAAGGACTTTCAGTTCAGTGTTGGATGACGCAATACAATCAGATGTTGCATCATCCACCTCAAGTAGCAGAACTCAACTCCACTGTCAATTCAGTCAGCTTAGAACCTTTGAGGATGAAACATCTAAGTCTCTTTCTTAGCTTTGTTTCAAATTTATAAGTGTTGTAAATATGTATAATTTCTATGAAAATCAGATTTGCTGAATTAGTTTTAAAGTTGTGTAATCTAATTTTTTTAATTAATACTACAAATTTAGAAATTATTTGTACCATAAGTGTATTTAGTAATGCAGTATTGTGTTGGTGTCTTGACTGAGGAAGACTGGTATTAATGCATCATACAGCTCTTTAAGAAAAGTGACTAAAATTTGTGAATATTCACCTGAGCAACAGAAATTATTAAAAATGAGAATTAAAGACAACATTCAAAATGTATGTGAGTACCGTAAAATTAAATATTTGGATAAATACCACCACTTATATGGAAAATGGGAGATGGGTGGATGAAATTCGTAAATATGCGGGAGTGACATGGAGGAGACTGGCACAAGATAGACCGTTGTGGAGGAAACTTGGAGAGACCTTCGTCCAGCAGTGGATTGATAATGGTTGATGATGATGATATGGAAATATATGTTGTGATTCATACAGTATCCATAAAAAAACAATAAATCATGAGATAACCTCATGATTATTGTTTTTTTGGAACTACAGCTTGTGGAACTTTTCCTGTTCTCATGATTGTTTTTTGGAATTACATCTGGAACTACAGCTTGTGCCTGGGAAATCTCTATGTTCTAACTGTCAAAAAATGGTCACTAAGAGTGACAAGACTCCTCATAGAACAGGAAAATGCAAGAAAGTAAATTATGAGGAATCATACTCTGAATCTGATATTTCAGACCATGATGCTGAAAACTGATGAGAATAGCTTGTATGAACCAAAACATGTTAAATTGGAATCAGTTAATCAAGCATGTAGCATTTTAGGTGTTTCTCCAGTGAAAGCTCAAACTTTGCCAGCACAGAGGAGATATGCTGCCACAGAAAAAAAGTTACCCAAATATCTGGTAATGCTTCACATAAATAGCACAATTCATTTGAGGTTTATAATGAACCCAGTACTCCAAAATCAAAGGAGACAAAACAACACAATGAATATGAAACATTAATTTCAAACCTTAAAGCAAAGAAATAATGTTACTAGTTTTGAAGAAAAGGTCAGGATTATTAGCTTGCTTCCACAATCATGGTCAATCTCCAAAATTTGTGCTCAATTTGAAGTCAGTTAATGCCTCGTATGAACATCAAGAAGAATTGTACAAAATCACGGTGTATTACTAAGTTTCACTCGCTAAAAACAAAATGGCAAGAAGATTTCAGATAATACCTTATCCCAAGTAATTGGTTTTTATAAGGATGATGAATGCAGCAGACTGTGTCCAGAAATAAAAGATTTTGTCACCATAAGAAACAACTTGGGAGAGAAAAATAACAAAGATAAAAGCGGCTAGTACTTCACAACTTAAAAGAACTGTATGAAAGGTTTAAAGAATTGCATTCAGAGGCAAAAATTGGATTTTCCAAATTCTGTGAATTGCATCCAAAATGGTGTGTGAGCTGAGGCACCAGGCACACATTCAGTATGTGCGTGCTGTATACATCAGAATGTCAAGATGATGATTAATGGGGCAAACCTTAATTATACTTACAAGGAATTGCTTTCACAGATGGTTTGTAGCATGAACAATGAAGTGTGTATGCTTCACTGATGTCCACTCTGCCCTGGTCAAGATTTTGTTTTAGAATGCTTGGATTTATTCCAAGATGATATATTTAATATCCTACAAACAGTGGGTTAACAACAGATCGATGCACTTTAGTGACAATTGTGGAGCCATATGCAGAATTCAAGGAAAATTTACTCGGGAAACTTAATACTTTGAAAAAAAAAAACCATCATTACATAACAACAGAGGAATCATGTTTCCTTAAGACCAAGAAAGCACTCCTAAATTCTGATGAGTGTATACTACTTTGTGAATTTTCAGAAAACTTTACTTTTGTGGAACAAGATGAAATTCAGTCGTACCACTGGGTAAATAGCCAAGCTACTCTTCACCCATTTTTTTGTTATTTTAAAGCTCATGACAAATTACAAGTTTTTGTGTAATTAGTGATTCAATGACACACAATGCAACATTAATACATACATTTCTACAAAACTTTTACCCATCTTAAAAGACCATCTTTCCAATGTGAAAAGGGCAATTTATTTTACAGATGGTGCTGGATGACAATAAAAAAAAAAAAAATTGTTAACATAGTTCACCATAAGATTTCAACCTAGAAGCTGAATGGCATTTCTTTGCCACTTCTCATGAAAAAGGGCCATGTGATGAAATAGGGGTAAAGTGAAGTGACATGTAACGAGGGCATTCTTACAACTTATTGACAAACACATTTTAACACCAGAAGACATGTTAAAATACTGTACAGAAAAAAATAAAAGGAATACAATTCACTTTTGTATCACAAAAAGATATTGATAAAGAAAATGTCATACTTGCAGATAGATATGCTTCTGCTTTAAAAATAGTAAACAATAGAATTCATCATTGCTTTATTTCAATGGAGAACAATAGATTAAGAATTTAACTTGTGTCAAGCAGTAAGAAATATGAAGTTGTT
Organism: Macrothele yani; assembly: GCA_039090855.1. Classification (NCBI taxonomy): domain Eukaryota; kingdom Metazoa; phylum Arthropoda; class Arachnida; order Araneae; family Macrothelidae; genus Macrothele; species Macrothele yani. The sequence goes on from CM077016.1 coordinate 79,567,924, forward strand.
AACATGTCTAAAGCTTTTGCAAATACAGAACTTGAAGAGGAAACAAAAAAAAAATTGATTACATTGCATGTGTGTATGAATCAAAATGGTGGCTTGGCATTATCAAAGAACATTCTAAAGAACAGAGATTTCAAAATTCAGTTTTTTCATCCACCAGAGCCAGGAACATCATTTTCTTTGTCAACTAATGACCAAGCATGGGTTCCACAGGCCAACATTTTAAAAGTCCTCACACCACTGCAATTAACAACTGCTACAGGAAGAGAAGACACAACATTACCCCAAAACTGTCTTTATCGCTATTGCTAGTACGCCATTTAAAAAACATCTGAAAGAATGTTCTAATTTGCTGTCCCATAATTTTATTTTCATATTAACTTTGTACTATGTTGTATAAATAGGTGAACTACTTCTATGGTGGGCATATACATTTTTGGAGACTTAAATGGGTCAATTTGTATTATCATTATTTTGGAAACTATTGTGAAAAACATAACAAAACTTTGAGAATATTTAGGTATGCAATAGAAGATAGTCCTCAGAAAAAGTAAGGTGTTTATCTGCTACCCCTTTTGATTTATTGTATCCCAAAAACAGAAATTTTGGCAATGTTGCAGTTATAAAATATTTTCTGAATAAAAAAGGGACACATAACAAGTTGAAATATGCATTAACATTCTTAGCAACATATAAGGATTGCCTGAAAAAATATTCGTTTTGTGTTTAAGTACCCTTCTGGTATAAAAATGCTGCTGAAAAGTGGCGAAATCGGCACCATAATCTTGAACTCTGACCCCACTACAACCTGACGAATTATTAAGCTATGAAAATGAGGTTATTATAAACGAGTGTACAGATTATTACCTCTATTTAGGCACCCATTAAGTGTCATTATCTGCACAATTACTCAATGTGTTAATTAATGATAACCCTTTTTAAGCTCATTTTGGGGGGTTTGATGTCTCCAAAGGGGTTCGTTAAATAAGTCCCAAATTTGTTTTCAGGGTACTTTTATGTTGTACTGTAACATATAAAAAAAATTAGGAAAATCAGAATACATACAACCACAATTTTTTTTTTTTTAAATCTGGTGATTTCATGTGGAATGACCCAATTTGTGAAGAAAATAGACTCACTTTCAAAATTTTGGTTTTTAGATATCTCAAAAACATTTTAAAATTTTTTTTTTTTGGAAAAAAAAAAAAAAACATGTTCAATTATATTTCATGAGTTTATCAAAAAAAAAATCAGAAAGGGATGTCATCATCATCATCATTGTCAACCATTATCAATCCACTGCTGGACGAAGGTCTCCCCAAGTTTCCTCCACAACGGTCTGTCTTGTGCCAGTCTCCTCCATGTCACTCCCACATATTTACGAATTTCATCCACCCATCTCCCATGTGGTCTTTTTCTGGGTCTTTTCCTGTCCCTTGGAATCCAATCTAAAATTTCGGCTGTCCATCTATGGTCTGTCCTTCTGGCAGTATGTCCAGCCCATTGCCATTTCAGGGATTTAACTCTGATCATGATGTCTTCCACTCTCGTCATTTTTCGGATCCACGAGTTCCTCTTCTTATCTCTCCTGGTTATACCAAGCATGCACCTCTCCATGCTGCTTTGAGTTGTCTGCAGCCTTTGTATGTCTCTTTTAGTTAAGGTCCACGTCTCTGCACCATACGTAAGCACTGGAAGGATGCATTGATCAAACACTTTTCTTTTAAGACATAATGGCATATTGCTCTTGAAAATTATGCTGTTTCTTCCAAAAGCTCTCCAGGCAAGTTTTGTACGCCGATTAATTTCTTCATCAATGTGACCCTCACTTGATATCTGCTGTCCAAGATAAACATATGTATCTGTTATCTCCAGTTTTTCTCCATCAATCGATAAATCTTCATTTCTTGTAAAAGCATTGAACATCACTTTTGTCTTCTGAAAGTTCATTTTTAATCCCACTTCTTTACTCTTGTCAGCAAGTTCCTGGATCATACTCTGCAGCTCTGATGGGGTAGTTGCAAAAATGACTACGTCATCAGCAAAACGAAGGTGGGTTAGATAATCTCCATTAATCTTTATCTCTTTGTTTTCCCAGTTCAGTGATTGAAAGACATTTTCCAATGTGGCATTAAAGAGCTTCGGAGATATGGTGTCACCTTGTCTCACTCCCCTTTCCAATTTTTATGTGTGTTGTATTTTCAAACAGCCGAATCTTTGCACTTGCATTTTCATAGATGTTATTAATAATATTAATGTATGCATCTTCAATACCGCAGGATTTCAGAGCCGTGGTAACTGCTGATGGTTTCACCGAATCAAAGGCTTTTTCATAATCGATAAAAGCCATGCACAATGGAAGTTCATATTCCCTCGCTCTTTCAATTAGTTCTCTCAGTACGTGGATATGATCTATTGTGCTGTAGCCACTCCTGAATCCAGCTTGTTCTCTCGGTTGAGCCATGTCCAGTGATACCTTCAAGCGGTGTGAAAGAACTTTAGTGAAGATTTTATAAACCACTGATAGGAGGCTGATAGGTCTGTAGTTCCTGAGATCCTCAATGTCACCTTTTTTATGTAGCAGGATCATTGTAGCATTGTTCCAATCCTCAGGAATCTTCCCTTCATTAAGGCATCGAGTGAAAATTTGGGCGAGTACTGTTTCAATTTCTCCACTTGCTTCTTGTATGATGTCTATAGTAATTCCATCTTCTCCTGGAGCTTTCCCCCGCTTCATGTTCTTGATTGCATGAGCAACTTCTGCTGGGAGGACTGGAAGAACTCTGGTACCTTTCATGATGTCTGGAGTACATGTATCATCCCTTTCATATAATTTGGAGTAGAAATCTTTTACTCTTGTCAATATTTTGCCTCTATTTCTTGTTATAGAACATCTTCTTTTCTCAGAGCCATAATCTGTTTTCTTCCCTTACTGAGATGTCCCTTAAAGGCAATATATTAAAAAAATTAAATAGGAATTACATTAGGTTTTAAGATATATACCAAGAATGAAATGCTCAACATTTAATTTCTAAACAGAATTGTAACTACATATCATTGGTTTTAAATGTTAATTTTTTTATGATTTATTTTGTGCTTACTAGTGAAAAAAAAATAATTATAGAATTGAATGTTACACCTTACACACAAATCCAAACTCAAACTAATTAAAATGCAACAGAAATTAATTCTTTGCTTTGCAATCTTAAAACCCAATTTTCACTTACCAATTTCAACCATTAATTCTGGAGTGTAAAACATTTTCTTGAGCATAAAAGAACATGTTTTCAAACTTTGTTTTGGCACTTAAAAAAAAAAAAAAAAGGGTCCAAGAAGACAGGTAAAAATAGAAAGATTGGAAATTTATTAGTTAGAATGTAATGATTACATTGGAATATGCCATAAGGGCCAACTCCAGTCAGCTGTATCCCTTCACAACATAGTTGCCAGCATTATATCAAACCTGATGCCATCTGTGTGGAAGTCTCTGTATGCCATCAGCAAGGAGAAATATGTTGATCTTTAACAAAGACTGGCCAGGAGCCAATATTTACAAAAGTTGGTAACTTTGTTGGTTTTTCTTGTGATGGATTAATAATACTTATGACTTCATCACACAAAGGCAGAATTCGTTCTAAAATTTCTTTAAAAAATGAAATAAAAAAATTAATCAGCACTGTGTCCAAAAGGAAAGACAATATCTGAGATTTTGCAAAAAAAAATCTTTTGTACAAAAACATGACTTCTTGTAAATATTCTGACTTGTCTTCCTAGGCTGTTATTTTAAAGCGCCAGAAAAGAGTATAAAAACATGTTATCATATGCTCAAGAAAATAATTAATGGTTGAGTTTGGTTAGCAAAAGTCAGTTTTTAAGATTTACAAAGAGAAACATTATTTACTATTGTTTTGATTAGTTTGAGTTGGGAGTTTGTGGAAGGTACAACATTCAATTCTGTAATTGTTCACTGATAAACACAAGTGAAATCACACACACACACACACACACACACACACACACACACACACACACACACACACACACACACACACACACACACACAAATTAAAACTAAAAAATGTCATGTCATAACAATTGTGTACAGAAATCAAATGTAATACTTATTTCAAAAAGTTTTTAAGCTATGATCCCATTTTCATCCCACTTTGAAGTGTTGCAGATAACTTAAATCTCAATTGAGAACATATTTTTTCCAAAAAGAATTAAAAAATGGTGTTTTTGAGATTTTCAAAAATCAAAATTTTGAAAATAGATCATACAATTTCCCCCCTTCACAACTAGCATGTGCTGTATATCAAATTATCGCCCTTTAAAAGAGCATCACAATGAGCCCTGGATGATCTCTCTAAGACTAACGGTCTCAGATTTGTGGGGGCATTTTTGTATGACAAAGTGCACCTAAATTTTGCATTTTCCCCAATTTTCAGAAATTGGTATTAAAAAAAAAAAACGTTGCTTCAAAAAATCTAAAAATTTGCATTTTCTAGGTATTTTATACTTTAATCGCTATCTTCGTATTTTAATTTGCTATTAATATGGCCAGCATGTCACATACTTAAATAATTTTTGTGAAATTCCAGTTTCATATCGGAACGTTATGAAAGAATATTAATATGGTATGTATCATCATGGACCTATGCCAATTGTACCTAAATAACATAACACATCTATATAAAATCTGTTGGCATATTAAAATTTAAGTTATCAATATGTATAATAAAACAGTTCAAGGAAAACTTTTCCATGTAATCACTAGCTAACTTTAGCTTTGTGAGACCTTATTTAAACAAAATGTTAATGCACTATAAATTAAATGCACTTAAGTTTACAAAGAAGTATATTTTGGCACCATGTCTACTCCCAGGATTCAATCTAGATCCCAACTCAGTGTTTACTTTATGCATGCGGAAGAACAAATTTTACCAATTTTCAGCTGTTAAAACTAGGGTTGTTAGCTACTCATGTACACACACATCCATTATTTCATTTCACATTGCAAGTCACACAACCATAAAACCAAATTGTAAGAAAAATTAACACAAAATGTATGCAGCAAACATATATATAAAATAATGAAATTTACCCCTGGAACAACTCCATCTATCCTATATACTTTTTCGGTGCCTTTCTTTAAAGCTGGGTCAATCAGAAGTTTGTAACTCCTCTTCTTTTTCTCACAGTTGGAAATTTCAGGAGGTATGGTCCTCATTCCATTCATTTCTGATTTGTCAGGAAGTGAGAGGAGAAGAAAAAAACAGCATAAAAACTAAAAATCAACAGATATGGCAAATAATAATTTGTAAAACAGTAATGGGCGCTCATGAAGAGTGACTAAAAAACTGTAGCTTTATTCTAGGATCATCCCCAAAAGCACATATATCAGGGAAATATGAGTGAGGGAGGAGAGGGGGAAAACCATGTAAAATGGGAAACAAACCTAGATGTTCACACAAAGATAACTTTAACAGTTAAATGAAGAGAGACATGTTAAGTAAAACAGCTCTTCACAGCATTTAGTTTGAGCTAAATTTTAAATGTTTTTAAAGATTGTAAGACTTACTTCACCCAATTAAACTCTTATGGTAAGTCTAACATTAAGCAAATCAAAAGCTGCATTTTACAAATTTCGCATGTTATATCGTAATGCAAAATAACTATCACTAATTTACATATTTGGTATACTGACAACATGGGCAATGTTTTTTGTAACTGCATAGCATTTTTTTCACATTATGCCAGTAAAGTGATACTACGGTATATGTACACATTTGTTTTGGGCTTGGCTAGCACATACACTGAAGTGCCAGAAAAACTGGGCTTATACAAAATACATAGCAACGTCCCCTATGCGCGTACTCGGCTGCGTCCGCCAGTGCGTATACACTGAGTGGCCACTTGATTTTGATCACCTGACAGTTTTAAGCAAATGAGCTATGACTGCACGCTGTTGCCGCCAGAGGCAGAGGCTAGTATAAAAAGGGAAAGCTAGGTGTTTGCGACAGTAGTAAAAGTGTTTTTTGGGTGACGAGATGGGTAAAAAATGCGATTTGAAGGACTTTCAACATGGGATTGGTTGTAGGAGCTCGGAGCCATGGAGCGAGTATCACCGAAACCGCCGCATTCGTGAAATGTTCTAGAGCAGCTGTTGCTAAAATGTTTAAAGACTGGACTGTCGGCCAAAAAATTGGGTCTCTACGTGCAACGTGAGGTCGTCATTGACTAGTGACTGCTCGGGCGGAACAGAGAGTGTCCAGACTGGTAACAGACAACAGAAGGGCAACAGTGCAGCGAATTACAGACCATCTTAATCAAAGATCCCCTCAAATGATCTCTGCACGCACTGTTCGCCGCACACTGCATCGGACGGGATATGGCAGCCGAAGGCCTGTTCGAACACCTTTGCTGTCTGCAGTTAACAAGAGAAAAAGTCTCCAGTTCGTACAGAAGCACAAGGATTGGACAGTCGATAATTGGAAAAAAATTATTTGGTCCGATGAATCACGTTTTCAGTTGCACCATGCCTATGGCCGATTGAGAATTTGGCGGAAACAGCACGAAAGCATGGACCCCAAATGCATTGCTACAACCCTTCAAGCTGGTGGAGGCAACATTATGGTTTGGGGAAAGTTTTCCTGGCATGCTTTGGGCCCTTTAATTCGCGTTGATCAACGTTTGACTGGCACATCATATCTAAACATCGTTGCGGACCAAATGCATCCTGTCGTGCGGATGGTTTATCCCAATGGCGGTGGCTACTTTCAACAAGATAATGCGTCCTGCCATAGTGCTCGTATTGCACAGGATTGGTTTCAGGAACATGTCGGTGAGTTTACTTTGCTTAGGTGGCCCCTACAATCTCCAGATCTCAACCCCATTGAGAATTTGTGGGATGAAATTGAACGAGCCATCAGACAGCTGGATCCACAACCCTGCAATCTCACACTCCCGGAAAGTGCTATTCATCAAGCATGGTCTCAGATTCCACAAACCACCTATCAACATCTCGTGGAGTCCATGCCACGAAGAATCGATGCAGTATTAAAGGCAAAAGGTGGAACAACGAAGTACTGAAGGGGTGGTCATAACAAAGTGGCCACTCAGAGTATAAAGCGATAGACATCCTTGCCAGCTGTGAGAGCTGTTTTCAGCATGAGAATGACGAGTAATAACGATTTAAGCAATTTTCAATGCAGTGTCACAGTTGGTGCTCATGAGATGGCCATAGAATTTCGGAGGCAGAAACGCAGTTCGGATTTTCACGGACGACCATTGCAAGGGTGTACCGTGACCACAAGAATTCCAGCAAAACCTTCAACCTACGATACCAAAAAGACATTGGGTGAACGTGAACATCGTCAGCTGTCAAGAATCGTTTCACGGCATAGGCGTGCAACACTCTCGCAGGTATCATCGGAATTCAATGCTGGAGCCTCAACAAGCATCAGCGTCCGGAATGTACAACGTAACCTGCACGATATGGGCTTTGGGAGCAGACGCCCAACTAGAGTCCCCTTGATGGGTGCATGACACAGAACTATGCGCCTCGCTTGGGCACGGCAACACTGCCACTGGACACTTGATGACTGGAAACAAGTAGCCTGCTCTGACAAGTCGCGTTTCCAACTGTATTGGGCAGATGGAAGGATTCGTGTGTGGTGCAAACCCCATGAAGCCATGGATCACGCCTGTCAACAGGGAACTGTACCGGCTGGTGGGGGTCCGCAATGGTTTAGCTGGACTTCACTGGGTCCCCTGGTACGTCTGTGACCGGCCAACGCTATGCGTGCATCCTTTCTGACGAGGTACACCCGTTCATGTCTTGCATTCACGCTGATGGGTTGGGCCTGTTCCAACAGGACAATGCATCTCCACACAAGTGTCGGGATGCCACATTATGGTTAGAGGAGCATTCATCTGAGTTTGGGGAGTTGCCATTCCCACCCCAAGTCCCCAGATCTGAATGTGATAGAACACATTTGGGATGCCATGCAATGCACTATCGAACACAGAAATTCTAGACCTCGGAATACACACGAATTGTGGAACGCTCTGCAGGAAGTATGGCGTGCATTGCCTACAGCATATTTCCAGAAGCAAGTGGAGTCCATGCCCCGTCGTATTTCTGCAGTCCTGCGCTCCCGTGGGGGACCTACCAAGTGTTAGTCTGGTGTACCAGTTTTTCTGGCACTTCAGTGTATTCCTAATACACCTCTAAATTGCAGATCGAAATGCACTGTTCACAGTATTTTATGATTTCCCTGTAAAATGCTTTTGACCAACTAAATATTTTCAGCAGTACTGCATTAATGTTTAACCAAAAATTCCCTTTGCATTGCTCTCTCTTCCTCATGATCACATTTCCCCCTCCCTTTGTTCTGCACAAACATTAAGCACATCAAAAGCTGCAAAGTGAGAGGAAAAGGGGGAGGGGAGCACTACAGCAAATTTTTCTGCTAATCACCTTCATTGAAAAGACTTACTTTGAAACTGGAGTTACTTAACAGTTCTACTCGACAGTAACAAGCAAATACCTTACATTTTCAAGGACAGTTCACTCAAGGTGGAAAAGACTGGATCATTTGTCAGATTGACATTGATCTTACATAGGCCTACATATTAATGAAGACAGGGTCAGGACCAAACTTTGTGCCTCTTTATTCGTGTTACCCAACCAAACCAGATTATCTTGGTGTATGCATAATAAAAATTAAGTTATATGTAAATTTACTGTCTAGTCAGGTTAGCCCCCCCCCCCGCACAGCGCCAAAGTCAAAAATTCACTAGCATTCCAAACGCAATAACAAACAAAAACTGGTGAACAAGAAATTAAACTGGCAAAAAAAGTCTGGTGAATTGCTTTTGTATTAGTGATTCTAGAAATATGCAGTGAAAAAAAAAATACAATAAAGATCAACACATGTTTCACAAAGAATGGTCACTGGTAGCAAGCACTGCGAGTCCTGGAATACTGGATCACACTAGTCAAAAGATCACCCTTTTCACAAAGGGTGGGTGCATATGCCCCTACCTCACCCCCAATATACACTGCTGGACAATTGCTAAGGACGGATTATCATAAACGGCTATATAGCGCATAAAAAAGTAAGTGTGGTTGGATGCCAAGTGAAATAAAATAATGTCAAAATGCCAGGACATTACAAGAAAGACAATTTATTGTGCTCTGAAATCCAGAAGGCTTTGGAACGTGTTCAAGGGACAAACAGGCCATTTTGTGCAGAATACGTAAACGTGAAAAAATGCAATTACCGTCCGCAGGCGTTCCGGCGTAAGATGTCTATACGGGATATGGCCACCATGGAGGGCGATGCAAGATTCCACACGTCGTGTCATGCTTTGCACATCATTATCAAGCAGCTGTTGGGGTAATTTATCCCATTCCTCTGTCAGTGCACGGATGAGGGTGTCCTTGTTTATTGGAGGGCATTGGCGACCAGCAAGACCCCTCCCTAAAGCATCCCACACATTTTCAATGGGATTCAGATCTGGAGAACGTGCTGGCCATACGAGGCGTTGAATATCCTCGCTCTCAAGACATTCCTGGACAGCGACTGTTCGGTGACATGTTGCGTTGTCGTCCATGAAAATGAATCTATCACCGACAGCACCACGGAACATGCGAACATGAGGTAGCAGAACATCATTAATGTATCGTTGGCCAGTCATAGTCTCAGTTGGAAGCACATAGAGGGACGTACGGCCATTGATCCTGATGCCAGCCCATACCATGACACTACATGTCGGATATCGGTCCCTTTCCTGTATGTTTGCTGGACAATATGCAGTACCACTATCACGCCAGATCAGTTCTCGTCGACAATTAGACGATAGACTGTATCTACTCTCATCTGAGAAGAGGACAGCAGACCAGTCGTTATCAGTCCAATTGCGATGTTGATGGCACCATTGCAAACGGGCGGTACGGTGACGTCTGGACAATGGGATGCACACAACAGGACGGCGGGCGTATAGTCCTCCTTCATGCAAACGTCTGGAGACAGTTTTTCGGGAGATCCGCTTGCCAGTAGCAGCCATAAACTGATTTGCTACCTCATTAGCTGTGCTACGCCGGTGTCTTTTTGTTGATAGCACTATGTACCGATCTTCTGCAGGTGTCGTACTGCGAGCACGACCTCCCCGTGACGTTTGCTACACTCTCCATTTGTTTGAAATGATTTCCAAAGCCTTGAAACAACACTGTGGGTGACGTCGAACTCCCTGGCAACATCTGTGATTTTTCGCCCTTCTTCAATCTTGCCAATAATACGGCCAAGCGTAAAATCATCTAGGTGATGTCGGGAAGACATACTGAAAATTGCAAGTTCGTCAATTGATTCTTTCCCTTTCAACTTTGCGTTTGAACAACAAAGGTCAATACGTGTCAAATCCTTTATATCTCTTATCAGCGCTATGACGTCACGAACAAGTTCGACAATCCAAAATTTGCATACGCACAACACGTCTTACTGTATCCCGCACTTATGCTAATTTCCACATTTTCCTGCCTTCCATTTTATGGTTGCTATCGTTGCTATTGTCATCCGTCCTTAGCAATTGTCTGGCAGTGTATTAGCTGGTGCAATTTAGTCCAAAACATTTGCTGTCTTTTTCACTTCTTACCTTCCAAACCCTAAACAATCTCACTCTGGCCTCTCTATACACAGTGATGTCAGAACTACCAACATCACAGTTTACATTGGCAATTAAATGTCTTCACTGTTTCACATATTAGGTTTGTATTACAGAACTAAAGTAATAGGCATGATGAATTTTCCTCTAACTTGACGGGGCAAATTTAATCAATCAAATAATCACACGAATGAGTGTGTGGGGGAAGGGCTAAAACAAATATTGAAAAGCGTTTTATCAATGTTGAGGAATTAAACATTAAGAAGCTTTTGCGCTTTGAGATTATATACCCCCATTCTGTGTCATAACTAAACTCTTGCAATGCCTTAAAAACCATTTTTAATTTTCCATTACTGCTGATTGTAAAATGTACCGATCATTTTTTGCTCAGTTACACTTTATATCTTACTCCCTCACTGTGACATAGTACACATGACGGCTAAAAAAATATTTTTTTGTCTTTTTCTATTTAGATGTCTGTATTTATCCTGTGGGATATAAGATCAGGTGATGCGTAACATCACAGCCTCTCCTTGACAAATGTCAACCCCGCCTTCTCGTGGTGCATCCTGTTCCCACTAAAGAGGCTCTGACGACCGCTAATAGTGGTATAACTATACCATCGGGATTAGAGGAAATGCTATCCCACACTCACCAACCCGCTTGGCCAGCGTGGTGAGTTATGGCCAAACACCTCCAAAATGACTCCACAACTTAAATCTTGGCCCTCAGTCTCCGGCAGCTGGAATGTACCTGGCCAAGGCAGTGGCCAGTGCGACATGAAGGCAGAGGGTGCTAAGAATCACCGGAGGACCAACCGGACTAGGCTGCCATCTGATGCTGACCTTGGCTACGTATAATGGACGCTCCCTATCTTCTGATTCAAGGCTTCTTGAATTGGAAGAGGAACAACAAAGGATCAAGGGGGACATCGTTGGGCTAAGTGAGGTAAGGAGAAAAGAAGATCTCATTGAACTGAAAAGTGGACATCTCTTCTACTATCATGGGACAGATACTGGCAGAACTAGTGGTGTTGGATTTATAATAAACAAGAAACTGAAGGATAAAGTTGTAGAAGTTGAAAGTTCCTCTGACAGAGCTGCACGACTCGTTATCACACTCTCGAGAAGATACCAGGCTCAGATCATTCAAACTTATGCACCCACCACAAGTCTTCCTGAAGAAGAAATTGAAGAATTTTAAGAGGAAATTCGTCATCTAAATAATAAAGGTAAGCAGCACTTGAAGATAATTATGGGCGATTTCAATGCAAAAATAGGGCAACGGCAACAGAATGAAACTTCAGTAGGTAAATTTGGTCACTGCAACAGAAACCATTGTGGAAATACTCTCGTTGAGTTTGCAGAGGCAGAAGGGTTTTTCATCTTGAACTCCTTTTTCAAGAAAAACCCGCACAGGAAATGGACATGGAGACATCCAAATGGAACGACAAGTGAAATTGATTTTATGTGTAACAAAAAATTCGTCATAGAAGACTGCAGTGTGCTAAACAAGTTCAACACAGGTAGTGACCATAGATTGGTGAGATGTAAGATGCACATCAACACTAAACTCGAACGTGGCAAGCTCATAAGACAAACAAAATGTATTGACACAACCAACCTTAAAAAACACCATAATACCTTCAAGTTGGAACTGAAGAACAGATTATCTGCTTTAGAAAGCCTTACATCGGAAGAAGTGGATATTTCTGAAGTTAACAGAAAAGTAACCAAAGCTCTTATGGAAACAGCAACAAAATTAGCTGGGTCTAAAAACAAGTTGCATTTGAACAAACTATCAGGAAAAACCAAAATGTTGATGCAAAAAAGAAGAGATGAGGACAACTAAAGAAGATGTGACTTCCAAAGTGGAATACATAGAGCTATGCAAGACAGTACGAAAAAAGTATCATTGAAGACATAAGGAAATTCAACTGTGAACTAGTGAGGAAAGCAATTGAAAACAACTAAAGCCTCAAGACAGCAAAGATACATCTCAGTAAGGGAAAAAAAACAGATTATGGCACTGAGAAAAGAAGATGGTTCTGTAACAAAGACAGAGACAAAATTTTGACAAGAGTGAAAGATTTCTACTCCAAGTTATATGAAAGAGATTATGCATGTACTCCAGACATCATGGAAGGTACCAGTACCAAAGTTCTTCCAGTCCTCCCAGCAGAAGTTGCACATGCAATCAAGAACATGAAGCGGGGAAAAGCTCCAGGAGAAGATGGAATTACTGTAGACATCATACAAGAAGCAAGTGGAGAAATTGAAACAGTACTCGCCCAAATTTTCACTCGATGCCTTAATGAAGAGAAGATTCCTGAGGATTGGAACAACGCTACAATGATCCTGCTACATAAAAAAGGTGACATTGAGGACCTCAGGAACTACAGACCTATCAGCCTCCTAACAGTGGTTTATAAAATCTTCACTAAAGTTCTTTCACACCGTTTGAGGGTAACACTGGACATGGTTCAACCGAGAGAACAAGCTGGATTCAGGAGTGGCTACAGCACAATAGATCATATCCACGTACTGAGAGAACTAATTGAAAGAGCGAGGGAATATGACTTTCCACTGGGCATGGCTTTTATCGATTATGAAAAAGCCTTTGATTCGGTGAAACCATCAGCAGTTACAATGGCTCTGAAATCCTGCGGTATTGAAGATGCATACATTAATATTATTAAAAACATCTATGAAAATGAAAGTGCAAAGATTCGGCTGTTTGAAAATATAACACACATAAAAATTGGAAAGGGAGTGAGACAAGGTGACACCATATTTCCGAAGCTCTTTAACGCCACATTGGAAAATGTCTTTCAATCACTGAACTGGGAAAACAAAGGGATAAAGATTAATGGAGATTATCTAACCCACCTTCGTTTTGCTGATGATGTAGTCATTTTTGCAACTACCCCATCAGAGCTGCAGAGTATGATCCAGGAACTTGCTGACAAGAGTAAAGAAGTGGGATTAAAAATGAACTTTCAGAAGACAAAAGTGATGTTCAATGATTTTACAAGAAATGAAGATTTATCGATTGATGGAGAAAAGCTGGAGATCACAGACACGTACGTTTATCTTGGACAGCAGATATCAAGTGAGGGTCACATTGATGAAGAAATTAATCGGCGTACAAAACTTGCCTGGAGAGCTTTTGGAAGAAACAGCATAATTTTCAAGAGCAATATGCCATTATGTCTTAAAAGAAAAGTGTTTGATCAATGCATCCTTCCAGTGCTTATGTATGGTGCAGAGACGTGGACCTTAACTAAAAGAGACATACAAAGGCTGCAGACAACTCAAAGCAGCATGGAGAGGTGCAGGCTTGGTGTAACCAGGAGAGATAAGAAGAGGAACTCGTGGATCAGAAAAATGACAAGAGTGGAAGACATCATGGTCAGAGTTAAATCCCTGAAATGGCAATGGGCAGGGCATACTGCCAGAAGGAGAGACCATCGATGGACAGCCGAAGTTTTAGATTGGATTCCAATAGACAGGAAAAGACCCAGAAAAAGACCACATGGGAGATGGGTGGATAAAATTCGAAAGTATGCGGGAGTGACATGGAGGAGACTGGCACAAGACAGACCGTTGTGGAGGAAACTTGGGGAGACCTTCGTCCAACAGTGGATTGATAATGGTTGACGATGATGATGATTTATCCTGTAGTAAGGTTTCAGGAAAGCATAGCATACAAACCGGAAATAACTAATCATGACCTTTTTTTTTTTTTTGACAAACTGATAAAAACATTGGCAAATGATTTTTTAATTATACACTGATTATTACACTATACAACATATTAAAACCTTATAAAATTTAGTGAGTCCTATTGCATGAAAAGGCAATCTTTAATTCAATTTGCATGCATGTCGTTACAATTTCGTTTTTAGATATGGGGCTACTCAGGTAACATGAAAACAATATCACACCACACTAAAACAATATTACACCTGCTTGTGCAAACAAATTATGCAAATCCTTACAAAGCTCCATTTGAAATGAAATTATTTATAGCTTATATCAAAAAATATAGATGACACAACAATGTTCTTTATCCATGTGCAGATCGAGCAGTGTTTTCACAAACAATATAACTTCCTTTGTCTAAAGGTTTGTCCTATTTTGGTGGTGCACTGAAAAGAGCACTTGCCTGTTTTAATTGTTAAATCCCTGCCTCAACCAATATACTTTGATTATTATTGTTGTAATGTTCATGAAACATAATTTCACATTTGGACATCACAAACGAGAATACCTGGTTATTAAAAAATAACTACATATCTTATTCCCCCCCCCCCCAACGTCATTGTTACTGATGGGCTTTCATCTAGTGATGATATAATTAGCTAAGCACATCAACAGGTTGTGTTTGTTCACATACCACAAGGGATACACTGGAACAGAGCATCTGGACCAATGTAAGAAATTAAATTATGCCGGGATTTGTTACATTTCCTGAGAATTTAATTTCCCATAACACATCAATAAACACACTTCAAACTTAAATTTAGATGCACTGACCAGACCTGCTTTGACCTAATGGAAATCATGGCCAGTTTTCACCTTCATTTGAAACTCAAAAGGTAACAATTTTTCTGGCAGCCAATGTTTAAGCCGTTGCTTGCATTTTTATCAAATCGTGATACAGACTGTAATTTTTCGACAAAAAGTGAATGTTTCCTATCATTTTTAGCATGTCTTTTGTAAAAAAGATCGTGCTTCTGCTATCGGTTTGTCCGTCCGTCTGTACCCACGGTATCTCTGCAACTATTAGTCCGATTTGAAAAATTCTTTTTGCATTCGGAAGCTTGAAATATGCAAATGATGATCCATCATTTCGTTTTTTTTTTACGATGTACAATTTTGCTGCTAGAGGGCGTAAATGCAGATGATGTAGAATTCAAAATTACGTTTTATTCCACATATTTGCTTCTAAACATCTGATTGAAAAATTCTTTTATCTTTCGATTCCATTTATGTCGAAGAGTGTTTTAGATATAGTTTCCTTTTCAAATTACGCATAGATTTTCCGCTAGGCGGCGTAAAAGTAAATTGCATTTTTCCGGATAACTCTTCTCCTAAAACTCCGATTTGAAATTATTTTTTTCCAGCGGATACATCTCCTGATGGAAAATCTTTTGCATATAATTTCGAATTTTTGGTAAAGAATACTTTGGCCACCAGGGGCGTAAGTGTTAATTTTTGCTTCTGACGTATTTGCCATAAAATCTGAGCTTCTAAAATATCGATTGAAAAAATTCTTTCGTGAACTGATGCCACACACATCGATAAACCTTTTCGGAATATTTTCTTCCTAAAATATCCCACAGTTTCTCCGCCAGGGGCATAGTTGTATATCTTATTTTTGTCAATATCTCTACTTCTAGGAGTCCGATTTGAAAAATTCCTTCTTTGTTGGATAGTGTTTTCTGTGCGACATGCTTTTCATATAATTTCAAAATTTTCAAGTAATTCATAGACTTTCCGCTAGGGGGCGTAAAGGTAAGCATAGTTTCTCCCTATATCTCTGCTTCTAAACCTCAGATTTGAAAAATTCTTTCTGCACCGGATACAGCTCCCGATGGAAAATCGTTTGCGCATAATTTCTAATTTTTGTAAAAAAAAAAAAAAAAAATGGTATGGCCACCAGGTGGCGTAAGTCTTAATTTCCGCTTTTGATGTATTTGCAGCAAAATATGAGCTTCTAAATTCTCGATTGAAAATAACATGGTTTGTAGACCGATAGTACTCATGTCGACAAACCTATTAGAAACATTTTCTTCTTAAAATAGTGCACGGTTTTTACGCCAGGGCGCGTAGATGTATATCTTATTTTTGTCAATATCTCGACTTCTAAGAGACCGATTTGAAAACTTCCTTTTTTGTTGGATAGTGTTTCCGATGCGAAATGTTCTTCCTACAAATTCAAAATTTTCAAGTAAATCATAGACTTTCCGCTAGGGCGAACAATGGTAAATTGCGTTTTCTGCTCCTAAAACTCAGATTTGAAAAATTATTCCTGTATTGCATACAAGACCTGACGGGAAATATTTTTCACGCAATTTCTAATGTTTGGTAAAGAATGGTTTGGCCACCAGGGGTCATAAGTGTTAATTTCTACTTCTGATGTATTTATAGCAAAATCTGGGCTCCTGAAAACTCGATTAAAATTTTTTTCTTGGACCGATACCGCTCATATGGATAAACCTTTTGTGAATACTTTCTTCCTAAAATAATGCATGGTTTTCCCACCAAGGGACGTAAAGTCACATCTTATTTTTGTCGATAACTCTGTTTCTAAGAGTTCGTAAGCTTAAGATTCCGTTTACACCAATATCTGAGGGATTAAAGACCCGATTGAAAAACTTCTTTCTTCCGTCAGATACTGTTGTTTTCCATACCGGTTCCATTGCCTTTGAATAGCTTTGATAAATTTAATTTGCGTCAGAATGGATTCAAAAGACGTGCTTATTACACCCGAAAATTCGGTGTCATCTTTCTTGTTTCTTTTGTCATTCACTAACCCCTGCTTAGCTCTTGCATTGTTTTTCATCTCTGTCATTTTTCTTGTTCCATCATTATTTTGCCCCTGCTGACTTGATTTCCTGTCCCTTCATTTTTTCTCTCTGTCACATCACCAACCCTGCTTCACCCTTGTGGTGTTTGTCATCCCCGTAATATTCTCTTTCTGGCTTCGCAATTGCATGCTGCATCACCCTGGTTTTTTTTTTTTTTTTGGTTTTTTTTTTAATCCCTGTCGCACCTTTTACAAGGACTTTGCTGCATTGGGTACGGAAAGAGGGTTTTGTTTGTTTCTTTGGTGGTTTTCCGCCGCTGCAGCCCCGTTACGGTTCAGGTTGACTGGTCAGTCAGTTTGTCATTGGCTGTGGCTCTCCTCAGTCCTGGTCTTCGTATATATTTTCAAACTGCCTGCATTTGCAAATGTAAGTTTTTTTTTATTAAAATTAGAAGTGTGAAAGAGCTTTTTAGTTTTTATTCTTAAATTCTGTTTGAAGTATAAAATTGTATTTAGCAAATTCATTGTGCTTGTATTTCCATACGTAAATATAGCAGAAGAATAGAACTGTAAATTTGGATAATCCATATGGCATTTTGGTACAACTTTTGCTGATAAAATAACCAAATTGCTGTAAGAGAAAAATTTCCAGTTTAAACACGGGTGACAGCTAAACATGGAACAAAAGATATGTAAATGAAACATGTTTTCAGTGTGTTACAAAAACACGGAAATGGCTCCTATGTAAAATGGAACATCGTAGTAGAATATATTTTTCTTGATAAAAAGTGGCATGAGCCAGTGGAGAAGCCCAAAAATAAGACCTGCAAATAGACTCCATGTATGGCTCCTATGAACAGAAAAAATCATCTTTAAAACTTATAATGCAAAGCTTATAATTCCCTACAGAATGCTTGAATCACACAACAGCAAGCCAGTGAAGAAAACTTGAATCAACAAACTCCAAAGAATACTATATTACATGGATATGCAAATAGGTGCAATAAAATGCACTATGCAGTCATATGAATACACACTCATATATTATAACTCTTCCTATAGCACCTACTCGCAAAGAAAAAGCGATCTTCCCCAGCCTAAGGCATTTATGCAGTGAGGCCATGGAAGGTTGCCCGAGGCACACGTGTCCACTCTGACTGCAGCACAGCATGGAGGTCCCAGAGATGACATGGTTGTAGATCGGCATGTAGAACCAAATAGTCCCACAAGTGCTCTACGAGATTGAGGTTGGGAGATTTTGCCGGCTAAGGGAGAACAGAGACATCGCTGTCATATTCCTGGAACCAGTCACGCACCGACTTAGCGACATGGCAGAGTGCATTGTCCTGTTGGTAGACACCATCACCACAAAGGGATGCATGTGGTTAGCGAGGATAGACAGGTGGCCATTGGCGTTCAGGGACCCACCCAGTGGTACCAGCAGTCCCAGGTCATACCAAGAAAACATCCCCCAAACATGCACAATGCCACTGCCGGCCTGTACTTGACCGACAAGCGTGTCCGGGTGTTTGTTCTCATGTCTGATGCCGTATCTGCAATTGCCTGTCCCTTCTGTGGAGTAAAAACTTTGATTCATCGGAGAAGGCAACCTTTTTCCACTCTCCCACTGCCCAATGATGGTAGTCCCATGCGAACTGCACGTGCCATTGCCGATGGATCTGGGTTAACACGGGCATCTTGACCCAGCATCGAATTCAGAGACCCACGAGTAACAGGGTTCACTGTACTGTTATCAAGGACACCTACCTGGGTGCCCCAGCTTTCATTTGCATGATCAATTGTTGCACATTGATTGCCTTTTACCAGTAAACGGAGGTGACGTTCTCCTATGGGGTCAATGGCCTTTGGAGCATTACAGTTATGATGTCGGGAAGACTCGATGTGCCAGCAGTCCAATCTTGGTACAACCTTACTACAACACCTTGTGAACAGCCCACGAAGTCTGCTGTATCCGAGATTCTTCCACCCTTGGTGCGGTAGCCAATGATCATTTCTTTTTGAACATCCGTCAAATCACTACCTCTGCACATTGTGCTCAATAATGCACTATGGCTCATCTGTCCTGGCTAACCGCTTATACACTGAGTGGCCACTTTATTATGACCACCTGACAGTTTTAAGCAAATGAGCTATGGCTGCACACTGTTGCCGCCAGAGGGCGAGGCTAGTATAAAAAGGGAAAGCTTAGTGCTTGCGACAGTAGTAGGAGTGGCCTTTGATTGACGAGATGGGTAAAAAATGCGATCTGGCGGACTTTCAACATAAGATGATTGTAGGAGCTCGGAGCCTTGGAGCCAGTATCACCGAAACCTTCTCATTCCAGAAATGTTCCAGAGCAGCTGTTGTTAAAGTGTTTAAAGACTGGACTGTCAGCCAAAAAACTGGGTCTCTACGTGCAACGTGTGGTTGTCATCGAGCAGTGACTGCTCGGGCGGAACGGAGTGTCCAGACTGGTAACAGACAACTGAAGGGCAACAGTGCAGCAAATTACAGACCATCTTGATCAAGGATCCCCTTAAATGATCTCTGCACGCGCTGTTCGCCGTACACTGCATTGGATGAGATATGGAACAAGAGAAAACGTCTCCAGTTTGCACAGGAGCACAAGGATTGGACAGTCTATAATTAGAAACAAATTATGTGGTCCGATGAATCACTTTTCGGTTGCACCATGCCGATGGCAGAGTGAGAATTTGGCGGAAACAGTACGAAAGCATGGATCCCAAATGCATTGCTACAACCCTTCAAGCTTGTGGGGGCAACGTTATAGTTTGGGGAATGTTTTCCTGGCATGCATTGGGCCCTTTAATTCGTGTTGATCAACGTTTGACTGGCACATCATATCTAAACATCGTTGCGGACCAAGTGCATCCTGTCGTGCGGATGGTTTATCCCAATGGCGATGACTACTTTCAACAAGATAATGCGTCCTGCCACTGTGCTCTTATTGTACAGGATTGGTTTCAGGAACATGCTGGTGAGTTTACTTTGCTTAGGTGGCCCCCACAATCTCCAGATCTCAACCCCATTGAGAATTTGTGGGTAGAAGTTGAACGAGCCATCAAGCAGCTGGATCTACAACCCTGCTGGAAAGTGCTATTCATCAAGCATGGTCTCAGATCCCACAAACCACCTATCAACATCTCATGGAGTCCATGCCACGAAGAATCTACACAATATTAAATGGCAAAAGGTGTCCCAACGAAGTATTGAGGGGGTGGTCATAATAAACTGGCCACTCAGTGTATATCTGTGTGGTTCACCTTGCCATGTGCACTCTGTGACATGCTTGGTACATTATGATTCTGGGGATGGTCATATTATTCTGATACAACTGCACAATTTTCTTAGAGGAATGAAATAAGATCCTGAGAGGTACGTGTACAATGTTATATCCATGCCACATACCTACAGCTTCCAGTTTAGGTTTGTAGGTCCTTTAGTTAAGACACAACACACACAAATGGAAGGTTCTAATAACACAGAGCCAAAGAAACTGGAATTAAGGACAGGACTCCAGGAGGCTAATAATATCAGCTCAACCTCTGAACCTTCAGTAACAAATCCAAGAAATTAGCACTTCAGAACAGACTGCACCAAAATGTCAAAGTTGGAAAGCATCGTTCATCTGCTACAGATCAGTCATAAAAGCAAGGGTCAACAGACCAACTTAAGCAGAGTGTTGGGATGGCAAAGGTTTCAGCACACATTTATAGAGACTGAAACTACACTGCTGGCCACCCAAAATGCAACACCAAGAAGGAAGCCTCCGATTGGCCTGAAATTTGCAGCATGCGTCGCCCGCGAGAGGGCATGCAAACGATTAGCATTGCAGGGCATATGCAAATCACGTACGCCCGGCACGCCACCGAGAAGCACTATAAGAAGGGTGCACAGAAGGCTGGGTAAGTAGTGGAAGTGTGTAGTGCTGCCAGACCTGTGCGTGAGAAGCTTCTTGATGCCTCGTCGCAGAATACGGCAGTCATTCCAGCACGTTTAGGAGTTCGACAGAGGACGAATAGTGGCTTATCGCAACAGTGGTTTATCGTACTGAGATATCGCCGCCCGTGTGGGACGAGATCTAGCCAGAGTGAGGCGAGTATGGATTCGGTGGGTGCAGTAGAGATGGACGGACCGACGCGAGCAATTGCCGCGGCACACCACCGAACAAGAGGACCGGCATGTTGTGCGGCGGGCAGTGACGGCTCGTACCTCCACATCAAGAACGTTCGCTCAGGAATTAGGGTGTGTTGCACAACAACCTGTGTCAGCACGTACCATCTGACGTCGTCTGCAGGAGTGGAGACTTGTCGCACGGCACCCATTGCTCCAATTACCATTGACATTACACCACCGGGGAGTGAACACAGAGCCAAAGAAACTGGAATTAATAACACAGAGCCAAAGAAACAGGCAGTGGGCTGTTGAACGCCGCACCTGGACTACGGAATGGCACGTCTTGTCTTCTCCGACAAATCCCACTTCTGCCTGCAACACCACGATGGTCGGACGTGCGTGTGGCGGCGAGAGACTGTATGACGCCTGCATTATGCATCACCATACCGGTCAGTCGCCTGGCATTATGGTTTTAGGGCGCAATTGGATATGACACTCTTACCCCTCTGGTAAGCATCGCCGGTAAACTCAACAGCTATCGCTACATCTCCGACGTTTTGGAGCCTGTAGGTCTCCCTTACCTGCAGGACCTGCCAGTGGCCACGTTTCAACAGGACAATGTGCGCCAGCACGTGGTACACATCGTGCGACAATTCTTCACGGCCCACCAGGTGTCACTGCTGCTGTGGCCCGCCTGTTCTCCCGATATGTCGCCCATCGAACACGTCTGGTAGCTGATCGGCAACCGAGTGGCCCGGCAAGCACCACCCGTGGCGTGTAGAAGCAGCCTGGACTGACATACCTCAAGCCCACATCCAAAGCCTCTTTTGTTCGATGCCGCGGCGTGTAGCGGCCATTATTGCCTGCCAATGGGCCCACACGAACTATTGATGTCTGTGTGTTTCGCAAATCGCACGGGCCTGTAAGCTCAATCGTTTCATCTTTGTATCTGTTGTTATGTGTCCAGTAAATCTGGCTTTGCCTATCTCGTGTCCTTCTTGGTGTTGGATTTTGGGTGGCCAGCAGTGTAGTTGGAATGCTGTCTGGGGGATGCAGACCCCCTACACAAAGAAGAGGATACATTGGGTCCCTATACCCCACCCCACATTCATATATCACAGCCAGGTCATGTTCACAAGTCACAATTGCTTTACATGTTGTTAACACACCACATGCATCTACATTCCATTGGAACAAATGTAGCAGCTTTATGGAACTAGTATGTAGCCTCCCCCCCCTCGAACCTGAACAAAGTTTCTTTTGCGTAAGTGTGATGACTAAGCATTAGTCTTATTTGTTACGTCCATTCCAAACAGATTCAATACGTACCTATTTTGGCTGCTAAATGTAATGGGTAAGCAATGTGCAGTGTGCACTCAGTGGACAAAGCATTGCAGACACCTACCTAACAGCATGTTGGTCCTTCTCTAGCACAAATAACAGACTGCACAGGCTAAGGCATCGACTATACCAGACGCTCGAGGGTTTCTGTTCTGGAGGTAATGCTAGCCATCCCTGTTGCAGCAGTGCCCACAATTCTACCCGAGACGCCGTCCCAGGATCCATGCATCTGATGTTCAGCTCTGCCATGTCCCAGAGAGCTTCCATAGGGTTTAAATCCTAAGACCTTGGTGGGCACCAGATGGTTCTAAACTCGGATGAGTGCTCCTCCAGGCATGTCTGGGCATTTGCAGCCCACTGGGGCAGTGCATTGTCCTGCTGAAACAGACCATCGGCCCTTGTGGGAAGGCCATGAATGTGAGGTGATCAGCCATGCTGATTGTATGCAGCAGTTAAGGACCTCTCCAGACACATTAAGGAATCTAATGTGTCCCACGAGAAGGCTCCCCAAACCAACACAGAGCCACCACCACACCACCTTGAACAGAGCCGACCTGGCACAATGGAGCCATGGCCTCATGCTGTCGATGCAAGACAGATGGATCATTCTATCACCCAAGTGGTAAGAACCCTAGGGTTCCCGACAGTGTTTAAGCTGGGGTTTTTTTCTCTTGTAGTAATTTGGCTATTTTGTCAGAAAAAGTGGTAGCAAAATGCTATGCAGATTAGTCAAATTTGTGTTTCTATTTTTTTTTTCTACATTAATGTATGAAAATTCAAGCGCTATGCCTGGTTAAATAAAATTTTGTACTTTAACAGAATTCAAGAATAAAAACAAATAAGCTATGACACTTCTAATTTTAATAAAAATTCATTTGCTGATGCTAGCAGTTTATGAATATATATATAAAGACAAGAACTGAGCAAAGCCACAACCGACGACACACCGACCAATCTGTTGACCCGAACTGAAACAGCACTTGCTGCTTCCGTGGTTGCTGCAGCGAACCACCAAAATAACACACGAAACGCCTACTTCCTTATCCAGCACAGCAAAGCCCTTGAGGAAGGTACTCTCGAGGCTCAACAGTGCTTTTCTGCATTAGGAGAAAAGACAACAGAGATGGAAAAATGACAACAGGCTGAAGCAGTATAAACGTTAAACTTTTACTGTTTATCACATTGCTCTTGGTATAAATATAGCTTTCCGACGTGACGTCCAACATATAATGCGCTGTAAAAGTTATTCATATAGACATACTACCAAGGAGCTCACTCCAAATTACATATATATCAAAAAGTGCTCTACCTTCGATGTCAATGAGTATGTCCCAAAATACATCCACGGCCAATGCTCAATTAGGCCTAGTAAAATATTCCTCTTTCTTTCAACATCCAGGAACGCTGGTGGTGAAATTGTACGTGTGATAAAATATGCGGTCCCACTGAACGAAGTCAGAATTAAAACGAGACACTACGAACGACCACAAGACAAAGACCTAACAATATAAAATGGAACCAAGATTAAAATGAATTAAAAGCAAATGGACGGTCACAGTCTTCAAATCACATCACCAAAATGTTGTCAAACCACATCACCATGGTGATGTTGGGTTTGACGACTGTGACCGTCCATCTGCTTTTTAATTCATTTTAATTTGAATACGTAATTTGGAGTGAGCTGCTTGGTATGTCTATATGAATAACTTTTATGTGTCGATATGAATAACTTTTACGGTTCATACATTGTTCAGTGTATGTCAATATGAATAACTTTTACGGCGCATTATATGTTGGGCGTCATGTCTGAGGGCTATATTTACACCAAGAACAATGTGATGAACAGTAAATGTTTAACGTTTATATGTTAATATAGTAATACTTTGAGATACGTAAAAAATATGCTTGATTCAGCATAGAGCTTTGTGCTGATTTGAGTAGATAATGTAATAAGGCTGAAGCAGTGTGTGACATCAATGACAAAAAGAAAAAATGATGGGAAAGGAAATCAGGTCAGAAAAAATTACAGACTAAAAACAACACAAGGGCAAAGCAGGGATGGGCGGGATGCTGAAAGAAAAACTGACAAGGAAACATTCACTTTTTGGCAATTCAGTAGGGACTTTTTTGTTGCAAAATTACCATCTTTATCACGATTTGGCGAAAATGTGAGTGACAGCTTAAATACTGGTTCCTGAGGGCAACCCTATCAAGTGTGTACCGTGAGTATATCATTGACGGATGTACCAGCTCCCAGAGAGAAAGGGGCAGCCGACCACTTGCGACTGATGACCGGGGAAGACATAGACTAACTATCAAGACCAACCACTTGGCAACAGTGGTGCATACTGCATACCCCGGGATACTGGAGCCGATACCCTTTCACATGCCAGTGTTAACTGCTTGCCACCGGAAAGTACGCCTCACCTGATGCCGAGAACATTAAAACTAGATCTCTGCAGAGTGGTGTTGGTTGCATCATGTGGTCACATGAATCCCATTTTTAGCTGTACCGAGCTGACAGCAAGCAACAGGTGTGACATCAACAGTATGAGGGCCCCATTCGTGCCAGGTTGGCTCTATTCAAGGTGGTGGTGGCTCTGTGTTGGTTTGAGAAGCCTTCTCCTGGGACATATTAGGTTTTTTAATGTGCCTGAAGAGACCCTTAACTGCTACGTGCTACCAGCATGTGCTGGCTTATCACTTGCATGCTTCCATGGGCTTTGAGCATTCAGCAGCCTATGGTCTGTTTCAGGAGGGCAATGCTCCGCTCCATCAGGCGGCAACCACACAGGCATGGCTCGAGGAACACTCATCTGAGTTTGAAACCACCCAGTAGCCCCCAAGGTCCCATGATTTAAACCCTGTGGAAGCTCCCTCAGAAGCTGTGAAGTGGAACATCAGATTCATGGACCCTGGACCGACGTCTCTAGTAGAGTTGTGGACAAAGCTGCAACAGGCACGGCTGGCATTACCTCCGGCATTTGGTGGAATCAATGCCTCAGCATATATAGGCTGTTATTCACACCAGAGGAGGACCAATACACCATTAGGCAGCTCTAATGCTTTGTCTATTGAGTGTATATTCCCAGTAAAATTAATATTTTGTATCTAGTCGTGTAGCAGCAACTTTGATAATTCAGAATTCCAATAATTTAATAAATTTCACTTCATCAAACAAAAAAATTAAATGTTTCATAACTTAAAACATAAAATACAGGCTTACCTTATATTCACAAACCATAGGCCACCAAGCATTATAAATCGTATTGTTTTCACTCCAGACAGAATTTTTTGTGCAGCACTACAACTTGGAACACTCTGCAGGTGAGTTCAGGTTGAACTCTTCATTCAGTCTTCAGCAAATTCCATCATGACATAAAACCTACACAAGAAAAAAAGAAAAAAAAAAGAAAAAGAGACAGAGTAAGAAAACCCATAAGAGTGGTTGAAAATAAATGTACAAATACATTAACAGTGAATACAAAGATATAAAATTTAGGTCAATGTGTGGCACAAAGATACCTTGGTTAAAAAAAGTTAGGAATACTGCAGTTTCGAAGGAAAAACGTGGTGATACACTAACTTAGGAACTACTGGAGATTGGCTATCAGCATGGGTAGCTCACTTGTAAATTAGAATCATGACAACACAGCATGTGGCGTGCGAGCTCTAATAAAAGTACCCTGCAAGTGCAAAATGGGTCGTTTCACTACTTGGTCTAGAACAGGGGTCGGCAAACTGCGGCTTGCAAGCCACATGTGGCTCTTTGGTTACGTACATGTGGCTCTGAAGCAAAACTGAAAATAAAAATAAAAATATCATAGTTTCATTTATAAAATTCTTAAAGGATTTTATTCACATAATGGTGATTTCATTTGTTTCATAGGTCTCTAAACTCCGACACTACTGAAGAATGTTTTTTTCTTTTTTAAATGCATGTCATTCGCTACAGTGAATATTGAGAACATTACCCTTTTTAAATAATGCGCAGTTGTACAAAAAAAAAAAACTCGCTATCTCTGCTCCGGGAAGACGTATTTGTATAATTATTTTTCCGTAGCATAGCTTTTACTATGGAGAATAATTTAATTTGTTTCATAGATCCCTCAAAACTTCAAAGCGTGACATCAGGAAGGGGAAACGAGCATGAAGGTGGTCTACAGAGGGAGTGGAGGGGATGGTCGAGTAACATGTAGGCAGGTGCTCAAAGTGACTAATAAGTGAGCACACTGACACCCTCTACTAAGCAAGACAATGTTGGCAATGGCGAAATGTGAAAGCGGGAAAATATCCTGTCAGTGACACGAGAAAAAGAGCAGTTGAATAACTTCAGAAAAATGTTGAAAAATCAAGTTCTGCATTTAATTACTGGAGACAGTCTGCCAATAATGTTAATATTGCAAGCTTCATAGTGAGTCAGAAGATCGCTAAGAGAGGAAAACCATTCCCAGATGGTGAATACATGAAATGAAACCTACACAAGAAGCTTGCAATATTAACATTATTGGCAGACTGTCTCCAGTAATTAAATGCAGAACTTGATGTTTTGTTAATGAATCTGAAGAACTTTTTGGGATTACAAAAACAAAGAGATTTTAAATAAAATTAAAAACATACCGTTATCTGCCAAAACAGTAGCAGATAAGACAGTTAAAATGTCCTCAAATGTGACCAACCAACAAGTCGAAGACGTTAAATTAGCTTCAGCTTTATCAATTGCAGTAGAAGAGTCTTGCGACATCAAGGACACAGCCCAGGTTTCTCTTTTTGTGCGGTATATTTCATCTGAGGGTCCGAAAGAACTTTTGGGATTATTGCCACTCAAGGGCCAAACGCGTGGGAGGACATAGCAAATGCCGTCCTTGAGTGCATGGAAAAAAATCATATCCCACTCAATAAAATTGCGTAAATTGAAACCAATGGTACAAAAAGTATGACTGGAGCGAAAAAGGGTTTTGTTTCAATTTTAAAAGGAAAAATTAATCACGAAGTGATTACTTTCCATTGTATACTCCACCAGGAAGCACTTTGTGCACAAACATTTCCAGAAGAAATCTGTAAAAATATGGAATTGGTAATTAAAATTACTAACTTTATTACAGCAAGGGGACTTGACCATCGACAATTTATAAAGAGTTGCTAAGTGAAATGGAGAGCGAGTATTCAGATCTTCTCCAGTTCAACAGGGTTTGATGGCTTTCCAGAGGAGACGTGTTAAAGCGTTTTGCATCTTCCATAAATGAAATCAAACTATTCCTCGGCAAGAAGGGTGTTCAATATTCAGAATTAACAGATCAGTGGTTGCAAAAATTGTACTTTATGGTGGACGTTACATCACAAATGAATCAGCTCAATCGTAAATTACAAGGCAAGGGAAATACTACTTTTTCAATGGCAGAAGAAGTTATTTCGTCTGAAAAGAAATTGATTCTGTTTGCTGAAAATTTAGAGAGGGGAACTTTAGTTCATTTCCCAAACTTGTCTCAATATTGCCGAGAAAACAATGCCCTCATTACAAAGATTATTTCAAGACAGCAGTTTTAAACATGAGAGAATCATTTCTTCAAAGGTTTCAGGAATTCAGAAATGATAAAGCGACCAACTTATATTACAAATCCTCTTAATGCCAATGTGAAGGAATTAAATTTTTCTGTTTGATATTGACACAGCTAATTTTGAAATACAATTGTTGGACTTGACAAGCAAAGACTGGAGCTCCAAATTTATAAATCTTGGTACTGAAATAGAAAATGCAGTCTGATTTCACAGCAGAAACACATTGCTATAAAAGACCTACAGAAGGCAGACTCAATGATTTTCAATACTTGGAATAGTCTTTCAGACTGGTATCATGAGTTAAAAAACAACTGCATTTGGTGTTTGTTCTCAGTATCGTCGGGTCTACGTATTTACGTGAGCAATCATTTTCTAACATGAATTTCGTTAAATCTAAAACCTGATGAAGAAATGGTTTTGTTTTAGTAAAAAATTCTGAATTAAATTTTAAACTGAAAATTCACAAAGGTGTTAGACCATCAGATAGTGTGTGGCAACATTTTCTTAAGGTATAGAATGAGGGAAAATCTGGAAGTAATAGTAAATATGCCAAATGTAAATACTGTGGAAATGTTCAACTTGGAAAAGCAGACAGATTGAGAAAACACATTTTATCTTGCAAAGCTGAAAAGGTATGTAATGATAGAACT
Source organism: Macrothele yani (assembly GCA_039090855.1). NCBI lineage: Eukaryota > Metazoa > Arthropoda > Arachnida > Araneae > Macrothelidae > Macrothele > Macrothele yani. The sequence goes on from CM077016.1 coordinate 79,596,810, forward strand.
GTAAGTAATGCAGAAACTGGAGATCGGGATTTATCTAACTTTGAACTCCTAGAAGTAAATGAAAGTGGATTTGTGGTGCCACCAAAAAAGATGAAAACTCAGCAGTGTTTAGATTCCCATATTTTAAAAACAAGTGACAGAACTGCAGAAAATTTGAATATACTGGTTGCCAATTTTTTTATGCCCACAATATTGCCTTCACTGCAGTAGAACATCAAACCTTCAAAGAATTAGTTTTGGACAGGACATCTTCAAAGAATTAGTCTCAGCTCTGCGTCCATGATATAGACCGCCAAGTCGTAAAACATTAACAGGAGAACTTTTAGATATAGTGTCAGCAGAAGTCACAAATAGAACCAAGACACTTATCGAAGGCAAACAGGTCACCCTGATTGAAGATGGATGGAGTAATACACAATGATCCACTTATTGCAACTTGTATTCAGTGTGAGGGGAAATCTTATTTTTAGATTCAGTGGAAGCAGGTACACATACAAAAAATGCACAATATCGCAAAGATGTCTTACAATCGGCTATTGCAAAGGCAAAGAAAGAATATAATTGTGACATACAGGCTGTGGTCACTGATAATGCCAGAGTTATGGAGAAAGCAAAGGAACTCCTGTGTGAAGACGATAATAGCCTGGTGGTATATGGATGCAGTGCCCATTATTTAAACCTGCTGGGACAGGATATAACACCAGTTTCAGTGCTAAACAACATTGTGAAGGTTCAAAAGTTTTTCTGCAACCACCATGTACCTAGTGCATTGCTTCATGAAAATTCTAATTCACTGAAGCCCCAGTTACCGGGAGATACAAGGTGGAAGAGCCAAATGACTTGCATTGAAACTTTTATGCGCAACAGAGCAACATACAAAAAAATAGTTGAGGAACATGAAGATCACATAGACAGAGACATAGTCACTCTTATAAATGATTATAATTTATATAAACAGGCTAAAGATGCATTGCAACAACTGAAGCCAGTTGCCGATTTACTGGACTGTTTGTAAAAAGATAATGCTACCATTCATGACTCATGTTGTTGAAAGAAGTGTTTACTGCCACGCATCCAAGAAGTTACAAAACGAATGGATCAAGCCATGAAACCTTCCACTTCCTAGCCTACTTCCTGAATCCAAAATACAAAGGAGAAGGTCTGTCTAACATTTAAAAAGAAAGCACATGTTCATGGCTAGTTAACAGGTATCCCAACAGCATTTCCCTTTTGATTGCATATGAAGCTGAAGCTGAGCCATTTCCTCCTACTTACTTCACTGTATCCGGAAGAAGTATCAGTCCTGTCACATGGTGGACAGCAGTAGGAAAAACAGTAGAACTAGAAAGATTTTCAAAAGATTGTCTACAACATATTGCTTTCCTACTTCCGTGCCCTGCAAGTTCCGCATCGATTGAAAGAATGTTTACAAACTTTGGAGTAATACCTCCAAAACCCAGAAATCGTCTTGGCACAAACACAGCATCTAAACTGGTTACGTGTTATCAGATGTTAAGAGGACCAACTGCGCTGGAATTATTAACGTTTCTTTTGTACTTTGCACTAATATCTTTCTGTAGTGTTGGTAACTGTTTTTTCCTCCCTTTTCATGCATTAGTTTCATATTACTGTTAACTTTTTGTAGCACAACAAATGTACATTTTTTTAAAATTAAACCCAATATTGAGCCTAATGCAACTTGTATTTCTTTAAATGTAACATAGTGTGTCATCAATGGCTGTATATAAGTAAAATTTAACAAAAACGTCATACTATTTGTATTAAAATGTTGGACTTGTTAATCTAAAAACAATTAATATAACTGTATATGTAAATATAGTTTTCAATTTCAAAATTTTTTACATATGGTTATTTATATTATTGTATATTTTTACATATTTTATAATTTTTTTGCATACGGTTGTCTGGCCGAGGTTTTGGACAATACAGTAATACACAGCGGTAAAGCCACAGTAAATACCGCGGTTTTTACCATCCTGTCCAAAACCTTGCGAACTCTGTACGAAACCTTTACGAGTATGGATTCAAAGCAAGGAGGCCGCTGAGATGTATAGCATTCACACCAGATCAGCATTGTCAAAGATATACCTGGGTCTGACACAGGTCATGGAATACATAGTGACACCAGGTACTTTTCACAAATGAATCCCATTTCACTCTTTATCCTGATACCTCATGAGAATATGTGAAGGAGATCCAGCACACAAATAAAACCTCACTATGTGCATCAAGTTCATCCACCCTTACCAGCAGCAGACAGTTCTGGGGGTGTGTTTTAATGGCTGTACTTCCTTGTAGGTTTGTCAAGGCAAAATAAATGCGTCAGTGTACCAAAACGAGATCACTGAGCCCATTGTGACACTGTTCCATGCTGCTATTGGACATGCATTCCATTTTCCCAATGTCAATGCAACTAGTCACTGTGCCTTCAACAAATCAAATCTCCTGGCGTTAATCCTATTGAGAACATTTGGGACGCTGTACAGTGACATCTGGATAACCATGTTCCATACCCAAGTATACTGGCAGACCTCCGTAACATGTGACGAGCTGTCCCACTCATCAATAATGCCACTGCAAGTATGCCTCATAGGTGTTGAGACATACTTTGACACAGAGGTGGTGTTACCAGGTACTAAAATCAAGAGGGATATTCTCTGAATTTACCATTTTGCCTATATTGCAGTGTTACTTTGTTGTGTGCAGAAATTTCACAATAAATTGTTTTTGTAAACTCACTCTTTTGTTTGTTACACAACCTCACTGATGTTATTTCAATGCATGTCACGTAAGTCAGATACATACATGCTTGATTGCATGCAATATCTTTAACTTTTTGTGGCCAGCATATAAAAACAATGTAATGCAAACATATACCTTCTCTTCCTAAGGGAAGAACACAAGTCAATATTAAACCAGTGCTGCCATTGACATGCTGTAGCGTGCAAATCACCCCCCCCCCCCAATAAGGAGCCATAATTTCAAATTCTACGCGTCCTTTGGGACCCACATTTTATTTCGGAACTTTTTTTAACATGCGATTTGGCAAAAGTCAAATTCGTCAGGATTAGGGAAAGAACGAAAACAGCCAGCAATGTACCATCTCTTAAGATTATGTAAATACACAATATAAAATTATGTAAATATATACAAATGTCTTGATTAATTTATTAAACCTTTCAGCTCTTTTCACTAATACTGGAACAGCTGAAATTTTAAATTTGAAAAACAAACAAATTTAATGAGAGCACCATGAATGAATTATACTCTACTAAAAGTTGCACATCTACTTCAATGATTGTTCGTTAAAAGTAAAAAAAAAAAAACTATTCAAGAGTACTCATCACACAGTTCCTGTTTTTTTTGGGGGTTTTTTTTTAACAGCTCTGGTGTTCTGAGCAGATTTAAAATGTGTTGTCTTTGTGTAGTTCCATTATGATAAAATTTAGTTGAAAATAAAATTTACTTCTGTCAGTACTTGATTTTTTTAAAGATTGCTTTCAAAGAGCATAAATTAAAATGTCCAACAATGTACATACATCACATTTATTTTTCATTTGCTTATATAAGTATAAATATTCATTATCTCTTGATTCTTTTGCTTTTTAAAAGGACACAGACTATTTCACAAAGTAACCACTATTTAAAAATCTGTGGGTTCTTAGGACCCAGCTTGATAACAATGCAACGACAGCTCTGATTAAACATTCATTTGTGGTGAACAATGTAGAAAATCCCACCGACTGCAAAGTACAGTAATTTATTCACTTTCTGAAAGTAACAAAATATTTGACCAATTGAAGTTTATTGTAAACTTGATGTTGCATATGGTGCTGAAGTAGTGAACACTTCAAAAGTGTGAGAAAATGGTCTCTAATTTTCAACAATTGGTGAACAAACAAACATTCACAATGAGGAGCGATTTGAGCGACCCTCTCACATCACTGATGAGTATTTGAAAAAGTGACTCACATTCTACAGAACAGATGCTAAATGATTGAGAAGCTGCACAAAAATGTCCTTACATTTCTAGTTTTTTAATTCATGCAATTATAAACAAACAGCTTGATCACCACAAAACGTATGCACGATGGGTCCATGAATGCTGACAGATGAGCACAAGAAACTGAATGGGTGCTGCATTGACGTCTTAGGTGAATTACGAACAAGATGGCGATGAGTTTTTGAACCAAATTGTTATCAGAGATGAAACCAGTGTCTAACACTACATACTTTAGAGAGCAAATGCCAATTCCTGGAATGGTATCGTGCTCACTCACTGAAAACTCTGAAGAAATTCAAGCAGACTTTGCCTACCCCAAAATTTACAACAAGTCTTTTGGGTTTGTAAAGGCATCTTACTGGTGGAATTCATGCCCCAAGGAACAACTATGAATGCCTATGTTTATTGCAACACACCTCAAAGGCTGTGACATGCTATTCAGAACTGCCACAGAGGCCTACTTTCTAGTGGAGTTCTCCACCGCAACATCTGCTAGCATGCTGCTGCCAGGAGACAGGCATTGTTCAAGAACTTTTGCTGAGAAATTTTTGAGCACCTCCACACAAGCTGGACCTTGCTTTGGATGACCACCCCTTGCTTCCATACACGAAGGACTATCTGGCTGACAAACGGGTTGAGAGTGATGATGAACTAAAGAAGATGGTGACGGACCGATTAAATGCACAGGTGGCACAAAAACTCGTCACAGGATATCTCAAGTGTTTCATTATCAAAAAATAGGTAAAGGTAGATCAACAATTGGTTATGAAAAAAAATAAGTTTCTGGTTTTTCTTATATTTTCATATGTTAATGACCAAACATTTTTACTTTCTCGATGGCCCTTGTACATATACACGCAATGAATAGAGATCACAGGAACACAAATGTCAGAAACAGAATGCTTCGTTATTCAAAAACATTCCACTTTTCATAATGCATTATGACACACACACACACATTTACAAATATCACAATGGACTTTCTTCAATTGATTTAATTTACTTGCACAATATCTGATACCTATCTGCTGGTAAAGGATACACTGATGCAGAATAAAAGTGTGTTAAAATCATTCACTAACCAAGGATATTTTATCTACATGACCATAATAGATATATCTTGACTCATGTACCCAGAATGGAAACTAACAGGCCAACTAAAAAACAAGCCCAAATAACATGAAATGAAATTTCAAACACATTTTTCCTTTACATTTTCATATAACATGATTCATACAATTTTTCAATCACAGAATTCCAGAACTTTTCCAGGACTTCTTTCGAGGACATACGATCCAAATGATGCTACTTAAAATACAGTGAAACCACAGGTCTGTTCAACCCATAACCTACAACAAACTCCCTACATGCTTGAGCAAACAGAATGCAAAATGTTGAAAATGTCTGATGCAGCTAAAAAGGAACTCAGAATCACAGATAAATACTGAAATACTAACACTGTCACTGAAAATGTAACCAGGTACAATTTCTACAAAACTTTTATATACATTATACTATGTATACTGATTTTGAAATAAAAAAAAAAAAATATATATATATATATATATATATATTTCTAGGATGTAAGGTCAGGTGATGCGTAACATCACAGCCTCTCCTTGACAAATGTCAACCCCGCCTTCTCGTGGTGCATCCTGTTCCCACTAAAGGGGCTCTGACGACCGCCAATAGCGGTATAACTATACCATCGGGATCAGAGGAAATGCTATCCCACACTCACCAACCCGCTTGGCCAGCGTGGTGAGTTATGGCCAAACACCTCCAAAATGACTCTACAACTTAAATCTTGGCCCTCAGTCTCCGGCAGCTGGAATGTACCTGGCCAAGGCAGCGGCCAGTGCGACATGAAGGCAGAGGGTGCTAAGAATCCCGGAGGACCGGACTAGGCTGCCATTTGATGCTGACCTTGGCTACCTATAACGGACGCTCCCTATCTTCTGATTCAAGGCTTCTTGAATTGGAAGAGGAACTACAAAGGATCAAGTGGGACATCGTCGGGCTAAGTGAGGTAAGGAGAAAAGAGAAGATCTCATTGAACTAAAAAGTGGACATCTCTTCTATTATCGTGGGACAGATACTGGCAGAACTAGTGGTGTTGGATTTATAATAAACAAGAAACTGAAGGATAAAGTGGTAGAAGTTGAAAGTTCCTCTGACAGAGCTGCACGACTCGTTATCCAACTATCGAGAAGATACCAGGCTCAGATTATTCAAACTTATGCACCCACCACAAGTCATCCTGAAGAAGAAATTGAAGAATTTTATGAGGAAATTTGTCATCTAAATAATAAAGGTAAGCAGCACTTGAAGATAATTATGGGAGATTTCAATGCAAAAATAGGGCAACGGCAACAGAATGAAACTTCAGTAGGTAAAATTCGGTCACGGCAACAGAAACCAGCGTGGAAATACTCTCGTTGAGTTTGCAGAGGCAGAAGGATTTTTCATCTTGAACTCCTTTTTCAAGAAAAAGCCACACAGGAAATGGACATGGAGACATCCAATTGGGACGACAAGTGAAATTGATTTTATTATGTGTAACAAAAAAATTCGTCATCGAAGACTGCAGTGTGCTGAACAAGTTCAACACAGGTAGTGACCATAGATTGGTGAGATGTAAGATGCACCTCAACACTAAACTGGAACGTGGCAAGCTCATAAGACAAACAAAATGTATTGACATAACCAACCTTAAAAAACACCATAATACTTTCAAGTTGGAACTGAAGAACAGATTCTCTGCTTTAGAAGGCCTAACATCGGAAGAAGTGGATATTTCGGAAGTTAACAGAAAAGTAACCAAAGCTCTAATGGAAACAGCAACAAAATTAGCTGGGTCTAAGAACAAGTTGCATGTGAACAAATTATCAGGAAAAACCAAAATGTTGATGCAAAAAAGAAGAGAGATGAGGACAACTAAAGAAGATGTGACTTCCAAAGTGGAATATATAGAGCTATGCAAGACAACACGAAAAAGTATCACTGAAGACGTAAGGAAATTCAACTGTGAGCTAGTGAGGAAAGCAATTGAAAACAACCAAAGCCTTAAGATAGCAAAGGGACATCTCAGTAAGGGAAGAAAACAGATTATGGCTCTGAGAAAAGAAGATGGTTCTATAACAAGAAATAGAGGCGAAATTTTGACAAGAGTGAAAGATTTCTACTCCAAATTATATGAAAGGGATGATACATGTTCTCCAGACATCATGAAAGGTACCAGAGTTCTTCCAGTCCTCCCAGCAGAAGTTGCTCATGCAATCAAGAACATGAAGTGGGGGAAAGCTCCAGGAGAAGATGGAATTACTATAGACATCATACAAGAAGCAAGTGGAGAAATTGAAACAGTACTCGCCCAAATTTTCACTCGATGCCTTAATGAAGGGAAGATTCCTGAGGATTGGAACAATGCTACAATGATCCTGCTACATAAAAAAGGTGACATTGAGGATCTCAGGAACTACAGACCTATCAGCCTCCTATCAGTGGTTTATAAAATCTTCACTAAAGTTCTTTCACACCGCTTGAAGGTAACACTGGACATGGCTCAACCGAGAGAACAAGCTGGATTCAGGAGTGGCTACAGCACAATAGATCATATCCACGTACTGAGAGAACTAATTGAAAGAGCGAGGAATATGAACTTCCATTGTGCATGGCTTTTATCGATTATGAAAAGCCTTTGATTCGGTGAAACCATCAGCAGTTACCACGGCTCTGAAATCCTGCGGTATTGAAGATGCATACATTAATATTATTAATAACATCTATGAAAATGCAAGTGCAAAGATTCGGTTGTTTGAAAATACAACACACATAAAAATTGGAAAGGGAGTGAGACAAGGTGACACCATATCTCCGAAGCTCTTTAATGCCACATTGGAAAATGTCTTTCAATCACTGAACTGGGAAAACAAAGGGATAAAGATTAATGGAGATTATCTAACCCACCTTCGTTTTGCTGATGACGTAGTCATTTTTGCAACTACCCCATCAGAGCTGCAGAGTATGATAAAGGAACTTGCTGACAAGAGTAAAGAAGTGGGATTAAAAATGAACTTTCAGAAGACAAAAGTGATGTTCAATGCTTTTACAAGAAATGAAGATTTATCGATTGATGGAGAAAAACTGGAGATAACAGATACGTATGTTTATCTTGGACAGCAGATATCAAGTGAGGGTCACATTGATGAAGAAATTAATCGGCGTACAAAACTTGCCTGGAGAGCTTTTTGGAAGAAACAGCATAATTTTCAAGAGCAATATGCCATTATGTCTTAAAAGAAAAGTGTTTGATCAATGCATCCTTCCAGTGCTTACGTATGGTGCAGAGACGTGGACCTTAACTAAAAGAGACATACAAAGGCTGCAGACAACTCAAAGCAGCATGGAGAGGTGCATGCTTGGTATAACCAGGAGAGATAAGAAGAGGAACTGTGGATCCGAAAAATGACGAGAGTGGAAGACATCATGATCAGAGTTAAATCCCTGAAATGGCAATGGGCTGGACATACTGCCAGAAGGACAGACCATAGATGGACAGCCGAAATTTTAGATTGGATTCCAAGGGACAGGAAAAGACCCAGAAAAAGACCACATGGGAGATGGGTGGATGAAATTCGTAAATATGCGGGAGTGGCATGGAGGAGACTGGCACAAGACAGACCGTTGTGGAGGAAACTTGGGGAGACCTTCGTCCAGCAGTGGATTGATAATGGTTGACAATGATGATGATGATATATTTCTACTTTCGCTTCAGTTCAATTATTGAAGCAATCACAGAATTAAAAAAACATACCCAAAAATTATAGGTACAAAATCTGTAGTTAGAACATAAATGTGGCATTACTCTTGAAATGCTCTCACATACTACACAATCAATATACAAAACACTATTTATATTTAATTAATTTGAAATAATGCTTATATTGGAAATTTAAGGATAAGGAAAGGTGAAATACACTGACGAAAAAAAAAAAAAATCCCAACACCATGAAAAAATAGTTGTAGAGGAATAAAATGGCGGCAATACATTTGTATAGGTAACATATTTAATCGATTAAGGTTTCAAGATCACAGCTTAATGTAAGCGCGAGAAGAGCCATTTTAAATGTGAAATGCTGGTACATTAATAACCGGTGTGACCGCCAGAATGTTGAATGCAAGCACGCAAACATTCATGCATTGTGTCGTACAGGTGCTGGATGTCAGTTTGTGGGATTGAGTTCCATGCCTGTTGCACTTGGTCGGTCAATACAGGGACGGTTAATGCTGGTTGGGGGTGACGCTGGAGTTGTCGTCCAATGATATCCCATACGTGCTCGATTGGCGAAAGATCTGGTGATCTAGCACGCCACGGCAACATGTCGACACTCTGTAGAGCATGTTGGGTTACAACAGCGGTATGCCAGAGAGGGTGGGAAAACACCCCCTGGAATGCTGTTCATGAATGGCAGCACAACAGGTTGAATCACCAGACCGACGTACAACTGTGCCGTCAGGGTGCGTGGGATAAACACGAGAGTGCTCCTGCTGTCATAGGAAATTGCTCCCCAGACCATAACTCCAGGTGTAGGTCCAGTGTGTCTCGGCCGCAGACAGGTTGGTTGCAGGTGCTCACCTGGCCTCCTTCTAACCAACACATGGCCATCACTGGCACCCAGGCAGAACCGGCTTTCATCAGAAAACACAACAGATCTCCACTCCGTCCTCCAATAAGCTCTAGCTTGACACCACTGACGTCACAAATGGCAGTGGTTTGGAGTAAGTGGAATGCACGCTACATGGCGTCTGGCTCAGAGCTGTCCTTCAAGTAACCGATTTGTAACAGTTCGTTGTGTCACTGTGGTGGCAACTGCAGCTCGAATTGCTGCCGCAGACGCGGTACGATGCGCCACGGCCATACGCCGTACACGGCAGTCTTCCCTCTCAGTAGTGCCACGTGGCCGGCCGGAACCCGGTCTTCTTGAGGCAGTACCTTCCCTTGACCACCGCTGCCAACAATCATGCACAGTGGCTACATTCCTGCCAAGTCGTTCTGCAATATTGCGGAAAGAAAATCCACCTTCTCGTAGCCCTATTACACAACCTCATTCAAACTCCGTGAGCTGTTGATAATGGCTTCTTCATCTTCTTAAAGGCATTCTTGACTAGCATCAACACACTACGTCGAATCTCAACGATAACTAACGCTCACGAACGTTACAGCGTGTATTTACAGCAAACCTGCTTTGCATGTTCCGAGGGGCGCTACTAGCACCACACGTATGCGCCAAGCGCGAAATTTGCATAGACGTCATCTTACAGATTTACTCTCACCGCCTACCAACTGTCGTTTATCTAACACAACCCCTTCTTGGTGTTGGGATTTTTTTTCCGTCAGTGTATTGGGAACTTTTTTCAAAAAAACAAAAAGGGATTTCTTAAACAAATAACCATGGGAGCAAGGATCTGTGTTACATTTTATTTAGGGATGGAATTTTCAACATAATATTGATGCTAGAGCTATATTTTAAATTTGTACTCACTAGCAAACAAAGTATGCACAAAAGTTTTCAAAATGAAATGAAAGAGAATAACGGGAAAACCTTAAATCTAAGGGCTATGTGTCAAGCTACATTCATCAGTGATCAAGACAATTTAACTGGGCATGATTAGAAAACTAATTATTAAAGCACACGGAAAGTGATTAGTTAGCTCAGAAAATATTGGGTTGTCGGAAAAGTCATGACGTATTTTGGCACTCGATGGCGGTTGGGCGGTTTTGGAAGAACTAGAGGCATGCGCAGCTCTGTTATCGCTATGGCATTCGACAGGTGCCAGTTCTAGTTGCAGTCTAAAAGGAATAGTGAGCAATTTGGTTGATTTGCTGAGATTTGACATCAAGTTGAAGATGGAAGACTAAACTGTGCATTTTCGCCATATTTTACTGTTTTACTCCCGTAAAGGGAAGAACGCGCGTTAAGCATGTGAAAAGTTGCGTAAAGTGTACGGTGATAATGCTCTACAAGAACGTTAGTGCCAGAAGAGGTTCGCAAAATTCTGTGCTGGTGTTTTTGACCTCAACGAAGCTCCTCGGTCAGGAAGGCCAACCGAGGTTGATGACTACCAAATCAAGGCATTGATCGCGTCAAACCCACGTTACACGACACGAGAGATTGCAGACACATTACACATCCATCATTCGAGCGTTCACAACCACCTGAAGAAGCTGGGATACGTAAGCAAGATCAATGTGCGGGTTCCTCATGAACTCAAAGAAGCTCAATTGACGGCTCGTATAAACATCTGCAATATGCTCATTAAACGTCAGGAAAACGATCATTTTTTGAAGCGACTGATAACTGGTGACGAAAAGTGGATTGCGTACAACAATGTGCTGCACAAATGGTCTTGGTCCCGACATGCTGCTTCGCCTCAACCGGCATCCAAAGCAGACATTCATCAGCGGAAGGTTCTGGTCTCAGTATGGTAGGATTTTGAAGGTGTCTTGTTTTTCGAGCTCCTACCACGGAACCAAACAATCAATTCGAATGCGTACTGTCGGCAATTGGACAGTTTGAATGAATCCATCATCCAGAAACGTCCAGAGCTCGTCATCGTAAAGGTGTTGTGTTCCATCACAACAACGCGAGACCACGCACAAGTTTGATCACCCGCCAAAAATTATTGGAGCTTGGGTGGGATGTGCTGCTACACTATATAGCCTATCAGGTGGGATGACATCAATTATAGTGATATATATGCATATGTGTACTTATGTTTGATAATTGTACAGATTAGTAGGTATCCACTGTACTTCATGCTTCCACATCTTTATGAAGGAAAATTTCATTTTTTATACGTACAACTGCAAGTTTAAAGTGGCATTCAATAGTTTTTCCATCATAAAATAGTATTTGTTCATACACCCTGATTCATTTAGACAGTTTCTAGATGCTGTAAAACAGTAACAGTTGAAGACACTGATCACAACTGCGAATTGTTAGGTAGATGTACTCGTACACATAAAGTTTGTGTCCCGCTACTGAGGGAAGTGACGTAGGCGATAGCGCGCGTGTCATGTGACTAGTCAGTCAAAATGGCAGCAGCTGCAGTGGAGACTGCATTTTGTGTTCTTGAATTAAGCAAAACGGAATCTGCAACTGTTAGGAACGGCATTTTCGATCACAATTCGGAAAAGAACCTCCAACCAGAAAATATATCCACGATTGGCATAAAAAACTTGAAACTACGGGCTGTTTGTGCAAACTTAAAAGTCCTGGGCGACCGCATGTATCGGAAGAAGTCATCGATAGTGTTTGCACCGCCATTCAATGAAACCCGGGAAAATGAACGCGGAGGACGAGACGTGAAGTGCAGATTTCACAGCCCACTGTCTGGAGAATTTTGAGAAGCTGAAAATGATTCCATACAAAGTGCAGATGTTGCAAAATCTCACTGACCCTGACGAGACAAAGCGCTTTGAATTTTGTGCCAAAATACAGCACCGTTTTGAAAATGACAATTTTGCCGACCACTTAGTTTTCCCCGATGAAGCTACATTTCACGTGAGTGGTCAGGTAAACAAGCACAATGTTCGCTTTTGGGGAACGAAGAATCCCAGATTTACAGTGCAACACGTGCCAGATTCCCCTACGGTAAACGTGTTCTGTGCTGTGTCCAAAAAGAAAGTGTATGGCCCCTTCTTTTTTCACGAGAGGTTCTTTTCTGGATATGGTAAGTCTTTGGCTGATGCCATAGTTGCAGGACGACCGTGACAACTTTATTAAAAACACAGTTTTGCCGTCTTTACACGATTTTAAAAAATTACGGTTAAAATGATATATACATGAGCACTTTCAAGTCCACTGTGGACCCGTCATCAGATGCTGTGGTTGCACTATGCCCTGGGAGGGTATATATTATGTAGTATGTGCACTGACGAAATAGTATGTTTTGGCATGCGCATGCTCACTACCTAATCATGTCGTTTCATTAGAGCAGCCGGTATTGTCTCTTTCGTTGTAATAGTTACAGAGTAGTTTCCATGGCAACGGTATAATGATAGGGGTATCGTCGTTACAGCATTCAGCCCTATGTTTATGTATCAATAGGCTTTCTAACAGGAGGATAGATGAACATGTAGTTGGCGTATGTAACATAGTAACATCGTCCCAGATAGGTTGGTGTTGACCCTTCAGGCATAGTCTTGAAAGGGCGGTGGAGGTGGAGCATGTTTTAACATTATATCTATGTTCAGAGACACGTAAATTAATATTGCGATGGGTCGAACCTATGTACATCTTGTCGGTTACGTCAGCATTCATAGCTTTTAGTGGGATTGCGTATACACCGAATTTGGAATCGTGGGGAATCCGATCCCTGTCATTTTTAATATGGGCGAGAATGTTGCACGTTTTTATGCCAAAATCAAAATTAAGTGGACGACATACGTTTTTTAGGATATTTGTCTCCAATTGGATGGTGCACCACCGCACTGGTTAGGCGACATGCAAGATTATCTCGATGAACATCTTCCTCAACGATGGATTGGACGAGCCGCAGACTACAACATGCCACTGACCCAATGGCCACCCAGAAGTCCTGACTTAACACCTTGTGACTTTTACCTGTGGGGTACGTAAAGGACAAGGTATTCGCAGTTCCCTTCCTGTTGATCTAGCGGAGCTGAAACAGCGTATCACAGCCACTATCACTGCACTTGATTCAGATATCTTACCTCGCGTTTGGGCGGAAATGGATTATCGGCTCGATGTGTGTCGTGTGACTAAGGGTGCACACATAGAACATCTGCGACTGTCTCTAAAAAGACTTGAAACATTCCCCTACAATTCTGTTACAGGTAACATAAAATATCTTACATTGTTCTTGTATTTTATTGTGTGTTGAAACTGCATACTTCTTTATGAATCACCCTGTATTAGAAAAAACAAAACATTTGTGTGATTGCTAATATTTTCTGTGTGCTGCCATTTATACCTATAAAAATGGCACATATAATGTACTCAACTTGCACTGCCAGAGTTCCGTTGATATCAAAGGATAAATTAGCAATCATTTTTCACCCATCGGGTTTTTAAAAAAGTTGATACACATTCTTTGCATGTCGAATAACCTGTCTGACAGTTCAATACAAAACTCTTTCGCCCCATATTAAAAACCTGAGAACTGAACTGATCCTAGTCTGACACACAACTGAACTCTATATTTTAGTCTTCTTCCAAATTAAAAAGTTGAAATGCTTTAACTCCTGCAGAAAAACTTCAATGTTTTTGGAATTTCAATACCACACAACTACGCAAAGTAATTAATAAAAAATACTTGTGATAAATACAGATTTGGCACTGATGAAATCATAAACTCTACTTCAATTACTAATCTAAAGCAACTATTATGGGAATTTTACTAGGAAATTTTTTCATTTAAATTTCAAATTTTCGGAGAAAACTCTTCTTCTTCAGGCTGTCTTGTTGTTGTCACTTATTCCTGTCACTATCACGGTTACGGTTAACCTTGACGGTTTAGGTTATTTTTCAACAAATCCTGCCAGATGTTAGGCAGGGAAAATCTTTTGCAGTCATTGATGATGGAATTTTGATTTTTCTCAATCTCTATTCCTTCTTTCAGCTTTCTTTTTTGAAAATTGCTTTGGAAACTGATGACTTTAAGGGAATTCCAATCCATGCTGTGCCCAGTTTCTCTAACATGCCTATCTAATCCAGTCTTGTTGGAGCAATTTTTTATAGCTGCTTTATGCTCTGCTATACGAGTTTCTAGTCTGTGACCTGTTTCACCTATGTAAGATAGTCCACAACTACAATTTACTTCACAGACTACTCCTTGCATTTTTAAAATATCTTCTTCTCTTTGAACTATTTTAGGGAAAATTTTTTTAACTTTGTTCTCTAAACTTCTACGCTTTCCAATGACAGTTAGGGTAAATGATTGGTCCACACATGGACGTTGCTGGCAAGTATGAATTAGGTGTGTGTGTGTGTGGGGGGGGGGGATGCAAGCATGCAGTAATACACTGGTGTGCAAAAATTAAGGACGACACGATTTTTCGAATGTAACGTCGTGCAGAAGTGCTCCACATCGACTCAAATCATACCAAAAGACCCCCAAGATGTAAGAATATGGGACAAGTGAGCAAAACCAAAGGATACAAAGGCACTTCATTGAAAAGGTAGCTTCGAGCACAACTGGACAGAAAACAGAAACGTCCATGTGACAGGCGGCTGCCAAGAAAAATCCAGTCTTTAGTAGGGGATATGATCACTCCTGACTGCGTTGCAGGATTTACAACGTCTGTCCATGCTGAGGACGAGGTTGTCAAGGAGCTGTTGAGGCATCGCGGCCCATTCCTCTTGTAGCGCCAATCGCAGCTGCGAAATCGTTGCTGGCGGCTGGTGACGTGCTGCCAATTGTCTCCCGAGAAGGTCTCACACGTGTTCGATTGGATTTAGGTCCGGGGACCTTGCGTGCCAATCCATACGTTGAATATCTTTACTCTCCAACAGCTCTGCGACAGCCACTGCACGATGAGGTGTAGCGTTGTCGTCCATGAAGAGGAACTCAGGACCCACAGCACCTCTAAACAGACGCACGTGTGGCAGGAAAACCTCGGTACAATAGCAGACACCAGTGACTGAACCTCCTTGGAAGATGTGGAGGTCAGTACGGCTACCAAGCATGATACTGCCCCAAACGAGAACTATGCCACCTTCAAACCGGTCCCTTTCGATGATGTTGCAGGTGTGACTGCGTGTTCCCTGCCCTCTCCAGATGTGTACACGTCCAGAAACGCTTGTCAGACTAAATCAGCTCTCATCCTTAAAGAGAACTCGACCCCATTGCTAATGTGTCCAGTTCTTGTGTTCCTGGCACCACAGAACCCGCTGTCTCTGATGAGCTGGCGTTAATGGCACACACCGTACTGGCCGTCGTGCAAATAGACCACCTTTGTGCATCCTACTGGCCACGGTAAAACTTTATAACGGACGTCCAGTTGTCTGTTGTATGCGCCTTGCGATTTCTCCCACTGTCTGCGGTCTGTCTCTTCTCGCCTGTAGGACAATATACCGGTCGTCCGCCGCCGTGGTGGTTGCTCGTGGACGACCACTGCTAAACTCTCGTACAACTGTTCCTGTCATTTGAAATGCTCTCCAAGCTTGTGAAACGATGCTGTGAGTGATCCCGAACTCCTCGGCCACACTAGTCACACTTCGACCTTCTTCCAACTTCCCAATGACGCGACCTCGGGTAAAGTCATCCAGATGTCGTCTACTGGATTGCCTGTTGGCCATATCACACGGTGGCAGCAACTCGACGTCGTTCAAACCGATGTACACCGTGCAATAGCTTTTACCGAATTGCTGAGCGTACACCGCTCGTGTGCTTTATACCATGCTGCATATATGCGCATGCCCTACCATACCGGACCCTAGTCTATCTCCTAAGTGGTCTTTCGGTCCGTTCTGCCTGCTCGTTCCGCTGTTATGCTAATTTCTCCTCTTCATACTTTATTTTTGCTCACAAGTGTAGTAGCAAATGTTTTTTTAAAAGTTTTTTTCAAAATATACTGGGGACAGCAAATCTAAGTGTATTGAATAAATGTATATCTGAATGCATTGCAATATCAAAAATATGGAGGGTACTCAGAAATATTGGAGGGGACATATCCCCATCATCCCCCTTGCCAGCGACGACCATGGTCCACAACTCCTGCATGCCCTCTGACGAGCTGCGGCACTAACAGTCCATTTTTGTAACTTAACGGTATGGGGAGTTGGCTCACCTGCCTATCATAACACAGTGACCAGGATCAGCAATGGCCTAAAGTTCTCTATACCATGATTGATTGTCAAATTTCAGTTGGAATTCATTTAATTCTAGTGAACAGTAGGTGAAGATAAGAAACTCTGCATTTAAATGACTCAAGACATGCTTGTTATTCCTTTCGAAGATTCAAAAGTTCAGCTACAATCAATCAATTGTATTTACTATTCTAATTCTGGATATTTTTGTTCTTGAACTAAGCTCAGTTTTCTGTAGGCTAACATTAGCCTACACACTGATCTCCACATCACTACAGTTGCCAACCACATCTGTCCCTGTTTCCACACTGACTTACAAGATCTGCTCATCCCAAATCCAATGAACAAACCACATTAATCTAGGCCTGACCTCTGAACAATAGCCACCTCACAACTATGGTCACTTCTTTCCGATCTGAGCAGTGATCATTATTCAGAGGTTTCACTGTTGTTATCATGTTTACATGCTTATGTCTTATCACAAACAATACAATTTTCTTTGTCTAAATGTTTGCCCTACTTGGGTGGCAAAGTGGAAAGACCACTTGTGTGGTTTAATTGTTGAATCCCTGCCTCAACTAATATACTTCTTTTTACTGTTGTAATGTTCAAGAAACAATTTCACAAGACGCAAGGAACACTTATAGCATAGTATATCTGTTTATTTTCATGGTGTAAATTTGTATAAAGATTTGACAAGCTTTCTCCACTGGGAGGCTTTTTTCAAGGCAATGTAGACATAAAATGCAGGGAATTAGAACTCATAGGAAATAAAGATGATTTTTTGAAAATAATGTGGGTGAGATCACTAGCAGTATATTGTGAGTTTTTAATCACGCAAGTATACGGGGTGCCGCAATGTGTTTCTATCTTTTAACAACGCATGCCAAACCGTTGGTAGTTCCATAGAGACCATGTCATTAAAGTCGTGCATTGCTCGGCCGCTCCTGTATGGAATAGTATTAGAAGCCCCTCACACGAACTTTAAAGAAACTGACATCAGGGAAACAGTCGAAATCCTTCCCAGCAAACTGACATACAATGACGTGGTCTCTATGGAACTACCGATGGTTTGGCATGAGTTGTTAAAAGATAAAAATACATCGCAGCACACTGCATAATTGCGTGATAAAAACTCAACTAATACTGCTTGTGATGTCACCCGTGTTATTTTCAAAAAATCATCTTTCCTACGAGTTCTAATTCCCTGCATTTTATGACTACATTGCCTTGAAAAAGCCTTCCCCAGTGGAGTGTGAAAGCTTGGCGAATCTTTATACAAATCTACACCACCAAAATAAACGGATATACTACGCTATAAGCGCTCCTTGTGTATTCACAACCTGGTGTATTTAAAAATAGGAGTACATAATTTCACATTTGTACATTACAAACAAAATCATACCTAGTTATTAAAACTTACTCTAGATTATCAAACAGAGTTGAAAGTTAATTACAGGCGAATCGAAAGTTTTGCAATATTTGGATCACTTTATGTTTTTATACGTACCTTTAAGACAAAAGCTGACTAGCGTTCAAAGTACAGGCCATCATGTTGCACCGTCTTTAGCCATCTGCCTGCCAGTTCTTCGATTCCGCGGCGGTACCAGTTCTTGTCCTTCGAGGTGAACTCCTTCACCCCAGTTACTGCATCCTCCTGGTTGTTGAAGTGCCAGCCGCAAAGGAAGTGTTCCATGGATCAGAACAAGTAATCTGACAGGGCAAGGCCTGAACTATACGCCGGGTGTAGCATCAGTTTGATGCCTTCAAATTCCTGGAGTTTTGCTCGGGTCTTTCGCACGGTATGAGGCCGAGCATTATCCTGATGTAGGAGAGCACGCTTTCTGTTCACCAGTACCGGGTACTTCTCCAAAATGGTGCACGTCCACTCCAGCTGTTCAGAGTAAAGGTTGGCGTTGAAGGTCCGACGGTCTGGAAAAAATTCTTAATGAATTATCCCCTCGAAATTCCACCAGGCGCATAGCAAATTACCTTGTAGTTGAAAGCCCACGTCTGGCAACAAGTTCAGGAAGCTGGCCCGGGCTCAACCACTGCCATTGTGTTTTAGGATTATGGAAATAGACCCACTTTTCACACGCACGTAACAACTCTCTTGATGAAACGTACATCGTGCGGGTTTTCTAGGAGCTTCGTGCACACTTCCACTTGGCGGTTTGTTTCAGCTAGCGTCAATTCGTGAGGGACAATGCGGCAGATCTTGAAGGTGATGAACAACGGCGGTCTATGATATGCCCAGCGTACCTGATAATCTCCGAATGCTGGTTGTCGGATTTGCCTCTACGGCCTCCGAATCCACGGCCTACCTGACCTTTTGCTGATCGTCGAGGTTTCTGTCACCCGAGTGAATTTTTTTTTTAATCATCTGGTTGCGGTGCTGTGGTCCACAGAACCTTCCCCCTTTCGTATGACAAATATTTCGTGATGCTTGAGCAGCATTATGGCTGAGTTCAAACTTGTAAAGTAAAAGTTCTCTAATTAGTCGGTTGTGGCTGTTCATCTTTTAGGCGTCCCAACCACAGACAGAACGATGACATGCAATGCTGGTTCACAGCAACGGCTACTGTAGAAACATACCTTACGGATTAAGAAAATAACGGAGTGCGAATCGCTGCCAGAATTTCTGAAACTTTATTTTTCACAGAAATAGAAAAGCTACGGCAAAATCTGCTGATGGGTTGATATTTGAACAGCCGAAGCCATTTTGCGACAGACGCTAATTTTTCTCTAGCATTTTAGATTAACTCATAGCATTTTGTGAAAATAGCGACCTTAGCTTAACCTCTGCTGGGAGGGAAGGCAACTTACATCTAAAATTATATCAAAATTCAAATATTCATATTGCTGTGAACTAAAACTTCAATGTCTACTTAAAAACATAAATTTTGTTGGCCCAAATAATAATTTTGAATGGTCAGTGTAATACAGGGACCAATTCAGGATTACTATCTCTAAAAATCAAAGCTTGATAGGCTTTTCATTTCACTAAACATGAAAAAAGTTTACATTTCTCCTGGTACTCCATGGTTTACATATCACAATTTCACTACCAGTAAATACATTTAAGGCTTTTCTTTTTTTTAATTATGAGTCCATAATAAATTACTAATCACAACATTATATGGAAGTTTTAATGGCTTTGTTTTTTTTGTCATTCAGAATTGCTCTACACAAACATTAAAAAATGCTAACGGCAGTTTAGTTTGTCCCTGCCAACTAGGATGTATCATGAAACAGTAAATTAAAAAATCTAACATTTTATCATTACAGAGGACGGTACCTGTACTTTCCCAAAGAGGCACTGAATGATGTTACTCAAATCACGCAACTATTAATGGTACAGAATAGAAGAAATCAAATGTATTAATAACAAAACCTTATTCAGGAAATGGGTACTTATTAAATGAGTACTACATACTTATTGTGCATTACTTACCATGAAATTGAAGTTGCATAACAGCTGTCAGGGAGCATTATCAAAACACGGAATGGATATTTCTGCGGAACTGCGCCCATGGAGTTGCACATGAATGATCAGCAGTTGCCGATCCCAATACAGTCTGATATTTCCCACCAATACAATATACAGGGGTCGAAAAATGTGACCATCTGGTCACCCAGGGTGACCACAAGAATTACCCGGGCCACCACGGAAAACATCACTAAAGAACAAGTAATTTAAGAATTTGCAAGCTCTCGGTAGGTGTGTGTGTGGTGTACCATTTTTTGGACAAAAGTGTACATGATTTTGATATTATATACATTTATCCCACTCTTGCTGGTCCAACATTTTGATTCTGGCCACTAAAAAAAGTGAGCTGGCCACCAGATTTCAGAATATTTTTTTTTTACCCCTGACAATATATATATACACTGCTGGACAATTGCTAAGGATGGATCATAAACGGCTATATAGCGCATAAAAAAGTAAGTGTGGTTGGATGCCAAGTGAAATAAAATGTCAGAATGCCAGGACATTACAAGAAAGACAATTTATTGTGCTCTGAAATCCAGAAGGCTTTGGATAATTCAAGGGACAAACAGGCCATTTTGTGCAGAATACGTAAACGTGAAAAAATGCAATTACCGTCCGCAGGCGTTCCGGCGTAAGATGTCAATACGGGATATGGCCACCATGGAGGGTGATGCAAGATTCCACACGTCGTGTCATGCTTTGCACAACATTATCAAGCAGCTCTTGGGGTAATTTATCCCATTTCTCTGTCAGTACACGGATGAGGGTGTCCTTGTTTATTGGAGGGCATTGGCGACCAGCAAGACTTCTCCCCAAAGCATCCCACACATTTTCAATGGGATTCAGATCTGGAGAACGTGCTGGCCATACGAGGCGTTGAATATCCTCGCTTTCAAGACACTCCTGGACAGCGACTGTTCGATGACATGTTGCGTTGTCGTCCATGAAAATGAATCTATCACTGACAACACCACGGAACATGCGAACATGAGGTAGCAGAACATCAGTAATGTATCGTTAGCCAGTCATAGTCCCAGTTGGAAGCACATAGAGGGACGTACGGCCATTGATCATGATGCCAACTTATACCATGACACTACATGTCAGATATCGGTCCCTTTCCTGTATGTTTGCTGGACAATATACAGTACCACTATCACGCCAGATCAGTTGTCGTCGACAATCAGACGATAGACTGTATCTACTCTCATGTGAGAAGGGGACAGCAGACCAGTCGTTATCAGTCCAATTGCGATGTTGATGGCACCATTGCAAACTGGCGGTACGGTGACATCTGGACAATGGGATGCACACAACAGGACAGCGGGTGTATAGTCCTCCTTCATGCAAACGTCTGGCAACAGTTTTTCGGGAGATCCGCTTGCCAGTAGCAGCCATAAAATGATTTGCTACCTCACTAGCTGTGCTGCGCCGGTGTCTTTTTGTTGATAGCACTATGTACCCATCTTCTGCAGGTGTCGTACTGCGAACACGACCTCCCCTGTGACGTTTGCTACACTCTCCATTTGTTTGAAATGATTTCCAAAGCCTTGAAACAACACTGTGGCTGACGTCGAACTCCCTGGCAACATCTGTTATTTTTCGCCCTTCTTCAATCTTGCCAATAAATACGGCCACGCGTAAAATCATCTAGGTGATGTCGGGAAGACATACTGAAAATTGCAAGTTTGTCATTTGATTCTTTCCCTTTCAACTTTGCGTTTGAACAACAACGGTCAATATGTGTCAAATCCTTTATATCTCTTATCAGCGCTATGACGTCGTGAACAAGTTCGGCAATCCAAAATTTGCATACGCACAACACGTCTTACTGTATCCCGCACTTATGCTAATTTCCACATTTTCCTGCCTTCCATTTTATGGTTGCTATCGTTGCTATTGGCATCCGTCCTTAGCAATTGTCCGGCAGTGTATAAACAGGAGTCGAAAAATACCATGCCCATGGCATGTAAATTATTGTCCTGGACATGGTTAAAAAAAAAAAAAAAAATCCAGTTGCCCAGACTGAGGAACTAAATTAAAAAAATGTTTCGAATAGAATTTCTTACTTAAAGAAAAAAGACAGTCATCTCATGTCACGTTTCATCTCACTGCTAATCAAAGGAAGTTGTACTGTTGTTACGGAGTGCCAAGGATTGGATATCACTTTAATTATATTATGCTCAAAGTCCAGAAATTGGAACCATACATTGTTTTACTCCAAACGTTGTTTACAGTGAGGGACGGGATGCATGCCTCTGAAGGAACTAGCGTCGTCCGGTGTTTAGTGACAACGGATTAAAACTTCAACGAAAGGAACATGGCAAAATCACTAAATTTGTCAAGTACCAATTTCATCATCATACCATTTTATACCAACTTCTCTTAAAACTGCATCATCTTAAAACTTAAGATACAAGCTTTTGTGCATTGAATTAGTAGGAGAGTGAATTATTCAATGAAAGTCATGGCGCCGCCCACTGCCGTGGTGGTTTAAGCGATGGCCTCTGATCATTTGTTCGAAAGGGGTCCGGGTTCGAATCCCATTGAGGCATGGATGTTTGTCTTACAGCACTGGCTGTCCCCCTTCCCTGGAACAAGTGACACTAAATTAGGGACAGGCGACTGCTCACAGCCCATTGAGTTACTCACTGTGGTCGTTGAACCTTCAATAACAAAAAAGTCATAAATGCTTTGGGAAGTTTTCACAGGAATGATGGGTTCTCCAGAGAGTTATGCATGGCTGTGTATGAAAGAGTAAGTGTTCCTACTCTGATGTATGGCAATGAAACCTGAGTGCTACAGAAGAAACATAGGAGTTGTTTTGTGTGCTGAAGAAATGAGTTACTTACAGGGGGTTTGTGGCAAGACATGTTCTGATTGTGTGAGGAATGAAGATGTGTTGCAGGTGTGTAATGTGAAGCAATATGTTGTTTTCAAGTGGAGACTAGTATGCTTCAGTGGTTTGGCCATGTTGAAAGAATGAGTGATAAGATGCTTACTAAGAAATTTTTTTTAGCCCAAGTGGCGAAAAGGAAAGGCAGAGGAAGGCCAAGGAAGTCATGGGAGGATCAGATTCAGGAGTGTCTGCATGAGAAGATGAGTATGAAGTATAGAAGATCGTGTGTATGGCATGTGATGGATGTCAGCGATGCCCGAGTTGTACATCAAGATTGCTGTAAACGGAGAAGTTTGTAACAGCAAGTAAAAATTATCTGGTAGTTTGTATTTCTTTGTGGAGCTAACCTCTGAATCCCAGAGAATAGCTTAGTGATATGTAGGTATGTACATTTTGAATACACACCCTTAAAATGGAATTAAAAAAAAAAAGTCCATATTTAAAAAAAAAAAATGAAAGTTCTCATTTGTTATCTCAAAAGATAAATTTTCCTGGGATTCCTGGGCTTATAATTACCTCAGCAAGTAAATAATTTCTGTACATGCCCAGTTGCATATGTAACTTTTCAGATATTTTTTAAGCCCTGATAAAGCAGTGTTAGGAATTAGAAATAAATCTTTTACTGGCCCAGCAGACCACTAGAATTTGCAAACCACTGGTCCACCAAAATGCCCACTGATCTGTAAAAAAATGAAGAAAACTTAGACGTATATATATTTTTATTTTGGGGAATTTAACAACCATTGTTAGCAACTTGGTGGGCTATAAGAAGCAGCCTGTCCTTAATTTAGGGCCACTGACTCCAGGGAAGGAATAGAGCCAGTGTTGTAAGACAAACACAACATCCATGCTTGACCGGGATTCGAACCCCATCTCGGACGAATGATCAAAAGCCATCGCTTAAACAATTGACATTTACAATATATGTAGAAAATAACATATTTCAATCGAATTGCCTCTAGGGGCTGCGGGTGGCCTAGTGGTCAGCGTTCGTGACTGCCATGGAGATAACCTCAGGTTCGAACCACTAAATACTCGCCGTGCGTCGGATGGGCACGTTAAGCTATCGAACACCGGGTACTGCCCCCCCCCCGGTAATAAATAAGGGCGTCTTTCCCCCCTTTCTACCTCGCTTCCGTGTTACTTTCCTATTGGGCACTCTAGCCCAAATCTCCTAGCTTCCTATTTCTAAGGGTTGTTTAAGACCTGGGGTCAGACACTCCCTTCCTAAAATCCTATACATATGATCTGATCTGAATTGCCTCCAATTTTTTTGTTTTAACATCTAATTTGAAAATGCAATTCACTGGACAAAGCTTGTTTCCAGAATAAGATTCCGATGGATTGGTGATATGGCAGAGTAAGAGTGCACTCCCAATCTGTTTTGAAGTAGGAAGGGAATGAGGAGACTCCAAGGGTACAAAAATTCACATACATTAGCAGACTTTTTGGTAAATGTGTACTTTAGCATCCTAAATTATTTAGTCAGAAAAAGTTCACTGTGTGGGGAAAGAGCGATGTACAATTTTGTAAGCATGCAGACTAATGGAAAAGGTGCAGAAATACAGTCATTTAAAAGAATGTTAAAGAATTTTACCGAAATATTTACCTGTGAGTACGATGGTATGTAGCAGTTGGTGCGGGAGGCTTTTAGAAGCGATGCTAACGGCGATGGCGTGAAGCTTCCGTGCTTCGGAAGGGAGCAGGAGTTCGTAGTGCACGCGGGGAAGAATACAATAGGAGTGGGGTGTATTCTTCGGAAGAGTGTGATGCGTGCTGTGATCCTGCACAAGTGGAAGTAGTTCAGAACTGTTTTCTTAATTTTTGAGAAAGAAATGTGCGGAATGGTGTTATTATTAGTTTCACAATGTCTCCAAATGGAAAGAAATAAAGGAATGTAAATGTTTTCATGTACGACAGAAATATTAAGAACTTTTGGTTCCGATTGAACCCCGAGTTTTAGTTATGGTTTCGAAGATGTACAGGGGATGTTGATTTCTTCAAACATTTCATTTGTAGTTGTGCTGTTATTCCATACATCGTAGCTAATATTTTTTCGTCCTGAAATGGATATTTTTAAAATAAAGTTTCTTAAATTCAGAAATTGTAGTATGGCAGGGAGGCCAAGAGCTTCTTGTCGTATTGTGCCGGATAATGAAATTTTAAGCCCTGATGAAATCCAAAATGAAACTTGGAGACTTACACGACTTTGGAAAGAGCCGATAACACTGTTGAAAAAGCTACTAACACCATTTGCAATGCTGCGTAAAGCCGACCTCTTTCCTTCAGCGCATTCCTACAAGACGTTTCTATGACTACGTACTGCTCAACCTCTTCTTTCTGTATTCTTCCGCCCGTTACTTGACCTTCTGAACGAAGCTTCCATTCACCGGACTCTACCTTCACCCCGCCGCTGCTCCGTCATCCTAGGCCTACTGCACGTACTCTTCCAAACCATCGTACTCACAAGTAAATACTTCGGAAAATTTCTTTCCTTTTATCTAAAAATACTATATTTTTGAACCTTTCCCCATTATTTTGCATGCTTAAAAAATTGTATGTCACACTTTTCCCACACAGTTACATTTTTCCGACAAAATAATTTAGGACGCTAAAGTACACATTTGTCGACTTTTTTTATGTTTTATTGTTTAAGGTTTTGCTTCCTTTTCCTTATTTTAGTCTTATTGCACAATCCCTCCTACTTTCCCATGAAGTTAGCTTTTAGTCCCCCGTTGAACAACTACTACCTTAAGTGGATTGCTCTTTTGTAAAAAAATTACCTTCACACATTCAATGGACCTTACCGCTAGTGTTTTCTTTGAGGCAGAAACAAAAGTCAGGTTGTCTGGTTCAGTATCTGCTGCGTTCACTAGGGTGGGCGAGTCCACGGAAGATCAGGACATTTGTTTTGCTTACTTCTGCTCATTACAAATGATGTGGACGGTAGTAACAAAAAACAGCTGTTGCCGTTACAAGGACCGGGAAACTTTTTTCTGTAATTGTTTTTCCTCTAACGCTCTTTACAAATCATGAGGGACAAAAAAAAACCAAAAAAACTTATCCAATAGCATTTCATGAATCTATCACTAATTTGCAGCCTCAAAAGAAAACCATACAGCAAGGTAAAAGAAATAGAAATTCATTTTTTAAATTGTGACAACTTAGAAACAAAAAACTTACTGTCCATCCCTGCCAGTAAAATCAATAGTTAAGTAGTCCGGGGAAGTTGTACTGGCCAGCGGACCACTGCGTAATTTGAACGCTGTAAAGTATCAGATGAGTAACCAAAACATATACTGCACATTTAGTGAAATGAGAGTGCACTGAAATTTTAGACCTTCACCATGGGGGAAAATACGGTAAACCTTCCACATTCGGCCTAAAAATAGTTTTATGAAGCGACGATAGATGGCGGCATGTTATCGCTACATCGTGAAGCGTTTCGTTACGTTGTGAAAGTGGCAAAGGAAGTGAATAATATGGATGAAAGGTGGTGCTTAAAAGGACCTTTTCGAATGTTGATTGTGGCACGTGTGTGAAATATTTATTTTAATGGAAGAATATGAAACTGTGTAGCTAGCAGAATAAAAGCAAGGAAAGTTTTATCTGCTAGGGAAGAACTGTCTGATCGCAGGAATCAGGACTTCAAAGCAATGTTCAGAGGAAAGACCGCAATTCCGTCGGAATAAATATTGTCTGCCAAGTACATTTACATTGCGAGGCTACCATAAACTGTGCGACTAGTTGTCTGCAAAACGAATACCAGCCGCTAACTGTCTCAGTGGATGAGGCCATGTGAGGTTTCTTCAATCGCCTCATCGTAAGACAATCCTTTGGCGAAAAACTACGTGAGAATCATCACTCTATCAATAGGAATCTCAGCAGAAAAAAATAAAACACGTACCAAGTGTGCGGGAAGAGTACTCGTCATTCCCTGAAGCGCATTTCTTCCGACACATGAATTGTCCTAAACGATGAGACGCAGCGACACAGAGTCATGAGATGGCTGAATGCATTTCACGTGTGAGAAAAGCAATGGAGGATAGGTGAAGGGCTACCGTGGCGCCATCTATTATGGCTTTCGGAACTAGCGGGGCAGAACGTGGAAGTTTAGCCGAAAATACTAGCCACCTTTAGAATTTTGGTGAATACCAAACTCCACTATAACACAATTCACAGCTGCTACCCCAAACACTAGTGATATGCACCTAGCCCTAGGATGTATCACTTACCTTTAATTCAGGGTTACTGGCTCCATAAAAGAATCAGCATTAAAAAAACAACATAATATTCATGTCTATAAGACAGAGGCTTTTTGTCTTATCCGAGTGTTACTTCAATCTAGTGAACTCTTCAAAAACAAACAAAAAACATTGTAAAGCTTTACGCTTCTGCCCGTTTGCATCTTATGTTTCCACTTCCTTCAAGCAAAAATAAAGATCATCCCTCCTGCTCTCAAAATCACATGTTCCTATTGGAGTTAAATTTTAGCAACCCCGTAAAAATTAATTTTCATTTTTAAGCTGCTCCTAAAAATAATAGAGACACAAAGTTATCAGAATTATTAACACTGCAATCAGACATCTCTGAATTGCTCGCATTTTGTGTTCATTGGGTAATATTAATCACATAAGAAAACTTTAAAATTATAACGCCCTAGAGTGCAAAACGAACCTGCATCTCCCGATTTTTTGCTCGAGCATGCTATATCCATTACACCACCCAGGAAGATCAAGACCCAAGTATCTGAGTGTTAAGAATCAGAATTCGATGATTTTCGCCAGTCAAAGCAAATTCTACTTCCTTGTAGCGTGCAGAGTTATATTCCGTGGAAGACATTCTTCTCATAATACATGGAAACAGGTAAAAATTATTAACACATCAATCAGATATCTCCGAATTACCTGCATTTATTTATTTTGACTGAAGGTTTAATGACCACCGTGAGCAACACAATGGGCTATAAAGCAGTCGCCCGTCTCTAATTTAAGGTCACTGGTTCCACAGAAGGGAGAGAGCCAGTGCAGTACGACAAACATATCTATGCCCCACCGGGATTTGAGCCCGAACCCTTATCGGATAAATAGTCGTGAACTGGTGCTTAGACCACTGGGCCACCGGGCGGGGCAGCTCTTGGATTTACTGTTCATTACATAATATTTAATCACATCAGAAAACTTTAAAATTACATTGCCCTGGAGCAGGAAGGTATAAATGTGTTTTGCAACAGAAAACACAAGTTATTTGTTGCCTTTAAGCAACATACTGCCGACTGTTTTATTATTTTCATTCGAAGTTCAACAACTACCACAAGCAACTTTATGGGCTATAAACATTCGCCCACCTCTACTTTTTTTTTTTTTTTTTTTTTTTTTTTTGATTGGAGGTTTAACGACCACCGTGAGCAACTCAATGGGCTATAAGCAGTCGCCCGTCCCTAATTTAGGGTCACTGGTTCCAGGGAAGGGAGAGAGCCAGTGCCGTAAGACAAACACAACATCCATGCCTGACCGGGATTCGAACCCGGACCCCTTACGGACGAATGATCAGAGGCCAACGCCTTAGACCACTGCGCCACCGGGGCGGCCCACCTCTACTTTAGGGCCACCGATTCCACTTAAGGAAGAAAACCAGTGCCGTACAACAACCACACCACCCATACCCTTCTTTAACAAATGGTCTGAAGCCCTAGTGTCTAGACCATTGCGCTGCCAGGGTGTCCCTGAAATGTTGTTAGTGCCGCAGTTTTTTTTGTTTTTTTTTTTATTGGAGGTTTAACGACCACCATGAGCAACTCAGTGGGCTATAAGCAGTCGCCGTTCCCTAATTCAGGGCCACTGGTTCCAGGGAAGGGAGAGAGCCAGCGCCGTAAGACAAACAACATCCATGCCTTACCGGGAATCGAACGATTGGATGATCAGAAGCCATCGCTTAGAGCACTGTGCCACCGGGGCGGCCTGCAGGCGTCTAAGCACTGGCTTCTGACCATTCGTCCGTGATGGGGTCTGGGTTTAAATCCCGGTGAGGCATGAATGTTGTGTTTGTCTTACGGCACTGGATCTCTGCCTTCCCTCGAACCCGTGACTAAATTAGGGAGAGGTGACTGTCCCTAATTTAGGGTCACTGGTTCCAGGGAAGGGGAGAGCCATTGCTGTAAGACAAACACAACATCCATGCCACACCGATATTCGAACCCAACCCTTTTTCGGACGAATGATCAGAGGCCATTGCTCAGACCACTGCCGATATTCGAACCCAACCCCTTTTCGGACGAATGATCAGAGGCCATTGCTTAGACCACTGCCGATATTCGAACCCAACCCCTTTTCGGACGAATGATCAGAGGCCATTGCTCAGACCACTGCGCCCGGAACAATTCTGGAAATACACAAAATAACATCAGCGCTACCACTATTAAAAAATAATCCACACAAATAAGAGTTACAAATGTCACCCTCTGCATGCATTTATATTGAACAATTCAGAAGATATAGGGAATACTGGTGACATTACTATTAGTGTTAATAGATATGCCACAGAATTAATATTAGAACTGAAAAATATAGTTCCCCTCCTTCACACCATTATACAGTACAATTTGGAAAATACAAAACACTTTTTCCACTCAAGAATTCATTTCTTTTATATAGCTGCATTGCCTTCTTGTGTTAAGCCACGTCCAACTCCGAAATTACACCATTAGCTACATAAAACTGAATCCCACAAAACCTATAATATCTGAGACAGCTCCTCACAGTACTATACTTCAGCATATAAATGCATTTTTACATGAATAAAAGTTACACCAAACTCAATCGAAGAATAAAAGCCCCTTTGAAGGAAATCTCATGAACATCACAGCAGCCACATGCAGAAACCTGACACCTACTAGTTTACAGAATTTGAGACATCCTCAGAAATGCAGTCTTTCACCACGCAAGTACGGCACCATAAAAATGGAAGGGGAAGACGTTATTTCATGTTTTAACTTTCCATGCAATTATGAGGCACTGCTAAAAGAAATTCATTTCACAAAATGTTAATAGGCAGCCTAAGTTTCAAAGAAACACATACTGTTTGTATAAAAACGAAACACAGTATACATTAACAAAGACACTTACTGCATATAACCATGATATTAGAACTCATACTCATGCATACACATCTGTTAAAAACTTTTATCATAAGGTGTTTCATATACACACACGAAAAAAAAAAAAAAAAATTGTTTCAAGGAGGTAAACACGGTTGAAATCTCATTCCCGCTTGCCACAACACGTTTCATTTCTGTACGGAGAAAGTCTAATGCTGCAATCACTATGCTAGTACCTAACCGCTGACTCCTGCAAATAACGTATATTAACTATTCGATAATTTC
Source organism: Macrothele yani (assembly GCA_039090855.1). NCBI lineage: Eukaryota > Metazoa > Arthropoda > Arachnida > Araneae > Macrothelidae > Macrothele > Macrothele yani. Next base: position 79,627,443 of record CM077016.1, read on the forward strand.
AACTGATTCCGAAAACTTCCAGTACAAATAAATCATTTGCACTTACGAATACAACACATTTAAACTTCATTCAGCAATTTCTTAGGCACACTTTAACTAATTCAACTGCAAAATACAATATTCACAATACACATAACTGAAATAAAACAACAAATTTTAACTTTGGTTTTCTAAACAAACATATCATATCTCCTACCTCTGAAATCAACTTCTAATGCAAAGAGCAATCGGTAAGCTCCGATGATTGTTGTTGGTGTGAACTCCGTTAATTAAATTAAAGAAGCAGTAAGGACGGTTGTAAGTATTTTCATTCTTATTTTTTCGTTTTCCCCTGCGTTTAATTGACTTCACCTAAGAAACAATGCCATGTTAACACACTCCTCATTCGAAGTCAAAATATAAGACCCACATCAAAATTTTCAACTTCGCCGTATAGCACGGTGGCGTTACCCATAATGCATCTGTGTCATCACAGACTTATAAGTATTCACTTAAATCGAGATGCTACACTGATTTGATTATTTTCATTCCACTGTAATTTTTCTATCTTGCTGCATATTGCTTTGTATTTCACTTTTTCAGGTTCCAAAATAATTTTGTAAACAAAATCATTAAGTTTTTTTACAGTTTTTATGTTTTGGTCCATTTATGTCCGCATTTCGAATAAAACTCAATCACTGTGAAATTTCATTATTAAACACCACCCAAAGAAAATAAAAATTGCTAGTAAACTCACAGAAATTTTAAATCAACAAGATAATGCTAAAATGTATTTCAAAAAGTATGAACTTTTTTCCAATGAGCTACTTTATAAGGTGGCTGCAACCGGTTACCATAAGATCCACAGCTTCCATAGTGACGTCACAATTTTATTTTCCTTATGTTCAATCAATCCTGTAAACATCTATGATAACTGGAGTAGATTGTCCCGAATTAGGGCTACTGGTTAAAGGGAAGAAAGACAGCCAAAGCCGTATATGAATAGAAACGACATCAATGCCTTCAAACCATGCTTCCAGGATTTGTTTCGATCACATAAGATGGAAGTAATAGCACATATATCGTTTTGGTTGTGAGGAGATTCTTAAAGACTCCCTTCAGAGACAATATTTTGGTGGTTCCCGGATCAAATTTAACGTATGTCTGTACGCCTAATCTGTGACTCCGGTGTTAAAACAAAAACATTATAAAACGAACACTGTCATATAAACTTCCAAACTGCAGTTTAATTGTGTTTTAAAACATACAGGGGAAAAAACAAACAAACCCGAAAGTAAAACAGAGTAAGGCATGCGAAATACGGGCACAAAGAACTCGTGATTTCGATAATGATACCAACGTATGTGCAAACACTTACAGCGAAAAAGTAAACTAGTACACCAGCCACTGCAAAGAAATCTTAAGGTTGTAAGGTTGGGGCTGAAACAGCACCTGATGAACATTAATACTTACGCTTAAGTTAAAGTAGTGTTCAGGGCGTCTGAGGGGAGAAAGTTTCCTTGACATTCACTATGGAAGAAACGTCGAAGAGGGTGGAACGCATGTATTGCAAAATGTTGACTGGTTTATTTGGCGCATCAGTATTTTTTGTTGTTGTTGTTGGAGGTTTAACGACCACCGTGAGCAACTCAGTGGGCTATAAGCAGTCGCCCGTCCCTAATTCAGGGCTACTGGCTCCAGAAAAGGGAGAGGGCCAGCGCCGTAAGACAAACACAACATCCATGCGTCACCGGGATTCGAATCCGGACCCATCTCGGACGAATGGTCAGAAGCCATCGCTTAGACCACTACGCCACCGGGGATTCCAAATAAGTAAACCTTGTGTCATCGTTTGACTTACTACTGACCTGGGTCTGAATTCAAGCACTGGATGAGGCATAGGTCGTGTCCTATGGAGTTGGCTCTCTCTCCCTTCCTAGAACCAGTAGCTCTAGATTAAGGGCAGGCGATTTTAATGCCCAGAGCCGGCCTGCGTCCCCTTGAAGGGCGGTGGACCAACTATTTAGAGGGCGCCAGACCCTTCTCAAACCAACCAACCCAGACCCACCCATTTTGGCCTTAACCACAAGCCACACTGCCGCACCCACGGGGCAGTGCGGCTAAGACCAAAATGGAACAGAATTGAGTGAAATTCGTTGTTTTTATGCATATAATTTGCAGGTACATTACAAATAAATCTGTGCGTAATTAAGTGAAATTCATTGTTGTTATGCATATAATTTGCAGGTACATTACAAAACACAAATGATACACAATGATGACTGAGAAAGACACATAGATGACTGACAGAATACTACTGCTAAATTATGACCCTCAGTTTAAAAATCAAGAAGCCGCCTCATTTCAGAGCTGCCTTCATACAACCTGTTTATGATAACTTCGTTATCGACTGAGTTAAGAACATCCTTCTCAGTAGCCATCATGACAAAAGCTTCTAAATGTTCATTAGTTAATCTTGCCCGAAGACGAGATTTAGTCATTTTAAATTTCGAAAACACTCCCTCGCATGAAACTTGAGTAAGAGGTATTGTAAGCAGGTGTTTGTAAACTTTAAATAATTCCGTATATTGGAGAGAGTACATATTATACTCTATCAACACTTTAAAAACGCACTTAATACAAGAGTTACACTTCTTCACATCAGTAAATTTAACAGATTCGTCCCCTTCCTCTTCTTCGTCATCATCATCGTCATCACTAGTCTTACTTAGCTGATCAGAAGTCCCCAATTCTTGAGGACAGTCCTCGAATTTAGTTTACTGTCCCCCAAAACGTTTAATGCCTTTGGGGACGCAAATTGTCCTCAAATTTTGATGTTTGTCCTCAAATGTCCTCGAATTTACACTTCCTCATTAGCTCGTTAGATTTCTAATGAAAAATGTTCCTAAAAGTAGTTTGGTGTGCAGCTTGATTTTAATTCGGCACATATACAAGCTAAAGCATTTCACTTTTGCTAATATTTATTTATTTATTTTTGTTGTTAAAAGCTCTTAGAAGAAGAAAAAAGCATGGGAAAAAATTGACAATTCATAAATGATGAACATAGACTATAACAACAGGGAAGACAAGGGAAAAGGCCAAAATGGCTCCTAAGCTCCCCGTAGAAGAAAAAAATGAAACAACAGGTAGACACATCAAGTCAGACAATCAAAAGACGTTTTGCCAATCTTTTCCTTTTTTTAATTATTGAAGAAGATAGAGTTTCAATTTTTTTTTAAATAAATTAAAATTATTTAAGTAAGTCATGTTGCTAGGTAAGGAATTCCAGTATTGAGGGTCTCTGTAATTTAAGGTAAGTTTAATTGATTCCGTTTTTGGAAAAATAGGTTGTAATTGTAATGTATTCCTTGTTTCATAAGAATCTGCAAGTGTATTGAGAAATATAAGATCTTAATATAAATTATATTTAATTCGTTTGAACATAATTTTACCAAAATTAAAATAGTATAGTTGAGTACTAGTAAGAATATTATATTTATTAAGATATACTTTTGTTCTGAAATTTATTAAAGGCCGAGTATCGTAATTCTACTTTGTCAATACAAATTTCCAACATTTTACATGATATATCCTTTTAAGACACAAATTTTCATATGTAATATCACACTTATTGAAGCAATGCAGTTTTGTGACAAAAAGATGTGCATATTTATTTTGAGTACGTATATGTCCCCAAATGAACTGCCGATTTGGGGACGCCACGCCTTCTTGTCCTCAAATCAGTGTTCCAATATCTGGTCACCTTAGTCTTACTTAAACTTTTTTCTAACTCATATATCCTAGCGTACTCTTGAACAGTAAATCGATTTCTAATCTGAGGCCACATCCTTGCAAATGAGAGTAATTCTTCTTTTAGCTTCCCTTATCAACTGAAGGAATAATTTTACGAATTCTGTCTAAGGCATTCAGTGGTAGTGATTCGTACTCGGCAAACCGTTTGGGATCAAACCATGAAAGATCCAAGTACAAGGTCTTATGGTGGATAAATCCGTTGTCCATTGTTTGAATTATTTTGTATAATACGTAATAGAACACTGAAATGCGAAAAGTATCTTCAGAAGTTGAAGCAACATTTTCATGTCTGGCAGCCTCTCCTGGCATTTTTTTTTATAGTTTTTACTCTTTTCTTCTTTAGTTCAGTTTCTATTACGATGTTTTCAAGAGAGCTATCAATATTGACCCTTTTTTCTAGCATACTAGACATTTTTGTTACAAATATATTTGCAGCATTCAAAGTGGTGGCAAATTGTTCTCGAACGCATTTTAACTTTGACGAAGAACACTCTATTAACCTCCATACTTGAACATAATCATGGTTCTTTATCTGTAAAGAATCTGATAGAGGAGTTGTAACTTTGAAAAACTGGAGAAACATCATCGCTACCAAAATTGTTTCAAATGATAAAAAACTTCTCTAAAATGGCCGATGCATCATTTCTAACTTTGGGATTAAAGAGAATTAGAAATTTTGAACAATACGACAACCAATTCTAAATACATAACTTTAGGTAGTTTGAATTGAGTTTTCGGGTAGTTGAACTTCAACCCAGTCATCAATCCTTCCAAAGTTTTTTACATGTGCGTCCCTGCTGCTTCGCCATCTTGTAATTCCAATAGCTTCTGAGTTAAAATAAGGCCTTTGTTCCAGGAAAAGTTGCAGTCGTTCTAAGGATTCCTTCAAAAACACTTGTGCCTCTTGAAGTAAATTAAAGAAAGACATAGTACTTGAAAGGCACTGGGCAGTATTAGATAGTGCTAAGTTAAGCACATGAGCGTAACAACAAGTATGAATGTGATTAGGAACTTCTGCTGATATCTTAGCTGCTAATCCATTGTATTCCCCACTCATTTTTGCGGCACAAATAAAGGAATTCGGCACACAGTGCTCTATAGGAATTTGAAGTTCACTTAACACATCTTTTAAGGTATTGAATAAATCCTGTCCAGATGCTGAAAAAACACATTTCAATGCAAAGAGTCTTTCAACAACTCCATGATTTATAACGTACCGAAATACAAATGCACATTGATCATTGCAGGAAATATATCTATCGTAGTGTCCATCATAACTGAAAATTTAACAGCCTTCCTCATTTCCTCAGCAATATGTCTTTTCATCTTATCTAAGATAATGTTGATAATTTTTATTACATTATTCTTACCCAAGAATGTCACCTACTGCTTTTTCATTTTCTCTCTTTCTTTTCTCTTGCTGTGCATGAATATTTAGACTCTGTTCAATAACGTTGTTGAGGTGTTTTTCAAGTGTTGGAACATATTTCCTTAATAAAAGAATTAACTCAAAGAAAATTTCCGTGATTGATATTTTCATTATCAAGTGTGTATGCACTATGCCGATTCTAGTGAGCCTCGATAAGGAAGCCTTTGTTTGCCTACTAACTTAATCACATCTACTACTATTTCAATTATCCGTCTCCTTTCTTGTACTTGCGTTTTCTTTTCTCAAGCTGGTTATTTAAGAATAAATCGTGAGCAGTTTTCTGGCGTTTAACTGCCATAAATGACTGTGCGGATCCCATGTGTCTTTTGGATGTTTCGTGTTCCTGTACTCTTTGGTGAACATGCCTGCAGTCGTTGAAGCCGGAGCAGAAAACAGATATGCTATCGCTAAACGCGATACACAAAAAACAAAACAACTGCTGTGTCTTCTCATTAAAAGTCAACCACTGTCTTTTTTAAAAAAAATTGTCACTTTTTTCTACATTAAATAACAGTTTTCTATCATGAAACGGCATATCCTTCTCACAGGGCTGAAAAGGATGGTAAGTCAAATACGCAAGCAATTCATTCTGTCCAGGGTTTCAAAAACGGTCCGTTGACTCTGAATTTGGATTGATTGAGCCTTTTCTAATTTCATTTGTTACTGCACTTTCTAGTACGAGAGGTTGATCAACAGATGTTGACTCAGAGAAGTTTTCTTGGCTAGTGGATTGTGTTCCAATGTCAAAATAATCCACTGAATCTGATACTGGAAGTGAAACTTCATGTGAGGTTAAACTCTCTGCCTGACCGGTATGACTTGTAGATTTCGGTCTGGGGTAAAATTGGGTAATTTTGAGCACTCTTTTGCGGACTCTTGTACTTGTTTGCTTTTTTCTCTTTCCTGTACTCATGGCCGCATTTCTTTCTCTTTTTATTGTCCATTGTTCACACGAAGACGTTCTGAAAGAAACCATAAAATAACTTGAAAATATTTGAATTTTAAATAACAATAACAATAAAATTTAAATATTGCAAGTTGCAACTGATACACAAATCGTAAAAAAGAAACGCATGCACAGGGAGCGAAAAACAAAATTACTCAAAATCAAAATAATATTTCTTTCAAATGTTACACGGCGTTAGCAGAGGTCCTGCCGAGTCGGGCGGTAACGGTGCGTGGAACCTGTCATACAATTTTGTTGGCCGCGGCACCAGGTGTGAATCTCAGGTGCACCGCTGCACTCAAAGATTCACGCCAGAACATAAAATGAAAATTGGAAGAATGACCCGAAGCATGAGGCTTGGGTGAATTCACCGTGTGAACAAAAATATCAACAACAACAACAATAAAGAAATGCGAAACTTGGGGATCAGAGAGTTGTGATGGGGTTCACCCGCAATCACCTATTCGTGACTGAGTGTATTGTCCGGATCTTACTCCGGTACATTCAATCCCAACCAGCCAGAACAACATTCACTTTCGCAAATAACACATGATTCTCAGATGCACAACACAACATTTAATTACTTTCTTTAAGATTCAAACAGATACTGCGCTCTCTGGGCGCATAGACAATTGCCCCTCTTATGTGGGCACAAATTAAACCACAATAATACATTAATATTTTGCAACTGACGCAAAATATTAATGACTATTTAACTTTTTCATGAAACCATATTGGTACGTACATACGTATAACATAAATTAAAAACGCACTAAACATCGGAAACCTTATCTTAGAAGTTACTGGAAAGAACATGTCTTTTCGAGATGCATGCGGCATGACTCATCGTTCACCATCATTTGGATGACGCCATTCTTGGCGACTGTTCGCTAATCAGGCACTTTTTCTTGCAAGAGTGCATTGAGGGAAGCTTCTAGGAAGGGCGTACCGGGATATATCCCGGTGGGCCAGGCCGACCCTGCTAACGCCTTTGCTCACGAAGATCCAACCAACGAATAAATGAATATAAAAAATGAAATAAAAACAAGCGAAATAACTGTCAAAAACAGTAAAAAGTTCACGAATCTGAAGAAAATGAGCTACCCTGGAGGCCGAGTGGTTTCAGATGCCAGTTTCCAACCATTCGTCCGAAATGGGCCCGATTTCAGGTGCCAGATAAGGCATGGGCAGTATGCTTGTCCGATGGCCATGGAACAAGTGACCCTAAATTAGAGAAGGATCGACATCTTATAACCCTCAGAATTGCACATGGTGGTCATTAACCTCTTCTCCTTCCCTTCCGCTAAAAAACTGTTAATGTGAATTTCGACTCTGGGAAGAGTGATTCATTGCAAAAATATAACTGATTGAAAATTCTTCAAGAATATCGATAACTTCATTGCTGCTGATGGATGCTATTTTGAAGATATTGCAATACAGCCCTTTTTTTGCCTCCTTTTCCTATTTTTCCCTTTTTCTTTCGGATTTAACGACCCGCGCTAGCTTTAAAGTACCCTGTCGTACGGAATTTTGTCTGGTTCCAGGTAAGAAACAGAACTAGAGCTGTATGAAAAGCGGACCACTCATAATTGATTGACCACGACCTTAATGGGAAGGTTTCCCAGAAGCCTGCAGCTGTGTCCTCTAGGGCATTGGCCGGTATACAGTTTCATGGCTGTGCAGGATTGTCTTTCATGGCCACTTAGTATGTCATATGAAACTAGAGTTCTCATTTTTGGTGTCGTTAATGCGGTTGATCCGTGTTTGCTGAAAAATGTGCGATATCAGCACTACTTTTTTTGTACAAGGATTTGAACCTGATACCAATAAAAAAGCTTGATAAGAATTTGTACTTTTTATATTGTCCACTAATTCCTTATCTGAGTGAGTACTGTATCGCCGCCCAGGTGGGGCAGTGGTATAAGCGCTGGCTTCTGATCATTCATCCGAAAAGATAGTCCCGGTGAAACACCGGTGGTGTGTTTGTTTTGCAGCCAGTAGCGCCTAACTTCATTTGAGGAGCGCGCAAGCAAAACCAACCATGTTACAAAAATGTGAATTATCAAGTAATAGTTCTATATCATAAAGGATGATGGTCTGATTCCGTTTCTGTATCATAAGCTGACCCAAACCAAACAGCTCCTACTTATTTTATTGGCGAAGAATGCGCGATTCGAGCAAAAACGAACATGTCCCAGTAGCTGACTCAGGCAAAATCGAACATGTCGAGTGAACCAATCAGAGCTCCAGAATTCGGTCATGTGACGAAGATGATAAGAGTGACGGAGTGGCATTCATGTTTTCAGACAGTCGATGTGTTCTATTGAAACGTGGTGATTATTTTCGTGCGTTTGTCATAGTTTTACAGATATGGAAGAGGTCGGAGATGATTTAGTAATGGTGAAGGAAGGTTCAAAAGGACAAAGGAAAGGAACGAAAAGAGAAAGTGCGAAAGAAAAAGCTAAGAGAGAACGCTATGGTGCACCAGATAGTTCAAAAGTTTTCGTGAGTTCCAAACATCAGAACACCCGGTTCTCGTGCTAATAAAATTCGTCCATGTGGTGCATTATTGTGGCTAAAAACCCGACGTGTTCTGTCCATAACATCACTTTGTATTTTCTAGTGCGCGGCTATAGTCTTTTACCAGCTGACAAAGTTTTCGGGAGAATCGAAAAACAACAGAACAAAATTCCTTCCATTTATATGACAGACGAGTACCTGAAAGTGCATGGCGATTTTGGGACAGTGAGGTGCCTAGGAAAAGATTGTATGTAAGTCACTTTCAGCAATCTACAAGACTTTGGATGGCACGAATAAGGGCATGAAGAAGGTTAAAATCATAGGCGCCGACTTCTGAAAATTTCGAGGGGTGCTCAAATTCAAAAGGCGGTGTCACGTCAATTCGTCGCGTGCGTCAATTCGTCGACTACGTCAATTCGTCGCCTGCGTCAATTCGTCGACTACGTCAATTCGTCGCCTGCGTCAATTCGTCGCCTGCGTCAATTCGTCGCGCGTCAATTCGTCGACTACGACAATTCGTCGCGCGTCAATTCGTCGACCACGACGATTCGTCGCGCGTCAATTCGTCGCGGACAAATTCGTCGACTACGTCAATTCGTCGACTACGTCAATTCGTCGCGTTTACAGATTTTGGTTACATACAAAACGAAGTTTTCATTTCAGAACCATCAAATTTGGTATCATGAAACTCTAACTTAGACGCTAGACGGTTTTTGGTAGGGGTTGGTGCCCGCGGGTTCGGTGCCCCCTCATAAAAATTTTCGTAAAATCTACAGTTTTCAATTTAGAACCACCAAATTTGATATACTATCTCATGGTACTCTAACTTAGACGCTAGACGGTTTTTGGAAGGGGTTGGAGCCCGCGGGGTCGGGCCCCCTCATAAAAAATTTCGTAAAATCTACAGTTTTTATCTTAGAACCACCAAATTTGGTATACTATCTTATGGTACTCTAATTTAGTCGGCAGACTGTTTTTGGAACGGGTCAAGGCCCGGGGGTCAGAGCCCCCACATACAAAATTTTCTTAAAAACTACAGTTTTCAATTCAGAACCACCTAATCTGGTATACTATCTCATGGTACTCTAACTTAGACGCTAGACGGTTTTTGGAAGGGGTTGGAGCCCGGGGGGTCAGTCCCCCAAAATAAAAACTTTTTCGTAAATACTACAGTTTTCAATTTAGAACGACCAAATTTGGTATACTATCTCATGGTACTCTATCTTAGACGCTAGAAGGTTTTTTGAAGGGGTTGCAGCCCGGGGGTCCGGCCCCCCTCATAAAAACTTCGCAAAATCTACAGTTTTCATATTAGAACCACCAAATTTGGTATACTATCTTATAGTACTCTAACTTAGACGGCAAACCGTTTTTGAAACGGGTCAAGGCCCGGGGGTCAAAGCCCCCACATACAAAATTTTCTTAAAAACTACAGTTTTCAATTCAGAACCACCAAATCTGGTATACTATCTCATGGTACTCTAACTTAGACGGTAGAAGGTTTTTGGAACGGATCAAGGCCCGGGGGTAAGACCCCCACATACAAAATTTTCTTAAAATCTTTATTTTTCAATTCAGAACCACCAAATTTTGTGTCATGAAACACTACCTTAGCGGGAGACGGTAAGTGAAAGCGCAACATTATTAACTTGATTTGTTATGCAAACCTTATAAATACGACCACAACGATTAAAAGTTACTAAAGAGTCCTTGTAAGTAATATTTTTTGACCGAGTGCAAGTACAATTTACGAAATGTCAACAGGTCAAAATATCTAAAGTAACAATGAAATTTGGAATATTTCTTTTTTCTTTCTTTTTATTTCAGTTTTGACACTTGTATTAAGTTTTAAAAACATATATTTCTCCTATCGTATACCTTCATTGTGCTTTAAACATAATTTCTTACCATGTTTTGGGTATTTTGTTTCGTGTGGTTGCAGTTTTTTTAATGTTTTGGGCATTTCATTTTGTGTGGTTACTTCTTTTTATGTTTTGGGCATTTTACTTTGTATGGGTGTTTTTGTTATGTTTTTGTTCTTTTCTTTTCTGTGGTGGTTGTAATGTCGACAGGATGAAAAGGGGAAACTGTGGACAGTCACGATGCCTACTTGCTTCTAATTTTTTTTCAAATACAGCACATGATTTTGTATTGAGTTATACCACTTACTCATTAAGCGACTACAGGTTTCTTTAAATATGAACGTTTTCTTAGAGCCTTTTGTTTCCTCTACCTAGCTTTTTCGGTTCCGCAATTTCTTTTTTTGGTTTTAGAATATTTTCCTTATTATTAATCTATTTTCTCATGCAAACTATTTATGTAAGGTATGCTTATTCTATCGAAGTATTTTGCAATTATACGTGAAGCCCTGTTGCTGAAGTAAAAAAAAATATTTCCAACTGAAACAACGCAGTTCAGATATTTTCCCGCTGTTAACTCAAAGAATGAAAACAAAAACAACAAATCTGTGCAATGGTTGAGGCATGAGACAGTAGTTACTGGTAACCAGGCAAAGTTTTAAGGAAGAATGAGCTTAAGAATTTCTAACTGCAACAAAAAAGAGCATCCGCACTGTATCCCTCCCCATCCCCTAGTGCCGGCCTTTGGACGTCTTGAAAGAGAAGTCTTAAGGACACATCTGTATCGTAATTGCCTGAGTATTCGCGACAATCTTCTGGTGTCGTAGTAGAAAAACACACTTCCTACTTCGCCTAAATTGCTTGGATGTAATGCCAACGAACAAAGTTTTTCTCTCGCTTTGGATTTCTGTTGCTTTTGATGGAATACTTTTCCCCTGGGGTTCACCGCTTTCACTATAGTCTTCAGGACAGGCGGCAATACACCCCAACGTAAAACACCAATTTCACGGCAATTAACTGCAATTAGCGAAAGAGAGGGGCGGTACAGGAAATAAGTCGAACGAGACAGATCTGAACTTAAAAAGTCGGGGGAAGGTGTTGCATGAAAAAATGTGTTTGGCTTACAGATCATTTGGCACGTAGGGACGTAGGTTTCGTTTAATATGTTACGGGGTAAACAAATTGTCTTTTCAGTATAACAATTTTCTTTCATACGCATGGTGCAACACAAAAAATTTGAATTTATTTTTGAGAATTAGCATGACGCCTACCGGCCCAGAGTACAGCTGCCCAGTCCGCACCTGCTGCCGCCTCCGGAACCTGGCTCCCGGGTTCTTCGCATCTGTTGATCCCCCGCCTGGAGCGTCCCAGCTGTAAAATACATGTACCTCTGCGTTTTGGAAAAACAAAAGATAAGATTTTTACGAAAATTTTGCATGGGGCTACCTTGACCCGGGCCCCGACCCTTTCCAAAAACCGTCTACCGTCTAAGTTAGATAACCATAAGTAGTATACCAAATCTGGTTGTCCTAAATTGAAAACTGTGGATTTTACGAAATTTTTATGAGGAGGGGAGGGGCTCTCACCCCGGGGTTCCAGCCCCTTCCAAAAACCGTCTAGCGTCTAAGTTAGAGTTTCATGATACCAAATTTGGTGGTTCTGAATTGAAAACTGTAGTTTTTAAGAAAATGTTGTATGTCTGTGTGTGTGTGTGCGGTGCGGGAGGGGGGGCTCCGACCCCCAGGGCCTTGACCCGTCCCCAAAACCGTCGACCGTCTAAATTAAAGTACCTTGAGATAGTATACCAAATTTGGTGGTTCTAAATTGAAAACTGTAGATTTTACGCGGCATTTTATGGGGGGGGCTCTTACCCCCGGGCTCCAACCCCTTCCAAAAACCGTCTAGCGTATAAGTTAGAGTACCATGAGATAGTATACCAAATTTGGTGGTTCTAAATTGAAAACTGTAGATTTTGCGAATTTTTATATGAGGGGGGCCCTTACCCCCCGGGCTGCAACCCCTTCAAAAAATCATCGAGCGTCTAAGTTAGAGTACCATGCGATAGTATACCAGATTTGGTGGTTCTGAATTGAAAACTGCAGTTTTTAAGAAAATTTTGTATGTGGGGGCTCTGACCCCCCGGGCCTTGATCCGTTCCAAAAACGGTCTACTGTCTAAGTTAGAGTACCATGAGATAGTATACCAAAGTTGGTGGTTCTAAATTGAAAACTGTAGATTTTACAAAAAAATTATTCGGGGGTGTCTGACCCCCGGGCTCCAACCCCTTCCAATATCGTCTAGCGTCTAAGTTAGAGTACCATGAGATAGTATACCAGATTAGGTGGTTCTGAATTGAAAACTGTAGTTTTTAAGAAAATTTTGTATGTGGGGGGTTCTGACCCCCGTGCCTTGACCCGTTCCAAAAACGGTCTGCCGACTAAGTTAGAGCACCATGAGATAGTATACCAGATTAGGTGGTTCTGAATTGAAAACTGTAGTTTTTAAGAAAATTTTGTATGTGGGGGCTCTGACCCCCGTGCCTTGACCCGTTCCAAAAACGGTCTGCCGTCTAAGTTAGAGTACCATAAGATAGTATACCAAATTTGGTGGTTCTAAGATGAAAACTGTCGATTTTACGAAATTTTTTATGAGGGGGGGGGGGGGGGGGGGCTCCGACCCCGCGGGCTCCGACCCCGCGGGCTCCAACCCCTTCCAAAAACCGTCTAGCGTCTAAGTTAGAGTTTCATGATACCAAATTTGATGGTTCTGAAATGAAAACTAGATTTTACGAAAATTTTGTATGTGTGTGTGTGGGGGGGGGGGGGGAGCTATGACTCCCCGGGCCTTGACCCGTTCCAAAAACCGACAACCGTCTAAGTTAGAGTACTATGAGATAGGATACGTGATTTGGTGGTTCTGAATTGAAAACTGTAGATCTTACGAATATTTTGTGTGTGGGGGCTCTGACCAACCGGGCCCCTGACCCGTTCCAAAAACCGTCTAAGGTAGAGTACCATGAGATAATATACCAAATTTGGTAGTTCTAAATTGAAAACTATATCTTACGGCAATTCTGTAGGGGGTCTAACCCCCCCCCCCTTCTCTGCAACCGCTTCCCAAAACCGTCTACAGTCTAAGTTAGAATACCACGAGATAGTAAACCAGATTTGGTGGTTCTGAATTGAAAACTGTAGATTTTACGAAAATTTTGTATATGGGGGGCTCTGTCCAACCGGGCCCTGCCCCGTTCCAAAAACCGTTTACCGTCTAATATTTTTAGTGCCAAAGAAAAACGTAATATTCCTATCCTGTCTGCGTGTCCAAACTTTATAAATTTGATCAGGGAGCAAGACGTTCGAAATCGTACGTTTTCCTGAATTCGTTTTGTATGTAACCAAAATCTGTAAACGCGACGAATTGACGTAGTCGACGAATTTGTCCGCGACGAATTGACGCCGTCGACGAATTGACGCGCGACGAATTAACGCGCGACGAATTGACGCAGTCGACGAATTGACGCGCGACGAATTGACGCAGGCGACGAATCGTCGCAGTCGACGAATTGACGCAGTCGACGAATTGACGCACGCGACGAATTGACGTAGAACCTCAAAAGGCAGGTACCATTTCCAATGTTGAAATTTTAGATGTTTAAATGGACCTTGTCTTCAGTGTTAACGCAAACCAACTGATACACGATTTCATGAAAAAGATATTACAATTTTTTTTAACAACAAAATTCTTGAATCCCGTTTTAATTCTTCCGGTTTAATTTTCGGTAATGTGCGCACAAGAGCTCCTATAATTTCTTTTCTTTTGGACAAAATTTGAGCATTTTATTTGGGGACTACTACCAGAAAACCAAACCTGTTGAAAACGGCTGAGATTGGCAGTATATAGTCATTAGTCAAAACAGACAGTAGGCTAATAGTGATACCTTTGAGGAGTTCGCTCTAGCAGTTGCAAACAAATGGACGTGTTCAATGTTGGAATGGAACGCGTTTCAAAATCATTGCACTGTATTATTTTCTTTACTTGTTATTGTTAGCATTTAGCGTATAACGCAGCGTATATCACAGTGAAATATTTGCTTTGATCAACAAGTGTAACTGGGAAATCTCCACCCCACCCCACCATCATGCATCTTGCATGCAGTCCATGTGTATCGATTTGGCATATCACCCCTGCGTGGATTAATTGGCGTCACTATTGGTGACTGCTTATATATTTTATAAAGCTAGGGAGGAAAAATCCTCAATAGAATAATGTCAAACAAACAAACAATAACAGCAACAACGTCAACAAAAGAAAACCCTGCAAAATTATCCTTTGAGCGAGAAAAGACCTTCCTAGTAACACTTTCGACAAAAGCGGACGGGGAGGGGGGGGGGGGGTACCTCATATAAAATACCCAGTGGTTATAAAAAAATTCCGGAGTTTTATGAGAATGTACACTATGCTGCCAAAAGTATTGGACCATTCTCGTGTTTTATCAATGGGTATGGGGACATGGGCGCCTGCAGGACGTTTTTCAAGAGGGGTCAAGTGTAATTAATTAAGTTTTATTAATACTATTACTACTACTTACTTACTACACTAGAACACTATTACTATTATTATTATTAATTGAGGCTGCTCTTGAAGAAAGTGTATGTTAGTAATATTCATGTATTATCATGTACATTGGTAACTGTTTTCAAAATAATGAACAGTGTCGAGCAGGGCCACGCCAAGCCTTTTAAGTTCAGCACACACCACCCTGAGCGGAACTTGTTTGGGCGTACTACTTTACGGTTTGCCAGGTTTTCCGCTTTCACGTTATCGTTTTCCAATTCCAAATTTCCAATAAAATTGGGATATTAAATTAAACGCCCCAAACTCCATCTTTCCTTGTGGTCCAGTTCTGTGAGTGTAAAAAAAAAGTAATAAATAAAATAAAATGAAATAAAATAAAATAATTCTATAGGGGGGTTATGACCCCCTCTGTCGGCGCCCATTGATGGGGAAGCGTTCTCCAAGTGATATAACTTCTGAAATAATGTTTTCATGAAAAAGTGGACTCACGGACGCTAAACAAACAACCATATCTGGTCTCCACCACACAATTTTTTTTTCCGAAATGCGGTTGAAATGGGAACGAAACGCTGCAGTCATCGCCAAGTGGACTCTTTCGATGTTTAAGCATGCGTGTTCAACGATTGCTTGTGTCATAAGTAAATCCACATGACAGATCCTTCAGCTGGAGAAAATTGTCCCCAACTTTCATACATCCACATAATCTTGTAATTGCATAAGAAACTGATGTTAAATTTTTGTGCCTCAGACAGGTTTTGTCGAGTTTTCTACACTGCATGCTGGCCACCCAAAATGCAACACCAAGAAGGACACGAGATAGCAAAGCCAGATTTACTGGACACATAACAACAGATACAAAGATGAAACGATTGAGCTTACAGGCCCGTGCGACTTGCAGAACACGCAGACATCAATAGTTCGTGTGGCCCCCATGGCTGGCAATAACGGCAGCTACACGCCGCGGCATCGAACGAAAGAGGCTTTGGGTGTGGGTTTGGGATATGTCGGTCCAGGCTGCTTCCACACGTTGCCACAGTTCATCACGGGTGGTGCTTGCCAAGGCACTCGGTTGCCGATCAGCGACCAGACGTGCTCGATGGGCGACATATCGGGAGAACAGGCAGGCCACGACAGCAGTGACACCTGGTGGGCCGTGAAGAATTGTTGCACGATGCGTGCCACGTGCGGGAGCGCATTGTCCTGTTGAACGTGGCCGCTGGCAGGTCCTGCAGGTAAGGGAGGACTACAGGTTCCAAAACGTCGGAGATGTAGCGGTGGCTGTTGAGTGTACCGGCGATGCGTACTAGAGGGATGCGGGTGTCATATCCAATTGCGCCCCAAACCATAACGCCAGGCGACGGGCCGGTATGGCGATGCATAATGCAGGCGTCATACAGTCTCTCGCCGCGGTGCCGCCACACGCGGATCCGACCATCGTGCTGTTGCAGGCAGAAGCGGGATTCGTCGGAGAAGACAATGTCGTGCCATTCCGTAGTCCAGGTGCGGCGTACAACGGCCCACTGCCGCCGCACTCGCCGGTGGTGTAACGTCAATGGTAATCGGAGCAATGGGCGCCGTGCGACAAGTCCCCGCTCCTGCAGACGACGTCGAACGGTACGTGCTGCCACAGGTTGTTGCGCAACACACCCTAATTCCTGCGCTAACGTTCGTGATGTGGCGATGCGAGCCGTCAATGCCCACTGCACAACATGCCGGTTTTCTCCTTCGGTCGGTGGTGTGCCGCGGCTGCGGCATTCGCTCACGTCGGTCCGTCCGTTCGTCCCTCTTGCACCCACCGAATCCATACTCGCCTCACTGTGGCTGGATGTCGTCCCACACGGGCACCGATGTCTCGGTACGATAAACCGCTGTCGCGATAAGCCACTATTCGTCCTCTGTCGAACTCCGAAACGTGCTGGAATGACTACCGTATTCTGCGACGATACATCAGGGAACTTCCCACGAACAGGTCCGGCAGCACAACACACTTCCACTACTTACACCCCGCCTTCTGTGCACCCTTCTTATAGTGCTTCTCGGTGGCGTGCCGGGCGCACATGATTTGCATATGCCCTGCAATGCTAATCGTTTGCATGTCCTCTCGTGGGTGACGCATGCTGCGAATTTCAGGCCAATCGGATGCTAACTTCTTGGTGTTGCATTTTGGGTGGCCAGCAGTGTAACTTCTCAGTCCACTTTTTTTCATGAAAGCATTATTTCGGAAGTTATTGTACTTGGAATACGGGAACACGCTTCCGCATTGACGAAACATGAGAATGTCCCAATACTTTTTTTTGGCAACATAGTGTACTTCTCCAAATACATATTATAGAAACACGATTTCTTTGGCAGTTTCGCAACACACATCCCCTAAATGTGCACTCATGCAATGCTGATGTTTTGCGGGGAACTGGCATACAACGCGGTTAAACAGAGATGGCTCCCTACATAACATCTACACTAGTACTCGTACACTGCAGTGAAACCGTTGTTTGTATCCCTCGTATTTCCTGTGCACAGCTGGGTTTTGCATTTTTTCTGCTTTGTTTAAAGGGGGTAAACTCAGCTTATAACATGTATTTGAAATATAGAACATTTTTGTATATAACCACCCGACGATATATTCCGAAAAAAAACCTCATGAAACCGTATAGCTAGAAATAATAACAGCATAAATAGAAAGGTAGAATATCTATGAAACTTTCCAGCAAACTATTATGCTCTAGGCTAAATACAAAATTCAAGCACATTAAAGTGGCCTAAAGAAAACTGCAATCAGAATAACGCCGTACAAGGAAGTGGATAATACTATAAAGAAAATTATTGAATTAATAGTGCATATAAAATCTTTCAGGCTGTGACGTACCTGCCAGCAGGACGCACACGACATAAAGGCAGATAGGAATCAGAATAATCGTCTGCGTAGCTCAGTTGGTAGAGCGACTTGTTCCGGAATAAGCGGCCTCGGGTTCGAATCCCGGCGTAGACCAAAAATGACGGAGAAATTTAATTCGTTATAATGGCGCCCGAACTATCCGGATGACCCGGCCGTTCAAAAATCTCGCATTGGTGTGATGTTATTTCCACACCGCGAGACAGGAAAAATCAGAGAATTCCTTCTCCAGCGCTTCGAAAAATAAAAAATGTGTGATGTTGCATTCCACACAGCAGATTGACTGGGAGTTCTCAAGTGCACGTTCTACAGTGGATGGCTGCCTGCAACGATTCATGGTCACGGCTGACCCGTGGGCCATGCCCCCGGCCCTCTTTAGGGGGGGGGGAGATGTGACGTACCTGCCAGCAGGACGCACACAACATAAAGGCAGATAGGAATCAGAATAATCATCTGCGTAGCTCAGTTGGTAGAGCGACTTGTTCCGGAATAAGCGGCCTCGGGTTCGAATCCCGCGTAGACCAAAAATGACGGAGAAATTTACTTCGTTATAAGACCAAACACAATTTATGGTAAAAACTATATAACCTAGACTTAAGAACTTCGCATATAATTTCATTTAATAAGTTAAGACGCAGTGCTATATGTAAAGACTTAGAGAGGATGAAGTTATACAAGCATGAAATCCAGTTGTACATGTATATTCAAACGAAAAAGCTTTAAACTTACTTCTTCGTGGCAAAGAAAGTGTTTTGCCTGATGGGTTCTCTTTGGATATAGACATTAGCAGTCAACTCTATGTCCAAGTCAAAAGTTAGTTCTTTATGAACATGAAGAATAGCCATGCCCTTTAATCTCCTCTGGGTAACTGTAGATCTTAAATATGTCTTCAAGCGAAGGAGAGCAGAGGACGAGCCCTCTTCTGTGCACGAAGTGTTTAATAGGTATAGGTAGTTAAAACACGATTTTCTAAAGATATTGATTTTTTTTTATAGAAACAAAATATTTGCGCTATATTCCGATTATTTTATTTAATTTTATGTAAAGTGGAACTAAATATTTAAGTATGAATCCAGTACATATAACAAAAAATTGGAGGGGTGTGGAGCAACCCCCAAATGATTTCAAGGGGTGCTCTCAAGCCCCTGAGCACCCCCGTAGTGGTTAAAATATCCAAAGTAAAGTGGAACTAAATATTTAAAGTATGAATCCAGTATATATAACAAAAATTCTGAGGGGTGCGGAGCAACCCCCAAATGATTTCAAGGGGTGCTCAAGCCCCTGAGCACCCCCGTCAGGGCCGGCTGGACCATAGGGGCAACCGGGGCAGTCGCCCTGGGCCCCGCGCCTTCGAGGGGCCCCGAGTTTAGGAAAAAATCATTTACGGCAGAATTTTTTACAATCAATATTTTTTGTGTGTAAGTTTTCGGTGCAAGGCCCTTAAAGAGATGTGTTTTTTTTTTATTTTATTGTTTCCAATTTCTCCATTTTCGAATAGAATATCACCCTTCGCCGTAAAAATACTGAGATTTGCAAATTTCAAGTGATTATTGTAACTACCTTAACATTTTCTGCATTCACAAAATAGCAAATTTAATTTCATCCTTTTGTGGCCCTTACTTTTATATATTTCACAATTTGCGTGCAAACTAGATACTTAAATTTAGATAAATAAAAAGAACAATATCAAAGTTGGTTTCGGGCTACACATGGAGGCCATTTATTCAGTGACTTTAAAAACATTACTAGAAATTAAAAAAAAAAAAACATTTATATATGAGCGCGTATAAAAGTTTCAAAAAGTTTTAAAAATCAATCAAGATCCCTGATTGATTTTTATGCCATTTTGCATTTAAAATCAATCACTAAGACATGTATCAGGGGAAAAACTATTTATATGAATTTATTTTAGAGGGATCCTGATTATTTCCTACACTGAAGTATTCACAATACAAAAATTTTCGATACGCAGGAATCTTTTTATCATTTTGTGAAGAAGTTTTTATAAGAGTCATAATGCAACCTCAACCCCATCTTCCCGGAAAGAAAATCGTAGATTTTTACCGGTTTTTATTCTCTCTCTCTCGGAACTTTCAATCCATATTATGGACTTTTTCTTAAGCTTAAAGCAAATATTTTTTTGAGATAAACATTTTGTCTTTATGATAGTTTTAGTTATGACGTACTGCAGAAGGGAAGCACATGACAAGACGGAAAAGTTGCAGCGATAAATTCCGTCGGTTAGCTTCATTGGTAAAGCATTCGGCTCCGGAATAGAAGGATGAGGGTTCGTTGTTGTCACAGTGAAATTTGTGAATTTCACATCGTGTGTGTTCTTTATGAACATTTTACACGCAACAACTTTATTAAAATAAGAGATTTATTTCCTGGTGCCAGAAATGAAATTTTGCTCCGGGGCCCCGCAATGAAATTTCGCCCGGGGTCCCGCACAAGCTCCAACCGGCTCTGACCCCCGTAGTGGTTAAAATATCCAAAGTAAGAGGTAAAAGAGGCACTTGCAGCGTGCAAGTCATTGGTTAGTTGTTTTATAGATTTGAACATGAAAAGGCACCAGTGACTCTTCTAAAAAAAGGATTACTTCACGTGCAGCCATGAAGTTTATTGGGCACGCTTTACCAATGGAACATGGAATTTCAGGTGCGAAAAAAAAAAAAAAAAAAAAAAAAGGGGTGTGGATTCCCTTCTCAAAGACCTTTTTGGAAATTCATGGAGAGAAGTTGCGAAGTTCCCACGAAGACGCAAGACTGATTGATGGACCTGCTTCACGGCCTAATAAAAATGATGAACATCAGGAATAATGTGACTGCTTTGAGGACGACTGTGGTCTACATATTTGATTTTTATTCATGTACTTGTTTTCTAAGTTTCATAATTCGTTCTTCTCAGTCAAGCGTTTTTTATACCACTTATTATTATTTTCGTTAATTTGTAATAAATTGAGCGAAATAAAGACATACCAACATGTGACAGCAACTTTGGTAAATAATAAAAAAAAAATAAAAAAAAATATATCAACTGAAAATGCTTCTCTTTCTCCATCAGCTTTTTCCTTCAAAGCTTGGGATTTTTTGTCAGAGGTATTCAATTAAAGGCAGGTTGATTATAGAATAGATAGGTAGCACAGATTAAATTTAGAATACGTTCAAGCAAAATCCAACAAGCCACTAGGGCATCTGATCAAAAACAAACATGTCACTTGAAGCCCGAACGAAAACAAACATGTCAGCAACAAAAAGTTTAATATTTTGATTTTAAAACATTTTTGATCTGAATCAGATCCATAGACGTGTTTGGAGCATGTAAAGGAAAGTGGCTGATAGTTGAACAGTACGAAAGCATAACTCAAAGCACGTTTTTCCTGCCTACTGCAAATCTAGATCTGATGTACAAGTTTGGTTTTGCCTGCGCGATCCTCATTTGTGTGTGTGTGGTGGTGGTGGTGGGGGGGGGGGGATATGTACTTCTTCCAATATACCATCATCCGATGAACAGTCTAATGTTCTGCCCTCTGCCCTTATCACCTTATCATTCACGGCGAGGATGATAAGGGCAGAACATTAGACTTTTCCGAAGATGTTCTTCCTAGTAACAGTTCCTGACTTCATCTTCTAGTTGCATTTCATATGTTTGGTCTTGGTAGGTATGCAGCTGGTTTAAAGATTCGCGGCATGACGCATTGAACCCAAAATAAATAAGCAAAGTCCTTTCCGTTTCTGTTTAGCGGTTTGTGTGACTGCGATAAATCTCCATTAAATAGATCAAGTCAACCTAATGCACCCTGCCCCCTCGAGAATGACTTTCCTTTATGTGGCGTGGGTTGGGGCTATTAACGATACTTTAAGGCAGTGGTCTCCAAACTTTTTTTTACCTCTAAGCCGAACTTTCGAAATAAAAATTTGCTCGCGCCACACCTAATTTTTTGTTGATAAAAAATACATTAAAATAAAATAAAATAAAATAAAATAAAATAAAATACACTGCTGGCCACCCAAAATGCAACACCAAGAAGGACACGAGATAGCAAAGCCAGATTTACTGGACACATAACAACAGATACAAAGATAAAACAATTGAGCTTACAGGCCCGTGCGACTCGCGGAACACGCAGACATCAATAGTTCGTGTGGCCCCCCCATGGCTGGCAATAACTGCCGCTACACGCAGCGGCATCGAAAGAAAGAGGCTTTGGATGTGGGCTTGGGGTATGTCGGTCCAGGCTGCTTCCACACGTTGCCACAGTTCATCAGGCGTAGCCGCGGGTGGTGCTTGCCGGGCCACTCGGGTGCTGATCAGCGACCGACGTGTTCGATGGGTGACATATCGGCAGCAGTGACACCTGGTGGGCCGTGAAAAATTGTTGCACGATGCGTGCCACGTGCGGGCGCGCATTGTCGTGTTGAAACGAAGGGAGGATTACAGGCTCCAAAACGTCGGAGATGTAGCGGTGGCTGTTGAGTGTACCGGTGATGCGTACCAGAGGGGTGCGGGTGTCATATCCAATTGCGCCCCAAACCATAACGCCAGGCGACGGACCGGTATGGCGATGCATAATGCAGGCGTTATACAGTCTCTCGCCGCGGTGCCGCCACACGCGGATCCGACCATCGTGCTGTTGCAGGCAGAAGCGGGATTCGTCGGAGAAGACAATGTCGCGCCATTCCGGAGTCCAGGTGCGGCGTTTAACGGCCCACTGCCGCCGCACTCGCCGGTGGTGTAACGTCAATGGTAATCGGAGCAATGGGCGCCGTGCGACAAGTCCCCGCTCCTGCAGACGACGTCGAACGGTGCGTGCTGACACAGGTTGTTGCGCAACACACCCTAATTCCTGCGCTAACGTTCGTGATGTGGCGGTGCGAGCCGTCAATGCCCACCGCACAAGATGCCGGTCCTCTCGTCCGGTGGTGTGCCGCGGCTGCGGCAATCGCTCACGTCGGTCCGTCCGTCCCTCCTGTACCCACCGAATCCATACTCGTCTCACTGTGGCTAGATGTCGTCCCACACGGGCGCCAATGTCTCGGTACGATAAACCGCTGTCGCGATAAGCCACTATTCGTCCTCTGTCGAACTGCGTAACGTGCTGGAATGACTACCGTATTCTGCGACGAGGCATCAGGAAGCTTCCCGCTCACAGGTCTGGCATCACAACACACTTCCACTACTTACACCCCGCCTTCTGTGCACCCTTCTTATAGTGCTTCTCGGTGGCGTGCCGGGCGCACATGATTTGCATATCCCTGCAATGCTAATCTTTTGCATGTCCTCTCGCGGGCGACGCATGCTGCGAATTTCAGGCCAATCGGATGCTTCCTTCTTGGTTTTGCATTTTGGGTGGCCAGCAGTGTAAAACTCTTTGCAGTGCTTGATTCATAACATAGAACAAAACTACTTTTTAAAACGATCATGAGATATTCAGACACAGAAGTGTAACTAGGAATATCTGCGCCCTGGGCAAACCACAAAATATTACGCCTTCATCTGTCTTTCTGCGTCATATATTACATCTATATACAGGGTTCTCAGAAAAGTCCTTTTACCCCCTCTAACTTTTAAACCACGAATCGTACCACCACGGAAGTAATGTGTACCTATAGGAAAGGGATCATGCTCAATCGATTGGACGTGCTTGTAGCGCCCCTAGTGATGAAATACGGAATTTAGCAAAACTAACTCAGAAACAAAGAGAGATACGCAAAAATGTCCATTAACAAAATGAAAGAGCGGTGTTTAATTAGTACAAAACGACACTTGGTTCAACAGAAACACTTACAGAAAAGACAAGACATGTTAAAGTAGTAAACTTTAAAATACACACAAAACAACACAGACGCAACACACAGTTCGTGTAGTACAGGTGCAACTAACCTGGCGAATAGTCTACCGTACACATTGTTCGAAGTGTGCACCATCAGCGGCGATGCACATCTGGTCTCGGGACAAAAATGCATCTGGAACAGCAAGCAGCATCGCAGGGGTTACAGAATTACAGGCCCTGACGATGCATTCCTTTAAATCTGCCACGCTGGAAGGTTCTGTAGAGTACACTTGATTTTTCAGGTATCCCCAAAAGAAGAAGTCCATCGGTGTTAGGTCGGGCGACCGTGTCGACCATTCCGTACAACCACCATACCCAATAATATTGTTGCAGAACGTGCGATATATAAGAACGAGTGAACTGGAAAGGTATTGTAGGAAGGACAGCCGTCATGTTGAAACCATATACGTGGTAACGTATTCAAAGGACATCATCCAACCAATCGCTTACTGGACCACATAACAGCTGCAAGTAACGTTGACCTGTTAAATTTTCCTCAATGAACCCAGATCCAATTACGGATGTTTTCCACATTCCACACCACACATTAAGTGACCAGCATACTTGATGGCGTGCTTGTCTCGTCATGCGCGGATTTCTCACATCGCAGTAGTGGACAACATCCTATGGACTGACTCGTGAGTCCATAGGATGTTGTCCACAAAGCGCGGCTTCATGTAAGGTGTTCAAGACGAAGTTACAAAAGTCATACCGCCTTTTCATACCGCCTCCAGGCATCAGGTTTTGCACGACAGCATCACGGTAGGGAAGCGTACCATGATTGTTCATGATTTGCCACACCCGTGATGCCGATAATACACACGCACGGCCCACTACCGTCGTATTACTTCGGGTATTTGCAAGAAAATAGCCCAAAACATCCTCAGGATGTACTTGCACACCGGCACCAATGGGACGACCGGAACGATGACGCTCAGTAACACTTCCTGTTTCTCGCAGGCGCCGGACAACTTTGGCAATTGTCTGTGCTTCTGGATGCTGACGAGTGGGAAACCGTTCTCTATACAACCTCGCAGCCTTTTTTGAATTCTTCTGACATTCGCCGTACAGCAAGACCATATCACAGCACTCGTCATTCGTGAAGATAGCCATCTACTTGCTGACCTCGTACTCTGATTCACTCTCAATTCCCACTCATCATTTATAGCCCTTCTGTAACGTATACTCTATATTCACTTTCCTTTTGATTTTACTATCTCTGGTTATTTTATTTTACTATGTAAATTATCTTCTTACTGAACGATATATTATTTCACCCGCTGAATGAGATCTGGCAATGAGTGTAAGTCATGACGTGGTGGTAGCTAGTATATAGGCACGTTCATCGAGACTTAGGGAGAGCTTTTCTTGTTGTTATGAGAGAGCGTTGTTGTTTACGGAGAGCGTTTATAATACGAGGAGAGATTCTTCATTATTGTAAAACAAGTTGTGTGTGTGCTTTAGTTGACCAAGAGTCTTAGAATAAAGAAGTTACCGTAAGTTAGTCTTTCTCAATTCATAGTTTTTGTCAGACCTCTGTCTGGCTGTTAGGTTTATAACATTTATTTAGTACCATAAATAACCAGCGTTAAGACTTTGTTTACGTTCGTAATTAACTAGTAACAACACCCTTTTGAATTCACTATTTTGAAGCTTAGTACAAGTATATCATTAGCTAGCTGGTAGGAAGAGAATCATTCATATTAATTAGCTTAGCGGAAAGAAAATAAAGCTAATTCATTATAATTGGCGCCCGAACTTTTCTCGAACACGAGATCTTGACGATTATTACCCATGTCTTCCTTACCTGAGACAACTTCAAATTTCCACCCTCCGGCAAGTCTCGAGGGTGATGGTGTGTTTTTGGACAATTTGCAAGAAGCCTGTGGGTCTGACTTTGATATGCATGATCTACACGTACCCAGGCATTCTTCACCATTTCGTAATATACCAGCTTCCTATTACTCTGAGTCGCGGGTCGTTCCTGAGGGAGTTCAATCCTCTCAGCGAAGCAGAATGCTTGCCCATTTCGTGCCGCATGCAGGAACAATTCATTTCAATGGTTTGGAGGGGTCCTTAAAGTTCCTCGAAGATCTGGAAGATCATTTTGATCTATATAATATTCCTGAAGACTGCAAAGTCCAAATCACCGGCACTTGCTTGAGGGATACCGCTAAGACCTGGTATCGGCAGTGGAGAGTGTCGAACTCGGATTCTCATTATAAGAATTTCCGTGCAGAATTCTTGGAGGTCTTTCCTTTCGGTTTCAGTCGAGCTAGCCTTGCACAACAGCTTTTTTCACGTCAGCAAGGTCCCAATGATAGCCCTGTTGCATTTGCGTTGGAGACTACACGCTTATATAACCTATGGGATCCACATGCCAGTCATGTTGACATGTTGGATACCCTCGTGCAGCAGCTCGACCCATTCTTACAAGATTTCCTTGAGGTTCGACACCCTGCCACGATTCATGAATGCCTTCGCCTCATACGCACGTATGAAGAGCGACATGGCAAACATGGTTCAACTCACCATGCTCGGGCACCCCGCGAGGCTTATTACGAAAACCCTCAGCGGCATAATAAGCATAATAACTTTCAGCGCGAGCATACACAAGTGCACACCCAAGCTTCATACGTTCCAACACACAGAAGAGTGGCAAACCAACAGCGAGTTTCTGCACAAGCTTCGGGATATCGTACAAATACACAGTATGCTCGACCCCGTTTCAATCAGCAGCATTCGGACCGTTTTCATGCTCAGGGCAATGATAATTTTTCTGCCCGTGCTGAGGGCAGACGTAAAGGATATGAAAATGTCAACAGACGCGCGGAGTTCCCGACCCAGGTTTCACGCAGTTTTCCTCATCGTGAAAATTTTCCCGATACCCGGCAGGGTCGAGGTTTCAGACCGCATGATAATCCAACCAGGAATCCTTTAAACTTCCAAAGGAAGTAGACGAAGGGTCGGTCCTGCTTCCTGATACCAAACATTCTGACCCTAAAACAGTATTAGTGACTGTTCAAACTCCTCAGTTGCCTGATGTATTCTTGACAATTGAAGATATTATTGTCGAGACAAAGTTCGACACTGGTTCTGAAATATCAGCTCTAAATACAAAGTTTTGCACTGACAATTTTCCTGCAATACACGTTCAGCCTGCAACGCAGTATTTGCGAGGTGCAAATAATGAAATCTTCAGCATCGCAGGAACTGTCACATTATCTTTAGGGCTGGGAAAAGCTCGTTTTACACATTCTTTCCTGCTTATAGGCGAGCTACCTGTGAAATGTCTAATGGGAATGGACTTTATACATCAGTTTCAAATAACTTTGAATTTTGTACAACATGTGATTTCCTTTCCGGAACCTGTCGAAATGATTCCTACGGTTCCTGTAGATATAACAAGTTTGTTATTGAGTAACCAATTGAATGAGAGGCAACGAAACCAGCTTTCTCTCCTTTTACAGGAAAGCCCTGGTTTATTTTCGGATCAACCTGGTTTCACACAGGTGGTTTATCATGTCATTGACACTGATGGTTCGAAACCCATTGCGACGAAACCTTACCCTTGTGCTCCACATAAAAAACAGGAAATGCAACGTCAAATTGCTGAAATGATTAAGCAGGGCATAATAAGGGAATCAACAAGTGCCTGGGCTGCTCCTGCCTTTTTGGTTCCAAAGAAACAACCCAATGAATTTCGTTTCGTGACAGATTTCCGCAAGCTCAACCAAGTCACAAAAACGATCAATTATCCACTACCTGTCATGTCACATATTTTAAATGACCTGTCGTCAACCAAATGGATGTCAACCTTGGATTTGGCGAGTGGATATTGGCAGGTAGCAGCAGTACATCCGGACTCTGTCGATAAAACAGGCTTTGTGACTCCTTTTAAAGCCTATGAATATTTACGTATGCCTTTTGGACTAGCTTCTGCACCTGCTACTTTCCAAAAGCTTATGGATACGGTTCTCAGACCTGTCCTGGGTCCCCATGTGCATGTCTATTTGGATGACATTATTATCACATCAGAGACTTTTGACGAGCACCTTTCTCTGCTCAAACAGGTGTTCCAACTCATATACAATGCTGGCTTGACGTTAAAACCAAGTAAATGCCAGATAGCGAGGGACGAGATTGTATATCTGGGGTTGAAAATCACTCCCCACGGCTTATTTACTGATAATGAAAAAATTAGGCCTATTGTTGACTTTCCTCGGCCTAAAACAGCAAAAGAACTATCCCGCTATCTGGGAATGACCGGATGGTATCAGCAGTTCGTCCCCGCTTATGCTACAATATGTGAGCCATTGTATGCTTTAAAACGTAAATACAAGAAGTTTATTTGGACACCTGAGGCTAACGCTGCATTCGAAACACTGAAGTCTGCATTGACTCAGCCTCCGGTGTTGGCTTTCCCGGATCATACTAAGGAATTTGATATTTATACTGATGCATCCGGAGTTGGTCTTGGTTGCGTTTTGTCACAAGCTGGGCATCCAATAGCTTTTGCGTCTCGTACTTTAGCCAAAGCTGAACGTAATTATTCAGCTACGGAACGTGAATGTCTTGCTGTTGTGTATGCGCTGAATAAATTTCAATGTTATCTTAACGAATTGACGGTTAACATAATTACGGATCATTCTGCCCTTCAGTATTTGAATTCTGCTAAGCACCTATCTCAAAGACTTATTATTATTTTTTTTTTTTGATTGGAGGTTTAACGACCACCGTGAGCAACTCAACGGGCTATAAGCAGTCGCCCGTCCCTAATTTAGGGTCACTGGTTCCAGGGAAGGGAGAGAGCCAGTGCCGTAAGACAAACACAACATCCATGCCTCACCGGGATTCGAACCCGGACCCCGTTCGGACGAATGATCAGAGGCCAGCGCCTTAGACCACTGCGCCACCGGGGCGGCTCAAAGACTTATGAAGTGGGCTCTGAATTTACAAGAGAGCAATATCAAAATTTCGTATCAGCCAGGTCATAAGAATCAATTACCGGACGCATTATCTCGCGTTCCGGTTAGTGGGGTCCCCACAGAAACTACTCCTGGATGTCAGCCTTTACTTCTAATAGCTGATATAACATCCAGAGAGCAGATAATGGCAGAATTAATAAATGATCCAGATTTTGGGGATATCTATAATTTTTTGCTTGCGGGTTCGCCCCTACAAAGTGATCCTTCTCTGGCTGGAAGGTCACAACATTTTGAAGTAATAGAGGGTCTTCTTTATTATACAAAATCTCGCACTACTAGGGCAGAGTTTCGCCCATGTATTCCGCGAACCCTTAGAATGGCCCTTTTAAATGAATATCATGACAAACCTCTTGCAGGCCATTTAGGTATTCGCAAGACCCGTTGTAAATTGCGGGATGTTGCCTATTGGCCTGGCATGTACCAAAGTGTGCTCGCATACGTTCAATCATGTCACTTGTGTCAGATTAATAATTACCGTAATGTAAGACCGGCCGGTCACTTGAAATCTAGTTCAAGTTCTCATGTGTTTGAAATTATTTCAATAGATTTATTGGGACCTTATCCATTATCTGTTAAAAATAAAGCTCGTTACGTTTTAGTACTAACTGATAATTTTTCTAAATGGGTTGAAGTTTTTCCCATTAAAGCCGCTACGGCAGAAGTTATTTGTAATGTCTTAGTTAATGAAGTATTTTCTAGATATGGTGCACCTAATAAAGTAGTTTCGGATAATGGTCCACAATTTATTTCTGACATTTTTGAAAGAATGTGTGCGAGACTACACATTAAACATAAATTCATTTCCCCATATCATCCCCAGAGTAATCCTGCGGAACGCGTTAACCGCACGCTAGTGAAAATTATTGCGACTTTTGTAATGGATCATCATGAAAGATGGGATGACCATTTGGAGCTTTTTGCGTTCGCCCTCCGCTCGTCTGTCCACGAGTCTACTAAAATTACTCCTGCAGAACTTTTTCTGGGTCGCAAAATTAAAACCCCTTTTGAAAATTTAACGGGGATTATCGACGAACTAAACCAGCGACCAACTCCGCAATCAGTACGAATCATGGCAGAAAAAGCTCGTGTTGCAATGCTAGGAGCACAAGCGGCTCAAGCAAGATATTATAATTCTAGGCGTAGGGAACCAGATCTTGTCGTTGGAGATCTCACTCTCGTGGAAACGCACTTCCAGTCTTCTGTTTCGCATACTTTAGTGAAGAAATTTGCACCCAGCTACGAAGGTCCATATCGGGTGGCAAATATCTTTGAAAATAATATTGTTCTGTAAAAACCTGACAACCAACTTCAATACTTACACGTTGATCAGTGTCGCAAGTATCATGAACGAAATATCGATTTCATAATCAACCCTACTCCACCTTCTGTTCCACAGACTCAAGAGTCTATATCTCACGCTCAACCGCCAGAAATTTTGGACGAACCAACAAACATTTTTGAAGAATCTCCAGTGATTTTTCCTTCACCCTCCCCTCCTCAAGACGGGTTTCCAAACACGCAACCTGATTCTCCCATGAGACCAAGACTCGAATCGAGTTCTTCGAATACTAGTATCGTTCCTTTCCCTCCAACCATTGCCAAGACTATTGCTGCGCCGTTTCCGGATAACTCTGCACCAACGCGGGCTACTTCTTCTTTGAATACCTCGTCAGAGAGTATTCCTATAGGCAAATCTAAACATCGCCCTGCACGACCACTGAATTACAGCAGCGACTCAGAGGCTTCGGACATTTCTGACTTATCAGTTATGAACACTAAATTTCATGTTCCAAACCGTCCAGCACCACCAAAGGCTGGGCGCAAACGTGACTTGTCTCCCCAATCTGCTTCGCCGCAACAGCGACGAAGGCAGAAATCTTTGCATCCGCCCGGGTTTCGTCCCTGGAACCTACGTTCAGGGCAAACAGGGCCGATGCCTGCTGCTACTCTCATGCCACGTGGGCGTAAGCGAAAGCAAACGATGTGGCCGGAGCCACGTCCGTCCATGAGAATACTGGAAGGACACAACGGGCCCCAGCACAAAGGGACTTCATATCAAAAGCCTGGGGGAGCCCGTTCCTATCAGCCGCAAGGATTTCCGGACCGCCAGACTTTTGACGTTCCTGACCGTTCCTATCAGCCGCAAGGATTTCCGGACCGCCAGACTTCCGACGTTCCTGACCGTTCTTCTCAGCCGCAGGGATTTCCGGACCGCCAGACTTCTGACGTTCCTCACCGTTCCTATCAGCCGCAAGGATTTCCGGACCGCCAGACTTCAGCCGTTCTTGACCGTTCTTCTCAGCCGCAGGGATTTTTGGACCCACAGACTTCAGCCGTTTCGGACCGAAGGATTTCCGCCATTCCTGACCGTTCCCGTCAGCCGCCGGGATTTCCTGACCGACAGCAGACCGATGTTCCAGATCCATTAAAGTCCCTGAAGAGATCCAAGCCACCTGATTTTACCAGTCCGATTAGGCCTGGAAAACGTTATCGCACTAGAGTTTTTTATGCGTCCTCGAGATAAGTAAGTTCTCGTGGACAGGTTCTTTTCTCAGTTTGTTGTTTTTCCTGCGCGACCAGTTGGCGTGTCAGAATTTCTTTTTTTCGTGTGGGCCTATGCATTCTTTTTTGTGTATATATGTGTGTTTTTTTTTAATATTTCTTCTATGTCCATCTACTAATCCACTTTTTTTATATATATCTATGTGCTTAGGGGTAAAATAATAAAATTGTTACTGTTAGGCAGCTCCAGGTAAATTTCGCTGCTGATACAGTTGGTATGTATTCAACAAATAATGCGAACGTGATTTGAAATTAAAATAATAAAATTGTTACTGTTAGGCAGCTCCAGGCAATCTTCGCTGCTGATACAGTTGGTATGTATTCACCGAATAATGAGAACGTCATTTGAAATTAAAAAAGTGATTCCTGCTAGGCCGAATAAAAGGAAGGTATGCCGATGCAGGTTTGTTTTGCTCAACAATACAAGTTTCACAGACGAATACAGCTTTCTTAATTTGTCATGCCAAGTTTGATAATGTAAATACGGCTACCACCAAACAACAAAACAAAAAAGAGGTTGAGAAACGTCATTCAACGAAATGTAAGACTTACACTCCAAAATTGATAGGTTTTTCGGAAACAAAAAAAAAAAAGAAAGAAAAAAAAAAAAAAAAAAAATTAAGGGGGAGATGATGTAACGTATACTCTATATTCACTTTCCTTTTGATTTTACTATCTCTGGTTATTTTATTTTACTATGTAAATTATCTTCTTACTGAACGATATATTATTTCACCCGCTGAATGAGATCTGGCAATGAGTGTAAGTCATGACGTGGTGGTAGCTAGTATATAGGCGCGTTCATCGAGACTTAGGGAGAGCTTTTGTTGTTGTTATGAGAGAGCGTTGTTGTTTACGGAGAGCGTTTATAATACGAGGAGAGATTCTTCATTATTGTAAAACAAGTTGTGTGTGTGCTTTAGTTGACCAAGAGTCTTAGAATAAAGAAGTTACCGTAAGTTAGTCTTTCTCAATTCATAGTTTTTGTCAGACCTCTGTCTGGCTGTTAGGTTTATAACATTTATTTAGTACCATAAATAACCAGCGTTAAGACTTTGTTTACGTTCGTAATTAACTAGTAACAACACCCTTTTGAATTCACTATTTTGAAGCTTAGTACAAGTATATCATTAGCTAGCTGGTAGGAAGAGAATCATTCATATTAATTAGCTTAGCGGAAAGAAAATAAAGCTAATTCATTATACTTCGACTGTCTGGCGTCATTTTACGGCAAACTTGAAATTAGCATGACTACGTGTTATATCACGTAACCACTTTTCTGTTGCTGTCGCCTGCTAGTAGCCGGACATCTGACGCTTTGTTCGCGTTTTCTTGTCTTTTCTGTAAGTGTTTCTGTTGAACCAAGTGTCGTTTTGTACTAATTAAACACCGCTCTTTCATTTTGTAATTGGATCATTTGCGTATCTCTCTTTGGTTTATGAGTTAGTTTTGCTAAGTTCCGTATTTCGCTACTAGGAACGCTACAAGCACGTCCAATCGATCGCGCATTGTCACTTTTCCATAGGTACACGTTGCTTTCGTGGCGGTACGATACGCGGTTTAAAAGTTAGAGGGGGTAAACGGACTTTCCTAAGAGCCCTGTATATACTGTATAAAAGAACATAGCCCAAAACATCCTCAGGATGTACCCGCACATCAGCACCAATGGGACGATCTTTTGCAAGTACTAAATGGACTGGATACATCTAAGGGCGATGGCCCTGATGGTGTCCATGCAAAAGTAATAAAATTTGTTTCCCTGAGTCTGATTGTTTCACTAACTCATATTTTTAATAATATTTTCCAAACTGGTACCGTTCCCTCTCCTATGACCCTTAGTCGAATTAGTGTTATCTTTAAAAAGGGTTTGGTAACTGATGTGGCAAATTATCGTCTAGTTGCCAATATTTCGGTGTTTGCAAAAATCTGGGAGTGGCTTACATTATATAGGTTAATTTCATATCTGGATAGTAACGATATTCTGGGCCACAATCAGCATGGTTTCCGTAAGGGATTTTCAACTGAGACTGCTGTTCTAGATGTTATAAATTATTTACAGGACGCATTAGATTCTAGAAATAGTGTTGTTGGACTCTTTTGCGATCTCCCTAGAGCATTTGATACTGTATGCCATGACATATTATTAACTAAGTTAGAGAGGATTGGGATTAGAGGTGTTGCACTTAACATGTTTCAGAATTATTTATTGGGCAGAAGGCAGTTTGTTCAGATACATGATAACTGTTCTAGAGTTGAGTCTGTTTCATTTGGAGTTTCTCAGGGTTCAGTGTTGGGTCCTATTTTGTTTTTGATCTACACTGGCGGAAAGTGAAAAAAGAAAACCAAGAAGGAGACGTCTAATACCAACTAAATTTATACAGCATAATAACGGAATACAGAGGATAACGTGATCAAAACATTATGGTAAAATACAGCTGTATTTGCTGGTAAACTGAAAAATAACATTTCCATGTAACATGGTTAGTACGAGGTTGAACCGCCATGAACTGCGTCACACTGTGCAATTCTGGCATGGAGTCTGTCGTACAGATGTTGGATGTAAGTTTGGGGTATTGAGTTCCAAGCATCCTCAACCTGGACGCGTAAATCGGGGATGGTCGTGGCTGGCCGTAGAGACCGGATAAGTCGTTGTCCCATAAAATCCCACACGTGATCAATGGGGGACAAATCCGGTGAACGTGCAGGCCATGGAAGTTGTCTCACACCCTGAAGTGCATGTTGCGTTGCACGTGCCGTGTGTGGGCGTGCGTTATCTTGCTGGAAAACACCACGATGGACCGACCTTACAAATGGCACAACAACGGGCTAAATGATGTTGTTGATGTAGGAGGTGCTGTTTAACGTACCCGGTACAAGCATTAGTTGTGTACGGGAGTGATAGCTGATCGCTCCTCACACCAGGAGACCAGGTGTAGGTCCTGTGTGTCGCTGGCGGATGCAAGAAGGGTGGAGACGCACCCTTGTGCGTCTGCGAACACGCATACGGCCATCGGAGGCTCCCAAGCAGAATCTGCTTTCATCGCTGAACACGACAGATCGCCATTGCGTTCTCCAGTGCAGACGTTGGCAACACCACTGCAGCCATTCCTGACGGTGGGCTGGAGTCAGAGGTACACATGCCAGAGGCACACGTGCACGTAGTCCTGCATCCAGTAGACGGTTGCGGATTGTTCGCACAGTCACCTAAGGTGCAACGGCAGCTCGGATTTGCGTCGTAGTGGTGGTTCTGCTTGACAACGCCGCTCTTCTTATGCGTCGATCGGTCCGCTCATCAGTCCGTCTGTGACTCCCGGTTCCACGTCTTCTCGTGTGGGAATGTTCCTCGGAAAATCTACGCCACCATCGTACCACCACCGATACTTCCCGTCCAATTCGCTCAGCAATACGACGATACGACCACCCGGCCTCACGGAGTCCGACTAGACGACCTCGCTCAAAGTCCGATAACTGCTGAATTCGTACACGTCTTCCATGTCCAGGCATTGCAGCTTCTTCAGGGTCTTCGCACGTGTCCGTACGCCGACGACTGATTACATTCACTTCGCCGTACTCCGTAAATACCACCGACGATAATTTTCATACTATGCCGTGCTGTGGCATAAGCGCTCACCGGTTGGTCCCGAAATTAACATCACACCTACGTAAACTCGACCCCATTAACATATGTAAATTTCATGATCGTCCGCCAATTCCTTCTTGGTGTTCTTTTTTCACTTTCCGGCAGTGTATATAAATGATATTTTTCGGGTTCCGTCTGGTGCTCATTTGGTGGTGTTTGCTGATGATGTAAGCCTATTTTTCAGGGGGAATAACCTGAGTGAGTTGATTCCTCGAGTAAATCTCGAAATTAGGGAGTACCTTCGTTGGTTTGCATGTAATTTTTTAACGTTAAATATTATTAAGACGGGGTGCGTGTTGTTTTCCAACATCAGGCCTAGTCCTTGTGATTTGAGTTATGTTTACTTAAATGATACGGCATTACAGTTCCAGACCACAGTGAAATTTTTGGGTGTAGTTCTGCGTGAATCTCTCAGATGGAATTCTCAGGTGGATCAAACTTGCGTTATGTTTAAGATCTCGCATTGGTATGATTTCGCGGATTTCTGTTTTTTTTGTCGGTAAGAATTCTGTTAATTTTCTACTATTCTTTTATTTTTCCTGTATTGTCGTACTGCATTTTAATATGGGGTGCGACTACAAGTCGTAACATAGTTCGTTTATCTGTGCTGCAGAGGAAGTTGGTCCGATTGTTAAATTATTCGGTTGGATCGGAAGTTCTTTTTCGAAATTTTCAGTTATTAACTATTGAGAAACTACATAAATACAGATTGCTACTGATGGTCCATGAACGTATTTTTACAGGAAGATACTCCAACTTGATTGCATTACAGCGTACAACTCACTCCTATGATGCTCGTGGTGGGTCGGGGTTTTCTGTTTTGTGGGCTCGTACAGGTTTAATGTTTAATAATATCAATGTGTTGGGATTGCGTGAGTGGAATGGATTACCGTTGATTATCACAGGTCAGTGATGAAATTTTTTCTTCAAAGTGAATGGTGTTTCTCATGTAATTTTTGATGCAGATTCCGGGAAAAATACTCAAAAAATTCTATCACGTACAGTTTCGACAGAAATCGAAAATTTCTGTCTGGAATTTTTGTCATCAGAATATTGTTGCAATATTTTCTTATATATATTTAAACATGGTATTGACGGCAAACGTGGGCCTGAAAGCGGTCCCGGACGATGCGTCCAAAGTGACAATTGGTCCAATGTCCGATTCGTCCAATGGTATCATCTTACCAACGGTAAACTGTTTTATTTTCCAGAAAGGAATAAGGATTTAAATTATTCTGCTCATTATATCCTTTTGAAAGATCATTTCCGTATATTTGGTAATTGTAAACATTTTACATAAACCTGGTAAAAGGCACTCAATGGAGCATTTCTCAGCTGTTTGCAAAGCACCTAGGCGCGGGTCTTTTTTGAATATTTTAAGTTAAAACTTAGATATTTGGTATTTGTAAACCTTTTATAAAACCTTATAAAAGGCACTCATCGTATCATTTCTCATTTCTTTACAAGGCACCTAGGCCGCAGGCCTTTTCAGAAGATTTTAAGTTACAACCTAGATATTTGGCATTTGTAAACATTTTAAAAAACCTAATAAAAGGCACTCATCGTATAATTTCTCAGGTCTTTACAAGGCACCTAGGCCGCGGGCCTTTTTAGAAGCTTTTAAGTTACAACCTAGATATTTGGTATTTGTAAACATGTTATAAAACCTAATAAAAGGCACTCATCGTATCATTTATCAGGCCTTTATACAAGGCGCCTAGGCCGCGGGCCTTTTTAGAAGATTTTAAGTTACGACCTAGATATTTGGTATTTGTAAACATTTGATAAAACCTTATAAAAGGCATTCAACGGATCATTTCTCAGCTCTCTACCAGGCACCTAGGCCGCGGGCCTTTTTGGAAGACTTTAAGTTACAACCTAGGTATTTGGTATTTGTAAATATGTTATAAAATCTAATAAAAGGCACTCCTCGTATCATTTCTTAGCTCTTTACACGCACCCAGGCCTAGGCCTTTTAGCCCTTTTTATTTTACTGATGTCATATTCTAAGGCGTAAGTAAAGTTAAAAATACTAGCAAAACATTAGTAAGTTTTCTTGATAGGTAAACGTTATGAATCTGACATCGGTAGGATAAAAACTGTCAAAAAGGCATAGGTCTAGGGCCTGTGAATTAATATTTCGTGCTTAAGTAAAAGCGCAATATTATTATAACTTGATTTAATATATAAACGTTATGAATATGACATTGGTAGAATACAAAGTGCTAAAAAGGCCTAGGCTTATAGCCTATGCATTAATATTTCGTGCTTAAGTAAAAGCGCAATATTATTAATTTGATTTGATATGTAAACGTTATGGATATGACATCGCTAGAATAAAAATTGTGAAAAGGCCTCTGTCCGAACCCGACCAGAACGTTTCTATTGGCCAGTTGGCGGAACCCCACTGCATGCTACAAAGAGAAACGGAAAACTAGTATTTTATATTATTTCATGCAAAAGAGAAACATTGAAGTTAATTGAACGGTTCGTACATCAGTAACTTCATACGGCAGCAAGGACAGTAAAAAAAAAAAAAAATCTGTAACCACGATATTACGCATGAAATGTAGCATTATTTTACATTCTTTGTACTACCGGCACTTTCGTGTAACATCGGAGATAAAATCAGAACAGTTGAGATTTTTATTACAGGACAGATAGGACGGAATTGGACCAATCGTCCCTTTGGACGAATCAGCATTGGACCAATCGTACCATTGGACGAATCGTACCTTTGGACCAATTGTCCATTAGACGAATCGTCCCGTTGGACGAATCGGCATTGGACCAATTGTCGTTGGACGAATCGTACCAGACCCGCCTGAAAGGGATAAGGTGTGTGCATTTACGACTGTCATGGCTTCAAGAGGTTGTGTCAATTCTCCTGACAGCTTTTGCTATATCTGTGGCGAACTTGTAGTGAAAAAGCAACAGCGGAAGATCACGTACTTTGTTGGAAAAGTGTATTTTGCATACTTCGATGTAAGGGTTGGAGACCAAGACAAGTCATGGGGCCCCGCATTGAGTGTGTTCAAGTTGCGTGGAAGGACTCCGCATGTGGTCTAAGGATAAGGTGAAATATTTTCGTTTTGGAGTGCCTATGATATGGAGGGAGCCCCGAAACCACAGCGATGACTGCTACTTTTGTTCGTGCAACATACAGAGGTACAGCTTAAAAACAGAAAATAATTTTTTTACCCGAGCCTTGAATCTGCACTGCGCCCTGTGCCTCACGGACCTGATATTCCCATACCTTTGCCTCCAGAAAGGCTAGACGATGTGCCTGCACCCTCAGGGAGCGAGTCAGATGACAATGCTGATGACTATTTTCAAGTCGACGACTGCATTGAGCCCCAGCTGTTTTCACAATCAGAACTGAACGACTTCATCCGAAATCTGGCCCTTCCAAAAGATTCTGCTCACTTGCTAGGCTCTAGACTCCAGGAGAAGAATTTGTTAACCCCTGGAACTTCTTTCTATGGGTTTCGAAATCGAGAGAAAGACTACGTGCCTTACTTTTCTCAAGACGGTGAACTTGTTTACTACTCCGATGTCCCCGGTTTGATGTAAATGTTCAAAATTTGGCATGAGGCGGAAGATTGGAGACTCTTCATTGACTCATCACAAAGAAGTCTGAAAGCTGTACTTCTTCACAACGACAAAAAATACGCCTCTATACCGGTTGGACAATCCGTTCATTTGAAAGAGAGGTATGAGAATTTAGTCTTGATCCTGACCAAACTTAACTACAAGGAATACGAATGGACCATCTGTGGCGATCTGAAAGTGCTCTTTATGATCCTTGGTCAACAGGGTGGCTACACCAAGTACCCATGTTTCCTATGCGAATGGGACAGTTGTGCTAAAGCCAAGCACTGGACTCAGAAGGTGTGGCCAAGCAGAACGCTAAAAGTAGGAGAAAAGAACGTGCATTTCGAATCTTTGGTGGACCCAAAAAAGTACTCCTGCCTCCACTTCACATCAAACATGGCATCATGAAACAGTTTGTGAAAGCCCTGCCAAAAGATGGTGATACTTTCAAGTACCTGACAAGTAAGTTTCCACGGCTGTCAGAAGCGAAGCTGAAAGAAGGGGTTTTCGTCGGTTCTGACATTCGAAAACTCATGAAAGACGAAATCTTTGAAACCAAAATGGATGACATTGAGAGATCGGCTTGGACATCAAGTTGTAAAGAAGTTTCTTGGCAACCAGAAAGACCCTGACTTCAGGAACATCGTAGGAAACATGCTGGAGAACTTCAAAGCCTTGGGCTGCTCAATGAGCTTGAAGCTCCACTTTTTGAACTCCCATCTAGGCTATTTCCCAGAAAATCTAGGCGCTGTGAGTGAAGAACAAGGAGACAGATTCCACCAGGACAAAGGAAATGGAACGGAGGTATCAGGGCCGGTGGAATGTGAACATGATAGCAGACTACTGCTGGATGCTGAATAGGGAGGAACCGCAAGCCGTGCACAACAGAAAAAGTTCTAAACGGAGCTTCGAGGGGAAGAAAAAGAGACATTATAAAGATTTTTGACTTTGTGGTAGCTACAACAAACATAACAAATTAATAAAATGTAAAATAAAGCTTATTTTTAAGTTTTTTGTAAATAAAATTTTTTTTACTCTGCTAGATCTTCTGTGTGATTTACTTGGGTCTTCATCCTCACATTGTGGGAAAACCTTACGTGATAGAGGGAAAAGCTCAGCATTTCTAAACTCAGCGTATCGAAAAACATTAGAAACACCTAAAACGGTGCAGAAAAAAAAAAAGTATTATTTCGCAGACCTGGGATTATTAGATCAGAGGCAGGTTATCCGGTATTTAAGCGAGTGTTAAAGAGTTTTTTTGACGGGAAATTGAATATTGGAATTTATTTGTTTACGATTTGTAAAAAAAGTATTGTAAAATTGTTTTCGTTGTTTTAACTGGACTGGAATATTTTGTTTTTATTTAGAGGGGATCAGGGGCTTGCAGGCAGTATTTCAACCCTTTTCCCTGGCCCCTTGCTGTACATTTAATTATTACTATCATATAATGTATATGTGTGTGTGCGTGCGTGCGTGTGCAGTGAAAATGCGTATGTGTGCGTGCGTGCCTGCCCCGAGACAATGAAAATGCAGAAAGAGACTGACGACTGCTTTGTAGGAGAGGAGTGCAAGGCAAAGTCGCTGGTTGGATGGAAGGAAGTTAAGGAGGGGTGAGATATTGTGTCTGCGGGGCAAAACGTTAAAATTTGATTTAGATAAAAAAAAAACCCGACATTTTCTTTTAAATAAATTGTTCAAGTACAGTACTATTTTTGTAAGCAAAAATGGAAAATTTTGAAAAGAAATTTAAGACAATGAAATTTAGACAATTTTAGAAAGAGCAAGCAAAAAATGAAGTCGACATTCCACCAACACTTGTATCTTACACCCGTGGCGTAACTAGTCAGGTTCATGT
Source organism: Macrothele yani (assembly GCA_039090855.1). Classification (NCBI taxonomy): domain Eukaryota; kingdom Metazoa; phylum Arthropoda; class Arachnida; order Araneae; family Macrothelidae; genus Macrothele; species Macrothele yani. The sequence goes on from CM077016.1 coordinate 79,667,929, forward strand.
ACACTATATTGACAAAAGTCACCGTACGCCTAGAAGAGAAACACAACATAGCATTTATTGACATACATTAGTACGGTATCGGCCCACCTTTGGCCGTAATGCATGCACTGCTGACCCTTCGAGACATGCTTTCGACAAGGTTTTGGAATACAGCAATAGGTATGCGCTTCCATTCAGTACATAATGCTGCCGCTAACTATTGCTTAGTAGTAGGCCTTGGTTCTAAACTTCTTATGCGGCGCTCTAATTCATCCCATAGGTGCTCTATGGGATTAAGATCAGGGTTCTGTGCTGGCCAGTTCACACACGATACGGAATTATCGTCAAACTACGCCGTAACAGTCCTTGCTTTATGACTCGGTGCACTATCCTACTGGTACCAACAAGGCTTGGTTCCATACTATTGCCACAGAGTTGGTAGGGCATAATTGTCCAGAATATGGAGGTAGACGTGCTGGTTAACAGGTTTGTCCACGATAACCAATGGGCTGGGACCATACCACGAAACCCCCCCCACACGAGTACACTGCCAGCTCCAAACTTTAGGAACAGTACACTGTGGTAAATAGAGTTTCCCCGGCTGCCGCCATACCCACACACGGCCATCAGACTGATGGATCGTGTATCTGGATTCATCAATCGATACGACCCGTTTCCATTGATCTACGGTCCACGATAAATGTTCTTTACACCATGCTAAACGACGAGTAGCATTCAGAGTGGAGATGAAAGGCTTATGAGCAGCCGCACGACCACGGTAACCTATGGAATGAAGTTCCAGCATGTTTACTCACCTGTATACTGAAGTCTTGTGCAGTTCTCTGTCGATTAGCTGTAACGACTCTCCTGAAGTATCGACGTCCTCTATCACTGATTTTCTTTGGTCTGCCGGTACGTTTTGCTGCTTCAGGCACGCCATGTGTCTTCCACTTATTTAGGAAGTCCAAAACAGTTGACTTGGGTATGTTTAAACGCCTCTCGGTTTCTCTTATGGACAACCCACTAATATGACACCCAACAATCTTTCTTTTCTCAAAGTCAGTTCAGCGACATTTTCACTCAACCTCACAGTGCGATATGATCGCGGTCAACTGCAGGCTTGTTTTATACCGTTTGTATCTGTACCGCGCATCTTAACAACGCAGCGGATCCGTTCCTTTGCTTTTGAAGTGGTGTCCGGTGACTTTTGCCAATATAGTGTATGTATGTGTCCAAGTGGTGGGAATCGGAATTGCACGAATTCTTTTGTAACCGGTAGTGAAAAAGCATTGAAACTGCCACAGTGGCGCAGTGGTCTAAGCGCTGGCTTATGACCATTCGTCAGAGAAGAGGCTGGATTCGAATCCCGGTGAGGCATGGATGTTGTGTTTGTTTTACGGCACGGGCTCTCTTCCTTCCCTGGAACCAGTTACCCTAAATTAGGGACGGGCGATTGCTTATAACCCACTGAGTTGCGCACGGTGGTCGTTTAACCTTCAATTAAAAGAAAAAAAAAACATTTAAAATTTGTCCTTTCAGTGTTTTGTAAATAAAGTTGGTACGAAGCTTGCCCCACCGAAAATAATGCTCGCCCACCAGTCGCCTATCCTGATTTCGAAGTCTAGCGACGTCTCTGACTCTGGATACGGCCTGGTACATACCAACCTTTCTTTTTCAATATCTAGGCAGACAATAAATAAATAAATGAATAAATATCTGCATGTTCATGGGGAAGAACTGGACTGTTCCGATTACCAAACATCAATGCTAGACAGAATGCCTTAGGTATATTTTGTGTTCTCGTTGTGCGCCATCATGTGCTGCCATCTCTCAATATTCACCTGCGCTAGAACGGAATTATTTCGATATCTTTACGTGGCGACTAAAATTTTTCAGCAGACGTACAAGACAACAGGTAGAGACGAATTCACAGAGAAGCCCACGAAGCACAGGCGGCCCCGCGATGCTCGAGGCCCCCAAAATAAAAATTAAAAACATTTGTTTCAATTTTCCTTTCAAAAAAAAAAAAAAAAAAAAACATAGGGTGGGAGATAAATTCACCGTTCTGACACCATGATTTCCCCCAATTCGAAGCATGTCAAGTACAAGTATTGATTTGCTAGCTTAAACGCAGGCTGACTGAAAAAATATAATGAGAGAATAGTATTACTTAGTATTACACTGCAACTGATTTGCTTAGAATGTAATGAGCGTTTTGCTCTATAATTCGGTATTAATATGACAATTCATCTTTCTTTAAAAAAATTATTTTACTTATTCAGTCCGTAAACAAAAACATCGCTCTTTCCACGGTTTAGCAACACACAATATTGCGTAACGAGAAATCCGGAATTCAATTCCCCGGCGGTGACCGAATAACAATTTTTCGGTTGCTATGTGTTTCTGGAACGTGGAAAGAGCGATGTATTTGTTTATTTACTGAGGCCATGTATTTGGAGGATTTCCACTTATTCAGTCCAGTTTAAGAGGCAATCACAAGACTGTTACCATACGAGTAAAATGTAGGGCCATAGCAACGTCCCTGAACCAAGAGGGAATTTTTTTTTGATCATATGTAGAAGATTTTAGGAAGGGAGTGTCTGACCCCAGGTCTTAAACAACCCTTAGAAGTAGGAGGCTAGGAGATTTGGGCTAGAGTGCCCGATAGGAAAGTGACACGGAAGCGAGGTAGAAGACGCCCTTATTTACTACCGGGGGGCCAGTACCCGGGGTCCGACGGCTTAATGTGCCCATCAGATCATATGTAGAGGATTTAAGGAAGGGAGTGTTTGACCCCAGGTCTTAAACAACCCTTAGAAGTAGGAAGCTAGGAGATTTGGGCTAGAGTGCCCGATAGGAAAATGACACGGAAGCGAGGTAAGAACACGCCCTTATTTACTACCGGGGGGCCAGTACCCGGGGTCCGACGGCTTAATGTGCCCATCAGATCATATGTAGAGGATTTTAGGAAGGGAGTGTTTGACCCCAGGTCTTAAACAACCCTTAGAAGTAGGAAGCTAGGAGATTTGGGCTAGAGTGCCCGATAGGAAAATGACACGGAAGCGAGGTAAGAACACGCCCTTATTTACTACCGGGGGCCAGTACCCGGGGACCGACGGCTTAATGTGCCCATCAGATCAGATCAGATCATATGTAGAAGATTTTAGGAAGGGAGTGTCTGACCCCAGGTCTTAAACAACTCTTAAAAATAATAAGCTAGGAGATTTGGGCTAGAGTGCCCGATAGGGAAGTGACACGGAAGCGAGGTAGAAGACGCCCTTATTTACTACGGGGGGGGCAGTACCCGGGGTCCGACGGTTTAATGTGCCCATCAGATCAGATCAGATCATATGTAGAGGATTTTAGGAAGAGAGTGTCTGACCCCAGGTCTTAAACAACCCTTAGAAATAGGAAGCTAGGAGATTTGGGCTAGAGTGCCCGATAGGAAAGTCACACGGAAGCGAGGTAGAAGACGCCCTTATTTACTACCGGGGGCCAGTACCCGGGGTCCGACGGCTTAATGTGCCCATCAGATCATATGTAGAGGATTTTAGGAAGGGAGTGTCTGACCCCAGGTCTTAAACAACCCTTAGAAGTAGGAAGCTAGGAGATTTGGGCTACAGTCCCCGATAGGAAAATGACACGGAAGCGAGGTAAGAACACGCCCTTATTTACTACCGGGGGGCCAGTACCCGGGGTCCGACGGCTTAATGTGCCCATCAGATCAGATCATATGTAGAGGATTTTAAAAAGGGAGTGTCTGACCCCGGGTCTTAAACAACCCTTAGAAATAGGAAGCTAGGAGATTTGGGCTAGAATGCCTGATAGGAAAGTAACATGGAAGCGAGGTAGAAAGGGGAAAGAAGATGCCTTTATTTATTACCGGGGGTCAGTACCCTGGATCCGACGGTTTAACGTGCCCATCCGACACACGGCGGGTATTTGGTGGATCGAGCGTTCGTACCTGCTTGGGATCGAACCTGAGGTCCTTTCCGTGGCAATCACGAACGTTGCCCACTAGGCCATCCGCTTAGAACCAGGAGGGAGGAGGGTCAGAGCCCATTTAAGAGGGAAGCTGCACCCCGGGCCCCGCATTTTCAAGGGCTCCCAGAATTATGCAATGCTTGAAGAACTGACTGAGTTCTACAGTTTTTTTTTCTTTTCTTACTTTTTTTTTTTTTTGCAGATAGCACAACAAAAAACTATAAGAAACTGCCTTCTAAAAAAAAAATCTATTTCTTTCTCCTTCTTTAGGAGGATTCCCCCAAAAATCTAGTCTCCCCAGTCCATCCTCAAATCTTTCAAAGGCATTACAGAATCTTTCGAAAGCATTACAGAAGTCTTTTTCCACACATTTGTAATTGGGGGAAATTTTCATACATTAAGAATTAGTTTCGTCCGAAAGTGGATCATATTACACCGGCGGAAAGTGAAAAATGAACACCAAGAAGGAATTAGCGGACGATCATGAAATTTACATATGTTAATGGGGTCGAGTTTACGTAGGTGTGATGTTAATTTCGGGACCAACCGGTGAGCGCTTACGCCACAGCGCGGCATATTATGCAAATTATCGTCGGTGGTATTTAAGGAGTACGGCAAAGTGAATGTAATCAGTCGTCGGTGTACGGACACGTGCGAAGACCCTAAAGAAGCTGCAATGCCTGGACATGGAAGACGTGTACAATTTCAGCAGTTATCGGACTTTGAGCGAGGTCGTCTAGTCGGACTCCGCGAGGCCGGGTGGTCGTACCGTCGTATTGCGGAGCGAATTGGACGGGAAGTATCGGTGGTGGTACAATGGTGGCGTAGATGGTCCGAGAAACATTCCCACACGAGAAGACGTGGAACCGGGAGTCACAGACGGACTGATGAGCGGACCGATCGACGCATAAGAAGAGCGGCGTTGTCAAGCAGAACATCCACTGCGACGCAAATCTGAGCTGCCGTTGCACCTGAGGCGACTGTGCGAACAATCCGCAACCGTCTACTGGATGCATAACTAAGTGCACGTGAGCCTCTGGCATGTGTACCTCTGACTCCAGCCCACAGTCGGGAACGGCTGCAGTGGTGTCGCCAACGTCTGCACTGGAGAACGCAATGGCGATCTGTCGTGTTCAGCGATGAAAGCAGATTCTGCTTGGGAGCCTCCGATGGCCGTATGCGTGTTCGCAGACGCACAGGGGAGCGTCTCCACCCTTCTTGCATCCTCCAGCGACACACAGGGCCTACACCTGGTCTCCTGTTGTGGGGAGCGATCAGCTAGCACTCCCGTACACAACTAGTGTTTGTACCGGGTACGTTAAACAGCACCTCCTACATCAACATTATTCAGCCCGTTGTTGTGCCATTTGTAAGGTCCGTCCATCGTGGTGTTTTCCAGCAAGATAACGCACGCCCACACACGGCACGTGCAACGCAACATGCACTTCAGGGTGTGAGACAACTTTCATGGCCTGCACGTTCACTGGATTTGTCCCCCATTGAGCACGTGTGGGATTTTATGGGACAACGACTTATCCGGTCTCCACGGCCAGCCACGACCATCCCCGATTTACGCGTCCAGGTTGAGGATGCTTGGAACTCAATACCCCAGATTTACATCGAACATGTACGACAGACTCCTTGCCAGAATTGCACAGTGTGACGCAGTTCATGGCGGTTCAACCTCGTACTAACCATGTTACATGGAAATGTTATTTTTCAGTTTACCAGCAAATACAGCTGTATTTTGCCATAATGCTTTGATCACGTTATCCTCTGTATTCCGTTTTTATGCTGTATAAATTTCGTTGGTATCAGACGTCTCTTTCTTGGTGTTCTTTTTTCACTTTCCGGCAGTGTATTTACCCACTACTTCGATATAATTTCGGATCATAAAATAATAATATTTGGATCATGTTATTTGACCCACTACTTCGATATAATTTTAACAAGCTGAACCCTACCTTGGGGGATGGATGGGGGATTAAAGCAGAACTGAACTGGTATCCATTTAGTCAACCACGCATTTTTACATTTTCTTGCTACCATTGATTCGTCCATGAATCATGGGACACACACTTCAATACGGCGGGGATATTTTTATAGCTTCCTCATAATATTTTGGGAATGTTTTCTCCTGGGTGTTTTTATTCATCCACCCATAATCAAATCCTAGATGTGTTACTAATACTGGGGCCTCCAAATACTGTCCAGCCCCCTGTCTCCTTAAATGTGCCCTGTGGAGGACTAAAGAGTCATATGGGGCAGTGGCAACGCCAGCCGCTCAGAACAGAACTGGGTGGGCTATTAGGGGGCTAAGCATGACGGAGGGGGCAAAATTTTGGGCAAAAAATTCCGTTTATGAAGATTTTACCCGACTCTGATGATGCTATCCTCGGGGCACAAAAGTAAAAAAAAAAGCTTTTTTTATTGGAGGTTTAACGAACACCGTGCGCAACTCAATGGGTTGTCCGTCCCTAATTTAGGGTCACTAGTTCCAGGAAATGGAGAGAGCCAGTGCCGTAAGACAAACACAACATCCATGCCTCACCGGGATTCAAACCCTGACCACTTTTGGACGAACATTCAAATGCCATCGCTTAGACCACTGCGCCGTCAGACAAGTTTACAGGTACACACTGTACGTAGGTAGTATTTATTCAATGTATGTAGTACTGGGAACCATGGATACGAATCTCAATGACGCGATACTACACTGGCATGCAAAAATTAAGGACGAGACGGTTTTTTGACTGTAACGTCTTGCAGAAGTGCTCCACATGGACTCAAATCATACCATAAGATCCCCAAGATGTAAGAATATGGGACAAGCGAGCAAAACCGTCCAAACAAGGAATCCAAAGGATACAAAGGCACTTTATTGAAAAGGTAGCTTCGAGCACAACTGGACAGAATACAAAAACGCCCATGTGACAGGCGGCTGCCAAGAAAAATCCAGTCTTTAGTATAGAAGATATGGTCGCCCCTGACCGCGTTGCAGGATTTACAATGTCTGTTCATGGTGAGGACGAGGTTGTCAAGGACCTGTTGAGGCATCGCGGCCCATTCCTCTCGTAGCGCCAATCGCAGCTGCGGAATCGTTGCTGGCGGCTGGTGACGTGCTGCCAATCATCTCCCGAGAAGGTCCCACACGTGTTCGATTGGTTTTAGGTCCGGGGACCTTCCATGCGTTGAATATTTTCACTCTCCAACAGATCTGCGACAGCCACTGTACGATGAGGTGTAGCGTTGTCGTCCATGAAGAGGAACTCAGGACACACAGCACCTCTAAACAGACGCACGTGTGGCAGGAGAACCTCGGTACAATAGCGGACACCAGTGACTGAACCTCCTTGGAAGATTTGGAGGTCAGTACGGCTACCAAGCATGATACCGCCCCAAACGAGAACTCCGCCACCTCCAAACCGGTCCCTTTCGATGATGTTGGAGGTGTAATTGCGTGTTCCCTGCTCTCTCCAGATGTGTATACGTCCAGAATCGCTCGTCAGACTAAATCGGCTCTCATCCATAAAGATAACTCGACGCCATTACTGATGTGTCCAATTCTTGTGTTCCTGGCACCACAGAACCCGCCGTCTCTGATGAGCAGGCGTTAATGGCACACACCGTACTGGTCGTCGTGCAAATAGGCCACCTTTTGCCTCCTGGCCACGGTAAAACGCGGTAACGGACGTCCAGTTGTCTGTTGCATGTGTCTTGCGATTTCTCCCGCTGTCTGCCGTCTGTCTCTTCTCGCCTGTAGGACAATATACCGGTCGTCCGCCGCCATGGTTGCTCGTGGACGACCACGGCTAAACTCTTGGACAGCTGTTCCTGTCGTTTGAAATGCTCTCCAAGCTCGTGAAATGATGCTGTGAGCGATCCCGAACTCCTCGGCCACACTAGTCACACTTCGACCTTCTTCCAACTTCCCAATGACGCGACCTCGGGTAAAGTCATCCAGATGTCGTCTACTGGATTGCCTGTTGGCCATATCATACGGTGGCAGCAACTCGACGTCGTTCAAACCGATGTACAGCGTGCAATAGCTTTCACCGAATTGCTCAGCAGATCAGATCAGATCATATGTAGAGGATTTTAAGAAGGGGTGTCTGACCCCAGGTCTTAAACAACCCTTAGAAATAGGAAGCTAGGAGATTTGGGCTTGAGTGCCCGATAGGAAAGTGACACGGAGGCAAGGTAGAAAAGGGGGAGGCAAACGCCCTTATTTATTACAGGGGGCCAGTACCCGGGGTCCGACGGCTTAACGTGCCCATCCGATGCACGGTGGGTATTTAGTGGTTCGAACGTTTGTACCTGCTCAAGATCGAACCTGAGGTTATCTCCATGGCAGTCACGAACGCTGACCACTAGGCCACCCGCGGCCCTAAATTAGCTGAGCGTACACCGCCCGTGTGCTTTATACCCTTCCGACACAACCTCCCTTCCCTACGTCATGCTGCATATATGCACATGCCCTAACGTACCGGATCTCCTGAGTGGTCTTTCGGTCCGTTCTGCCTGCTCGTTCCGCTGTTATGCTAATTTCTCCTCTTCGTCCTTAATTTTTGCACACCAGTGTATTTGTTAGAAAATTTTAGTTTACTTACGTCACGTATTGTTGTTTTTATTGTCATAAGGCTGTTTATGAATTTTGATTTGTAACCTGACAAGGAATATCTGCTTCTCTCCCTCTCATCTTTTGTTTTTAAAGTAATATTACAAAAATGGAGCCTTTATCAGAGACGGATTTAGGGTTTTGCCGCTCCTGTTTCTTTTTTTTTTTTTTTTTTTGATGGGAGGTTTAACGACCACCGTGAGCAACTCAATGCAATGGGCTATAAGCAGTCGCACGTCCCTAATTTAGGGTCACTGGTTCCAGGGAAGGGAGAGAGCCAGTGCCGTAAGACAAACACAACATCCATGCCTCACCGGGATTCGAACCCGGATCCCTTACGAACGAATGACCAGAGGCCATCGCTTAGAGTTAGACCACTGCGCCACCGGTGCGGTGCGGCTCTCCTGCTTCGTTTTAAAATAAATAATTTGATGGCTACGGTTTCATGTAACTCATTCGGATCAGATCCAGGTGTAAAACGAAATATTACTGGTAGGCAGGGAGGACTGTAGTCTATCCAAAGCAAAGTACAAGTAAAAATAATAATTGAAAGCTTGTGGTGAAACTATAAACAAGAATTTTTCTTATAACAATCAATAACGAAATTTCGTCTACCCTTGACAAAAGTTCCTTACTTTTGACTTCCGCCATCAGTTCCTAAATTGATTAAATTTTCATAAATAATCAGTTGCTTTGGTAGAAGTTTCTGTCTCTTTCTTCATTTCATTCTTTACCTTTTTTTGTTTTTTAACCATTTTTTATGTTTTGATGCACGGTAGCGCAAAGCCTTTCGACAGGACAATATAAGACGTATGCTTCAATATAGTTTTCGCTTGTTGTCAGCCAAGGACACCAGTTGGCCGAAGGGGGGGGGGCTCTAGCCTCAGTAGAATGATTTTTCAAAAATTTTGTGGGAACTTCATATGAAACTGGTAACAGAAACAGCCACGAATTTTTGATTGCAGCTTGAATCAAGCATTTAAACGAAAAGCAATTTTTGGTATGTTTTTCTCAGTAAATAAGTAAAATCTTCAAGAAATCATTTTTACTTTAGTTTATAAAAACTGGTTGACTAGAGAAAGGCGCTATTCCAGGGACCCCAGAACCGTTTTCACAGCCATAGCAATAGTTCTTATACAAGTTTAACAAGAGAATGTGAAAGAAATATCAGTTGTATTAATGAAATTTTCATACTAGTAGGGATAAATGCTTCCTTTGGCCTAGATAGACTTAATATTATGCTCCTTACGGTTGTTCCTCACAGAGGCCGTCACAGAGAGGGGGCGGGGCTCCTCACGAGTCCTCCTCATGATGTAACAACTCCTCAGGAGTGAACCTACCGGAAATTTGTTATCTCCGGAGATAGCAGTATTTATTGAACTTTGTCAATTGTTTGGGAAAGGAAGTGCTGTGTATGTATTTATTGGACTTTGGCAAAATGTTTGAGAAATTTTATCGAATGTATTCATTATAACTTTTTTCCGACTCCCCAACTTAGGATATAAATTTTTCCCATATGTAATACGGTTTTTTACTCGTAATTTGTTCGTGTATTGTTTTTCCGATTAATTTATGCTAATTCTTCATGTTTCTTCCCCTAACAAAATTATTTAGTTCAAGTATTATTTATTCTTTGCTGTTTTTTTTCTCCCAAATAGTTCCTCCATGTCCCCAATTCCATAAATTTTATTATATGTTATAGCTCATTTTGTTCTGAGAATTCATGTATTTTTTTCTATATTATTTACGCTAATTCTGGACTTAGTTGATCTAGGCTATTACATTGGAGAAATTTTACACTTAGATGAATTGTTTTTATGATTGTTAAAAAAAATCATAACGATCCTTTTAAAGACCTCCCAAAATGTTCCAAAAGGATTACCAAAATCGTACACTGTGTGTGTGTTTTCTTTATAGGAAAATTTGAAGAACAAAGTATTTCTCAGTCAAAACATAATGTTCGCTCGTTTTTCAAAAATAGCGTTAAACCAAAGATGGAATGAATGAAGTGGTTGACAGAGCGCTTTTATTTCCGCCTGCCTCAAACACTTTCCCTAGAAATCAGTTTCCGGATGCTTTTAAGAAAAAAGTATTGTGCTCTCAGGAGTCTGATTAAGAGCAAGATCTGAGAGATTGACCCACATAACATTAGGGGGTGATTCACACTATACCCAATTTCCCCCAAAAAATTACCAGTTGTTACTACCAGATGGTAAAATCCGAATTTTTTTGTTCATATGTTGTATTGTTCGCATTTTACGACCGGTCAAAGGTCACCTTTAAAAATGAAAACATCGGTGTTTTTGTGTTACATAAAAATTGTTTTTGTCCATACAAACAACTTGCCACCTGCATTTCTTCTGTTATGTAATGTACTAGCATAGACCTTTGTAAAACATACACAGTGCGTCAAAGAATTTTTAAGACTGGGTCTGTAAAATGAAATAGGAACAAGAAATTATTATTTGCTTTGGTTTGTTATTCAAAATAAGTCCCTCCGGCTTCAATACACTTGTTACAGCGATTTAATAATTATTCGAATGCCTGTTCCAGTTCACTTTGCGGAATTGCCTCCAAAGCACGCGTTGAAGCTGTTTGTATGGTCGAAATATCATCAAAATAACACCCTTTTAACGACATTTTAAGTTTGGGGAAACAAAGAAAAGTCGCAGGGTGCTAAATCAGGTGAATACGGTGGATGATTCAACACACAGAAGTTACTTTTCGCCAAAAAGCTACGAACAAGAAGTGAGGTGTGACTGGGTGCATTATCGTGCAACAAACACCAACTGTTTTCATCTCGATATTCTGGACGAATGCGACGAATTCTGCCCATCAAACGCCTCAAAACATTTGAATAAAACTCACCAGTAATTGTTTGTCCACTTGGAACAAATTCTTTGTGGATAATAAATGCCCTTACTATCGAAGAATGTAATGAGCATTGTTTTGATTTTCGATGGAACTTTTCTTGTTTTTTGGCTTGTGGCGAATGTGCACTTCTCCTTGATTTTTGTTCATTGGTTAACGTGTGTGGAACAAATTTAGCACAGACTTTTGTTTTGCCCAAATCTTCATACAGGATGGTTCGAATCGTTTCTTTGTTGATGTTTAAAGACTCACCCATCATTCTTAGTCACGCACATCGATTATTTGTCACGAAATCACGCAATTTTTCAATAATCTCAGGTGTCCTAGATGAACTTGGTCTTCCGGTATGCTTATCATCTTCTAGCGTCTCTCTTCCGTCCGAAAAACGTTTGTGCCACAGTAAAACATTTGATCTACTTAAACAAAAGTCACCGTAAACTTGTTTCATTATTTGGTACGTTTCCGAGGCACTTTTATCAAGTTTTGCATTAAATTTAATAACAGCCCTTTGTTCCATCTTAATAATTCAACATGAAAAAAAATTTACTTCTCTAATGAACGCCCGTTTCGTTTGAGTTACTTTAACAACTGCGTAGTACTTTTGGAAGAAAGCAAGCAGATGGTCACGGTTTATAACGTATTCGCGATTACACTGGTGGCGCCACCGTAGGCTGAAATCTAGCGCCAGTCTTAAAAATTCTTTGACGCACTGTGTACAAGACGTGCATGGCAAGTCAATTGCGCAAAGTCATTCAGGGTCACGAATTGCGAGAGTTTAGTCAAACCACTATGCATTTGTTTAAGCAGAAGTCAATGTTCAGATCATGTGAGTTATTTCAGCACATATATAGAGAAAAAGGGATAGAAAACATTAAATTACTGAAGAGAGAAAATGTCGGGAATCGACTCCATTCGTATGCGAGAAAGAATTAACCAGAATTCAGATTTTTTTAAATAATTGAAATCATCTCTCAAGCAAGAGGATTTCAATTTATTTTTGAAGAATTCGCACATAGATCCGAACGAGGTTTGTCATATGAGGATTTTTCAGCAAGTAGTTGGCGTGCGAAAAGGGGGAATTCCAAAATAATAATTTCTTGGGGAAAGCTCACACCCTGGAGATAGCGTAAAAACACTCTTCTTACATATTTTAATGAATATAACGGAGCAGAAGTTCCGAAAATGGAATCCTAAGGCGGAAAATACAAAGACCTTCGAGGAATTAGTATCTAATTATGAAAAGTAAGTAAACTCTAAAGATGTAGGTGCATTTGCACTGAAATCCTACAGTGTCTTTTGGGAAATAGGGTAGAATTGGCCTTAGAGACTAAAATATATTTCAAGTTTTTAGATACATTTCTGTTGAAAAGGAAAGTTGAATGGAAAAATAAGAATAATTAAGTCGATAGAAAAAAATTGAAGGGTTGAATCAGAAAAAAAAAGTAAGAAGAAAAAAGCAAAGAAGTTTCATAAAAAAAACCCCGCAAAGTTTGAAGAATCTGTAAACACTGAACAGAAGGAAAAATATGATAAGTAAAATAAGGGGAAAGAAGTAAGTATTTCTTAAAAATTACTTTTGAATTGGGGAATGCGATATTTTCACTATGGGAGTATGAAAATAACTGCTTTTCTGACGAATTAGTAAAACGAGAAAAAAAAAAAATGTCTAGAGGAAGTACGGACTTAGTCGGTATGTCTCCAGAATGAAAGTTTTTTCTGCTGAGGCAATGAATAAGAAATGCGAAAATGAAAACCTAATTAAAACGAAAGAAAGGGTCAATGAAACTAAACGTCTAAAGGGAAAATGCAGCAGGAACAGAAGTTAGAAACGAAGGGACAGACACGGGAGAACTGTACATTGAGTGAATGAAAAACACGCAAAGTTTTGAAACATCTCGATGTAAAGCGAACTAAATGGGGAAAAGGAATGAGATTAGGGGAGTTCCTACTGACTTTGATGAGGTGAGTAAACAATAAATATTTAGTTAGGTTCAGTTTTATCTTCGAGGTTTGAAGCATCTGATCACAAAGGTCACTTATCTACGACAGACGGGGGAACAGATTGCAAATTCGAAAAGAGAAATGCATTCGGACTTCAGAAATGAAATTCAACTTAGAGAAAAAAATATTAATCATAAACATGAACACCATGCATACGCAAAACTTCGTTATGAGGAAAAAAATTAATTTCAATAAGGATGGTCTAGTACACTAAGTATTAGCGTAAATAATGTAGAAAAAAAAATACATGAATTCTCAGAACAAAATGAGTTATAACATATAATAAAATTTCTGGAGTTAGGGACATGGAGGAATTATTTGGGAGAGAAAAACAGCAAAGGATAAATAATACTTGAACTAAATAATTTCGTTAGGGGAAGAAACATGAAGAATTAGCGTAAATTAATCGAAAAAACAATACACGAACAAATTACGAGTAAAAAACCGCATTACATATGGGAAAAAAATATATCCGAAGTTGGGGAGTCGGAAAAAAGTTATAATGAATACATTCGATAAAATTTCTCAAACATTTTTCCAAAGTCCAATAAATACATACACAGGACTTCCTTTCCCAAACAATTGCCAAAGTTCAATAATACTGCTATCTCCGGAGATAACACATTTCCGGTAGGTTCACTCCTGAGGAGGACACATGAGGAGCCCCGCCCCCTTCCTGTGACGGCCCCCGTGAGGAGCACAATGTTAAGTCTTTCTAGGCCAGAGGAAGCATGTATTTTACTAGTTTTACCAATGAGGATAAGGCGTTATATATTTCACTTGTTTGCACATAACTACGCATCCTTCAGAAAACAATAAGCTAAAAGGTGCTCTTCGCAGGAACGAAAAAACAGAGACCTGTGTCATTTTTTTTTAGTTAAAAGAAAAGCCTTTTTTTACTATGTGCAACAAAACATTGTAACGTTGTGTTAAGTAATTTTTATAATCAAGAGTAAATAATTTAAGTAATTTTATCCTTTTTGTGTCACAATTCTTAATTGTTACTTTTTTATTTGCTTACTTATGTTCTGCAGTGGCGTAGAAACGGGGGGGGTTCAGGGGTACAATGTACCCCCCAAATTTTGGAGAGGGGTACATTAATATCTACTGTACCCCCAGATATGAGCAAACACAAACCAATCATTCATAAAGAGTGAACTGTAAAATTTATATGCTACTTTTTTTTATTCTCTTTTTTTCAAAGAAACATCACGGGTCATCTGGGTTTTTTTTATATCCGAAGCTTGTAGTGGGAGGCTTTTCATCCACCAAAAACTGGCCAACCATCTGGGAAACTCCAGCAAATTAGTTCTGCAGGGAAACGACGAGTGCGAGGTTTTTGTTAATAACTTCAAACGGCATATGATAGGGCTAGGGCTTGATAACATACTTGTGATCAGTGTTTCTTTTCTCTTAAAATTACATGCATCTTGATCAGGTCGTCCATTCTGCACTTTTAAAAAAATTTAATGCACAAGTGGACATTTCAGCGCCCGCAGCCCCGGCACTAAAATTGTTTTCTGTCTTAAGATCTGTAGCAATACAACAAGTGCATTACGGATTTCACATACCACTCACAGAACTAAAATTCCTCGATATCTCCACCACCATTTAGCTTTGCACCAGACCAATGTGCTTTTTTCATCAATTGTCAGCCTATGTATCGTTCAAAGTTTTTAATATAGACTTCATAATGCTTCAATGGTACTATCTTCGCGGATAGAGCAGTTTTTATTTTACTGCGGTTTTACTTTATTAACGTAAACAAAAATGATAGGAAATTTAATTCGTTCTTGTAAAGAGTTATATAACATTTCCTGAGAAATCCCTCTTTTCCAAACCCTGCTGACAGAAATTCATCCTAATGTTGACTTGTCCCTGCTCAATATTTTAATGGAAAAAAAAAGTACAAAAATTAACAAGAGAGAACACACAAAAAAAAAACACTTCTCCATTCATTTTCTGATAAGAAATTATTAATGTAAACTTTTTGTCAGCAAGAAAAATAATAATGGTAATAATTAATAATAGTATGATGATAACAATGTTCATTCGGATGAATTCCTGATCAGTATACGTACTTTATAAAAACTCTAATATACTACACCCCCCCCCCCCCAAAAAAAAAAAAAAATTCGGAGGGGGTCATCCATAGATGGCTTAATCCTTGAGATGTAAGGTTCATGAGCTTGTGCCCCCTAAATCAAAAGCGTTCCTACGCCACTGATGTTCTGTACCTTCGTGTTAATTGGAAAAGGTCATTACACACTGCCGCATGGCAGTTACGTGTTTTACGGGTGTGATTGTGAGGCATTTCAAAAAGGCTGGCCTTAGTTTTCCAAAAGAATAAAATTTGTATGTGATTAACTTTGGCGTAAGTGTTTTGTAATACTTTGAATTGGTATAAAACAAGGGCAATCATTTTAATCACAACGTGTGCATTTATGTTACACGCAATAAAGTGAAAAAAAAAATATTTTTATGAAAAATACATATAGGTTCTAAAGCATTTGAATTACAGGACGCCCATAAAAACCTAGTGTAATATGGAATTAAAACAATTCAGTAAAAGCAAATACATTTTCGCAGAAGGGTCTCGAAGATATTTTTGTGCGGGAAGTTCCCGAGTTTTTCAGGTACGTGACTGCTTGAACACTGATTTTGTTTGCAATTTTAATGCGTACAAACTCGTTGTGCCATGTTTCTTTTGATGCAGTGAAGTAATAAATAAATTTTGAATTTGAAATAAAAGCGAATTTTAGAATTCACGCACAAGCGCTACATTATTTAAAATTTTAACAGTATCGAAATTTGGAAAATGGCCAAATTTTAAGGAAGTTCTAAAAAGATAAACATATGTTTGTCTATAGTTTCTCAAGTCGGAGAGGAAGGGGATTACGGGAATACGGAAACAAAAAACTTTGTATACAGCAGTTTTCGGAATAAATATTAGTTTCGACTCTTATTTTAATTTTAATTTTTTTTTACATTATTTTTATGGGCTTTTAACAAGTTATTAATTTTTACTACCACTAAAATTTGACGCCCTAGGTCCAGGCCTAGTCGGCCTATTGAGGAAATCTGTCTCTGGACTTTGTACCGCTCTCTTAAACAAAAAACTCTGGGCCTCCTCGCAAAAAAAAATATCGTAGAGGCGCTTTTGCGAAAATGTATTTGCTTTCAATTACTGAAATTTTTAAATTCCATATTGCACTATAGGTTTTACGGGCGTTCTGTATTTCAAATTCTTTGGAACCTATAAATATTTTACATAAAAACAGAATTGTTACACTTTATTGCGTGCAACACAATTGTACATGTTGTAATTAAAATGATTGCCCTAGTTTTATACCAATGCAAAGTATTACAAAACACTAACGCCAAAGTTAATCATATTATGCAAATTTTATTTTTTTAGAGAACCAAGGACAGTATTTTTGAAATACCTCACGATCACACACATAAAACACGTAACGGACGTGTGATAGTGTCTAATGACCTTTTCCGATTTATACGAAAATACACAATTGTGGCAAAAAGTCCTGCACCTGTAGACCGAAAGTAAATTTTTGATGTTTGAAGTCAACTTATGCAGCATAATGGTGAAGTCAGGAATATATATTATACGTCATTTTAAAGGAAACTTTATGCTGAATGCAAATATTTTTACAGAATGTTAGTACCAGTAATAGAAGTGAAGTTACAAGCAAACATGAGCAAGTGAGGAAACACAAATCCAGTTTTGAAAAAGCGTTCGCCCCCTCTAATGCACTACAGCTTTCTCCGACGTCCGCTAGTGAGATATTTTTGGATGTAGAATCATCTGCCGACTTAAAGGGCCGCGGATGGCCGAGTGGTCAGCGTTCGTGACTGCCACGGGGGCGACCTCAGGTCCGATCCCAGGCTGGTGCGAACGCTCGAATTACTAAATATCCGCCGTGCGTCGGATGGGCAAGTTAAGCCGTCGGACTGTCGTGCGTCGGATGGGCACGTTAAGCCGTCGGGTACTGGCCCCCGGTAATAAATAAGGGCGTCTTCTTCCCCCTTTCCGTGTCACTTTCCTATCGGGCACTCTAGCCCAAATCTCCTAGCTTCCGGTTTCTAAGGGTTGTTTAAGACCTGGAGACAGACACTTCCTTCCTAAAATCCTCTACATATCATCTGATCTGATATGCCGACTTAGAACGCAGCTGCTTGTAGTCAGTTGACCGAAGTTTATGCAGAGTTCCTGGTGATATTTGAATTTCGGAATGTCAAAGACCCGAAAATTGGTCCTGCCTCTTCAAACCAGGGCAAAAATTATTACTTTGCATGAACTTGGATTCAGTAGTCGTAAGATTGCTGTTAAATGTGGCTGTGATCATTCCACTGTCTTGCGCACCATTAAAAGAGTTGCAGAAACTGGATGTGTGGGAAACAGAAAAAGAACAGGCCGACGAAGGTTGTTTACTGAACGTGATGATCGCATGTTGATTCGTCGTTCCTTAAAATCAAGGTTTAAAACAGCCACTGATTTAAGAAATGAGTGGGAGAATGAAGTAGGCATTATTGCATCTGCACGTACAGTTCGTCGTAGGCTACAAGAAAATGGATTGACTACACGAAACCCTTTTCTTACTGAACAACAACGGCTCAAAAGAATTGCTTGGGCCAAGGCACACAACAATTGGACTGTTGATGAATGGAAAAATGTTATTTTCAGTGATGAAACAACTGTTACTATTTCCGCTAATAATGGAAATAATTATGTACGACGTCGGGCTGGTGAAAGATATAAGGCATGCTGCACCCAGCCAACAATCGAGCACCCACATTCGGTGATGTTATGGTCCTGTATTTCAGACAGTGGTGTTGGCCGTCTGCACATTGTTGACGGCACATTGAATGGATCGAAATATGTGGATATGTCAGAGTCCAAACTGCTACTATCTGCACAAAACATGGGTTAGCGGAATTTTATCTTTCAGGACGATAACGCGCCATGTCATCGGTCAAAGTTGGTTGACAAGTGGTTTAATCGAAAAGTTATGATAAGAAATCTTCAGTGGCCGGCACAGTCACCGGATCTTAATCCCATAGAGAATCTGTGGGCGAGATTGAAGCAAAAGATCCGCCAACAAGGACCCACAGCTAAAACAGCATTATTTGAGTCTGTAAAAGCCGTATGGCACCGTGTTATCACCAATAGACAACTAGAAAAGCTCATTAGTTCCATCCCAAGAAGGTGCACTTTGTTACTCAGAAACCGTGGTTATCCAATTAAATATTAAAGCGTATTTTGTTTGTTGGTAAGTTATTTCAAGTGTCCTGCAAGTTTCAATAATGTAATGTACAGTAATTTTACATTAAATGCATCGTACACTAATTTCACAAATTCCACTATTTTTTGCTTTTTATGACTAGACGCCGTACTTTTGCTTGTAACTTCACTTCTATTACGGGTAATAACATTCTCTAAAAATATTTGAATTTAGCATAAAATGTCCTTTAAAATTTGTAACGTACCAGGAGAGGAGATATGACGTACCTGCCAGAAGGACGCACACGACATAAAGGCAGATAGGAATCAGAATAAAATGTCCGTGTAGCTTAATTGGTAGAGCAACTTATTCCGGAATGAGTGGACCCGGGTTCGAATCCCGGCGTAGACCGAAAATGACGGAGAAATTCACTTCGTTATAAATTGTGTATAATATGTATTCCTGACTTTACCATTATGTTGTACACTATCTACCAACAAGTAATTGGACACCTGTGATAGCAAAGGAAAACGAAGTTTATTCACCTTCAATAGTTAGTTGAGCCTCCACGAGCGGCGATTATAGCTGAGACCCTCCGGGGCATACTCTCAACCAGGCGTTGTACGACGGCTAGCGGTATTTTCTCTCACTCGGCTTGGAGAACACAGGTCAGTTCCTTCACCGATTTCGGACGGTGGGGGCACCCCTTAAGTCGACGCTCCAACTCGTCCCAGAGGTGCTCGATAGGGTTAAGGTCCGGGCTCTGCGCAGGCCTGTCCATTCGATTAACCTCATTGTCACCATACGAAGCCATCGTGGACCTTGCAACATGACAGGTGGCATTGTCATCATGAAAGTGACTTGGGTCCACCCCGTAAAACTGCCACAACGTAGGAAGCGCATGGTCATCCAAAATGGTGCAGTAGGTCTCGGCGTTGAGTCTACCAGGAATTGCGACCAAGGTTCCCGTGCCATACCAGGAGAAACACCCCCATAGCATAATTCCGCCGTCGCCGAACTTCACAGTTGGAACAATACATTTCGGCAGGCGGCGTTCTCCAGGCAGACGCCAAACCCAGACCCTGCCATCCGAACGGTAGAGGGTGAACCTTGATTCGTCGCTCCAGAGAACCTGTTTCCACTGTTCAACGGTCCACTGTCGACGTTCTTTGCACCACGTTAGCAAATCACCGCTGTTGGACTTGGTGATCAAAGGCTTGTGGGCGGCAGCACGTCCACGATAACCGAGCAGATGGGCTTCCTTACGGATGGTATTCATCGAAAGAAAACTCCCGGATGACTGTTGAAACTCCTCGCGGATGTGGCCCATCGATTTGGTGCGGTTCTTCCGAATTTCTCTGGCCAGCACCTGTCGGTCTCTAACTCCCAGTTTTGTGGGTCTGAATGGTCGGGGCACATTCCGACAGTCACCTCTGATCTTCCACTTGCCAATCACGTAGGCCACTGTCGATTTTGGGTACTTCAACTCGCTGGATATGTCACGTATGGTTCGGCCATTTCTATGATACCCGACGATTACACCTTTCTCGAAATCAGAGAGCTCCGAACTGCGTGGCATCTTGCATGCGACTGGTTGCGTTGTTGTTTCCCACACGATATTTAACGGCGGCGGCCGTGACGTGTATCAGGACCGCAGATATTGTCGATTGCAGGGGTGTCCAATTACTTGTTGGTAGATAGTGTATATGCTGACTTCAAACATTAAAAATTGACTTTCGGTCTACTAGTGCAGGTCTTTTTGCCACGATTGTAGAACATAAGTAAGGAAGTTAAAAAGTAAAAATTAAAGATCGTGTCACGAAAGGAGTAAAATTACTGAAATTATTTACTCTTGAATATAAAAAACACACTTAACATAACGTTACAATGTTTTGCACATAATAAAAGTCTTTTTCTTTTGACTGTTATATAAAAACAAGAAAGATGACACCGAATTTTCGGGTGTAATGAGCACGTCTTTTGAATCCGTTATGACGCAAATTAAATTTATCAAAGCTATTCAAAGTCAATGGAACCCGGAATGGAAAGCAATAGTATCTGACCGTAAACAGAAGTTTTTTAATACCGCAGATATTGCTGTAAAAGAAATCGTGAACTTACGCCCTCTGGTTGCAGACTTGTGCGTTAAGAACAATTTGAACTTATATGAGAAACATTTCGCAGCGGAAGCGCTCTCCAGCAAAGAAAGGATTTTTCAAATCGGACTCGTCGGAGCAGAGATATGGATAAATATAAGACATGCATCATTCCCCCTGGCGGGAAAACTATGTATTATTTTAGGAAGAAAATACTCTCAAAAGGTTTTTCGATCTGAGAGGTATCAGCCCAAGAAAAAAAAATTGTCGGGTTTCAGGAGCTCAGACTTTGCTGCAAGTACAGAAGCAGAAATTAACACTTATGCCCCTGGTTGCTAAACCATTCTTTATCAAGTATTAGAAATTATATGAAAAACATTTCCCATCAGGAGCTGTATGCGATACAGAAAGAATTTTTCAAATCGGACTTTTAGAACCAGAAATATCAGGGAAAACGCACTTTACCTTTGCGCCCTCTGGCGGAAAGTCTATGATTTACTTGAAAATTTTTAATTTATATGAAAAACATTTCGCATCGGAAACACTATCCGACAAGGAAAGAATTTTTCAAACCGGACTCATATTTGTCCAGTTAAACCTTATAAGAACACAGGATCCTAGCAGTGCCGCCGATTTCTCTTAGAGCTGGTGGGTGTCTTTTGTGTCTGATTTTTTTTATGGTCTTCCGCTTCAAAGTCGTCTTCTTATGTGGTTTCAACCCGATGGAGCCCCAGCAATTAAAGTATTGCCTGTTCAAAATTTCCTCAAACGAACTTTCAAGGAGAGAACTTTTATAGGATATGGCGGGAACGTAGAATGGTCACCCAGGTCACCGGACTTAACACCAATGGATTTTTATTTTTGGGGCCATTTGAAATCCCGAGTTTATGCAACACCACCCGATGATCGGAATGTTTTGAAACAACGAATTATTAATGCCTGTAGGAGTATTCCTTCACGTCAGTTGCGTAAGTTGTCAGAAACTGTACTTCGTAGAATTCAAACTTGCGTTGCAGCTGATAGCGGACATTTTGAATTTTGTAAATGATTTACATGTGATCTTTTCCCCACTATTACTGATGGTATTGTTATTAGAACGAGTTACTACATTAAAATGGCAAGTTTATACAGTTCAGCGTGATTTTCGACTACAAGCCACTGTGACAAGTGAGAATAACTGCTTGGTTGAATTCAGCTATCAAGTTAGTGGTAAAAAAAATCATCTTTGTTTTGTCCTGATAGATCAATCACTACTGCAAGGGTCTCTTACTGTGAGGGGCTTTTCCCCCGAAATATCTGTTGATTTTTGTATTTGATGAGCTCCTGAAGGGGGGTTGCCATAGACAATAATTTATTTCGATGATAGATTAGGACCATAATTTCCAAGATTTCTTTTTAAAGTTTTAGGTACATAAACTGAAACCCTAAATTTACTACACAGCGCCATTTTGCGCAAAGTTTAGGTGACTTTACAGCTTCTTGGCGAAAAGCGAGAGAAGTCGGGGGGGGGGGGGGGGGGGGCTTTCGAACCCTTAGTTTCGCCAACAAAAAAAATCATCCCCTCGCCTCAGATGCCTTTTCTTACGAAGCTCAGGAAAAGGCAGAAACATTTCAAGATTTACGGGGAAAACAGCTTTTCCTTGTAGATGTGCAATAGCTCAAGAGGGCACAGCCCGAACCTGGAGAGCTATTAGAAATTTTTCTGCGGATTTACACTAAGGTAAAAACGCTGTATAACTTTGTAATTGGAATTTTTTTCCTAACTTGCTTTGTTTACGAGATATCTCCCCCGAGCCCCCTGATCAGGGGGACCTGAGGGGTCATTCAAATATCCTTTAAATTGATCATATCTTCCCTTATTAATACCCGTTGACCCTGTTTTTCTGTTCGAATTCATTCTCGAGTTATTGAAGTGAGCCGCGACTTTGGGAAACACCCTGTATAATAACATTTTAAAAAGCGTAAAAACCTTTTCCTTGAGCCCCCTTTTTATGTTAATCTGACGGATGAAATTTTCTGAGGGGATGAGAAGGGGAGGGGGCCCCCTGAACTTTTTAGTACCTAGGGCCCCAAAATATCTAAAGTCGCTTCTGTAACTGCTGAACTATTTTCGAAGGGGGAGGGGGTAAAGGGGAGCTTAATTAAAGAAAAGCTGGGTGGGCTGAAGTTCACCCGTAGCGTCGCGCCTTATCTGGGGGTTGAAGGGTCATCTGGAGGACTTTCTGTTCAACTACAAACTGCATTTTTTCACGAATACAGACGCAAGTTTTGCTTTGTTTTAAAGCACCAGAATTCGGCCAAAACAAACCATTTCTCCAACACAGACATCGTAAAACTACTCCAACTGGAAGAAAAACAATGGAGGAGAAAACGTCGAAAGCTCTTTCGCTCTCGTGCACGCCCTAGATTTACCCCCCTTTTTTTTCGGTAATGTTCTATAAAATTTTACGTTTCTCCAAAAAAAAAAAAAAAAAAAAAAAAGGGGGGGGGGCGAAGGAAAGCAAAGTAAACAGCGTTTTTCTCCTATAACACCAACAAGCTCTGTCACCTTGTGGCAGCGAATCATTGACGCAGCTGCTGCTCCTCAAGAAGAAATTTCTTTTTGGTTATTCACCGTTCGTGCTGTATAACTTCAACTTTCCTTACTTTTAAAAAGTGTAGTGCACGACACAATACGGTAAAGAATTTGTGCTTATACTGAAATAACAAGTTAGTAAAATCATGCAATGCATTGATTATGATACGCTTTCCAACATACCAGAAATCATTACTCAAGTTATGAGGATAACGGCTATGGAATAAATATGGCTTCTGTGCCCTGACCTTTGACCCCATTTCGATGATATTCAACAGAACCAGTTCAGTATGCCTCTGAAACAACATGATAAAGTTTTGTTGTAGAAGAAGCATTTTTAGTGAAGTTATGAGGATAATGGCTGTGGAATAAATCTCGCTCCTGTGCCCTGACCTTTGACATTATTTTGATGATATTCAACAGAAGCGGTTCAGTATACCTCCGGAACGACATACTAAAGTCTGTCGCAATAGAAGCATTTTTAGTTAAGTTATGAGACATAAAAGCGATGGAATGGATCCTGCTCCTATGTCCTGACCTTTGACCTCATTTCGTCCATTTTCAATAGGGTTCATCCCCAGGTTGTCTTCTACCACATACTAAAAAAAGCGAACCATTTTTAAGCGAGTTATCGTGCGGACAGACAGGCGGACAAAGCTGGAGCATATACGCTTCTTCAACCTACGGTTTGGAAAGCGTAAAAAAGTCATTTTCATAAACCACCGAAAATAAAACAAAGAATTTTCAACAATGTGTGCATTTTCCAGGTGGGGGGCACTAGCTTTCTGCTAGCTGCGGCCCTGCTAAAATGGCATTGGAAAAGTTGATTTTACGTGACACACACTAATCGATTTCATCCATATTCGGGATCTTCAGGTGAATTCCCAGTGGGGCGGAACCTTACGATCTGCGACAGCGGTTCCCACATTGCATATAGCATACATGCTAATTAAAGTAATGCCGTGAAATAACCGTATGCAATATGCAGTGGTAAAATAGGGTGGAAACGGTGGGGAATGGCGTTCCCTTAAGAAATCGGTAAGGGGAACGGCGTTCTCCTAAATAGTGGTGAATTAAAGTACCCAAATATTTAAAACAAGAAAGATGACACCGTATTTTCGGGTGCAATAAGCACGTCTTTTGAATCCGTTCTGACGCAAATAAAATTTATCAAAGCTATTCAAAGGCAATGGAACCGTTATGGAAAACAATAGTATCTGACAAAAGAAAGAAGTTTTTCAATCGGGTCTTTAATCCCTCAGATATTGGTGTAAAGGGAATCTTGAGCTTACAAACTCTTAGAAACAGAGTTATCGACAAAAATAAGACGTGACTTTACGTCCCCTGGTGGGAAAACCATGCATTATTTTTGGAAGAAAGTATTCTCCAAAGGTTTATCTATATGAGCGGTATCGGTCCAAGAAAAAAAAAAAAATCGAGTTTTCAGGAGCCCAGATTTTGCTACAAATACATCAGAAGCAGAAATTAACACTTATGACGCCTGATGGCCAAACCATTCTTTACAAAACATTAGAAATTATGTGAACAATATTTTCCATCAGGTCTTGTATGCGATACAGGAAGAAATTTTCAAATCGGAGCTTTAGAAGCAGAAATAACGCAGAAAACGCAATTTACCTTTGTGCCTCCTAGCTGAAAGTCCATGATTTACGTGAAAATTTTGAATTTATAGGGAAAACATTTCGCATCGGAAACACTATCCAACAACGAAGGAATTTTTCAAATTGGACTTTTAGAAGTAGAGATATTGACAAAAATAAGATATACATCTACGCCCCCTGGCGTAGAAACCATGCATTGTTTCTAGAAGAAAGTGTTCCTAAAAAGGTTTGTCGACATGAGTAGCATCAGTCAACAAAAGACTTTTTTTTCAATCGAGAATTTAGAAGCTCATATTTTGCTGCAAATACATCAAAAGCGGAAATTAAGACTTACGCCACCTGGTGGCCATACCATTTTTTTACAAAAATTAGAAATTATGCGGAAACGATTTCCCATCAGGAGCTGTATCCGGTGCAGGAGGAAGTTTTCAAATCGGAGGTTTAGAAGCAGAAAAATAGTGGAAAACGCACTTTACCTTTACGCCCCCTAGCGGAAAGTCTATGAAATACTTGAAAATTTTGAATTTATAGGAAAAACATGTCACACTAGAAACACTATCCAACAAAGAAGGAATTTTTTAAATCGGACTTCTTGAAGTCGAGATATTGACAAAAATAAGATATACGTCTACGCCCCCTGGCGCAGAAACCATGCACTATTTTAAGAAGAAAATGTTTCTAAAAGGTTTGTCGACACGAGTAGTATCGGTCTACAAACGACGTTTTTTTCAATCGAGAATTTAGAAGCTCATATTTTGCTGCAAATACATCAGAAGCGGAAATTAAGGTTTACGCCCCCTGGTGGGCAAACCATTTTTTTTTTTTTTTACAAAAATTAGAAAATATGTGCAAACAATTTCCCACCAGGAGCTGTATCCGGTGCAGAAAGAATTTTTCAAATCGGAGATTTAGAAGCAGAGATATAGGGAGAAACGCAATTTTTGAAATTATGTGAAGCACATGTCATACTGGGAACAAACACTATCCAACAAAAAAGGAATTTTTCAAATCGAACCCCTAGAAGTAGGGATATTGACAAAAATAATATATACATCTACGCCCCCTGGCGTAGAAACCATGCACTATTTTAAGAAGAAAATATTTCTAAAAGGTTTGTCGACATGAGTAGTATCGGTCTACAAACGACGTTTTTTTTAATCGAGAATTTAGCAGCCCATATTTTGCTGCAAATACATCAGAAGCGGAAATTTAAATTTACGCCCCCTGGTGGGCAAACCATTTTTTTTACAAAAATTAGAAATTATGTGCAAACGATTTCCCAACAGGAGCTGTATGCGGTGCAGAAAGAATTTTTCAAATCGGAGATTTAGTAGCAGAGATATAGGGCGAAACGCAATTTACCTTTACGCCCCCTAGCGGAAAGTCTATGAATTACTTGAAAATTTTGAAATTATATGAAAAACATGTCACACGGAAAACACTATCCAACAAAGAAGGAATTTTTCAAATCGGACTTTTAGAAGTAGAGATATTGACAAAAATAAGATATACATCTACGCCCCCTGGCGGAGAAACTGAGGGATATTTTAGGAAGAAAATATTCCGAAAAGGTTTATCGATGTGAGTGGCACCAGTCCACGAAAGAATTTTTCAATCGATATTTTAGAAGCTCAGATTTTATGGCAAATAAATCAGAAGCAAAAATTAACTCTTAGGCCCCTGATGGCCAAAGTGTTCTTTACCAAAAATTCGAAATTATATGCAAAAGATTTTCCATTAGGAGATGTATTCGCTGAAAAAAAGATTTTTCAAATCGGAGTTTTAGGAGAAGAGTTATCGGAAAAAATGTAATTTACGTTTACGCCCCTAGCGGAAAATCTATGCGTAATTTGAAAAGGAAACTGTATCTAAAACACTCTTCGACATAAATGGAATCGAAAGATAACATTTTTTTTTTCAATCGGATGTTTAGAAGCAAATATGTGGATTAAAACCTAACTTTGAATTCGACATCATCTGCATTTACGCCCCCTATCGGCAAAATTGTACATCGTGAAAAAAAAAAAACCGAAATGAAGGATCATCATTCGCATATTTCGAGCTTCCGAATGCAAAAAGAATTTTTCAATCGGACTAATAGTTGCAGAGATACCGTGGGTACAGACGGACGGACGGACAAACCGATAACAGAAGCACGATCTTTTTTTACAAAAGACGTGCTAAAAAAAAAACAACAAACAAACAAACAAAAAAAAAACTGTGCTGCAGAACTATGTACCGAGAAAATTTTGGCTCTCCGTTTATTTATGTCTATGAATTCTATTCCTAATTTGTGTAAGATTTTTACATTTGAACTAAAGTACACAGATATCTTAAAAAGAAAAAAAAAATGTGCTGCCGAACTATACCGAGGAAATTTTGGCTCACACTTTATTTAAATCTATGAATTCTAGTTTAACAAGGGATCAACAGTCGCCGAGGCAACTAGACAAATTTGTGCTGTGTATGGGGAGGATGCTATTGCTCCGAGTACAGCCCGCAAATGGTTTCACCGGTTCCGAGGTTGCAATTTTGACCTCAACGACTCTCCACGCTCAGGTTGTCCATCTCACTTTCATGAGGATCATTTGAACCATCTCATTCATTTGGATCCGCGTCAAACCGCACGCGAATTGGCCACTGAGATGGACTGTGATCAGGCCACAGTGGTGTGACACCTGGAACGTATGGGAAAGGTCCAGAAATTGGGGTCTTGGGTGCCTCACACTCTCACCGAGGACAACAAGAATCAGCGTGTTGCCATATGTGGTTCCTTGCTCGCCCGTTATCGCGAATGTTCTCAGCAACACAAACCTTTTCTGTCACGTATTGTTACTGGAGATGAAAAGTGGTGCCTGTACATGAATTTCAGGCATCGGAGGAAATGGTTAAGCCCAAACAAGACGCGCACACCACGTCCAAAACATGACCTTCATCCTGCGAAGATTATGTTGTGTGTCTGGTGGGACATGGAAGGCATTATTCCTTTGGAAATGCTGCCCAGGAATCGGACCATCAACGCTGCACCCTATTGTGAGCAACTCCGCCGTGTGGAGAGAGCAATTCAGCAGAAACGACCACATCAGCGCCATGGTGTCCTTTTCCAACATGATAACGCACGCCATCACACAGAGGCGTAACAAGGGCGGGGCAGACGGGGCTGTTTCCCGGGCGCAGTTCAAGAGAGGGAGGAAAAATCACTGCTTGCAATCTGCTTAAAATGGGAATTTAAACTTCTAAACACCACTTTCTAGTATACTTGCAATTTCTTCCTCAAAATGTTCAGCGGATGCTACTTTCTCACATTCAGAAATGAAGACGCGGCTGTATAGTTTGTCCAACGAAAGAAGAACCATGGCTTTTGTCGACAACAATGGGGTCTGCAGCTTTTCTTTAGTTGGAAGGATAAGGATGTCAAATTTCTGTAGCTGTATAGATAAGGTTTTAGTTTGGGGTTTAACGACCCCCGCGAGCACCTCGATGGACTATAAGCAGTCTCCCATAGCAAATTTAGGGTCACTGGTTCCAGGGTAGGGAGTGAGCCAGTGTCGTAAGACAATACAACAGCCCAGACCCATCTCGGACAAATTATCATAAACCAGCGCTTAAACCACTACGCCACCTTGTGACGAGGATAAGATAAAGATGTCGTTCATATTGTTGAAGATTCTCTGGGGGCATTTTGATCATTACTGCGGCTGCAAGCCACGACGTCAAGTTACATTCAGCCCATTTGATGTGATATTGAAGATCCTCCACTTCCTGCACATTTCGGGGTGGCGG
This sequence comes from Macrothele yani, assembly GCA_039090855.1. Lineage (NCBI taxonomy): Eukaryota > Metazoa > Arthropoda > Arachnida > Araneae > Macrothelidae > Macrothele > Macrothele yani. The sequence goes on from CM077016.1 coordinate 79,696,698, forward strand.
TGATTTAGCGTGAACCTACTTTTCCAAGTTGAACCGCAAATGTTCGATTGGGTTCATATCAGGTGAATTTGGAGGTCAGGGCATTAACAGAAAGTCACCAGCGTGCTCCTCGAACAACTGCTTGACGATTCTGGCAGTATGGCATGGAGTATTATCCTGCTGGTAATGGCCATCCCCAGCAGGGAACACAATTGCCATGAATGGGTGAACTTAGTGCACAACGATGTTCAGATACCTGACAGCTGCCAGGGTTTGTACTATTGGGATAATGGGTTCTAAAGTGTCCAAAGAAAACATCGCCCACAGCATAACACGGCAGCCGCCGGCCTGTTTCTGCCAAACAGTACATCCAAGTGACACAGCCTTCGTTGGTAATCGGCGTATCCGCGCTCGGCCGTGTACGTGATGCACCAGGAATCTTGATTCGACAGACCAGACCACTTTCTTCCAATCATCCACGGTCCAATCTCGATCATCTTGGGCCCATTTCACGCGTTGTTGGCGATGACGTGCAGTGAGCATGGGGACCCGGCTGGGTCTTCGGCTACGCAGTCCCATGCGCAGAAGGCTGCGAGGAACTGTGTGCTGTGACACATTGCACTGATCACCACTGTTGTAGCTGCGGGTAATTTGTCGCACCGTAGGCCTACGGTCGCTGCGAACAATGCGCGGCAGTCTCCGCTCCCCTGTGGCATCAATGAGCTGCGGATGAAACACGGCTAGACTACAGTTCGTCGTTTGGCCATCTGTGCACCACGTTTTGATATGTACTCACTACAGCAGCACGTGAACAACCTACAAGCCGCGCCGTTTCCCAGATCGTAGTTCCTAGGCGTTGTGCCATCACAATTTGTCTTTTATCAAACTCCGATAAATCGGCAGCTTTTTCCATTCTGACTCCGAGCACTCTACTAACCGAAAGCTGGTCCTCGGTTTGTATATATACAACTCTGTGAACTTCACCTGCGCCACTGTTCTTTTTCCAGGCGCGCTCATTTCTATAGGATCGGAATGGTCATAATGTAATGGCTCATCAGTATATATGTTACCGCTAAAGTGCAGAAATCAGTTATTCTACAGATTATCTAGGTAATGTGCAGATTAACTAGGGGGATCCGTTAAAGTGCCGAAAATTGTTTCATTGCTCAAATTACCTAGATAATCTGCACATTACCTACTAGGCACTCGTTAAAGTGGAAATAAGATCTTTGCTGGAACAACAGCGACGTTTCTGTACGCTTAAATTAACATAATGTTATTTATTTATTTTTCGATTTATAAAGAATCAAGTTAATACAATCAAACAATCAACAAATCAGTTGATAGAGTCAATCATCAATCAATTAAAAAACTATAATAGAAAGAATCAAACAATTTAAAATACACTGACGAAAAAAAAAAAATCCCAACACCACGAAAAAATAGTTCTAGAGGAATGAAATGGCGGCAATACATTTGTATAGGTAACATATTTAATCGATTAAGGTTTCAAGATCACAGCTTATTGTAAGCGCGAGAAGAGCCATTGTAAATGTGAAATGCTGGTACATTAATAACCGGTGTAACCGCCAGAATGTTGAATGCAAGCACGCAAACGTTCATGCATTGTGTCGTACAGGTGCTGGATGTCAGTTTGTGGGATGGAGTTCCATGCCTGTTGCACTTGGTCGGTCAATACAGGGACGGTTAATGCTGGTTGGGGGTGACGCTGGAGTTGTCGTCCAATGATGTCCCATACGTGCTCGATTGGTGAAAAATCTGGTGATCTAGCAGGCCACGGCAACATGTCGATACTCTGTAGAGCATGTTGGGTTACAACAGCGGTATGCGGGTGAGCGTTATCCTGTTGGAAAACATCCCCTGGAATGCTGTTCATGAATGGCAGCACAACAGGTTGAATCACCAGACCGACGTACAACTGTGCCGTCAGGGTGCGTGGGATAACCACGAGAGTGCTCCTGCTGTCATAGGAAATTGCTCCCCAGACCATAACTCCAGGTGTAGGTCCAGTGTGTCTCGGCCGCAGACAGGTTGGTTGCAGGCGCTCACCTGGCCTCCTTCTAACCAACACACGGCCATCACTGGCACCCAGTCAGAACCGGCTTTCATCAGAAAACACAAGAGATCTCCACTCCGTCCTCCAATAAGCTCTAGTTTGACACCACTGACGTCGCATACGGCCGTGGTTTGGAGTAAGTGGAATGCACGCTACAGGGCGTCTGGCTCGGAGCTGTCCTTCAAGTAACCGATTTGTAACAGTTTGTTGTGTCACTGTGGTGGCAACTGCAGCTCGAATTGCTGCCGCAGACGCGGTACGATGCGCCACGGCCGTACGCCGTACACGGCGGTCTTCCCTCTCAGTAGTGCCACGTGGCCGGCCGGAACCCGGTCTTCTTGAGGCAGTACCTTCCTTTGACCACCGCTGCCAACAATCACGCACAGTGGCTACATTCCTGCCAAGTCGGTCTGCAATATTGCGGAAAGAAAAATCCACCTTCTCGTAGCCCTATTACACGACCTCGTTCAAACTCCGTGAGCTGTTGAAAATGGCTTCTTCGTCTTCTTAAAGGCATTCTTGACTAACATCAACACACTACGTCGAATCTCAACGATAACTAACGCTCACGAACGTTACAGCGCGTATTTACAGCAAACCTGCTTTGCATGTTCCGAGGGGCGCTACTAGCGCCACACGTATGCGCCGAGCGCGAAAGTTGCGGATGTACTCTCACCGCCTACCAACTGTCGTTTATCTAACACAACCCCTTCTTGGTGTCGGGATTTTTTTCCGTCAGTGTATTATTATAATTAAGGAAATGAATTTACAAAACATATGATAAAATTATGCTTACTTATTAGTGAAATCTAAAGATTGGTGACACTTTGAATTACATAGCAATTGGTTTTTGCGACAAGCACACCTATTTGTGGTACATTTAGATTTGCAGTCACATTTTCTGAAACCCAGCCCAGTACCAAGGGATTGTTTTATTGCTGTTTGACGTAAAGATATTTCTACAGCAGGGACATCTTCTTTCGTTAAAAATCTCTCTTTGCAAACACTGAATTCAGATTTTGCGTACAATTGTTTTAAAATACCCGTTTTAGTATCAAGTTTATAAAAGCCATCCTCTGTTTTACCAAGAACCACAGCTAAAATTGAGCGGGCATCAGTTTTTGCTCTGTCTACTTCGGGTACTTTAATTCTCACAGTGACACCTTCATCGACATTTGGGTGCTTTGCATTAGAAACTGCTAACATTTTCTTTGCTTGCTTTTCTAAACCTTTCTTGGCTTCACCACGCTGTATTTTCTGATCGATGTTCTTTTTACAGATGTTGCACAATGCATTCTTACCATACCCTTTCTCTTTAGGATCTATTTCACCACAAATTACGTGAACAAACATATCACACGAAACCAAACTAAAAGTGGAGGGAGAGGGGGAAGATGTAGGGAAAGGAAATGAGAGAAACAAACTTTTGAACTTTAACGATACGGAAGCCGTTAATGTGCACATTACCTACGTAAAATGCGGAAAACTCTCGATTCCGCACGTTAACTGAGCAAATCAGTTAATCTGCAGATTAGCTAGGTAATGTGCACATTAACGGCTTTCGAGCTTTAGCGGTAACATATACTCCTCTGACCGTCCCACAAATTATTTCCTTTCGCTAGAACGACGAAAACGATCAGCGCAAGCCCTTTCTTTTTTGAGGTCCGCTTCTGGTGAACTCATTACGCATCCTCAAGATCTGTGTACACATGTACACTCTCATTTTGTTGCCAAATAAATTCGGCAGATGTTACAAGAATCGTCTTTTGGGGATCTGTTTCTGGATCTGCCATGCCTTACACCGACGAAGCCACACCGTTAGACTTGCCCATTTCTGAAGATAAGATTAAGCATGTTATTGAATCTTTCAATTCTATTGCTGCACCAGGGATGGATGGCCTAACGAGCTCCTTCTATTCTGCTTTTCTACCGCTTGTTCTTCTTATCTTATTAATCTTTCACAAGGCAATGATGTCTATAAATGAGCTACCACAGAGTTTCACTGACGCAATTATATTAGGTGGGCAGCTTAATTCTCGGCCCCTAACCGCAAGCGATCATAGAACGTCGGCAAATGCAAATAGCTGTGTGCGATAATGGCTGATTGCAGCGCCATCCAACAGCTTTCCAGGCAACCATAACCGCTTACAGCTGTAGTGAGAGAAGGGACGAAAGTTGACGGTGAAAGCAATGTCGTTCGAGAAGCAACATTTGAGGCACTGCCTCCTGTTCGCGTTTCAGCTGAAAAACAGGGTCACGAAAGCCTAGAAAATGATCTGTGCTGCTTTGGGTGAGGCTGCTGTGTCACACAGTACGTGTAAGAAGTTGTTCCAGCGGTTTAAACAGGGACATTTCGATCTCCGTGATGCAGAACGTCCTGGACAGTCACAGAAAGTTGATGACGAGGAACTGGAACAACTGTTGTACGCGGATCCCTGTCGCACACAGTCAGAGCTCGCCCAGGAACTTGGAGTAACACGGCAAGCCATTGCAAAGCGCCTGCACAAGCTTGCACGGATTCACAAGGAGGGCCGTTGGGTGCCCCACCAACTCACAGCTGCGAACAAGTCTATGCGCTACGATGTTGCTGTGTCCTTGCTCTCCAAACTCAAGAAGAAGGATTTTCTCCACAAGAGTTTGACCTGTGATGGGAAGTTGATCCTCTACGATAATCCTAAGCGGCGCAAATCGTGGGTTTATTCACGTCAGCCTACCACCAGTACCGCCAAACCGAATATCCATGCCAGGAAGTTGTTGCTGGGCATGGTGGGATCAGCGTGGTGTCGTACACTATGAGTTGCTCAAACCTTGTGAAACGGACAATGCTGAGCGTTATTGTCAGCAACTCATTCGCGTGAGTGACGCACTGGAGGCGAAAAGGCCATACACCGGCAAGGGCAGAAGGTCGGTCCTGTTACTTCAAGATAACGCGCGTCCTCACACCGTGAAAACGACTTTAAACACGATCATCGACCTGGGATGGGAGATTTTGTCTCACCCGGCGTATTCTCCAGACTTCGCCCCATCGGATTATCACCTCTTTCAATCCCTGCAACATCACCTGAGTGTTATGCACTTCACTTCTGTCGAGGAGGTCCACACAAGTATTGATGACTTCATCAACTCGAAACGGCCCTCTTTTTACCGCAGTGGCATTCGGCAGCTCGCTGACCGATGGCTCAAATGTATCCAACACGATGGGGATAATTTCCCTGATTAGGTACGTATTCGATTTGCTATAATTTGCTGTCAACGTGTGGTACCTGTGGCCGAGAATTAAGTTGCACACCTAATATGTTTAATCCCTAAGAAAGGTGACCTGACGTCCGTTCAGAATTGGAGGCCGCTTTGCTTCTTAAATACGGACTACAAAAATTTTGCAAAAATACTGTCTACCGTCTTACTCGTTTTTCCGGACAGTACCATTCAAGATAACATCGCAACTATTCGTGAAATTCAACATCTTGCGAATATCTGGAAAGAAACCCTGGCTGTTCAAAATTTAGATCAGCGCCAGGCTTTTGATCGTGTGGCACACGAATATTTGTTTGCCACTTTGGAGGCATTTAACCTGCCACAACAGTTTAGATCTACATTGTCTGCTCTGTATCGCAACTCGAGTCGGGTCAAAGATGACGGCGGCCTATCCTTCACTACTGGCATTAGACAAGGCTGCCCACTCTCTGGACAGCTTTTGTCCCTGGCCTTTGAGTATTCCCTCCATTACTCACGGAGAACTGTTTGTCACCGTTTTGTCACCTTATTTTACCAGATCAGCCTCCGGGCGATTATGTCAGCGTATGCTGATGATATTTCTATTTTTATCCGCGATGATGATGAATTTACGCTTCTTGACGACGCCTATCAGCTGCACTGAAAGGACAAATTATTACCTACACCCACCTAATAGCGTGTGGCACTACCTTTTGCACGTAGGACAACATCAAAACGTCGTGGTACCGACACAATGAGGTTCCGAAACACAGACTCAGGTAACGCTGATCAACAATCTAAGAGTGCTTGGCGTAGAGCAGGCAGATATGTAGGTGGGGATGGTTGATCACGAACAACTCGTTCTAATATGTCCCAAAAGTCTCTATAGGGTTGATGTCCGGTGAGTGAGGGGGCCATGTGAATGTGGTAAGCTCACTGCTACGCTCCTGGAGGCAATCGGTCCCCAGCCAGGACCGATGGGGTGGAGGTTGTCATGTTGAAATATCGGAACTTGGTTCGGACAGAGACACGTAATGAAAGGGTGGAGATGGTTGGCCAGGAGCTGCATATACAGTAGCGAACAAAAGTATTTGGCGAAACACTTTTTCGACCATAATTTTTTTTTCTGCTGGACCAAATCGGGTCATTTTGGGATATGATATGTGTTGATTCGTGGGTTACAGTGCCTCGCGTAGTTTGTATTTCGTTCAGAACGAATTTGTCTTTCGAAATGGGCCATATTCAAAAGTCGCCAATTATTACCCATTTGTTTCCTGCATGTATTAATGTTTTTCTTGTGATTTTTGTGGGTTTTGTGATGTGTAGTGTGATAATAAGTCAATCTCAGGTTTTCAGAAATGGGTAAAAAGACGGAGATCCCTGTTGGAGCTCGCCAGGCGGCCGTGAACATGATGGAATCCAGAATGCGCGTCATCGACTTTGCGAGGGCCCTGAAGATCCAACACCAGTCCATTTCAGCTATCCTGCAACGTTATAAGAAGACTGGGACCTTCGAGAACAGTCCGCGATGTGGTAGGCGTCGTTCTCTACTACGCTGCGTCAAGATAGACGCATCCTCCGTCGATCTCGTGCTGATCCCACTTTGACTGCTGTGGACATCGCCACCAAATTCCGCGACAGCGACGACCTAAACGTCAGCCGAATGACCATCTTCGGTCGTCTCATTGCTGGTGGATTGAATAGAAGACGCCCCGCCAAGAAACCCCTCATCTTAGTCTAGAATCGACGAGCCAGAGTCGCGTTCGCGCGCCGTCATCGACACTGGACCGCGGCGGACTGGAGTAAGATGCTTTTCACCGACGAGAGCTAGTTCAACTTGTTCGGAAGTGATGGCATCCGATACGTACCACGTCCGTGTGGCCAGAGATTCAACACCCAGTTCATTCAGCTACTGTCAAGCACGGAGGAGAATCGCTCATAGTTTACGGCGCCTTCTCTCGCAATGGAATGGGCCCCATCATGAAGATTGACGGAATAATGACCGGCCAGAGCTACAGGAACATGCTCATCAGCGATGTTTTGCCATAGGCAAACCAAAACATGCCACCCGGATGGATCATGCAGCAAGGCAACGACCCGAAGCACACCTCCACAGTAGCAAAGGCAGCTTTCCAGCAGCAACAGGACACACTTCTAGACTGGTCAAGCCAATCTCCAGACTTCAACCCTATCGAGCACATGTGGGAGGAGCTGGAGAGACGATGTGCGAAGAAAACCTGCCGGAATAGGGCCCAGAAGTTCGACCAGCTGTCTGCAGAATGGGCGCGAATTCCGCAGGTCACCGTCGAGAAGCTAGTGTACTCGATGCCGGCTTGTTGTGCAGCTGTTATTAAGTCTCGTGGTTATCCCACTAGGTATTAGTTATTGTTTTGTCGTTTTCTCGTACTTGTTTTCTGTTATCGTTGCATTAAATGAATGTGATACACACCTACTTTGTTGGTCAATTTGTAATATCCTTGCGATTAAGCTCGTTACCTGATCTGTGTTAAGGTTTCCGATCCCTCTGCATATGGGTCATGTTTACAACTGAATAACACATATTATATCCCAAAATGACCCGATTTGGTCCTGCAGAAAAAAATATTATGGTCGAAAAAGTGTTTCGCCAAATACTTTTGTTCGCTACTGTAGCTGGAATCAGTGACGGAAGACTCAAGAGATACCAAGGGACCCAGGCCGGACCATATGAAAGCCGCCCAAACAGTTACAGTACCTCCACCAGCCTATAGTACCCCAACGTGGCATGGGGAGTCTATAGCTTCGTGTGCTTTACGCCACACACGCTGCTTGCCATCGGAGCGATACAGTGTGAAACGGGATTCGTCGGACCATATGACGCGTTTCCAATCACCCAAGCTCCAGTTTCGATGGGCCTTAGAAAACTGCGGCCGAATCATGCAATGCTGTGCCGTTAACATCGGAACAGGATGTTGTCGTCGACTGTCCCAGCCGAGTTGTGCCATGTGTCGACTGATTGTCTTTGAGCATAGGCTTGCGGATGCTCCTTCATTCAATTGTGACGTCATTTGCTGCAAACATGCCTTCCGATTCGTCTGTACGATGCTGGTCAATCTTCGGCGCCCTTGATCATCCAATGCACTTTTACGGCCACATTTCATCCGCCTGTTAGCGATTTTGCCGGATTTCACATACTTCTGGTACGCACTTGGTACGGTTTGCCGCGGAATTCCTAACAGTTTCGCCGTTGCGTTGATTAAACATCCGGCCTTCCTGGCTCCTATGACCTGCCTCGATCAAACTCACTTAAGTCCGGTCCTCGACATATGCTGACACTAAACGGAATGTATTCCTGTGTGTACCGATACACTCTATTTATAGCCCCAACCGGTTTTCCTGCACACGATGATTTGCTGCTGTCCTGCTGCTTTGCGTATTTTCATTGGCGTGTACGTAATACACTGACGGAAAAAAATCCCAACACCAAGAAGGGGTTGTGTTAGATAAACGACAGATGGTAGGCGGTGAGAGTACATCTGTAACGTTCGTGAGCGTTAGTTATCGTTGAGATTCGACGTAGGGAGTTGATGTTAGTCAAGAATGCCTTTAAGAAGACGAAGAAGCTATTATCAACAGCTCACGGAGTTTGAACGAGGTCGTGTAATAGGGCTACGAGAAGGTGGATTTTCGTTCCGCAATATTGCAGAACGACTTAGCAGGAATGTAGCCACTGTGCATGATTGTTGGCAGCAGTGGTCAAGGGAAGGTACTGCCTCAAGAAGACCGGGTTCCGGCCGGCCACGTGGCACTACTGAGAGGGAAGACCGCTGTGTACGGCGTATGGCCGTGGCACATCGTACCGCGTCTGCGGCAGCAATTTGAGCTGCAGTTGCCACCACAGTGACACAACGAACTGTTAAAAATCGGTTACTTGAAGGACAGCTCCGAGCCAGACACCCTGTAGCGTGCATTCCACTTACTCCAAACCACTGCCGTATGCGACGTCAGTGGTGTCAAGCTAGAGCTCATTGGAGGACGGAGTGGAGATATGTTGTGCTTTCTGATGAAAGCCGGTTCTGCCTGGATGCCAGTGATGGCCGTGTGTTGGTTAGAAGGAGGCCAGGTGAGCGCCTGCAACCAACCTGTCTGCGGCCGAGACACACTGGACCTACACCTGGAGTTATGGTCTGGGGAGCAATTTCCTATGACAGCAGGAGCACTCTCGTGTTTATCCCACGCACCCTGACGGTACAGTTGTACGTCGGTCTGGTGATTCAACCTGTTGTGCTGCCATTCATGAAAAGCATTCAAGGGGTGTTTTCCAACAGGATAACGCTCGCCCGCATACCGCTGTTGTAACCCAACATGCTCTACAGAGTGTCGACATGTTGCCGTGGCCTGCTAGATCACCGGATGTCACCAATCGAGCACGTATGGGACATCATTGGACGACAACTCCAGCGTCACCCCCAACCAACATTAACCGTCCCTGTATTGACCGACCAAGTGCAATAGGCATGGAACTCCATCCCACAAACTGACATCCAGCACCTGTACGACAGAATGCATGAACGTTTGCGTGCTTGCATTCAACATTCTGGCGGTTACACCGGTTATTAATGTACCAGCATTTCATATTCAAAATGGCTCTTCTCGCGCTTACAATAAGCTGTGATCTTGAAACCTTAATCGATTAATTATGTTACCTATACAAATGTATTGCCGCCATTTCATTCCTCTACAACTATTTTTTCGTGGTGTTGGGATTTTTTTCCCGTCAGTGTAATTTGTCCTTTCAATGTATATGTCAATGTCTTTTGTGCTAACCTTGATAAAATGAAGTGCACCAGGTTATGGTGCGGGTCATAAATTGGCCGCACGGTCTTACCATGGACTCCACTCTGGTCATCAGACAGCCAGTTAGTTTTGGGTGTCCTACTCGGAAATACTGCTCCTAGTCATCTTCAAAATTATTCATGGCTTTTGCAGAAGGTTCAAGCTGTTTTTTGAAAGTGGCATCGTGTTTTCTCGTTAACCTCTCACCGGGGTAGAACAGTAGTTGCTAACACTTTGGCATCATTGTTGTTGTGGTATACCATAAAAGGTGTACCTCAAAAAGGTGTACATTCCCCCATCACTGTTTCTATGTCAAGTCCAAGCATTGATGGTTTGATTTATATGGATTCTATACATTGGGTGGTTGCTACGAATCTCACGTTGCCTCTAGATTATTGTGGTGGACAATCTCTAGTGTCCGTAGAGCTTAAATCAGATGCTTTTTATCTTGCTGCCCTTGTGCGCCTGTTGGCAGAAACTGAATCATCTGTCACTGTATTAGTTAATAAAGAGATTTCTCAATACTGTCCTCAGCTTACTCTCTCTACTTGTAAAGATGGATCATTATTGGATCATACCATCTGATCTCTGAGTACTATAAACAGTGTTTGAAAGTTCGGAGAATGCATTATCCAACACGTGTACCTCCCTCCTCGCCCACAGAATATTTGTTGGAACCGTTGTTTTACAACTTTGTCCTTCATCCCCCACATTTCTGCTTCTCTGCCTATCCTACGTGGCTTACTCCAGAGATTGCAGTGGTCTCTCAACTATTCACTGTTTATTTTCGCTGGAAACCTGTGTCTAATCTCTCTGACACGCTTATTATGTCAGACAGCAACAATAATAAGTATCAGACAATCAAGATGGCCCTTTGCACTCTCTTTCCGCAGTGGATCACCATGGATGGGCTCATCAACCCCGTCTGCGCTACCTAATGTGCCATTTCTGTGTGACCGCTTCTTCCAGACTTGCAGACTGCGCAATGTGACTACGTTCTCCTGGTACAGAGCATTACGTCTGGACAATCTCTCGCCGCTTCCTATTACAGATGTTTCCTCATACTCACTGCAGCCTATCAGGCGAGCTTTATCGTACTGTTAACAGACATTAAGAATGTGACATTCAGTGGCGTTTCCTCCACTATCGCTTGCCTCTACCGGAGGTTCTACACCGGTTCGGCATGCTTTCTTCGCCAAGATGTCTCTACTAGAGGTCTCCACAGGCCTAATTTAGTGAGCCCGGCCCGCCTCAAGCCCGTGCGTTTAAGGCCCAGCTCGCCCCGGCCCGTTTCAAATATTAGACACTCAGCCTGGCCCGGGCCCGTCAATTGCAGCCCTTACTTAGGCCCTGCCTGAGATGTGCCATTTGGTATTATTTTGTCTTTCTATCGTATTTTATTGAAATGTGAAAATTAAATAATGCAATGAGATACTATTGGAAATATTTAGTTGAATATAAGCCTAAGAATATTAACTAAACTTTGGCAATTATCGAAAAATATAACTTTTAAAGAGAGATAAAAAGGAAGACTAAGCGCGTTCAGAATCTCCCTTTCTCTGAACTAGTAAGAGGTAACACTACAAAAGTAAATCCCTATACAGATTAAGGACAGGAGAAAAATTCGATCTAGTGCCACGCTCTCTCTCTCTCTCTCTGTCTCTCTCTCTCTCTCACACAACCCCACCTCACTGTAGACACCCCAGTCCCCCACTCCACACAACACACACACTCGCTCGGTGTCGAATCTTTTTGTTGTCAACAAGCCCCAAAGGGGTTTTACACCATAACACCTACAGATTGGTAAAAACACTGTGTGTGCATCGCCTTGCTTTTCTGATTACGCCCAAGGCTATGTCATGGAAGTAAGTAAAGCCAGCAAAACAGTTAAGCACTCCAGGAAATCGGGGAACAGGACTTTTTTCTTTCTTTACCATTGCAATAAAAAGAATGGGTCGACTTGGACCGGCCCGGCCCGGTCTCAAGTGTCTGGGGGAAAACCCCGGCCCGTTGCTTTGTTCTCTAAACTAAAACGGGCCCAACCCGGGCTCGGGCTTGGCGGGCCATCCCGGCCCGTGCAGATCTCTAGTCTGTGCTGCCCGGATGTTAGCAGTGCTGTCCATGTTTAAAGTCCTTCAGCAAGTTTTCGAAGTGCTTCAAGCGATTCTTCAAAATGTTTGTCGACATGATCATTCAGTTTTTGATTACTGCTTTCTACATACAAATCTCTCATCTCATAATGCTTGTAACTACCTGTTTACTATACTGAAGCATGCTATGTATATTGTTTTTATCTCATGCATCGTTTTCCGGCTGCGAGTCCAAGTTTTCATTTTGCTCAGCAGGCACTTAAAGCGCAGTTTGTGATCCGTCTGCGGTCTAGACTACAGGCGGAGTATAGAAATGCCCAGCTCACAAATTCTTCCATTCAGTACATAATGCTGCTGCTACTGTTGCTTAGCAGTAGGCCTTAGTTCCAAACTTCTTATTTGGCGCTCTAATTCATCCTATAGGTGCTCTATGGGATTAAGATCAGGGCTCCGTGCTGGCCAGTCCACACACGATACGGAATTATCGTCAAACCACACCGTAACAGTCCTTGCTTTATGGCTCGGTGCATTATCCTGCTGGTACCAACAAGGCTCGGTTCCACAGTATTGCCACAGAGTTGGTTAGGGCATAGTTGTCCAGAATATCGAGGTAGACGTGCTGGTTAACAGGTTTGTCCACGATAACCAATGGGCCGGAACCATACCACAAAAAAACACTCCTACACGAGTACACTGCCAGCTCCAAACTTGACCGTAGGAACAGCACACTGTGGTAAATAGCGTTCTCCCGGCTCCCGCCATACCCACACACGGCTATCAAACTGATGGATCGTGTACCTGGATTCATCAGGACCCGTTTCCATTGATCTACGGTCCACGATAAATGTTCTTTACACCATGCTAAACGACGAGTAGCATTCAGAGTGGAGATGAAGGGCTTATGAGCAGCCGCACGACCACGGTCACCCATGAAATTAAGTTATCTGCGAATGGTACGTGTACATACCGAGGTTCCTGCATTTTTACTCACTTGTACACTGAGGTCTTGTGCAGTAGTCCGTCGGTCAGCTGTAACGACCCTCCGGAGGCTTCGACGTCCTCAGCTATCACTGATTTTCTTTGGTTCTGGTGGTACGTTTTGCTGCTTCAGGCACGCCATGTGTCTTCCACTTATTCAGTACATCCAAAACAGTTGACTTGGGCATGTTTAAACGCCTCACGGTTTCTCTTATGGACAACCCACTAATATAACACATAACAATCTTTCCTTTCTCAAAGTCAGTTCTCTCCCACCGCGACATTTTCACTCAACCTCACAGTGGCCGCCCCGGTGGCGCAGTGGTCTCAGCGATGGCCTCTGATCATTCGTCTGAACGGGGTCCGGGTTCGAATCCCGGTGAGGCATGGATGTTGTGTTTGTCTTACGGCACTGGCTCTCTCTCCCTTCCCTGGAACCAGTGACCCTAAATTAGGGACGGGCGACTGCTTATAGCCCATTGAGTTGCTCACGGTGGTCGTTAAACCTCCAATAAAAAAAAAACAAAAAAACCAACCTCACAGTGCGATATGATCGCGGTCAGCTGTAGGCTTGTTTAAATACCATTTGCGGCTGTGCCGCGCATCTTAACAATGCAGTGGATCCGTTGATTTGCTTTTGAAGGGGTGTCCGGTGACTTTTGTCAATATAGTGCATGTGACCCCTTCTTGCTGTTATACATTAGATTTTTTTTTTTTTTGCTGGTCTCTGGTGATGTCACTTCTTTTACTGAGATACGTCCTTACAGTATGTTTTTTTATTGCAGTGTCTTGTAGTTTTCTCTTTTACATGGAGTTTGCTTGATTGTATGTAACGTGCTTCTCATAATTATTTTACAAATAGTGTTTTGGTTTTTGCTATCTGTGTACCTAGCTTTACGCTAGTTTTTTTTTTTTTTTTTTTTTTGATTGGGGGTTTAACGACCGCCATGATCAACTGAATGGCCTGTAAGCAGTCGCCCGTCCCTAATTTAGGGCCACTGGTTCCAGGGAAGGGAAAGAGCCAGCCAGGGCCGTAAGACAAACACAACATCCATGCCTCACGGGATTCGAACCCAGACCCCTGTCGGACGAATGTTCAGAAGCCATAGCTTAGACCACTGAGCCACCGGAGCGGCCTCTAGTTTCCTCTTTGTCAAGAGTTGTTTTTTTTTCACAGCATGTAGTTCTGTTCGGCTTTTTTGTTGTTCTCACGCTATGTCTTCTGTATCTACCACGTAACATGATTGGTTGTAAAATAAAAAATAAAAAAATAAACCTCCAATAAAAAAAAAAAAAAAAACTTACAAGAATAAGATGTACAACATGTATGCCTTTGATTTGGTCTCCACTCACTACGAATCCCTCTCGAAGCTGCGTGTACGAAGTTTCGTTTAGGGATGATCAGGTGTCACAGAGCAACGTATGAAATGCATATAACGAAGTAAATTTCTCCGTCATTTTTGGTCTACGCCGGGATTCGAACCCGAGTCCGCTTATTCCGGAACAAGTCACTCTACCAATTGAGCTACGCGGACGTTCATTCTGAATCCTATCTGCCTTTATGTCGTGTGCGCCCTGCTGGCAGGTACGTCACATCTCCTGGTACGTTACATCATCTGCCCCTTATTATTATTTTTTTTTCGAAGTGCTGCAGAAGGGATTCTCTTATTTTTCCTATCTCGCGGTGTGGAAATAACATCACACCATTACGAGATTTTGAACGGTCGGGTCATCCGGATAGTTCGGGCGCCATTATAACGAAGTAAATTTCTCCGTCATTTTTGGTCTACGCCGGGATTCGAACCCGGATTCCCTCATTCCGGAATAAGTTGCTCTACCAATTGAGCTACGCGGACGTTCATTCTGAATCCTATCTGCCTTTATGTCGTGTGCGTCCTGCTGCCAGGTACGTCACATCTCCTGGTACGTTACATGCAATATGATAAAAGGGAAAAACTACGACATTCCGTTCTGGTGGCGCAGTGGTCTAAGCGATGGCCTCTGATCATTCGTCCGAACGGGGTCCGGGTTCGAATCCCGGTGAGGCATGGATGCTGTGTTTGTCTTACGGCACTGGCTCTCTCCCTTCCCTGGAACCAGTGACCCTAAATTAGGGACGGGCGACTGCTTATAGCCCATTGAGTTGCTCACGGTGGTCGTTAAACCTCAAAACAAAAAAAAAATTCTGGTTAAGAGCACCAGAAAGAACTTATTTCATCTTTCGCAACAATTAAGCTCCACCCACCATGAGAAGCCAAATATATATACGTTTTTTTCAAGATCCTTAAAATGCATTCTGCTAGTTTCACAGTTTGCTGTTATTTACTTCTCATTGAATGTAACAAAGAGTTTTTTTTTTTGTCATAAAGTCAACGGTCTTTATTTAGATAATAAATCAGTAAAAATTATTACAAGATCATTTCCGTCGTTAAGGCAGCGCCACCCCCGGGCAGAATTACGCCGTTTGCTACTGTGTACAGTCTTAGGGTGGTGTTGTTTTGACTGTTTTCGTCATACGTTCAGTTTCTTATAAAACAAAAATAAGTTGTGCTCCAAAATCTGTGCCCTTGTGATATTTAACCTGCCAAAGAAGGATTACATTTTATCCGAGGTATGCTTTGCTTACAAGTTACGTTTTTTAATTAAATATGCAGCATTTTTTTGTTGCTGTTCTCACTTCTTTTCAGCTTCCACCGTTCGACTTGTTCTAGCATCGAAAGGAAATCTTGTATCGTGTGGTTTTTTTTTTTTACATTAATTCTTCGAAAAGTTTAGATTGCGTTATTTCTGCATGTGTTACTAATACAAAAGACGTGTAAACACTGAGAATGTGAGCTTTGGTCACGGATTGCTGTATTAAGTTCAGTCGTTAAGTCACTGTTGTATACATGCTATAAAGAAGTGAATGCTTTGTCGTTTCAATGGTAGCCAATGTTAAATTATAGGGAGTGGTACAGTATATCAATGAAGTTTACTCATATAACGTTAAAACTCGGTAGTTGTGAATTGCGTTCCCTATGGCTCGCGTTTCAGTGTCGTCACTATTTGATTGCCGTTGACTGATTTTGAGAATCTTATTGTCTCGGTGGTTATGATCCGGCTTGGCTCATGTTTCAGTGTTGTCGCCATTAGATTACCGCTTGCCGTTGTCTAATTCTAAGAATATTGACGTCTCGAAGGGTGCCAAAAATTAGTAAAATTACAGGACAGAAAAGGTGAGATGAATTTCTTACATAAGAAATATTTGGTATGTAGAGAATTGGCTCCAGTACTGCGGCACAGAAAAATTAAAACGTTCTGTTTTTTCAGATACAGTAATGTACCAATTTAGGGGTATATCCTGAAATATCTACAAACAAGATCCGTTTTACAAAAAAACGAAATGTTATCGGAAGCGATGTGTTTTTTTTTTTTTTTATCGAGATTTTTATGCTGCTGTTTTTTTTTCGTCGCTTGTTGATACATCATTAAACGCACGCAGTTCAAGGAATGATTAAAAAAACGTAAAAGTAAGTTGTAAATATATTATTTTCCGTAAAAACGTACTCCGATTCATTATGTTTCCTTATTTTTTACAGCGGCGGCGTTACTGTACTTTCTTCGCCCCGTGATCAGTGTTGACGACAGCAGTTCAGAACTGTGTGCGTGCGCGGGGTGGGGGTAATTTTCGATTTTGAAGTGCTTGGTAGAAATTTTGCCAAAAAGTTCCGTTCATGTACATTTTAACCGATCTGAAGTCATCAGTCACGAAAAAAAGTTTTGAGGTATATACTATATGTAGCATTCACTGTACGCTATGTCCCTCTTCCCCCGTGGCGCAGTGGTCCAAGCGCTGGCTTATGGCCATTCGTCTGAGAAGGGTCCGGGTTCGACTCCCGTGAGGCATGGATGTTGTGTCTGTCTTAACGCACTGGCCCTCTCCTTCCCTGGAACCAGTGACCCTAAATTAGGGACGGGCGACTATTTGCAGCCCAATGAGTTGCTCACGGTGGTCGTTAAATCCCCAATAAAAAAAAAAAAAAAAAAAAAAAAACTGTTTTACTGGAAACCATGGATCGCCTTTCACAAGTTACTATTTTAGCCTGCTTCATTTTTTTCTTCCTTTTTTTAATATCTAGTGGTATGAGGCTGTTTATGAATTTTGTTTTGTAATCTGATAAGAGAGAAATATGGGTGTTGGAGAACTGGCCACCGTAGAACTACTGGACACACAATTTTTAAGGGGCCGTATAAAAATTGAATTTTTGACCGCTTCGTGGCCACGACCCCCAGAGGTTGGTTATCTGTGTCATGTAAAATTTCCGTAATTTCGTCTTTTCTTAATTGTGATTATAAATGTAATTCCTTATAAAAAATATTTATAATCTACAACTCAACAAAAGATTTCAGGGCTTACAAACTACAAGTCTGCAAATTATCTGAGGGCATGTGCTGACTCAGGAAACCTGTCGGGGGGGGGGGGGCAAAAGTGTTAAATATAAAGAATTTCTTGTCCGATCGGACAATTTTCTGCATTTGCAAGCTACATGTCAACAAATTAACTGAGGGCATGTGTACTGCCTCAGGAAACCTCGAGGGGGGGGGGGGGTAATACAAAAAGTATAAAATATAAAGAATTTCTGGTCCAATCGGAAGATTTTCAGCATTTACATCCTGCAAGTCAACAAATTATCTGAGGCAGCATATGCCCTCAGATAATTGACGACGGGATAGAAAATGTTAATACCTAAAATATAAAACATAAAGTATTTCTGGTTGTAAATGCTGAAAATCTCCCGATCGAATAAGAAATTCTTTATATTTTACACTTTTGGAGTTAACCCCCCCCCCCGCCCGGGACAGGAGGTCTGCGTTAGCACATGTTCGCAGAGACTTTGTTGAGATGTAGTTTGTAAACGCTCAAAATCTCCCTATCGGACCACAAATTCTTTACATTTTACACTTTTGGTATTCCACCCCCACCCACCCCTCCGACAGGTTACCTGAGGCAGCACATGTCCTCAGATAATTTGTTCAGTTGTAACTTGCAAATGCTGAAAATCTTCTCCCAATCCGACGAGAAATTCTTTATATTTTATACTTTTGGTATTTGGAGGATTTTCACCGCATATCAACTATTGCATCTTAACTTAGGGCAAAACGACACATTGCAATATTAACAAACTTCAAGTACTGCAAAACAAATATATTAGAATAATAGATCTAAAACTACATGATAACTTTCAAGCTTATACATTTCAACGGACTAAAGTAAATCCGAATGATTACAAAATTCTTACTGTCAAACAACTTCATGATTACAACCTGGGTAAAATAATGTTCAAAAAAATAAAAATTATCTTTATCATGATTTAATATCATTAAATATTTGTACACATCAGCATGAAAACAGAACTAAACTTGTTCCAATGTTTCCTCAGGCGGAATCGGCTAAAATGAATATAAACTATTCTGGTCCTAAATTGTGGAACTCATTACCAGTTGACCTACGATCTATAAATAATATTGACTTATTTAAGAAAAAACTAAAACGATATCTAATGGGAAAAATTTAAATAAAATAATAATATTGGACGACGGGATAGAAAATGCTAATCAAAACGTTACGTGACTTTGTACTAATAATTTATGATGTTTTTATACTAAGCAAATACCACCGTCTATGTACGATATTTAATTAAAAGATGAAATCTATTTACAAATTAAAACCTCCTCTAGCAATTTCGGGAGAACACTTACCTGTTCCACCTGATGATGGGGTAAGCGTTACCCCGAAAGTGCTAGTGGAGGTTTTAATTTGTAAATAGATTTCATCTTTTAATTAAATATCGTACCATAGACGGTGGCATTTGTTTTGTATGACATATTGTGCGAATTGTGCTTTTATCTGCATGATATTTTTAGTTGAGTGTCCGGGTCTGGAGGGGTTGATTTAGAAATTAACTTAATGATCAAATTGGTTTAATATTAGATAAGGATGGAGATCTTGAATTTGTACCTTATTTATCCATATTGCAAAATTGGAAACTATTGACACTTTGATTGTTTTGACACCAAGAATTATAGAGGGGAGGTGAATGGTGGGGAGTCGGACCACGGAGGGGTGGGTGATGGGGAGGAAGGAACTAATACTAATTCTCTTTTATATATTTCACAGTAATATATTTTTCACTGTTCATCGCATGCTGGTTTTGTCTTTCGCTGAATGTATTATGATCTTCCCTTTAGGGAGAAGAGGATTACAACAGGCCAAATGGCATTTTCCCTCTTTCTTCCCAGTTGTCTCAATAATCATTGTTACGATAATATAAATAAGACATGTATTTTGATGTGGCAACTAAAAATGAAATGAAAACGAAATGAAATGTATTCAGGGTGACTGACACATATTATTCACACTGAATATTTGGAACCGCACAGAATGCCAGCAGAACAGTATCTTAACATTTTTAGAATTTGACTTCCACGTTACTTTTATCTTTTATTTAAAACAAGGCGGAAGCCCGCCAATAATGACAGGGGAAAATAAAATGAGTAGTTTTTTAATAACCAGGTATTTTTTTTGTTTGTGATGTCCAAATGTGAAAGTATGTTTGTGAACATTACAACAAAAAATAAAAAAAACAAGTTAGTAAAATCATGCAATGCACTGATTATGATACGCTTTCCAACATACCAGAAATCATTACTCAAGTTATGAGGATAATGGCTGTGGAATAAATCTCGCTCCTGTGTCTTGACCTTTGATCCCATTTCGATGATATTCAACAGAAGCGGTTTAGTATACCTCTGGAACAATATACTAAAGTTTTGTCGCAATAGAAACATTTTTGATCAAGTTATGAGGATAATGGCTGTGGAATAAATCTCGCTCCTGTGCCCTGATCTTTGACCCCATTTTGATGATATTCAACAGGACCGGTTCAGTGTACCTCCGGAACAACATACTAAAGTTTTGCCGCAATAGAAGCATTTTTAGTCAAGTTATGAGTATAATGGCTGAGGAATAAATCTCTCTCCTGTGCCCTGACCTTTGACCCCATTTCGAGGACCGGTTCAACGTACCTCCGAAACAACATGAAAAAGTTTTGTTGCAATCGAAGCATTTTTACGTAAGTTATGACGCATAAGTGCAATGGAATGGATCCCACTCCGATGTCCTGACCTTAGACCCCATTTCGCCCATTTTCAACAGGATTCGTCCCCAGGTGGTGCCCTACCACATACTAAAATTTCATCGAAATCGAACCATTTTTACGTGAGTTATCGTACGGACAGACAGACAAAGCTGGAGCACATACGCTTCTTCAACCTACGGTTGGAAAGCGTAAAAAAAATTATTGGTTGATGCAGGGATTCGACAATTCAAACATGCAAACGTTCGCATTTACCCCGTGTTCGTTCGCCGCACGTCAGATGTTTCGATAGGCAGCTGATAAAATATCGAAAACAAAAGCTGCAGCCAATTGCAATTGAAGTAATTGAAGTAGGCCGTATCTGCACGATCTACATAGTAGTTGAAAGGCACCGATGACCATAAAAGTCACTAAATATTTTAAAATCACAGGTTCAAAAACATATTTACAAGTAAAAACTATGAGATCTTTCGGCCTTACTATAAGGCCATCATCAGATGGGAGTAGTATCAGAGTTGTATACAAGTAACATCGACAAATATACTGTCCAGACTGAAGTCCTGATGACGTAGATTCGTGCGTAGAACACAGGTGCGTGAGTAGTCCAAAGTTTCTACCACCCTGTCCCCTCTCTCTCCCCTGTTTCTTTCCGTAACTACTTAACTGTCGGTACAGGTGAAATGATTTCGTGCTATATACAATGTAATGAAGCACACCGTCTTTGAACGATGATTTTAATGCTGAAGACGGGTGCAACTGTCGCCCCGAAAGTACTTATGGGATTTTAATTTGTAAATATCTGTCATTTCTTAGCATTAAAATCATCGAGCAAAGACGGTGTGCTTCATTGCATTGTACACTGACAGAAAAAAATCCCAACACCAAGAAGGGATAGTGTTAGATAAACGACAGTTGGTAGGCGGTGAGAGTACATCTGTAAGATGACGTCTATGCACACTTCGCGCTCGGCGCATACGTGTGGCGCTAGTAGCGCCCCTCGGAACATGCAAAGCAGGTTTGCTGTAAATACGCGCTGTAACGTTCGTGAGCGTTTGTTAACGTTCAGATTCGACGTAGGGTGTTGATGTTAGTCAAGAATGCCTTTAAGAAGACGAAGAAGCCATTATCAACAGCTCAAGGAGTTTGAACGAGGTCGTGTAATAGGGCTACGAGAAGGTGAATTTTCTTTCCGCAATACAGCCACTGTGCATGATTGTTGGCAGCGGGGGTCAAAGGAAGGTACTGCCTCAAGAAGACCGGGTTCCGGCCGGCCACGTGGCACTACTAAGAGGGAAGACCGCCATGTACGGCGTATGGCCGTGGCGCATCATACCGCGTCTGCGGCAGCAATTCGAGCTGCAGTTGCCACCACAGTGACACAACGAACTGTTACAAATCGGTTACTTGAAGGACAGCTCCAAGCAAGACTCCCTGTAGCGTTCATTCCACTTATTCCAAACCACTGCCATTTGCGACGTCAGTGGTGTCAAGTGAGAGCTCATTGGAGGACGGAGTGGAGATCTGTTGTGTTTTCTGATGAAAGCCGGTTCTGACTGGGTGCCAGTGATGGCCGTGTGTTGGTTAGAAGGAGGCCAGGTGAGCGCCTGCAACCAACCTGTCTGCGGCCGAGACACACTGGACCTACACCTGGAGTTATGGTCTGGGGAACAATTTCCTATGACAGCAGGAGCACTCTCGTGTTTATCCCACGCACCCTGACGGCACAGTTGTACGTCGGTCTGGTGATTCAACCTGTTGTGCTGCCATTCATGAACAGCATTCCAGGGGGTGTTTTCCAACAGGATAACGCTCGCCCGCATACCGCTCTTGTAACCCAACATGCTCTACAGAATGTCGACATGTTGCCGTGGCCTGCTAGATCACCAGATCTTTCACCAATCGAGCACGTATGGGACATCATTGGGCGACAACTCCAGCGTCACCCCCAACCAGCATTAACCGTCCCTGTATTGACCGACCAAGTGCAACAGGCATGGAACTCCATCCCACAAACTGACATCCAGCACCTGTACGACACAATGCATGAACGTTTGCGTGCTTGCATTCAACATTCTGGTGGTTACACCGGTTATTAATGTACCAGCATTTCACATTTAAAATGGCTCTTCTCGCGCTTACATTAAGCTGTGATCTTGAAACCTTAATCGATTAAATATGTTACCTATACAAATGTATTGCCGCCATTTCATTCCTCTACAACTATTTTTTCGTGCTGTTGGCATTTTTTTTCCATCAGTGTATATAGCACGAAATCATTTCACCTGTACTGACAGTTAAGTAGTTACGGAAAGAAACAGAGGGATGGGAGGGTGGTAGAAACTTTGGACTACTCGCGCTTCTGTCTTCTACGCACGAATCTACAGATGGAAGACGGGTGCGACTGTCGCCTCGAAAGTACTTATGGGATTTTAATTTGTAAATATCTGTCATTTTTTAGCATTAAAATCATCGCGCAAGGACGGTGTGCTTCATTGTAATGTATTACTTAACTGTCTTTTCCCATCTTTTTTTCATTGCAAATTATAACAGGGTCGTCAAAGGACAGTTTAAAGGTGACAAACAGAAAAAGGTAGTAAAAACTAAAGGTGGAAAAAACTTTGGAATACTAGCGCGCCTGTGTTCTACGCAAGAATCTTAGTCATCAGGACTTCAGCCTGGACAGTATACTGTATATATCGATGTTACTTGTATACAACTTTTTGATAGTGCTCCCATCTGATGATGTCCTTATACAGTAAGGTATGGTCGCGGGTTGCCTAGTGGTCAGCGTTCGTGACTGCCATGGAGATAACCTCAGGTTCGATCCACTAAATACCCGCCGTGAGTCGGATGGGCACTTTAAGCCGTCGGACCCCGGGTACTGGACCCCCGGTAGTAAATAAGGGCGTCTTCAACCTCGCTTCCGTGTGACTCTCCTATCGGGCACTCTAGCCCAAATCTCCTAGCTTCCTATTTCTGAGGGTTGTTTAAGACCTGGGGTCAGACACTCCCTTCCTAAAATCCTCTACACATGATCTTATCTGATGGGCACATTAAGCCGTCGGACCCCGGTTACTGGCCCCAGGTAGTAAATAAGGGCGTCTTCTACCTCGCTTCCGTGTGACCTTCCTATCGGGCACTCTAGCCCAAATCTCCTAGCTTCCTATTTCTAAGAGTTATTTAAGACCTGGGGTCAGACACTCCCTTCCTAAAATCCTCTACATATGATCTTATCTGATGGGCACATTAAGCCGTCGGACCCCGGCTACTGGCCCCAGGTAGTAAATAAGGGCGTCTTCAACCTCGCTTCCGTGTGACTCTCCTATCGGGCACTCTACCCCAAATCTCCTAGCTTCCTATTTCTGAGGGTTGTTTAAGACCTGGGGTCAGACACTCCCTTCCTAAAATCCTCTACATATGATCTTATCTGATGGGCACATTAAGCCGTCGGACCCCGGGTACTGGCCCCAGGTAGTAAATAAGGGCGTCTTCTACCTCGCTTCCGTGTGACCTTCCTATCGGGCACTCTAACCCAAATCTCCTAGCTTCCTATTTCTAAGAGTTGTTTAAGACCTGGGGTCAGACACTCCCTTCCTAAAATCCTCTACATATGATCTTATGATGGGCACATTAAGCCGTCGGACCCCGGGTACTGACCCCAGGTAGTAAATAAGGGCGTCTTCTACCTCGCTTCCGTGTGACCTTCCTATCGGGCACTCTAGCCCAAATCTCCTAGCTTCCTATTTCTAAAGGTTGTTTAAGACCTGGGGTCAGACACTCCCTTCCTAAAATCCTCTACATATGATCTGATCTGATGGGCACATTAAGCCGTCGGACCCCGGTAGCAAATAAGGGCGTTTTCTACCTCGCTTCCGTGTGACCTTCCTATCGGGCACACTAGCCCAAATCTCCTAGCTTCCTATTTCTAAGAGTTGTTTAAGACCTGGGGTCAGATACTCCCTTCCTAAAATCCTCTACATATGATCTGATCTGATGGGCACATTAAGCCGTTGGAACCCGAGTACTGGCCCCCGGTAGTAAATAAGGGCGTCTTCTACCTCGCTTCCGTGTGACTTTCCTATCGGGCACACTAGCCCAAATCTCCTAGCTTCCTATTTCTGAGGGTTTATAAGGAAGTAAATCTGTCCGTCATTTTTGGTCTACGCCGGGATTCGAACCCGGATCCCCTCATTCCGGAATAAGTCACTCTACCAATTGAGCTACGCGGACGTTTTATTCTGATTCCTATCTGCCTTTATGTCGTGTGCGTCCTTCTGGCAGGTACGTCACATCTCCTGGTACGTTACATCATCTCCCCCTTATTTTTTTTTTTTTGAAGTGCTGGAGAAAGGATTCTCTTATTTTTGCTATCTCGCGGTGTGCGGTGTGGAAATAACATCACACCAATGCGAGATTTTGAACGGTCGGGTCATCAGGATAGTTCGGGCGCCATTATAACGAAGTAAATTTCTCCGTCATTTTTATCCGCGCCGGAACTTTGAATCCGGGTCCCCTCATTCCGGAATAAGTTGCTCTACCAATTGAGCTACGCGGACGTTTTATTCTGATTCCTATCTGCCTTTATGTCGTGTGCGTCCTGCTGGCAGGTACGTTACATCTCCTGGTACGTTACATCATCTCTCCCTTTTTTTTTTTTTTTTTTTTTTTTGAAGTGCTGGAGAAAGGATTCTCTTATTTTTCCTATCTCGCGGTGTGGAAATAACATCACACCAATGCGAGATTTTGAACGGTCGGGTCATCCGGATATTTCGGGTGCCATTATAACGAAGTAAATCTCTCCGTCATTTTTGGTCCATTCGAACCCGGATCCCCTCATTCCGGAATAAGTCACTCTACCAATTGAGCCACGCGGACGTTTTATTCTGATTCCTATCTGCCTTTATGTCGTGTACGTCCTTCTGGCAGGTACGTCACATCTCCTGGTACGTTACAGGTTGTTTAAGACCTGGGGTCAGACACTCCCTTCCTAAAATCCTCTACATATGATCTGATCTGATAGGCACATTAAGCCGTCGGACCCCGGTAGTAAATAAGGGCGTCTTCTACCTCGCTTCCGTGTGACTTTCCTATCGGGCACTCTAGCCCAAATCTCCTAGCTTCTTATTTCTGAGGGTTGTTTAAGACCTGGGGTCAGACACTCCCTTCCTAAAATCCTCTACATATGATCTGATCTTATAGTAAGGCCGAAAGATTTCACGGTTTTTACTTGTAAATATGTTCTTTAACCTGCGATTTGAATAAATTTAGTGATTTTTATGGCCATCGGTACCTTTAATCTACTGTATAGATCGTGCAGATACAGCCTACTTCAATTACTTCAGTTACTGCTTGCACGAGGATTAAACGCAAGCCAGTTGCAATATTTCCGACATTAATTTTCTTTTATGAAATCGTTAGAACGCAAGATTTGCCAGTGGTCCCCGTCCTACAACGATCCTCAAAAAATGCACAGGGATCCTAAATCATGCATTGTTTCATTTACTGTAAAAAAAAAAAAAAACATGCAGATGGCAAGCAGCTACGTTCATTTGTTCCCCCTGTTGCCAGACAGCAGAGAAGAGTTAAAATAGTAAAAGCATTTTGGGAGACAGAATTACGCGATTGCAAATGTTAAAATGTTATGGTAGTTCATGCGCAGAAGAACAACAATATTTTCTCTTTTTTTTTCTTTCTTTTTCATTTCTTGTACACATATAAATAAAAGAATACCTGCGAAAGAAATTTAGTTATATTCTGAGAATTTCGTTGTTTAAGGTAAAAGAAAGTTCCCAATTCATATTGCTTCAGCATACGCCTGAAATAATAATAACACACTGTCACCTACTGTATTGGAACTTTCAATTTTTAGACTTAAATTAGAAAAAAAAAAAACTGGGTTGACATTCTAAAAATATAATTTTAAATTTGCAAAGGGAATCTTAAAAGTAAATTTCATACGATAGGATTCTAAATGAAAAATTCTGTATGTCGTTTATGAGCGTCAAAGTATAGCCAAAATTCCTGAAACGTTTTCTTGTTTCTAAAGAGTTGGTTGATCGTGTGACGTAACGCATCTCTGACAACATATCAGAATGATTTGGATAAGATGACGTCACACCAGCAGCTGTGAAAAGTCGGTCTTTGCTGCCATGACAGCAAAGTAGTGTGCGTGTACCACGTCGCAACAAAATGGGACAAACGTTCAGACAAAGAAAATTATATCGTTTTATATTGCTACAATTAAGCAATTTTAATAAAAGTTGATAAAATAATTAGTAATAAAACTTTAATGAAAATACTATCAGATAAAAGCAACAAATCAAAATGTACATCGTTTTTTAAAATTTTAAGGTCCAACATTTTGGTTTGTTTCACCTAACCCGTTCACCGCTAAAGCACTTTTGTTTCCTTAGAACTATGACTGGTTGCACTCGCCATGTGTTCTAACTGCTTAAATACTTGGGGGGGGCGAAAGAGTGGGCTTAGAGAAGCCTTCTTAAGCCTCCCGCCCAAATATACGCTATGGGTGTGCTAGGGTAGGCTTCAGCCCATCCAACTTTTCTTCGAGCCCACCCTTTAAGTACCCCCAATATTTTAGAAGTTAGACCACATGGCGAGTTCAACAATCTAAGATTCTGCGGAGCTTGGATAAATGTGCGAGAAGTTTCGAATTCACAGAGATTTTACTATACAAAATAAATTTTCTGCTGGATTTAATGTTTAACTGTCCTGTAAAATAGAAGAAGTTCGCGGAGTGAACGTCTGAGAGAGTAGTAGTAAGACAGAGACAGAGACAGAGAGAGAGAGAGAGATTCTTTGTTAGGTTGCAAACTAAAATTCATAAACTGCCTAATGACAACAGATATTGAAAAATAATGACGTAAGCTAAAATTCTGAAGAAATAGTAACTTGTTTAAAGCCATGGACATACGTATCCGTTGTTCCCAATACTATATACATTGAATAAATGGTACGTTTGTTAACGCTCTCTTTCCTTCTTCCTTTTTTTTGGGGATAACCTCATCAGCGTCGGGTAAAATTTAAATTTAATAATTTTAGCAAAATTTCTGCCTATTACTCCAAAATTTGTGATCTCCGTACGATACTTAGCCCTTCTAATAGCCACCCCAGCCGCTCAATACTGGGTGGGCTATTGGGGAGGCTAAATTTTGAAGTGCTAAACAGAAATGTTGGCAAAAAACTACGTTCATGCGGATTTTACCCGATGCTGATAACGATATCCCTAGTCAAAAAAATTTTCAGGTGCATACTGCGCATAGTATTTATTCAACGTATGTATGTAGTATGGGAACCATGAATACGAATCTCTATGGCTGATTAGTATTTCTTCCCAATTTTAGCTTACGAAGTTTTTTTTTCTTTCTGTCATAAGGCTGTTTATGGATTTTAGTTTGTAACCTGACAAGGAATATCTATTCCCCCCCTCTCATCTTTTAAACTATATTGGGGGGGGGGGATTTTTTTTTCGAAAAATTTAGGTACGTTTATCCATCCAAGTTCCCTGACATCTTCGACGGTTGCAGAAACTTAAATATGGGGGGGGGGTATTGGAAGAGGGGTCAAAGAAAAGTTGGGTGGGCCATAGCCCACCCCAGCCCACTTGTAGCATCGCGCCTGCACCCTAGTTCTGAACTCCAGAGTTCAACGAAAAACTAGATTCATCCACGATTCAATGTGCAAGTTTTGCTTTCTATTTTCGCTCCTTTTGTTAATTTACTTCACTAGTTAACAATTTCTGCATGCTGAAAAGTCAAAAAAAGAAAAAAAAAAAAAAATCAATACATGAAAAACGGTGTGTGTTGGAGGGGGGGGAGAGAAAACTGAATTCTCTTGAAATATAAAAAATGAATGACATTAGTAGAATTTGACGGTGGCTGAGTTGCAGGGTCGTCATCGCTGGAGGAAAGGTAACTTTCAACTATAGACTGAAAAACAAAAACAAAAAAACATTTAGTTTACTTATCGAAGAGTTATTGATGCCGAATTTCTGCTCTTTCTTCTCCACTTTAATCGCACATTCTCCATTGCTGGTAGCCTCTGCTTACCGTGGTCATTAGTAAAACCTTCCTACCCCACTTAAAAACCAAAAGCCCCCAGATTCCAGCCAATAAATACTTCTCCCACACATACGTCGCAAAACCACTCTTACTGACGCAAAACAACGAACAGGAAGATGTTGAAAGCTTTCTCTTTCTCTCGTACAAAGATTTTCCTTCAGCTCTGTTTTACATCACCTAGACAGTATTTTCCAACAGTGGTTCCGCGAAATTTTAAAAGACCAAATATTTACACCGGAGAGTGTTCGAAATGGGCCGGTGTACGCTGGCTTGGCATACCGTCCTTTCTTTTTTCCTAGTATTTCAAACAGGAACTTTTTCTACCCGGAAGTTACATACCGGCACCAATTTTAGTAATGGGAACTGCAGAAATGTTTCATTTTTCTTTTTTTTTTTTTTTTTTGTTCCTGACTTACGAGCGCTCCTTCTTAAACATAGAAACCTTATATGCCTCGTTCCCCTGAGAAATAGCTGTGTGGGAATCTTAAAGGGTAGTGGAGAGTGTAAGCATTTGGAGGACGGTGAGGTTGCTATTAATTTAAGACTGAACATTCATTCTGATTGCGAAGGTTTTAATTGTCCGACTTTCTATTTCTTGAAAATCTCTACTGGAAGGGAGCTACTAGCTACCGTCTATGCTCGGGACCATAAAATTTTGGATTCAAGTCCAGCTGAATCGCCAATGATTAGTCGAGGTTCGAAAGTCTCATTAATCCGTTGGTCTCAGGGTACACTCCTCTTATGAACAAGTCTAACCCCAGTCCTCGGTGTATCATAAGTAAGTAGTACTTGCTGGATCCACAAAGCAACCAACAGAAATCGACCGCCATTGTAGACTTATGGTGCAATAGTATTCAACGGAATTGTCAATTACGTTTTTAAACAAAGGAGGTTTTCTTCGGGGGATTTGTTTTTTATTTTTGCTTTTTCAGTTTTGGATATTTTCTGGAGAAGGTATTTTTTTCCGGTTGAGTTTTATCTAAATATGAGCATACCGACACTTTTTGAACTTGCATCAAGCGCAGGAACACACTTGTGGTGACCCTCCCTCCAGCTCTCTGGCAGAGCGCCAATAGTTCCGAGAATCGGTAACCGCCGACACTTCCTGCCCGCCAGCGATAAGGCGCTATAGTTCCTAGAAATATCTTATTAGAATCGGTAACCGTCGGTACTTCCTGCCCGCCAGCGATAAGGCACCATACTTCATTAGAAGTATGATATTTCTTTATTTATTTTTAATCTGCAAATTAGTTGCATATGCGTATAAAAAATTTTAAAATGAAAAAAATACAAAACAAAATACAACAAAAAATAAAAAATATGAAAAAAATAAAAACGAAAATGAAAAAATACAAAAGAAATAAAAAATATGAAGAAAAGTACAAAAAAAAAAGATGAAAAAAACAATAATAAATAGGAAAAAACTGCAAGAAATGCAAAAAAAAAAAAACCAAAAAAAAAAAAACTGTTATATCGCCAAAGTCATCACATTCTGGTTCTGAGAAGGGGTGGGTATTTCTGATTCATCGCATGACCGTCCGCTAATGTAACGATTTCCTACCCTAATTAATACTTCCAGAACTTGATTGTGATGAAATTGGCGGTTTTAAAAAATTTCTTCTGCACTTCTTTCATTTTTTTTTTCATATTTTTATAATTTTTTTTTTCATATTTTTTTTTTTTTTGATGAACGGTAAGAAGAACGAAGACTTATCAAACGAAGGAACCACGTGATTGGAATTTTCTCATTTCCTATTGGTCAAGTGGGGAATCTGTACAGATGTGAACGGTGAGAAGGGAAAACAATTCTGGGAAGGGGTGGGTGTTTCTTACTTATTGCATTTCCGTCCGCTAATGCCACGTCCGCTAACGCCACGGAACCGATTGCAAGACCGTTTTTCACGAAAAAGCGCGGTAAAGGTCAAAATACTAACCCGGAATTTCCCCCACTGTGTCAGCCTGCTGACTGCAAGACCATTTCCCATTCAAAACCACGGTAAGAGTGGAAATACTAACCCGGAAATTTCTCCCACCTCATCCAACTACTTGCAAGACAGTTTTTCTTTTTTTACTATAAACAGCGATAAATGTTTGAATGACGAGCCCGGAATTTCCCCCTACATATTTGTGCACATTGTGCGCAAATATCATGCTGTTTTAAACAGCATGAAAATGGAAATCGTAGCCCCGGAAATCTCCCCCACGTTCCACATTTTGTGTAAAACGCAATTAGTGCACGTTCCCTTACTGAAAAAGGTGGGAGACTTTTCCTGAGGGGGACTTTTCCTATGGGGGACTTTTCCGATGAGGAGGACTTTTCCGAAAGAGGGGAAAATTTCCTGTGGGGGACTCTTCCGTTCACCTTATGAAAACGTAACACTCAAGTTCACACAAAAGGAAAGAAGAATGGAGTTCATGTACAAATTAGTGCTCAAATCCTAATCCTGATAATTATTTGGTATTATGTTAGCAATAGCATGTACCTAAAATTTAGAAAAAAAAAATTACTTCCATTACTTAACAATTAAAAATTAAACTTCGCAATTGAAAAAAAACAGTACTGGGGGGACGGGGGGTAGCCCAGGTCTTGGAGCCAAGATACACCACTGATTCCAGACTTTCTGTGTCGGCCCATAGAGCTGTAATCAGTTATATTATACTTTTAAGTTTAGTTGCTTGTGTAAAATACTTTTGTGAACGTGGTGCAAACAATTAAGACTTGTGTGTTTTGAAGATGTGGAAGTTCGTAAAACGTGTTCGTACGTCACAGGATCAAGAAGATAGTGCAGAGAACAGTAAACCTACCAGCAACAACGTGAGGTAAGTGCAGGGCCGGCTGGACTATAGGGGAACCGGGGCGGGCCCTGTGCCTTCAGGAAGCCCGCAGTTTAGAAAAAAAAAATCACTTTTTCGTTAAAAAAAAATTAAGTACTTTTTTTGTAAGTTTCGGGGCGCGAGGCCCTTGAAAATATATTTTTAGTTTTTGTTTCCAATCTCCCCATTTTTGAATATGCTATCCCCGTTCGTCGTACGGACACTGAGGTTCACAGATTTCCAAATGATTCTTGTAATCATCTTAATCTTTTCCACATTCATGAAATAGCAAATTAAATTTCATCACTTTGTAGTTCCCTACTTTTATATTCAAAAATTTGCGTACAAACCACTACCTAAAGTTAAGGAAATAAAAAGAACAATATCGAAGTTAGTTTCGGACAACATATGGAGGCCACCTTTTCAGTGACTTAAAAAACATTGCAAGAAAGTGAAAAAAAAATAAACAAATAAACAAAGACATCGCTCTTTCCACGTTAAGCAACGCACAGCAACTGAAAAATTGTTATTCGGCCGCCGCAAATAACAATTTAAAATAAAAAAGCAAATTTCGTATACGAGTGCGTATAAAAGTTTAGAATGCCACTAATTTTTCATTAAAAATCAATCACTAAACATGTATCAGGGGAAAAAAACTGTTTATAGCAATTTATTTTAGAGGGATATTTATTTTAGAGGGATATTTCCTACACAAAAATATTCGCTACGCAGGTACTTTTTCATCATTTTGTGTATAAGTTGTTATAAGAGTCACAATACAACCTAAACCCCTTCTCCCGGGAAAGAAAATCGTAGATTTCAACACTTTTTAACCTCCCTTTCTCTCCCTTTTTCTCTATCTCTATCTCGTTCTCTCTCTTCCTTTTTCTCTTTCTTTCTCTCTCTCTTTCCCTATCTCTCTTTCTCTCTCTCATTCCCCATCTTTTTATTCTATCTCTCTCCTTATCTTTTTATTCTATCTCTTTCTCTATCTCTTTTTCTTTTTCTGTCTCTCTTTCCCTATCTCTTTTTCTTTTTCTGTCTCTCTTTCCCTATCTCTTTTCTCTTTCTCTATATCTCTCCCTCTCTTTTTTCTCTCTCTCTCGCTCCCTCTTTTTTCTCTCTCTCTCTTTCTTTCTCTCCCACTCTCTTTCTCTCCCTTTCTTTCTCTCTCCCCCTCTCTCTTTTTCTCTCCCCACCCCTCTCTCTCTCTCTTTCTCTCTGAACTTTCAATCCGTATTATGGCGTTTTTCTTATACTTAAAGCAAATACTTCTTTGAGACAATCATTTTGTCTTTAAAGTAACTTTCGTGTGTCTTCCTTACCGACGGTAACAACTTTATTAAAATATGAGATTTATTTTTTAGTGCCCACACTGAACTTTTGCTTCGGGGCCCCGCAATAAAATTCCGTTCAGGGGCCCACAAAAGCTCCATCCGGCCTTGGGTAAGTGATAACTATATTCGGTGCCCAAACCAAGTACAAGTAGTGAGAGCGGGAAGGTAACAGACACTAGGAAGAATTGCCTTTATTGTGAAAGCTATCTAGCAATGGATTTTACTTCGACTGGTGATCAATCAACATTGTCCCATTCCATTGCGCATTATTTGTAGCAGAAAACTAATTAACTAAGTTGCTTAATAATATAATTTGTGGTACGTTATTTATGTCTTTTTTTTTTTTTTTTATCCCAATTCAATATTACTTATGTCATTTTATTCGTTTGTTTTAGATAATCTGATAAAATAAATCAAATGTCATGCAAATGGCTTATAATCGTGTAGGCCTGACATAATTATGCGAGCTGGGCTTCCGCAATGTATGGAGGCCTGCTTGAAGAGTTCCGCGAAGTAAAAAAGGTTGGAAAGGTTGGGAGACACTGGCCTAGAGGGAAACATTTAGCTAAAATGTTCCCAGGTCAACGATGTTCTTTTACATTTTTTTGTTTCTAAAAAAAAAAAAAGGAAAGGATAAAGGAAGAAAGAAAGAAAAAGAAAGAAAAAGAAAGGGGAAAGGAAGAAAGACCCCCTCCCCCCAAAGAAAAAACAACAACTGGATTTCTCCATCCTCTGGCCCTTAGCAGCAACAAGTCGTGCCAATGTGGCAGAGAATCATTGGCGCAGCAGTTCCTACTGATACACTTCCAGACGTCATTTCCCTTTGAGTTATCTTCGCATTTAAGTTTTGCTCTTTTTAGAAATGTATAACACATGAATAAATAAGGTAAAGTACGAACGTATTTATGCTTATAATGAAATACAAAAGACATTTCCATAAGCCACTGAAAATAAAAGTTCAAAGAATTTACATCGTGCATTTTCCAGGGGGATTGCTTGTCTTGCGCGGGAGGGGTGAGCCCCCTGCTAGCTACGGGTCCTGTCTGAACTTCTGGTGTCGCTACTGAAACAAAGTGGAGTGACACACGGATAATAAATAAATACATCGCTCTTTCCACGTTCCAGAAACACACAGCAACCGAAAAATTGTTTTTCAGCCGCCGCTGTGGAACCGAACCAACAGAACTCTCGGTATCGCGCCGAGTGAGTTACCTTTACGCCACGGGGGCCAACAATCCACGGTGCTATGTGTATTTTAAAGTCAGCTTCTGACATCATAAATTCGTAAGATGGGCTCAGCTACTGAGACGTCTCCATCTGGTGGGCATTAACGGCATAGCTATATATATTATAGCAGTTAAATCCAAAGGGCGAGAACCAAGGTGAAAAATGCCCACCAGATGGAGACGTCTCTGTAGCTGAGCCCATCTTACGGATTTATGATGTCAGAAGCTGACTTTAAAATACCCATAGCACCGTGGATTGTTGGCTCCCGTGGCGTAAAGGTAACGCACTCGGCGCGATACCGAGAGTTCTGTTGGTTCGATTCCACAGCGGCGGCTGAAAAACAATTTTTCGGTTGCTGTGTGTTTCTGGAACGTGGAAAGAGCGATGTATTTATTTATTAACTGTCGCCACGTATTTGGAATATTTTCACCGTGACACACGGAATTACCTCGGCAACTTGTAACGTACCTGCCAGCAGGACGCACACGACATAAAGGCAGATAGGAATCAGAATAATCGTCTGCGTAGCTCAGTTGGTAGAGCGACTTGATCCGGAATAAGCGGCCTCGGGTTCGAATCCCGGCGTAGACCAAAAATGACGGAGAAATTTAATTCGTTATAATGGCGCCCGAACTATCCGGATGACCCGGCCGTTCAAAATATCGCATTGGTGTGATGTTATTTCCACACCGCGAGACAGGAAAAATCGGAGAATTCCTTCTCCAGCGCTTCGAAAAATAAAAATGTGTGATGTTGCATTCCACACACCAGATTGACTGGGAGTTCTCAAGTGCACGTTCTACAGTGGATGGCTGCCTGCAACGATTCATGGTCACGGCTGACCCGTGGGCCATGCCCCCGGCCCTCTTTCGGGGGGGGGAGATGTAACGTACCTGCCAGCAGGACGCACATGACATAAAGGCAGATAGGAATCAGAATAATCGTCTGCGTAGCTCAGTTGGTAGAGCGACTTGTTCCGGAATAAGCGGCCTCGGGTTCGAATCCCGGCGTAGACCAAAAATGACGGAGAAATTTACTTCGTTATAAACTGATAAAAGGAAGGCTAACCTGAAAAAAAAAAGGCTTTCCAGTGTCGCGCATTGGACGCTCTACTTGCAAATAAAATAAATGCGTAATATTTAAAAAAAAATGCAGATATGTTTCTTACTTTGCGTAAAGAACGTAGAACTAAGTTCGCAAAACTGACCGATCCAAATATGCAATGTGTTTTCTTTTTCGTCACTTTTTTTATTTTGGAAATATATAAAAAATAACAACAACAACAGAAAAAAAAAAAAAAACCCTACTACATTTTAACTGCCTTCTCTTCCTAGTGCCATAGTACTCAATAACTTTCTCGTTAAAGTTAATAGGACATCACTAAGAATTAAAAGGCAGCTGTCTAAGCATGTAGAAAACCAACCCAAAACGTACAATTAGAATTTTACTACTAAAAAGACATATTAGGTAAAAACAAGATCTTTCGCAACAGGCGTCATCAGGTTAAAAGAACTGGCGCTAGGATGATGATCATATGTAGAGGATTTTAGGAAGGGAGTGTCTGACCCCAGGTCTTAAACAACCCTTAGAAATAGGAAGCTAGGAGATTTGGGCTAGAGTGCCCGATAGGAAAGTGACACGGAAGCGAGGTAGAAGACGCCCTTATTTACTACCGGTGTCCGACGGCTTAACGTGCCCATCCGACGCACGGCGGATATTTAGTGGATCGAGCGTTCGTACCTGCCTGGGATCGAATCTGAGGTCCTTTTCGCGGCAGTCACGAACGTTGCCCACTAGGCCACCCGCGGACCCCTAGCGCTAGAAGAACACACACACTTAATATATAGGCAGTCCCGAAGACAACAGCGATCCTGGTGAGTGACATGATATCCACGTCACAACTCGGTTACAGCGAGAAACAAAGCTGAGAAGGAAAATAACACTTAATAGGTGACCAATACATACTCACCGAAGTGATAAGTAAGCACAAGGTCCGTTATCAACCCCCGCAATAGAATACTTCGCACGACACAAGAAGTTAAATAAGCGAATCCATGGTGCATGTACATGTGCAGGTAAGTCATCATTACAGCATACGTCCCTAAAAATGTCAATGTACAAACTTTCGGCGAAGAGAGTCACTACCTCTGGTCTTAAGTAACAAATAAGTCTCAGACCAAGAGGGCAGATGAGTTCCAGACTTAACCAGGCATGAAAGAGTAGTGGTAGTAGATCCAGTCTTTACAGTGTACTGATGTTCAGTCACTCTAACTCCTAAATTACGAAGAGTGGAGCCTATGTTCATGAACTAGGAGTGGCAGCAATGTCAGTTTTCAAGGGCACACAGTACACGCCCCACTGTTCTTGAATGGGTTCGGGCTCACGATCCTTCCTGAGCATACTCCGAAGGTTAGAGGCCACATCACCTAAGTCTTTTTTGTGTTTTTTGCACATTCTCCGTGATGCATTAGTAATCGGTGGAAGAAAAGACACTATTCCCACATAACTAATCTGCTTGCGCTCAACAAATAACGAAGTCGAATTACCTCTCCTATACCGAGCGCACAACTTTTCACAATACCAACATCATACCCATGTGCCATCACAATCGTCTTAAAAGAAGTTCTTTATTCCGAGCAGCAATGCACGAGGAATGGGTACACGCTCTATTCACCAAAGCCCAAATAGCTGCAAGTTTATACATAGCCGGGTGGAAAGAGGCGTGTGGAATAATAGGACATATTCGAGAATGAACACTGGGATGGAAATAATCTAGTTTCACGCAACGCAGCCATACCTTAAACAGATCCGTCCAGTTCAGAGGAAACCTATGGAATTCCCTTCGTCTATGCATTTTAGGTAGCAGAATTTGTTTTCGCAACCACACAACAAGCAAAAGTTTTTTTGACTGGAAGTTTAACGACCACCGTGAGCAACTCAATGGGCAAAGAGCAGTCGCCCGTCTCTAATTTAGAGCCACTGACTATAGGGAAGGGAGAGAGCCAGTGCCGTAAAACAAACAAAACATCCATGCCTCAGTGGGATTCGAACCCAGACCTTACTCAGACGAATGGTCAAGCCAGCGCTTAGACCACTGCGCTACCGGGGCGGCCATACAATTAATTAAGTACCCGATTTCTTACGGTAACACAATATATTCTCTTCGGTAACACAATATATTCTCTTCCCCATTTTGTGAAGAAATATCCTGTGCCACAGCAACCAAAGTTCATGCGATATACACTGAAGAGTAATTGAATTAGAGACAGCTGGCGTTATGCAAATGTGGCGTTGTGGGCGGCCCTGTAAACGGAAACGACATGACATATGCAGCGATCCGACAATATAAGGGGTGATGCGACGGGAATCAGGAAGAGTCGGGCGCAGTATGGGTAAGACGAAGAATCAAAGCGCATTTGATCGTGGGCAAATTGTCGGGGCCCGACGAATGGGTCACTCCATCTCTGAAGTCGTGCAGGCACTGGGATTTTCACGAGCCACTGTGTCACGGGTGCACCGTGAGTACATCGAATCCGGTAAAACCATCCCTGCAAGGGCCAACTGCCGTAGACAACGGCATGTGGATGAGCGGGGTCATCGTCGGCTAGCTCGCATTGTAACAGCGGATAGACGGGCCACAGTGCAAGAAATCACTCGGCAATTTAACGCTGGTGCACAAAAACGTGTAAGCAGCCACACCATCCAGAACCATCTCCTCGCTATGGGGTTCAGAAGCCATCGTCCCAGGAGGGTACCGCTGCTGACCGCACATCACAGGGTGCAAAGATTAGCATGGGCGCGGGAACATCTCCACTGGACCCTAGACATGTGGGAAAATGTTGCCTGGACTGATGAGTCGAGATTCACGTTGGTACATGCGGATGGCAGGGTACGAGTACGGCCCAAACCACATGAAGCGATGGATCCTTCTTGTTAGCAGGGTACTCTTCAATCTGGTGGGGGTGGCATTCTCGTCTGGGGACTGTTTACGTGGACTGAAATGGGACCCCTGGTACGTGTGACATCGTCTCTTACAGGTCAACGTTACCGGGGTATCATGGACGACCATTTGCTCCCGTTTGTGCGTCTTCAACATCCCACTCGGGACCTCATCCTGCAACAAGACAATGCAGCTCCCGAATTGTATCCGAATGGTTGGATGAACACTTCCCCGACGTGACCTCGCTTCTCCTTGGCAAGCTAGATCACCTGACCTCAATCCCATCGAGCACATCTGTGATGCCATCGAGAGAGATAACCCCCTTCCATCAAATCTTCGTGAACTGTGGGAGCTTGTTGAGGGGTCGTGGATCCGTATGGCTTCCCAACGCTTCCGGTGTCTTGTCGAGTCCATGCCGAGACGAATCGCCGCCGTTAACAGGACGAAAGGTGGTGTTACACGTTACTAGACAGGTATCTCTAATTCAATTGCTCTTCAGTGTACAGAGATACCTACTTAATAGAGCGTTGGTCCTCCTCTAATGCGAATAACAGCGTGTACACGCCGAGGCATCGACTCCACTACATGCCGTAGGGTTTCTGGAAGTAATGCCAGTCCCGCATGTTGCAGCATTGTCCACAACTCCTCCCGAGACGCTGTCCAGGATCAATGAATCTGATGTTCCGCTCCACGGCTACCCAGACAGCTTCCATAGGGTGTAAATCCGGGTGACTTCGGGGGCCACTGGATGGTTTCACACTCCAATGAGTGTTCCTCGAGCCAAGCCTGCGTGGTTGCGGCCCGGTGGGGTGCGGCACATTGTCCTTCTGAAACAGACCATAGGTCGTAGGATGCGTGAAGGACATGGAAGCGCGTATGTGATCAACCAGTACATGCTGGTAGCGCGCAGTGGTTAAGGCCCTCTTCTGACACACTAAAGGACCTAATGTGCCCCATGAGAAGGCTCCCCAAATCATCACAGAACCACCACTGCTCTGAACAGAGCCGACCTGGCACGACGAGGCCATGGCGTCATGCCGTCGACGCCCCACCGGCAACCTCCGGTACATACCATGGTTTGCCTTGCAACAGGGGAAGTCCCATCTTTACGACATAGCAGTCCGCAGAGAACATGAAAAACTGCTTCCTGTGGGTTTGGGAAAACCAAAGGTGGACCTTGTTACGTATATTATAAATTAACTTTCCTTTTTAGTTTCTTTCCCTATATAAATCTTGAGTTTATTCTGAGTTATAAATAGCCTTCAAGTAAAAAAAGACTTTTACGTTAGAACCTTAAATAAGTGGACAAATGATCATGTGTTAACGAAATTAACAGTTCTTTCAACTGCACCATACTGATGGGAGTGTGAGAATTCCGAGACAACAGCAAATAGATCCGTCTTGAATTACAGAAGAAACAATGCAATGCTATGGGCCATGTTTTAATGGGTTACTTTAAGCCCCAATATTCGAGTGGAACCACTCCTGAATGCCCAAGTTTACTAGAACATTGTTGCTGATAAAGTTCACCCAACCATGATTCGTCTCTTCCCCAGTAGTGATAGATACTTCCAGGAAAACACACCATGTCACAATGCCCATGTTGTCTCGGAGC
Organism: Macrothele yani; assembly: GCA_039090855.1. Lineage (NCBI taxonomy): Eukaryota > Metazoa > Arthropoda > Arachnida > Araneae > Macrothelidae > Macrothele > Macrothele yani. The sequence continues at coordinate 79,735,997 of CM077016.1, forward strand.
GGTTTCAGGAACACAATGGCGAGTTTTCCCAGTTTCATTGGCCACCTTAGTTGTCAGGAACTCAAACCCTTGGAGCATTTGTGAGATGAAGTCGAATGAGACATCAAACGTCTGAATCTATTACTATCTAATCTGCGTGAATGGGAAGATGCTATTCGAAGTGCGAGGGTTAACATTTCACAGATGTTACACTGGGAGATACTGATTTGGGAAAATGGGGTTGAGATACACTGCCTGACAGAGAAAATGCCACACCATAAAGGAATGCTCGAAAACAGACCAAACTGCACACACAGATAGCCTTGTGATTGTGATCGAAAAAACACACAAGCACGGTCTTGAACTGCGAGCGCGGCGTGCACGCTTTTCTCGACTCTTCTGCTACTCAAAGACACTTGACTTTTTTATAGCATCCTTCCCATACACCACTTTCAATAACTGTAACGTTTCAGTAGCCCTTTTAGCGATTTTCACACAGAATTTGATGTTAATGTCCTGCTCTAAATTTCTATCACTCATTTTCACCTCAAAACTCAGACACAGGCTTGCATTGCTTTCGCAACTGGTCACTCACGAATAGCTCTACTTGTCTGCGGTTAAAGTATGCACTACTTGAAACATGTCCAGACACGCATATGCACGCGATTCAATCCGCATCGCCACAAGGGCGACCGATCCTTCACAGACAGATTTGCATTGCTTTCGCAACAGCTCACTCACGAATGACTCTAATGGTCTGCGGATGCACTACTTCAAACATGTCCAGACACGCATAGGCACGTGACTCTACCCGCATCGCTACAAGGGCGACCGATCCTTCACAGACAGACTTGCATTGCTTTCGCAACTGCTCACTCAAGAATGGCTCTAATGGTCTGCGGATGCACTACTTGAAACATGTCCAGACACGTATAGGCACGTGATTTTACCTGCATCGCCACAAGGGCGACCGATCCTTCACAGACAGATTTGCATTGCTTTCGCAACTGCTCACTCACAAATGGCTCTAATGGTCTGCGGATGCACTACTTCAAACATGTCCAGACACGCATAGGCACGTGATTCTACTCGCATCGCCACAAGGGCGACCGATCCTTCACAGACAGATTTGCATTGCTTTCGCAACTGCTCACTCACGAATGGCTCTAATGGTCTGCGGACGCACTACTTGGAACATGTCCAGGCAAGTGATTCTACTCGCATCGCCACAAGGGCGACCGATCCTTCACAGACAGATTTGCATTGCTTTCGCAACTGCTCACTCACGAATGGCTCTAATGGTCTGCGGACGCACTACTTGAAACATGTCCAGACACGCATAGGCACGTGATTCTGCCCGCATCGCCACAAGAGCGACCGTTCCTTCACACACACAGACTTGCATTGCTTTCGCAACTGTTCACTCAGGAGTGGTCCTACTGGTCTGCGGTCAACGCATGCGCTACTTGAAACATCTCCAGACACGCATCGGCACGTGATTCTGTCTGCATCGCCACAAGAGTAGTGGCGTACCCGGGGCGGGGGGAATGGGGCGCAAAGGGTCATATACAGTCCCTAAATTTTATTTTGTCTAGTGTTTAAAATTGATGAAAATTGCCTGTGACATTATTTTGCAAGTGTCGCCATTCTGGTCTTCCTAAAATTGCCGTTAGTTACTTCTTTATTTAGAATGATCAGACGAGGTCACATATGCTTATTGTTAATGCCTATCCCACTCCCCCGTGTGCATTTCCTACTTGTATGCGAGCAAATAAAGAAGAGAGCGAACTGTTGTTGTATGTTTTTTTTTTTTTTTTTTTTTGATTGGAGGTTTAACGACCACCGTGAGCAACTCAATGGGCTATAAGCAGTCGCCCGTCCCTAATTTAGGGTCACTGGTTCCAGGGAAGGGAGAGAGCCAGTGCCGTAAGACAAACACAACATCCATGCCTGACCGGGATTCGAACGCGGACCCCTTACAGACGAATGATCAGAGGCCAGCACCTTAGACCACTGCGCCACCGGGGCGGCATTTTTTGTTGTATGTTGTAGTGGTCAGTGTGTTAGTCTAATGAATGGTGGGGAATGGGGCGTGGGGGAGGGAGGACGTAAGCGTTTTATCTTGCGTACATACCGTAGCAGGAAAACAAAACCGTAGAATGAACATTACTTTGTAATTAATAGTATTTGAGAAATATAAAAATGCCTGTTCTCATGCACATTTTTTTCGTCACTTTAGGAAGGAATGATACGGTAGCTGCAGTGATAAAACCAAGAATGTGAGAGTTTTTCGATTGTTGACTTGACAACATATAAAATTTTATTCACTGATGCATAATACAGATGCAACTTGGTATAAATGTTATGTATATTGCTTGAACAGTCTGATGCAATTGCAAAAGTAATTCTTTGATCAAATTTAATTTTTAAATAGAGATAATTCAAACTACAAAAAATTTCGCATTCGTGGTTTTGACATTGCAGCGACGATATTCACCCCCCCCCAAAAAAAAAAAAAAAAATTAATTTCTGGGTACGCCACCGCACAAGGGCGACCCTTCCTTCACAAACAGACTTGCATTGTTTTCGCAACTGCTCACTTGGAAAGGCTCTACTGGTCTGCGGTTAACGCATGCACTACTTGAAGCATGTCCAGACCCGCATATGCACGTGATTTTGCCTGCATCGCCACAAGGGCGACATCACGCGACCGTTCCGGGAATTAAATTGTCACACCTCGTACATGTAGACTTCTTGAAATATTTTGTTTAATCGTAACAACCGTCTCTCCCCAACTTTTGGGACAAGTCTTCACCTGTAACTAAATACCATTTGTTTATTTTATTTCTTTTCAGGTTCTTATAAAGCCGAGAAGCAAAAATGCCAAGGTATACACCACAAACAAAGAGGACCCGTAAAGGAGGAAAAAAGACGGCCAGTAGAGCAGGAACAAGGAGGGCCAATACATCAGGGAACATGAGAATCGGTTTCGAACCGAACAGACAACCAGAAGCTGTAATAGGAGCCTACAAACACGATGGCCATATTTATGTTATTGTTAAATGGAAAGGAATCGACGAGGCACAGGTGTTTCCTTCGTCAGTAATCCAAGAAAAATGGCCACAGTTGCTGATAACCTACTACGAGAGTCGCTTGGAATGGGCGAAATAAATGCCTGCTCGTAACCTACTACGAGAGTCGCTTGGAATGGGCGAAATAAATGCCTGCTCGTAACCTACTACGAGAGTTGCTTGGAATGGGCGAAATAAATGCCTGCTCGTAACCTACTACGAGAGTCGCTTGGAATGGGCGAAATATATGCCTGCTCATGAATACCTAAAAAATAAAGTAACTTGTGTTGCAAACTGCGTAGCGGTAAATGTGCTATTTTTTTTGTGTTTTCGAATAGTCACACATGTCTACAACAGTTTTATTGTTCGAAATATGCTGCCTGTTTCTTACTAATTTCGATGTGCGTGTTGAGTCCCGAAAGAGGTAAAGACAAAACGCGATAGTAACAAAAGGATTTTAATACCCAGACGCAGAATAAGATAGAGTAAAACCTCTATTACCGGATACCTTCGAATAACGGTAACCTCCAACAAAAGTTTTGGTTGGTACAGAACAGCTCCGGTTGGATTAACTTTACTGATGAACTCCGAACAGCCGCCCCGGTGGCGCAGTGGTCTAAGGCGTTGGCCTCTGATCATTCGTCCGTAAGGGGTCCGGGTTCGAATCCCGGTCAGGCATGGATGTTGTGTTTGTCTTACGGCACTGGCTCTCTCCATTCCCTGGAACCAGTGACCCTAAATTAGGGACGGGCGACTGCTTATAGCCCATTTGAGTTGCTCACGGTGGTCGTTAAACCTCCAATCAAAAAAAAAAAAAAAAAAAAAGAACTCCGAACAACGGAACCTCTTAGCAGCGGTCAACGGACACCCCAGTCAGTTCCTAAGAAGATCTGACATGCACCTTAGAACTTTACTAAGGTACTTTGGCGGGTGAGCGATGATGACAGAGGCAGAGCTAGGATTTCTTTCATCAGGGGTAAAGCAGAGTTTGGCGCATCCCACTCCCCTCACCCTTCCTTCATCAACAACATATTAACTGAAATTTATTTTTCAGATTACATCTGCTAGCATTTCGTTAAATTTTACAATTGCACCTGATTTCCCGTTTTGTTTTACCGAGGTTCAAAATGAATAAAACTCGTTTATTAATATTGTAACAATCATGGGCTTTTGTGATATTGAGGACAAACCAAGAGCGCTCATATGGGGAGTGGGGGTAGGGGCTCGAGCCCCCTAGCCGTTGGTATAGCCAAATTTTTGATAAATTTAAAACACTAAAATAGACGAAACCTTTTTCAAAGCATTTTTAAAAATAATAAGATATTAATGATTGATTGAATCAATCATTTTTGTTGTGTTTTAGTAACTTGTACATTTACTAAAATGTTTGATAACTTTGAAGGAGGTAAGGATTTTTCTTAGCCCCCCCGTAAAATTACTCATATGGGCGCCACTGGCCAAACGACTTATTAAAGAACTTATCAGTTTATTCTTTTTGCTTGGAGGTTTAACGACCACCGTAAGCAACTGAATGGGCTATAAGCAGTCGCCCGTCTCTAATTTAGGACAACTGTTTCCAGGGAAGGGAAGGAGCGAGTGCCGTAAGACAAGCACAACATTCATGCCTCACCGGGACTCGAAGCACGACATTCATGCCTCACCGGGATTCGAAGCACGACATTCATGCCTCACCGGGACTCGAAGCACGACATGCATGCCTCACCGGGACTCGAAGCACGACATGCATGCCTCACCGGGACTCGAAGCACGACATGCATGCCTCACCAGGACTCGAAGCACGACATGCATGCCTCACCGGGACTCGAAGCACGACATGCATGCCTCACCGGGACTCGAAGCACGACATTCATGCCTCACCGAGACTCGAAGCACGACCCACGAGAACGAATTAATCATAAGCCAGCGCTTAGAACATTGCGCCACCGAGGCAGCCAGTTCATTCTTAAACCACTAATTTCTTTGAATGAATCTTAACAGTTAATAACATCAAGAGTTCTTTTACAGTGAAAACAATACTTAATTCAGTATTTTAGTCTTAATCAGTTAATAAGTTTCCCGTGTTCAAAAACTGGTCAACTGGTCTTTCACCACAGTGTTCTATCACTTTGTCATTAAATAAATAACTGTAACATTAATACACTGTTCACTAAAATAACACTTGATTCAATATACAAGCTATTTTTTATTCAATACCGAAGATACGCCACTGTTTGAATAAATTAATAAAAAAAATATAAAAAAATATTTCACATTTGAAAAGGGAAATGTATGGTACTCGCTACACGATAAACAGGATTTGGATCTCCAAATTAGAGACATTTCCCACGCATTTAATGACTTTAACTTTAATGCACTTTTGATGATGATCAGTAGGGCCCGGACTTTGATGATATTTGCATTTTGGGGCCCTTTTTTCTCTTTTAGGGTTTTTTTTTTTTGAGGTTTTAGGGCATTTCTTTATAATTTCGGAGCATTTTTTTTTGTTTTAGGTCATTTTTTGTATTTTCTGTCAATTTTTTAATAAAAAATTTAATTTTTACAAGATTTATGGGGCCTTTTTTTCTCTCTTATAAATAATAAGAGAGATTAAGGATTCTGGGGCATTTTTCTCTCTTTTAGGGCGGTTTTTTTTTGAGGTTTTTGGGCCTTTTTTTTAAATTTCGGAGTATTTTTTTTGTTTTAGGTCATTTTTTGCATTTTCCATCACTTTTTTTTTATTAAAAAAACAACAAAATTTTCATAAGGATAATGCTTTCAAATTACAACACTCAAAACCAAGATTGCCAGATGACCAAAGCAAAAAAACTTGAAAAGTAGTTCAAAACGCTGTTTAATGCTATCCAGTTTTGAGGAACGAGAACCAACTTTGTCCACTTTTGAACGGAACTTGGGGGAGGGATGGAGGGAAGCGAACAAAAGAATTCAAATTCTGATCTTCTTATGTTGTATTGTTGCTGACAATCCAAACCTGCCTGGCAGATGCTTACTTGCTTTTTTCTTTTCTTCTGAGGTTTTATAGTGCATTTTATAAAGAAAAGACAAAATAGTAGTTCATAAATCATCTAAGATTGAAGTTATTTAATTTATAATTTGAAAAAAATATAATACAAACGTTTTTAGGGGGATTTTCCCTTCAAATTTTAAGAGCAGTTTTTTCATCATTTTACGAATTTTTTGGTCATCAACATCTGGGCTTTGGTGATCAGTAACTGCTCTCAGTTTAGAAACGTATCATCCGTGATGTATTCCGGCATCTTCTCGGGTGTGCTTAGCCCCCTGAAAATCCATGAATCCCCCCTTCCGTAGGTTTTTGGGCGATCTCTCCTTATATTTAGTCTAATTGTGGTTTTTTATAGATGGATATTTGGAGAAATTCATTCAAAAAACTTAAGAAAAAGAGGGAAATATCATAATAATAAAAGAAAACATCCACATGGACTTCAATTTGAAATTTCTATCATCTTTCAATAAAACATTAAACAGTCCTCGCTGAAGGGGCAATCAAGCACTGACAACTCGGAATACTTCCACAATGAAAACTTAATTCCATAGAGTAGAGATGTTTGCACTGCAATACATTATCATATTTTGGAAGCTGGCATTCAACTTTATTTCAGTCTGCTGGATACCGACTTTCCATGTATACGGTTACGCCAATGTAGCTAACGCGACGTTAGTGCCTCCAATACAACACAGTGTTTGCAACCTAATTTTTAACAATAGCAAATTATTAGAAATTGTTCCCATAATAAGGGGTCTTTTTCCTGGCAGTGGGTGGTTCACACTTTGCGACAAAAAATAAAATAAAAAAAATCGAGCTACCTCAAACTGGCATTCAAATACACTGACGGAAAAAAAAATCCCAACACCACGAAAAAATAGTTGTATAGGAATGAAATGGCGGCAATACATTCGTATAGGTAACATATTTAATCGATTAAGGTTTCAAGATCACAGCTTATTGTAAGCGCGAGAAGAGCCATTTTAAATGTGAAATGCTGGTACATTAATAACCGGTGTAACCGCCAGAATGTTGAATGCAAGCACGCAAACGTTCATGCATTGTGTCGTACAGGTGCTGGATGTCAGTTTGTGGGATGGAGTTCCATGCCTGTTGCACTTGGTCGGTCAATACAGGGACGGTTAATGCTGGTTGGGGGCGACGCTGGAGTTGTCGTCCAATGATGTCTCATGCTTGCTCGATTGGTGAAAGATCTGGTGATCTAGTAGGCCACGGCAACATGTCGACACTCTGTAGAGCATGTTGGGTTACAACAGAGGTAGGCGGGCGAGCGTTATCCTGTTGGAAAACACCCCCTGGAATGCTGTTCATGAATGGCAGCACAACAGGTTGAATCACCAGACCGACGTACAACTGTGCCGTCAGGGTGCATGGGATAACCACGAGAGTGCTCCTGCTGTCATAGGAAATTGCTCCCCAGACCATAACTGCAGGTGTTGGTCCAGTGTGTCTCGGCCGCAGACAGGTTGGTTGCAGGCGCTCACCTGGCCTCCTTCTAACCAACACACGGCCATCACTGGCATCCAGGCAGAACCGGCTTTCATCAGAAAACACAACAGATCTCCACTCCGTCCTCCAATGAGCTCTAGCTTGACACCACTGACGTCGCAAACGGCAGTGGTTTGGAGTAAGTGGAATGCACGCTACAGGGCGTGTGGCTCGGAGCTGTCCTTCAAGTAACCGATTTGTAACAGTTCGTTGTGTCACTGTGGTGGCAACTGCAGCTCGAATTGCTGCCACAGACGCGGTACGATGCGCCACGGCCATACGCCGTACACAGCGGTCTTCCCTCTCAGTAGTGCCACGTGGCCGGCCGAAACCCGGTCTTCTTGAGGCAGTATCTTCCCTTGACCACCGCTGCCAACAATCATGCACAGTGGCTACATTCCTGCTAAGTCGTTCTGCAATATTGCGGAACGAAAATCCACCTTCTCGTAGCCCTATTACACGACCTCGTTCAAACTCCGTGAGCTGTTGATAGTGGCTTCTTCGTCTTCTTAAAGGCATCCTAGACTAACATCAACACACTACGTCGAATCTCAACGATAACTAACGCTCACGAACGTTACAGCGCGTATTTACAGCAAACTAGCTTAGCATGTTCCGAGAGGCGCTACTAGCGCCACACGTATGCGCCGAGCGCGAAATTTGCATAGACGTCATCTTACAGATGTACTCTCACCGCCTACCAACTGTCGTTTATCTAACACAACCCCTTCTTAGTGTTGGGATTTTTTTTTCCGTCAGTGTAGTTAGTTAGTTTTTTTTTTTTTTTTGTACTACTATGTTCTAATCTAAATAATTTAATGGGGCTGAAACCAAATGGCAGGGGAATGAATGGCTTACACCATACGTTTTCAGGTAACACTGTAATAATTCCGCAGAAACACATTAAGAAAAAAATAAGAAAACGTTTGAAGAAAAGAATTCATTTGAAGAAAACGTTTTCAGGTAACACTGTATTAATCAGAAAAACGCTTGTAGTAAGGTGTGGACATTTTTACCACACCTAATGTTTTTTTTTTTTGGGGGGGGGGATGTGTTATCTTACTAGCACCTTCAATATTTTACCCCACCCCATGGTGAAATCCGTGGCGCATTACCGAATTAAAGCAAAGGTATAACAATTTTACATTTTAAATCACTTGTATGTGTAGATTTCTTGGAATCTGAATTTCGATATATACGAGCATAAGAAAATTTTTATATACACGGTCGAGTCACATTATTGTGACCACCAGCTAATATCTAGAGTGACCGCCGTGTGCAGTGCGAACAGCAGCTAGACTTGCTGGGAGTGACTCAGTAAGGTGCTGGAAGGTGTTCACAGGTATGTAGAGCAATGCTGACTGTAGTGCATCTAACAGCTGCTGGAGAGTGCGTGGTGGATGATCCATAGAGCGGACAACACGATCGAGGTGGTCCCACAGATGCTCAATTAGGTTTAAGACTGGGGAATCAGGCGACCAGGGAAGTATTTTAAAGTCTTCACAGTGCTCTTACAACCACTCTCAGACATTTCTAGCTGTGTGACACGTCACATTGTCGTGTTGGAAGATCCCATCCGCCCCAGGGAAATCAATCAGTATGTATGGGTGTACGTGGTCCGCAAGGATGGATTCATAACGAATTGGGTCCATAGTGCCTTCCACAGGAATGAGTGGACCCAGAGAATGCCAAGAAAACATTTCCCAGACCATAACGCTGCCCCCACCACCTTGTGTTCTTCCAGCAATGGTTGATGAGTGTTTGTTCTTTGATGTTTCTCGCCTTATACGCCAACATTCAACCGTTCGATGAAGCAGAAAACATGACTCATCGGAGAAGGAAATCCTTTGCCAATCAGCGGAGGTCCAATTCTGATACTGCAGTGCAAATGTAAGCCTTTTCTGCCGATGCACCTTCGTTAGTATAGGTGCAGTGACCATCCTTCGGCATCGGAGCCCCATACGCAGCAGGGTTCGCTGAACTGTCGTTTTAGACACACTTCCGGTAGCCCCCTGGTTCATCCGGCCAGTGAGTTGCTCCACTGTAGCGTGTGGATCGTCCCTCACGCACTTTCTCAGCCGACGTTCACCTCTCACATCAATGGCACGTGATGCTCCGCAGTTTTCACGTCGCTTATTCGCAATGGTGCCATTTCCCCAATCGCGATACACTTTAACCCCAGCAGCACGCGAACAGTTCACAAAATGCGCTATTTCAGAAATACTACCACCCTTGGCCCGAAAGCCGATAATCATCCCTATTTGCAAATCTGATAAATCGCTCCTTTTATCCATGACAGCAACGAGTGATATGTTTTCAGAATACCTACAGCACATCTTATATACCATCGAAGCCAGCTCACGACACGTGCCTTCTTTCATTGGCTACGCGCTGTTGACGTCAAAAGTAGGAGGTGGTGACAGTAATGTGACTCGACTGTGTATATTAATGAATATATAAATAACAAAATCGTGATTATATGTATATAACCCAGTCAACAAGTTCAAGCCTCCTCAAAATTTGTAATTGACTCCCTCCCCCGTAAAACACACTCTGAATGCAACGTATCATTGACATTGAAAGAAACTACTAATAACTACTTTCAAATATTGTGATCATTGCTTTGCTATTACATGGATTATTATGGTAAGTTGAGAGTGTTTACCTACTCCCCGAACGACCTAACATTTAAATGAAAGAGCGAAATGCATTTAAAAAAATTAAATAAGTGCCAGAGAGTGAGGATTACAAGGCGACTAGCAATGAGTTAATGACTATGAAAATAAAATTCAAAGAAATCAGAGCTCCAAAAAAAAAAAAAAAAAACTTAAAAGAAGTTAACACGAATCGAAAAAGATGTCAGAAATGAGAAAAAAAGTAATGCTGGAAGTTACCTTGGAAAACGCGTAGTAAAATTTTAATCGAATTCCTCGTAAAGAAAAATTAACTAGCTATGTGTATGTGTGTAGTTGCCAGATTCTGTAAACCGAAAGAAAACAGCAATAACAAGCATCTGCGCTTTTCCCGTTTTGAAGATTTGAACAAAATCAAAGAGACGAGCCTCGACTTCCCGAACTCGCAAGCGAAAGATGAGAAATTTTTAATGGTAGACTATTATTAATTTATAATCAAGCAAGCCACAAAGAAAACGGCAAGTTTAGAGGGTGTAAATGAATAGTCTAATTAAATGATAATTCATTTCAAAATGTATTGTGGTTATACATTTTTTACGCTTTCCAACCGTAGGTTGAAGAAGCGTATATGCTCCAGCTTTGTCCGTCTGTCTGTCCGTCCGTCTGCACGATAACTCGCGTAAATATGGTTTGATTTCGATGAAATTTTAGTATGTCGTAGGGGACAACCTGGGGACGAACCCTATTGAAAATGGACGAAATGGGGTCAAAGGTCAGGACATAGGAGCAGGATCCATTCCATTGCCCTAATGTGTCACAACTTGCGTAAAAATAGTTCCATTTCGATGAAATTTTAGTGTGTGGTAGAGAACCACCAAACCCTATTGAAAATGGGCGAAATGGGGTCAAAGGTCAGGACATAGGAGCGGGATCCATTCCATTACTCTTATGCGTCATAACTTACGTAAAAATGCTTCGAATGTGACAAAACTTTATCATGCTGTTCCGGAGATATACCGAACCGGTTCTGTTTAATATCATCGAAATGGGGACACAGGAGCGAGATTGATTCCACAGCCATTATCCTCATAACTTGACTAAAAATACTTCTATTGAGACAGAACTTTAGTATGTTGTTCAAGAGGGATACTGGACCAATTCTGTTTAATACAATCGAAATGGGGTCAAATGTCTGGACACAGGAGCTTGATTTATTCCACAGCCATTATCCTCATAACTTGAGTAATAACTTAAGTAATGATTTCTGGTATGTTGGAAAGCGTATCATAATCAATGCACTGCATGATTTTACTAACTTGTTTTAAATCAACGTTATACACAGTGAGGCAATTAAGTCATGAGGCTGTTTTTTTTTTAAATCCCAGTAAAACAAACGGGTCGGAAAGGTATGGTTTTTTGATGTTATTTATCTGTTATGATGTGGCAACAGCGTTTGCGTTAGAATTACACAGATGATTATGAGATCATATGTAGAGGATCTTAGGAAGGGAGTGTCTGACCCCAGGTCTTAAACAACCCTTAGAAATAGGAAGCTAGGAGATTTGGGCTAGAGCGCCCGTTAGGAAAGTGATACGGAAGCGAGGTAGAAAAGGGCAGGAAGACGCCCTTATTTATTACCGGGGGACCGGTACCCTGGGTCCGACGGCTTAACGTGCCCATTCAACGCATGGTGAGTATTTAGTGGTTCGAACGTTCGTACCTGTCTGAGATCGAACCTGAGGTCTCCCCGTGGCAGGAACGAACGTTGACCTCTAGGCCATCCACGGCCTGCGCAGATGATTATTTACGCTCTGCATGACGTCATTCGGTGGAAGAACATTGTCACTGATGTGTCATGGAGCACAGAGCAAATATCTGGTTCTGTTTGAAAATCAGAAAAAAGGCATCTGAGACAGTTTAATTCTTGCGTGATGTGTATGGGGATGATTGCCTATCTTGTGCACAAATATTCCAATGGTACGCACGTTTCAAGGATGGGAGGGAAGATCTGGAAAATGACGAAAAGCCTGGACGCTCGATTTCAGCGCTCACGTCTGAACTCATTGAGAAAACAATACAAATTTGGAAGATGTGAATCCATTTTATGGTGTAAATATGACATGGATATTAAGTCAGATAATATCCAAAAATTTGAAAATCTCGTCGCCCTGCAGCGGGAATGGAACCCAAGTCTCCCGGACACCGTCCGAGTATGCTAACGACTACACCACCCAGAACGACCAACTTTCAAATTTTAGATTAATTTGAATACATAACCATCACAGGATTCGCTAGTCGAAGCAACCGGAGTTCATATATATCGAATCTGGAGGTTTTAATTCATTCCCGTGATTTCCCGGAGAAGCAGAATATCAGTGAATGAAATACGGGAACACACCATTGTACAATACAAAAGGGCGCTGCCCGGGAGACGCGGGTTCGGTTCCCGCTCCAGGACGACGACATTTTCAAGTTTTCGGATATTACCTGACTTGATATCCATGTCATATTTACACAAAAAAAAAACGAATTCACATCTTCCAAAATTTGTTTGGTACAATGGCGTAATCCCGTATTTCATTCATTGATAAAGTTCGCGAAAGGATAAAAAGTTAGTAAAATCATGCAATGCATTGATTATGATACGCTTTCCAACATACCAGAAATCATTACTCAAGTTATTACTCAAGTCATGAGGATAATAGCTGTGGAATAAATCTAGTTCCTGTGACCTGACCTTTGACCCAATTTCGATGATATTCAACAGAACCGGGTCAGTATGCCTGCGGAACAACATACTAAAGTTTTGTTGCAATAGAAGCATTTATAATCAAGTTATGAGGATAATGGCTGTGGAATAAATCTTGCTCTTGTGCACTGACCTTTGACCCTATTTCGATGATATTAAACAGAATTAGTTCAGTATACTTCTGGAACAACATACTATAAAGTTTTGTCGCAATAGAAGCATTCTTAGCCAAGATATGAGAATAATGGCTGTGGAATAAATCTTACTCCTGTGCCCTGACCTTTGACCCCATTTCGATGATATTGAACAGAATTGGTTCAGTGTACGTCCGAAACAATATACTAAAGTTTTATCCCAAATCGAAGCATTTTTACGCAAGTTATGACGCATAAGGGCGATGGAATGTGTCCCACTCCTATGTCCTGACATTTGACCCCATTTCGCCCATTTTCAATTGGGTTCCTTCCCAGGTTGTCCCCTACCACATACTAAAAGTTCATCGAAATCGAACCATTTTTACGCGAGGTATCGTGCGGACAGACAGACGGACAAAACTGGAGCATATACGCTTCTTCAACCTACGGTTGGAAAGCGTAAAAAAGTGATCGTTGTGTGACATGCTGGAATGTGTGCTCGGTGTTAATGAGGAGACAATTCGTCAAATTTTAGTGAAAGATTTGGAGAAAAGAAAGGTTTGTGCTCGTTTTGTTCCACATGCTTTGTTAGACGACCAGAAACATGTATGAGTGGAGTACACAAAAGACATCCTGTAGACTCCAGAAACAACGCAAACATTTCTCCAAAGCGTTGTGGCATGTGACGAGACATGGTGTTTTCGTTATGATCCTGAAACAAAGTGTCTGAATGCTAAGTGGAAGTCACCACAGTCAACCAATGGAAAGAAGATCAGGTTACAGAAGTCCAAAATTAAGACAATGCTTGTGTGCTTTTACGACAGCAATGGAATTATGCATCACGAGTTCATTCCTGAAAGTACAACTGTCATTGCCAATCCTTACACATCCATTTTGGAACGACTTGTGAAGAGGATTGTTCGTGTGAGGCTTGAATACAAAAACAGGCAAATGGTCCCTTCTTTACGATAACACACCCGCCCACACAGAGCAATCATTATACAGCAAAGTCTGAGGTGAAAGCAAGTGTTTGTGTGTCCTCAACCAACCCCAGCTATTCTCCAGATTTGTCACCGCGTGACTACTTTCTATTCCTTAAATTAAAGCTGCCTTTAAAAGGGAAAGCTTTTCAAGGCTTTGATGACATACAAAGAACAGTGACATCAGCTCTTCACTCCATAATCAAAAGAAAAAAAAAGATAACCTATCTCTATAAGCCCTTCCGTTCGCTGGCTAATTGTGCCACTTCTTGTATTAACGCAGGAGGAATGTTTTTCGAATAAAGTATATTCACGTAAGTTTTCCTAGTTTTCTGAAGCCTTGTTCACTTAATAGTATTATTTTACATCGCTTTCTGGGTGACCAGTCAACGTTTTGACGTTTTACAAGCTCACTAAATGAAAAAACACACACACACAAAAAAAAAACCAACCAACTTAAGAGCAATCACATAACACACTGACAAATGTCCTCCTCTCAGCTCCAATACATGACATCGCCGCCCCGGTGGCGCAGTGGTCTAAGGCGCTGGCCTATGATCATTCGTCCGTAAGGGGTCCGGGTTCGAATCCCGGTCAGGCATGGATGTTGTGTTTGTCTTACGGCACTGGCTCTCTCCCTTCCCTGGAACCAGTGACCCTAAATTAGGGACGGGCGACTGCTTATATCCCATTGAGTTGCTCACGGTGGTCGTTAAACCTCCAATCAAAAAAAAAAAATACATGACATCAATAGCTGAATTCTACTGTGACCTGATTGGCTCATTGCCAAAACAAGATGACATCTGATTGGCTCTCTAAACCCTCATGCTCATTGGCTACATTCAAATGAAGGAAAGCTACTTCATATCAACCTAAGCAAGTTGTGCTTCCTTTTTCTGGTTATTTGGCTATAACTTTTCATAGATTACAGATAATTGAACAAACTTTGTTGTAATACATTCTTGGTGAAATTATCTTTCCATTAATATAAAATTTTATGGTATTTCTCTAAAACAAGTGGCGTTATGAGCCATCAAACCTCAAAAATACACTTTTCCCAAAGGGTTTGCACAATTTTCGCCACTACTGTAATTAAAATTTAACATTTCCTTCTCTGGTAATCACCTTCCACAACAAATCTCAGCCAGATACAGCGTAGCTCACGAAGAGAAATATTTTAGTACGCAAAACTGAAATTAGTCGACTCACTATCATGAACGCGCATGAGGAAGCATTCTGAAACGTCGAGAGGCAAAAGAGCATAACTACATTACAATGGCTATGTGTCTGCATGGTTTCATAGAGTTTATGAAGGTAAGTGATAAATTTTAATCCTTTTATAGCTTCTATGTACTCACTAAATTTGCCTTGCAGGATAATGTAGAAAATGTGTATGCGACGGGCGTAATTATTTCCATGGCTGGATTAGGGCAAAATCAATAATACATGCGGCAGAAACAAAGTGAGATTTCCCCATCGCAACGATAGCATTTTACGGAGTCAAGTTATGACAAGCGAAAGAATATTAATTTGATATCAAGTGTCATTTGTCGGAAACTAGCGCATCTTCTGTGTCGTTCTAGAATAATTAAACCTCTGCCGTTTCATTTAACAAGTTAGTAAAATCATGCAATGCATTGATTATGATACGCTTTCCAACATACCAGAAATCATTACTTAAATTACTACTCAAGTTATGAGGATAATGGCTGCAAAATAAATCTCGCTCCTATGCCCTGACCTGTGACTCCACTTTGATGATATTCAACAGAACCGGTTAAGTGTACTTCCGGAACAACATGATAAAACTTTGTCTCAATAGAAGCATTTTTACGTAAGTTATGACGCATAAGGGCGATGGAATGGATCCCGCTCCTATGTTCTGACCTTTAACCCCATTTCGCTCATTTTCAATAGGGTTCGTCCCCAGGAGGTCTCTACTACATATTAAAATTTCATCGAAGTCGAACCACTTTTACTCGAGTTATCGTGCGGACGGGCAGATGGACGGACGGACGGACAGACAGAGGGACAAAGCTGGAGCATATACGCTTCTTCAACCTACGGTTGGAAAGCGTAAAAAATCCGTTCAAGGTTTCTACAGTTGCCATGGAAACTACACAAAATACAAAATTTATGATTTTACGGACAAAAAAAATATGAAACGCAAACCGAAATTTTTTGTCTCGGAGCATGTCTTCATTAATTGTGATGTTCAAGGATTATTTTTTGATACTATGTATCTTTCCCGACAGCAATTGAGTAAATCTCAAGAAAACATTTCAATGTAATGGGTGACGGAAGAATCAAAACAATTGTTGAAATCTGAATTTTGCATGCTGTCACATGAAATGACGCAGGAATGGTTAATTTCATTGTTACCTAACAATATATTTTAAATAATAAACTATGACCGAACATTTTTTCATCACCTTTTACATATACGTAAAAATCTCATTGCAGTCTGAATAAATTACGAGGACCTGATGACAAATGTGATAAAAGCCATTACAAAAATGCATTTTTGATGTTATGAAAACTGTGGGTCGTAGCAAAAAATTTGGCTTTTTTTCGACTACCCCAAGGGAGGGGGAGGATACCTACTATTGACGAGAGCTTCAAAATGATGTATATCATGATGTGGTGTAACCTGTAGATATCCTAAACCAAAAGTTACCACCCCCCTCACTAACACACTTGCGATTCACCAGACCAGGTTTTAACTTGCGCATGCGCAGATGGACTTTCGCAGCTACATCACATTTCGTCAGGGTTGTTTCTCACGTTCGTCTAAATGTGAATAATATGTAATAATAAAAGGAAATACGTATTGTTTTTGGAAAAACTAAAAAGTCTAAATACTATTGCCATCGCCGTAGTTTAGTAAATATTTAATTTTATGACTCGCATATCTTCTTTCATTGGTTTTACGTTACAACAATGACATTCATTAATCTACTTACCTGTGTCAGGAATTAGTGAACCTTATTGTTTGTACAGGCAGAGGTCAGCATCTCAGCAACTATAGACATTGTTGACGGTCTGACGATTGCCGTTATGAAGAAATGGAAGAAATAGTCCGCAGAGCGACACACATCCATACAAAGTGCCGGAAAGGGGTGACTACCACTGGCTGGCAGTGGAGGTTAACGCCGGCCCCAAAAACCGGTTGGCACCTGCTCTTCGGGGCGATAAACGGATCAGAATTCCTCGATTAACGGCTGACCATAACCATGGCGCATAGAGAAATGCTTCCGAGTATGCAATTCCGCAGAAGCTTTTGCAGATGGGCCTAAGGAGTTGCTGGCTCACTCATGTTCTCATGTTGACCGTCAATCATCGACAGTTCCGCCTGCAGTGGGTACGGAAGAACTGTGATTGGACATTGAACGACTGGAAAAGAGTCACCTGGTCCGATGAGTCCAGGTTCCAAGTCCAACATGCCGGCGGATGGGTGAGCATTCGCGGATGAACAGCTGCAACCAAACTTCACGTTTGGACGGAAACATGGCGGCATCACGGTAGGGGGATTTTTAATTTGATGTCATAGGGTTTCCCCCATTTTCGTTTGGCACATCCTCACTGCCAGATCCTACCCAGATACTGTTTCCTGCGAGATGTTGTCCTACATGGTGGCAAGGCAACCGGAGGGCTCTGGACTCTTTCAAAAAGAAAGCCCCCGGTGTTACAAGGTCGCTTTATACAGGAATAGTTTAGCGATCATGCGTAAGCATTCCGTGTGCTCCCCTGATAACCAAATTCAAATCCCATCGAATGCCTAGCTCTGTCACCGAACTCCGGGACTTCATTGGAGATAGAGAATACCTGATAACACCATCAGAGGTCTAGCGGATTCGATGATAAGCCAGGTTCAAATGTCTATCGCCACGAAAAGTGACCCAACACGCTGTTAGATTGATGGTCATAATATAATGGCTCATGAGTGCAAGAAATATTTTGCTGTTGCGGGAGAATGTTGTCATGCACTTGCCCGTAGGACCTATTCGCCTCTGTTGGAAGTTGACGGATATTGACTTCCAGTTGAAAAGATGACTCTTCAGAATCCTGTTTCTTCCTCCTTCACGTCAAGGACCTATTCGCCTCTGTTGGAAGTTGACGGGTTTTGACTTCCAGTCGAAAAGATGACTCTTGAGAATCCTGTTTCTTCCTCCTTCACGTCAAGGAGCTATTCGCCTCTATTGGAAGTTGACGGGTTTTGATTTCCAGTCGAAAAGATGACTGTTGAGAATCCTGTTTCTTCCTCCTTCACGTCAAGGAGCTATTCGCCTCTATTGGAAGTTGACGGGTTTTGACTTCCAGTCGAAAAGATGACTCTTGAGAATTCTGTTTCTTCCTCCTTCACGTCAAGGAGCTATTCGCCTCTATTGGAAGTTGACGGGTTTTGATTTCCAGCAGAAAATATGACTCTTGAGAATCCTGTTTCTTCCTCCTTCACGTCATGGACCTATTCGCCTCTGTTGGAAGTTGACGGGTTTTGACTACCAGTCGAAAAGATGACTCTTGAGAAACCTGCTTCTTCCTCCTTCACGTCAAGGACCTATTCGCCTCTGTTGGAAGTTGACGGGTTTTGACTACCAGTCGAAAAGATGACTCTTGAGAATCCTGTTTCTTCCTCTTTCACGTCAAGGACCTATTCGCCTCTGTTGGAAGTTGACGGATATTGACTTCCAGTTGAAAAGATGACTCTTGAGAATCCTGTTTCTTCCTCCTTCACGTCAAGGACCTATTCGCCTCTGTTGGAAGTTGACGGGTTTTGACTTCCAGTCGAAAAGATGACTCTTGAGAATCCTGTTTCTTCCTCCTTCACGTCAAGGACCTATTCGCCTCTGTTGGAAGTTGACGGGTTTTGATTTCCAGTCGAAAAGATGACTCTTGAGAATCCTGTTTCTTCCTCCTTCACGTCAAGGACCTATTCGCCTCTGTTGGAAGTTGACGGGTTTTGACTTCCAGTCGAAAAGATGACTCTTGAGAATTCTGTTTCTTCCTCCTTCACGTCAAGGAGCTATTCGCCTCTATTGGAAGTTGACGGGTTTTGATTTCCAGCAGAAAATATGACTCTTGAGAATCCTGTTTCTTCCTCCTTCACGTCAAGGACCTATTCGCCTCTGTTGGAAGTTGACGGGTTTTGACTACCAGTCGAAAAGATGACTCTTGAGAATCCTGCTTCTTCCTCCTTCACGTCAAGGACCTATTCGCCTCTATTGGAAGATGAAGGGTTTTGACTACCAGTCGAAAAGATGACTCTTGAGAATCCTGTTTCTTCCTCCTTCACGTCAAGGACCTATTCGCCTCTGTTGGAAGTTGACGGGTTTTGACTACCAGTCGAAAAGATGACTCTTGAGAATCCTGTTTCTTCCTCCTTCACGTCAAGGACCTATTCGCCTCTATTGGAAGTTGACGGGTTTTGACTTCCAGCAGAAAAGATTACTCTTGAGAATCCTGTTTCTTCCTCCTTCACGGAAGAGAAAATAAAATCTATTGACGCTATTCGTTTTTTGTGCAAATATCAATTACATTTTGACTCATTGTTTGTTTGTTATTAAAAGGGATATTCGAAAAGTACGTACCGTTTGCGAATATTTTTGCTGTACAGCAGTGGTCATGATATCGCGCATGCGCGCTGACTTCTCATTTGTGGGCAAACAACAGACGCCATTAAGAAAACGTCATATCATGTTTACATGTTTTCTGTGAGTTTAACATGTTTAAGAAGATCGAGAATTCCGATGCGTTTTCGATGTATTGTGCGGGCTTCCATGGGAAAAAATGGTCATCAGTTTGTTCCCGGTGATTCTGTTCCGACATTTCGTTTCCGTTGTAAAGTAATATGTGCCAAGCTTAAAAGGCAACGAAGTTATTCAAGATAATCGACGAATTTGTCCGGGAGTCATGGAGGAAAAGTTAGACATTGGGTTAGCTAGTGTCAATAAGATTAATTCACATATTTGTTACAAGAAAGAGTGGTGCAGCGTGAGCTTCCCTCTGAAATGGAGAACACAAGGCAGGAATCATTCAACGATTACTTTCACGCTGTGAAAATGAATCTTCTGATTTCCTGTACAGCATTATTTCGGGTCATAAGAACTGGGTGCATCATTACGACATGGAAATGAATAACAGGTTAGTAAAATCATTAAATGCATTGATTATGATACGCTTTTCAACATACCAGAAATCATTACTCAAGTTATGAGGATAATGGCTGTGTAATAAATCTAGCTCCTGTGCCCTGACCTTTGACCCCATTTCAATGATATTAAACAAAACCTGTTCAGAATACCTCCGAAACAACATCCTAAAATTTCATTGAAATCGAACCATTTTTACGCAAGTTATAACGCATGAGGGCAATGGAATGGATCATGCTCCTATGTCTTGACCTTTGACCCCATTTCAATAATATTAAGCAGAACCTATTCAGAATACCTCCGGAACAACATTAAAATTTCATTGAAATCGAACCATTTTTACGCAAGTTATAACGCATAAGGGCAATGGAATAGATCCCACTCCTATGTCCTGACCTTTGGCTCCATTTCACCCATTTCCAGTAGGGTTTGTCCACAAACGGTCCCCTACCATATACTAAAATGTCATCGAAATCGAACCATTTTTACGCAAGTTATGACGCATAAGGGCAATGGGATGGATCCCGCTCCTATGTCCTGAGCTTTGACGCCATTTTGCCAATTTTCAACAGGATTTGTTCCAAAGTAGTCCCCTACCACATACTGAAATTTAATAAAAATCGAACCATTGTTACGCAAGTTATGTTGCATAAGGGCAATGGAATGGATCTCGCTCCTATGTCCTGACCTTTGATCCCATTTCGCCCATTTTCAATAGGTTTTGTCCCCAAGTAGTCCCCTACCACATACTAAAATTTCATCGAAATCGTTACGTAAGTTATGACGCATAAGGGCAATGGAATGGATCCCGCTCCTATGTCCTGACCTTAGATTCCATTTCGTCCATTTTCGATAGGGTTCCTTCCCAGATTGTCCCCTACCACATACTAAAATTTTATCGAAATCCAACCATTTTCATGCGAAGTATCTTGCGAACGAACAGACAGACGGACAAAGCTGGAGCATATACGCTTCTTCAACCTACGGTTGGAAAGCGTAAACAAGTCACTTGAATATTTGCACATCGTTTTTCTCAGAACTCCCCCCCCCCCCAAAAAAAAACATGAACGATTCCACCTGCCGCTGCAAAATGCCTGCATACCGTTTTCTGTTACTACAGAGGCATCATTCACCAGGAGTACACGGTCAAAAGTACGAAAATAACCTCCGCGACTTACTCTGACGCACTGGAAAAAGGTTTAAACAAAGAATCAATCGCGTTCATTAGGGAAATAAGGCCCATGCTTCTTTAACACTATAACACCACACCATATACACAATCCTGATACTTCAGCGGTGATAGAGAGCATCCGATTTGAAGTTGTTCTACACTCTCCTATAGACCGGGTTTGGCACCGTCAGATTTTTAGTCTTTTGGAGCATGCAAGAAACTTCCCAAAGGAATTCATTTCACATGTGATGAAGAAGTTTACGCTGCTGCGAGAAAATGGTTTCGAGAACAGCCTGAAGATTTGTACAGAGATCGATTCGAAAAACTGGTTTAGTGCTGCCGGCGCTGTATCGAACGAGTGAGAGAGACTACGTGGAAAAATCAGGTATACAATAAATTATACATTTTCTGTTTTTAGTTTCATTTTGATATCGTGTCTTGGAATAAAAATGGAAATATCGAGGCATACTTTCCTAACACTCCTTTATTTCATTTTTTTTTTTCGGATATAAAGGTTGTGCTCTATTCTAAAAGAGAGAGGGATGTAGAGAGAGGGAGAGGTAGGGGGGAGAGGGAGAGAGGGAGGGAGTTCAGTGTCATCTTTCTTGTGGGACTTCTAATGCGTCGGAAAATAATAACTCCAGCAACGTGGAGTTATTTGATTCGATATTTTGGTAGAAGCAGGTCTGAGCGTAATGTCTGATTTCTGTTGCAAACAGTTGCGCCGTTATTTCTTGTCTGACTTGTATTTTTTTGAAAGTTGTGAGAGGTCTAAAACACTTTCATTTTAGGAAATACGACTCACAAGTTTGTCTTTGATATAAACGTCTGAACACACTTAAGGACAGCCATTCCCCGTGTTGGTAGATACAGAAAACGGGCTTTCGAAATCGATGTTTGAGTCCGTAAAATGAGACAAATAAGTAGGACATGGTGTCATCATCCAGACCCAGAGACACCGATTTGAAGTAATTCGAGCGTTTCACCGGCCAGTGCCGGAGGAAAACACAATGCTCCCATATATCTCATAGCGTGAACAAATAGATATGTCCACGCCTTTTACAAAAAGATACGAAAAAGGGAAACTTTCGCCTTAAATTCTGATGGCATCTGTAACAATGAATTCAATTTTTGTATAGAAAAGTTTCAGTTGTGACACAGACGACCAAAGAGAAGTTTCTATGTTATTTTACCAGGAAATGGTTTCGGAAAAGAAATTTATTTTAGTTGAACCGCACTAATGATAATTTTTTACGTGTAAGCGACACGGTTTATAAGTAGCTCTACCCATAATAAGTTTTATTACAGTGGACGCAGTGCCCGAGTGGTCAGAGGTGCGGGCTACTGGCTAATTGTACGAGCTGGAACTGAACCCGAGTTCCGAATAAGTCATAGGTGGGGCGCTTGTACTACGACGTTGGTTATGTCCCCTCCCAGGAAGCAGCGGCCCCAAACTCGGAACGCGGGCTACTTATATACACTGAAGAGCAATTGAATTACCGACAGCTGGCGTTATGCAAATGTGGCGCTGTGGGCTGCCCTGTAAACGGAAACGACATGACGCATGCAGCGATCCGACAATATAAGGAGTGATGCGACGGGAATCAGTAAGAGTCGGACGCAGTATGGGTAAGACGAAGGATCTAAGCGCATTTGATCGTGGGCAAATTGTCGGGGCCCGACAAATGGGTTACTCCATCTCTGAAGTCGTGCAGGCACTGGGATTTTCACGAGCCACTGTGTCACGGATGCACCGTAAGTACATCGAATCCGGTAAAACCATCCCTGCAAGAGCCAACTGCCGTGGACAACAGCGTGTGGATGAGCAGGGTCATCGTCGGCTAGCTCGCATTGTAACAGCGGATAGACGGGTCACAGTGCAAGAAATCACTCGGCAATTTAACGTTGGTGCACAAAAACGTGTAAGCAGCCACACCATCCAGAACCATCTCCTTACTATAGGGTACAGAAGCCATCGTCCCTCGAGGGTACCGCTGCTGACCGCACATCACAGGGTGCAAAGATTAGCATGGGCGCGGGGACCTCGCCACTGGACCCTAGACATGTGAGGAAATGTTGCCTGGACTGATGAGTCGAGATTCACGTTGGTACATGCGCATGGCAGGATAAGAGTACGGCGGAAACCACATGAAGCGATGGATCCTTCTTGCCAGCAGGGTACTCTTCAAGCTGGTGGAGGTGGCATTCTCGTCTGGGGACTGTTTACGTGGACTGAAATGGGACCTCTGGTACGTGTGACATCGTCCCTCACAGGTCAACGTTACCGGGATATCCTGGACAACCATTTGCTCCCGTTTGTGCGTCTTCAACATCCCACTCGGGACCTGATCCTGCAACAAGACAATGCAGCTCCCGAATTGTATCCGAATGGTTGGATGAACACTCCACCGACGTGACCTCGCTTCCTTGGCCAGCTAGGTTACCTGACCTCTGCACATCTGGGATGCCATCGAGAGAGATGACCCCCTCCATCAAATCTTCATGAACTGTGGGAGTTTGTTCAGGGGTCGTGGATCCGTATGGCTTCCCAATGCTTCCGGTGTTTTGTTGAGTCCATGCCGAGACGAATCGCCGCCGTCTTCAGGGCGAAAGGTGGTGCTACACGTTACTAGACAGGTATCTCTAATTCAATTGCTCTTCAGTGTACAGAGATACCTACTTAATAGAGCGTTGGTCCTCCTCTAATGCGAATAACAGCGTGTACACGCCGAGGCATCGACTCCACTACATGCCGTAGGGTTTCCGGAAGTAATGCCAGTCACGCATGATGCAGCATTGTCCACAACTCCTCCCGAGACGTCTGTCCAGGATCAATGAATCTGATGTTCCGCTCCACGGCTACCCAGACAGCTTCCATAGGGTGTAAATCCGGGTGACTTTGGGGGCCACTGGATGGTTTCACACTCTAATGAGTGTTCCTCGAGCCATGCCTGCGTGGTTGCGGCCCGGTGGGGGGCGGCACATTGTCCTTCTGAAACAGACCATAGGTCGTAGGATGCGTGAAGGACAAGGAAGCGCGTATGTGATCAACCAGTACATGCTGGTAGCGCGCAGTGGTTAAGGCCCTCTTCTGACACACTAAAGGACCTAATGTGCCCCATGAGAAGGCTCCCCCAAATCATCACAGAACCACCACTGTTCTGAACAGAGCCGACCTGGCACGACGAAGCCATGGCGTCATGCCGTCGACGCCCCACCAGCACCCTCCGGTACATTCCACGGTTTGCCTTGCAACCGGGGAAGTCCTATCTTTACGACATAGCAGTCCGCAGAGAACATGAAAAACTGCTTCCTGTGGGTTTGGGAAAACCAAAGGTGGACCTTGTTACGTATATTATAAATTAACTTTCCTTTTTAGTTTCTTTCCCTATATAAATCTTGAGTTTATTCTCAGTTATACTTCACACTTAACGTGATATCTTTTCTCTCAAACAAATACTGTTGGCAACATAATTGAGGTGAATGAACGTGACGTATGCTTGTTATTAGAGAAGAACGAGAGATATAAACGACGAGAAAACAGTTGCTCGTGTGGCGTGGCGTGGCGTGGCGTGGTGAGTTGCTTGTAGAGCTGTGTGGAGTGTTTAATGTAGAGCTTGCGTGGTGCGTTTAATGCACCACGCAAGCTCTACATTATGTTACGATGTGTTGGAGAAAGCATCTTGAATAAAGCATCTTTTCCGTAAGTTTGATTTAAGGTTTAATTTAGGAACTTTTTCATCGTATGGTGATGTTTTAAAATAGCCTTCAAGTAAAAAGAGACTTTAACGTTAGAACCTTAAATTAGTGGACAAAGATCATGTGTTAACGAAATTGCTTTGTCAGTTCCTTCAACTGCACCATACTGATGGAAGTCTGAGAATTCCGAGACAACAGCAAATAGATCCGTCTTGAATTACAGAAGAAACAATGCAATGCTATGGGCCATGTTTTAATGGGTTACTTTAAGCACCCAATATTCGAGTGGAACCACTCCTGAATGCCCAAGTTTACT
Organism: Macrothele yani; assembly: GCA_039090855.1. Lineage (NCBI taxonomy): Eukaryota > Metazoa > Arthropoda > Arachnida > Araneae > Macrothelidae > Macrothele > Macrothele yani. The sequence continues at coordinate 79,761,409 of CM077016.1, forward strand.
AGAACATTGTTGCTGATAAAGTTCACCCAACAATGATTCGTCTCTTCCCCAGTAGTGATAGATACTTCCAGGAAAGCCGCCCCGGTGGTGCAGTGGTCTAAGGCGTTGGCCTCTGATCATTCGTCCGAAGGGGTCCGGGTTCGAATCCCGGTCAGGCATGGATGTTGTGTTTGTCTTACGGCACTGGCTCTCTCCCTTCCCTGGAACCAGTGACCCTAAATTAGGGACGGGCGACTGCTTATAGCCCATTGAGTTGCTCACGGTGGTCGTTAAACCTCCAATCAAAAAAAAAAAAAAAAAAAAAAACAAACTTCCAGGAAAACACACCAATCATTCGTCCGTAAGGGGTCCGGGTTCGAATCCCGGTCAGGCATGGATGTTGTGTTTGTCTTACGGCACTGGCTCTCTCCCTTCCCTGGAACCAGTGACCCTAAATTAGGGACGGGCGACTGCTTATAGCCCATTGAGTTGCTCACGGTGGTCGTTAAACCTCCAATCAAAAAAAAAAAAAAAAAAAAAAAAGAAAACACACCATGTCACAATGCCCATGTTGTCTCGGAGCGGTTTCAGGAACACAATGACGAGTTTTCCCAGTTTCATTGGCCACCTTAGTTGTCAGGAACACAATGACGAGTTTTCCCAGTTTCATTGGCCACCTTAGTTGTCAGGAACACAATGACGAGTTTTCCCAGTTTCATTGGCCACCTTAGTTGTCAGGAACACAATGACGAGTTTTCCCAGTTTCATTGGCCACCTTAGTTGTCAGGAACTCAAACCCTTGGAGCATTTGTGAGATGAAGTCGAATGGGACATCAAACGTCTGAATCTATTACTATCTAATCTGCGTGAATGGGAAGATGCTATTCGAAGTGCGAGGGTTAACATTTCACAGATGTTACACTGGGAGATACTGATTTGGGAAAATGGGGATGAGATACACTGCCTGACAGAGAAAATGCCACACCATAAAGGAATGCTCGAAAACAGACCAAACAGCACACACAGATAGCCAAGTAGGTCCTCAACAAATGATTTAATTGTCACATACAGACTAGGATCCAGTGGCCGAATATACAGAATGATCAATAAGGAGTGGGGCCCGCATTTTTTGGGCGATACAGCGTTGAATCCGACGTGGCATCGAGGCAATGAGAGTTCGAATAGAGTCCTGGGGAATTGTGGACCATGTGGTGTTGATCCGAGTTCATAGTTCATCTTCATTTTGCGGGTGTGGGAGGGTACTCAACCGACGTCCAATCGTGTCCCACAGATGCTCGATGGTCGAGAGGTCGGGGGATCGTGCTGGCCATGGAAGCGTCCGCACACCGTGTAAAGCATTCAGGCTGATCCGAGAGGTCTGCGGCCGGGCGTTATCCTGTTGAAAAATGGCGTTTGGGATGCTCTGCAGATACGGTAGGGCCACCGGCCGTAACACCTCGTCAAAATAGCAGCATGCCGTCAATGTGCCCGTGATGCGTACCAGCGGTGAGCGGATGTTGATGCTGATAGCACTCCACACCATGATTTCACGTTGACGGGCCGTGTGGCGCCCCACAATGACGGAGGAATCAATCCGTTAGCCACGTCGCCTCCGTACTCTCACGCGGCAATCATCTGTGGTGAGACAGAACCGCGATTCGTCGCTGAACACCACACTGTTCCATTCGGCACTCCACGCAGCTCTGGAGCTACACCACGCTAAGCGGTGACGACGATGGCTTGCTGTTAAGGGTAGCCTTCGTAACGGACGGCTGGACAGCAAACCAGACACAGACAATCAGAGCATGCAAGCCTCCCCGTACACTCCGCAAAATGTCGCCCGTTGTGGCCTGTGGGTCTGCTACGGCATGACGTCATATGCAACGATCGGTGCGCTCGGACGTCCGTCTCCGTGCTCCGGTCCCCCTACGACGTTTCACAGATCCTTCCTGGGACCACTGTCTCCAAATGCGACCGACGGTTGTAGCATCATGTTGCGTTTCTTCCACAATACGACGCAAGGACCATCTGGCGGTGCGAAGGCCTGCGATGACACCTCTCGTGAATTCATCCGTTTGACGAAATCGCGTACGACGGCATCTTAACGGCATTGGCACCCCTTGTTCGTTCTCCAGACACGGTTACAGTAGAACCACTCACTTCTCGCGGCTGTGACGACGTCTCGACTGATGGCCTCACGGGCTGGGTGTCCGCATATATCCCGCGCGCCGTGTTCGTGCGATTGGCATGAAAATACAATCATTTGCATATATTGTACGCGTGCATCCATCCTGCGATTTGCATGGCGCTGCGTTCACGTCTTCGTGGTGTGGCATTTTCTCTGTCAGGCAGTGTATTTTTATCAAAATCGGAAAAGCGTGAATTTGTGCAGCAAATAAAACCAGAGAGAGAGAGAGAGAGAGAGAGAGAGAGAGAGAGAGAGAGAAATGCCCCAACTCGCCCTCTCCCGCGAAGAGAGGTCTGGTGAAAGCCATTCCAGATAAAAACAGGACATTATGATGTCTATGTGAGCGAAAGGAATTTGAGAGTCGAAAACAGAGACGTATGCAGCGTAACATGTTCTGGTGTCTGACAGGCCTTCCTTTAGGGAGACACGCAAAGTTGCTGGTTGTCGACACCAAAGGGGAGTCTTGAGAGAAAGGAACAGAAAGAAAATGTAACTCGAGAAATTCTGGACCTGTGTATTAAGAAAACGCAAAACGTTGGTGGTTGGCGTTTCTTGGAAACGTACACGAATGGAAAGGGCCTCTACAGATTGCTTAGAGTTGCGAGCTTACTGATTTGCGAAAGTTTTTGGAGATTTAATTAACTTCGTTAATGAGAGAAGCGTGGTAAGGAGTCAGCAGTAAAAGAAATAATTGAGGTGTTGACGGAATCAACCAGTTCTTGATTTAACTGCACGGACTTGTCTGCATTGAAAAGCCTGCATGAATGTGAAACGTAAAATTGTAGACGCAACAGCTGTCAGAAGCACGATTCACAAACACTTTAGCTGAGTTAAAACTGCAGAGATAAAAATATTTTATTTACAATTTTAAAATCGACTAAAAGACACAAACAAGATCTTTCACAGCCGCAACGGCTTCATCAGCAGGCCTAATCAGCAACACTGGTGTGCAGGTACAGTATTATATACACTATATACCAACAAGTAATTGGACACCCCTGCAATCGACGATATCTGCGGTCCTGATACACGTCACGGCCGCCGCCGTTAAATATCGTGTGGGAAACAACAACGCAACCAGTCGCATGCAAGATGCCACGCAGTTCGGAGCTCTCTGATTTCGAGAAAGGTGTAATCGTCGGGTATCACAGAAATGGCCGATCCATACGTGACATATCCAGCGAGTTGAAGTACCCAAAATCGACAGTGGCCTACGTGATTGGCAAGTGAAAGATGAGAAGGTGACTGTCGGAGTGTGCCCCGACCCGGCAGACCCACAAAACTGGGAGTTAGAGACCGACGGGTGCTGGCCAGAGAAATTCGGAAGAACCGCACCAAATCGATGGGCCACATCCGCGAAGAGTTTCAACAGGCATCCGGGAATGTTCTTTCGATGAATACCATCCGTAAGGAAGCCCATCTGCTCGGTTATCATGGACGTGCTGCCGTCCACAAGCCTTTGATCACCAAGTCCAATAGCGCTGCTCGGCTAATGTGGTGCAAAGAACGTCGACAGTGGACCGTTGAACAATGGAAACAGGTTCTCTGGAGCGACGAATGAAGGTTCACCTTCTACCGTTCGGATGGCAGGGTCTGGGTTTGGCGTCTGTCTGAAGAACGCCTCCTGCCGGAATGTATTGTGCCAACTGTGAAGTTCGGCGGCGGTGGAATTATGCTATGGGGGTGTTTCTCCTGGTATGGCACGGGACCCTTGGCCGCAATTCCTGGTAGACTCAACGCCGAGACCTACTGCACCATTTTGGATGACCATGCGCTTCCTACGTTGTGGCAGTTTTACGGGGGGGACCCATGTTACTTTCAGGATGAAAATGCCACCTGTCATGTTGCGAGGTTCACCATGGCTTGGTATGGTGACAATGGGGTTAATCAAATGGACTGGCCTGAGCACAGCCCGGACCTAAACCCTATCGAGCACCTTAGGGACGAGTTGGAGCGTCGACTTAAGGGGTGCCCCCACCGTCCGAAATCGGTGAAAGAACTGACCTGTCTTCTCCAAGCCGAGTGGAAGAAAATACCGCTAGCCGTCGTACAACGCCTGGTTGAGAGTATGCCCCGGAGGGTCGCAGCTGTAATCGCCGCTCGTGGAGGCTCCAGCAACTATTGAAGGTGAATAAACTTCGTTTTCCTTTGCTATCACAGGTGCCCAATTACTTGTTGGTAGATAGTGTAGTTATCTCTCCACAATTCTCACAATGCAGCATAGCGAAGCTAGTTCAGGTTGGCGGACTAGACTTGCTATGGGTTATGATTAACTAGAGGTTTTTACTAAGGTAAAGTGCGCCGCATAAATATAGAGACAGTCGACTTTGCGCCGTGAACGCAATGCGAATATAGGTAGGAAGCTGAAGTGGTACCTAATTAGACATAACCCTACAACAAACGTTTCGATCCGTCGAGATGACCGGATTGTGTGAAAAGAACACCGCAAAGTGAAATAGTGTAATTCTAGGTGTCTCATAAATATAAAGACAACTATGTAAAGTAGCCACATGCAACTGAGATGTACAAATTAGCATTTTGTAAACACGCGCATGGGCCGTAATTCGGTCCAGCCTACAAAAGACAGCGGACCTGCCGTCAGACATTCATTTGCCGAAATGCCGCACAACAACTTTCTGGTGAGGAGGTGCAGACGATTTGGAGATTGAGAACAAATGGATTTACTGTAGCGAAAATTTGTAAAGCCATGGGGAGGAGTAGGGCAGTCACTTATAACACTTTATCGAAACGCGGTGCGTTAACTGCCAGAAAACGGCCTGGAAGGCCGCGAATAACAACCAAACGAGATGATCGTGCCATCATGCGTTTAGTTTCATCCCAAATCTTATCACTACGTCAAGTTTCTCGGACTGTTGGTGTCAGCGTCTCAAAGGACACAGTTCATCGACGAATCAAGGAAAATAGCAACATTGTGCTCCGTAAAATGCGCCGTCTGCCACACCTCACGCGGCGCCACAAGGAAGCTAGATTGTTATGGGCAAGCAGACACATGCACTGGACGGACGAGTGGATCACAACTATTTCCTCCAATGAGAAGAAGTTCAATCTGGACGGACGAGTGGATCACAACTATTTCCTCCAATGAGAAGAAGTTCAATCTGGACGGACGAGTGGATCACAACTATTTCCTCCAATGAGAAGAAGTTCAACCTGGACGGACGAGTGGATCACAACTATTTCCTCCAATGAGAAGAAGTTCAACCTGGACGGATGAGTGGATCACAACTATTTCCTCCAATGAGAAGAAGTTCAACCTGGACGGACGAGTGGATCACAACTATTTCCTCCAATGAGAAGAAGTTCAACCTGGACGGACGAGTGGATCACAACTATTTCCTCCAATGAGAAGAAGTTCAACCTGGACGGATGAGTGGATCACAACTATTTCCTCCAATGAGAAGAAGTTCAACCTGGACGGTCCTGATAGTTGGAATGCTATTGGCATGATTTACGACGCGAGCCACGCACCTTCTTCAGCAGACAGAAAGGAGGGGGATCTGTGATGGTCTGGGGGCCGCCCCGGTGGCGCAGTGGTCTAAGGCGCTGGCCTCTGATCATTCGTCCGTAAGGGGTCCGGGTTCGAATCCCGGTCAGGCATGGATGTTGTGTTTGTCTTACGGCACTGGCTCTCTCATTTCCCTGGAACCAGTGACCCTAAATTAGGGACGGGCGACTCACGGTGGTCGTTAAACCTCCAATAAAAAAAAATCTGTGATGGTCTGGGGGACAACGGATATAGCTTTTCTGCAAGGCAGGAAAAACTCCGAAACGTATCAGGACATACTCAGCAGCCACCTTCTACCGTTTGCCAAAACTCTAGCGGGTGCTGATTATCTGTTTCAGCAAGACAATGCCTCTATTCATCGGTCTGCATCAACGAAAAGCTGGGTTAACACTCATCATGTGACCGTAATGGGTTGGCCAGCACTCAGTCGAGATCTGAACCCCATCGAGAGCCTCTGGGGTGTCTTAGCTCGTGATGTGTATGCGAATGGACGGCAGTTCTCAAGTGTGGTGGCATTGAAAGAGCAGATTGAACGAAGCTGGTACGAACTCCGTCCAGAACACTGACATCACTTGGTGGACAGCATGCCCAATCGGGTTTTCAGTGTTATTAGGAACAACGGCTCCACTATTCGTACCGGAGTTGCTTATAACTAGTAAGTCTTTATATCTTTGAGACAGCGTATTTCTGTTTTTTTCTTATACTTGGCGTTGGAATTGTTATCTTTCCGTCAAACTATTGTGCAGCTATGCCATTTTTGCTATAAATATGAGGTGTGCATTTCAACCTCGTTGTTGTTTCTTTTTCATTCGAGAATTTGTTCTGTCTCTATATTTATGCGACACACTATAGTACATAATCATTAAAAGTTTTTAACCGTGTCAATAGTCCTTGTCAAATAGAGAACACATAGATTGGCATTTCCGCATTACAGCATCTTTCAGAAAAAATTGTAATGTACAATGCCTCTCTGAGTAGTAATGTCTGCTTGTTATTAGCAGATGAAAGAATCCTAACCCCATCTAGTCATGACAAAATGTTCCGTTCGCGAGAGTCCTGGTTAATGGTGTTGAAATAGTATTGGAACGAAGCGGGTATTCATGTTCCGCCATTCGTAACCAAATCATGTCGTGGTTAATGCTGTTGAAATACACTGGCGCAAAGTGAAAAAGAACACCAAGAAGGAGACGTCTGATACCAACGAAATTTATACAGCATAATAACGGAATACAGAGGATAACGTGATCAAAACATTATGACAAAATACAGCTGTATTTGCTGGTAAACTGAAAAATAACATTTCCATGTAACATGGTTAGTACGAGGTTGAACCGCCATGAACTGCGTCACACTGTGCAATTCTGGCATGGAGTCTGTCATACAGATGTAAGTTAGGGGTATTGAATTCCAAGCATCCTCAACCTAGACGCGTAAATCGGGGATGGTCGTGGCTGGCCGTGGAGACCGGATAAGTCGTTGTCCCATAAATTCCATCACGTGTTCATTGGGGGACAAATCCGGTGAACGTGCAGGCCATGGAAGTTGTCTCACACCCTGAAGTGCATGTTGCGTTGCACGTGCCGTGTGTGGGCGTGCGTTATCTTGCTGGAAAACACCACGATGGACCGACCTTACAAATGGCACAGCAACGGGCTGAAGGATGTTGTTGATGTAGGAGGTGCTGTTTAACGTACCCGGAACAAACACTAGTTGTGTACGGGAGTGGTAGCTGATCGCTCCCCACACCAGTAGACCAGGTGTAGGTCCTGTGTGTCGCTGGTGGATGCAAGAAGGGTGGAGACGCTCCCCTGTGCGTCTGCGAACACGCATACGGCCATCGGAGGCTCCCAAGCAGGATCTGCTTTCATCGCTGAACACGACACACCGCCATTGCGTTCTCCAGTGCAGACGTTCCTGACGGTGGGCTGGAGTCAGAGGTACACATGCCAGAGGCACACGTGCACGTAGTCCTGCATCCAGTAGACGGTTGCGGATTGTTCGCACAGTCACTTCAAGGTGAAACGGCAGCTCGGATTTTCGTCGCAGTGGATGTTCTGCTTGACAACGCCGCTCTTGTTATGCGTCGATCGGTCCGCTCATCAGTCCGTCTGTGACTCCCGGTTCCACATTTTCTCGTGTGGGAATGTTCCTCGGACCATCTACGCCACCATCGTAGCACCACCGATACTTCCCGTCCAATTCGCTCCGCAATACGACGATACGACCACCCGGCCTCGCGGAGTCCGACTAGACGACCTCGCTTAAAGTCCGATAACTGCTGAAATCCTACACGTCTTCCATGTCCAGGCATTACAGCTTCTTCAGGGTCTTCGCACGTGTCCGTACGCCGACGACTGATTACATTCACTTCGCCGTACTCCGTAAATACCACCGACGATAATTTGCATATTATGCCGTGCTGTGGCATAAGCGCTCACCGGTTGGTCCCGAAATTAACATCCCACCTACGTAAACTCGACCCCATTAACATATGTAAATTCCATGATCGTCCGCCAATTCCTCCTTGGTGTTCTTTTTTCACTTTCCGCCAGTGTAGTATGGAACGAAGCGAATATCATGTTCCACCATTCCGCTGGCTGGTCATGTTAGTCAGTGTTTCACATTGACTAACCTGACCAGCCAGCGGAATGCGTAACATATGATCACGTCCAAGTCCAGTCAGGGTGCAGAAATCGAAACTTCAATACATCCAATACTGAGAGTGCGAAGGAAAGGTACTCTGTTTACGACGTGCACCTTCCACATTTCAGATTCGCTGGCTGTGACTTTCGAAGAAGTAGCAAGGCGGGGTGATTCCTTTCCTTCAGCTTCATCCTGAAGAGGAGCCTCGGAGGACAGTGGGGTCACTGATGGCTAGCCCGTGGTATAAATAGCCTGACTCATTCAACAACCGTTATTGTAGGGTTTACATCCACAGAGAAGGTTTAGACTCAACTAGCTATGGCTGTTACAGGCTTTTGAGACGATTATCAGTGACATTAAATGGAACCTAGAGGCTCACGATAGGAAAGTAGGTAGACAGCGAGAAATCCGAATGCCTAGCTACTAGTGCGCGTCGGTGACGTGACTAACGTCCCACAAAGACAAAGTTCACGCTAATAGTGGGAGACAGAGAAAGACGGCCTTAATTTTAATTGGGAGAGGGAGTACCCCGGGTTCTTTTTTTTTTTTTTTTTTTTTTTTTTTTTTGATTGGAGGTTTAACGACCACCACGAGCAACTCAATGGGCTATAAGCAGTCGCCCGTCCCTAATTTAGGGTAACTGGTTCCAGGGAAGGGAGAGAGCCAGTGCCGGACTACAAACACAACATCCATGCCTCACCGGGATTCGAACCCGGACCCCTTACGGACGAATGATCAGAGGCCAGCGCCTTAGACTACTGCGCCCCCGGGGCGGCACCCCGGGTTCGACGGTTTAACTTAACCATCAGACGTACGGCGGATATTTAGCCGTTCAACACATCTGATCTACCTAAGACCGATCCTGAGACCATTCTTTGGTAGGCAGACGTACTAACTACAAGGCCATTGAGAGCCTGTAGAGTAGACTAGGGCCGCTGTGAACTTCGTGGAAGGCTGTTCTGTATGAATGGCCATTAGACAGAGTTTTCGTCAGACGCCCGATTTACTTCTTTGGCCAGGAGCTCAGACCAACCCTTAAACCGAAAGAGAAAAGGGGTGACAGAGGTGAGAAGCAACACGTGTTCACTGTGTGTATTTTATGTGCGTATTTCCCCGAAGACGTGCAACACCGTTTGGATAATACACAGTCCAGTCGCATTATTGTGACCAACTCCTACGTTTGACGTCAACAGCGCTTAGCCAATGAAAGGCAGGTGTCGTGAGCTGGCTTGGAGGGTATATAAGGTGTGCTGTAGGCATTCTAAAAACATATCACTCGTTGCTGTCATGGATAAAAGGAGTGATTTATCAGATTTGCAAAAAGGGATGATTATCGGCTTTCGGGTCAAGGGTGGCAGTATTTCTGAAACAGTTCAGTTTGTGAACTGTTCGCGTGCTGCTGTGGTTAAAGTGTATCGTAATTGGAGAAGCGACACTATCGCGAATAAGCGACGTGGAAACTGCGGAGCATCACATGCCATTGATGTGAGTGGTGAACGTTGGCTGCAGAGGTGCGTGAGGACCGATCGACACGCTACAGTGGAGCAACGTATTAGCCGAATTAACCAGGGAGCTACCGGAAGTGTGTCTAAAACGACAGTTCAGCGAACCCTGCTGCGTATAGGGCTCCGATGCAGACGGATGGTCGCTGCACCTATGCTAACCAAGGTGCATCGGAAGAAAATGCTTGCATTTGCACGGCAGTATCGGAATTGGACCTCCGCTGATTGGCAAAGGATTGCCTTCTCCGATGAGTCACCTTTTCTGCTTCATCGAACAGATTGGCGTATAAAGAGAGAAACATCGGAGAACAAACACACTTCAACCATTTCCGGAAGAACACAAGCTAGTGGGGACATGTTTTCGTGGCATTCCCTGGGTCCACTCATACCTGTGGAAGGCACTATGGACTGAATTAGTCATGAATCCATCCTTGCGGAACACGTACACCCATACATACATGCTGATTGTCGTCCCTGGGGCGGATGGGATCTTCCACAACAACAATGCGACGTATCACACAGCTAGAAATGTCCGAGAGTGGTTGGAAGAGCACGATGAAGACTTGAAGGTACTTCCCTGGCTTCCTAATTCCCCAGACTTAAACCCAATTGAGCATCTGTGGGACCACCTCGATCGTGTTGTTCGCTCTATGTATCCTGCACCACGCATCCTCCAGCAGCTGTCAGATGCCTTATTGAGTCACTCCCAGCCCGTCTAGCTGCTGTCTGCGCTGAACACGGCGGTTACTCTGGATATTAGCTGGTGGTCACAATAATGTGACTCGACCGTGTATATTTCTGTCCCCTGTAAGTAGGATACTTTGCTATTCTTCTGAACTTGTCTAAAAGATCCGTAGTGACTGTTGTAGGACTGTATTGATAATACTGTAAATCTGGTTGCAGTTTTTTTTACCTAGAGGTTAGGAAACTAGATAAATCCAGCAGTTTTCAGCACGTCTTTTGTAAAAAAAGATCGTGCTTATGTTATCGGTTTGTCCGTCCGCCTGTACCCACGAAATCTCTGCAACTATCAGTCCGATTTGAAAAATTCTTTTTGCATTCGAAAGCTTGAAATATGCGAATGATGATCCTTCATTTCGTTTTTTTTACGATGTACAATTTCGCCGCTAGAGGGCGTAAATGCAGATGATGTCGAATTCAAAAATACGTTTTATTCCACATATTTGCTTTTAAATATCCGATTGAAAAAAATCTTTTATCTTTCGATTTCATTTATATCGAAGAGTATTGTGGATATAGTTTCTTTTTCAAATTACGCATAGATTTTCCGCTAGGAGGCGTAAACGTAAATTGCATTTTTCCCGATAACTCTTCTTCAAAAACTCCGATTTGAAATTTTGTTTTCCAGCGGATACATCTCCTGATGCACAATCTTTTGCATATAATTTCGAATTTTTGGTAAGGAATACTTTGGCCACCAGGAGGCGTAAGTGTTAATTTTTGCTTCTGATGTATTTGCCATAAACTCTGAGCTCCTAAAATATCGATTGAAAAAACTCTTTCGTGGACTGATGCCACTCACATCGATAAACCTTTTCGGAATATTTTCTTCCTAAAATATCCCACAGTTTCTCCTCCAGGGGGCGTAGATGTATATCTTATTTTTGTCAATATCTCGACTTCTAGGAGTCCGATTTCAAAAATTCCTTCTTTGTTGGATAGTGCTTTTCGTGTTGCATCTTTTTCATATAATTTCAAAATTTTCACGTAATTCATAGACTTTCCGCTAGGGGGCGTAAAGGTAAATTGCGTTTCCCCCATATCTCTGCTTCTAAATCTCCGATCTGAAAAATGCTTTCTGCACAGGATACAGCTCTTGATGGGAAATGGTTTGCACGTAAATTCAATTTTTTGTAAAAAATGATTTGGCCACCAGGTGGCGTAAACCTTAATTTCCGCTTCTGATGTATTTGCAGCAAAATATGAGCTTCTAAATTCTCGATTTAAAATAACATCGTTTGTAGACCGATAGTACTCATGTCGACAAACCTTTTAGAAACATTTTCTTCTTAAAATAGTGCACGGTTTCTACGCCAGGGGGCGTAGATGTATATCTTATTTTTGTCAATATCTCGACTTCTAAGAGTCCGATTTAAAAAATTCATAGACTTTCCGCTAGGGAGCGTAATGTTAAATTGCGTTCCTCCCTATATCTCTGCTTCTAAATCTCCGATCTGAAAAATTCTTTCTGCACCTTTTGATGGAAAATCGTTTGCACGTAATTTCAGATTTTTGTAAAAAATGATTTGGCCACCAGGGGCGTAAATCTTAATTTCCGCTTCTGATGTATTTGCAGCAAAATATGAGCTTCTAAATTCTCGATTGAAAATAACATGGTTTGTAGACCGATAGTACTCATGTCGACAAACCTATTAGAAACATTTTCTTCTTAAAATAGTGCACGGTTTCTACGCCAGGGGGCGTAGATGTATATCTTATTTTTGTCAATATCTCGACTTCTAAGAGACCGATTTGAAAACTTCCTTCTTTGTTGGATAGTGTTTCCGATGCGAAATGTTTTCCCTATAAATTCAAAATTTTCAAGTAAATCATAGACTTTCCGCTAGGTCGAACAATGGTAAATTGCGTTTTCTGCTCCTAAAACTCCGATTTGAAAAATTATTCCTGTATTGCATACAAGACCTGACGGGAAATATTTTTCACGTAATTTCTAATGTTTGGTAAAGAATGGTTTGGCCACTAGGGGTCATAAGTGTTAATTTCTACTTCTGATGTATTTATAGCAAAATCTGGGCTCCTGAAAACTCGATTAAAATTTTTTCTTGGACCGATACCGCTCATATGGATAAACCTTTTGTGAATACTTTCTTCCTAAAATAATGCATGGTTTTCCCACCAAGGGACGTAAAGTCACATCTTATTTTTGTCGATAACTCTGTTTCTAAAAGTTCGTATGCTCACGATTCCGTTTACAGCAATATCTGAGGGATTAAAGACCCGATTGAAAAACTTCTTTCTTCCGTCAGATACTATTGTTTTCCATACCGGTTCCATTGACTTTGAATAGCTTTGATAAATTTAATTTGCGTCAGAACGGATTCAAAAGACGTGCTTATTACACCCGAAAATTCGGTGTCATCTTTCTTGTTTTTATTTTAGTCAATAATATTTTTGTAATCTTATTAAAAATTAAATTAATGTTTGTGCTTGCATGTTGAAATTCTCGGCCCCCATTTATTTGGCTTCTGTTGTAATTACGGCCGACTGGCGAATGCCTTAAAAATATCTCAGTACCTTGCTTGCAGTATAAACGAGGATCTACGTCCTCAGGCTGAGACTCATACTGTAACGACCCTCGCTCTTTTCTATCTCTTTCTTAGCAAAGCTGAGATCCAGCGAGAGTCGTCACATAATTTGGTGGTTCGATCCATAGAAGCACACACTTGAGAAAATATAGAATTCGTGACCTTTGTAACAACAAACATTTTATTTCACTAAAACTATGTGGCTTGGCACCTATCGAAGGGCAGGCCAATGGAATGCTTGAATGACTTGGTCTCCGTCCGTGCTATATGGACCCTAGACCCGAGCTTCTTGCTTCCCGTAAACCAACGCTGCACAACTACGCCAACGCAATACCTACTAATGCTCTCCGGAAATAAATCGTCTCCTCAGAGCGAATTCCATGACCCGACCTGTCTCTGAAAACTACGGTCACGTCTATCTCCTTCTTACGTCCAAAGAGTTCCTTCTTTCTTAAAACCTTCAGAAAATCTCCACTACCACTTAATCGGGTTTCAGAGTTACTCCTCACCTACTTGAGGCTACCTGCAAATAAGCTTAAGCTCGCGTTTCTCTAATTAACGCATCCTTCAAATATTCCCATTGCCACACAGACAAGTACAATACAGTTCAAATACTCAGACATACTTATGTACTAAGCCGACTGTAATGCGGCTAATCGTGTGTATCTGTCACCACCAATCTTAAAAAAAAAAACTTATTTCGTCCGTTCTGCCCTAAAATGGCGTGAACAAAGAAATTCCACGTGTGAATGAGCATATATTATACATTGTGAGAACACAAGTTTGTCCGTGACGGAGATTGAAGTCGCTCCCTCTCACTCCAGAGTAAGTTGCTCTCCCTACACGGAGGGAATGTACCGCTGCAGATTTGTAGTCTTGACACGTGATTAACCTCCGTAGTACGTCACATCATCTCCCTATTAACTTTCTTTTTTTCTTTTGAAGCGAAGTAGGAATTTTTCAATAATTCCAGACGATGTATGGAAGAAATATCACACATTCTTCGAAGCAGCGGCCAGTAGATCTATTTATACGTTCGGGCGCCAATGGGAAAACGTAAGTTTGTCCGTGACGATAATCGAGCTCGCGCCCCCCCCACCTCACTCCGGAGTAAGTTGCTCTACCAACTTAGCTTAACGGACGAAATGTCCCGCTGCAGATTTGTCGTCTTGACACGTGATTCACCTCCGTGGTACGTAACAAGATACATATTTATAATTATTTTTTCTGAACTGGAGGTTAGTGAATCTCACACATACTAACATTCCGGTAGAATCAGGTCGCAACACAGGAATGTTACCAAAACTAAGTTGAATTCAGGTATGTAGCTGGTCGTAGCCACTCAAAAGAATTTAGTATTTTTTGGAAGCAGTGTACACTTTTGTCGACTTTTTTTTTTTCATTGGAGGTTTAACGACCACCGTGAGCTTCAACAATTTTTATTTGGAGCAAACATGGACAGGGAGATACAGATGGCCTGTGCTTAACAGTTACCAAAAGATAAACAAGTAGATGACCTATTTACAATGACGATGAGATATTTACACTATGTGGATGCACTATATACAATGTAAGCAAATTCATAACACTGACAATACTGGACTGAAGGGTTGACTTACTCTATGTACATCATATGTTCTCAATGTGCATCAGCAGAGTGCCATCTCTAATAGGTGAACACCAGTACAAGGTATAACTATAAATTTTACAGTGCAAAAACAAACATGTATATTTTGAGCAATCTTGAAAAAAAGAAGAAAAGAGCAGAATGTTTATACTTTTCAGTATCTGAAAGATAAGCGAATAAATGATCTATCCACAATGATGGTGTGAACTCTATACAAATTGAATGCAATATCTCTCTTGTGAAACGCTGTCAAATTACAAAAACAACTATTACTTAGGCAACTCAATGGGCTATAAGCAGTCGCCCGTCCCTAATTCAGGGTCACTGGTTCCAGGGAAGGGAGAGAGCCAGTGCCGGACTACAAACACAACATCCATGCTTCACCGGGATTCGAACCCAGACCCTTTCGGACGAATAGTCAGATGCCATCGCTTAGACCACTGCGCCACCGCGGCTTTGTCGACTTAGCAATGTTTAGTTTGAAGTCCTTATCTCAACCAAATTGCGGTAGGAATGTTTTGTTTTAGATTTTAAAGAAGAAACTGAAAGTTTTTGTAAAAGTTCCATGGAAACTATTTTCTTCGAAAGGATTGCTTCCTTTTTTACGCTCTCCAACCGTAGGTTGAAGAAGCGCAAATACTCCAGCTTTGTCCGTCTGTCTGTCCGCACGATATCTCGCGTAAAAATGGTTCGATTTCGATGAAATTTTAGTATGTGGTAAGGGAAAACCTGGGGACGAACCCTATTGAAAATGGATGAAATGGGGTCAAAGGTCAGGACATAGGAGCGGGATACATTAAATCGCCCTTATACGTAATAACTTACGTAAAAATGCTTCGATTGCGACAAAACTTTATCATGTTGTTCCGGAAGTATACTGAACCGGTTCTGTTGAATATAATCGAAATGGTGTCAAACGTCAGGGCACAGGAGCGAGATTTATTCCACAGCCATTATCCTCATAACTAGAGTAATGATTTCCGATATGTTGGAAAGCGCATCATAATCAATGCGTTGCATGATTTTACTAACTTGTTCTAAATAATAGGTGCTGATTATTCTAAACGAGCTGAATGCTTTTCCAAGTTGTTGAGAAGGTTTCTGATTTTTATTTTTCTGGTAAACGTGACTGTCGCTTATCTCACTTATTTTCGTAAACCTAATCCAAGAGAAACTTTTGAAGAGAACATCTTAACAGAAAATATTTTACACTTCGAAGATGAAAGATATCAAATAGCCTGTTTGAAAAAAAAAAAAAGACATAAAACTCTGAAGCAGTCCGAGCATCAGAATGATGAAAACATGAGAGAAACCTCCTTCGGTGAATACCAAGCTTCTTTGTGTCTCCAAAAGTCTCGCAGATGAGCAGTAAATCTGTGTAGTAAAAGATTGCCGTCTTAGTTTCGGGAAAAGCAAAAACTTGGGACAAAACTCTCATCCCCAGAGATCAAGTAATTACTTAACCGCACTTTTCTGAAGAGTTACGTAAAGACCAAAACTAGAATTCTTGAAAAGCAACGATTTTTCATCCGATCTGAGTTCAGGATTAGATAGTACACTCTGAAGCTTTCGGTTTCTGTTATTTTTGCCAGATAAAAAACGTACATCGCTTCACGGAGAGAATAAAAATTGGCCCAATATGTTTCATCACCGAAACAGCCCGTGAGAGTAGAAATTATCCTCCATTTTACGAATGTAGCTCACACTGTCAAAAATAAGTGGTGCGAATTCACGGAAAGTTTCGTGCAGCTAAGTTGCGAGTAAATCTCCGTCTTTTAACGAAATTTTCGTTTCTATCTCCAGTATTTTGACAGATTTGCTGTTGTCAACAATTCAGTTTATTTCAGAAAAATCAGTTTTAGGGTTTTCCGTTTTTATACAGAAATTTCGCAAAAACTTCGACTAAAACTTTTTCATTACTTTTAGCAGAGATCCTTTCCTGGCGGGTTCGAATCGGGTACGTGCTCAGCGCAAACGAAGCGCGCTACGAACTGATTCAGAAAGGCATTTAACACTCGACCACTTATAAGGTAGAAATGAAATGCGCTCGAATCGCGCGGTGATTGAATGTTTTTCGCTATTAATGCGGGTTAATTACTCATTTTCTTTTCTGTAGGAGCTTATGCTTTTTCTGAATAGGTTTGAAATAATTTTTTTTATAGGAGGACTTATCACAAATAACATTTTTTTTTCATCGTGATTTTTGAAAGCAACGGAAGCTTTTGGAACTTTTAATCTTTTTAAACTGACAATGACTTTCAATTATGTTTAAGGAAAGTCATTCTCAGTTTAAAATGATACTATGAAACAGTGAAATTTACTGTTTCATAGTACACTGCTGGACAATTGCTAAGGACGGATCATAAACGGCTATATAGCGCATAGTGTGGTTGGATGCCAAGTGAAATAAAATAATGTCAGAATGCCAGGACATTACAAGAAAGACAATTTATTGTGCTCTGAAATCCAGAAGGCTTTGGAACGTGTTCAAGGGACAAACAGGCCATTTTGTGCAGAATACGTAAACGTGAAAAAAATGCAATTACCGTCCGCAGGTGTTCCGGCGTAAGATGTCAATACGGGATATGGCCACCATGGAGGGCGATGCAAGATTCCACACGTCGTGTCATGCTTTGCACAACATTATCAAGCAGCTGCTGGGGTAATTTATCCCATTCCTCTGTCAGTGCACGGATGAGGGTGTCCTTGTTTATTGGAGGGCATTGGCGACCAGCAAGATTCCTCCCCAAAGTATCCCACACATTTTCAATGGGATTCACATCTGGAGAACGAGCTGGCCATACGAGGCGTTGAATATCCTCGCTCTCAAGACACTCCTGGACAGCGACTGTTCGATGACATGTTGCGTTGTCGTCCATGAAAATGAATCTATCACCGAAAGCACTACGGAACATGCGAACATGAGGTAGCAGAACATCATTAATGTATCGTTGGCCAGTCATAGTCCCAGTTGGAAGCACATAGAGGGACGTACGGCCATTGATCATGATGCCAGCCCATACCATGACACTACATGTTGGATATCGGTCCGTTTCCTGTATGTTTGCTGGACAATATGAAGTACGACTATCACGCCAGATCAGTTGTCGTCGACAATCAGACGATAGACTGTATCTACTCTCATCTGAGAAGAGGACAGCAGACCAGTCGTTATCAGTCCAATTGCGATGTTGATGGCGCCATTGCAAACGGGCGGTACGGTGACGTCTGGACAATGGGATGCACACAACAGGACGGCGGGCGTATAGTCCTCCTTCATGCAAACGTCTGGTGACAGTTTTTCGGGAGATCCGCTTGCCAGTAGCAGCCATAAACTGATTTGCTACCTCACTAGCTGTGCTGCGCCGGTGTCTTTTTGTTAATAGCACTATGTACCGATCTTCTGCAGGTGTCGTACTGCGAACACGACCTCCCGCGTGACGTTTGCTACACTCTCCATTTGTTTGAAATGATTTTCAATTTGTTTGAAATGATTTTCAGTTTTGCTTTACCAATTGTAAGATTATAAATATTTATTATTATTATTAATTAGTAGGTTATTAATTAATCAAACTCTGCTGCCCCTGTGGCGTCATTTTAGGAAAAAAAGATCCACAGGAAAAAAACAGAGAGCCAGGGAAAAAATCCAATGACAATTTTTATACGACCCTCTTGGCTTCTTACACAGAAGTGACGCAAAGAAATCAGAAAAGAAATTTTTATAGGACCCCTGAAACTTCCTACATAGAAGTGACACAAAGAAATCAGAAATGCAATTTTTATACGACCCCTAAATTTCCTACAAGGTCACCCAACATGGAAGTGGACACAAGAAAATCAAAAGTGCAATTTTTGTACGACCCTACATTTCTTACAAGGTCAACCAACATGGAAGTGGACACAAGAAACAAAAATGCAATTTTTATACGCCCTCCAATTGCTCGAACCTCCATAGAAACAAATTATGGTGTCCTTGTAATCTTTGAGAAGTGAGAACCTTTTTTTTTTTATGTACATTTTTATATGACTCCTTAAGTTTCTTACTGGTTTAACCTACATGAAAGAAGCCGTTGGATTTTATTTCCATGGACTTTTTTTCCTTGGCTTTTATTTCCTTTGGCTTTTTCCCCCTGGATCATTTTTCCTGCCTTTTTTTTCCGTGGATCTTTTTTCCTTGGATTTTTTTTCCGGTAACCATAGAAACTATTGCAAGGGCTGTGAACTCGAGGCCCCTTGTAACAGCAAGGGCTATTACAAGGGGCCTCAAGTTCTTTTGAACAGCTGCTTTCCTGTCATCCAGTTTTTATGAACCAAAGCAACGAAAATGATTTCAAGAAATTTTACATATTTACTGAGAAAAAAAATGCTTTTCTTTGTTATACTTCATTCAAAGCAGCCTTAATTCTTGGCTATTTCTTTAACCAGTTTCATACGATATTACGGAAAAAAAATTGGTAAAATCTTTTTGCTCAGGCTAGAGTCCCTTTTAACCATGAGGGCTCCCGTAGTGCGTGGGTTGCGGGGGTTATCAGTACGTCCTTGTTAACGACCATTTTTGCGCAATGACCACTGCACAAAAACTTCGTTGTCCAGATAACCATTCCTGCTGAAAATTTTCTCTATACCCTGGAACCATGAAACTGAATTAAACAAATGTGCATTAGAATGAAGGATCATTTTAAATGGCTAGGAAATTTCCTCCTGCACGAAAGTGAGGGGGGGGTTAAAGGAGTTCTCGGCGATGACAGGTAATTTTAATGGCTTGCGTAGTGACGTATAAAAACAGAGACGCCACCGTTCCCACACTTCCTACAAAGGCTGAAAAAGGGAGTGACAGTTAAAACTCATCATTACTTCGCTCCCCTTTTTGGCCGGACAGAGGACACTTAAGAGGGATGGGGTTGGGGATGGATTCCAAGCCGCGGATGGCTTAGTGGTTAGCGGGTCAGACTATCATTGCAAGGTCCTCAGATTCGAGCCTGGGCTGATCTTTCAGAGATGGTGTGATTTACTAAAAATCGCTGAATATCCGCCGTGCATCGGACGAGCACGTTAAGTGACTGGACCCACTGGTTAAATGGGTATCCTTTCCTATACCCCCCCCTGAAAGTCTCTCACCCCTCTGTGTGCAACATCGTATTTGTACGGTGGCGCCATCTACTGTACTCTAATCTCACTAACAAACTGTTCTGTCAAAGTCGCTAGACCTGCTCTCATTCCTTCCGTTTCTAAGGCGATCTCGTTATAGGTGTCTGGGACCTAAACTCTACTCACTGTGGACGGAAGTCCTACAAGAAAATGACAAATACTGTGTGGGATGGGTTCCACCTTTTGCGGTCGTTAGCTGCTTTGAGGGTATCGTGTTGAACTTTTCAGTCAAGCAGATGGCAATCATTGTGCTGCATGTTTATGCTACAACTAAAATCCCCCTTAGTTGGAAAGATCGACCTCTCTCTCTCTCTCTCTCTCTAGCAACCCAAAGTCTTTGATTCATTCTCTTTGGCTCTTTCTTTCCAATAGGACCATGTCAGGCAAGAGAGTTGTTCTGAATTTAGAGGATAGAATAAAAGTGATCAACCAGAATCAAAAAACAGTTTCTGGTAGAAAACTGGCTGATATGTTAAAGTGTGGAAAGACACAAATAAACAGCATTTTGAAAAATAAGGAAGCTGTTTTAAAAGAATGGGAGGAAAAACCAAAAACGTAGTCAAAACAGAAAGCGAAAGGTAAAATTCGAGAATCTGAACGATTCACTTCTGGAATAGTTCAAGTGTGCCAGGGCAAAAAAAAAAAAAAAAAAAGAAAAAATTGCAATTAATAGTCCCATAATTAAAGAAAAGGCAACTTAAATTGCAAAAGAATTTGGGGTTGAAGATTTTTCAGCTGGCTCAATTGATTTCGTGTACGCCATAACATTGGTTTTCGAGCTATGACTGGTGAATTAACTGACGTCGATGAACTATGCGATGACCGGAAATCACGACTACCATCAATTAATAAAGGTTACGCTGATGAAAATATTTACAATATGGATGAAACTAGTCTTTTTATTCCGCACTCTACCAACAAAAACTATGACAATTAAATCACGAGAATGTAAAAGAGGAAAATTGTCGAAAGAACGTTTGACGATAGCTTTTTGTATCAGCGCTGCAGGAGAAAAAGACATTCCTATGATAATCTGGAAGTCTCAAAGACCAAGATGCTTAAAAAACGTCGATCTGTCATTATTAGGTGTAACATAGCGGGTCAATAAAAAGGCCTGGATGACATCAGTGATCTTTGAAGAGTGGCTAGGCTTTCTGTTATTAATTCTGTTCAAGCTATCGATAAAATTCGTTCTTTCGAAACCTCCAATAAGCCTTTCCTTTTAGCTTCACTTGACGTAATTTCTCTGTTTCCAAACGTTCCTGTTCCTTCAGTACATAA
Organism: Macrothele yani; assembly: GCA_039090855.1. NCBI lineage: Eukaryota > Metazoa > Arthropoda > Arachnida > Araneae > Macrothelidae > Macrothele > Macrothele yani. The sequence continues at coordinate 79,782,590 of CM077016.1, forward strand.
CCTCATTGAATTACAACTTTCCCTTTTAGGGTTAGCTACCCCTGAAGAAATTGACTCCATTCTGCAGGCCCTCCCCGTTTGATCAACAATCGTTCCTTCTTTAGGTTTAATAGTCAAGTGTATCGTCAACTAGAAGGTGCCCCAATGGGGTCCCCACTCTCACAACTTTTAGCTGAGTTAATCCTTCAGGACATTGAATCCCATGCTCTCTTTGACCCCATTGTGCGGCCCCTTCTGTACCTAAGGTATGTTGATGATGTCCTCATTTTTGGGCCAGGGTTCATTGAGGAACTTAATCACTTTGCAGATACTATGTCATCCTTCTATCAAATTCTCAGTTGAAGTTGAAGTTAATTTTTCTCTTCCGTTCTTAGATTTTCTTCTGGAGAGGGACCCCTCCTCCAACACTTTACAGTATTCTGTTTACAGAAAACCATCTTTTGTCCCTAATTTGATTCCGTACTCTTCAGCTCATCCCATCAGCCACAAATTAGCTTCCATCAACTTCCTTGTCCGCCGAGCCATTTCCCATTCTTCTTCTTTTCATCAACGTAGGACTGAGTTGCAGAGGATTTATAATCTTGCTCTTGCACATGGCTATGATAAAACGCATGTTGATCGCATCTTGGGGAAGGTTCAAAGATGGGCATTCACAACTCTAACAAGGGCGAGTCACCCCACCAAATTCGTTGGAGCCATGGATTACATACCACAATGTGCTGATATCCTGAAAAATGTGTGCCACCGCTATAATTTGTCGTTTGGCACTCGAACTCAGAACATCCTCGCTAGGGTTAAAATAGATCGAGACAGTGTTAATATGCTTGATAAGTACGGAGTGTACTGCATTCCCCTTAAAGCGAAAGAGAACGATGATAACGACTGTATTTATATTGGCATGACCTCAAGAAGATTAAAAACTAGACTCTCTGAACATAAGTACGGTGTGAAAATCTGTTCACAATCTACAGCCCTCTCTCGCTTAGTCAATAAAGGCTCCCACTCTCCCACTTGGAGCGAGACTACCATCCTTGCGGTTCCACCCTCCAGAACCTCATTACTACTTACCGAAAGTATGTATATTTTTCAAAACTTTAATATTTGTTTTAATGATGAACTTTCTGCCATCTTGCATCAACCGTGGAGATTATTGTTTAACAATAGAAATCATGAACTTTAAGTTATGTATATATGTAGCCTTAATATGATTGTGTTTTCCCTCTGTTATCGGGTATTTCTTCGGATTTAGTGGCAACGACCTGTTTTTTGCTCCTGTATTTAACTGTCGGGTTCCGAGCACTCAGGTCTCTCCATCTCAAGATGTGGCTGTAGCAGCCACGAAAGATCTCATGGTGTTTTTAACTTTTTAACTTTTAATAAACACTTTATTTTCTCCTGCAAGTTCTAATCGTGCATCTAAGGCAAAGTTCTTGTATTTCGTTGGAACAATTTAATCGAAAAATGGCTGAAGAAAATCGAAATGTTCTGCTTTTTCTGGACAACGCACCATATCACATCCCCCAGACTGCTTTGACAAATGTTAAACTCCATTTCCTTCCTTCAAACACAACTGCAAAATTGCCGCCATTAGATCAAAGGATTATTCAGTCTTTCAAACTGCATTATCGTCGATGCGTACTTCGTTAATCGCTAGAATGGACGATTCTGACAACGCTTCTGAAGTGGCAAAAAATTACGATAGCTGATGCCATTTCGTGGATCACATCTTCATGGAAACAAGTGAATTCCAATACGATTGTTAAATGTTTTAATTTCTGTGGTTTGATATCGACATGCCCTGAGGAGCTGCCATCAACTGACATTTTGGAGGATATCCTCGACCTCTTTCGTATTGCAAGGACAGAATATGACTCGGAGGCTGTACAGGAAGAAAACGATCTGGATTTTTACCAAGACATGAGTGAAGACTGGAAGGAGTGTTTGCTGAAAGGTCGTACAAGTGTTGTTTTTCTTCTTTTTTAGGCTATCGTAAAAATTGCGTCCCCCCAAAGATAATCATCAAAGCACTGACATCTCCCTTTTCTCCACAGGCACTCCTACAAGATCTTAAAATTCAGATGAGGAAATTGATACCATTCCAAAATTATCAATTCAGGCGACATTGAAGAAAGTTGATCGTTTAATGAGATCTTATGGCTGTCCTGAGGGGTTGGGGGGAGGGGGATTAAGAAACTATCCTGTGTGCTGAAATAAAAGTCTGATAAACTTAAGCAGACGACGTTACACTCGTTTTTCAAATGAATTTTTTTAGATTACCATTAGAGGTACCTTCCAAATGTGTAACTGTACTACATGTACTGTAGTATTTTACTGGACTGTATATAAACTGGAATGCATCATGTTAGGAACGTAGCAATTAAGAGTACATCATTTATAAAAGTTATGCAGTAGTTTACAAAGGTTTACATATACACGGTCGAGTCACATTATTGTGACCACTAGCTAATATCCAGAGTAACCGCCGTGTGCAGCGCGGACAGCAGCTAGACGGGCTGGGAGTGACTCAATAAGGTGCTGGAAGGTGTTCACAGGCATGTGGAGCCATGCTGACCGCAGTGCAACTGACAGCTGTTGGAGTGTGCGTGATGGAGGATCCATAGAACGAACAACACGATCGAGGTGGTCCCACATATACTCAATAGGGTTTAAGTCTGGAAAACAAGGGGGCCAGGGAAGTACTTTGAAGTCATCATCGTGCTCTTCCAACCACTCTTGGACATTCCTATCTGTGTGATACGTCGCACTGTCGTTCTGGAAGATCCCATTCGCCCCAGAGAAGGCAATCAGCATGTATTCTGCAAGGATGGATTCATAACTAATTCGGTCCATAGTGTTTTAGGTATGAGTGGACCCAGGGAATGCACCGAAAATATATCCCAGACCATAAAACTGCTCCCACTAGCTTGTGTTCTTCCAGCAGTGGTTGAAGAGTGTTTGTCCTCCGATGTTCCTCGCCTTATACGTCAACGTCCATCTGTTCGATAAAGCAGCAAAGGTGACGCATCGGAGACGACAATCCTTTTCCAATCAGCGGAGGTCCAATTCAGATACTGCCGTGCAGATGTAAGCCTTTTCTGCCGATGCACCTTCGTTAGCAAAGGTGCAGTGGCCATCCGTCTGCATCGGAGCCCCATACACGCAGCAGGGAACGGTCGTTTTAGACACACTTCCGGTAGCCCCCTGGTTCATTCGGCCAGTGAGTTGCTCCACTGTAACGTGTCGATCAGCCCTCGCGCACCTTTGCAGCCGACGTTCACCTCACGCATCAATGGCACGTGATGCTTCGCAGTTTTGACATCACTTATTCGCAATGGGGTCATTTCTCCAATCACGATACGCTTTAAACCACAGCAGTACGCGAACAGTTCACAAACTGCGCTGTTATAGAAATACTGCCACCCTTAGCCCGAAAGCCGATAATTACCCCTTTCTGCAAATCTGATAAATCGCTTCTTTTATCCATGACAGCAACGAGTGATATGTTTTCAGATTGCCTACAACACACCATATATTTGTACCCTCTAAGCCAGCTCACAACATGTGCCTTTTTCATTGGCTACGCGTTGTTGACGTCAAAAGTAGGAGGTGGCCACAATAATGTGACTCGATTGTGTGTGTGTGTATATATATATGCAATTTCTGTGGTCTCACCTACAGAAATCCTGGATACGTGTCTTGTGGGGAGTTTCAAAACTTTGCCCCTGGTGGAAGCTTCAATTTCTCAACCTAATGTTTGACGACAAGATTTTTGGGCACATTTAAAACTCTTTTTAAAGTTTCATTTTCTCTTCACTTAACGTACCACGAAACTTTTCCAATTACTGAAATTCTCTTGGAATATTCTTCTTTTGTTGAAGTAAAAAAAAAGTAAGAAATAAAGAAGAAAGCTTTTGTTGAGGACTTGAACAATAAATCCAATCGCGTTCAACAATGGACGGCATCATAAGAGGAGTATACTGCATTTTCATATTCTGCAATTGGTCTGCGAGTCCTTTATCTTCGGGACTAGCTTTTTAATATTTGAATGAGTTTTCGAGTGAAAACTCATTAAGTATGATCACCCATCCAGCTGTTGTTTGAAACTTTGCTATCGCTAAAAAATAATTATTTCTTCAGAAAAGAAATATTCTCGCACGTTTATCATAATAAGTTAATTAAGGAGATCAGCTTTTAATAAACGGCTAATTTCTTCTTCTTTGCGAACACCACTGAAAGTTTTTTCACAATTTATCTTGGGCGTTTAGTTAAAGAAAGTGATCCGGCTACACCTGGGGTAAAACGTAAAAAAATCGGAACCCTCTGTCCTATTATTTTATTAATGTTTTTTCATCGAGTATTTGTGAAAATTGTTATGAACACCAGTAAGAACGCTGCCGCCGACTTCTTGGAATTTTTACAAAAATCTCAAGCCTAGTGAGACAAAGACTTCTTAAATGGAGCAACCTTGACGTTTCTGACAAAAAATGCGAATTTTAAGGCGCTTTGCAAGAAAATGTTGCATAAAAAAACCCTGGAAAGTTCGTTAAAACCCTTGCAGCAATCCAAAGCAAAATAAAAGATATTTTAGAAGCGCAGATATAGTGACAAACGGAAATACACTATATTCACCGGACACCACTTAAAAAGCAAATGAACGGATCCGCTGCGCTGTTAAGATGCGCGGTACAGCAGCAAACGGTATAAAAACAAGCCCGCAGCTAACCGTGATCATATCGCACTGTGAGGTTGAGTGAAAATGTCGCGGCGGGAGAGAACTGACTTTGAGAAAGGAAAGATTGTTCGGTGTTATATTAGTGGGTTGTTCATAAGAGAAACCGAGAGACGTTTAAACATACCCAAGTCAACTGTTTTGGATGCACTCAATAAGTGGAAGAAACATGGCACGCCTGAAGCAGCAAAACGTACCGGCAGACAAAAGAAAATCAATGGTAGAGAGCGTCGAAGCCTCAGGAGAGTAGTTACATCTAATCGACGGAGTACTGCACAAGACCTCAGTGTACAGATGAGTAAAAATGCTGGAACCTCGGTATGTACACGTACCATTCGTAGAAAACTTCATTCCATGAGACACCGTGGTCGTGCGGCTGCTCACAAGCCTTTCATCTACACTCGGAATGCTACTCGTCGTTTAGCATGGTGTAAAGAACATTTATCGTGGACCGTAGATCAATGGAAACGGGTCCTATGGACTGATGAATCCAGATACACGATCCACCAATCTGATGGCCGTGTGTGGGTATGGCGGCAGCCGGAGGAACGCTATTTACCACAGTGTACTGTTCCTACGGTCAAGTTTGGAGCTGGCAGTGTACTCGTGCGGGAGTGTTTTTCGTGGTATGATCCCGGCCCATTGGTTATCGTGGACGAACCTGTTAACCAGCACGTCTACCTCAATATTCTGGACAATTATGCCCGACCAACTCTGTGGCAATACTATGGAACCTAGCCTTGTTGGTACCAGCAGGATAATGCACCGAGCCATAAAGCAAGGACTGTTACGGCGTGGTTTGACCATAACTCCGTATCGTATGTGGCTGGCCAGCTGGCCAGCACAGAGCCCTGATCTTAATCCCATAGAGCATCTATGGGATGAATTAGAGCGCCGCATAAGAAGTTTGGAATCAAGGCCTACTACTAAGCAACAGTTAGCGGCAGCATTATGTACTGAATGGAAGCGCATACCTATCGCTGTGTTCCAAAACCTTGTGTGAAAACACAGGTTTGTCCACGCCCGACATTGAAACCGGGTCCCTTTACTCTGGAGTAAGTCGCTCTTCCAACTGAGCTACGCGGACATGTGACCTCATTGCTATCTGCCTTTATCTCATGTTCGTCCTGCGGCGCAGGCATGTCAACCTTCCCCCCCCCCCGAAAGAGGGCCGGGACCATGTGTCGCTGTATGCAGTCATCCGATGAAGAACGTGCTTTGAGAAAACCCAGACAATTTGCTGCACTTAGTCGATGCGGCAGAGTAGTCGGCCCAGTGAAGACTCTCTCCTCTTCCCCCTCTGACCCCGATGATAAACATATCTGTGGCTTCCGTAGAACTGCTCGCATCATCTTCCCGTCGGAAGAGCATCTCAAAAGTTTCCACGGTTCCTCGATGTTCTTTGCGGTTATGAACGCCGTCGGATTGAGCTCCTCACATCTGCTCATTGCTCACGCTGCAAGGCTTACGGCCATGAGCAGGCTCCCATTCAGAGCCATTGACTCCTGCAGCTCCAAGGCAGCATTCTACCTCTTCTTCCGTTTCTGCTGCCATGCCTCCTCCTACGTCAGCACCTTCTAGACACAGTTCTGCCGAAAATCTGATTAAAGTCTTCGATCAACACGCGTCTTCTGATGTTGCTTTCTCCACTCTGTCGGATTTTCCTCCGCTTGACTCCTCCTTGCCTTCCCGTGTTCTCTCTCCATCAGAGGACATCACGGCTGATCCTCAAGCTTCATTCACCGTCGGCACATTTGCTTCCAGCGATGAGGTGGACCTTTCCTCTGATTAAACATCTCGTGTGTTATCGATCCACGACAAACGTCGCTCTACTACCAGTACCGAGGCCCGGAGGAAAAAGAAGAAGTCACCTTCTCCGACTGGCTGCCCACATCGTTCCACCCGTCTAGCATGCTGCAAGTCTCCCCTGTCACGTTCTAGCTCTTTCTCTTCAAAGTCCAAGGCTCCTATGCCGACGTTTGAAGATTTCTGGATTCTGCTTACCAATGCCTCTCTTCCTTCAGAACCTGTCTCCTTTGAAGATCTTTACGAGTTTCTCACTTATAAAACAAATCAGGAGGCTTCTCTCATCTTTTTACAGCAGTTTGAAGCAGTTCTTCCCGAGGTCTTCGACCAAGCAACCTCCATCCTCAAATTCCTACGGCATAATGCCAAGCAACCCGACTACGTCTGGTGGTGTCGTGGTATCATCAATCGCCTCGACACATTCCAGAAAGCTGCCATAGCTGCCCTTTATCCGACGTCGGACTTACCCATTGAAGGTTGACACTCTGAATTGTAGGGGGTTTGCTAACCCCCTCGCTAACGCTCTCGTTCTGGAAGATCTCTTGCCTCTTGGGGCCGACTTACTCCTTCTGCAAGAGACAAACTGCCACTCCTCGACACTTTTTCATGATGGCGCACTTGGGGCTTCACCTTTCACCATGCTTTCCGTTACTCTGTGCACGGTGGTACAGCAGGAGTATCAGCCTGCCATCTCCGCATGCCGTGATAGCTCCTTCTATGCTACGTGGTCGCCAGTGACCCCGTGGTTCGCTGTTACACCAAGTCCGTTACATCTCACGGTGAGTTAAGACTCTGCATTAACTTTTTGATGTTCTCTCGCACTGCGGTGCCCCGCCTGTGATCATTTTGTTCTTCCTCAAGCATTGCTCTGTTTCCATCACTTTGTAAATTTGTGATTACTCATTCAATGTACATATCATCGCTTTTATCAGTTTGTATCATTCCAGTTCTTTTTTTTTCTTTGAGACAATTCCATGTTGCTAGTCTCTTCTGTTTTGTTACATTAAAGCGATTCTGAAACCACCTTTGGCCTTAATGCAGGCACTGACCATTCGAGACATGCTTTCGACAAGGTTTTGGAACACAACGATAGGTATGAGCTTCCATTCAGTACATAATGTTGCCGCTAACTCTTGCTTAGTAGTAGGCCTTGGTTTCAAACTTCTTATTCTGCGCTCTAATTCATCCCATAGGTGCTCTATGGGATTAAGATCAGGGCTCTGTGCTGGCCAGTCCACACACGATGCGGAATTACACGCTGTAACAGTCGTTGCTTTATGGCTCGGTGCATTATCCTGCTGGTACCAACAAAGCTCGGTTCCATAGTATTTCCACAGAGTTGGTAGGGCATAATTGTCCAGAATATCGAGGTAGACGTGCTGGTTAACAGGTTCGTCCACGATAACCAATGGGCCGGAACCATACCACAAAAAACACTCCTACACGAGTACACTACCAGCTTCAAACTTGACCGTAGGAACAGTACACTGCGGTAAATAGCGTTCCCCCGGCGGCCGCCATACCCACACACGGCCATCAGATTGGTGGTCGTGTATCTGGATTCATCAGTCCACAGGACCCGCTTCCATTGATCTACGGTCCACGATAAATGTTCTTTACACCATGCTAAACGACGAGTAGCATTCCGAGTGGAGATGAAAGGTTTATGAGCAGCCGCACGACCACGGTAACCCATGGAATGAACTTCTCTGCGAATGGTACGTGTACATACCGAGGTTCCAGCAAGGGATCTTTCGTGGTGTTATTGTGTGCGCCGTAAATCGCTAATTGCCATAGTTCATGAGATATTGGCCTGACCATGGACTTTCCTTATAACCCTGTATCATCATCATCATTGTCAACCATTATCAACCCACTGCTAGACGAAGGTCTCCCCAAGTTTCATCCACAACGGTCTGTCTTGTGCCAGTCTCCTCCATGTCACTCCCGCCTACTTTCAAATTTCAGCCAAACATCTTCCATGTGGTCTTCTTCTGGGCCTTTTCCTGTCCCTTGGAATCCAATTTAAAAATTCGGCTGTCCATCGATGGTCTATCCTTCTGGCAGTATGTCCAGCCCATTGCCATTTCAGGGATTTAACTCTGATCACGATGTCTTCCACTCTTGTCATTTTTCGGATCCACGAGTTCCTCTTCTTATCTCTCCTGGTTACACCAAGCATGCACCTCTCCATGCTGCTTTGAGTTGTCTGCAGCCTTTGTATGTCTCTTTTAGTTAAGGTCCACGTCTCTGCACCATACGTAAGCACTGGAAGGATGCATTGATCAAACACTTTTCTTTCAAGACATAATGGCATATTGCTCTCGAAAATTATGCTGTTTCTTCCAAAAGCTCTCCAGGCAAGTTTTGTACGCCGATTAATTTCTTCATCAATGTGACCCTTACTTGATATCTGCTGTCCAAGATAAACGTACGTGTCTGTTATATTCAGCTATTCTCCATCAATCGATAAATCTTCATTTCTTGTAAAAGCATTGCACATCACTTTTGTCTTCTGAAAGTTCACTTTTAATCCCACTTCTTTACTCTTGTCAGCAAGTTCCTGGATCATACTCTGCAGCTCTGATGGGGTAGTTGCAAAAATGACTACGTCATCAGCAAAACAAAGGTGGGTTAGATAATCTCCATTAATCTTTGTTTTCCCAGTTCAGTGATTGAACGACATTTTCCAATGTGGCATTAAAGAGCTTGGGAGATATGGTGTCACCTTGTCTCACCCCTTTTCCAATTTTTATGTGTGTTGTATTTTCAAACAGCCGAATCTTTGCACTTGCATTTTCATAGATGTTATTATTAATATTAATGTACGCATCTTCAATACCGCAGGATTTCAGGGCCATTGTAACTGTTGATGGTTTCACCGAATCAAAGGCTTTTTCATAATCGATAAAAGCCATGCACAATGGAAGTTCATATTCCCTCGCTCTTTCAATTAGTTCTCTCAGTACGTGGATATGATCTATTGTGCTGTAGCCACTCCTGAATCCAGCTTGTTCTCTCGGTTGAGCCATGTCTAGTGTCACCTTTAAGCGGTGTGAAAGAACTTTAGTGAAGATTTTATAAACCACTGATAGGAGGCTGATAGGTCTGTAGTTACCGAGATCCTCAATGTCACCTTTTTTATGTAGCAAGGTCATCGTAGCGTTGTTCCAATCCTCAGGAATCTTCCCTTCATTAAGGCATCGAGTGAAAATTTGGGCGAGTACTGTTTCGATTTCTCCACTTGCTTCTTGTATGATGTCTACAGTAATTCCATCTTCTCCTGGAGCTTTACCCCGCTTCATGTTCTTGATGGCATGTGCAACCTCTGCTGGAAGGACTGGAAATATTCTGGTACTGGCACCTTTCATGATGTCTAGTGTACACGTATCGTCCCTTTCATATAATTTGGAGTAGAAATCTTTTACTCTTGTCAAAATTTCGCCTGTATTTCTTGTTACAGAACCATCTTCTTTTCTGAGTGCCATAATCTGTTTTCTTCCCTTACTGAGATGTTCCTTTGCTATCTTTAGGCTTTGGTTGTTTTCAATTGCTTTCCTTACTAGTTCACTGTTGAATTTCCTTACATCTTCAGTGATACTTTTTCGTACTGTCTTGCATAGTTCTATATATTCCACTTTGGAAGTCACATCTTCTTTAGTTGTCCTCATCTCTCTTCTTTTTTGCATCAACATTTTGGTAACCCTGTATACATATACAGTATATATACACTGACGGAAAAAAAATTCCAATACAACGAAAAAATAGTTGTAGAGGAATGAAATGGCGGCAATACATTTGTATAGGTAACATATTTAATCGATTAAGGTTTCAAGATCACAGCTTATTGTAAGCGCGAGAAGAGCCATTTTAAATGTGAAATGCTGGTACATTAATAACCGGTGTAACCGCCAGAATGCTGAATGAAAGCACGCAAACGTTCATGCATTGTGTCGTACAGGTGCTGGATGTCAGTTTGTGGGATGGAGTTCCATGCCTGTTGCACTTGGTCGGTCAATACAGGGAATGTTAATGCTGGTTGGGGTGACGCTGGCGTTGTCGTTCAATGATGTCTAATACGTGCTCGATTGGTGAAATATCTGGTGATCTAGCAGGCCGCGGCAACATGTCGACACTCTGTAGAGCATGTTGGGTTACAACAGCGGTATGCGGACGAGCGTTATCCTGTTGGAAAACACCCCCTGGAATGCTGTTCATGAATGGCAGCACAACAGGTTGAATCACCAGACCGACGTACAACTGTGCCGTCAGGGTGCGTGGGATAACCACGAGAGTGCTCCTGCTGTCATAGGAAATTGCTCCCCAGACCATAACTATAGGTGTAGGTCCAGTGTGTCTCGGCCGCAGACAGGTTGGTTGCAGGCGCTCACCTGGCCTCCTTCTAACCAACACACGGCCATCACTGGCACCCAGGCAGAACCGGCTTTCATCAGAAAACACAACAGATTTCCACTCCGTCCTCCAATGAGCTCTAGCTTGACACCACTGACGTCGCAAACGGCAGTGGTTTGGAGTAAGTGGAATGCACGCTACAGGGCGTCTGGCTCGGAGCTGTCCTTCAAGTAACCGATTTGTAACAGTTCGTTGTGCCACTGTGGTGGCAACTGCAGCTCGAATTGCTGCCGCAGAGGCGGCACGATGCGCCACGGCCATACGCCGTACACGGCGGTCTTCCTTCTCAGTAGTGCCACGTGGCCGGCCGAAACCCGGTCTTCTTGAGGCAGTACCTTCCCTTGACCACCGCTGCCAACAATCATGCACAGTGGCTACATTCCTGCCAAGTCGTTCTGCAATATTGCGGAAAGAAAATCGACCTTCTCGTAGCCCTATTACACGACCTCGTTCAAACTCTGTGACCTGTTGATAATGGCTTCTTCGTTTTCTTAAAAACATTCTTGACTAACATCAACATCCTACGTCGAATCTCAACGATAACTAACGCTCACGAACGTTACAGCGCGTATTTACAGCAAACCTTTTTTGCATGTTCCGAGGGGCGCTACTACCGCCACACGTATGCGCCGAGCGCGAAAGTTGCATAGAGTTCATCTTACAGATGTACTCTCACCGCCTACCAACTGTCGTTTATCTAACACAACCACTTCTTGGTGTTGGGATTTTTTCCGTCAGTGTATATACAGTTGCGGACTGTCCAGGGTGTCAGCTTGCCCGATGGCAAGTGGGCCCCTGCTGAAGTGGGCCTTCTTAAACATTAGACTATATGTGCAAATCATTGCTGCATCTTTTAGCGAATGTGAAAGACGTTGTACTGAGACGAATTTCAGAATCACTTGAGTTAGGTCTTCTGTTTCAATCACAGCTATAACCGCATTCTTCTTCTTAAAAATTGTTGGGCCATCTCTAACCCAATTTGGTCCTACAAAGCACTCTACTCAATCGTGGCTCCTTCGAGGTCACCATTCGGTATAGTGGATACGAAAAGCAAGGAGCGGACGAGAACAGTAGAAATATCTCAACAGTTGAACATATTCTTAATAATATATAGAACATATTCTTCGTATCAGTTAACGTCAGCCATAGATTACTAAAACTCAAATTTGATATATTCAAAACACACAAAATGTTAATGACTATTTAGTAGCTTGAAAATATAATAGAAGTTCCAATATTATTACTGTATGCAATGATATTGAAGAGTCACTACATTGCACATTTTACTGCCAGCAATATGTACAATATATGAACACTGTAATTATTAAAAAATATAAATTTATTTCCTAAAAATTTTAGTTGTACCTTTTTCCCACTTATTTATTTTTTGAAAATTCTATTTATTTCTTATAAAAATTCAATGATGGCCTTATAGTTGCCGGTGGGCCTCTTTTTGTCTCCTGGCAACCAATATTTTCAGACCCAGTCCCCCACTGTATTTATACATATCTATCTATCTATCTATCTATCTATCTATATATCTGTGATGCGTAACATCACAGCCTCTCCTTGACAAATGTCATCCCCGCCTTCTCGTGGTGCATCCTGTTCCCACTAAAGGGGCTCTGACGACCGCCAATAGCGGTATAACTATACCATCGGGATTAGAAGAAATGCAATCCCACACTCACCAACACGCTTGGCCAGCGTGGTGAGTTATGGCCAAACCCCTCCAAAATGACTCCACAACTTAAATCTTGGCCCTCAGTCTCCGGCAGCTGGAATGTACCTGGCCAAGGCAGTGGCCAGTGCGACATGAAGGCAGAGGGTGCTAAGAATCCCCGGAGGACCAACCGGACTAGGCTGCCATCTGATGCTGACCTTGGCTACGTATAATGGACGCTCCCTATCTTCTGATTCAAGGCTTCTTGAATTGGAAGAGGAACAACAAAGGATCAAGGGGGACATCGTCGGGCTAAGTGAGGTAAGGAGAAAAGAAGATCTCATTGAACTGAAAAGTGGACATCTCTTCTATTATCGTGGGACAGATACTGGCAGAACTAGTGGTGCTGCATTTATAATAAACAAGAAACTGAAGGATAAAGTTGTAGAAGTTGAAAGTTCTTCTGACAGAGCTGCACGACTTGTTATCCAACTCTCGAGAAGATACCAGGCTCAGATTATTCAAACTTATGGACCCACCACAAGTCATCCTGAAGAAGAGAAATTGAAGAATTTTATGAGGAAATTTGCCATCTAAATAATAAAGGTAAGCAGCACTTGAAGATAATTATGGGAGATTTCAATGCAAAAATAGGGCAACAGCAACAGAATGAAACTTCAGTAGGTAAATTCGGTCACGGCAACAGAAACCAGCGTGGAAATACTCTCGTTGAGTTTGCAGAGGCAGAAGGGTTTTTCATCTTGAACTCCTTTTTCAAGAAAAAGCCACACAGGAAATGGACATGGAGACATCTAAATGGGACGACAAGTGAAATTGATTTTATTATGTGTAACAAAAGATTCGTCATAGAACACTGCAGTGTGCTAAACAAGTTTAACACAGGTAGTGACCATAGATTGGTGAGATGTAAGATGTACCTCAACACTAAACTCGAACGTGGCAAGCTCATAAGACAAACAAAATGTATTGACATAACCAACCGTAAAAAACACCATAATACCTTCAAGTTGGAACTGAAGAACAGATTCTCTGCTTTAGAAGGCCTAACATCAGAAGAAGTAGATATTTCTGAAGTTAATAGAAAAGTAACCAAAGCTCTTATGGAAACAGCAACAAAATTAGCTGGGTCTAAGAACAATTTGCATGTGAACAAATTATCAGGAAAAACCAAAATGTTGATGCAAAAAAGAAGAGAGATGAGGACAACTAAAGAAGATGCGACTTCCAAAGTGGAATATATAGAGCTATGCAAGACAGTACGAAAAAGTATCACCGAAGACGTAAGGAAATTCAATTGTGAACTAGTGAGGAAAGCAATTGAAAACAACCAAAGCCTAAAGATAGCAAAGGGACATCTCAGTAAGAGAAGAAAACAGATTATGGCACTGAGAAAAGAAGATGGTTCTGTAACAAGAAACAGAGGCGAAATTCTGACAAGAGTGAAAGATTTCTACTCCAAATTATATGAAAGGGATGATACATGTACTCCAGACATCATGAAAGGTACCAGTACCAGAGTTCTTCCCGTTCTCCCAGCAGAAGTTGCACATGCAATCGAGAACATGAAGCGGGAAAAGCTCCAGGAGAAGATGGAATTACTGTAGACATCATACAAGAAGCAAGTGGAGAAATCGAAACAGTACTCGCCCAAATGTTTACTCGATGCCTTAATGAAGGGAAGATTCCTGAGGATTGGAACAACGCTACAATGATCCTGCTACATAAAAAGGGTGACATTGAGGATCTCAGGAACTACAGACCTATTAGCCTCCTATCAGTGGTTTATAAAATCTTCACTAAAGTTCTTTCACACCGTTTGAAGGTAACACTGGACATGGCTCAACCGAGAGAACAAGCTGGATTCAGGAGTGGCTACAGCACAATAGATCATATCCATGTACTGAGAGAACTAATTGAAAGAGCGAGGGAATATGAACTTCCATTGTGCATGGCTTTTATTGATTATGAAAAAGCCTTTGATTCAGTGAAACCATCAGCAGTTACAATGGCTCTGAAATCCTGCGGTATTGAAGATGCATACATTAATATTATTAATAACATCTATGAAAATGCAAGTGCAAAGATTCGGCTGTTTGAAAATACAACACACATAAAAATTGGAAAGGAAGTGAGACAAGGTGACACCATATCTCCGAAGCTCTTTAATGCTACATTGGAAAATGTCTTTCAATCACTGAACTGGGAAAATAAAGGCATAAAGATTAATGGAGATTATCTAACCCACCTTCGTTTTGCTGATGACAAAGTCATTTTTGCAACTACCCCATCAGAGCTGCAGAGTATGATCCAGGGGCTTGCTGACAAGAGTAAAGAAGTGGGATTAAAAGTGAACTTTCATAAGACAAAAGTGATGTGCAATGCTTTTACAAGAAATGAAGATTTATCGATTGATGGAGAAAAGCTGGAGATAACAGACACGTACGTTTATCTTGGACAGCAGATATCAAGTGAAGGTCACATTGATGAAGAAATTAATCGGCGTACAAAACTTGCCGGGAGAGCTTTTGGAAGAAACAGCATAATTTTCAAGAGCAATATGCCATTATGTCTTAAAAGAAAAGTGTTTAATCAATGCATCCTTCCAGTGCTTACGTATGGTGCAGAGACGTGGACCTTAACTAAAAGAGACATACAAAGGTTGCAGACAACTCAGAGGATCATGGAGAGATGCATGCTTGGTGTAACCAGGAGAGATAAGAAGAGGAACTGGTGGATCCGAAAAATGACAAGAGTGGAAGACATCATGATCAGAGTTAAATCCCTGAAATGGCAATGGGCTGGACATACTGCTAGAAGGACAGACCATCGATGGACAGCCGAAATTTTAGATTGGATTCCAAGGGACAGGAAAAGACCCCGAAGAAGACCACATGGGAGATGGATGGATGAAATTCGCAAGTATATGGGAGTGACATGGAGGAGACTGGCACAAGACAGACCGTTGTGGAGGAAACTTGAGGAGACCTTCGTCCAGCAGTGGATTGATAATGGTTGACAATGATGATGATGATATATATATATATACCCAATAGCAGAATCAAAGACAAAATTTTACCTAAGAATTTAAAACTAAATTTGCTAAAAACCTGAAGATCATGACGCGCAACGCAGCAGTTATGAATTTTCAGAATTTACATACTATTAAGAAGAGACAGATGCAAAAAATCTTTATCTGGTACTAAAACAACTAAGAAATACTCAAAAAGCAACAGGTATGAGTAAAAAGGAGATAAAGTAATAGCAACCTGAATGTAGAAAGTGTCGAGAATGCCGAGCCTTGGCTTTATCAAGGACCAGCAAAAACTCTGCATTTTCTCACTTCCACAAAGACCTAGTTGGAAATGGGTTTCTGCAGAGCCATAGATGCAAGTTTAAAGCCCACAAAAATATTTTTATAATTAACATAACTTCCTCAGAGTTACCTGAGGAATCATTTAGTTAAAGTTTTTGCATGCATCTATAACTTTACTGAGTTTTGCTGGTCCTTGATAAAGCCAAGGCTCGGCATTCTCGACACTTTCTACGTTCAGGTTGCTATTACTTTATCGCCTTTTTACGCATACCTGTTGGTTTTTGAGTATTTCTTAGTTGTTTTAGTACCAGGTAAAGATTTTTTTGCATCTGTCTCTTCTTAATAGTATGTATATATATATAAAAGAATGTGCACCACTCCGCAAAAAAAAAAAAAAAAAAAGTGCGACACAACATTCACTGATACAAAATTTCAGAACACATAGACTGTATCTAAAAGGTTATATCCTGACAGCGCAAAGTACAATCCAGTTAGTTTGAAATAATGAAAGCTTTTCTCTTTGTGTTACTGGTCCTGAATTACTAATGTTCGTTAAAACCACGGGAGCAGTCGTGGGAATAAGACGCCACACAGTATTTAATCACATTATTAAAACCGATCTAATGATTCCACAAAAAAATTCACGTGAAACATGATCTTGGGAAATAGAATTCCTTACAACTTTCGTAGTTTTGGCGTGACAAAATTTTCCGGACGAAAGAGGTAGTGGGGGTTTGTTTGATCTTCGAAGTGTTGTTCGATTTTTATTATTGTCTTTTCTCGTGGGATAACGTAATCATAGCCAAAGAGATGGGAGTTCAGATGAAGGGACTGAGCGCAACAGCTGTTCGCGGCCAAAGCGCGCAGAATCTCCAGCGGATTACCTGAGATGAGGATCTCGCTCGAGTTGCCCAGAGCGGAATGATCAGCCGGTGCGCGCGGAAGATAGTGGTTTTCGCCTGCGCTGGCGTCGTCGTCTGCTTTCTTCTTGCTTTCCGGCTTCGGCTGCTGCTTCTACTCTCTTGCATTGGACCCCAACATTCCCCTTACGCCGTCATGGTTTCAGAAGAAGTAAGTGATAGTTAGTTATTTGCTTCACCTTTTATTCCCATTCTGCCAATGCCAAGTATGAAAACAAACAAATTCTTTTTTTTTGAAAAAATAAGCAGTGATGTTACCGAATTTACCGTGGTATCAAACTACAGAATTTGTTCTGGATTTCATTTTTTTTCTTATTTTTATTTCACCTATTTTTTCGTTTTCTTAGATTGAACCATTACTACTATCGAATAAAAACGTCGCTACGAGAATTTTCTATGGAGAGCTTCGCAATTTTATTCTCAACCCGCTGTGTCACAAAATAATCTATCGAGATCATGAGCTTTTTGTGTTACATTTACTAACTAGAGGTCCCGAATTCTTGAGGACAGACCTCGATTTTAGTGTAGTGTCCCCCAAAACATCTGGTGTCTTTAGGGACGGAAATTGTCCTCGAATTTTCATTTTTGTCCACAAAATTTAGACTTTATCAAAAGTTCATTATGTTCCTAACGAAAATTGAGCTTAAAGATAGTTTGTTGTACCCACCTACCAACATGCTTTTCGTAAAAACAAATTTTGAATTACTTGTTCTGAATTTTTTTCTTTGATTGAAGGTTTAACGACCACCGTGAGCAATTCAATGGACTATAAGCAGTCGTCCGTCCCTAATTTAGGCTCACTGGTTCCAGGGAAGGGAGAGAGTCAGTACTTTAAGACAAACACAACATCCATACATCCATACCTCACCGGGATTCGAACTCGGAGCTTTCTCGGACGAATGGTCATAAGCTAGCGCTTAGACCACTGTGTCACTGAGTTCCACCAAAAAAAGTTTTGGATTTCACCAAAAAAGACCACTGTATTCCACTAAAAAGGAACACTGTATTCCACCAAAAAAGAACACTGAATTTCCCCAAAAAAGACCACTGTTCTGAATTGCACCAAAAAACTTTTCAAAATGAGAAAGTTTTCCTTGCAGTTCGTTCTTCAGAGAAATATAAGGATTACGCAGCTTGCTATAAGGTAAAATATTTCACTTCGGTACGTATCTCCATCACAGTTCTGCTTTATCGGCATAAATCACCAACATTCTACAAGATACATCTTTTTAAGAAAAATTTTTTGAGATGCCATATCACCCTTCTAACGCATCTAGTGAAAGGTCTTTTAATGTTCCTAAGAGATTGAAGAACTATGTTGGAAAATAATCCATGGATTTGAGACTCTCCAGTTTAGCTAGTGTTTTTGTTAATTAATAACAAGGAGCTATACGTCAACTATACTTAAAATATTATAACTATACTAGTATTCCGTATTTCTTGGCGTTGAATGGAAATCAGTTTCCAAGCTTTCGTACATCAACCAGATGGCTTTTCCAAGGAAGGTAGATAGGAAATTGTAGTTTGCTGTCTACCTTCCTTGAAAAAGCCATCTGGTTGATGTGCAAAAGTTTAGAAACTTTGATTTCTATTCTACGCCAAGAAATTCGGATTATTAGTGTAGTTATACTATTTTAAGTAGTTTTTTTTGTTATATTATTTTAAGTAGTTTGTTTTGTTATATTATTTTAAGTAGTTTTTTTTGTTATATTATTTTAAGTAGTTTTTTTTTGTTATATTATTTTAAGTAGTTTTTTTGTTTTTTCTTTGCAAATGCTGCACTTGTAAAAGAACTTGCTTTTGAAGATGTCATTAAAGAGTTTGCTGCAATGAAAACACGTCGAGTAGACTTGTTATATTATTTTAAGTAGTTTTTTTGTTATATTATTTTAAGTAGTTTTTTGGTTTTTCTTTGCAAATGCTGCACTTGTAAAAGAACTTGCTTTTGAAGATGTCATTAAAGAGTTTGCTGCAATGAAAACACGTCGAGTAGAGTTTTACGAAGAGGCATTATTAAAAATTTTAAAACTTTAATGCCGTCGCATTTTTTAATTAGATTTTTCTTCTTTTAAAAAAGGTTACCGTAGTTTGTAGCTGATTCATTAATATTTTATTGAAATATAGGAAGAGAATGAAATACTTTTGTTTTGTTTTTTTGCTCTCTTGCTTTTGTTATGAAAACACACATTCATTTGCAATTTTAAAGAAAGAGACGTTGAAATGTGCGTCAGAGGTGACGCACATGTCAAGACGGCAAAGTTGCAGCGACAAACTTCGTCGGTGTAGCTTAATTTGGAAAGCATTTGGCTCCGGAGAAGAAGGATGCGATTTCAATTCCGCCACTGGCAAATGGTTTTTGCGCTATAGACGTAAAAATAATTGTAAATAGCCCAAATGATCGGTGATGTGCTTTAGTTTGTTAAGGAATTCTGTGTGGGTCGGGGAGCCTCCAGAGGGCTCCCAAAATATCTAAAATTCCCCACTGGAAACAATAAATTTTACATATTTAGTGTCTGAGTATGTTTGAGATATTTTACGATGTTTTAGGTTAAAGGCTACTAAATGTTTAAACACAACACATATATATTCTCAGGGAAAGATATAAAATATAAAACAAGAAATATAACCTACATTATTCGTTTCCTGGTTGTCAAATAACACGCGTAATTACAATCTTTCTTTGAACACTTACCAAAAATTCATGATTATCCTAATTTCAAATCCGTAGATAAGACTATTTGAATGTATAGATCAAGATAGCGTGCACCAAAATACAGTCAGTATATCGTCGTGTCACACACAGACTTTATTTTAGGCGTTGCTTTTCATTTACTTTTGACTTATTGTATGTTTTTGTCAAAAAGTATAAGCAAATTCGGGGAAGTGACGTGCCGTTCGGAAGAAAAGTCTAGAAATAACAATATTTACATAGGAACAGACACTCAAAAAGTAAGGTTAAACTTTAGGTATACGTCACACGCTATTCGTGACTAATAACAAAAATATAATCTTTTAGTCAAAATTCGCATACAACAGATACATACCAAATGCCTAAAAATTGCCGAATGGTGAATTTTTTGTGTAGCAAAATTTACTGCTGTGTCGCAGAACCACAAGAATTGTTTCTGGATTTTATACTTTTTTTTCCTTTTCTTTATTTACTTATCCAGCACTATTAAATTGCTTATTAAGAATAATCATCGTTACGGCTATCGAACAAATGTAATTCCACTGTAAATTCCATCCCCACTGGAGTTATAAGCGAGGAATTCTATAACTTGTATCACGAAATAGGCTTCTGTGACAACGAAATTTTTTTCTGATATCTGAAAAAGTGTCCATTTTTAAAAATGTGCTGTATTCACGTCTCCTTAGCCAAAAATTGTGATGAATATACCTCCTCTTCTGTATCGCAATTACTATCAAAATCAATATTAGTGAAAGTTTGCCTTGGAAGAGAAATTAAATATATAGCTTGTCCCAAAACAACTGAGAATGTTTTTATAAAAAATGTGCAATACTGCATTCGACCTTGGCACGAGTCTCGAAAACACTGTAGTCGTTTTAGTAGCCATAGCAACCGGCCACACCTGTTTATCACGCATGCGTCATTGGTAGTGCGCAGTTTAATAAGAGTTGTTTCGTAAACCCCTAACAAGTGTTTTTCCGCTGTGATTTTTCGAAAAAATGGATGTGGAAGGGGAACAAAGATGCTCCGTTAAATTTTGCTGTGGACTTAAGAAGTCTGTCGAAGAGACTTTCCGTCTTATGCAAGAGGCTCATAAAGATGAAGGTCTATGAAAATCAACAATTTACAGATGGCATAAATAATTTATGGATGGTCGTGAGTCAGCGGCTTTTATCGCGCATGGAGGAAGACCTTCAACGAGTGTTAGAGGTAAACATCAATACAGTAGGTGTTATTACATGGGAAGACAAGACACTTATCAGTTAGAAATATCGAAGATATGGTTCATATTTCAAAATGATCAATTCATAGAATTTTCACCGAGCATTTGGGCACGAAACGAGTTTGTTCAACTTAGGCTCCCCATTTCTTTTCATGTGCTGCCCAACGCAAGGCCGTAGTTCTGTTGTTTCTTATTTGGGGAAAATGAATATTAAGTTGATACCCCAACCTGCATATAGTCCAGACTTGTCACCATGGGACTTCTGGCTGTTCCCCATTTAAAAAAGAAGACATTACGGGGAGGACAATTTAAGGTTGATCTATAATTTATTACAGGTGCGCCGGGAGCTTCAACAGCATTGAAGAATTCCAGAAAACATTCAAAAAGTGGGAGGAACGTTGGGACACCTATATTCGGTACAATGGACAGCATTTCGAAAAAGATGACCACTTCCTTGATAATTAAGGTACGCATATTTTTTTTAATAAAAACATTATCCGCTGTTTTGGGACAACTCTTGTGCACAAATGATGTAATATGAGGATTTCTTCAAAAAGCAAACCTTTGGTCAGTTTTTCAGTATTAAGAATGTGCGTTCGAAAATTGTGAACGGCATTTTAAAAATAATAAAAATTACACTGCTGGACAATTGCTAAGGACGGATCATAAACGGCTATATAGCGCATAAAAAAGTAAGTGTGGTTGGATGCCAAGTGAAATAAAATAATGTCAGAATGCCAGAACATTACAAAAAAGACAATTTATTGTGCTCAGAAATCCAGAAGGCTTTGGAACGTGTTCAAGGAACAAACAGGCCATTTTGTGCAGAATACGTAAACGTGAAAAAAATGCAATTACCGTCCGCAGGCGTTCCGGCGTAAGATGACAATACGGGATATGGCCACCATGGAGGGCGACGCAAGATTCCACACGTCGTGTCATGCTTTGCACAACATTATCAAGCAGCTGTTGGGGTATGTTATCCCATTCCTCTGTCAGTGCACGGATGAGGGTGTCCTTGTTTATTGGAGGGGCATTGGCGACCAGCAAGATTCCTCCCCAAAGCATCCCACACATTTTCAATGGGATTCAGATCTGGAGAACGTGCTGGCCATACGAGGCGTTGAATATCCTCGCTCTCAAGACACTCCTGGACAGCGACTGTTCGATGACATGTTGCGTTGTCGTCCATGAAAATGAATCTATCACCGACAGCACCACGGAACATGCGAACATGAGGTAGCAGAACATCATTAATGTATCGTTGGCCAGTCATAGTCCCAGTTGGAAGCACATAGAGGGACGTACGGCCATTGATCATGATGCCAGCCCATACCATGACACTACATGTCGGATATCGGTCCCTTTCCTGTATGTTTGCTGGACAATATGCAGTACCACTATCACGCCAGATCAGTTGTCGTCGACAATCAGACGATAGACTGTATCTACTCTCATCTGAGAAGAGGACAGCAGACCAGTCGTTATCAGTCCAATTGCGATGTTGATGGCACCATTGCAAACGGGCGGTACGGTGACGTCTGGACAATGGGATGCACACAACAGGACGGCGGGCGTATAGTCCTCCTTCATGCAAACGTCTGGCGACAGTTTTTCGGGAGATCCGCTTGCCAGTAGCAGCCATAAACTGATTTGCTACCTCACTAGCTGTGCTGCGCCGGTGTCTTTTTGTTGATAGCACTACGTACCGATCTTCTGTAGGTGTCGTACTGCGAACACGACCTCCCCGGTGACGTTTGCTACACTCTCCATTTGTTTGAAATGATTTCCAAAGCCTTGAAACAACACTGTGGCTGACGTCGAACTCCCTGGCAACATCTGTTATTTTTCGCCCTTCTTCAATCTTGCCAATAATACGGCTACGCGTAAAATCATCTAGGTGATGTCGGAAAGGCATACTGAAAATTGCAAGTTCGTCAATTGATTCTTTCCCTTTCAACTTTGCGTTTGAACAAAAACGGTCAATACGCGTCAAATCCTTTATATCTCTTATCAGCGCTATGACGTCACGAACAAGTTCAGCAATCCAAAATTTGCATACGCACAACATGTCTTACTGTATCCCGCACTTATGCTATTTTCTACATTTTCCTGCCATCCATTTTATGGTTGCTATCGTTGCTATTGCCATCCGTCCTTAGCAATTGTCCGGCAGTGTATATTGAAAGGTATTGTTTATATGCGACGATTCACATTATTATTGAAAAGCAATTCAAAAACTATAGCTATTAATTTAAGGTGGTCCCACCTAAAATCTCTGCCTTGCAATGGTAAAACTTCTTCACATACTTTCTTCGCAATTAATGTATTCCCAAGGATGAAAATTTGCACATCGATAAAACTAACTTTACGTTATAGAATGGGATACTTAATACTTGCTAAAACATAACCATAATTATATTAAAAAACAATAATTTTTATTGAGTAATGTTCAGACCTGTAATACATTGATGACGTCAGTATATTATTATATTAAAAATCAATCATTTTTCTTTGAGTAATGTTCGGACCTGTTTTGTACATTGATGACGTCAGTAGGCAAACAAATGTTGGATTGCCTAATTATGGTTATGTTTTAGCAAGTATTAAGTATCTCATGTATAACGTAAACGTCTTTTCGTACTGCTACGTTATTTTAAAACATCAACATACGATGAAATAATTCCAAAACTAAACCTTAACGGCCAGACGAAACATTTAAAAACAGAAGTCAAACTTACGGAAATTATGCTTTATTTCTCCAGCACAGATATAGCACTTCACGATAACAAATCAGTATCAACACTCCACATTAAACGCTCCACACACTATAACGAAGTGAATTTCTCCGTCATTTTTATCCGCGCCGGGGTTCGAACCCGGGTCCACTCATTCCGGAATAAGTTGCTCTACCAATTAAGCTACGCGGACATTGATTCTAATTGCTATCTGCCTTTATGTCGTGTGCGTCCTTCTGGCAGGTACGTCACATCTCCTGGTACGTTACATCATCTCCCCCTTATTTTTCTTTTTTCTTTCGAAGTGCTGCTCATATTTTTCCTATCTCGCGGTGTGGAAATAACATCACACCAATGCGAGATTTTGAACGGTCGGGTCATCCGGATAGTTCGGGCGCCATTATGACGAAGTGAATTTCTCCGTCATTTTTATCCGCGCCGGGGTTCGAACCTGGGTCCACTCATTCCGGAATAAGTTGCTCTACCATTTGAGCTACGCGGACATTTTATTCTGATTCCTATCTGCCTTTATGTCGTGTGCGTCCTTCTGGCAGGTACGTCACATCTCCTGGTACGTTACAACACCACACACCACAAGCAACTGTTGTATCGTAGTTCATATCTCTGGTTCTTATCTAATAACAAGCATACGTCCCGTTCATTCCACCTCAATTATGTTACCAACAGTATTCGTTTGAGAGAAAAGATATCACGTTAAGTGTGAAGTATAACTGCGAACAAACTCAAGATTTACATAGGGAAAGAAACTAAAAAAGGAAAGTTAATTTAGAATATACGTCACACATGCTATAACTTAAAGTTAGTATTATCGATGTGCAAATTTTCATCTTTGGGAATACATTAATTGTGAAGAAATTATGTAAACAAGTTTTACCATTGGAAACATAAGACAGAGATTTCAGGTAGAACCACCTTAACTGAGCTGTGAAAAGAAGATATCGTGATAAAACTGCAGGGTCTGTATTTAGCAACTCTTTCAGTGATAAAATGGGGACGAAGGATGGAGCGTTAAAGAAATTGGTAAGAAGAAAGTTAATGCGTTTTAAACGTCATCCTAAAGAAAAAAATATTACGTATATCATACGTGTGAAGGAATCTAAAGTTACTGAAGGCGGAAGGTAATGAGGTCATCCCGAAAACATGGAAGAGTTCAGTCCGGGATATTTTGAACATGAAAGTTTTAGTTTCAGAGTGTAGAGCTCTGAATCGCATTTCAAGAAAATTACGTCCGCCAGGAACTCCTGATGAACTTTGAACGCGGGTTAGTACAGCCTGGATGGCTATTCCGCAGGACACCATTCACACAATTTTTTTTGTAAATATTTTAAAATATTGAACTCGGCGCTCTTTACCCCTTCGAGGCTCTTGCGCCGATAAACACTAATTAACCAACCATTCACACATTATTTAATTCGATGCCTTACCCCAAAACATAAATCAGGATCACATAATTAAAATTACCCCAAAACATAAATCAGGATCACATAATTTAAATTACGCCAAAACATAAATCAGGATCACATAATGATGAAAATAACTATCGCCCAGAGATGCCAACCTGTTTCAGATATTTTCAGTAGTACTCGTACAAATTTTCAGTAGTCATACCAAAAAGAATAATTTTAACCGAAGAAAACAACTTATTTAATTTAATTAGAATTTTTTTACTTACTTATTCATTTATATACATGAAAATCTGTATTAAAATATTCCAAGTTTTTCACATGGAAAATAATATACACCATGACTGATACATTTTTTCACAACAAACAATTGATTAAGCAGCTTTCTTTAGTGATTTCGCTGTACAGTGTTTTGCAGATTTGAGTTCCTCAGCAGAAGATCTTTTTTCATAACACACTTGCCCAGAAAAGAACATATTCATTTTTGCAATAAGAAGTGCTTCTACAGTTTCTAAACCTAAATTAGGTTGGAAACGGGCTTGATTTTTTCGCACTAAACTAAAATCTCTCTTACTCACAAGCATTCCAGTGTGGAACTACAAGTATTGCAAACATTACTTTCGAAAGATTAGTATACTTAACCGCTCCATTACAGCCTCTTAATTTTGAGATTTCTGACCAAGTGACATCTATTCTATTTGTTACTGCTATGGTCTCTAATTTGTCAGCTTGATAACAAGGAATTCCGCTTCCAGTATATCAAGTTCATTTTCAGTTATTATAAATGGAAGGCGTTTGACTATGTGTAATACAGAAGTAAATGATGTTATGGCTCTAAGTGAAGGATCTACTACTTCTGCATGTTTTAAAAATTCATCATAGATCAGTATCTTTTCTTGAATATAAGAACATTCTTCAATGCGAACTTTTCCGACAGATGTATAGAACTTAGAAAGACATGTATAGAACTTAGAAAGTTCATTTTTGTTTAAAATGATTTCGCTTTAATACATTCTTGTTTTTACTCCAATTACCAGTTGTGTCCTTCCTGATTTTTCTTTTTTGAAAAACTATTATTTGAAAAATTAAGCTCAACATCACCATCAGCTACGACAGTAGGCTTCACAAACCCCTTGGATGCCGTGACAATTTTATCCATCATGCTGAAAGAACTTTCAGTTTGAGGACCATGAATGCATGATAGCTTTCACTATTTTAGATAAAAGGCAGCGTAACTTGGGGAATATGAATGCTTTTGAATATCATGCATCAATTCTTACAAATTTTTCAGCTTCGTCACTTTTGTTTTCGGACTCTCCCCCTTTGTCAAGCTGAAATGCAAACCTTTTTTGGGGGAATATGTAAGAACACAGGATACACGTTGGAACTTCGTTGGGGGAAAAATTACAGTTACGGGAGAAACCTTTGCTACGTCCGATTTCCGTTTCCGGACATTTCCCTTACATATTCAAGGTGAAATATAAATATTTACGAAATAAAATGGAATTTAACAACAATACTAGGCAGAGGAAACATCGCGTGAAAAATAAAATTACGATTACGGGAGAAATCCTCACTGTTTCCGAAAGTTTTGAAAGACGAAATTTCCATTTTTGAAAGTTTTAGGCGGAAAGCATCTTTCACCACTACCAATTGCCCCAAACATTTCTGTTCAATTATGTGCATCGATCTCGAGGATAACCCAAATTACGACGAAAAAAGCAGAAATTCCTCAAAGCCGAAGATTACATGGGAATTTTTGCGCCGTCGAATTTCCGTTTTCGGAAATTTCTCCTCCATTTTCAAAGTGAAATACAAAGATTTATGGAATAAAATTATGTATAACAACAATACTAGATACCTATCTCAACCTTATCGAATTGATGCCTTGCCGAGTGGCCGCTGTTTTGCTGCTAAAGGAGGTCCTACAGCTTATTAGGTAGGTGGTCATAATGTAATCGCTCATCGGTGAAAACTGTTACCAAAAGCTGATATATTATCAACTCTTGTAACACATACTCATGTTTAAGGAGCGTTAACCTTCTAAAAGTTCTAAAACTCCCAGTTAATATTTTGAGCCTATATCATTACTAAGGACTTAATGGGTGCTATGCACTCATTGGTGAATTTCAGAGTGCGTGTGCGCTATGGAGTATACATGTAATTGGCGCCTATGGCTCTTAATATACCAACCGCTACTGCAGCAACTGGTGCTTTTTTCTCATAGAGCTGTTGAATTTCAATTTGTAAATTTCGATGCGTGATATTTGTAATAATAGCATGCCGGACATTTCGATGCTTAATGTCCATCATGCTATTATTTAATTTCTATCTATTGAATTTCAGTATAAGCCGCCCCGGTGGCGCAGTGGTCTAAGCGATGGCCTCTGATCATTCGTCCGAACGGGGTCCGGGTTCGAATCCCGGTGAGGCATGGATGTTGTGTTTGTCTTACGGCACTGGCTCTCTTCCCTTCCCTGGAACCAGTGACCCTAAATTAGGGACGGGCGACTGCTTATAGCCCATTGAGTTGCTCACGGTGGTCGTTAAACCTCCAACCAAAAAAAAAAAAAAAAAAAAAAAAAAAAATTCAGTATCGCTAAGCTGTTCTCTGAGATCCAGAGGTTAGCTCCTCAAAGAAAGCTCATCGGCTAGATAAAAATTTAAAACTGATGGCGATAGATTTTTTTTTACTATTGATATATCAAACGCCTCCATTTACAGCGGCACACAACTCGAGCTTCACGGATGTCAATCACACGCCTCACACAGTGGAGATTCAAGAAGTTTCAGAACTCGTAGGAGGCGTTTTAGTGGGGATAAATATCGTACGGGGGGGCACAAAGTTTTGGAGTGCATGTCAGAAATTTGCCAAAAAAATTCTGTTCATGTTGAATTTATCCGACGCTGATAGTTATTCCCAGTATATAAAAACGGTTTCCAGGTACATACTGAATGCAATATTAATGCATGTACGTAATTCTAGAAATATGTCGCCCTATCACCCGTACTCAATTAACATTAAAAATGGATCTACTAATTACACGAAGCTCATGAAACCCTGTGGCTACAAAAACACTGATGGGAACACTGAATCTCTGATTCCGAAAGCAGCCATAAAAATTTAAACACACACATTTGCAGCAACGAAAAATATAACTCTAAACCCCAAGTTACTCTTAATGACTTATAAACTCCCTCCATGTCATTCGATGACAAATACGGATGGGCTTATGTTACACTCACCCTAGAAGATAGAAAGATTACCGTATTCAGTAAAGGAACCTGAAAAGTTTGTGGAAACACAAGTTTGTCTGCGACGACCATCGAAACCGTGTCCCCTCACTCCCGAGTAAGTCGCTCTCACAACTGAGCTACGCGGACAGAATATCGCGCAGCAGATTTGAGGTTTTGGCACATGTTTTCACCACTGTAGTACGTCACAAGTGTTAAACACTTCTACCCCAGCTGGAGGTCAAAAGACCCCAAATCAACTGTAGGAACTAAACTGGAATGAATAAAAGCCCCCCCCCCCCCACACACAAAAGAGACAATGAACAATAATTCAGAAACGATAAACCGTAATATATTGGAACATGAATACGAACCTGCATGGCGTTTAGCAAGTTACTATTTCTATGCAATTTTAGCATACTTAGGTCGCTTTCTTATTTTATTAATATAATATTTTGCTGTCATAAGGTTGTTTATGAATTTTACTTTGTAACCTGATAATCTCTCCCTCCCTCTCTTTCCCTTTCATCTTCTTAAACTATGATTACCAGAACAATGTCTTTCTACTGCTCTCTTAGATTTACGTTCAGAGGACTCCCACCATTTCACATAATAGTTCAACACTAAATTTA
This sequence comes from Macrothele yani, assembly GCA_039090855.1. Lineage (NCBI taxonomy): Eukaryota > Metazoa > Arthropoda > Arachnida > Araneae > Macrothelidae > Macrothele > Macrothele yani. Next base: position 79,811,394 of record CM077016.1, read on the forward strand.
ACAAAACGTTCATTTTACGTAACAAAATTTCTGTGAATTAGAAGACGCATAGGTTCATCAAAGTTCTCTAAAACATTAGATGATTGCATTCGCCATGTGTTCAGCTGCTTAAATATTTTTGGAGGACCTAATGGGTGGGCTAAAAAAAAAAAAAAAATTGGGTGGCTAAAACAGACCCGAGTATACGCTCAGCGTCACGCCTTGTCTCACACAAGACCTCTTCTACATCATACTCACTATCCAGACATTCCTGAATATCGACTTCACGTGATTTCCTTGGCCTTTCTCTACATTTCTTTCCTGCCACTTGGTCTGAATAAATCCTCTGAGTAAGCATTATAACGAAGTAAATTCCTCCGTCATTTCTGTCCACGCCATTCGAACCCGGATCCCCTCATTCCGGAATAAGTCACTCTACCAATTGAGCTACGCGGACGTTTTATTCTGATTCCTATCTGCCTTTATGTCGTGTGCGTCCTTCGGGCAGGTACGTCACATCTCCTGGTACGTTACATCATCTTCCCCTTATTATTATTATTATTTTTTTTTTCGAAGTGCTGGAGAAGGGATTCTCTTATTTTTTCTATCTCGCAGTGTGGAAATAACATCACACCAATGCGAGATTTTGAACGGTCGGGTCATCCGGATAGTTCGGGCGCCATTATAACGAAGTAAATTTCTCCGTCATTTCTGTCCACGCCATTCGAACCCGGATCCCCTCATTCCGGAATAAGTCACTCTACCAATTGAGCTACGCGGACGTTTTATTCTGATTTCTGCCTTTATGTCGTGTGCGTCCTTCGGGAAGGTACGTCACATCTCCTGGTACGTTACATCATCTTCCCCTTATTATTATTATTATTTTTTTTTTTTTCGAAGTGCTGGAGAAGGGATTCTCTTATTTTTCCTATCTCGCAGTGTGGAAATAACATCACACCAATGCGAGATTTTGAACGGTCGGGTCATCCGGATAGTTCGGGCGCCATTATAACGAAGTAAATTACTCCGTCATTTCTGTCCACGCCATTCGAACCCGGATCCCCTCATTCTGGAATAAGTCACTCTACCAATTGAGCTACGCGGACGTTTTATTCTGATTCCTATCTGCCTTTATGTCGTGTGCGTCCTTCGGGCAGGTACGTCACATCTCCTGTTACGTTACAGCATCTCACCACTCCTTCTTTCAACATCGCCATACCACTTCACAGAACTTTTCTCCATCTTACTAACACCATTTTGCTTCACTTTACACATCTTCTTTCCTCACATGATCAGAACGTGCCTTGTCAGAAAACCACGAAACTCCGTAAATAATGCATATCTCCCTAGCACACAAACGACCCGTATATCTCTTCTGCAGTACCCAGGTTTCACTGCCGTACATCAGATAAGGAACAATTACACTTTGATACACAGCCATTCGGAATCTTTTTAAGAACCTATAAGTCCTGTGAAACTCTCCTAAGGCAGCTACTACTGAACTTCAAAATCCGATAAAATTTCAAATGCCTCAATTTTCATAAGCTTTTCAGACTCTCACCATTCTTTTGCAACATCAAATATTACACGTTTATAAGTGAGTCACAGAAAAATTCTCATTGGCCGCCATCGGGAAACGAACCCAGGATCTTCCAGTTACGCGCCGGACATGCTTCCACTGCACCACAGCGGCCTCGAATTCTTCCAGACTCACACACGCTAACTGCCAAGCCAATTTGGCAGGTTGCTTTTTGGAGCCCGTCACCAAAGATGGTAAGTAGCAACTCAACAAATAATTAGAAGGCGAATGAATAATCAATGCAGACATTTGACGCGGACTAGGAACATCAAACAGAAGTTATCGCTCTTTCCACGTTTACAAGTGAGTCACGGAAAAATTCTCATTGAATCCCGGTGGCGGCCAATGAGAATTTTTCCGTGACTCACTTATAAACGTGGAAAAAGCGATGACCTCTGTTTGATGTTCCTAATCCACGTCAAATGTCTGTATTAATTCTTTTGCAAGGGATAATTTTTTTTTCATATGTTACAATGCAGCATTGCAGGAATTTTGTCATGGCTTTTCTTGTATTCAGTTTGGGAAATGTGCTGCATAAGATAATAATGCTGTCTACCGATTTGTCTTTTTCTTGGCATGGCCAGAACTTACTGTCGCATTCATGAACTTATCAGTTTTACCTTTCATGATATTCGGCAAAAATTAAGTCATACTGTTTTCTTTAGAGTACAATTATGCAGCCCGTTTTACTTGTTTTCCTGGTCTATTTTATCATCCACCAGGCTTGGACAAAATATTGTCAACATTATGATTATAGGGGTGAATGTTATCCGTGTAGGCTACACTGAAAAAAAAAACCCCGTTGTGCTTATCTTTTGTGTCTTTTCTTTGTATATATTCTCCAGGAATATACAAAGAAAAGATACACAACTTGTACACAAGTTGTACACAGCAGCGGTTCGTACAAGCAGTCGGTGAAATCGGTGACATGTCAGACTTTCAAAAAGGACAAATCGTGGGCGCTCGTTCAGCAAGAGCGTGTGTAACCAGAACATCCAAATGTTTTGGTGCTTCAAGAGTAGCAGTTTGTGATTGCGTACACAACGCATGGCAAGACTTCATTGGCGAAGGAAAATAGTGCGCGAAATCGGATATTGAATGAGAGTGACCGTCGAACATTAACAAAGATTCTGCCCAAACAACACAATTACTACAGCAAAAGTGACAGCAGAGCTCAATACCCAGACCCTGTTTTCACATAAACAGTCCGCACATAACTTTACGAAGCTAACATCCATGGAAGAGTTGCACTTGCTAAACCTTCAATCACAGAAATCAAAGCGACAATGCGAAAAAGATGGTGTCATTAGCATAAAAACTGGACAGCGATGACTGGAAAGGTGCGATATAGTTCGATGAGTCCTCATTTACATTATTACCAACAGTAGGTCTGTTTTATATACACTATATTGACAAAAATCCCCGGACACCCCTTCAAAAGCAAATGAACAGCTCCGCTGCGTTGTTAAGATGCGCGGTACAGCTGCAAACGGTATAAAACCAAGCCTGCAGCTTTTCACGATCATATCGCACAGTGAGGTTGAGTGAAAATGTCGCGGCGGGAGAGAACTGACTTTGAGAAAGGAAATATTGTTGGGTGTTATATTAGTGGATTTTCCATAAGAGAAACCGAGAGGCGTTTAAACATACCCAAGTCAACTGTTTTGGATGTACTGAATAAGTGGAAGACACATGAAGCAGCAAAACGCACAGGCAGACCAAAGAAAATCAGTGATAGGGGACGTCGCTAATCGACGGAGTGCTGCACAAGACCTCAGTGTACAGGTGATTAAAAATGCTGGAACCTCAGTATGTACACGTACCATTCGTAGAGAACTTCATTCCATGGGTTACCGTGATCGTGCGGCTGCTCATAAGCCTTTCATCTCCACTCGGAATGCTACTCGTCGTTTAGCATGGTGTAAAGAACATTTATCGTGGACCGTAGATAAATGGAAACGTGTCCTGATGAATTCAGATACACGATCCATCAGTCTGATGGCCGTGTGTGGGTATGGCCGCAGCCGAGACGAACGCTATTTACCACAGTGAACTGTTCCTACGGTCAAGTTTGGAGCTGGCAATGTACTCGTGTGGGGGTGTTTTTCGTAGTATGGTCCCGGCCAATTGGTTATCGTGGACAAACCTGTTAACCAGCACGTCTACCTAGGTATTCTGGACAATTATGCCCTACCAACTCTGTGGCAATACTATGGAACCGAGCCTTGTTACTAACAGCAGGATAATTCACCGAGCCATAGAGCAAAGGACTGTTACGGCGTGTAATTACGTTTCGTGCGTGGACTGACCAGCACAGGGCCCTGATTTTAATCCCATAGAGTACCTATGAGATGAATTAGAGCGCCGAATAAGAAGTTTGGAACCAAGGCCTACTACTAAGGAACAGTTAGCGGCAGCATTATGTACTAAATGGAAGCGCATACCTATCGCTGTGTTCTAAAACCTTGTCGAAAGCATGTCTGGAAGGGTCAGTGCATGCATTAAGGCCAAAGGTGAACCGACACCGTACTAATGTATGTCAATAAAGGCTATGTTGTGTTTCTCTTCTAGGTGTCCGGTGACTTTTGCCAATATAGTGTGTGTAGAACCCTTAAGGAAGCGTACAATTCCGAATGCCTGGTTCCAAGTGTCAAACATGGAGGTGAATCTGTGAGGATTTCGGCGGCCATATCTTGGTATTCGGCTGATCCCATCATTACCGTATATCGCCGAGTTACTGCCAGCGAGTATTTGGACATTCTAAGTGATCAGGTACATCCCATGGACCAAATGTTGTTTCCCAACAATGACTGAATTTTTCAAGAGATTATGCACCCATGCACACACCGAGAACAGTTCAGGGTTTGAAGAACACCGAGATAAACTTCAACACCTGCCCTGGCTAGCCGAATCAATTGATTTCAATACAGGGTGATTGTAAACTCCTTCAACAAAACAAGAGGAGTGATAGTACACAACAAGATGAACAATATTTGCAGTGGAACCTAGGGCCACATTCCACTTCTAGTGCCAGAAAAGAGCACGTTCGATAAACAGCCAGCAGGCACACCAACTAGTGCATGAGAAGCACAAGGTGAAAATCAGGTGCGCTGAACACGTGCGTAGACAATGAGGAGCAAACATTTAAAAACGCAGCCGAACCCGTTCAGCGAACATCACATGAGAATTGACGTATACGTCTGACCGGCGCTGTGTACCGTGTGTTTCTGGAGCAAGTGCTTCCCGGCCTGTTGCTGGATTTTCCGCTCAACACACGGAAGAACACGTGATTTATGCGTGATGAAGGACATGGGGTTTATGCATGATGGGGCCCCAGCACACTTTGCCACTGAGGTCCGATACTTCCTAAGTGCGACATATTACGGGCGGTGGATTGGACGCGGTGGATTTGTGGCTTAGCCTCTACCCTCCCCGGACCTTAATCCACTGGACTTCTTCTGGGGCACATGAAAACATTGGTGTACGAGACACCTGTGGATTCCCTGGAATAGCTGTTGCTGCTGACAAGATCAACAACACACCGGGAGTCTACGAGAGGGTGCGACAGTCCTTCGATTGCCCGTGAGGACTGTGCAACGACGCCCTTGGACGCCAGTTTGAGCAGCTCCTTTGAGTCTTTCTCTGATGCGATTGGAATTGTGCAACTCATAAATTAGGTATGTCTCTTTGTTTTCTCTGTTGAAGGCTCAACGTAGATATGCAACTTTACTCTTTTCTGGCATTAGGAGAGGAATGCGGCTCTAGGTTCCATTGCAAATATTGTTAGTCTTGATGTGCACTATCACCCCTCTTATTTTGTTGAAGGCGTTTACAATCACCCTGTATAACTGAACTACCGTGGAGAGCAGAGTGAGAAGCAGATTCCCTTCTCCAATATCTCTGAAGCAATTGGCAGATGTTCTGATCGTCGAATGATACAAGATTCCACTGGAGACTATTCAAAGTTGTACGAATCTGGTTCGAGAAAGTTGGAAGCTGTATTAAAGGCAAACCGTGGTCCAACACTTTATTTATAAAGACATATCACCTATTTCCCAGATCTTTACATTATTTTGTCCAACCGCTATATGTCTTTCATGAATTTATGGTATAGTTGTTTGTTCTGCCTTGCATTAGTCAATTTTCAGGGTCGCTCTTTGGTGGCTATCTCTTGTTTCTTCTGCTTTGATCATAACAGCTTTAAGTACACCAGTCAACAAATTTTCTTTGAAATTATCGAAAATCAGTTTTTCTTCCTACTTTTTGTTTGATTATTTGTATTCCTCGGCTGCATTTGCTACGTGATGATTAAAGGCGATCAATACTACTACGACGCCGCCCCGGTGGCGCAGTGGTCTAAGGCGTTGGCCTCTGATCATTCGTCCGTAAGGGGTCCGGGTTCGAATCCCGGTGAGGCATGGATGTTATGTTTGTCTTACGGCACTGGCTCTCTCCCTTCCCTGGAACCAGTGACCCTAAATTAGGGACGGGCGACTGCTTATAGCCCATTGAGTTGCTCACGGTGGTCGTTAAACCTCCAATCAAATAAATAAATAAATACTACTACGACGACGTTGGCATGACTAGCTTTCGAGCTCTTCGGATTAGTGTATTTAATTCATCTTAATTTCAATCTTCATCGAATTACTGGTAAAGCCCATGTACTCATCGCGAGAAAGGTTTTTTTCTTTTTTTTTTTGGTTTCGGGGTTTAACGACCACCGTGATCAACATAGGGATTATAAGCTAAGTCTCCCACCCCTAATTTAGGACCCATTGGTTCCAGTGGTGAAGCCAGCAGCTCAGAACTGGGATGGCTATTAGAGGGCTAAGCATCACACGGGTAGGGAGGAGGGCACAAATTTTTACGCGCTTGGCAGAAATTTTGTCATAAAAATTCCGTTTATGTAGATTTTATGCGACTATGATGATGTGATTTTTTTTCAGCTGTTTTAGTACAAATACACGGCTGGCCACCCAAAATGCAACACCAAGAAGGAAGCATCCGACTGGCCTGAAATTCGCAGCATGCGTCGCTCGCGAGAGGACATGCAAACGATTAGCATTGCAGGGCATATGCAAATCATGTGCGCCCGGCACGCCACCGAGAAGCACCATAAGAAGGCTGCACAGAAGGCGGGGTGTAAGTAGTGGAAGTGTGTTGTGCTGCAGGACCTGTGCGTGGGAAGCTTCCTGATGTCTCGTCGCAGAATACGGCAGTCATTCCAGCACGTTTCGGAGTTCGACACAGGACGAAAAGTGGCGTATCGCGACAGCGGTTTATCATACCGAGACATCGGCACCCGTGTGGGACGACATCCAGCCACAGTGAGGCAAGTATGGATTCGGTGGGTGCAGGAGGGCTGGACGGACCGACGTGAGCGATTGCCGCAGCCGCGGCATACCACCGATCGAGCGGACCGGCATGTTGTGCGGCGGGCATTGACGGTTCGCACCGTAACATCACGAACGTTAGCGCAGGAATTAGGGTGTGTTGCGCAACAACCTGTGTCGGCACGTACCGTTCGACGTCGCCTGCAGGAGCGGGGACTTGTCGCACGGCGCCCATTGCTCCGATTACCATTGACGTTACACCACCGGCGAGTGCGGTGGCAGTGAGCCGTTGAACGCCGCACCTGGACTACGGAATGGCACGACATTTTCTTCTCCGACGAATCCCGCTTCTGCCTGTAACACCAGGATGGTCGGATCCGCGTGCCGCGGCACCGCGGCGAGAGACTGTATGACGCTTGCATTATGCATCGCCATACCGGTCCGTCGCCTGTCGTTATGGTTTGGGGCGCAATTGGATATGACACCCGCACACTTCTGGTACGCATCGCCGGTACACTCAACAGTCACCGCACCATCTCCGACGTTTTGGAGCCTGTAGTCCTCCCTTACCTGCAGGACCTGCCAGCGGCCACGTTTCAACAGGACAAATCGCGTCCGCACTTGGCACGCATCGTGCAACAAAACTTCATGGCCCACCAGGTGTCACTGCCGCCGTGGCCCGCCTGTTCTCCCGATATGTCGCCCATCGAACACGTCTGTCTGTCCAGGCTGCTTCCACACGTTGCCACGCCTGATGAACTGTGGCAACGTGTGGAAGCAGCCTGGACCGACATACCCCAAGCCCACATCCAAAGCCTTTTTCGTTCGATGCCGCGGCGTGTAGCTGCCGTTCTTGCCAGCCATGGGGTCCACACGAACTATTGATGTCTGCGTGTGCCGCAAGTCGCACGGGCCTGTAAGCTCAATCGTTTTATCTTTGTATCTGTTGTTATGTGTCCAGTAAATCTGGCTTTGCTATCTCGTGTCCTTTTTGGTGTTGCATCTTGGGTGGCCAGCAGTGTACATGTAAAATAATTGACATTATTATGTTTATTAATACAAAACAGCTAGGAAGAGAGGGGAAAAGGCCAAACAAAGACCTGACATAGCCCCAGTCTCCCTACGGACACATATCTAGTCAAGCACCACAGAGACAGCAATCCGAATTATTAGTGTTAGTTGGTAAACATGTTAATTTATTCAAAGGGAAGGAAAAGGAGATAATAATTAGGAAAAAAAAGATAATTTAAAAAAAAAAGAGATGTAAATGCAAAGATCTTTCTCCCTTAATCACCCATTATGTTCAGTAAATCGCTCACATTTCCCCTACCTTCTCATATTAATATCCCCCTCATTTCTAATTTTTATGTAACAGATGAAGCTTTAATTTTTTCTTAAAAATATTAAAGTTATTAAAATCAGTAATCTCATGTGGGAGTGAGTTCCAATATTTGCGGTCCCATGTAGTTTATACTTTGAAAACAGTATGTACCAGAAAACTTTCTTATCTCCAGTAAAAGAAAGTTTTCTGGTACATACTGTACGTAGTATTTATTCAATGTATGTAGCAATGAGACCCAGGAAAAGAACTTCTATGGTCTTTATTTAATAATTACCATTTTTTCGGAATTTCAGCTTTTTTTTTTTTTTTTTTTTTTTTTTTTAACAAAAGAGTGTACTAAATTCGAAAAATTCTCGTACGTTTATCCAAGTTCCGAAAAATCTTTAATGGGTGCACTCGCCATGTGTTCTGACCGCTTAAATATTGAAGGAGGAGGAAGAAACTTTAGGTGGGCTGAAGCCCATCCTGGCCCACCCGTAGAGTCACGCCCTGGTTCCAGGGAGAGGAGAGAGTCATTACCAGACCTGCCAACCTCTCAGAACCAAAAAACGTAACACTCAGATGGAAAAATCGTAACACGACGCATGCTGATAATTTTTGAAGCCTATTTCAGCTATATAAATTCTTGATGATGAGAATGTAGGGATTTTTTCCCTACATCAAAATTTTATTGAGAAACTGATTAAGTCTAATCAGCGAACACTTTTATGTTGTTAATTATTAGAAAAAAATTACGTTTACTGGAGAAATCCTCACTCCGCCTAATTTCCGTTTTCGGAAATTTTGAGAGGCAGAAAACTTGCATCTTAGGGAGTCTGCAAGATGGTTTATTGGGTTCTGGGGATGTTATTTTTGTAAAATAAATCTGCGATGTACATCACCACGATCGTTCAACGGAGATGAGTACAAAATAAATCTGCGATGTACGTCTGCCGTCGCCACGATTCTGCTGCGGGGATGAGTACATAATAATTCTGCAACGTACATTGTCCTTCGCGAGAAAAAAATACGATTACGGAAGAAATCCTCACAACGCCTAACTTCCGTTTTCGGAAATTTTGAATGGCGGAAAACTTGCATCTATGATAGGGAGTCTGCAAGATGGTTTAATAGGATTCTGGGGATGTCATTTTTGTCCGCAGGACCAAACTAAATCTGCGACATACGACGCCAGTCCCCGCGATTCTGCTAGAAGGCTTTTGTCTGAAAAGAGAAAAAATTAGGGAAAATATTACTATTTAAAAAAAATCGTATTTTTGGCAGCAAAATCGCATTAGCATACTAAAGCATGATTTATCGTACTACATAAAATCGTAACAGTTGGCAGGTTTGCAAAACAGTAAAACAAACACACCACCCATGCATCATCGGGGAACAGAACCCGGCTCTACGAGGACGAAAGCAAAAGGTATTTGCACCGTTCAGTTTATATTTCGAAATTTTGCGAGCTCTTTTAATATTCTCAGCATCACTTTTCTTTTTTACTATTTCGTTACTTTTGGTTTGCCACCATTCCTTTCGTAGACAATGGGGCTGAGATTTTCGCCTTTTAGGAGTGTATGGCTAGTTTGAAAAAATGATTACTTATTTTGGGTTTAAGCAGTTTTTAGAGAGGAAAATTCTTCGAAGCTCTTTATAAAAGTTGTTAGAGACCACAGGCGTTGATGTTGTGCTTATGGTAGTCCGGTGGTTATAGCAACCAACTGTCAGACCGATACTTGCAAGCTTGTAACCGATTGCTGCTATAGCAAGCACCGAATAACCGCCGCGCCACGGAGAAAGTGTCAAGCAGACGGGCCAGAAGCAAAGACCAGCAGTTGAGATCACCAACATCTCCCCCGCCTGCAGCGCTCCACTTTAAAGTTTCTTATCAAGGTGCTCTAAGCCACCACTACGTCACCTCCGCTCCCATATCGAAAGGTCTTTTGATTCGGAGGAAGTCAGGTTTAAACGTAACCTTGGGAGGAATCTTTACGAGAAATGAGGCATCCGGAAAAGTTCAGTTTGAGCTGTTGTTGTTGCAACGGATGATATACGAGCCAGGATGGATCCTCCTCCAAGGTGCCTCCCCAATAGCTTAACGGCCAGAGGCGCGAATTTCTGGCCAAGTGTTTAAGCTCGGCATAAGCCCGAGTCACGTATGAGGTATAGGCGATGCACTCCACCTTCCCCACGGTTCTACTTCCCCACTCGGAACCACGTGCCCTGAATTCGGGAATTATCTACAGCACTAGATGCTTGCGCTTCGAGGTTCACATTCGTAGAATATTTTGCATTGCTTGGTATTGAAGTATGACTGGTACATCAGTCAAACGTACTCTTTGTGTGACTTACTCCGGAGTAAGTCGCTCTCCCAACTGAGCTACGGGGACATATGCTCTCGCTGCTATCTGCCTTTATCTCATGTGCGTCCTGCGAGGCAGGCACGTCACATCTCCCCCCCGAAAGCCGGGACGATGTGTCGCTGTAGGCAGTCATCCGATGAACGTGCATTTGAGAATTCCCAGACAATTAATTAGGTGTGTGGAACGGAACATCAGACACAATTATTTTTTTGAACCACTGAAGAAGAGATTCTCATTTTTCCTGTCTCGCGGTGTGGAAAAAACATCACATTATTGCGAGAAACTTAACGACCAGGTCATACTTGCAGTTCGGGCGCCAATGTGAAAACGCAGGTTTGTCCACGCCGGATATCAAATCTGGGTCCCCTCACTCCGGAGTAAGTCGCTCTCCCAGCTGAGCTACGCGGACATGTGCTCTCATTTCTATCTGCCATTTTATCTCATGTGCGTCCTCCGGTGCAGGCACGTCACATTTGTTTTGAGTTTTTCAAGAAACACAATGTTAGACAAGCAGTGAACAATAATTCAAAAATGTATACCTTTGGTGTGGTGAGAACTGACAGCAGTAATTTGATTTGCGATGATTTATCCAAAAGAAAGATGTCTAGAAATTATAATGTAAGTTAGCACTAAACAAGAGTTCTTATCAAATGAGATAAATCGGCTGCAGAAACTGTAAATATTCCCTAGCTGTAATTTGATTTGCGATGATTTCTCCAAAAGAAAGATGTCTAGAAATTACAATGTAAGTTAGCACTAAACGAGAGTTCTTATCGAATGAGATAAGTCGGTTGCAGAAACTGTAAATATTCCCTAGCTGTAATTTGATTTGCGATGATTTCTCCAAAAGAAAGATGTCTAGAAATTATAATGTAAGTTAGCACTAAACGAGAGTTCTTATCGAATGAGATAAATCGGCTGCAGAAACTCCAAATATTCCCTAGCTGTAATTTGATTTGCGATGATTTCTCCAAAAGAAAGATGTCTAGAAATTATAATGTAAGTTAGCACTAAACGAGAGTTCTTATCGAATCAAATAAATCGGCTGCAGAAACTGTAAATATTCCCTAGCTGTAATTTGATTTGCGATTTCTCCAAAAGAAAGATGTCTAGAAATTATAATGTAAGTTAGCACTGAACGAGAGTTCTTATCGAATGAGATAAATCGGCTGCAGAAACCGTAAATATTCCCTAGCTGTAATTTGATTTGCGATGATTTATCCAAAAGAAAGACGTCTAGAAATTATAATGTAAGGTAGCACTGAACGAGAGTTCTTATCGAATGAGAGAAATCGGCTGCAGAAACCGTAAATATTCCCTAGCTCTAATTTGATTTGCGATATGTCCAAAAGAAAGATGTCTAGAAATTATAATGTAAGTTAGCACTGAACGAGAGTTCTTATCGAATGAGATAAATCGGCTGCAGAAACCGTACCGTAAATATTCCCTAGCTGTAATTTGATTTGCGATTTCTCCAAAAGAAAGATGTCTAGAAATTATAATGTAAGTTAGCACTGAACGAGAGTTCTTATCGAATGAGATAAATCGGCTGTAGAAACCGTAAATATTCCCTAGCTGTAATTTGATTTGCGATGATTTCTCCAAAAGAAAGATGTCTAGAAATTATAATGTAAGGTAGCACTGAACGAGAGTTCTTATCGAATGAGATAAATCGGCTGCAGAAACCGTAAATATTCCCAAGCTGTAATTTGATTTGCGATTTCTCCAAAAGAAAGATGTCTAGAAATTATAATGTAAGTTAGCACTGAACGAGAGTTCTTATCGAATGAGATAAATCGGCTGCAGAAACTGTAAATATTCCCTAGCTGTAATTTGATTTGCGATGATTTCTCAAAAGAAAGATGTCTAGAAATTATAATGTAAGTTAGCACTGAACGAGAGTTCTTATCGAATGAAATAAATCGGCTGCAGAAACCGTAAATATTCCCTAGCTGTAATTTGATTTGCGATGATTTCTCCAAAAGAAAGATGTCTAGGAATAATAATGTAAGTTAGCACTGAACGAGAGTTTTTATCGAATAAGATAAATCGGCTGCAGAAACCGCAAATATTCCCTAGCTGTAATTTGATTTGCTGTGATTTCTCCAAAAGAAAGATGTCTAGAAATTATAATGTAAGTTAGCACTAAACAAGAGTTCTTATCGAATGAGATAAGTCGGCTACAGAAACTGTAAATATTCCCTAGCTGTAATTTGATTTGCGATGATTTCTCCAAAAGAAAGATGTCTAGAAATTATAATGTAAGGTAGCACTGAATGAGAGTTCTTATCGAATGAGATAAATCGGCTGCAGAAACCGTAAATATTCCCTAGCTGTAATTTGATTTGCGATTTCTCCAAAAGAAAGATGTCTAGAAATTATAATGTAAGTTAGCACTGAACGAGAGTTCTTATCGAATGAAATAAATCGGCTGCAGTAACCGTAAATATTCCCTAGCTGTAATTTGATTTGCGATGATTTCTCCAAAAGAAAGATGTCTAGAAATTATAATGTAAGTTTGCACTGAACGAGAGTTCTTATCGAATAAGATAAACCGGCTGCAGAAACTGTAAATATTTTCTAACGTACAGGAAGTATTTTCTAGACAAAAGAAATATCAATATTTCGGTTTGATAAAATAACCTCACTTGTCGTTAACAAGATTTCTCCACTTTCTAATTTTAGCCTCGCAGATAGTTTTCTGTTTATTATTAAGACCGAAAATAAGAGTTGGTGATCTCTGCAAGATTCTAAGAAGAAAATAATTGCAAGTGTATCATATCAGAGTTTGTTATTAATATTTTTTTTTACATGTAACTCTACCTACATAGCTTCTTTTGCTTCTGGGATCGTGGTTGGTCCCCGAGTAAGAAATGAATGGCGTAGTTGTTCTTTACGGAAATGGATACCTCTTTTCCTGGTCCCAGAGGCCCCAACTTAGAGACGGGTGTCTGTTCTTAGCTTTATGTGCTCACGGAGGTTATTAAACCCGCAATAAAGAGGAAATAAGTTAAAGAGTAAACGTAACTTCTTTAAATTTCCATAGATTAAGTCGAAGAAATAAACATGCAGATTACTTAATAGGCGTAATCCAGTGCTAATCTATTTGGTCAACACTTCAGGAAATTGCTTCATTGTGGAAACGGAATCGAACCCACGTCTATTTCTGCCCAAGCCTTTTCTTCACAATGCCTTGTTCCGGTTGTTACGACAATCAAGGAAAGGCATTTGGAAGAAACCGAAGCAATGCATAGAGTGTGAACAAGCATTTCTTCGTAATGCCGTGTTCTGGTTATTATAACCATCATGGAAAAGCATTAGGAAGCTGGCATAAAATGAGAACAACCATTCAAGAAACCTAAGCATATGTACTGGCTGTTCAGAATCTTACACTTGAGTTACTTAATCAAGTTAGTAAAATCAAGCAATGTATTGATCATGATATTCTTTCCAACATACCAGAAAGCATTATTCAAGTTATGAGGATAATGGCTGTGGAATAAATCTGGCTCCTGTGCCCTGACCTTTGACCCCATTTCGATGATATTAAACAGAACCTGTTCAGTATACCTCCGGAACAACATACTAAAATTTCATCGAAATCGAACCATTTTTACGCAAGTTATGACGCATAAGGGAAATGGAATGTATCTCGCTCCTATGTCATCACGTTCGACCCCATTTCGCCCATTTTCAATAGGGTTCGTCCCCAGGTTGTCTCGCACCATTTATTAAAATTGCATTGAAATCGAACCATTTTTACGCAAGTTATGAAGCATAAGGGCAATGGAATGGATCCCGCTCCTATGTCCTAACCTTTGACCACATTTCGTCCATTTACTATGGGATTTGTCCCCAGGTGGTCCCTTATCACGTAGTAAAATTTCATCGAAACCGAACCACTTTTACGTGAGCTATCGTGCGGACGGACAGACAGACGGAGCATATACGCTTCTTCAACCTACGGTTGGAAAGCGTAAAAACAAGGTTATCTAGGGTGGTGTAACGGTAGCATCGTCGTAAGTAAATCGGAGACGCTGTTCGATACTTGATCCAGGAAGATTTTAGCAAAGTTAGTCGCATGGATGAACCGGGAATTACGGCTTTCCTCTGCTAGAAACAGCAACAATAACAGCCGCAATTTCCTAGCATGAACTTGACACAACCTATCTAAAGCGCCGAAATACACAGAGTGATCACTGAATTATGACCACCCCTATCAAAAGTGGATGCGGGCCGTTTACCACGTGATTTCAGAGAGGGCGCGATTAGTAGATCGACGTAACATATATACGGTGTGAGTGGAGCAGTACGTAGTAAAATTTGAAACGTACACGGAAGGATTTATCGGACTCTGAGAAAGGACGGACTGTGGGTGCTCGGACAGCGGGTGACTCGATTTCCCAAACGGTTGAACTGGTGGGTTGTCTGTGAGCTGCCGTAGTTAAAAGTGTATCAGGACTGCCATGAAAATGGTCAAATAACAACCCGGAGTCAAAACTGCACAGGTCAACGAAAGGTTGATGTGACAGGTGAGCACCGGCGATGACTCGCACAGGTCAACAGACACAGCACTGTTCAACAGTTGACTACCCAATACAACAGAGGTCTCACCCGGAGCATTATCTGTCATGACCATGCGTCTCAAGATCGCACATATGGGCTAGAACGGCAGACGACCCCGGCAACATCATCCGCTAACCACGGTTCATCAGCGCCAAAGACTCGACTGATGCAAAGTTCATGCAAGTTCTACGTCGGATGACCAGAAAAAAGTGTGCTGGTCTGACGACTCGCGTATTTTAATCCACGCCGTGGATGGTCGTGTACGTATTTGGTACAAACAACATGAAGCACTGGATCCATTCTGAATGGCCTCCACAATACAAGTTGATGGAGTCGGTTGCAAGGTGTGGAGCATTTTTACATGGTAGGAACTTAGACACCTGGTGCATATGGAACAAGGTATGACTGGTGCCCACTATTGTGAATTGCTTGCTGACTCTGTACACCCAGCAATGTTGCACTTTTATCCGAATCGCGACTTTGTCTTTCAAGATGACAATGCTCCGAGCCACAGGTCCAGTGTTGGGCAGGAATGGTTTGGGGAACAAAGTTCAGACTTCCAGCACATCGACTGGCCTCTGAACTCCCCAATATCAATCCTATAGAGTACTTGTGGGACACTATGGAACGGCATATCAGGCATCTGGATACACCAATCATCTCCATACCTGCGTTGAAGGCCACCTTCGAAACAGGTTGGTTGGTCATATCTTCCAACTGCTTCCGGCATCTTATTTAATCGACACCCCGTCGGATAGCTGCGGTATTGAGGGCCAAAAGAGGACCTACGAAGTATTAGGTAGATGGTCATAATTCAGTGATCACTCAGTGTATGTTGAATCGATGCCACGTCAGATCTCTGCGGTACTCAGGGCGAAAGGAAGACTTACGAAGTATTAGGTAGGTGGTCATAATTCAGTGTATGTTGAATCGATGCCATGTCGGATCGCTGCGGTACTGAAGGCGAAAGGAGGACTTACGAAGTATTAGGCAGATGGTCATAATTCAGTGATCACTCAGTGTATGTTGAATCGATGTCACGTCGGATAGCTGTTGTACTGAGGGCGAAAGCAGGACCTACGAAGTATTAGGTAGGTGGTCATAATTCAGTGATCACTCAGTGTATGTTGAATCGATGCCACGTCGGATAGCTGTTGTACTGAGGGCGAAAAGAGGACCTACGAAGTATTAGGTAGGTGGTCATAATTCAGTGATCACTCAGTGTATGTTGAATCGATGCCACGTTGGATAGCTGTTGTACTGAGGGCGAAAGGAGGACCTACGAAGTATTAGGTAGGTGGTCATAATTCAGTGATCACTCAGTGTATGTTGAATCGATGCCACGTCGGATAGCTGTTGTACTGAGGGCGAAAAGAGGACCTACGAAGTATTAGGTAGGTGGTCATAATTCAGTGATCACTCAGTGTATGTTGAATCGATGCCACGTCGGATAGCTGTTGTACTGAGGGCGAAAAGAGGACCTACGAAGTATTAGGTAGGTGGTCATAATTCAGTGATCACTCAGTGTATGTTGAATCGATGCCACGTTGGATAGCTGTTGTACTGAGGGCGAAAGGAGGACCTACGAAGTATTAGGTAGGTGGTCATAATTCAGTGATCACTCAGTGTATGTTGAATCGATGCCACGTCGGATAGCTGTTGTACTGAGGGCGAAAAGAGGACCTACGAAGTATTAGGTAGGTGGTCATAATTCAGTGATCACTCAGTGTATGTTGAATCGATGCCACGTTGGATAGCTGTTGTACTGAGGGCGAAAGGAGGACCTACGAAGTATTAGGTAGGTGGTCATAATTCAGTGATCACTCAGTGTATGTTGAATCGATGCCACGTCGGATAGCTGCTGTATTGAGGGCGAAAGGGGGATCTACGAAGTATTAGGTAGGTGGTCATAATTCAGTGATCGCTCACTATGCATAAAAGTAGTTTTTTTATTATGAAAAACTGTGCATGAAAATGATGAAGTGTTTTAGGAAATGAGAGAGAGAGAGAGAGAGAGAGAGAAATATTATTTCTGCCTCACCATCCTTCTACGTCTTCTAGGATGTCTTATACAAAGCCATCTGGAGATAGACTTCGTTCTTCGTCAAAAAACAAAAAAGGTTTCGAGTTATAAATATTTAGGAGTTCTTTGTGTTCACATTGCTTTTTACGGAAAAACAATGTTACATTTAAACGAAGAAGTTACGAAGTTTCGTTCGCAAAAGATATGTACCGAAGCGTTTCTTTCTCGGTAAAGGTCTACCCCATGTAAAACACAACGAAATAGCTTTTCGCATGATGTGCGACTTATTGCCATATGGTGCACAAAGCAAATCCTTGTTGAATGGCGGCGTTTAAACAACACATTTTTTTCTCTCAAAGCATCGCTAAAGCACAACACTTGATTTAATATTATGACTGTCTTTGTCACTTCAGCGTTGCGAATGTTAGATAATGACTCTTTATTGTTTTAATGAATTATTACAACGAATTTCTCAGAAAATGAATATCAATGCAGTTTAGCCAAAAACGAAGATAGGAGCTAATTTGATGTTGCCACTGATTAGAAATACCTATGAAAAACATATGATGATCCTTGCATTCCAAAGATGTTCAACATGTAACAGCGTTTATTAAATACACCGATGAGCTATTACATTATAACCACCTACCTAATTAGCTGTAGGACCCCCTTTAGCCCGCAAAACAGCGGCCACTCGGCGAGGCATCAATTCGATGATGTGGCGATAGGTATCCTGGGGTATCTGGTACCTGTTGGTAATGTTATCCTGTTGGTAATGGCCATCACCAGCAGGGAACACAGTTGTGATGAATGGGTGAACTTGGTCCGCAACGATGTTCAGATACCTGATAGCCTGTCAGGGATTGTGCTATTGGGATAATGGGGTCTAAAGTGTTCCAAGAAAACATCGCCACAGCATAACACCGCCTCCGCCAGCCTGTTTCCGCCTAACAGTGCAACCAAGTGCCATAGCCTCCGTTGGCAATCAGCGTATCCGTGCTCTGCCGTCTGCATGATGCATCAGGAATCTTGATTCGTCAGACCAGGCCACTTTCTTCCAATCATCCACGGTCCAATCTCGACGATCTTGTGCCCATTTCAGGCGTTGTTGGAGATGACGTGCATAGCGCATGGGTACTCAGCTGGGTCTTCGGCTCCGCAGGCCCATGCGCAGAAGGCTGAGATGAGCCGTGTGCTCTGACACAGTGCCCTGATCACCGCTCTTGTTGCTCCGGGGGATTTGCGGCACTATGGCCCTGTAGTCGCTGTGAAGAATGCTCAAGAGTCTCCGCTCCCCTCTGGTTTCAGTGAGCTGCAGACGACACACGTCTGGACGACGGACGGTTCGTCGTTTAGCCATCCGTACACCACTTTTGATACATACTCACTACAGCGTCACGTGAACAAAGGCGCTCCTATTCCGAGATCGTAGTTCCGAGGCGCCTGCCATCACAATTCTACCAAAAGACAGCTTTTTTGATGTCAGCATATGAACATGAAACATTTACTCACCATCAATAAGTTTTAAACCTAACGTCCCTTGTGGCGTATACACTAATTTAGCTTTCCTCTTGAGTTTCTTTCTTTATGTACAAGTATATTTGAGCTCATTCTTTTTCGCGTTTTCAAACTTAATACGATATCCTCTCTCTCGCATGGTTGGCAACGCCTTGAGGTCAGAACGTATGACGTGTGGATGTGTCAGATGAGAACTGGCCGATATATAATATTTGAGCAGCAGCAGTGTATGGAGATGGTGGATGTACAATGCTAATTGTGTAAAAAACATTGTTTAGTTAAAGTTGTGTCTATTTAACGGCTGCGCGTTACGCTGATATATATATATATATATATATATACTTGGTAGGTCCCCCACGGGAGCGCAGGACTGCAGAAATACGATGGGGCATGGACTCCACCAGCTACTAGAAATATGCTGTAGGCAATGCACACCATACTTCCTGCAGAGCGTTCCATAATTCGGGTGTATTCCGAGGTCTCGGATTCCTGTGTCCGATAGCGCATTGCATGGCATCCCAAATGTGTTCTATCACGTTCAGATCTGGGGACTTAGGTGGGATGGCAACACCCCAAACTCAGATGAATGCTCCTCTAACCATAATGTGGCGTCCCGACACTTGTGTGGAAGTGCATCGTCCTGTTGGAACAGGCCCAACCCATCAGCATGAATGCAGAACATGAACGGGTGTACCTCGTCAGAAAGGATGCGCACATAGCGTTGGCCGGTCACAGACGTTTGTAGATGTACTAGGGGTCCCAGTGAAGTCCATCTAAATACACCCCATACCATTACGCCCCCCACCAGCCAGTACTGTTCCCTGTTGACAGGTGGGATCCATGGCTTCATGGGGTTTGCGCCACACAAGAATCCTTCCATCTGCCCGGTAAAATTGGAAACGCGACTCGTCAGACCAGGCTACTTGTTTCCAGTCATCAAGTGTCCAGTGGTGGTGGTGCCGTGCCCAAGCAAGCCGCATAGCTCAGTGTCGTGCACCCATCAAGGGGACTCGAGTTGGGCGTCGGCTCCCAAAGCCCATATCGTGCAGGGTACGTTGCACAGTCCGGACCCTAATGCTTGTTGAGGCTCCAGCATTGAATTCCGATGATACCTGCGAGAGTGTTGCACGCCTATCGCGTGAAACGATTCTTGACAGCCGACGATGGTCACGTTCACCCAATGTCGTTTTACGGCCACACTGGTATCGTAGGTTGGAAGTTTTGCCGGAATTCTTGTGGTAATGGTACACCCTTGCAATGGTCGTCCGTGTAAATCCGAATTTCGTTTCTACCTCCGAAATACTATGGCCCATCTCACGAGCACCAACTATGACACTGCGTTGGAAATCGCCTTAATCGTTATTTCTTGTTATTCTCATGCCGAAAACAGCTCTGACAGCTGGCAAGGATGTCTATCGCTTTATATACGCACTGGCGGACGCAACCGAGTACGCGCATAGGTGACGTTGATATGTAGTATGCATAAGCTCGTCTGTAACAGTTTTTCCGGCACTTCAGTGTATATATATATATATATATATATGCATGGGATGTAAGGTCAGGTGATGCGTAACATCACAGCCTCTCCTTGACAAATGTCAACCCCGCCTTTCTCGTGGTACATCCTGTTCCCACTAAAGGGCTCTGACGACCGCCAATAGCGGTATAACTATACCATTGGGATTAGAGGAAATTTATCAAACACTCACCAACCCGCTTGGCAGGCGTGGTGAGTTATGGCCAAACCCCTCCAAAATGATTCCGCAACTTAAATCTTGGCCCTGAGTATCCGGCAGCTGGAATGTACCTGGCCAAGGCAGCGGCCAGTGCGACATGAAGGCAGAGGGTGCTAAGAATCCCCGGAGGACCGGACTAGGCTGCCATCTGAAGCTGACCTTGGCTACGTACAACGGACGCTCCCTATCTTCTGATTCAAGACTTCTTGAATTGGAAGAGGAACTACAAAGGATCAAGTGGGACATCGTCGGGCTAAGTGAGGTAAGGAGAAAAGGAGAAGATCTCACTGAACTGAAAAGTGGACATCTCTTCTACTATCGTGGGACAGATACTGGCAGAACTAGTGGTGTTGGATTTATAATAAACAAGAAACTGAAGGATAAAGTTGTAGAAGTTGAAAGTTCCTCTGACAGAGCTGCACGACTTGTTATCCAACTCTCGAGAAGATACCAGGCTCAGATTATTCAAACTTATGCACCCACCACAAGTCATCCTGAAGAAGAAATTGAAGAATTTTATGAGGAAATTTGTCATCTAAATAATAAAGGTAAGCAGCACTTGAAAATAATTATGAGAGATTTCAATGCAAAAATAGGGCAACGGCAACAGAATGAAACTTCAGTAGGTAAATTCGGTCACGGCAACAGAAACCAGCGTGGAAATACTCTCGTTGAGTTTGCAGAGGCAGAAGGGTTTTCCATCTTGAACTCCTTCTTCAAGAAAAAGCCACACAGGAAATGGACATGGAGACATCCAAATGGGACGACAAGTGAAATTGATTTTATTATGTGTAACAAAAAATTCGTCATAGAAGACTGCAGTGTGCTAAACAAGTTCAACACAGGTAGTGACCATAGATTGGTGAGATGTAAGATGCACCTCAACACCAAACTTGAACGTGGCAAGCTCATAAGACAAACACAATGTATTGACATAACCAACCTTAAAACACCATAATACCTTCAAGTTGGAACTGAAGAACAGGTTCTCTGCTTTAGAAGGCCTAACATCGGAAGAAGTGGACATCTCTGAAGTTAACAGAAAAGTAACCAAAGCTCTTATGGAAACAGCAACAAAATTAGCTGGGTCTAAGAACAAGTTGCATGTAAACAAATTATCAGGAAAAACGAAAATGTTGATGCAAAAAAGAAGAGAGATGAGGACAACTAAAGAAGATGTGACTTCCAAAGTGGAATATATATAGCTATGCAAGACAGTAAGAAAAAGTATCACTGAAGACGTAAGAAAATTCAACTGTGAACTAGTGAGGAAAGCAATTGAAAACAACCAAAGCCTAAAGATAGCAAAGGGACATCTCAGTAAGGGAAGAAAACAGATTATGGCACTGAGAAAAGAAGATGGTTCTGTAACAAGAAATAGAGGCGAAATTTTGACAAGAGTGAAAGATTTCTACTCCAAATTATATGAAAGGGATGATACATGCACTCCAGACATCATGAAAGATACCAGTACCAGAGTTCCTCCAGTCCTTCCAGCAGAAGTTGCACATGCAATCAAGAACATGAAGCGGGGAAAAGCTGCAGGAGAAGATGGAATTACTGTAGACATCATACAAGAAGCAAGTGGAGAAATCGAAACAGTACTCGCCCAAATTTTCACTCGATGCCTTAATGAAGGAAAGATTCCTGAGGATTGGAACACCGCTACAATGATCCTGCTACATAAGAAAGGTGACATTGAGGATCTCGGAAACTACAGACCTATTAGCCTCCTATCAGTAGTTTATAAAATCTTCACTAAAGTTCTTTCACACCGCTTGAAGGTAACACTGGACATGGCTCAACCGAGAGAACAAGCTGGATTCAGGAGTGGCTACAGCACAATAGATTATATCCACGTACTGAGAGAACTAATTGAAAGAGCGAGGGAATATGAACTTTCATCGTGCATGGCTTTTATCGATTATGAAAAAGCCTTTGATTCGGTGAAACCATCAGCAGTTACAATGGCTCTGAAAACCTGCGGTATTGAAGATGCATACATTAATATTATTAATAACATCTATGAAAATGCAAGTGCAAAGATTCGGCTGTTTGAAAATACAACACACATAAAAATTGGTAAGGGAGTGAGACAAGGTGACACCATATCTCCGAAGCTCTTTAATGCCACATTGGAGGGTGTTTTTCAGTCGCTGAGCTGGGAAAACAAAGGGATAAAGATTAATGGAGATTATCTAACCCACCTTCGTTTTGCTGATGACGTAGTCATTTTTGCAACTACCCCATCAGAGCTGCAGAGTATGATCCAGGAACTTGGTGACAAGAGTAAAGAAGTGGGATTAAAAACGAACTTTCAGAAGACAAAAGTGATGTTCAATGCTTTTACAAGAAATGAAGATTTATTGATTGATGGAGAAAAGCTGGAGATAACAGACACGTACGTTTATCTTGGACAGCAGATATCAAGTGAGGGTCACATTGATGAAGAAATTAATCAGCGTACAAAACTTGCCTGGAGAGCTTTTGGAAGAAACAGCATAATTTTCAAGAGCAATATGCCATTATGTCTTAAAAGAAAAGTGTTTGATCAATGCATCCTTCCAGTGCTTACGTTTGGTGCAGAGACGTGGACCTTAACTAAAAGAGATATACAAAGACTGCAGACAACTCAAAGAAGCATGGAGAGGTGCATGCTTCGTGTAACCAGGAGAGATAAGAAGAGGAACTCGTGGATCCGAAAAATGACAAGAGTGGAAGACATCATGATCAGAGTTAAATCCCCTGAAATGGCAATGGGCTGTACATACTGCCAGAAGGACAGATCATCGATGGACAGCCGAAATTTTAGATTGGATTCCAAGGGACAGGAAAAGACCCAGAAGATGACCACATGGAAGATGGGTGGATGAAATTCGAAAGTATGTGGGAGTGACATGGAGGAGACTGGCACAAGACAGACCGTTGTGGAGGAAACTTGGGGAGACCTTCGTCCAGCAGTGGATTGATAATGGTTGACAATGATGATGATGATGATATATATATATATATATATATCAGTGGCGTATCTTGGGTCCGAAACTTGGGCTATCTCAACCCCCCTCCCCCCAAGTACTGTTTCTTTTTGAATTGCGAAGTTTAGTTTTTAATAGTTAAGTAATAGAAGTAACTTTTTTTCTAAATTTTAGGTACATGCCATTGCTAACATGATACCAAATAATTATGAGGATTAGCATTTGAACACTTACTTGCACATGAACTCCATTCTTCTTCTGAAAACTTTATTTGCACATGAACTCCATTCTTCTTCTGAAAACTTTATTTGCACATGAACTCCATTCTTCTTCTGAAAACTTTATTTGCACATGAACTCCATTCTTCTTCTGAAAACTTTATTTGCACATGAACTCCATTCTTCTTCTGAAAACTTTATTTGCACATGAACTCCATTCTTCTTCTGAAAACTTTATTTGCGCATGAACTCCATTTTTCTTTTGAAAACTTTATTTGCACATGCACTCCATTCTTCTTCTGAAAACTTTATTTGCACATGAACTCCATTCTTCTTCTGAAAACTTTATTTGTACATGAACACCATTCTTCTTTCCTGTTGTGGGAACTTAAGTGCTACGTTTTCATAAAATATTTCTACCGAGTACTTTTCCCTATTTAAAAAGAATGTTTTTCTCTATTGACAAAACCGAAGTTGTTCGAATGTACTTGTTCTTGTGTGGCTTTAAGATATATCTTGATTCTTTTTAATGCCGAAAAACTTCTTTTGGCAGTTGTTGATGGAAAGTTTAATATGAGGTCTGCTAATCTGTACACCTCACTAAACACTATGTCCAATTTATTCAACTTTATGCAACACGTAATGTTTCTTACTGATTTGTTTTTGTATTCATCAAAGGAATAAAACACCTTCAGTTCATTATTTAGTTGAACTGTATCAAAATTTGAAGCATAGATTTCTTTAAGTTCTGACAGTAGATGTTCAGGAAGCTTTCACGAAATTTATCAAAACAGTTCGAATCCAACAAAGCCACGAATTTAAAATATAATATCTCTGATTTTAATTCATTGACACTTCACAAAACCTGAAACAACTCTCGCGAAACACTGATGGGCGGGAGTATGCGAGTGACTGAGATAGTCTAACTCTTCCATTTTCTGAGCGAACCGTTTCCCAAAGCAATGGCTCATTCCCCTCTACCAGCTCATTCATGTTGTCATGGAAACGTTAGCAGGCGATCGTACGCAAGGTTTTCGCATCAGAACTGTGAAGACTGGAAGAGCTGCTTCCGTTATGCCGTTGGTTTTCGCTCACCAGACTGAGTCAAAGAAGCGAGAATCCGCACGCGTATTTTTTCGCAGTGAAAGCATCGACATATTTTAATACCTTTTATAATTGACCTTTATTTGTGTATATTTAATTCAGTTTTATTTGTGCATTCTCTGGGCTTTGCAGGTAGCCTATCTATCCTTCATTATACGTCACTGATATATACACTGGCGGAAAGTGAAAAAAGAACACCAAGAAAGAGACGTCTGATACCAACGAAATTTATACAGCATAATAACGGAATGCAGAGGATAACGTCATCAAAACATTATGGCAAAATACAGCTGTATTTGCTGGTAAACTGAAAAATAACATTTCCATGTAACATGGTTAGTACGAGGTTGAACCGCCATGAACTGCGTCACACTGTGCAATTCTGGCATGGAGTCTGTCGTACAGATGTTGGATGTAAGTTTGGGGTATTGAGTTCCAAGCATCCTCAACTTGGACGCGTAAATCGGGGATGGTCGTGGCTGGCCGTGGAGATCGGATAAGTCATTGTCCCATAAAATCCCACACGTGCTCAATGGGGGACAAATCCGGTGAACGTGCAGGCCATAGAAGTTGTCTCACACCCTGAAGTGCATGTTGCGTTGCACGTGCCGTGTGTGGGCATGCGTTATCTTGCTGGAAAATACCACGATGGACCGACCTTACAAATGGCACAACAACGGGCTGAATGATGTTGTTGATGTAGGAGGTGCTGTTTAACGTACCCGGTACAAACACTAGTTGTGTACGGGAGTGATAGCAGATCGCTCCCCACACCAGGAGACCAGGTATAGGCCCTGTGTGTCGCTGGCGGATGCAAGAAGGGTGGAGACGCTCCCCAGTGCGTCTGCGAACACGCATACGGCCATCGGAGGCTCCCAAGCAGAATCTGCTTTCATCGCTAAACAGGACAGATAACCATTGCGTTCTCCAGTGCAGACGTTGGCGACACCACTGCAGACGTTCCTGACGATGGGCTGGAGTCAGAGGTACACATGCCAGAGGCACACGTGCACGTAGTTCTGCATCCAGTAGACGGTTGCGCATTGTTCGCACAGTCACCTCAGGTGCAACGGCAGATCGGATTTGCGTCGCAGTGGATGTTCTGCTTGACAACGCCGCTCTTCTTATGCGTCAATCGGTCCGCTCATCAGTCCTCCTGTGACTCCCGGTTCCACGTCGTCTCGTGTGGGAATGTTCCTCGGACCATCTACGCCACCATCGTACCACCACCGATACTTCTCGTCCATTTCGCTCCGCAATACGACGATACGACCACCCGGCCTCGCGGAGTCAGACTAGACGACCTCGCTCAAAGTCCAATAACTGCTGAAATCGTGCACGTCTTCCATGTCCAGGCATTGCAGCTTCTTCAGGGTCTTTGCACGTGTCCGTACGCCGACGACTGATTACTTTCACTTCGCCGTACTCCTTAAATACCACCGACGATAATTTGCATATTATGCCGTGCTGTGGCGTAAGCGTTCACCGGTTGGTCCCGAAATTAACATCACACCTACGTAAACTCGACCCCATTAACATATGTAAATTTCATGATCGTCCGCCAACTCCTTCTTGGTGTTCCTTTTTCACTTTCCGCCAGTGTATATTAAGCGTTTCGAGTTCTACCGATTAAGGTTATTTAGTTGTAAAGTTTACTACTAATCCGCAACGTTTAACGTTCGAGCGTTCTGTTATGTTGGAATGTTACTGTTCAAAGATCTGTTGGCAGACTAAAGGAATCAACCAGTAAGTAACCTTTTCTTGACGTTTTCTTGGAAAACTCATGTCTTCACTATAGGTGAAGTTTTTGAGAACTGATTTATGTATTGTTCAGACAGCCATATTTCCACGAACATAACAAACCGTACTTTGCTTTGCTGAAAAAGACTGTAGGACGCAGGAAAGTAAAAGCTTAACTCAAACAGATCGTGTATTGCAGAAAAGAATTGCAATGTTTTACGTGATTTTTAGATCCCCACATGCATCAAAAAGTAGGAAAAGCACTTTGAAATCTAGGCTTACTGGGTCAGGCGAAGGTCTTGAACAAGGGAAAACACACCATTCATGTGTAACTGGGGACATGAAGCCATTACCTCCGCTCCAGAAGCTAATATCCGAACCTCTGAAGGGCAAAAGAAATTCTTCAAACTTGCCGCATATCTCTGTCAGAAGCAAGTTTGAAAGAATTCTTGCTACAGAGTACCTGCTTCCGAAACCACATAATCCCTTCCGACACTAAAAGCCTTCAAAAATGAAGATGACTTGCATTCTTTTTAACTTGCATTTTTTCCATCATACACTCTTTATAAAAAAAAACAAAAAAAAAAAAACGAAGCACCTCGGCAAAGTCGTTCGATCGTGATGAAATTCTGCATGCAAGTACCGGCAGCGTCGAATATGCAAATGATTAAAAACAAAGGACGAATCACTAAATAGTGGCCAGCCACTGCGCATGAGAGAGCCGAACGAACAGAACCGAATTCGTCGTTCTCAGAGTTGGGCAAAATCGTAATTGAATTAATCGGTAATGCATTACAGCGTAATGGTATTGGGAACAAGAACTTAGCGTTTCCATTACATGGTAATGGTGAACTGGTCATTAGAATTACATGGTAATTGTAATGACATGTAGCAGTTAGTTACCCATTATAATCGTAATGGTTAACTATATGTTGGTAATTAACCAAAAAATTACGGGTAACAATACAACTTGAATAAACCAGCAACAGTACACCCTTACACGTTGTGTAGGTTATTTAACAATTGTTCAACCCCTCGGACCTCAAATGCGTGTACGCTGGTATTGCAGATTGTACGTATATGTCATGAGTAGTTGCGCCGTCTTTGTCACAAGTAAAGTGATTTGAACGAAATAATACATATGAAGTAAGTACGAATGGGATGTTTATTTCGGTTAGAGATACTCATTTCGTCCATCTCCAGTACAGTATTCTCGTCCATTACATACTTTTCAACTGTCCAAAATAATTACCCCACTATAGCCACCAGCACATACACTCACAGTTCAGCAACTCAGGATGCACTGCCGAATATTACAGAAATTTGCGAGCTCTTGACATTTTTGTCGTACTTCTTAAGTGTTGTTGTCCATTATTTGTCCGATACGAACACTGGACTAGCGAGTGACTGACTCCTTTATATATACTTCACGACGGGACCTGAACCCTCTGGAATATTCTTGATTTACATAAAGCTCTCCAACTTCCCATCATTCTGGAACAATCTCTAATCCATTCTTGCCGCTTCTAGAACATTCTACACGACACTTCGGTCTCTGTCTGCTATGTTACATGGCCGACTTTTCTAGACATAGCTTTAGGCACACATAAATTTCTTTAAGCTTTTAGTATATAATTATTATTTGCAAATTGTGTAATTTCATTACCAAATAATTCCATTGCGTTTGAATGGCATTATTGGCATTATTAAATAATTGAATTATATTCTCTTCATTGTAATCCATTACAAATTAATTCCATTACTTTGGGCAAACCATAGTTGGGATTACCTTGTAATGCATTACACGTTAATTGTAATCTGTACTTCTATTACTTTGTATTGCATTCCTACCCAACTCTGGTCGCTCTCAACCATCCGTGGTGATGTTGCGTCGTCTACACGTACGGAAGTGGTCATCCGGACAGTTGCCAGACGACTTTCGGAACGGGGACTACATTCTAGGAGGTCACTCCGCCGCCTACCATTGACCAGCGAGCATTGCCGGCGCCGGTTGCAGTGCTGTCGAGCCCGATCAACCTGGAATACAGTCAGTGGTGTG
Source organism: Macrothele yani (assembly GCA_039090855.1). Classification (NCBI taxonomy): domain Eukaryota; kingdom Metazoa; phylum Arthropoda; class Arachnida; order Araneae; family Macrothelidae; genus Macrothele; species Macrothele yani. Next base: position 79,839,911 of record CM077016.1, read on the forward strand.
AAGTGCCTGCCCCGTGGGACGCACATGAGATAAAGGCAGATGGCAGTGAGAGCACATGCCAGTGTAGTATAGTGGATAGCACTCGGAGCTCCGGAGCCGAGAGTTGTGGGGTCGAATCCCTCAACCCTGGCCATAAAAATGATTGAGAAATTTACTTCGTCACAGTGGTGTTGTGTTGTCTTCAGTGACGAGTCACGGTTAACATTTGGCGCCGATGACCACCGCATTCGTGTATGGAGACGAGCCGGCCAGCGCATGGACTCCGCTTTTACCGTGATAAGGCACACTGCTCGTACACCAGGAGTGACTGTCCGGAGAGCCATTCCCTACAATAGCCGGACACCCTTGGTAGTCCTCCGTACCACCCTCACGACTCAACGGTACGTCGACGACATTCTACGACCTGTTGTGTTGCCATTATTGTCGCAGCATGACCGAGCAATTTTTTAACAGGATAATTCCCAGCCACACACGGCACTGCTTTCCCAGGCCTGCTTCCGTAACGTCGACACCCTTCCATGGACAGCCAGATCGCCCGAACTCTCACCGATCGAACATGTTTGGGACATAATGGGATGCCATCTACTCCCATCCCGGAATGTCGGCGAACTGGCCTGCAATTTGGACACCATCTGGTATGCTATACCTCAGGACGGTATCCTCGAACTTCATGCATCTATGCCACGCACGATAACCGCTTGTATATGAGCCAGAGGTGGTGCGACTACCTACTGACTTGTTCCACTCGTGTAGCTGTTTTATCCGAACAAATGGCCCATTCTGGAATTGCAATAGTTTCCTTTCCCATACATGTACATTGCACATACCAATTTTCATATCGACTGGAGGATTCCTTCTGGGTGCTTCGTTTTTTTTTTGTTCTTTTTATGGCAAAGAGTGCATGACATGCTATAATGATCAGGATCAAAATGGATTTTTTACTTTTTAATCTGAAGAGAAGGCGCATTTTGATCCCGATCACTGGAGAAGAAACATTACTTAAGGTGTGCCAGGAGAAGAATCATTACTGGAGGTGTGCCATAATTGATATATGAAGCTCCATTAAAGTTGTATCATATGTTTCTCAGGTACAGGCTGTTCTCCTTTAGAGATTCAGATCCTCAATGATGGAAGTAGATCTTGATGGCTACAGAAGATGAGCGATCTTGAGCCTTTCCAATTCAAGCACGAACTTTTCCATTTTTTCAACGGAAAAGTGTTCTAAATTTTTGATTTTTAACACTGTGTCATAAATTTTGACAGTGTAAATAAATTTCAGGTAATATTTTTCAGCCTTTCAATGGAGAAAAGGGATCTCGATAATCGAGCTGTATAAGGTAACGAAAAATTGCAAACGTTTACAATAAGAGATCACCATATTTAGCATTACTATCTACACTGAAGAGCAATTGAATTAAAGACAGCTGGCGTTATGCAAATGTGGCGCTCTGGGCGGCCCTGTAAACGGAAACGACATGACGTATGCAGCGTTCCAACAATATAAGGAGTGATGCGACGGGAATCAGTAAGAGTCGAACGCAGTATGGGTAAGACGAAGGATCTAAGCGCATTTGATCGTGGGCAAATTGTTGGTGCCCGACGAATGGGTCACTCCATCTCGGAAGTCGTGCAGGCACTGGGATTTTCACGAGCCACTGTGTCACGGGGACACCGTGAGTACATCGAATCCGGTAAAACCATCCCTGCAAGGGCCAACTGCCGCGGACAACAGCGTGTGGATGAGGGTGGTCATCGTCGGCTTGCTCGCATTGTAACAGCGGATAGGCCACAGTGCAAGAAATCACTCGGCAGTTTAACGCTGGTGAACAAAAACGTGTCAGCAGCCATACCATCCAGAACCATCTCCTCGCTATGGGATACAGAAGCAATCGTCCCACGAGGGTTCCGCTGCTGACCGCACATCACAGGGTGCAAAGATTAGCATAGGCGCGGGAACATCACCACTGGACCCTAGACATGTGGGAAAATGTTGCCTGGACTGATGAGTCGAGATTCAAGTTGGTATATGCGGATGGCAGGACCACATGAAGCGATGGATCCTTCTTGCCAGCAGGGTACTCTTCAAGCTGGTGAGGGTGGCATTCTCGTCTGGGTACTGTTTACGTGGACTGAAATGGGACCCCTGGTACATGTGACATCGTCCCTCACAGGTCAACGTTACCGGGATATCCTGGACGACCATTTGCTCCCGTTTGTGCGTCTTCAACATCCCACTAGGGACCTCATCGTGCAACAAGACAATGCAGCTCCCGAATTGTATCCGAATGGTTGGATGAACACTCCACCGACGTGACCTCGCTTCCTTGGCCAGCTAGGTCACCTGACCTCAATCCCATCGAGCACATCTGGTATGCCATCGAGAAAGATGTCCAAGGCTCTGACCCCTTCCATAAAATCTTCGTGAACTGTGGGAGCTTGTTCAGGGGTCGTGGATCCGTCTGGCTTCCCAAGGCTTCCATTGTCTTGTCGAGTCCATCCCGAGACGAATCGCCGCCGTCATCAGGACGAAAGGTGGTGCTACACGTTACTAGACAGGTATCTCTAATTCAATTGCTCTTCAGTGTATTATTGTGCGTTTTAGCTGAGAACTAAATCCGGCTCACGTTGCATGAGAGTTTGAATAAAATTTTAGCAATCTCGCAAATTTGGGCAAATGGGGTTCCAACAGTTACCCAGTCTACGTTGTTTAATTCCGGACAATCAAAATTCGTATTACAGAAACTTATTAAAAGCTTTCAACAAGCTTGCTCATGCAACAGGAAAGGAGGGTAAAAAGTGAATATTTCTTCTTCTTAGAGTACCATATCCAAATAGAGCAGCAATTACAGAGGCGCAAAGAACATAGCTTTTTTTCCTATAGTCTTTTGCCAATGTTCTACCAGAGCCTCGAACCCATGGCGGCACCATTCAGCTGGTTTCGAGGACAGAAACTTTCTGATGCCAGATTCTACATCCACCACTGTAATGAATGCCGTACTTGTAGGAAATGGGCAATGGAACGAAATAGGTGGTAATTGGATGGCGCAAAGTCCGAACTGTATGAAGGATGAGGTACGATCTTAACCCCTTCCAATTCCTGAAGTTTATGGCGGGACTACTATAGAGGTGTGACTTGGGGTGTTATCCACTTGGCAACGCTCGTTTCTTATTGATGAGGGCTGGGTAGGGTTGGATCAGAGCATGAGAGACCCGTTGCATGGAGGTTTCTGTCCACAGCCTGACCATCTGGCACGAGTTCCCAGTGCACAGGAGACTTACAATTCTCCAAAATGCATAGAATGACTTTCTTCTCGCACAGCAGTCTTGGAACTACTGGCTGTGCTTCCCGGCATAGCCTCGGCCACAAGTTCCCAGATAATGCAGGAATATCCACATTTTATCGCCTGTGACGATATGACACCAAAACCTATCGTCCTGTGGATTTGACAGCAATCTGCGACAGAGAGCGATACGTTGTTTCGCCTGCTGGGATGTCAATTCATGTGGGACAATCGATGGCTCCTGGAGGAGAAAACCTAGCTGGCGCAGGTGATGAATAATGGTCGATTAGGAAGAGACCCCACCTCAGTTACAATTGTCATATACCGGTACCGCGGTTAACTGGCACAGTCAATGCTTGTAGTCTTTGGACGTCCTGACCTCGGCCTGTCTTCGAGACTGGCGTCCCCAGCATTAAAACGCTGGGACCATTTTTAAGCAGTGCTGCTGTCCACTGTTTCCTAGCCTTCAACTGTACAAATTTCTCTCGCAGCTGCTGCTGCGTTTAATCATTTTTTTCCAATAATGGCGTAGGAGCACCCAAACAGCACATTTATCGGCCTCCATCCCCTGCTCGCAAGGTAACGCAATGTGGCTCCGTGCCAATGCTAATATTATGTGTAGGACAAAACGATACGAACTTTTAACCCTCCTTGGTATTAGACAGTCAGGGTAGTCATCATCTTTCGGATCTCTTTCCTTCAAGATTTCCTTCCAGCATCAATTGGAAAACATGTATTTTTTCATTTCCCTTTAGGTTGTATAACGTAAGCCTTATTCGTGCGGAAGATTGGTGTTACGCTATGTCTAAAACCACGACTAAGGAAATCATATATAATGCATTAATTATCTGTCGTATAATCTATCTTAACAACGATCGAACGTCTCCACACACACACACACACACACACACACACACTAAGCAACTGCTGTATCGTCCTTTTTATCTAACGTTCTTATTACATTCATACTTCACTCTCTCTGACCTCAAAAGTGTTGCCAACCTCATTCAAGTGAGAGAGAAGATATCACGTTAAGTTTGGAAACTGTAAAAGAGAACAAACTCAAATTTACACAGGAAAGGGAACTAAAAAGGAAGGTTAAATTAGAATATACGTCGCAGTTGTCGTATAGGGTATTCTTCTTCTCCTCACCACAACAATCAACTCACGATTCTTGTCTATTATCCTCCGTATCCGTTTTTCACTTTTGCCGTCCGAGTGATCTTCGCCGTTGGTCTATATATCTACATCTCAGAAGCCTCTAGTTCTTCAATGATTCTACCCTTAGAGTACATGTCTTCACACCGTAGTAGTAGAAAGATAGCATTTTATCGCACGTGATTTAATTTTCACGTGTGGATCATTTCGCGTAGAAAGGCTTCATTTTTATAAAATTCTTTTTTTTTTTTTTGGCACTCTATATTTGTTCAATTGCTAATCTTCCAATCTAGATAACCGAGGGATTGGAGGCGGTGGTTTCTGGTTAGTGGTGAGTTAATCCCAACATCACCGCCCGAACGCCAACTTGTGAGAGTTCACCCCAAAGAGCACGGGTTCGAATACCGCATAAGGCATAGGTGGTGTGTTTGTCTAATGGCAGTAGCTCTCCACCTTGCCTGGAACCAAAGGCCCTGAATTAAGAATGGATGACTACTTATAGCCCTTTGAGTTGCTCATAGTCGTCGTTAAACCCCAAAGCAAAAACAAACAAATGAAAAACAAAAAAGTTGACACCGAATTTTCGGGTGTAACAAGCACGTCTTTTGAACCCGTTCTGACGCAAATTAAATTTATCAAAGCTATTCAAAGTCAATGGAACCGGTATGGAAAACAATAGATATGACCAAAGAAAGAAGATATTCAATCGGGATTTTAATCCCTCAGATATTGCTGTAAACGGAATCGTGAGCTTACGAACTCTTAGAAACAGAGATATCGACAAAAATAAGATGTGACTATACGTCCCCTGGTGGGAAAACCATGCATTACTTTAGGAAGAAAGTATTCTCAAAAGGTTTATCTGTATAAGCGGTATTGGTCGAAGAAAAAAATTAGTCAAGTTTTCAGGATCACAGATTTTGCAACAAATACTTCAGAAGCAGAAATTAACACATATGACCCCTGGTGGCTAAACCATTCTTTACCAAACATTAGAAATTATGTGAAAAATATTTTCCATCAGGTCTTGTATACGATACAGGAAAATTGTTCAAATCAGAGCTTTAGGAGCAGAAATAACACAGAAAACGCAATTTACCTTTGTGCCCCCTAGCGGAAAGTGTATGATTTACTTGAAAATTTTGAATTTATAGGGAAAACATTTCGCATCGGAAACACTATCCAACAAAGAAGGAATTTTTCAAATCGGACTCTTAGAAGTAGAGATATTGACAAAAATAAGGTATACATCTACGCCCCCTGGCGTAGAAACCATACATTTTTTCAAGATGAAAATTTTCCTAAAAGGTTTGTCGACATGAGTAGTATCGGTCAACAAACGACGTTTTTTTCAATCGAGAATTTAGAAGCTCATATTTTGTTTCAGAAGCGGAAATTAAGATTTACGCCTCCTGGTGGCCAAACTATTTTCTTACAAAAATTAGAAATTATGTGCAAACGATTTCCCATCAGCAGCTGTATCCGGTGCAGAAAAGAAATTTTCAAATCGGAGATTTAGAAGCAGAGATATAGGGAGAAACGCAATTTACCGCTACGCCCCCTAGCGGAAAGTCTAGGAATTACTTGAAAATTTTGAAATTATATGAAAAACATGTCACACGGAAAACACGATCCAACAAAGAAGGAATTTTTGAAATCGGACTCCTAGAAGTAGAGATATTGACAAAAATAAAATGTACATCTACGCCCCCTGGCGGAGAAACTGTGGAATATTTTAAGAAGAAAATATTCCGAAAAGGTTTATCGATGTAAGTGGCATCAGGCCACGAAAGATTTTTAATCGATATTTTAGAACCTACGATTTTATGGCAAATACATCAGAAGCAAAAATTTAAAACTTACGCTCCCTGGTGGCCAAAGTATTCTTTACCAAAAATTTGAAATTATATGCAAAAGATTTTCCATCAGGAGATGTATCCGCTGAAGAAAAATGTTTTCAAATCGGAGTTTTAGAAGAAGAGTTATCGGGGAAAATGTAATTTACTTTTACGCTCCCTAGCGGAAAATCTATGCGTAATTTGAAAAAGTAACTATATCTAAAATACTCTTCGACATAAATGGAATCGAAAGATATACATTTTTTTCAATCGGAAGTTCAGAAGCAAATATGTGGAATAAAACGTATTTTTGAATTCGACATCATCTGCATTTACGCCCTCTATCGGCGAAATTGTACATCGTAAAAAAAAAAACGAAATAAAGTATCATCATTTGCATATTTCAAGCTTCCCAATGCAAAAAGAATTTTTCAAATCGGACTAACAGTTGCTGAGATATCGTGGGTACAGACGGACGGACGGACAAACCAATAACAGAAGCACGATCTATTTTTCCAAAAGACGTGCTAAAAATCTAGCATGCGAGCACAACAGGTTCCCCGAAAAAATTTTAATTTTTCCAACCACAGAAAGTATTCTAAACATTCCATTTTGGCATTATTATTTCTACTTATGAAATCCTTTTTTCTTAATTTTTTTTTTTTTTGGGCGTATAACGACGACCTTGAGCAACTCGATGGGATATAAATAGTCACCCGTCCCTAAGTTAGAGTAACTGGTGCCAGTGAAGGGAGAGAGCCAGTGCCGTAAGGCAAGTACATCATCCATGCCTCACCGGGATTCGAATCTGAACCGACCTCAGACGAAGTCTGAAGCCAACGCTTAGGCCAGTGCGTTATCGGTGTGGCTGAATGCCTTTCAGACTTTTTACATATTTACAACGGAGTGTATAAAGCTCCATACCATATAAACACAGATGTCTTCTGGGAAAGTGAATACAGTAAGTGCATTAAAGTTCAAGTTGTTTCGCGGTAACAAGAAAAAGGCGTTACTCGCTTTCTCTAACATTAAAATAATATGTTTTAACATGTTAACTTACGTAAAAGACTACAACAATAAGCCACACCGCCATTTTGAATTAAGCTTTTCCCGATTTCCTTTTGTTGCAATTTTTTTAATTCGGAGTTTAACATCAACCGTATGAAACTTGATGGGCTATCAGCAGTCGCTAAAACAAGAACACCACCCATGTTTCATCTGGGACTCGAACCCGTGCCCACTCTGGCGAATGATCAGAAGCCAGTGCTTAAACCACCGCGCAGCCCGCCCTGGTGGCGCAGTGGTCTAAGCACTGGCTAAGCCTTTACTAACATGTGGTCTAAGCGCAGTGGTCTAAGCTTTACTAACATGAAAGTGACTAGTAGAACAATATCAACATTCTATAGAACAATTTTAAATTTTGAAGAGCATAAAATTTACTTAAAAACTCAGAACTTGTCTTTTAAAATTTATACCTGTCAAAAAAATTAGGACTTGTCTTTTGAAATTTAATTATAGCAAAAAACAAATGTACATTATTTGCACAAGAAAATGGAAGAAAAATGTTTTTCATAATGAAAGGTTCTGTGGTCACCACGAAGTCCGGATCTCAACCTATTTGAAAATGTATGGGGCACGTTAGTAAAACAGATCTGGGAGCAAAGTCCTCTTCCGTCAATTTGAGCTAGTTCTGGAGAACGCCTGGTATGCTGATGACGTAGATGCACTCCGACACCTTGTGGAATATATGCCGGATTGCTTATGCGCTGTGATTCATACTAAAAGGAGGTCCAGCCCGGTATTGAATAATACTTTCTAATTCACTTGCCGGTATGTGTAGTTATTACCATATAAAGAAGTCCGTCCGACTCTGGGGACACTACACCGATGGGTCATTACATTATGACCACCTACCTAATAAGCTGTAGGACCCTCTTTAACCCACAAAACAGCGGCCACTCGGCGAGGCATCCATTCGATGACGTGGCGATAGGCATCCTGGGGTGTATCTGGTATCATGATGTCAACAGCAGGTCCTCCAGCTACCGTACATTTTGGTGTGGTGGTGACTTAGCGCGAACCCGCTTTTCCAAGTCGAACCCCAAATGTTCGATCGGGTTCATGTCAGGTGAATTTGGATTAACAGAAAGTCACCAGGATGTTCCTCGAACCACTCCTTGACGATTCTGGCAGTGTGCAAGGAACGCAGTTGCCATGAATGGGTGAACTTGGTCCGCAACGGGGTTCAGATACCTGGCAGCTGTCAGGAATTGTGTTATTCAGATAATGGGGCATAGAGTGTCCCAAGAAAACTTTGCCCACAGCTTAACACCGTCGCCGCCGGCCTGTTTCCGCTCAACAGTGCATCCAGGTGCCATAGCCTCCGTTGCTAATCGGTGTATCTGCACTCGGGCGTCAACGTGATGCACCAGGAATCTTGATTCGTCAGACCAGGCCACTTTCTTCCAATCATCCACGGTCCAATCTCGATGATCTTGGGCCCATTTCATGCATAGTTGGTGATGACGTGCAGTGAGCATGGGGACCCAGCTGGGTCTTCGGCTACGCAGTCCCATGCGCAGAAGGCTGCGATGAACTGTGTGCTGTGACCCATTGCCCTGATCACCACTGTTGTAGCTGCGGGTGATTTGTCGCCATGTGGCCCTGCGGTCGCTGTGAACAATGCGCGACAGTCTCCGTTCCCCTCTAGCATCAATGAGCTGCGGACGACATACGGCTGGACGACGGTTCGTCGTTTGGCCATCTATGCACTACTTTATCACAATATGTCCTTTATCAAACCCCGATAAATCGGCAGACTTTCCCTTTTCTGACTCCGAACACTCTACTAACCGAAAGCTATAAATACTGCTCTGTGAACTTCATCTGCGCCACCGTTCGGTCTCCAGGCGCGCTTATTTCTCTAGGCTGGGAGTGTTCATAATGTAATGACTCATCGGTGTATATTTCTGCACCTGTTAGTACAATTTTGAACATTTGTTTTGTTTTGCATTGGAAAGCTTCAACTATGACAACGAAAGCCCGGTACCTCTTGGTCTGTTGTAATGTTCGTGTATACATATACACTATCTACCAACAAGTAATTAGACACCTGTGATAGCAAAGGAAAACGAAGTTTATTCACCTTCAATAGTTGGTGGAGCCTCCACGAACGGCGATTACAGCTGCGACCCTCCGGGGCATACTCTAAACCAGGCGTTGTACGACGGCTAGCGGTATTTTCTTCCACTCGGCTTGGAGAAGACAGGTCAGTTCCTTCACCGATTTCGGACGGTGGGGGCAACCCTTAAGTCGACGCTCCAACTCGTCCCAGAGGTGCTCGATAGGGTTAAGGTCCAGGCTCTGCGCAGGCCAGTCCATTCGATTAACCCCATTGTCACCATACTAAGCCATGGTGCACCTCGCAACATGGCAGGTGGCATTGTCATCCTGAAAGTAACATGGGTCCACCTCGTAAAACTGCCACTACGTAGGAAGCGCATGGTCATCCAAAATGTTACAGTAGGTCTCGGCGTTGAGTCTACCAGGAATTGCGACCAAGGGTCCCGTGCCATACCAGGAGAAACACCCCCATAGCATAATTCCATCGCTGCCGAACTTCACAGTTCGCACAATACATTCCAGCAGGAGGCGTTCTCCAGGCCGACGCCAAACACAGACCCTGCCATCCGAACGGTAGAGGGTGAACCTTGATTCGTCGCTCCAGAGAACCTGTTTCCACTGTTCAACGGTCCACCGTCGACGTTCTTTGCACCACGTTAGCCGAGCAGCGCTATTGGACTTGGTGATCAAAGTGGGCGGCAGCACGTCCATGATAACCGAGCAGATGGGCTTCCTTACGAATGGTATTCATCGAAAGAACACTCCCGGATGCCTGTTGAAACTCCTCGCGGATGTGGCCCATCGATTTGGTGCGGTTCTTCCGAATTTCTCTGGCCAGCACCCGTCGGTCTCTAACTCCCAGTTTTGTGGGTCTGCCGGGTCGGGGCACATTCCGACAGTCACCATATCTTCCACTTGCCAATCACGTAGGCCAATGTCGATTTTGGGTACTTTAACTCGCTGGATATGTCACGTATGGATACCCGACGATTACACCTTTCTCGAAATCTGAGAGCTCCGAACTGCGTGGCATCTTGCATGCGACTGGTTGCGTTGTTGTTTCCCACACGATATCTAACGGTGGCGGCCGTGAGTGTATCAGGATCGCAGATATCGTCGATTGCAGGGGTGTCCAATTACTTGTTGGTAGATAGTGTATGACTTACTGAGTACTACACACAAGCAGCTCTTTTTATGTGCTTCACTTAAACTGTCACAGGAGTCACGCAAATAACGTCCTAAGAAACCATTACTTGCAGTTCTTTTCTGTTATTCAGGCAATCCTCATAAATACTGTTCAAGCAGAAAGTTACTATTAGAACAAAATTAAATTAATCACACTGGTATTAACACTTCGGAACAATCAAACAAACGCTAGTAGGCAGAATACTTTTTAACCCCAAAAGTTTAAGAATGCAACAGCACTCAATACGCAGCCTTCAAATAACTTCAAGTAAAACAACGCCACTTCCACGATTATAGCATTGTAACATCCGCCGCACACGTTTTGGCTGCTGTTTAACATTATATCTCTTCCAGTTCTTATCGGTCACATGCATCAGAGATGGAAACGGGTCACGGGTCATCGGATTAAGTCAAGGTGTTCCCGACCCGATTTCGACCCGGTTTTATTCCCCTTTTAATTCCCCTTTTAATTTTGAAAAGAAAAATGCGCGTTGTGGAATTCTGTAGTCGATACTGGTACCAACGGAGTGAATAATGATTTGCCATGCAAAAATATTATCGTCTCTTTCTTAACGCAACAAAGATTTCCACCGAACGACGTCAGACAACACACCGACTCCATAACGTAAAACGATCCTTCCTTTGCGTTCTTTTACAGCGCGATTGTCCAAGGCAAGGTACAGGCAAACGCCATTCGCCTGCTTCTCAGCTGATTCACTCTCTCCCTGCGAAGTTCACTGTATGACTAAGAGTTACTTCTCACATCGCATCTTTTACATTGGGCATTCAGAGGTTTTCAATTGATGTGCTAACATCCCGTTTCCATGACATGTCATGTCGAAATTAACTCCTTATTTGTTAATATGGATGGATTTAATATTAAGGAGGTTGAGAAAGGCGTCGAGGCCAACAAATACGTGCTTGTTGAAAACCACAAGGGGAAGTGTGAATGCTGGAAATTGTGTCGCTTCATTAAGGACCCGATGAATAATTCTGTGTTGTTTGGTCCTGCTTGTTGTTCAAAATGCGGAAAGTGTACAACAAAGGAAGATGTTGACGGTGTAATAAGAAATTATGGAACCAAAAATCTAACGGAATATATGAAAGTATGCGCACCTCCATTAAAGCGTGGTAAGAGTGAACAATCTAAATACATTAAAAATACATTTGTGTAATCGTAAATAATGATTCCCATTTTTAATATACTCACAGTCACGGTCATAGTCAGCCATTACTTCCGGATTACGCAAAACAGTCACACTAAAAATGGCATTAAAATTTAGAAAGTAACCAAATTTTATTATTACAATTATTAGAGATTGTGGGGGCCACATAAGCAAAGTAAACTCACCGGCATGTTCCTGAAACCAATCCTGTTCAATACGAGCACTATGACATGACGCATTATCTTGTTGAAAGTAGCCATCGCCATTGGGATAAGCCATCCACATGACAGGATGCACTTGGTCCGCAACGTTGTTTAGATATGATGTGCCAGTCAGACGTTGATCAACACGAATTAAAGAACCCAAAGCATGCGAGGAATACATTCCCCAAACCATAACGTTGCCTCCACCAGCTTGAAGGGTTGTAGCAATGCATTTGGGGTCCATGCTTTCGTGCTGTTTCCGCCAAATTCTCACTCGGCTATCGGCATAGTGCAACTGAAAACGTGATTCGTCGGACCACATAATTTGTTTCTAATTATCGAATGACCAATCCCTGTGGTTCTGTGCGAACTCGAGATGTTTTCTCGTGTTAACTGCAGACAGCAAAGGTGTTTGAACAGGCCTTCGGCTGCCATATCCCATCCGATTCCGTGTACGGCGAACAGTGCGTGCAGAGATCATTTGAGGGTATCCTTGATTAAGATGGTCTGTAATTTGCTGCACTGTTGCCTGTTACCAGTCTGGACACTCTCCGTTCCGCCCGAGCAGTCACTAGTCAATGACGACCACACGTTGCACGTAGAGACCCAGTTTTTTGGCTGACAGTCCAGTCTTTAAACACTTTAACAACAGCTGCTCTGGAACATTTCACGAATGCGGCGGTTTCGGTGATACTCGCTCCATGGCTCCGAGCTCCTACAATCATCACACGTTGAAAGTCCGTCAAATCGCACTTTTTACCCATCTCGTCACCCAAAAATCACTTCTACTACTGTCGCAAGCACTAAGCTTTCTTTTTATACTAGCCTCGCCCTCTGGCGGCAACAGCGTGCAGCCATAGCTCTTTTGCTTAAAACTGTCAGGTGGTCATAATAAAGTGGCCACTCAGTGTATACGGTAGAAAGACTTAGTGCTGCTGGCCAGAATTATTATTATTATTATTATTATTATTATTATTATTATTATTATTATAGCCTTACCTGTGTAAAACTGAGGATTTTTACCTTAGCTTAAGTTTCAGGTTGGGGAATATCTAAATTATTGAAAGGTTGACTTTGAAATTAAATAATTAGGCAAAGATGACGGGACGTTTTTCTCTTAATTAACTGTATGAATTTGCTGTTAGCACAGAAACTGGTGGCTGTGCTGGAATGCAGAATTTTGAGTTACTTTCAAGAAAAAACATTCCCCTTCCTGCAATATTGTTCAGGAAAAGTGAGTATGGAATTTCATATGGGTCACCACAATTGCCCAATAACTTTAATTTATCAGAATAAAGCTGTTTTTGATCACCAGATAACCGACTGACGTAACCCATGCAATGCATCTTTCATCTCACTTGTACACCAGTTGTTCTGCAAGAAAGCAGCAGACGAAAAAGTGACGCGAACCGCGGTTTCGTGACGTCAATGCATACGGTCTATAGAGAAAGCAACTAAAAACGAAAGTTAATTTAGAGTATACGTCACACCGTTTATGGACGCGGGAGCTAAGGGGCGTGAAAGCAGTTACTATTGAATTCAAAATGTATTTTGTTCCTCGTCACTGCCTGTAAACTTTTCGCTTAAAAATAAAATATCTGAACTGTAACTTAAACTGGTGAATAACATTACCTTCTTAAATTCTTTTGTGAAATACATTTCACAAAATTCAGAACAATGAATTGCTACATTGCTGCAAGACCCATTTTACTGTATTGCTCATTCAAAGAATTTTTCCGGTCATAAAATCGTAGCATCGTGAATCAAAAACTAAAGCAGAATACGTTGCTCCGTAATTGTACATTTCAAAAAGGATGAAAACTTCTTCCTCGAGTGTCATTTCTAAAGGAGTAAATCAGAAAATGTGAGAAACTAAAGCCTCAGTCACATAAAAAGATCGATCTCCAGAGTTGAAAACTGAAATGTAAATGACTGTTTCGAACACAAAACAGGAGTTTCTCATTAGTTCTGTTCTCAGAAAACTTCCAGCAAGTGAAATATCGATTTCACAGAAGTGCTGATTTCGACGTCAACGGTGGCGGAGTTCCCAGATTTTGAAGTAGCATCTCATTTAGTTGGAACATAGCGATAGGCGGTAGATCTGAAAGTGGATCAGGTTAAACATAAAGGGTTGCGCTCCCCACTTTCACGGTTTTGACATAACTTTGATGAAAACATGGCGGATTTATTAACAAATAATGCATCTCTTAATCTTCACACATTACACAAGCTTAGTGGCATGTTGACGACAACGTGTTATAACGAAGTAAATTTCTCCGTCATTTTTATCCGCGCCGAGGTTCGAACCCGGGTCCCCTCATTCCGGAATAAGTTGCTCTACCAATTGAGCTACGCGGACGTTTTATTCTGATTCCTATCTGCCTTTATGTCGTGTGCGTCCTTTTGGCAGGTACGTCACATCTCCTGGTACGTTACAGTGTGTTGTAACGTATACTCTAGATTCACTTTCCTTTTGATTTTTACTATCTCTGGTTATTTTATTTTACTATGTAAATTATCTTCTTACTGAACGAGATGTTATTTCTCCCGCTGAATGAGATCTGGCAATGAGTGTAAGTCATGACGTGGTGGTAGCCAGTATAAATAGGCGCGTTCAACGATACGTGAGGAGAGCTTTTGTTGATGTGCGTAGGGAGAGCTGTTGTTGTACGGAGAGAGCTGTTGTTGTACGAAGTGAGCTGTTGTTTATGTGTCAGAGAGCTGTTGTTGTATAGAGAGAGCGGTTGTTTATGTGCGTGAGAGCTGTTGTTGTATAGAGAGAGCGGTTGTTTATGTGCGTGAGAGCTTTGTTTCGTGTGTAAAGAGATCTTCGTTTATGTGAGAGCCAGAAGTTTACCAAATAAAAGATTGTCTTAGTAAGTACGTCTTTCTCAGTTCATAGTTTTGTCAGATCTCTGTCTGGCTGTTAGGTTAATTTCATTAGTTGATTATTATTAACAACCAGCATAAGACTTTATTCATCTTAATTACTACTACAACATTACTAGCAGTTAAAAGCTTGTTCATTATTATTACTACACTACTAGCAGGAAAGTTTATTCATGATATAATTAACAAACAACAAGCATTAGAAGAAGCATTAGCTTAGAAGAAGCTGAATTCATTATAATTCAGTAGCAGAAGCGATATATTCATTATAGTGTGACGTACTATAGAGATGAAAACATGTGTCAAGACGACAAATCTGCAGCGAGACATTCTGTCCGCGTAGCTCAGTTGGGAGAGCAACTTACTACGGAGTGAGGGGACACGGACAAACTTGTGTTTTCACATTGGCGCCCGATTGTGGAAAATAGATCCACTGGCCTCTGGGTTCTTCGAAAAAGTGCGTGGTTTGGAATTAATAAAAAATTCCACTTCGTTTCAAAGACAAAAAAATAAAAATAAAATAAGAGGGAGATGATGTGACGTAGTACAGGGGTGAAAACATGTATCAAGACGACAAATCTGCAGCGAGACATTCTGTCCGCATAGCTCAGTTGGGAGAGCGACTTATTCCGGACTCAGGAGACACGGGTTCGATGCCCGTCGCAGACAAACTTGTGTTTTCACACATGTTGAACCCGTTGCCCACCAGCAAGAGATTAATTCAAATTATAATCTTGTGATTCCCAGCAGACTCTAAACAAACTCATTTGCATTTACACATACCGGCCATTGAATTAGAACCATCTCTAGTCCGAATTAGAGTACTTATGCGGTTTGGCATCGATCCCACAAGGTGTTGGAGTAAATCTACGTCTACAGCATATCAGCCGTTCACTAGACAGTCCTTTACTTGGCTCAGATTTGATAGAAGAGGAAGTTGCTCCCAAATCTCTCTGTTTTACTAACATGCCCCATACATTGTCAATGGGGTTCACATCCGGGCTTTGAGGTGGCCTGGGAAAATGATGGAAGTCTGTGTCATGCTCGCTGAACCACTGCTGGACCCATCTTGCGCCATGGACAGTAGCATTGTCGTCCATGAAACAGCCATTTCGTGCCGGATAAAAAGTCAACATTACAAGATGGACTTGATCGGCAGCAATGTTCACGTCATCATTGGAGGACACGTGACCTTCCAGGGGACTCGTTCCACACCAACAAAACGTGCCTCACACCATGACACAACCTCCAGAACCTTGAGTTGTGTTTAGAAGACAAGCTGGGTCCATAGTTTTACGATTGTTCCGACGGTAGGCTAATTCTCTGCCTCCCGTCGGAGCAGAACAAGTTGTCCCGCGACTCGTCGGACTGCATGACTTTTGCCCAGTCTTCCAGTGTCCAGTCTCGGTGTTTCTGACACCACTGTAGAGAAACTTTCCAGTTCTTTGCCGAGATCAGTGGTTTCCGTAAAGGCGTGCGACTGCCAATACCGATCCTCTTCAATTACCTGCGTAGAGTTTGCTAAGGTATGGGTCCGGAACAGCCTTCATTTAATGCTTTGCTCAATTACTGCACACAGGAAGTCCTGTTTCTCCGTACAAGCCTTCTAAGACGACGGCGATCTCGTTCCTGACAGAATGTCGTCTCGCCATGGTTACGCCTGTGATACAAACAATGAGGGTTATGTTTCCACTAATTTTTGAGAAACCAGTTAGTTTTCAAAATCGTCGCTTAAACCTGACGGGCACCTACAATAAACCCTTTCTCGAACTCCGAAAGACCCTTTGTTTTTCCCATTGTGATCAACACTACTGTCGAGTATCAGTCTTAAATAGTTGCCTAGATCACGTGGTGACGCACGTGACCACGTATTTTGAATACACGCTGCGTACGAGACGTTTACGTACATCTACATAAAGGCGTCTACTTCAATGTATAAGCAAATATGTTTTCCGCCAACAGAAGTGAAATAAGGTTTGGACACATGCGTTTGCAAATAGCAGTCATATGTATAAATGGTGACAATCTGCCGGTGCCACTTAGCAATCAAATTGGAAAGCATAGCGAAATTCTGCACTGAAGCATCGCAATGTGTGACATAGAAAACCTGTCGGAGCAGATCAGTTCAGCAGCCCCAGTAGCTGAAGATGTCTAGACGTAGATTTCTGGCTAACAGTCCGAGCTGGGCCCATCTTCTACTCCCGGATGAGGAATGTGTGGTTCGTTTCTGCTACGGCGCTGGCTCTCTCTCTCCTCTTCAGAATCAGTAGCCCCAAATTAGGGACAGACGACTTCGTATGGCCCCTAGACTGCCTCATGGTGGTGTTAAACCTCTCCTCAGACACACAAAAAGCAGGCAGCTTCAGGAGAAATCCAAGTGAAACCTTTAAACTGAGTACAGGTAAATCTCGGTATGCGCGATAGATACGTTCCGCAAAATCGCCGTGCATACCAAATTCGCGTAAAACGGGAGGCATTTTATACGAACAATATAGGGTTAGGTTCTCACTTATTCACAAAGTCAGTTTTCAATAATCAGGTTATATACTGTAGTATTCAGATTACAAACAAATACACTGCTGGCCACCCAAAATGCAACACCAAGAAGGACACGAGACAGCAAAGCCAGATTTACTGGACACATAACAACAGATACAAAGATGAAACGATTGAGCTTACAGGCCCGTGCGACTTGCGGAACACGCAGACATCAATAGTTCGTGTGGCCCCCATGGCTGGCAATAACGGCCGCTACATGCCGCGGCATTGAACGAAAGAGGTTTTGGATGTGGGCTTGGGGTATGTCGGTCCAGGTTGCTTCCACACGTTGCCACAGTTCATTAGGCGTAGCCGCGGGTGGTGCTTGCCAGGCCACTCGGTTGCCGATCAGCAACCAGACGTGTTCGATTGGCGACATATCGGGAGAACAGGCGGGCCACGGCAGCAGTGACACCTGGTGGGCCGTGAAGAATTGTTGCACGATGCGTGCCACGTGCGGGCGCGCATTGTCCTGTTGAAACGCGGCCGCTGGCATGTCCTGCAGGTAAAGGAGGACTACAGGCTCCAAAACGTCGGAGATGGTGCGGTGGCTGTTGAGTGTACCAGCGATGCGTACCAGAGCGGTGCGGGTGTCATATACAATTGCGCCCCAAACCATAACGCCAGGCGACGGACCGGTATGGCGATGCATAATGCAGGCGTCATACAGTTTCTCGCCGCGGTGCCACCACACGTGGATTCGACCATCGTGGTGTTGCAGGCAGAAGCGGGATTCGTCGGAGAAGACAATGTCGTGCCACTCCGTAGTCCAGGTGCGGCGTTTAACGGCCCACTGCTGCCGCACTCGCCGGTGGTGTAACGTCAATGGTAATCGGAGCAATGGGCGCCGTGCGACAGTCCCCGCTCCTGCAGACGACGTCGAACGGTACGTGCTGACAATAAGGTTGCTGCGCAACACACCCTAATTCCTGCGCTAACGTTCGTGATGTGGCGGCGCGAGCCGTCAATGCCCACCGCACAACATGCCGGTCCTCTCGTTCGGTGGTGTGTCGCGGCTGCGACAATCGCCCACTTCGGTCCGTCCGTCCCTCCTGCACCCACCAAATCCATACTCGCCTCACTGTGGCTCGATGTCGCCTCACACGGGCGCCGATGTCTCGGTACGATAAACCGCTGTCGCGATAAATCACCATTCGTCCTCTGTCAAACTGCGAAACGTGCTGGAATGACTGCCGTATTCTGCGACGAGGCATGAGGAAGCTTCCCACGCACAGGTCCGGCAGCGCAACACACTTCCACAACTTACACCCCGCCTTCTGTGCACCCTTCTTATAGTGCTTCTCGGTGGCCTGCCGGGCGCACGTGATTTGCATATGCCCTGCAATGCTAATCGTTTGCATGTCTTTTCGCGGGCGACGCATGCTGCGAATTTCAGGCCAATCGGATGCTTCCTTCTTGGGGTTGCATTTTGGGTGGCCAGCAGTGTAATATTATCTTTCTGAAACCTAATTGTTATGCGGAAATTCAAAATAAAATATTTACATCATACAATCTAAATATGTACGTAGTATCATGAAAATATAGTGTGTACGTACAGTACTTACGTAATGTTAATGCTGAATACACGTGTAACGTGACAATCCACTGTAATTTTAGAAAGTCCAATTTCACATCTTAAATACAGTAGTAAGCTTCTGGCTCATCACATCAGAAGATTCTAATGATGTTGCAGTCAGTTCAGTTCCTCTAATGAAAAGAGGAACTGGACAGACTGCAACATCAATAAACGTTTAATTGTCGACTGTGGAGTCCCCCCCTACCCATCTATCTTACTGTAACAACTCTTTGTAACATTTCAGAACATGTTCGACTTCTCTCTACACTTTAGCACTTCTCACTATCTCAGGATCATGGTCTTCAAAAATTGTCATTGCAGCGTCGTTCATTCGGAAGTCCTCGGCCATTTTTTGTTTTTGTAAGCTTTCTTGCAGGCTGAACTTCTTCGACTTCTGTTGCTTCGTTGTTGTTGTAAGCTTTCTTGCAGGCTGAACTTCTTCGACTTCTGTTGCTTCGTTGTTGTTGTAAGCTTTCTTGCAGGCTGAACTTCTTCGACTTCTGTTGCTTCGTTGTTATTGTCCTCAGTGATAGCCATCAGATACTCATTGCTCAAATCACCATTGAATCGCCTAAATCTGAAAACGCGTATAGCGAAACCGTGTATACCGAGATCTACCTGTACATAAATTGCATACTACAGGCTAAAAGTATGAAATATTTCATTCCTAGGTTATCTTCTTATCATGCCTTTGCACTTCATATTGCGTGTGTTAGGAAACGGATAGAATTTCGATAATTTGGAAAAAATGAAACGCATACACAGTGTGGCAAAAAAATTTTAAGACTGGGTCTGTAAAATGAAATAGAAACAATAAATTATAATTTGTTTTGGTTTGTTATTCAAAATAAGTCCCTCCGGCTTCAATATACTTGTTACAGCGATTTAATAATGATTCGAATGCCTGTTCCAGTTCGCTTTGCGGAATTGCCTCCAAAGCACGCGTCGAAGCTGCTTGTATGGTCGAAATATCATCAAAATAACACCCTTGTAACGTCATTTTAAGTTTTGGGAATAAAGAAAAGTCGCAGGGTGCTAAATCAGGCGAATACGGTGGATGATTCAACATACAGACGTTATTTTTCGCCATAAATCCACGAACAAGAAATGAGGTGTGACTGGGTGCATTATCGTGCAACAAACACCAACTGTTTTCATCTCGATATTCTGGACGAATGCGACAAATTCTGCCCATCAAACGCCTCAAAACATTTAAATAAAACTCACCAGTAATTGTTTGTCCACTAGGAACAAATTCTTTGTGGATAATACCCTTACTATCGAAGAATGTAATGAGCATTGTTTTGATTTTCGATGGAACTTTTCTTGTTTTTTGGGCTTGTGGCGATTTATTTGACTTCCATTCTGCACTTTGTCGCTTTGTTTTAGGATCATATTGAAAACACCATGTTTCATCACCAGTAAAACAATGGATTTTAAGAAGTTTGGATCATTTTCAGCGGCTGAAATGATGTCTCTGCAATATGCACTTCTCCTTGATTTTTGTTCATTGGTTAACGTATGTGGAACAAATTTAGCACAGACTTTTGTTTTGCCCAAATCTTCATGCAGGATGGTTCGAATCGTTTCTTTGTTGATGTTTAAAGACTCTTCCATCATTCTTAGTGACGCACATCGATTGTCTGCCACGAAATCACGCACTTTTTTCAATAATCTCAGGTGTCCTAGATGAACTTGGTCTTCCGGTACGCTTATCATCTTCTAGCGCCTCTCTTCCGTCCGAAAAACGTTTGTGCCACAGGAAAACATTTGATCTACTTAAACAAAACTCACCGTAAACTTGTTTCATCATTTAATGCGTTTCCAAGGCACTTTTACCAAGTTTGCGTTTAATAACAGCCTTTTGTTCCATCTTAATAATTCAACATGAAAAAAAAAATTTACTTCTCTAATGAACGGCCGTTTCGTTTGAGTTACTTTAACAACTGCGCAGTACTTTTGGCAGAAAGCAAGCAGATGGTCACGGTTTATAACGCATTCGCGATTACACTGGTGGCGCCATCGTAGGCTGAAATCTAGCGCCAGTCTTAAAAATCATTTGACGCACTGTGTATATCCTTTCTCGTTCTTATCAATATGCATACGTCACTTACGTACAGACCTCAGGTGTGTTGCCAAACCTCCATTCATGTGAGAGAGAAGATATCACGTTGAGTTGGGAAGTGTAAAAGAGAACAAACTCAAATTTACATAGGAAAAAGAACTGAAAATGAAAGTTAAAATAGAATATACTTCACAGATGGAGAGAGAAAAGTAAGAAAACATACATTTGAAGTATGGTATTTCCGTATGATGAAGCAAATTTTGCAAACAAATTACTTATTTCTCGGAAAAGAAAACCTTATTAGCAAGTGAACAAATGGAAAACGCGTGTATTTTGAGTATATGGAGGGCAGGGAAATTCGCGTTTTTGCTACAAAAATGATGGAATAATACATAGAAAGGAAAAGAAATCAAGTAAGAACATGATAAAAGATGAAATCAGCGATCATTGAGCGAGGCAGTCTCACGTAGCTATTATGGATGATTGAATATTTTGATGATAAAAAGATTGTCTTAAAATGCGAACTGGGTTTGCTCACAGGAATGAATAAGTCCAACATCTGTCTTAATCGTTCAAAACAAATTTTTCCGTAAACAGTAAGGTGATTTTTCATTGTTTATGCCAGAAACAACGCCGAGTTTTTCCTTTCAATCCACTTAAGAAAATTACCCAATAAAGCAATTTTATAATTCCAGGAAAGTTTGCTGTCCGGGGGTATTAAACCTTGATAAATATGTATTGTAAATGTGAAGAATAAAGACTGTGTATGCAGCAACTTTTCAAAAGTTCTAAGTGAACATTTCTAGAACATTTGCCAACAGTGATCAATGTGCACTGCACGTTATCCGATATCTATTAAATTTGTTTCTTGATTATCTTAATTAGGAGCCACCGAAGAACATTATAGATGCCTTTTTTAGGGAAACATTCTCAGTACAGAAACTGTTTAAACAAAGCAGGTTATTTTTTCCGCAGTTATGAAGTGCGAAACAAAATTTTGGAAAAAGCCCAAATTTTGCCCAACTTTCTTGCTGAATTTTTTTACAATATCTTCATCATACACTGACGGAAAAAAAATCCCAACACCACGAAAAAATAGTTGTAGAGGAATGAAATGGCGGTAATACATTTGTATAGGTAACATATTTAATCGATTAAGGTTTCAAGATCCCAGCTTATTGTAAGCGCGAGAAGAGCCATTTTAAATGTGAAATGCTGGTACATTAATAACCGGTGTAACCGCCAGAATGTTGAATGCAAGCACGCAAACGTTCATGCATTGTGTCGTAAAGGTGCTGGATGTCAGTTTGTGGGATGGAGTTCCATGCCTGTTGCACTTGATCGGTCAATACAGGTACGGTTAATGCTGGTTGGGGGTGACGCTGGAGTTGTCGTCCAATGATGTCCCATACGTGCTGGATTGGTGAAAGATCTGGTGATCTAGCAGGCCACGGCAACATGTCGACACTCTGTAGAGCATGTTAGGTTACAACAGCGGTATGCGGGCGAGCGTTATCCTGTTGGAAAACACAACCTGGAATGTGTTCGTGAATGGCAGCACAACAGGTTGAATCGCCAGACCGACGTACAACTGTGAAGTCAGGGTGCGTGGGATAACCACGAGAGTGCTCCTGCTGTCATAGGAAATTGCTCCCCAGACCATAACTCCAGGTGTAGGTCCAGTGTGTCTCGGCCGCAGACAGGTTGGTTGCAGGCGCTCACCTGGCCTCCTTCTAACCAACACACGGCCACCACTGGCACCCAGGCAGAACCGGCTTTCATCAGAAAACACAACAGATCTCCACTCCGTCCTTCAATGAACTCTAGCTTGACACCACTGACGTCGCAAACGGCAGTGGTTTGGAGTAAGTGGAATGCACGCTACAGGGCGTCTGGCTCGGAGCTGTCCTTCAAGTAACCGATTTGTAACAGTTCGTTGTGTCACTGTGGTGGCAACTGCTGCTCGAATTGCTGCCGCAGACGCGGTACGATGCGCCACGGCCATACGCCGTACACAGCGGTCTTCCCTCTCAGTAGTGCCACGTGGCCGGGCGGAACCCGGTCTTCTTGAGGCAGTACCTTCCCTTGACCACCGCTGCCAACAATCATGCACAGTGGTTACATTCCTGCCAAGTTGTTCTGCAGTATTGCGGAAAGAAAATCGACCTTCTCGTAGCCCTATTACACGACCTCGTTCAAACTCCGTGAGCTGTTGATAATGGCTTCTTCGTCTTCTTAAAGGCATTCTTGACTAACATCAACACCCTACGTCGAATCTCAACGATAACTAACGCTCACGAACGTTACAGCGCGTATTTACAGCAAACCTGCTTTGCATGTTCCGAGGGGCGCTACTAGCGCCACACGTATGCGCCGAGCGCGAAATTAGCATAGACGTCATCTTACAGATGTACTCTCACCACCTACCAACTGTCGTTTATCTAACACAACCCCTTCTTGGTGTTGGGATTTTTTTCCGTCAGTGTATTTCATCGAGATATTTATACCCAAGCGATTCTGGAATTGATGGTAGCAAGTCAGAAACTTTTTCTTTGTTACAGTACGAAAGTACATCCTGCGATTTTATTCAAAATGACAATAGGAAATGTGGTTTCATTGCGATATCGAAAAACCACTATAGTAGAGAGAATTTCAGATGAAGATCTGTTTCGGCCACATTTGCAGCTTTTTTTTTTTTTTTGCTTCGGTTTCTAGTATGATCATATGTAGAGGAGTGTCTGACCCCAGGTCATAAACAACCCTTAGAAATAGGAAGCTAGTAGATTTGGGCTAGGGTGCCCGATAGGAAAGGGACACGGAAGCGAAGTAGAAAGGGGGAGGAAGACGCCCTTATATATTACCGGGGGGCCAGTACCCGGGGTCTGACGGCTTAACGTGCCCATCCGACGCACGGCGGATATTTAGTGGATCGAGCGTTCGTGCCTGCCTGGGATCGAACCTGAGGTCCTTTCCGTGGCAGTCACGAACGTTGCCCACTAGGCCACCCGCGGCCCATGCTTCGGTGTCTAACGACCTCCGTGAGCATATATAGGGATATGGGAACACGTCCATCCCTAACCACGTTTTTCAGGAAAAGGACAGAGCCAGCCCATATTGTGGGACCAGTACACCTTCCATTCCTGATGCGGGACTCGGACCAGGGCCGAGCTCGAATGATTAGTCATAATCCCGAACCTCTGACCACTCGGACCCCAGAGCGAACTTTTGTAGTTTCGCAGTAAAGCGTTTTAGATATTGCAGTTTAATCGAATTGCCGGAACTTTGGTAGTCGTGCAACACATTTTCCGTCTTCAAATCCAGTTTAGCCACCATTTTGGAGGTCAACAAATTCGTATCTTTACGTAGAACTACACTGCCTTACAGAGAAAATGCCACACCACGAAGACATGAACGCAGCGCCATGCGAATTGCAGGGTGGGTGCATACGTACAAGTTATGCAAATGATTGCATTTTCAGGCCAATCGCACGAACGGCGCGCGGGATATAAGCGGACAACCAGCCCGTGAGGCCATCAGTCGAGACGTCGTTACGGCCGCGAGAAGTGAGTGGTTCTGCTGTAACCGTGTCTGGAAAGCGAACAAGTGGTGCCATTGCCGTTAAGACGCCGTCGTACGCATTTTCGTCAAGTGAATGAGTTCACGAGAGGTGTTATTGCAGCAGGCCTTCGTACCGTCGGATGGTCCTTGCGTCTTATTGCGGAAGAAACGCAACGTTATGCCATAACCGTCAGTCGCATGTGAAGACAGTGGCTCCAGGAAGAATCTGAGCAACGTCGTAGGGGTACCGGAGCACAGAGACAGAGACATCCGAGCGCACCGATCGTCGCATTCGCTGTCATGCCGTAGCGGACACACAGGCCACAACGGGCGACATTTTGCGGAGTGTATGGGAAGGCTTGGAGGCTCCGATATTAACACGGACAGTGTCGCGTCGATTGGCTGTCTCAGGTTTGCTGTCCATCCGTCCGTTGCGAAGGCTACCCTTAACAGCACGCCATCGTCGTCACCGCTTGGCGTGGTGTCGCTCCAGAGCTGCGTGGGGTACCGAACGGAACAGTGTGGTGTTCAGCGACGAATCGCGGTTCTGTCTCACCACGGATCATCGCCGTGTGAGAGTCTGGAGGCGACATGGCTAACGGGCGGATTCCTCCGCCATTGTGGAGCGCCACAATTCCCGGCAACGTGGAATCATGGTGTGAGGTTCTATCAGCGTCAAAAGCCGCTCACCACTGGTATGCATTACGAGCACACTGACGGCACGCTACTATGTTGACGTGGTGCTGCGGCCCGTGGCCCTACCGTATCTTCAGGACATCCCAAACGCCGTTTTTCAACAGGATAACGCCCGGCCGCAGACCTCTGGGATCAGCCTGAATGCTTTACACGGTGTGCGGATGCTTCCGTGGTCAGCACGATCCGGGACTTCGCGCCCATCGAGCATCTGTGGGACACGATTGGACGTCGGTTGAGTACCCTCCCACCCCTGCAAAACGTGGACTCTGATCAGCACCTTATGGTCCACGATTCCTCAGAACTCTATTCGGACTCTCATTGTCTCGATGTCACGTCGGATTCAACGTTGTGTCGCCCAAAAGGGGGCCACACTCCTTACAGATTATCCTGTATATTCGGCCACTAGAGCCTAGTCTGTATGTGACAATCAAATAATTTGTTCAGGACCTACCTGACTATCTCCTAGTCTGTATGTGACAATTAAATCATTTGTTCAGGACCTACCTGACTATCTCCTAGTCTGTATGCGACAATTAAATCATTTGTTCAGGACCTACCTGACTATCTCCTAGTCTGTATGTGACAATTAAATCATTTGTTCAGGACCTACCTGACTATCTCCTAGTCTGTATGTGACAATTAAATCATTTGTTCAGGACCTACCTGACTATCTCCTAGTCTGTATGTGACAATTAAATCATTTGTTCAGGACCTACCTGACTATCTTCTAGTCTGTATGCGACAATTAAATCATTTGTTCAGGACCTACCTGACTATCTCCTAGTCTGTATGTGACAATTAAATCATTTGTTCAGGACCTACCTGACCATCTCCTAGTCTGTATGTGACAATTAAATCATTTGTTCAGGACCTACCTGACTATCTCCTAGTCTGTATGTGACAATTAAATCATTTGTTCAGGACCTACCTGACCATCTCCTAGTCTGTATGTGACAATTAAATCATTTGTTCAGGACCTACCTGACTATCTCCTAGTCTGTATGTGACAATTAAATCATTTGTTCAGGATCTACCTGGCTATCTCCTAGTCTGTATGCGACAATTAAATCATTTGTTCAGGACCTACCTGACTATCTCCTAGTCTGTATGTGACAATTAAATCATTTGTTCAGGACCTACCTGACTATCTGTGTGTGCAGCTTGGTCTGTTTTCGAGCACTCCTTCATGGTGTGGCATTTTCTCTGTCAGGCAGTGTATTTGGGCTAGAAACTCGAAAACATTTTGCAGGCTACGTAGTCCTTCCTAACAGAGCTACCGTCTACGGCACCGGGTTTTTCTATTAATGTTTCAGCTGTATGAGGCTCTTAAAGTAAAACTCCCCGTTTTAATCTGCATACCATACTTCATCCTTACCGATACGTCACTTGCAGTGAGAATATGGTGGGCGCGCAGTGGTTCCTTCATTTAACGGAAGAGAAAGACTCCAGTAATGCTAGATCAGCAGAATAAGGTGTATGATGTATAGAGTTTCAAATACTCATTGGTGCGCCAATTGGTGTTTAAGAACTGCTATGTAGGCTGATGCATTGTCATCTAGAAAGCAAACTCCTCTGGATGACATTCTTCGTTTTTTCATTTTTTAATGTTCCCCAGTAATTTAATGGCCTTTTCATACGTATGATGTGAGGATTATTTCTTTGCAATCCCAAAGAACAACATTACCTTTCTGAAGGACGTTTTCGCTTTGCCCTCTTTGCTGGTGATGAGCAAGGATGCCTTTATTATTTTCCAATCTATTTTGTTTCTGGGTTATAGTGTTATACCCAGCATTCATCTGTTGCAAGAATTACTATATGACTAGGTCAGAGATTTTCATGTAAAATCGATCTATCGATAAAGTTTTCAATCTATCGGGTTGTAAAGAAAGTATCTATAAAATAGAGAAACATGCACACTCACGGACAATGAAATTTGCGCACCTAGAAGAAAACTTGCTACAACTGCAAAACTTTGCAAATATCTAGAGTGCGTGCTCGTATGCAAATGATCCACGTTTGGTGCGAGTGCGCGTGGCCGCACACCCTGTGGTGGCGCTGCAAGCACGAACCGGCGTGTAGTCGATGCCCCATGAAAGCGAAAAGCACCGGCCGACGCAAGCAAGAGAACAGAGTTACAAGAATGCCGGGTAGACGCCAGAGACGTCGATTTACGTAACTTACGGACTTTAAGAGAGGCCTGATCATCGGGCTGAAAACCGCAGGGTGGTCGGCGCGCGGTATAGCCCGCCACGTGAATAGTTGTGGCCATACCGTCCGACTGTGCTAAGAGCAGTGGGCACGTGACACCTCTGCCACAAGGCGGGGCGGCTCCGGATGGACCGGGAGGATCACCGGTAGAGAGGATCGACGGATCCGGTCCACTATACAGGCAGATGTAGCTGCTCCTGTGAGCTCACGAACCATTTCCCAACGCTTCGCGGAACCGAATCTGCGATCCCAGTGCCACTTACGTGTGCTGCCATTAACACCGGAACATCGCCAATTCCATGTGTAGTGGTGCCAGGCCAGAGCGACGTAGAACGCCACAGACTGGAGACGTGTGGTGTTTAGCGATGAGTGCCGCTTCGTTTTGGGGAGAGATGATCATCGTGTCCGGGTGTGGAAGTCATCGGGTCAACGGCACAACCCCAATATCGCTATCGAGCGCCACACCTCCCCCACTGCAGGCATTGCAGTCTGGGGAGCCATTGCTTACTATAGCCGATGAGCTCTAGTAGTGGTACGTGGATCATTGACGGGGGCCAGCGTTATGTGGATGAGATCCTGCGGCCCCATGTGCTCCCATTCCTGGCCTGGATTCCACGTGCGCTATTCCAGCAGGATAATGCCCGCCCACACACGGGTCGGGTTGCCCAGGACTGCCTACGTTATGTCCAGACACTTCCATGGCCTGCCCGCTCCCCGGACATGTCCCATATCGAGCATGTGTGGGACCAGTTGAAACGCCAACTGCCGCCGTGCAGCACTATCCGGGATTTGGAGTACACCGTCCAACACGTGTAAGCCAGTCTGCCGCAGGACAGCATCAGGCGTCTGTTCGTCTCCACGCCGGACCGTATTGCAGCATGTATCGCCGCACGAGGCGGTGCGACGCGCTATTGAAGCCGACCGGACTGCGTGCCACAGATCCCTCTGTAATTGTCCTGCAGCTCTGTTTTTGCCATCATGTGTATCATTCATCTGTATCATTACGTTCATAAAATTTCAGTTCAATCCGATGCTTCCTTCTTGGTGCGCACATTTCATTGTCCGCGAGCGTATTTCAAGCTTAAAGAGTAGTACAAAACACTTAATTTAATCGTACAGGTGGTCCCCATTTTTTTTTTTTTTTTTTTTTTTTTGGTTGGAGGTTTAACGACCACCGTGAGCAACTCAATGGGCTATAAGCAGTCGCCCGTCCCTAATTTAGGGTCACTGGTTCCAGGGAAGGGAGAGAGCCAGCGCCGTAAGACAAACACAACATCCATGCCCGACCGGGATTCGAACCCGGACCCCTTACGGACGAATGATCAGAGGCCAGCGCCTTAGACCACTGCGCCACCGGGGCGGCGGTTCCCATTGGAACTGATCACCAAGTTTCACCGATCTACGAGTCGAAATATCCCATTGCGATAGAAATCTGGCGAGCGGAAGTCGAAAAAGTCAAAGAAGTTATCCATGCAAAGTGTCACACCATCTTCATTAGCAAAGGTTTTCTCAACGAGAAAATTCAACTAAGACCGGAAGAGATGAGAGTCAGATGGGACAGGTCTGAGAAATTAGAGGGGGGGGGGAAGACAGTATTTTCCATTCCAGTTCGTATGCACTTTTTGCTGGGTCCGTAAAGCGACATGTGGACGAGCGCTATCCAGGTGAAAAACAATTCCATGGCGATTGACCAATGATAGGCGCTTTTCTTGTAGTGCAGCATGGAGACGGTTCAGCTGTTGGATGTAAACATCCGCTGTGATGGTATTGTTCCGCGGTAAGAGTTCACAGTGAATCACACCGCGACAATCCTACCAGCAACTCAGCATCACCTTCCGTCCATGAAGAGATGGCTTAATGACCTTGTGTGTCTGTTGTCCCTACTTGGTCCATGCTCTTTGTCGCGTAACATTCACGTATGTGACCCATTTTTCGTCACCCGGGACCAACCAGGGCCGGCTAGAGTCTACGGGCCTGAGCCTGCCACGCCCCCGCCGCCGAAAGGAGTCCGATCGCCAAAGATCACAGCGGTATTTTTCCCGCTATAAGCTTGCTTTGCGTCGTCGCTTAGTTAAAATTTTCTCCCATTCTTACGATTTCTTTTCCAAATACAGAGATACAGTCGACTTATTTCCTTACCTGCTACAATTTTAATATGTCAGCACAAACAACGGGAGTAATTTTGACATCGTTTATACAGGTACGAATGTTGACCTAATTTGTGCACACACACAAAGAAAACAGATCTGTAAGATATAACTAAGCAGATGAAATGATGTACATAATCATGCATTACTTTACTCTTTTTTAATCAAAAACATAACAGCTGCCTAAGCAATTGATTTTCAGTACGCAATTTTAATATCAGGAATGAAGATAAAGTTATCGCACTCTACTTTTCATTCCGTTATTTTCGACTATTTCAGTTCAGAAATGAAAGATGGGATAATGAACACTAATTTCAGAAATAGGAAAAAAAAATCAGTATTACCCTGATCGCTATGAATACTTCATTTAGCATACCAGGACTATAAGAATGTAGGAAAATTTTCTATATAACTTTGTGATCACACACACAATTCCTTGTCATAACACAAACTGATTTACTATTTTACTTCACCTGCAATGGTCTTTATATTTTGAAGCACTTATGAAATGTTTTGACTTAAGAGTTTCTTTCTAGTAGCCTCACAACCAAAACACACAAAAGATATTTGAATAAATGCACAGTCATTCCAAATAAATATTCACACATCACCTGGATTTTTCTCGTCACCTTTACATAGGCATGCGGGGAAAAGTGGCCTATTCATATACGCTTTAAGCACAACTTCACATGCTTCACACAGGATTTGGATTTGCCGTAACCTTTTCAGATGACATCTGGGAAAATTATTTCATTCTTATGATCCCTCACTTAACAAAAATAATGTGGAGTGTCACTGATTCATAAAACATGCACATGTCCATATGAAGGTATGTTAAGCGAATACAACAATACATACACACACACACACATCCATATAAAAGTCTGTGAAGTGGATATGACAAATACATACGGAATTAAGTTTGAAACTGGGTGTTATGTTATATGTATACATATCCCTTTAAGCACAACTTCACACAAGATTTGGGTTTTCCGTCACCTTTTCAGATGGCATCTGGGAAAATTATTTCATTCTTATTATCCCCTATAACGAAGTAAATTTCTCCGTAATTTCTGTCCACGCCAGGATTCGAACCCGGGTCCCCTCATTCCGGAATAAGTTGCTCTACCAATTGAGCTACGCGGACGTTTTATTCTGATTCCTATCTGCATTTATGTCGTGTGCGTCCTTCTGGCAGGTACGTCACATCTCCTGGTACGTCACATCATCTCCCCCTTATTTTTTTTTTATTTTTTCGAAGTGCTGGAGAAAGGATTCTCTTATTTTTCCTATCTCGCGGTGTGGAAATAACATCACACCAATGCGAGATTTTGAACGGTCGGGTCATCCGGATAGTTCGGGCGCCATTATAACGAAGTAAATTTCTCCGTCATTTTATCCGCGCCGGGGCTTTGAATCCGGGTCCCCTCATTCCGGAATAAGTTGCTCTACCAATTGAGCTACGCGGACGTTTTATTCTGATTCCTATCTGCCTTTATGTCGTGTGCGTCCTTCTGGCAGGTACGTCACATCTCCTGGTACGTCACACCCCCACTTAACAAAAAACATGTGGAGCATCACTGATACATAAAACATACACATGTCCATATGAAGGGTTTCGGTGAAACATTTTACTGTTTCATGTTGCTAAGAAAGCTATTTTACAGTGGTCATTCGTATGTTACAGTCTCACGATAATCCAATTTCAGATTATTCATGATAGTTTAAATAAAACGTTCGAGAGCTTTGAGCCAAGGTAAAGAAATATTCATTCCTGATTTTCTATTACCACCGAGATAATATGAAACATTCACTAGCGAGTAGCGTTCCGCCGCGGCAAAGTGAGTACACGCTTTGCCCCACAGTAGGCCTAACCACGTGCTTCAACATAAATAAACGATAAGCAATCAGATTCGTCAGTTTAATGTTAGCAACACAATAATACGACTCAATTAACTTACCTTTAATGTCGAAGTTTTTGTATATCCAAGAACACACTGAGGTCTGCGAAACAACACTGATTACTATCTTAAAAAACACAGTCTCAATCATTCACTACTGAAATGTGCAATCAAAGAGACCGCTCTACTCTCCTCAGGCAGGCGTCAGGACTCTCGTACGGACTCCTCTGCTGACGTCATAACGCAAACTTTGCTGCAATGTTCGGGCCCGTCAGAATCTAGTTTGGCCCTGGACCAACCGATGCAAAAAGCCCCTCTTGTTTTTCTCTTTCACGCGGAGCAACAGCAATGGAGTAGCGTTGCATCCGATTCTGGTCAAACAAAGCATGGGATAGCCATTTGCATAGTTTACACGAATATCCCAACTTTCTCTTTCACGCAGAGCAACAACAATGGAGTAGCGTTGCATCCGATTCTGGTCAAACAAAGCATGGGGTATCCATTTGCACAGTTTACACGAATATCCCAACTTTCTCTTTCACGCAGAGCAACAGCAATGGAGTAGCGTTGCATCCAATTCAGGTCAAACAAAGCATGGGATACCCATTTGCACAGTTTACACGAACATCCCAACTTTCTCTTTCACGCAGAGCAACAGCAATGGAGTAGCATTGCATCCAATTCTGGTCAAACAAAGCATGGGGTACCCATCTACACAGTTTACACAAATATCCCAACTTTCACTTTCACGCAGAGAAACAGCAATGGAGTAGCGTTGCATCCGATTCTGGTCAAACAAAGCATGGGATACCCATTTGAACAGTTCACACGAACATCCCAACTTCCGAAGTTGGGTGTTGATTGATGGTCGTATGGCAGAGGTATTCAGTTTCTCTGACAGTTCTCGTAGTGTTGCGTAAGGCTTGGTCGATGGCACGTGTTGCAGTGTATGCTCTTCAACCTTACTGGGTCTGCCACTTCTGGATGCATCAGACTGATCCCGTACATCAGTGCCGAATTTCTTGTCATAGCAAGTTCTCTGTCCGATAATATCGTCACCAAACGTGTTTCGCAATTTTCTAAGCGCTTCCGTAATTTTCACGTCATTCAAATATTCATAGAGCAATACACACATCATCCTTTGATACACACATCATCCTTGATATCATCCATTTAATACACACATCATCATCCTTTTAATACACACATCATCCTTTGATATCGCCATCGTATCGTCGCCACGTGCAAAAAAAAAAAAAAATTCACCACAACAGCGTACGTTCTGTCCTTAGAATCTATTGTTTCGAGCACAGCACTCTGGGATGTTTACGTCACCGCAGGCCTCAGTATCTTGCATTACACACGCCACATACGATTTTTTCTGGAAACTTCCTTTCAACCTGATACTCAGAAAAATTCAGGTTTCAGACTGTGGCTTTTGACACAGTCTGGCTGGGCGGGCTGGGCCCCAGCCTGAGACGGGGATCTCGGGCTGAGCCCGAGCCCGGGCACGAGACGGGCTACGAATAGCATACACAGTGCGTCAAAGAATTTTTAAGACTGGCGCTAGATTTCAGCCTACGATGGCGCCACCAGTGTAATCGCGAATGCGTTATAAACCGTGACCATCTGCTTGCTTTCTGCCAAAAGTACTGCACAGTTGTTAAAGTAACTCAAACGAAACGGCCGTTCATTAGAGAAGTAAAATTTTTTTCATGTTGAATTATTAAGATGGAACAAAGGGCTATTATTAAATTTAACGCAAAACTTGGTAAAAGTGCCTCGGAAACATACTAAATGATGAAACAAGTTTACGGTGAGTTTTGTTTAAGTAGATCAAATGTTTTCCTGTGGTACAAACGTTTTTTGGACGGAAGAGAGACGCTAGAAGATGATAAGCATACCGGAATACCAAGTTCATCTAGGACACCTGAGATTATTGAAAAAGTGCGTGATTTCGTGGCAGACAATCGATGTGCGTCACTAAGAATGATGGAAGAGTCTTTAAACATCAACAAAGAAACGATTCGAACCATCCTGCATGAAGATTTGGGCAAAACAAAAGTCTGTGCTAAATTTGTTCCACACACGTTAACCAATGAACAAAAATCAAGAAGTGCACATTGCAGAGACATCATTTCAGCCGCTGAAAATGATCCAAACTTCTTAAAATCGATTGTTACTGGTGATGAAACATGGTGTTTTCAATATGATTCTAAAACAAAGCGACAAAGTGCGGAATGGAAGTCGAAAAACTCACCACAAGCCAAACAAACAAGAAAAGTTCCAGCGAAAATCAAAACAATGCTGATTACATTCTTCGATAGTAATGTAAATGTTTATCCACTTGGAACAAAGAATTTGTTCCAAGTGGATAAACAATTACTTTATTTAAATGTTTTGAGGCGTTTGATGGGCAGAATTCGTCGCATTCGTCCAGAATATCGAGATGAAAACAGTTGGCGTTTGTTGTACGATAATGCACCCAGTCACACCTCACTTTTTGCTCGTAGATTTTTGGCGAAAAATAACGTCTGTGTGTTGAATCATCCACCGTATTCGCCTAATTTAGCATCCTGCGAC
The DNA here is from genome assembly GCA_039090855.1 of Macrothele yani. Classification (NCBI taxonomy): domain Eukaryota; kingdom Metazoa; phylum Arthropoda; class Arachnida; order Araneae; family Macrothelidae; genus Macrothele; species Macrothele yani. The sequence continues at coordinate 79,874,026 of CM077016.1, forward strand.
TTTTCTTTGTTCCCAAAACTTCAAATGACGTTAAAAGGGTGTTATTGTGATGATATTTCGACCATACAAACAGCTTCGACGCGTGCTTTGGAGGCAATTCCGCAAAGTGAACTGGAACAGGCATTCGAATCATTATTAAATCGCTGTAACAAGTATATTGAAGCCGGAGGGTCTTATTTTGAATAACAAACCAAAACAAATTATAATTTCTTGTTTCTGTTTCATTTTACAGACCCAGTCTTAAAAATTCTTTGACGCACTGTGTATTAGTTACATCTCGGGCTTGGATGAGCTACGAATAGCATATTAGTTGCATCTCATGCGGGCTTCTTTTTTTATGTTAAAAAAGACTGGGTCTTTCTTTTTCGTTTTTTTTCTTCTTCTGAGTTTCAGGAAGAGGAATCAGTTTTTCTTTTCTGCAGTGTATCCGTGAACCCTAATTGAACGGGAAGGGAATTGATGTGTCACTGTGCGATAGTTTAAGGGATTTTAGAACAGTAATTAGCCTAGGAAAGTAGCCGGTTGGGGCAGGGCAAATAGAGATTAGGGAACTCCACCTTCGCACAGACGCAGTAGGACGATCAGTTAGTTCAGTGGCCAGCTAAAATTTCCCTTCGACACATCAAAGAAGACGACCTCAATTCTCAAAAGAACCAAACGCAATAAAACAAATGGGAAGGAAAAGTCGCTAGTGTCATAAATTTGTCATTGAAAAGTAATGCACAGGAGAGGAAAAAATCCGTTATAAATTAGGAAGTAGAGGGTGGATAAAGATGCAGTTGGACTATGTTGCGAAGAATAGCTCTGGAGTATGATGGGAGTTGAAGTGCGAATCAAAGTAAATTTCCCAGAGGAAATAGTCCGCTTGAAAACCAGCGGTAAGTCATCCGGGATATTTATTGCTTCGACGGATTGGTTCTGCCTGTGTGAAACCGGCCTTAGGATCTCAGCTCTGAGGACGGAAGTTCGCCGCCAGTATTTCAGAAGGCCTCGTTAAATTGAGAGAGAGAGAGAGAGACAGTGATCAGCGTCTGACATGCGACGTCTTGCCAAGCATCTTGGCGACATCTCCATCTTGTAGCCATTAACCATTCCAAAGGCTGGTCTCCATCCAATTCAGAAGGCCTCGTTAAACCAAACATCGTTTAGCAAGCGGGAAACAACAAATTAAGCAAAGCTTTTCTAACTGCTATTACAGTCGCCTCCACTCAACATTCATCTCTTAAGTTGAGTTACTCATTTTATCCATTTGCGCATTACAATATGAATGATCCGTATCCTGAAGTTATACGAAAAAGTTTGGTGATTGTAAAACAGTTAAAAATGAAGTGGGAAAATCTACCGCGTGGAAACATTTTTTTCCAAATTATTGATTGCACGACCAATGCAAAATTGTATTATGTTCAGTGCGAGAAATGCGAATGCGTTTTGAAATATAAAAGTTCTTCAGAATCTAGCAGACTTCTGCGTCACGCCAAATCACGCGTGAAGACCATTGCCTTTTCATGCACAAAAACGGTAGACAGTTGTTTTTTTCTCAGATAAAAAAAATAGCTACTGCAAAATTTTCTGTGAAACTCTAAAATATAAATTTCATTTTAAAGGTTATATCCTTCCTAATGAGACGCATAAATGCTGAGCATCCATGCTCATTCCTGTTTTATGTAAAAATCGGATAAAAGGGAGAAAAGCATCAGCACTTGGAAAAGTTAGGCTCGGGCCGAAACATTTTGGGCTTGGACGGATTCGGACTTCGAAAACCGAGCCCGAACTCATCTCTAGTAGGCATCAATTACTTATAGACTGGCTTTATCAACTTCGAGATCTTCAGTTCTTGTAAAAAGGTTTGTGCACCGATTTTGTGCTTTGTAAGTTGATTTTTAATCTCACTTCTTTACTCTTGTCAGCAAATTCCTCGATCATACTCTGCAACTCTAACGGGTTACTCTCAAAAAATGACTGTGTCATCAGCAAAACGAAGGTGGATTAAATAATCTCCATTAATCCTTATCCTCTGGTCATCCCATTTCAATGATTGTAAGACACTTTGCAATGTGGTATTGGGAGATACAGATAATGATAAACAAAAACTACTGGATACTTCCAGCTATTACACAGTTTGATACGAGCTTTTTCAATTGGTAAAAGGATAGTCGAATTTACTTCTTCCTACCAGTCCAATAATTCATTTGGTGTATGCGAGAAATTCATATTATACAGAATCTCTTTGTATTCCTGGTATGCTAAAGGAAGTTCAGTGCTCCAAGGCTGCACAAAAACTTTTATATTGTTTTCCAAATTTTGCCTGATCACGATATATGGACAAGTTTGTACAAAAGAGCACGTACAGGGTGCGAATAAAGTCTTTCTCTCATTAAACAAATTTTTATTTAAAAAACTATGATAATTAAAAAGAAGAGGTTTGTGGCATGATGCATGTAAACTAACAGAGGTTTTTGTTGTTGTTGTAGGTGCATGGTGGGTAATGACTAGAGCGCAAGAAGTCAAAATGGTGTCCTTAAAGGAAAAGGCGCAATGTGTTCTGTGGAACCACGAGACCAACCTGTTCAGTGTAATTTTAGAAGAGAGTACGGACGCCCACTACCTGATCATAAAAGCATAACAGCTTGGTATGCAAAGTTTAAAGGGACAGGGAGTGTTGATGACCAAAAACAAACGGGATGACCTGGTGTTAGTGAAGAAACTGTTGATGCAGTATGGACAGCATTCGCACGCAGTTCCTTGAAATCCACCCGACGAGCTTCCTCTGATCTCAGAATACGTTTTTACCACACTGAAGAAAATTTTACATAAAAGGCTTCGTTTGTATGCTTACGAAGTGCAGATTGCTCAAGCTTTGCAGGTGGAAGATTGCCCTCTTCGTGCTACTTTTGCAACTACGATTTCACAGCATATCAATGACAACAACTACCTGCAGCGTCTGTGGTTTTCGGATGAGGCTATTTTTCACACCTCTGGTGAAGAAAAATAGCATGTGCGTATATGGGAGTCGGAAAATCCCCACGTTGTTTTTGAAAAACAGCGGAACAGCTCAAAAGTGAATGTTTGGCGTGTTCTCATGTACAAGACAGTCATCGGACCTTTCTCTTTTTATGAACGCACAATAACAGCAAATGTGTACCTGGACATGATGGAGCTTTTTGTTGCACCTCAGTTGGACGAATGTCAACCATTGGTAATTTTCCAGCAGGATGGTTCCCCACCACATTGGGGATTAATTGTTCGAAAATCCTCCAATAACACATTTCCGAACAGGTGGACTGAACATCATTGCCGCCATGGTCACCCGACATAACATCCCTAGACTTTTCCTTGTGGGGCAGCGTCAAAGATAAAGTCAATTCAACACTAGTGTCTGATATTAAAACTCTGCAGAGCATTGCCACAGTCTCCAAAGGGGTATTAGGCAAAACACGGCGCGAAATTGAATGCCGACTAGATATTATCCAGACCACGAACGGCGGTCCAATGGAGGTGTACTAACAATATAGAAAAAAAAAGGCCGCCCCGGGCGCGCAGTGGTCTAAGCGATGGTCCCTGATCACTCGTCCGAAAGGGGTCGGAGTTCGAATCTCGGTGGAGCATGGATGTGGCGTTTGTCTTACGGCACTGGCTCTCTCCCTTCCCTGGTACCAGTGACCCTAAATTAGGGACGGGCGACTGCTTATAGCCCATTGAGTTGCTCCCGGTGGTCGTTAAACCTACAATAAAAAAAAATCTCTATTAGTTCACATGCATCATGCCATAAACTGCTTGTTTCTGCCTATCATAGTTTTTTAAATAAATTTTTTCTAACTGAGATAAAGATAGAATATCAAACTGAATTTGCTTGTACCACTTACTGGTCATCCATGTAACATTTCTCAGAAAACTTGAAAATTTCATCGTCCTGGAGCGGGAATTGAACACGCATCTCCCGATTACCGTGCGAGTATGCTAACCATTACAGTGAAGCTCCAAGCAACTGAGACATAGGAATCTGAAAGTCCTCAGATTTTCGCTAGTCTAATAAAAAAATAAAAATAAATCTGGGATCCTCAAGCTGCGCGATACAATTCTTAACCATAAGACTTACTTGCACACTGCAGTTTTTCTGTTGCTGAGCAAAATAGAATTCTGAAATCTCTATCACGTGTTGATTTGTTAAAATGGCAATCAAAAACTTTTGACAAATTATGTCAAATGAACTTTGAGCCGTCAATGAATTTTCAGAAGCTGAGAGCAAATAGGATACAAACTTCTCGAAATCTGGTAACAAAAAGGATTATTATTTATTAAATACTCGATAAAGTTCTTTAAATCGAGGAGCAGCTACTACATCAACGCCATTTAGTTCCAAAATTCATTGAGTGTATTGTGGTAACTTTACGCCTATTTATTGCCGAATGAAGTTTAATCGACTTACGCACGGTATCTGGCAATGTCGATGCCCTGCCCTTTCAATAAACGCGATGGAACTGTGCAAATCTGGTTTTTACAGAGTAAAAAAGAAAATCGTTACTAGGAGTTAACGAGGCTTTGAAAAATCGGATTTAAGGGCGTCAGCTGGCTCGTTCAGCTATGTTACTTTTGATAAAGGACACCCCATCTCACACGTCGTTGATGTCACGTGACCATAGCTTTGGCTTTTCCCTTCTTGTCAGATGGCGCATTCTCCCCACTTAACTGAAGGACCGAAGGAAAGGACTTGATCTGCCGTTGCCGTGGTTACTATGACGAAGCCACCCAACATTACTCGGACATCAGAATGGCGCTGCTAAACGCCGCAAAAAGAAAAAAAAAAGTAAACAGCTGATTGCATTGCTCAACTAATAAAAGAATTAAAACAAAAGGCAAATTTTTGTAACTACTAATCTTAGTCTCATGCTTGATCAAATAGTTTTAACATTGCAAGTCAACATTTCCGGTTTGTACTTTTTCTGAACAAGGTGTAATTATAAAACGGAAGAGTTTTTTTATTTATAATTGAAGCAAATAAGCGTTTCTTGGATAAAACTAAACTTTGTGAAAACTAGATTTCCTCTCTGCTTTTTTGCTTTAACACTGAGATGTTTCTCACTAATTCACGTAAGCACTAGCTTCACGAATTACGAAGAGAAGGAAGCTTGCGATATTAGGGCATTATTAATTTCCGTTTAATGAAGGACATTTTTTTTAAATAACCGCATTTCGCAGTTTTATGAATTAGCAAGGTGTATTCATTTAATATGAACGTATTGAATGTACAGGGTGGAGCAAAAGGCTATAAATAATTACAGAAATTAATTTTAAAAAAATACAGCAAAAATATTAACAGAATTTGATTTCTGACACTATACAGAGCATGACTCGAAAGTGTTGCAATATTTGGATCAATTTATGTCTTCATGCGTAAGCTTACGACGAAAGCTGACTAGCATTCAAAGTACAGGCTATAACGAAGTAAATTTCTCCGTCATTTCTGTCCACGCCAGGATTCGAACCCGGATCCCCTCACTCCGGAATAAGTCACTCTACCAGTTGAGCTACGCGGACATTTTATTCTGATTCCTATCTGCCTTTATGTCGTGTGCGTCCTTCTGGCAGGTACGTCACATCTCCTGGTACGTTACATCATCTCCCCCTTATTTATTTATTTTTTTTTTTCGAAGTGGTGCTCTTATTTTTCCTATCTCGCGGTGTGGAAATAACATCACACCATTGTGAGATTGTGAACGGTCGGGTCATCCGGATAGTTCGGTCGCCATTATAACGAAGTAAATTTCTCCGTCATTTCTGTCCACGCCAGGATTCGAACCCGGATCCCCTCACTCCAGAATAAGTCACTCTACCAGTTGAGCTACGCGGACATTTTATTCTGATTCCTATCTGCCTTAATGTCGTGTGCGTCCTTCTGGCAGGTACGTCACATCTCCTGGTACGTTACAAAGCCATCGCGTTGCACCGTCTTTAGCCATCTGTCTGCCAGTTCTTCGATTCTACAGAGAGTGAGTCGAAAGTTTTGCAATATTTGGATCAATTTATGTCTTCATACGTAAGCTTACGACGAAAGCTGACTAGCATTCAAAGTACAGGCCATCGTGTTGCACCGTTTTTAGCCATCTGTCTGCCAGTTCTTCGATTCTACAGTGGGTGAGTCGAACGTTTCGCAATATTTGGATCAATTTATGTCTTCATACGTAAGCTTACGACGAAAGCTGACTAGCATTGAAACTATAGGCCATCGTGTTGCACCGTCTTTATCCATCTGTCTGCCAGTTCTTCGATTCTACAGAGAGTGAGTCGAAAGTTTTGCAATATTTGGATCACTTTATGCCTTCATACGTACCTTTACGACGAAAGCTAACTAGCATTCAAATTATAGGCCATCGTGTTGCACCATTTTTAGCCATCTGTCTGCCAGTTCTTCGATTCCACGGCGGTACCAGTTCTTGTCTTTCCAGGCCAAGAACTTCCTCACCCCAGCTGCCACCTTCTCCTGGTTGTTGAAGTGCTGCCCGCGAAGGAAGTGGGCCATAGACCGGAACAAGTAATAATCCGACGGAGCAAGATCCGGACTATGTGCTGGGTGTAGCATCAGTTCGATGCCTTCAGGTTTCTGGAGTTTTGCCTGGGTCCTTCATGCGGTATGAGGCCGAGCGTTGTCCTGCTGAAGGAGAGTGCGCTTTCTGTTCACCAATGCCGGGAACTTCTCCTCCAAAACGGAATACATCCGCTCCATCTTTTCAGAGTAGAGGTTGGCGTTGATGGTCCGACCGTTTGGAACAAATTCTTAATGGATTATCCCCTCGAAATTCCACCAGACGCAGAGCATCACCTTGTGCTCGAAGCGCCCACGTTTGGCAACAAGTTGAGGAAGCTGGCCCCGGCTCAACTACTGCCGTTGTGTGTTAGGATTACGGAAATAGACCCACTTTTCATCGCACGTAACAATTCTCTTGATGAAATGTACATCGCGCGGGTTTTCTAGGAGTTTCGTGCACACTTCTAGTAGGCGGTTTGCTTCAGCTGGCGTGAGGGACAATGCGGCAGCTCCCGTAGACCTTGCCGAGGTCCTGAAGGTGACGTACCACGGTGGTCTGTGATATCCCAGCTCGCCTGATAATCTCCGAGTTCTGGTTGTCGGATTTGCCTCTACGGTCTGGCGCATGACCTCCGAATCCACGGTTCCACGGTCTACCTGACCTTCGCTGGTCGTCGAGGTTTCTGTCACATAAGCGAATTTTTTGAAGCATCTGGTTGCAGTGCTGTGGTCCACGGAACCTTCCCCTTTCGCATCACAAATGTTTCGTGTTGCTTGAGCAGCGTTATGGCCGAGTTCAAACTCGTAAAGCAACAGTTCCTTAATTAGCCGGTTGTGGCTGTTCATCTTTTAGGGTCCCAACCACAGACAGAACGACGACATGCAATGCTGTTCACAGCAACGACTACCACTTTATATCCTTTTCGACTGACTGCAGTGCGCGACTTGAACTAGTTAAAACACGTAACATACCCGCCGCAGCAGATGCGTTTATGCAAATATTGCAAAACGTTCGACTCACCCTTTGTAGATGACGCTAGATTAGTACTACTGGATCAGATACAAAAACAACGAGTTCGTAGAACAAAACAAGTGGCTTGCGCCCTAACAAGCAACCCTAGAACTTTAAGGTTTGACAGTGAAAACAATTATTACCACCAGAACACAGTCCTTACATTAATAAATGATGTACCGTACACGAAAACACAAAATTGCCGGTGGGGAAATCGAACCATTTCTGCTCCGGAGCCGAATGCTTTCCCAAATGAAGCTACACCGACAGAATTTATAGCTGCGACTTTGTCGTCTTGACATGTGCTTCACTTCTGTAGTGCGTCACGTAGTCCGTAGTTGGGGAATCGATCATGGGAGCTCCGATTAAACTCAATAATGGAGCCACCCACTAAGTTTCTACGAAAATTTATTATTGTCTCATACAGAAAACAGACCTTTAGCATTTTCGCATGACTTGGAAAGGACGACACGCACCTCACTTCCCTACCAGAAATTCTTAACAGCGAATTCAAAAGAAACAGTCGTGGATTTCCTTTAATTTAAATGCATTTTCTTCTGCTAATATGCCCACTATGGTGCATCTGATACTTGAAAATTATTTAAAGGCATAGTAGAAAACGCTTGCATAGGAAGAACATGCCTCAGAACACAGCGATCCAGTGGGGCTATAGTTGGTTTCTAGAAGAGTCAACAATCTCATACTAAATCAGAAACCCAGTTGCCTAGAACAGCCCGGAGACAACAAAAGCTCATCGTGTAGAAAGTACAAGACCATGACATTAGAGAGATGAGTTCGCCGCCCCGGTAGCGCAGTGGTCTAAGCGATGGCCTCTAATCATTCGTCCGTAAGGGGTCCGGGTTCGAATCCCGGTGAGGCATGGATGTTGTGTTTGTCTTACGGCACTGGTTCTCTCCCTTCCCTGGAACCAGTGACCCTAAATTAGGGACGGGCGACTGCTTATAGCCCATTGAGTTGCTCACGGTGGTCGTTAGACCTCCAATCAAAGAAAAAAAAAAGAGACCAGTTCCCTCCGTTTGTGACGTCACTCTGTTACACGGACTGATACGTCGGTGTCGTGTGTGACGTCACACCCGCCAGATTTAGAAACCAATCGGTAGCCTTGGTTTCCACGTGATGTTACTAAAAGAAGGAACTCGTCTCTCTAATACCATGACCTAGTATTTTTTGACGGCTTTGGGCTCATCCAGTAGCCAGTGGTTGAATTTTGATTCATCTTAATTTTAATTCCTTTAATTCGAAATTAATACACTAGTGTCGGGCTAGATCGCAGTGAAAATCCCAATTCATCCCAAAGCTGATCCATGGGGTTGAGATCAAGGCTCTGCTTAGGCCAGACCAGTTCTTCAACACCTATCACATCAAACCATTCCTTCATGTACCTCGCTTTGCGTGCATTCTGGTGTTGGTAAAGGAAAGGGCCTTCATCGAACTGTTGTTGTAATCAATCCAATATTACATTTCCTCGTGCAGGATGAATCCATCATTAGTCAAGGCTTCGGTGCACGATATTAAAATCCCGATAACAAACTCTTCAAGTTCAGTTCCTCGTTTTACTTTAAATAACATTTAAAATCGTTATGCTGTGAAAACACCAGTTTGTCCGTGTCCCCTCACTCCGGAGTAAGTCGCTCTCCCAGCGGACAGAATGTCTCGCTGCAGATTTGTCGTCTTCCCACTTGTTTTCACCTCTGTAGTACGTCACAATGTTTTCATCGAAAAATTTAAACAGGAAAAAATCGTATGTAAGCAATGGTCGCTGATCATTTTTTTCTGCCTATAAAAATTCCATCAAAACAGAAAATTTCCACGGTATTCCACCCATTCTGAGGACGAAATGAATGTGGACAGAGTGAACGGTGGACGAAATGAACTCTTGATGAACTTTGGACGCAGGTCAATACAGCCTGAATGGCTATTTCACAGGTCACCATTCACACATTATTTGATTCGACGTGTACTACAGCAGGTTATACAAGCTAAAGGTGGCCACACCGATTATTAGCTACAGCGACGTACCGGGTACGTAGGGCACCAAGATTCTAATCATTTGTTCTGTATTGTCTAATAAACATATCCTACAAAAATTGGGTCAATACAGCCTGGATGGCTATGTCACAGGTCGCCATTCACACATATTTTGATTCGACACGTACAGCAGATGATACCAACTAAAGGTGGCCACGCCGATTATTAGTTACATCGACGCACCTGGTACGTAGTACACCGAGATGCTACTTATTTATTCCGTATTGCCTAATAAACATATCCTACAAAAATTGGGTCAATACAGCCTGGATGGCTATGTCACAGGTCGCCATTCACACATATTTTGATTCGACACGTACAGCAGATGATACCAACTAAAGGTGGCCACGCCGATTATTAGTTACATCGACGCACCTGCTACGTAGTACACCGAGATGCTACTTATTTATTCCGTATTGCCTAATAAACATATCCTACAAAAATTGGGTCAATACAGCCTGGATGGCTATGTCACAGGTCGCCATTCACACATATTTTGATTCGACACGTACAGCAGATGATACCAACTAAAGGTGGCCACGCCGATTATTAGTTACATCGACGCACCTGGTACGTAGTACACCGAGATGCTACTTATTTATTCCGTATTGCCTAATAAACATATCCTACAAAAATTGGGTCAATACAGCCTGGATGGCTATGTCACAGGTCGCCATTCACACATATTTTGATTCGACACGTACAGCAGATGATACCAGCTAAAGGTGGCCACGCCGATTATTAGTTACATCGACGCACCTGGTACGTAGGACACCGAGATGCTACTTATTTATTCTGTATTGCCTAATAAACATATCCTACATAAATTGGGTCAACACAGCCTGGATGGCTATGTCACAGGTCGCAATTCACACATATTTTGATTCCACACGTACAGCAGATGATACCAGCTAAAGGTGGCCACGCCGATTATTAGTTACATCGAAGCACCTGGTACGTAGGACACCGAGATGCTACTTATTTATTCTGTATTGCCTAATAAACATATCCTACAAAAATTGGGTCAATACAGCCTGGATGGCTATGTCACAGGTCGCCATTCACACATATTTTGATTCGACACGTACAGCAGATGATACCAGCTAAAGGTGGCCACGCCGATTATTAGTTACATCGACGCACCTGGTACGTAGGACACCGAGATGCTACTTATTTATTCTGTATTGCCTAATAAACATATCCTACAAAAATTGGGTCAATACAGCCTGGATGGCTATGTCACAGGTCGCCATTCACACATATTTTGATTCCACACGTACAGCAGATGATACCAGCTAAAGGTGGCCACGCCGATTATTAGTTACATCGACGCACCTGGTACGTAGGACACCGAGATGCTACTTATTTATTCTGTATTGCCTAATAAACATATCCTACAAAAATTGGGTCAACACAGCCTGGATGGCTATGTCACAGGTCGCCATTCACACATATTTTGATTCCACACGTACAGCAGATGATACCAGCTAAAGGTGGCCACGCCGATTATTAGTTACATCGAAGCACCTGGTACGTAGGACACCGAGATGCTACTTATTTATTCTGTATTGCCTAATAAACATATCCTACAAAAATTGGGTCAATACAGCCTGGATGGCTATGTCACAGGTCGCCATTCACACATATTTTGATTCGACACGTACAGCAGATGATACCAGCTAAAGGTGGCCACGCCGATTATTAGTTACATCGACGCACCTGGTACGTAGGACACCGAGATGCTACTTATTTATTCTGTATTGCCTAATAAACACATCCTACAAAAATTGGGTCAATACAGCCTGGATGGCTATTTCACAGGTCGCCATTCACACATATTTTGATTCGACTCGTACAGCAGATGATACCAGCTAAAGGTGGCCACGCCGATTATTAGTTACATCGACGCACCTGGTACGTAGGACACCGAGATGCTACTTATTTATTCTGCATTGCCTAATAAACGTATCCTACAAAAATTGGGTCAATACAGCCTGGATGGCTATGTCACAGGTCGCCATTCACACATATTTTGATTCGACATGTACAGCAGATGATACCAGCTAAAGGTGGCCACGCCGATTATTAGTTACATCGACGCACCTGGTACGTAGGACACCGAGATGCTACTTATTTATTCTGTATTGCCTAATAAACATATCCTACAAAAATTGGGTCAATACAGCCTGGATGGCTATGTCACAGGTCGCCATTCACACATATTTTGATTCGACACGTACAGCAGATGATACCAGCTAAAGGTGGCCACGCCGATTATTAGTTACATCGACGCACCTGGTACGTAGGACACCGAGATGCTACTTATTTATTCTGTATTGCCTAATAAACATATCCTGCAAAAATTGGGTCAATACAGCCTGGATGGCTATGTCACAGGTCGCCATTCACACATATTTTGATTCGACACGTACAGCAGATGATACCAGCTAAAGGTGGCCACGCCGATTATTAGTTACATCGACGCACCTGGTACGTAGGACACCGAGATGCTAATCATTTGTTCTATTTATATAAAAGTGGAAGTTTGTATATTTGTTTGTTTGTCTGTTTCTTTGTTTGTCCGCTACACAAATCTACAGTTTTCAACTTATAACCACCAAATTTGGTATTACACTATCTCACGGTATCTTAACTTAGACCGTAAAAGGGTTTTGGAAGGGACCGGAGCCTCGAGGGAGGTCATACAAAATCTTCGTTATTTTAGTTAAAATTTCTATAGTTTTCTATTTAGAACCACCAAATTTGGTATACTATCTCATGATACTCTGACTTAGACCGTAGACGTTTTTGGGAAGGGGTTGGAGCCCGGGGTCAAAGGATCCCCATACAAAATTTTCGTAAACATTTCTATAGTTTTCAATTTACAACCACCAAATTTGGTATATTATCCCATGATACTCTGACTTAGGCCGTATACGGTTTTTGGAAGGGGCCCCCATAAAAAAATTTTCGAGAGAATTTCTACAGTTTTAAATTTAGAACCACCAAATTCGGTATACTATCTCATGGAACTCTAACTTACACCGTAGACGGTTTTTGGAAGGGGTCGGAGCCCAATGTCAAGGTGTCCTCACAGAAAATTTTCGTAAAATGTACAGTTTTCATTTTAGAACGACCAAATTTGGTATACTATGTCATGGTATTTTGACCGCAGACAGTTTTCGGAAGGGGTCGGAGCACGGGGTCAAGGGGGCCCCATACAAATTTTTCATATAAAAATTCCATTTTTTAGTTTTACGCTAGCTTTCACTACCAACAGGCTGCTCCATCAGGCAGAAACATAATGTTATGTAAATAGAGAGTTCCAGATATTCAGAATTCAAAGAATATATTTTTCATTCATAAAATTTCACCCGCTGAACTTCGTGATTCCACGAATATTTACCCGGGAAATACCGGGTATTCCTGCTAATTGCTTAATAAACATATCCTGTAAAAATCAAAGTCGTAGCTCGATTCCTTTCAATTGTTTTGTTTTTATGAGCATGAGTGCATAAGGTTCGAGTCTCGTTGCTCAAGTACGGTCTCACTGCGTCCGAGAATGGAGTGGGATCGTTATTGTGAAAAGAAAAAAACGTGTGCTGTAATTTATTTTTCTCTGTGAGGGAATAAAATCGTGTTTGATGAAAGCCGTAACATTAAAGTACTAATTCTGTTGCAGAGATGCGGAAAATAAAAGAATTCCGAAACGGAACAACGTCATTACTTTGGCTATTCGGTTCCGTAATGTGTACGTTAGGAGTTGCGGAACTTAAATGAATCGAGGAATAAACACTGTTTCCATGGCAAAGCAAAAAAATGTACCTCACAACGGTTCAATTTCATCGGAAATGCATATCATCTGCATTAAGTGCGCTATTGTATATAGATGTGAGTGTATTTCTTATTTTTCACATGCTTTTACACGGGTAATGTAATTTCACAAACACACATATCGAAGGTATGGCAGTTGAAATGGCAAATTTCCACGTAACGCAACAAGGATTTTTTTTAAAAGGATTCTCTCTAAAGCGTTTGGAATAAATGCATTAGTGCTGCTAGTATAAATTGCCTTTTTACGGAAATGGTGCTTTTATGCTTGGAAAAATTTAATTATGAGCGTACAACTTTCTACCATTGCTGTCTTGCGTGATTAGAGAACCCCAGAGCGAATCGAAGTTATGTGTGAAGGCTGAAGTGCCCATTAAGGCCATTAACAGCAGTTCCTTGGTCACGTTTCGCAGTCGCCCTTCCTAGCTGGAACAATCAATTCGACTCTAGAATTTCTTTCGCTTGGGTGGCAACGCAATCTGATCTTCAGAGGTTGGCAGTGATGTATTGAATAAATCTTAAGCCCCCACACGTCCAGAGAGGTGTACATCGATAAGATGAAAAATGACGGGGAGAAAAAGAGTTTAGCGAAGAAAAACGTCCTGAAATGTCTTTCCTCGGAGTTTTATAATGCTACTTTAATAAACGCTTAGAGAATTTCCGGAAGTTTAAAGAAAATGAATTTGCTTCAGATAATTTCTATTTGCTTAGAACAACTTCATTCGAAAGCATATAATAAATTAGTCGAATACGCAGATTATATTTCGGGAAGAACTGCAACAAGAAAGATGACACCGAAGTTTCGGGTGCAATAAGCACGTCTTTTGAATCCGTTCTGACGCGAATTAAATTTATCAAAGCCATTCAAAGTCAATGGAACCGGTACAAAAAATAGTAGTATCTGACCGAAGGAAGAAGTTTTTCAATCGGGTTTTTAATCCCGCAGATATTGCTGTAAACGGAATCCTGATCTTACACCTTCTGGTTGCAGACTTGTGCGTTAAGAAAAATTTAAAACTACATCAGAAACATTTCGCAGCGAAAACGTTCTCCAACGAAGAACGAATTTTTCAAATCGGACTCTTAGAAGCAGAAATATCGACAAAATATATAAAAGATATGTATCTATGCCCCCTGGTGGGAAACACATGCATAATTTAAAGAAGAAAGTATTCTCAATAGGCATTTTGATGTCAGTGATAACGGTCTAAGAAAGAGTTTTTTCACTCGAATTATCACGAGATCAGATTTTGCTGCAAATCTGGTGGCCAAACCATTCTTTACCAAATATTAGATATTACATGAAAAATATTTCCCATCAGGAGCTGTGTGCGATACAGGAAGATTTTTCAAATCGGAACTTTAGAAGCAGAAATATTGGGAACACGCAATTTACCTTAACAACCCCTAGCGGAAAGTCTATCCGTTACTTGAAAATTTTGAAATTATATGAAAAACATTTCGCATTGGAAACGCTATCCAACAAAAAATGAATTTTTGAAATCGGACTCTTAGAAGTTGAGATATTGACAAAAATAAGATAAATATCTACGTCCCCTGGCGGAGAAGCCATATATTATTTTAAGAAAAAAACATTCCAAAAAGGTTTATCGACGCGAGTAGTATCGGTCCACAAACGAATTTTTTCAATCGACATTTTAGAAGCCCAGATTTTGCTGCAAATACATGAGAAGCGGAAATTAAGATTTACGCATCCCTGGTAACAAAACCATTCTTTACCAAACATTAAAAATTATATGCAAAAGAATTTCCACCAGGAGCTGTATCCGCTGAAGAAGAAAAAAAAATCAAATCGGAGTTTTAGAAGTAGAGATATTAGGGAAAACGCAATTTGCTTTCACGCCCCTAACGGAAAATCTATGAGTAACCTGAAAAAGTGACCCTACCTAAAACACTCTTCTACATAAATGGAATCGAAAGGTAAACTAATTTTCTCAATAGGATATTTAGGAGCAAATATACGGAATAAAATGTACTTTGAATTCGATATCATCTACTTTTACGCCCTCCAGCAACGAAATTGCGCATCGTAAAAACAAAACAAAATGAAGGATCATCATTCATTCGCATATTTCAAGCTTCCAGAAGCAAAAAGAATTTTTCAAATCGGACTAATATGGTGTCCACAGACTGACGGACAAACCGATAACATAAGCACGATCTTTTTTTACAAAAGACGTGCTAAAAATTGATGTCTCTGTTACGTAACTATTTGCTTCGTTGTATGTAGTATAAATTCTCAAGTGCTTTATATGGCGCAAATTTTGATCAAAAAGCTGAAAGGTAAATTCTTCTAAGTATAATTAAATGCATGCAATGTTAACATCATCAAAGTGCCTTCCGAAGACTATGAAGCTACAGGAACAGTATTATGATAACAAGGCTCCAAGAACGTAGGGTACTTTACAGAGACAATGACATCATCTTCGGACTTGGATCACCACTTTCAGCCAGGGAATGAATGTTTAGAATGTTAGTCACTTGTGCCGAAGTGTCCCTGGGGAGACATTCTCCTCCAGTTATGTTCCCCGATTTGGTTGCCTTTTACCACTGGGACCAGTAACTTTAAATTCGGAATCCTCTTAGCTTCGGAGGCGCACGAGTTTTTTAAAATTCCTTTCCTTTATCAAAAATCAAAATGTGCTGTTGTAAACCTCAAAGGTAGGCAGGATCTCTTCAAAACCGAGAAAAACGTTTAAGGAATTTAAAACGCTACGTTTTAATTTAGAGTTAAGAGATCTGCGAGGGGATATTCGTTAAATTCTAAACCTGAAGCATTTAGGTCGCATTCTCAAAATACTGTACCATTTACTTTTCGACGTAGAAACTTCAGTTAACACAACTTTGTTCTTGCTGTGTTAGTCTTTATAATGTCATCCACGCCTTCCTGTGCGGCTTCCTGGAGCTATTTTTTCCTGGTTCATCTCGGAAACGTGTTCCACGGTTTCAGATGAAGATCCCTAGGATGACACACAATCTCCATACCGTCTAACCATAAGCTCGTGAATATTAGCCGGATTTTTTCTGGTTTCGTTCAAAATACAATTATCTCCAATGGTGCTCGGCATTTACTCGTACAGGTTTCCCCTTGACGTAAAGAACCATCTTGCCGAACTCCTGCAAGTAGTGTTATTCAATGGTTGTCTCGTGGTTTTTATATCCCCAAAAGATAATGCAATACTGACAACATCCCTGCTTTATTGCGCCATACTTGGCCTTAGATCTTATTAGCAGTGTTTTGAACTTTCCACATTGCCGTACAAGGCGAAGAGACATTATACGACACCAAAGTAGCTGTGAAAACGGCAATTTTTCGGTGACAGAAACCGCGTCTCCTCGCTCTGAGTGAATTGTTCTAACCGACTAAACTACGCAGACAGATTTGTCGTCTTGACACGTGCTTCACCTCTGTAGTATGTTAGATAGCCTTTAACAGGAATGACAACAAATGCGTGATATCTCGTTCTTGACGAGCTTAAGTAGAACTTAAATGTCACTTATAGCATAAGTACCCAGGTAGAACTTAAATGTCACTTATAGCATAAGTACCCAGGTAGAACTTAAATGTCACTTATAGCATAAGTACCCAGGTAGAACTTATACTATTGGGTGTGTGCATAAGTTCTACCCGTTTTTGTAGGCTACAAAGAAAGGAGGAAAACACAACAAATAACGTACCTAGGATTCCACATAATTGCCATCATTCTGTATGACCTTTTGCCATCTGTCTATGAGTAGGTGAATCCCACGCCGGGAAAACTCCTGTGTTTTAGAGTAAAAAACGTCATGTAATGTCGTTTTCACATCGTCCACATCATCGAAGGTTTAGAGAGCGAAGGCGTTCTGTAATGATCAAAAAAGGTGGTAGTCCGCAGTTGTCAGGTCAGGGGAATACCCCGGGTGAGGTGGCACTTCCAAACAAAATTCAGTTATTTTTACCGAGTGATCAAATCAACATGAGGTCTGGCGTTATCATGATGAGAGATCACGTCTTTGCGATGGACGAGTGCTGGACGCTTCGAGGTCAGTTGTGCTCGCAATCTGTCCAACTGTTGGCAGTAGAGGTTGTAACGTACCAGGAGATGTGACGTACCTGCCAGAAGGACGCACACGACATAAAGGCAGATAGGAATCAGAATAAAACGTCCGCGTAGCTCAATTGGTAGAGTGACTTATTCCAGAGTGAGGGGATCCGGGTTCGAGCCCCGGCGTGGACAAAAATGACGGAGAAATTCACTTCGTTATAAGGTCAGTATTTATCATTCGGTTAGGTGCCAAGACCTCCCAGTAGATTATTCCCTGGACATCTCACCAAACATTCAACAAAACCTTTTTGGGATGCAGCCCTCCTTTTGAGGTCGATAGAGCAGGCTCCGCACCTTGGCACACAGTTCGTCGACGCTTTACATTACAGTACAATACCCATTTCTCATCACCCGTCATTTCTGTGACGAGAAAGCAAAGAAACATTGGTACGGATTCTCTCCTCTCGTTGCTTTGCAGAAAGCTGGTGCGGATTCCAGTTATCGAACTTGGTGATGAACCCAAAGACATGCATCCGTTCTTCAACTGTTGTTCTTGTGTGCCGACAACGTTTCCGCTAATTCCTGAAATGTTGGATGTGAGTCATGTGTTATGACTTGGTCCACATCCTCGTCAGAAACCACGGATGGAGATCCAGGACGTGGTTGATCTTTACAGCTTCTGTCTCTGTCTCGGAATTTCCGAAACCAACGGCAACATGTGCTATCAACTGCATCCTTCCCATACACTTGACAGATGTTGCGGCAAGCCGCGGCTGCAGTACTGCCTTTATCGAACTCGTACAGTAAACAATGTCTAATATGCTCCTTATCGCATGCTATGTTACACCGTCCGTGATTTCCATTACGAATGACTTACTCGGAGAAACCTAGTGCCTCTATATGTTCTACTGCTCCACGCTTTATTGGCCGAAAATTCGGCATCGCTGCGCCATTTGTGACGTAACTACTCCGATCGCAATTTGCATCTATTACAAAAACGGGTAGAACTTTTGCACACACCCAATGTAAGTGATATTCGTCGCAACCCATTTACTACTGGCCACTAGCGTAACTAGCTTAAAGCAGAAGAACCGACTGCCTCCGGGTCCCAGAAACTCATGGGGCCCTTAATCTTCCGGCAAGATCCTTATTTTAATTAGGTTTTAACATTCTAATTTTTTAACGGTGATTTGACGATTTCTAAAAAGAGGTAGAGGGCAGCTTGAATTTTTAAAGGGCGCCAGTGCTCTGAAAGAAGCCTAAATCCAACAGTACGAAAGTGGTTTAAATTGTATCCATTAGTCATTATTGCCTTGTTTTCCTAGTTCAAAGACTGAAAGACTTAATTTAATAGCTTGTGTCGTTAAGTCCTACCAGATAGAGACGTCTTAGTTGCTGAGTCCATCTCTACGGATTTGTGAAGTCAGATGCTGACAGATAAACACACATAGCGCCGTGGATTGTTGGCCACCGTAGCGTATAGCGAACGCACTCGGCTACCTATCGAGAGATCTGGGGTTCGATCCCAGCGGTGTCCGGATAACAGATTTTCGATTGCTGTGTGTTACTTAAAGAACACGTGGAAAAAGCGATGACTTTGTCTATTCACATTGTCTCCACGAAATTGGAAGATTTTCACTTTGAAATATACAATTCAAGAGAAATCCATCATCATCTGTTTCAGTTATACATTGAAGAGCAATTGAATTAGAGATACCTGTCTAGTAACGTGTAGCACCACCTTTCGGCCTGATGACGGCGGCGATTCATCTCGGCATGGACTCGACAAGACACCGGAAGTGTTGGAAAGCCATACCGATCCACGACCCCTGAACAAGCTCCCACAGTTCACGAAGATTTGATGGAGTGGGGTCAGAGCCTTGAACATCGCTCTCGATGGCATCCCAGATGTGCTCGATGAGGCTGAGGTCAGGTGACCTAGCTGGCCAAGGAAGCGATGTCACATCGGTGGAGTGTTCATCCAACCATTCGGATACAATTCGGGAGCGATGGCACGGTGCATTGTCTTGTTGCAGGATGAGGTCCCCAGTGGGATGTTGAAGACGCACAAACGGGAGCAAATGGTCGTCCAGGATATCCCGGTAACGTTGACTTGTGAGGGATGATGTCACACGTACCAGGGGTTCCATTTCAGTCCACGTAAACAGTCCCCAGACGTGAATGCCACCCCCATCAGCTTGAAGAGTACCCTGCTGGCAAGAAGAATCCATCGCTTCATGTGGTTTGCGCCGTACTCGTATCCTGCCATCCGCATGTACCAACGTGAATCTCGACTCATCAGTCCAGACAACATTTTCCCACATGTCTAGGGTCCAGTGGCGATGTTCCCGCGCCCATGCTAATCTTTGCACCCTGTGATGTGCGGTCAGCAGCGGTACCCTCGTGGGACAATGGCTTCTGTACCCCATAGCGAGGAGATGGTTGTGGGTGGTGGTGGTATGGCTGCTTACACGTTTTTGTGCACCAGCGTTAAATTGCCGAGTGATTTCTTGCGCTGTGTCCCGTCTATCCGCTGTAATAATGCGAGCTAGCCGACGATGACCCCCGCTCATCCACACGCTGTTGTCCACGGCAGTTGGCCCTTGCAGGGATGGGTTTACCGGATTCGATGTACTCACGGTGCACCCGTGACACAGTGGTTCGTGAAAATCCCAGTGCCTGCACGACTTCCGAAATGGAGTGACCCATTCGTCGGGCCCGGACAATTTACCCACAATAAAATGCACTTAGATCCTTCGTCTTACCCATACTGCGTCCGACTCTTACTGATTCTCGTCGCATCACTCCTTATATTGTTGGATCGCTGCATACGTCATGTCATTTTCGTTTACAGGGCCGCCCACAGCGCCACATTTTCATAACGCCAGCTGTCTCTAATTCAATTGCTCTTCAGTGTATATTCATGATATTCTGTTCAGCGTGACCTTTAGCGAAAATTTTAGCTTTACCTACAGTGGCGAAATATAGTGACTCGTTGGAAGACTGATTATCATTTTTGATATCATGTTATCAAAATTAATCAAGATCACCCGTTTCCATCTCGGGCGGATTTTTGTAAATGTTCCCATGTCTGTCTTTAGTGAAATTTTAAAAATAATTGCTAGAATTTATGAAAGGATTTTGATATTGAGAAAAAGGACTACACTGTTAATGATCCTACAGATTGGTAGCTCCCGGAAGAGAGATTCCGTGCAGTTAGCTTCCACCATGGGAGCAACTGTGTTCTTTTTGGGGGTAGGGGGTTACATCTACCATGGGCAGCTCTTAGGGCTTCACAGGCAGTCGCCGTTCCCTAACATAGGGCCAATGGCTCTAGGGAAGGAGCAGAGTCATCAGAACAACACACCACCCATGCCTCATCCGGGACTCGGTCAGAAGCCAGCGGCTCAGACCACTCGGCTACCAGGGCGGCATAGCGATTCCGCGTTATAATGTATAGGAACTGACGAAGTAGATGAATCGTTCTTGAACATTTTCCAACAATAGCCTAAAAAAAAATCATATACAATATAGATGTACCTATTTTGTTTGTTTCGGAGTTTAACGGCTACAACGAGAAACGCGTGCTATACCCAGTCGCTTGTCTCTAATTTAGAGCCACTGGTTCCAAGGAAGCAATAGGGCTAGTGCCATCGGACATACACACCAACCATGTTTCATTCGGGATTCAAACCCGGACCGACTCCAACGAGTAGTCAGAGGCTAGCTCCATCAGACAAAGACGCAACCCATGTCTTATTTGGGACTCGAACTCGGGCCTGACGAGGACGAATAGTCATAGGTCACCTTCATCGGACAAACACACCATCCATGCGTTATTTATGTTTTTTTGTTTTAGTTTGGAGGTTAAACGACCTCCGTGAGTAACTGGATGGGCTATAAGCAGTCGTTCGTCCTTAATTTAGGACCACTGATTCCAGGGAAGGGAGAGCCAGGGCCGTAAGACAAAGACAACATTCAGATTTCACCAGGATTCGAACCTGGACCTATCTAGGACGAATAGTCAGAATTCAAATGGTATTTATTGAGAAACAAATATATACAAGTATTTACAATCACCGGGTTGTGGTCGCGCGTTGGCGATCCCACCATGCTTTACACCTGACAAAGCAATTAACAGAAGTAACAAAAAAGTGACGCATATATAGGACTGTTCATAAAAGTCAGTGAAAGCCAGTCGGGGAATGTTCAAATTTCGGAGGAACAAAACACAAAGTGATCAGTTGTTGAAGAAATGCAGGAAAATTACTGATGAAGAAGGGGGGGGCAGCTTGATGTTGGGTGCCGGCTTCGCAGAAAAAGTCCGTCATGGAAAGCGCTATGATTCACTGTGAAGGAAGGAGCTCATCATAGGAAGACGCAAAAAGTTCAGCGATGACTACGCACAACACGATGCGACACTGTTAACACAACATGCGGCATTCTCATCACGAGAAAGAAACACTAGTCACACTTCCTGGTGAAAGAAAAACAAAAACCACAATAAGCACATACTACAAAAAGACGTTCTTAAAAATACCCCTTGGTTCCCCCCAAAAAAGAAAAAACTGGTGTGCCCGTCCATTTGTATGGACAAAAGAAGAGCGTTGAAACGTTGCTACAGGTGTATTTTGCCTGTAGCAGCTAAACAAAAAAATAACTGATTTGTATAAAACGGAGCATCATTGGGGTGGTTGAAGATGGTCTGCAAGTTTAGGCATGATAACCTTAAGCATATATTTTGTCCTTCTACCATATTGGATGCCCAAGACGGCAGAGAGACATTACTAAGGACTTCCTCGAGCGCTGCGAGTTGTTCAACCATTTCGGGAAGGCGCTGTAAATTCCTCCGCACACATGGTATTTGCATAGTGTTGCCCTTTTTCGGACACTGGGAGAGATATATAAATTTAGGGAGAGTAAATGGCGAATTAGAGACAGTACTGTCCTGGAAAACTTCTGGAAAGTCGAGAAGGGTGTGGGGAGAGGGGCATTCACCTTCTGAAGAAGTAGACTGCGATTCACTATCATGGGCAGTTTCCATGCTTTCTTCTGCCGAATCGGTAAGGATGCCATAGGTGTTGGATGTGGAAACAGGGTATTGACTGTCCTGGCTAGGTGAAGCAGAAGAACGTCGAGACTGCGGGGTTAAAGTGCGCTTTTTTGTGTCGTAAACTGGAACGAGAAGACGCACGAGTACATCGTGGTGAAGCTGGGGAAATAGAGCGTTTATTAGCTGTCTGAGACTGGGTGGCCTGTTGAGGTGGTAGCAGATGTGGAAAATTTGAAGTGTCCATATCAAGGGGATTGTGTAAACCCACTGCAGTAGCGGTCAAAGTCTGACCAGGTCCAGCATTATGAAATTGACGAGATCCAGGATCTGAAGCAAAAGGTTACCAGTAGAAGTAGAGTCTGTAGAAGGTATTGCAGGTGGTTTTCCTGCAGTTCCTGGTTGAGCAGCAAATAAAGCCGATGAAGGTTCCTGTAGGCTGGAAATAGAAGTAGCAGCGGCAGCAGAACTGTCCTGTAGAACACGATGTGGGCATTCAGACAAGACGTGCCCTTCAGCCTTGCACTTAAAGCACTGGACACCAGAAACACATTAAAAACAAATGTGCGGACGCCAGTGCTGAGTTCCATGGATGTGGGACGTTCAACAATAGGTTCATCACTAGAGAATATGATACGGTACTGTCGACGTCCTCCTTGCACTGAGATGTAGTGCGAGTCGCGACCTAAAGCTGGAAGAATTTTCGTTTTACCAATAACTCGTCCAAAAGATCCCAGTGCTTTTATTAGTATTGAATCCGGGATGGCTGTCGGCACCGACGAGAGGGTAACAGTAAAAGGCCTATGTGAAGCAGGAATAGGTTGTAAATAGAAATGTCTAATATCAATTCCTGACTGAAGAATTTTATCAAAAGTAGTAGGGTCTGTAAATTGCACTATAATTGCCCCTCCCATACGAATAATAGACACTATCTGTTTTTCTGGAACAACTTTATAAATAGCATCTAGATAAAGTGGGAGGGTGTCGGACAACGATTGAAAAAAATACACTAAGAAGTAAAGCAGAGTTATACTGCTTACCTTCATGAGATTTTACAGAAACCAAAATCTTCAATATTTTATCCACTCTGGTAAGTTCAATGTTACCAGAAAGTGAAGTAATCCGCTGAGATGAGTCACCAACAACAGTCGCAAATGCAAGCGGGGTTGGGCACACATCACTAGCCCTAACACTAGAGTTGGTTCCATCAGTATATGGGACGTTGCTTGTAGGAGACATAGTAGAGATAGCAGGAAGCACAGGTGAGGAAGCAGGCACATTCAAAGCTGATGAATGCAAAGTAGTAGAACTAGAAGACGATGAAGCAGCATGTGAAGCGGTAGAGACGATAGTAGAGGTTGCGGCAATCTCGGCCACGAACCCTAACGTAAGCAAGTGCTGCACCTCGCAACACTCAAAAAGATAAAACCACAAAGCTGTGGCTGTCCACAGTCACTGCTTGTGAAGGGAAAAGGAGTGTAGAACACAACAAAACGATACCAGGAACACTTAAGGTGGACGTCAAGTAATTTTGCTTCCTATACTTCCAATGGAAAAACTTCTGTACACATTTTCTTCACAGTTAATGCGTTCCCAAGGATGAAAATTTGAACATCGATTAAAACAGCTTCATTTTATAACTTGGAATACTTCATATTTTCTAAAGCATAACCATAATTATGCAATCCTACATTTGTTTGTCTACTGACGTCATCAAAGTACAAGTCGCGCCATCTTTTTTCTGGTTTCAACACCACCAAAGGAAAAGTTATTGATTTTTAATATAATTATGGTTATGTTTTAGAAAATATTCAGTGTTCCACTTTATATTATGAAGTTCTTTTAATCGATGTTCAAATTTTCATTCTTGGGAACACACTAATTGTGAAGGAAATGTGTACAAAAGTATTTTCCATTGGAAGCATAGGAAGCAAAATTACTTGACGTCCACCTTAAACCAACACAAAAAATCCAAGGTCAAGCAAGAACCGACTATCACTCGGGAGCTCAACGAATATGCGACTTGTCCTTATCAGAAGCCATCGCTTAGACCACTGGCAACCATCTAGCCATGTCTTATTTGGCAATCGAACCAGGGCCCGACCCGGACGAATTGTCAGAGGCTAGCTAGCTCCATCGAACAAACACTCTATCTATGTCTTATTCGATACCTGAACCTGGGGCCCAACTAGAACGAATAGTCTGAGGCCAGCTCCATCGGACACACCCTCCATGTCTTATTTGGGACACAAACCCGGGCCCAACACGGACGAATCGAAATGCCCATCTCCATCGGACAAAAACACCATCCATGCTTTATTCGGTACCTGAACCTGGGCCCGACCCTGACGAATCGTCAGAAGCCAGCTCCATCAGACAAACACACCATCCATATCTTATTTCGGACTCGAACCCGGACCTAACCCGGCCGAACAGTCAGAGGCCAGCGCCTTAGACCTTTCGGCCACTTGGGTGGCGATATTTGTTTTTGATGTAATTTTTTGCTTAACTTAATCGAATAACCTAAAATAGGCGGGGACGCTTATAATCAAACTTTGAGATACGAAGAAATTAAAAAAAAGAACATGGTTGTTAATTAAAATATTTTTCACAAATGAGAAAAGAAATATATAGTGTGTTCTTCAAGAACGATAATTTACTTCGACATTTCCGGTAAATTGATTTTCTTTTTGCATTTTGCAAAAAAGATTCACGGAAAAAGATAAGCAAGGGCAGTATTTTTTTTTCAAACTACTGATTGTATTTGGAGAAGGTTGACAAAAAATGCTCTGATAAACAGGCCTTTGAAAAATCAATATTTCTAAAAGCTAATGAATTCATCTATTAGCGAACTCTTATTTTTGTATCAGAGGCATTATTTAACATGAAATTCTAATCGCTGACACGTTGACGCTTATTTAAGATAACAAAAAGCCCATGGCTCTTTTTCAGAAGTTAGTAAATCAGTCGTTGACGGGAAGATAGTCGGGTTCCCCAAAACTAATTGACAGTATGAATTAAGTATCGCAGGATTCCTTGGAAACCCCAGAAGAAAATAAATTGCTCTCAAATCTCCGAAAACTGGATATGTGAATCGATTCAGTTCCTGTTAGCTCCGGTAAATTAATCAGATGTCGTTTTGTTCACTGTCGCATTTTCTCGAAACATTGTTTTACTCGAGACTCAATGTGTGGTTTCGACTGCGATTTGATATACAGTAGATGTGTGTGAATGTGTGTGTCAATAGAGTAAGTGTGAGCATTTGTCCTCCAAGAAAACGAAATTTCCGTAAACCTATTAAATCACGGTATATAGGCCTAGGGAAATGAATGATTCCCGCAATTGCTTTTTTAAAACTTAGAACAACTTTTATATTGGGTTGATGCATAAGTTCATGCCGTTTTATTTTACGAGTGTTTCCCAGGTCAGTAGTGACGGTGCAGATGGCCAGTTGTATATCAAAGTGTAGACAGTAATATCGTGTATCTAAATCATATTGCGTTCTGTGATGGTGGCTAATGGGTTTTTGGTTTTCAGGTCCGGAAGTATGGAGTGTCAAGTAGAGAGGAATGAACATTTCCGACATCTCCTCCCCTACGAGTTTAACAAGGGATCCTCAGCCTCCGAGGCTACTCGACAAGTTTGTGCTGTGTATGGGGAGGATGCTATTGCTCCGAGGACAGCCCGGAATTGGTTTGAGAGGTTTCGAGGTGGCCATTTTGACCTCAACGACTCTCCACGCTCAGGTCGTCCATCTCACTTTGATGAGGATTGTTTGAAATATCTAATCCACTTGGATCCGCGTCAAACCGCACGCGAATTGGCCACTGAGATGGACTGTGATCAGGCCTTAGTGGTGTGACACCTGGAACGTATGGAAAAAGTCCAGAAAATGGGGTCTTGGATGTCTTACACTCTCACTGAGGACAACAAGAATCAGCGTGTTACCACATGTGGTTCCTTGTTCGCCGGTTTTCGCGAATGTTCTCAGCAACACACACCCTTTCTGTTACGTATTGTTACTGGAGATGAAAAGAGGTGGCTGTACGTGAATTTCAGGCATCAGAGGGAATGTGGAAGCCCAAACAAGACGCCCACACCACGTCCAAAATATGACCTTCATCCTGCGAAGATCATGTTGTGTGTCTGGTGGGACATGGAAGGCATTATTCACTGGGAAATGCTGCCGAGGAATCGGACCATCAACGCTGCACTCTATTGTGAGCAGCTCTGCTGTGTGGAGGGAGCAATTCAGCAGAAACGGCCACATCTGCGCCATGGTGTTTTTCTCCAACATGACAACGCACGCTCTCACAGCGCAAACATGACCAAAATGGCCATTCAGGACATGAAATGGAGATCCTTCCACATCCGGCCTATTCCCTAGGTGTCGCCCTTTCCGACTATCAGATCTTCCGATCTCTGTCGAATGCACTCCGTGGCAGAACGTTCAGCAATGATGTTGATCTCCAGAATTTCCTTGATGATTTCTTCGCAGCAAAACCTGCACGTTTTTTCAAGAATGGCATTGCAGACCTATCCAGATGTTGGGACACCATCATAAACAATGGGGGTGGGTGGGGATATACAGTTGATTGATTCCGTTTCCTCTTCTGATGTAATACATTCCTGTAGTGAGGTGAAAAAAACGGCATGAACTTATGCATCAACCCAATATATATATATTTTTTAATCTAGTTCTAATCTCCTTTAGTCAAGTGCAGTTTGTGACGTATCACTGATGCGACGCAAAAGTCAAAACGGCAAGTTGCAGCGGTAAGCCAAGGTTGGTGATGTTCAGTCGGGGGAGAATAAGTGACTCCGGAGCGAGAAGACGTGGTTTCAAATGCTACCACCTGCAAAAAGGATTTATTTTCACATTGGTGCCCGAACGTAAAAGTGAATCCCCTGGCCGTGAAGTTCGAGAATAACATGTGTTGTCTTCCACACATTGTCTGGAATTAATAAAACAATTTCTCCTTCTACAATGAGCTCTCCTTCAAGTATGGTTTGCGACGGACCGAAAACTGAGATTTCGTTCCCCCACCTTTTTCAGGGAATGGAGGTGGGGGTTGGGATACACACTCAATGCATAAAACATTAGAGATACCTACCTAATACCGTGCTGGTCCTCCTTTGGCGCAAATAACAGCCTGTACACTCCGAGACATCGACTCCACCAGATGCCGCGGGGTTTCTGGAGGTAATGCCAGCCATGCCTGTTGCAGCATTGTCCACAACTCCGCAAGCGAAGTTGGTCTAGGATCCATGGATCTGATATTCCGGTACACGGAATCCCACACAGCTTCCATAGGGTTGAAATCCGGAACCCTTGGGGGCTACTGGATGTTTCTAAACTTGCATGGGTATTCCTCGAGCCATGCCTGGGTGGTTGATACCCAGTGGGGCGGCTTATTGTCCTTTTGGAACAGACCATCGGCCTCAGGATGCACGAACGCCGTGAAAGCGTGTAAGTGATCAGCCAGCACATGCTTGTAGCGCCCAGCGGTTAAGGACCTCTCCGTACATACTAAGAGACTTCATATTTCCCACGAGAAAGCTCCACAAACCATCACAGAACCAACACCCTCTAGAAACAAGCCCCGGCACGACGGGGCCATGGCCTCATGCTGTCGACGCCACACCCGCACCCTCGCGTCACCTCGGTACGTTCAAAGACACTCAGATCATCACGTCTACTCATGTTTGTCGATTACGATATATTGTTGGTGATAAACGCAGGCGAGAAATAAGCTATTAATTCATACACACGACGTGGATCGGGAACACCAAACAGAAGTTATCTCTCTTTCCACGTTAATAAGTGCGTCATGGAAAAATTCTCATTGGCCGCCACCGGGAATCGAACCCAGTCCTTCCAGTTACGCGCCGGACATGCTACCACTGCACCACAGCGGCCTCGAATTCTCCAGACTCACATGTGATTAACTGCCAACCACATAGCAGGTTGCTTCACGGAGTCCCACACAATGCTGCAGATTCACCACAATGCTGGGATTTCAGGTAGTATGCCCGGCGCGTAACTGGAAGACCCTGGGTTCGATTCCCGGGGGCGGCCGACGAGAATTCTTCCGTGACTCACTTATTAACGTGGAAAGCGCGATGACTTCTGTTTGGTGTTAACTGATCCACGTCGTGTGCATGCATTAATTATTTATTCGCCTCCTAATTGTTTGTTCAGTTGCTGCTTTCCATCTTTGGTGAATCCCCAGCATTGTGCGGGTCTCCATGAAGCAACCTGCCATGCGGTTTGGCAGTTAATCACATTTGAGTCTGGAGAATTCGAGGCCGCTGTGGTGCAGTGGTAGCATGTCCGGAGCGTAACTGGAAGAACTGGGTTCGATTCCCGGTGGCGGCCGATGAGAATTTTTCCGTGACTCACTTATTAAAGTAGAAAGAGCGATGACTTCTGTTTGGAGATAAATAGGCTGTCCGCCTATTTATCGCCTGCGTTCGGTTTACGTCTGTTCCACTCTGCGCGGGGGACACCCATAACCCCTATCTCTAATGTTTTTTTTTATTGAGTGTACGTGACGTACCACTGAGGTGATGCAAGAGTCAAAACGGTAACTTGCAACGCTAAGCTAAGGTCGGTGTAGTTCAGTCGGGAGAATAACTGGTTTTGCAACTAGAAGACGCGGATTAGAATACAACCACCGACAAAAGGGCTTTATTTCCACAAGTTGGTCGGGTAAGAATTTTTTTTTACTTTACAAAAATAGTAATCAAGAAAAAGAAGGAAACGAGAAGTGTCGGTACGTTTTGTGCGCTTTGATGTGTAATTGCAAAGCGAGAGAACATATGCAAGAGTCTCTAAGAAACCCTTGAAAAATGGTTTAAAAAGCCATGAAATTGCTTTTATTGCATGCATTTTAACTACCCAAAGTTTGTAAATACACCACTGTTTGTAAAACATTCAAAACCAAGAAAGAATCGTGCTATTCAAATGAAATTTATTGGGTTGTTAGAAAAGTCATGACGTATTTTAGCCATGTTTCGCAAAGGTCATTTACTGATAGAAAGAACAAAGATCAATCAATGATATAATGCCCGTTTCTATAACCTTTTGTCATCTTTCAGAGAGCTGCAGAATGCCTCGTTCATAGAAGTACCTGTCTTTCGTGGCGAAAAACTGCACAATGTGCTGATTTACAGCCTCATCTGAATTGAACGTTATACCACGCAAGGACTGTTGAACAGAGAGAAACAAGTGGAAGTCTGACGGCGCAAAGGTTAGGCGAGTATGCTGGGTATGGCAACACATCCCACCCAAGCTCCAATAATTTTTGGCGGGTGATCAAACTTGTGTGTGGTCTCGCGTTGTCGTGATGGAACACAACACCTTTACGATGAAGGAGCTCTGGGCGTTTCTGGATGATGGATTCGTTCAAACTGTCCAATTGCCGACAGTACGCATTCGAATTGATTGTTTGGTTCCGTGGTAGGAGCTCAAAAAACACACCTTTAAAATCCCACCACACTGAGACCAGAACCTTCCGCTGATGAATGTCTGCTTTGGATGTCGTTTGAGACGAAGCAGCACGTCGGGACCAAGACCGTTTGCGCAGCACATTGTTGTACACAATCCACTTTTCGTCACCAGTTATCAGTCGCAAGTCAAAAAAGGATCAGTCAAAAAAGGACCGTTTTCCTCACGTTTAATGAGCATATCGCAGATGTTTATACGCGCCGTCAATTGAGCTTCTTTGAGTTCATGAGGAACCCACGCATTGAGCTTGCTTACGTATCCCAGCTTCTTCAGGTGGTCGTGAACGCTTGAATGATGGATGTGCAATGTGTCTGCGATCTCTCGTGTCGTGTAACGTGGGTTTGACTCGATCAATGCCTTGATTTGGTCGTCATCAATTTCAGTTGGCCTCCCGGACCGAGGAGCATCATTGAGGTCAAAATCACCAGCACGGAATTTTGAGAACCACCGCTGGCACTAACGTTCTTGTAGAGCATTATCACCGTACACTTTATGCAACTT
The DNA here is from genome assembly GCA_039090855.1 of Macrothele yani. Classification (NCBI taxonomy): domain Eukaryota; kingdom Metazoa; phylum Arthropoda; class Arachnida; order Araneae; family Macrothelidae; genus Macrothele; species Macrothele yani. Next base: position 79,904,548 of record CM077016.1, read on the forward strand.
TTCACAAGCTTGACGCGCGTTCTTCCCTTTACGAAAGTAAAACAGTAAAATATGGCGAAAATGCACAGTTTGGTCTTCCATCTTCAACTTAATGTCAAATCTCCGCAAATCAACCAAATTGCTCACTATTCCTTTTAGATCGCAGCTAGAACTGGCACCTGTTGAATGCCATAGCGATAACATAGCTGCGCATGCCTCTAGTACTTCCAAAACCGCCCAACCGCCGTCGGGTGCCGAAATACGTCATAACTTTTCCGACAACCCAATACATTACACATTTCTCATGTTACAGGAGATAACTCGTTACATTTGTAGAGCTATATCCCAATTTTACGCTTCAAAGCTGAGTATCGTGTAAAGCCACCTCAAAAAACAATAACAGGCGTGGCATTGAATGGAAGAGGTTTTTGATATCGTCCTAGATAATAGACCGCCTCGATGCGAGATCAGAGTTCATGTGTGGTGACTAGAAGAAGCGCTTGTCGGGCCAGTCGCTTAGCTACCATGCAGACATGTTCGACTGGGGACATATTGGGCGAACAGGCAGGCCAGAAAAAAAAAACGGTATCTGTCACGCATGGAAGAGGTCTCGGACATTCAGGGGCAGATGTGACCGAACAATGTCCTGCTGAAATATAGCACCAGGGCAACTCCGAAGGAAGGATATCCCCTCTCTCTCTAAAACATTCCTGATGGCTGTTGAGTGTTCCCTCAGTTCGTATGAGGAGAAAATCACGAATTAAGCACAATGACGCCCCAAACTATGACGCTTGGCGTTGGGCCGGTATGACGCTGCAAGATACCGTTCACCAGGATGTCTTCGAACACGTATATGACCATCACGGTGTATCAAGTTGAATCGTGACTCGTCAGAAAACACGACATGTTGTCAGGTCAGCGAGCGAATTAGAGACCCCACTGGAGCCTGAAGCGTCCGTGGTTGAGGGTCAAAGTAATGCGCTGTTGTCGACGTCGTCTGCTTGCTCTGTTAAGCAGACGACGTCGAACTGCACTGGAGGACAAAGCCTGACCAGTGGCACTACTCCACTAACCCGGTGGATGTCACTGTGCGATCGGTCACGGCCATGCTGTTGAGGTGTCTGTCATCCCGTGCAGTCGTGCGATTTTGCGGTCCATTTTCCGGATTTCCGTGAGCCTTGTCCTCATCTGTCCATTAGCGCTGAATCTACAGGCGTTTCGTCTCGTACGATGGCAGTTTCGTGGTAAGAAAATCCAGCTTCGCTCGTCCCAACAATCCATCTTCCTCTTTCAAAGTCCGTCAGGTGTTCATAATGCGACCTTCTTCTGCGACGGGGCATAGTGAGACACAAGAAATATTAATACATACGCTTTCAACTCATTGTCGGCTCTTCACTGATTGCAACATCTCGTTTGAACCAGCTCTTGATACCCAGGACCAGAAAATTCAGAGGGCGCTGTTCTGAAACCACACGCGCGTTTTTACTGACATCATTTGCATGTCCTAACCTGTTGTACGTATTCTATAAGTTTCAAGTTAATATCAGCAGTCCTTCATGGTGCTGCAATTTTCACAAACTGTTATTTCTAGAAAAACTGACACCGTTGGACAACTGAAATACGAGATTTGATATCCTAGGGACCCGGAAGAAGATGACGTGGCAGGTGTATAATAAAATTCAAAAGCATGCAGGAGTGACATGGATGAAAATGGCGCTGGACAGAGACATATGGAAGAGCCTTAGGAAGAACTTCTTTTTTTTTTTTTTGTTGGAGGTTTAAACGACCACCGTGAGCAACTCAATGGGCTATAAGCAGTCGCCCGTCCCTAATTTAGGGTCACTGGTTCCAGGGAAGGGAGAGAGCCAGTGCCGTAAGACAAACACAACATCCATGCCTGACCGGGATTCGAACCCGGACCCCTTACGGACGAATGATCGGAGGCCAGCGCCTTAGACCACTGCGCCACCGGGGCGGCTAGGAAGAACTTCATCCAGTAGCGAATTGATAATGGCTGATGATGATATGGTGTGGATAGTGCATTCGCTCTATGCTTATGAACAGAATTTTAATCGACAAGTTCAACGTAGTGGTAACGTGTTTCTGTTGTGTTAGTGGACCAAGATTTTAATTCCAGCGATTTTTAGAATAATAGTTAATTTACTGGATTTTTTTTATGTTAGCAGCAACTACAGTAGAACTTGCTTGTTACGAAGAGCTTGGGACCTACGGAAACTCGCGTTAAATCCGTTTTTGGGTGAAAATTCCCACCATGTAAAAATTTTTTGTATTATACATATATCGCTAAGTACTGGTTACGCTTGAAAGATTTAATTAATTAACTACATTAGTCATCAATGGAATACGGGTTTGCACCATACAATACACATTTTGAAGACGACAGTCCGTTTTTTGGTGTAAATATGACAAGGATGGTAAGTCAGATAATATCCAAAAACTTAAAAATTTCGTCGTCTTGGAGCGGGAATCGAATCCGCGTCTCCCAGATAGCGCCCGGGGATGCTAATCACTATACCACCCAGAAAGACCAAGTCCCAAATTTCCGATTAATTAGAATATAGCCGATTCACTAGGCGGCGCAACCGGCCGGGCGCTATCTGGGAGACGCGAGTTCGATTCCCGCTGCAGAACGACGAAATTTTCAAGTTTTCGGATATTTCCTGACTTACCATCTTTGTCATATTTACACGTCATCTTCAAAATTTGTAACTGAATTAGTACAATATTTAATTAATTAAGTCTTTCAAGTATATTGAACTTCACGGCCATGTGAGTCTGTCTGCTATTTAACTACATTTACAATTTAAGCAAAAGCGGTGCCGATCCTCCCAACGCAACGCTCATTTGGAGGGTGAAACGGGCAATGGGCATAATTCCAGGAGCTTCTATCTCCGGCTACATTCCCATTCCATTAATCCCGTATCCCTCTCTGCAACTGTCGCCCAGAAATCCACTTACATGGGAGTGGGCCCTTTTTGCCGAGGAATAGGTGTCCTCTTTTCAATTCTGCTGACGCAATTCCCTTACGGCATAGCTGCCTTACAGTAGGTGGCGGAAAGAGTTTTTCACAACTTTCTTTTTAAGTGTTTGATGTACTCCTACCCCATTGCTTTTCTATCAACATGCTTCCATTAGCACACATTCGCCCTTTGCTGTTGCAAAATCGTTCTGTTTGCCACAATTTCTATTCCTCCATTCCAAGACAGTGCGAAGCAAATTTTCTCTGCCTCGTTAAATATGGAATTTCACTAAATTTTGTTACTTTGCTTGTTAGAAGGGATCAACTTAGCATTATACCTCCTTGTTCAATCCGGGCGCCTCATTAAATTTTGTTCGTGAAAAACGATCAAATCAGCTTCGAATTAGCATTATTATACCAAACAAAAGTTCCTGTTTGACTCGTTAAATCCGGGATCTCGCTAAATACGGGCTCGTTATATGAGGGTTGTGCTGTATTATTCTAACGTTACGTTGGTTTCTGTGTAAGGCACCAACTCTGAGCTGGTTAGGCTTATGTTCGGTTTAGCTTCATGTAAAACTCGTTGCACCCCGAAGCTTCAAATGTTAGATGTAACTGAAAAATTCTTAACGAGACATGAAAGAGCAAACTGTGCACTGTTATATAATGGCCAGTTTGAGTAAAACACTAAAATGACAAAACCATGTCATCTGGTACCACGTCAGCTCGGGCCGTGGGGGCGCTACTTCCCAAATAGTTGAAATTTCAGTTATTACCGTGCGGGGTATTTTTAGAAGCAGTAATATGGAATAAAACATATTTTGAATTCGATTGCATCCGTGTTTACCCCTAGAGGCAAAGTTATGCATCATAAAAAGACAACCGGCAAGGATAATAATCGTTCTCGGAGTTCGGGGTCCGCAACGCAAAAATATTTTTTTTCAAATTAGACCAACAGGCGCAGAGATATTGTGCCCACAGGGTCGGACTGACGGACAGAGTGATAATATAAACACGTTTTTTTTTCAATAGATGTTAAAAACCAAACCAAGCATTTTTTTTTTGGTTTCATCACTACTTCATCAGTTAAACTTATGAATTTTTATTGTCTGTAGTAAGGGATACTAGGATGAATTCTACCACTCCAAAGGGGTATAAATCTGATTTCAGGCAGAAAAGCTGGCGATATACCATATTGCAGAATGGCATGAGCGTTACTATTGAATTAATTTTCATTTCGCGTTCATGGGAAGCGTAGATGTTAACAATAGAAAATTGTATGTTCAAATGTTGCAGAACCCTACAATTAAAAGTTACAATACAAATCTAAATTTATTGGAAGCCCCTGAAGTTGAATACGTGTGACTCACACTTGACGAAAATGTAATTTCACATTTTCTTTCATAAGAAGAGATCGTGCTATTAAACATTATGACGAAGTAAATTTCCCCATCATTTTTTATTCGAGGAAAGGGATTCGAACCCCCAACTCTCGGCTCCGAATGCTATCCACTATACTACACTGGCTTGTGAGCTCCCTGCTATCTGCCTTTATCTCATGTGCGTCCTGCGGGCAGGCACGTCATAAACAGGCTGGATAGAAACATTTAAAAAACAAGAAAGATGACACCGAATTTTCGGGTGTAATAAGCACGTCTTTTGAATCCGTTCTGACACAAATTAAATTTATCAAAGCTATTCAAAGTCAATGGAACCGGTATGGAAAACAATAGTATCTGACAGAAGAAAGAAGTTTTTTCAATCGGGTTTTTAATCCCTCAGATGTTGCTGTAAACGGAATAATGAGCTTACGCCCTCTGGTTGCAGACCCGTGCGTTAAGAAAAACATGAATTTATATGATAAACATTTCTCACCGGACACGCCCTGCAACACAGAAAGAATTTTTCAAATCGGACTCTTAGAAACAGAGATATCGACAAAAATAAGATGTGACGTTACGTCCCCTGGTGGGAGAACCATGCATTATTTTAGGAAGAAATTATTCTCAAAACGTTTTTCAATATGAGCGGTATTGGTCCAAGAAAAAAAAAATTCAATCGAGTTTTTAAGAGCCCAGATTTTGCTACAAATACATCAGAAGCAGAAATTAACACTTATGCCCCTGGTGGCCAAACCATTCTTTATCAAACATTAGGAATTATATGAAAAATATTCTCCATCAGGTGCTGTATGCGATACAGGAAGAATTTTTCAAATCGGAGTTTTACAAGCAGAAATACCGCAGAAAACGCAATTTACCTTTGTGCCCCCTAGCGGAAAGTCTATGATTTACTTGGAAATTTTGAATTTATAGGAAAAACATTTCGCATCGGAAACACTATTCAACAAAGAAGGAATTTTTCAAATCGGACTCCTAGAAGTTGAGATATTGACACAAATAAGATAGTCATCTACGCCCCTGGCGTAGAAACCATGCATTATTTTAATAAGAAAATGTTCCTAAAAAGTTTGTCGACATAAGTAGTATCGGTCTACAAACAACTTTTTCTTCAATCGAGATTTTAGAAGCTCATATTTTGCTGCAAATACATCAGAAGCGGAAATGAAGACGTACGCCACCTGGTGGCCAAACAATTTTTTACAAAAATTAGAAATTATGTGCAAACGATTTCCTATCAGGAGCTGTATCCGGTGCAGAAAGTATTTTTCAAATCGGAGATTCAGAAGCAGAGATATAGGGAGGAAAGCAGTTTACCTTTACCCCCTCTAGCGGAAAGTCTATGAATGACTTGAAAATTTTGAAATTATATGAAAAACATGTCATACTGGAAACACTATCCAACAAAGAAGGAATTTTTCAAATCAGACTACAAGAAGTAGAGATATTGAGAAAAATAAGATATACATCTATGCCTCCTGGCGGAGAAACCATGGAATATTTTAAGAAGAAAATATTCCGAAAAAGTTAATCGAAGTGAGTGGCATCAGTCCACGAAAGAATTTTTTCAATCGAGATTTTAGAAGCTCAGAATTTATGGCAAAAACATCAGAAGCAAAAATTAACGCTTACGCCCCCTGGTGGCCAAAGTATTCTTTACCAAAAATTAGAAATTATATGCAAAAGATTTTCCATCAAGAGCTATATCCGCTGAAGAACACATTTTTCGAATCGGAGTTTTAGAAGAAGAGTTATTGGGGAAAATGTAATTTACTTTTACGCTCCCTAGCGGAAAATCTATGCGTAATTTGAAAAAAAGTAACTATATCTAAAATACTCTTCGACATAAATGGAATCGAAAGATAAAATAATTTTTTCAATCGGATGTTTAGAAGCAAATATGTGGAATAAAAGGTATTTTTAAATTCGACATCATCTTCACTTACGCCCTCTAGCGGCGAAATTGCACATCGTAAAAAAAAAAAAAAAACGAAATGAAGGATCATGATTCACATATTTCAAGCTTCTCAATGCAAAAAGAATTTTTCAAATCGGACTAATAGTTGCATAGATACCGTGGGTACAGGCGGACGGACGGACAAACCGATAACATAAGCACGATCTTTTTTACAAAAGACGTGCTAAAAAGATACAGCTTGTCGCCCTTCCTCTAACGTATTAAATATTTATTCATGAACAAAGTACATTCCGTATTGTTTGAAAAACAGTGTAAAAAACGTAGAACACGAATAAAGGAGTTTATTGGCTATTCGACGAGAAAATAATGTACTAACAAATACTGTAGACGCCTTTCCCCTAAGAAAAGACGCTGTTCGTCACAGAAATACGATCACACTCAGCTTTGGTGCGTAAAAAGATTGAGAGCAGACAGTGCCAATCCCTCTTCCTAATATCGACCGAGAATTTTTACGTTCAACCTCGTAAAAAAAAAGGAAGTGAGAGTCTTAAAGAGACGTAGGGCACTGAGCAAAGAAAGAGTGTAAAAAAGAGTAGTTCGTGGAAATTTAACAACACAAAACGTCTTAGCGATGTTGTCAACAAATCAAAATTTTTTTCGGCCCAGGATTTATGATGTTTATGCAAATCAAGATCAATCAACTGAAACCACTGCGTTAAATCTTCAAATACGTCACCCTTCTTTCCTTTTACTTTGCCATATAATGGAGTTGTTGTTACTCTTCTTTTCTTGTTCTTCCAGTAATTCTCTTTGAAATAAACAAACGTACACAGTCGTATCAGAATAATATGACCACCTCCCTAATAATGGGAATAACCACCCCCTAATAATGGGAATAACCACCCTTTGCTCCGATGACAGCGGCGAGACTGCGTGGGAATGGACGCAATGAGGCACAGGAAGGTTGCCCGAGAGATGACGTAGCCTTCCGTGCTCTGCGGAAGAGCACGGAAGTCCCGGAGATGACGTGGTTGTGAGTCGGCACGTCAAACCTGCCGATTCAAATAGTCCCATAAGTGCTCTATGGGATCGAGGTCGCGCTATTTCGCCGGCAAAGGCAGAACGGGGATATCACTGTAGTGTTCCTGGAACCAGTCACGCATCCCCTTAGCAACGTGGCACGGCGCATTGTCCTGTTGATAGACACCATCACCACCAGGGTAAACGCCCAACATGAAGGGATGCATGTGGTCAGAGAGGATGGACAGGTAGCCATTGGCGTACAGGCACCCATCCAGTGGTCCGCGGTCATGCCAGGAAAACATCTCCCAGACATGCACACTTCCACCGACGGTGTATACTTGATCGACAAACGTGTCCGTGTGTTGGTTTTCGTGTGTCTGACGTATCTGCCACCGCCCGTCACTTCTGTGGAGTAAAAACCTCGATTCGCCGGAGAAGGCAACCTTTTCCCACTTTTCCACTACCCAATGACTGTAGTCCCACGCGAACTGCAGACGTCGGGGCCGATGGACCTGGATTAACATTGGGCGCCTTGAATTCTACGCTAGTCACGAAATTTCACAGCAGTTTCTATTGCTTTTTTAATTCGGTTGTACGTAATTTCATTTAATATGCTTTTGCGATTATTCACTACCTGACAGAGAAAATGCCACAACACGAAGACGTGAACGCAGCACCATGCACATTGTAGGGTGGGTGCGCACGTACAAGCTATGCAAATGATTGCATTTGCATGCCAATCGCACTAACGGCGCGCGGGATATAAGCGGACAACCAGCCAGTGAGGCCATCAATCGAGACGTCGTCACGGCCGCGAGAAGTGAGTGGTTCTGCTGTAACCGTGTCTGGAGAACGCAGAAGGGGTGCCAATGCCCTTAAGACGCCGTCGTACGCGATTTCGTTAAACGGATGAGTTCACGAGAGGTGTCATCGTAGACCTTCGTACAGCTGGATGGTACTTGCGTCGTATGGCGGAAGGAACTCAACGTCGTAGAGGGACCTCTGTGCAACGTCGTAGAGGGACCGGAGAACGGAGACGGACGTCCGAGCGCACCGATCGTCGCATCCGACGTCATGCCGTAGCGGACCCACAGGCCACAACGAGCGACATTTTGCGGAGTGTACGGGGAAGCTTGGATGCTCCGTTATCGACGGCGCCGATTGGCTGCGTCTGGTTTGCCGTCCGTCCGTCCGTTGCGAAGGCTACCCTTAACAGCGAGCCATCGTCGTCACCGCTTGGCATGGTGTCGCTTCAGAGCTGCGTGGGGTGCCGAATGGAACAGTGTGGTGTTCAGCGACGAATCTCGGTTCTGTCTCACCACGGATAATCGCCGTATAAGAGTCTGGAGGCGACGTGGCCAACGGGTGGATTCCTTTGCTATTGTGGAGCGCCACACGGCCAGACAACGTGGAATCATGGTGTGGGGTGCTATCAGCGCCAACAGGCGCTCACCGCTGGTACGCATTACGGGCACAGTGACGGCACACCGCTATGTTGACGAGGTGTTGCGGCCCGGGGCACTGCCGTATCTGCAGGGCATCCCAAACGCCGTTTTTCAACAGGATAACGCTCGGCCGCATACCGCTCGGATCAATCTGAATGCTTTACACGGTGTGCGGATGCTTCCGCGGCCAGCACGATCCCCCTACCTCTTGCCAATCGAGCATCTGTGGGACACGATTGGACGTCGGTTGAGTACCCTCCCACTCTCGCAAAGTGAAGATGAACTGTGGACTCGGATCAACACCACGTGGTCCACGATACCCCAGGACTCTATTCGTACTCTCATTACCCCGATGCGATGACGAATTCAACGCTGTATTGCCCAAAATGGGGGCCAGTAGCCAAGCATGTCCTGAAGAAATGATTTAATTGTCACATACAGACTAGGCTCCAGTGACCGAATATACAGGATGATCACGCAGTGTACATTAATTTTGAATTTCAGATTATGAAAAATACACGGTTCTTTGATTGTTTTATACCTAATCCGGTATGTTACAACTTTGAGACAGCGTTTTTTACAACCACGAAAACAGGTGATGAGACCAAAAAATTACGAAATAACCTTCACAGTTCTCTTTCTTTCTGCGAATTAAAAAAAATTGAAACAAGCAAAGATTTGTGAATCTTTTACTGAGCATTAGCGCTAAATCAACAAGTGGACAAACTACTTGGAAAAGAGTGATGCTTATAAGTAAATAATGTTTCATAGGAGTATTGAATATAAAGAGAAAATCTTATTCAGAATTACTATCAAGTATTTCATGGTAAGGTTGTTTTTTTTCGTGTATTGAAAATATGAAATCTACAGAATTTCTTAAGGCAGTTTTTATAATGAAATTAGAATAAAAACTTAATATTGGGTTGATGCATAAGTTTATGCCGTTTTTTTCACCGCACCACAGGAAGTTATTACATCAGAAGGGAAAACGGAATCAATCAACTACGTACCCCCCCCCCCCCACCACCACCACCAGCATTGTTTACGATGGTGCCCCAACTTTTGGAGAGGTCTGCAATGCCATTCTCTTGCCGCCCCGGTGGCGCAGTGGTCTAAGCGATGGCCTCTGATCATTCGTCCGAACGGGGTCCGGGTTCGAATCCCGGTGAGGCATGGATGTTGAGTTTGTCTTACGGCACTGGCTCTCTCCCTTCCCTGGAACCAGTGACCCTAAATTAGGGACGGGCGACTGCTTATAGCCCATTGAGTTGCTCACGGTGGTCGTTAAACCTCCAATCAAAAAAAAAAATGCCATTCTTGAAAAAACGTGCAGATTTTGCTGCTAAGAAATCGTCAAGGAAATTCTGGAGATTAACAGCATTGTTGAACCTTCTCCCACGGAGTGCATTCGACACAGATCGGAACAGGTGATGGTCTGAAGGGGCGATACCTAGGATATAGGCTTAGCGTGAAGGGATCTCCCATTTCATGTCCTGAATGGCCATTGTGGTCATGTCTACACTGTGAGGGCGTGCGTTATCATGCTGGAGAAGGACACAATGGCGCCGATGTGGCAGCTTCTGCTGAATTGCTCCCTCCACACGGCGGAGTTGCTCACAATAGGGTGCAGCGTTGATGGTCCGATTCCTCGGCAGCATTTCCCAGTGATTAACGTCTTCCATGTCCCACCAGACGCACAACATGATCTTCGCAGGATGAAGATCATGTTTTGGACTTGGCGTGGGCGTCTTGTTTGGGCTTAACAATTCCTTCCGATGCCTGAAATGCACGTACAGGCACCACTTTTCATCTCCAGTAACAATACGTGACAGGAAGGGTTTGTGTTGCTGAGCACATTCGCGATAACGGGCGAGCAAGGAACCACATATGGCAACACGCAGATTCTTGTTGTCCTCGGTGAGAGTGTGTGGCACCCAAGACGCCAATTTCTGTACCTTTCCCATTCGTTGCAGGTGTCGCATCACTAAGGCCTGATCACAGTCCATCTCGGTGGCCAATTCGCGTGCGGTTTGACGCGGATCCAAGTGGATTAGATGGTTCAAACAATCCTCACCAAAGTGAGATGGACGACCTGAGCGTGGAGAGTCGTTGAGGTCAAAATTGCCACCTCGGAACCTCTCAAACCATTTCCGGGCTGTCCTCGGAGCAATAGCATCCTCCCCATACACAGCACAAACTTGTCGAGTAGCCTCGGAGGCTGAGGATCCCTTGTTAAACTCGTAGGGGAGGAGATGTCGGAAATGTTCATTCCTCTCTACTTGACACTCCATACTTCCAGACCTGAAAACCAAAAACCCATTAGTCACAATCACAGAACGCAATATGATTTAGATACACGAAATTGCTGGCTACATTTCGATATACAACTGGCCATCTGCACCGTCACTACTGCCCTGGGAAGCAGTCGTGAAATAAAACGGCATGAACTTATGCATCAACCCAATACAAAAGTCAAAAGGAACATAGGCTTAAGGTAGCAAACAAATTATTCATGTATGTGTTACATTATAAAAAATTACGGGCATTTCCTTTACTCTCTTTTTTTTTTTTTTTTTTTTGGAAGCTTTCAAAATTTTGCAGAAGTATGAATTTAACATTTTGAAATTTCGCTTATACGGCTTTTATATTTATACGATTTTAAGAAAATCTCCTAGAAAAACATATAACCGAGGTTCCACTGCATGTAACGTACCTGCCTCAGCGGTGTGGCACAATTCAAGACGGCAAATAGCAGTGATAAGCCCCGGGCCGGCATAGCTTAATTAGCCGCCCCGGTGGCGCAGTGGTCTAAGCGATGGCCTCTGATCATTCGTCCGTAAGGGGTCCGGGTTCGAATCCCGGTGAGGCATGGATGTTGTGTTTGTCTTACGGCACTGGCTCTCTCCCTTCCCTGGAACCAGTGACCCTAAATTAGGAACGGGCGACTGCTTATAGCCCATTGAGTTGCTCACGGTGGTCGTTAAACCTCCAATCAAAAAAAAAAAAAAAAAAAAAAAGCTTAATTAGGAAAGCGTTTACGGCTCCGGGGCAGAAGTATGTGGGTTCGAGAGTTCTGTCACCAACAGAGAAGAGCGGAGTTTGTGAATTGTACTGAACTCAAATCAGTATGCACTATTTATGGACGCTGCTTCCTGTGTTTTTAAAACAAGAACTAATCATCCATTTGTTAATGTCATATAACATAATAATATCAGAATCGTGTTTAGCACCTGGAAATTAATGAAAAAGAGCTGTTTTTCGTTTTCGAAACATTTTTGGTGTTGCACAGTGTAATTATTAGTCTAAACATTTTTGGAAATGTAAAATTCATCCCACATTGCGGCACAGACAGTACGCTTGCAAAAAGTAGTTACATAAAGTTTCATGATGTTAATTAAAAGCGTTGTTGCCACACGAACATTCATATGTGTTGCTCCATCTCATGTTCTAGAAAGCTTCCACAACAGCGCCACAAATTTTCGTAAAATTATGGTATTACTAATCAGTGTTTCTTACGAGGTATGGCTTAAAGGTAATGAAACCGATGATAGTAAGAAAATTATTACTCACCTCTTTATACGTCAAAATGATACCCTTCAAAATAGATACCTTATAACGTAACCCTTTTTCGTGTGCGAGATTGGTGTTACGCTACGTCTAAAACCATGACTAAGGAAATGTTGAACTAAATGAGAATACAATGCAATAGTTGCACGGTTTTACGGTCAGACGAAACATATACAGAAGTCAAACTTACAATAACCTTTTATTGGTCCAGAAATATTTGGTGGAATCCAAAATATAAAACTGCGAGTTTTACCCTTAACACATAATACTTTAATTATCTACCGTATAATCTATCTTAGCAACGATCGAACAACTCCACACACACACACAGACACACACACTAAGCAACTGCTGTATCGTCCTTTTTATCTGACGTTCTTATCACATTCATACGTCACTCTCTCTGACCTCAAAAGTGTTGTCAACCTCGTTCATGTGAGAGAGAAGATATCACGTTAAGTTTGGAAAGCGCAAAAGAGAACAAACTCAAATTTACATAGAAAAAGGAACTAAAAATGAAAGTTAAATTAGAATATACGTCACAACCTTCAGAAGCAACTAACCGTTGGAGACGGCCCTTCCACTCCTGAAAGCAGTGCTGAAAGTCGTCATGTGTGAGGTCCCTGAGTGTGACGGTTATGGCTCTCTGGAGGTGGCCGATTGTCTGAAAATGATGATGATCATGATCATATGTAGAGGATTTTAGGAAGGGAGTTTCTGACCCCAGGTCTTAAACAACCCTAAGAAATAGGAAGCTAGGAGATTTGAGGCTAGAGTGCCCGATAGGAAAGTGACACGGAAGCGAAGTAGAAAGGGGAAGGAAGACGCCCTTATTTATTACCGGGAGGCCAGTGCCCGGGGTCCGACGGCTTAACGTGCCCATCCGACGTACGGCGGATATTTAGTGGATTGAGCATTCGTACCTGCCTGGGATCGAACCTGAGGTCCCTTTCATGGCAGTCACGAACGTCGCCCACTAGGCCACCCGCAACCCTGTCTGAAAATGATGTCTCCGGAGGCGGTTCTTAAATTTTGTGAAGAGAAAACTCATATGGGGTCAGATCGGGAGCATACGGGGACCGCAGAACCCCGTATGCTCCCGATCTGACCCCATAAATTGATGTTCTTTCCAGTTCTCTGAGATGAGAACTGGAAAGAACGTCAATTTCAAGACTCTAAAAAAGGTCCACTCATACAGTCTGGTGGTTTTCCTTCTGCTCAGAGGAAACGTTTTGAGGAACAGTTTTGGAGAAAATTTTCCGCATACCTAAATAGTCCGTTAAAATTTCATGAACGGCTCGATGACTCGTACGGAATTGATTTACGTACTCATTGAGTGTGAGAAGGCGGAAGGGGTCCAGAAGTTCATTGACTGCTTTGAAACGCACCAATTCCTAAATGAAGGGTATCGTGCTAAAACCCCAGCCAGGAAACTCCCTAGGCTAATTGTCTACGGGGACGATGGCCCTGATTCTCAGGATGCCTTAGTGAAGATCACTGAGCAAAATGAAATGAAGGAACCCGAGCAATGTATGGTTCTCTTCCCCATCAATGGGAAGTTCCACAGGGTGTTTGAATTGGCCCTAGCGGACTTCCACACCCTCAGTAAAAAAGGCAAAGTGAACGTTGGATGGAAGATTTTAACCTGTAAGGAGCACTTGCGCGAAACACGTTGCTTCCGGTGCAACGGTTTCGGGCACTACAGAGCGAAGTGCCAGGTAGAGATCGAGTCTTGTGCCCGGTGTGGCCAGGCAGGGCACAAGCACTGGACCTGCAAGGCAAACGCAAACTGCCCCAACTGCCGAAACGCCAATGAAAAATTTCGACTGAAGCTCCACACAGATCACTCCAGTCTAGACCCGGCATGTCCGAGTCTCAGATGAGAACTGGAAAGACTCCGCACCCGAATAGACTATGGCTGAAATGAAAGTGACGGCCGCTGAAAGACGGAACTGTGTTCCCCTTTGAGTTGTTGAAACGCGTATTGTGCGCTTGTGTGTGTTTCTGACTTTGTAGATTTTCATTGTGATTGTGATAACAAATCAATTGAAATAGTAAGTAACTTTACTTACCTTGGAATTACACTCAATAATGATTTAAAATGGAATAAACACATAGAAAATCTTCTGAGTAAAATATCAAAACATATACGAATTGTAAGCCATGTTTTTATAAATCTTACGGTTTAAACATTAAAATTGTTATATTTTACCTTAATTCACACACACCTTAATTACTGCATATTACCATGGGGTCAAACAACTCAATCCAATATTAAAAAACTGCAAATACTTCAAAATAAATTTATTAGACTAATAGATTTAAAATACAACTTTAACAGTAATAATGCGGTTGGGTATTCATGGTTTTACGAGAGTTTTCCCTAATAAATATAATATAATGACTGTTAAGCAGTTATACGATTTTAACTTAGAGAAAATTATGTATAAAAGAATAAAAAAATAACATAGAATATGATCTAATAAAAATAACTATTTATACAAATCAATATGATACTAGAAATACGCATATACTAATACCAGTTTTACCTAAAACTATAACCATAAAACAAAGTCTACATTACTGTGGACCAAGATGTTGAAATTCATTACCTAGAGAACTAATAGAAATCAATAACCATAACTTATATAAAAAAAACTTAAAGCAGATATATTAAACTAACAACAAAAAACAAACAAACAAACGAAAAAAGAAATGGGAAGGGCAGGATAATCGGAAAGTTGGAGGGCAAGAGTAATATCTAATTGTAGCGCCGCGGAAATTTCCTGTTATACTAATTGTAATCTAATTTTATTGCTGTCTTGGATTGTTCACTTTACTTAGGGAGCTCGAGCTAAGTCAGGACTCTGTGAGGCTTTTTCCCGGAGCTTCCTTGCTGTTATGAAAATAGATTCAATAGCAATGCAACAATAAATCATGAATCTATAAAAGCAAAAATAACAAATGAAATGAAAATTATCTAATGTGTCTGTGTACTTTGTTTGTTTGTTTCTGTGCTTAACATATCAAAGGCTTCGGCCCATGAAAATAAAGATGGTTCGCGTGGCGAGCAAATCTCCCGAGAGGTAGCTCAATAGGCACACGGTCCGTCCAGTACGAACTCCTCAGTTCGGTGTCTCCGAATCTGCGGTCCCTTGATCGGAATTGTATCGTAGCGTCTACCACAAGGGAGATGCGACGAGAGAGTTCAACCAAACCCTCTGGAGCCAGCACTTTGGTCGTGCAGGATACATGACTCATCTAACTTACTATCTGCCACTGCTAACCGTCTATCTGACTTGATCAAATTCCTTACATTTTCCACGTTTTCAGATGTTGTTACGGCGACATGTCATCCTGCTCGAGTGGTTTGTCTTCAATTATTCTCGCCCTTCCAAAAAGATTTTGCCCTAACGGAAAACTTGCTCTCGGGATAATGCTTCGTCTCCATACGCTTTAAGCAACTTTTCGTACTTTTCATTTGCATTTTCGTCGAGTTTGACGCCGCCAAAATCTGGTCGCATAACGTAGATTAATAGTTTTGTACTCCATTTTCCTGACGTAGTCAATAAACACACCCAGAATTCTGTTCTTCACAATTACTGTGCGCCCACTGAATGGATCGAGTCGCGCTGAGTCTTGTTGTTTTGGTAAGGTTCCAAGGTCAACACTGCATTGTTCACACAGCAGCATATATACACTGACGGAAAAAAATCCCAACACCACGAAAAAATAGTTGTAGAGGAATGAAATGGCGGCAATACATTTGTATAGGTAACATATTTAATCGATTAAGGTTTCAAGATCACAGCTTATTGTAAGCGCGAGAAGAGCCATTTTAAATGTGAAATGCTGGTACATTAATAACCGGTGTAACCGCCAGAATGTTGAATGCAAGCACGCAAACGTTCATGCATTGTGTCGTACAGGTGCTGGATGTCAGTTTGTGGGATGGAGTTCCATGCCTGTTGCACTTGGTCGGTCAATACAGGGACGGTTAATGCTGGTTGGGGGCGACGCTGGAGTTGTCGTCCAATGATGTCCCATACTTGCTCGATTGGTGAAAGATCTGGTGATCTAGCAGGCCACGGCAGCATGTCGACACTCTGTAGAGCATGTTGGGTTACAACAGCTGTATTCGGGAGAGCTTTATCCTGTTGGAAAACACCCCCTGGAATGCTGTTCCTCAATGGCAGCACAACAGGTTGAATCACCAGACCGACGTACAACTGTGCCGTCAGGGTGCGTTTAATAACCACGAGAGTGCTCCTGCTGTCATAGGAAATTGCTCCCCAGACCATAACTCCAGGTGTAGGTCCAGTGTGTCTCGGCCGCAGACAGGTTGGCTGCAGGCGCTCACCTGGCCTCCTTCTAACCAACACACGGCCATCACTGGCACCCAGGAAGAACCGGATTTCATCAGAAAACACAACAGATCTCCACTCCGTCCTCCAATGAGCTCTAGCTTGACACCACTGACGTCGCAAACGGCAGTGGTTTGGAGTAAGTGGAATGCACGCTACAGGGCGTATGGATCGGAGCTGTCCTTCAAGTAACCGATTTGTAACCGTTTCTTTGTGTCACTGTGGTGGCAACTGCAGCTCGAATTGCTGCCGCAGACGCGGTACGATGCGCCACGGCCATACGCCGTACACGGCGGTCTTCCCTCTCAGTAGTGCCACGTGGCCGGCCGGAACCCGGTCTTCTTGAGGCAGTACCTTCCCTTGACCACCGCTGCCAACAATCATGCACAGTGGCTACATTCCTGCCAAGTCGTTCTGCAATATTGCGGAAAGAAAATCCACCTTCTCGTAGCCCTATTACACGAAATCGTTCAAACTCCGTGAGCTGTTGATAATGGCTTCTTCGTCTTCTTAAAGGCATTCTTGACTAACATCAACACACTACGTCGAATCTCAACGATAACTAACGCTCACGAACGTTACAGCGCGGATTTACAGCAAACCTGCTTTGCATGTTCCGAGGGGCGCTAGTAGCGCCACACGTATGCGCCGAGCGCGAAATTTGCATAGACGTCATCTTACAGATGTACTCTCACCGCCTACCAACTGTCGTTTATCTAACACAACCCCTTCTTGGTGTTGGGATTTTTTCCGTCAGTGTACAACCCGAGGACCGGCTTTCGGTTAGTAGAGTGTTTGGAGTCATAATGGGGAAAGCTTCCGATTTATCGGAGTTTGATAAAGGACAAATTGTGATGGCACGGCACCTCGGAATTACGATCTCGGAAACGCCACGGCTTGTTGGCTGTTCACGTGACGCTGTAGTGAGTAGGTATCAAAAGTGGTGCACAGATGGCCAAACGACAAACCGTCGTCCAGCCGTGTGTCGTCATCGACTCATTGATACCAGAGGGCTGCTGAGACTGTTGCGCACTGTTCACAGCGACTGCAGGGCCACAGTGCGACAAATCACCCGCAGCTGCAACAGTGGTGATCAGGGGCAATGTGTCACTGCACACAGTTCATCGCAGCCTTCTGCGCATGTTCCTGCGTAGCCGAAGACTCAGCCGGGTCCCCATGCTCACTGCACGTCATCGCCAACAACGCATGAAATGGGCCTAAGACAATCGAGATTGGATCGTGGATGATTGGTAGAAAGTGGCCTGGTCTGACGAATCATGATTTCTGCTGCATCACGTAGGCGGCCAAGTGCGGATACGCCGATTACCAACGGAGATTATCGCACCTGGATGCACTGTTGGGCGGAAACAGGACGGCAGCGGCGGTGTTATGCAGTGAGATATGTTATCTTGGGACACTTTGGGCCCCATTATCCCAACAGAACAATCCCTGACAGCCGTCAGGTATCTGAACATCGTTACGGACCAAGTTCACCCATTCATGGCAACTCTGTTCCTTGCTGGTGATGGCCATTACCAACGGGATAATGCGTCATTTCACACTACCAGAATCGTCAATGAGTGATCCAAGGAACATACTGGTGACTTTCCGTTAAATGCCCTGGCCTGCAAATTCACCTGACACTAACCCAATCGAACATTTGTGGTTCGACTTGGAAAAGTGGGTTCACGCTAAATTACCACCACCCCGAAATGTACGGGAAGTGGAGGACCTGCTGTTGACATTATGGTGCCAGATACCCCAGGATACCTATCGCCACCTCATCGAATCGATGCCTCGCCGAGTGGCCGCTGCTTTGCGGGCTAAATGGGGGTCCTACAGCTTATTAGGTAGGTGGTCATAATGTAATGGCTCATTGCTGTATATCTTTAAACATTGCCTTGCTGCTCTGGCGACCTACGCGCTGTCTTCCATCGCTTAATCTCTTGAGCTTTACACCACCACTCATCCAACTACAACAGACTTACAAAAACTTGGTGGTTTGAGCTTACTTTGAAGATAAGAGACAGCTGCGCGAAAGATTTCAAACTGGTGAAGGCTGTCACTTTAGAAGGCAAAACAAATTTGAAACAGCATCAATAATATATTTAAGTTAAGTTCATCCAAATTTGTAGAACGAAGCTATTTGGAGTATCAGCTCAAGTGCGAAACTAGATCTGCTCGCATCAGGAGGTACTGAATAAATTTAGAAATGGTTGCTTTCATCTTAAAAATTAATGTCACTTTCTGATTCTATTTTGTTAACAGATTCAAATTATCTAGAAGGATGTAAATTCTCATTTTCTGAAATGCCTTTGAATTTCCTCAAAGGGAGGAGTGAGAAGTTTTGAGGTAAGTAAGTATGAAATGCAAAATGTCACAGTTTCGAGGAACGGAGAAGTAGCAACTATCCATGGAAAGGGCATTCACGTATAGATGTTGGTACCATTCTAATTCCGTGTCACAGATTTTCCCGGAGGTTAATAATCTGTTTATCACTGCGCAGTGTGTACTTGGTTTGGAAGCTGAGCTGCTTACACAGTTGCACTCGAGAGTAAATCGTAATTGCTTGAGGTCAGACGTAGAATTTCACTAGCGTGCCTACAGATAATTGGACTTTTCTCCCCCTTTTTCCCCTCTCCATGTAGAAATCCGTGTCTTAAAGGCACTTTACAGAGTAAATATATGAAATGGCATTTCAGATCAAATATAAGATTTCTATTTTAATGCACGAAATATTCTGTAATCATCTCGATGATAGAACTTCCGACTACTGTCGTTTGCTTAAGAGGGCAAATTGAGGGAACATATCGTAGTTAATGACATAATTCATTGTGCAGAGGAAGGTTTGTGACGTATATTCTAATTCAACTTTCATTTTTAGTTCCTTTTCCTATGTAAATTTGAGTTTGGTTTCTTTTACACTTTCCAAACGTAACGTGATATCTTCTCTCTCACATGAATGAGGTTGGCAACACTTTTGACGTCAGAGAGATTGACGTATGAATGTGATAAGAACGATAGATTAAAAGGAAGATACAACAGTGGGTATCGTTCACTTGATCGAAAGGTCACTAGACCGAAAATCACTTCGCTGAAAATCACTTGATCGAAAGGTACATTTCACCGAAGGGTCACTTTACCTAAAACTTCATTTCATCGAAAGGACATTTGATCGAAAAGTTCATTTCACCGAAGTATTACTTTACCTAAAAGTTCATTATGTCGAAAGATCATTTCACCCAATGGTCAGTTTACCGAAAACTTAGAATTTTGTTGTTAGAGATCTCTGTTGGAATGTGGTGTGGGTTTTTGAAAAACTGGCCACCTGTACATTATCGGATTGTATAAAAAATACACTTTTAATTTATATGAAATACCTCCCTATGAGTAGGTTTTTCAAAATATAACATTAATTATAAGGCCTAGGATCTGTGCCTTTTTGTCCCATTTTAATGCTCCGAGCTCATATTCATAAGGGTTACATAGCAGATCAAGTAAATAATGTTCCACTCAACCACACAACATCAATATTTTGACTAAAGGCCTAGATACAGGCCATTTTAACAGATTTTAAACCTACTCATATTCATAAGCATTACATAAAATGTAAAGTAACTTTTTATGTAAGCCTTATGAACACGAGCACGCACATTTAAAATTTGCTAAAAAGGCCTAAGCCGAGGTTAGGCCGAGGCCTAGAGCCCTAAACTTGATTCTTTTTACCTTAAAAAAAATATGAAACTTTATTAACATGACTTTTTATATAAACATTACGAACATGAGTTCGCACGATTAAAATTGGGTAAAAAGGACTAAGCCTAAATCACTTCGCTGAAAATCATAAGCCGCCTAGGTCTAAGCGATGGCCTCTGATCATTCGTCCGAACGGGGTCCGGGTTCGAATCCCGGTGAGGCATGGATGTTGTGTTTGTCTTACGGCACTGGTTCTCTCCCTTCCCTGGAACCAGTGACCCTAAATTAGGGACGGGCGACTGCTTATAGCCCGTTGAGTTGCTCACGGTGGTCGTTAAATCTCCAATTAAAAAAAAAAAAGAAAAAAAGAAAATCATAAAATTGATTCTTTTTGCCTGACAAAATGTGCAACATTATTAATTTTTTTTATGTAAACCTTATGAACATGAGCACTGAAAATGATTTTTATGTAAACCTTATGAACATGATTCAAATTTCCTAAAAATGTTTAAGCCGAGGCCTATTGTCTTAAAAAAATTATTTGTCTTAAAACCAAATCTTTGCGTTCTCTGTGACACGGAGAAATCAGAAGTGCAATTTGAGTGTGATCCCCTAACGTTTCGGTCGTCTGTCTGCCGAACTTGCACCATGCTTCAACAAATCCTGTAATGAAATCTAAAGTTTTCGATAAACTGACCCTTCAGTGAAAAATGACCTTTCGATGAATTGAACTTTTAGGTAAAGATACCTTTCGGTGAAATGAACTTTTCGATCAAGTGACCCTTCGGTAAAATGTACCTTTCGATCAAGTGACCCTTCGGTGAAATGAACGTTTCGATCAAGTGATCTTTCGGTGAAACAATCTTTTCGGTTAAGTGATTTTCGGTCAAGCGACCCTTCTGTGAAGTAAACGTCGGGCAAATAAACCAGACCCTACAACAGTTGCTCAGTGTATGTGTGGAGATGTTCGCTCTGTGTAAAAACAAGATCATATGTGGCTCTATTATGGAGCTACTGAAGTATTGCTGGATCAATGAAAGGTTATCGTAAGTTGACTTCTGTTTGTTTCATTTGGCCGAAAAAGCTTAATTGTGAACTATTGCATGGTATTCTCATTTAGTTTAACATTTCCTTAGACATGGTTTTAGACATAGCATAACACCAATCTTACTCACGAAAAAGGCTTACGTTATAGGTTGCATGCTGATGTGTTATTTCTAGATGAACTTCTTACGAGTACTTTAAAACATTTCACGAGTTTCAGAAGTTCAGAAAGTGTTGCTCATCTCTAATTTAAGATTCATCTTCAAGAACGAAGTATAGCGTAAACGTCTTTTCGTACTGATACGTTATTTTAAAAACATAACCATACGATGAAATAGTTCCTTAATTAAACCTTAACGGCCGGACGAAACATTTAAAACAGAAGTCATACTTACGGAAATTGGCTTTATTTCTCCAGCACAGTTTATAGCACTTCAGGATAGTATAGAAATCACATAACACAAATCAACACTCCACATTCCACCACGTTTTACCACACATTAGCAACTGTTGTATCGTAGTTTATATCTCTCGTTCTTATCTCATAACAGGCATACGTCACGTTCATTCAACCTCAATTGTGTTGCCAACAGTATTCGTTTGAGAGAAAAGATATCACGTTAAGTGTGAAGTATAACTGAGAACAAACTCAAGATTTACATAGGGAAAGAAACTAAAAAGGAAAGTTAATTCAGAATATACGCCACAGAAGTGAATCTTATCATATAAACTGCAACAACTTCCTCATGTCCATCAACGGTTTTACACCACAGATGGGTCAATTTACTTGTTTAGTGCCATTTGCCGTGCATACCTCAATGCCCTTTTACAAAGGCGAAATAGCAGCGATCAGGATATCATATCAGAATATCTCACTACAACTGCGATTACGCTGGAGTTCTCCTCTGCTACTGGAACCGCGATATCGCGGGAAAGAGACGTCACTTACGCAACGTATATGCAGAATTCGTGGTCGCGTGCGTCACCTCGTGATCTACGCTAGGGATGTGCAACCTTTGGATCGGGACTATTTTTGGGGTCGCGAGGGTTTATTTAGGGGTCGCCATTTCTTTCCCTTTTTTTCCCTCTTTTTTTTAAAATAGGAAGTAGAGTGGATACCAAAAGAATACGATTAGAGAATTAGAAAATATGCAATCTTTGTAATCCTCAGCTGTCTCAAATATTCTCGCGGACTGTCTTGGTGGAGAGGTGACGTGCGTGCATCAGCAAAAACGCGGTACGTCCTGCGCAGGAGTTGCTACTCTTTCCACAATTAACTATAAAAGAGAACGTAAATATCAGAATGAACCCTCATTATTATCAGTGAAAACACCACTGCAATATTTACTTCATTTTGCGTCAACATACTTATGCGAAACTGCCTTTTCTCTTCTCACCACGATCAAGACCAAACACCGATCTAAAATAGAAGTATAAGATGATCTCAGAGTGGCTATCTCAAGTATAAAACCAAGAATGGAGAGCATAATTCCCAAGATTCAAGCTCAAATTTTACATTAGGACTGTCAAACAAAGGTTATGTAGTTGTTTTCCTCCTAATTGTGTTTATCCTTTGTTTCAGTATTTCCTGCATATTATTTCTAGTTAGGTGACATATTTTGAAATGTTTAATTAATATACTTAACTAACATTGGCAAATATAAAATAAGTGTCTTTTAAAAATGCATATATAATTATAATTTTCAACCACTTGTTTTATTTACATGGTGACATGGGGTCGCCATAATAAAATAGTTTTTCAGTGGGGTCGCACCCATAAAAAGGTTCCGCACCACTGATCTAGGTAATAATTTAAAACTGCTACTCGTGTGTAGTGTTGATCACAATGGGAAAAACAAGGGATTTTTCGGAGTTCGATAATGGGCTTATTGTGGGTGCCCGTATGGTTGGAGCGACGATTCTGAAAGTTGACTGGTTTCGTAAAAGGTGAGACACTCCGAGACTTTAATCAGTGGGAAAATAACCCACATTGCTTGTATAAAAGGTGTAACTGTGGCGCAAAAACAATATGTAAGGAACGAGATCGCCGTCGTCTGAGAATACTTGTACGGATAAACATGACTTCCTGTGTGCAGTAACTGACCAAAGCGTTCAACGATGGCTGTGCTCCCGACCCATATCTTAGCGAACAATGGGCAAGGAATTAAAGAG
The DNA here is from genome assembly GCA_039090855.1 of Macrothele yani. Lineage (NCBI taxonomy): Eukaryota > Metazoa > Arthropoda > Arachnida > Araneae > Macrothelidae > Macrothele > Macrothele yani. The sequence goes on from CM077016.1 coordinate 79,928,136, forward strand.
GATCAGTATTAACAGTATCATGCCTATCCGGAAACCACTGACGTCTGCGAAAAACTGGAAATTACGTCTACAGTGGTGTCAGCAACATCGTGACTGGACACTGGAAAAAAGTCATGTGGTCCGACAAGTTGTATACGGAAATCACTGATTTCTGCGAAGAACCGGAAAGTTCATGTACAGTGGTGTCAGGGACACCGTGACTGGACACTGGAAACAAGTCATGTGGTCAGACGAGTCCTATACGGAAACCACTGATTTCTGCGAAGAACCGGAAAGTTCATGTACAGTGGTGTCAGGAACACCGTGACTTGACACTGGAAAAAAGGTCCGACGAGTCCTATACGGAAACCACTGATATCTGGAAAGAACCGGAAAGTTCGTCTACAGTGGTGTCAGGAACACCGTGGCTGGACACTGGAGAAAAGTCATGTGGTCCGACGAGTCCTATACGGAAACCACTGACTTCTGCGAAAAACTAGAAATTACGTCTACAGTGGTGTCAGGAACACCGTGACTAGACACTGGAAAAAGTCATGTGGTCCGACGAGTCGTATACGGAAACCACTGATTTCTGCGAAGAACCGGAAAGTTCATGTACAGTGGTGTCAGAAACACCGTGACTGGACACTGGGAAAAATTCATGTGGTCCGACGAGTCCTATACGGAAACCACTGATTTCTGCGAAGAACCGGAAAGTTCGTCTACAGTGGTGTCAGGAACGCCGTGACTGGACACTGGAAAAAGGTCATGTCGCGCGTCCGACGAGTGGCAATACACCTTGTTATGTACTGACGGTAAGTGGAGAGTTTGGCGGGAGCCCATTAAGCAGTTGACCCAGCTTGGTCCCGGACGATTCGTCCAACGACGATTGGTCCAATGCCGATTCTTCCAAAGGGACAATTGGTCCAATGCCTGATTGGTCCAATGCCGATTCGTCCAATGGTACTATTGGTCCAATGCCGATTCGTCCAATGGTACTATTGGTCCAATGCCGATTCGTCCAATGGTACTATTGGTCCAATGCCGATTCGTCCAATGGTACTATTGGTCCAATGCCGATTCGTCCAATGGTACTATTGGTCCAATGCCGATTCGTCCAATGGTACTATTGGTCCAATGCTGATTCGTCCAATGGTACGATTGGTCCAATGCCGATTCGTCCAATTGTATCATCCTACCAACGGTAAACTTTTTTATTTTCCTGAAAGGAATAATAACTTAAATTATTCGCCTTTTAATATCCTTTTAAAAGATAATTTCCGTATATTTGGTAATTCGAAACATTTTTCATAAACTTGGCTAAAGACACTCAATGGAGCATTTCTCAGCTGTTTGCAAAGCACCTACCCCACAGACCTTTTTAGAAGATATAAACTTACAACTTAGATATTTGGTATTTGTAAACGTTTTATAAAACTTAATAAAAGGCACTCATCGGATCATTCCACAGGTCTTTACAAGGCACCTAGGCAGCGGGTCTTTTTAGAAGATTTTAACTTACAAGCGAGATATTTGGTATTTGTATACATGTTATAAAGCCTAATAAAAGGCACTAAACGGATCATTTCTCAGCTCTTTACAAGACAGCTAGGCCGAGGGCATATTCTAACGTTTACATATAAAGTAAAGTTAAAAATACTGGCACATTATTAGTAAATTTGCTTGATAGGTAAATGTTATGAATATGACATCGGTAGCATATAATCTGTTAAAAAGGCCTATGACCTATGGATTAATATTTCGTGCTTAAGTAAAAGCGCAATATTATTAACTTGGTAAACGCTATAAATATGACATCGGTAGAATAAAAATTGTTAAAAAGGCCTCGGTCCGAACCCCGACCAGTTGCTTCCATTGGCCAGTAGGCGGAACCCCACTGCATGCTATAAACACAAACGGGAAGCTAGTATTTTATATTATTTAATGCAAAAGAGAAACATTGAAGTTGATTGAACGGCTCGTACATCAGTAACTTTATACCGCTGCAAGGACAGTATAACAAGAAAACGCGATTCAGAAAAAAAAATCTCATTCTTTGGACTACCGGTACTTTCGTATAACATCGGAGATAGAATCAGAACAGATGAGATTTTTATAGCACGAGTAGCCCTTCGGACAGATCGGACGGAATTGGACCAATCGTCCCATTGGACGAATCGGCATTTGACCAATCGTCCCATTGGACGAACTGGCATTGGACCAATCATACCATTGGACGAGTCATGCCTTTGGACTAATTGTCCACTGGACGAATCGGCATTTGACCAATCGTCCCATTGGACGAACTGCCATTAAACCAATCGTACCATTTGGACAAGACATGCCTATGGACCAATTGTCCATTGGACGAATCGGCATTTGACCAATCGTACCATTGGACGAGTCATGCCTCTGGACCAATTGTCCATTGGACGAATCGGCATTGGACCAATCGTCGTTGGACGAATCGTACCTGACCCGATCCAGTTTGCTTTGTAAACACAAATCAAGGATCTGAAGGTGGTGTCATGGTGTGCGGCACGTCCTGTTGATGCGGAATGATTCCCTGACATTACTGGAAGGAAGTGTGCCCTCCAAAGGTTATATGAATATTGCTGCTGATCAAGTCATTCCTGCAATGTTGACTTTCAACCAGCAGGTAACGGCTGCGTCATGGACAACAATGCTCCTCTCCATCGCGCAAGAAGTGTTCAGCAGCGGTTCAGCGAGCATGACAGCAACAGCCACCATCTTTCCTGGCCACTACAAAGCCCAGATCTGAACCCCATTGAGAATGTATAGGACATATTTGAAAAACAGATCAAAGTCCACCTGTCTCAAATTTGAGCCAGCTAAAGGGATGCCTGGTGTGCCGTAGACGTAGATGTACTCCAACACCTCGTGGAATCTATACCAAAAAGTACGTGCAGTAATCCGGGCTGTAGGAGTTCCAACAGGGTATTTGAATAAAAGTTTCTAATTCAGTGTGCGGTGTGTGTACAACACTAGCTGAGGAATTGCGCAAAGGGTGCACATAGCAAACCCATTTTCTCAAAGTGTTATTGACTACCTTCAGGAGATGTCTCATCAATTCCTCTCGCATCAACTCGTCGCCTACGACGATTCGCCGTTTTCCAAATATTAGTTACATATACTGTAAATCGTATGCAAGAAAGCGTACAATTTGGGTAGTCTTTCCTTCTGCCTCTCTTTCCCGAAAGAACGGCACTGTAGCATCGAAATGTGGATCTGATTTTTTTCTTTCTCACGGACGGAAAGAACTGTTTAAAATTTCAGATACCTCTCCTTCCGTCTTTTCTCTCGTGAGTTTCTGTGTTAGTCCGTCCGCAGAAACCATATCTCCCTTTCTTATGAACAGATAAAGAATTTGTTTCTGTGATTGATTGACGGAGGCAGACAAGATTATCCATGTCTTTTCTTTTGCTTATCCGCTTGTCTATAGGTCGGCAGAAACGATACTTCCACTTCAAAATGTTAATTAGAAAAATTCCCTTACTACCCTAGAGGAGATGAGCACAAGATTTCATAAATCTCTTTCCATCTATTCCATTCCTCAGTTTGTCTGTCCGTCTCTCCTCAGAAATTGCATTTCCGCTTCAGAAATGTAGGATTGATAAAATTCTTCCCCTACGTGACAAGGAGTGAGATTTCAGTAATCTTTCCATTCGTCACTTGGTCTGTTATAACGAAGTAAATTTCTCCGTCATTTCTGGTCTACGGCGAGACTCGAACCCGAGTCCGCTTATTCCGGAACAAGTCACTCTACCAACTGAGCTACGCGGACGTTTGTTATGACTACTATCTGCCTTTATGTCGTGTGCGTCCTGCTGGCAGGTACGTCATATCTCCCCCCCCCCCCGAAAAAGGGCCGGGGGCATGGCCCACGGGTCAGCCGTGACCATGAATCGTTGCAGGCAGCCATCCGCTGTAGAACGTGCACTCGAGAACTCCCAGTCAATCTAGTGTGTGGAATGCAACATCACACATTTTTATTTTTCGAAGCGCTGGAGAAGGGATTCTCTGATTTTTCCTATCTCGCGGTGTGGAAAGAACATCACACCAATGCGAGATTTTGAACGGCTGGGTCATCCGGAAAGTTCGGGCGCCATTATAACGAAGTAAATTTCTCCGTCATTTCTGTCCACGTCAGGATTCGAACCCGGATCCCCTCATTCCGGAATAAGTCACTCTACCAACTGAGCTACGCGGACGTTTGTTCTGACTACTATCTGCCTTTATGTCGTGTGCGTCCTGCTGGCAGGTACGTCACACTGTCTGTCGGCCGGTCTGTGTGTTCGCAGAAATTCTATTTCTGCTTCTGACGGCCAGATCAAAGAAATTTGTTCTGTGACTTATAGAGACAGGCATGAGCACTGTATTATCAGTGTCTGTTCCTGCTTTGCTTGATCTGTCAGTCCATCAATAGGAAAATTATAATGGTCAGATTGACGAAATTTTTTCTATGCCTTAGAGAGAAAAGCATGAGCATACGATTTCAGATATTTCTCCGTGCGTCCGTCTGTTGGGTGTTTTGTCTGCCTGTCCATACGTACACATATGCCTCCGGATAAATATGTCGACGGATGAACAGGACGAGCAAAGTAGAGAGAGGCATTGAAGCATTCATGGTTTGGAAACTGCAATACACCAGCAAAGCAGCCAGGAGTTTGCTGAAGTGTTTGAAGCATTGAACCGAAGTCTGGAGAAAACTCCTCGCGCTTCCACGCGACCACTATTTCATGAAGTGAATCGTTGCTTGCAATGAAAAATGCAATTACTTCAGCAAATGAAGGTAATATGTGCGTTTGGTAAAATTTTGAGTGTGTAGTGCATTTCGAATCGGGCCGCCTGGGTGACGCAGTAGTCTAAGTGCTAGCCTCTGATCGCTCGAACTCGGTTCTCGGATGAGGCATGAGATGCTTCACGGCACTGGCTTTCTCCCCTCCTTGGAACCAGTTGCCCCAAATTAGGGACGGGCGGCTGCTTGTAGCCTATAGAGGCGCTCACGGTGGTTGTTAAACTCTAAACCCAAAATAACTTCCATCAAATGACGTTCCATCAAATGTCGACATCTACTAACCCCAATAGGAGCGTGTTCATTTTGCCATGCTTATGCACTACCGAGGATTGGCAAACGAACGGCAGGTACTCCTCCAGCAGGGCAACGCCAAACTGCACATTAGTTTCAAAGAAGAACTCAGAAAAGTGGCATTTGAGCTTCTTGCTCCCCCACCGTATAGTCCGGACCCAACTCCTTCTTATTATCACCTCTTTTGCTCCACGGATAATTTTTTTCGAGGGAAAATGACGGTTAGAAACTCATGTTCGTAGCTTTTCGTCTGCAAGGACTAAGCGTAAATGTAGGTAGTCGGAAACGAATGCTGGTGGTTTTTCGTCTCCAAGGACTATAGGTGGTTTTGAAGAGGAATCGATCAACCTGCCAACAGATAGCTACAAACTATTGAAACTGGTGGTTTGAGTTTCACTGAATCATCCAGCAAGGCAACGCGATTAGTACCAAAGAAAAGCTTTAAAAAATGGCATTTGAGGTTCTCCCTTACCCACTGTATAGTCTGGACCTAACTAATTCCGATTTTCAGCTCTTTTGCTCCATGGATTATTTTCTTTGAGGCAGTCGAAGAAAATGATTGTGGGAAACGGATGATGGGAGTTTTTCGTCTCCAAGCACTAAACGTAAATGAGGAAGTCGGAAGCGGACGTTGGGAGTTCTTCGACTCCAAGAATTAAGCGTAGTTTTAAAAGAGGAATCGATCAATCTGCCAACAGATACCTACGAACTACTGAAAATGATGGTTTGCATTTCGCTGAACAAGGTTCGTTTTCTATATTGTAATATTCGCCTCGCAAATACACAGTATAACTCACAGACTTAAAAATGACTCTGGTAACAAAATCTATTTCTCTTAGAAAGCGAAACAGGCAAGAGGCTAAATTTAAGACTCAAGCCTGATTGCTTAACTCTTAATACTGCCAATATATGTTTTATTCGTGTTCTTTGAAATAAAAACAAATGTTCACATGTGCATGAGTTATTTAAAAAAATGAAAATTTGTTGTTTTGAGCTAATGACAAATAAAACGCAGGTATATAATGAGTAAAATTATCCGGCTGGACGTGTAGTGCAGGAAAGCTTACGTTAAGTCACGTTAGGGTTATTGAAAGGTTACTTGACGTAGCTAAAGTGTGCTTAATCTTCAAAGTGCTAGAGTTTGTTTAGGTAAGACACGCACGTGCAATAAATTCCAAGAATATGGAATTTATTTTTACTCAGCGTTCCTCATTATCTTGAATATCAGTAATATAACTTCGGTTTTAGTACATTAGTACCTTGAAGGCTCCTTATTACAGCGGTAAACACAATATACCCTAAACTTAACGTAAACACTCAATGAAATAGACTTAACGGCCAGACAGAGGTCTGACAATAAAATGAACTAAGAAAACGTACTCACTTTTAACCTTTTATTGGGGAGATCCTGGTATTACTCAAATACACACTCCAAAATAACACAACTACTGATAGCCCGAACTTTCGTAATATCGTAGAAAAGTAGGTAAATCGCATATCAATAATCAGGAAGAACCTATCACATATAAAACGAAGCTCTTTGGTATACTTGAGCGCGCCTATATATACTGCATACCACCACGTCATGACTTACACTCGTTGCCACATATAATTCAGCGGGAGAAACAACATCTCGTTAAGGGAGAAGATAATTAGCATTGGAAAATAAAATAACAAGAGATAGTAAAATCAAAAAGAAACTGAATCTAGAGTGTACGTTACATAATCTCCCCCTTATATATATATTTTTTTTTTTGAAAAACCTGTCAAATTTTGAGTGTAGTCTTACATTTCGCTGACTGACGTTTATTGTCCTATTTTTTTTTTGGCAGCAGTATTTACAACTTCTAGCTTGGCATAACAAATTCAGTAAACCTATGTCCGCAGCTATTGTCGTCTGTGAAGCAGGAAACACTTTTTATACGTGTACAGAACAAACCTGCATCGGCATACCTTATTTTTATTCTGCCCAGCAGGAATCACTTTTTTGATTTCATTTTACGTCTTCATATTTTCAACTCTATATATATTTATCGTTGATTACAAACAAACTGTATCAGCAGCGAAGATTGCCTGTAGCTGCCTAACAGTAACAATTTTCACTATTTTACCCCTAACACACATATATATATATAAAAAAATCGGATTAGTAGACGGACATAGAATATATATATTAAAAAAAAAACTACATATATCACAAAAGAATGCGTAGGCCCACACGGAAAAAAAAATTCTGTCACGCCAACTGGTCGTGCAGGAAAAACAACATAATGAGAAAATAACCTGTCCACGAGAACTTACTTATCTCGAGGACGCATAAAAAACCCTAGTACGATATCTTTTTCCAGGCCTAATCGGACTGGTAAATTATGGTGGCGCCGATCTTTTCTGCGACTTAAATGGATCTGGAACATCTGTAGTCTGTCGGTCAAGAAATTCTGAAGTCTGTCGGTCAAGAAATTCTGAAGGCTGTCGGTCAGGAATTCCCTGCGTCTGACAGGAACGGTCAGGAACGGCTGAAGTCTGTCGGTCAGGAATTCCCTGCGTCTGACAGGAACGGTGAGGAACGGCTGAAGTCTGTCGGTCAGGTATTCCCTGCGTCTGACAGGAACGGTGAGGAACGGCTGAAGTCTGTCGGTCAGGAATTCCCTGCGCTAGCTGGGTGCAAATTTCTTTACTAAAGTATGAGAAACAGAAGACTGGAAGTGTGTCTTCAAGAGAGTTAGATCTCCAACGACAAGATCTGGTTCCCTACGCCTAGTATTATAGTATCTTGCTTGAGCCGCTTGTGCTCCTATCATTGCAACACGAGCTTTCTCTGCCATGATTCGAACTGATTGCGGAGTTGGTCGCTGGTTTAGTTCGTCATTAATCCCCGTTAAATTTTCAAAAGGGGTCTTAATTTTTCGACCCAAAAAAGTTCTGCGGGAGTAAACTTAGTAGATTCGTGAACAGACGAGCGGAAGGTGAACGAAAAAAGCTCAAGATGTTCGTCCCACCGCTCGTGATGATCCATGACAAATGTAGCGATCATTTTAACTAGCGTGCGGTTTACTCGTTCCGCGGGATTACTCTGGGGATGATATGGGGAAATGAATTTATGCTTTATGTGTAGTCTCGCACACATTCTTTCAAAAATGTCAGAAATAAATTGGGGACCATTATCCGAAACTACTTTATTAGGTGCACCATATCTAGAGAATACTTCATCAATTAATACATTACAAATAACTTCCGCCGTAGCGGCTTTAATGGGAAAGACCTAGACCCATTTAGAGAAATTATCGGTTAATACTAAAACGTAACGAGCTTTGTTTTTAACAGATAAATGATAAGGTCCCAATAAATCTATTGAAATAATGTCAAAAACATGAGAACTTGAACTAGATTTCAAGTGACCGGCCGGTCTTACATTACGGTAATTATAAATCTGACACAAGTGACATGATTGAACGTATGCGAGCACACTTTGGTACATGCCAGGCCAATAGGCAACATCCCGCAATTTACAACGGGTCTTGCGAATACCTAAATGGCCTGCAATAGGTTTGTCATGAAATTTGTTTAAAAGGGCCATTCTAAGGGTTCGCGGAATACATGGGCGGAACTCTGCCCTAGTAGTCCTGGATTTCGTATAGTAAAACAGACCCTCTATGACTTCAAAATGCTGTGACCTCCCAGGCAGAGAAGGGTCACTTTGTTGTGGTGAACCCGCAAGCAAAAAATTATAGGTTTCCCCAAAATCTGGATCATTTACTAATTCTGCCATTATCTGCTCTCTGGATGTTATATCAGCTATTAAAAGTAAAGGCTGACATCCATGAGTAGTTTCTGTGGAAACCCCACTAATCGGGACGCGAGATAATGCATCCGATAATTGATTCTTATGACCAGGCTGGTACGAAATTTTGATATTGCTCTCTTGTAACTTAAGAGCCCACTTCATAAGTCTATTAGAGAGGTGCTTAGCAGAATTCAAATACTGAAAGGCAGAATGATCCGTAATTATATTAACTGTCAATTCGTTGAGATAACATTGAAAATTTTCAAGAGCATACACTACAGCAAGACATTCGCGTTCCGTAGCTGAATAATTACGTTCAGCTTTGGCTAAAGTACGGGACGCAAAAGCTATTGGATGCCCAGCTTGTGACAAAACGCAACCAAGACCAACTCCGGATGCGTCAGTGTAAATATCAAATTCCTTAGTATGATCTGGGAAAGCTAATACAGGAGGCTGAGTCAACGCAGATTTTAGTGCTTCAAATGCTGCGTTAGCCTCAGGTGTCCAAACAAACTTCTTGTATTTACGTTTCAAAGCATACAATGGCTCACAGATTGTAGCATAAGCGGGGACGAACTGTTGATACCATCCGGTCATTCCCAGAAAGCGTGATAGTTCTTTGGCTGTTTTTGGCCGTGGAAAGTCAACTATAAGCCTAATTTTTTCATCATCCGTAAATAAGCCGTGGGGAGTGATTTTCAACCCCAGATATACAATGTCGTCCCTCGCTATCTGGCATTTACTAGGTTTTAACGTCAAGCCAGCATTGTATATGAGTTGGAACACCTGTTTGAGCAGAGAAAGGTGCTCGTCAAAAGTCTCGGATGTAATAATAATGTCATCCAAATATACATGCACATGGGGACCTAGAACAGATCTGAGAACCGTATCCATAAGCTTTTGGAAAGTAGCAGGTGAAGAGATTAGTCCAAAGGGCATACGCAGGTATTCATAAGCCCCAAAAGGAGTCACAAAACCTGTTTTATCTACGGAGTCTGGATGTACCGCAACCTGACAATATCCACTCGGCAAATCCAAGGTTGACATCCATTTAGTTGACGATAGGTCATGCAAAATATGCGACATAACAGGTAGTGGATAATTTATCGCTTTCGTGACTTGGTTTAGCTTGCGGAAATCTGTCACGTTGGGTTGTTTCTTTCTCGTTGGGTTGTTTCTTTGGAACAAGAAAAGCAGGTGCGGCCCAGGCGCTTGTTGATTCCCTTATTATGCCCTGTTTAATCATCTCAGAAATTTGACGTTGCATTTCATTTTTTTTATGGGGAGCACAAAGGTAAGGTTTCGTCGCTATCGGTTTCGAACCATCAGTGTCAATGACGTGATAAACCACCTGTGTGAAACCAGGTTGGTCGGAAAATAAACCAGGTCTTTCATTCAAAAGTTGAAAAAGCTGGTTTCGTTGCCTCTCATTCAGTTGTTTACTCAGTAACAAATTCGTTATGTCTATCGGATCTTTAGGAATCACTTCGACAGGTTCCGGAAAGGAAATAACACGTTGTTCGAAATTCATGGTAACTTTAAAAGTACTGATAAAATCTATGCCCATTAGACATTTAACAGGTAGCTCGTCTATGAGCAGGAAAGAATGTGTAAAACGAGCCTTTCCCAGCCCTAGAGATAATGTGACAGTTCCTGTGATACTGAATATTTCGTTATTTGCACCTCGCAAATACTGCGTCGCAGGCTGGACGTGTATTGCAGGAAAACGTTCAGTGCAAAACTTCGTATTTAGGGCTGATATTTCAGAACCATTGTCGAACTTTGTCTCGACAATAATATCTTCAATTGTCAATAACACATCAGGCAACTGAGGAGTTTGGACAGTCACTAATACTGCTTTAGGGTCAGAATGCTTGGTATCAGGAAGCAGTGCCGACCCTTGGTCTACTTCCTTTGGAAGTTTAAAGGATTTCTGGTTGTATTTTCATGCGGTCTGAAACCTCGGCCCTGCCTGGTATCGGTAAAGTTTTCACGCTTAGAAAAACTTCGTGAAAACTGCTGCGGGAACTCCGCATTTCTGTTGAAATTTCCATTTCTATTATTTCTTCCCTCAGCACGGGCAGAAAAATCATTATTGCCCTTAGCATAAAAATGTTCCGAATTCTGCGGATTGGAACGGGGTCGAGCATACTGTGCATTTGTACTGTACCCAGAAAATTGTTTAGAAACTAGCGGTTGGTGTACCACTCTTCTATGCGGTGGTACGTATGATGCTTGGACTTGCACCTGTGTACGCTCGTGTTGAAAGTCATTAGGCCTATTATGCTGCTGAGGATTTTCGTGATAAGCCTCCAGGGGTTCCCGAGCATGTTTAGTTGGTCCATGTTTGCCGTGTCGCTCCTCATACGTTCGTATGAGGCGAAGGCATTCATGTATTGTAGCAGGGTGTCGGACCTCAATAAAATCCTGTAGAAATGGATCGAGCTGTTGCAATAGGGTGTCCAACATGTCGACATGACTGGCATGTGGATCCCATAATTTATACAAGCGTGTTGCTTCTAAAGCAAACGCAACAGGGCTATCGTTGGGTCCTTGCTTACGAGAAAAAAGTTGTTGTGCAAGGCCAGCTCGACTGAGGCCGAAAGGAAAGACTTCTAAAAATTCCGCTCGGAAATTCTCATAACGAGAATCCGGGTTCGATACTCTCCACTGCCGATACCAGGTCTTAGCGGCATATTTCCATCAAGTGCCTGCTATTTGCACTTTGCAATCTTGAGGAATATTGTATAAGTTGAAATGATCCTCCAGATCCTCGAGAAATTTCAAGGACCCCTCCAAACCATTGAAAGTAATTGCTCCCTCATGCGGCACGAAATGTGCAAGCATTTTGCCTCTGTGAGAGGATTGAAATACCTCAGGTACGACCCGCGACTCAGAGTGATATGAAGCTGGTGAATGACGAAATTGTGAGGAATGCCTGGGTACGTGCAAATCATTGACATCAAAGTTAGACCCACAGGCTTCCTGCAAATTGTCGAAAATAACCCCACCTCCACCGAAACTTGATTCAGGTTGAAATAGTGAAGTTTTCTCAGGTAATGAAGACATAGTCAATAAGTGTCAATACCTCGTGTTCAAGAAATGTTCGGGTGCCAATTATAATGAATAAAATTCTCCGGCTGGACGTGCAGTGCAGGAAAGCTTACGTTAAGTCACGTTAGGGTTATTGAAAGGTTACTTAACGTAGCTAAAGTGTGCTTAATCTTCAAAGTGCTAGAGTTTGTTTAGGTAAGACACGCACGTGCAATAAATTCCAAGAATATGGAATTTATTTTTACTCAGCGTTCCTCATTATCTTGAATATCAGTAATATAACTTCGGTTTTAGTACATTAGTACCTTGAAGGCTCCTTATTACAGCGGTAAACACAATATACCCTGAACTTAACGTAAACACTCAATGAAATAGACTTAACAGCCAGACAGAGGTCTGACAATAAAATGAACTAAGAAAACGTACTCACTTTTAACCTTTTATTGGGGAGATCCTGGTATTACTCAAATACACACTCCAAAATAACACAACTACTGATAGCCCGAACTTTCGTACTATCGTAATATCGTAGAAAAGTAGGTAAATCGCATATCAATAATCAGGAAGAACCTATCACATATAAAACGAAGCTCTTTGGTATACTTGCGCGCGCCTATATATACTGCATACCACCACGTCATGACTTACACTCGTTGCCACATATAATTCAGCGGGAGAAACAACATCTCGTTAAGTGAGAAGATAATTTGCATAGGAAAATAAAATAACAAGAGATAGTAAAATCAAAAAGAAACTGAATCTAGAGTATACGTTACAGGTAACTCAAGAAAAATTTCGAAATTCATATACGATATTGGGTTGTCCGGAAAGTCCGTGCCGAATTTATATACCTTCTTGATGATTGGTCGCCACGTGGCAGCGTCACTATGTGTAGATGAGGCAGGTACATGAAACGATGTGCAAGAAGTCCGTGTAGCAGTTTGCTGTGCAAAGAAAGACAGGGAAGTGGCTTGAAGTCGTAGGATGATGAACAACAATCCCTTGCATTCGTCATGGCAAGCTTTACGGGAGATACACTATCTACCAACAAGTAATTGGACCCCTGTGATAGCAAAGGAAAACGAAGTTTATTCACCTTCAACATTTGGTGGAGACTCCACGAGCGGCGATTACAGCTGCGACCCTCCGGGGCATACTCTCAACCAGGCGTAGTACGACGGCTAGCGGTATTTTCTTTCATTCGGCTTGGAGACGACAGGTCAGTTCCTTCACCGATTTCGGACGGTGGGGGCACCCCTTAAGTCGACGCTCCAACTCGTCCCAGAGGTGCTCGTTAGGGTTAAGGTCCGGGATCTGCACAGGCCAGTCCATTCGATTAACCCCATTGTCACCATACCAAGCCATGGTGGACCTCGCAACATGACAGGTGGCATTGTCATCTTGAAAGTAACATGGGTCCACCCCGTAAAACTGCCACAACGTAGAAAGCGCATGGTCATCCAAAATGGTGCAGTAGGTCTCGGCGTTGAGTCTACCAGGAATTGCGACCAAGGGTCCTGTGCCATACCAGGAGAAACACCCACATAGCATAATTCCACCGCCGCCGAACTTCACAGCTGGCACAATACATTCCGGCAGGAGGCGTTCTCCAGGCAGACGCCAAACCCAGACCCTGCCATCCGAACGGTAGAGCGTTAACCTTGATCCGTCGCTCCAGAGAACCTGTTTCCACTGTTCATCGGTCCACTGTCCACGTTCTTTGCACCACGTTAGCCGAGCAGCGCTATTGGACTTGGTGATCAAAGGCTTGTGGGCGGCAGCACGTCCATGATAACCGAGAAGATGGGCTTCTTTACGGATGGTATTCATGGACAGAACACTTCCGGATGCCTGTTGAAACTCCTTGCGGATGTGGCCCATCGATTTGGTGCGGTTCTTCCGAATTTCTCTGGCTAGCACCCGTCGGTCTCTAACTCTCAGTTTTGTGGTTCTGCCGGGTCGTGGCACATTCCGACAGTCACCTCTCATCTTCCACTTGCCAATCACGTAGGCAATTGCTGATGTTGGGTACTTCAACTCGCTGGATATGTCACGTATGGATCGGCCATTTCTGTGATACCCGACGATTACACCATTCTCGAAATCAGAGAGCTCTGAACTGCGTGGCATCTTGCATGCGACTGGTTGCGTTGTTGTTTCAAACACGAAATTTAACGGCGGCGGCCGTGACGTGTATCAGGACCGCAGATATCGTCGATTGCAGGGGTGTCCAATTACTTGTTGGCAGATAGTGTATATTATGCGTACAAGGACGGTGCTATAGCAGACGGAACAGTTCGCAAGTGGTTTGCAAGAATTCGAGATGGAAACTTTAACCTGGAAGATGATGAGCGTCCAGGCTGGTCTTGTGTCATTGATGAGGACCAGCTTCGTGCATAGTTGGGGACCAACCCCTACAGACAATATGGAATTTAGCAGAGATAGTCAACCTTTCGAAATCCACCATCCATGAACACCTCTGTATGTATGGGTCCCACACAATTTGTCCGAGCGAAACTTGCTTAATCGAATTTCCATTTGTGACACGCTTCTGAAAGGCAACAAAAATGATCCGTTTTTGAGAAGATTGGTGACTAGTGATGAAAAATGGATCGTGTACAACAATGTGGTGAAGACAAGGTCATGGTTGCAGCGTGGTGATGCACCCTTAACGACCTTTAAAGCGGGACTGCACCAGAAGGAAATTTTGCTCATTGTTTGGTGTGACTGTAAAGTGTACTGCACTATGAGCTTCTGTTGACGATAAATAGTGGTAAGTACTGTTCACAACTGGACATTCTACAGACTACAATCAAGAAAGAACGTCCTGTTTTATCAAATAGGACTGGCGTTGCGTTCCAGAAGGACAATGCAAGACCTCATGTCTCTTTGAGGACACGACAGAAGTTTCTAGAATTTGGATGGGATGTCCTACCTCACCCAGCATACTCTCTGGACATTGCTTTCTCAGACTACAAACTGTTCAAATCGATTAAGAATCCCCTTAATTGCATGAGGTTTGATTCTTTGGACCAGGTCAAAAATCACCTAGACCAGTTTTTTTTTTTTTTTTTTTGCTGAAATCTGTGAAATTCTGGGAGGACGAAATCTTCAGCTTGCATGACCGATGAAAAAAAGGTTGTACAACAACAGGGTACATTTATCATTGATTAAAGGGCTGTTTTTTCGTTATTGTTTTTTTTTTTTTTTTTTTGCCATACGTGACGTTCCTTTACATGCCGTTTTTCAGCACGAACTTTCCGGACAGCACACTATTTTTTATACTACTACAAACAATAATACTCCACAGCAATTTTTTAAGTGTTCTAAATTAGGTTGGTCACGAATATAATCACAGAATTTTGGTTACAATGAATTTTCCTCTTACTTGCAGTGAATATCTTAACGCATAAATGCGCCCCCAAAAATTATGTAGGGTTCCCTTCCCCAGTAAAAAAAAAATATTTTTTACACTTTCGATAATTTAGGATACACCCTGACAGCTTTTAATCACACATATGAAGTTCGTGTTAATACATTAAAAATGCACTTTTTGTCCCCCCAAAAACGAAGTACCATGAGAAAGTCGTTCGATCTTGATGAAACTCTGCATGCAAGTTCCTCAGAGCCGAATATGCAAATGATTAAAAAATAATGACCAGTGACGATAAAAAATAATGACCAGTGACAAAATAGTGACCCATCACAGTGCATGGGAATTGCGCATCGAGGAGGGTATATCAAGAGCAAAGCTCGCACGTAGGGACAGTTGTGACAGCGGATTGCGGTTGCATTAACCTCCACTAACTGTGAGGATGCATCAATGTCGGATTCGTGCAAAATACGAGCAGTTGAGCGAGTTCGAAAGAGGATATAGAATCGGGCTGAGAGGGGCCGGTAGATCAAGTAGCGGTATCGCCAGGCATTTGTGTCGCGACGCGGCAATCGGGCGATATTGGGTTGAGGACGGCACAACCCAGTGGCACGTGTGCAGGAGACGGCGGAGGGCAAAGACAGAACGCGAGGATCGGGCGATTGTGAGAGCCGCACCAACAGAACCGAATTCGTCGCTCTCAACTAACGGGGCCATGTTGCGTCGTCTACAGGTACGGAAGTGGACATCCGGACCGCTGCCAGACGACTTGCGTCACGGGGACTACATTCGAGAATGCTACTCCACTGCCTACCACTGACCAGCGAGCATCGCCGGCACCGGTTGCAGTGATGTCGGTGCCGATCAACGTAGGATAGTGTTGAATGACGTCGTGTTGTCTTCAGAGATGAGTCACGGTTTACACTTGGTGCCGATGACTAGCGCATACGTGTATGGAGACGAGCCAGCCAGCGCACGGACTTTTCCTTTACCGTGGAATCTTACACGGCTCGCACACCGGGAGTGACACCCTGGGGAGCCATTTCCTACGGTAACAGGACACTCTTGGTAGTCCTCCGTACCCCCCTCATGCCTCAACGGTACGTCGACGACATTCTACGACGTGTTGTGTTGCCATACCTTCAATATTTCAACAGGATAATACCCGGCCATATACAGCACAGCTTTTCCAGTCCTGCCTCCGTAATGTCGACACACTTCCATGGACAGCCTGATCGCCAGACCTCTCACCGATCGAACATGTTTGGGACATGATGGGACGCCACAGACGCCCATCCCGGAATGTTGGCAAACTAGCCCACAATTTGGACAACATATGGCATGCTATACCTCAGAACAGTATCCGCGAATTGCATGTGTCTATGCCACGCCAAGTAACCGCTTGCATCCGCTCCAGAGGTGGCGCTACAGCGTACTGACGTGTTCCACTCGAGTAGCTGTTTTATCTGAATAATTAGCCCACATGTGTTCTGGAACTGCAGTCATTTCCTTCCCTATACATATAGTGCACATACCTATTTTCATTTCGATTGGATGATTCCTTCCGGGGGCTTTTTTTTTTTTTTTTTTTTTTTTTTTGCGAAGACTATATATATTAATTACACTGCTGGCCACCCAAAATGCAACACCAAGAAGGACACGAGATAGCAAAGCCAGATTTATTAGACACATAACAACAGATACAAAGATGAAACAATTGAGCTTACAGGCCCGTGCGATTTGCGGAACACGCAGATATCAATAGTTCGTGTGAACCCCATGGCTGGCAATAACGGCCGCTATACGCCGAACGAAAGAGGCTTTGGATGTGGGCTTGGGGTATGTCGGTCCAGGCTGCTTCGAACGAAAGAGGCTTTGGATGTGGGCTTGGGGTATGTCGGTCCAGGCTGCTTCCACACGTTGCCACAGTTCAGTTGCCGCGGGTGGTGCTTGCCGGGCCACTCGGTTACCGATTAGGGACCAGACGTGTTCGATGGGCGACATATCTGGAGAACAGGCGGGCCACGGCAGCAGTGACACCTAGTGGGCCGTGAAGAATTTTTGCACGATGCGTGCCACGTGCGGGCGTGCATTGTCCTGTTGAAACGTGACCGCTGGCAGGTCCTGCAGGTAAGGGAGGACTACAGGCTCCAAAACGTCGGAGATGTAGCGGTGGCTGTTGAGTGTACCGGCGATGCGTACCAGAGGGGCGCGGGTGTCATATCCAATTGCGCCCCAAACCATAACGCCAGGCGACGGACCGGTATGGCGATGCATAATGCAGGCGTCATACAGTCTCTCGCCGCGGTACCGCCACACGCGGATCCGACCATCGTGGTGTTGCAGGCAGAAGCGGGATTCGTCGGAGAACACAATGTCGTGCCATTCCGTAGTCCAGGTGCGGCGTTCAACGGCCCACTGCCGCCGCACTTGCCGGTGGTGTAACGTCAATGGTAATCGGAGCAATGGGCGCCGTGCGACAAGTCCCCGCTCCTGCAGACGACGTCGAACGGTACGTGCTGACACAGGTTGTTGCGCAACACACCCTAATTCCTGCGCTAACGTTCGTGATGTGGCAGTGCGAGCCGTCAATGCACGCCGCACAACGTGCCGGTCCTCTCGTTCGGTGGTGTGCCGCGGCTGCGGCAATTACTCACGTCGGTCCGTCCGTCCCTCCTGCACTGACCGAATCCATACTCGCCTCACTGTGGCAGGATGTCGTCCCACACGGGCACCGATGTCTCGGTACGATAAACCACTGTCGCGATAACTCACTATTCGTCCTCTGTCGAACTCCGAAACGTGCTGGAATGACTGCCGTATTCTGCGACGAGGCATCAGGAAGCTTCCCACGCACAGGTCCGGCAGCACAACACACTTCCACTACTTACACCCAGCCTTCTGTGCACCCTTCTTATAGTGCTTCTCGGTGGCGTGCAGGGCGCACATGATTTGCATATGCCCTGCAATGCTAATCGTTTGCATGTCCTCTCGCGGGCGAAGCATGCTGCGAATTTCAGGCCAATCGGATGCTTCCTTCTTGGTGTTGCATTTTGGGTGGCCAGCAGTGTATATAAACTATATAAAGCTAAAAAATCTGGAAGTGAGGGAATGGCACGCCAACAAACAAAAAATACCAAAGGAGTAATGGTTAAGTGGGACAGATCGATTGCCGAAGGGGAGTTTTGCGACTTAGCAGCTTAGCTGACTTCTCGATTTCGAAAACCGACATGAGGTTCTTACACCTACGCATTTAAGAAACAATGCAGTGGCCTAACTACTACCTCCACAGCTGCGGGGAGGGGAGGGGGGGTGTGCAGGTAATGAAGGGGCTACTGCAGCTGCTAGTTATAGGTTTATGAAAAAATCCGAACACGTACAAAACCAAACAAACAAAAAATTAACCCAAAGATTCATATTTTCTTCTATGATATATTTCGCTTTGTCTAAACTCTAAACAAATGTCAACTTTCACTTTTAAGACACTGGATACCCTACAGATTGAAACTATTCGGCCTTTTGATTCCAGGTTGCAATACGGCCGCTCTGCAGTGGGTTGTAAATAATACTGTACGATCGCTCTCCGATCACTCTCTCTCTCTCTCCCTACGATGCTGAGGGAAAGTGCGAGGCCATACGGGGATTTCCCGTGGGGGATGTGGGAAAACAGTCAGTCCCTAAGATTACGCGTACACGACAGGTGCTAACATTTATTCACAGCAGCCGGAGATCTGCGATATATAATAGGGTGATTTCTTCAAGTTATTTTTGTTACGGACAAAACAATTAAACGCTGGTATTGCTTTTAGTTCTTCTTTATAGTATGCCTATCCATTCACTGTGTGAAAACTTGAGTATACGAAAAGCGAACAACATCCGTTTGCAGAATGTCACAAGCCCCGGTGGCGCAGTGGTCTAAGCGATGGTCTCTGATCCTTCGTCCGAAAGCGGTCCGGGTTCGAATCTCGGTCAGACATGGATGTTGTGTTTGTCTTACGGCACGGGCTCACTCCCTTCCCTGGAACCAGTGGCAATAAATTAGGGACGGGCGACTGCTTATAGCCCATTAAGTTGCTCACGGTGGTCGTTAAACCTCCAATAAAAAAAATGTCACAAAAGCATTCAAGTGGAGCACAGTATCGGTTGAAAGAAACAAGTTAGTAAAATCATACAATGCATCGATTATGATACGCTTTCCAACATACCAGAAATCATTACTCAAGTTATGAGGATAATGGCTGTGGAATAAATATCGCTCCTGTGCTCTGACCTTTGATCCCATTTCGATGATATTCAACAGACTTGGTTCAGTATACCTCCGGGACAACATACTGAAGTTTTGTCGCAGCATTTTTAGTCAAGTTATGAGGATAATGGCTGTGGAATATATCTCCCTCCTATGCTCTGACGTTTGACCTCATTTCGATTATATTAAACAGAATTGGTTCAGTATACTTCCGGGACAACATACTTTTGTCGCAATAGAAGCATTTTTACGTAAGTGATGACGCACAAGGGCGATGGAATGTATCCCGCTCCTATGCCCTGACCTTTGACCCCATTTCGCACATTTTCAAAAGGGTTCCTTCCCAGGTTGTCCCCTACCACTTACTAAAATTTCAACGAAATCGAACCATTTTTACGAAAGTTATCGTGCGGAAAGACAGACGGACAAAGCTCGAGTATATACGCTTCTGCAACCTATGGTTGGAAAGCGTTAAAAAAGGAGGAGAGCGCGTGAAGAAACTTCCGAAACTCGACCAGTTCTTTTTGCGCAGAGTCAATTAAGCTCAAGTGTAGTTTCTGATTAGATAAATGATGATTTGTTTAGCACGTCAACTGAGTCATTTTACAAAAACCAAGCACTTCAGAAACAAGTGAAAGTATAAAACGGGTGATTATGAAGTCTTATAATTATTAACTTTAGCAATTTAAATACACTGGCGGAAAGTGAAAAAAGAACACCGAGAAGGAGACGTCTGATACCAACGAAATTTATACAGCATAATAACGGAATACAGAGGATAACGTGATCAAAACATTACGGCAAAATACTGCTGTATTTGCTGGTAAACTGAAAAATAACATTTCCATGTAACATGGTTAGTACGAGGTTGAACCGCCATGAACTGCGTCACACTGTGCAATTCTGGCATGGAATCTGTCGTACAGATGTTGGATGTAAGTTTGGGGTATTGAGTTCCAAGCATCCTCAACCTGGACGCGTAAATCGGGGATGGATAAGTCGTTGTCCCATAAAATCCCACACGTGCTCAATGGGGGACAAATCCGGTGAACGTGCAGGCCATGGAAGTTGTCTCACACCCTGAAGTGCATGTTGCGTTGCATGTGCCGTGTGTGGGCGTGCGTTACCTTGCTGGAAAACACCACGATGGACCGACCTTACAAATGGCACAACAACGGGCTGAATGATGTTGTTGATGTAGGAGGTGTTGTTTAACGTACCCGGTACAAACACTAGTCGTGTACGGGAGTGATAGCTGATCGCTCCCCACAACAGGAGACCAGGTTTAGGCCCTGTGTGTCGCTGGCGGATGCAAGAAGGGTGGAGACGCGCCCCTGTGCGTCTGCGAACACGCATACGGCCATCGGAGGCTCCCAAGCAGAATCTGCTTTCATCGCTGAATACGACAGATCGCCATTGCGCTCTCCAGTACAGACGTTGGCGACACCACTGCAACCGTTCCTGACGGTGGGTTGGAGTCAGAGGTACACATGCCAGAGGCACACGTGCACGTAGTCCTGCATCCAGTAGACGGTTGCGGATTGTTCGCACAGTCACCTCAGGTGCAGTGGCAGCTCGGATTTGCGTTGCAGTGGATGTTCTGCTTGACAACGCCGCTCTTCTTATGCGTCGATCGGTCCGCTCATCAGTCCGTCTGTGACTCCCGGTTCCACGTCTTCTCGTGTGGGAATGCTCCTCGGACCATCTACGCCACCATCGTACCACCACCAATACTTCCCGTCCAATTCGCTCCGCAATACCGACGATACGACCACCCGGCCTCGCGGAGTCCGACTAGAAGACCTCGCTCAAACTGCTGAAATCGTACACGTCTTCCATGTCCAGGCATTGCAGCTTTTGCAGGGTCTTCGCACGTGTCCGTTCGCCGCCGACTGATTGCATTCACTTCGCCGTACTCCTTAAATACCACCGACGATAATTTGCATATTATGCCGTGCTGTGGCGTAAGCGCTCACCGGTTGGTCCCGAAATTAACATCACACCTACGTAAACTCAACCCCAATAACATATGTAAATTTCATGATCGTCCGCCAATTCCTTCTTGGTGTTCTTTTTTCACTTTCCGCCAGTGTATATTTTGCCGAATCCGTTTCTTGCGATAAAATGTTTATTCATTTTCATGCATCCGTCCGCGCACTGTGTTGGCTGATTAATAACCTTGCATTATGTATTTCTGTTCCAGTAGTGACTTAAAAGTAAAAAAAAAACTACAGGGTTCTAGGTACCCCTTACTTCTCCAGACACTCTCCCTGTCTTCCTGACCCCCGCCTTCCGTACACACACCACCACTATCGTACACGCATACACACCGCGAAAACTACATCCTCCGTCGTGTGCTAAATCCTTGGAGAATTACTGTACATCTGGGTGCTGAAGTAAATCTTGAGGGGGGGGGGCGCACGTTATGCTAGTTAAGCCACTGAAACAATGTGCACTAAGGTGTCGTCTCACTTATCCAGACCTGAGAAAGCGAGTCACCTGAAAAAGCAGCCAAAACCACTACGAGCATGTTAGGCGGTTAAAATCTTTTTCCTGAATGTGGAGTTAGAAGAAACAAATAAATCCTGTACAGCATGTTCCATGCAATGAAAGCATAAAAATAAAATTAATTATGGAGCCTGCTTTTAGTAAATGCGATTTGGAATGATAAAAGAGAGCACTTCTTTAAAAATGCAACGAATGTTGAGGAAAATATTATCTTCAGGAATCTCGAGGGCCCAGTCCGTCGGTGATGCTAACCGCACCGCGAGGGTTTACGCAACGCCGCTGTTTCACGTGTCTCATCCATCGTTCTGACCAACCACGCGTTCCAACGTGTGATGCAAGTTTTGCTCAAGGATAGCATATTGATAAGGAATCATTTTACATAGAACGACTCGATGATAGACAGTCAAAACGTTTTTGTGGAGGAATGAAGTATTGAAAACCGTAAGAAGCCAAATAATAATAAAAATAAATTTGTCATTTTTTGAACAACTTTCGGAAGGTGCCGCAGAACTTATGAATGAGCCTCCACTGCGTGCTAGTTATCTCTCCGTTATCAGCAATTTGGCCGAACGCACTCCACCTCGGTGGTTTGGTGGACAGGTCCTTTGTCATAGTTGTCAATCTTCGTCTCCCTTCTCTCCCATACAGAGAAGCAATGAGCAATCGTCGCTTATCAGGCCACCAGTCTTTCAGGAATCTTAATGAGCCGATCCCTAAGTTGCTATGACAACAGAGTATAGTCACGACTTGGAAAAGGTTCAGACGAAGAGCTAATACGGAGCTTGATTTTCATTTCTCAGTAAGATAGTAAGAACATTGTGCAGTTTTCGTTTCACAGTTAGTCGAGCGCGATTATTTGAAACCGGTAGCTGGCACACTTTTTGCTTGAGGGAAGGCAGGATAAGAAGAACTTCTTAAATGAACATGGAGTTATCACTGAGAAAAACGTTTTGTTGATTCAACAAAAATTTTTTGTCGATATGCAGTCAACAAAATTTTTTGTTGAATTTGCAAAATTATTTTGTTGAAAATTATTGTTGATTTAACCAAATTTATTGTTATCACGACAAACGTTTTGTTCATTTAACAAAATGATTTGTCGGTTTTGGGGAATTTTTTTGATCCAACAAAACATATTGTTATCATGACAAAATGTTTTGTTGCACGTTTTGTCGTGATAACAATAATTTTTTAAATCAGCAATTTTCAACAAAACATTTTGTTGAATTTTCAAAATTATTTTGTTGAAAATTGTTGATTTACCAAAATTTATTGTTATCACGACAAGACGTTTTTTCGATTTAATATAATTTATTTTTATCACGACAAAACGTTTTGTTGATTTAACATAATTTATTGTTATCACGACAAAACGTTTTGTTGATTTAACATAATTTATTGTTATCACGACAAAACGTTTTGTTCATTTAATATAATTTATTGTTATCACGACAAAACGTTTTGTTCATTTAACATAATTTATTGTTATCACGACAAAACGTTTTGTTGATTTAACATAATTTATTGTTATCACGACAAAACGTTTTGTTCATTTAACATAATTTATTCTTATCACGACAAAACGTTTTGTTCATTTAACATCATTTATTGTTATCACGACAAAAGCTTTTGTTCAGTTAACATAATTTATTGTTATCACGACAAAAGCTTTTGTTCATTTAACATAATTTATTGTTATCACGACAAAAGCTTTTGTTCATTTAACATAATTTATTGTTATCACGACAAAAGCTTTTGTTCATTTAACATAATTTATTGTTATCACGACAAAACGTTTTGTTCATTTAACATAATTTATTGTTATCACGACAAAACGTTTTGTTCCTTTAACATAATTTATTGTTATCACGACAAAACTATTTGTTCATTAACAAAATGATTTGTCGGTTTTTGGGAATTTGTTTCATCCAACAAAACATATTGTTATCGTGACACAATACGTTTTGTTGCAACAACAAAACATTTTGTCATGATAACAATATGTTTTGTTGGATCAAACAAATTCCCCAAAACCGACAAATCATTTTGTTAAATGAACAAAACGTTTTGTCGTGATAACAATAAAGTTTGTTAAATCAACAATAATTTTCAACAAAATAATTTTTGCAAATTCAACAAAAAAATTTTTTGACTGTACATCGACAAAACGTTTTGTTGAATTAACAAAACTTTTTTCTCAGTGTACGGATGTACAATTTCTCTCAATTACTCCCTTATATTTTTGCCTTTATAATCGCGTTGTAAAATGGAAATACACTTTTTTTGTTTGTTTGCTGGTTTAACGACCACCGTGAGCAGCTCGATGGGCTATAAGCTATCGCCGGTCCCTAATTCAGGGCCACTGGTTCCATGGAAGGGAGAAAGCCAGTGCACTACAGGACAAACACAACATCCACTCCACACGGGATTTGAACCCGGATCCATCTCGGATGAATGGTCACAAGCCAGAGCTTGTATCCCTGCTCCACTGCCGCAGCCCATTGCCGTAAGACAAACACAACATCCATGCCTCACTGGGATTCGAACCCAGACCCATCTCTGACGAATAATTAGAAGACAATGTTCAGGCATCTGCGCCACCGGAGCAGCAATACACTGGTTGCCATAAATTAAGGAAAAAAGTAGAAAAATCACGATTACTTGTGAAAGAAGAGTTAGAAATGCACGAAGCCTGGGTCTATGCCATGAACTCTAAGGTGGAGTCAAGGTGTCGTATGCAAATACACTGCTGGCTACCCAAAATGCAACACCAAGAAAGAAGCATCCGATTGGCCTGAAATTCGCAGCACGCGTCGCCCGCGAGAGGACATGCAAACGATAAGCATTGCAGGGCATTCGCAAATCATGTGCGCCTGGCACGCCACCGAGAAGCACTATAAGAAGGGTGCACAGAAGGCAGGGTGTAAGTGGTGGAAGTGTGTTGTGCTGCCGGTCCTGGGCGTGGGAAGCTTCCTGATACCTCGTCGCAAAATACGGCAGTCATTCCAGCACGTTTCGGAGTTCGACAGAGGACGAATAGTGGCTTATCGCGACAGCGGTTTATCGTACCGAGACATCGGCGCCCGTGTGGGACGACATCCAGCCACAGCGAGGCGAGTATGGATTCGGTGGGTGAAGGAGGGACGAGCGGACCGACGTGAGGGAATTCTGCAGCCGCGGCACACCACCGAACGAGAGGACCGGCATGTTGTGTGGCGGACATTAACGGCTCGCACCGCCACATCACGAACGTTAGCGCAGAAATTAGGGTGTGTTGCGCAACAACCTGTGTCAGCACGTACCGTTCGACGTTGCCTGCAGGAGCGGTGATTTGTCGCGCGGCGCCCATTGCTCCGATTACCACTGACGTTACACAACAGGCGAGTTCAGCGGCAGTGGGCCGTTGAACGCTGCACCTGGACTACGGAATGGCACCACATTGTCTTCTCCGACGAATCCCGCTTCTGCCTGCAACACCACGATGGTCGGATCAGCGTGTGGCGGCACCGCGGCGAGAGACTGTATGACGCCTGCATTATGCATCGCCATAGCGGTCCGTCGCCTGGTCTTATAGTTTGGGGCGCAATTGGATATGAAGCCCGCACACCTCTGGTACGCATCGCCGGTACACTCAACAGCCACCGCTACATGTCCGACGTTTTGGAGCCTGTAGTCCTCCCTTACCTGCAGGACCTGCCAGCGGCCACGTTTCAACAGTACAATACGCGCTCGCACGTGGCACGCATCGTGCAACAATTCTTCACGGCCCACCAGGTGTCACTGCTGCCGTGGCCCCCCTGTTCTCCCAAT
Source organism: Macrothele yani (assembly GCA_039090855.1). Taxonomy (NCBI): domain Eukaryota; kingdom Metazoa; phylum Arthropoda; class Arachnida; order Araneae; family Macrothelidae; genus Macrothele; species Macrothele yani. The sequence goes on from CM077016.1 coordinate 79,954,000, forward strand.
ATGTCGCCAATCGAAAACCGTCTTGTCGCTGAGCGGCAACCATGTGGCCCGGCAAGCACCACACGCGGCTACTCCTGATGAACTGTGGCAACGTGTGGAAGCAGCCTGGACCGACATACCCCAAGCCCACATCCAAAGCTTCTTTCGTTCGATGCCGCGGCATGTAGCGGCCGTTATTGCCAGCCATGGGGGCCACACGAACTATTGATGTCTGCGTGTTCCGCAAGCCGCACGGGCCTGTAATCTCAATCGTTTCATCTTTGTATCTGTTCTTATGTGTCCAGTAAATCTGGCTTTGCTATCTCGTGTCCTTCTTGGTGTTGCATTTTGGGTGGCCAGCAGTGTATGTGACGATGGCATCGGTTTGAGTAAATGGGCCACAGCATAAAAGGAACAATTGCGGAGGTGTGCTTTACATCGCGCACCGTTTGAGGAGTGTAAGGAACAGGGACGGCGTAGCTAGGCTTCGAAATCAGGGTGGGCGAACATTATTTTCGGTGGGGCAAGCCTGATAGCAACTTTTTTTACGCAACGCTGAAAGAATGAATTCCTAATGCTTTTCATTACCAGCTACAAAGGAATTCGTGCAATCCCCACCTCCACCACCTGGACACACCTACATACATACACGGATCTGACTAGTTACTCAACTGATGTAATAAGTGTACGTTTATGCGACAGCCTCGCTGCTGGCACGCAGATGCTCGCTCAGGCACCTCGCTGCTTGCATGTAAATAGCTGCGTGTTCACCATGGAGCATTTACCCTGCAGCTGTTCACATCGCTTTTATTATTATAGGAATCACCAATGTATCTCTTATTGTCAAACAGACTTTACCAGTGTTATAGCAAGTTTTACAACCACTGCATATGAAGCCACCAACTAAAGAAGAATTCAAAGAAATTGCTGATATGTTTTACAAGAAATGGGGATTCCCTAACTGTCTAGGTTCTATCGATGGAAAGCACATCTGAATACTTCGCCCTCAATTGTCAGGCTACATGTTCTATAATTATAAAAGCTACTTTTAAATAGTTCTGTAGGCCGTCAGTGATACACACTATAAATTTATTTTCATTGAGATCTGAGCCTACGGAAATCAAAGTGATGGGAGCACTTTTAGAAAGTCTGCCTTGTATGACAGAATGAAAAAGGGTGTGCTTAACATTCCTGAAGATAACTTCCTACCGAGTACTGACATCCAAGCCCCCTTTGTGTTCATAGGTGATGAAGCCTATCCCTTACTGAGACACATGATGAAGCCTTATGCTAAGAAAACTCTTGATCAATCCAAGGAGCTGTTCAAAAAAAAAAAAAAAGTTCAAATCACAGGAAAACTCCACAAATAAAACTTGCTTTTATAAAAACACAACACGGTTTTTAAAGATACGAGAGAGATGACTGCACTCGGTTGGGAAAATGGGTCAATGGACGGGAAGAGAGGCCTTGAAGGAACCAATCACAGCGTAAGTTTGAGGATGCCTGGCGATGGTCGAGGCTCGAAAAACAAACCAGTTTGATATCATCGCTGTGACGATGATCGCAGCAAGCAGCGCAGATAGCATCGTTGCTCCACGATAAACGAGCCTGTAAAGATTTATGGTTTTGTTTCATCATCGCCAGGGATCCATGTGCACAGCTCGGCGATGTGCCAGCAGCGAGGCTGCAGCATAAACGTACCCTTAAGATGTTACTAGAATGTCGCTTTCAACTTTTGGATTGCTCTGAATGCATTGCCTTAAATTGCTTTTCAAGATTTTGCATTTTTACTTACGAAAAATGGAACTGTACTTGAACGTAATTTATTTAAAGGAAAATATCGTTTTTACCCAAATCAAATTTTAACGTCGTGCCACGCAAACACAACACCTCCACTCTCCTTAACTCCTTTCCTTCAAGCCAGCGACTTTGCCTTGCATTCCTCTCCTACAAAGCAGTCGTCAGCCACTTCCTGCACTTCCACTGTCCCGAGGAAGTCTTAAGAGCGCTAGTGTAGTTTTAGACATCACATTCCGTGTTGGAATCCCCTATTTTGAAAAGAAAACGAACAGCAGAGCATTTAGTAGTGACCCCACCAAACAAAGATCTTCGATCTTTCCACGTTTATAAGTGAGTCACGGAAAAATTCTCATTGGCCGCCACCGGGAGTCGAACACAGGGTCTTCCAGTTACGCGACAGAAATGTGGTCATACTCACACACGCTAACTGCCAAACCAAGTTGGCAGGTTGCTTCTTGGAACCCCGCACAAAGCTGGGGATTCACCAAAGATGGTAAGCAGCAACTGAAGAAATAATTAGAAGGCGAATGAATAATAAATACTATTATTATTATTATTATTCATAACTGGAAGACCCTGTGTTCGACTGCATTGGCGCCCAATGAGAATTTTTCCGTGACTCACTTATAAACGTGGAAAGAGCGAAGATCTTTGTTTGATATTCCTGGTCCACGTTAAATGTCTGTATTTAGTAGTGACACCTTCAGTGAATTCCTATCCACCCTCCTCATTAGCCCCTTGGCCATACAAACATGAGGAACGGGATTAAACTAAGGAATTTGAAGAGTAGAGAATAATTAAATTTTCATGGCCCTGCGGATACTATTTTGAAAATATTTTTTGGAGACAAACAACACATTTCCTAGGGGGGAAAATACGTAGATCTACATGAAATAAAATACAAGATTTATTATTACTTGGTAAAGTCCAGACTGTAATTTAGAGAAACATGGCCCATTTCGAACTGGGTGGGCTGCAGGGTGGGCAACTCAAATTTCAGGTTGGGCTTGCCCCTTGACGACGTCCCTGGTAAGGACGGTTTTTGAGATAGCAGATTTGTTGTAATGGCTGCGAGATATCATTTAACAGATTAACTGAGGTGAAGAGCAATCGAAAAAATAGAGGAGGGCCAAAGTCAGGTGGAAGTTGTAAGATGGCTGCATATGAGTCCTTCTGAGGTCCACAGACTGTGGAACCAATTTCAAAATACGCAGTCAGCTTCCCGAAAGTACAGCGAAGGAAAGCCTAAATCTGGATTACCGATATCTCTGATGAACTGCGCGGAGGATCAGGACGGCAACCCTGTTACAGCTGCGATCTGCCCTTGCTGCGGCAACAGGAACAATTATATCTGCTTCCACTGTGCGCAGAACACTACACTAAGCAGGTGTTTATGCTAGGGGATCAGCACTCTGCGTGCCCCATAAACCTCCGTCACAGGGGGAAACGTTTGAATTGTGGAAGATATCAGGTCAGTTGGAATGAAGACCAATAGTGGCCAGTACTCTTCACAGATGAGTCGAGATTTGCTTTAAAGAGCGATTCCATGTGTGCACTGATTTGGAGAGAATGAGGGACGCGCTATCATCTCTCTGTGACCCGTGAAAAGGGGCATTTATGGTAGTGTTGGCCTGTCGGTTTGGGGTGGCATGTCGGACAAGCTATTTAATTATAGCTAATAAATCCAAAAGGCGAGAGGAATGGTGAAAATCTTCAAAATATATGGAGACAATGTAAATAGACAAAGTCATCGCTCTTTCCACGTTTTTGTTTAACACACAGCAACCGAAAAATTGTATTCCCACACCGCTGGGATCAAATCCCAGATCTCTCGATAACTATCCGAGTGCGTTCGCTTTACACTACGGTGCCAACAATACACGGCGCTATGTGTGTTTATCTGTCAGCATCTCACTTCACAAATCCGCAGGGATGGGCTCAGCAACTGAGACGCCTCCATCTGGTGGGGCTTAACGGCATAAGAATATTTAATAATAGCTAATAAATCCAAAGGGCGAGAGAAATGGTGAAAAGCTTCCACATACGTGGAGACAATGTAATAATTAAAGACAAAATTAAAGAAAAAAGTGGAAAGAGCGTGACTTTGTCTACTTAGAGTTGATCAAAATGACTATTATCCCTAGATGAGTCTTGATTGACTCCGTAGAGGTTTGATAAATAAATAAAAATATAGAACTAATACCAGTGGCGTATATTCGAGGCTATCTAGGCTAGCTGCGAAGCCCAGAGAATGCACAAATAAAAGTCAATTAAATATGCACAAACAATAGTAAATTATCAACGGTAATGTCGATGCTTTCGCTGCGAAAAAAACACGTGCGGATTCACTTCTTTGACTCAGTCTGGCGAGCGATGGCGTAACGCAACCAGCTCTTCCAGAGTCTTCGTTGTTCTGATTCGAAGACCTTCCATACGATCGCCTGCTAGCGTTTCCATGACAACACGAATGAACTGATAGAGGGGAATGGGCCATTGCTTTGGACAACGCTTCGCTCAGAAAAGAGAAGACAGACTACCTTAGTCACTCGCATGCTCCAGCCCGTAATAGCAAGTGTTTCGCGAGAGCCGTTTCAGTTTGTGTTAAGTGTCAATGAATTAAAATCAGTGATCATCATTGTCAACCATTATCAATCCACTGCTGGACGAAGGTCTCTCCAAGCCTTTTCCACAACGGTCGGTTTTTTGCCAGTCTCCTCCATGTTACTCCCGCATACTTTCGAATTTCATCCACCCACCTTCCATGTGGTCTTCTTCTGGGTCTTTTCCTGTCCCTTGGAATCCAATCTAAAATTTCGACTGTCCATCGATGGTCTGTCCTGGCAGTATGTCCAGCCCATTGCCATTTCAAGGATTTTACTCTGATCATGATGTCTTCCACTCTTGTCATTTTTCTGATCCACGAGTTCCTCTTCTTATCTCTCCTGGTTACACCAAGCATGCACCTCTCCATGCTGCTTTGAGTTGTCTGCAGCCTTTGTATGTCTCTTTTAGTTAAGGTCCACGTCTCTGAACCATACGTAAGCACTGGAAGGATGCATTGATCAAGCACTTTTCTTTTAAGACATAATGGCATATTGCTCTTTAAAATTATGCTGTTTCTTCCAAAAGCTCTCCAGGCAAGTTTTATACGCCGATTAATTTCTTCATCAATGTGACCCTAACTTGATATCTGCTGTCAAAGATAAACGTACGTATCTGGTATCTCCAGTTTTTCTCCATCAATCGATAAATCTTCATTTCTTGTAAAAACATTGTACATCACTTTTGTCTTCTGAAAGTTCATTTTAAATCCCACTTCTTTACTCTTGTCAGCAAATTCCTGGATCACACTCTGCAGCTCTCATGGCGTAGTTGCAAAAATGACTACGTCATCAGCAAGACGAAGGTGAGTTAGATAATCTCCATTAATCTTTATCCCTTTGTTTTCCCAGTTCAGTGATTGAAAGACATTTTCCAATGTGGCATTAAAGAGCTTGGGAGATATGGTGTCACCTTGTCTCACCACCTTTCCAATTTTTATGTGTACTGTATTCTCAAACAGCCGAATTTTTGCACTTGCATTTTCATAGATGTTATTAATAATATTAATGTATTCATCTTCAACACCGCAGGATTTCAAATCCATTGTAACTGCTGATGGTTTCACTGAATCAAAGGCCTTTTCATAATCGACAAAAGCCATGCGCAATGGAAGTTCATATTCCCTCGTTCTTTCAATTAGTTCTCTCAGTACGTGGATATGATCTATTGTGCTGTAGCCACTCCTAAATCCAGCTTGTTCTCTCGGTTGAGCCATGTCCGGTGTTACCTTCAAGCGGTGTGAAAGAACTTTAGGGAAGATTTTATAAACCACTGATAGGAGGCTGATAGGTCTGTAGTTCCTGAGATCCTCAATGTCACCTTTTTTATGTAGCAGGATCATTGTAGCGTTGTTCCAATCCTCAGGAATCTTCCTTTCATTAAGGAATCGAGTGAAAACTTGAGCGAGTACTGTTTCAATTTCTTCACTTGTTTCTTGTATGATGTCTACAGTAATTCCATCTTCTCCTGGAGCTTTTACCCGCTTCATGTTCTTGATTGCATGTGCAACTTCTGCTGGACGGATTGGAAGAACTCTGGTACTGGTACCTTTCATGATGTCTGGAGTACATGTATCATCCCTTTCATATAATTTGGAGTAGAAATCTTTCACTCTATTGTCAAAATTTCGCCTGTATTTCTTGTTACAGAACCATCTTCTTTTCTCAAGTGATATTATATCTTAAATTCGTGGCTTTGTTGGATTCGAACTGTTTTGATAAATTTTGTGAAAGCTTTCCTGAACATCTGTCAGTACTTAAAGAACTCTATTATTCAAATTTTGATACAGCTCGACTAAAAATGAACTGAAGGTGTTGTATTCCTTTGATGAATACAAAAACAAATCAGTAAGAGAAATTACGTGTTACATAAAGTTGAATAAATTGGACATAGTGTTTAGTGAGGTGTACAAATTAGCAGACCTCATATTAAAGTTTCCATCAACAACTGCAACTACCGAAAGAAGTTTTTCTGCATTAAAAAGAATCAAGATATATCTTAGAACCACAAAAGGACATGTACTTGAGAAAAACATTCTTTTTAAACAGGAAAAAGTACTCGGAAGAAACTTTTATGAAAACGTAACACCCAAGTTCACACAAAAGGAAAGAAGAATGGAGTTCATGTAAAAATAAGTGTTCAAATCCTAATCCCCATAATTATTTGATATCATGTTAGCAATAGCATGTACCTAAAATTTAGAAAAAAGTTACTTCTATTACTTAACAATTTAAAATTAAATTTCACAATTAAAAAAAATCAGTACTTTGAAGGGGAGGGGTGAGACAGCCCAAGTCTCGGACCCAAGATACGCCACTGACTAATCCCTACCTTGAGTCAAAACGTGCTCTTTATTTCAAAAAGTCCGACCCCTCTCTCTTTCGTCCGCCCACGGCGGGTTGAGTTACGCAAAGATGAAAATGCGCCCTCGAGGATTACTGGCAAATTAATGCAGCCGGCTTGCCATTCCTCTGCTACATACGGGCAAGGGACAAAATGCGTCCGGGGCCGACTTCTCAGGGAACCATCTACGCATTCGCGTCTCCAATCACACGAAGTCTGCGGAAAACCCCGGAAAAACAGCAGACTAGATGGCCGGTAGGACCGGGGTTCGACCACCCATCAGAAACGTCCGCATCTCACACAGGGCATAGCGACTTAACCAACTGAGCTATGCCGGTGGTGACCGATTCCCACCCTTTCATAACTCATTACCTTCCAAATGCCTTTTTTACGCTTCCCAAACGTTGGTAGAAGAAGCGGATATGCTCCAGCTTTGTGCGCCTGTCTGTCTGTCCGCACGATAACTCGCGTAAAAATGGCTCGATTTCGATGAAATTATAGTATGTGGTACAGGACAACCTGGGGACGAACCGTATTGAAAATGGGCAAAATGTGGTCAAAGGACATAGAAGCGGGATCCATTCCATTGCTCTTATGAGTCATAACTTACGTAAAAATGCTTCGATTGCGACACAACTTTATCATGTTGTTCCGGAGGTATACTGAACCGGTTCTGTTGAATAACACCGAAATGGGGTCAAATGTCCAGGCAGAGGAGCAAGATTTATTCCACAGCCATTATCCTCATAACGTGAGTAAAAATGCTTCTATTGCGACAGAACGTGAGTAAAAATGCTTCTATGTATGTTGTTCCGGAGGCATACCGAATGAATCAATAGTCAGGGTAGGGAGGAAGGTCTGTCTGCGCGATTTCCTGTATGTTGGAAAGCGTGTCATATTCAATGCATTGCATGATTTTACTAACTTGTTTAGTCTTCAGCCTGCTCTTTTACTATCCTTAGTACCCTGTCTTAACTCTTTAAACGTGCACGCTTTCACAGCCGTTAGTACTGTGATACTCTTTTGTAGTGGACCGTATCCACTGTCCAGATGTTGTAGCCGCTTTGTCCGTTGTACAGCTGTTTTATCCTCCATAGAGATACTGTAATGGACTTCAGAGGTAGATATTCAAATTTTTGCGCCACTTGTTCCATTCACAAACCTTGATAACAGTTTTCTAAAGGTCGTTATCCGCTGTACAGGGATTATTATCAATTTTATGGAAGGGATTCCGAATTCTGCCCAATTTGATTAATGGTTTAACATTTGCTCTTTCCAAAAGAGCGGGCGAAAATCAGTCACAACTAGTATGAACAATGTGAATCATGACGTCATAAACCACCGATTGCTGAACGATATGTGGAGTAACCAAATCATCGCTGTTGAGAAACCAACTCAGAGGGGCACACAAAGAATAATTTAACGCATTTATAATAAACCAGGTATACACCTAATCAATGTACGCATAAACTGCCACAGAAGAGTTAGCGATATTACCAAAAGGGTGATGGATAGTATGTAAAACCAACCGTATGCGTTACAGCTCAGGACGCAGACAACAAAACAGACATGAAATAATTAGAAAAGAGGTGCAGCATGGATCTTTTGTATGCAAACAAGAGAACACCGTGTTGACGCAGAAGGAATGAGAAGCACACCAGGCATACCTTTGTCAATCAGGACGGCTAGAGCGTGAGATCGTTGTAATTGCTTTGGAGAGAGATTGTTGAGAGAGATCAGAATTTGCTTTGATATTATGCGATTAGCGTATGATCTTATATAATTTGATAAATTCTTTCTAGTTGAATACTACTCTTGTTGAATCACGGAGGTCAAAACGTTGTCGAGGTGTAAGATCTGAATAGTATTCTTGTCATGCGAATCTGCTGCATTCAGATGTCGATGTACTAGATGATTCTGTGACGTGGTGCTGACAATTTAGAGTAAGTAGAGTGAATTAAATAAACAAGCTGAGTACTGTAGGTACACGACTATTTATTTACCTGGCCATTAGTGCTGTTTAGCGCCTAGTTGAGAGCTTATGACGAAGTAAATTTCTCCATCATTTTTACGCCAGTGGCGGAATTCGAACTCTCGGCTACGGAGCGCTATCCACTATACTACACTGGCATGTGCCCTCACTGCTATCTGCCTTTATCTCATGTGCGTCTTGCAGGGAAGGCACGTCACAAGCTTAAAGTGTTTTATTCAAGCTGTCCGGACGTTAAGCTTTATAGTGCAGACAAGTTCTGCAATAGCATTACACTTAAGTCAAGAAGTGCTTTACAGTGAAGTTATGTTGGGTTTTTGGTGATAACATAAGCAACTAACAGATATACACAACCAATTAAACTAAAACCATTACACATGTTACAATTATATTTCTGATGCAGGTCTCCTCTTCAAAAGTTTTACAGCTACTTTTCTTTGACTACTTCCGAAAAAAGGCGATCTTTTAATGTCTTTCCGACTAGCGTCCACTCAACATCTGCAATGTTGACTATAATCTGTTGACCAAAATTTTATCATGACATTTAAACAAATTAACCACCATAACCCTTTAAGGTGGACGTCAAGTAATTTTGCTTCCTATACTTCCAATGGAAAAACTTCTGTACACATTTTCTTCACAATTAATGATGCGTTCCCAAGGATGAAAATTTGAACATCGATTAAAATAGCTTCATTTTATACCTTGATATTTTCTAAAACATAACCATATTTATGCAATCCAACATTTGTTTGTCTACTGACGACATCAAAGTACAGGTCACGGCATCTTTTTTCTGGCTTCAACACCACCAAAGGAAAGATTATTGATTTTTAATATAATTATGCTATAAAATAATTCACCGATGCTGTCACACTTACGGTCATTCACAAACATAATTTTTTTCAAATTGCAAGTCAAGATTAAAAACACTTTATCTACAATTAAAAATTAATATTTACACGCGAGATCTTTCGGGGCTGAACATATCACCCATCATCAGGCTTAAGCGCCACGAAACACAGGAGCAGACATTATATTACTGTCAACACGACCCACAATTCACTCGGTCTTCTTAATCACTGGTGATGCCATCAACAAATCGTTAAAGTCCAAAAAATCAAGTCTTAATCTCTTATCATATAAAGTCCTCTTCTTCAGAGTTGTGTGAGGAGGGGGCAACCATCTTTCTCCACTGTCTTGGAACAAATGTCGGGAGTTCAATGTTACAGCATGTTTCCCCATATGCAAGAATGAAGAGGCTTTCCGTAAGGAATACAGTACGTTTATTAACACTTGAGTTAAGTACCCTAACATTTGTCCAATCTGGGGAGTAACCTCCCTCTTTAACAGCTTGAGTGAAAGCTGTGGAAACCGTTCCAGAACGAAGAGCGTATTTATGTTCACCCATTCTGACATTAACGGTTCTTAGGGTAGAACCTATATAGTATTCAACTGCAGTATCTGAATCTTCATGAATTAATGGTATGCAGTAGACGCCTGGTTTGTTAAGTGCTGGGACTCTATCTCTATCATTTCTTATCATGGAAAAAAAGGTTACTGGTGGACACTCCAAACGTTAGATTGTGTTTGTAACAGGCTTTTCTTAAGATAGACACAAGAGGTGGAATGAAATCAACTTTGCCGATGTACTTAGTAGGTTTTTTCTCTGCGGACAAAGTCGTGAATCTCAGTCATTGAAATTGTTGTAATAGTCCTTGAAAGAGATTGACAGAGAACCCAAACAATAAGGCCAAATTTTGAACTCTAGAAAGTTCGTCACGTCGAGTTTTACTTGTCGAAGAATGGGTGAAGGCACGTTTTATTAAGAAGCGTAAAGCTGAAGCTTTATGTTCGGGAGGGTGAGAAGAAGTGAATGGGATCATACAAGGTATGAACGTCGGTTTACGGAAAACACAATGCTTGATTTTATTGATGAATTGTGGGTCGTGTTGACAGTATATAATGTCTGCTCCTGTGTTTCGTGGCGCTTGAGCCTGATGATGGGTGCTATGTTCAGCCCCGAAAGATGTAAATGTTAATTTTTAATTGTAGATAAAGTGTTTTTAATCTTGACTTGCAATTTGAAAATTATGTTTGTGAATGACCGTACGTGTGACAGCATCGGTGAATTATTTTATAATGACCTTTCGTACGATAGATTTTTAGCATTAATATAATTATGGTTATGTTTTAGAAAATATTAAGTATTCCGTTATAATATGAAGTTATTTTAATCGATGTTCAAATTTTCATCCTTGGGAACACACTAATTGTGAAGGAAATGTGTACAAAAGTTTTTCCATTGGAAGTGTAAGAAGCAAAATTACTTGACGTCCACCTTAAGCACCCGATGTATCTGAACCAAAAGTTGCCCACATTTTCCAGCGCTCCTCAAACAGAAGTGTTCTCATAGTGACCGGGTTATACCAAAAGCTACGGCAAAACAATTTCTTTCCCTGTTTCATCTCAGGAGTATCGATTATAAATTTGTCGCTGGTTATAAGTGCTCCCTTGAAGTCCTTAGTCTTACAATATGTAGTTTTACTCCCTTAGTCCTTAGTCTTACAGTATGTAGTCTTACTCCCTTACAGTCCTTTATTCTCTGTTCTAAGGAATGATTCGAAAGGAATAGTCCCCTGGACATAGAAATCATGCCACTGAGTATAAACAAGATACTGAAACATTTTTTCTCTTCTTTCTTAGGTTCGTTGCCCTTTTTACAGCATTATTAGTGGAAAAGGTAATCGGACAGGAAGGATTAATGAAAATCATACTCTCGAAATAACCATTTAGAATGACAAACTTGAGGTAAAAGCACTGCATTCTGATGCGCAGCTTCACTCGCCCACTTGTTAAACGGCGAATATATTCGTTCGAGAGCTGATTCCAGCGCATTTTGTTAACTCCGAGTTAATTCGTTCCAGCCGGTTAAAGGGTTAATAAATTACAGTCAATCGTACGCCATATCGGAAAGAACAATCACAGATAATATTGGGTTGTCGGAAAAGTCATGACGTATTAGGGCACCCGATGGCGGTTGGGCGGTTTTGGAAGTACTAGAGGCATGCATAGCTCTTTTATCGCTATGGCATTCGACAGGTGCCAGTTCTAGCTGCAGTCTAAAAGGAATAGTGAGCGATTTGGTTGATCTGCGGAGATTTGACATCAAGTTGAAGATGGAAGACCAAACTGTGCATTTTCGCCATATTTTACCGTTTTACTTCCGTAAATGGAACAACGCGCGTCAAGCTTGTGAAAAGTTGCGTAAAGTGTACGGTGATAATGCTCTACAAGAACGTCAGTGCTAGCGATGGTTCGCAAAATTCCGTGCTGGTGAATTTGACCTCAACGATGCTCTTCGATCCGGAAGGCCGTCCGAGGTTGATGACGACCAAATCAAGGCATTAATCGAGTCAAACCCACGTTACACGACACGAGAGATTGCAGACACATTGCACATTCATCATTCAAGCGTTCACGACCACCTGAAGAAGCTGGGATACGTAAGCAAGCTCGATGTGTGAGTTCCTCATGAACTCAAAGAAGCTCAATTGACGGCGCGTATAAACATCTGCGAAATGCTCATTAAACGTGAGGAAAACGATCCTTTTTTGAGGAGACTGATAACTGGTGACGAAAAGTGGATTGCGTACAACAATGTGCTGCGCAAACGGTCTTGGTCCCGACGTGCTGCTTCGCTTCAAACGACATGCAAAGCAGACATTCATCAGCGGAAGTTTCTGGTCTCAGTGTGGTGGGAATTTAAGGTTGTCGTGTTTTTCGAGCTCCTACCACGGAACCAAACAATCAATTCGAATGTGTAGTGTCGGCAATTGGACAGTTTGAACGAATCCATCATCCAGAAACGTCCACAGCTCGTTCATCGTAAAGGTGTTATGTTCCATCACGACAACGCGAGACCACACACAACTTTGATCACCCGCCAAAAATTATTGGAGCTTGGGTGGGATGTAGTGCCACACCCACCATACTCGCCTGACCTTGCGCCGTCAGACTCCCACTTGTTTCGCTCTCTTCAACAGTCCTTGCGTGGTATAACGTTCAATTCAGATGAGGCTGTAAATCATAACCTTGTACAGTTTTCCGCCACGAGAAACAGGTTCTTCTATGAACGAGGCATTCGGTAGCTCACTGAAAGATGGCAAAAGGTTATCGTACAAAACGGGCATTATATCATTGATTGATCTTTGTTCTTTCTATCAATAAATGACCTTTGCAAAACATGGCTAAAATACGTCATGACTTTTCCGACAACCCAATATTATTGTCATTAGTGATCTAACAGATGTCACAAACAGTCGCCATGAGCAGTTTACCTGGAGCACTGCCAACCGTCTCGTTTCTATCTTCCTGAATTCCTACAAAAGTATGGTTTCCGCTATGACTTCTCACCTTTATCATCAACCTTTATTCTGGTCGCGTTGTCCGAGTGAAGAATATGAACTGGATCACAGCAGTTCATATTCTTACGTGGAATCCGACAGGTCTGCCCCTTTCGAGGCAGTTGCTTTTTTCGGTTTGTGAGCCATGCTTGCGTTTATTCCTACGTCATTTATTTGTGAGTCCCCGAACGGATTATCAACTCCTCAACACAAAATATAACCACTTCTGAATCGTTAATGCCTCCCCGGTGGCGCAGTGGTCTAAGCGATGGCTTCTGATCATTCGTCCGAAAGAGGTCCGGGTTCGAATCCCGGTGAGGCATGGATGTTGTGTTTGTCTTACGGCATTGGCTCTCTCCCTTCCCTGGAACTAGTGACCCTAAATTAGGGACGGGCGACTGCTTATAGCCCATTGAGTTGCTCACGGTGGTCGTTAAACCTCCAATAAAAAAAATCGTTAATACCGCAAACAGACATCTCTGAATTGTCTGTATTTACTGTTCTTTACGTAGCATTAATCACACCAAAAACAAACTTCAAAATTACATCGTCCTGGAGCGGGAATCGAACCCATATCCTTTTTTTTTTTTTTTTTTTTTTTTTTTTGAATGGAGGTTTAACGACCACCGTGAGCAACTTAAATGGGCTATAAGCAGTCGCCCGTCCCTAATTTAGGCTCACTGGTTCCAGGGAAGGGAGAGAACCAGTGCCGTAAGACAAACACAACATCCATGCCTGACCGGGATTCGAACCCGGACCCCTTACGGACGAATGATCAGAGGCCAGCGCCTTAGACCACTGCGCCACCGGAGCGGCACAACATCCATGCCTCACCGGGATTCGAACCCGGACCCCGTTCGGACGAATGATCAGAGGGAGGCCATCGCTTAGACCACTGCGCCACCGGGGCGGCCCATATCCTTCGATCAGGTCCCAAGCATCGAGTGTTACTTAACATCGTCCTGGGTGGTGTAACGGATAGCATGATCGAACGGAGCGGGATTTGCGGATTCGATTTCCGCTCTAGGACGATGTTATTTTCAGGTTTTCTGATGTGATTACGTGAAGAACAAACAGGAAACACATGCAATTCAGAGGCGTCTAATTGCTGTGTTAACGATTCTGTTGTTGTTGTTGTTGTTGTTGATTGGAGGTTTAACGACCACCGTGAGGAACTCAGTGGGCTGCAAGCAGTCGCCCGTCCCTAATTTAGGTTCACTGGTTCCAGGGAAGGGAGAGAGAGAGCCAGTGCCGTAAGACAAACACAGCATCCATGCCTCACCGGGATTCGAACCCGGACCCCTTTCGGACGAATGCTCAGAAGCCACCGCTTAGACCACTGCGCGACCGGGGCAGCGTTCACGATTCTGACATATATCTCCACGTATTGTGAGAAGAATATTTCTTCCACAGAACTTATAATCACTTCTGCTTAGACGGATGACATTTCGATCTCTGATCGCAAAGTTTGACGTTATTGAAGCCGCCCAGCAACAGTAAGCGCAGGTTTTAGACGCATGCTTTAATGAGAACAAAAGTTCGTGATTATGGTGTGGTATATGGGAAGGGTGAGTTGGCTGCTCACATGCAGCAGTGTGGTTATCCGAGGACAACAAATTTCTACGCATTTTGCATGGTGATCCGACGTGTCAGATGCACATACTTGTCGGCCGACAAAGTGAATTTTCGACTAAATGCTTATGCTGGAATTAAAGACGCGTTGTCCCATACACCATAAGTGGCTTTTTTGTCAACACGTTTGCTTGCTGCTTGAGTTTAATAAAACACACTTTAAATTCACTTCTCATCAAGCTGATTTATTTCTGGAATTCAACGACTGATTGTAGGCATTGTGTGAGAAAATACACCATGATCACCAGGTGAACGCTTCCACACTCAGCCTACCACTTCACTATGGTGTGCCTTCACCTCGCCTCGTCTCAATATCAGAGCATTCCAGATAACCTCAATTCAGAAACAACTGCTCCACCCTGATAATTCTCTGACCATTGTCTGCGATCAGTTTCAGAAAACTGTATTTTATCACACTTACTTCAGGTGCAGGAAAATATTCCGTCCCTCCGGCGTCTTCCTTTGTTTTATCGAGAGACGGTCACTGCGCTGAATGATTCCTGATGCAACAGTTTTTCCGCCACATTACCTGACGCGATTCTCTTCAGGAATCCTCAAATTCCATCTTCAGAATGGATCTCACTTCTGTTTTCCATCTTGGTTTCGAGCGGGAATGAACACAGTAAGTCACATGTTTAAAGAAAATCGTCAGAAGTAATTTATTGATAAATGCTCCCCTAATATTCAACAAGCACCACAGAACGTCGCGACGATTTACTGGAAATTAAGCGGCGATCATTCTACAATTTCCTAGATCAGACAGGTTTTAAGCATTCCCATCAGCGTCTAAAGCACTTATTAGTTTCTATGGAGCCTCCACGCAGAATATTACTTTGGCTGCTATGCCAACCGCCAAGATTAATCGTCATCTGCTGTTAAAGAATGCCACACCGTCGGTTCCTGTACTCTTTCCTACTACCTCTCCCAAGAGTATCTTATTTATTCTAGATTCCTTCATATTGAACATGCAGTGCGGACTAAGGTACATCGATTCTACATCATAATGTCATCACTGTGCATTTTCTACTAAGTCCTGTCATATGTTCTGCGCACTTTTCTATTGGGTTGGTGCGAATGAAATGTCCGGCAAAGGACCAGCACACGTGGATGGCGAGAACGGAAAAGTAGGACAACTTACCTAGGCAAAATAATTCCCCTCGGCTTCGACACATAGTTGCCATCTGTCCGGCAAGGCCATGATTCCGGAACGAAAAAAGTCTTGTGTCTGGAACCCGAAGAAGTCATCAACTGCACGTTGAATCTCGTTGTCTGTCGTGAACTGTTTCCTGGACAGGAAGTGATCCAGGCGACGAAACAGATGATAGTCTTGTGGCTGGGACCCGAAGAAGTCATCAACTGCACGTTGAACCTCGTTGTCTGTCGTGAACTGTTTCCTGGACAGGAAGTGATCCAGGCGACGAAACAGATGATAGTCTTGTGGCTGGGACCCGAAGAAGTCATCAACTGCACGTTGAACCTCGTTGTCTGTCGTGAACTGTTTCCCGGACAGGAAGTGATCCAGGCGACGAAACAGATGATAGTCTATCGGAGAGAAGTCCGGGAATTTCGCAGAATCAGGCAGTGTTTCACAGCCCCAGGCACTTACATCGTTCGGTGTGCGACATGAGGACAGGCGTTGTTTTGGAACAGAAGAACACCATGTCTGTTGACCAAAGCCGGTTGTTTCTGCAACAATTTCCGGTGCATTTGGTGTAATCCAGCACAATAACGTTCTGCAGTGATGGTTTGGCCTCTTGCCAAGAAACTCCGATGAATTATCCCGGCTGTGAACCAACAGACAAGGAGCATCATCTTCTTAGTGTTTAGGGGTGGCTTAGGATGCCGTCCAGCACGCTTTGCCTTGCTTAACCATTGTGCAGATCGTTTCCGATTATCATATAGGACCCACTTCTCGTCGCAGGGGACGATGTGATACAGTAGAGGTTCCTGTTTATTTCTGGCAAGCAGCGACCTGCTGACTTTAAAGTGCCTAGTCTTGTTGGCAGTTATCAACTTATGCGGCAGCCAGATGTCCAGCTTTTTGACCTTACCCAACGCAGCCAGACGCCGAACAACTGTCGTGTGGTGGACACCTACCTCTGCCGCTATATCACGACACGGTTTTCGGGGTCCGCTTCAACACACGAAACAGAACATCGTCAGAAACAGCAACAGTTCGGTGACCACGTGCTTCGTTTTGCAGGTCCGTATCTCCGCTTCGAAACTTCACAAACCATCGCCGAATGGTTCATTCTTCGTCTGTATTCTCCCCGAACGCTTTGCTAACGTTTCGGGCGGCAATTTCTGCAGAATGGCCCAGTTTAAATTCATACAGGAAGATGACTCTCAAATCCAGCGTCTGCATGTTTCCCTTTGCAAACCACGTTACGTCCAAACAAACCACGCCTGAACCTTGTTCTTCACGCATGTGCTAGCTATTAATAGTAACTCTGTGACGTAATACCCGCAACACCTATGGGGGGTTCCATTCCGCTGTGGTGGGGGGGGACCTGTTTCCACTGCTCGTTCGCGCCGGACATTTCATTCGCTTCAACCCAATAAATTGTTACTTGCTATAATACATGGGAGTATCACCTATCATCCGATTAACATCAGATTCGTAGGTATCTTTTGATGCCGCGAAAATCAGTGTTTTACTCTTTTGGCCATGTTTGATGTTCACAATGTACAACAGGGTACACATTTACCAGAAAGAAATTCCCGGGTAATTTGTTTCGAAATTACGATCCCACTTGCAATTCGAACTAGGGAAAAAACATTAACATTAACTCTGAAACTTAATTTCAAAACCTTTGAGATTTGAGTGCGACCCTCTTTTCCACTGATTACCATGATATTTTTTAGACATACACTGAAGTGCCAGAAAAACTGGTACAGACGAGCTTATGCAAAATACATAGCAACGTCACCTATGCGCGTACTCAGTTGCGTCCGCCACTGCGTATATAAAGCGATAGACATCCTTGCCAGCTGTCAGAGCTGTTTTCGGCATGAGAATGACAAGTAATAACTTGTCATTCTCATGCCGATTTTCAACGCGGTGTCATAGTTGGCGCTGGTGTGATGGGCCATAGTATTTCGAAGGTAGAAACGAAGTTTGGATTTTCACGGACAACCATTGCAAGGGTGTACCGTGACTACAAGAATTCCGGTAAAACCTCCAACCTACGATACCAGTGTAGCCGTAAAAGGACACTGGGTAAGGTGATCGTGGTCGGCTGCCAAGAATCGTTTCTCGCTATAGGCGTGCAACACTCTCGCAGGTATCATCGGAATTCAATGCTGGAGCCTCAACAAGCAGCAGCGTCCGGACTGTGCAACGTACCCTGCACGATATGTGCGTTGGGAGCCGACGCCCAACTCGAGTCCCCTTGATGGGTGCACGACACAGAGCTATGCACCTCGCTTGGGTACGGCAACACCGCCACTGGACACTTGATGACTGGAAACAAGTAGCCTGGTCTGATGAGTCGCATTTCCAACTGTATCGGGCAAATGGATGGATTCGTGTGAGGTGCAAACCCCATGAAACCATGGATCCCGCCTGTCAACAGGGAACTGTACTGGCTGGTGAGGGATCCGTAATGGTATGGGGTGTATTTAGCTGGACTTCACTGGAACCCCTGGTACGTCTTCAAACGTCTGTGACCGACCAACACTATGTGCGCATTCTTTCTGACGAGGTACACCCGTTCATGTCCTGCAACCATGCTGATGGGTTGGGCCTGCGCCAACAGAACAATGCACCTCCACACAAGTGTCGGGACGCCACATTATGGTTAGAGGCGCATTCATCTGAGTTTGGGGTGTTGCCATTCTTACCCAAGTCCGCAGATCTGAACGTGATAGAACACAATTGGGATGCCATGCAACGCGCTATCGAACACAAGAATCCGAGAACTCAGAATACCCCTGAATTGTGGAACGCTCTGCAGGAATTATGGTGCGCATTGCCTACAGCATATTTCCAGAAGCTAGTGGAGTCTATGCCCCGTCGTATTTCTACAGTCCTGCGCTACCGTGGGGTACTTACCAAGTATTAGACTGGTGTACCAGTTTTTCTGGCACTTCAGTGTATGTTTTTTACTCAAGGCTTGATAAGGTTTTCAGCAATGGTATGAGCTTCGCGAGAGCAACTCGGTAACTGACTATGTAGGACGCAATCAAAGCTTTTTCTTTAACTGTATTTAAGTGATAGGATATAATTTTCTGGGCTTGTGTAAGTTCACCGTACTTCCTTTAGAACAAATCAGTCGGTTTGCCCTTGCATTCTGGATGGACTCCTTAACATGACGGCGCATTTTTGATAGGAACATTGCACTGTTCCTAGCAAAAATGCGTTACCGCAAATTACGCACTGTGGTTTCTTGTCACTGGTCTCAAAGAACCCAATATCCAAGAAGGAATCGTGTACTTCATTTTTACTATTCTTTTCCCTGTGGCACTGGTCTCCGAAGAACTAGGCAATTGGTTCAACACTTCAGGGGTTCTGGCGCACCCGCTGTCGCTGATTCGTCCAAAAACCCTTAATCATTTCCAGCAATTCTAACACTAGCAACTGATCCATCATCTTGCACACTACAATTGAAAAATAATATTCATATCAGTTAGGTAAATAATAAGAATAGTCAGGATCGGGTAAAAAATAACATAAATTTTAGACATGCCTGTTAACTGTTGGTGCTTCCACAGCTACTGTGACGGATGTTTTTTTTAAGGATCCAGTCTTCAGCCAGCTGTCCATTGAAAGAAAATCGATGATATTTTCTGAATCACTACGGTGATGCTCCAAAGAACCTGAAACGGGAAAGTGCTTCGTTCTCAAGGTGGAAGATCCGAAAAGCTACATTAACGTAATTGCTTACAATAAAAAAACTTATATTGAAAAGTACGCAATAAAAGCACTCATAAATGAGTAACACTGCACTGCGACTTGATTCGTTTCGACTCTCGACTGGATGCTGACTGAACTACAACTGCCTGAAGGTGCAAAGAAACACGAGGTTTTAATATTCAATAGAAACTTTCCAGATAATTCTGGGAAGGTGTCGAAGCTGACAATCGGATCTGAAAGCGCGGGGAAATTCTCACAGAGGAGACGGAGTTAGCTTGGTGCCGTCCAGTCTCTCTGTCTGGTTTCGCCGCGTGCAGTCTATGTGCTTCACTTACGTTCTCGATGTTTTGCGTGGTTCCGGGAAGGTGCGGGCGGGCAAAGCCAACTTTGGTGACGCATGAGATGCATTTTGGTCTATAAATCTTGCTTGCTATCTACATTGCTTCACAGCACGCTACAGGAGCTAAATAATTTCTACCAAATATTTACCTATACACAGCTCATGGCCGCAAAAATTCCCAATTTTGAGATCTTGTTAGATTTATTTTATCTATTTTTCTTTCCAATCTCTCCGCGCAGCACTTGGAGATGCTTCGCAGAGCACAGTTTGCGAACCTGTGGTCTAAGGTATTCTCCATAGGGTTCCGGTCAGCACACACCGCTGGCCAGTCCAACTTCTCGACGCACATGTCCCTCAAGCCAAGTGTAACAACGCTAGCGTTACGACAGGTGCGTTGTTCTGCTCATACAGGTATATAGGTCTTTCTCAAAGTACTGCCACAACGTTGGTAGTGCTTAATTGTCCAGGACCTCGAAGTAGATCTCAGCATTCATTGTTGTGTCCAAACGACTAATCGGCCTAAGCCGAACCACAGCTCCATACGATCACGCTGCCTCCATCAAATTTCACTGGCCACCCCCTTGGCGCAGTGATCTAAACGATGGACTCTGACTGCGCGCCCGAGAAGTGTCCGGGTTCGAATCGCGATGAGGCATGGATGATGTGTTTGTCTTACGGCACTGGCTCTCTCTCCCGTCCCTGGAACACGTAGCCTTAAATTAGGGACGGACGACTGCTTATAGCCCATTGAGTTGCTCACGGTGGTTGTTAAACCTCCAAACAAAACAAAAAATCATTGTCTGGACGATACAGACGGGAAGGTAACATTCTCTCTGTATCTGCCACACCCAGGAATTACCTGGGAGGCTATGTACTGTGACTTATCAGTCTAAAGCACTATTCACCATTTGTCTACAGTTCAAGATTGATGTGCCGTATTCTACGGTATTCGGCGTGTGGCATTAGTCAAAGTGATTAGTGGTTTGCAGATGGCTGTTCGATAGTGGTAACCATTGTCGTGGAGCGGCAACCGCCCTAGACGGGTCACATGAGCCGGGCTCGGGGCGCGTTTTTTCTCCAATGAGATAAGCAAAATATTCCGGGCTCGGGCCGGGCCTGAACTGGAAGATTTGGCATTTTGCTCCTGCATTAAAAAAGCCTTTTGGTCTCGCAAAAGGAAGACGGGCTACTTAAATAATCAGATGGCGAAGGTCACTGAGTGAAAGACCCCATCCACCACCGGATGAATTAATTAATAAGAGATGAAGCCGACATGACGGACTGTAAGATGGATAATCTCCAAATGGGACGGTTTATTTCAAATCAAATTCCGTTTTCAGTTCTTTGGGTTTAGCGACTAAAACACGTGGCTTTTTTTCCCGAGAAATGTTTACATGGACATTTCTCGGAAAAGAAAAAAAGCCAAAGAAGCTGATTTCGGTTTCGAGAAGGTTTTCAGCTTCTCGAAACCGAAACCAAAACCAGCTTATGGTGCCATTCGTTGCTGCAGCGGAGATGGGGAAGTTCAAAGTATTTGTTTACATATTTGGCGTTTGAGGGCTACCGTGTTTGTATTTAAGTGTAAAAGAGGGAAAAAATCACTTACATTTGTTGCAGAAATATGTAGTCCGGCCTAAATCGCATCTATAGGAGAAATAGCACGTCTATCTGCGTCACATTCCCTCTACTAGTAACGTTGTTCTGTTCAGTACGGCACCTTTGTCTCTCTATATCAGGGGGGAGGGTCTTTAAGCTTTTCTGAATCGCGGATAATATGGCAAAACGAAATAGGACTCAGGGGCCGCATGCAAAAGCAAAACTGCATGTGTTTATTATGAATATCGATTATTTTAAACAGGTTTTAAATCCTGAAACTCAACTTACGGAAAAAGAAGCGATGCAGTAAACATGATATCTGCGTTGCAAAGAATTCTGAAGTAGATAACTGATACGCTTATATTTTTCAGTACTCTTAAAAAAAATGTTTTTTTGATTGGAGGTTTAACGACCGCCGTGAGCATCTCCGTGAGTTATAAGCAGTCGCCCGTCCCTAATTTAGGGCCACTGGCACCAGGGAAGGGAGAGAGTCAGCGCCGTAAGACAAACACAACATCTATGCCTCACCGGGATTCGAACCCGGACCCCATCTCGGACGAATGATCAGAAGCCATCGCTTAGACCACTGCGCCACCGGTACGGCCTTTAAAAGTTGGAGTTGCGTCATTTATCGCAGCATATCTCACAGCAGATTTGGGATTTCAAAGTCCATGAACCCAAAGTACCTGGATATTCATTTCTGCATCTTGAAACATGTTTATTTTTTCTTTCCACCTGTAGGCGATTAAAAACTGCTCCGCGGGCCACGGGTTGAAGACTTCTGCTCTAAAGAAAGAACTGCGTTATTTGCAAAAAAATGCGGAAAACACTTGATGAAAGGCTGAAACGAGTCCGGCTGGGCCTTAAACTGGAAATTCTGAGCCGGGTCGGGTTTTCCAAATAAAGGCTTGTGCAGATCTTTACTGTGCACTGTACTGGTGCAAACATCAGTCCCAATAGTCCACATAGGGTTTGCGTGCTTTGACGCAATATGTATTTACGTTCTGAGGAAATAGTCTTTTGCAGACCTCTCCTGCTTGAAACAAAAACTATAGTGTCTACGATTTCAAGAAACTTTCAAAACAGTTATCTATGTTTGTACACAGTGCGGCAATTAAGTACTGAGGTAAAACACACGGGTAAGGAAGGTATTGATTTTTAATACGTCATTTATCAGCTATGCGGTGGCAACAGCGTTTGCGTGAGAATCGCGCAGATGATTATTTACGCTGAGCGTGACGTCATTCAGTGGAATAAAATTGTCACAGCTCTGTCATGGAGCAAATAAAATTGTCACAGCTCTGTCATGGAGCAGAGAGCAAATATCCAGTTCTGCTTGAAAATCGGTGCAACTGCATCTGAGAAAGTTGAATTGTTGCGTGAGGGTCTAATTATCTATTTCGTGCACAAATATTTTGATGGTATGCACATTTCAAGGATGGGTGGGGAGATTTGGAAAATGACGAAAGGCCCAGGCGCCCGATTTCAGTGCGTACGTCTGAACTCATTGAAAAAGCTCGCGAAAGGATCGTTGTATGACCTTGAGGATGCTGGAATATGAGCTGAGTGTTAATAAGGAGATGATTCGTCAAGTGTTAGTGCAAGGTTCCGGGGGGGGGGAGATTGTGCTCGTTTTGTTCCGCATGCTTTGTCAGACAACCAGAAACCTGCACGAGTGAAGTACGCTAAAGACATCCTGGAGACTGCACAAACAATGCATAATTTTCTCCAATGCATTGTGGCATGTGACGAGACATGGTGTTTTCTTTGTGATCCTGAAACGAAGCATCAGAGTGCTCAGTGGAAGTCGCCGCAGTCACCCAAAGGAAAGATTATCAGGTTACAGAAGTCCAAAATCAAGACAACGTTTGTGTGCTTTTACGACAGCAAGGGAATTCTGCTTCACGAGTTCATTCCTGAAGGTACAACTGTTATTGGCAATGCTTACACATGAATTTTGAAACGATTGCGGAAGAGGATTGTTCGTGTCAGGCCGGAGTACAAAAACGGGCAAACAGTGCTTCTTCACAATAACGCACCCTCACACAGAGCAGTCAGTGTACAGCAATTTCTGATGAGAAAACAAGTGTGTGTATTGAATAATACCTTTGTTCTTCAGATCTGTCACCGTGTGACTACTTTCTATTCCCTAAATTAAAGCTGCTTTTAAAAGGAAACGTTTTTAAAGACACTGAAGCCCTGCAAAGAACTGTGTACTGTAAAAAATTGCAGGGTCAAATTAAGGTATATACACAGGCAGCTGAGTGGCCAGTCAATAAACCGTAATTTTACAGTACCATACCGTAATGTTCATTAACAGTCTAATGACCGGGAAATAAAAACGTTTTGCCCACAGAGGTGTTGCTAGTCGACTGATTGCAGGTGAAAATACAGATATATAACCACTTTAAGAAGAACGTTACCAGATTGTCAAGGTTAAAATACAAAAACAGTTCAAACAGTTTAAACACCTTTAACATGTAGTTTATCTACCGAAAATTTATGGTTGACCGCCAGGTGGCGTGCTTACGATCTGTAAACCGTCTTAATCCGGGTGAAACACTGACCATTCAAGGCAATTTTTTACATGTGACATCAGGTCTCCACTTCATACCAAAAGATTATCTCTGCAAGTCCTTCCTTTCGTTCTGTGACCGTGCCACTTCTTCTATTAACACAGGAGGAATATACTTCGAATAAAATACACTGCTGGCAACCCAAAACACAACACCAAGAAGGAAGCATCCAATTTGCCTGAAATTCGCGGTATGCGTCGCCCGCGAGAGGACATGCAAACGATTAGCATTGCAGGGCATATGCAAATCATGTGCGCCCGGCACGCCACCGAGAAGCACTAAAAGAAGGGTGCACAGAAGGCGGGTTTAAGTAGTGGAAGTGTGTTGTGCTGCCGGACCTGTGCGTGGGAAGCTTCCTGATGCTTCGTCGCAGAAGTCGGCAGTCATTCTAGCATGTTTCGGAGTTCGACAGAAAAAGAATAGTGGCTTATCGTGACAGAGGTTTATCGTACCGAGACATCGGCGCCCGTGTGGGACGACATCCAGCCACAGTGAGGCGAGTATGGATTCGGAGGGTGCAGGAGGGACGGACGGACCGACGTGAGTGATTTCCACAGCCGCGGCACACCACCGAACGAGAGAACCGGCATGTTGCGCCGCGGGCATTGATGGCTCGCACCACCACATCACGAACGTTAGCGCAGGAATTAGGGTGTGTTGCGCAACAATCTGTGTCAGCACGTACCGTTCGACGTCGTCTGCAACAGCGGGGACTTTCCGCATGGCGCCCATTGCTCCGATTACCATTAACGTTAAACGACCAGCGAGTGCGGCGGCAGTGGGCCGTTGAACGCCGCACCTGGACTACGGTATGGCATGACATTGTCTTCTCCGACGAATCCCGCTTCTGCTTGCAACACCACGATGATCGGATCGCGTGTGGCGGTACCGCGGCGAGAGACTGTATGACACCTGCATTATGCATCGCCATACCGGTCCGTCGCCTGGCGTTATGGTTTGGGGCGCAATTGGATATGACATCCGCACCCCTCTGGTACGCATCACCGGTACATTCAACAGCCACCGCTACATCTCCGACGTTTTGGAGCCAGCAGTCCTCCCTTAACTGCAGGACTTGCCAGCGGCCACGTTTCAATAGGACAATGCGCGTCCGCACGTGGCACGCATCGTGCAACAATTCTTCACGGCCCACCAGGTGTCACTGCTGCCGTGGCCAGCCTGTTCTTCCGATATGTCGCCCATCGAACACGTCTGGACGCTGATCGGCAATCGAGTGGCCCGGCAAGCACCACCCGCGGCTACGCCTGATGAACTGTGGCAATGTGTGGAAGCAGCCTGGACCGACATACCCCAAGCCCACATCCAAAGCTTCTTTCGTTCGATGCCGCGGCGTGTAGCGGCCGTTATTGCCAGCCATGGGGGCCACACCAACTATTGATGTCTGCGTGTTCCGCAAGTCGCACGGGCCTGTAATCTCAATCGTTTCATCTTTGTATCTGTTGTTATGTGTCCAGTAAATCTGGCTTTGCTATCTCGTGTCCTTCTTGGTGTTGCATTTTGGGTGGCCAGCAGTGTAATATTCACGTAAGCTTTCCTGTGATTTCCTATTGTTTGTAAAATTCAGTCTCACAACTTCATTGTTGCACTGTGTATTACATCTGTGGTCATCTGCAGGAATTTACATATCCCGTCGTTTTATAAGTTTTGATATATGACAGTACGGAAGAACAGGTCTTCCAGTGTGTAATAACTGACAGCTGAATGAAGAGAGGCCAAAAGCAGCACAAATCATCCGTAGGGGATTATTGGGTCTTGGAAGTCGTATGTCCATTTGAAAGTTTCTTTTTTTTTAAATAAAACACATACACACACACACACACAAAACAAACCCAGAGAAATCCACTTACAATGGAGCCAATAGCGCCGTGAATGGACACTAAAGAAACAGACGTCAGCTGAATCACGCTGTATATTGTTTAGCATTGATAGTTGGCAGAAACTGCGGCAAGAACCTGATGAAGCGGTGGACCCGGAATGCTTTGTGAACACAATCCAGGCATCTGGAGATGGCATCATGGTATCTGCTGCTACGGAGTGGGTCTGTTTATACCAGTGGAAGTTAAGATGACATCCAGGGAATGCGAGTCTGGTAGCGTACCAAGTACATTCAGTAATGCTACCTTTTTTCGGCAAGTGATGGCATCTGTATGAATGACATTGCAATACGATATCATACCAGAGTCGTGCAAGATTAGTTTGATGACCATGAGGACTTCAATCATCTTTCCTGGCCTTCACAGTCCTCTAAACTCATTCCAATTAAAAACTCATGCGGCATGGTGGAAAGAGTTGCTCTTCCGTTAACAGTGACAGAGTTCCGCAATATTCTGCTGAAGGAATGACTGGACCAAAACAAACTCAAGCACCTCACAGGAACCATGCCGCGTAGCATACCTACCGTCACTGGCGACAAAGATGGCTCTACTCGCCACGAAGTACAGGTTCCTAGTTTTTTGGCAAATGTGTGCATCAGGGCTTTTCATAAACGGTATCAAAACTCCATCTGCAGTAAATTCTTGCTACAGGAATGGGGTGACCATCCCTTTTAAATTAAAATCACTCGCACGTATACAAGTACGCCGCCCCGGTGGTGCAGTGGTCTGAACGATGGCTTCTGACTGTGTGTCTCAGATGGGTCCCGGTTCGAATCCCGGTGAGGCATGGATATTTGTGTTTCTCTTTCGGCACTGGCTCTCAATGTGTTACTTGATCAACACTGGCTCTCAATGTGTTACTTGATCAACACTGGCTCTCAATGTGTTACTTGATCAACACTGGCTCTCAATGTGTTACTTGATCAACACTGGCTCTCAATGTGTTACTTGATCAACACTGGCTCTCTGTGTACACTGGTCATTTAGCATACTATAAAACCATTTTTGATGTATACTTGTTCACAATTTGTTACATGATCAACACTGTCTACATCTGTGTAAACTGATCATTTGGCATGCTGTCAAACATGTATGATTTGTACTTGTTGCTGGGTAATTTCTGTCTATTGTACCACCAGGCCCAATATATCATAAAAAAAGCCTCCAAACCCAAAAAAGAAAGAAACCCAAGTATATTCCGTCATTTCTACTAAATTTAGCGTTCACGATCAACAGCTCCGCCGAACTTTATTTGCTTCGCCATCAACAAACAATTTGCTTCTTCATCAATGAGCAATTTGTTTCTTCAAGACATTCTTAACTTCACGAAAAAGCAAAAGGTCAAAATCTGTCGTACACCACCTGTTGTGATATTTCTTGAGAAATATTTAGTGTCTCGCTTGTTAGACCTCATTAGAAGTAGTTTCGCTTCTGGTTTTCGTCAGCAATTATGCTTATCAGTATTCCGACATCTGCAGTCAAAAACAGACAGAATGGAGTCTTAACTATATCTCCGTGTAGGACATTGTGGCATTTAGTTATTACTGCTTCCCTCTTGGATCATGCGAACCACTTCTATGTCATATACAGTGCAGAAATTTTCTGGATAACGTCGAAAACATACACTGGCGGAAAGTGAAAAAGAACACCAAGAAGGAATTGGCGGACGATCATGAAATTTACATATGTTAATGGGGTCGAGTTTACGTAGGTGTGATGTTAATTTCGGGACCAACCGGTGAGCGCTTACGCCACAGCACGGCATAATATGCAAATTATCGTCGGTGGTATTTAAGGAGTACGGCGAAGTGAATGTAATCAGTCTTCGGCGTACGGACACGTGCGAAGACCCTGAAGAAACTGCAATGCCTGGACATTGAAGACGTGTACGATTTCAGCAGTTATCGGACTTTAAACGAGGTCGTCTAGTCGGACTCCGCGAGGCGGGGTGGTCGTATCGTCGTATTGCAAAGCGAATTGGACGGGAAGCATCGGTGGTGGTACGATGGTGGCGTAGATGATCCGAGGAACATTCCCACACGAGAACACTTAGAACCAGGAGTCACAGACGGACTGATGAGCGGACCGATCGACGCATAAGAAGAGCAGCGTTGTCAAGCAGAACATCCACTGCAACGCAAATCCGAGCTGCCGTTGCACCTGAGGTGACTGTGCGTACAATCCGCAACCGTCTACCGGATGCAGGACTACGTACACGTGTGCCTCTGGCATGTGTACCTCTGACTCCAGCTGACCGTCAGGAACGGCTGTAGTGGTGTCGCCAACGTCTGCCCTGAAGAACGCAATGGCGATCTGTCGTGTTCAGCGATGAAAGCAGATTCTGCTTGGGAGCCTCCGATGGCCGTATGCGTGTTCGCAGACGCACAGGGGAGCGTCTCCTACCCTTCTTGCATCCGTCGGCGACACACAGGGCCTACATCTAGTCTCCTAGTGTGGGGAGCGATCAGCTATCACTCCCGTACACAACTAGTGTTTGTACCGAATACGTTAAACAGCAGCTCCTACATCAACAACATCATTCAGCCCGTTGTTGTGCCATTTGTAAGGTTGGTCCATCGTGGTGTTTTCCAGCAAGATAACGCACGCCCACACACGGCACGTGCAACGCAACATGCACTTCAGGGTGTGAGACAACTTCCATGGCCTGCACGTTCACCGTATTTGTCCCCCCATTGAGCAGGTGTGGGATTTTATGGGACAACGACTTATCCGGTCTCCACGGCCAGCCACGACCATCCCTGATTTACGCGTCCAGGTTGAGGATGCTTGGAACTCAATACCCCAAACTTACATCCAACATCTGTACGACAGACTCCATGCCAGAATTGCACATTGAGACGCAGTTCATGGCGGTTCAACCTCGTACTAACCATGTTACATGGAA
The DNA here is from genome assembly GCA_039090855.1 of Macrothele yani. NCBI lineage: Eukaryota > Metazoa > Arthropoda > Arachnida > Araneae > Macrothelidae > Macrothele > Macrothele yani. The sequence goes on from CM077016.1 coordinate 79,982,918, forward strand.
ATGTTATTTTTCAGTTTACCAGCAAATACAGCTGTATTTTGCCATAATGTTTTGTTCACGTTATCCTCTGTATTCCGTTATTATGCTGTATAAGCTTCGTTGGTGTCAGACGTCTCCTTCTTGGTGTTCTTTTTTCATTTTCCGCCAGTGTATATTGGACTATACTGCTACATTTCGTCTATTTGTGGCTTACGATAAGGTTGGGCTCTTTGATTCACAGTAATAAAACTCAGGACTCTCGACACATCTCTTCACGCCTACATACTCTTTATTCCTTCTCAACACATGTCCATGATAGGACTAATCTTGGTTCTCCGGTCTTCGAAATATTCACTTTAGTTAAAATGAGCAAAAAATGTTTTTAAGACACCGTCAAATGAGAGCTACGCATACATGCACATTTCATATACCAAAAAGCAAGAGAAAAGCGAGGATTTTTTTACACTTTTGTTATTTTCAGAGAAGGAAGACACGGATATGACTACTCTTATTGATTTCAAAGACTACAGTCTTGTGACACTTATACACTGAATGGCTACTTTGTTACGACCACCCCCTCATTACTTCGTTCGCCCACCTTTTGCCTTTAATACTGCGTCGATTCTTCGTGGCATGGACTCCACGAGATGTTGATAGGTGGTTTGTGGAAAGGGAGACCATGCTTGATGAATAGCACTTTCCAGGAGTGTGAGATTGCAGGGTTGTGGATCCAGCTATCTGATGGCTCGTTCAACTTCACCCCACAAATTCTCAATGGGGTTGAGATCTGGAAATTGTGGGGGCCACCAAAGCAAAGTAAACTCACCGACATGTCCCTGAAACCAATCGTGTACAATACGAGCACTATGACAATTATGTAGAAAGTAGCCATCGCCATTGGGATAAACCATCCACATGACAGAGGGCACTTGGTCCGCAACGATGTTTAGATATGATGTGCCAGTCAGACATTGATCAACACGAATTAAAAGGCCCAAAGCATGCCAGGAAATCATTCCCCAAACCATAACGTTGCCTCCACCAGCTTGAAGGGTTTCATTTGAGGCCCATGCTTTCGTGCTGTTTCCGCCAAATTCTAACTCGGCCATCGGCATGGTGCAACTGAAAACGTGATTCACCGGACCGCATAATTTGTTTCCAATTATCGACTGTCCAATCCTTGTGCTCCTGTGCGAACTGGAGACGTTTTCTCTTGTTAACTGCAGACAGCAAAGGTGTTCGAACAGGTCTTCGGCTGCCATATCCATCCGATGCAGTGTACGGCGAACAGTGCGTGCAGAGATCATTTGAGGGGATCCTTGATTAAGATGGTCTGTAATTTGCTTCACTGTTACCCTTCAGTTGTCTGTTACCAGTCTGGACACTCTCCGTTCCGCCCGAGCAGTCACTAGTCGATGACGACCACACGTTGCACGTAGAGACCCAGTTTTTTGGCTGACAGTCCAGTCTTTAAAAATCTTTAACAACAGCTGTTGTGGAACATTTCACGAATGCGGCGGTTTCGGTGATACTCGCTCCATGGCTCCAAGCTCCTTCAATCATCCCACGTTGAAAGTCCGAGAAATCGCATTTGTTACCCATCTCGTCACCCAGAAATCACTTCTACTACTGTCGCAAGCACCGAAGCTTTCTCTTTTTATACTAGCCTCGCCCTCTGGCGGCAACAGCGTGCAGCCATAGCTCATTTGCTTAAAACAGTCAGGTGGTCATAATAAAGTGGCCACTTAGTGTATATTAAGGTAATACAACGTTTTTGTCACAATTATTTATTTTTCAAGCCGATCATGGTCAATACCCAGCAAAACCATGGTCGGCTTGAAAAAATAAATAATTGTGACAAAAACGTTGTATTAACTTAATATATAAGACTACTCTTATTTTAAAAAAAGGAGGATGGCGTTTTTATTTAAATAATGTTACAAGAGCGGTTTTTAAATTTCCTTTGAAACATTTCCTGTTTCTGCAAAGCTAATTGTCTTAATAATGACTAGTGCTTTCTTTTTAGATTTTAAGACCTGCTCAGTTTGTTTTCCAGAATATTGCTTTTCAAAAAACGTTCACGAGTTTTTATCAAGCTTCGAAAGTAATTACATTTTACCTTTCATCGATCAAAAACAGATGTTTTATTTACATATAAACATAAAAACGTTTCATTAATCTTTTTCTGTCGGTTCTATTTTCTGGCAAATGAATTCAAAGATTATTTCGACTGCAGTTCGTTTTACTTGATTTTTTATAGTTATTCCACCGAAGCTTGCGACGCCAGAAAGGAACTTTAAAGAAATATATTACGCCAATGTATAAAACTCCTTTGTTGTTATACACTCACGGACAATAAAATTTGCGCACCATTATCGGATTGAACTGAAATTTTATGGACGTAATGATACAGATGAATGATACACATGATGGCAAAAACAGAGCTGCAGGGCAGTTACAGAGGAATCTGTGGCACGCAGTACGGTCATCTTCAATAAGGTGTCGCACCGCCTCGTGTGGCGATACATGCTGCAATACGGTCTGGCATGGAGGCGAACAGACGCCTGACGTTGTCCTGCGGCAGACTGGCCCATACGTGTTGGACGGTGTACTCCAAATATCGGATAGTGCGGAACGGCGGCAGCCGGCGTTTCAACTGGCCCCATACATGTTCGATAGGGGATATGTCCGGGGAGCGGGCATGCCATGGAAATGTCTGCACATGACGTAGGCTGTCCTGGGCAACACGAGCCCTGTGCGGGCGGGCATTATCCTGTTGGTATAGCGCACCTGGAATCCCGGCCAGAAATGGGAGCACATCAGGCCGTAGGATCTCATCCACATACCGCTGGCCCGTCAATGCTCAACGTACTACTACTAGAGCTGATCGGCTATCGTAGGCAATGACTCCCCAGACCATAATGCCTGCAGTAGGGAAGGTGTGGTGCTCGATAGAGAGGTTGGGATTGTGCTTTTGACCCGACGACCTCCACACCAGGGCACGATGATCATCTCTCCCCAAAACGAAGAGGCACTAATCTCTGAACACCACATGTCGCCAGTCTGTGGCGCTTCACGTTGCTCTGGCCTGGCACCACTGCACACGGAGCCGGTGATGTTCCGGTTCTAGTGACAGCACACGTAAAGGGCGCTGGGATCGCATATTCGCTTTCCCGAAGCGTCGGGAAATGGTTCGTGGGCCCACAGGAGCCCTTATATTTGCCTGTATAGTGGACCGTGTCTCCGTGGGATCCATTCTTGCCTCGCGCACGATCCGTCGATCCTCTCTACCGGTGGTCCTCCTGGTCAGCCCAGAGACACTCCGCCGTGTGGCAGTGCCGTCACGTGGCCACTGCTTCCAACACAGTCGGACGGTATGGTCAGAACGATCCACGTGGCGGGCTATACCGAGCGCCGACCACCCTGCGGTTTTCAGTCCGATGATCAGGCCTCTTTCAAAGTCCGTAAGTAGCGTAAATCGACGTCTCTGGCGTCTACCCGGCATTCTTGTCACTCTATATATACTCTTGCTTGCGTCGGCCGGTGCTTTTTGCTTTCGGTTCGTGTTTGCAGCGCCACCACAGAATGTGAGGCCATGCGCACTCACACCAAATGTGGATCATTTGCATACCAGCACGAACTCTAGCTATTTGCAAAGTTTCGCGGCTGTAGCATGTTTCTTCTAGGTGCGAAAATTTCCTTGCCCGTGAGTTTATATTAATGTAATGGATAGGAAATATATTACGCAAGCAATATAGAAATTGACATTTCCCTACTGACTGCTTACGTCGAGATCATTTTCTAGGTAACTATTAATCAATTTTGGTTGCTGGTTTTAGGTGCCCAGAAATGCCATCATTCCCTTCACAAAACTCCTATATATACAAGATGGCTTAAAAGTAGGATAACTTGAGCACATTTTGGGGTGCTCAAGATTAGTGAACGTATTTCTAGGGAGCTAGTAATCCATAAATAGCTGGTAAAGATTTTTAAGTCCAGAAAGGTTTTTAAGTTCATTTTCTTCACAAAAAGACCGACTCTTAGGATCCATGCGTGGTGGACTTGTAGTTCTTAACCGTTTGGGCCATGAGCGCCATGCCATTCTTAGCACATCTGCTCGTTGGTGACTGACTTCACGGCATAGCATTCAAACCTCTTGAAATTTATCTTTAAGAACATAGATCCACGACCTTGTGGAAGGAGCCGAATACCAGTGTCTTCAGTTTCTGTGTATTTTCTATTTCATAGAAGATGCATTTTCAGGCAACGTAAAAGCGTTCCGCAGAAGGAATTTACGTTGATCAAAATTTTGGTTACTAGCCGTTATATCCCATCTATACTGGCTCTCTCCAGGGAGGGAGAGAGCCAGTACAGTAAGACAAAGGCACTAACTATGCTTCACCGGGATTCTAACCCGGACCCATCTCGGACAAATGGTGAAAAGCCATCGCTTAAAACACTGCGCCACCGGGAAGGCCACGTGATTACAACGGGCGATGTATCAATTTATTTCATAAAACGGTCCTCAGGTTCTAATAGCGTGACCACGTAATAGTTATCGCACCTAAGATAATGCAGTGGCGTGGTTTTCTTGGTAGTTGTGAGATCTGGACGAGTCATGAGTGGTGTGTTTGTCTTGGGGTACTAACCCTTTACCTGCCGTGGAGGAAAAATATTCTGGGGCTGTCTTAAAAAAGTGTGCCGTCCCGGCGGGTGAGTAGTGCGAAACGCTGCCTTCTAATCATTCGTCCGACATGGCATCGAATACCGCGTGAGACATGGATAGCGCGCTTGTTCCACGGCAGTGACTCTCTCCGCACCCTGGAACAAGCGGCCCCAAATTAAAGATTTATGAAGAGGATTTTAGGAAGGGAGTGTCTGACTCCAGGTCTTGAACAACCCTTAGAAATAGGAAGTCAGAAGATTTGGGGCAGAGTGCCCGACAGGAAAGTCACACGGAAGCGAGGTAGAAAGACGCCTTTATTTATAACCGCTGGTCCAGTACCCGGGCCTTACGGCTTAACGTGCCCATCCGACGCACGGCAGATATTTAGCGGTTCGAGCGTTTGTACCTGCCTGGGATCAATTTTGATACTTTTCCGTAGCAGTCACGAACGATGACCACTACTCCATCCTGGCCCCAAATTCGAGACAGATGACCGCTTATAACCCATTGATTTGCTCACGGCGGTCGTTTAACGAACAAACGAAAAAATGTGCAGCAACGACTTTGTGACGTATATTCTAATTTAACTTTCATTTTTAGCTCCTTTTCCTATGTAAATTTGAGTTTGTTCTCTCTTGCACCTTCCAAACTTAACGTAATATCTTCTCTCTCACATGAATGAGGTTGGCAACACGTTTGAGTTCAGTACGATTGACGCATGGATGTAATAAGAACGTTAGATAAAAAAGACGATACAGCAGTTGCTTAGTGTGTGTGTGTGTGTGTGTGTGTGTATGTGGAGATATTCGATCGTTGTTAAGATAAATTATACAACAGATAATTAAGGCATTATATGTGAAGTGGATGTAAGGTCAAGTGATGCGTCATATCACAGCCTTTCCTGGACAAATGTCAACCCCGCCTTCTCGTGGTGCATCCTGTTCCCACTAAAGGGGCTCTGAAGACCGCCAATAGCGGTATAACTATACCATCGGGATTAGAGGAAACGCTATCCCACACTCACCAACCCGCTTGGCCAACGTGGTGAGTTATGGCCAAACCCCTCCAAAATGATTCCACAACTTAAATCTTGGCCCTCAGTCTCCGGCAGCTGGAATGTACCTGGCCAAGGCAGCGGCCAGTGTGACATGAAGGCAGAGGGTGCTAAGAATCCCCGGAGGACTGGACTAGGCTGCCATCTGATGCTGACCTTGGTTGGCTACGTATAATGGACGTTCCCTATCTTCTGATTCAAGGCTTCTTGAATTGGAAGAGGAACTACAAAGTATCAAGTGGGACATCGTCGGGCTAAGTGATGTATAGAGAAAAAGAGATCTCATTGAACTGAAAAGTGGACATCTCTTCTACTAACGTGGGACAGATACTGGCAGAACTAGTGGTGTTGGATTTATAATAAACAAGAAACTGAAGGATAAAGTTGTAGAAGTTGAAAGTTCCTCTGACAGAGCTGCACGACTCGTTATCCAACTCTCGAGAAGATACAAGGCTCAGATTATTCAAACTTATGCACCCACCACAAGTCATCCTGAAGAAGAAGAAATTGAAGAATTTTATGAGAAAATTTGTCATCTAAATAATAAAGGTAAGCAGCACTTGAAGATAATTATGGGAGATTTCAATGCAAAAATAGGTAAACGGCAACAGAATGAAACTTCAGTAGGTAAATTCGGCCACGACAACAGAAACGAGCGTGGAAATACTCTCGTTGAGTTTGCAGAGGCAGAAGGGTTTTTCATCTTGAACTCCTTCAAGAAAAAGCCACACAGGAAATGGACATGGAGACATCCAAATGGGACGACAAGTGAAATTGATTTTATTATGTGTAACAAAAAATTCGTCATAGAAGATTGCTAAACAAGTTCAACACAGGTAGTGACCATAGATTGGTGAGATGTAAGATGCACCTCAACACTAAACTTGAACGTCGCAAGCTCATAAGACAAACAAAATCTATTGACATAACCAACCTTAAAAAACACCATAATACCTTCAAGTTGGAACTGAAGAACAGATTCTCTGCTTTAGAAGGCCTAACATCGGAAGAAGTGGATATTTCTGAAGTTAACAGAAAAGTAACCAAAGCTCTTATGGAAACAGCAACAAAATTAGCTAGGTCTAAGAACAAGTTGCATGTGAACAAATTATCCGGAAAAACCAAAATCTTGATGCAAAAAAGAAGAGAGATGAGGACAACTAAAGAAGATGTGACTTCCAAAGTGGAATATATAGAGCTATGCAAGATAGTACGAAAAAGTATCACTGAAGACGTAAGGAAATTCAACTGTGAACTAGTGAGGAAAGCAATTGAAAACAACCAAAGTCTAAAGATAGCAAAGGGACATCTCAGTAAGGGAAGAAAACAGATTTTGGCACTGAGAAAAGAAGATGGTTCTGTAACAAGAAATAGAGGCGAAATTTTGACAAGAGTGAAAGATTTCTACTCCAAATTATATGAAAGGGATAATACATGTACTCCATACATCATGAAAGGTACCAGTACCAGAGTTCTTCCAGTCCTTCCATTAGAAGTTGCACATGCAATCAAGAACATGAAGCGGGGAAAAGCTCCAGGAGAAGATGGAATTACTGTAGACATCATACAAGAAGCAAGTGGAGAAATCAAAACAGTACTCGCCCAAATTTTCACTTGATGCCTTAATGAAGGGAAGATTCCTGAGGATTGGAACACCGCTACAATGATCCTGCTACATAAAAAAGGTGACATTGAAGATCTCGGGAACTACAGACCTATCAGCCTCCTATCAGTGGTTTATAAAATCTTTACTAAAGTTCTTTCACACCGCTTGAAGGTAACACTGGACATGGCTCAACCGAGAGAACAAGCTGGATTCAGGAGTGGCTACAGCACAATAGATCATATCCACGTACTGAGAGAATTAATTAAAAGAGCGAGGGAATATGAACTTCCATTGTGCATGGCTTTTATTGATTATGAAAAAGCCTTTGATTCGGTGAAACCATCAGCAGTTACAATGGCTCTGAAATCCTGCGGTATTGAAGATGCATACATTAATATTATTAATAACATCTATGAAAATGCAAGTGCAAAGATTCGGCTATTTGAAAATGCAACACACATAAAAATTGGAAAGGAAGTGCGACAAGGTGACACCATATCTCCCAAGCTCTTTAATGCCACATTGGAGGGTGTCTTTCAGTCTCTGAGCTGGGAAAACAAGGGTATAAAGAATAATGAAAATTATTTAACCCACCTTCGTTTTGCTGATGACGTAGTCATTTTTGCTACTACCCCATCAGAGCTGCAGAGTATGATCCAGGAACTTGCTGACAAGAGTAAAGAAGTGGGATTAAAAATGAACTTTCAGAAGACAAAAGTGATGTTCAATGCTTTTACAAGAAATGAAGATTTATCGATTGATGGAGAAAAGCTGGAGATAACAGACACGTACGTTTATCTTGGACAGCAGATATGAAGTGAGGGTCACATTGATGAAGAAATGAATCGGCGTACAAAACTTGCCTGGAGAGCTTTTGGAAGAAACAGCATGATTTTCAAGAGCAATATGTCATTATGCCTTAAAAGAAAAGTGTTTGATCAATGCATCCTTCCAGTGCTTACGTATGGTGCAGAGACGTGGACCTTAACTAAAAGAGACATACAAAGGCTGCAGACAACTCAAAGCAGCATGGAGAGGTGCATGCTTGGTGTAACCAGGAGAGATAAGAAGAGGAACTCGTGGATCCGAAAAATGTCAAGAGTGGAAGACATCATGATCAGAGTTAAATCCCTGAAATGGCAATGGGCTGGACATACTGCCAGAAGGACAGATCATCGATGGACAGCCGAAATTTTAGATTGGTTTCCAAGGGACAGGAAAAGACCCAGAAGAAGACCACATGGGAGATGGGTGGATGAAATTCGAAATGCGGGAGTGACATGGAGGAGACTGGCACAAGACAGACCGTTGTAGAGGAAACTTGGGGAGACCTTCGTCCAGCAGTGGATTGATAGTGGTTGACAATGATGATGATGATGATGATGATGTGAAGTGTAACCTTTGCAGTGCTATATGTTCGATTTCATCAAATATTGCTGGACCAATAAAGGTTATTGACTTCTGTATATGTTTCGTCTGGCCGTAAAACCTTAATCCCGTGTAACTATTGCATCGTATTCTCATTTAGTTCAACATCTCCTTAGTCATGGTTTTAGACATAGCATAACACCAATCTCGCATACGAAAAAGGGTTACGTTATAACTTTCTTTAGTGATCGCTATACAGTTTAAGAAATACGTCACATGCAAGAAAATCTATTCGAAAATTTAAATTCCCATATTGAGGTAACTTGAAGCATTTGTGTTAAATTTAAATACTGCATTTGGTAGAATTCTACATTTCGTTTTCCTTACCATACGCGAAGCGTTCTTGAAAAATGAATTTAAACTTTTAGCCATCAGTGTATATATATATAAAAAAAATGATTGGCCAAACACGTATTTTGAAATTTTAAATATGTTAAAAGTTTAATAACTGAAGATCTCCAGTCAGTACTCTGTATGAATGCCTTCAAAATAAGAAGTGTTCACGTTCAAAATAATTCCTTTAATAATAAACTTCAATGAGCTTCGGAAAAATCGATTTGAGAAATGATTTCCGTTTTTCTTTCTTTGTCGGAAAATCGATACATCTTTCTTGAGGGAAAAGAGCAAAGAGCAATAAAATGACGCTTCGGAGCCTTGACAGCGGAAACGATTTCGCTGATGTATTCCAATCCTCCTTGACTACTTTAACTCTCTAATATTTTTAAAAATGTCGGAAAAATAATCAAGGGCGATCTTGAAAAAGCATCTTACAACGTTTTTTTAGAAAATCTTTGAGAACAGCTGAGCCAATTTGAAATGTTTTGCCATCTATGCCACTAACACAAGTCACTGCTTAAATACTAATACTATTTCTACTTCTTTGGAGAATACTGTTTTTCTCTAACAACCTGGTTTGGGATCAATAATATATTCATTATTTTTCACAAATATTTTGTAAACCATTCTTTATTGTTATGCTACATTGTTTTTCTTAACAAATTGTTTTAACTTGAGCTAAAACAAGGTGTGAGCTTTGTCATATGATATGGGATATATTTGGAAACATGTTTTGTGATAGCAAGGCAAAGATTAACATAGATAAAAATGCGGCCAAAACAGCAAATTTTTACCCGATTATATAAACACTTCAATGTTTTCAGAACTACTACTCTATTGACAACGATATAAATCAATATAGGTACTAGTGGCTTGGTAGGGCAAAAGCCCCAATCTAGTAAGAATTATTTTCCCCAGTTTTCAAGAAAGTAAAGTGGTAATAGAATTGCGCCATTTTTTTATGCTTTATATATTCTGCAGAGGGAATATTGAGTATGTGTAAATACACTGGCGGAAAGTGAAAAAAGAACACCAAGAAGGAGACGTCTGATACCAAAGAAATTTATGCAGCATAATAACGGAATACAGAGGATAACGTGATCAAAACATTATGGCAAAATACAGCTGTATTTGCTGGTAAACTGAAAAATAACATTTCCATGTAACATGGTTAGTACGAGGTTGAACCGCCATGAACTGCGTCACACTGCGCAATTCTGGCATGGAGTCTGTCGTACAGATGTTGGATGTAAGTTTGGGGTATTGAGTTCCAAGCATCCTAAACCTGGACGCGTAAATCGGGGATGGTCGTGGCTCGCCGTGGTGACCGGATAAGTCGTTGTCCCATAAAATCCCACACGTGCTCAATGGGGGACAAATCCGGTGAACGTGCAGGCCATGGAAGTTGTCTCACACCCTGAAGTGCATGTTGCGTTGCATGTGCCGTGTGTGGGCGTGCGTTACCTTGCTTGAAAACACCACGATGGACCGACCTTACAAATGGCACAACAACGGGCTGAATGATGTTTTTGATGTAGGAGGTGCTGTTTAACGTACCCGGTACAAACACTAGTTGTGTACGGGAGTGATAGCTGATCGCTCCCCACACCAGGAGACTAGATGTAGGCCCTGTGTGTCGCTGGCGGATGCAAGAAGGGTGGAGACGCTCCCCTGTGCGTCTGCGAACACGCATACGGCCATCGGAGGCTCCCAAGCAGAATCTGTTTTCATCGCTGAACACGGCAGATCGCCATTGCGTTCTCCAGTGCAGACGTTGGCGACACCACTGCAGCCGTTCCTGACGGTGGGCTGGAGTCAGAGGTACACATGCCAGAGGCACACGTGCACGTAGTCCTGCATCCAGTAGACGGTTGCGGATTGTTCGCACAGTCACCTCAGGTGCAACGGCAGCTCGGATTTGCGTTGCAGTGGATGTTCTGCTTGACAACGCCGCTCTTCTTATGCGTCGATCGGTCCTCTCATCAGTCCGTCTGTGACTCCCGGTTCCACGTCTTCTCGTGTGGGAATGTTCATCGGACCATCTACGCCACCATCGTACCACCACCGATACTTCCCGTCCAATTCGCTCCGCAATACGACGATACGACCACCCGGCCTCGCGGAGTCCGACTAGACGACCTCGCTCAAAGTCCGATAACTGCTGAAATCGTACACGTCTTCCATGTCCAGGCGTTGCAGCTTCTTCAGGATCTTTGCACGTGTCCGTACGCCGACGACTGATTACATTCACTTCGCCGTACTCCTTAAATACCACCGAAGATAATTTGCATATTATGCCGTGCTGTGGCGTAAGCACTCGCCGGTTGGTCTCGAAATTAACATCACACTTACGTAAACGTGACCCATTAACATATGTAAATTTCATGATCGTCCGCCAATTCCTTCTTGGTGTTATTTTTTCACTTTCCGCCAGTGTATATTACCAGCAAAACTCAGGTCCAGGTTGTATCCCACTACTCCATTTTCAATCGCCTCAGCTGAACACTGTTAAAAATTGCTACTTAGAAATAAGCAAAATGTACTCGTTTTTGAGTACATTCTGAGGGCAAGTAGCTCCGAGTACTTCTGTCTCATTTTTGAAAAAGACACGTACTCATTTTTGAGTACATATAGGGAATCAATTGGGAGTATATCTGGTATTTCTAATTTGAAATATACCATATGTACTCATTTTAGTGCATATATTTCAAATATATGTACTACCAGGAGAAACACCCCCATAGCATAATTCCACCGCTGCCGAACTTCACAGTTGGCACAATACATTCCGGCAGGAGGCGTTCTCCAGGCAGACGCCAAACCCAGACCCTGCCATCCGAACGGTAGAGGGTGAACCTTGATTCGTCGCTCCAGAGAACCCGTTTCCACTGTTCAACGGTCCACTGTCGACGTTCTTTGCGCCACGTTAGCCGAGCAGCGCAATTGGACTTGGTGATCAGAGGCTTCTGGGCGGCAGCACGTCCATGATAACCAAGCAGATGGGCTTCCTTACGGATGGTATTCATCGAAAGAACACTCCCGGATGCCTGTTGAAACTCCTTGCGGATGTGGCCCATCGATTTGGTGCGGTTCTTCCGAATTTCTCTGGCCAGCACCCGTCGGTATCTAACTCCCAGTTTTGTGGGTCTGCCGGTTCGGGACACATTCCGACAGTCACCTCTCATCTTCCACTTGCCAATCACGTAGGCCACTGTCGATTTTGGGTACTTCAACTCGCTGGATATGTCACGTATGGATCGGCCATTTCTGTGACACCCGATGATTACACCTTTCTCGAAATCAGAGAGCTCCGAACTGCGTGGCATCTTGCATGCGACTGGTTGCGTTGTTGTTTCCCACACGATATTTAACGGCGGCGGCCGTAACGTGTATCAGGACCGCAGATATCGTCGATTGGTGGGGTGTCCAATTACTTGTTGGTAGATATTGTATTTCCGGATGGGTTAGACAACGTTAGGACTGTTCAGAAGTAAGTCCTTCAACTCCGCATTTATCTGTAGTTCTGGAACGGATATAAGGCCGTTGTGACAAAGGAATTAAATAAAGCTTTTCGGAAAGATAGGTTGCCGCGTATTACCGCGATAATTACCGGTGCTTTCAAAATTCCTTCGCTTACGCCCATTACGAAAAACACGCCCTCGTTTGGGTGGACTCCTCCCTCGAACGCTACTCACAACAGAACTCTGTTTACGTCCTCACTGTAAGAAAGTTTGCAGTTGAATAGCAGTGGAGGCACGTGCAGCTTTGATAATAGCCAATCAGCTCCTTGCTCGCCAGCTCTGGCTGATCAAACAGCAGGTTTTTTCTACACGATCGCCGATTGCAGGAAGTTTTTATACGTGTTTCATCATTCAGGGTAAACCCATTGCAACAGCAGTGCGTAAAAAGCCAAGGGGTACGGCGGTTTGGGTGATGCTTGAACCGTCACGCCTGGATCCAACTATAACGCTAAGTTCAAAAGTCGCTCATATAACTCGTTTTGTCCATTCCGACTCTCAATAGAACGCTACCTGATGCTCGACGAAGAGTTTTGCTCGATGTAAACCGTACATCGCGTTCACGTGCTGTTTTAAATGTTGGAGAGAGCTATTTATGTGACGAAAGCACCCAGGACTCATGTGCACCCAATGAACAGGCATCTCAATGCACCGGGTACTTATACACTGCCGGACAATTGCTAAGGACGGATGACAATAGCAACGATAGCAACCATAAAATGGAAGGCAGGAAAAGGTGGGAATTAGCATAACTGCGGGATACAGTAAGGCGTGTTGTGCGTATGCAAATTTTGGATTGCCGAACTTGTTCGTGACGTCATAGCGCTGATAAGAGATATAAAGGATTTGATGCGTATTGACCGTTGTTCAAACGAAAAGTTGAAAGGGAAAGAATCAATTGACGAACTTCCAATTTTCAGTATGTCTTCCCGACATCACCTAGATAATTTTACGCGTGGCCGTATTATTGGCAAGATTGAAGAAGGGCGAAAAATAACAGATGTTGCCAGAGAGTTCGACGTCAGCCACAGTGTTGTTTCAAGGCTTTGGAAATCATTTCTAACAAATGGAGAGTGTAGCAAACGTCACGGGGGAGGTCGTGTTCGCAGTACGACACCTGCAGAAGATCGGTACATAGTGCTATCAACAAAAAGACACCGGCGCAGCACAGCTAGTGAGGTAGAAAATCAGTTTGTGGCTGCTACTGGCAAGCGGTTCTCTCGAAAAACTGTCACCAAACGTTTGCATGAAGGTGGACTATACGCCCGCCGTCCTGTTGTGTGCATCCCATTGTCCAGACGTCACCGTACTGCCCGTTTGCAATGGTACCATCAACATCGCAATTGGACTGATAACGACTGGTCTGCTGTCCTCTTCTCAGATGAGAGTAGATACAGTCTATCGTCTGATTGTCGACGACAACTGATCTGGCGTGATAGTCGTACTTCATATTGTCCAGCAAACATACAGGAAAGGGACCGATATCCGACATGTAGTGTTATGGTATGGGCTGGCATCATGATCAATGGCCGTACGTCCCTCTATGTGCTTCCAACTGGGACTATGACTGGTCAACGATACATTAATGATGTTCTGCTACCTCATCTTCGCATGTTCCGTGGTGCTGTCGGTGATAGATTCATTTTCATGGACGACAACGCAACATGTCATCGAACAGTCGCTGTCCAGGAGTGTCTTAAGAGCGAGGATATTCAACGCCTCGTATGGCCAGCACGTTCTCCAGATCTGAATCCCATTGAAAATGTGTGGGATGCTTTGGGGAGGAGTCTTGCTGGTCGCCAATGCCCTCCAATAAACAAGGACACCCTCATCCGTGCACTAAAAGAGGAATGGGATAAATTACCCCAACAGCTGCTTGATAATGTTGTGCAAAGCATGACACGACGTGTGGAATCTTGCATCGCCCTCCATGGTGGCCATATCCCGTATTGACATCTTACGCCGGAACGCCTGCGGACGGTAATTGCATTTTTTCCACGTTTAAGTATTCTGCACAAAATGGCCTGTTTGTCCCTTGAACACGTTCCAAAGCCTTATGGATTTCAGAGCACAATAACTTGTCTTTCTTGTAATGTCCTGGCATTCTGACATTATTTTATTTCACTTGGCATCCAACCACATTTACTATTTTATACGCTATATAGCCGTTTATGATCCGTCCTTAGCAATTGTCGAGCAGTGTAAAACGCTAAGTTCAAAAGTCGCTCATATAACTCGTTTTGTCCATTCCGACTCTCAACAGAACGCTAACTGATGCTCGACGATAAGTTTTGCTCGATGTAAACCGTACATCGCGTTCACGTTCTGTTTTAAATGTTGGAGAGGGCTATTTATGTGACGAGGGCACCCATGACCCATGTGCACCCAATGAACAGGCATCTCAATGCACCGGGTATATACACTGCTGGCCACCCAAAATGCAACACAAAGAAGGAAGCATCCGATTGGCCTGAAATTCGCAGCATGCGTCGCTCGCGAGAGGACATGCAAACGATTAGCATTGCAGGGCATATGCAAATCATGTGCGCTCGGCACGCCACCGAGAAGCACTATAAAAAGGGTGCACAGAAGGCGGGTTTAAGTAGTGGAAGTGTGTTGTGCTGCCGGACCTGTGCGTGGGAAGCTTCCTGATGCTTCGTCGCAGAAAACGGCAGTCATTCTAGCATGTTTCGGAGTTCGACAGAGGAAGAATAGTAACTTATCGTGACAGCGGTTTATCGTACCGAGACATCGGCGCCCGTGTGGAACGACATCCAGCCACAGTGAGGCGAGTATGGATTCGGTGGGTGCAGGAGGAAAGGACGGACCGACGTGAGCGATTGCCGCAGCCGCGGCACACCACCGAACGAGAGGGCCGGCATGTTGTGCGGCGGGCATTGACGGCTCGCACCGCCACATCACGAACGTTAGCGCAGTAATTAGGGTGTGTTGCGCAACAACTTGTGGCAGCACATACCGTTCGACGTCGTCTGCAGGAGCGGGGACTTGTCGCCCGGAGCCCATTGCTCTGATTACCATTGACGTTACACCACCGGCGAATGAGGCGGCAGTGGGCCGTTGAACGCCGCACCTGGACTACGGAATGGCACGACATTGTCTTATTTGACGAATCCCGCTTCTGCCTGCAACACCACGATGGTCGGATCCGCGTGTGGCGGCACAGCGGCGAGAGACTGTATGACGCCTGCATTATGCAACGCCATACTGGTCCGTCGCCTGGCGTTTTGGTTTGGGGCGCAATTGGATATGACACCCGCACCCCTCTGGTACGCATCGCCGGTACACTCAACAGCCACCGCTACATCTCCGAAGTTTTGGAGCCTGTAGTCCTCCCTTACCTGCGAGACTTGCCAGCGGCCACGTTTCGACCAATGCGCTCCCGCACGTGATACGCATCGTGCAACAATTCTTCATGGCCCACCAAGTGTCACTGCTGCCGTGACCCGCCTGTTCTCCCGATATGTCGTCCATAGGACACATCTGGTCGCTGATCGGTAACCAAGTGGCCCGGCAAGCACCACCCGCGGCTACGCCTGATGAACTGTGGCAACGTGTGGAAGCAGCCTGGACCGACATAGCCCAAGCCCACATCCAAAACCACTTTCGTTTGATGCCGCGGCGTGTAGCGGCCGTTATTGCCAGCCATGGGGGCCACACGAACTATTGATGTCTGCGTATTTCGCAAGTCGCACGGGCCTGTAAGCTCAATCGTTTCATCTTTGTATCTGTTGTTATGTGTCCAGTAACTGGCTTTGCTATCTCGTGTCCTCCTTGGTGTTGCATTTTGTGTGGCCAGTAGTGTATTAATAAAACAAGTACCCCCATTCTCTGATATCTTGATAAATGGAGATACCCTGACGAAAATTGGTAGGTAGCTTATTGAGGGCGTGAGTAAATGATTTAACGGAATAGTTCAAAATTGCGCCGCTAGGGGAACAATGACGCTTCAAACGCATAAAAAGAACAGACAAGTGCGTGAATTTACTAGTTAGTGATAGCACAAACGTTTCAGGACAAATTCTGCTCAATATGCCGGCCATAAAAAAAAAGCCTTTGATTCGGTGAAACCATCAGCAGTTACCACGGCTCTGAAATCCTGCGGTATTGAAGATGCATACATTAATATTATTAATAACATCTATGAAAATGCAAGTGCAAAGATTCGGCTGTTTGAAAATACAACACACATAAAAATTGGAAAGGGAGTGAGACAAGGTGACACCATATCTCCGAAGCTCTTTAATGCCACATTGGAAAATGTCTTTCAATCACTGAACTGGGAAAACAAAGGGATAAAGATTAATGGAGGTTATCTAACCCACCTTCGTTTTGCTGATGACGTAGTCATTTTTGCAACTACCCCATCAGAGCTGCAGAGTATGATCCAGGAACTTGCTGACAAGAGTAAAGAAGTGGGATTAAAAATGAACTTTCAGAAGACAAAAGTGATGTTCAATGCTTTTACAAGAAATGAAGATTTATCGATTGATGGAGAAAAACTGGAGATAACAGATACGTATGTTTATCTTGGACAGCAGATATCAAGTGAGGGTCACATTGATGAAGAAATTAATCGGCGTACAAAACTTGCCTGGAGAGCTTTTGGAAGAAACAGCATAATTTTCAAGAGCAATATGCCATTATGTCTTAAAAGAAAAGTGTTTGATCAATGCATCCTTCCAGTGCTTACGTATGGTGCAGAGACGTGGACCTTAACTAAAAGAGACATACAAAGGCTGCAGACAACTCAAAGCAGCATGGAGAGGTGCATGCTTGGTATAACCAGGAGAGATAAGAAGAGGAACTCGTGGATCCGAAAAATGACGAGAGTGGAAGACATCATGATCAGAGTTAAATCCCTGAAATGGCAATGGGCTGGACATACTGCCAGAAGGACAGACCATAGATGGACAGCCGAAATTTTAGATTGGATTCCAAGGGACAGGAAAAGACCCAGAAAAAGACCACATGGGAGATGGGTGGATGAAATTCGTAAATATGCGGGAGTGACATGGAGGAGACTGGCACAAGACAGACCGTTGTGGAGGAAACTTGGGGAGACCTTCGTCCAGCAGTGGATTGATAATGGTTGACAATGATGATGATGATGATGATGCCGGCCATCACAAGAGATTTCCTGTGAAGCAGAGCAGAAGCTTCGCAGCTGAAACCGAACAAATTTCAGGACGTTCACATGGGAATTTTCGTATACACATGTAAATCTGGTATGGTGCGTCTAGCAGGATAAAAGCGGCAGTGATAAGGCTGTCGTTAGTCATTATGGCTCTTGCAAAAACGGAACGGGTGTACTGGTAAAATTTTATTATTAAAAATAATGCTAACTTCGCCAGTGTTGACAAACCAAGGGATGACGGAGAAGACCCCTTACTCGCGGCGTTGAAAAAGACTATACGGAAGTTCGGAGACACTGCAGAATTACGTATATAGCGTTCTGAAAAAAGAGTTCGCCAGTTTCCAAAAATGTCGTGGATCAAGTTGCAGCTGTAAGTGCCGAGAGCATAAGAAAGAACGCACTCTCACATTGTCAGAGGAAATGCTCAGTCGAACATTCGCCAATGAACGCATAATTTCTCGAGGGTTTCCGCAAACCTAGTCGGCCTGCTCACCGGAACTTACTCCTTGTGATTCCTGGAATATGAAAGTCAGAGTTTGTCGGGTCGGCATACGTTCTCTCTTAAATCTGAAAACGAGTACCAGACTGATGTGGCCAACATCGTCCGTGACGTGCTGCGAGCAGTAGTCAAATGTGGTTCTTCGTTTGTAGCATGTCATCTCTTGTGATGACCAGCATATTGAGTTGCTTTTGTCCTGAAACGTTTGTGCTGTCAATAAGCAGTAAATTCACGCACGTGTCTGTTCTTTTCTTGCGTCTGCAGCGCCGTTGTTCCTCTAGCGGGGCAATTTTGAACTGACCCCCCCCCCCGCTAAATCGTTTTTTCAGGCTCTCACTACTCTACCAAGTTTCGTTGCGATATCTCTATTTCTTGCTTTTTCACGCTTTCCAACTGTAGGTTGAAGAAGCTTTGTCTGACTGTCTGTTTGTCAGCACGATAACTCGCGTAAAAATGGTTCGATTTCGATGACATTTTGGTATGTGGTAGGGGACAACTCGGGACGAACCCTATTGAAAATGGGTGAAATGGAATTAAAGGACAGGACATAGGAGTGGGAACCATTCCAACGCCCTTACGCGCCATAACTAACGTAAAAATGCTTCGATTGCGACAAAGCTTTATCATGTTGTTCCGGAGGTGTACTGAAGTGGTTCTATTGAATATCATTGAAATGGGGTCAAAGGTCAGAGCACAGGAGCGAGATTTATCCCACAGCCATTATCCTCATAACTTGACTAAAAATGCTTCTACATACTCGACCGGTAATCAGGAGATACGGTGTTCGATTCCCGCTCTAGGACGATGTGATTTTCAAGTTTTCTGAGAAGTGTTCACATGGATGACTAGTAAGTGGTATAAGCAAATTCAGTTTGCTTTAAGTATTCTATTTTCAAATAATTACAAAATTTTCTCATTTCAGAAACCTTTGGTGGCCCACCGCAAATCATCTCCGATCCATAGTTTCAGAAAAGCTGATCGAGAACATGTTACGATTGGAAATATGCTTAATTCACAGTCTCCTTTTGAGAGAAATCGGTACGTTGCTACGGAATAGACAACGTTATTTTCGAAAAGCTTCTTAGGGTTGGTGAGCTTTCCTTTCTATCTTCTTTTCCAAGTTATCGCTACCCACGATAACTGAAGGATCGATGTCTGAAAATTTTGTCTTGGTTTGGGGGATAACGACCTCCATGAGCCGATTGTAAAAATAAAGTCCCATATTGGCCGTTGGCCGTTTTCTCGCTCCGGCGCCAGTTATTCTCCCGAATGAAATACATTGACCTTGGCTTATCGCTGCAATTCGCTGTTTTGACTCTTGCGTTACCCCAATGGTGCAGAATAATATTACCACCTACGTAATAATGGAAATAAACCACCTTGGCCCGGATGGCAGCAGCGAAACGGCATGGCATAGACACAATGAGGCTGTGGAAGGTTGCCAGAGGCACACATGGACATTCGGACTGCAGTAGAGCAAAGAAATCTTGGAGATGACGTGGGTATGGGTCCACATCGAACCTGTCGATCCAAATAGCCCTACAAGTGCTCTATGGGTTTGAGGTCGGACGATTTCACCGGCCTAGGATGAACGGGGACTTAGCTGTCGTGTTCCTGAAACCAGTTACGGGCCCCTTAGCGACGTGGCATGGCGCACTGTCCTGTTGGTGCACACCATCACTACCAGGGTAAACGTCCAATATGAAGTGATGGACCCATCCAGTTGTACGAGCGGTCCCAGGTCATACCAGGAAAACATCTCCCAGATATGCACACTGCCACCGCCGGCCTGGACTTGACCAACAAGCATGTCCGGGTGTCGGTTCTTATGTGTCTGGCGCCGTGTCCGCCACCGCCCGTCCTTTCTGTGGAGTAGAAGCCCCGATTTGTTAGAGAAGGCAACCTTTTTCTACTCTTCTACGGTCCAATGACAGCAGGCGTCGTTGCCGATAGATCAGGGGACCACGCGTCGCTGCGGACGGGCACAGGCCCCTCGACGCAGCGTTGGCTGCGGAGACCCATGTATAACAGGGTTCGCTCTACTGTTACCGGGGTCATGTACCTGGGCGCCCCAGCGTTCATTTACGTAGTCAATTGCTGCACTGTTGCGCGTCGATTTCCCTTTGCCAGTCGACGGAGGTGACGTTCTCCTCCGGGGTTGATGGCCTTTGGGGCTCCACAGTTATGACGTCAGGAGGTACTCGGTGTGCCAGCGGTCCATTCTTAGCACACCCTTACTACAGCACTTCGAGAACAGCCCACGATGCTTCCACCCTCGGCGCGGTAGCCGATGATGATGCCTTTTTCAACGTGCGTCAAATCACTACCTCCGCCCATTGTGCTCACGTGGCGCACTGTGGCTCATCTGTCCTGGCCGGCCGCTTGTGTCTCCGTGCGGTCGACCTTGTCACGTGCACTCTGTGATGCGCATGGGCGGGTAGACTGTGATTCCGGGAGTGGTCATATTATTCCTATACGACCGTGCATATCCTCCCCTTGAGAAACGATTGAGACGGAATCGTAGGTTTCTGGGTCAGCCGGCAAACCATGCTTGAAGATGCTCACTCTAGAAGAAGGAATTCTGATTCATTCCAGACGATGTGTGGATGAAGCATCGCACATTATTTTCGAACCTCAAGGCCAGGAGATTCATTTTTACGTTCGCGCGCCAATGTGAAAATAAAGCCCGTTTTGCTGGTGGCGGAATTCGAACCCACGTTTCCTATTTCCGGAGGCAGTTATTCTCCCGACTGAACTACACCGACTTTGGCTTATCGCTGAATTTTGCCGTTTTGACTCTTGATACATCCCAGTACTACGTCACATACTCTATACATATAGACAGTCTGGCGTCCCTAATTTGGGGCCAATGGTTCCAGGGATGGGAGACAAGTACACCAATCATGCCCCATCAGGGCCTCTAACCCGAGGTCTTCTCAGACGAATGGTCAGAAACCAACGCCTCAGACAACGCGGCCATCGAGGCAGCAATGTTGTACTTTCTATAGATAGACTGTTGTGACGTACCTGCCAGCAGGACGCACACGACATAAAGGCAGATAGCAGTCAGAACGAACGTGCACGTAGCTCAATTGGTAGAGTGACTTATTCCGGAATGAGGGGACTCGGGTTCGAGTCCCGGCGTGGACACAACTGACGGAGAAATTTATTTCGTTATAATGGCGCCCGAACTTTCCGGATGACCCGGCCGTTCAAAATCTCGCAATGGTGTGATGTTCTTTCCACACCGCGAGATAGGAAAAATAAGAGTATCCCTTCTCCAGCGCTTCGAAAAATAAAAATGTGTGACGTTGCATTCCACACACCAGATTGACTGGGAGTTCTCAAGTGCACGTTCTACAGCGGATGGCTGCCTGCAACGATTCATGGTCACGGCTGACCCGTGGGCCATGCCCCCGGTCCTCTTTCGGGGAGGGGGGATGGGACGTACCTGCCAGCAGGACGCACATGACGTAAAGGCAGATAGCAGTCAGAACGAACGTCCGCGTAGCTCAATTGGTAGAGTGACTTATTCCGGAATGAGGGAACCGGGTTTGAGCCCCGGCGTTGACACAAATGACGGAGAAATTTACTTCGTTATACTGTATAATGTAGAGAGTGATACATTTGATTCTAGCATCATCGTTTTTTCTATAAATCTGAGTTCCATACTATCTATGTCGAACACAGTTTGGAAAAGTCAGGTGTATTGTGTAGCAATTCCAGTTGTTTTCAGTCCCACCATGGGCACTTAGATTGCACCTCAGAAGCTCCTCGATTATGAATCAGTTTATAAACTTTTCTCTCATTATTATCACACATGCAAATATCGCTCCGTTGGAGCAGTGGTCTAAACGATGGCTTCTGATCATTCGTCCAAGATAGGTCCGGGTTCGAATCCCGGCAAGGTATAGATGTTGTGTTTGCCTTACTGCACTGGCTCTCTCCCATCCCTGAAACCAGTGGCCCTAAATTAGGGACGGGTGACTGGATATAGCCCACTGAGTTGCTCACGGTGGTCGTTAAACTCCCAATTTGAAAAAAAAAAAACCCATGGATATCGCAGTCGCTCTGAGTGTGTATCATCTTCTTTCAGAGAAGTGATACGAATGTGTGATCATTAACCAACACGCCTCTGCCCTGATTTCCGCACACTCATTAAGAAAAGAGTTTCCAGTCATCTCTTAATATCCGTCTTTCAGTATCACCGCCTTCATCATTAACCTAGCCAAATGTTCCTTTTGTTAGATTTCTACGACATGGAATTCTCTAAGGTTTAACCAACAGTTCAATTCCAATTGATTATTGACAAAGTTCGAGGGGAAATTTTTTAAATGAGGAGCTCGAAACCGCGATGCTTGCACAAACGATTTAACACTGTCTTGAACTAAACACATCCAAACTTTCCCTCTATTTCTTTCCGTACGATAGATCTTCCAAGTGTTTTTCATGAACGTGACGCTTTTCTCCTACGTGATAAAGCAACTTTTGTGCTCCAGCCTTTAATAATTCAGAGAATGACAGGGATATAATTGATTTTTTTGCCGCATCAATCATTTCGTACTCTTACCTCTCACCCAAGATGAAGCAGCTGTACATTTCTTACTGTAACTATCAATCAAACACTATGAGAGGTTTAACGATCATTCTGATCTCTCTTCAAAGTACAATAACGAGTAATCATTTATATTTTACTAAAGTGACGTGTCTTATAGACGCAACCTTCAGAAGAAAGATCTTCAGCCATTATTTTGTCTTTTACAGACTGTCTCTCCTAAAGTAAAAAACATGTAAATCCCGAAATCTCTTCATATTAAGAGACATTTCGCTTTTATGTACATTTATTGTTCTTTAATAATAATGGGAAGGGTTCAAAGATTTTAGGAAGACACGAATCTAAGTCCAAGAAGGTTCTACTATCGAGTATAGAAAAAAATAACGCTTTGTTTTCCACAATGAAACAGAATACACCCATTTTGTGACATAAAGTGTGTTTAGTCCTTCAAAGGTGTTTTAACACCTGTATAGTTTCAAGCTTTTAATAACTGTAGCGTAAGTGATTAACTAAGATGTTCTTATTAGTTAACTATGTTGAAAGTATATTCACGCATGAGAAATACGGGATTACACCATATAATACAAATTTTGGAGATGGCAGTCCGTTTTTTGATGTAAATATGACAAGCATGGTAAGTCAGATAATATCCGAAAACTTGAAAATCTCGTCGTCCTGGAGCGGGAATCGAAACCGCGTCTCCCAGATAGCGTCCGGGTACGCTAACCACTACACCACCCAGAACGACCAAGTCTCAAGTTTCCAATTAATTTAAATATAACCATCACAGGATTCGCTAGTCGAAGCAACCGGCAATCATGTTTAGCGAATCTGGAGGTTAAGAATCCAATCCCGTGATTGCCCGGAGCAATGTGATAGTTATATTTAAATTTAATTACATCCTGTGATGGTTATATTTAAATTAATTGGAAACTTGAGACTTGGTCGTTCTGGGTGGTGTAGTGGTTAGGATATCCTGGCGCTATCTGGGAGACGCGGGTTCGATTCCCGCTCCAGAACGACGAGATTGTCAAGTTTTCGGATATTATCTGACTTACCATCCTTGTCATATTTACACCAAAAAACGGTCTGTCATCTTCAAAATTTGTTGCATATTCACGCATCTGAAATACACTAAAGTGCCATTGTATTAGAGATACTTGCCTAGTAACGCGTTGGGCCATCTCTTGTCCTAATTACTGCGGCGACACGAATGAAGCATGGACTCGGTGGAACTGGAGGCGGGACTAATCGGACCAGAAGACCCGTCCCCAATCATCCAATGTCAGGTGTTGATATTCGTGTGTCTAGTTGAGGCGTATGATGTGGCATTAGCAATGGGAATCTAGTGAGTTAGTGGCTCTCGTAACCTATTGCGGGTAATGTTCGCCTGGTGGTCTTTGTCGAAACGTTTCTGTCACTTCTCTCGTCGATGACATCGGTGATTTGTGCTACTATTGCTCTCCTGCGGTTGCAACTATGCGAGGCAGACGTCGACGGCCATCTTCATCCACCATGTTTCTACTCCCAAATCGCTGTCCAGGGTAAAGTGTTATTCCAGGAATGGCGCATTCCCGATACACACTTGATACTGTCGAACGGGAATACTGCAATTCCTCAACCACCTCTGTGACAGAGTGAGCCATGCGTTCGTGATTCACGACGTTTATCCATACTGATACCGAATTACCGTCTACGTGAATGCATTGGTGTCCTCCTAGCATGCGGTGGGTTCATCCACTAGCGAGAGGGGTCGACAGCGTCGCGTTACTCATTAACCAGGTATCCCATGATTTCTCTCCTCTCAATGTAGATTAAGTCGATAAGTGACATTTAAATCTTATAGTGTCGCAGGGATCAACCATTGTAGTTTTACGCATATTCAAACATAAGTCCATAAATTAACCAAACCTCAGATTCATGTTCTCTTTGATGATATTAAGGTGGACGTCAAGTGAATTTGCTCCCTATACTTCCAATGAAAACAATTTTGACACTATTTCCACAGTGAAGAAAGATTCCTCATACATCAAAATTGCCCACTGACAAAAAAAGATCCTAACTTAGATTGTACAATCGCTGATTTTTGCAAATAACTTTCCTAAACTATTGGGTTGATGCGTTAGTTCATGTCGTTTTTTTCACAGCTCTACAGGAATGTATTACATCAGAAGGGGAAACGGAATCAATTAACTATGTATTTCTCCCCATTGTTTACTATGGTGTCCCAACGTCTGGATAGGTCTGCAATGCCATTCTTGAAAAAACGTGCAGGTTTTGCTGCTAAGAAATCGTCAAGGAAATTCTGGAGATTAACATCATTGTTGAACCTTCTGCTACGGAGTGCATTCGACAGAGATCGGAACAGGTGATATTCTGAAGGGGGCAACATCTGGGGAACAGGCCGGATGTAGAAGGATCTCTCATTTCATGTCCTGAATTGCCATTTTTGTCATGTTTGCACTGTGAGGGGGTGCGTTATCATGTTGGAGAAGGACAGCATGGCGCCGACGTGGCCGTTTCTGCTGAATTGCTCCCTCCACACGGCGGAGTTGCTCACAATAGAGTGCAGCGTTGATGGTCCGATTCCTCGGCAGTATGAATGTCTTCCACGTCCCAACAGACACGCAACATGATCTTCGCACGATGAAGATCATATTTTGGACGGGGTGTGGGCGTCTTGTGTGGGCTTAACCATTCCTCCGATCTATGAAATGCACGTACAGGAACCACTTTTCATCTCCAGTAACAACACGTGACAGAAAGGGTTTGTGTTGCTGAGAACATTCGCGATAACGGGCGAGCAAGGAACCACATATGGCAACACACTGATTCTTGTTGTCCTCGGTGAGAGTGTGAAGCACCCAAGACTCCAATTTCTGGACTTTTTCCCATATGTTCCAGGAGTCGCACCACCGTGACCTAATTACCGTAATTCATCTCAGTGGTCAATTCGCGTGTGGTTTGACGCGGATCTAAGTGGATGAGATGGTTCAAACGCTCCTCATCGAACTGAGATGGACAACATGAGCGTGGAGAGTCGTTGAGGTCAAATTTGCCACCTCGGAACCGCTCAAACCATTTGCGGGGCCGCCCCGATGGCGCAGTGGTCTAAGCGATGGCCTCTGATCATTCGTTCGAACGGGGTCAGGGTTCGAATCCCGGTGACGCATGGATGTTGTGTTTGTCTTACGGCACTAGCTGTCTCCCTTCCCTGGAACCAGTGACCCTAAATTAGGGACGGGCGACTGCTTGTAGCCCATTGAGTTGCTCACGGTGGTCGTCAAACCTCTTATAAAAAAAACATTTGTGGGCTGTCCTCGGAGCAATAGCATTCTCCCCATACACAGCACAAATTTGTCGAGTGGCTTCCGTTGCTGTCGTAGCCTTGTTAAACTCGTAGAGGAACAGATGTCGGAAATGTTCATTGCTCTCTCTCTCTCTCTCTACTTGACACTCCATACGTCCGTACCTGAAAACCAAAAAACCATTAGCCACAATAGGTTTTTGAAAAAAACAAAACACCGACTGTACAATCTAAGTTAGGATGTTTTTATTTTTTATCAGTGAGCCAATTTTGATGTATGGGAAATCTTTCTTCGCTGAGGAAATCGGGCCGAAATGTTTTTCCATTGGAAGTATAGGGAGCAAAATCATGAGACGTCCACCTTAAATTTTTGGCGCTAGAAAATGATGAACCTCGTGTTGCGTTCCTTGATGACGAAATAGCGGCTTCTGTTACATAAAAGGATTCGTTGTGGATTCATTTGCTTCAGCAAAAAGAAAATATTTCAAGCTCTTATTATCCCAGTTTAGTCTTGATCTGATGTAATGTATGCCACTTTTGAAGCTGTCTTGTCAGCTTACATAATATTCGATATTCAAAAATGAACATGTGATCAAATAACTTTTACTTTGCTGACACCATACATATTTTCAAACAAAGGTATCACTTTTTTAAAAATCGTCTGAAACTTTACGATTTGCTTTTCACTTAGTCTAACAAAACATTTCAGAATTTAAATTCAGATAAATTCCGGTAGTGCATCATGAATGGGTTTAGTATAAGGTTATGAAAAAAGAAACCTTCTGAAGCTGCAAAACCCACAGTTCGCGAATTTCCGAATACCATCACGGAATTTTACTCCGTCTTTGAAATTCATGACAGAAATACCTTTTGAAATGTCCTTTGCAAACGATGGCTTTTCTGTGAATTTCGCTAATGACGCTGGTGAACGGCCTAGTTCATGACTTAACATTTAATTTAATGCTAACAAATGGAAGTCGCGTGTTTAGCAGCTTCAATTATTTCCACATAACTCGTGCAAATGTAGAACACCGTTTAATGATGTTTCATAACATTTCTCTACATACTAGAATCGCGAAATGTTCGTACTTTACAAATTGTGCGCATAAAGCAGTAGAAGCATAATGAAAAAAAAATAAGATTTATGGATACTATCAAAACTAAACTGATAATCTGAAGTATAATTTTGTCTTGCTCTCCTTCTAATTAGGGATGCGCAATTAAACACTAAATTGTAGAGGATTTTTTAGTTAAGTGTAGAATTTTTCGAACCAACTTAGCGTTCGAACTTCAGGAAACATCGATTCCAAAATGTTTTCCTTTGGCTCTGTCTAAGAAACTGAAAAAAACAAAAACGAAAAAAAAATCGAAAACAAAAAATTTCCATTTAATTCAGTGTAAAAGTCATGCGAAAAAGGCAATGTATATAAACTATGGATATATGTATATACCTATGTAAGTTTAATGGACAATCCAATTTATATTACGGGCCGCGGGTGGCCTAGTGGGCAACGTTCGTGCCTGCCATGGAAAGGAGATCAGGTTTGATCCCAGGCAGGTACGAACGCTCGATCCACTAAATAGCCGCCGTGCGTCGAATGGGCACGTTAAGCAGTCGGACCCCGGGTACTGGCCCCCCGGTAATAAATAAGGGCGTCTTACTCCCCCTTTCTACTTAGCTTCCATGTCACTTTCCTATCGGGCACTCTAGCACAAATCTCTTATTTCTAAGGGTTGTTTAAGACCTGAGGTCAGACACTACCTTCCTAAAATCCTCTACATGTGATCTGATCAATTTATATTAGGTTAATCTCATAGCCCAAAAGTACTTACAAACCAAATCTGGTATCTTACTTGGAGATCTCCACGGAGCGGGCCTGTGATGGATGATTAAGCATTTTACTTCTGGATTAAAAAAAATGTCTTCGTCTCACAAACCGAAGACTGACTTGTTAAATAATCAGATAGCTGTGTTCACTGATGGAAACGAAAGACACCATCCGCCACCCTATGCATTGATTCATTACAGCTCAAATCGACAAGCTTGGCTTTAAGATGAGTGCATGAAATTGGATGATTTATTTCTTTAAAGGTTCCTATCAAATTCCTTTTCCATTTTGTTCACTTTAGCTACTAAAACAAACGGCTTTTTTTCTTATCGGTTAACAAAATTTTCAGCTTCATGAAACCAAAAACAAACGAGCTTATAGCGCAATTCGTTGCTACAACGTAGATGAGGAAGTTCGAAGTATTTGTTTACGTATTTGGGGATTGAATGCTACCTGGTATATACAAAGGCCGTTCCATAAAACTGAGAGTAAGTTTTTTCTTTGTTGGCAACAGTGCCAAGGAGGAAAATAACCACGCAGACGACTAATTGAATTAAGGACGTATCTATGGCAACACTTATTAGCCGTGGCAGACGATTCTGGTTTTGTTATTGCGCAATTGTTTAAGGTGGACGGCAAGTAATTTTGCTTCTTATACTTTCAATGGAAACACTTTTGTACACATTTCCTTCACAATTAGTGTGTTCCCAAGGATGAAAATTTGAATATCGATTAAAATAACTTCATATTATAACTTGGAATACTTAATATTATAACCATAATTATATTAAAAATCAATAACTTAAACTCTGGTGGTGTTGAAACCAGAAAAAAGATGGCGCTACCTGTACTTTGATGACGTCAGTAGACAAACAAATGTTGGATTGCATAATTATGGTTATGTTTTATAACATACTAAGTATTCCAAGTTATAAAATGAAGCTATTTTAATCGATGTTAAAATTTTCATTCTTGGGAACGCATTAATTGTGAAGAAAATGTGTACAGAAGTTTTTCCATTTGAAGTATACGAAGCAAAATTAATTGACGTCCACCTTAAGGCACATCTGCATTTCGCCATACAGCTATGGAGGTGAGAGATTCAGAGTTAAAAAGTTAAATGCGTTGTGCAATAAAATTTTGCTATCGTTTGGGTAAAACGGCTCCAAAAAAGTTGATTTAATAAAAAAAGCTTACAAAGATAAATGTTTGGGTGAGTCAACGATTTTTAGATGGCACCATGATTTCAAAAAATGGCGTTTGTCGGCAGAACTTGCTTCTAGGCCTGGTCGACCTGAAAGTGTCGTTACGGAGAGTATTGTTAGCACTGTTTGGACAGTCCTGCAAAAAGATTGACGAATGACGTGTGAAGACATAGCGGCGTCAACTAATATTTCAAAAACGTCGGCATTTCATATTCTACGCGACAAATTACTGCTGCATCGTGCGTGTTCCAGATGGGTGCCTCATCACCTGATGAGAGAAAAATTGTTAGCCAGAGTTCTGGTGTATCATGAGTGGAAACAAATGATTGCAAAGGATCCAAACTTTTTGAACACAGTAATAATTGCCGATGAGACATGGGTATACTATTTCGAGCCCCTCAGAAGTGCGCAACGAGTGTCTGGAAACACACAGGCTCGCCTCCTCCGAAAAAAGTCCGCCGAACGAAATCAGCTGGGAAGGTGATGATGATAATTTTCTTTGATCATAAAGGTGTAACAACCAGCATGCCATTCCTTCACAAATTACTGTCAATACTGAGTATTACGTTTCAGTCTAGAAGTGTCTTCGACGACACATATCGATTAAGCGACTGGAGCTGGTGGGCAAGTGGACCCTACACCATGATAATACCCGCAAACATGTGGCTCCTCGTGATCAACAGCTTCTTACGAAATGCTGTAATGAAATCATGCCACAGCCTGCCTACAGTCCTGACTTCGCCCCGTGCGATTTCTGGTTGTTTCGAACAATGAAGAAGAAGTTCCGTGGCGCAACACTCAACACAGATGCTGACGTTATTCAAGCTGTACAGGGGTCTCTTCTAAAGCAGTTTCCACAAAATGCATTTGAAAAGTGGACTGAACGATGGGACCGTTGCATATCATCCAAGGAAAGATATTTTGAGAAAGAATAACATATATTTTGCTGTACTTATATTTCTTCATTTTGTGTAATTTTACTCTCGGTTTTTATGAAACGGCCGTAGTACATACGTGCAAAAAAGTAAAAGCCATTACATTTGTAACCGAATTACCTAATGAGAAGCAAACCTCATTTGTGGGAGGAATTCCTTCGAGAAATAGCACGTCCTTCTATGTTACATGCCTTTTTCTACTAGTTCAATTCAGTAGATCATCTTTGTTTCTCTAGAATGGAGGGGGAGAGTCTTCGAACTTTTCCGCTTCGCGGAAAACATGAAAAAATGGAATGCTGCCCCAGTGGCGCAGAGGTCTCAGCGATGGCTTCTGGTGATTCGTCCGAGATGGGTCCGGGTTCGAATCCCGGTGAAGCATGGATGTAATTAGGGTCACTGGTTCCCTTCCCTGGAACCAGTGACCCTAAATTAAGGATGGGCGACTGCTTATAGCCCATTGAGTTGCTCACGGTGGTCGTTAAACCTTCAACCAAAAAAAAAATGGAGTAGGATTCGCGGACCACAAGAAAAAGAAGTGAAAAGATGCATTTGTTTACTACGAATACCAATTATTTCAGAGACGTTTTGAATCACAAAACTTAACTTTGGAAAAAAGAAAAGATGGAGTTAACATGGTATCTATGTTACAAGAATTCCGAAGTAGGTACCTAATGACCTACATGTTCTAGTAGTTTTTTTAAATTTAAATTGTAAACTTATCGCAGCATAAGCTCCTAGAAGATTTAAGAATTAAAAGTCCATGCATCCAAGTTACCTAGATATTCGTATTTCGTTTTTCGTTTTAGAATTTTCTTCGTGGACAACGTTTCGCGGGTTACTACACTGACGGAAAAAAATCCCAACACCAAGAAAGGGTTGTGTTAGATAAACGACAGTTGGTAGGTGGTGAGAGTACATTTGTAAGATGACGTCTATGCAAATTTCGCGCTCGGCGCATACGTGTGGTGCTAGTAGCGCCCCTCGGAACATGCAAAGCAGGTTTGCTGTAAATACGCGCTGTAACGTTCGTGAACGTTGGTTATCGTTGAGATTCGACGTAGGGTGTTGATGTTAGTCAAGAATGCCTTTAAGAAGACGAAGAAGCCATTATCAACAGCTCACGGAGTTTAAACGAGGTCGTGTAATAGGGCTACGAGAAGGTGGATTTTCTTTCCGCAATATTGCAGAACGACTTGGCAGGAATGTATCCACTGTGCATGATTGTTGGCAGCGGTGGTCAAGGGAAGGTACTGCCTCAAGAAGACCGGGTTCCGGCCAGCCACGGGGCACTACTGAGAGGGAAGACCGCTGTGTACGGCATATGGCCGTGGCGCATCGTACCGCGTCTGCGGCAGCAATTCGAGCTGCAGTTGCCACCACAGTGACACAACGAACTGTTACAAATCGGTTACTTGAAGGACAGCTCTGAGTCAGACGCCCTGTAGCGTGCATTCCACTTACTCCAAACCACTGCCGTTTGCGACAACAGTGGTGTCAAGCTAGAGCTCATTGGAGGACGCAGTGGTGATCTGTTGTGTTTTCTAATGAAGGCCGGTTCTGCCTGGGTGCCAGTGATGGCCGTGTGTTGGTTAGAAGGAGGCCAGGTGAACGCCTGCAACCAACCTGTTTGCGGCCGAGACACCCTGGACCTACACCTGGAGTTATGGTCTGGGGAGCAATTTCCTATGACAGCAGGAGCACTCTCGTGGTTATCCCACGCACCCTGACGGCACAGTTGTACGTCGGTCTGGTGATTCAACCTGTTGTGCTGCCATTCATGAACAGCATTCCAGGGGGTGTTTTCCAACAGGATAACGCTCGCCCGCATACCGCTGTTGTAACCCAACATGCTCTACAGAGTGTCGACATGTTGCCGTGGCCTGCTATATCACCAGATCTTTCACCAATCGAGCACGTATGGGACATCATTGGACTACAACTCCAGCGTCACCCCCAACCAGCATTAACCGTCCCTGTATTGACGAACCAAGTGCAACAGTCATGGAACTCCATCCACAAACTGACATCCAGCACCTGTACGACACAATGCATGAACGTTTGCATGCTTGCATTCAACATTCTGGCGGTTACACCGGTTATTAATGTACCAGCATTTCACATTTAAAATGGCTCTTCTCGCGCTTACATTAAGCTGGGATCTTGAAACCTTAATCGATTAAATATGTTACCTATACAAATGTATTGCCGCCATTTCTTTCCTCTACAACTATTTTTTCGTGGCGATGGGATTTTTTTTTTCCGTCAGTGTAGAAATTATTCCGCGGGCCACTGGTTGAAGAGCCTAGCTGTAGAGATCAGAGTTGGAAACGGGTCAAAAATGTCGGACCCGTAACTGACCCCGGCAAATCTGCTTGAACTATAAATTCGAAACTCAATTTATATATATAAACGTAATATATACAATGAAGTGCCAGAAAAACTGGTGCACGAGTCTAAAACTTGGTAGGTCCCCCACGGGAGCGCAGGATTGCAGAAATACGACGGGGCATGTACTCCAGTAGCTTCTGGAAATATGCTGTAGAAAATGCACAGCATACGTCCTGCAGAGCGTTCCACAATTCGGGTGTATTCAGAGGTCTCGGATTCCTGTATTCGATAGCGCGTTGCATGGCATCCCAAATGTGTTCTATCATGTTCAGATCTGGGGACTTGGGTGGGAATGGCAACACCCCTAAACTCAGATGAATGCTCCTCTAACCATAATGTGGCGTCCCGACACTTGTGTTGTCCTGTTGGAACAGGCCCAACCCATCAGCATGAATGCAGGACATGAACGGGTGTACCTCGTCAGAAAGGATGCGCACATAGCGTTGGTCTGTCACAGATGTTTGTAGACGTACCTGGGGTCCCAGCAAAGTCCAGATAAACACACTCCATACAATTACGGACCCCCCCCCCCCCCACCAGCCGGTACAGTTCCCTGTTGGCAGGCGGGATCCAAGAATTCATGGGGCTTGCGCCACACACGAATCCTTCCATCTGCCCGTTAGAGTTGGAAACGCGATTCGTCAGACCAGGCTACTTGTTTCCAGTCATCAATTGTCCAGTGGCGGTGTCGCCGTGCCCAAGCGAGGCACATAGCTCTGTGTCGCGCACCCATCAAGGGGACTCGAGTTGGGCGTCAACTCCCATAGCTCATATCGTGCAGGGTACGATGATACCTGCGAGAGTGTTGCACGCCTACGCGTGAAACGATTCTTGACAGCCGACGATGGTCACGTTCACCCAATGTCTTTTCACGGCCACACTGGTATCGTAGGTTGGAGGTTTTGTCAGATTTCTTGTAGTCACGGTACACCCTTGCAATGGTCGTCCGCGAAAATCCGAACTTCGTTTCTACCTCCGAAATACTATGGCCCATCTCACGAGCGCCAACTATGACACCACGTTGAAAGTCGCTTAAAACGTTATTACTTGTCAATCTCATGTCGAAAACAGCTCTGGCAAGGATGTCTATCGCTTTATATACGCCATCATACATGCTTGTTGAAAACCGAGTACGCGCATAGGTGACGCTGCTATGTATTTTTCATAAGCCCGTCTGTACCAGCTTTTCTGGCACTTCAGTGTATATTCATCCCAATAACTGCTTGATATTTAATAACTGAAATCCTTTTTTAATAACAAAATTTGGTTACTTGCTAAATTTTAGTGCCATTTTTGGTGCCACTATTTTGCGTAATCCAGAAGTAACGGCTGACTATGACCGTGACCATTGAGTATATTACAAATGGGAATCATTATTTACGTTTACACAAATGTATTTTTAAAAATATATTTAGATTGTTCACTCTCTCCACGCTTTGATGGAGGTGCACATACTTTCATATGGCCCGTTAGATTTTTGGTTCTATAATCTCTTATATAGCGTTATTTTGGGAAGTAAGTACACACAAAATGTTTTCATAGTTAGTAGTATCTGACAGAAAAATAATTTTTTCAATCTGGTTTTTAATCCCGCGAATATTATTACAAACGTGGTGTCAACGGAAACGTGAACTTACGCACCCTAGTGGCACACTTTTTCGTTAAGAAATGTTTGAAATTATATGCAGAACATTTCGCACTGCAAACGCTCTCCGATAAAGAAAGAATTTTTCAAATCTTAGAAGCAAAGATATTGACAAAAATAAAAAATACATGTACGCTTCCTAGTGGAAAACTATGCACAATTTTAAGCAGAAGGTATTCTCAAATATTTTTCCAAGGTGAGCGTATAATGAATAAGCTTATAACTAAGCTACTATTATAGTGAATATAGCTTTCACTAATATTATAATGAATTCAATGCTTGTACTAAGCTACTAATAATGCTTCTTCTAATGGTTGTTGTTTGTTAATTAAATCATGAATAAACTTTCCTGCTAGTAGTGTAGTAATAATAATAAACAAGCTTATAACTGGTAGTAATGTTGTAGTAGTAATTAAGATGAATAAAGTCTTATGCTGGTTGTTACTAATAACACTAAATGAAATAAACCTAACAGCCAGACAGAGATCTGACAAAACTATGAACTGAGAAAGACGTACTTACGAAAGCAATCTTTTATTAGGTCAACTTTTCGCTCTCACATAAACGAAGATCTCGTTACACATAAACCACAGTTCACTTCGTACAACAACAAACGCTCTCTTTCACATAAACCAACGCTCTCTGACACATAAACAACAGCTCACCCTACGCACATCAACAAAAAGCTCTCTCTATACAACAACAAACGCTCTCTTTCACATAAACCAACGCTCTCTGACACATAAACAACAGCTCACCCTACGCACATCAACAAAAAGCTCTCTCTATACAACAACAAACGCTCTCTTTCACATAAACCAACGCTCTCTGACACATAAACAACAGCTCACCTACGCACATTAACAAAAATCTCTCTCTATACAACAACAAACGCTCTCCCTTGGTATCGTTGAACGCGCCTATTTATACTGGCTACCACCACGTCATGACTTACACTCATTGCCAGATCTCATTCAGCGGGTGAAATAACATCTCGTTCAGTAAGAAGATAATTTACATAGGAAAATAAAATAACCAGACATAGTAAAAATCAAAAGGAAAGTGAATCGAGAGTATACGTTACAAGCGGTATGGGTCTATGAAGGAATTTTTTTAAATTTAGTTTTCAGAAGCGCACATTTTGCTGCAAATGCATCCGAAACGAAAATAAACATTTACGTCCCCTGGTGGCCAAGCTATTCTTTACTGGAAATTAGAAATTCATGCAGAATATTTCTCACCTGTAGCTCTGTCCGATGCAGAAAGAATTTTTCAAATTGGACCTTGAGAAGCAGAAATATTGGGGAAATAGAAATTTACCTTAACGTCCCTAGCGGAAAATCTGTGCTTTACTTGAAAAACAAACTGTACCCAAAATAGTCTTCGTTATAAATGGCATCGAAAGAAAGAAAGTATTTTTGCAATCGGATATTTATGAGTATTGATACTCAAATACATGTTACTGGCATATGGATGCCATATTAACCATTCCTCAGAAAACTTGAAAACTAGGACGAGTCGCCTTGGCAAATTTTGATCGAAGCTACTGCAAACCCTAAGCTCATTAGGGCGTCTGTTATAACAAATTCTAATATAAATTAACAAATAAGGAGTTAATTTCGACATGACATGTCATGGGAACAGGATGTCAGCACATCAATCGAAAACCTCTGAATGCTCAATGTAAAAGATGTGATGTGAAAAGTAACTCTTAGTCATACAGTGAACTTCGCATGGAGAGAGTGAATCAGCTGAGAAGCAGGCGAATGGCGTTTGCCTGTACCTTTCCCTGGGCAAACCGCACTGTAAAAGAACGCAAAGAAAGTATCTTTTTATGATATGGTGTCAGTGTGCCTGACGTCGGTCGGTAGAAATCTTCCTTGCTTTAAGAAAGAGGCGACAATATTTTTGCATGGCAAATCATGATTCACTCCGTGGGCACCAGTATCGACTACAGAATTCCTCAACACGCAACAATCTTTTCTTTCTCAAAGTCAGTTCTCTAACACCGCGACATTTTGCACTCAACCTCACAGTGCGATATGATCGCGGTCAGCTGCCGGCTTGTTTGTATACCGTTTGCGGCTGTACATCGCATCTTAACAAAGCAGAGGATCTGTTCATTTGCTTTTGAAGGAGTGTTCGGTAACGTATATTTTCATTTAGTTCTTGTTAATATAGTGTATATTGTGTTAGAGTCTCGTCAAACTATTATTGTAATTAGTAATTCACGTCTAAGTAACTTATAACGAAGTAAATGTCTCCGTCATTTTTGTCCACGCCGGGCATCGAACCCAGGTCCCCTTATTCCGGAATAAGTCTCTCTCCCAACTGAGCTACACGGACGTATGTTCTCGCTGCTATCTGCCTTTATTTCATGTGCGTCCTGCAGCTCAGGCACGTCAGAAACTATTGTTGTTATTGGAATAATTACCTGAAAGTTCTTCATTAGTGAAGTGCATAGAGAGTTCGGCTAAATAAAAGACGAACTGTAAGTAAAACTTTCTTGAGCTTTATTTAAGTGACTCCTGTTTCATTTAAAGTGAATGAATGAGAAGAACACACTTTGCGTAGTGTTCCTTAAACTACATATACACATTTTAAACATTGAGGAACACGACAGTCTGTCAGGTCGCCAACTTGTATCAGCTCGTCGGGAGAAAAGCTGTGGCTTTGATTCAAAAATAACTTAACGAGGAGAAACCAAATCTACATAAGAACAGAAACTTAAAAGGAAGGTTAAATTAGAGTTATACGTCACAAAGAGTATTAGAATATTTTGTAAGAAACTACACAGATTTTTATCTTTTCTCTAGACCGATTTGATTCAAATTTAACGTCAGTAAAACCTTATGAAATACGGGTCACTGGGGACTTGACAGAAATCATATCTCGTTTTCTGGCACGTTAAAGCAAGCTGTTCAATGCATAACACACATGTAATCTAAATTATTAGGCAGGAAAGTAGATACGATTGATGATAGTATTTATGGATATTTTTGCTTACATGAGATATATCTGAAGAGTCTGTAGATCATACCAGATCACAAGCGGTATTAAGGCTGTCTTTGATTGAGTGTTAGGGTTCATCTTCTGCGATAGATGGACCAAAAAATCCCTCCTTGGGCGTGGCTTTTACGTCTTGTGGGACTGTCCCAGAAGTTGGCGTCTGCTAATCACTGCAGACCTCGCCATATTCAGAATGGAATCGTCTCTCGTTGGCTCCATAATGCAAAGACAAAATACGCGCTGTCACGTTTTAACTAATGACATTATTTGGGGGTGGAGCTTAGTAGGTAGGCAGAGTTTTTATTGCCTAATGTACACATTTTCTCTTAAAAAAATGAAAGTACAGTATTATTTAAGATGATTTACGGGAGACAAGATTCCAGTCTCACTTTTGGCCCTATTCAATTATTTTGGCCTCGATAATTAAAACAAATCAGACAAAAATGAGAGATTTCGTTTCTTCCAGACAAAAACACTGCTGAGCTAACTTATCGTGCCATCTAGAGCCCAAATTGGAATACTTTCGAGTCAGATAAATTGAATTTTAAATAAAATTCTTACCAATTTCTTCTGAATAATAACTGTGGCACATATTAGCTACAGGTCGTTTTTATTTGTGCTCAAAATTTCAAACACTAGAAAGCGATAGGATAAGATATTTTCAGAACCAATCCCCTACACGACATTTTAAAGAACGCTTTTGCAGATAACGCAGAAATAATTTATTGCTCAACGATATCTTGCATTTGCGGCAGTTCCTCGGGTGACCCGGGGTAATGAATTCGTGAATAAGGTCTCGGACTGCACCGTACACACACACACACACACACACGCGCGCGCAAGATGAATTCACGAAGGATTACTTTTCATGCGGCGCGATATTAATCCTTCAGTATCTTCTTTTCATTCAGCATTAGTATTACTAATCCCACTCTTAGACAGAGTCGATATTAAGAATCTTCCTTTTCCACTCACACAGTTCTCTTTTGAGCCACCTGACTTTTTAAAGTGATTCCCACCATCGCGTCGCTGTTTGCACACTTCCAACATCACATATTAATTATCACTTAGCTTTCCTGACTGATAGCGTCGTATTCATAAAGCTACGACCCACGTTCCCTTCGTTGCTTCTTAATATATGTACTCGCACATCCCAGCGTATTTCTTGCTTGTTAAGCCGTCTTCGAACCCTCTGTCACTAGGACTGTTACTCTAATCCTATCACTCCTAGTTTCGTGCCTTTTTGCTAACATCACCCACCCACTTTCATCTCTTTAACGTTTATCTTATTCTCCATGTGCTTCGTAATTAGTCAAATCTTGGCCATTATACAGAAATGTGCATCTTATTAGTCTTGAAAATTTTCTTGCTCATAGGCTCATTAGCTGGCTTCTGTCACGAGAGAGAGAGAGAGAGATAACAGCTTTCGCATCTCTACTTTCCCACACACATGTTTAAATCATTTTCTATTGGATGTTTTCAAAACCATGGATTTTCGTCTTCTTCATTGCAGCACATGCACTGTATATATTGTCCTTCTTATCTCTAGTGCTCTGTCTCCGAATGCTGTTCTCCTACCTACCTGGTCTTCCTTCTTTTTAGCACGCATTTTGTAAAAACGTCCGTCCGGCCGCTAGTGGACATCAGATCTTTCTTTTTTTTTTTTATTGGAGGTTTAACGACCACCGTGAGCAACTCAATGGGCTATAAGCAGTCGCCCGTCCCTAATTTAGAGTCACTGGTTCTAGGGAAGGGAGAGAACCAGTGCCGGAAGACAAACACAACATCCATGCCTCACCGAGATTCGAACCCGGACCCCGTTCGGACGAATGATCAGAGGCCATCGCTTAGACCACTGCGCCACCGGGGCGGCATCATCATATCTTTGATACTATCAGTCCGATTTGACAAATTCTGAATGGAATACGGGACTACACCATATAACGAAGTAAATTTCTCCGTCATTTTTGGTCTACGTCGGGATTCGAACCCGAGGCCGCTTATTCCGGAACAAGTCGCTCTACCAACTGAGCTACGCAGACATTTGTTCTGATTCCTATCTGCCTTTATGTCGTGTGCGTCCTGCTGGCAGGTACGTCACATCTCCCCCCGAAAGAGGGCCGGGGGCATGGCCCACGGGTTAGCCGTGACCATGAATCGTTGCAGGCAGCCATCCACTGTAGAACGTGCACTGGACAACTCCCAGTCAATCTGCTGTGTGGAATGCAACATCACTTCGTCGTCCGGTAATCGAACCCGCGTTTTTTTTTTCGAAGCGCTGGAGAAGGAATTCTCTGATTTTTTCCTGTCTCGCGGTGTGGAAATAACATCACACCAATGCGAGATTTCGAACGGCCAGGTCATCCGGATAGTTCGGGCGCCATTATAACGAAGTAAATTTCTCCGTCATTTTTGGTCTACGCCGGGATTCGAACCCGAGGCCGCTTATTCCGGAACAAATCGCTCTACCAACTGAGCTACGCAGACATTTGTTCTGATTCCTATCTGCCTTTATGTCGTGTGCGTCCTGCTGGCAGGTACGTCACAACCACACAACACAAATTCTGAAGATGACAATCCGTTTTTCGGTGTAAATGTGACAAGGATGGTAAGTCAGATAATATCCGAAAACTTAAAAATTTCGTCGTCCGGTAATCGAACCCGCGTCTCGCAGATATCGCCCGGGTATGAGAGATATCGCCCGGGTATGAGAGTGAGAGATAAAGAACCCAGAACGACCAAGTCTCAAGTTTCCGATTAATTTTTTTTTTTTTTTTTTTTTTGATTGGAGGGTTAACGACCACCGTGAGCAACTCAATGGGCTATAAGCAGTCGCCCGTCCCTAATTTAGGGTCACTGGTTCCAGGGAAGGGAAAGAGCCAGTGCCGTAAGACAAACACAACATCCATGCCTCACCGGGATTCGAACCCGGACCCCGTTCAGACGAATGATCAGAGGCCATCGCTTAGACCACTGCGCCACCGGGGCGGCCCGATTAATTTGAATATAACCATTACAGGATTCGCTAGTCAAAGCAACCGGCATTCATGGTTGGCGAATCTGTTGGTTAAGAATCCTATCCCGTGATTGCCCGGAGGAGCAGATAAGTCATGAATGGAATACGGGAATAAATCATGAATGAATACGGATATAATCTAACTTACCATCCTTGTCACCTTTACACCAAAAAAAAAAAAAACAAAAAAAAAACGGATTGTCATCCTTAGAATTTGTATTGCATGGTGTAATCCCGTATTCCATTCATTCATGATTTATCTGTTCCTCCGGGCAATCACGGGATAGGATTCTTAACCTCCAGGTTCGCTAAACATGAATACCGGTTGCTTCCACTAGGGAAACCTGTAATGGTTATATTCAAATAAATCGGAAACTTTGGACTTAGTCGTTCTGGGAGTTGTAGTGGTTAGCATATTTGGTCGCTATAGGAAGACGCGGGTTCGATTCCAGAACGACGAAATTTTTCAAGTTTTCCGATATTATCTGACTTACCATCTTTGTCATACGTACACCAAAAAACGGATTGTAATCTTTTTTTTTTTTTTTTGCCGCCCCAGTGGCGCAGTGGTCTAAGCGATGGCCTCCGATCATTCGTCCGAACGGGGTCCGGGTTCGAATCCCAGTGAGACATGGATGTTGTGTTTGTCTTACGGCACTGGCTCTCTCCCTTCCCTGGAACCAGTGACCCTAAATTAGGGACGGGCGACTGCTTATAGTCCATTGAGTTGCTCACGGTGGTCGTTAAACCTCCAATCAAAAAAAAGAAAAAAATGTTTTTTTTTATTATTATTGGAGGTTTAACGACCACCCTGAGCAAATCAGTAGGCTATAAGCAGTCGTCCGCCCCTAATTTAGGGCCACTGGTTCTAGGGAAGAGAAAGAAAGAGAGAGAGAGCGCCAAACATCCATGCCTCACCGGGATTCAAACCCGGACCCATCTCGGACGAATGATCAGAGGCCATCGCGTAGATACCTGCGCCACCGGGATGCGTCGGCTTTGTCATCTTCAGAATTTTAGAAATTCTTTTGTATTAGAAAGCTTGAAATGTGTTAACAATGATCCTTGCTTTCCAGTTGTTTTCCAATGCATAACTTCGCCATCATGGGGGTAAATCCAGATGCTATTGACTTTCAAAATACATTTTATTCCATATAATTTCTTCCGAACATCCGATTGAAAGTATTTCTGCTTTCATTCGATACCATTTATAACGAAGACTATTTTGGGTACAGTTTCTTTTTCCAGTAATGCATCGTTTTTCCGCTAGGGGACGTAACGTTAAAGAATGATTTCCCCGATATCTCTGCTTCTAAGAGTCTGCTTTGATTTTTTTTTCATCGAATACAATTTATGGTGGAAAACGTTCTGCATATAATTTGTAATTTTTGCAGAGAACAATTTGACCAATAGGGGCATAAGTGTATATCTGCAGTAATATCTACTCTTCTGAGAGCTCGATTTAGGAAAATCTTTTGCGATAAGATACAACTTACTACGACAAGCTTTTTGAGATTAACTAGTGCTGAAAGCGGTGCATTATTATTCCGCCAGGGAACGTAGATGTATATCTTATTTTTGTAGATATCTCATCTTCTAACAGTTTGATTTGAAAACACATTTTCTTTGTCGGACAGCGTTTCGGGTGCGAAATATTTTGCATATAATTTGAATTTTTTTCTAAACGCATATATATGCCACTAAGAGACCAAAAGCTCACGTTTCCGTTTGCAGCATATTAACAGCAACATCTGAGCGTGTAAAAAACCGATTGAAAAAAATATTTTTCCGTCAGATAGTACTAAATTCCAAAATATTTTGTGTACATTTACTGCCGAGAATAGTGTCCAATTTCCCCCTAGGAGCGAAAATGTCTTATCGTGTTTTTGTTAATCTCTCAGCTTTTAAAAGTCAACTATAAACAATTCTTTGAAAGAGGAATATTATTTACTTTGTGGAACACTTTGCCTCTACTCATGAGGTTTTGTAGTTCACAGTTCTGGAGCTAAAATTCCGTTTGATAAATTTCTTCTTTACTGTATGTCGTTACAGTAAAGATGGGGAATAGGGAATATTATCTTTTTTACGCTTTCCAACAATAGGTTGAAGAAGCGTATATGCTCCAGCTTTGCCCGTCTGTCTATTTGTCTGTCCATCCGCTCGATAACTCGCGTAAAAATGGTTCGATTTCGATGAAAGTTTAGTATGTGGTAGGGGACAACCTGGGAAGGAACCCTATTGAAAATGGGCGAAATGGGGTCAAAGGTCAGGTCATAGGAGCGGGATCCATTCCATTGCCCTTATGCGTCATAACTTAAGTAAAAATACTTCGATTGCGACAAAACTTCATCATGCTGTTCCGGACATGTACTAAACCAGTTCTGTTTAATATCATCAAACTGGGGTCAAAGGTATGGGCACAGAAGCAAAATTAATTCCACAGCCATTATCCTCATAACTTGATTAAAAATGCTTCTATTGCGACAAAACGTTAGTATGTTGTTCCGGAAGTATAACCCGGGTCCCCTCATTCCGGAATAAGTCACTCTACCAAATGAGCTACGCGGACGTTCACGTTGCTGCTATCTGCCTTTATGTCATGTGCGTCCTGCTGGCAGGTACGTCACGGGCGCCTTGTCCATGTCGTCTATATACATACTGTCAAAAAAGCTTTTGCAACACCAGGAAGTGGTGATACGATTTGCACGTAAATTGGTAAGAAAGATTGTAAGGTGCAGATATACAAATGAATCCAATCATACGTTCTTTGTGCAATTGTCCGATGTACCCCTATACCAAGTTTCATTATACCCTATCCAATCATTATGTAGATACACTGACCCCTGGACACTTACACGCCTACAATTCATCTTTATTTACAAAAAATTCGCATTGAGTGCTGAAACTTTCAGCCTATAAAACGGTTTCTAGTCTTCGTGGAACACTCTCCATCGGATTTTTGCAAATGTACACCGATATATTCCGACATTCAGTCTCAAAGTAGTGATTAGTTCAGCTTTTTATTTTTGACCGATCTCTTCTTCCACGCACCAGACTACCCAATTCGTCCATGAGATTCTCTATATGGTTCAGGTCAGGACTGTGGGCCTGCAAGTCGAATTTTTCCACGTTCAAGTCCTCAAAACAGTTGCAACGTGTCTGCCCTGGCAGATACACTATCTACCAACAAGTAATTGGACACCCCTGCAATCGACGGTACCTGCTGTCCTGATACACGTCACGGCCGACGCCGTTAAATATCGTGTGGGAAACAACAACGCAACCAGTCGCATGCAAGATGCCACGCAGTTCGAAGCTCTCTGATTTCGAGAAAGGTGTAATCGTCGGGTATCACAGAAATGGCCGATCCATACGTGTCATATCCAGCGAGTTGAAGTACCCAAAATCGACAATGGCCTACGTTATTGGCAAGTGGAAGATGAGAGGTGACCGTCGAAATGTGCCCCGACCCGGCAGACCCACAAAACTGGGAGTTAGAGACCGACGGGTGCTGGCCAGAGAAATTCGGAAGAACCGCACCAAATCGATGGGCCACATCCGCGAGGAGTTTCAACAGGCATCCGGGAGTGTTCTTTCGATGAATACCATCCGTAAGGAAGGCCATCTGCTCGGTTATCATGGACGTGCTGCCGCCCACAAGCCTTTGATCACCAAGTCCAATAGCGATGCTCGGCTAACGTGGTGCAAAGAACGTCGACAGTGGACCGTTGAACAGTGGAAACGGGTTCTCTGGAGCGACGAATCAAGGTTCACCCTCTACCGTTCGGATGGCAGGGTCTTGGTTTGGCGTCTGCCTGGAGAACACCTCCTGCCGGAATGTATTGACCCAATTGTGAAGTTCGGCGGCGGTGGAATTATGCTATGGGGTGTTTCTCCTGGTATGGCACGGGGCCCTTGGTCGCAATTCCTGGTAGACTCAACGCCGAGACCTACTGCACCATTTTGGATGACCATGCGCTTCCTACGTTGTGGCAGTTTTACGGGGTGGACCCATGTTACTTTCAGGATGACAATGCCACCTATCATGTTGCGAGATCCCCCATGGCTTGGTATGGTGACAATGGGGTTAATCGAATGGACTGACCTGCGCAGAGCCCGGACCTTAACCATATCGAGCACCTCTGGGACGAGTTGGAGCGTCGACTAAAGAGGTGCCCCCACCGTCCGAAATCGGTGAAGGAACTGACCTGTCTTCTCCAAGCCGAGTGGAAGAAAATACCGCTAGCCGTCGTACAACGCCTGGTTGAGAGTATGCCCCGGAGGGTCGCAGCTGTAATCGCCGCTCGTGGAGGTTCCACCATTTATTGAAGGCGAATAAACTTTGTTTTCCTTTGCTATCACAGGTGTCCAATTACTTGTTGGTAGATAGTGTAGCAGTGAGAGCACATGCCAGTGTTGTATAGTGGATAGCACTCGGACCTCCGGATCCGAGAGCTGTGGGTTCGAATCCTTCCCCTGGCATAAAAACGATGGAGAAATTTACTTCGTCATACAGTCTATAAAAACGCGATCAGTATAACATAGTGGGTTGCCATGCTTACAGAGGTACGGGCCTTCCCCAAATTACTGCCATGAAGTTGGTAGGGCATAATTGTCGAGGATGTCTAAGTACAGCTCATTATTCATGGTTTTACCTAAAACAACTAATGTGCCCAAGGTGAAGCACGAAAAATAATTCCATGTCATCGCGCTGCCTTCA
Organism: Macrothele yani; assembly: GCA_039090855.1. Classification (NCBI taxonomy): domain Eukaryota; kingdom Metazoa; phylum Arthropoda; class Arachnida; order Araneae; family Macrothelidae; genus Macrothele; species Macrothele yani. The sequence continues at coordinate 80,027,768 of CM077016.1, forward strand.
CCAAATTTCATTGCTTGGACGATAAAGTCACGAAGGTACCTTTCTCCCGGCATCCGTCCAACCCAGGAGACACCATCAGACTGGTAGACTGTGTATCGCGACTCGTCAATCCAAAGCACAGTTTTCCATTGATCTACAGTCCAAAATCAACGTTCGTTACACCATGCCAATAGATGGAAGCTGAACTTTAGCAACCCATGTCGTGCAGCACCTTGCGCACTGTACTGGAATTAACATGAGTTCCAATAGTTATACACAGAGCTCGCGTAATTTGAGACAGTACTGACTTGCGTTCTGAGAGGACAGTCCTTTGCAAAGCTCTCCTGTTCACGTTCTGTTAGCTTCGGAGGTTTACCAGGTAGTTTCGTGAAACATCCGGCCCCAGTCAGCTTCAATTTACATATCACATTAACAACAGTCGACCTAGGGATCTTCACCTCTGAAATGTCACATTCGAAGATACTGCTCACGTGACACTCTACTATACCGTGCAAATTGGGACAAGCTATTTTATTCTCAGAATTGTAATGTGATCGCCAGTTGATGTCGGAAACCCACGTAAACCGGTTTTATCAGCAAGTGTGACTGTTAGAACTTGATAGTAAGAATGTGGTTTGACCTGTTTTAAACAGGAAATAGGCACTTCAGCTTCAGTTGTGAGCTTTCGTGTGTGACAGGTGGATGTTAGTTTTTGCTCTCTGTGAGTACGTGTTGCTTTCGTGTATTGAAAAATGGATAATTCTCAAAGAAAGCGTGCAAAAATAATTACTCTGAAGGATTACACTTCTATGACAGTGAGAGATATCGCTTCCGCAGTTGGTGTAGGCAAATCAAGTGTATCACGACTGCTTACGCGATACAATGCATCTGGATCATCGTCTCCAAAAAGGAGAGGTAAATGTGGAAGAAAACGAAAAACAACTCCACGAACCGATAAATATCTAATCTGGAATAGTAGAATGAATCCAAAAAAAAAAAAAACAAGCACCGACTTTCAAAGAGATTTATTGGCTAGTGGTTGTGATGTTAGGGATTCAACTACACGCCGTAGGCTTCTGGAAGTTGGCCGGAAGGCAAGAAGACCAACGAAAAATTTGAATGCGAAAATGAAGATAAAACCTTTAGCATGGGCCAAAAAATATAAATCATGGACTGCTGACGACTGGAAAAAGGTAATTTTCAGTGATGAAACTCATTTATTTGTGCAGGGTTACCAAGTAAATGTCGTTAGACGAAGCAACTGTGAACCCTTAAGATATGAGCATGTCAAACAAATTGTAAAACACCCTCTGAAACAGATGTTTTGGGGTTTTTTCACATCAAATGGCACTGGAAGCTTAGTTCCTGTTCAAGGTATGATGAATTAAGCCAAGTACGTAGAAATATTACAACGTAGGATTGTTCCATTCTTGCAAACTTTTGACGGGACATTTCAAAATGACATGGCCCCATGTCACAATTCGAAATTGGTCAAGAATTCCATGCTGGAAAATCAAATTCATTTGCTGGATTGGCCTGGAAATTCACCAGACTTCAATCCCATTGTGGAATATTTTGAAGAGACTTTTAGGTAAAATGAACTGTACAACCAAAGAACGCATGATAACGAATGCTATAAAAGTGTGGTTCCACGATTATGAAGTCCAAAATATGTGCACTCAATTAGTGGAGTCAATGCCAAAACGAATTCAAGAGTTTATTTCTGCTAAAGGAGAACATACTTCATACTAATAGAGGTATTTATCAGTGTATATCAAGGCATAGAATGATATAAAGCATAGTTTTGGAAAACAGAGTGATATTTTACTTTTCCCCAATTAATTTGCACAGTATAGTATTATCAACGAGCTTTGGAAATCAGTTCACTCTGCCAATCGAGGCATCTAGCATACACAGCCGTTCCACTGTCTCATTGTAGTCCTACGAGCGTATTTGTAGTTGAATCTGTGACGTGGTAGTTGCGTAGGAGCTAATTAATTATCAATAGAGGAGCATCGGACATTAATTGCAGGATAAAGTATATGAAATGTTATGTTTGCTACGTAGTTTCTTTTCTACCAGGCAGTAGCGTAGCTAGCAATGTTGGCGTCTTGGTGCAGAATCATGCAATAGGCCCCTCTATTCCGTAGAAATACCGTATAGTTATGTCAGGTCTGCATGGGCGCATTACCGTGAATTTCATTTTACATACTCCATTTTTTTACACATTATACCGGTAGCTCATCATGTAATCGGAAAACAGAAAACAGTGGCCGAATGGTAGGAAGCGCTGGATTCTGATCATTTGACCGAGTTAGGTCTGGGTTTGAATCCCAGCGAGGCATAGATGTTGTGCTTGTTTTACCGCACTGTCTATCTATCTCCCTTGTCTGGAGTTAGTGGCCCTAAATTAGGGACGAGCAACTGCTCGTCCCCATCGAGTTGCTCACATTGGTCCTTAAAAGTACATAAAGAAAATAGAATGCAGAATATGAGGTTGTCTACTCACCAATATTTAGATTAACACTAAAGAAAGGATTTTCTCCTCGTTTTCTTGCACTGAACGATACACGGTTACATGGATTTTTGTTATCGAAACGGCAGCCGGTGGCTCACCGACCATGTAGCCGTCTAAAACGCATGGGGGCATGTAAATGATGGTCAGAACAGAGCGTGAGAACAATGTATTGCGCCTGATAGTAGGCAAGAGGAAAAGCACTGCGTCGCTCATAAGTAGCCTTATCGTAGAATACGGCTCAAACGAGGGAAATCGAAGGCAGGAAGAACATTCCTTCTCGGAGCTATTTTCATAATAATAAAAATAACTGATTCAACCTGACGATCAGCGGGTGTTCATTAAGCGCAATAATGCTCGGTAATTACACTATCTACCAACAAGTAATTGGACACCTGTGATAGCAAAGGAAAACGAAGTTTATTCGCCTTCAATAGTTGGTGGAGCTTCCACGAGCGGCGATTACAGCTGCGACCCTCCGGGGCATACTCTCAACCAGGCGTTGTACGACGGCTAGCGGTATTTTCTTCCACTAGGCTTGGAGAAGACAAGTCAGTTCCTTCACCGATTTTGGACGGTGGGAGCACCCTTTAAGTCGACGCTCCCATTCGTCCCAGAGGTGATCTATAGGGTTAAGGTCCGGGCTCTGTGCAAACCAGTCCATTCGATTAACCCCATTGTCACCATACCAAGCCATAGTGGACCTCGCAACATGACAGGTGGCGATGTCATCCTGAACGTAACATGGGCCCACCCCGTAAAACTGCCACAACATAGGAAGCGCATGGTCATCCAAAATGGTGCAGTAGGTCTCGGCGTTGAGTCTACTAGGAATTGCGACCCAGGGTCCCGTGCCACACCAGGAGAAACACTCCCATAGCATAATTCCACCGCCGCCGAACTTCACAGTTGGCACAAATACATTCCGGCAGGAGGCGTTCTCCAGGCAGACGCCAAACCCAGACCCTGCCATCCGAACAGTAGAGGGTGAACCTTGATTCGTCGCTCCAGAAAACCTGTTTCCACTGTTCAACGGTCCACTGTCGACGTTCTTTGCACCACGTTAGCCGAGCAGCGCTATTGGACTTGGTGATCAAAGGCTTGTCGGAGGCAGCACGTCCATGATAACCGAGCAGATGGGCTTCCTTACGGATGGTATTCATCAAAAGAACACTCCCGGATGCCTGTTGAAACTCCTTGCGGATGTGGCCCATCCATTTGGTGCGGTTCTTCCGAATTTCTCTGGCCAGCACCCGTCGGTCTCTAACTCTCAGTTTTGTGGGTCTGCCGGGTCGGGGCACATTCCGACAGTCACCTCTCATCTTCCACTTGCCAATCACGTAGGCCACTGTCGATTTTGGGTACTTCAACTTGCTGGATATGTCACGTATGGATCGGCCATTTCTGTGATACCCGACGATTACACCTTTCTCGAAATCAGAGAGCTCCGAACTGCGTGGCATCTTGCATGCGACTGGTTGCGTTGTTGTTTCCCACACGATATTTAACGGCGGCGGCAGTGACGTGTATCAGGACCCCAGATATCGTCGATTGCAGGGGTGTCCAATTACTTGTTGGTAGATAGTGTATAATGCCACTGTCCTCCAATGGCTTATTGTGGAGTTAATTTTGTGTCTCACCTTTGAGAATGACATAGAAAAGTCGTATTGCAAACAGGCAGAAATTGTACGGTTATTTTATCGTAGTATCAACAATTTTCCGTTGCTTTCTTTCGTCCTTTCCGTAGCTTACCGTCAGGCGGCAATGGGCGCCTCAAGCGGTTGGGGACTAATGCAATGGCACCACCTCGCAGTATGGTAGCTTCGCCTGCTACCAGGGTAATTCAATGTCGTCCAAAATTAAAAAGAAAACTTTATTGTAAACGTAGAGGAGAATTATAGGAAGTCTAAAGGAGCAGCGATTAAAACTAACCCGGGATGGGAGGGTATGTTGTAAGTTGGTATGGAGATATTCTCTCTTTATTTGGTAAAATTCTACAGTAGAGTTTTGAGACGTTAGTTGTTATCAAGTGACTAGTTTTTAATTTCTTTGCTCTTTTGTTTATTTTCAGAAGTACATTATAGGCCAAGATTCTCGCAAGTATAAGTATGATCGCTATATACCCCTGATTTTCATTGGCGGGATGCCTCGCAGTGGCACAACTCTTCTTCGTGTGCTTCTAGACGCCCATCCAGATATTCGCTGTGGAGAAGAAACCCGTGTGATTCCTAGAATACTAGGGCTCAAGAACCAGTGGCAGCAAGCTCCTCTCGAATCCAGAAGACTGCAAGAAGCCGGAGTTACGGGACAGGTATGCATGATTCTTCCATTATGTAAGTACACGAAACTGATACTATTCCTGATGTAACTGTATTTAACTGCTAGCTTGGACGCGCTTCCATAAAAAGTAGAAGTAATATCTGCAAACAAATCCCGTACAAAAGTAAAAGAATGTTGCTCCACGATTCGTTGCATACGTTCACCCAGCAACGGTTTGTTCTGTTCTACAGGTCCGGACCCTATATCGACCGACAGTATTTATCTATATTAAAAGTTTATTTCTTAATGGGCTAAGATCATTATCGATGATGCTCATTACTGATTGAATAAATCCTTTTGTTGTCACAACCGCATTCATTTATTGAGAGACCATGTCTGCAAAGTTTATTACTGATACAACACGTAACTTGCTGCAGTTTGGTGGTTTAACGCCCACCGTGAGCAACTCGATCGGCTATAAAGCAATCTCCCGTCCCTAATTCAGGGCTAATGGCTCCAGAGAAGAGAGAGAGAGAGAGAGTTAGTGCCGTAAGACAAACACAACATCCTTGCCACACATGGAATTTGAAACCAGACCCCATGTCGGACTAATGGTCGAAAGCGAGGGCGTAGACCACTGCACCACCTGGGCCGCCCAACACATAAATAAAGTAGCACACAATATTCATACAGTATTAGTAGACTAGATAATATGGTTCGCTTTGATTATACAGTAATGGAGACCATTCTCATTTATTGAGGAAGCCTGCTCATTACTGACAGTTATGTTTATCAAAGCTTAGACCTTGATCATACAGTACTGACGCCAATATTGGGAAACCACATACACTGAAGAGCAATTGAATTAGAGATACCTGTCTAGTAACGTTGTAACGTACCAGGAGATGTGACGTACCTGCCAGAAGGACGCACACGACATAAAGGTACATAGCAATCAGAACAAATGTCCGCGTAGCTTAATTGGTAGAGCAACTTATTCCGGAATGAGTGGACCCGGGTTCGAACCCCGGCGCTGATAAAAATGACGGAGAAATTCACTTCGTTATAATGGCGCCCGAACTATCCGGATGACCCGACCGTTCAAAATCTCGCATTGGTGTGATGTTATTTCCACACCGCGAGATAGGAAAAATATAAGCAGCACTTCGAAAGAAAAATAAGGGGGAGATGATGTAACGTACCAGGAGATGTGACGTACCTGCCAGCAGGACGCACATGACATAAAGGCAGATAGGAATCAGAATACATGTCCGCGTAGCTTAATTGGTAGAGCAACTTATTCTGGAATGAGTGGACCCGGGTTCGAACCCCGGCGCGGATAAAAATGACGGAGAAATTTACTTCGTTATAACGTGTAGCACCACCTTTCGCCTTGATGACGGCGGAGATTCGTCTCGGCATGGACTATACAAGACACCGGAAGCGTTGAGAAGACATACGGATCCACGACCCCTGAACAAGCTCCTACAGTTCACGAAGATTTGATGGAGGGAGGTCATCACTCTCGATGGCATCACAGATGTGCTCGATGGGATTGAGGTCAGGTGATTTAGCTGGCCAAGGAAGCGAGGTCACGTTGGTGGAGTGTTCATCCAACCATTCGGGTACAATTCGGGAGCTGCATTGTCTTGTTGCAGGATGAGGTCCCCAGTGGGATGTTGAAGACGCACAAACGGGAGCAAATGGTCGTCCAGGATATCCCGGTAACGTTGACCTGTAAGGGACGATGTCACACGTACCAGGGGTCCCATTTCAGTCCACGTAAGCAGTCCCCAGACGAGAATGCCACCTCCACCAGCTTGAAGAGTACCCTGCTGGCAAGAAGAATCCATCGCTTCATGTGGTTTGCGCCGTACTCGTATCCCGCCAACAGCATGTACCAACGTGAATCTCGACTCATCAGTCCAGGCAACATTTGTCCACATGTCTAGGGTCCAGTGGCGATGTTCCCGCGCCCATGCTAATCTTTGCACCCTGTGATGTGTGGTCAGCAGCGGTACCCTCGTGGGACGATGGCTCCTGTACCCCATAGCGAGGACATGGTTCTGGAAGGTGTGGCTGCTTACACGTTTTTGTGTACTAGCGTTAAATTGCCGAGTGATTTCTTGCACTATGGCCCGTCTATCCGCTGTTATAATGCGAGCGAACCGACGATTACCCCCGCTCATCCACACGCTGTTGTCCACGGCAGTTGGCCCTTGCAGGGATGGTTTTACCGGATTCGATGTACTCACGGTGCACCCGTGACACAGTGGCTCGAGAAAATCCCAGTGCCTGCACGACTTTCGAGATGGAGTGACCCATTCGTCGGGCCCTGACAATTTGCCCACAATGCGCTTAGATCCTTCGTCTTACCCATACTGCGTCCGACTCTTACTGATTCCCGTCGCATCACTCCTTATATTGTCGGATCGCTGCATACGTCATGTCGTTTCCGTTTACAGGGCCACCCAGAGCGCCACATTTGCATAACGCCAGCTGTCTCTAATTCAATTGCTCTTCAGTGTATATCGAAAAAAGTGAGACTATGTGCATTTGTCTATTCGGGTGGTCCATGCTCATCATTCTAAGATATTTATTCTGAAGTACCAAGTTTGACAATCTCGAATGTTTATTAGTGTCCATCTATTATTAGGCCGTGTTCATCCACTATGGGCACAAATGATGGAAGGCAACCTTCGTTTATTTTTGGATCATGTTCACGTGCCTGTTAAATTCGTTGGTGGTGGACATAAGAGGGAGTATCAAAAAGTTCGTGCAATCACCAAGAAATAAACAAGCTAAAAAAAAAACATTTTTATTCAGGTACTTGGGCCTTCTCTACATAGGCACCACCCAGTGCCACACATTTTCCCCACCTTCGCTTGACCCTCTTTATTCCCTTAATGTAGAACACCTCAGATTGTGCCTGAAACCACTGTTGTACCTCAAAATTGACGTCATCAGTGTCATCAAATCGCCTCCCACGTCGTGGACGTTTCATTTCGGGGAACAAAAAGAAGTCACTTGGTGCCATTTCAGGAGAATATGGAGGATGAAGCAATATATTGTAATTAAGACGACTCGCAGTGACGATGCTGTTGGCTGCTGAATGAACTGGTGCGTTGTCGTGCAACAAATGAACCACTTTTGTGATCATTCCGCGTCTTTTGCTTTTACTTTTCTCTCTTAATTTGGTCAGTAAGTTGGAATAGTAGTTAGAGGTAATAGTTTTACTCTTCTGAAGGTAGTCTGTTAAAATAATACCTCTTTTATCCCCCCCCCCAAAAGAGAGCATCACTTTGGCGGCAGACTTTTGCCTTTTTTGGGGGTGGTGAAGAGGGATGTTTTCATTGCATGCTCATTTCTTTGGTTTCTGGATCATAGAGGTATAACCAACACTCATCCATAGTAATCAAACTGTTAAAAAATCTTCGGAATTCGCGTTACAAAGATCCAACATTTTTTGCGCAGCTTGTGTTCAACAGTCCTTGCGTGGTATAACGTGGTATAGCTTCCTTTTGAAATGGGGTGAGAAGTCTAGGTACCCATCGCGCTGAGACCTTGGACATGTTCAATTGGTCATGTATGATTGTCCACACTGACCCATAGCTTAGATGAACTTCTTGAGAAAGCATTTCAATGGTTGTACGCCTATCTTCAAGGCCTAACTGCTCCACTTTGGTCACAACTGTCTGGTCATCTGTCAAAGATGGCCGTCCGGACCTTGGATCTTCAAAATTGGTCATATGACCACTTTGAAAATTTCTTTTCCACTTTGCCACAGTCTCGTATACTAGACACGTATTTCCATATACATTTAACATTTCTTGATGGATTTTTTTAGCTTACTTTCCTTGGAGATGAAGGAACTTGATCAGACTGCGAAATTACACTTTCTCCATGATCATGGACTTTTCGATTCCTAGAAAAAAAATGGCGGTTGCTAAATATTATTTATGTTGTACAGTACACTGAATGTATACATAACAAAATAAAATAAAAATGGTTTCCGTAGCTTTAATAATTTTTGGTGATTGCGCGAACCTTTTGATACCCCTTCGTACAGTGGAATTTCACCTTTGGTTTGATTATGTTCTTCTCCTACTTGTACATTGTACCTGATATTCGCACATCTTTTCTGGATGATGCACCAGTTCATCGTATAGCAGATAATATGCATTCAGTACTTGCTGTAGTACAGGTAAACATTACTCATATACTGGTTGACCATACTCATCCACCAAGATTGCCTATTATAAACAGACAATCCTAACATACACCAAAGAGCCAAAACATTATGATCATCTTCCTAATGTGACGTTGGTCCTTCACGTACCGCCAAAACAGCTCTTACCCAGCGAGACAAGGACACTACAAGATCTCTAAAGGTGGCTTGTGGTATCCGGTACCAACGCGTTACCAGCAGATGCTTTAACTCTTTTAAGGTACGTGATTGAACCGCCGCAGACCGGATTTGCTGTTCAAGCACAACACATGCTCGATTGGATTGATGTCTGGAATTTGGAATTCTGGGAAATACCTGGAAATCTTCATTTTTCGCGAACCATTCTTGAAACATCCAGGCAGTGTGGCATGGGGCATTAATCTGTTGAAAGAAGGCACTACCACAGCGGAATATCGTTGCCACGTAAGGATGCAGCTGGTCTGCAATGATGATGTTCAGGTAGGTGTTAGATGTCATAGTTTCCTGAAGATGAATGACTGGACCCAGGGTTTCTCAGAAGAAGATTGCCCAAAACATTACGCTTCCTCCATCGGCTTGATTTCGTCCCACGGTGCATCATGGTGCCAACGCTTCCCAGGGTAAACGACGCACACGCCGTCCACATGGTATACAACAGGAAACGAGATTCATGAGACCAGACGGCCTTCTTCCAATCATTCAAAGTCCAGTTTTGATGCTCGCGTGCCCATTGTAGGCGCTTTCGGTGAACCGAGGGTTAGTATGGGCATTCGGAGCGGCCTGTGACTACGCAGACCCATTTTCAGTAGGGTTCGATGTACTGTGTCAAACTCGCTGAAGCTCGCTGCCTTTCCCATCTGAAGAACAAAAATAACACTGATTAACAGAGCTCAATATCAGGTGTTATTTACACTGAAGTGCCAGAAGAGCTGGTACAGACGAGCTTATGCAAAATACATAGCAACGTCACCTATGCGCGTACTCGGTTGCGTCCGCCAGTGCGTAAGCAATAGACATCCTTGCAAGCTGTCAGAGCTGTTTTCGGCATGAGAATGACAAGTAATAACGATTTAAGCGATGTTCGACGCGGTGTGATAGTTGGCGCTCTTGAGATATGCCATAGTATTTTAGAGGTAGAAACGAAGTTCGGATTTTCACGGACGACCATTGCAAGGGTGTATCGTGACTACCAGAATTCCGGCAAAACCTCCAACCTACGATACCAGTATGGCCGTAAAAACACATTGGGTGAACGTGACCATCGTCGGCTGTCAAGAATCGTTTCACGCGATAGGCGTGCAATACTCTCGCAGGTATAATCGGAATTCAATGCTGGAGCCTCAACAAGCATCAGCGTCCGGACGCACAACGTACCCTGCACGATATGGGCTTTGGGAGCCGACGCCCAACTCGAGTCTCCTTGACGGGTGCACGACACAGAGCTATGCGCCTCGCTTGGACACGGCAACACCGCCACTGGACGCTTAATGACTGGGAAAAAGTAGCCTGGTCTGATGAGTCGCGTTTCCAACTCTATCGGGCAGATGGAAGGATTCGTGTGTGGCGCAAACTCCATGAAGCCATGGATCCCGCCTGCCAACAAGGAACTGTACCGGCTGGTGGGGGGTCCGTAATGGTATGGGATGTGTTTAGCTGGACTTCACTAGGACCCTAGTACGTCTACAAACGTCTGTGACTGGCCAACGCTATGTGCGCATTCTTTCTGACGAGGTACACCCGTTCATGTCCTGCATTCATGCTGATGGGTTGGGCCTGTTCCAACAGGATAACACAAGTGTCGGGACGCCACATTATGGTTAGAGGAGCATTCATCTGAGTTTGGGGTGTTGCCATTCCCACCCAAGTCCCCAGATCTGAACGTGATAGAACACATTTGGGATGCCATGCAACGCGCTATCGAACACAGGAATCTGAGACCTCGGAATACACTCGAATTGTGGAGCGCTCTGCAGGAAGTATGGTGTGCATTGCCTACAGCATATTTCCAGAAGCTAGTGGAGTCCATGCCCCGTCGTATTTCTGCAGTCCTACGCTCCCGTAGGGGACCTACCAAGTATTAGACTGGTGCACCAGTATTTCTGGCACTTCAGTGTATACCGTTTCATGACCTTCATATCGTCTTTTACCTGCAGTTGCTTCAATTTGCTTAAACACGCACTGGTCATAATGTTTTGACTGTTTGTGTATAATATTAGAATTTGTTAATTCACCGATAACTGCTGAAAATGATTTCGATAAAAAATGTTCATCTTTCACCTATAGTTCACAGTAATGTACTTTTTTCATGCAGCAGTATGTTAATAAGGTAGTAAAGCTGGAATTGGACGATTCAAATTAGATACCCAGTGATGTCTAAATTTGAGTCGTCCAATTCATAGTTTTGGTGACGTGAACAAAAGCTCGTTAAATTTGATGTAAAGGACATTAGTGCTGCTTAACTCACCCTTTGAAGACAGCATTAGCTGCCCCTGTGGCGCAGTGGTCTGAGCGATGACCTCTGATCATTCTTCCAAAAGATGTCCGGGTTCGAATCCCGGTGAGGCATGGATGTCGTGTTTATCTTACGGCACTGGATCTCTCCCTTCCCTGAAAGTGACCATAATTTAGGTTCGGGAGACTGCTTATAGCCAATTGAGTTGCTCACGGTGGTCGTTAAACCTCCAATCAAAAACAAAGAAGACAGCATTAACACAGTGTTGAGTTCGTTCAAATGAGTCAGCTCATTTCTCCTTGTTCACATGGTTCCGATAAAACATTAGTAACAGTGTTGTGATATTATTAAACAAGAATATTTTTTTACAAATTTAAATTAGTCGAATAGGATTTGTGACGTACCTGCCAAAATGACGCACACGACATAAAGACAGATAGCAGTCAGAACGAACGTCCGCGTAGCTCAATTGGTAGAGTGACTTATTCCGGAATGAGGGGACCCGGGTTCGAGCCCCGGCATGGACAAAAATGACGGAGAAATTTATTTCGTTATAATGGCGCCCGAACTTTCCGGATGACCCGGCCGTTCAAAATCTCGCAATGGTGTGATGTTCTTTCCACACCGCGAGATAGGAAAAATAAGAGTATCCCTTCACCAGCGCTTCGAAAAATATATGTGTGTGACGTTGCATTCCACCTACCAGATTGACTGGGAGTTCTCAAGTGCACGTACTACAGCGGATGGCTGCCTGCGACGATTCATGGTCACGGCTGGCCCGTGGGCCATGCCCCCGGCCCTCTTTCGGGGGGGGGGAGATGTGACGTACCTGCCAGCAGGACGCACACGACATAAAGGCAGATAGCAGTCGGAACGAACGTCCGCGTAGCTCAATTGGTAGAGTGACTTATTCCGGAATGAGGGGACCCGGGTTCGAGCCCCGGCGTGGATAAAAATGACGGAGAAATTTACTTCGTTATAGATTCTAATAAATACATTTCTTTGTAAACAATAGAAGAAGCTCAAAATCTGCCTGGCGTTATGTTAAACAACCCTAACACAAAAGATAGCAGGGGCTGCCCCGGTGGCGCAGTGGTCTAAGCGATGGCCTCTGATCATTCTTCCGAAAGGGGTCCGGGTTCGAATCCCGGTGAGGCATGGATGTTGTGTTTGTCTTACGGCACTGGCTCTCTCCCTTCCCTGGAACCAGTTACCTTAAATTAGGGACGGGCGACTGCTTATAGCCCATTGAGTTGCTCACGGTGGTCGTTAAACCTCCAATCAAAAAAAAAAAAAAAAAAAAAGAAAGAAAAAAAAAAAGATAGCTGCGTCTGTATTTGACCTCAGTACTCTTCCAAGCTCCAAACACAGCCATATTACTTTCTTCGCAAAATTCACCTAAAATTCAGTATTTCACTTTCTGTTTAAAATGTAAATTGGAGAACTGATTACCCAAAAAAAAATCAGGGACAAGGAATTGTGGAAAAAACGGATTTTCGAATTTGAAATTCAATGTTTCACTTTCTCTCTAAAATCACAGGAGAGCATGCATCGATTATCCGATTTGTGGAAAATAGATTACGTTAAAAATAAGGACATTTATGGAAGATACTAGAACGATTAGCACGGTGTCACAAAATATTTTTGTTGATTTACATTTGATGAAGTACATAAAAACATGCCATACGTACAAAAGCGGTATAAGAGCTATGTTAACTCATATTGATGAAAAATATGTGTAACTGTTTTCTGCTGTCTGAATGTTGAAATTAGTTTTCGGTTAATCAGTTTTTGGATAATTGAAGTCATGCTGCAATTATTTCCCTTTTCAAAGGAGTTGCATAATTTATAGTTTTCTCCCCTCTATATCTGAGCTGATTCGTCTAATCCAACTTCAAAACTGCTTGATGTCGCGGAGAAAATACCGTTCGCTTGATAAAAAGCCCGCAGTCATAAATTCCTTTAAGTACACTATACGTCATAAATATTTTATGTCTTTTGAGAGTAGTTAAGAAGCCAACTTTTGCCTTTTTTTTTTTTGTAGAAAATACGAGAGAACGTGTTGATAATACGGAACATGTAGTGCAACAGACTTTTTCTTCATTTTTAAGGTAAATTATTCAAATGGTGGTAAGACTTTGAAGCAAATTTTTTTCCATTTAGCAGCCACGCACTGATGACGCCATTTCGAGCCTTATATATTATTAACCGGATTATCTTCCCGGACTTCAAAACGCGCCTGTGTGACGTATCTGCCCTGAGAACGGAGGCTACGCAGTAAAAGTAGAAAGACAAATCTGTTTTGGGAAACGAGAAATGTTTTACAACAGTTTGATGGGGGTAAATAAGCATCATGATCTGGAGCGGAGGATCATAAACAGGAATAACAAAGGCTTAACTGTAGAGACCTTGGAAATTAAATCCTTCTGCATTGCTCCTATCGACAGCACAAATGCTACTGATCCGACACTTCAGTTTTAGAGAACTTTTTAATAAGGCAATTTGTGCACAACTTTATTTATGGTGAAAGTTTTGATGCTACTATTACGCATTAGTTGCAGAACCCATGTGTGTTAGCCGCCCCGGTGGCCAAGTGGCCAAAAGCACTGGCTTTGGTTTATTCGTTCCAGATGGGTCCGGATCAAGGAGGTTATATGTATTACTGGAGACACCACTCCTATCCACGCAGCATTGGCCGCCATAAGTCACCGTCCGTGCTGCAAATGACGTCATGAGCAGGCACGACGCAGCCGCAGAAAAGAAGCTGCTTTGAAACCAATGGAACAAAAGCTTCTAAACGTATAAACAGATAAAATGAGTAATTCAATAATCTTTATCAATGATACACAAGCTTACTGTTTTATCAACAGTATAATTTAGTTCGTTTTTGCTTGCTTGTGACGTCACACCACAGATTTGCTGTGACGTATGGCGGCAGAGCCAGTGGTGTCTCCAGTAATATAACCTCCTTGGTCCGGATTCAAATCCCGGTTGAGGCTAGGATGCCGAGTTTGTCTTACGGCACTGTCCCTCTCTCTTCCCTAGAACCAGTGGTCCACACTTAAGGACGGGCGACTACTTATAACCAATTGAGTTGCTCATGGTGGTCTTTAAACCCTTACAACATGTAAAGCATTAGGGTCCGCAGAGGGGCGTGTCTCGAGAGAAACATTGGACCAGCTGCTGCCATATGACGTTGGAGAAAAAACAGCTTATTATGCATTGAACACCATGTTGATTTATTCACACACCGGCCACCGAATTAGAAACCTTTATGTAGATGTAATTAAAAAACACTTACGCAGCAGCGTATATGCAAAATACGTGCCACGTGCTTCACCACGTGAACTAGGAAATTATTTAAGACTGCTGCTCACCTGTGATCGCCAGAAGTGCTGAATACAATGGGAAAGACAAAGAATATTTCGGAGTTCGATAAAGGGCTTATTATAGGTGCACGTCTGACCGGAGCGACGATTTTGAAAATAGCAGAGCTGACTGGTTTCTTTAAAGGTGAGAGATCCCGGGGCTTTAAACAGTGGAAAAGTAACCCACATTACTTGTCTAAGGGGTATAACAGTGGCGCCACGACAGACTGTCAGGAACGAGATCATTGTTGTCTGGAAAGGCTTGTACTCAGAAACATGGTTTCCTGTGTGCAGCAATTGAGCGCAGCATTTAATGAAGACAGTTCCCGACCGATATCTCAGCGAATGCGCAGGCAATTGAGGAGGATCGGTATTGGAAGTCACGTGCCTATATGGAAACAACTGATTTCTGCGAAGAACCGGAAAGTTCGTCTACAGTGGTGTCAGGAACACCATGACTGGACACTGGAAAAAAGTCATGTGGTCCGACGAGTCCTATAATGAAACCACTGATTTTTGCGAAGAATCGGAAAGTTCGTCTACAATGGTGTCAGGAACACCGTGGCTGGACACTGGAAAAAGTCATGTGGTCCAACCAGTCCTGAACGGAAACCGCCGATTTCTGCAAAGAACCGAAAAGTTCGTCTGCAGTGGTGTCAGGAACACCGTGACTGGACACTGGAAGACTGGAAAAACGCAAGTGGTCCGACGAGTCCTAAATGAACTACTGATTTCTGCGAATAACCGGAAAGTTCGTCTACAGTGGTTTCAGGAACACGCTGACTGGACAATGGAAGACAGGAGAAAACTCATGTGGTCCGACAAGTCGCGGTACACCTTGTCCCATGAAGCAATGGACCCAGTTTGCCTTGTAAACGCAACTCAAGTTTCTGGAGGTGGTGCCATGGTGTGAGGCACGCTCTATTGATACGGAACAGGTCCCCCTGATATCGCTGGAAAATCGAGTGTCCTCCAAGTATTAAAGTATTATCTGAACATTGTTGCCGATCACGTCCATCCAGCACTGCTGACTTTTTATCCAGCAGGAGACAGCTGTTTCATGGACGACAATACTACTGTTCATGCTTTTGTTGAACCGCTGCTGAACACAGCGAGCATGCCAGCGATTTCTACCATTTTCCCTGGCCACCACAATGCCCGAATCTGATCCCCATTGAGAGAATGTATGGGACATGTAAGAAGAACAGATCCGGGAGCAAAGTTCACTTCCATCAAATTTGAGCTAGTTAAAGGACTGTCTGGTGAACGGCTGGTATGCTGTAGTCGTAGATGAACTCCACCACCTCGTGGAATTTATGCAAAATCGCATACGTTCCGTAATTCAGGCCAAAGAAGTTGTGAAAACACAAGTTTGTCCGCGGCGGCATGGAAACCGGGTCCCCTGACTCCGGAGGAAGTTGCTCTCCCAACAGAGTGAGCTACGCGGACAGAACGTCTCGCTGCAGATTTGTCGTCTTGACACGTGTTTTCACCTTTGTAGTACGTCACAAAAGTCCACCTGGTATTGAATATGAGTTTCAAATTCAGCGGCAGGTATGTGTATATAGAGTGTCCCATAAGTCCGGAATCATAGAGGAAAATGGTGAAAATGGCTTGCATTTATAGAACGTGCTCAGAGTATTCACAGGATGTGCTCAAAATGTCATTATGAGTAAGATATAAATACAGACGAAATATCCAGTCGGCAATTACGCGACTAATGGCCTTAGGAGTTAAGGTGTTATAGCCTTTGATGATATACACTTGCAAATGTGCAGCAATTTGAATTTTCCCCGCATGGACCAACGTCTTCAAATGACCCCCGTGATAAAAATATCACTGAATTGAGATCAGAGCTACTCTACAGGCCCAAGACATCTTTTCCAATGACTATGGAATTTCCGTTATAACCACTCTCTTACGCAGAGGCTGTAATGGGCAGGAACTGATTTGTAAGGGTACCATGTCGAGAAATCCTCGTCTGAACTCAAGACAAAGCGGAATATTTTCACGTTAGCATAAACAAGCAAGTGCCTCCTGTGAATATTACCAAAAAAAAAAGGGTTTAGAATGGGGACTTCTAAACGTCACTCCAAGCCATCACACGAATGATAACTTTTTCTTTTGACGCGGTATTGTGAATGCAAAAAAGCTGGATATAAAAAAAATGGCATAGACAGTATACTCCGAAATGTAAAGAATCGCTTGAAGTTACTTATACACGGAGTGGCCACTTTATTATGACCATCCACTCAGTACTTCATTGGGCCACCGTTTGCCTTTAACACTGCGTCGATTCTTCGTGGCATGGACTCCACGAGATATCGATAGGTGGTTTGTGGAATCTGAGACCATGCTTGATGAATAGCACTTTCCAGGAGTGTGAGATTGCAGGGTTGTGGATCCAGCTGTCTGATGGCTCGTTCAATTTCATCCCACAAATTCTCAATGGGGATTATGGCGGCCACCTAAGCAAAGTAAACTCACCGGCATGTTCCTGAAACCAATCCTGTACAATACGAGCACTATGGCAGGACGCATTATCTTGTTGAAAGTAGCCATCGCATTGGGGTAAACCATCCACATGACAGCATGCACTTGGGCCGCTACGATGTTTAGATATGATGTGCCAGTCAGACGTTGATCAACACGAATTAAAGGGCCCAAAGCATGCCATGAAAACGTTCCCCAAACCATAACGTTGCCTTCACCAGCTTGAAGGGTTGTAGCAATGCATTTGGTGCCCATGTTTTCGTGCTGTTTCCACCAAATTCTCACTCGGCCATCGGCATGGTGCAACTGAAAACGGGATTCATCGGGCCACATAATTTGTTTTCAATTACCGACTGTCCAATCCTTGTGCTTCTGTGCGAACTGGAGACATTTTCTCTTGTTAACTGCAGACAGCAAAGGTGTTTGAACAGGCCTTCGGCTGCCATATCCCATCCGATGCAGTGTACGGCGAACAGTGCGTGCAGAGATAATTTGAGGGGATCCTTGATTAAGATGGTCTGTAATTTGCTGCACTGTTATTTGTTACCAGTCTGGACCACTCCGTTCCGCCCGAGCAGTCACTAGTCGATGCCACGTTGCACGTAGAGACCTAGTATTTTGGCTGACAGTCCAGTCTTTAAACACTTTTTCACATCAGCTGCTCTGGAACATTTCACGAATGCGGCGGTTTCGGTGATACTCGCCCCATGGCTCCGAGCTCCTACAATCATCCCACGTTGAAAGTCCGTCAAATCGCATTTTTTACCCATTTCGTCACCCAAAAATCACTTCTGCTACTGTCGCAAGCACTAAGCTTTCCCTTTTTATACTAGCCTCGCCCTCTGGCGGCAACAGCATGCAGCCATAGCTCATTTGCTTAAAACTGTCAGATGGTCATAATAAAGTGGCCACTCAGTGTATTACTCATCGAGGTATCTGTATGTAAACTGATATTTAGATATACGTCTCAAGCTTCTTTGCATAAAATAATGTGTAATGTTCTTAGTTGGTTGTAGCAATCGTCTGCAAGTTTTAGCTACAACCCCAACATGAACTTACTGCAAAGTACTATCTGAAGACAATCTAAAACTTAGCATCTGATAAGGTTAGCGGCTTTTCTCTGAAATTTGCTTAATTATCGTAACTGATATGTCTTAATTTAAACCCTGGATATCTTAAAACTTAACAACTGGAAATGTCCTCAACTAATAAGAACAGGAACCTCACCTGAAGAATACGACTAGAGATTCAGTGAAAATAAATTCTACTTACAGGTAAAATCACTTTTTATTGTTGCTTACGTGTTATCAAGTTAGCGCCCTCCCCCTTCACACACAAACACATGCCTCTAATATGCAGTACTGCTTGTGAAAATTGCAGCACCATGAAGGACTGCTGGTATTAGCTCGAAACTTACAGAATATGTACACTGATGTCCAAAATTAAGGTAAAAAAAACATACTCTGTGATATCTTGAAAACTAAATGGTTTATTGCAATGAAATTTGGTACATAGATGCCTCATGCAATAGCAACATAACAAAATGAACAGGGGGTATATTGCGTGTGATATGCAAATTAGACCAAAAACGGTCCAAACATGATGCATCTAGAGAAAGTGTCCGGCTAATAGGGAGTATGGCCACCCCGCAAAGCTTTACAAGTCGCACAACGAGCCCTCATACTATAAATGAGGCTGTTGGTAACAGCTTGTGGCAACAAATCCCATTCTTCTAAAAGCGCAGATTTTAACTACTGGAAGGTCCTGGGAAGGTGTTGACATAGTGCAACGGTTCTTTCTAGAGCATCCCAAACATGCTCTATAGGATTTAGGTCCGGTAACTTCGCTGAACACACCATACGGCGAATATCCTTTCCCTCCAGAAAATCGTCGACAAGCTGAGCTCTGTGTGGCCTCGCGTTATCGTCCATAGAAATAAAGTTCGGTCCGACAGGTTCAAGGACCTCATTCCTATGGCGCTGTGCGGTCACAGTGTCCCCATCGAAGACGTGCAGTGGTGTACGGCCACCCAACATGATGCCTCCCTACACAAGGATTCCACTTCCACCAAAGTGGTAGATTTCCCTTATGTTGGAGGGATGATAGAGAGCCCCACGCTATCTCCAGATGAAGACTCTTCGAGAATCACTTTGTGAACTGAATCTCGACTCATCACAGAAAAGTATACGGCCCCAATCTTGCTGTGTCCAAGGAAGATGTGTTTGGCTCCACGACAGACGGGCTCTCTCCTGCGATTTGGTAAGGGGGACACACACCACTAGTCGCTGGGCGTAAAGGGGCCTTCTCTGCTAAGCGTCTGTGCACAGTTTGCCTCGAAATTGTTGTTCCAGTCACAGCAGCGAGGTCCTGAGGAAGGTCTGTAGCGGTCATCCGTCTATGGCGTTTGACAGTTACTGCCACGTAACGATCCTCCGCAGTTGTCGTGGCTCTTGGACGGCCTTGGCCGGGCCTCCTGGTGATGATACTCGTTGTTCGGAATTGGTGCCATAACCTGGATACCACCTTTCGTGACATATGTAACCATCGAACGACCTCCGCTTGAGACTTGGCCAGGTTCAAGCCTGCCGATGGCTCTCTACCTCAGTCAATCGTCTAAACGATTCCGAGCACTCATTCCACCTGAAATTAGTCAATCTTGTGATTCTTCTTGCAAGAAACACAACTCTGAAGACGAAATTCGCAGTTGCAGAAAACGGTCAATTTCACGTTCTCTTACCAAACTCACCCTGTTAGCCGTTCAACAAACAGTGAATGCTTACAATAGATTGATCAAATGATCATATGTAGAGGATTTGAGGAAGCGAGTGTCGGACCCCAGGCCTTAAACAACCCTTAGAAATAGGAAGCTAGAAGATTTGGGCTAGAGTGCCCGATAGGAAAGTCACACGGAAGCGAGGAAGAAGACGCCCTTATTTACTACCGGGGTCCGACGGCTTAATGTGCCCATCAGATCAGATCAGATGTAGAGGATTTTAGGAAGGGAGTGTCTGACCCCAGGTCTTAAACAACCCTTAGACATAGGAAGCTAGGAGATTTGGGCTAGAGTGCCCGATAGGAAAGTGACACGGAAGCGAGGTAGAAGACGCCCTTATTTACTACCGGGGGCCAGTACCCGGGGTCCGACGGCTTAATGTGCCCATCAGATCAGATCAGATGTAGAGGATTTTAGGAAGGGAGTGTCTGACCCCAGGTCTTAAACAACCCTTAGACATAGGAAGCTAGGAGATTTGGGCTAGAGTGCCCGATAGGAAAGTCACACGGAAGCGAGGTAGAAGACGCCCTTATTTACTACCGGGGGGCCAGTACCCGGGGTCCGACAGCTTAATGTGCCCATCAGATCAGATCATATGTAGAGGATTTTAGGAAGGGAGTGTCTGACCCCAGGTCTTAAACAACCCTTAGACATAGGAAGCTAGGAGATTTGGGCTAGAGTGCCCGATAGGAAAGTCACACGAAAGCGAGGTAGAAGACGCCCTTATTTACTACCGGAGGGCCAGTACCCGGGGTCCGACGGCTTAACATGCCCATCCGACGCACGGCGTATATTTGGTGGATCGAGCGTTCGTAACTGCTGGGATCGAACCTGAGGTCCTTTCCGCGGCAGTAACGAATGTTGCCCACTAGGCCACCCGCGGCCCTTACATCAGATTCAAAATGATCATATGTAGAGGATTTTAGGAAGGGAGTGTCTGACCCCAGGATTCTGATATCTGATATCTGGAAGAGGATTTTTAGGAAGGGAGTGTCTGACCCCAGGTCTTAAACAACCCTTAGAAATAGGAAACTAGAAGATTTGGGCTAGAGCACCCGATAGGAAAGTGACACGAAAGCGAAGTAGAAAGGGGGAGAAAGACGCCCTTATTTATTGCCGGGGGCCAGTACCCGGGGTCCGATGGCTTAACGTGCCCATCCGACGCACGTCGGGTATTTAGTGGATCGAGCGTTCGTACCTGCCTGGGATCGAACTAGAGGCCCTTCCCGTGGCAGTCACGAGCGTTGCCCACTCGGCCACCCGCGGTCTTTGATCCCAGGATTCACCGTTCCCCAAAGTATATATGACAGCAATTTTGAACATTTTACCGGGTGCTATTTTGAATTATTGTAAAAAATGTGTTTGTGACCTTGATATTGGACATCAGTGTACAACAGGTTGGGATATGCAAATAATTAAAATGTCAGTAAGAATAGGCACGCAGTTTCGGAATAGCGCTCTCTGAACTGTCTGGTTTTAGGTATAAAGCGCTGGTTCAAACGAGATGTTGCGATCAGTGAATAACCGCAATTGAGTCGAAAGGTTATTATTTCTTGTGTTTCACTATGCCCGTCGCTGAAGAAGGTCGCAGAATGAACATCTGACAAACTCTGAACGAGGAAGAAGGATTGCTGGAGTGAGAGAAGCTGGATTTTCCCACAGCGAAATTTCCACTCGCACGAGACGAAACTCTATAGTACAGTGGTACGACCTTGGCGTCATTGGACAGATGAGTCTCGGATTCACAGAAATCCGAAAAATGGACCTCAAAATCGCACCACTGCAAGGAATTATAGACACCACTACCGCATGGCAGTGACAAAGCACTCAGAGACATCCAAGGTGCAGTGGAGCACTGTCACAGGTTAGGCTTTGTCCTTCAGCGCAGTTGGACGTCGTCTTCACAACAGAGAACTTGTCGAGAGCAGCCTATTGGTGTTCATTCTTTTGACCCTCAACCACAGTCGCCTCAGGCTACAATGGGATCTCGAACACAGACATTGGAGCGCTGATTGGCAACAGGTCGTATTTTCTGACGAGTCACGATTCAAATTGATACACCGTGATGGTCGCACACATGTTCGTAAAACATTGTGGCGAAAAGCACTTCGCAGCGTCATACTAACCCAACGCCAAGAGTCATGCTTTGGGGCGCCATTGGGTTCAGTTCGCGATCTCAATACTAATTGAGGGAACCCTCGACAGCCAGCGATACGTCAAAGATTATTTAGAAGCAGAGGTGATACCTTTCATTCAGAGTTGCCCTGGGCTATATATTCGAGCAGGACAATGCTAGCGCACATGTGGCTCGGAATGTCCAAGATTTCTTCCACGCACGGAAGATACCGCTTCTTCCCTGGCCTGTACGTTTGCCGAATATGTCCCCGATTGAAAATGTCTGGGACATGGCAGCTAAGCGACTGGCCCCTCACACACCTGTCAAGCGCCACATATTTTCTCTTAAGGTGGTTCCATCTAAAGTCTGTGCTTTATGTTTCCAATGGTAGAACTTCTTTACATATTTTCTTCGCAATTAATGTATTCCCAAGGATGAAAACTTGCACATCGATAAAATGATCTTCAAGTTATGCACTGAGTGGCCACTTTATTATGACCACCCCTCAGTACTTCGTTGGGCCACCTTTTGCCTTTAATACTGCGTCGATTCTTCGTGGCATGGACTCCACGAGATGTTGATAGGTGGTTTGTGGAATCTGAGACCATGCTTGATGAATAGCACTTTCCAGGAGTGTGAGATTGCAGGATTGTGGATCAAGCTGTCTGATGGCTCGTTCAACTTCATCCCACAAATTCTCAATGGGGTTGAGATCTGGAGATTGTGGGGGCCACCTAAGCAAAGTAAACTCAGCGACATGTCCCTGAAACCAATCCTGTACAATACGAGCACCTTGGCAGGACGCATTATCTTGGTGAAAGTAGCCATCGCCATTGGGATAAACCATCCACATGACAGCATGCACTTGGGCCGCTACGATGTTTAGATATGATGTGCCAGTCAGACGTTGATCAACACGAATTAAAGGGCCCAAAGCATGCCAGGAAATCATTCCCCAAACCATAACGTTGCCTCCACCAGCTTGAAGCTAAAAACCTCCAGTAAAAACTGTGTTTCGCACGAAAGGAACATGTAAGTCATAAAAGCTGTCTACGTACGTGGCCTAGGAGAATGGAAGTGACCTTCCGAACATTCTGGGCAGAATTCCGACGTCTAACTACTGAGATACGGCATAAAAGAAGTTTCTTGGATTTACTTAACACAAAGGCTTACCATTCATACTCTACTTTGATTAACCTAATACCATTCATCACCTTGAGTAAGCAACTTGTAATGTTGTAATGTTTTTTTCTTCATTACGAACATTATTAGATAGCATTGAAGCCCGTCATACCTCAAAACGTTGTTCGTTGGTTACATCTAGACCACGCAGAGCTACTGGATCCAACACCCATGAGGCAACAATGCCTTTACCTGATACCTTTTGTAACTTCAGTTATATCCAACTATCAACACCACAGCGCACAGTTCTAAATCGTGGGTATAAATTTTCATACCCGACTTCTTCGTTCAACCCTCTTCGTTCCATCCCTCAACTCGAAACAATCATTAGGTCATTACCAGAAGATGAAAGAGACACCCTACGGAGTGATCTTGTTAAAACCATATCAAGGGGCTCCAACTCTTCCACTAGGTTGAAGTATGAACGCTCTCAATTGATTGCCCTGTCCAATAACCCTAATATTTCCATAATCGGTGCAGATAAATCTTTAGAAATGGTCATTTTAGATCGAGGTGATTATGAAGCAAAACTGCAACAAGCCATTGAACGAATTCCTCATAAAATCATTAATTCCGATCCCACCCCTGCTACCATCTCAGATTTGAGCAAATTGAAAAATAAAGGCTCTTTACCAACTGTTATCTCGGCAATGATGAAACCGCCCATTGGGCCCAGGGTCCCGGGAGCCTTCAGGAAAATGAAGACTCACAAACCTGATCGCCCACTCAGACTTTTAGTTTCTGGCTTTTCTAGTCCTACCCGCCCCCTTGAGACTGCTCTCGCTAAATACCTTCAACCACTTACTAGTAACTCTCCTTTTTCTATTAAAAGCTCTACCCAAGCCATTTCACGTATAACTGCGGTTAACACTACGGGAACGAACTTCATCATGGCTTCATTAGACGTGGTCTCTCTGTTCCCGAGTGTTCCTCTTGATATTGTTTTTTTTTTTTTTTTTTTTTTTTTTTTTGATTGGAGGTTTAACGACCACCGTGAGCAACTCAATGGGCTATAAGCAGTCGCCCGTCCCTAATTTAGGGTCACTGGTTCCAGGGAAGGGAAAGAACCAGTGCCGTAAGACAAACACAACATCCATGCCTGACCGGGATTCGAACCCGGACCCCTTACGGACGAATGATCAGAGGCCAACGCCTTAGACCACTGCGCCACCGGGGCGGCTGATATTGTTCATTCCATCATTACCACCAAATTACAGGCCAACTTAACTATATCCCCCACGAGATTGAAGCTATTAAATCTGCCCTCCAGTTAGTAGCCAAGAGAAGGTACATTTCGCCAGCCCCCCCCCCCACACCCACACCCCGGCAAATTGCCGCAAACCGTGTCTTTTGTGATTGCCGGGGTGGGGGGCTGGCGAAATGTACCTGCCAAGAGATCTTATTTCAAATTTGGTGACAAAATTTATCTTCAAAAGGAGAGTGCACCTATGGGCTCCCCCTTTCCCCGGTTCTGGCGGAAATTTTTCTCCAGTCTCTTGAGGAATTTGTTATGTCAATTTTTCCTGCTCAACCTATTTTATTGATCAGGTATGTAGACGACATGTTAGTCTTTTGGCCACATTCAATGTCTCTACTAGAGGAATTTACCGAATGCTTCTCCTCCCAGTTCCCCACGATTAAGTTTACTTTGGAACTGGAAACTGAGGGCAAGCTCCCCTTTTTAAACATACTACTCACTCGAGACTTAAATACCAATTTTATCAGTTTTTCTGTGTATCGTAAACCAACAGCTGTGCCCTGTATGATTCCGTTTTCGTCCTTTAACCCTATTTGTCATAAATCTACCTCCTTCTACTTCCATATTAAACGAGCTTATTCTCATTCGTCGTCACCCGGGGCCCTGGAAAATGAACTGAAGTACATTCGGACTATGGCCCGATCCTTTGGGTACCCGGATTCGTACTTCGGACGCTTCATGAATATAGTTCAACGAACTCGATCCACTACCCTAACTACCCCAAAAACAACGTTACGGTATATAGGCAAGACTGAGTTTTCTCAACCACTTGTGACAATACTTAGAAAAACATGCAAGAAATATGGACTTGGTTTTGGAGTCTCGACTCGTAACATCTTTTCTATTATCAGAACTGATCATGACGTGATTCCCGATCTATCTAGACCCGGTGTATACCGCATACCTTTAGACAACCCTAATAATCCAGAGGATGTGAAATATTATATAGGTTCGACACTCAGGGCCTTAAAAGTACGATTATCGGAACACCAATATTACTTGAGGTCAGGCTCCACCAACACAGCACTAACTGAAACTGTGGACCAAGAGGGGAAAATACCTCACTGGAAGAACGCCGTGGTTTTGAACTCTAAAGTAACAAGGGGAAATGTTTTCCTCTCCGAGAGCCTATATATCCATTCATATGGGCCTTTATGCTGTAACTTAGAACTTCCGTCATTCATTCCTCACATATGGAAAAAACTAATCCCCATCGATATGCCCGGCACCACTACGGACAACGTTGTATAACCTTTCATATCTTCGAACTTTTGATCGTTTTTGATTTGCTATGTGGACCGATGTCAACGCCTACTGCGTTGCATCATGGGTCAAACCTGATCGTATATAAGTGGACCACTTGTTGTTCTTTATGGCCTTAAGCCTGAAGATGGGATCTAGGGATCCCGAAAGATCTCGCTTTTAACTTGCTTTTACTTGTGAATAAAGTTTTTTTAAACTAGTCTATAGTATCAGCAGGGATAATTTTTTTTAATCGTACGTAGACAGCTTTTATGACTTACATGCTCCTTTCGTGCGAAACACAGTTTTTACTGGAAGAAGGGTCCCCTTCAAGGTAACTCCTTTTGCGCAAGGTAACTGCGCGAAGACATTACTTTCTGAAGCCAAAAAAATTCGGCATTACTTTTTAAAGCAAAAAATAAGAGCTTGGTTTTGCGAAGAAATTGTTTATAAGGGTTCTATTTTTTGTGGAAGTTAGCTCTAAATTAGGGATAAAAGAACATATATATATATGTGTGTGTGTCTTTTTGGTTTGGAATTTAACGACCGCCGTAAGCAACTCGATGAGCTATAAGCACTTGCCCGTCGCTAAAAGAGGGTCACTGGTTACAGGGAAGGAAAACAGTTAGTGCCGTAAGACGAACACAACCATTACTCACCGGAATTTGAACCCGAACCCAACTCGGACGAATGGTGAGCAGTTAGTCAAAGATTCAGTTGCGCAAATGAAAAGAATCTGAATTTTAGCACGCATACAGCTCGCTAGAGAGCGGGCAAGATCTATAGACATAACTCATTCTCTGAGGAAGAACTGTTATGGTCTGACAGCAAGTGAAGGGTGTTTGGGAGACACTGGAAAGGTAAGAAATAACGCTGTTGCTTAGGATAGGCTGAAACACAAACCGAAGAGAAAGACCAGTGACCGGTAAGTTTCATTTTTGTGACCGGTAAGTTTCAATTTAATATTTCAAATGGACCAGGTGGCCGACAAAACGATATTTTTGCGAGTTCAACGATTTCAGTGAACATCTAAGACGAGAAGGAGTCAGTCAGTCCAAAATTAACGAGCACTCGTTCTTCGGAAGAGAAAGAACCAAGAAGGTAAGTAGTAGCACAACAACCATGTTTTGTCCTAGACTGAAATTCAAGCCCATCAATTCGAGGTGTCATATACACGCATCCTAGAAACAAGAGTCATCATTTAAGAAAAAGGAGACGTACCATTTCCAGTCAGAATGAGACCAGAAATTCCTTCCGACTAACAAAACGGTTTCTTGCTTTTTCTGTAGCATCGTAGCTAACGAGTATCAAATCTAAAAAGAAACAACAAAAATGATGTTTCTTCTGTGCTCAAGGATTTACGATCGACAAGGATAGTCAGGGTAAGGCGTACAGAGGAAAAAGAAACAACAAAAATGATGTTTCTTCTGTGCTCAAGGATTTACGATCGACAAGGATAGTCAGGGTAAGGCGTACAGAGGAGTTATCAAAAGACAACGTTCCGTAGTTAAGAATTAATAAAGAAAAATATATGCATTATTATATACACTGGCGAAAAGTGAAAAAAGAACACCAAGAAGGAGACGTCTGATACCAACGAAATTTATACAGCATAATAACGGAATACAGAGGATAACGTGATCAAAACATTATGGCAAAATACAGCTGTATTTGCTGCTAAACTGAAAAATAACATTTCCATGTAACATGGTTAGTACGAAGTTGAACCGCCATGAACTGCGTCACACTGTGCAATTCTGGCATGGAGTCTGTCGGACAGATGTTGGACGTAAGTTTGGGGTATTGAGTTCCAAGCATCCTCAACCTGGACGCGTAAATCGGGGATGGTCGTGGCTGGCCGTGGAGACCGGATAAGTCGTTGTCCCATAAAATCCCACACGTGCTCAATGGGGGACAAATCCGGTGAACGTGCAGGCCATGGAAGTTGTCTCACAACCTGAAGTGCATGTTGCGTTGCACGTGCTGTGTGTGGGCGTGCGTTATCTTGCTGGAAAACACCACGATGGACCGACCTTACAAATGGCACAACAACGGGCTGAATGATGTTGTTGATGTAGGAGGAGCTGTTTAACGTACCCGGTACAAACACTAGTTCTGTACGGGAGTGATAGCTGATCGCTCCCCACACCAGGAGACCAGGTGTAGGCCCTGTGTGTCGCTGGCGGATGCAAGAAGGGTGGAGACGCTCCCCTGTGCGTCTGCGAACACGCATACGGCCATCGGAGGCTCCCAATCAGAATCTGCTATCATCGCTGAACACGACAGATCGCCATTGCGTTCTCCAGTGCAGACGTTGGAGACACCACTGCAGCCGTTCCTGACGGTGGGCTGGAGTCAGAGGTACACATGCCACAGGCACACGTGCACGTAGTCCTGCATCCAGTAGACGGTTGCGGATTGTTCGCACAGTCACCTCAGGTGACACGGCAGCTCGGATTTGCGTTGCAGTGGATGTTCTGCTCGACAACACCGCTCTTCTTATGCGTCGATCGGTCCGCTCATCAGTCCGTCTGTGACTCCCGGTTCCACGTCTTCTCGTGTGGGAATGTTCCTCGGACCATCTACGCCACCATCGTACCACCACCGATACTTCCCGTCCAATTCGCTCCGCAATACGACGATACGACCACCCAGCCTCGCGGAGTCCGACTAGACGACCTCGCTCAAAGTCCGATAACTGCTGAAATCGTACACGTCTTCCATGTCCAGGCATTGCAGCTTCTTCAGGATCTTCGCACGTGTCCGTACGCCGACGACTGATTACATTCATTTCGCCGTACTCCTTAAATACCACCGACGATAATTTGCATATTATGCCGTGCTGTGGCGTGAGCGCTCACCGGTTGGTCCCGAAATTAACATCACTCCTACGTAAACTCGACCCCATTAACACATGTAAATTTCATGATCATCCGCCATTTCCTTCTTGGTGTTCTTTTTTCACTTTCCGCCAGTGTAATAAATATAATTAAAATAGGAAATGGAGTTCAAGTGAAAGTGCATAGACTAAAAGCTTCTTGAAATAAATGAAAATTTCGTACGAAGATCTTCCACTTTATTCCTTTATCAGATGGCGGCTCTCCCGATAGAAACTGTGTGCTTAATTGTCCATACATATCCGTCTCAGCTATGATCAATGATTTTTACCGAGTTTTGGAAAAGAGAGAATGAGCTATGAATTTGGTAAAGAGAAGTGATATTCAAGACCAAAAAGGTTGAAACAATTGATCTAATGCATTATTGGTGTTAAATTTGTGCCATGCTCACGACAGTGAGATTTAAATTGTTGGATAATTTTCAGCAGCTAGGTATGAGACAATTACCGCTTTGTTCTCTAGGTTCTGGACAGTGCTGTTGCTGCCTTCACCTTAGAGATTATTGCTCGTCATGGTGAGCCCGCACAGCGTTTGTGTAACAAAGATCCATTCACACTGCGATCCTCGATTTATCTCCACTCTCTATTCCCCAACGCCAAATTCATTCTTCTACTTCGTGACGGCCGAGCTGTGGTGCATTCCATTATTACTCGGAAGGTATGTTTTGCTTTTTCTCTGATTTCTGTGAATAAACCTTCGGGTGGAGTGATTCCGTCGAAATGAGATATTTTGTTTGTTCAAATATATGTCATGGGTTACACAATTATTATTCGACAACCAAAAGCGTTGCACGGTGAAACAAATCTCTCTCTTTTTCTCTCCGTTTCTCTGTCTTCTTTCTTTCCTTTCTCCGTTTCTTTGTGTTCTTTCTTATCTTTCTCTCTCTCTCTTTCTCACTTTCCTTTCTTTTTCTTATTCTCTCCTTGTCCCAAACTTTTTTGACATCTTTCTCTGTCCTTGTTTCCTTCTTCTTTTCTATCTATTTCACTCTTTTTTTTACTTCTCTCTGTCCCGTATACTTTCTTTCTCTCCCCTTGTGTCTTTGTCTGTCTTTCTTCCACTCGGGCTTTTCTTTCTTCCTTTTCTTTCTGTCTCCTTTCTCAAAAGTTTTACTTAACTTTTCTTCTCTCCATCTGTATTTGTCTCACTTTCTCTGTATCTCGCATTTCATTCTCTCCTTCCTTCACTCTTTTCGCTGTATCTTTTTAATTCTTTGTTCCCTCTGTCTGCGTTTCTCACTCTTATTTACTCTATTTCTGTCTCTCTATAGCACACTTTCTTTCTCTCCCCTTGTGTCTTTGTCTCTGTTTCTTCCACTCGGGCTTTTCTTTCTTTCTTTTCTTTCTGTCTCCTTTCTCAAAAGCTTTACCTAACTTTTCTTCTCTCCATCTCTATTTGTCTCATTTTCTCTGTTTCTCGCATTTCACTCTCTCCTTCCCTCACTCTTTTCGCTGTATCTTTTTATTTCTTTGTTTCCTCTGCCTGCGTTTCTCACTCTTATTTACTCTATTTCTGTCTCTCTATAGCACACACTAGCACACTTTCTTTCTCTCTGCCTTTCTCTTGGTCTTTTCTTTCTCCCTTTCTTCGTTCTTTTCCACTTTCTCTCTGCTTTGTCTCACTCATTCTCTGTGTCCTTAAATCTTTTGCCTCTACCTGTCTTTGTCTTACTTCATGCCTCTCTCTCTTGCGTTCACTCTTACTTTCTCTTTCAGTACCTCTACACAGTACTAAATATAGCAAGCATAACTGGATCATATGTGATGCGATCAAAGCTATTGCTCTACTTTTAGGAAAGCAACTCAGATACACGAAATACTATTTGTGCGAATTGGACAACCGAGCAAAGTCTAAACACACAGTTCGCGATTGGTCTAGAAGACTTGCGGAAGTACGGATAAAAATGCCTCACATGAACATCCTGTTGAAGCTTCAGGTATATAAAGCTTCTATCATTGCATATACACTATATTATCAACAGTATTCGGACACTACCAAATATTCGTCATTCGTCCTGATGATGCCGAGCCGAACGCTCTGCGAAACTAAAATCGATGTTAATAAAACCTTTAATTGTGAATAAACGTTGATAAATTATTGTAAATCAACATAACAAGTGTGTAGTTTTAAATTATACACTACCAAATATTTGCATAAGTGCAAAAGCAAACGTTGCGCAGGAAGGTGCACTCTGAGTGGGGAGGTACGTATATAAAGCTAAGATGTTCTGTTGTGTTACCAGTAACGTTCAAGCGGACATGCCGCGTGGACATGAACTTTCCGAGTTCCAACGTAGGCTGGTCATAGGATGTCATTTGAGTGATATTTGCATACGGAGCATTGCAGCGAAACTAAACATACCGAAATCGACTGCAAGTGATGTCATGAAGAGATGGAAGCAGGATGGTGCAACTACATTAAAAAAACGTTTAGGAAGACCGCACAAACTGATGGAGCGTGACAGAAGAGTCATGGTAAGAAATGTTCAGAAATCCCGTTCTTTCTCTGCCGTTTCTATCGCTGCTGAAGAAGGAAATGCTTGTAACGGCTCGGTTAGTACCATAACTATCCGCAGAGAGTTGCACAGTGTGGGTTATTACGGCAGAGCAGCGGAACACAAGCCCTGCATCAGTATCTTGAATGCGAAGCGCAGCTTGGAGTAGTATGTCTCCCGTCGTTTCTGAACTGTGGGCTACTGGAATGCTAAACTAGATAAAAGTAGGTAGTGGTACGCCAAACAACTAAGCAAATAATAACAATATCCGTTTTATTGGCATAAAAGTTCCTAACGTTCTACTTAAACCATGTCTAAGCCTGAAGAAGGCACCCATAGGTGCTGAAAGCTTGCAACCAGTTCCAATCCTCATGTTGTTGGCTTCAGCGACTAAAACACATGGCTATGGTTTTTTTCTTTTCCGAGAACTGTTTGTATCAATAGAGTTATCAGCATCTCAAAACCAGCTTCTAGCACTGTCCGTTGCTATAGCGGAGATAAAAGTTCAAAATATTTGTTCATATATTTGGGGATGGTGAAAAAGTATGTAGTCAGACCGAAACCTCAACCGTGTAAGGAATTTCTACGAGAAATGGCACGTTTCTGTGTGTGACGGAAAACTCTTGATAAAAGTATAAAAAGGGTCAGGCCAGGCCGTCAACGGGACATTCTGCGCCTGGCCGGGCTCCTAAAGATCGGGAATGGGTCGGAATTTCCAAAATAAGGCCCGTGCAGACCTCTACAAAGACAGCACGACGGTACGTTGACGAGGTGCTGCAGCATCTGTTGTTTCAGTATCTCCATGATATCCCTCAGGCTCAGTTTCAGGAAAATGACGCCCATCTTCGTAATGCCAGTATTAGGAGACATTCCCTACAAGGTGTCCAGGTGCTGCCCTGGCCAGCGCGATCCCCTGAGTTCCCTCCAATGGAGAACATGTGGGACATCATTGGCAGACCATTTAAAAAACTCTGCACAACCCCTTCTCAATGTCGATGATTTGTGGACACAAGTCAACGACGCGTGGTTAGTAATACCTCAGCACTCCATATGGACGCCTTTACAATCGCTGCCACAGTCGTATCAGAATAATATGACCACCTACCTAATAATGGGAATAACCATCCTTGGCCCGCATGACAGCGGCGAGACGGCGTGGCATGGACGCAACGAAGCCCTGGAAAGTTGCCCGAGGAACACGTGTCCATTCGGACTGCAGCAGAGCACAGAGGTCCCGAAGTTGACGTGGTTGTGAATCGGACCTCGAACCTGTCGATCCAAATAGTCCGACAAGTGCTCTATGGAATTGAGTCGGGCGACTTCGCCGGCCAATAGAGAACGGAGATATAGCTATCGTGTTCCTGGAACCAGTCACGCACCACCTCAGCGATGTGGCACGGTGTATTGTCCTGTTGGTAGACACCATCCCCACTAGGGTAAACGTCCAACATGAAGGGATGCATGTGATCAGCGAGGACAGACAGGGAACCAGCGGTCCCAGGTCATACCAGAAAAACATCCCCCAGACATGCACACTGTCACCGCCGGCCTGTACTTGACCGACAAGCGTGTCCGGGTGTTAGTTCTCGTGTGTCTGACGCCGTATCCGCCACCGCCCGTCACTTCTGTGGAGTAGAAACCTCGATTCGTCGGAGAAGGCAACCTTTTCCCACTATCCAATGAAGGTAGTCCAGTGCGAACTGAAGACGCCGATGGACTTGGGTTAACATGGGCACATTGACGCAGCGTAGACTCCAGAGACCTATACGTAAGAGGCTTCGCTCTACTGTTATCAAGGACACGTACCTGGGCGCTCCAGCGTTCATTTGCGTGGTCAATTGCTGCACTGTTGCGCGTCGATTGTGCTTTATCAGTCGAAGGAGGTGACGTTCTTCTCTGGGGTCGATGGCGTTTGGGGCTCCACAGTTATGACGTCTGGAGGTACTCGGTACGCCAGCGGTTCATTCTTGGTACACCCTTACTACAGCACCTCGAACAGCCCACGAAGTCTTCTGTTTCTGAGATGCTTCCACCCTTGGCATGGTAGCCGATGATCATTTCTTTTTTGAACGTCCGTCAAATCCCTACTTCTGCACATTGTGCTCATGTGACGCAATACGGCTCATCTGTCGTGGCCCCCGCCTATATCTCCGTGTGGTTGACCTTGTCACTAGCACTCTGTGACGCTCTTGGGCGGGTACACTGTGATTCCGGGGGTGGTCATATTATTCTGATACGACCGTGTATAGCCCAGAATGACTGTCATACGACCTACTGACTCATGCCACATTATATTGTCTCCTCGCCTATAGCATTCATGTAATCTCTTAGAAATGAAATCACTCCTCTCCCACTTAGTTCTTTACATGTGTGGTAACCTTCCCCGCGCCTCGAAAGACAAAACGTATTCAGTGGCTTTTCCTCCATCAAAGACTCCCCACATCTAACAACCTTCATCGCTTTGGCATCGTTCCTTCGCCGGACTGTACGTATTGTCCAGTTCCAGCCAATCTGACCCATGTTTATCAACACTGCCCTATCGTAACACCTTTGCTTCAATATACACTGAAGAACAATTGAATTAGAAACAGCTGGCGTTATGCAAATGTGGCGCCGTGGGCGGCCCTGTAAACGGAAACGACATGACGTATGCAGCGATCCGACAATATAAGGAGTGATGCGACGGGAATCAGTAAAAGTCGGACGCAATATGGGTAAGACTAAGTGCATTTGATCGTGGGCAAACGACATGACGTATGCAGCGATCCGACAATATAAGGAGTGATGCGACGGGAATCAGTAAGAGTCGGACGCAGTATGGGTAAGACTAAGTGCATGTGATCGTGGACAAATTGTCGGGGCCCGACGAATGGGTCCCTCCATCTCGGAAGTCGTGCAGGCACTGGGATTTTCACGAGCCACTGTGTCACGAGTACACCGTGAGTACATCGAATCCGGTAAAACCATCCCTGCAAGGGCCAACTGCCGTGGACAACAGCGTGTGGATGAGCGGGGTCATCGTCGGCTCGCTTGCATTGTAACAGCGGATAGACGGGCCATAGTGCATGAAATCAATCGGCAATTTAACGCTGGTGCACAAAAACGTGTAAGCAGCCACACCATCCAGAACCATCTCCTCGCTATGGGGTACAGAAGCCATCGTCCCACAAGGGTACCGCTGCTCACCGCACATCACAGGGTGCAAAGATCAGCATGGGCGCGGGAACATCGCCACTGGACCCCGTAAACATGTGGAAAAATGTTGCCTGGACTGATGAGTAGAGATTCACGTTGGTACATGCGGATGGCATGATACGAGTACGGCGCAAACCACATGAAGCGATGGATCCTTCTTGCCAGCAGGGTACTCTTCAAGCTGGTGGGGGTGGCATTCTTCGTCTGGAGACTGTTTACGTGAACTGAAATGGGACCCATGGTACGTGTGACATCGTCCCTCACAGGTCAACGTTACCGGGATATCCTGGACGACCATTTGCTCCCGTTTGTGTGTCTTCAACATCCCACTGATGACCCCATCCTGCAACAAGACAATGCACCATGCCATCGCTTCCGAATTGTATTCGAATGGTTGGATGAACACTCCACCGACGTGACCTCGCTTCTTTGGCCAGCTAGGCCACCTGACCTCAATCCCATCGAGCACATCTTGGGTGCCATCGAGATAGATGTTCGAGGCTCTGACCCCCTCCATCAAATCTTCGTGAACTGTGGGATCTTGTTTAGGGGTCGTGGATCCGTGTGGATTCCCAACGCTTCCGATGTCTTGTCGATTCCATGCCGAGACGAATCTCCGCCGTCATCAGGGCGAAAGGTGGTGCTACACGTTACCAGACGGGTATCTCTAATTCAATTGCTCTTCAGCGTATGTTCCGAATCACGCATTCAAGCCATGCCATTCATTCCATCCACGACAACTTGTTTCTCTTTCGCCCGTGACCCCAACACAGCTTGCCGTTCTGACATCCGCCCTTTATTTCTGTTTTGACCACATCAATAATCTATTATGTCCAAATGATGCTTCTTAATACAACCTCGCTACTTTCTGCCAGAAGAGCAAGCAGATTTCTATGTACCACTTTCCGTAATTTTCTTAAAATGCCGACTGCGACTAGAGTACAATCATGCACTTCAAATCTCAGCTGTTTCTCAATTTCATGTTTGTGAAAACACATGTCCCCTCACTCTGGAGTAAATCGCTCCCCCTACTGAGCTGCGCGCACAGAATGTCTTGCTGCAGATTTGTTGTCTTGACACATGTTTTCACCTCTGTAGTACGTCACGTGTTAAGTGGTCTACGAAAACAGGATGGCTCTCAGTTCATCAAAACAGAATTCGACACAGGATAAAACTCCCAATTCCTCTGCGATAATGTGTATTTCAACTGTTCATCAATTCTTCGGTTTTTCTACGTTTCCGGCTTCACATCACGAGAACTCATACTTCGGACATTAACTCGGAAGTCACATGACTCATCTCACTTTGCGCATTGTTTGCGAACTTTCACTGCATTATACGTTTTGCTCCTGTCCTGCCCTCCAACTGTTACCAACGGACTGGTGATCTGTATATCGAAATCTCAAGCTCAGTTTGCTCGATATCACACTCACCACCATCTGTAAATTTCAAACAGAAGTCGTCGCTCTTTCCACGTTTTATAAGTGAGTCACGGAAAAATTCTCATCAGCAGCCACCGGGAATCGAACCCAGGGTCTTCCAGTTACGCCCCAGACATGCTTCCACTGCACCACAGTGGCCTCGAATTCCTCCAGACTCACATACCAAGCCACTTGGCAGGTTGCTTCTTGGTGCCCTGCACAGTGCTCGGGATTCACCAAAGATGGGAAAAGCAGCAACTGTACAAATAACTAGGAGGCGAATTAATAATTAATACAGACAAGTGACGTCGATCAGACACATCAAACAGAAGTGGTGCAGTTGAAGCATGTCCGGAGCGTAACTGGAAGACCCTGGGTTCGATTCCCGGTGGAGGCCGATGAGAATTTTTCCGTGACTCACTTATAAACGTGGAAAGAGCGATGACTTCTGTTTGGTGTTCTTGATCCACGTCAAGTGCTTGAATTAATCTGTAAATTTGCATATCTTCAAGTTCAAACTCTTCGCTTTTTGTAAATGCGCATTTGTTTTATAAGACATTCACAATATCATTTGTAAAAAAAAAAAAAAATATATATATATATATATACAATATCTACCAACAAGTAATTGGACACCACACCAATCGACGATATCTGCGGTTCTGATACACGTCACGGCCGCCGCCGTTAAATATCGTGTGGGAAACAACAACGCAACCAGTCGCATGCAAGATGCCACGCAGTTCGGAGCTCTCTGATTTCGAGAAAGGTGTAATCGTCGGGTATCACAGAAATGGCCGATCCATACATGACATATCCAGCGAGTTGAAGTACCCAAAATCAACAGTGGCCTACGTGATTGGCAAGTGGGAGATGAGAGGTGATTGTCGGAATGTGCCCCGACCCGGCAGACCCACAAAACTGGGAGTTAGAGACCGACGGGTGCTGGCCAGAGAAATTCGGAAGAACCGCACCAAATCGATGGGCCACATCCGCGAAGAGTTTCAACAGGCATCCGGGAGTGTTCTTTCGATGAATACCATCCGTAAGGAAGCCCGTCTGCTCGGTTATCATGGACGTGCTGCCGCCCACAAGCCTTTGATCACCAAGTCCAATAGTGCTGCTCGGCTAACGTGGTGCAAAGAACGTCGACAGTGGACAGTTGAACAGTGGAAACAGGTTCTCTGGAGCGACGAATCAAGGTTCACCCTCTACCGTTCGGATGGCAGGGTCTGGGTTTGGCATCTGCCTGGAGAACGCCTCCTGCCGGAATGTATTGTGCCAACTGTGAAGTTCGGTGGCGGTGGAATTATTCTATGGGGGTGTTGATCACCAAGTCCAATAGTGCTGTCCAATAGCCTTTGATCACCAAGTCCAATAGTGCTGCTCGGCTAACGTGGTGCAAAGAACGTCGACAGTGGACCGTTGAACAGTGGAAACAGGTTCTCTGGAGCGACGAATCAAGGTTCACCCTCTACCGTTCGGATGGCAGGGTCTGGGTTTGGCATCTGCCTGGAGAACGCCTCCTGCCGGAATGTATTGTGCCAACTGTGAAGTTCGGTGGCGGTGGAATTATGCTATTGGGGTGTTTCTCCTGGTATAGCGCGGGAACCTTGGTCGCAATTCCTGGTAGACTCAACGCCGAGACCTACTGCACCATTTTGGATGACCATGCGCTTCCTACGTTGTGGCAGTTTTACGGGGTGGACCCATGTTACTTTCAGGATGACAATGCCACCAGTCATGTTGCGAGGTCCACCATGGCTTGGTATAGTGACAATGGGGTTAATCGAATGGACTGGCTTGCGCAGAGCCCGGACATTAACCCTATCGAGCACCTCTGGGACGAGTTGGAGCGTCGACTTAAGGGATGCCCCCGCCGTCTGAAATCGGTGAAGGAACTGACCTGTCTTCTCCAAGCCGAGTGGAAGAAAATACCGCTAGTCGTCGTACAACGGCTGGTTGAGAGTATGCCCCGGACGGTCGCAGCTGTAATCGCCGCTCGTGGAGGCTCCACCAACTATTGAAAGTGAATAAACTTCGTTTTCCTTTGCTATCACAGGTGTCCAATTACTTGTTGGTAGATAGTGTATATTTCTCATTCACACTCATCAACCTTTGTAAATATTTTTATATCCATTTCACACCCATCTCCATATGTAAATACTCATTGCTCGTTTTTTAATTAGTAAGTATTTAATTTTTTCATCATTCCGTGAATAAGTAGTACTTGACCTACATGTGTGGTGTGACGTACCTGCCAGCAGGACGCACACGACATAAAGGCAGATTGCAGTCAGAACAAACGTCCGCGTAGCTCAATTGGTAGAGTGACTTATTCCGGAATGAGGATATCCGGGTTCGAATCCTGGCGTGGACACAAATGACGGAGAAATTTACTTCGTTATAACGGCGCCCGAACTATCCGGATGACCCGACCGTTCAAAATCTCGCATTGGTGTGATGTTCTTTCCACACCGCGAGATAGGAAAAATCAGAGAAACCCTTCTCCAGCGCTTCGAAAAATAAAAATGTGTGATGTTGCATTCCACACATTAGATTGACTGGGAGTTCTCGAGTGCACGTTCTACAGCGGATGGCTGCCTGCAACGATTAATGGTCACGGCTGACGCGTGGGCCATGCCCCTGGCCTTCTTTCTGGGGGTAGGGGAACTTGTGACGTACCTGCCAGCAGGACGCACACGACATAAAGGCAGATTGCAGTTAGAACAAACGTCCGCGTAGCTCAATTGGTAGAGTGTCTTATTCCGGAATGAGGGGAATTCCGAATATTCCGGAGTTTATTCCGGAATGAGATTGACTGGGAGTTCTTATTACCAACAGTAGTTCTGCGTTACATATATGTAGAAACCCTAAGAAAGCGTACAATTTCGAATGTCTGGTTCCAACTGTCAAACATGGGGTGAATCTGTGTGAATTTCGGCGGCCATGTCTTGGTATTCGGCTAATCCCATCATTACCCTATATCGTCGAGTTACTGCGAGCGAGTACTTGGACATTCTAAGTGATCAGGTGCATCCTATGGTCCAAATGTTGTTCCCCAACAATGATGTAATTTTTCAAGATGATTATGCACCCATGCACACAGCCAGAACACTTAAGTCTTAATTTGAGAAGCACCAAGGTAAACTTCAACATCTGCCCTGGGCAGCTATATCAACAGACTTCAATATCATCGAAACACTCTGGACAGCTTTGGAGAGCAGAGTGAGAAGAAAGTTCCTTCCTCCAGCATCGCGCAAGCATTCGGCTGATGATATGATCTACGAATGGTGCAACATTCCACTGGGGACTATTCAAAAACTGTATGAATCTATTCCAAGAAGGTTGGAAGCTGAATTAAAGGCAAATAAATGGAAGTGCAACGCCTTACTAATAAAAACATATCGCCTATTTCCGATGTTTTCGCATTATTTCGTCCAATCCCTGTATCTCTTTTCACATGGTACATACATCAGCCAACAAATTAATCCGAACAATCATTTTTTAAAAGAAATGTCGTAATTTCGCGAGATGAAATCCAACTTTACCTAATAATTTATATGTGCATCTCTCTAATAAGTTCGTTAATTAGCTTAGGCATAGGGTCTACCATCATAGAACACATTTTTCTTACTTCTGCATCTCTAAACCATACCTTTATAATTGATTGTATTAAGTTATCCTTTTTTTTTTTTTTTTTTTTTTTTTTGATTGGAGGTTTAACGACCACCGTGAGCAACTCAATGGGCTATAAGCAGTCGCCCGTCCCTAATTTAGGGTCACTGGTTCCAGGGAAGGGAGAGAGCCAGCGCCGTAAGACAAACACAACATCCATGCCTGACCGGGATTCGAACCCGGACCCCTTACGGACGAATGATCAGAGGCCAACGCCTTAGACCACTGCGCCACCGGGGCGGCTAAGTTATCCTTTGTATCACAATTACGTTTTCCAAATTTCTTTTTCACTATGGCCCTGTAACGTACCAGGAGATGTGACGTACCTGCCAGAAGGACGCACACGACATAAAGGCAGATAGCAATTAGAATCAATGTCCGCGTAGCTCAATTGGTAGAGCAACTTATTCCGGAATGAGTGGACCCGGGTTCGAGCCCCGGCGCGGATAAAAATGACGGAGAAATTCACTTCGTTATAATGGCGCCCGAACTATCCGGATGACCCGACCGTTCAAAATCTCGCATTGGTGTGATGTTATTTCCACACCGCGAGATAGGAAAAATAAGAAAATACCTTCTCCAGCACTTCGAAAAAAAAAAAAAAAAAAAAAGAAATAAGGGGGAGATGATGTAACGTACCAGGAGATGTGACGTACCTGCCAGAAGGACGCACACGACATAAAGGCAGATAGGAATCAGAATAAAATGTCCGCGTAGCTCAACTGGTAGAGCAACTTGTTCCGGAATGAGTGGCCTCGGGTTCGAATCCTGGCGCGGATAAAAATGACGGAGAAATTCACTTCGTTATAATGGCGCCCGAACTATCCGGATGACCCGATCGTTCACAATCTCGCAATGGTGTGATGTTATTTCCACACCGCGAGATAGGAAAAATAAGAGCAGCACTTCGAAAAAAAAAAAATAAGGGGGAGATGATGTAACGTACCAGGAGATGTGACGTACCTGCCAGAAGGACGCACACGACATAAAGGCAGATAGGAATCAGAATAAAATGTCCGCGTAGCTCAACTGGTAGAGCAACTTATTCCGGAATGAGTGGACCCGGGTTCAAATCCTGGCGCGGATAAAAATGACGGAGAAATTCACTTCGTTATAATGGCGCCCGAACTATCCGGATGACCCGACCATTCAAAATCTCGCATTGGTGTGATGTTATTTCCACACCGCGAAATAGGAAAAATAAGAGCAGCACTTCGAAAAAAAAAAAAAAATAAGGGGGAGATGATGTAACGTACCAGGAGATGTGACGTACCTTCCAGAAGGACGCACACGACCTAAAGGCAGATAGGAATCAGAATAAAATGTCCGCGTAGCTCAACTGGTAGAGCAACTTATTCCGGAATGAGTGGACCCGGGTTCGAATCCTGGCGCGGATAAAAATGACGGAGAAATTCACTTCGTTATAGCCCACAAATGTTCTGGTTAATGTCAGAAGAGTTTCCCGGCCACTAGAGCCTTTGGACGTTGTGATTTTTGAAGAACTCTTTTCACTTTTCTCGAAGAGTGGCATGTCCCGAGATCCTGTTGAAAGATGAGTTCTTTGCCTTTCTGGATCTGTGGAACCACTCTTTTCTCTGAAAGTTTTATGTATTGGTCACTTTTTACCATATCGTCAACAGGCACAAGAGATGCTGGACCGTCATGAGTAAAATATCCTCAGGACATCTGTTTAGCTGGGTGTTTCAGAGCTTGTTGAAGGTGGACAAAAGTCTTCTCAGCCGCTGATTTGCGGACATAGGGTACTCGCTCTCCTTGAACAAAGAAAGACTCATCTGAGAATATGACCTTATTCCACTGTACTCAACAGTCCAGTCTTTGTGCACTCTGCCCACTGGAGCCTCTTTCTCTGCATAGCGTACGCCAACAGTTGTTAATTTTATAACTTGCGGGCAGTCCTCCCTGCGTCCAACAATCTTCGACGGACTGTCATGATTAATAATTAATACAGACATTTGACTTGGACCAGGTACATCAAACAAAGGTCATCGCTCATTCCACGTTTAAAAGTGAGTCACGGAAAAAATTCTCATTGGCCGCCACCGGGAGTCGAACCCAGGGTCTTCCAGTTACGCGCCGGATATGCTTCCGCTACACCACAGCGGCCTCGAATTCCTCCAGACTCACACACGCTAACTGCCAAGCCAAGTTGGCAGGTTGCTTCTTGGAGCCGCGCACAATGCTGGGGATTCACCAAAGATGGCTGAAGAAATAATTAGAAGGCGAATGAATAATTAATACGCCGCCCCGGTGGCGCAGTGGTCTAAGGCGCTGGCCTCTGATCATTCGTCCGTAAGGGGTCCGGGTTCGAATCCCGGTCGGGCATGGATGTTGTGTTTGTCTTACGGCGCTGGCTCTCTCCCTTCCCTGGAACCAGTGACCCTAAATTAGGGACGGCCGACTGCTTATAGCCCATTGAGTTGCTCAC
Organism: Macrothele yani; assembly: GCA_039090855.1. Taxonomy (NCBI): domain Eukaryota; kingdom Metazoa; phylum Arthropoda; class Arachnida; order Araneae; family Macrothelidae; genus Macrothele; species Macrothele yani. The sequence continues at coordinate 80,069,743 of CM077016.1, forward strand.
GGTGGTCGTTAAACCTCCAACCAAAAAAAAAAAAAAAAAAAAAAGAATAATTAATACAGACATTTAACGTGGACAAGGAAGATCAGACAAAGATCTTCGCTCTTTCCACGTTTATAAGTGAGTCACGGAAAAATTCTCATTGGCCGACACCGGGAGTCGGCCCAGGGTCTTCCAGTTACGCGGTGGCGGCCAATGAGAATTTTTCCGTGACTCACTTATAAACGTGGAAAGAGCGAAGATCTTTGTCTGATGTTCCTTGTCCACGTTAAATGTCTGTAATAATAATTAATAGGCGAATGAATAATTAATACTGACATTCCTGTCAGAAACATTAATTCCACAGGCTGCCAAGTCTCTATTTAAGCAGACAATCTTGAGTTCACTTTGCTTTTCCTAATAAGCAAACGATTTTCAGTACGTGCAGTTTTCCCTTTTCGCCCACATTTTCCTTTTCTGTTGAAAGAAAAGGTACCTGTCTCATTAAGCCTCTTTAAAATCGCATTAACAGTACCCAAACGAACACCACACTCACTGGCAACTTGCCTTTGAGTCCTGGATGTTTGCTGAGAAAGAATACATTATTTTGAGTGCTTCCTTCGATATGTACCCATTTTGCGTCCACTTGTTCACACTACAAAAAATAGAAAACACTATTAAGAAACATCGTAGGTCTTTGTTAAACATCGTACAACCACAAGCAAAACTAGTAACTTGAAACCAAAACTAACATTATTGCGAACTCAAACAACAACCGAAACTCGTAAACTAGAATCAAAATTATTGTGAACTACACTGCTGGCCACCCAAAATGCAACACCAAGAAGGAAGCATCCGATTAGCCTGAAATTCGCAGCATGCGTCGCCCGCGAGAGGACATGAAAACGATTAGCATTGCAGGGCATATGCAAATCATGTGCGCCCGGCACGCCACCGAGAAGCACTATAAAAAGGGTGCACAGAAGACGGGGTGTAAGTAGTGGAAGTGTGTTGTGCTGCCGGACCTGTGCTTGGGAAGCTTCCTGATGCCTCGTCGCAGAATACGGCAGTCATTCCAGCACGTTTCGAAGTTCGACAGAGGACGAATAGTGGCTTATCGCGACAGCGGTTTATCGTACCGAGACATCGGCGTCGGTGTGAGACGGTATCCAGCCACAGTGACGCGAGTATGGATTCGTGGGTGCAGGAGGGACTGACGTGAGAGATTGCCGCAGCCGCGGCACACCACGGAACGAGAGGACCGGCATGTTGTGCGGAGGGCATTGACGGCTCGCACCGCCACATCACGAACGTTAGCGCAGGAATTAGGGTGTGTTGCGCAACAACCTGTTTCAGCATGTACCGTTTGACGTCGTCTGCAGGAGCGGGGACTTGTCGCACAGCGCCCATTGCTCCGATTACCATTGATGTTACACCACCGGCGAGTGCGGCCGCAGTGGGCCGTTGAACGCCGCACCTGAACTACAGAATGGCACGACATTGTCTTCTCCAACGAATCCCGTTTCTGCATGCAACACCACGATGGACGGATCCGCGTGTGGCGGCACAGCGGCGAGAGACTGTATGACGCCTGCATTATGCATCGCCATACCGGTCCGTCGCCTGGCGTTATGGTTTGGGGCGCAATTGGATATGACACCCGCACCCCTCTGGTACGCATCGCCGGTACACTCAACAGCCATCGCTACATCTCCCACGTTTTGGAGCCTGTAGTCCTCCCTTACCTGCAGAACCTGCCAGCGGCCACGTTTCAACAGGACAATGCTCGCCCGCACGTGGCACGCATCGTGCAACAATTCTTCACGGCCCACCAGGTGTCACTGCTGCCGTGGCCCGCCTGTTCTCCCGATATGTCGCCCATTGAACACGTCTGGTTGCTGATCGGCAACCGAGTGTCCCGGCAAGCACCACCCTCGGGTACGCCTGATGAACTGTGGCAACGTGTGGAAGCAGCCTGGACCGACATACCCCAAGCCCACATCCAAAGCCTCTTTCGTTCGATGCCGCGGCGTGTAGCGGCCGTTATTGCCAGCCATGGGGGCCACACGAACGATTGATGTCTGCCTGTTCCGCAAGTTGCTCGGGCCTGTAAGCTCAATCGTTTCATCTTTGTATCTGTTGTTATGTGTCCAGTAAACCTGGCTTTACTATCTTGTGTCCTTCTTGGTGTTGCATTTTGGGTGACCAGCAGGGTAAAACAAAAACCAAACCCAGACCAAAACGTGACGAAAATTTCCGCTTGTTCGGATTAATTTGTTCGCTACTGTTAACATAACGTACTCCAAATATAGCTCTCCGTAACATCACTCAGTGTAACATAGCTCTGAAAATATCGCCCATAACATCAGCTCTTACTCAGCGTACAGGTCTAACTCTACATTCCCTTTTATTTACATTTGCGACTGAACTTTGACCTACAGTCAGTCTGCCAACTTTTTAAAACTCGTCGGGAGAAATTATGTGGCATTAAAGTCTGGAAATATTTAACGACGAGAAACCAAATTTACATGAGAACACAGAAACTTAAAAGGAAGATTAAATTAAAGACATACGCCAAAACTGTCTAGCCCAATAATTCTCAAGTACAACTTTCGAATGTTATAACCGTTGGCGCAAAATGTTTAGCAGAAACGAAATGTACTTTTGTTTTCTCCTAGTTCTCAAAATTTTATCTCATTAATTTTTTATTCTCCTGTATGTTCTTCAATATACAACTGCTTTAAAACTAATTAATAATTTACTGCTCGATGTAGCGCTAGAAGGAATGCTGAAATCGTCACTCTGCAAATTACTGTTAGAACAACTGTTACTTCTAAACGCCATTAAACTGCGTTACTCAGCAGCGGAATAGACGCTTTTGGTGTTCACATGGGTTTAATAATTCAGGAATTGAGATTTCAAATGCAAAAAGAAAGAATATTTATTACTTTGTGTCCTCAAAATTGTATCTCATTAATTTCTTATTCTCTTACATTTGCAACTTTTTACATTCCACGCGAATCTTTATTGCGTTTTCTTGGATCTCGTTTCTAAGCATGGAACTTTTTACTCTTTGTTTCGTTGAGTGATGCAAAATTCCAAAAAGAAGAAATGATATTTGCTCAGACGGAAATTGCAGATCACACGAGCATGGCACGCATGCCTTAGAATTTCTTAAATGCCTGCTTCGTCCACGAACATTTGTTGGAAATCAAATACAAGCAGCCGTCTCAAGCGAAAATAATTGATGCCAGGAAAACGGAACTGAAAAATGTACGAATTTTCTACAATTATTTCGCATTCAATTTTTTACTTAGGTGCATTCTTCGCAATCCGTGTTCTCGAAACGTTCTGCGCTGTTGCAGCGAACAATTTGATCTGGCATTTCAAGTGGGGTTTTTTTTTCTAAAATAAACTCACAATACTGAAGTAGAAGATTCGTTATTTTCGATTAATAAACAAAAATAGCTATCTGAAGCCTTTCCTACGATTCTAGCGAATATACACTGAGATGCCAGTTTATTATGTACACCTGCCCTTGTCACACAATTAGCTCACTCAAAATGCAAGGCTTCATGTGATCGCGTTGTGCGGTATAAGCCAAGAACAACATCTTTTTCGAGCATGAGTCAACATTCGATTGAGGATCACAATGCACGAAATGAGAACATACCATACTGCTTTTGATGATTGCTACAGCAAGAAAGAATCGCGACATTCAAATGAAATTTACGTCACAGATTCCTTATTTTACAAGGGATAACATTTTACATTTGCAGATCTATACGACGTGTTTTCGCTTCAAAATTCAGTATCGTAAGAAACCACCACAAGCAACAATAACAGCCTTTACACAACGTGGTCTTGAATGGAAGATATTTTTGATATCGTCTCGGGGAATAGCCCGCCAGGTTGCTTCTATACAAGATGTGAAAACACAAGTTTCTCCACGACTTACATCGAATTCGCGTCCCCTAGCTTCGGTGTAAGTCGCTCTTCCAACTGAGCTACGCGGACAAAATGTCTCGCTGAAGATTTGTCGTCTTAACACATGTTTTCACCTGTGTAGTACGTCACATCATCTCCCTCCTAATTTTTTTGTTTTATCTTTTGAAGCGAAGTTGGAGTTTTTCATTAATTCCAAACAATGTGTGGAACAAACATCATGCCAGTGGATCCATTTTCTACAATCGAGCGCCGATGTGAAAACACAAGTTTGTCCATGTCCACTCACTCCGGAGTAAGTCGCTCTCCCAACTGAGCTACGCGGACAGAATATCTCGCTGAAGATTTGTCGTCTTGACACATGTTTTCACCTCTGTAGCACTTCACAGAGACCAGAGTTCATTTGTGGTGACTGGCAGAGGTGCTTGACGGGCCACTCGCTCAGCTACTATGTTCCAGACATGTTCGATAGGGGACATATCCGGTGAACGTGCAGGCAAGAGAAGAAACGGTATCTTCCGTGCATGGAAGAAGTCTTGGACTTTCTGGACCACATATAGCCGAGCATTGTTCTGCTGCAGTATAGCGCCAGGACTATTCTAAAGGAAGGGTATCACCTCTGCCTCTGAAACATCCCTGACGTATCGCTGGCTGTTGAGGGTTCCCTCAAGTTGTATCAGGCGAGATCGCGAATTAAACCCAAAGGCGCCCCAGTTCATGACGCTTGGCGTTGGCGGTATGACGCTGCAAGATGCCTTTCACCACTATGTCTTAGGACACGTATGAGATCATCAGTGTGCATCAAACTGAATCGTGACTCGTCAGAAAACACGACCTGTTCCCAATCAGCGCGCCAGTGTCTGTGTTCGTGGCCACATTGCAGCCTGAGGCATCTGTGGTAGAGGGTAAAAGGGATGCGCAGCGATTGGCTGCTAGAGACCAGTTCTCTGTTAAGCAGACGATATCAAGCTGTGCAGGATGACAAAGCCTAACCTATGACAGTGCTCCACTGCTGCGCTCATCTGTCCACTGACACCACAGTCGCACCACTGTAGTGGCGTTTTGTCCCGTACGAATGGCGATTTCTCGGTATGAAAATCCAACTTCTCTTATCCCAACAATCCTTAATCGCTCAAATTCCGTCAGATGTTCGTAATGCAACCTACTTCGGTGACGGGACGTAGTGAGACATAGGTAAACACCCTTTCGACTCAATATCGACTTGTCACTGATTGCAACATCTCTACTTAGGGGAAGAAACTTGCTGTTAATACACGATGTTCAAACTTGCTGAATGATTCCAGTTACAAGCAAACCTTAATAACTAAAAACGCACACAAGTTAAAATATACAGGGTGTTCGTAAACTGTTTTGGCAAAAGAAGAGGGGTGATAGTACCCATCAAGACGAACAATATTTACAATGGAACCTAGGGTCGCATTCCACTCTGAGTGTCAGAAAAGAGTAAAGTTAGATGTCCAAGTAAAACTTTCAACAGAGCAAAGAAAGAGAATTAACGACATCATAAGTTGCACAATCCCATTAATGGAGATCAGGGACAGACTCAAAGTAGATGCTCAAAGTGGCGGCCACGGGTGTCGTTGCACAATTCACACCGGCGAATGAAAGACTGGCGCACCCTCTCGAAGACTCCTGGTGTCGTGTTTATCCTGTCCGCTGCAACAACGATTCTCACGACGAGATCTTCCACGGAGTCCACAGGCGTCTCGTACACCAATGATTTCATGTGCCCCAGAAGAAGAAGTCCAGTGGGTTTAAGTCCGGTGAGCGTGGAGGCCATGCCACAGATCCGTCACGTCCAATCCATCGTGCGGGATATGTGGCATTCAGGTAGTGTCTACTGCACCTTGATAAGCCAATCAGCTGCAATTGTCGATGCTGCGTCTTTTCTTTGGCAATTTGCATACGGTAAATGCTTGACGGTGATGTTCTGGCGATGTGCTACTTCTCCGGCGCGAAAGAAATGACGTCTGAGGTGACGACTTGTGCTTGTTGGACGTATTTCGAAGTTACTCTTTTCTGACACTCAGAGTGGAATGCGACCCTAGGTTCCATTGTAAATATTGTTCATCTTGATGGGTACTATCACCCCTCTTCTTTTGTCAAAACAGTTTACGAACACCCTGTATATACATAGTTAAAATCACAAGAGTACTTTCGTGCTCGCGGCGAGCACATCATCAGCTGAAAGACCTAGTTGGAGTTCCAAAAACCCATTTATACATAGGTGTCGTTGCCAAACGTTCTCAATGAGGAAAGAAATTCAAGAAAGTTCACTTACTCTAACGTAATATGAGAAAATAGAGGTCTGTAGAGTTCCGTTAATGGCGGACGGAATCTGCTATGTTAAAAGTAGGAACCGGAATCGCGGAAAGTAAAGTTTTCCAGGCCTGAGAAATGTAGCTGGGTACTTCATCATTGCAACAAGTGTCCACTCGATGTAAAATGCAAAGACTGTCATAAAGAGTACTGTTTCCCTCGTTGTAACAGATAGAATGGAGACGTCTGTTCAAGATGGGTAACGTGTACCAGCTGAAGTAAACCTCGCTAAAGCAGTAGATGACGAGTCATTTTTACTATATTGGCGTTCCTTAATTCTTGTGCAACATCTCGTTTGAGATTCAACAACTCTTTGTACCCAAGACCAAACAGTTGCGTAACGGCGTGCATTTTTACTGACATTTTGATCATTTACATATCCCAACCTTTGGTACATATTACGTAAGTTTCAAGCTAATATCCGTCGTTCTTCATGGTGTATTACAATTTTCACAAACAGTAGTGTATAAGTGATTTTGAGAGTGGCATGATAGTTGGCGCTAAACCTGCCAGTTTGAGTATCTCCAAAAAGGCCGTACCATTTCTTTTTTTTTTTTTTTTTTTTTTTTTTTTTTTTAGGTTTAACGACCACCGTGAGCAACTCAATGGGCTATAAGCAGTCGCCCGTCCCTAATTTAGGGTCACTGGTTCCAGGGAAGGGAGAGAGCCAGTGCCGTAAGACAAACACAACATCCATGCCTGACCGGGATTCGAACCCGGACCCCTTACGGACGAATGATCAGAGGCCAACGCCTTAGACCACTGCGCCACCGGGGCGGCCCGTACCATTTCACGTATAGTAAGAGTTTACAGTGAATGGTGCGACATTCACGAGGAGAAATCAGCGATCCTGTGGACTAAAACAGCTGCTGGATCAGACAGGTCAACGGATACTGGCGAGAATCGTGCTACCGAACATAGCGGCCACCACCCGCCCAATCGCTGAGGGAGTCCACATTAGTGTGCCGAAAATCATCTTCGAACGCACTACGCGTCGGACCATGTCGCGAATGGGATACAACAGACAACGACCATGCCAAGTACCAATGTTGTCAGCGTCGAATTCAAAAATGCCCCTTCAGTCGGCGCTGGAGCATTGATGACTGGGAAAAGAGTATCTGGACGGAACAATCAAGGTTTCTTCTGCATCATGAGATGGCAGGATCGGAATTTGACGAAAGCAACATGAGCCCACGGAACCATTCTGTCACATATCGGCTGTACGGGCGGGAGGCGGCGTTGTGCTGGTGTGAAGAATGTTTTGCTGGAAGGTATTGGGTCCCCTGATGCCCATAGAATGGCACCTGAACGCCACTGCGTATATGAACATCTTTGCCGACAAAATTCATTCTGTCATGGCTACGGTTTATCCTGTTGCAAATGGACACCTCCAGAAGAACAACGCACCCGCTGACAGGGCTCATATTGTCACCAAATGGTTTCAGCGAAATGCCGATGAATTTTAGTTGCTTCAATAGTTTGCACCGTAACCCGGATTTGAAACCCATCGAACATCTCAAAGAAGAGGTTGAAAGGGCTATTATCTGCGAGACTGTAGCACATGCCAAATGAATTCCGACTGTTCTACAGGCCAAGGGTGGCTTCAACAGGCTACTAGGTAGGGGTACCTGATAAACTATTAGGCCTATTTCATTGTACAGGGTGATCCATTTAAACCAGTACCCTGAAAAAACCTTACAGTTTTGCAAGGGATCGCGCAAGGAACTTCTTCTTTTTTTAAATAGAAGCAGCAACTCCTGGAGAATGAAAACCGCCACCGTGAAGAAGATTGTTAACCGTAACTATAACTCAGCTCGTGATTTGTTTGTTGTTGCGTTGTCATTCACTTGCGTGCATTCGGAAACATGCAGTACTCTGTTTCAGAGCGTTTTTTTTTTTGGTGAAATCGTATTGGGTAACCAATTCTGTCATCAAAACGCAACGAGCACTTTGAAGAGAGTTTGGAGTTCGAAAAGTGCCAAGCAAGTCAACAATTCTGTCGATGGCAAAAAAAAACTGGAGCAAACCGGTTCTCTTCTCAGCGGTAGCGGTAGACATCACCCTCCGATGCCCCAAACGCGTGTGGACGATGTTCGGCAACGTTTACTTCAATCTCCGACGAAATCGTTGCGCAGATTAAGTCAACAGACAGGATATTCATACGGAACTTGTCAAAGGGCAGCAAAAAAAGCGAATATTCGACCATTTAAAGTGCACGTAATCCATCAGCTGCAGGAACCGGACAAGGGAAAGAGAGTAAGTTACTGCAAATGGTTTCAAAATTTTCTTAATTTGCGATCTGATATTCTCTCCATCACATGGTTTACGGATGAAGCCTGGTTTCATCTGTCAGGCTAGGTCAATTCGCAAAACAGCAGATACTGGGCTGCCGAAAACCCACACGTTATGTGTGAAACACCGATGCATTCACAAAAAGGCTGGTATATGGTGTGCGGTTTCGTCTACGAAAATTATTGGCCCCAGTTTTTTCTCTGAGACTGTCAACACTAACGTTTATTGCCACATATTCAATGAATTTGTCGAACAACTTGATGACATTGAATTGACAGAGGGCTACTTTCAGCAGGATGGCGCTACGTGTCACACATCGAAAGTCTCAATGGAAGTCATAACCAGCTTCTTTGATGAGAGATTAATTTCAAAAAACATATGGCCTCCAAGATCTCCGGACTTAACTTCCCCTGACTTTTTTTATGGGGCTACTTAAAGGATAGAGTTTACAAAACCCATCCGAAAACATTGGATGCATTGCGTGAAACAATCACGACTCAAATTGGCAATGTTACTGCTCGTACTCTACATGAGACATCACTGAATATGATGCGGCGTGTTCAAATGTGTTTACAAGAAAATGGAGGACGATTCCAACATTTGCTTTAATAAAATGATTCTCCAGTACCACATGTATAATTCTCAACTTACTGTATGATTTTGTTGTTATTTATAAAAAAAGTTATAAGTAAATCGCATGGTACTGGTTTAAATGGATCACCCGGTATGTGCAGTAACGAAATACGCTCAAAGGACCAAACTATTAGAGATACCTACCTAATAGCCTGTTGTATAACAGCCTGTGCACGCCTAGGCATCGACTCCACCTGATGCCGGAGGGTTTCCTGCTGCAGCATTGTCCACAGCTCCGCCCGAGATGTTGGTCCAGGATCCATAGATCTCATGTTCCACTCCACGGAACCCTGAGAGCTTCCACGGTCTAAATCCGCAGACCTTGGGGTTCATTGGATGGCTCCAGACTCAAATGAGTGTTTCCCGAACTATGCCTGGGTGGTTGCAGCCGGGGCCAACGTTCTTCCCTCGTTCCTTGGTCGGAGCCTGAGCGCTCAAAATTTTCCACTGGCGTGATGTCGCACAAAGCGACGGACATTTTATAACGCAATTTGCTTTCCTTTATAATTTAGTCCTTGCGTCAGTAATTACGTTATGTATGCTAAGTCAATGCAATATTAGAAGGTACCCATACACCATTACAATAAAGAGGTCAAGTAGTACTCACAAATACTTTTATTTGCTTGCATGGGTTGACTCCACACTCACATGCTATTTATGGGCGTACTCAATACAGTATCAGTAATCTATCATCAATATCCAATCAAAATATAACTGCACGTCTCTCGTCAATAACACCCATCAACCCCCTTAAACAACCGCTGCATTGCTTTTTTACCTATCGTTCCTATCCGGCCACACATACGTCACTTTTGTTCCGACCTCAGGGTGTTGTCAACATTATTCTCGTTCGAGAGAAAAGACATAACGTTAAGTTTGGAAAGTGTAAAAAAGAACAAACTCAAATTTACAGAGAAAAAGAAACTCAAAAGGAAAGTTAGAATATACGTTACAATTTGTGTGGGAAAGCACTGGAGCAACATTGTTTACAACTTAGTTGCCCTCGTTATAAAACATATTTTTAGCGGAATTGTTAATCTCATGCTGCTTAAACGAAATTATAGTACTTACGATATACTACAGTTCAATTGAACATCTCATCCAGAGATAAAATATAGGAAAATATTGCAGTCATGGAGAAGAACTGGAAATGAGGACATTGACGGAAATCTGACTATGAAGGCTTGATGTGATTGCCCTTGAGATTTCCTATCACTCGATAGGATATTAACATTTCACATTTTCCGCTAACTAAATACAAGAAATTAGAAAAAAAACGAGACACTTCCGAAACGAATTTTCCACGGATTAATATTAACGGGGCATTTCTAAGAGTGAAATGAATAAATTGAAATGAAAATCATCTGTTAAATGCTTGAAGTTCTTTGTCGTGGAACGGCCGAAAGGACAGAAAATTTTCTTTTACATGATTTCCCATCAACGACGTCGTCATTTTTGAGTTTTGTGTAGTTTAAAAAAATGTTCAAAAACACTGGAGCACATTTTCATGGCAAACTTTATATCATTTCTTCCGCATCGAACGCAAGCTTGGGATTGAAAATTCAGACATTTTATCCCTAGTCAGATTTTTGTGGAATGATTTTATGTTCCACTATGAAGAATTCAATTTCACCATTATCGTTATGCCACGGGACGGATTCGAACCCCCATATCTTGTCGCCGGAGTTCCGAGTGCTATCCACTATGCTACACTGTCATGTATTCTCTCTTCTATCTGCCTTTATCTCATGTGCGTCCTGCTGGGCAGGCACGTCACATAACGTAGAAACAGTTTAAATAATTCATAACATGCAATGAAAGAAAGTATTACTACTTCACACGGATATGTTAGTATCTCGATCAGTAGTTCAAAATATTTTTTTCGTTTCGGAATCGCCAAATCTAGAATTATCACTTTATCTGATGTAAATTTTTTTGTGGCAAAAGTGGCAGTTCAACTTTTATTTTTGTCTGAATGCCACATCTCCGTGGCAAATCTGAATGGATAATGAAACTGGATAGTATGTTAATTGGAGGCGCCTTACAATTAATTTTATAAAAATGAACTCGCTTCGGCCAAACTATACGAGCATTTTTTAGAATAATTTAGATGTTTCTTTTAGAACGCATCGAAAGTCCGTATCAGATCTTTATCCAGAATAGCATCATTTGCTTCCTCTTTTCCTTCGGGTAAGTCTTCGGGTCGTTTAGATGGCGCTTTCCTTTTATGAGTGTCTTTCAGGCTTCCAACTTAATTTAGCTTACAATTTTCCAGGACATGAAGATTTTTTCATGATAAATCTGCAATATTATTAATACAACTTCAGCATATCCTGTCAATTTACAGGAATTCGTGTATTTGTGTGTGCATATGTACGTACAAAAAATTAACAATTCCTTAACTGTTAGAAGTTATAATATTGCAGATTTGTCATGGAAAAAATTTTCATATATAATATTGCAGATTTGTCACGGAAAAAATCTTTAGTACATTGTTGATAAGGGACAAAATTGTAATCCTGAATGAAAAAGGTTGACTCATGATGTCTAAGCCTGTAGTTTACGTGAAGAGTTTGCTGCAGAGTCAAGCTAAATTAATGATTCATTTTTTTAATTTATTGGCATTTTTTACTAGGAGTGAAAGTTTACTTTAACAATTTAAAATCAAACTGCACTACTGTTCATAAATAAAATGAGTACCACATGTTACTTCAGTAGAAAAAAAAACCTCTGTAACTGGTAAAAAAAATTACTGATTATTATATTGGAGTTTGTTGCCTGCAATGTTTTCCCAAGTAATTTTGTTTATAGCTTTATACATTTTTTGTAGTCCAATAAAAGTTCACTTATGATAGTAAATGCTGAAAATGTAAATCCACAACTGAATTAGCTGAAAGTTTTTATTTGTTGGCGACAGAAGATTTTCAAATCTTCAAAGTCTTTATTGATTTGAGTTATTTGTTTCTGAGTAATAGTAATTTTTTTACGGAAAGCATTTGATTTTGACAAAAGTGTGAAATCTAACTTTTGTTCAGCTTTCTGTGCCATATTATCAGCTTCTACTACCATAGTCACATGTCTTTTGTAATTTCAGTGTTTTCTCTACCAGTCTGCATCTATTTCCCTTTTTTTCGCTTCTTGCTGTTCCTTGTTCTTCTTCTTTTTCTTTTCGTTGTTCCTCCAAATGCATCACATATCGTATTACAGCTAACTTGCAGCTCGAGATGAGTTCTTTTGTTAAGAGTCAAGATGATGGAAGTAACATCACCAACATCTTGAATAGCCTCATACACAAACGCAATGATGCGAGTGGCTTTTTTTTCAAGTTCTCAACAATGATTTGCTCGTTGACTAAATATCCTCGTTCAACATCAGCTTGTCCATGTGAAAGTGTCAAAATCATCTTCACCATATACCATAAGTCGATACATTTTTCTTGCTTTGCTAAGTATTTTCCACAAAATGTATCCAAACGCTCTGTATTTCGATCATATGAAATAAAATCAGTTTCCAATTTTACATCCACAATGAACCCTTTGTACTGCTTAAATGCAGCATCGCACTGTTCCTCTGTTAAATTTTTTTTAGCAGATTCCGCAGCAATCTACTGAAAGCCCTTATATATTCATTTTCGGATGCAACAATAAGTTGTGGATTAAAGCATATAGAATCTCTGATTATTGAATATTTTAAAGGATTCCTCTCTTGGATTTTCTTTACCACAGCTTTTACAAATCTTCAGTATTGTCTGGTAAATTCTAAAGCCTCTTTTTAACTTATTTGCTTCTTTTGAAAGCACTGCTTTATTATTTTCTTAGCAGCAAATCCGATTCCTATTTCTCTCACATACAAAAGGTTTTTTTTTTTAATCTTCAACACATCAGTTTCATATATGAGATTTTTTTCTTTCCATCAATGACATCTTTTTTTATGATAAGAGACATTAATTCATACAAAAAATTACTTGTGTCTGTAGCCTGAAATGGAATCATTGGCGCATCAGTTTGGTAATACACTGCCGGACAATTGCTAAGGACGGATGACAATAGCAACGATAGCAACCATAAAATGGAAGGCAGGAAAATGTGGAAATTAGCATAAGTGCGGGATACAGTAAAACGTGTTGTGCGTATGCAAATTTTGGATTGCCGAACTTGTTCGTGACGTCATAGCGCTGATAAGAGATATAAAGGATTTGACGCGTATTGACCGTTGTTGTTCAAACGCAAAGTTGAAAGGGAAAAAATCAATTGACGAACTTGCAATTTTCAGTATGTCTTCCCGACATCACCTAGATGATTTTACGCGTGGTCGTATTATTGGCAAGATTGAAGAAGAGCGAAAAATAACAGATGTTGCCAGGGAGTTCGACGTCAGCCACAGTGTTGTTTCAAGGCTTTGGAAATCATTTCAAACAAATGGAGAGTGTAGCAAACGTCACGGGGAGGTCGTGTTCGCAGTACGACACCTGCAGAAGATAGGTACATAGTGCTATCAACAAAAAGACACCGGCGCAGCACAGCTAGTGAGGTAGTAAATCAGTTTATGGCTGCTACTGGCAAGCGGATCTCCCGAAAAACTGTCGCCAGACGTTTGCATGAAGGAGGACTATACGCCCGCCGTCCTGTTGTGTGCATCCCATTGTCCAGACGTCAGTACCGCCCGTTTGCAATGGTGCCATCAACATCGCAATTGGACTGATAACGACTGGTCTGCTGTCCTCTTCTCAGATGAGAGTAGATACAGTCTATCGTCTGGTTGTCGACGACAACTGATCTGGCGTGATAGTGATACTGCATATTGTCCAGCAAACATACAGGAAAGGGACCGATATCCGACATGTAGTGTCATGGTATGGGCTGGCATCATGATCAATGGCCGTACGTCCCTCTATGTGCTTCCAACTGGGACTATGACTGGCCAACGATACATTAATGATGTTCTGCTACCTCATGTTCGCATGTTCCGTGGTGCTGTCGGTGATAGATTCATTTTCATGGACGACAACGCAACATGTCATCGAACAGTCGCTGTCCAGGAGTGTCTTGAGAGCGAGGATATTCAACGCTTCCTATGGCCAGCACGTTCTCCAGATCTGAATCCCATTGAAAATGTGTGGGATGGTTTGGGGAGGAGTCTTGCTGGTCGCCAATGCCCTCCAATAAACAAGGACACCCTCATCCGTGCACTGACAGAGGAATGGGATAATTTACCCCAACAGCTGCTTGATAATGTTGTGCAAAGCATGACACGAAGTGTGGAATCTTGCATCGCCCTCCATGGTGGCCATATCCCGTATTGACATCTTACGCCGGAACGCCTGCGGACGGTAATTGCATTTTTTCACGTTTACGTATTCTGCACAAAATGGCCTGTTTGTCCCTTGAACACGTTCCAAAGCCTTCTGGATTTCAGAGCACAATAAATTGTCTTTCTTGTAATGTCCTGGCATTCTGACATTATTTTATTTCACTTGGCATCCAACCACACTTACTTTTTTATGCGCTATATAGCCGTTTATGATCCGTCCTTAGCAAATGTCCAGCAGTGTACTTTAAATAAGGCTAAATGTCTTTTCCAATAAAAAAATGTAAATTCGTTCTGATGTTTTTTCCACCGTTGTAAAGCTACGGGGATAAGGAGCAGACTGCAGCTTATTTTTGTGACAGCAAATGAAACTGACCACGTGTGGCCAAATTTTAATGGCCAGTGAACTACATAATTGAGGAATTCAGCTACAATGCATTGAACTTGTACATCTGTTGCATCTGTTGTTTTTAAGCAAAACTATTTTTTTTATATAATATACTGATAAAAAAAAGTGAAAATAGCATATTGCAATACATGGCAAAGTTTACTTTTACATGACAAACACCTCATTTTTGAAAAAAAATCCGTCTTTTCCAGTACTGGAAATTTTTTTTCCGAAATTCCAGGTTTCCCAGGACGCGTACGTCAGAATGGTATTTTGGCAGATTAGGAAATATTTTAGAGGTACCGCATCTTCGCCGAGTGCGAAACGAGAGCGAGGAACAACAGTAATTGAGCTATCGTCTCCAGTGACACCACTGTCTTCTGTTATAACATCATCGTGTCTAAAGCGTTTGATGCAAATTAGGCTTTTCTTCTCAGGAAAGACTGGTTTCCTGGGAATTTTCTTCAGCCACTGTTGAAATTTGTTTTCTTCATTCGGAAGCTTAAACATTAATATTTTCTTTAGCTGGATCGTAATCCCGGGACACAGCAGCTGGAAGGCGCTGACTGGCATTACAACAAAATGTTCTTGATGGTGAAAAGCCTGTATCACACAAAAGTGATTTTTGTGAAATCTCCAACGGTTTACAAATGAATGAAAGAAGAAAAAGATTCAGCGAAGAGAAAACAACTAAGAATGAAGCAATACAACGACTCTGATAATAAGGAGCGAACTCAACAACACGGCTTCCAACAGTTTCGCCCCGTCGCTTTGTGTGATGTCTCAGCGGGCGCAAATTATTAGCGCCCAGGCCCCGACCAAGGAACGAGGAAGCAACGCTGGTCCTGCTGCAGCCCGGTCGGCCGGCGCTTCGCTCTTCTGGAACAGACCGTCGGCCGCAGGATGCGCAAAGGCCACCAATACGTCCAGCACAAGCTGGTAGCGTGCATCGGTTAAGGACCAATCCAGGCACACTAAAGGACCTAATGTGTCACATGAGGAGGCTCCCCAAACCGTTACAGAGCCACCACTGCCTTGAACAGAGCCGACCTGGCACGACGGGATTATGGTCTCATGTTGTCGACGCCACACCCACACTCTCCCGCCAGCTCGGTACAGCTGAAAAACGAGATTTATTTGACCACACGACGCGGCGCCACTCTGCAGAAGTCCAGTTTTTATATTTCCGGCAACAGACGAGACGTTATTTCCGATGACGAGCAGTCACCAGGGTATACGAGTAGGGCGTCGGCTCTCGGAGCCCAGGGTATGCATCGTGCACCGTATGGTTTGCTCGCTGACGCTGTTTGGGTCTCCGACATTTAACCTGGATGTGATTTTCGCCGCCGTTACCAAGCGGTGGTTCTGTACCAGCTTGGATAGTCTACGTCGACCCCGGTCATCAATGGCGTGTGGTCGGTCATCGCTTGTTCTCTGGGCGCTGGTACACCCTTCATACGGAATTCATCGAAAACAAATTTATCGAACGAACAATTCATCGAAAGGACGACTTTATCGAAAAAGGTGAAACGAATACATCGAAAGCGAATTCATCGAAAACAAATTTATCGAACGAACAATTCATAGAAAGGACGACTTTATCGAAAAAGGTGAAACGAATACATCGAAAGCGAATTCATCGATAACAAATTTATCGTACGAACAATCGAAAGGACGACTTTATCGATAAAGGTGAAACGAATACATCGAAAGGGAATTCATCGAAAACAAATTTATCGAACGAACAATTCATCGAAAGGACGACTTTATCGAACGAACAATTCATCGAAAGGACGACTTTATCGATAAAGGTGAAACGAATACATCGAAAGCGAATTCATCGAAAACAAATTTATCGGACGAACGATTCATTGAAAGGACGACTTTATCGAAAAAGGTGAAACGAATACATCGAAAGCGAATTCATCGAACACAAATTTATCAAACGAAAAATTCATCGAAAGTCGTCCTTTCGATGAAGATGAAACGAATACATCGAAAGCGAATTCATCGAAAACAAATTTATCGAATGAAAAATTCATCGAAAGCGAATTCATCGAACACAAATTTATCAAACGAAAAATTCATCGAAAGTCGTCCTTTCGATGAAGATGAAACGAATACATCGAAAGCGAATTCATCGAAAACAAATTTATCGAATGAAAAATTCATCGAAAGGACGACTTTATCGAAAAAGGTGAAACGAATACATCGAAAGCGAATTCATCGAAAACAAATTTATCGAACGAAAAATTCATCGAAAGGACGACTTTCGATGAAGAGTGAACGAATACATCGAAAGCGAATTCATCGAAAACAAATTTATCGTACGAACAATTCATCGAAAGGACGACTTTATCGATAAAGGTGAAACGAATACATCGAAAGCTAATTCATCGAAAACAAATTTATCGAACGAACAATTCATCGAAAGGACGACTTTATCAAAAAAGGTGAAACGAATACATCGAAAGCGAATTCATCGAAAACAAATTTATCGAACGAACAATTTACCGAAAGGCCAATTTTTCGACAAAACATGAAACAAATTCATTGAAATGGAGTTTAAGACAACTGGCCACTAAACAGTTAGCCAAATGGACAAGTGCAGACACCCTACCTTTAGGGTCCGTATAAAAATGGCATTTTCTTTGTTCCAGACGTGCGCAAAGGCCTAGGGGTTAATATTTAATGCCTTAGTAAAAGCACAATAATACTATCTTTGTGTCTAAACCTTATTAATCTGAGCGCTACGCAATATATTCATAACGTAAACACGATAAATCAAGCTAATAATCATAAATAACATGAAGAACTCGTGCAAAAATGAAATAAATGATTTGTGAAGTTTACCGTCTAAAAGCTCGATTTTAATAAAAGAGGAATCATATATACAGTTTAAAATACATATTAGCACTTTCGAGGCAGCGGCTGCCTCATCATCAGATGAAATAAGAGTAGCAAAGTACATCATTATATAATACAGGCATGGTGCATTGTGTGTGATGTTAAGAATAAGCCAATGACTATCTACGTGCGTCATCGAGTGCGTATTTTGTTGACCTATTTGGGTTACGAAGTGATTGTGGTTGACATACAGAAAAGGCGTACTTGATTGCTTTTTTAAACATAAATTTAGAGTCTACTTATAATTTAAAATTCACAGAATTAATAATTGGTTTCCAAACATTATGTAGCTCATAAGGGAGTACTTAGGCTCTCTTATGAGCTACGTAATGTTTGGAAACCAATTATTAATTCTGTGAATTCTTCAAATGCAATCATTTGCATAAATTGTACGTGTGCACCCACCCTGCAATTTTAATGGAGCTGCGTTCACGTCTTTGTGGTGTAGCATTTTCTCGGTCAGGCAGTGTATTTAAATCATGAATTAAACATTTGAAAACTTGAACATCTATGAATCAGGTTTATCAAGAGGATTAGCTGTTTCCAACCAAAATGTATGGTTATTTTCGTGACAATGTTGTGCTATCGACAACATTTTCAGCTCACAGTTGTTTTCTTTCATATGGAAAAGTCAAGCCCTGTGGGTCTCTTCACGACAACAGTTTATCGCAAACCATTTGCTGTTTCCTTACCCGAGTATGCAAAGTCTTACCCCCCCATGGAAACAAAAATTCAGTACTTTCTACACATATACGTAATCGTGCAATGCATATCTGCTCAACTGAAGATTTCTGGAAGAAAGAGCTTGATTTTTTTAAAGGAACTGCAGCACACAGAAGATGCCCTGCCGTTACAGATACAGCGGTCCAAAACTTAAGGATGTCGAAGCCTGTCTTCACGCTCACGCCTATAGGCCTCCTAGAACGAGAGAGTTGGGCTGTTATCCAATTTTCTCCTCAGATTTGCTTCAACATTTCGAAAATTCTCAAAAGTTTTTATTTCAAAGTTATTTTCAAACTCATAAACAAAAAGAACTTTTACGAATCAAAAGACTATGTCGAAGATACTTATAAATTCCTGGAGAATTTATCAGATCTCTCGTGAAAGTGGTCTGTCGTATAAATAACAGACCCACACTGCTTTACGTTTCCGTGTGAAGGAACATAAGACTTATGTACGGGACTATGAACTGAAACAGTTATCTATAGCTCAACAATGCCACGAACATAACCATACATTTTGGTTTGAAAACGTTAACCTTATTGATAAACATGATTCGACTACCAAGATTAATATTTTTAGAAGCTTTCCACATACATCGCAACTCTTCACGACTTATCAAAGACATGGCATTGACTCAAATTTTTGGAGCCGCGTGGAAACAACTCACTGAAATCCGTGACCATCAGAGCTCTGATGATGTCACAACGACTTAAATATTTACGAACCAAACGCTTAGCGAAACTTCAGTGTACTTTACAACAAAATAAAAAATTAATTGTTAATAAACGTTGTTGATTTGATATACCTAGAATCTATACACATACATAGATACTCGTACATACTGTCATTAAACTGTTCTTTGAGATTTAGAGGTTAGTTCCTCAAAGAAAGACCGCCTACCAGTAAACGTTCTACTGATAGAACTAGATTTTACTTACTGTTGGTGTATCAAACATCTCCATTTACAGCGATTTCGGCACACAGCTCGAGCTTCACTGACATCCATCACATGAAGCACACAGAAGACCTTTTGTGCTTCATATTCATCTTTTTCTCAAGCAGGCAATCCTGAATGTGGTCATCCCATGGTTTTCTTGGCCTTCCTCTACCTTTCTTTCCTGCCACTTGGGCTGAAAAAATTGGGTATCGTTCAGTTGATCGAAAGGTCACTTGACCGAAAATCACTTGATCGAAAGGTACATTTCACCGAAGGGTCACTTGACCGAAAAGTTCATTTCACCGAAAGGTCACTTTACCTAAAAGTTCATTTCATCGAAAGGACATTTGATCTAAAAGTTCATTTTACCGAAGGATTATTTTACCTAAAAGTTTATTACATCGAAAGATCATTTCACCAAATGATCAGTTTATCGGAAACTTAGAATTTTGTTGTTAGAGATCTGTTAGAGTGTGATGCGGGTTTTTGAAATACTGGCCACCTAAACATTATCGGATTGTATAAAAAATACACTTTTAATTTCTATGAAACACATCCACATGAGCAGGTTTTTCGAAATAGAACATAAATTATAGGGCTTAGATCTGTGCCTTTTTGTCAAATTTTAATCCTCCGAGCTCATATTCATAAGGGATACATAGTAAATCAAGTAAATAATGTTCCACTTTTACTAAAGTTTTTGACCGTAGGCCTAGATGCAGGCCATTTTAACAGATTTTAACCATACTCATACTCATAAGCATTACATAAAATGTAAAGTAACTTTTTATGTAAACCTTATGAACATAAGCACGCACGGTTAAAATTTGCTAAAAAAGCCTAAACCGAGACATAGGGTCCTAAAATTGATTCTTTTTGCTTGAAAAAATGTGCAACATTATTCATTTGACTTTTTATGTAAACCTTATGAACATGAGTTCGTACAATTAAAATTGGGTAAAAAGGCTATTGTATCGAGTAATCTTCCAGTTGATTCTTTTTGTCTGAAAAAATGTGCGAAATTATTAATTTTACTTTTTATGTAAACCTTATGAACATTAAAAATTGTTAAAAAGGCCTAAGCCGAGGCCTAGGGACATAAAATTAATTACTTTTGTCTTAAAACTAAATCTTTGCGTTCTCTGTGACACGGAGAAATCAAAAGTGCAATTTGAGTGTGATCCCCTAACGTTTCGGTGGTCTGTCTGCCAAACTTGCACCATACTTCAACAGATCCTGTAATGAAATCCAAAGTTTTCGATAAACTGACCCTTCGGTGAAATGACCTTTCGATGAAATGAACTTTTAAGTAAAGAGACCTTTCGGTGAAATGAACTTTTCGATCAAGTGACCCTTCGGTAAAATATACGTTTCGATCAAGTGACCCTTCAGTGAAGTAAACGTCGGGCAAATGAACCAGACCCGAAAAATTCTCTTAGTAAGCACCTCATCACTCATTCTACCAACATGGCCAAACGACCTAAGAATATAAGTCTCCACCTTACTAACAACATTTTGCCTCGTTCTTTTAATTCCAATATAACAATTTGTCTTGGTCGGTGTATAACATATATTCTATTTTAACTTTCCTGTTGAGTTTCTTTTTCTCTGTAAATTTGAGTTTGTTCTCTTTTACACTTTCCAAACTTAACGTTATATCTTTTCTCTCAAACGAGAATAATGTTGTCAACACCCTGAGGTCGGAACAAGTGTGACGTATGTGTGGCCGGATAAGAACGATAGATAAAAAGGCAATGCAGCGGTTGTTTAGAGGGACTGATGTTAGCGATGATAGACGTACTGTTATACTGTGTTTGGATGTTAAATCACTGATATTGTATCGAGTAAGCCAGTAAATCATATGTGAGTGTGAGTCCACCCATGCAAGCATAACAAAAGTGTTAGTGTAAAAATATATAACTTAGTCCTTAACGTCAGTAGTTACGTTATGTGTGCTAAGTTAATGCAATGTTAGAAGGTACCCATACGCCTTACAAGAAAGATGTCAAATAGTACTTACAAATACTTTATTGTGCTTGCATGGATTGTACTCCACACTCACATATGATTTACTGGCTAACTCGATACAATATCAGTGATTTAACATCCAAACACTGTATAACAGCACGTCTATCATCACTAACATCAATCCCCTTAAACAACCGCTGCATTGCCTTTTTATCTATCGTTCTTATCCGGCCACACATACGTCACACTTGTTCCGACCCCCGGGTGTTGCCAAAATTATTCTCGTTTGGGAGAAAAAACATAACGGTAAGTTTGGAAAGTATAAAAAAGAACAAACTCAAATTTACAAAGAAAAAGAAACTCAAAAGGAAAGTTAAAATAGAATATACGTTACAGGCGCACGTCTATGGCGAGTTCAGAAGACATTATACGTCCCTACTTAGCGACGTGATAAACGTTTAACCAAGTACTCAAGCAGTTTTATTAATTAGTTATGTAAATTCAGTGTGATTACTAGCTTCTTTTTTTACTGCAGCTTTTCTTTTTTTACTAGCTTCGAAAATGTTTTTCAGTTAGTGCTACAAGGAAAACAAGGCATTTCAAACATTTTATTCCATATTAGATAATAATTTTAATCAATCTCAGTGTAAGGATGGGACTATCATACTAATGATATTTTACGATGGCATTTAGATGGTGATTATTAATATGATTTTTAAGAAAACGTTCTACTGCAGGAGTAAAAAAGATAACTGAATCTTAGTGATGGCCAACCGGATCTTGAATTCTTCGGGAACTTTAACAGTACTATTCCAGTGAGTCATTACCGGCACAGCATCGTTTGTGACGCTCATTAAACTTTTCGTTCTGAGGGAAAAGAAATTCATTAATAACATTCTTTGGGAAATTTCCAAGAGAGGAACGTAAAGGAAACAGCTCACAAAACAATAGCTCATTTTAAGAAATGGCCAATCAAGAAGAAAAGGAATTGAAAGTAAAATACGTTTAAACTGGCATCCCTTCTTCCTTTGACATTTAAAGAATACACAGAATCGTACGTAATTAACTGCATTAAAGGACAAAAAGCGAGTTCAGATGAGGAAGTTTTAATTAAAGAACTTTTTCTAATGATATGAGATTTGTTCCTCACAAGGTCTCTTGCAACACACATAATTACAAAGCTCCATCTGGGTCAATTACAACTGATAATTAAGCAGAGCGTACCCTACAAATTGGTTCTCCTGTGCACACCTAATAATTGAAAACAAATTGGGATCTATTTGCTTCCTCCTGTCACACTACGCTATGTAGCCAAAAAATTACAAGTCATTTCATCTTCCAGTAAGTTTTATTCAGCTGTTTTCCCCTCCCATTCCATACGATGCGGCAGTTGATTTGAAATTTGTCATCCCATGCATTCAGCGGATAGATTAAATCACTTGTATTATAATACACTTCGTAGATAAAGCATTAGAAATAGTGGTGATGGGTAGTTGACATGAGAATCCCCCGTGCAGTGTGGGACACACCCAAACCCAGAGTGCGAATCAAGCTTCTTGTCGTGGAGGGCGTTGAACCACTGTTTCCCGTACCAACATGCTTTACGCGCTCATATTTCAAAAGTGAGTAACATTTCCTCAAATTCAACTACTGAAAGGCCGCGCAAAATACTGCAAATTAGACGAATAATTTAGTTTTTTTTTAAAGAAACATATTTATGTAATCATGAAAAATACATCAAAGAGAAACAAAATAACAAAACACCGATTTCGTTGTTCAGTTTTTTATTGTTCTTATCTTTCATCCCTTTGATAGATGCTGTTTCAATATGCAATTTGCTGTCTTTTAAGGCACCATGTTTTTTTTGCACATCACTGCAGAAGGAATAAATTATCTCACCAGAGGCTTTGTACGAAAGCTAAGCTCTGCTACTTTTCCACTTATAGCGAAGTAAATTTCTCCGTCATTTTTGTCCACGACGGGCCCCGGATCCTCTCATTCCGGAATAAGTCGCTTTCCCAAATAAGCTACGCGGACGTATGCTCTCGCTGCTATCTGCCTTTATCTCACGTGCGTCCTGCGGTGCAGGCAGGAACGTGATACAGCCACCAATTAAATTCGTAGAACTATACGCGTCCACAGTATCTACATCACCAAGAAGTGAATAATTTCTTCTGAACAGGTAAGCACAGATTCTTTTAAATCATTACTGGTACTTGATTTCTCGAATGAAGGTGAACACGAATTAGGCGTATCGGAATTCTCTAGGACTGTTGTTGTTGATGAAGGTCCGGCAGACAAACTATCAGTCACTGATACCTTAGTCTTTTTTTGTTTTATAAACAATTCAGATAAAGCCATTTGACGTTTCATTTTGTAAGTGTAGTTGCTTGTATAGGCCTACTAACTTCAATATCAACAACAAAGATGACACCGAATTTTCGGGTGTAATAAGCACGTCTTTTGAATCCGTTCTGACGCAAATTAAATTCATCAAAGCTATTCAAAGTCAATGGAACCTGTATGGAAAACAATAGTATCTAACGGAAGAAAGAAGTTTTTCAATCGGGTCTTTAATTCCTCAGATATTGCTGTAAACGGAATCGTGAGCTTACGAACTCTTAGAAACAGAGTTATCGACAAAAAAAGATGTGACTTTACGTCCCTTGGTGGGAAAACCATGCATTATTTTAGGAAGAAAGTATTCACAAAAGGTTTATCCATATGAGAGGTATCGGTCCAAGAAAAAAATTTTTAGTCGAGTTTTCAGGAGCCCAGATTTTGCTACAAATACATCAGAAGTAGAAATTAACACTTATGACCCCTGGTGGCCAAACCATTCTTTACCAAACATTAGAAATTACGTGAAAAATATTTTCCGTCAGGTCTTGTATGCGATACAGGAAGAATTTTTCAAATCGGAGTTTTAGGAGCAGAAAACGCAATTTTCCATTGCGCGCCCTAGCGGAAAGTCTATGATTTACTTGAAAATTTTGAATTTATAGGAAAAACATTTCGCATCGGAAACACTATCCAACAAAGAAGGAATTTTTCAAATCGGACTTTTAGAAGTAGAGATATTGACAAAAATAAGATATACATCTACGCCCCTGGCGTAGAAACCATGCATTGTTTCAAGAAGAAAATGTTTCTGAAACGTTTGTCGGCATGAGTAGTATCGGTCAACAAACGACGTTATTTTCAATCGAGAATTTAGAAGCTCATATTTTGCTGCAAATACATCAGAAGTGGAAATTAAGGTTTACGCCCCCTGGTGGCCAAACAATTTTTTTACAAAAATTAGAAATTATGTGCAAACGATTTCCCAACAGGAGCTGTATCCGGTGCAGAAAGAATTTTTCAGATCGGAGATTTAGAAGCAGAGATATAGGGGAAAACGCAATTTACTTTTACGCCCCCTAGCGGAAAGTCTATGAATTACTTGAAAATTTTGAAATTATATGAAAAACATGTCACACGGACAACACTATCCAACAAAGAAGGAATTTTTCAAATCGAACTCCGAGAAGTCGAGATATTGACAAAAATAAGATATACATCTAGGCCCCCTGGTGGAGAAACTGTGGAATATTTTAGGAAGAAAATATTCCGAAAAGGTTTATCGATGTGATGGCATCAGTCCACGAAGGAATTTTTTCAATCGATATTTCAGAAGCTCAGATTTTATGGCAAATACATTAGAAGCGAAAATTAACACTTACGCCCCCTGGTGGCCAAAGTATTCTTTACCAAAAATTCAAAATTATATGCAAAAGATTGTGCATCAGGAGATGTATCTGCTGAAAAAAATTTCAAATCGGAGTTTTAGAAGAAGAATTATCGGAAAAAATGCAATTTACTTTTACGGCCCCTAGTGGAAAATCTATGCGTAATTTGAAAAAGAAACTGTATCCAAAATACTCTTCGACATGAATGGAATCGAAAGGTAAAAGATTTTTTTCAATCGGGTGTTTAGAAGAAAATATGTGGAATAAAACGTATTTTTGAATTCGACATCATCTGCATTTACGCCCTCTAGCGGCGAAATTATACATCGTAAAAAAAAGCGAAATGAAGGATCACCATTCGCATATTTCAAGCTTTCGAATGCAAAAAGAATTTTTCAAATCGGACTAATAATAGTTGCAGAAATATCGTGGGTACAGACGGACGGACGGACAAACCGATAACATAAGCACGATCTTTTTTTACAAAAGACGTGCTAACAAACTAAACTAATAACTATGTGGAATGTAATGACGAACACGTCGCTTCATAACCGTTATTATCCATGCGTTTACTGAATGACGCAGTGTTGCCAACACCCATGTTAAAGAAACATATTTCAAATACAGCACGCAGTTCCCGCGCATGCCGCTTGGTGTGCAAGGTATGTTAATGTCTGTATGTTACTTGATGCTAGCTAGCAAACAACGTGCTTCTAATAGAAATCAACAGATTAGTTATTCAATAAACTTGACAGAAAATTTGATCGTGAGCAACACGCATAACAATAGTAAAATGTCATTTCAGTGCCTAGAGGCAAGAGAGAGGGAAAACAATTTTCCGCGGCTGGGACAAATATAGCTGTCATCAGCCAGAGAAGCAATTTTACGAGCCTGGGAATTCCTCCCCCTTCCTCCCGTTAATTCGCATTCAGCCCAAACTGAACGCAGGCGATAAACAGGAGGACAACAGGGCTTTCCAACAATGTGAGCCACGAAATAACAGTCAGTTTGGGGGAAGCTTGGCGTGCAGGTTAAAAAATACACTGACGGAAAAAATCCCAACACCAAGAAGGGGTTGTGTTAGATAAACGACAGTTGGTAGGCGGTGAGAGTACATCTGTAAAATGACGTCTATGCAAATTTCGCGCTCGGCGCATACGTGTGGCGCTAGTAGCGCCCCTCGGAACATGCAAAGCAGGTTTGCTGTAAATACGCGCTGTAACGTTCGTGAGCGTTAGTTATCGTTGAGATTCGACGTAGGGTGTTGATGTTAGTCAAGAATGCCTTTAAGAAGACGAAGAAGCGATTATCAACAGCTCACGGAGTTTGAACGAGGTCGTGTAATAGGGCTACGAGAAGGTGGATTTTCTTTCCGCAATATTGCAGAACGACTTGGCAGGAATGTAGCCACTGTGCATGATTGTTGGCAGCGGTGGTCAAAGGAAGGTACTGCCTCAAGAAGACCGGGTTCCGGCCGGCCACGTGGCACTACTGAAAGGGAAGACCGCCGTGTACGGCGTATGGCCGTGGCGCATCGTACCGCGTCTGCGGCAGCAATTTGAGCTGCAGTTGCCACCACAGTGACACAACGAACTGTTACAAATCGGTTACTTGAAGGACAGCTCCGAGCCAGACGCCCTGTAGCGTGCATTCCACTTACTCCACACCACTGCCGTTTGCGACGTCAGTGGTGTCAAGCTAGAGCTCATTGGAGGACGGAGTGGGGATCTGTTGTGTTTTCTGATGAAAGCCGGTTCTGCCTGGGTGCCAGTGATGGCCGTGTGTTGGTTAGAAGGAGGCCTGGTGAGCGCCTGCAACCAACCTGTCTGCGGCCGAGACACACTGGAACTACACCTGGAGTTATGGTCTGGGGAGCAATTTCCTATGACAGCAGGAGCACTCTCGTGGTTATCCCACGCACCCTGACGGCACAGTTGTACGTCGGTCTGGTGATTCAACCTGTTGTGCTGCCATTCATAAACAGCATTCCAGGTTGTGTTTTCCAACAGGATAACGCTCGCTCGCATACCGCTGTTGTAACCCAACATGCTCTACAGAGTGTCGACATGTTGCCGTAGCCTACTAGATCACCAGATCTTTCACCAATCGAGCACGTATGGGACATCATTGGACGACAACTCCAGCGTCACCCCCAACCAGCATTAACCGTCCTTGTATTGACCGACCAAGTGTAACAGGCATGGAACTCCATCCCACAAACTGACATCCAGCACCTGTACGACACAATGCATGAACGTTTGCGTGCTTGCATTCAACATTCTGGCGGTTACACCGGTTATTAATGTACCAGCATTTCACATTTAAAATGGCTCTTCTCGCGCTTACAATAAGCTGTGATCTTGAAACCTTAATCGATTAAATATGTTACCTATACAAATATATTGCCGCCATTTCATTCCTCTACAACTATTTTTTCGTGGTGTTGGGATTTTTTTCCGTCAGTGTATGTTTGTAAAAGAATAAAATTGTAACTCATCGATTTTGTTTTTCAGTCTTGAACTCTAAAATACAGGACAAAAAGCTGCCCCGAAAAGTTTTCTCGGGACAACGGGACGCATTAGCCCAAAACGGGACGATCCCGTATTTTACGGGACGTCTGGGATCCCTAACTAACTACTAAATTTTACCCTATCTAAAATGAACGAAAACTATTTTGTACCTTCCCTTTACGGGGGAAGAATGACACATTTTTTTATCTGAAATAAATGAGATTTACCAGCAAGAAGTGACAGGTCCATTGGAGCAGCGTCATTTTGATTTGGTAGTCCGACTTGATTTTTAGTGGTCTCGGAGTGACGACAAAAGAATTTGAGGGCCGAGTAACGTCTGAGTTCTGTTTGTAGTTACCCCGAGAAAGAAGGAACTCTGGAAAAAAAATGAGAATTCTAATTGGTAGTCTCTTGGGACAATGATGACAACAATTTTTGCATATTTTACACTAGCATTGTGCAATTGATTTTTCAAGATTTGTATATGAGCAAAAAGGTAAGTAAATTTGAGATTTAATGAGCTGTGGAGCAACATTTCAGCATTCGCATTGCCATATTTGCAAACTACACTTAATCAAATCCTATAGAAGTAAATGAAAACTAGAGTTCAAAATGAAGTCTGCAAAAGCCTTTGAAAATTTGGAAGGTGGACTTGTATTCGGATATAGGTCGTAAGAACAAGGGTTTGGCCATAACAGAGAATGGTTTCCACTGCGCACTGCGTCGAAAAGAAAAACCCGAATGTCAGATCCTACGGCACTCGATAACATCAACACAGTCGTAACGCTTCGCAAAATTTGAGTTTAAGGCTATAGATTTTGTAGCAAAAGGCCGATGTTCACAGGTTCGTCACATCGCAGAACACAAGACCATCGCTTGGAACCCCTACGAAATACACTGACGGAAAAAATCCCAACACAACGAAAAAATTGTTGTAGAGGAATGAAATGGCGGCAATACATTTGTATAGGTAACATATTTAATCGATTGAGGTTTCAAGATCACAGCTTAATGTAAGCGCGAGAAGAGCCATTTTAAATGTGAAATGCTGGTACATTAATAACCGGTGTAACCGCCAGAATGTTGAATGCAAGCACGCAAACGTTCATGCATTGTGTCGTACAGGTGCTGGATGTCAGTTTGTGGGGTGGAGTTCCATGCCTGTTGCACTTGGTCGGTCAATACAGGGACGGTTAATGCTGGTTGGGGGTGACGCTGGAGTTGTCGTCCAATGATGTCCCACACGTGCTCGATTGGAGAAAAATCTGGTGATCTAGCAGGCCACGGCAACATGTCGACACTCTGTAGAGCATGTTGGGTTACAAGAGCGGTATGCGGGCGAGCGTTATCCTGTTGGAAAACACTCCTGGGAATGCTGTTCATGAGTGACAGCACAACAGGTTGAATCACAAGAACGACGTACAACTGTTCTGTCAGGGTGCGTGGGATAATCACGAGAGTGCTCCTGCTGTCATAGGAAATTGCTCCCCAGACCATAACTCCAGGTGTAGGTCCAGTGTGTCTCGGCCGCAGACAGGTTGGTTGCAGGCGCTCACTTGGCTTCCTTCTAACCAACACACGGCCATCACTGGCACCCAGGCAGAACCGGCTTTCATCGGAAAACACAACAGATCTCCACTCCGTCCTCCAATAAGCTCTAGCTTGACACCACTGACGTCGCATACGGCAGTGGTTTGGAGTAAGTGGAATGAACGCTACAGGGCGTCTGGCTCGGAGCTGTCCTTCAAGTAACCGATTTGTAACAGTTCGTTGCGTCACTGTGGTGGCAACTGCAGCTCGAATTGCTGCCGCAGACGCGGTACGATGCGCCACGGTCATACGCCGTACACGGCGGTCTTCCCTCTCAGTAGTGCCCCGTGGCCGGCCGGAACCCGGTCTTCTTGAGGCAGTACTTTCCCTGGACCACCGCTGTCAACAATCATGCACAGTGGCTACATTCCTGCCAAGTCGTTCTGCAATATTGCGGAAAGAAAATCGACCTTCTCGTAGCCCTATTACACGACCTCGTTCAAACTCCGTGAGCTGTTGATAATCGCTTCTTCGTCTTCTTAAATGCATTCTTGACTAACATCAACACACTACGTCGAATCTCAACGATAACTAACGCTCACGAACGTTACAGCGCGTATTTACAGCACACCTGCTTTGCATGTTCCGAGGGGCGCTACTAGCGCCACACGTATGCGCCGAGCGCGAAATTTGCATAGACGTCATCTTACAGATGTAATCTCACCGCATACTAACTGTCGTTTATCTAACACAACCCCTTCTTGGTGTTGGGATTTTTTTCCGTCAGTGTATATCTGGTCTCTGAGCTCTGGAGATCTGCTTTCACTGTGCTTGAAGCGTAGGTGAACGAATGAGAATTCGGCTTATGTACAATACACAACATAGAATATACCACACCAGAAAATACGGGGGTCATTTCATAGGAAATGCACAATGTGGCAACGCCGCGGAGTTGATGATGCAATATAAACGATGTTTGTGTCAGTTGTAGTGTGGGACTTGTGGAAGCGGCACGTGGCTTCATTACTCCCGCCATGCGTGGCGTTGTGGATTGACGAGGGTTAGAAATGGCCCATGTAGACGCCTTAGGCAGTGTGACACGTGAAGGTCAATGGTCGTACAACAAGATTGAAACTTTACGTGGCAAAAATCCAACAGACATTCGCAGTGCTTTGCATGAAGTTTGTCGTAATGAAACAGTAGATCGGAGTACAGTTTCCCGCTGGGCTACTTGCTTTTGTGAAGGACGTCTAAGCATAAACAACAACCTGAAGTCAGGGAGGCCAAAAACGGCAACGAATGAGCGAAGTGTGAAACTTGTCGCTGATTAAGTCGAACAAGACCGTTGAGCAACATGCGAAGAAATTCCAAAAGCTACAGGAATTTCAGCAACATCGGTATTCCGTATTTTAATGAATGATTTGCAGAAAAGGAAAGTTTCAGTCAGATGGGTCCCTCATGACTTACCTGCTGCACTGAAACAGACTCGTGCAAACAATGCAACATTGCGGATTCAAAGATTTGTCATTGAAAGCATCGTCTTCCTGTTACGAATTGTTGCTATTGATGAAATG
This sequence comes from Macrothele yani, assembly GCA_039090855.1. Taxonomy (NCBI): domain Eukaryota; kingdom Metazoa; phylum Arthropoda; class Arachnida; order Araneae; family Macrothelidae; genus Macrothele; species Macrothele yani. Next base: position 80,100,501 of record CM077016.1, read on the forward strand.
TGGGTTAGGGACTTCGAACTTGAGTTGAAATCGCAGTCGAGTGAGTGGAGAAGTTCATGCCCTCCCCCATGACCCAAAGCAATTCGACAGCCACAATCGAAGGTCAAGCAAGAGATGATTTTTGCGTATGATCACCTTGGCGTCATCATGATCGATAGAGTAACATGTGGAACAAGTGTCACAGCAGCCTATTACCACGACTTCTTGCAAAATTTGCGCAGAACAATGTACAGCAACCGACCGTGGTCAGAGATGGGCCTCACATTTTGCACTAAATGCAAGACCACACATGAGGAAGGTGGTGACAGCTTTGCTGCAGAAGTACAGGTGGTAAGGGTTACCTCAGGCACCTTATAGCCCAAACATAAGTCCACCAGACTTTGACTTGTTTCCCAAGCTCAAACAACCCATGTGTGGACAGCGAATTTCCTCCCTGGAGGATCTTCCTGAAGCAGTAACCCAGCGTGTCCCCTGATTGGAATTGTAGACCTTCAAAACGAGCCCCTGATTGGAATTGCAGCCCTTCCAAAACGAGCCCCTCATTGGAATTGTAGACCTTCCAAAACAAACCCCTGATTGTAATTGTGGACATTCTAAAACGAGTCCCTGGTTGGAATTGTGGACCTTCCAAAACGAGTCCCTGATTGGAATTGCCGACTTTCCAAAACTAGCCTCTGATTGGAATTGTAGACCTTCCCAAAAGAGCCCCTGATTGGAATTGTAGACCTTCCAAAACGAGCCTCTGATTCGAATTATACACCTTCCAAAACGTTGGGACACTGTCATTCAGAAGCATAGAATGACTGTAGAGAGACATCGCCTATATAAGACACATCCGGTATGTATGAAAAAAAATGTGTGCATTACATATGAAATGACCTACGTATTTGTAGGAGCGCCACGCAAATTGATGGGTATGCGTCGACAACTGGTTATGTAAATTATTGCAGCTGCGGACCAATCACGTGATAGGTGAGGGAGATGAACAGGCAAAACAACTAGGCGTAGTTAAGTTGGGTCGCCCTCACCTTGGCGTGTGAATCACTGAATCGGGATGATCTCGGCGGAGAAAGCACGAGTAAGGAATGAGAATGCCTGGCCCACGTCATCAAAAACCCCACCATCACACCTGCACCTTCACTAAACGCTTCATCAGAGGACTACATATGGCTGCTGAGTTTTCCCTGTGTCACATAGCGGCGGAAACACATTAGGATGCTACAGCTGCCTGCCTAATGTGGCAACCGTGATTGGAGGAAGGTAACGTGCGTCGCCATAGTGGGGCTGCTGCACGCAGGCGGACGCTTAAACGAGTAGACCACCGCATTCGACGGCAGGGTAGGCTCAAAAGGACAAAGGAAAAGAACCAAAAGAGAAAGTGTAAAAGAAAAAGCTAAGAAAGAACGCTATGGTGCACCAGATGGTTCCAAAGTTTTCATAGGTTGCAAACATCAGAAAACCCCGTTCTTGTGCTATTAAATTCGTCCATGTGATGCATTATTCGTCCATGTGAACATCAGGAACAATGTGACTGCCTGGAGGACGACTGTGGTCTACATATTTAATTTTTATTAATGTACTTGTTTTCTAATTTTCATAAAAATCCGTCCTTCTCAGTCAAGCATTTTTTTATACCACCTATTATTATTTCTGTTAATTTGTAATAAATTGAGCGAAATAAAGACATACCAACATGTGACAGCAACTTTGGTAAATAATGAACAAAAATTATAAAAAAAACAAAAAAAACTGAAAAGTGAAAATGCTGCTCTTTCTCAATCAGCTTTTTCTTTCAAACCTTGAGATTTTTGTTAGAGAACAGGTATTTTGTTAAAGGCAGGTTGATTATTGAACAGATAGGTAGATTAAATTCAGAATATGTTCAAGCAAAATCCAACAAGTCACTAGGCCATCTGATCCAAAACATACATATCACTTGAAGCCCGAATAAAAACAAATATGTCAACAACAAAAAGTTTATTATTTTGATTTTAAAATATTTTTGATCTGAATCACATCCATAGACGCGTTTAGAGCATCAAAAGGAAAGTGGCTGATAGTTGAACAGCACAAAATTCATTGTGGATACCTCAATGAACGTTTTCTCTGCATACTGCAAATCTAGATTTAATGTACATGTTTGGTTTGGCTTGCGCGCTCCTCAGATATTCGTTAGGGAATTGTCATTTATAAATTTAATTTCAGCAATCTTGAAGTTACAGAATGAGTCATTTGATCAAAGTGTTCTTGTGTGAATCTCATCTACGTTTAATTGTACTCAAACTTCATGTAAAGTGATGTTTTTTTATTAATAACTTTTTTTGGGGGGGTTGGAGGTTTTTTTTTTGATTGGAGGTTTAACGACCACTGTGAGCAACTCAATAAGCTATAAGCAGTCGCCCGTCCCTAATTTAGGGTCACTGGTTCCAGGGAAGGGAGAGAGCCAGTGCCGTAAGACAAACACAACATCCATGCCTGACCGGGATTCGAACCCGGACCCCGTTCGGACGAATGATCAGAGGCCATCGCTTAGACCACTGCGCCACCGGGGCGGCTAATAACTTACGAGTACAGAACTACAGTATTTTCAGTGCATCATTATGATGTGGAAATTTCCGATATACGCAATAAAAAAAATATACGCCAATGACATTACCGTACTCAGAGTAAGGGTTGTTTACAGGCAGTAATTTAAAATATTGGAATAAATATTTGCAAAAAAATTTAAATATGTACTTTCTTTTTGTTTTTATTGCGAATGACTACAACATGATTATTAGACACGCGTTTTCTAGGTTGGGAATTGAACTTGATAATTTCTGCTCGAACATGATAGCAGTTTCTGAAAATATAGAAAACTTTGGTTGAATGGTCGCCCTTACTAAGCGTAACATGTGAAATAAAGGGCCAATCAGGTCCCTAAAATAAAAATAAATCTTCGTGGGGCAGAAGAATTCTCCCGGTCTCTCCCTTCATTCGGCCCTCCGCCCAATAGCACTTCACAGTCACACAACGGGGCTTGGGCTGGGGGAGTCGGGTGACGCCGTGACGGTCGCGCGGGGGTAGCCAGCTGGCCGCCCGGCTAATCCTAGCCAGTGGCTCGGGCCTACGGGTCATGAGTCTGGTGGAGTTGCCTGCGCAGCGCTTTCAAAATAAAACACCAAGGGAGTTCCATTTATAATCGCGGAGCCAGTCTTTTGGCGGAGCAAGTCGAAGTCATCAGTCCTTACTAAGCGTGATAAAAATTTACGCAGAATTGGAATCACGACAGTTTTTCTGCTAAATATGACCCCAATTTGCAAGTTTTCTGATGAATTCAAAGCATTCTGAATCCAAATCATGAAAGCGAAAGCAATGCTGTACCAAACATTATACGTACTATCAATATTTGATATAAATGTAAACTATTTTTCACTCCGCAATAATGGAGTGAAATCCTGCCTGCTCAAGGCAATGAATTAAAGTTTTCTTGCATCGTCTTTGGAAAAACTGTGAATATAGAAACCTCAAAGTGAAACAAAAACTCATGCTAGAAATGTGTCAAAAACTAAATCTGTCCTTCCCAATTTAGGTGACTCTCACCATTAAAAATAAAAACAAGAAAGATGACACCGAATTTTCGGGTGTAATGAGCACGTCTTTTGAATCCGTTCTGACGCAAATTAAATTTATCAAAGCTATTCAAAGTCAATGGAACCGGTATGGAAAACAATAGTATCTGACGGAAGAAAGAAGTTTTTCAATCGGGTTTTTAATCCCTCAGATATTGCTGTAAACGAAATTGTGAGCTTACGCCCTTTGGTTGCAGACTTGTGCGTTAAGAAAAACATGAATTTATATGAGAAACATTTCGCACCGGTAACGTTCTCCAACATGGAAAGAATTTTTTCAAATCGGACTCTTAGAAACAGAGATATCGACAAAAATAAGATGCAACTTTACGTCCTCTGGTGGGAAAACCATGCATTATTTCAGGAAGAAAGTATTCTCAAAAGGTTTTTCCATATGAGCACTATCGGTCCAAGAAAAAAAATTAGTCGAGTTTTCAGGAGCCCAGATTTTCCTACAATTACATCAGAAGCAGAAATTAACACTTATGCCTTCTGGTGGCAAAACCATTCTTTACCAAACATTAGAAATTATGTGAAAAATATTTTCCATCAGGTCTTGTATGCGATACAGGAAGAATTTTTCAAATCGGAGTTTTAGAAGCAGAAATAACGCAGAAACGCAATTTACCTTTCTGCCCCCTAGCGGAAAGTCTATGATTTACTTGAAAATTTTGAATTTATAAGAAACACATTTCGCATCGGAAACACTATCCAACAAAGAAGGAATTTTTCAAATCGGACTCCTAGAAGTAGAGATATTGACAAAGATAAGATATACATCTACACCCCCTGGCGTAGAAGCCATGCATTATTTCAAGAAGCAAATGTTCTTAAAAGGTTTGTCGACATGAGTAGTATCGGTGAACAAACCACTTTTTTTTCAGTGGAGGTTTTAGAAGCTCATATTTTGCTACAAATACATCAGAAGCGGAAATTCAGACTTACGCCACCTGGTGGCCAAACCATTTTTTCCAAAAAATTAGAAATTATGTGCAAAAAAGGATTTCGCATCAGGAGCTGTATCCGGTGCAGAAAGAATTTTTCAAATCGGAGATTTAGAAGCAGATATAGGGGGAAAAGCAATTTACCATTACGCCCCTTAGCGGAAAGTCTATGAATTAATTACAAATTTTGAAATTATATGAAAAACATGTCACACTGGAAACACTATCCAACAAAGAAGGAATTTTTCAAATCGGACTCCTAGATGTAGAGATATTGACAAAAATAAGATGTACATCTACGCCCATTGGCGTAGAAACCATGCATATTTTAAAAAGAAAATGTTTCTAAAAGGTTTGTCGACATGAGTATTATATGTCTACAAACGACGAATTTTTTCAATCAAGAATTCAGAAGCTCATATTTGCTGCAAATACATCAGAAGCGGAAATTAAGATTTACGGCCCCTGGCGGCCAAAACATTTTTTTACGAAAACCAGAAATTATGTGCAAACGATTTCCCATCAGGAGCTGTATCCGGTGCAGAAAGAATTTTTCAAATCTCAGATTTAGAAGCAGAGATATAGGCGGAAACGCAATTTAGCTTTATGCCCCCTAGCGGAAAGTCTATGCATTACTTGAAAATTTTGAGATTATATGAAAAACATGTCACACTGGAAACACTATCCAACAAAGAAGGAATTTTTCAAATCGGACTCCTAGAAGTAGAGATATTGACAAAAATAGGATATACATCTACGCTCCCTGGCGGAGAAACTGTGGAATATTTTAAGAAGAAAATATTCCGAAAATGTTTACCGATGTGAGTGGCATCAGTCCACGAAAGAATTTTTTCAGTCGATATTTTAGAAGCTACGATTTTATGGCAAATACATCAGAAGCAAAAATTAACACTTACGCCCCCTGGTGGCTAAAGTGTTCTTTACCAAAAATTTGAAATTATATGATAAAGATTTTTCATTAGGAGATGTATCCACTGAAGAAAAAAAATTTTAAAATCGGATTTTTAGAAGAAGAGTAATCGGGAAAAATGTAATTTACTTTTACGCCCCGTAGCGGGAAATCTATGCGTAGTTTGAAAAAGTAACTATATCTAACTCTTCGACATAAATGGAATCGAAAGATAAAATAATTTTTTCAATCGGATGTTTAGAAGCAAATATATGGGATAAAACGTATTTTTGAATTCGACATCATCTGCATTTATGCCCCCTAGCAGCGAAATTGTACATCGTAAAAAAAACCAAATAAAGGATCATCATTTGCATATTTTAAGCTTCCCAATGCAAAAAGAATTTTTCAAATCGGACTAATAGTTGCAGAGATATCGGGGGTACAGGCGGACGGACGGACGGACAAACCGGTAACAGAAGCACGATCTTTTTTTTAAGACGTGCTTAAAAAGAACAAAGCGTTTGGTCTTAAATTTGAAGATGATGATATCGAAATGCTTTATTCAAGTTATTATTGTACATACATAGAATCTATTTAATTACTGAAATCGTTTCTCCCCTGTGAAAAGTTGTAGAATTTTCTTCAACGAAGCGCTTCGAGAAGCCATAAGAACAACATGAGATAACGTTTTTTGCCTAATGTCAGGTGACTTTAAGCTTTCGATGTTGGAGCCAGAGACAGTGACGCTATGCGCAGTCTACTTGTATACACTATATTGACAAAAGTCAGCGGACACCTAGTAGAGAAACACAACGTAGCATTTATTGACATACATTAGTACGGTGTCGGTCTACCTTTGGCCTTAAGGCATTCACTGACCCTTCGAGACATGCTTTCGACATGGTTTTGGAACATAGCGATGGGTATGCGCTTCCATTCGGTACACAATGCTACCGCTAACTGTTGCTTAGTAGTAGGCCTTTGTTCCAAACTTCTTATGCGGCGCTCTAATTTATCCCATAGGTGCTCTATGGAATTAAGATCAGGGCTCTGTGCTGGCCAGTCCACACACGATACGGAATTATCGTCAAACCACACCGTAACAGTCCTTGTTTTAGGGCTCGGTGCATTATCTTGCTGCTACTAACAATGCTCGGTTCCATAATATTGCCACAGAGTTGGTAAGGCATAAATGTCCGCCGCCCCGGTGGCGCAGTGGTCTAAGCGATGACCTCTGATCATTAGTCCGAAAGGGGTCCGGGTTCGAATACCGGTGAGGCATGGATGTTGTGTTTGTCTTACGGCACTAGCTCTCTCCCTTCCCAGGAACCAGTGGCCCTAAATTAGGGACGGGTGACTGCTTATAGCCCATTGAGTTGCTCACGGTGGTCGTTAAACCTCTAATAAAAAAATAATAATTGTCCAGAATATCGAGGTAGGCGTGCTGGTTAACAGGTTTGTCCCCGATAACAAATGGGCCGGGACCATACCACGAAAAATACCTCCACACGAGTACACTGCCAACACCAAACTTGACCATAGGAACAGTACACTGTGGTAAATAGCGTTCCCCCGGCTGCCGCCATACCCACACACGGCCATCAGACTGATTGATCCTCTATCTGAATTCACCAGTCCATAGGACAGGTTTCTATTGATCTATACGGTCCACAATAAATGTTCTTTACACCATGCTAAACGACGAGTAGCATTCCATGTGGAGATGAAAGGCTTATGAGCAGCCGCACGACCACGGAAACCCATGGAATGAAGTTCTCTGCGAATAGTAAATGTACATACAGAGGTTCCAGCATTTTTACTCACCTGTACACTGAGGTCTTGTGCAGTACTCTGTCGATTAGCTGTAACGACTCTTCTGAGGCTTCGACGTCCTCTATCGCTGATTTTCTTTGGTCTGGCTGTACGTTTTGTTACTTCATGCACGCCATGTGTATTCCACTTATTCACTACATGCAAAACAGTTGGTATGTTTAAACACCTCTCGGTTTCTGTTATGGACAACCCACAAATGTAACACCCAACAATCTTTCCTTTCTCAAAGTCAGTTCAGCTACATTTTCACTCAAAGTCAGAGTGCGATATGATCGCGGTCAGCTGCAGGCGTGTTTTTATACACGTTTGCAGCTGTACCGCACATCTTAAGAAAGTAGCGGATCCGTTCATTTGCTTTTGAAGGGATGTCCGGTGTCTTTTGTCAAGCACCAAATCGAATAAATCGTATTTTGCATTGCCCCGATGCTAATATCTGCACACCTGCAAGCTTAAAAATAATCGCTATTTGCAGAGTATTTAATATTGCGTGCTGAAACCTTTGAACCTTATGGCGCCGCCCCGGTGGCGCAGTGGTCTAAGCGATGGCCTCTGATCATTCGTCCGAACGGGGTCCGGGTTCGAATCCCGCTGAGGCATGGATGTTTTGTTTGTCTTATGGCACTGGCTCTCTCCCTTCCTTGGAACCAGTGACCCTAAATTAGGGACGGGCGACTGCTTATAGCCCATTGAGTTGCTCACGGTGGTCGTTAAACCTTCAATAAAAAAAAAAAAAACCTTATGGCGGCTTCTAGTCTTTACGGAGTACTCTCCACCAGTTGTTTGTAAACGTCCGAGGGTATGTTGTGCCATTCGGATTTAAAAGCAGTGAATGAATTCAGCTTTGTTTGATGAAAGATCTCTTCTTTCACTCATCAGACGATCCAATTCGCACCGGAGATTCCCTGTAGTGTTCAGTTCAGGACTCTGCTCTGGCCAGTTCAACTTTTCGGCGCTCGTTCTCAAACCAATCTGTAACAATGTGAGAATTTTGACATAGTGTGTCTGTGAAAACACAAGTTTGTCCCCGATGGACATCGAAACCGTGTCCACTCACTCCGGAGTAAGCCCCTCTCTCAATTGAGCTACGCGAAGAGAATGTCTCGCTGCAGATTTGTCGTCTTGACACATGTTTTCACCTCTGTAGTACGTCACATGTTGCCCGTCTGATTGAGGTAGGGGCCTTCCCCAAAATACTGCAATAACCTTGGTAGTGCATAATTGTCCAGGGCGTCTAGGTAGAGCTCAGCATTCATGGGCTTGTCCTAAACGACTAATGATATCTGAAGCGCAGAAAATCGCTCCATGGCATCACGTTGTCTCCACCAGCCTTCATTGTCACTACGTTGCAGTCCAAAAAGTACCTTTTTTTCTGCATCTGCTACTTCCAGGATCGACCAATACACTGTGTACTGTGACTCGTCAATCCAAAGCTTAGTTTTTGCTACCCCGGTGGCGCAGTGGTCTAAGCGCAGGCTTCTGACCATTCGTCCGCGATGGGTCAGGGGGTTCGAATTCCGGTGAGGCATGGATGCTATGTTTGTCTTACAGCACTGGCTCTCTCTCTCTTCGCTGGAACCAGTGGCCCTAAAATTAAGGACGGGCGACTGCTCATAGCCCGCCGAGCTGTTCACGGTGGTCGTTAAACCCCAAACAGAACAAAAATCAAGGAAAACAAAATTTGCTGCTGCAGAAAATTACTGCATATTCCGCATCTCACGATTAGCTTTCCATAAAAATTCCGTTAATTTCTCATTATCGAATTTTGTCGTCTGATATCTCACAAACTAACAAATCCGTTTTATATGCATGGATTGTTACATCGTATCTTTTCCCTCAGAAATTATGAACTAAAAGCAATGGGTATTAAAAAACTGATTTCATTTAAAAAGTTACTACATGCAAAGCATTTCTACTGAGTGATTTGTTATTGTTGTGAAGAACTGATTCCCAAATAATTAATTTTGCGCTATATAAACAAATGAGAAATGCGAAAAATATAATTATGATTCATAAGTATCGCTTTTAAAATTTATATTTTTGTTTGCAAATGAATAAATAAAACTAAATAACTTTTCATAAGCTCTCAGATGCCTTTGTCGACGAAGAAAAATTCTCTAAAATTATATTAAGCGTTATTTATTTGAAAATGCGCAAGCTTGTCTCGACCAAACTCAATAAACAATTAATGAAATGCTTTTTTTCTTCTCTTACTTTGAGGGGGAGAGGGGATAGTCTTAATCAACGCTGGAAATCGAATGTTCATAACTCTATTATTAAAACGAAAGAGCTGTTAGATTAGAAGTTTTCTTTCGGAACATTTCTTACATGCATATTTAATTATTAAAACACAACCCATTCTTCAGTTTCACTGAAGGAGGAGTTATTTACTTTGAAACTAAAGAGGCAAACGATAAGAAGTATTTAAACATTCATCAGTGCTAATTAAACTACAAGTTATGAATTGATTTACAGGAACACCACGTCTCTTATTCGATGAAACTCTATGAACTGAGAGAAACGAAACAGTATCCCACAGGGATATTTCTACTGTGAGTATTTATTCATATGAAGCGACCCAAACAAATAATTTCTGCCTTTGAAATGCTGAAATTTTGTCGCTTGCAAAAGTTTCAGGGAACACTCCTTCGAGACGAAATTGAGGTATGAACTCGTATGGAAATGAGTTTATTTCTCTAATGTTTGCAAAAACTCATTTCCTTCAAAGAAATCGGAAAAAACAGAATGAGAGAGCAATTTATTGATCGGCTTATAATTATTTGTTTATGTTAAATTGAGAAACGAAAGCCGGTTTGAAACGCCTCATGGTAGGACTCAAGCGGGAAAGCAAAAAGATGGGCCTCCAACTCAATATCAAAAAGACTAAGATCGTGACAACAGCCATTAATGGTGTGGTCAAAATAGCCATCAATGACGAGGAGGCTGAATGCGTTGGGGACTTCTTCTTGGGATCCATGAATTGCATTAGGCCGTTGCACGATGCAACTGCAATTCATGGATCCCAGGAAGAAGAAGTCCCAGCACACAACGGCCTAATGCAATTCGCTGATCAAACGGCGAATTGCATTAGGCCGTTGCTCGAAACTTAACTTACACTAAATATCGAAGAGTAGAGAGCCGCCCCGGTGGCGCAGTGGTCTAAGGCGCTGGCCTCTGATCATTCGTCCGTAAGGGGTCCGGGTTCGAATCCCGGTCAGGCATAGATGTTGTGTTTGTCTTACGGCACTGGCTGTCTCCCTTCCCTGGAACCAGTGACCCTAAATTAGGGACGGGCGACTGCTTATAGCCCATTGAGTTGCTCACGGTGGTCGTTAAACCTCCAATCAAAAAAAAAAAAAAAAAAAAAAAGAAGAGTAGAGACATTAGTCTCATCACAAAATGCAGACTGGTTCATTCTATTGTGTTTCTCACAGCAACATATGGGTGTCAAAGCTGGACCTTAAAAAAAGCTCACCAGAGGAGGATTCATGCATTTGATCTTTGGTGCTGGAAAAGATTATTACGGATACCATGGACAGCAAGGATTACCAACAAAGAGGTTTGTGACGTGCCTGCTCCGCAGGACGCACATGAGATAAAGGCAGATAGCCGCGAGAGCATACGTCCGCGTAGCTCAGTTGGGAGAGCGACTTACTCCAGAGTGAGATGCCCGCCGTGGACAAAAATGACGGATAAATTTACTTCGTTATAGATTCTAGAGCGCATCAAATCAGAAATGTAACCTCACGGAAAGATTATCAGCTCATTTACTTTGGACATGTGATGTGATCGGACTCATTAGAGAAAGATATGATGCTTGGAAAGGTGGAGGGAACACGAAGACGACAAAGAACACGTTGGCTAGACATAATCAAAATGACTGGACTGGACATGGAACATCTGAGGGGGAAAGTCCAAGATCGGGAGGCACGGAAAGCCGCAGCCTGTAGAATCGGACCGGTCTGAATGAATAACGTCATCATCGTCATGTTCAATTGTAAAGGCTGAATTAATTCAAAAAGTATTCAAGCAGAAGATGCAGCATATTGCTTATTGCATTTCGCTATCTATCTTTGTTGTTAGAAATACATCATGATAAAATTGCTTTAATTTGCCACGAAGGCAAAAATGAAGGGCTGCATTATTGAAATTCCCTCGCTTACGGACAGTTCTGGCAATTAATGCAAAATTAACGATAAGTGAAAATGCTATGGAACTAGCTCTCGTGATCAGGGGTGTGCGTAATTGGGTTACAGATAAAGTTATTTATTTCTGGATGACAGCTTTACGGCACAGATTCATGAAGGTGAAACACAATTTCTGTCTTATTAGCCAGACGAATGCGATCGTGTTTCGAAGAAATCTTTATTTAATAGAGCTGATTTCAGGAAACTAGTTTCCATGCCCGTTGGCTGTCAACAAATGAAAATGAAAAGCTTCTGTGATATCTGTACAAAGTGCGTGCTAGTTATCTCTTGTGTAAGTAAGATTAGCTGTGCAGATCTACGTAATATAGGTAGATCCTAGCTAGCTTTCCATTTCCTTTGGAGGCAAACGTTAACGTAATGAATTTTCATTTCTACTATAAACACCTGCTAAAAATGGAATTTTAATTGGACAGCTTCACCACTAAGAAAAAAATCATAAGTTATGTAGTAGTATTCAATATTACGGCAAATGTTTATGCAGGATTAGTCAACTGAATAATACCACTTTTCTACCGTCAGAAGTTATTTTGATTTATTATTATTCGATTAAAAATTAATTATAAACCCTTGCACTACTTTTTTTCGGTTGAAGGTTTAACGACCACTGTGAGCAACTCAATGGGCTATAAGCAGTCGCCCGTCCCTAATTTAGGGCCACTGGTTCCAGGAAAGAGAAACAGCCAGAGTGCCGTAAGACAAACAGAACATCCATGCCTCACCAGGATTCGAACCCGGACCCATCTCGGACAAACGATCAGAAGCCACTGCGCCACCGAGGCGGCAACACTACTTCATTTTTTTTTTTTTTTTTTTTTTGATTGGAGGTTTAACGACCACCGTGAGCAACTCAATGGGCTATAAGCAGTCGCCCGTCCCTAATTTAGGGTCACTGGTTCCAGGGAAAGGAGAGAGCCAGTGCCGTAAGACAAACACAACATCCATGCCTGACCGGGATTCGAACCCGGACCCCTTACGGACGAATGATCAGAGGCCAACGCCTTAGACCACTGCGCCACCGGGGCGGCCTACTTCATTTGTAAGAAACTATATGACACATACTCTAATTTAGCTCTGAGTTTTAATTGTCTTCCTCTATGTAAATTTTGAGTTGGTTCTCTTTTAGTGTTTGAACCTTAACGTTATATTTTCTCACTCACCGAATGTTATGTTGGCAGCAGTCATGAGCTCTAGAGTGAATGACGTGTGCATTCTGGACAAACTAAGAACGAGATATAAGTGTATGGAACTAGCAGACAAAGTGTGGCGCAGTATTCGTGAAAGCTGGCTCACGCTGAACAGGTCTGTTCTTGAAGTTTGCGTTTCCGAGTGATGTTATAAATTCCGTGTTAGAGTTCGTTAATCTACTATTGTGCTTACTAACTGAAGTTAATAAGCTGTTGTTGAAATAATCACCTAAAAGTTCTTCATTAGTGAAGTGCCTAGAGTTTCAGCTGAATAAAATATGGACTGTAACTCTTTCTTGAACTTTATTTGAGTAACACTTGTTTCATTTAAAGTGAGTGAATAAGGAAACACATTTTACGTAGGGTTTCCCTAAGCATTAATACATACACTATATTTACAAACGTCACCGGACACCTAGAAAAGAAACATAACATAGCGTTTATTGACATACATTAGTATGATGTCGGTCCACCTTTGGCCTTAACGCATGCACTGACCCTTCGAGACATGCTTTCGACAAGGTTTTGGAACACAGCGATAGGTATCCGCTTCTATTCAGTATATAATGCTACCGCTAACTGTTGCTTTGTAGTAGGCCTTGGTTCCAAACTTCTTATGCGGCGCTCTAATTCATCCCACAGGTGCTTTATGGGATTAAGGTAAGGGCTCTGTGCTGGCCAGTCCGCACACGATACGGAATCGGTAAACCACGCCGTAACATCCTTGCTTTACGGCTCGGTGCATTACCCTGATGGTTCCATAGTATTGCCACAGAGTTGGTAGGACATAATAGTCCAGAATATCGAGGTAGACGTGCTGGTTAACAGGTTTGTCTACGATAACCAATGGGCCGGGACCATACCACGAAAAACAGCCCAAACCCAGTACACTGCAAGCTCCAAACTTGACCGTAGGTACATCACACTGTGGTAAATAGCGTTCCCCCGGCTGCTGCCATACCCACACACGTCCATTGGACTGATGGATCGTGTGTTTGGATTCATCAGTCCATAGGATCCGTTTCCATTGATCTACGGTCCACGATAAATGTTCGTCACACCATGCTAAACGACGAGTAGCATTCCGAGTGGAGATGAAAGGCTTACGAACAGCCGCAACACCACGGTGACCAAAGGAATGAAGTTCTCTGCGAATGGTTCGTGTACATACAGAGGTTCCAGCATTTTTACTCACCTGTACACTAAGGTCTTGTACAGTACTCCGTCGATTAGCTGTAACGACTCTCCTGAGGCTTTGACGTCCTCTATCACTGATTTTCTTTGGTCTGCCAGTACGTTCTGCTGCTTCAGTCACGCCATGTGTCTTACACTTATTCAGTACATCCAAAACAGTTGAATTGGGTATGTTTAAACGCCTCTCGGTTTCTCTTATGGACAACCCACTAATATAACACCCAACAATCTTTCCTTTCTCAAATCAGTTCAGCGACTTTTTAACTCGACCTCACAGTGCGATATGATCGCGGTCAGCTGCAGACTTGGTTTTATACCGTTTGTAGCTGTGCCGCGCGTCTTAACAACGCAGCGGATCCGTTCATTTGCTTTTGAAGGGGTGTTCGGTGACTTTTGTAAATATAGTGCATACACGTTTTAAACATCGGGGAACACTACAGCTGTCACAATATTACGAACATGTGCCTCGTTCAGAAAAGGAGTCTCTCGTACTTAGCATTGCTAGATTCATCGAAAACGTTCTTTTTTTCCTATGCAACTCACTAAACTATTAATAAAAACTTTTTACCGATTTCGTTTAAAAATGGTAAGCAACACTTAAAAATTATAATTTCAATGGATAATGAATAAATGATTCAATTACAATTTTTAAGTGGTTTTTAATATTGTGAAATGAAATCCATAAAATCCATAAAAAGATTTTAAGTAATATTTATTTATTTATTTTTGTTGTTTCATGCTCTTAGAATAGAAAAAAGAGAGGGAAAAAATTGACAGTTCATAAATGATGTACATAGCCTGTAACAACAGGGAAGACAAGGGAATAGTTTAGTAAATTGCATAAGACAAATAATTTTTTCAGTGAATCCAGCAATGTTATGAATGCCGCCCTGGTGGCGCAGTGGTCTAAGCGATGGCCTCTGATCATTCGTCCGTAAGGGGTCCGGGTTCGAATCCCGGTGAGGCTTGGATGTTGTGTTTGTCTTACGGCACTGGCTCTCTCCCTTCCCTGGAACCAGTGACCCTAAATTAGGGACGGGCGACTGCTTATAGCCCGTTGAGTTGCTCACGGTGGTCGTTAAACCTCCAATCAAAAAAAATATATATATTATGAATGAGAGGCCCCTTTCTTACACCAGATAATTAAAAAAAATGTTATGAATGAGAGGCCCCTGTCTTACACCAGATAATCAAAAAAAAAAATGTTATGAATGAGAGATCCCTTTCTTACACCAGATAATCAACAAAAAATGTTATGAATGAGAGGCCCCTTTCTTACACCAGATGATAAAAAAAAATGTTATGAATGAGAGGCCCCTTTCTTACACCAGATAATCAAAAAAAAATGTTATGAATGAGAGGTCCCTTTCTTACACCAGATAATCAAAAAAAAAATGTTATGAATGAGAGGCCCCTTTCTTACACCAGATAATAAAAAAAAATGTTATGAATGAGAGGCCCCTTTCTTACACCAGATAATAAAAAAAAATGTTATGAATGAGAGGTCCCTTTCTTACACCAGATAATAAAAAAAAATGTTATGAATGAGAGGTCCCTTTCTTACACCAGATAATCAAAAAAAATGTTATGAATGGGAGGCCCCTTTCTTACACCAGATAATCAAAAAAAAAATGTTATGAATGAGAGGTCCCTTTCTTACACCAGAAAATCAAAAAAAAAAAATGTTATGAAGGGTAAGTGTTTTTGATTCATTTTTAACCTAAGACTTACAAATAATAATAATAAATTATATATAGCACGTTCTTCACAACTAATTATTATATTAATTATACTAATATACTAATATACTAATTATATTAAGTGTTTGTTTTTAATTAGTTGCTAATTCGAATTCGTAATTTTCAAGTCAACTGCTTGTTGGTCTGCTATTCCTGGATCAAAGTCCACATGTAGCCAAAGAGCGCCTAAATCTAGTACACAATATGTACAAATGTCTGTTCGGGCCGTGAGGAGGCCAATCCCCAAACTACTGGAATATCCAGCAGACTACGTGCAGTTTGTCAAAAGGTGGTGGCGTTATAGTTCAGTCGTCTTCCAGAGGGAAAGTGATAAGAGGCCAGAGCTCGTTCCTCAGCGTCCTGGTTAGGTGGTCTTGCACTCGTCCCGGATGAATAATGTCTGGTTCATTCTCGATATCGCTCTGGATTCATCCCCTCCCATGAACTAAACTGGTGTCCAAAATAAACGTGACAAATACAAATTCGAGAATATGTCCAAAACAAGACAACCAATTCTAAACGTTTTTCGTAGACATGTGAAAGGGGAAACTCTAAGTCGATGTACCCAAGCAACATTGTGGTAGCTCCTATGGAAATATGCAAATGACGGCCTACGTCATCAATCTGGCAGGCACGTGACCTTCATAAACGCGGTTATGAGCGGAGTAAGACAACTGAAACTTGATTTGGACTGTTAGTGAAGGAAGGGCTCCGCAGCATCGCTTAGAAGACTTATAACGAAGTAAATTTCTCCGTTATTTTTGGTCCACGCCGGGGATCGAACCCGAGTCCACTTTTTCCGGAACAAGTCGCTCTAACAACTGAGCTACGCAGAAGTTCGCCCTCGCTGCTATTTGCCTTTATGTCATGTGCGTCCTGCGGGGCAGGACACGTCACATCTCCTCACCCCCCCCCGAAAGAGGGCAGGGGGCATGGCCCACGGGTCAGCCGTGACCATGAATCGTTGCAGGCAGCCATCCGCTGTAGAACGTGCACTTGAGAACTCCCAGGCAATCTGGTGTGTGGAATGCAACGGCACACACATTTATTTTTCGAAGCGCTGGAGAAGGGATTCTCTTATTTTTCTTGTCTCGCGGTGTGGAAAGAACATCACACCATTGCGAGATCTTTAACGGCCGGGTCATCCGGGAAGTTCGGGCGCCATTATAACGAAATGAGTTTCTCCGTCATTTTTGGTCCACGCCGGGGATCGAACCTGAGTCCACTTATTCCGGAACAAGTCGCTCTACCAACTGAGCTACGCAGACGTTCGTTATCGCTGCCATCTGCCTTTATGTCGTGTGCGTCCTGCAGGGCAGGCACGTCACAGACTCTTTACAGTGGAGAGCGATAGGTAGATTGGAAGCAGGTCAATCGCAAGCTAAGGTACCAAGATGGCTGAATGTTCCGATACAAGTGGTCTCCAATCTCTGGAGACAGTATCAGGAAACCGGAACAATAACCAGCAGGCCGGGACAAGCACGCGCACGAGCCACAAGAAGTCAAGAGACCGGTATTTGTATCTAACGCCATGGATAGTCGACAGCTAAACTACTCTCGCCTGAGCTCTCCTCTGCAACGGGAACTGCGATGTTGATTCGAACAGTTTACAGAAGACTCCACGAGAGAGGTCTGTATCCAAGAAGGCCAATGGTCTGTACCCCACTCGCCTCATCGCACAGAAGGGTCCATCTGAACTGGAACCAAAAACATCACCTCTGTAACCCTGATCAGTGATCACCTCTGTAACCCTGATCAGCATGAGTACTCGTTCTGCGAGCTGTATCGCTGTTCGGGTTAATCACATTCCCTATTAGCCCCTCGAAATCCTGGATCCGTGACATATGGTACTTACGTAAGCCTGAATTCATTACCAACAGAGGGGTATCTTTATATTAATGATAAGGCAACGTACGTATTCTACACTGAAGAGCAATTGAATTAGAGACAGCTGGCGCTATGCAAATGTGGCGCTGTGGGCGGCCCTGTAAACGGAAACGACATGACGTATGCAGCGATCCGACACTATAAGGAGTGATGCGACGGGAAACAGTATGAGTCGGACGCAGTATGGGTAAGACGAAGGATCTAAGCGCATTTGATCGTGGGAAAATTGTCGGGGCCAGACGAATGGGTCACTCCATCTCGGAAATCGTGCAGGCACTGGGATTTTCACGGGCCACTGTGTCACGGGTGCACCTTGAATACATCGAATCCGGTAAAACCATCCCTGCGAAGGCCAACTGCCGTGAACAACAGCGTGTGGATAAGCAGGGTCCCCGTCGGCTAGCTCGCATTGTAACACCGGATAGACGGGCCCCAGTGCAAGAAATCACTCGGCAATTTAACGCTGGTGCACAAAAACGTGTAATCAGCCACACCATCTAGAACCATCTCCTCGCTATGGGGTACAGAAGCCATCGTCCCACGAGGGTACCGCTGCTGACCGGACATTACAGGGCGCAAAGATTAACATGTAACATGGGCGCGGGAACATCGCCACTGGACCCTAGACATGTGGAAAAATGTTGCCTGGACTGATGAGTCGAGATTCACTTTGGTACATGCGGATGGCAGGATACGAGTACGGCGAAAACCACATGAAGCGATGGATCCTTCTTGCCAGTAGGGTACTCTTCAGGCTGGTGGGGGTTGCATTCTCGTCTGGGGACTGTTTACGTGGACTGAAATGGGACCCTTGGTACGTGTGACATCGTCCCTCACAGGTCAACGTTACCGGGATATCCTAGATGACCATTTGCTCCCGTTTGTGCGTCTTCAACATCCCACTGGAGACCTCATCCTGCAACAAGACAATGCAGCTCCCGAATTGTATCCCAATGGTTGGATGAACACTCCACCGACGTGACCTCGCTTCCTTGGCCAGCTAGGTCACCTGACCTCAATTCCATCGAGCACATCTGGGATGCCATCGAGAGAGATGTTCGAGGCTCTGACCCCCTCCATCAAATCTTAATGAACTGTGGGAGATTGTTCAGGGGTCTTCCGGTGTCTTGTCGAGTCCATGCCGAGACGAATCGGCGCCGTCATCAGGACGAAAGGTGGTGCTACACGTTACTAGACAGGTATCTCTAATTCAATTGCTCTTCAGTGTTTATACAAAACCTTGACTTTTCACTGCGAAACCACAAAGACCATGCAACCAATTCATATATGACAATGCACCCGGAAGAAGAAGTGTAGTTTCCAATAATACCTCATAATTTGCAATTAATAATGCAAATATACGTGCAAATACATAAATCAATTTACAAAATGACGCTCATGTGCGTGGGCGAGAAAAATTAAAACGTAATGTCTCATTTCGTACACCGATAGACTAGTTATTGGGAAAGGAAACTAAAAAAACAAAGCTGTGCCTCAGGACTTGTTCAAATTCAGTGCATAAAAAATGTTACATTTAACAGAAAAGAAAACAAAAGAAAGAAAAAATTTACTACTTATTCACAAAAAGAGTTATTCAGCACAAGGGACTTTTTGAGAAACTAAAGAAAATCAGCAATAACTATGATATTAGGTTAGCTACAGATTTAAATAACAAAATAAAGAATTACTTACAAACCAAAAAGGAGAAAATACTTTATTCCAAGAAGGAGTCATTTATAAAATGAACTGTTCGTGTTGTTTACCATACACAGGAGAAACAGAACGAAGATTAACCCTCAGAGTCAAATGAACACAAAGCAACAATAAGGAACATCTCCAATAAAACAGGATTAGATAGTACTGTATAAACGTAAATGTCTTTTCGTACTGATTCTTTGTCGCCCTTCTTACGTTATTTTAAAAACATAACCATTCGATGAAATAGTTCCTAAATTAAACCTTAACGGCCAGACGAAACATTTAAAACAGAAGTCAAACTTACGGAAATTGGCCTTATTTCTCCAGCACAGATTATAGCACTATAGGATAGTATAGAAATCACATAACACATCTCTAACACAAATCAACACTCCACGCTCCACACTATAACGAAGTAAATTTCTCCGTCATTTTTGGTCTACGCCGGGATTCGAAATCGGGTCCACTCACTCCGGAATAAGTTGCTCTACCAGTTGAGCTACGCGGACATTTTATTCTGATTCCTATCTGCCTTTATGTCGTGTGCGTCCTTCTGGCAGGTACGTCACATCTCCTGGTACGTTACATCATCTCCCCCTTATTTTATTTTTTATTTTTTTTTTCGAAGTGCTGCTCTTATTTTTCCTATCTCGCGGTGTGGAAATAACATCACACCATTGCGAGATTGTGAACGGTCGGGTCATCCGGATAGTTCGGGCGCCATTATAACGAAGTGAATTTCTCCGTCATTTCTATCCGCGCCGGGGTTCGAACCCGGGTCCACTCACTCCGGAATAAGTTGCTCTACCAGTTGAGCTACGCGGACATTTTATTCTGATTCCTATCTGCCTTTATGTCGTGTGCGTCCTTCTGGCAGGTACGTCACATCTCCTGGTACGTTACAACACGAGCAACTGTTGTCTCGTAGTTTTTATCTCTGGTTCTTATCTCATGACAGGCATACGTCACGTTCATTCTACCTCAATTGTGTTGCCAACAGTATTCGTTTGAGAGAGAAGATATCACGTTAAGTGTGAAGTATAACTGAGAACAAACTCACATAGGGAAAGGAACTATAAAGGAAAGTTAATTTAGAATATACGTCACAATAGGCACATACAACAAATAGGCCACAAGATGGACTGAAACTCCTTAAAGTTATCAAGCATCAAACCCACTCAATTATCCGAAAATAAGAATTGAAATGTACTGGACATAAGGTGGCAACATCAACGACTATGCTGGATGGCAAATCCACCAGGCTAACTCGCAAGACCTATGGAAGAAGTAAGACGCAGGAACTCAAGACGATGATATAGTGTATAGATAAAGAATTTGAGAGGTAATGTTCCTAAACATTTATCCTCTATGATTCCCGTTAATCAGGGTTTTTTTACTGTCAATAACTAGAAGAAGCCATAGTCATTAATTACTAGAGTTAAATTTCACAGCTTTGTGGAATTTCTGAAAGCCATAGTAACTTCACGGTATCCGGATGGAAGGTTTTTAAAATAAAAAAATTATATCTCGGAAAGTATATGATATATTCATTTCTGGTTTAAGCCATCGCATAGGGAATCGTCCAAAGTTTTTTCCCCATGAGCCACTCACGCGCATGCGCCAGCATCCCGATTGGCAGCAGACGAGCGAATGTTGACACCGCAGGAGAAGGTTTCATACGTATTGTGGCTTGCCAAATTAAATTCTGTTGCTGCTGTTCAGCGTCGTTTTAGATGGGCGAAAACCTCCAACACGGAAAACGTTCTGGGACAACAAACTGGGAACTACCGGAAGTCTCTTATGTGAGACGTCTCCTGGAAAGACACGGACATCTGAGGGAAATGCCGAAACGTATCAAGTAGGAATTCCTACGAAGTCCGCGCAAATCAATTCGGGCTGCTAGCTCAAACTTAAACCTTGCAAGTTCAACCGTGCACGATGTGGTACCCAAGCGCTTCGTCTAAGGGCGTACAAGATTCAAATGCTTCAGGCACTCAAACCGAAAGACCATGTCGCACGCACAAACTTCGCTGTAGACATGCTGGAAAGAATTGACATAACACCCAATTTCCTTCACCAAGTGTGCTTCTCGGACTGTGAATCGGCGCAACTGCAGGATTTGAGATAATGAAAATCCACATGTCACATGTGAGATAGAGAGAGGCAGCGTCAAAGGTAACGTCTGAGTCGGCTTGATGCGCGATAAGCTGATCAGACCTTTCTTCTTTTTGGAAGAAACTGTCACCGGGATCTCGTTCGTGGAATGCTGGAACTGTTTGCACTACCCCAGCTACCACCTCAAAACTCTCATTCGACACAACCGGCCCCGACCACATTCAACCTCATCGTTAAGGATCACCTGGATCGTGAGCTGCTAGGGAGATGGATCGGCAGAGGCAGACCAATTGCTTGTCGTTCTCGTTTGCCAGATTTAACAGCACTGGAATTTTTCTAGTGGGGTTATGTCAAAAACATGGCTACCGTTACAGCAAAAATGCTTCAAACAGTGTTCAATGAGGTCGAGTACCGTCTGGATATTGGTCGGGCCACCAAGGGTGCCCACACTGAAATTCATTGAGACAATTACAATGGGTAAACAAACTTTGATGTTTTTCCTTTATAATAGCGCAAACCAGAAATGTACGAGGGTCGTCCAGAAAGTAAAGAACGTTTGCTCATAGCGTCTGCGCAGGTTCCTGAGCTGGGCTCAATCAGGGACATCCGCGCCCAGTGCTCTGTTAGCTATCTCTTGGCACCATTGTCGAGCGGGTATTATCCATTTGCGGTTAGTTATAATCTTTTGAAATGAAGAAGCGCATTGAAAATCCCGCCGAATGCGAGGTCCGATCAGTTATCCGTTTTTTTTATTGCTGAAAACCCCAGACCTATTGAAATTAATCGGAGAATTGTTCAAGTGTATGGAGAAGGTGTTATGAGTGAATTCCGTGTCAGAAAGTGGTGCATAATATTAAACAACGAGAGAACAAACATTCATAACGAATAGCAATCAGGAAGCCCCTCTCTCATTACGGACGAACTCAAACAAAAGGTTAGTGACATCATTAAAGAAAATCGACCCTATACGCTTGATGAGCTTCACTGGAAATTTTTTGAGCATCCACTTACAGCCCGCACTTGGCACCATCGGGCTAACACTTGCTCCCAGATTTTAAAATAGTTCTCTTTTGATGAAGATGTGCTAAAGCAGGCTGCTATGGACTTGCTGAAAAGACAGGCGGCAGATTTCTATGAGGAGGGGATGCTTAACCTTATCCCAAGATATGACAAGTGCCTCTATGTCCTGGGCAACTATGTAGAAAAATAGGCTAAGGTATGAGTTAAAAATTGTAAATGAAATATTTCAAAAATTTAAAAGTATATAACTTTTATAACAAAACGTTCTTTATTTTCTGGACGACCCGTATACAATGTACACTATCTACCAACAAGTAATTGGACACCCCTGCAAGCGACGATATCTGCGGTCCTGATACACGTCACGGCCGCCGCCGATAAATATCGTGTGGGAAACAACAACGCAACTAGTCGCATGCAAGATGCCACGCAGTTCAGAGCTCTCTGATTTCGAGAAAGGTGTAATCGTCGGGTATCACAGAAATGGCCGATCCATACGGGACATATCCAGCTAGTTGAAGTACCCAAAATCGACAGTGGCCTACGTGATTGGCAAGTGGAAGATGAGAGGTGACTGTCGGAATGTGCCCCGACCCGGCAGACCCACAAAACTGGGAATTAGAGACCGACGGGTGCTGGCCAGAGAAATTCGGAAGAACCGCACCAAATCGATGGGCCACATCCGCGAGGAGTTTCAACAGGCATCCGGGAGTGTTCTTTCGATGAATACCATTCGTAAAGAAGCCCATCTGCTCGGTTATCATGGACATGCTGCCGCCCACAAGCCTTTGATCACCAAGTCCAATAGCGCTGCTCGGCTAACGTGGTGCAAAGAACGTCGACAGTGGACCGTTGAACAGTGGAAACAGGTTATCTGGAGCGACGAATCAAGGTTCACCCTCTACCGTTCGGATGGCAGGGTCTGGGTTTGGCGTCTGCCGGGAGAACGCCTCCTGCCGGAATGTATTGTGCCAACTGTGAAGTTCGGCGGCGGTGGAACTATGCTATAGGGGTGTTTCTCCTGGTATGGCACGGGACCCTTGGTCGCAATTCCTGGTAGATTCAACGCCGAGACCTACTGCACCATTTTGGATGACCATGCGCTTTCTACGTTGTGGCAGTTTTACGGGGGTGGACCCATGTAACTTTCAGGATGACAATGCCACCTGTCATGTTGAGAGGTCCACCATGGCTTGGTATGGTGACAATGGGGTTAATCAAACGGAGTGGCCTCCGGACCTTAACCCTATCGAGCACCTCTGGGACGAGTTGGAGCGTCGACTTAAGGGGTGCCTCCACCGTCCGAAATCGGTGAAGGAACTGACCTGTCTTCTCCAAGCCGAGTGGAAGAAAATACCGCTAGCCGTCGTACAACGCCTGGTTGAGAGCATGCCCCGGAGGGTCAAGGCTGTAATCGCCGCTCGTGGAGGCTCCACCAACTATTGAAGGTGAATAAACTTCGTTTTCCTTTGCTATCACAGGTGTCCAATTACTTGTTAGTAGACAGTGTATAATAGATACTTTCCGAGATATCAGTTTTTTATTTTGGATACCTTCCATTCGGACATACTGTGTAATAGCGTATCACTCTTTAATGCCGTAGGGTCAAAGGACTTTCGTAGCTGCTCTGTACTACGAATTTTTATGTGTTCAGCACTGAAGACGAAAGCTTTTCTGGACTAAGGCCATTACCAGCCCACCTCTCCATTGCAATGAGTCATCCTCGGCCAGGCCTCGTTACCGTATCCAATAAGTGTAAGATTAAAGAGAAATAACCGAACACAAATCTTCTTACGGTGCCTAGATATTTATCCATTGCGTAATATGCCATGTATGTATATCTCGCAGAAGAGAAATAAGGATGTTTTTAAATTTTAGGAAACAGCGATTTGAAGGGTGGATTTTAATGAAACTGCATTTTCATGAGAGCGTAATAGGTAATGGACGTTCTTATTCCATGCCCGTAATGATACCAATTTCGAGCATTGGTTGTATCGCGGTACGGATAAAAATGGAATCTCATGACACAGTGCGAAGCAGACAAGAAGAATGAACTCCCTCATTTTGCAAATGGCCGCGCGTGGGTGATCGTTTGGGTAGGTTTTTCGGAGAGCTTTTGGGACGAATTACAAAATAACGAGATTGAGTTAAGGAAGCTACGGTTAAAACGTTACATTTAACGCAACTATTTACATACATATCAGATCAGAGATTTTGAGGTACAAATTGAATATCCGAATTTAAATTTAAGTAGAGGACTTTATTTATTTATTATTTATTTGTAAGTACATTCCTACGGGTAGTATATCTAGTTACAGGGATTGCTATAACATCGTAGTGCATTATAAGGGAGAATTACAATCTTGTAAAACATGCTTTACGAAGAAAATCACAACTTCCATTAAAAATATCCGGACATTCTTTAAGTGAGTAGTGAAGTCGGAGAATTGTTTCCGGCCGCCCCGGTGGCGCAGAGGTCTAAGCGATGGCCTCTGATCATTCGTCCGAAAGAAGTCCGGGTTCGAATCCCGGTGAGGCATGGATGTTGTGTTTGTCTTACGGCACTGGCTCTCTCCTTTCTCTGGAACCAGTGACCCTAAATTAGGGACGGGCGACTACTTATAGCCTATTGAGTTGCTCACGGTGGTCGTTAAACCTCCAATCAGAAATAAAATTGTTTCCGCTTTCAGTCCTGCAGAATGGTACTGAAAAAAACTTCACATTTTGCCCTCGGGGAACGTGGCACATGGAAATTTAATCTGGTTTATAATTAGAATATCACCCATCTCTCCATTGATGATACCGTACAGAAACTGAAGTTGGAGAGCCTTCCTTCTCGAATGTAGAGAGGTCATCTTGAAGGATGACAGAAGGTCAACAGTCGGGATATCCGCGATACAAACTCCAGTAAATCTGCGAGAAAGATGTACCGTAGAAATCTTTTTTTGTACTTTCTCAATTTCATTTATTAGTATTACGGGGCTAGGGCTCCAAATAATCGCAGCATACTTCAGTGAAAGACTGACCGTAATCTCAAAAATGCGAATAAGTGTCTGAGGATTGGAAAAACACTTAGAAAGTCGCTTAATAAATCCAAGATTTCTGATTTTTGCTGAACGTAAAGTTCCTTTTATATGACTTTTGAAGTCCAAGTTCGAGCGTGACTCCCAAGTCCTGGACTTCGTTTGTCCGGGTAAGAGTACAGTCGCCAGTTTTGTAGTCAAAAGAATTGGTTTTCTTTTCCGCGAAAAGGAAACGACATGACACTTGGAGAAGTTGAGGTGGAGATGGTTTAACCTACACCACTGAAGGAGGTTACTGAGGTCAATTTGAAGTGCAGGACAGTCATCAGGAGTCTGTACATTGTGATACATTTTAAGATCATCAGCGAACGAGAGACAATGGCCATCAATGTAAAACATAAGGTCATTAATGTAAAAAGTAAGGTCATTAATGTATGTGGAAAACAAAAGTGACCCTTAATTAGAGCCTTGAGGTATCCCCAGACGTGGCAACATAGAGATCAGAAACATAATAGTCATAAATAAAAAACTGGGACCAGTTAGAAAGAAAGAACTTAAACAAGGACAACAGGTTATCACTGAGGCCAAGACAGTTTAACTTCTTAAGCAAACTGCCATGATGAACCTTGTCAAAAGCTTTAGCAAAGTCAGTGTTAATAAAATCAACTTGTGATCCTTTGTCAATAGACGACGAAATATCCTAATAAAAACTTGTCTCCGACGAAATATCTTCTGAATAAATATATTAATAGCCAAATGTGTCAGTAGCTATGGAAATAACATTAAAAAACAGTAAAACAAATTCCTAAAAAGCATGAAAAATGGAAAGGATTGTTGAGCAAACGATGTTCCTGTAAAGAGTGGGGGAAGAATTAAATAAATAGGATATTGACATCTGGTGGAATCTAAACAAAAAGGTGTATGAGGAAGAAGCTATGCCATATGAACAGAGGAATAGTATGCTGATACTTTATAGCGTTTAAGCTTTAAACAACTTGTATTTTATGTGATTAATTATGTGTCTTTGCTAGTTCACATTAGCAGTGAACTTCGTTGAACATATACTGTTTGTGAAAATTGCAACACCATGAAGGAATGATGGTAATCACGTGAAACTTACAGGATTAGCAGGGTACGACATGCAAATTATTAGAAGTGCAGAGTGAAGGTGCATTTTCGTACCGCGACATTGCGGCTCGGACGGGACTTACTTAACGCCACGACAGAGTTTGAAAGGGGACGAATGATTGGTCTGCGTGAAGGTGCATTTTCGTACCACGACATTGCGGCTTGGACGGGACTTACTTAACGCCACGACAGAGTTTGAAAGGGGACGAATGATTGGTCTGCGTGAAGGTGCATTTTTGTACCGCGATATTGTGGCTCGGACGGGACTTAACGCCACGACAGGGTTTGAATGGGGATGACTGATTGGTCTGAGTGAAGGTGCATTTTCGTACCGCGACATTGCGGCTCGGACGGGACATAACGCCACGACAGTGATGCGCGTGTGGCGGCAGTAGACCTAAATGAACCAGGTGCATCGAAAATCCGGCAGTGGACCCATAAATGTGACGACACCACGGGATGACCGACACCTCGTCCGGATGGCAGTGACGAACCGTTCCGCATCTTCGTAAGTGTTGGCACAACAGTGGAGCACTGCAACAGGTGTGGCATCGTATGCCTCCACAGTTCGACGCCGTCTGCTGCACAGAGGACTGGTTACCCGCATCTCTTTGTGGCGGATTCCTTTGACCCTGAAGCATGGATGTCTCAGGCTGGAATGGGGTTTTCAATACAGACAATGGCGTGCTGATTGGCAACATGTCGTGTTTTCGGACGAGTCCCGATTCAATTTGGACTACCATGATGGCCGCATACGCATTAAATGGTATTGTGGTGAGCGGCTTCTTCCAGCTTGCATTGTCAAGCGTCATACGGGCCGAACACCAAGTGTGATGGTGTAGGGTGCCATTGGGTGCCATTCGCGATCTCGGCTGCTACGACTTGAGGGCAATCTCAACACCGGCCTCTACATCAGGGAAATTGTACAGGTAGAAGTCATACCCTTACTTCAGAGCACTCCTGGCGCTATATTCCAGCAGGACAATGCCCAACCACATGTTGCCAGGAATGTTCAAGCCCTCTTCGCAGCACAGCAGATACCGCTTCTTCCCTGGCCTGCACGTTCACCAGACATGTCACCTTTTGAACATGTCTGGGATAGCGTCATTCGGCAACTGGCCCATCAAAGTCCTCCAGCGGTCAATATAAAGAGTCTGTGGACTCGCATAAAGCAATTACCAGGACACCATCTAACGCCTTTTCGATTCAATGCCACGCCGTCTAGCAGCACTTATTGCAGCTCGCGGAGGCTTCAGAAGATACTGATTTTTACAGGTAAAAATTGTTGTATTGTTTCGAAAATTAAATCATTTATGTACAGTCATATCAGTAATGTGTGGTATAACTTTCATTCGAATCGCATGGTTCCTTTTTGGTGTTGCAATTTTCCCAAACAGTAGTGTGTATTAAAACTTCTTGAATAATTACGTGAATATAGATGTCAACAGCCAAGGTAAAAGAATCAGCACTTATGGTTTCACGAACTCTTTGCTTTCATTTGTTTCACTCGCGGGAAATTCCGATTGGCACCAATATGATTCACTTCCAGAATATAATCTTGGTGGCTTCAACACAGGTAATGACACTTCTTCGTCGGTCACATGTATCTCAACAAGCTTCATATCAACGTTTCACAATCTACTCGTAATGTCTCAACATCTGTATACATCTCCACTAACTCCACTTTTAAGCCTCCCCGGTGGCGCAGTGGTCTAAGCGATGGCCTCTGATCATTCGTCCGAAAGGGGTCCGGGTTCGAATCCCGGTGAGGCATGGATGTTGTGTTTGTCTTACGGCACTGGCTCTCTCCCAACCCTGGAACCAGCTACCCTAAATTAGGTACGGGCGACTGCTTATAGCCCATTGAGTTGCTCACGGTGGTCGTTAGATCTCCAATCAAAAAAAAAAAAAAAAACTCTACTTCTATACATACAATCAAGTCATTTTATTTTGCTCTGACTCATTGTCAGTGTTGCCGAAATGTAAAAGCTGTTCGGGGAAGTAATGTGCCGTTCAGTAAGAAAAGTTTAACCAAGAAGTAACTAAATTTACATAACAAAACAGAAGCTCAAACGGAACGTTGAATAGAGGTATACTTTACAACCTATTTATAACGAAAAATGTGATATACAGAGTTACAACAAATACTGGAACTTCGCATACTCTGCAGATATGGAAATGAATACTAGGTAAAAGGTTGAGTGAGGCGTAAAGTTTGCAGAAGAGCAGCTTGATTTACGACGAGAAGAAGTGCAATAGATAGTATTTTTCCCCCAAAATAAAAATGAAATACGGAGAAGAAAACGCACTCTGACCTTGAGCAGGTCTACGGTACAGTGCTAAGGCAGAAAATATACACTGAGTGGCCACTTTATTATGACCACCTCACAGTTTTAAGCAAATTAGCTATGGCTGCACGCTGTTGCCGCCAGAGGGCGAGGCTACTATAAAAAGGGAAAGCTTAGTGCTTGCGACAGTAGTAAAAGTGATTTTTGGGTGACGAGATGGGTAAAAAATGCGATTTGACGGACTTTCAATGTGGGATGATTGTAGGAGCTCGGAGCCATGGAGCGAGTATCACCGAAACCGCCGCATTCGTAAAATGTTCCAGAGCAGCTGTTGTTAAAGTGTTTAGCTGTTGTTAAAGTGTTTAAAGACTGGACTGTCGGCCAAAAAAACTGGGTCTCTAAGTGCAACGTGTGGTCGTCATCGACTAGTGACTGCTCGGACGTAACGGAGAGTGTCCAGACTGGTAACAGACAACAGAAGAGTAACAGTGCAGCAAATTACAGACCATCTTAATCAAGGATCCCCTCAAATGATCTCTGCACGCACTGTTCGCCGTACACTGCATCGGATGGGATATGGCAGCCGAAGGCCTGTTCGAATACCTTTGCTGTCTGCAGTTAACAAGAGAAAACGTCTCCAGTTCGCACAGGAGCACAAGGATTGGACAGTCGATAATTGGAAACAAATTATGTGGTCCGATGAATCACGTTTTCAGTTGCACCATGCCGATGGCCGAGTGAGAATTTGGCGGAAACATGAAAGCATGGACGCCAAATGCATTGCTACAACCTTTCAAGCTGGTGGATGCAACGTTATGGTTTGGGGAATGTTTTCCTGGCATGCTTTGGGCCCTTTAATTCGTGTTGATCAACGTCTGACTGGCACATCATATCTAAACATCGTTGCGGACCAAGTGCATCCTGTCATGTGGATGGTTTATCCCAATGGCGATGGCTACTTTCAACAAGATAATGCGTCCTGCCATAGTGCTCGTATTGTACAGGATTGGTTTCAGGAACATGCCGGTGAGATTACTTTGCTTAGGTGGCCTCCACAATCTCCGGATCTCAACCTCATTGAGAATTTGTGGGATGAAGTTGAACGAGCCATCAAACAGCTGGATTGACAACCCTGCAATCTCACACTCCTGGAAAGTGCTATTCATCAAGCATGGTCTCAGATTCCACAAACCACCTATCAACATCTCGTGGAGTCCATGCCACGAAGAATCGACGCAGTATTAAAGGCAAAATGTGGCCCAACGAAGTACTGAAGGGGTGGTCATAATAAAGTGGCCTCTCAGTGTATAAATGTCGGAGAGGGAAAATGGTGCAAGCAAAATATGCAGCAGGTGATATAGCAAATGTGCGATATTCCCGTACAGGTGTATGACGAAGTCAATTTCATCATTACTTTCATGCCAAGGGAGGGATTCGAATTCACATCTCTCGTCTACGGAGCTCCGAGTGCTATCCCTTATACTACACTGGCATGTGTTTCACTGCTATCTGCCCTTATCTCGTGTGCGTCCTGCGGAGCAAGCACGTCGCTATGAAAAATATGAAATTTGATTTTCTCCAGAGCACTGTGAGTGGTGATGAGAGTTAGGTTCACCATTGTGACCCAGAAATGAATCATCAGTTTTATACCGACACCCATCTTCTCCTCGAGCGAAAAAATTCAAAACTCAAATTTCTGCCGGTAAGTGCATTCTCACTATGTTCTGGGACTACAGAGGCATTATTGATCAGGAGTACACGGTTAAAGGTACGACTATCAACTCTGAGAGCTACGTGCATAACTTTAAAAAAGTTAAAGTAAAGAATAAACTGCGTGCGTGGGGGAAAAAACCCAATGATTCTGCAACACGACAACGCCAAACCCCACGCCAGTGCTTTCACTTCACAAACCATACAGAAAATCGGATTTAAAGTTCTTGAAGAAATTAAATTCACCTGTGACGAAGACATTCAAATCGCTGCAAGGAAATGGTTCGAAAAACAACCTGACGTTCTTAAGGAGACGGGTTTAAAAAACTTGTTAAGCGTATTGAACTTAAGGGGGACTATGCAGAAAAATAAAATATGTGAATTAAAGTAGAAATTCCGAGCTTTGTTCTGTTTCAATTTGAAACTTTGCCACTGGGATTGTATGTAAATATGGAGGTAGCACTCTCGATTGTATGTAAATATGGAGGTAGTACTTAGCACTCTCTGCAAATTAGAGTATACACTACAATCTCATAATGAATTATTAAAATTCGTTGTTATTCACAGGGGTGGCGCTGACGATCGCCATCTTCGCAATTTGCGAAAAAAAATCGTTTTCGCGATGGGAAAAGAGCTTTGGCGATTACCTTTTTGTACTATTATAACGCTTTGGCGATAAAAAATTTAATTTGGCGAATAAATTGGCGAACACTTTGAAAGAGCCAGCGCGACCTCTGGTTATTCCTATATACCAGTATTCCGCAAACGGTGTGCCGCAAGGTGAAAGGTGTGACGCGAACTTTTACCTATTATCCTATTGTAAGAAATTAATTGCAGAGTTTTATTTTTTAATTTTATCCTAATTTCAAATGCTTGTATTTCATTCTCCGCTGCTGAACTGATTAAATAAGATGATGCTTGCTCATTCTTTATCACATGGCGCGAATTTTTATGTATTCTAAGAAATTAAATGTAAATTATTTACTCACAGTTGTTATATCGTAGTTTTGCTTATTGATATACACTGCTGGCCACCCAAAATGCAACACCAAGAAGGAAGCACCCGATTGGCCTGAAATTCGCAGCATGCGTCTCCCGCGAGAGGACATGCAAACGATTAGCATTGCAGGGCATATGCAAATCATGTGCGCCCGGGACGCCACCGAGAAGCACTATAAGAAGGGTGCACAGAAGGCGGGGTGTAAGTAGTGGAAGTGTGTTGTGCTGCCGGACCAGTGCGTGGGAAGCTTCCTGATGCCTCGTCGCACAATACGGCAGTCATTCCAGCACGTTTCGGAGTTCGACAGAGGACGAATAGTGGCTTATCGCGACAGCGGTTTATCGTACCGAGACATCGGCGCCCGTGTGGGACGATATCCAGCCACAGTGAGGCGAGTATGGATTCGGTGGGTGCAGGAGAGACGGACGGACCGACGGGAGCGATTGCCGCAGCCGTGGCACCCCACCGAACGAGAGGACCGGCATGTTGTGCGGCGGCGGGCATTGACGGCTCGCACCGCCACATCACGAACGTTAGCGCAGGAATTAGGGTGTGTTGCGCAACAACCTGTGTGAGCACGTACCGTTCGACGTCGTCTGCAGGAGCGGGGACTTGTCGCACGGCGCCTATTACTCCGATTACCACTGACGTTACACCACCGGCGAGTGCAGCGGCAGTGGGCCGTTGAACGCCGCACCTGGACTACGGAATGGCACGACATTGTCTTCTCCGACGAATCCCGCTTGTATCTGCAACACCACGATGGTCGGATCCGCGTGTGGCGGCACCGCGGCGAGAGACTGTATGACGCCTGCATTATGCATCGCCATACCGGTCCGTCGCCTGGCGTTATGGTTTGGGGCGCAATTGGATATGACACCTGCACCCCTCTGGTACGCATCGCCGATACACTCAACAGCCACCGCACCATCTCCGACGTTTTGGAGCTTGTAGTCCTCCCTTACCTGCAGGACATGCTAGCGGCCACGTTTCAACAGGACAATGCTCGCCAGCACGTGGCACGCATGGTGCAACAATTCTTCACGGCCCAACAGGTGTCACTGATGTCGTGGCCTGCCTGTTCTCCCGATATGTCGTCCATCGAACACGTCTGGTCGCTGATCGGCAACCGAGTGGCCCGGCAAGCACCCCCGCGGCTACGCCTGACGAACTGTGGCACCGTGTGGAAGCAGCCTGGACCGACATACCCCAAGCCCACATCAAAAGCCTCTTTCGTTTGATGCCGCGGCGTGTAGCGGCCGTTATTGCCAGCCATGGGGGCCAAACAAACTATTGATGTCTGCGTGTTCCGCAAGTCGCACGGGCCTGTAAGCTCAGTCGTTTCATCTTTGTATCTGTTGTTATGTGTCCAGTAAATATGACTTTGCTATCTCGTGTCCGCCGCCCCGGTGGCGCAGTGGTCTAAGGCGTTGGCCTCTGATCATTCGTCCGTAAGGGGTCCGGGTTCGAATCCCGGTGAGGCATGGATGTTGTGTTTGTCTTACGGCACTGGCTCTCTCCCTTCCCTGGAACCAGTGACCCTAAATTAGGGACGGGCGACTGCTTATAGCCCATTGAGTTGCTCACGGCGGTCGTTAAACCTCCAATCAAAAAATCAAAATATCTCGTGTCCTTCTTGGTGTTGCATTTTCGGTGGCCAGCAGTGTATTTGTATTTTTGGCCTCCACTGCTGTGCTATGCAGCTTCTTTGTTACATTTACCGCGTGTTCTGTGTACCCTTTTCCCTAAAAGTGCAGGGATTAGCAAAACTTTCCCTGTCTTTTAATATTTTATTACGTTGTTTTGGTATTTGTCCCTGTTTGTTAGTGCTTCTTCAACTTTATTACTTTTTTTCCTGTACCGATGCACTCACCCAGTCTTAGACTTTATTTTAAATAAGTCGGTATATGTGTCTCTCTTTCCCTTTGAAGAGTATAAGTCCCGCGTCTTACATTTGTGTCAGTTCTATCACAGCTGTGCTCTGAAGTAGTACGAAAATTGTGATTGCTAGTCAGTCTTGCTATTTTCCATTACTATTAAACTAATGGGTCGTTTGAGATGTTCCCGAATGTATGGCCACTTTCTGACGGTAATAAAGTGGTGATGGACTTAATTAAAGAACATTTAAAAATCTTGTAGCAGAAGTTCAAGAAGTATTTTGGAGAGAGTGTTCAAGATTTCGACTGGGTTCGTGATCTATTCGTTGCGAATTCAAAACCTCTCCCGATTAATATACAAGCTCCGAGACCGAAGTTAATGTGTTTTTGCCATTTTCAACTACATAAACAGTGTGGCAAAGAATTTTTAAGACTTGGACTGTAAAATGAAATAGAAACAAGAAATTATAATTTGTTTTGGTTTGTTATTCAAACTAAGTCTCTCCGGCTTCAATACACTTGTTACAGTGATTTAATAATGATTCGAATGCCTGTTCCAGTTTACTTTGCGGAATTGTCTCCAAAGCACGCGTCGAAGCTGTTTGTATGGTCGAAATATCATCAAAATAACACCTTTTTAACGTCATTTTAAGTTTGGGGAACAAAGAAAAGTCGCAGGGTGCTAAATCAGACGAATACGGTGGATGATTCAACACACAGACGTTATTTTTCGCCAAATATCTATATACGAACAACAAGTGAGGTGTGACTGGGTGCATTATCGTGCAACAAACACCAACTGTTTTCATCTCGATATTCTGGACGAATGCGACGAATTCTGCCCATCAAATGCCTCAAAACATTTAAATAAAACTCACCAGTAATAGTTTGTCCACATGAACATTGTTTTGATTTACGATGACATTTTCTTCTTTTTTTGGCTTGTGGTGTGTTTTTTGACTTCCATTCCGCACTTTCTCGCTTTGTTTTAGGATCATATTGAAAACCCCATGTTTCATCACCTGTAACAATCGATTTTAAGAAGTTTGGATCATTTTCAGCGGCTGAAATGATGTCTCTGCAATGTGCACTTCTCCTTGATTTTTGTTCATTGGTTAACGTGTGTGGAACAAATTTTGCACAGACTTTTGTTTTGCCCAAATCTTCATGCAGGATGGTTCGAATCGTTTCTTTGTTGATGTTTAAAGACTCTTCCATCATTCTTAGTGACGCACATCGATTCTTTGCCATGAAATCACGCACTTTTTCAATAATCTCAGGTGTCTTAGATGAACTTGGTCTACCAGTACGCTTATCATCTTCTAGCGTATCTCTTCCGCCCAATAAACGTTTGTGCCACAGGAAAACATTTGATCTACTTAAACAAAACTCACCGTAAACTTGTTTCATCATTTAATGCGTTTCCGAGGCACTTTTACCAAGTTTTGTGTTAAATTTAATAACAGCCCTTTGTTCCATCTTAATAATTCAACATGAAAAAAATTTTACTTCTCTAATGAACGGCCGTTTCGTTTGAGTTACTTTAACAACTGTGCAGTTCTTTTGGCAGAAAGCAAGCAGATGGTCACGGTTTATGACGCGTTCGCTATTACACTGGTGGCGCCACCGTAGGCTGAAATCTAGCGCCAGTCTTAAAAATTCTTTGACGCACTGTGTATTTGCGTGAATTGGGCATCTCGACGTTGACTGAAATTAAAACATCAAAGAGGGAGAGACTCAAATCCGTTGATGAAGAAGATGAGACTTGCATTGTCAACGATTCCACCACGGATCAGCCGCTTGTGAGCAGCTAAGCAGGCGCAAGTATCACATTGAAGGTATGAGTAGAATTATTTACTTTAATAATAATAAAGTGTATTTTCTTGTATTTTCTACAGTGAATTCAAGTTCATTAATTGTTAATAAATGCACGAGTCGATTTCTGTTTAATAATAATAATAAAATAATAATAATAACAGGTTGATTACATTACGTATTTATATTAATAGCGTCATATCATACGTTTTTGAAGGGATTAACATTTTGTTGTGCCGTGTTGAGTCATTGATAATAATTTATGGTGTGCCGCGAGTAGAAAAAGTTTGCGGAACACTGCTATATACCTACATTGTCAAAGAAGAAAAGAACTGCGCTATTTGTGTCCCGAAATGATTTTTTTATTGAAATTATCTTCTTTAGAATGAAGCAGTGTAACGTACCAGGAGATGTGACGTACCTGCCAGAAGGACGCACACGACATAAAGGCAGATAGGAATCAGAATAAAATGTCCGCGTAGCTCAACTGGTAGAGCAACTTGTTCCGGAATGAGTGGACCCGGGTTCGAATCCTGGCGCGGATAGAAATGACGGAGAAATTCACTTCGTTATAATGGCGC
The DNA here is from genome assembly GCA_039090855.1 of Macrothele yani. NCBI lineage: Eukaryota > Metazoa > Arthropoda > Arachnida > Araneae > Macrothelidae > Macrothele > Macrothele yani. The sequence goes on from CM077016.1 coordinate 80,136,266, forward strand.
CCGAACTATCCGGATGACCCGACCGTTCACAATCTCGCAATGGTGTGATGTTATTTCCACACCGCGAGATAGGAAAAATAAAAGCAGCACTTCGAAAAAAAAAAAAAAAAAAAAATAAGGGGGAGATGATGTAACGTACCAGGAGATGTGACGTACCTGCCAGAAGGACGCACACGACATAAAGGCAGATAGGAATCAGAATAAAATGTCCGCGTAGCTCAACTGGTAGAGCAACTTATTCCGGAATGAGTGGCCCCGGGTTCGAATCCAGGCGCGGATAGAAATGACGGAGAAATTCACTTCGTTATAGCAGAACTGAACACATAGCAGCAGTATATCTCAATGTTTTCGTCTCCAACATTATTGGTCCTTCACCAACACGCAAGGCGAAATGTCACAAGAACAAAAACGCTTCCAAACATTTTTTGTCTAATTTCTCTGAGTTTGCACAGTACACCCTTAATTTGCAAGGTGTCGCTATCTTTGCTTACGACAAACTCTCTTGGAAGAAAAGAAAAATTGATTTTTCTAACAGTTTCAAGTTGCTTCCGATTTCTACTTAACGCGAAAAAGATGGGTGTACATAACAAGGCCAAATACAAACACTGTCGATTTTACGTAAGGCTTCGGTTCTTTTCGGATTTGGCGTGAGGGTGAGTTTCACTACCGCAGTTCTTCACTAGATAAGATATACTCGCTCTTCCGATTTTATGTTTTTCTGTGTGAGCGTCGATATGTGCGTCACACAATATTTATTCACGACGGCTTCTAGCAGGAATCGAAGTGAAATGTCACATCTTTATGTTGAACGATCCTAGCTTAGCTTTCTCATAATGATCTCACTCTCCGGTAGCGTCTCTATATTTGCTGATCTGACTGACGGGCGTGATTTTGTGACGCAGTATCCAAAACGTACCAACTAATGGCCAGGACACCGTGAATTTGTTCAATCTAAAACCAAGACATAAATCCAAACAACAGCTGCCTTTCTGAAAATCTTGAGTAATTTATCAGGGTATAATGCTAACTGGAAAACTACACTAGTGTCCAAAATTAATGTGACAAACATAAAATCATGAATAACACAAAATCCACACTACAGAGTCTAATGACCGTTGGAACGCACATACCGATAACGCAGCAATAAACAACAGAAAAAGAATGTCATAACTGCATGAGGAGGAAGTACGCGCATGACAGCATGGCAGTTTAAAAGTGATCCAAGTGACGCGGATTTCGAGTGTCTAATAGGGAGTGTGATTACCTCGAACAGCCATACAGTTCCCACAATGATCTCTGTGAAAACACAAGTTTGTCCGTGTCCCCTCACTCCGGAGTATGTCGCTCTCCCAACTGAGCTACGCGACTAGAATATCTCGCTGCAGATTTGTCGTCTTAAGACATGTTTTCACCTCTGTAGTACGTTACATCCCTCATGCTGTTTACCTAGGTATAAGGCTGTGAGTGAAATTTTGGGGCAGTAAGTGCCACGCCTCCACAAAGCCGCGTCGGAGTCCGGGGAGGGTTCTAGGAGGGGGCTGCCGGATTCCAATTTCTCTTCCCAGGACATCTCAGACATGGTCTATCGGGCTCAGGTCCGCAAATCTCGAGGGCCACTCCGTCCTTTGAATACCCTCGGTCTCCAGGTATTTGTCGATTAACCGACCCCTATGGTACGGGCGATGTAGTACATAAAAAAAGAAACTAAGAGCCAACAGCTCCCCTGAAAAGCTGCACGTAAGGCTCTGGAATGTTATCCTTGTAAAGTGCAACAGTTAGAGTGCCTCCTGGAAACACAGTTATAACGAAGTAAATTTCTCCGTCATTTTTATCCGCGCCAGGATTCGAACCCGGGTCCACTCATTCCGGAATAAGTTGCTCTACCAATTAAGCTACGCGGACGTTTTATTCTGATTCCTATCTGCCTTTATGTCGTGTGCGTCCTTCTGGAAGGTACGTCACATCTCCTGGTACGTTACATCATCTCCCTCTTATTTTTTTTTTTTTTTTTTTTTTTTGAATTGCTGCTCTTATTTGTCCTATCTCGCGGTGTGGAAATAACATCACACCATTGCGAGATTGTGAACGGTCGGGTCATCCGGATAGTTCGGGCGCCATTATAACGAAGTAAATTTCTCCGTCATTTTTATCCGCGCCAGGATTCGAACCCGGGTCCACTCATTCCGGAATAAGTTGCTCTACCAATTAAGCTACACGGACGTTTTATTCTGATTCCTATCTGCCTTTATGTCGTGTGCGTCCTTCTGGAAGGTACGTCACATCTCCTGGTACGTTACACAGTCAGCTGCCGCGCGCCCATGCAATATAATGCCAGCCTAAGTCGCGTGTCCTCCACCAGCGTAGTGGTAAATTTCGCTAATATTGGAAGGAAATTTCGGCTTCTCGCCTCTCTCCAAATGTGCACACGTTGAGAATCCGTGTTGAGGCTGTACTGCGACTCGTTTTTGAAGAGAACACTGGTCCATTGATCAGGGTCCAGGGTTGATGCTGTCGGGCTGAATTCAGCCGGTCTCTTCGCTGGCTACTCCATTCTGTGAATAGCCTCACTCTCCTGGTATTCATCGACTAGCCGAGCACTATCGGGACGGGCGTTATCATCCATAAAAAGGAACTAGGGGCTCACAGAAAATGCCGCACTCCGCTCAGAACAACGTTTATCAAGGTCCCGCGCCAGCCGTCTTGATGACGTAGGTTGTCATTGTCATATTTCCATACGAGCTAGCACAATGTTGCTCGGGTACGTCGACTTAGCGTTTCCCCTTGCACATATATGTCTCTAAAAATCATTACAATCGGTCGTCCCGTTTATCAAGGTCGTTCACGTAGGTCGTCATTTGCATATTTATATAGGAGCTAGCAAAATGTTGCTTGGGTACGTCGACTTAGCCTTTCCTCTTGCTCATACATGTCTCTGAAATATCTTTACAATCGGTCGTCCCGTTTATCAAGGTCACGTAACTGCCAGGTCCATGACGTAGGTCGTCATTTGCATATTTCCATAGGAGCTAGCACAATGTTGCGCTTGTGTACGTCGACTTAGCCTTTCCTCTTGCTCATACATGTCTCTGAAAAATCTTTACGATGGGTCGTCCCGTTTATCAAGGTCGATGACGTAGGTCGTCATTTGCATATTTCCATAGGAGCTAGCACAATGTTGCTTGGGTACGTCGACTTAGCGTTGCACGTACATATGATCATATGATCATATGTAGAGGATTTTAGGAAGCGAGTGTCTGACCCCAGGTCTTAACCCTTAGAAATAGGAAGCTACGAGATTTGGGCTAGAGTGCCCGATAGGAAAGTGACACGGAAGCGAAGTAGAAAGGGGGAGGGAGACGCCTTTATTTATTACCGGGGGGCCAGTTCACGGGGTCCGACGGCTTAACGTGCCCATCCGACGCACGGTGGATATTTAGTGGATCGAGCTTTCGTATCTGCTGGGAACGAACCTGAGGTCCTTTCCGTAGCAGTCACGAACGTTGCCCACTAAGCCACCCGCGGCCCTCCTTGTTGCATGTACATGTCTCTGAAAAATCTTTACAATCGGTCGTCCCGTTTATCAAGGTCGATGACGTAGGTCGTCATTTGCATATTTCCATAGGAGCTAGCACAATGGTGCTTGGGTACGTCGACTTAGCGTTTCCCCTTGCACATACATGTCTCTGAAAAACCTTTACAATCGGTCGTCCCGTTTATCAAGGTCACGTGCCTGCCAGCTCGATGACGTAGGTCGTCATTTGCATATTTTATAGGAGCTAGCACAACGTTGCTAGGGTAATCATACGTTTGATAGTTCTCAAAATACACAGCTTCGCACCACGCCAGTAAGAGCTTTCATTAAAAGAAAGAGATTCTGCTATGAGGGCGTACCAAAACGTTACAAGCCTATTTTTAGAAGGGGAACTCCTATGCACCTTGGGGGCAGCTGTGGGTACGAAGTTGAAGATCACCTTGTTCATTGACACATGTCATATTCTTCACGGAATAAACCGCTCTAAGATACAGAGGTCTACGGATAAAGAATGTTGGAGCCGCGGATGGCTTAGTGGTTAGCGAGTCAGACTATCAATGCAAGGTCCTCAGGTTCGATCCTGGGCTGATCTTTCAGAGATGGTGTGATTTACTAACAATCGCTGAATATCCGCCGTGCATCGGACGAGCACGTTAAGTGACGGCCCCAGGCTGGACCCACTGGTTAAATGGGTATCCTTTCCTATGCCCACCCTGAAATTCTCTCGCCCCTCTATGTGCAACATCGTACTTGTACGGTGGCGCCATCTACTGTACTCTAATCTCACTACAAAACTGTTCTGTCAAAGTCGCTAGACTTGCTCTCATTCCTTCTGTTTCTGTGTCCTGCGCAAAAGGCGATCTCGCTGTAGGTGGTTGGGACCTAAACTCTACTCACTGTGGACAGAAGTCCTACAAGAAAATGACAAATACTGTGGTGGTGGTAAAGAATGTAGATGAATTTAGAACAACGATATGTGATTACGTTTTCCTATGGTTTAAAAGAACTGAGACGGAAACATCTGACTTACTGCAACTTTAGTATCACAGGCATTTGGTGAAGTGTGTATATGATGTTCTAATCATCAAGGTTCTAATGGACCTTATTCACCTCGCATTGCATCATGGGAAAAGGTTTTCGTGTCTGCGGACCAGCAATAATTGGTTTGCATGCGTTTTCCCGTTGCTTTAAAAAGGGGTTAAGTTGCAGGGGTTCAGGAAAATCGCGATTTTCGTAAATTTATTAACGACATTCCTAAATTTTTCTTATCGAATGGTTGTGCTAATGAATCCTGTCAGCTGACATGTATCGAAGAAAGAATAACTTTCCATAATTTTCCTCCGAAAATGCCGAAACTGTTGAAGGAATGGCTGTGTAAAATGAAACGCGATGATTTCCATTCCAATGTGCACTCGAATATGTTCTGCCCACTTCAACGAGAAACTTGATAGTATTCCTTTGATATTTGATTTCCAGAAAATGTGAAAAAGGAAAAACGAATTGCATATCTAGATCGGTGGGTTGGGAATTAACTTCTGCGTTCTTTCCCTAAAGAGAGAAACATATCTATAGCTTTTCTTTTATTTAATGTTACGCATTCATTTTTGCGCTTTCCAACCGCAATTTGAAGAAGCGTATATGCTCCAGCTTTGTCCGTCTGTCTGTCCGTCCGTCCGTCCGTCCGCAGGATAACTCGGGTAAAAATGGTTCGATTTCGATGAAATTTTAGTATGTGGTAGGGGACAACCTGGGGACGAACGCTATTGAAAATGGGCTAAATGGAGTCAAAGGTCAGGACATAGGAGTGGGATCGATTACACCGCCCTTATGCGTCATAACTTACGTAAAAACGCTTCGATTGCGACAAAACGTCAGTATGTTGTTCCGTAGGTATACTGAACCAATTCTGTTTAGTATTATAGAAATGGGGTCAAAGGTCATGGCACATGAGCGAGATTTATTGCACAGCAATCATCCTCATAACTTGACTAAAAATGCTTCTATTGCGACAAAACTTTAGGGTGTCGTGCGCCAAGCGACCGTGCGCCAAGCGACCCTCTGGAAATGGTGCGCGAAGCGACCCTGTTATATTTTACCGTGGACGAAGCGACCCTGCTAATCGAATCGTTTTATTTATATATATATATATATACACACAAATCGTAGTCAAATTACTTCTATCTAATTAATTAATTACTTACATCAAGTTTTTTATACTAAACACAAATTTTTAATATCATTATATATATATACACACACACAAATCGTAGTCAAATTATTTACATCTAATTAATTAAGCACTTACATCTTCTGAATTTTGTAGCTTTTGTCCTTAGTCCAACTTGGTAAGATAGCTTAATGCTTTCAGGCATTTTTTAAGGTCTTTAAATTTCCAAATTTGACGTGTGATGCATAAACAACAATTAAAAGAATTAGAAGAACTTGGTCCAGAAAGGAAGAAAAAAATGTGTATACAAGTAGAAGAACGCACTCGTAATATCATGGCGGAATTTGGAAATTCTAAAGACCTTAAAAAATACCTGAAAGCATTAAGCTATCAAAATTCAGAAGATGTAAGTACTTAAAAAATGTCTGAAAGCATCAAAACTTAATTAATTAGGTGTAAATAATTAGACAACGATATATATATATATGATATGTAAAATGATATTAAAATTTTGTACTTAGTATAAAAAAATTGATGTTAGTAATTAATTAATTAGATTTAAATAATTTGACTACGATTTGTATATATATATAAGTAACATTATTCGATTAGTAGGGTCGCTTCGTCCACGATGGAATATAACAGGGTCGCTTCGCGCACGATTTTCCTCAATGTGGCTTGGCGCACGGTCGCTTCCCGCACGTAATCAACTTTAGTATGTTGTTCGGGAGCTATACTGAACTGGTTCTGTTGATATAATCGTAATGGGGTCAAAGGTCAGGTCACAGAAGCGAAATTTCTTCCACAGCCATTATCCTCATAACTTGAGTAATGATTTCTGGTATGTTGGAGAGCGTATCATAATCAATGCATTGCATGATTTTACTAACTTGTATTTTTAAGTAGATTGTACAGAGGGTGACATTTTTTTTTTTTTTTTTTTTTTTGGATTGGAGGTTTAACGACCACCGTGAGCAACTCAATGGGCTATAAGCAGTTGCCCGTCCCTAATTTAGGGTCACTGGTTCCAGGGAAGGGAGAGAGACAATGCCGTAAGACAAACACAACATCCATGCCTCACGGGATTCGAACCCGGACCCCGTTCGAACGAATGATCAGAGGCCATCGCTTAGACCACTGCGCCACCAGGGCGGCAGGTGACAATAGGAAGTTTTTAGTTGTTTTGTTAGCCCTACTTTGTTTCCATATTACCTATTTGTTTGGACTTTTAAATATTTCGTTTTGGAAAAAAGATTTCAGATGTTTCGCCAATATCTGACAATAAGAACGTAAAATTTAATATACCGTGTCTGAGAAATGCTTCATTAAAAATTTCACCATGACTAATGCTGTCCTCCATTATTTGAAATAATCATCGAACACAAAATTGTCTTGGTATATTTTTGCAACCTTAATTTCTTCTAAGAAATTAATTTCATCTTCTTCGCCTTGTAGCTCTACTAATTCGTTGGCATACTCCAAGGCGTTAATTAAAATGGACCAACAGTAAGGGGTAATCTGATGGCGACAACATTGAATCAGATGCCATGTTGGCCCGCAGAAATTCACCTTTGACGTCACATGAATAAGGTCCACGCATATAGGTAGCATAAAGTCAGGGGCAAAACTAGGCATTTCTACGACCGGGGCAAATCACAAAACACTGCGCCCCCATCTGTCTATCTACACTCACGGACAATGAAATTTGCGCCCCAAGAAGAAAGCATCGGATTGAACTGAAATTTTATGGAGGTAATGATACAGATGAACGGCAAAAACAGAGCTGCAGGACAATTACATACAGGGGATCTGTAGCACGCAGTCCGGTCGGCTTCAATAGCGCGTCGCACCGCCTCGTGCGGCGATACATGCTGCAATACGGTCCGGCATGGAGACGAACATACGCCTGATGTTGTCCTGCGACAGACTGGCCCACACGTGTTGGACGGTGTGCTCCAAATTCCGGATAGTGAGGTACAGCGGCAGCTGGCGTTTCAACTGGTCCCAGACATGCTCGATAAGGGACATGTCCAGGGAGCGGGCAGGCCATGGAAGTGTTTGGAGATGACGTAAGCTGTCCTGGGCAACCCAAGCCGTGTGCGGGCGGGCATTATCCTGCTGGTATAGCGCACCTGGAATTCCGGGCAGGAATGGGAGCACATGGGACCGTAGGATCTCGTCCACATACCGCTGGCCCGTCAATGATCCACGTACCACTCACTACCAGAGCTGATCGGTTATCGTTGGCAATGACTCCCCAGACCATAATGCCTGCAGTGCGGGAGGTGTGGCGCTCGATAGCGAGGTTGGGATTATGCCTTTTGACTCGGGGACCTCCACACCCGGACACGATGATCAGCTGTCCCCAAAACGAAGCAGCACTCATCGCTAAAAACCACACGTTTCCAGTCTGTGGCGTTCCATGTCTCTCTGGCCTGGCACCACTGCAAACGAGCCGGCAATTTTTCCGGCGTTAATGGCAGCACACGTAAGGCCCGCTGGGATCGCAGATTCGCCTGGAAATGGTTCGTGGGCACACAGGAGCCGCTACATCTGCCTGCATAGTGGACAGGATCCCCGTGGGAACCGTTCGTGCCTGGCGCATGATCAGTCGATCCTCTCTACCGGTAATCCTCTTGGTCCGTCGGACGATATGGTCAGAACGATCCACGGGGCGGGATATTCGGCGCGCTGACCACCCTGAGGTTTTCAGTCCGATGATCAGGCCGCTCTCAAAGTCCATAAGTTGCGTAAATCGACGTCTCTGGCGTCTACCCGGCATTCTTTTCACTCTGTACTCTTGCTTGCGTCGGCCGGTGGTTTTTGATTTCATGGGGCATCGACTACACGCCGGTTTATAAGGCTGCCGGTTGGTGCTTGCAGCGCCAACACAGGGTGTGCGGTCATGCGCAATCACACGAAACGTTGATCATTTGTATACCAGCAGGCATTCTAGCTATTTGCAAAGTTTTGCGGTTGTAGCATGTTTTCTTCTAAGTGCGCAAATTTCATTGTCCGTGAGTGTATCTTCTATAATACACTCATTGTCATAAAACTCCGAGCACCAAGAAAGAGGCGTCGAACTGAAATGAGATTTTAGTAGTGAGATGGTACATACCAAGGGCAAAAGGGATTACAATATCACAGCAGCAGGACGATTTCCCGCGGACATACGGTACACATTGCTGTCAGTGGTAGTACCGCATCGGACAGCCTCGTGCTGGGATATATGCGGTGTTACGGTCCGGCATGGAGTCAAAGAGACGCCGTATGTTATCCTAGGACAGATTGGCCCATACTTCTTGGAACTGACGTTGTAAATCACGAACACTGGGACATGGAGAAAGCTGGCGTCCCATCTGGTCCCACACGTGTTCGATGGGAGAGAGATCAAGCGATCTGGTAGGGCACCGAAGCGTCGAAGTATGACGTAGACAGTCCTGGGAAACCCGAGCCCCATGAGGACGGGCGTTATCTTGTTGGAAAATGGCTCCGGGCTGCCACGCCAGGAAAAGCAGCACATGGGGCCGCAGGATCTCGTGTACGTAGCGCTAGGCTGTCAACGTTTCTCGGATCACTGCGACGGAAGTCCAGCTGCCATACATGATGGCTCCCCAAACCATCACGCCTGCAGTTCGGGACGTGTTTCGCTGTACAGTGAGGTTGGGATTGTAGCGCTCACCTGCGGTCCTCCACATTCTGACACGGCGGTCGTCCGTTCCCATACAGAATCGAAATTTTTCGCTGAACACTATACGTCGCCAGTCCGTAGCACTGCACGTTGCTCGCTGCTGACACCACTGCAATTGACGCCGACTATGATAAGGTGTTAATGGCAGAAAACGTAAGGGCCGTCGAGAATGTAGATTCGCCTCAGCCAGGCGTCTGGAAATGGTTCTGGCGGACACAGGAGTTCCATGTACAGCCGCCACATGTATCTGGATATTGCACAAGGTCGTCGTTGTATTTGTACGTCCCACTCTCACGATCCCATGGCCCTCTCTGCTGGTGGTGTGTTTGGGTCGTCTAGAGCCAGTCCGCCGTGTCTGGGTGCCTTCCCGTGTCCATTGCTTCTAACACGATCGCACCGTACTGTCCAACCGGTCAAAATGGCGGCCGATTCGGCGCGCCGGACACCCTGCCTCTCTCATCCCGACGATACGGCCTCGTTCAAACTCCGCCAGTTGCCTGTACACACATCTACGGCGCCTCCTCGGCATGTCTATCGCTCAGGGATCTCACCTGACTCTTACCGTGCACTTCGGCACGAATGTGGAGTCCACTGCGCGGCGCCTTTTAAGCCCCAAGGATTGCGATTGCAGGGCCGGTCTTGGACGTGCGGGCGTGTGGAATCGCACGAAACTTTTATCATTTGTATGTCTGCCCTCCCCGTAGCTATTCGCAGAGTTTGGCGTTCATCGCACGGTTTTTTCTTGGTGCACGGATTTTTAAGACAATGAGTGTATATACACTGCTTGACAATAAAATAATTTAATAGCGCACAACAATGTTATCTCCTAGATCTATGTAAGAACCCAGTCTGTGATTGTACAGCTTTCCCCAACTGCTTTTCAGTTCGGAGCTGCGGTCCCACATCAAATGAAACGAATTCAGCTGGAAAGCAGCCGGAGTGATCGAAAAGTCTCCAGAAAAGTCTTCAACAACGTGAACTATTGTGTATATCTTCCAACGTCCATTCAATTTAAGAACAACCTAAAGCTCCATTGCTGTCGACGAAGACCATAGCTCTTCTTCAGTTCCGTTGACTATACAGCCGTGCTTTCATTTCTGAATATGAGCAAATAACATCCCTTGAGCATTTTGAGGAAGAAATGCGCATTTGCAAAGGCTACAGAAACTGGCGAAACATATTAAGAAAATGTTGGAAATGGGGAAATGTCAAAGTGAGGCGGGAGAAAACTCTACCAGAAATGGGTGCACAAATTTGAATTCCAATTTTAAGCGGGTTGTAAACCGTGATTTTTGCGCCCGTGTTCTTGAACTGCGCCCGGGGTAGGCTCCCCGACTGCTTAGCCCTAGTTAGGACTCTGTATAAAGCATTCCAGGAGGAAGAGAAGCCGCCAAGAACGAAATATCTTTCACTTCGCGTGACGAATTAATGGTAACCACAGCAACTACTGTAATATCGCGTGCGAAGACCGCCGTATTGCAATTCACAAACAGGCAAAAGGTTAAACATTTCGTATGGTTGCATTCAGGCCATTCACAAACAGGCAAAAGGTTAAACATTTCGTATGGTTGCATTCAGGCCATTCACAAACAGGCAAAAGGTTAAACATTTCGTATGGTTGCATTCAGGCCATTCTGAAGCAAGATTTAGATACAAAAGGAGTGTCCGTTCAATCAACCACTCGTCACTTTTTTTTTTTTTTTTTTTTTTTTTTTGATTGGAGGTTTAACGACCGCCGTGAGCAACTCAATGGGCTATAAGCAGTCGCCCGTCCCTAATTTAGGGTCACTGGTTCCAGGGAAGGGAGAGAGCCAGTGCCGTAAGACAAACACAACATCCATGCCTCACCGGGATTCGAACCCGGACCCCTTACGGACGAATGATCAGAAGCCAACGCCTTAGACCACTGCGCCACCGGGGCGGCCCACTCGTCACTTGTCGCAGGATTAAAGGCAGTATCGAGTTACTTTTTAAGTAGAATTTATAAGACGGGTTGGTGAAGGCAATAGCTTTCTCCATAATATGTACTGTGACAGTTGATAAATCATGCTCGAAAAAAGGGGAAAGTTTTGAAGAGTGCTATCTAAGTCTTGTTAATTATCTTCTTCGATAACAAAGCATTCGTCTATCTGCATGTTGTACAGTCATGTAAAACTGCTATTGATGTACATGTCACCTCGCAATGTTGCCGCATTTTCGAAAAAAATGTCTGCGAAAAGGATACTGAGGAGCTGCTGCTGCATCAGAATAACGCGCGTTCGAGATGTGTTGCCCCTTACATCGTGAGGTAAAAGTATGTGTTGTCTCACAACACCAAAAGGAACGTCTACTACCGAAACTATGTGAATTCTATTAACAACATGTCTATGCATTTACTAGATGTCTTTGGAATTGCCCCCAATTTGTTATCTTCATTTTTTTCTTTATTGGAGATTTAACGACCACCGTGAGTAACTCAATGGGCTATAAGCAGTCGCCCGTCCCTAATTTAGGGGCACTGGTTCCAGGGAAGGGAGAGAGCCAGTGCCGTAAGACAAACACAACATCTATGCCTGGCCAACCCGGACCCCCTTACGGACGAATGATCAGAGGCCAGCGCCTTAGACCACTGCGCCACCGGGGCGGCGTTATCTTCATTGGAATGACCGTAAGACAAACTCAACATCCATGCCTCAACGGGATTCAAACCCGGACTCATCTCGGATGAATGATCGGCAGCCAGTGCTTAGACCACTGTACCACCGGGGCGGCGCCCCCGATTTGGATAGACCTTTTAAGAGCTAGGCCCTAACTTCTTTGATTTATTTCCTTTATTATATTATATTATATTATATTATTCCTTTGCTGTATATGATTTATATGCTACCATTTAGCTCAGAGAGCAAAGCCAGGTAGCTGAGCTATTAGCGCCTCTCAAATCGACAGGTCAATGGGTAGGGACGAGGCGAATCAAGACACCCAGAAGAAGGCAATGGCAAACCACTTCCGTATTTTCCCAAGACAACTGATGAATGTGTCCCTCAAACCATCAACAATTTAAGATATGCAGATGACACCATTCTTTTAAGTTAAAGTGGAGAGTGAAAAATCAGGTTTAATGCTAAATATTAAGAAGACAAAGTTCATGTCAACTACCAACTTAAAACATTTTGTACTTGTCAGGGAGTAAGTGGATGTCGTAGACAATTTCATTTTTCTGAGGTCCAGAGTATATAACGAGGGTCAGGGTGTTGGAGAAATAAAGAAGAGATTAACTCGTGTGTTGGAGAAACAAATAAGAGATTAACCCTGAGGAGAAAGGCAATGACAAATTTAAAGAAAATTATGAATGATAATGATATTTCAATGACAAAAAAGATAAGAATTGTTAAAGCAATGGCCCTTTCTGTTTAAATACACTGAGTGATCACTGAATTATGCCCACCTACCTAATACTTCGCAGATCATCCTTTCGCCCTTAGTATAGCAGCTACCCGACGTGGCATTAATTCAACATACACTGAGTGATCACTGAAATATGACCACCTACCTAATACTTCGTAGGTCCTCCTTTCGCCCTCAGTACAGCAGCTATCCGACGTGGCATCGATTCAACATACATTGAGTGATCACTGAAATATGACCACCTACCTAATACTTCGTAGGTCCTCCTTTCGCCCTCAGTACAGCAGCTATCCGACGTGGCATCGATTCAACATACACTGAGTGATCACTGAAATATGACCACCTACCTAATACTTCGTAGGTCCTCCTTTCGCCCTCAGTACAGCAGCTATCCGACGTGGCATCGATTCAACATACACTGAGTGATCACTGAATTATGCCCACCTACCTAATACTTCGCAGATCATCCTTTCGCCCTTAGTATAGCAGCTACCCGACGTGGCATCAATTCAACATACACTGAGTGATCACTGAAATATGACCACCTACCTAATACTTCGTAGGTCCTCCTTTCGCCCTCAGTACAGCAGCTATCCTACGTGGCATCGATTCAACATACATTGAGTGATCACTGAAATATGACCACCTACCTAATAGTTCGTAGGTCCTCCTTTCTCCCTCAGTACAGCAGCTATCCGACGTGGCATCGATTCAACATACACTGAGTGATCACTGAATTATGACCACCTACCTAATAGTTCGTAGGTCCTCCTTTCGCCCTCAGTACAGCAGCTATCCGACGTGGCATTGATTCAACATACATTGAGTGATCACTGAAATATGACCACCTACCTAATACTTCGTAGGTCCTCCTTTCGCCCTCAGTACAGCAGCTATCCTACGTGGCATCGATTCAACATACATTGAGTGATCACTGAAATATGACCACCTACCTAATAGTTCGTAGGTCCTCCTTTCGCCCTCAGTACCGCAGCGATTCGACGTGGCATCGATTCAACATACACTGAGTGATCACTGAATTATGACCACCTACCTAATACTTCGTAGGTCCTCCTTTCGCCCTCAGTACCGCAGCGATCCGACGTGGCATCGATTCAACATACACTGAGTGATCACTGAATTATGACCACCTACCTAATACTTCGTAGGTCCTCCTTTCGCCCTCAGTACAGCAGCTATCCGACGTGGCATCGATTCAACATACACTGAGTGATCACTGAAATATGACCACCTACCTAATACTTCGTAGGTCCTCCTTTCGCCCTCAGTACAGCAGCTATCCGACGTGGCATCGATTCAACATACACTGAGTGATCACTGAATTATGCCCACCTACCTAATACTTCGCAGATCATCCTTTCGCCCTTAGTATAGCAGCTACCCGACGTGGCATCAATTCAACATACACTGAGTGATCACTGAAATATGACCACCTACCTAATACTTCGTAGGTCCTCCTTTCGCCCTCAGTACAGCAGCTATCCGACGTGGCATCGATTCAACATACATTGAGTGATCACTGAAATATGACCACCTACCTAATACTTCGTAGGTCCTCCTTTCGCCCTCAGTACAGCAGCTATCCTACGTGGCATCGATTCAACATACATTGAGTGATCACTGAAATATGACCACCTACCTAATAGTTCGTAGGTCCTCCTTTCTCCCTCAGTACAGCAGCTATCCGACGTGGCATCGATTCAACATACATTGAGTGATCACTGAAATATGACCACCTACCTAATACTTCGTAGGTCCTCCTTTCGCCCTCAGTACAGCAGCTATCCTACGTGGCATCGATTCAACATACATTGAGTGATCACTGAAATATGACCACCTACCTAATAGTTCGTAGGTCCTCCTTTCGCCCTCAGTACCGCAGCGATTCGACGTGGCATCGATTCAACATACACTGAGTGATCACTGAATTATGACCACCTACCTAATACTTCGTAGGTCCTCCTTTCGCCCTCAGTACCGCAGCGATCCGACGTGGCATCGATTCAACATACACTGAGTGATCACTGAATTATGACCACCTACCTAATACTTCGTAGGTCCTCCTTTCGCCCTCAGTACAGCCGCTATCCGACGTGGCATCGATTCAACATACATTGAGTGATCACTGAAATATGATCACCTACCTAATACTTCGTAGGTCCTCCTTTCGCCCTCAGTACAGTAGCTACCCGATGTGGCATCGTTTCAACATACACTGAGTGATCACTGAATTATGACCACCTACCTAATACTTCGCAGATCCTCATTTCGCTCTCAGTATAGCAGCTATCCGACGTGGCATCAATTTAATAGGACGCCGAATGCAGTTGGTAGGTATGAAAAAACAAGCTGTGTGCAATGCGGCCGTGAATGTAGGTATGTTCTGTACAGACGCCTGATATGCCTTTCAATAGCGTTCCACAAGTGCTCCATACGATTGATATTAGGGGAGTTCGGAGGCCAATCGACATGCCGGAAGTCTGAACTGTGTTCCTGAAACCATTCCTGCACAACATTGGACCTGTGTGGCTCGGCGCACTCTCATCTTGGAAGACAGCTTCGCTATTCAAGAAAAATGCAACATTACTGAGTGTACAGGGTCAACATGCAGTTCTCGAGAGTGGGCACCAGTCATACGTTGTTCCACATGCACCAGGAGTCTAAGCACCTGTCAGGTAAGCATGCCCCACACCATACAACAACCTCCATCGTCTTGCATTGTGAAGACCATGCAGGATGGATCAAGCGTCTCATATAGTTTGCACCAAATGCGTACACGAACATCCACGGAGTGGAGTAAACAACGCAACTCGTTATACTAGCACACTTTGTTCCAGTCATGTGACGTCCGACTTGCATGATCTTTGCACCAGGCGAGTCTTTTGTGCCGATGAACCGCGGTTCTTTTGTGCCGATGAATCGCGGTTCTTTTGTGCCGATGAACCGCGCTTGTTTTGTGCCGATGAACCGCGGTACTTTTGTTCCGATGAACCGCGGTACTTTTGTGCCAATGAACCGCGTTTCCTTTGTGCCAATGAACCGCGGTTCTTTTGTGCCGATGAACCGCGGTTCTTTTGTGCCCATGAACCGCGGTTCTTTTGTGCCAATGAACCGCAAGGCCAATGAACCGCCGATGAACCGCGGTTCTTTTGTGCCGATGAACCGCGGTTCTTTTGTGCCGATGAACCGCGGTTCTTTTGTGCCCATGAACCGCGGTTCTTTTGTGCCAATGAACCGCGGTGCCAATGAACCGCGGTACTTTTGGGCCAATGAACCGCGGTACTTTTGGGCCAATGAACCGCGGTACTTTTGTGCCAATGAACCGCGGTTCTTTTGTGCCAGTGAACCGCGTTTCTTTTGTGCCAATGAACCGCGGTTCTTTTGTGCCGATGAACCGCGGTTCTTTTGTGCCCAGGACCCTAGACATGTTGAAAAATGTTGCCTGGACTGATGAGTCGAGATTCATGTTGGTACATGCGGATGGCAGGATACGAGTACGGCGCAGACCACATGAAGCGATGGATCCTTCTTGCCAGCAGGGTACTCTTCAAGCTGGTGGGGGTGGCATTCTCGTTTGGGGACGGGTTACGTGGACTGAAATGGGACCCCTGCTACGTGTGACATCGTCCCTCACAGGTCAACGTTACCATAATATCCTGGACGACCATTTGCTCCCGTTTGTGCGTCTTCAACATCCCACTGGGGACCTCATCCTGCAACAAGACAATGCAGCTCCGGAATTGTATCCAAATGGTTGGATGAACACTCCACCGACGTGACCTCGGTTCCTTGGCCAGCTAGGTCACCTGACCTCAATCCCATCGAGCACATCTGGGATGCCATCGAGAGAGATGTTCGAGGCTCTGACCCTCCCTCCATCAAATCTTGGTGAACTGTGGCAGGTTGTTCAGGGGTCGTGGACCCGTATGGCTTCCCAACGCTTCCGGCGCCTTGTCGAGTCCATGCCGAGACAAATCGCCGCCGAAGAGCAATTCATATATACTACGTCGGTCGACTAATCGCGCCCGTTCAGAAATCACGTATTCAACGGGCCGCATCGACCTTTGATAGAGGTGGTCATAATTCAGTGATCACTGGGTGTATATGGTTGTGAAAGCTGGATATTGAGAATGAGTGAGAGTATCAGGTAGATACTTTTGAATCATGGGCCTGCAGACAGCTCCGTAGAATTCCACAGACTCCACGAAGAGCTAACCCATCAGTACTTAACCAAATCAAGCATAGCTACTCCCTTGAAAACTCACATGTTTTGAATATGTGATGCGTGCCAATAATGAGTTAGAAAAAGTGATCATGCTTGGCTAGGCTGGAGGAAGCACAAGGGGAAGACACAGAACAAGATATTTGGATGGAATCAAAAACGCTTGTAGAATGACATTGGAAAGGCTTCGAGTTTGATGAGAAGTAAAGGGAAGTCTTTTGTTCATACAGTCACCTAAGGTCGAATACGACGCAATAGAACCTAACAATTTAACACTGATCCTCAGCAGGTGTTAATAAAAAATAATTTTACTTTAATATTTTATCTACGTCAGGTGAAATTATATGTGACTCATGATACGCTATAATGACAAAGGTCACCGAACACCCCTTCAAAAGCAAATGAACTGATCCGCTGCGTGATAAGATGCGCGGTACAGCTGCAAACGGTATAAAAACAAGCCTGTAGCATACGCGATCATATCGCACTCTGAGGTTGAGTGAAAATGTCGCGGCGGGAGAGAACTGACTCTGAGAAAGGAAAGATTGTTGGGTGTTATATTAGTGGGTTGTCTATAAGAGAAACCGAGAGGCGTTCAAACATACCCAAGTCAACTGTTTTGGGTGTACTCAATAACTGGAAGACACATGGCGTGCCTAAAGCAGCAAAACGTACCGGCAGACCAAAGATAATCAGTGACAGAGGGCGTCAAACCTCAGCAGAGTCATTACAGCTAATCGACGGAGTGCTGCGCAAAATCTCAGTGTACAGGTGAGTAAAAATGCTGGAACCTCGGTATGTACACGTACCATTTGCAGAGAACTTCATTCCATGGGTTACCCTGGTCTTGCGGCTGCTCATAAGCCTTTCATATCCACTCGGAATGCTACTCGTCATTTAGCATGGTTTAAAGAACGTTTATCATAGACCGTAGATCAATGGAAACGGGTTCTATGGACTGATGAATCCAGATACACGATCCATCAGTCTGATGGCCGTGTGTGGGTATGGCGACAGCCGGGGTAACGCTATTTACCACAATGTACTCTTCCTACGGTCAAGTTTGGAGCTGGCAGTGTATTCGTGTAGGGGTGTTTTTCGTGGCATGGTCCCGGCCCATTGGTTATCGTGGACAAACCTGTTAACCAGCACGTCTACCTCAATATTCTGGACAATTATGACCCGCCAACTTTGTGGCAATACTATGGAACTGAGCCTTAAAGTAAAGACTGTTACGGCGGGTTTGACGATAATTCGGTATCGTGTGTGGACTGGCCAACACAGAGCCCTGATCGTAATCCCATAGAGCACTTATGGGATGAATTAGAGCGGGGCATAAGAAGTTTGGAACCAAGGCCTACTACTAAGCAACAGTTAGCGGCAGCATTATGTCCTGAATGGAAGAGCAGACCTATCGCTGTGTTTCAAAATCTTGTTGAAAGCATGTCTCGAAAAGTCAGTGCATGTACACTGACGGAAAAAAAATCCCAACACCAAGAAGGGATTGTGTTAGATAAACGACAGTTGGTAGGCGGTGAGAGTACATCTCTAAGATGACGTCTATGGAAATTTCGCGCTCGGCGCATACGTGTGGCGCTAGTAGCGCCCCTCGGAACATGCAAAGCAGGTTTGCTGTAAAAACGCGCTGTAACGTTCGTGAGGGTTAGTTATCGTTGAGATTCGACGTAGAGTGTTGATGTTAGTCAAGAATGCCTTTAAGAAGACGAAGAAGCCGTTATCAACAGCTCATGGAGTTTGAACGAGGTCGTGTAATAGGGCTACGAGAAGGTGGATTTTCTTTCCGCAATAATGCAGAACGACTTGGCAGGAATGTAGCCACTGTGCATGATTGTTGGCAGCGGTGGTCAAGGAAAGGTACTGCCTCAAGAAGACCGGGTTTCGGCCGGCCACGTGGCACTACAGAGAGGAAGACCGCCGTGTACGGCGTATGGCTGTGGCGCATCGTACCGCGTCTGCGGCAGCAATTCGAGCTGCAGTTGCCACCACAGTGACACAACGAACTGTTACAAATCGGTTACTTTAAGGACAACTCCGAGCCAGACGCCCTGTAGCGTGCATTCCACTTACACCAAACCACTGCCGTTTGCGACGTCAGTGGTGTCAAGCTAGAGCTCATTGGAGGACGGAGTGGAGATCTGTTGTGTTTTCTGATGAAAGTCAGTTCTGCTTGGGTGCCAGTGATGGCCGTGTGTTGGTTAGAAGGAGGCCAGGTGAGCGCCTGCAACCAACCTGTCTGCGGCCGAGACACACTGGACCTACACCTGGAGTTATGGTCTGGGGAGCAATTTCCTATGACAGCAGGAGCACACTCGTGGTTATCCCACGCACCCTGACGGCACAGTTGTACGTCGGTCTGGTGATTCAACCTGTTGTGCTGCCATTCATGAACAGCATTCCAGGGGTGTTTTCCAACAGGATAACGCTCGCCCGCATACCGCTGTTGTAACCCAACAGGCTCTACAGAGTGTCGACATGTTGCCGTGGCCTGCTAGATCACCAGATCTTTCACCAATCGAGCACGTATGGCACATCATTGGACGACTACTCCAACGTCACCCACAACCAGCATTAACCGTTCCCGTATTGACCGACCAAGTGCAACAGGCATGGAACTCCATCCCACAAACTGACATCCAGCACCTGTACGACACAATGCATGAACGTTTGCATTCAACATTCTGGCGGTTACACCGGTTATTAATGTACCAGCATTTCACATTTAAAATGGCTCTTCTCGCGCTTACAATAAGCTGTGATCTTGAAGCTTTAATCGATTAAATATGTTACCTATACAAATGTATTGCCGCCATTTCATTCCTCTACAACTATTTTTTCGTGGTGTTGGGAATTTTTTTCCGTCAGTGTGTTAAGGCCAAAGGTGGACCGACACCGTACTAATGTATGTCAATAAATGCTATGTTGTGTTTCTCTTATAGGTGTCCGTGACTTTTGTCGATATAGTATAATAGTTCTTCACTCCATACCAAAAGATGACCTCTTCCTTTCGTTGGCTGATCGCGACACTTCTTGTATTAACGCAGGAGGAATTTACTTCGAATAAAATATATTCACGCAAGTTTTCTGCTTTTCTCCTTTTTTTAAAAAAAATTCAGTCTCGTTACTTAACTGCCACTTTATATTTCGAATCGGTCTTTTACAAGTACAGATATTGCTCCAAATTGAAAAATACGCTTACGCAATCTAGGGGGAAATTTACATATCTGGAAAATTAGAAAAAAAAAAAGGATCACTATTTTTATGGCCCCAATGATCGAACGGGAAAAGAAGTTTTGGAATGCGACCTGTAGATGCGGATATATCAACTGCACAGGCCCACAAAAATTCCATATACCTGGCTGTTTTAAAAAGTACGTCCGCATGTCAAAAGAAATGCTTCATGTTATAAATTAATTTGGAATATAAAGGATCTTTAAATAGATATAAATGTGGTCCTACAATACTCTGATTTACACTCTTCCAATATACAAGAAGTGCCGCCCCGGTGGCGCAGTGGTCTAAGCGATGGCCTCTGATCATTCGTCCGAACGGGATCCGGGTTCGAATCCCGGTGAGGCATGGATGTTGTGTTTGTCTTACGGCACTGTTTCTCTCTCTTCCCTGGAACCAGTGACCCTAAATTAGGGACGGGCGACTGCTTATAGCCCATTGAGTTGCTCACGGTGGTCGTTAAACCTCCAATCAAAATATATATATATATATATATATATATACAAGAAAACCTGTACGAAAAAGAACCTGCACAAAACGGAAATCTTCCTAAAACGGAACTTTTTCTTTAGCCCCGAAATGAAAGAAAATTACGTACCATTTAACCTGCCTAAAACGGAACCTGCCTAACGCCGAAACGGAAATGGCAAGAGAGTAAATGAACCTTCTAACAATAGAAAGTTCTCAGATGTTCCCCGTCGTCAACTATTTTAATTGAATACAAAACATTACACGATAAAGCGTAATGATGAATTTATATGGAACAATTCTGCTTGCAATTAAAGATAACATAATTTAACAGAGAGAAATTGCTTTCAGGTTGTTTACACAAACACACACTGCAGCACATCCACTGAATGAATTCTCTTCAAGTACGTTGCGCGACTCAGGTTTAGATCATGTGATCAACACCGCTCTTTTTGATGGAGGTATATCCAAAGTCTTCGCAGCTAGCTACGTATTTCGAATGGATTTCGATGAGAAGCTCAGATTTAATTCTTTAACATTTATTCATTGAGATGATCATTCACAGCCTTTGCTTGTGAGTTGTGTTCTTTTGTTTGCCTCTTGCCATGGCACCAAAAAAGAATGTTTTCGATTTGGATAGTAAAGTTATTCAAAATAGCATAACTACACTAATGATCCGAATTTCTTGGCGTAGAATAGAAATCAAAGTTTCCCTGTCTACCTTCCTTGAAAAGGCCATCAGGTTAATGTGAAAAAGCTTGGAAACTTTGATTTCCATTCTACGCCAAGAAATTCGAATCATTAGTATACTTATACTATTTTGAATATAATTGGTGTACAGTTCCTATCCGTTAATTAGTCAAGTTATTGAAATTACCGAAAACGAAAGTGTGAGTGTCATGTAGAATCTGTTATTAGCATGAGAGAAATTCAAATGTTAACATTTCAATGGCTTCCATGGAAGCACTTTTATTGGGTTGCCCTAAAAGTCAGTGCGTTTCTTACACATAGATAGCGAAACATGTCTTGAAATGTAACTAACGCCATTTGAAACCGCAAGTTCATTATGTAACGTGATAGCTGACAGTTCAAATTTGTTTTAGGAACAGAACAGAAAATGCACGATTTCGTTAACAAGCGTTTTTTTTTTTTTTTTTTGGCATCGATTTCAAAATGGACAATCAAAAGAAACATTTTCGACATATTTTCCTGTATTACTTCCGAAAAGATAAAAACGCTGTGCAAGCTCATAAAAAGTTATGTGGTGTGTATGGTGAAGATGCCTTAAAACTACGGCAGTGTCAGAATTGGTTTGCGAAATTTCGGTCTGGAGATTTTGATGTGAAAGATGCACCACGCTCAGGAAGGTATAACGAAGTAAATTTCTCCATCATTTTTGTCCACGTCGGGGCTCGAACCCGGGTCCCCTCATTCCAGAATAAGTCGCTCTACCAATTGAGCTACGCGGACGTTCGTTATCGCTGCTATCTGCCTTTATGTCGTGGGCGTCCTGCTGGGCAGACACGTCACAAAGGCCAATCGAAGTTGATGACGACAAAATAAAGGCACTGATCGAATCCAATCGGCGTTTAACGACACGAGAGACTGCTGAGATTCTGAACATATCGAAATCGAGCGTTGAAAACCATTTTAAAGCAACTGGGATACGTTAGTAAGCTCGATATGTGGGTACCACATGAGCTCAAAGAAATCCATCTCACTAAGCGAGCTGATATCTGCGATTTGCTCTTGAAACGTGAAGAAAACGATCCATTTTTGAAACGTACGATAACAGGCGATGAAAAATGGATCGTCTACAACAACGTCGAACGAAAAAGATCGTAGAGCAATCGTGATGAACCTGTTCAAAGCACTCCAAAAGCAGAAATGCACCAAAGGAAGGTTATGCTGTAAGTCTGGTGGGATTTCAAAGGTATTGTGTATTTTGAATAGCTTCCAAGGAATCAAACCATTAATTCGGACGTGTATTGTCGTCAGCTGGATAAATTTAAGTGATGCAGTCAAACAGAAGTGTCCAGAATGGGTGAATCGCAAAGGTGTTGTGTTTCACCATGATAACGTAAGACCACATACAAGTTTGGTCATTCGTCAAAAATTGTTGCAGCTTGGATGGGGTGTGTGTTACCACATCCACCATATTCGCCAGACCTGGCACCATTAGACTACCATTTGTTTCGTTCGTTGCAAAACGCCTTGAATGGTAAAATCTTCACTGCTGGTGAAGCTATCAAATCGTTCTTGGAACTTATTTTTGCCGAAAAAAACAAAAACATTTTTGAGCGCGGAATCGTGAACTTGCCTGCGAGATGGTGAAAGGTCATAGAACAAAATGGACAATATGTTGTTGACTAAACTTTTTGTTTTCTTCAAAATTCGTCTTGCATTTTTCGGGCAACCCAATATAAAACGGAAACCTGTCAAAACCAGGAAATACACAGTGCGTCAAAGAATTTTTAAGACTGCGTCTGTAAAATGAAATAGAAACAAGAAATTACAATTTGCTTTGGTTTGTTATTCAAAATAAGTCCCTCCGGCTTCAATACACTTGTTGCAGCGATTTAATAATGATTCGAATGCCTGTTCCAGTTCACTTTGCGGAATTGCCTCCAAAGCACGCGTCGAAGCTGTTTGTATGGTCGAAATATCATCAAAATAACACCCTTTTAACGCCATTTTAAGTTTTGGGAACAAAGAAAAGTCGCAGTGTGCTAAATCAGGCAAATACGGCGGATGATTAAACACACAGACGTTATTTTTCGCAAAAAATCTACGAACAAGAAGTGAGGTGTGACTGGGTGCATTATCGTGCAACAAACACCAACTGTTTTCATCTCGATATTCTGGACGAATGCGACGAATTCTGCCCATCAAACGCCTCAAAACATTTAAATAAAACTCACCAGTAATTGTTTGTCCACTTGGAACACATTCTTTGTGGATAATAGCCTTACTATCGAAGAATGTAATGAGCATTGTTTTGATTTTCGATGGAACTTTTCTTGTTCTTTTGGCTTGTGGCGAGTTTTTTGACTTCCATTCCGCACTTTGTCGCTTTATTTTAGGATCATATTGAAAACACCATATTTCATCACCAGTAACAATCGATTTTAAAAAGTTTGAATCATTTTTAGAGGCTGAAATGATGTCTCTGCAATGTGCACTTCTCCTTGATTTTTGTTCATTGGTTAACGTGTGTGGAACAAATTTAGCACAGACTTTTGTTTGCCCAAATCTTCATGCAGGATGGTTCGAATCGTTTCTTTGTTGATGTTTACAGACTCTTCCGTCATTCTTAGTGACGCACATCGATTGTTTGCCACGAAATCACGCACTTTTTCGATAATCTCAGGTGTCCTAGACGAACTTGTTCTTCCGGTATGCTTATCATCTTCTATAGTCTCTCTTCCGTTCAAAATACGTTTGTGCCACAGGAAAACATTTGATCTACTTAAACAAAACTCACCGTAAACTTGTTTCATCATTTGGTACGTTTCCGAGGCACTTTTACCAAGTTTTGCATTAAATTTAATAACAGCCCTTTGTTCCATCTTAATAATTCAACATGAAAAAAATTTTACTTCTCTAATGAACGGCCGTTTCGTTTGAGTTACTTTAACAACTGCGCAGTACTTTTGGCAGAAAGCAAGCAGATGGTCACGGTTTATAACGCATTCGCGATTACACTGGTGGCGCCACCGTAGGCTGAAATCTAGCGCCAGTCTTAAAAATTCTTTGACGCACTGTGTAGTTCCTGGATTCCGTCTTAGACAGGTTGCACTCTATATTTCTAACTATTTTGTGAATATCCACATCTACGCGTGTAAGCATATGAATACTAAACACGGGTTATATAATCGCGACATTTTGATTTTGCAACGAAAATAAAAGTTATAACAGAGAAAACTCTTTATCTTGGCTAGCACTAAATTTGTCCCTGCTTATTAAGAGTCATGCTAATGTTTCTTTCCGGTAATCATTCTTTTTGCATTTGAACTCTGGAGAGCATCAGCTTGGAATGCAAAGAAATAAGGACAATTTGTCAGCATTATTTATCCAAATTTTATAAATTCGTTATATAAAAATCCAGCGTCCTTCACTGTTTTCTTATCCCAACCTTCAGGGACCATTAATTTTTCGATAAAAAAAAATCGCTTTCGCTTCACGGAAAATGTCTGATCATTTAGACATTTTCCGGGAAGCGATTTTTTTATCTTTAAAACAGCACGTTCAAAAATAAAATGAATAATATATATCCCAAAAATTAATTTAAAAAAATTCGGATACTTATTAGCAATTTGTATTGACCACATGGCAAGCAAGCATTCTGTCAGTACAAAATAATATAGTATCACTATTAAAATAATTTCATTTTTTTTTTAAATCATCATAGTGGAATGACTTTTTGAAGTAATTTGCAATTTCAGTGCTGTGAAAATTTTAAACAAATGGGAACTCTCACAAAAAGCAAATCATTTTAAACTGGAACAAACAGAATTTTCGACCTTGTATTTTCCGTTATACATCTTTTGTTTTCTAATTCTATTGTTAAATTTGGTTTTAATGAGACCTGTTAATGCTCTTACCATAATTAAGATCCTTCATGTTTCTCTTTATTTCACTCACTATCGTAATTACGCACATTCTGTATAGTCAAATAATTTTGTGGAAAAAAACAGCCAGCAGCTGTAACATCTTTATACGTTCGTCTCAGACTGATTTTATTTGCTGATTTAAAATAGAACTTTGAGTGTAAGTACTACCTAAACACATCTAAAGGCTATTTTAACTATATACACACGCGGAAAGTGAAAAAAGGACACCAAGAAGGAATTGGCGGACGATCATGAAATTTACATATGTTAATGGGGTCGAGTTTACGTAGGTGTGATGTTAATTTCGGGACCAACCGGTGAGCGCTTACGCCACAGCACGGCATAATATGCATATTATCGTCGGTGGTATTTAAGGAGTACGGTGAAGTAAATGTAATCAGTCGTCGGCGTGCGGACACGTACGAAGACCCTGAAGAAGCTGCAATGCCTGGACATGGAAGACGTGTACGATTTCAGCAGTTATCGGACTTTGAGCGAGGTCGTTTAGTCGGACTGCGCGAGGCCGGGTGGTCGTATCATGGAACTGCGGAGCGAATTGGACGGGACGTATCGGTGTTGGTACGATGGTGGCATAGATGGTCCGAGGAACATTCCCACACGAGAAGACGTGGAACCGGAAGTCACAGACGGACTGATGAGCGGACCGATCGACGCATAAGAACAGAGGCGTTGTCAAGCAGAACATCCACTGCGACGCAAATCCGAGCTGCCGTTGCACCTGAGGTGACTGTGCGAACAATCCGCAACTGTCTACTGGATGCAGGACTACGTGCACGTGTGCCCCTGGCATGTGTACCTCTGACTCCAACCCACCGTCAGGAACAGCTGCAGTGGTGTCTCCAACGTCTGCACTGGAGAACGCAACGGCGATCTGTCGTGTTCAGCGATGAAAGCAGATTCTGCTTGGGAGCCTCCGATGGCCGTATGCGTGTTCGCAGATGCACAGGTGAGCGTCTCCACCCTTCTTGCATCCGCCAGCGACACACAGGGCCTACACCTGGTCTCTTGGTGTGGGGAGCGATCAGCTATCACTCCCGTACACAACTAATGTGTGTACCGGGTACGTTCAACAGCACCTCCTACATCAACAACATCATTACGCCCGTTGTTGTGCCATTTGTAAGGTCTGTCAATCGTGGTGTTTTCCAGCAAGAAAACGCACGCCCACACACGGCACGTGCAACGCAACATGCGCTTCAGGGTGTGAGACAACTTCCATGGCCTGCACGTTCACCGGATTTGTCCCCCATTGAGCACGTGTGGGATTTTATGGGACAACGACTTATCCGGTCTCCACGGCCAGCCACGACCATCCCCGATTTACTCGTCCAGGTTGTGGATGCTTGGAACTCAATACCCTAAACTTACATCCAACATTTGTACGACAGACTCCATGCCAGAATTGCACAGTGTGACGCAGTTCATGGCGGTTCAACCTCGTACTAACCATGTTACATGGAAATGTTATTTTTCAGTTTACCAGCAAATACAGCTGTATTTTGCCATAATGTTTTTATCACGTTATCCTCTGTATTCCGTTATTATGCTGTATAAATTTCGTTGGTATCAGACGTCTCCTTCTTGGTGTTCTTTTTTCACTTTCCGCCAGTGTATATGGTACTGCCGTTTTCGTCATATAATCCGCAGATCGTTATATTTATGAGAAAAGAATTCCTTCGTAGAATCCTCTACGGCACATAACCCTCAGACCCTGATATTCAGATAAAAGAAATAGCCATATAATCCGCATTTGCGATGTTGATCAAATGCCGTAATTTCCTTCAGAAAAGTCACAATTCACAGGATTACCCAGCAATCCAAAGAATTACGAAAAATGATCCTCTTATTAAAAAAATAAGAGACATTTTAAAATCCTTGTGTGTTACTTTCAAGTGAATAAGAGCAAAAATAGCAATCTTTTTAGAATTACATTAGTTCCGTCGTTAGAATTACCCTAGTTCCGGATATGCTAACCACTACACTACCCAGAACGACAAAGTTTCAAGTTTCCCATTAATTTGAATATAACAATCACAGGATTCGCTAGTCCAAGCAACCGGAATTCATACATAGCGAATCTGGAGGTTTAGATTTCATTCCCGTGATTTCTCGGAGGCTAGGAATATCAGTGAATGAAATACGGGATTAGACCATTGTACAAAACAAATTTGGAAGGTGTGAATCCGTTCCTGCTCCAATAAGACGAGATTTTCAAGTTTTCGGATGTTATCTGACTTAACATCCATGTCATATTTTCACCAATAAACGGATTCACATCTTCCATATGTATATCATCATCATCATCATTGTCAACCATTATCAATCCACTGCTAGATGAAGGTCTCCCCTAGTTTCCTCCACAACAGTCTGTCTTGTGCCAGTCTCCTCCATGACACTCCCGCACACTTTCGAATTTCATCCACCCATCTTCCAAGTGGCCTTCTTCTGGGTCTTTTCCTGTCCCTTGGAATCCAATCTAACATTTCGGCTGTCCATCGATGGTCTGTCCTTCTGGCAGTATGTCCAGCCCATTGCCATTTCAGGGATTTAACTCTGATCATGATGTCTTCCACTCTTGTCATTTTTCGGATCCACGTGTTCCTCTTCTTATCTCTCCTGGTTACACCAAGCATGCACCTCTCCATGCTTTTTTGAGTTGTCTGCAGCCTTTGTATGTCTCTTTTAGCTAAGGTCCATGTCTCTGCACCATACGTAAGCACTGGAAGGATGCATTGATCAAACACTTTTCTTTTAAGACATAATGGCATATTGTTCTTGAAAATTATGCTGTTTCTTCCAAAAGCTCTCCAGGCAAGTTTTGTACGCCGATTAATTTCTTCATCAATGTGACCCTCACTTGATATCTGCTGTTCAAGATAAACGTACGTGTCTGTCATCTCCAGCTTTTCTCCATCAATCGATAAATCTTCATTTCTTGTAAAAGCATTGTACATCACTTTTGTCTTCTGAAAGTTCATTTTTAATCCCACTTCTTTACTCTTGTCAGCAAGTTCCTGGATCATACTCTGTAGCTCTGATGGGGTAATTACTTAGAGGCGTGCTGTCTCCGTACGATATCATCTATCGTACGGAGACAGCACGCCTCTAAGTAATTATATATATGATATCGTACGGAGACAGCACGCCTCTAAGTAATTATCTCCTATACGTACGAATTTTTAACAAGTATTTCTGATGGGGTAGTTGCAAAAATGACTATGTCATCAGCAAAACGAAGGTGGATTAGATAATCTCCATTAATCTTTATCCCTTTGTTTTCCCAGTTCAGTGATTGAAAGACATTTTCCAATGTGGCATTAAAGAGCTTCGGAGATATGCTGTCACCTTGTCTCACTCCTTTTACAATTTTTATGTGTGTTGTATTTTCAAACAGCCGAATCTTTGCACTTGCATTTTCATAGATGTTATTAATAATATTAATGTATGCATCTTCAATACCGCAGGATTTCAGAGCCATTGCAACTGCTGATGGTTTCGCCGAATCAAAGGCTTTTTCATAATCGATAAAAGCCATGCACAATGGAAGTTCATATTCCCTCGCTCTTTCAATTAGTTCTCTCAGTACGTGGATATGATCTATTGTGCTGTAGCCACTCCTGAATCCAGCTTGTTCTCTCGGTTGAGCCATGTCCAGTGTCATCTTCAAGCGGTGTGAAAGAACTTTAGTGAAGATTTTATAAACCACTGATAGGAGGCTGATAGGTCTGTAGTTCCTGAGATCCTCAATGTCACCTTTCTTATGTAGCAAGATCATTGTAGCGTTGTTCCAATCCTCAGGAATCTTCCCTTCATTAAGGCATCGAGTGAAAATTTGGGCGAGTACTGTTTCGATTTCTCCACTTGCTTCTTGTATGATGTCTACAGTAATTCCATCTTCTCCTGGAGCTTTTCCCCGCTTCATGTTTTTGATTGCATGTGCAACTTCTGCTGGAAGGACTGGAAGAACTCTGGTACTGGTACCTTTCCTGATGTCTGGAGTACATGTATCATCCCTTTCATATAATTTGGAGTAGAAATCTTTCACTCTTGTCAAAATTTCGCCTCTATTTCTTGTTACAGAACCACCTTCTTTTCTCAGTGCCATAATCTGTTTTTTTCCCTCCTGAGATGTCCCTTTGCTATCTTTAGGCTTTGGTTGTTTTCAATTGCTTTCCTTACTAGTTCACAGTTGAATTTCCTTACGTCTTCAGTGATACTTTTTCGTACTGTCTTGCATAGCTCTTTATATTCCCACTTTGGAAGTCACATCTTCTTTAGTTGTCCTCATCACTCTTCTTTTGCATCAACATTTTGGTTTTTCCTGATAATTTGTTCACATGCAATTTGTTCTTAGACCCAGCTAATTTTGTTGCTGTTTCCATAAGAGCTTTGGTTACTTTTCTGTTAACTTCAGAAATATCCACTTCTTCCGATGTTAGGCCTTCTAAAGCAAAGAACCTGTTCTTCAGTTCCAATTTGAAGGTATTATGGTGTTTTTTAAGGTTGGTTATGTCAATACATTTTGTTTGTCTTATGAGCTTGCTACGTTCGAGTTTAATGTTGAGGTGCATCTTACATCTCACCAATCTATGGTCACTGCCTGTGTTGAACTTGTTTAGCACACTGCAGTCTTCTATGACGAATTTTTTGTTACACATAATAAAATCAATTTCACTTGTCGTCCCATTTGGATGTCTCCATGTCCATTTCCTGTGTGGCTTTTTCTTGAAAAAGGAGTTCAAGATGAAAAACCCTTCTGCCTCTGCAAACTCTACGAGAGTATTTCCACGCGTGTTTCTGTTGCCGTGACCTAATTTACCTACTGAAGTTTCATTCTGTTGCCGTTGCCCTATTTTTGCATTGAAATCTCCCATAATTATCTTCAAGTGCTGCTTAGCTTTATTATTTAGATCACGAATTTCCTCATAAAATTCTTCAATTTCTTCTTCAGCATGACTTGTGGTGGGTGCATAAGTTTGAATAATCTGAGCCTGGTATCTTCTCGAGAGTTGGATAACGAGTCGTGCAGCTCTGTCAGAGAAACTTGCAACTTCTACAACTTTATCCTTCAGTTTCTTGTTTATTATAAATCCAACACCACTAGTTCTGCCAGTATCTGTCCCACGATAGTAGAAGAGATGTCCACTTTTCAGTTCAATGAGATCTTCTCCTTTTCTCCTTACCTCACTCAGCCCGACGATGTCCCACTTGATCCTTTGTAGTTCCTCTTTCAATTCAAGAAGCCTTGAATCAGAAGATAGGAGCGTCCATTATATGTAGCCAATGTCAGCATCAGATGGCAGCCTAGTCCGGTCCTCCGGGATTCTTAGCACCCTCTGCCTTCATGTCGCACTGGCCGCTGCCTTGGCCAGGTACATTCCAGCTGCCGGAGACTGAGGACCAAGATTTAAGTTGTGGAGTCATTTTGGATGGGTTTGGCCATAACTCACCACGCTGGCCAAGCAGGTTGGTGAGTGTGGGATAGCATTTCCTCTAATCCCGATGGTATAGCTATACCGCTATTGGCGGTCGTCAGAGCCCCTTTAGTGGGAACAGGATGTACCACGAGAAGGCGGGGTTGACATTTGTTAAGGAGAGGCTGTATATATATATATATATATATATATATATATATATAGGGATGTAAGGTGGGGTGATGCGTAACATCACAGCCTCTCCTTGACAAATGTCAACCCCACCTTCTCGTGGGGCCTCCTGTTCCCACTAAAGGGGCTCTTACGACCGCCAATAGCGGTAAAGATATACCATCAGGATTAGAAGAAATGCTATCCCACACTCACCAACCCGCTTGGCCAGCGTGGTGAGTTATGGCCACAACTTAAATCTTGGCCCTCAGTCTCCGGTAGCTGGAATGTACCTGGCCAAGGCAGCGGCCAGTGCGACATGAAATCAGAGGGAGCTAAGAATCCCCGGAGGACCGGACAAGGCTGCCATTTGATGCTGACCTTGGCTACGTATAATGGACGCTCCCTATCTTCTGATTCAAGGCTTCTTGAATTGAAAGAGGAACTACAAAGGATCAAGTGGGACATCGTCGGGCTAAGTGAGGTAAGGAGAAGAGGAGAAGATCTCATTGAACTGAAAAGTGGACATCTCTACTACTTTCGTGGGACAGATACTGGCAGAACTAGTGGTGTTGGATTTATAATAAACAAGAAACTGAAGGATAAAATTGTGGAAGTTGAAAGTTCCTCTGACAGAGCTGCACGACTGGTTATCCAACTCTCGAAAAGATACCAGGCTCAGATTATTCAAACTTATGCACCCACTACAAGTCATCCTGAAGAAGAAATTGAAGAATTTTATGAGGAAATTCGTCATCTGAATAATAAAGGAAAGCAGCACTTGAAGAAAATTATGGGAGATTTCAATGCAAAAATAGGGCAACGGCAACAGAATGAAACTTCAGTAGGAAAATTTGGTCACGGCAACAGAAACACGCGTGGAAATACGCTCGTCGAGTTTGCAGAGGCAGAAGGGTTTTTCATCTTGAACTCCTTTTTCAAGAAAAAGCCACACAGGAAATGGACATGGAGACATCCAAATGGGACGACAAGTGAAATTGATTTTATTATGTGTAACAAAAAATTCGTCGTACAAGACTGCAGTGTGCTAAACAAGTTCAACACAGGTAGTGACCATAGATTGGTGAGATGTAAGATGCAACTCAACACTAAACTCGAACGTGGCAAGCTCATAAAACAAACAAAATGTATTGACATAACCAACCTTAAAAAACCCATAATACCTTCAAGTTGTAACTGAAGAACAGATTCTTAGCTTTAGAAGGCCTAACATCGGAAGAAGTGGATATTTCGGAAGTTAACAGAAAAGTAACCAAAGCTCTTATGGAAACAGCAACAAAATTAGCTGGGTCTAAGAACAAGTTGCATGTGAACAAATTATCAGGAAAAACCAAAATGTTGATGCACAGAAGAAGAGAGATGAGGACAACTAAAGAAGATGTGTATTCCAAAACGGAATATATAGAGCTATGCAAGACAGTACGAAAAAGTATCACTGAAGACGTAAGGAAATTCAACTGTGAACTAGTGAGGAAAGCAATTGAAAACAACCAAAGCCTAAAGATAGCAAAGGGACATCTCAGTAAGGGAAGAAAACAGATTATGGCACTGAGAAAAGAAGATGGTTCTGTAACAAGAAAGAGAGGCGAAATTTTGACAAGAATGAAAGATTTCTACTCCAAGTTATATGAAAGGGATGATACATGTACTCCTGAAATCATGGAAGGTACCACCACAAGAGTTCTTCCATTCCTCCCAGCAGAAGTTGCACATATAATCAAGAACATGAAGCGGGGAAAAGCTCCAGGAGAAGATGGAATTACTATAGACATCATACAAGAAGCAAGTGGAGAAATCGAAACAGTACTCGCCCAAATTTTCACTCGATGCCTTAACGAAGGGAAGATTCCTGAGGATTGGAACAACGCTACAATGATCTTGCTACATAAAAAAAGGTGACATTGAGGATCTCAGGAACTACAGACCTATCAGCCTCCTATCAATAGTTTATAAAATCTTCACCAAAGTTCTTTCACACCGCTTGAAGGTAACACTGGACATGGCTCAACCGAAAGAAAAAGCTGGATTCAGGAGTGGCTACAGCACAATAGATCATATCCACGTACTGAGAGAACTAATTGAAAGAGCGAAGGAATATGAACTTCCATTGTGCATGGCTTTTATCGATTATGAAAAAGCCTTTGATTCGGTAAAACCATCAGCAGTTAAAATGGCTCTGAAATCCTGCGGTATTGAAGATGCATACATTAATATTATTAATAACATCTATGAAAATGCAAGTGCAAAGATTCGGCTGTTTGAAAATACAACACACATAAAAATTGGAAAGGGAGTGAGACAAGATGACACCATATCTCCAAAGCTCTTTAACGCCTTATTGGAAAATGTCTTTCAATCACTGAACTGGGAAAACAAAGGGATAAAGATTAATGGAGATTATCTAAGTCACCTTTGTTTTGCTGATGTAGTAGTCATTTTTGCAACTACCCCATCAGAGCTGCAGAGTATGATCCAAGAACTTGCTGACAAGAGTAAAGAAGTGGGATTAAAAATGAACTTTCAGAAGACAAAAGTTATGTTCAATGCTTTTACACGAAATGAAGATTTATCGATTGATGGAGAAAATCTGGAGATAACAGACACGTACATTTATCTTGGACAGCAGATATCAAGTGAGGGTCACATTGATGAAGAAATTCATCGGCGTACAAACTTGCCTGGAGAGCTTTTGGAAGAAACAGCATATTTTTCAAGAGCAATATGCCATTATGTCTTAAAAAAGTGTTTGATCAATGCATCCTTCCAGTGCTTACGTAGGGTGGTGCAGAGACGTGGACCTTAACTAAAAAAGACATACAAAGGCTGCAGATAACTCAAAGAGGCATGGAGAGGTGCATGCTTGGTGTAACCAGGAGAGATAAGAAGATGAACTCATGGATCCGAAGAATGACAAGAGTGGAAGACATCATGATCAGAGTTAAGTCCCTGAAATGGCAATGGGCTGGACATACTGCCAGAAGGACAGACCATCGATGGACAGGCGAAATTTTAGATTGGATTCCAAGGGACAGGAAAAGACTCAAAAAAGACCACATGGGAGATGGGTGGATAAAATTCGAAAGTATGCGGGAGTGACATTGAGGAGACTGGCACAAGACAGACCGTTGTGGAGGAAACTTGGGGAGACCTTTGTCCAGCAGTGGATTGATAATGGTTGACAATGATGATGATGATGATGATGATATATATATATATATATATATATATATATATATATATATATATATATATATACGCTCCTATAACTTTCCTTTTAAGTTCGTGCAATTGTGTAAATTTTGGTTCGTTCTCTTTAAGGTGTTTCTAACTTAACGCTATATTTTCTCTCCCGACTGAATGTCTTTTGGCAACGCCACGTGAGCTCAAGGCTCTGTGACGTATGTAAAAAGATGAGCTAAGAAGGTTGTTTTTAATGTATGTTCGCTTGCTGGCTGGTTTACGTGCTATAAAGCAGATTTGCATTAGGCTATCTTTCGGTAGTTATACTTGTTAATCTTACGTTCTTGCTAGGTATTGCTGTGTGATACTCGATGTTATATGTTCAAAATCTGATGTTATTCTAGCGTGATTGAAGCGCGCATATTGAAAGATGCTTCATTGTTGCTGAAGTGACATTCGTTGTCAGCGTGGTGTGGATATTATTGTGTGTCCTGAGCTGTCGTTTACTATGCTACTGAAGTAATAGTTGAAGTGACTTCTGATATGCTGACGTAAATAAAGGGTTAAAACTGTAAGTAGCTATCTCTTGAATATTTCTTGAAGTGATATTCCTGTATTCAGTTAAGGACATTAATACTTAAGCTATCTAGAGTTTCAATTACTGTAAATACACTGGAGGAAAGTGAAAAAAGAACACCAAGAAGGAGACGTCTGATACCAACGAAACTTATACAGCATAATAACGTAATACAGAGGATAACGTGATCAAAACATTATGGCAAAATACAGCTGTATTTGCTGGTAAACTGAAAAATAACATTTCCATGTAACATGGTTAGCACGAGGTTGAACCGCCATGAACTGCGTCACATTGTGAAATTCTGGCATGGAGTCTGTCTTACAGATGTTGGATGTAAGTTTTGGGTATTGAGTTCCAAGCATCCTCAACCTGGACGCGTAAATCGGGGATGGTCGTGGCTGGCCGTGGAGACCGGATAAGTCGTTGTCCCATAAAATCCCACACGTGCTCAATGGGGGACAAATCCGGTGAACGTGCATGCCATGGAAGTTTTCTCACACCCTGAAATGCATGTTGCGTTGCACGTGCCGTGTGTGAGCGTGCGCGTTATCTTGCTGGAAAACACTACGACGGACCGACCTTACAAATGGCACAACAACGGGCTGAATGATGTTATTGATGTAGGAGGTGCTATTTAATGTACCCGGTACAAACACTAGTTGTGTACGGGAGTGATAGCTGATCGCTCCCTGCAGCAGGAGACCAGGTGTAGGCCCTGTGTGTCGCTGGCGGATGCAAGAAGGGCGAAGATTCTCACCTGTGCGTGTGCGAACACGCTTACGGCCATCGGAGCCTCCCAAGCAGAATCTGCTTTCATCGCTGAACACGAAAGATCGCCATTGCGTTCTCCAGTGCAAACGTTGATGACACCACTGCAGCCGTTCCTGACGGTGGGCTGGAGTCAGAGGTACACATGCCAGAGGCACACGTGCACGTAGTCCTGCATCCAGTAGACGGTTGCGGATTGTTCGCACAGTCACCTCAGGTGCAACGGCAGCTCGGATTTGCGTCGCAGTGGATGTTCTGCTTGACAACGCCGCTCTTCTTATGCGTCGATCGGGCCACTCATTAGTCCGTCTGTGACTTCCGGTTCCACGTCTTCTCGTGTGGGAATGTTCCTCAGACCATCTACGTCACCATCGTACCACCGCCGATACTTCCCGTCCAATTCGCTCCGCAATACGACGATACGACCACCCGGCTTCGCGGAGTCCGACAAGACGACCTCGCTCAAAGTCCGATAACTGCTGAAATCCTACACGTCTTCCATGTCCAGGCATTGCAGCTTCTTCAGGGTCTTCGCACGTGTCCGTACGCCGACGACTGATTACATTCACTTCGCCGTACTTCTTAAATACCACCGACGATAATTTGCATATTATGCCGTGATGTGGCGTAAGCGCTCACCGGTTGGTCTCGAAATTAACATCACACCTACGTAAACTTGACCCTATTAACATATGTAAATTTCATGATCGTCCGCCAATTCCTTCTTGTTATTCTTTTTTCTCTTTCCGGCAGTGTAGAAAAAAACAATGGTTTTTACTACTTCCGTTACCCATTTTCGTTACATCGGAATTTTATGCATGGGATGTACTTTACTGCAGTCGGGAAAAATCAGAATAGCATCAAAACTGCGACTTTCCGTTGGGACGGACGCTTTCGAAGCTGGGCGTCGAACAAGTGTCAGCGATATGTATTTAAAACGACTACGGTCAGCGCCGGGCGCCCAATTAGATGTTTTGTTTTGTTTTTTGATTGGGGGTTTAATGACCACCGTGAGCAACTCAATGGACTATAAGCAGTCGCCCGTCCCTAATTTAGGGTCACTGGTTCTAGGGAAGGGAGAGAGCCAGTGCCGTAACACAAACACAACATCCATGCCTCACCGGAATTCGAACCCAGCCCCCTTTCGGACGAATGATCAGAAGCCATCGCTTAGACCACTGCGTCACCGGGGCGACGCCCAATTACATGTGAATTAGGCAGATCCCTGACGTCTCCGAAGACACTAGCACTTCTGTAATCCATTTCCAAAATTTTTTGCATGGAATTTACTTCACTGCTATCGCGAAAAATGCATAGTATAAAAAATAATGCGTCAAATATGCAGGAATTTATTTTAGTAACACACATTGTACTGTATGGAAGTGTTTTTCTCTCCTCATAGAAACATACACAGTGCGTCAAAGAATTTTAAAGACTGGGTCTGTAAAATGAAATAGAAACAAGAAATTATAATTTGTTTTGGTTTGTTATTTAAATAAGTCCCTCCGGCTTCAGTATACTTGTTACAGCGATTTATTAATGATTCGAATGCCTGTTCTAGTTCACAGTGCGGAATTGCCTCCAAAGCACGCGTCGAAGCTGTTTGTATGGTCGAAATATCATCAAAATAACACCTTTTTAACGTCATTTAAAGTTTTGGGAACAAAGAAAAGTTGCAGGGTGCTAAATCAGGCGAATACAGTGGATGATTCAACACACAGACGTTATTTTTCGCCAAAAATCTACGAACAAGAAGTGAGGTGTGACTGGGTGCATTACCGTGCAACAAACACCAACCGTTTTCATCTCGATATTCTGGACGAATGCGACGAATTCTGCCCATCAAACGACTCAAAACATTTAAATAAAACTTACCAGTAATTGTTTGTCCACTTGGAACAAATTCTTTGTGGATAATACCCTTATTATTGAAGAATGTAATGATATTGTTTTGATTTTCGATGGAACTTTTCTTGTTTTTTTTTTTTTTTGGCTTGTGGCGAGTTTTTTTGACTTCCATTCCGCACTTTGTCGCTTTGTTTTAGGATCATATTGAAAACACCATGTTTCATCACCAGTAACAATCAATTTTAAGAAGTTTGGATCATTTTCAGCGGCTGAAATGATGTCTCTGCAATGTGCACTTCTCCTTGATTTTTGTTCATTGGTTAACGTGTGTGGAACAAATTTAGCACAGACTTTTGTTTTGCCCAAATCTTCATGCAGGAAGGTTCGAATCGTTTCTTTGTTGATGTTTAAAGACTCTTCCATCATTCTTAGTGACGCACATCGATTGTTTGCCACGAAATCACGCACGTTTTTAATAATCTCATGTGTCCAAGATGAACTTGGTCTTCCGGTATGCTTATCATCTTCTAGCGTCTCTCTTCCGTCCAAAAAGCGTTTGTGCCACAGGAAAACATTTGATCTACTTAAACAAAACTCACCGTAAATTTGTTTCATCATTTGATACGTTTCCGAGACACTTTTACCAAGTTTTGCGTTAAATTTAATAACAGCCCTTTGTTCCATCTTAATAATTCAACATGAAAAAAATGTTACTTCTCTAATGAACCGCCGTTTCGTTTGAAATACTTTAACAACTGCGCAGTACTTTTGGCAGAAAGCAAGCAGATGTTCACGGTTTATAACGCATTCGCGATTACACTGGTGGCGCCACCGTTGGCTGAAATCTAGCGCCAGTCTTAAAAGTTCTTTGACGCACTGTGTACTCTCAGTTTAATAGTATTCATAGGCACAGTCTTCTTCTGTTAAGCAGTAATGCACAGCTCAAAGTACCTACCGAGAAATGCTTACAGCTCTGTTTACCGCCGCCGTTTAACTATTGGTTAGCACAAGCCTTGGGGTAGGAAGTGCCCTTTGCGCGAAACCTTTTTCCGTGGAACACTCGTAATGTTTTGCAAATTACTACGTCTTCATAAGGCGATGCATACTCCTCGTTATAAAAACAAATCTACTTAAAGTCCTTAAAGATTCATATTATTTCTCTCTAGCTTTTTTTTTAACAATCTCCAGCCGTCATTCACCGTTTTTCCATTTTTTTCCCTTCACAAAATTCATCACGAGTGAAAGTAATCCGAATGAAACTTACCCAGGGAATCAATCCAGCTATTCTCCGAAATGCATTTTTGTAAAATTGCAGCAGAAGCATAACAGCCCTTAAAGAAGTAATTGTCATTCTGAGTGGATCAGTATAACTAATTACAAGAATACTTAAAAATTTACATTGGGTGTTTCGAAACTCTTATTTAAGCAAAAGTCTAATTACACCGAAGGCAATTTAAAAGATGCATCAGCACAGAACGAATAATTTATTACTGCTGCCTTAATGGAATGTCAATTAGTGAATATGTTACGCATTAAGTACATCTACAAACTGTTACGTGTTTCGGCTCACAGGGCATGCAAATTTCCTTCTTTTTTTAATTCCAAACAGTGAAAAGGAAAAACGCACGCGCTTGCACGAATATACACTATATTGACAAAAGTCACCGGACACCCCTTCAAAAGAAAAGGAATGGATTCGATGCGTTGTTAAGATGCGTCGTACAGCTGCAACGGTATAAAAACAAGCCCGAAGCTGACCACGATCATATCGCACTGTGAGGTTGAGTGAAAATGTTGCGGCGGGAGAGAACTAAATTTGAGAAAGGAAAGATTGTTGGGTGTTATACACTGGCGGGAAGTGAAAAAGAGCATCAAGAAGAAGACGTCTGATAACAACGAAATTTGTACAGCATAATAACGGAATACAGAGGATAACGTGATCAAAACATTATGGCAAAATACAGCTGTATTTGCTGGTAAACTGAAAAATACATTTCCATGTAACATGGTTAGTACGAGGTTGAACCGCCATGAACTGCGTCACACTGTGCAATTCTGGCATGGAGTCTGTCGTACAGATGTTGGATGCAAATTTGGGGTATTGAGTTCCAAGCATCCTCAACCTGGACGCCTAAATCGGGGATGGTCGTGGTTGGCCGTGGAGACCGGATAAGTCGTTCTCCCATATAATCCCACACGTGCTCATTGGGGGACAAATCTGGTGAACGTGCAGGCCATGAAAGTTGTCTCACACCCTGAAGTGCATGTTGCGTTGCACAGGCCGTGCGTGGGCGTGCGTTATCTTGCTGGAAAACACCACGATGGACCAACCTTACAAATGGCACAACAACGGGCTGAATGATGTTATTGATGTAGGAGGTGCTCTTTAACGCACCCGGTACAAACGCTAGTTGTGTACGGGAGCGATAGCTGATCGCTCCCCACACCAGGAGACCAGGTGTAGGCCCTGTGTGTCGCTAGCGGATGCAAGAAGGGTGGAGACGCTATCCTGTGCGTCTGCGAACACGCATACGGCCATCGGAGGCTCCCAAGCAGAATCTGCTTTCATCGCTGAATACGACAGATCGCCATTGCGTTCTGCAGTGCAGACGTTGGAGACACCACTGCAGCCGTTCCTGACGGTGGGCTGGAGTCAGAGGTACACATGCCAGAGGCACACGTGCACGTAGTCCTGCATCCAGTAGACGGTTGCGGATTGTTCGCACAGTCACCTCAGGTGCAACGGCAGCTCGGATTTACGTCGCAGTGGATGTTCTGCTTGACAACGCCGCTCTTCTTATGCGTCGATCGGTCCGCTCATCAGTCCGTCTGTGACTCCCGGTTCCACGTCTTCTCGTGTGGGAATGTTCCTCGGACCATCTACGCTACCATCGTACCGCCACCGATACGTCCCGTCCAATTCGCTCCGCAATGTGACGATACGACCACCCGGCCTCGCGGAGTCCGACTAGACGACCTCGCTCAAAGTCCGATAACTGCTGAAATCGTACACGTCTTCCATGTCCAGGCATTGCAGCTTCTTCAGGGTCTTCGCACGTGTCCGTACGCCGACGACCGATTACATTCACTTCGCCGTACTCCTTAAATACCACCGACGATAATTTGCATATTATGCCGTGCTGTGGCGTAAGCGCTCACCGGTTGGTCCCGAAATTAACATCACACCTACGTAAACTCGACCTCATTAACATATGTAAATTTCATGATCGTCCGCCAATTCCTTCTTGGTGTTCTTTTTTCACTTTCCGCCAGTGTATGAGTGGGATGTTCATAAGGGAAACCGAGAGGCGTTTAAACATACCCAAAATAACTGTTTTGTATAGTGGAAGACACATGGCGTTCCTGAAGCAGCTACACGTACCTGCAGACCAAAGAAAATCAGTGATAGAGGACGTCGAAGCCTCAGGAAAGTCGTTGCAACTAATCGACGGAGTACTGCACAAGACCTGAGTGTACAGGTGAGTAAAAATGCTGGAACTTCGGTATGTACACGTACCGTTCGCAGAGAACTTCATTTCCATGGGTTACCGTGGTCGTGCGGCTGCTCATAAGCCTTTCATCTCCACTCGGAATGGCACTCGTCGTTTAGCATGGTGTAAAGAACATTTATCGTGGACAGTAGATCAATGGAAACGGGTCCTATGGACTTATGAATCCAGATACAGGATCCGTCAGTCTGATGGCCGTGTGTGGGTATGGCGGCATCCGGGGGAACGCTCTTTACCACAGTGTACTGTTCCTACCGCCACCTTGGAGCTGACAGTGTACTCGTGTGGGGGTGATTTTCATGGTATGGTCCCGCCCCATTGGTTATTGTGGACAAACCTGTTAACCAGCACGTCTACCTTGATATTCTAGACAATAATGACCTGCCAACTCTGTGTCAATACTATGGAACCAAGCCTTGTTGGTACCAGCAGGATAATGCACCGAGCCATAAAGCAAGGATTGTTACGGCGTGGTCTGACGATAATTCCGTATCGTGTGTGGACTGGCAAGTACAGAGCCCTGGTTTTAATCCCATAGAGCAGCTATGGGATGAATTAGAACGCCGCATAAGAAATTTGAAACCAAGGCCTACTACTAAGCAACAGTTAGCGGCAACATTTTGTACTGAATGGAAGCGCATACCTATCGCTGTGTTCCAAAACCTTGTCGAAAGCATGTCTCGAAGAGTCAGTGCATGCATTAAAGCCAAAGGTGGACCGACAGCGTACTAATGTATGTCAATAGGTGCCCGGTGACTTTTGTAAAAATAGTGTATATTCGAAGTTACTATTTGGATTAATCATCCAGATGATCGAGTGATCAGAGGCGCAATCTTGCACGAGTTAGATCCAAATTCGAGTCTCGGATCGAAAATCAGTGTAAGTCCTTGCTATCCCATGCCCTGAGAGCCAATGAAAGAAAAATATTACTTAATAAAAGTTTAGAACGGAGTAAACTTACGTATGATTCTGTTTTTCTCTCAGGCGAAACACATGCTCTGTTTTTTCGTACGGTAATTTAATATATTTCTAGGTAGTTTAATAAAGCTCATGAACTTATTCTAGTTTAGAAACGAACTGTATATTTTTATTGGCACTGAGACAGCCGAATAGCCAATAAACATATATAAAACGTCTAGGACTATAGAATGGCGATGAAAGATGGATGTTGGTGTGTTTAAGGGTTAACGTCCACCGTGAGCAACTCGATGGGCTATAAGCAGTCGCTCTTCCCTTATTTAGATCCACTGGTTCCAGGGAAGGGAGAGGCACAGTACCGTAAGACAAACATAATATCCATGCCTCACCGTGATCCAAACTCGGGCCCAGCTCGGACAACTATATTAATCTACTGGTTGTCTTACGTTAGAGAGGAATCCTAACCTCTCTAACGTAAGACAACCAGTAGATTAATATAGTTGCAAATACGTGCTATTTTATTTAAGCAAAAAACGTGTTCATTACATACACCCCATAACTCGGCTTCTTACCTTTTAGCACGTCTTTTGTAAAAAAAGATCGTGCTTATGTTATCGGTTTGTGCGTCCGTCCGTCTGTACCCAAGATATATCTGCAACTATTAGTCCGATTTGGAAAAATTCTTTTTGCATTGGGAAGATTGAAAGATGCGAATGATGATCCTTCATTTCGTTTTTTTTTTTTTTTTTTTTTTTTACGATGTACAATTTCGCCGCTAGAGGGCGTAAATGCAGCTGATGTCGGATTCAGAAATACGTTTTATTCCACATATTTGCTTCTAAACATCCAATTGAAAAAATTATTTTATCTTTCGATTCCATTTATGTCGAAGAGTATTTTAGATATATTTACTTTTTTAAATTAAGCGTAGATTTTCCGCTAGGGGCGCAAACGTAAATTACATTTTTCCCAATAACTCTTCTTCTAAAACTCCGATTTGAAAAAATGTTTCTTCGGCGGATACATCTCCTGATGAAAAATCTTTTGTATATAATTTCAAATTTTTGGTAAATAATACTTTGGCAACCAGGGGGCGTAAATGTTAATTTTTGCTTCTGATGCATTTGCCATAAAATCTGAGCTTCTAGAA
This sequence comes from Macrothele yani, assembly GCA_039090855.1. Taxonomy (NCBI): domain Eukaryota; kingdom Metazoa; phylum Arthropoda; class Arachnida; order Araneae; family Macrothelidae; genus Macrothele; species Macrothele yani. Next base: position 80,179,193 of record CM077016.1, read on the forward strand.
CATCGATTGAAAAAATTCTTTCGTGGACTGATGCCACTCACACCGATAAACCCTTTCGGAATATTTTCTTCTTAAAATATTCCACAGTTTCTCCGCCAGGGGGCGTAGATGTACATCTTATTTTTGTCAATATCTCTACTTCTAGCAGTCCGATTTGAAAAATTCCTTCTTTGTTGAATAGTGTTTTCCGTGTGACATGTTTTTCATATAATTTCAAAATTTTCAAGTAGTTCATAGACTTTCCGCTAGGGGGCGTAGCGGTAAATTGCGTTTTCCCCTATATCTCTGCTTCTATATCTCCGATTTGAAAAACTCTTTCTGCACAGGATACAGCTCCTGATGGGAAATCGTTTGCACATAATTTCTAATTTTTGTAAAAAATGGTTTGGCCGCCAGGTGTCGTAAGTCTTAATTTCCCGTTCTGATTTATTTGCAGCAAAATATGAGCTTCCAAAGTCTCGATTGCAAAAAATGTCATTTGTTGACCGATACTACTCATGTCGACAAACCTTTTAGGAAAATTTTCTTCTTGAAATAATGCATGGTTTCTACGCCAGGGGGCGTAGATGTATATCTTATTTTTGTCAATATCTCTACTTCTAAGAGTCCGATTTGAAAAATTCCTTCTTTGTTGGATAGTGTTTCCGATGCGAAATGTTTTTCCTATAAATTCAAAATTTACAAGTAAATCCCAGACTTTCCGCTAGGGGCACAAAGGCAAATCGCGTTTTCTGCCTTGTTTCTGCTTCTAAAGCTCCGATTTGAAAAATTCTTCCTGTATCGCATACAAGACCTGATGGAAAATATTTTTCACATAATTTCTAATGTTTGGTAAAGAATGGTTTCGCCACCAGGTGTCATAAGTGTCAATTTCTGCTTCTGAAGTATCTGTTGCAAAATCTGGGCTCCTGAAAACTCGACTAATTTTTATTTCTTGGACCGATGCTGCTTATATGGATAAACCTTTTGAGAATACTTTCTTCCTAAAATAATGCATGGTTTTCCCACCAGGGGACGTAAAGTCACATCTTATTTTTGTCGATATCTCTGTTTCCAAGAGTTTGTAAGCTCACGATTCCGTTTACAGCAATATCTGAGGGATTAAAAACCCGATTAAAAATCTTCTTTCTTTCGACAGATCTATTGTTTTCCATATCGGTTCCATTGATTTTGAATAGTTTTGATAAATAAATTTAATTTGCGTCAGAACGGATTCAAAAGACGTGCTTATTGCACCCGAAAATTCGGTGTCATCTTTCTTGTTTGTTTTGGGTTTCACCTATCATGATGCATTATTTACATATCTAGTTCATGTCTTGGAAGATTCAAGTTTTCAAGACTGCAATGAATTCTTTTCTCTAGTAGGATAACATCGCAATAAACATAAATCTATAAGATTTCCAGTGATTTCTAAATATCTGAATTGTCTTGCATGTCACAACTCTCTTCTAATGCAACGGAGTGTAATACACAAATTTTGCAAGTTTCTTTTCTTAAATACGATCAACCGCTAGATCTACAGCTTTTGCAAAAATCATCATCATCAACATTTCACAATCCACTGCTGTCTCTCCAAGCGTCTACCACAATTCCTTGCCTTGAGCATTTCTGTAACGCGTCACCCTTGCATGCTTTCAAATTTCATCCCACGTAGTCTTTTTCTTTGTCTGTCCCTATCTATTGGTGTCCAGGTTGGTATTTCAATTGTCTAATGTGGTCAGTTCTAGCAATATGCTCAGCTCATTGCCATTTCAGGCTCTTTGCTTTGATCAAGATATCATCCACTCTTCTCATATTCCTGATCCATGAGTACCTTTGACTATCTTTCTCGGTTACACTAAACCTGCATCTATCCATGATTTTTAGAGATTGTGAAAACACAAGTTTGTCCGTGCCGGCCATCCTCACTCCGGAGTAAGTCGCTCTCCCAACTGAGCTACGCGGACAGAATGTCTCGCTGCAGATTTGTTATCTTGACACGTGTTTTCACCTCTGCAATACGTCACATCACCTCCCTCTTATTTTTTCTTTTTATTTGAAGTGAAGTAGGAATTTTTCATTAATTCCAAACAATGTGTGGAATAAACATCACACATTTTTCGAAGAACCCAACGGCCAGTGGATCCATTTTCCACAACGGGCGCCAATGGGAAAACACAAATTTATCCGCGACAGCATCGAAACCGTGTCCCCCTCGCTCCTGAGTAAGTCGCTCTCCCAACTGAGCTACGCGGACAGAATGTCTCATTGCTATCTGCCACTATCTCATGTGCGTCCTGCAGCGCAGGCACGTCACCCCCCCGAAAGAGGGCCGGGGTATGGTCCACGGGTCAGCCGGGACCATGCGTCGCTGTAGGCAGTCATCCACTGAAGAACGTGCAATTGAGAAATCCCCGACAATTTGGTGTGTGGAACGTATCATCACACTAATTCATTTTTTCGAATCACTAAAAAGGGATTCTCATTTTTTCTGTCTCACCGTGTGGAAAGAACATCACATAATTACGAGAAACTTAACAGCTGGGTCATCCAGGAAGTTCGGGCGCCAATATAACGTACAAGTTTGTACGCGCCGGGCATCGAACGTGGGTCCCCTCACTCCGGAGTAAGTCGCTCTCCCAACTGAGCTACGCGGATAGAATGTCTCACTGCAGAATTGTCATCTTGACACGTGTTTTCACCTATGTAGTACGTCACAAGATGTTCCCATTAGCACGTCACAAGATGTTCCCATTAGTACGTCACAATATGTTCCCTCTGTAGTACGTCACAAGATGTTCCCTCTGTAGTATGTCACAAGATGTTCCCAGCCTCTGTAGTACGTCACAAGATGTTCCCATTAGTACGTCACAAGATGTTCCCATTAGTACGTCACAAGATATTCCCTCTGCAGTACGTTACAAGATGTTCCCAGCCTCTGTAGTACGTCACAAGATGTTCCCAGCCTCTGTAGTACGTCACAAGATGCTCCCATTAGTACGTCACAAGATGTTCCCTCTGTAGTACGTCACAAGATGTTCCCTCTCTAGTACGTCCCAAGATGTTCCCAGCCTCTGTAGTACGTCACAAGATGTTCCCATTAGTACGTCACAAGATGTTCCCAGCCTCTGTAGTACGTCACAAGATGTTCCCATTAATACGTCACAAGATATTCCTAGCCTCTGTAGTACGTCACAAGATGTTCCCAGCCTCTGTAGTACGTCACAAGATGTTCCCAGCCTCTGTATGTCTTTTTCAGTTAAGGTCCACGTTTCTGATCCATGAGTAAAAACTAGAATAATGCACTGATTTCTTTTAAGACAAATAGTAATTGCTCAACTTCAACCAAGTTTTATACACCTATTAATAACTTATTCAATGTGGCTCTCGCTTGATATCAGTTGTGCAAGATAGATGCAGGCATCAATTACCTTTAAATTTGCCCAATCAACCTCTAAAATCTGTACATAGTTTTGTTTTGGGTAAGTTCGTCTTTAATCCCACTTCTTTACTCTTGTCAACAAAATTCCTGGATCAACTCTGCAGCTCTGAAGGCGTACTTGCAAAACAACAACTATCTCGTCAGCACCACGAAACTGGGTTGAAGAATCTCCATTAATTGGTATCCCCTTGAAATTCCCAGTTCGATGATTGAAAGACAGTTTGGAATATGTCAGCATATATATTCCAAACTGTCTTTCAATCAGCATTCAAATAGCTTGGGAGGAACAGTATGGTACTGCCTTGTCTCATTCCCTTTCGAACTTTGGTACGCGCTGTGCCATCGAATAAACAAATCTTTGTGACGTACCTGCCCCGCAGGATGCACATGAGATATAGGCAGATAGCAGTGAGGTACATGCCAGTGTAGTATAGTGGGTCGCACTCGGAGCTCCGGAGCCAAGAGTTGCAGGTTCGAATCGCGCCCCTGGCATAAAAATGATGGAGAAATTTACTTTGCTATATCTTTTAATTTGCATTTTCATAGAGTTTATTAGCGACATTAACGTATGCATCTTCAATATACTGCAGGATTTCAAAACATTATAACTAGTTATACTCTTCGATATAGTGATGCTGTAATTATATGCTATATTGCAATTTTTGATAAGCTCACCTCTGGAAAGTGAAATCTGTATCTATACATAGTATAAAATAAAGTCCCCGGTAGGCGTATGTCTGTTTTTTCGGGCTAATCTTGAGAATCGCTGGACGGATTTTGATGCAGTTTTCACCATTCCATAGAGCATTTGTCGAGGAAGGTTTTGGTGTATGAAACATTAATCTATGACAAAAGGAGCCGAGCAGTAACGATTTTAGTGACAAGTCAAAGAAAAAAAGGCCGGTCGCATTCTTTCGTGGCTTCCACTGCCTATGAGGATGCAGAAGACACGTGACTTTCTTCATGGCAACGAGCCTTAGTAACGTAAGTGAAGGACAACCAGTCCCCGTTGAAATGATGGTGTCTTACTTTGAAAGTTTAACTTTCGAGTACAAAATGCGGTATTTGGAAAAAATTAATGAGATTGAAGGAAAAGATCGCTATGTGCTGAATGTATCTTTGAAGGTGAAGCGAAAAGTTTTCCAGAAGTGCAAATACTAAATATTTTCTATTACTTTGTCTTTGGTAGAAGCGCCATTACCATACAACAGTTAGAGGAATTTGAATCATAAAATTCTCGAAGCATATAACAATTTCTCATCGGGGATATTCTTTTACATGGTAATTTAGTGAGATCACTAATTAGTGAGCAATTAGTAACTCTTAAAGAAAAGTGTTTTTCTATGCTCTGGGAAGCGATTTTCAAGACTTAGAAAAATTGAGAGAAAAATGTGGTAATCTATTGGGTTGTTGGAAAAGTCATGACGTATTTCAGCCATGTTTTGCAAAGGTCATTTATTGATAGAAAGAACAAAGTTCAATAAATGATATAATGCCCGTTTTGTTCGATAACCTTTTGCCACCTTTCAGTGAGCTGCAGAATGCCTCGTTCATAGAAGGACCTGTCTTTCGTGGCGAAAAACTGTACAAGGTGCTGATTTACAGCCTCATCTGAATTGAACATTATACCACGCAAGGACTGTTGAACAGAGCAAAACAAGTGGAAGTCTGACGGCGCAAGGTCAGGCGAGTATGGTGGGTGTGGCAACACATCCCACCCAAGCTCCAATAATTTTTGGCGGGTGATCAAACTTGTGTGTGGTCTCGCGTTGTCGTGATGGAACATAACACCTTTACGATGAACGAGCTCTGGACGTTTCTGGATGATGGATTTGTTCAAACTGTCCAATTGCCGACAGTACACATTCGAATTAATTGTTTGGTTCCGTGGTAGAAGCTCGAAAACACGACACCTTTAAATTCCCACCACACTGAGACCAGAACCTTCCGCTGATGAATGTCTGCTTTGGATGTCGTTTGAGGCGAAGCAGCACGTCGGGACCAAGACCGTTTGCGCAGCACATTGTTGTACACAATCCACTTTTCGTCACCAGTTATCAGTCGCTTCAAAAAAGGATCGTTTTCCTCACGTTTAATGAGCATATCGCAGATGTTTATACGAGCCGTCAATTGAGCTTCTTTGTTTTCATGATGAACCCACACATCGAGCTTGCTTACGTATCCCAGCTTCTTCAGGTGGTCGTGAACGCTTGAATGATGGATGTGCAATGTGTCTGCAAGCTTTCGTGTCGTGTAACGTGGGTTTGACTCGATCAATGCCTTGATTTGGTCGTCATCAACCTCGGTGGGCCTCCCGGACCGAGGGGCATCGTTGAGGTCAAAATCCCCAGCACAGAATTTTGCGAACCACCGCTGGGACTGACGTTCTTGTAGAGCATTATCACTGTACACTTTACGCAACTTTTCACAAGCTTGACGCGCGTTCTTCCCTTTACGGAAGTAAAACAGTAAAATATGCCGAAAATGCACAGTTTGGTCTTCTTTCAACTTGATGTCAAATCTCCGCAAATCAACCAACTCACTCACTATTCCTTTTAGACTGCAGCTAGAACTGGCACCTGCCGAATGCCATAGCGATAACAGAGATGCACATTCCTCTAGTACTGCCAAAACCGCCCAACCGCTATCGGGTGCAAAAATACGTCATGACTTTTCCGACACCCAATATATATATATATATATATATATATGAAAGTGAAAGTTTGCATATTTGTTTGTTTGCATATTTTTTTGTTTGTCCACTATACAAATCTACAGTTTTCAACTTAGAACCACCAAATTTCGTATACTATCTCATGGTACTCTGACTTAGACCATACACGGTTTTGGGAAGGGGTCGGAGCCCGGGGGTCAAGGGGCCCCCATACAAAATGTTCGTAAAAAGTTCTTCAGTTTTCAATTTACAACCACCAAATTTGGTATAGTATCTTATGATACTCTAACTTCTACCGTAGACAGTTTTTGGAAGGGGTCGGAGCCGGGGGGGGGGTCAAGGGGCCCCCATACACAATTTTCGTAAGAAGTTCTACAGTTTTCAATTTAGAACAACCAAATTTGGTATTAATCTCATGGTACTCTAACTTAGACCGTACACGGTTTTTGGAAGGGGTCAAAGGGCGCCCATACAAAATTTTCGTAAAATGTTCTACAGTTTTCAATTTACAACCACCAAATTTTGTATAGTATCTCATAATACTCTGACTTAGAACGTAGACAGTTTTTAGAAGGGGTCGGAGTCGGGGGTCAAGGCCCCCCCCCATACAAAATTTTCGAAAAAGTTCTACAATCTTCAATTTAGTATCACCAAATTTGGTATTAACGGGAAAATTACAGGAATATATTTTTCATTCATGAAATTTCACCCGCTGAACTTGGTGATTCCAGGAATATTTCCCCGGGAAATACCTGGTATCTCTGCTAGTATTTCATAAGAAAACAAGCAAAAATGAATTTAAGTGTTTCCGGTTCAGGTCAAACTTTCAAAGAACAGGGAAAAGAAAAGTTTTAAGAAGTGAACATAAAGAAAAAAGTGCAAGATGATTTTTTTGGGAGACATGACAAAAAACATCCCCAAAACGCGAAATAAATCATCTGGATTTTATCAGAAACCTGCCACAAAAAACAACGTAGAATTCTTGAGTTTACGCAGCTTTTCACTGACCTCAATAAATGTCGCATCAGTTGCATTTAATATGAGCTCTACGTAATGTTTGCTGATAACAACCATAAGATGGGCTAAATTTGTTACATGACAAATGCATCGTATCGTATCTTATTTTCCAAACGCACTGGACAGGAAAAGCACATCAACTGAACAGAGACCAATTTATTCGGTAAAATAAGTCAGCACAATTCCCCCTAATCTCTCATAGGACATCGCCAGAAGAATATGGCTGATAAACTGTGCGATAATTGAACTGCTATTTATATAAGTGAGATTCCGTTTCAAAAATATTTCACATAATGATAGAAGGAAGCAACAATGCGAAAAATCGTCTCCCTGATATCAGAAGAAATACGTACGTATTTTATACACTGGATGCTTAGCGATAGGTAATACATTTTCAATTTTTGTAAGATATTTAAAATGTGTTGTATATTTTGGGTTTTTGATAGCAGATATTTTTAACTCAGCAGCTAGCTGATGTTCGTATAGAGAATATTGAATGTAATTTGTTTAATATACACCGAAGAGCCAAAACGTTACGAGCGGCGCGTCTTTATCCAAATCGAAACAATTGCAGAAAAACGACGGCAAATGTGCAGATCATGAAATACTGGGTTGATGCATAAGTTCATGCCGTTTTTTTCACCGCACTACAGGAATGTATTACATCAGAAGGGAAAACGGGATCAACCAACTATGTATTCCCTCCCATTGTTTACGACGGGGTCCCAACGTCTGGATAGGTGTGCAATGCCGTCCTTGAAAAACGTGCAGATTTTGCTGCGAAGAAAGCGTCAAGCAAATTCTGGAGATCAACATTATTGCTGAACGTTCTGCCACGGAGTGCATTCGACAGAGATCGGAACAGGTGATAGTCTGAAGAGGCGACATCTGGGGAACAGGCCGAATGTGGAAGGATCTCCCATTTTATGTCCTGAATGGCCATTTTGGTCATGTTTGCACTGTGAGGGCGTGAGTTATCATATTGGAGAAGGACACCATGGAGCCGACGTGGCCGTTTCTGCTGAACTGCTGCCTTCACACGGCGGAGTTGCTCACAATAGAGTGCAGCGTTGATAGTCCGATTCCTCGGCAGCATTTCGCACTGAATAATGCCTTCCATGTCCCACCAGACACACAACATGATCTTCGCAGGATGAAGGTCATGTTTTGGACGTGGTTTGGGCTTCTTGTTTGGGCTTAGCCATTCCCTCCGATACCTGAAATTCACGTACAGGCACCACTTTTCATCTCCAGTAACAATACGTGACAGAAAGGGTTTATGCTGCTGAGAACATTCGCGTTAACGGACGAGCAAGGAACCACATATGGCAACACGCTGATTTTTGTTGTCTTCGGTGAGAGTGTGAGGCACCCAAGACCTCAATTTCTGAACCTTTCCCATACGTTCCGTGGCCTGATCACAGTCCATCTCAGTGGCCGATTTGCGTGTGGTTTGAGGCGGATCCAAGTGGATGAGATGATTCAAACGATCCTCATGAAAGTGAGATGGATGGCTTGAGCTTGGAGAGTCGCTGAGGTCAAACTTGGTCCCTCGTAACCGCTGAAACCATTTGCGGGCTGTCCTCGAAGGAATAGCATCCTCCCCGTACACAGCACAAATTTGTCCAGTAGCCTCCGCTGGTGGATCCCTTGTTTAACTCGTAGAGGAGCAGATGTCGGAAAAGTTCATTCCTCTCTACGTGACACTCCATACTTCCTGACCTGAAAATCAAAAAAAAAAAAACATTAGCCACAATCACACAACGCAATATGATTTAGATGCACGATATTACTGGCTTCGTTTTGCTATACAACTGGCCATCTGCACTAGCACTACTGACCTGGGAAACACTCATGAAATAAAACGGCATGAACTTATGCATCAACCCAATAGTACACTGCTGGCCACCCAAAATGCAACACCAAGAAGGACACGAGATAGCAAAGCCAGATTTACTGGACACATAACAACAGATACAAAGATGAAATGATTGAGCTTACAGGCCCGTGCAACTTGCGGAACACGCAGACATCAATAGTTCGTGTGGCCCCCATGGCTGGCAATAACGGCCGCGGCATCGAACGAAAGAGGCTTTGGATGTGAGCTTGGGGGTATGTCGGTCCAGTCTGCTTCCACACGTTGCCACAGTTCATCAGGCGTAGCCGCGGGTGGTGCTTGCCGGGCAACTCGGTTGCCGATTAGCGACCAGACGTGCTCAATGGGCGACATGTAAGGAGAACAGGTGGGCCACGGCAGCAGTGACACCTGGTGGGCCATGAAGAATTGTTGCACGATGCGTGCCACGTGCGGGCGCGCAATGTCCTGTTGAAACGTGGCCGCTGGCAGGTCCTGCAGGTAAGGGACGACTACAGGCTCAAAAATCGGGGATGTAGTGGTGACTGTTGAGTGTACCGGCGATGCGTACCAGAGGGGTGCAGGTGTCGTATCCAATTGCGCCCCAAACCATAACACCAGACGACGGACCGCTATGGCGATGCATAATGCAGGCGTCATACAGTCTCTCGCCACGGTGCCGCCACACGCGGATCCGACCATCGTGGTGTTGCAGGCAGAAGCGGGATTAGTCGGAGAAGACAATGTAGTGCCATTCCGTAGTCCAGGTGCGGCGTTCAACGGCCCACTGCCGCCGCACTTGCCGGTGGTGTAACGTCCAATGGTAATCGGAGCAATGGACACCGTGTGACAAGTCCCCGCTCCTGCAGACGACGTCGAACGGTACGTGCTGACACAGGTTGTTGCGCAACACACCTAAATTCGTGCGCTAACGTTCGTGATGTGGCGGTGCGAGCCGTCAATGCCCTCCGCACAACATGCCGGTCCTCTCGTTCCGTGGTGTGCCGCGGCTGCGGCAATCTCTCACGTCAGTCCCTCCTGCACCCACGAATCCATACTCGCGTCACTGTGGCTGGATACCGTCCCACACCGACGCCGATGTCTCGGTACGATAAACCGCTGTCGCGATCAGCCACTATTCGTCCTCTGTCGAACTCCGAAACGTGCTGGAATGACTGCCCTATTCTGAGACGAGGCATCAGGAAGCTTTCCACGCACAGGTCCGGCAGCACAACACACTTCCACTACTTACACCCCGCCTTCTGTGCACCCTTCTTATAGTGCTTCTCGGTGGCGTGCCGGGAGCACATGATTTGCATATGCCCTGCAATGCTAATCGTTTGCATGTCCTCTCGCGGGCAACGCATGCTGCGAATTTCAGGCTAATCGGATGCTTCCTTCTTGCTGTTGCATTTTGGGTGGTCAGCAGTGTAGAAGGAAACATGCTACAACCGCGAAACTTTGCAAATAGCTAGAGTGCGTGCTGGTATGCAAATGACCCACGTTTGGTGCGATCGCGCATAACCGCACACCCTGTGGAGGCGCTACAAGCATGAACCGGCAACCTTAAAAACCGGCGTGTAGTCGATGCCCCATTAATGCGAAAAGTACTGGCCGACGCAAGCAAGAGTACAGAGTGACAAGAATGCCAGTTGAACGCCAGAGACGTCGATTTACGCAACTTACGGACTTTGAGAGATGCCGGATCATCGGACTGAAAACCGCAGAGTGGTCGGTGCGCCGTAGAGCCCACCACGTGAATCATTCTGACCATACCGTTCGCCTGTGTTGGGAGCAGTGGACACGTGACGGTACTTCCACACGGCAGAGCGGCTCCGGACAGACCAGGAAGACTGTTAGAGAGTATCGACGGATCGTGCGCCAGACACGAACGGATCCCACGGAGATCCGGTCCACTATACTGGCAAATATAGGAGCTCCTGTGTGCACACGAACCATTTCCCGAAGCCTTGGGAAAGCGAATCTGCGGTCCCAGCGCCCCTTACGTGTGCTGTCATTAACACCGGAACATCACTGGCTCCGTGTGCAGTGGTGCCAGGCCAGAGCAACGTGGAACGCCACAGACTGGCGACATGTGGTGTTTAGCGATGAGTGCCACTTCGTTTTGGGGACAGATGATCATCGTGTCCAGATGTGGAGGTCCCCGGGTCAACAGCACAATCCCAACCTAGCTATCGAGCGCCACATAATGCCTGCATAATGGCTCCCCAGACCATAATGCAGGCATTATGGTCTGGGGAGCCATTGCCTACGATAGCCGATCAGCTCTAGTACTGGTACGTGGATCATTAATGGGCTAGCGGTATGTGGATGAGATCCTACGGCCCCATGTGCTCCTATTTTTGAATTAGTGTGATGATACGTTCCACACACCAAATTGTCGGGGATTTCTCAATTGCACGTTCTTCACCAAATTGTCGGGGATTTCTCAATTGCACGTTCTTCACCAAATTGTCGGGGATTTCTCAATTGCACGTTCTTCAGCCACATAATGCCTGCATAATGGCTCCCCAGACCATAATGCAGGCATTATGGTCTGGGGAGCCATTGCCTACGATAGCCGATCAGCTCTAGTACTGGTACGTGGATCATTAATGGGCTAGCGGTATGTGGATGAGATCCTACGGCCCCATGTGCTCCTATTCCTGGCCGGGATTCCTGGTGCGCTATACCAGCAGGATAATGCCCGCCTTCGCACGGCTCGGGTTGCCCAGGACATCCTACGTCATGTCCAGACATTTCCATGTCCTTCCCACTCCCCTGGCATGTCCCCTATCGAGCATGTGGGGGACCAGTTGAAACGCCAGCTGCCGCCGTGCCGCACTATCCGGGATTTGGAGCACACCGTCCAACACGCGTGGGCCAGTCTTCCGCAGGACAACATCAGGCGTCTGTTAGCCTCCATGCTGGACCGTATCGTAGCATACATCTCTGCACGAGGCAGTGCGACGCGCTATTGAAGATGACCGGACTGCGTGCTACAGATCCCTCTGTAATTGTCCTGCAGCTCTGTTTTTGCTATCATGTGTATCGTTCATCTGTATCATTACGTCCGTAAAATTTCAGTTCAATCCGATGCTTCCTTCTTGGTGCGCAAATTTCATTGTCCGTGAGGGTAGATAGACAGATTGGGGCGCAGTATTTTGTGATTTGCCCCCTTACTGTTGGAAACAGAGCAAGACAGATGAAAGTCTAAGGGTGCAATGTCCGGGGAGTAAGTCGGTTGCGGTAAAACCTCCCAGTGTAACTGTTCAAGGGTTGATTTCGTGGTGGCACCGTCATGTGGTCTGGCATTATCGTGTAACAGGATGACTGGGCTTCGTCCTGTACCTGTCCATGGGCGTATTTGGTCAATTGCGGCGTTCAGTTTCATCAACTGATCGCTATATCGTTGTGCAGTGATTGTTTCCCCCGGTTTGAACCGTTCGAAGTACAGCACTCCGTGCATATCAGATCACGCACACAACAGCACCTTTTTCCCGTGGATATCCTGTTTTGCAGTGGATGTTGATGGCTGGCCTGGGTCGACCCAGAATCGCTTGCATACGGGGTTGTCGCAATAGATTCATTTTTCATCCCCGGTGACAACCTTCCACAAGAAATTCTTCCCTTGAAACCTCTTCAGCAACAACATGCAGATGCCTAATCGTTGACCAATATTACGCTCCGTTAAAGTACGCGGAACCCACTTACCAATCTTCTGGATCTTCCCCAAGGCCTGTAGACGCCGTACCACCGTCGATTGAGCCACTTTCAAACGATTCGCCAGTTGCGTGGTCGATTGTGAGGCATCCTCTTGCAACAGCGATTCCAGCTCCTCGTCTGCGAGTTCCTGCGGTCTACCTGCACGTGGCTTGTCTTCCAAGCTTAGATCATCTTTGTTAAACCTGGCAAACCATTCTCAACACGTCCGCCAACCGTTTCGTCATACGCCTGACATATTGAACCGTATGCTTTACTCGCGCTTTTCCCTAAATTAAACATGAATAACAAACAGTACCGCAAATGAAATTTATCGACCGCCATGCTTGGCTTCATGTACGAACTGACAACACGGGTCGCCGGCCGGTTAGACCTCTACAGCGCCCGCTGGCAGGGGCGGCGGAAACTTTTGCAAATCCCTAATAGAATAACTAAGTAAATCCTAACAGCCAGGAAGAAAGAATCAGCAAATGACTTACATAAATGCAACTGCTTATTTTCTACTCACTGGAAAGTCAGATCACTATATTCATCAAGTAGTACCAATGACACTGCTTTTCAATCAATATACAATTCTTAATCAGATAGCTACAGTACTTATTGGTCGATTCATATAAATCTGCAATAATGACAAGCTCTTTTGCAATATCAGCGTGCCACAATCTATTCGCATTCTCTCTACATCTCCATTCTAGTTGCCTTTCATTTTTCTCTGATTCACTGTTAGGTTTGCCAACATGTACAATGCGCTCGAGGAAGTACTGTGCCGGTAAGTTACAAAAAGTTTAACCAAGAAGCAAAGGAATTTTCGTAAGAAAACAGAAATCCACCAAGGGAGGGTTTATAGAGCTAGCTATACATCACAGATTCCTCTGCTCCGACGTGTGTCAAAAAATATAAAGTTACACACCACTCTAGATTTACGTAACTGAAATCAGGAAATCCAAGGAACCGTAAAATGGGAGGGGGGGGTGGACCTTTTAAAAATCCTCCAAACACAACCTCAAGCTCTCAGCAGCCAAAAATAATAGCAGTGATGTGATAAAGGGTTCATACTTGTACCGTCAGTACGGTTACTATTTCGCTTATAAGCAATTTGCTTGCTGATTCCGTGTTCTGTGTTTCAGTTAAACATATCTAAAACTTTTTTGGTGGTGAGCCTGTTTTAGAAAATTAGGCTATTTTCTTTATTTATTCTTTCCTTTTCATAGCTGCTACATTACTGTGTGAATTACCACACAAGGAAAAACACTCTGCGAAAGAGACTGTGAATATAGCATAATTTATTTGTTCCTCCTTCTTGTTCATGTATGCTTTTCCCACTACTACACTGGTGTGCAAAAATTAAGGACGAAGAGGAGAAATTAGCATAACAGCGGAACGAGCAGGCAGAACGGACCGAAAGACCACTCAAGAGATAGACTATGGTCCGGTACGGTCGGACATGCGCATATATGCAGCATGACGTAGGAGGAGGGGGGTGTCGGAAGGGTATAAAGCACACGGGCGGTGTACGCTCAGCAATTCGGGGGTAAAGCTATTGCACGGTGTACATCGGTTTGAACGACGTCGAGTTGCTGCCACCGTGTGATATGGCCAACAGGCAATCCAGTAGACGACATCTGGATGACTTTACCCGAAATCGCGTCATTGGGAAGTTGGAAGAAGTTCGAAGTGTGACTAGTGTAGCCGAGGAGTTCGGGATTGCTCACAGCATCGTTTCACGAGCTTAGAGAGCATTTCAAACGACAGGAACAGCTGTCCGAGAGTTTAGCAGTGGTCGTCCACGAGCAACCACGGCGGCAGACGACCGGTATATTGTCATACAGGCGAGAAGAGACAGACGGCAGACAGTGGGAGAAAACGCAAGGCACATGCAACAGACAACCTGGACGTCCGTTATCGAGTTTTACCGTGGCCAGGAGGCTGCACAAAGGTGGTATATTTGCACGACGACCAGTATGGTGTATCCCATTAACGCCTGCTCATCGGAGACAGCGGTTTCTGTTGTGCCATGAACACAAGAACTGGACACATCAGCAATGGGGTCGCGTTCTCTTTACGGATAAGAGCCGATTCAGTCTGACGCGCGATTCTGGACGTATACACATCTGGAGAGAGCAGGGAACACGCAATTACACCTCCAACATCATCGAAAGGGACCGGTTTGGAGGTGGCGGAGTTCTCGTTTGGGGCGGTATCATGCTTGTTAGCCGTACTGACCTCCACATCTTCCAAGGAGGTTCAGTCACTGGTGTCCGCTATTGTACCGAGGTTCTGCCTCAAATGCGTCTGTTTAGAGGTGCTGTTGGTCCTCGGTTCCTCTTCATGGACGACAACGCTACACCTCATCGTACAGTGGCTGTCGCAGAGCTGTTGGAGAGTGAAAATATTCAACGCATGGATTGGCCCGCAAAGTCCCCGGACCTAAATCCAATCAAACACGTGTTGGGGCCTTCTTGGGAGACGCTTCGCAGCACGTCACCCGCCGCCAGCAACGATTCCGCAGCTGCGATTGGCTCTACAAGAGGAATGGGCCGCGATGCCTTAACAGCTCCTTGACAACCTCATCCTCAGCATGGACAGACGCTGTAAATCCTGCAACGCAGTCAGGGGTGATCATATCCCTTACTAAAGACTGGATTTTTCTTGGCAGCCGCCTGTCACATGGACGTTTCTGCCTTCTGTCCAGTTGTGCTCGAAGCTACCTTTTCAATAAAGTGCTTTCGTATCCTTTGGATTCCTTGTTTGGACGGTTTTGCTCACTTGTCCCATAATTTTACATCTTGGTGATCTTATGGTATGCTTTGAGTCGACGTGGAGCACTTCTGCACGACGTTACATTCGAAAAACCGTCTGGTCCTTAGTTTTTGCACGCCAGTGCATATGTTCGTCAAATATCGGTACAGATATACAACCTGCACCGGGTGGCCAATTTTTATTAAAACCAGTAGACTACTTTATCATACGTCATCAGTTGTCATCATGTCACTACAGCTACTAAAGTGAACGAAAACCCTCTTAGTAGCGGTTCCGAATAAGCCGATGAGCCATTACATTGTGAACACCTACCTAATAAGTTGTAGGACCCCCTTTAGCCCACAAAACAGCGGACACTCGGCGAGGCATCGATTCGATGAGGTGGCGATAGGTATCCTGGGGTATCTGGAACCATAATGTCCACAGCAGGTCCTCCAGTTGCCGTACATTTCGAAGTGGTGGTGGTTTAGCGCGAACCCGCTTTTCCAAGTCAAACCACAAATGTTCGATTGGGCTCATGTGAGGTGAATTTGGAGGCCAGTGCCTTAACAGAAAGTCACCAGCATGTTCCTCGAACCACTCCTTGACGATTCTGGCAGTGTGGCATGGCGCATTATCCTGCTGGTAATAGCCATCACCAGCAAGAAACACGGTTGTCATTAATGGGTGAACTTGGTCCGCAACGATGTTCAGATACCAGATAGCTCTCAGGGATTATGCTATTGAGATAGATAATGGGGCCTAAAGTGTCCCAAGAAAACATCGCCTAGAGCATAACACCGTCGCTGCAGGCCTGTTTCCGCCCAACAGTGCATCCAGGTGCCATAGCCTCCGCTGGTAATCCGCGTATCCTCTCTCTCGTCTGTCTACGTGATGCACCAGGAATCTTAATTCGTCAGATCAGGCCACTTTCTTTCAATCATTCACGGTCCAATCTCGATGATCTTGGGCCCATTTCATGCGTTGTTGGCGATGAGGTACAGTGAGTCTGCGGAACCGGCTGGGTTTTCGGGTACGCAGGCCCATGCGCAGAAGGCTGCGATGAACTGTGTGCTGTGACACATTGTATTGATCACCACTGTTGTAGCTGCGGGTGATTTGTCGCACTGTTGCCCTGCGGTTGCTGTGAACAATGCGGGAGAGTCTCCGCTCGCCTCTGGCATCAATGAGCAGCGGACGACAAACGGCTGGACGACGATTTGTCGTTTGGCCATCTGTGCACCAATTTTGATGCGTACTCACTACAGCGGCACGTAAACAACCAACAAGCCGGGCCGTTTCTGAGATCGTATACTGCTCTGTGAACTTCACCTGCGCCACCGTTCGGTCTCCAGGCGCATTCATTTCTCTAGGCTGGGGTGGTGGTCATAATGGAATGGCTCATTGATGCATGATTCTGAAGGTCTAACGAGGAACCGACTTGATATTACGAAGTCTGAGCGTGGAATGCTGGTCCTCGAAGGAGGGCTGATGGTATCAGCAAAATCGTTGCATTTGTGGAATGTGAAAGAGGAACACAGCACACACAAAACGATTGACGCTGCAAAAATCAGGTAGTGAGTGCGTCACGTGTTGTCGAAATGAGCTAGTATAGGCCGAAGGTGAGTGGAGGGTACACACAGAGCGGAATACCAGATACGCAACAGCGAGTCAAGTAACAGAAAATTTGAATCAGGGACTATGTCAAACGAGCTCCGTACACTTCATCCTCGTCAGTGTTACAATAGCAGAAGACCTCTGCATAATCGCCACTATTCCTGTCTGCAGCAAACGTGACAAAACGTTTCCAATGAGCTCAAGAACAAAAGAGGTGACCCTAAACGATCGAAATTTTTCTTATGGACAACGGAGGTGTTCCCTAAATGATTCGTAAGGTTCATTTCGTCTGCTGAATTACATTTTCAGCTGCGTCATGGCGATGAGATGGTAAGAATATGGACGTACTTGCATGGCGTTATAGTTACACCTCAAATGGTCAACGCTTTGTAGGATTGCATAGGTAGTAAAATAGCGTTGGCCAGTTTTTTATGGTAGACTTTAGGCTCCTTTATTCGAGAAAAATCAAGCCTGAATGGACAAATGTATTTAAATAGCTACTGATGAAGTTCATTTATCCATGTTCACTGTATCCTCGTGGTGATGGATACTTGAAGCTGGACAATGCACCCTGCCACAATGTCGACGTTGTGTCTGAGTGACTTCAAGAACACGATGGAGACTTTCCTTGCTTTAGTTTCCACCGGAGTCGCCAACAACTCAATCCCCTAGAGCATTTGGTGGATGAAGTCCAAAGGGACGCTAAATGTCTGGATCTATTGTCATCTAATCTACGTGAGTTGGAAGATGATGTTCGACAAGTGTAGGCCAATACTTTATCTGAGCCGTGGCGCAGTGGTCTAAGCGATGGCCTCTGATCATTCGTCCGAACGGGGTCCGGGTTCGAATCCCGGTGAGGCATGGATGTTGTGTTTGTCTTACAGCACTGGCTCTCTCCCTTCCTTGGAACCAGTGACCCTAAATTAGGGACGGGCGACTGCTTATAGCCCATTGAGTTGCTCACGGTGGTCGTTAAAAATCCAATGAAAAAAAAAATACTTTATCTGACGGTTACCCAAATTTAAGCAAATCAGTGCCTCGGAGAATTTCTGCTGTTCCGAAGGCGAAAGGTGGTCCAACATGCTATTACGTAGGTGGTCCTTCCCTGTTTTGTTTTGTTTTATTTTGGGGTTTAAAGACCACCATGAGAAACTGTAAGGGGGGTAATCATTCATTCGTCCCTAATGTTGGGTCACTGGTTCCAGGAAAGAGACAGAGCCAGCGTCGAAAGACGAATCAAAGCCGTCCAGAAAGTATAATGCCATGATGTAAAACTGATGAGTTCCATCTTTTAGTGACGTCACACGAAAACTAAGGCATCGGATTGGTTTCCAACGCTGTCGTGTATGACATCAAACACGATACCAACGTACCTGGTCATGTAACCGATTTTTTTTTTCATTGGAGGTTTAACGACCACCGTGAGCAACTCAATGGGCTATAAGCAGTCGCCCGTCCCTAATTTAGGGTCACTGGTTCCATGGAAGGGAGAGAGCCAGTACCGTAAGACAAACACAACATCCGTGCCTCACCGGGATTCGAACCCGGACCCCTTTCGGACGAATGATCAGAGGCCATCGCTTAGACCACTGCGCCACCGGGACGGCCATGTAACCGATGAGTGACATCACAAAATTATGAAACTCATCTCTCTAATGTTATGACCTTGTACTTTCTAGACAGCCTTTGTCAAACACGCCATGCCGCCCCGGTGGCGCAGTGTCTGCCTATACTGTTTCACCTGTTTCTCTTTGTTGTATCCACTTAAGTATGTGAAACAATCCCTCGAATATGAATTTGTTCTCACTGTAAATAGTACATTTTTCATTTGTACATATATCATCCTCGCTGTATACATGTTGTCATTTCTTTTTTTTTTTTTTTTTGCTGCTTGGCGCTGTAAATCCAGGCCTTATGTACTTGCTTAATTTGTTCAATAAAGTGAAAGCAGTGGTCTAAGGCACTGGCCTCTGATCATTCGTCCGTAAGGGGTCCGGGTTCGAATCCCGGTGAGGCATGGATGTTGTGTTTGTCTTACGGCACTGGCTCTTTCCCTTCCCTGGAACCAGTGACCCTAAATTAGGGACGGGCGACTGCTTATAGCCCATTGAGTTGCTCACGGTAGTCGTTAAACCTCCAATAAAAAAACAAAAAAAAAAAACACCACCAATGAATTATCCAGGACTCTAACCCGGGGCCAGGTAGGATAAGATAGAAACCTACGCCTCTGACCACTCGGGCAGCGGTGATGCGTAGGTGGCCCTAATGAATTGTACCCTCAGCGTATATCTTATTGTCTCCACTAAAAAGTGAAAAGAAAATAATAATGTAAAAATTACAGCTGTAGTTCATCTATGAAAATAAATTATTATCATATTGTACCCGTTTCAGTATCCTGACACTGACTGTGAATGCTTCTATAGATCCAATATGATAATGGTCTAAAAAATTAACTCGGTAGGGGTAGGGTACAAACTGAGTTCTTTTAATTCAGTGAAAGTGTCGCTATAACGGAGTACAAAGGAGAAGAATTTCATCTATTTCACACATGACATACTTCCGTGTCTGAGCTTAAATGCAAAGTAGTGCTTTCCGGTATGTACTACTTCTCATTTACGTTAAAATAATTTGACCCAGGTGACTATGATTTCCATAACAAAGGCCACACGCGCGTTTTACATCAGATATATTCCTAAACATGTATCAGCGATCCACAGGTTCTTGTGCGAGGCTTGTCTCCACTAAAAAGTGAAAGGCAAATAATTGCCTTGGAGTGGTTGCTCAGATCATTATCTGACTTGTGTATCTCTCTTTAATTGGAGTATGGAAAGAAGTAGCGACTACTAATATGATCATTAAAATCCCTACTGGATTGTTTCTACGCAAGAAATTCATCATTATCCTTGCTTAAAAAGAAAGCACGAATGCGCTGATTAGAGATGTCGCAAATCAATGGATATTTTCCCTGTTTTTAACTTGACATATACATGAGGACTGTAATCATACGAAAACTTGCACCTCATTTTTATCAAAGAAAGTACAGGGTGGCGCACTGGCCCCAGATGCAAAAGACAGTCGTACAGTAGGGCGTGCGAAAAAAAACTAAGTTTTTGATTCTCGAACGCCCAAGTGTTAAAACATTGTGGTTGGTGGTCAGTATGTCACAGTTTAAATACGTTTTGATTCGGAGAATATCTTCTGTCTGCGCTTTTACATCAAAGTTTCGAATTTATAGCCAAAAATCGAAATTTTTAAACTAGAAGCAAATACACTGACGGGAAAAAAATCCCAACACAAAGAAGGGGTTGTGTTAAATAAACGACAGTTGGTAGGCGGTGAGAGTACATCTCTAAGATGACGTCTATGCAAATTTCGCGCTCGGCGCATACGTGTGGCGCTAGTAGCGCCTCTCGGAACATGCAAAGCAGGTTTGCTGTAAATACGCGCTGTAACGTTCGTGAGCGTTAGTTATCGTTGAAATTCGACGTAGGATGTTGATGTTAGTCAAGAATGCCTTTAAGAAGACGAAGAAGCCATTATCAACAGCTCACGGAGCTAGAACGAGGTCGTGTAATAAGGCTACGAGAAGGTGGATCTTCTTTTCGCAATATTGCAGAATGACTTGGCAGGAATGTAGCCACTGTGCATGATTGTTGGCAGCGGTGGTCAAGGGAAGGTACTGCCTCAAGAAGACCGGGTCCCGGCCGGCCACGTGGTGCCACTGAGAGGGAAGACCGCCGTGTACGGCGTATGGCCGTGGCACATTGTACCGCGTCTGCGGCAGCAATTCAAGCTGCAGTTGCCACCACAGTGACACAACGAACTGTTACAAATCGGTTACTTGAAGGACAGCTCCGAGCCAGACGCCCTGTAGAGTGCATTCCACTTACTCCAAACCACTGCCATTTGCAACGTCAGTGGTGTCAAGCTAGAGCTCATTGGAGGACGGAGTGGAGATCTGTTGTGTTTTCTGATGAAAGCCGGTTCTGCCTGGGAGTCAGTGATGGCCGTGTGTTGGTTAGAAGGAGGCCAGATGAGCGCCTGCAACCAACCTGTCTCCGGCCGAGACACACTGGACCTACACCTGGAGTTATGGTCTGGGGAGCAATTTCCTATGACAGCAGGAGCACTCTCGTGGTTATCCCACGCACCCTGACGGCACAGTTGTACGTCGGTCTGGTGATTCAAGCTGTTGTGCTGCCATTCATGAACAGCATTCCAGGTGGTGTTTTCCAACAGGATAACGCTCGCCCGCATACCGCTGTTGTAACCCAACATGCTCTACAGAGTGTCGACATGTTGCCGTGGCCTGCTAGATCACCAGATCTTTCACCAATCGAGCACGTATGGGACATCATTGGACGACAACTCCAGCGTCACCTCCAACCAGCATTAACCGTCCCTGTATTGACCGACCAAGTGCAAGAGGCATGGAACTCCATCCCACAAACTGACATCCAGCACCTGTACGACACAGTGCATGAACGTTTGCGTGCTTGCATTCAACATTCTGGCGGTTACACCGGTTATTAATGTACCAGCATTTCACATTTAAAATGGCTCTTCTCGCGCTTTCAATAAGCTGTGATCTTGAAACCTTAATCGATTAAATATGTTACCTATACAAATGTATTGCCGCCATTTCATTCCTCTACAACTATTTTTTCGTGGTGTTGGGATTTTTTTCCGTCAGTGTACGTCTCACTTTCACAGGTTTTTCATTTATAGACCTCAGGTAAGTAAAATAAGACTACAACATGTTTCATCTCATCATAGAAGACCCCTGGGCTCAGGAGCGTAACGTTCATTTTGGTGGGGAAACCCGTCAATTTACGTCTCGGGAAGTGTTTCAGACAGCCACATGCCGCATTCTTAGCATTATACAGATCCAATATACGGATTATTTTATTGCAATACGACGAAGTGAGTTCTCGCAAAACACCCTATATGTCTTCCCCGCCCCCACTCCCCAGAGTAAGCGCCGCTACGCTGGGGGGTCCTCCCGTGGAGGCCATAGTAGTCAAAAACCTGATAGACTGTGAAAACCTGCCTGTGATCAAATTCAAAGCAATTCTGGCCAATATATCAGACGTCAATGCTAAACATCTCAGTGCAGATCAGAAATATCTTCGTGACATACACTATACTGACAAAAGTCACCGGCCACCTAGAAAAGAAACACAGCATAGCATTTATTGACATATAGTACGATTTCGGTCCACCTTTAGCCTTAACGCATGCACTGACCCTTCGAGACATGCTTTCGACAAGGTTTTGGAACACAGCGATAGGTATGCGCTTCCATTCAGTATATAATGCTACCCGCTAACTGTTGCTTAGTAGTAGGCCTTGATTCCAAACTTCTTATGCGGCGCTCTATTTCATCCCATAGGTGCTCTATGGTATTAAGATCAGGGCTCTGTGCTGGCCAGTCCACACACGATGCGGAATTATCGTCAAACTATGCCGTAACTGTCCATGCTTTATGATTTGGTGCATTATCCTGCGGGTACCAACAAGGCTTGGTTCCATAGTATTCCCACAGAGTTGGTAGGGCATAATTATCCAGAATATCGAGGTAGACGTGCTGGTTAATAGGTTTGTCCACGATAACCAATGGGCCGGGACCATACCACGAAAAACACCCCCACACGAGTACACTGCCAGCTCCAAACTTGACCGTAGGAACAGTACACTGTGGTAAATAGCGTTTCCCCGGCTGCCACCGTACCCACACACTGCCATCAGGCTGATGGATCGTGTATCTGGATTTATCAGTCCATAGGACCCGTTCCCATTGATCTAGGGTCCACGATAAATGTTCTTTACACCATGCTAAACGACGAGTAGCATTCCGAGTGAAGGTGAAAGGCTTATGAGCAGCCGCACAACCACGGTAACCCATGGAATGAAGTTCTCAGCGTATGGTACGTGTACATACCGAGGTTCGAGAATTTTTACTCACCTGTACACTGCGGTCTTGCGCAGTACTCCGTCGATTAGCTATAACGACTCTCCTGAGTCTTCGATGTCCTCTATCACTGATTTTCTTTGGTCTGCCGGTACGTTTTGCTGCTTCAGGCACGCCATGTATCTTCTACTTATTGAGTACATCCAAAACAGTTGACTTGGGTATGTTTAAACGCCTCTCGGTTTCTCTTATGGGCAACCCACTAATATAACACCTAACAATCTTTCCTTTCTTAAAGTCAGGTCAGCGACATTTTCACTCAACCTCACAGTGCGATATGATCGCGGTCAGCTGCAATCCTGTTTTTATACC
This sequence comes from Macrothele yani, assembly GCA_039090855.1. Lineage (NCBI taxonomy): Eukaryota > Metazoa > Arthropoda > Arachnida > Araneae > Macrothelidae > Macrothele > Macrothele yani. The sequence continues at coordinate 80,202,522 of CM077016.1, forward strand.
ATTTGCAGCTGTACCGCTCATCTTAATAACGCAGCGGATCCGTTCATTTGCTTTTGAAGTGGTGTCCGGTGACTTTTGTTAATTTAGTGTATGTAAAGCAGTATCATCTGCTTTACAAAAATAACGCCCCACCGACTTGGTAGACAGGAGTTCCGGAACTCTGCATCATGCCAGAGGGGTCACCACAGCCAACCGTATTTTGGGATTGTACATTGGAACCAGCAGACCTTCTCAAAATCTCAAGATCTTGGGCAATTTCATCATGAAAGTGTGCGCCCCAGCGTGTGTCTGCGGCGCCCCAGTGTGCGGCGCAGACACACGCTGATCAATGCACCCAGGAACCTGTGGGCAACCTGCAACGCCAACAAATACCTCGCCAAGACGAACCACTGTCATTCAAAATGCTCCACAGGATAATGGGTACCTTGCCCATCTAGAAAGCCTGCTAGTGTCCATGCTCCAAGATGATCGCCCTGAAGTCCGCCAAGATGCTGCGCTGAAGATCCTTGCCACGAGGAAGAGCAAGCCCGACGGGATCAGGATATTCTCACTCCCTAAACTGAATTTCAAGGCAGAGAGTTAGGTCTATTTGATTGATTGGAATGTTGAAGTTTTCACTGAGCTTCCAGTGACAAAGTATATCTCCGATGAAGAACTGCGAAATATCATCTTAGACCCCGGATCTCCCGTCCCTGATAAAGGATTAAGTCTCCTACTGTGCCATACACATTACACAGGCAGTGGAACGAACTGTTCAGGAGGTGACGCACACATCGAATAAAGTCTGTGAGCCACTAGCTTACGATGAATACATAAGAGCAAGACTGCAGGACAGAAACGAAACGCACACTTTTGAAACGAAGGCACACTTCAAGCCATAGAAGCCAAAACGCCTAAACTAAGTGGAAGTTACCCCATGCCAACATACAGGGTGCATAAGAAAGTCCCTTTAGCCTAGAATAACTTGCGAACGGAGAGAGATACAGTTATGCAAGTTAGTTAACGGTATAGTAAAGCGAATACGCCCGATCGAATGCAACCGACAGCAGCGCCCCTAGTGGCGAAATGCGGAAATTAGCCATTGCAAATCGAAAACGAAAAGAGATAGAGCAAATTTTCCAATTACAAAGTTGCAGTACATCAATTAATTAGTACCAAACGACATTTGTTTTACATGGATAAGATAAATTGTCGCCTGAATGCCCTAAAATGTCCGAAATCGATGTGCGACGATTCGAATCTACATATTCACATTTCGCAAATGTAGCCGTATGCAAATGCAGGTTGTGACGTTGTACCGCACCTACGATATAAAAACCAGTAGCAGGATGTACCCTGATCAGAATTTTAGGGCTACGTACGCTGTGTGAGAATGGCGAGCTTGGATTTCTGGGGTTACATAAAAAATAAGGTGTATGCAACAGCGCCTACAAGTCTGCTGGATCTACGTCGTCGTGTTACAGATGCTTGCAATAGTGTGACACCTTCCATGCTGAGGAATGTGCATGAAGAGTTACTTTCACGAATACAAATGTGTATCGTGGGCAATGGCGAACTCTTCGAACATACTCGACATTAACTTTTTATAACTGTGCGCCAGTTTGCCTTTTTTTTGTCTGACGTCATCAAACTGTATTGACATAAGTACGCATTTATGTAATAAATTGCGTGTATTTGCTCATACCTTTGCCTGTTTCCTTCAAACGTTCACAAAAAAGGTTGTGCATCGATTTCGGACATTTTAAGGTATTCAGGTGACAATTTATCTTATTCTTGTGAAACAAATGTCGTTTTGCACTAATTTATTGATGCTCTAGAACTTTGTAATTGGAAATTTTGCTCTATCTCTTTTCGTTTTCGATTTGCAATGGCTAACTTTCGCATTTCGCCACTAGGGGCGCTGCTATCGGTTGCATTCGATCGGGCGTAGTCGCTTTACTGTACCGTTATTTCACTTGCATAACTGTACCTCTCTCCGTTCGCAAGTTATTCTAGGCTAAAGGGACTTTTCTATGCACCCTGTATAGTCGGGTGGTTGGACAGGCATGGGAAGGACTCCATTGTGGCCGCCTCGGTGTGGCGAGTCCTGGGTACTTTTCTCAGTAGCTAAAAGCCGCAAATGAAATCGTTGTAGTCCTGAGAATGTAGCATGTGCCTGTCTGAAACATCCCCGAATCTGACGTAAATTGGTTTCCTAACGAAATGAACGTTACGCCCCTGAACCCAGGGTTCTTCTATGACGAGATGAAAGGTTTTTATAGTCTTACTAGCTTTACTACCCGGCTATACCCGGTATGAATGGAATCTGTAGAATCAAACGGACCAAAAGCGTTACGAATTATTTAACAGGTGTCCAGGAGACACAGCATTAGAACACTGACTGAACAAAGTTCGTTAACAATTTGCATCACGTGCTTTCAGTTTTAGACGTCTTTGAGGGGCGAATCTCTGGGATAAAAAAGATAAAAACATATCTTTCCGAATATTTTATGAAACTGGCTCAAATTTTAATGAACACCATAAATCGTTAATAGAAACACGACCTCCAAATTTCGCCTGAATTGGTAAATAACTTTTTAAATTAGCCGTCGAAATTTTATTAACCGTTTCTGCGTATTTCTGTTTACCGATGAATTAAAAATTACATGCCTATTTTAAAAGTTTTGACCGGATTCCGGTGAAATTTTGAGGGACTCCTCTTATTACCAATTCATGGTGTTGATAAAAATTTCAGCCGGTTTCGTTAAGATTTCGCAAAGTTCGTTTTTGCATTTTTTTTATGCACAGTTCTCAAAGAACACAAACACCAGTGTATGTGTGTGGATGTGCCGTGGCGATGAATACGGTCACGTGCTTTCAGATTTGGTACAAATAACGATGGCATAGCAAACGACGCTGACTTTATTGATTAGCTTATTAATTAATTCATAACTTGCGAACGGAATAACTTAGAGATTTTAAAATAGTTGGTTTGACCTAGAAACTCCAGTATTAATAAGCTAGGCAAATTTCACGATGCCACAGTTCGGCGTTCGAGAGTTTTTGCTGCATCAGACAAACAAACAGACGTTCTGTGTTTTATATATTATATTTATTTAACTAAGTTCCATAACTGGAAAACCTGCAAAAGTGAGACGTATCTGCTTCTAATTAAAATTTTTGATTTTTGACTAAAAATACGAAACTTTGATGTAAAAGCGCAGACTGAAGATATTTTCCGAATCAAAAGTTATTGAAGCTGTGGCATACTGACCACCGACCACAATTTTTAAACACTTGGGTGTTTGAGAATCAATTTTTTTTTTTGCACATTTCTATTGTACAGTTTTATTTGGTTATAATGAATCTTATACACTGAAGAGCAATTGAATTCGAGACAGCTGGCGTTATGCAAATGTGGAGCTGTGGGCGGCCCTGTAAGCGGAAACGACATGACGTATGTAGCGATCCGACAATATAAGGAGTGAAGCGACGGGAATCAGTAAGAGTCGGACACAGTATGGGTAAGACGAAGGATCTAAGCGCATTTGATAGCGGGCAAATTGTCGGGTCCCGACGAATGGGTCTCTCCATCTCGGAAGTCGTGCAGGCACTGGGATTTTCACGAACCACTGTGTACCGTGAGTACATCGAATCCGGTAAAACCATCCCTGCAAGGGCCAACTGCCGTGGATAACAGCGTGTGGATGAGCGGGGTCATCGTCGGCTAGCTCGCATTTTAACAGCGGATAGACGGGCCACAGTGCAAGAAATCACTCGGCAATTTAACGCTCGTGCACAAAAACGTGTAAGCAGCCACACCATCCAGAACCATCTCTTCGCTATGGGGTAATGAAACCATCGTCCCACGAGGGTACCACTGCTGACCGCACATCAGAGGGTGCAAAGATTAGCATGGGCGCGGGAACATCGCCACTGGACTCTAGACATGTGCAAAAATGTTGCCTAGACTGATGAGTTAAAATGCACGTAGGATACGAGTACGGCGCAAACCACATGAAACGATGGATTCTTCTTGCCAGCAGGGCACTCTTCAAGCTGGTGGGGGTGGCATTCTCGTCGGGGGACTGTTTACGTGGACTGAAATGGGATCCCTGGATCGTGTGACATCGTCCCTCACGGGTCAACGTTACCGGGATATCCTGGGCGACCATTTGCTCCTGTTTGTGCGTCTTCAACATCCCAGTGGGGACCTCATCCTGCAACAAGACAATGCACCGTGCCATCGCTCCCGAATTATATCCGAATGGTTGGATGAACACTCCACCGACGTGACCACGCTTCCTTGGCCAGCTAGGTCACCTGACCTCAATCCCATCGATTACATCTGGGATGCCATCGAGAGAGATGTTCGAGGCTCTGACCCTCTCCATAAAATCTTCGTGAACTGTGGGAGCTTGTTCAGAGGTCGTGTTTCCGTATGGCTTCCCAATGCTTCCGGTGTCTTGTCGAGTCCATGCCGAGACGAATCGCCGCCGTCATCAGGGCGAAAGGTGGTGCTACACGTTATTAGACAGGTATCTCTAATTCAATTGTTCTTCAGTGTATTTCAGTTATATCTGGTGTGGTAAATAAATGATACTTAAAAAAAGGTAAGGTAATTTTAAGATAAATAAATTTAACTTAAAAAAATGTTGTAATATTAACAATTGATACATTTATTAACATTTCTACGTATCTTTTCAAAGTCTGTGTTGGAAGTGGTCGCCACTTGCGTCAATGCATTTTCTCCCTCGCCGAAGCATGTTCAGGAAAACGCCCCGCAGCTCGCCTAGTGAAATGCGGGCGATCTCTTACCGTATGCTGATGTACAAATCTTCTAGCCTTCGAGGGTTGTTGCGGGGACTTCCCCTCTTAGCGAGCCTCACAGGTAAAAGTCGCACGGTGATAAGCCAGGAGAGCGGAATGGCCATAGATCCTTACCCATTGCCCTTTCCTGAGTAATATCCCTGTGGATACGAGCGAGTGAACGATAAGAGGTATGGCAAGCCGCTCCCTCTTGTTGGAAGAATGCATAAGTGAGTTCAACTGGATAACAAACTCTTCGTAGATCCGTAGATAAAAAGTCTCTGTGCGGTGATTACAGAACCAATTGTACGCCATTTCTTCACTTGTCCAGGATCGTTGATTTTGCAAGAACATTGACACCAGGATATTTTGCTTTAAATCGTTCACGAACCAAAACGAAAGAACATGTGTGAACTCATCCACAATAAAAACGCGTTGTTCAATTGAATACGGCATGACTCACACGCAGAAACCGCAGACTGCCTCCCGGAGCGTTTAGGGTCACTGAACTCATATGCGCATGCGCGACAGCAATGAATAGTTTCCAGCGGCGAACTACGAAATATAACTTTACAACTGTTAACCAAACCCGGTTTTATGTGCGCTACCCGGTAGATCGTAGAGCCATTATCAATCAAATGGTTGATTTTGAGACTTCTGATGATACCGAAAGCAGGTTCTTGAACATCTTCAGAACGGAATGTTTTAGTTTCGTATGAAACATATTTCGACAAGTTTTGGGAAGATCAAATTTAATGTTTAGGTCCTACCATCAAATTCTAAGAATCCTACCGATGCTGAGCCAAACTCGGTACAGTAGCGCTCAGTTTAGAATAGCATCTGTTCGGAAGTTTTGAATTTATACCAAAACTGGTCCGGCTGCCCAGAATTTCAGAAGCGGTATGTAGCGTTTTTGGATTTAATGACTTAAACGCGAAAGATTTCAGTCAATCTAGAACACCACGTTACGTGAAGCTTGAGTAGCCATCGTAACTGGTTCGTGTTAGATGAAAACCAAGATAGTTTAACCTTTAACGTCCTTAATACGTCTAGAGATTCAGTAAAAAAACAATACACTTATAATTTTATATTTTTACTCCATCTCAGGTACGCAGCTGAATCACAAACTGAATCACTGAATCACCCCTGTAGCTAATAGCAAAACAACATAATCTCCACAATAACTTCTAAATTCCATTAACTTGAAAATAACTCAGATCCTTGACGATCAAGCAAACGTCATAATGAAGACAAAACAACTAAACAGCAATATCAAACTAACCATTCCAAAACAGTTCGTAGTCCAGCCTAACGAAAGTCAACCTTAACGCACATCGTGAACCTCGTTCTTATCACTGCTTTTTCATCTACGTCATTCAACCACCGATCACAATGCCGTTGCCAAAAAACATTCCATTCGGGCCAGAGACAAAATGTAAACGTTGAGTGCGGAAAACTCTTTAAGGAGAACAAACTACAGAAAATTTACATAGATAGAGGAACAAAATAGAAAAGTTATATTAGAGTATACCCCGATGAGCCATTACATTATGACCACTCCCAGCCTAGAGAAATGAGTGCGCCTGGATACCGAACGGTGACGCTGGTGAATTTCACAGAGCAGTATATATACACAGTGCGTCAAAGAATTTTTAAGACTGGCGCTAGATTTCAGCCTACGGTGGCGCCACCAGTGTAATCGCAAATGCGTTATAAACCTTGACCATCTGCTTGCTTTCTGCCAAAAGTACTGCGCAGTTGTTAAAGTAACTCAAACGAAACGGCCGTTCATTAGAGAAGTAAAATTTTTTTCATGTTGAATTATTAAGATGGAACAAAGGGCTGTTATTAAATTTAACGCAAAACTTGGTAAAAGTGCCTCGAAAACGTACCAAATGATGAAACAAGTTTACGGTGAGTTTTGTTTAAGTAGATCAAATGTTTTCCTGTGGCACAAACGTTTTTTGGACGGAAGGGAGACGCTAGAAGATGATAAGCATACCGGAAGACTAAGTTCATCTAGGACACCTGAGATTATTGAAAAAGTGCGTGATTTCGTGGCCAACAATCGATGTGCGTCACTAAGAATGTTGGAAGAGTCTTTAAACATCAACAAAGAAACGATTCGAACCATCCTGCATGAAGATTTGGGCAAAACAAAAGTCTGTGCTAAATTTGTTCCACACACGTTAACCAATGAACAAAAATCAAGAAGAAGTGCACATTGCAGAGACATCATTTCAGCCGCTAAAAATGATCCAAACTTCTTAAAATCGATTATTACAGGGGATGAAACATGGTGTTTTCAATATGATCCTAAAACAAAGCGACAAAGTGCGGAATGGAAGTCAAAAAAACTCGCCACAAGCCAAAAAAAACAAGAAATGTTCCATCGAAAATCAAAACAATGCTCATTACATTCTTCGATAGTAAGGGTATTATCCACAACGAATTTGTACCAAGTGGACAAACAATTACTGGTGAGTTTTATTTAACTGTTTTGAGGCGTTTGATGGGCAGAATTCGTCGCATTCGTCCAGAATATCGGGATGAAAATAGTTGGTGTTTGTTGCACGATAATGCACCCAGTCACACCTCACTTCTTGTTCGTAGATTTTCAGCGAAAAATAACTTCTGTGTGTTGAATCATCCACCGTATTCGCCCGATGTAGCACCCTGCAACTTTTCTTTATTCCCAAAACTTAAAATGACGTTAAAAAGGTGTTATTTTGATGATATTTCGACCACACAAACAGCTTCGACGCGTGCTTTGGAGGCAATTCCGCAAAGTGACCTGAAACAGGCATTCTAATCATTATTAAATCGCTGTAACAAGTGTATTGAAGCCGGAGGGACTTATTTTGAATAACAAACCAAAACAAATTATAATTTCTTGTTTCTGTTTCATTTTACAGACCCAGTCTTAAACATTCTTTGCCACACTGTGTACAACCCGAGAACCGGCTTTGGTTAGTAGAGTGTTCGGAGTCAGAATGGGAAAAGCTGCCGCTTTATATGAGTTTGATAAAGGACAAATCGTGATGGCACGGCGCTTCGGAACTGCGACTTCGGAAATGACGCGGCTTGTGGGTTGTTCACGTGCCACTCTAGTGAGTACGTATTAAAAGTGGTGCGCAGATGGCCAAACGACGAAATGACGTCCAGCCGTGTGTTGACCGTAGCTGATTGAAGCCAGAGAGAAGCGGAGATCGTCGCGCATTGTTCACGGCGACCGCAGGGCCACAGTGCGACAAATCAGCCGCTGCTACAATAGTAGTGATCAGGGCAATGTGCTACAACACACACTTCATCGCAGCCTTCTGCGCATGTGCCTGCGTAGCCTAAGACGAAGTCGGATTCCCGTGCTCATTGCACATCATCACCAGCAACGCATGAAATGGGCCCAAGATCATCGAGATTGGATCGTGGATAGTTGGAAGAAAGTGGTCTGGTCTGGCAAATCAATATTTCTGATCCATCACGTAGACGGCCGAGCGCGGATACGCCGATTACCAACGGAGGGTATGGCACCTGGATGCACTGTTGGGCGGAAACAAGCAGGCGGCGGTGGTGTTCTGCTGTGAACGATGTATTCTTGGTACACTTTAGGCCCCATTATCCCAATACCACCATCCCTGACAGCTGTCAGGTATCTGAACATCGTTGTGGACCAAGTTCACCCATTCATCGAAACTGTGTTCCTTGCTAGTGATGGCCATTACCAATAGGATAATGCACCATGTCACACTGCCAGAATCGTCAAGGAGTGGTTCGAGGAACATGCTGGTGACTTTGTGTTAATGCCCTGGTCACCAAATTCGCCTGATATGAACCCAATCGAACTTTTGTGGTTCGACTTGGAAAAGCGGGTTCGCGCTAAATCACCACCACCCCGAAATGTACGGGAACTGGAGGACCTGCTGTTGATACACTGCCGGACAATTGCTAAGGACGGATGACAATAGCAACGATAGCAACCATAAAATGGAAGGCAGGAAAATGTGGAAATTAGCATAACTGCGGGATACAGTAAGACGTGTTGTGCGTACGCAAATTTTGGATTGCCGAACATGTTCGTGACGTCATAGCGCTGATAAGAGATATAAAGGATTTGAAGCGTATTGACCGTTGTTGTTCAAACGAAACGTTGAAAGGGAAAGAATCAATTGACGAACTTGCAATTTTCAGTATGTCTTCCCGACATCACCTAGATGATTTTACGCGTGGTCGTATTATTGGCAAGATTGAAGAAGGGCGAAAAATAACAGATGTTGCCAGGGAGTTCGACGTCAGTCACAGTGTTGTTTCAAGGCTTTGGAAATCATTTCAAACAAATGGAGAGTGTAGCAAACGTCACGGGGGAGGTCGTGTTCGCAGTACGACACCTGCAGAAGATCGGTACATAGTGCTATCAACAAAAAGACACCGGCGCAGCACAGCTAGTGAGGTAGCAAATCAGTTTATGGCTGCTACTGGCAAGCGGATCTCCCGAAAAACTGTCGCCAGACGTTTGCATGAAGGAGGACTATACGCCCGCCGTCCTGTTGTGTGCATCCCATTGTCCAGACGTCACCGTACCGCCCGTTTGCAATGGTGCCATCAACATCGCAATTGGACTGATAACGACTGGTCTGCTGTCCTCTTCTCAGATGAGAGTAGATACAGTCTATCGTCTGATTGTCAACGACAACTGATCTGGCGTGATAGTGGTACTGCATAGTGTCCAGCAAACATACAGGAAAGGGACCGATATCCGACATGTAGTGTCATGGTATGGGCTGGCATCATGATCAATGGCCGTACGTCCCTCTACGTGCTTCCAACTGGGACTATGACTGGCCAACGATACATTAATGATGTTCTGCTACCTCATGTTCGCATGTTCCGTGGTGCTGTCGGTGATAGATTCATTTTCATGGACGACAACGCAACATGTCATCGAACAGTCGCTGTCCAGAAGTGTCTTGAGAGCGAGGATATTCAACGCCTCGTATGGCCAGCACGTTCTCCAGATCTGAATCCCATTGAAAATGTGTGGGATGGTTTGGGGAGGAGTCTTGCTGGTCGCCAATGCCCTCCAATAAACAAGGACACCCTCATCCGTGCACTGACAGAGGAATGGGATAAATTACCCCAACAGCTGCTTGATAATGTTGTGCAAAGCATGACACGACGTGTGGAATCTTGCATCGCCCTCCATGGTGGCCATATCCCGTATTGACATCTTACGCCGGAACGCCTGCGGAGGGTAATTGCATTTTTTTTCACGTTTACGTATTCTGCACAAAATGGCCTGTTTGTCCCTTGAACACGTTGCTAAGCCTTCTGGATTTCAGAGCACAATAAATTTTCTTTCTTGTAATGTCCTGGCATTCTGAGATTATTTTATTTCACTTGGCATCCAACCACACTTACTTTTTTATGCGCTATATAGCCGTTTATGATCCGTCCTTAGCAATTGTCCAGCAGTGTATTATGGTACCAGATACCCCAGGATACCTATCGCCACCTCATCGAATCGATGCCTCGCCGAGTGGCCGCTGTTTTGCGGGTTAAAGGGGGTCCTACAGCTTATTAGGTAGGTGGTCATAATGTAATGATTCATCGGTGTACGTTACAATTTTTTTTTTTAATTTAGAACCAAATCTGACAACTAGTGCTTATCGCTCCCGTGGTTGAGTGGTCAAAGGCGCAAGCATCGGGATATCATCCGGGCAGACCCCGGATTCGAGTACCACATGAGACATAGGAGGTACTCTTCCATCACGAGCTATCGTTCTCTCGCCCCTGGCCCTAAATTAAGGATGGCGACTGATTACAGTCCTGAGGGTTGCTGATGGTTGCCGTTAACAACACCTTCACTTTAAAAAGTTACATGATGTTGAACTTTCTACGTAATGCAGAATATTTCTTCAGCGGTGATAAAATGAAAAACCATCCCGAGAGCGCTTGTTATTTGCATTTTAAAGAATATAGGTCAAACTGTGTTTGGGTGTGAAAACAGGAATTAGTGGGTGAAGAAGAATGAAACCCGGCCTCCTCGCTCCGGAGGGAGTTACTCTAACCTGCTAAGCTACACCGACGGAATATATCGCAGCAGATTTGTCGTCCTCACACGTGCTTCACCTCTATTGTGCATCATCACATGGGCTAAAGTGAAATATAACTAGTGAAAGAAACTGCGTTCGGGTTCAAGTTCTTTGCATATAACTATACTGAAAGATTTGACTTAAGCACTTTAAAACACGAAATTTGAAAAGAGAAAATTTTTAAGTAAAAAACATCGATTTGAAACAAAATCGGTCTACTAGCCTTCATGTAATTTCAGATTAAGTTGAAAAGATTCTTAAAATTTCGGATTCTAGATTGGCTCTTAAGAAATAGCAATTATGTTGAGTTCGGATAAAATCAGGAACTGATTTCCAATTTAGATCAAAATTAGAAGAACTGGACAATGCCTGAAATTCCAGGTGCTTGAAAAAGCACAAACGGAGAAAAGCGCTTTAGAGAGGAATAATTGATCTTGGTTGGGAGGACTGTTTCGCAGATTTCAAAGAACTTCGAAGTTATTCGGCATATTTATGCAAATTGCTCTAGATTTTCGAGAATGGAGAGAAACCGCGATTAATTCTTCCATTGCCGTAATTACCAATCTATATTGGGCATTGAGAAACTGCAGGTGAAAGGGGCGTTGAACGTTTAATATAGTGTGTATGATCTTTTCATGAGAACTCATAGAAATGATCCTTTAGTGAAAGCAAATGAAGATCATGTGATGATGCGGTGATGTAAAATGGCTACTTAGCTGATCGGCGTATTTCTCAAACTTGTATTCGATGAAGTGACTTTGTTGCTTCTGTTGAGAGCAAAATCCGTTTATAAACAACAACGTTACCACTGAATTTTTGAGTGCAATGGGAAAATCTCTTGAAAAGTTTAAAACGTAAAACGAAGGTATTTAAAGGCTTTTTTTAGGGTGCCAGGTCTAGTTTTCTGAGGAATGAAGATTTCCTTAGCAATACGTTTATAACTTTGGTGATATTTTCTCATTCCCGACGCAAAAATAATTTCAGCCATTAATACAGACATTTAACGTGGACCAGGAACATCAAACAAAGATCTTCGCTCTTTCCACGTTTATAAGTGAGTCACGGAAAAATTCTCATTGGCCGCCTCCGGGAGTCGAGCCCAGGGTCTTTCGGTTACGCGCCGGATATGCTTCCGATGCACCACAGCGGCCTCGAGTTACTCCAGACTCACACACGCTAACTGCCAAGCCAATTTGGCAGGTTGCTTCTTGGAGCCCCGCACAATGCTGGGGATTCACCAAAGATGGTAAGCAGCAACTGAAGAAATAATTAACGTAGACCAGGAACATCAAACAAAGATCTTCGCTTTTTACACGTTTATAAGTGAGTCACGGAAAAATTCTCATTGGCCGACACCGGGAGTCGAACCCAGGGTCTTCTGTATTAATTATTCTTTCGCCTTCAAATTATTTGTTCAGTTGCTGCTTACCATCTTTGGTGAATCCCCAGCATTGTGCGGGGCTCCAATAAGCAACCTGCCAAATTGGCTTGGCAGTTAGCGTGTGTGAGTCTGGAGGAATTCGAGGCCGCTGTGGTGTAGCGGAAGCATATCCTGGGCGTAAATGGAAGACCCTGGGTTCGACTCCCGGTGGCGGCCAATGAGAAGTTTTCCGTGACTCACTTATAAACGTGGAAAGAGCGAAGATCTTTGTTTGATTTGATAATTTCAGGCAGATTTTAAGTCGCAGAGACATTATGGTTAATGAAAATATGCATGCGTGCAGTCGAATAAAAGATTTTACAACATAAATATCTGGACAATTTATGTATGGCGATGGACGAATCTTACTGATACAGATAAAAAGAAGTTGACCATTCCTAGAATTAACGCTTAATGACAGTGGTCATTTACTCTGCGTAGGGGAACAGTTTTCAGTGAGACCGTGTGGGGAAAACATGGTCAGTTTTGATTATGGCTCAGCTATCCGTTTGATGCAGTGCTTTTGATCCAACTTGCAGCAGAGATGAGGATTTGAAAGCTACCTACTCGATAAAGTATTTCAGATCCACTTTGAGGCACATATGAGGGACTAAAAACTATTCAAATGACAAAGAATTTCCCGATCCAGCAGGGATAGGGCACGCATCAATCACATTAGATATACTCTGCTGTTACGCTACCCTAGGGAGAAAACTGAGCGCATAAAAATAGCTGGGAAATCAAGGCAAATATTGCTGACGTTTGCCACTATTCGATAAAAAAATATATTTTTCTTAGTGCTGCTTCTATTATCGAAGATACCGTTATTATCTCAACTTCTGCATACCAACTACCAGCTAGAAAGAAATGTTTTCTTCAAGACGAGGAGGAAATTTCGTGGAAAACTTTGGCCATGTCAATACTCCAGTTATAGTTCCCGTCATTATTATTTTTTTAATTGGAGGTTTAACGACCACCGTGAGCAACTCAGTGTATAACGGAGTAAATTTCTCCGTCATTTTTATCCGCGCCAGGATTCGAACCCGGGTCCACTCACTCCGGAATACGTTGCTCTACCAATTAAGCTACGCGGACGTTTTATTCTGATTCCCTATCTGCCTTTATGTCGTGTGCGTCCTTCTGGCAGGTACGTCACATCTCCTGGTACGTTACATCATCTCCCCCTTACGTTACATCATCTCCCCCTTATTTTTTATTTTTTTTTTTTTCGAAGTGCTGGAGAAGGGATTCTCTTATTTTTCCTATCTCGCGGTGTGGAAAGAACATCACACCAATGCGAGATTTTGAACGGTCGGGTCATCCGGATAGTTCGGGCGCCATTATAACGAAGTAAATTTCTCCGTCATTTTTATCCGCGCCAGGATTCGAACCCGGGTCCACTCACTCCGGAATAAGTTGCTCTACCAATTAAGCTACGCGGACGTTTTATTCTGATTCCTATCTGCCTTTATGTCGTGTGCGTCCTTCTGGCAGGTACGTCACATCTCCTGGTACGTTACAAGTGGGCTATAAGCAATCGCCCGTCCCTAGTTTAGGGTCACTGGTTCCAGGGAAGGAAGAGAGCCAGTGGCGTAAGACAAACACAACATCCATGCCTCACGGGATTCGAACCCGGACCCCTTTCGGACGAATGATCCTGTCTTCTTACGTGCATTTTGGTTTATTCTCGTTCAACGTTTCACATTCTGAACGTAACATTTTTCTCTCTCGATGAATTTGCGTTTGGCAAGCTGATAAACAGGTCAAATAATAACTACGTAATCGAAAGCTGAAGATAATAGTTGATGTTTTGTCTGTATGAGTAACTTTTTAGAGCAAGTCCTGTTTGGTACGAGCATTTGTTATCACGAGCTTTGTCGTATCACGGGCAATGTGATTATCCGTCTTTGTGACAATGTTATCTTAGTGATCGGCAAGTCATCTAAATTCACGCAGTTTGTTAACAACAGATGTATTAGGTTATGCTTCTTTACGTATATTACTGAGATCATTTGATGATTTGAGTTTCAAAAGGACTTCTGCCCGTAACCTATGTTAGTCACCCTTTGATGATGTGTCAATATCGATATAAGGTTAATCAACGAGTGACACGTCTGTGTTCAAGTATTCCGAGGATTTAGTTTAAGTTGCTATATTCTGTTACCAAGCTACTTGATTGAGAAGAGTTCTTCGCTTCGCCGTTCTACTTCTGTGACGTACTACAGAGGTGAGGCACATATCAAGACGGCAAGTAGCAGTGATAAGCCTTTATGCCGACATAGCTTAATTAGGAAAGCATTCGGCTCCGGAGCAGAAGGATGTGGCTTCGAGTAACACCACCGCCAAAGTTGGGTTACACATTGCACCCGAACTTAAAAATGGATCTACTTCTTCGAAAAATGTGTGAAGTTCTTTCTGCACATCGTCTGGAATTAATGATAATTCCTTCTTCAGGGCTTCGAATATGTGTGATGTTTCTTCCACATCTCGACAGGGATTAGGGTTGAATTCCTTTTTCTACAGAGAGTTACTTCAAAGTATGGTTTACGGTGGTCCCAAAACCTGTGATTTAGTGCCGCTGCCTTCCACAAGGGGAGGGGGGTGGACATACGTGACTTAAAAATGGATCTACTTCTTCGAAAAATGTGTGAAGTTCTTTCTGCACATCGTCTGGAATTAATAATTCCTTCTTCAGGGCTTCGAATATGTGTGATGTTTCTTCCACATCTCGACAGGGATTAGGGTTGAATTCCTTTTTCTACAGAGAGTTACTTCAAAGTATGGTTTACGGTGGTCCCAAAACCTGTGATTTAGTGCCGCCGCCTTCCACAAGGGGAGGGGGTGGACATACGTGACTTAAAAATGGATCTACTTCTTCGAAAAATGTGTGAAGTTCTTTCTGCACATCGTCTGGAATTAATGATAATTCCTTCTTCAGGGCTTCGAATATGTGTGATGTTTCTTCCACATCTCGACAGGGATTAGGGTTGAATTCCTTTTTCTACTGAGAGTTACTTCAAAGTATGGTTTACGGTGGTCCCAAAACCTGTGATTTAGTGCCGCCGCCTTCCACAAGGGGAGGGGGGATGGACATACGTGACTTAAAAATGGATCTACTTCTTCGAAAAATGTGTGAAGTTCTTTCTGCACATCGTCTGGAATTAATGATAATTCCTTCTTCAGGGCTTCGAATATGTGTGATGTTTCTTCCACATCTCGACAGGGATTAGGGTTGAATTCCTTTTTCTACAGAGAGTTACTTCAAAGTATGGTTTACGGTGGTCCCAAAACCTGTGATTTAGTGCCGCCGCCTTCCACAAGGGGAGGGGGTGGACATACGTGACTTAAAAATGGATCTACTTCTTCGAAAAATGTGTGAAGTTCTTTCTGCACATCGTCTGGAATTAATGATAATTCCTTCTTCAGGGCTTCGAATATGTGTGATGTTTCTTCCACATCTCGACAGGGATTAGGGTTGAATTCCTTTTTCTACAGAGAGTTACTTCAAAGTATGGTTTACGGTGGTCCCAAAACCTGTGATTTAGTGCCGCCGCCTTCCACAAGGGGAGGGGGGTGGACATACGTGACTTAAAAATGGATCTACTTCTTCGAAAAATGTGTGAAGTTCTTTCTGCACATCGTCTGGAATTAATGATAATTCCTTCTTCAGGGCTTCGAATATGTGTGATGTTTCTTCCACATCTCGACAGGGATTAGAGTTGAATTCCTTTTTCTACAGAGAGTTACTTCAAAGTATGGTTTACGGTGGTCCCAAAACCTGTGATTTAGTGCCGCCGCCTTCCACAAGGGGAGGGGGTGGGGTGGACATACGTGACATAATACAGTGGTGACGTACAAGACGACAAATAGCAGTGATTAGAGGTCTGCACAGGCCTTAATTTGGAAAGCCCGGCCAGGGCCCAGCCCGCACGTCCAAGGCCCGGCCCGTTTCAAATTTTTTAATTAAAGCACGGACCGGCCCGTAAAATTTCAACAATTACCAAAACACGAATTTGACACCTGGTGCACTCGGTCATTCGACTCCTGAAGAGTTTTCGTTTTCTTAATTGCTACACGTATTCTATCAAAATAAACTTTAATTCGGAATATTTCTGTGACTCTGTGTAAGTCACGTGACGTCTGAAGAGGGGCAGCTTGTATACTCAAAAATATTGCCTGTAAACGTTAATTTCGATGCCTTTCAAATTTTCTGGGTTTTCAAATTATCAAAGCCTACCGCCGGACCCGGAATATCCTTGGGGATAAGGAGGAGGAGAAGCGAGTGTGTGGGGGGGAGGGGGGGTAATTCGAAAAGTACGAAATATCCAGAATTATGAGTCCAATCGTTCTACTTTACATTGTCTACAAGCACATGTTCTCCGGAAGCGATTTTTTCGCGAAAATCTTCCGCTTTCTTTAACTCCATAATAAGTATTGAAGAGTATTTATCAGCAATACTGAACTGAGCATATGCTAAGGGAAAACAACGACACACTTCCCAGCTAACCAGTGTCACAGAAGTTTTGAAAACGGCTGGGCTGGGATACCTAAGGGTTCGTTTGCCATCTGCTGACTCCCTGAGAGTACAAATGGGGAAAATACGGCACAGATTTATACATAGAAGTAAGTTTCTCCCAGCCCATTTCTCCCGTGCCATTTAAGACAACTTAAAAGCTTTTCACACATCTAGAACACAAAGTGCCGCCGACCAGAACAATAAAAAAGATCGTCTGCGAGCTCCGTTTATAAATGCTGCAGTTAATAGCCTGCCCTGAAGCATGAGAGGAGGGTGAAAGTTAGAGAGAGAGGGGGGGGACGACGTTCGCATTGAAACACTAAGGGAGCTGACCCACTGTAATTGTTTTGTATGAGGGGAGGATGTCGTAAAACTTCTATTTTTTCCAACAGCGGAAATTATTCAATCTTATCCTGCTGCTGTATGTTGTGAGATTTCCAAACGAGAAAGGCGCCGTACAATGCTTGTTTTGCTCATAAAAAGAAAACCCTGCTTGGTCCATGTCTGTTTTACATTAAATATTAAAGGCCCGGCCCGTTTTCCCGACTTAGAAATGAGCAAATGCCCGACCCGGCTCGGACCCGTGCAGACCTCTAGCAGTGATAAGCCCTTTGATGGCGTAGCTTAATTGGGAAAGCATTAGTCTCAGGAGTAGGAGGATATGGATTAGAGTCCTTCGACCGGCAAATTTGGGTTTCACACTTCTTCTTGACGAATAAAGAGACGGCAACTTCTAAGTACGAATTATTTGACATGTTAATTAAGTACACAACTACACGAAGAGAAGTTATCCGGGTTTCATCTAAAGTAATTTGTACATTTTTAATGTTTCAATGGTTGTTGATATTGTTATTTGCTTATGCTACAACTAAGATCCTAACATAAGCCCCTGAAAAGTTTATTCTTCTAACTGAAAAGTTCCGTAACGTCGTGCTCCAGATAGCTTCAATATACACTCTTTGCCATATAAGCTGCTCCGGTGGCGCAGTGGTCTAAGGCGCTGGCCTCTGATCATTCGTCCGAACGGGGTCCGGGTTCGAATCCCGGTGAGGCATGGATGTTGTGTTTGTTTAACGGCACTGGATCTCTCCCTTCCCTGGAGCCAGTGACCCTAAATTAGGGACGGGCGACTGCTTATAGCCCATTGAGTTGCTCACGGTGGTCGTTAAACCTCCAATCAAAAAAAAAAAAAAAAATTGCCATATAAAAAAGCACCTAGGACGAATCAGATAATGGAGATGAAAATTGGTAGGTGCAATGTATACATGTATAGGAAAGGAAATGATTTCAATTCCAGAGCAGTGGGGTCATTAACTCGGATAAAACAGCAACACGAGTGGAAACAAGTCAGTACGATGTAGTACCACCTCTGGCTCGGATACAAGTGGTTACCCCGCGTGGCATAAACACATACAATTCACGGATACTGTCCTGAGCATGCAGAGATGGAAACAGGTCACGGGTCAACGGGTCGACAATTTCTTGCGGGCCCAACGGGTCGGGTCAAGGTGTTCCTGACCCGATTTTGACCCGGTTTTATTCCCGTTTGATTTTTGAAAAGAGAAAAATATATTCCAAAGAAAAATGCGCGTTATGGAATTCTGTAGTCGATACTGGTGCCCACGGAGTGAATAATGATTTGCCATGCAAAAATATTGTCGTCTCTTTCTTAAAGCAAGGAAGATTTCCACCGAACGACGTCAGACAACACACCGACTCCATACCGTAAAAATATCCTTCCTTTGCGTTCTTTTACAGTTCGATTGTCCAGGGCAAGGTACAGGCAAACGCCATTCGCCTGCTTCTCAGCTGATTCACTCTCTCCGTGCGAAGTTCACTGTATGACTAAGAGTTACTTTTCACATCGCATCTTCTCCATTGAGCATTCAGAGGTTTTCGATTGATGTGCTAACATCGCGTTCCCGTGACATGCCATGTCGAAATTAACTCATTTGTTAATATGGATGGATTTAATATGAAAGAGGTTGAGATAGGCATCGAGGCCAACAAATACGTGCTTGTTCATAACCACAAGGGGAAGAGTAAAAGCTGGAAATTGGTTCGTCTCATTAACAAACCGGTGATTAATTCGATCTTACTTGTTGTTCAAAATGTGGAAAGTGTATAATTATAAAGAAAAATGTCGACGGTGTAATAAAAGATTATGGAACCAAAAATCTAACGGGCCATAGGAAAGTATGCGCACCTCCATTAAAGCATGGAAAGAGTGTGAACAATCGATATACACAACTCTTTATGAACTTTGGACGCGGATCAACACAACCTGGATGGTTAATTAAATAGGGCCGGCCCGGTGGCGCAGTGGTCTAAGCGATGGCCTCTGATCATTCGCCCGAACGGGGTCCGGGTTCGAATCCCGGTGAGGCATGGATGTTGTGTTTGTCTTACGGCACTGGCTCTCTCCCTTCCCTGGAACCAGTGACCCTAAATTAAGGACGGGCGACTGCTTATTGCCCATTGAGTTGCTCACGGTGGTCGTTAAACCTCCAATCAAAATAAAAAAAAAATATTCCACAGGACACCATTCACATATTATTTGATACGATGACTCAGCGCGTACATAAGGTGATACAAAGCTGCAGGTGGCCACAGATATTATTAGCTACATCGACCCACGTGGTACGTATGACACCGAGATGCTAATCCTTCGTTCTGTATTGCCTAATGAACATACCCTATAAAAATCAAAGTCTTATGTTGACTCCTTTTAGGTGCTCTGCTTTTTTACGCTTTCCAACCGTAGGTTAAAGAAGCGTATACGCTCCAGCTTTGTCTGTCTGTCTGTCTACACGATAACTCGCGTAAACATTGTTCGATATCGATGAACTTTTAGTATGTGGTGGGGGACAACCTGAGGATGAACCCTATTGAAAATGGCTGAAATGGGATCAAAGGTCAGGACATAGGAGCGGGATCCATTACGTCACCCTTATGCGACATAGCTTACGTAAAAATGCTTCCATAGCGACAAAAGTTTATCATGTTGTTTTGGAAGCATACTGAACCGGTTCTGCTGAATATAATCGAAATAGGGTCAAAGGTCAGGCCACAGGAACGAGATTTATTCCACAGCCATTATCCTCATAACTTGAGTAAAAATACTTCTATTGTGACAAAACTTTAGTATGTTGTTCCGGAGGTATACTGAACGAATCGATTGCCAGGGTAGAGAGGAGGGTTTGTCTACGCGCGATTTCTGGTATGTTCGAAAGCGTATCATAATCAATGCATTGCATTATTTTACTAACTTGAACATGAGTGTACATTGGCGGCCGAACGAAAGTGAATCTCCCGTCCGTTAGGTTTGAAAAATTCGTGTGATGTCTTTCATACAACGCGTGCACGTAGTTAATAAAATTAATTCCTCGACAATGAATTGATCCTTCGAGTATTGTTTGCCGGCTGACTCGAAACCTGCGATTTCGTGCCCCTGCCTTTCTCAAGGAAGAGATGTAACGTACTACGTGTCATAACGTAGCTAACGCACTACTAAGGTGACTCATGAGTCAAATCGACAGTGAAGAAGCGATAAGCTTTCCGGCGTCGTTCAGTTGGGTGAACAACTGCTCCGGAGTAGGAAGAAGTAGGTTCGAATGTCACCACCTGCAAAAGGATATATATACTACGGCCGTTCCATAAAAACGGAGAGTAAAATCACACAACATGAAGAAATTTAAGTACAGCAAAATATATTTTATTCTTTCTCAAAGTATCTTTCCTCGGATGATATGCAACGGTCCCATCGTTCAGTCCGCTTTTGAAAGCATGCGTCGAAGGCATTTTGTGGAAGCTGCTTTAGCGACCCCTGTACAAGCTTGAATAACGCGACATCTGTGTTGTATATTGCGCAACGGAACTTCTCCTTCATTGTTGGAAACAACTAGAAATCGCACGGTGCGAGGTCAGGATTGTAGGCAGGCTGTGCTATGATTTCAATACTGCATTTCGTAAGAAGCTGTTGAACACCAGCAGCCACATGTGGGCGGGCGTTATCATGGTGTAGGGTCCACTTGCCCACCAGTTTAGGTCGCTTAATCGATATGCATCGTCGCAGACGCTTCAAGACTGAAATGTAATACTCAGCATTGATAGTAATTTGTGGAGGATCGGCATGCTGGTAAACTACACCTTTATGATCAAAGAAAATCATCACCTTCCCATCAGCTGATTTGGTTTGGCGGACTTTTTCGGAGGAAGCGACCCTGTGTTTCCAGAAACTCGTTAAGCGCTTGTTTCATCTGCAGTTATTACTGTGTTTGGAAAGTTTGAATATTTTGCAATCATTTGTTTCCACTCATGATACACCAGAACTCTGGCTAACAATTTTTCTCTCATCAGGTGATGAGGCACCCCTGGAACACGCACGATGCAGCAGTAAATTGTCACGTAGAATACGGAATGCCGACGTTTTTGAAATATTAGTTGACGCCACTATGTCTTCACACGTCATTCGTCGAACTTCTTGCAAGATTGCCCAAACAGTGTTAACAATATGCCCCGTAACAACACTTTCAGGTCGACCAGGCCCATGAGCGAGTTCTGCCGACAAACACCCTTTTTTGAAATCACGATGCCCTCTAAAAATCGTCGACTCACCCATATATTTATCTTTGTACTTTTTTCATTAAATGAGCTGTTTCTGGAGCCGTTTTACCCAAAGGATAGCAAAATTTTATCGCACAACGCATTTCATTTCTTAACTCTGAATCACTCACCTCCATAGCTGCATGGCGAAATACAGACGTACTTTAAACAACTGCGCAGTAACAAAACCAGAATCGTCTGCCACGGCTAATAACTGTTGCCATAGATACTTCCTTAATTCAGTTTGTCGTCTGTGTGGCTATTTTCCCCTTTCACACAGCTCAAACAAAATTACTCTCAGTTTTTATGGAACGGCCTTTGCATGTTATAGATTCGATTATGCGGAGAAGTAATTACGCAGCCTTTTAAATAAAAGATAACGGTAGATTTTTGTTTCACTGAAAAAACTTTTACCATTAATTTTTTTATTCAAGCGGAGGCAAAACTTTTCATTCTACCTCCGGAAGTTTCATATTTTTGCGCTTAATACTTTTTTCTCAATAAATATTTCTAATCGCTCACATCACTTTGACTCACACTGTTTTCCGAACTAATTTAGAATGAGTTCCGTGTGGAAAGACAATTTAGCTACAACTGGATAAGTGTTCAGTTTAAATTGTTTGCGTTAGAGAAGTTCGACTTGGCAGTTACCTTTTTGATAATACATCATGCTTTTGAAAGTCAGTTTTTATTTAAATTACATTATGAGTTCCGGTTTTATTCTACAAAGCATCGTGATAAAACTGTAAGATTTCTTGTTCGAGACGCTTACATGCACTAGGATTTAAGTGCTTTTCTTCTGATGTCAAAACTGAAAAGCTAAAAGAATTGTTGTCAAATGCAGTATATTGCTGGAGTAACGCTCTCAGGCAGTTAAGACTTCTTTTGGTGGCGAAACAAGGATATTTACGTGACACAGAATTTTTTTTTTCTCTTGTATGCACTAAAACGTTGCCTGGATACGGAAGTCTGCTTTCTCGATGAAAGGACGAAGAAGAAGAATAAAAAAGGAAGAAAAAAAAACGAGAAAGTACCTTATCCTTTTTCGAAGCTTTTGTTCTTGTCCGTGTGTTTTAATCTTATCCTTCCTTCGACTTTTCCCTATTGTTTGCATGATACCGTTGTTTAATTTTTTGTTTCTTTCCAATGGAAGGAAGGTCCATATTGTTGCTCACTAAACTGCAGCTTATGTTCTTTAGAAAATGAACTTCCTGCCGGCATTGCTTTTTTTACGCTAAACTTGTGCGTATAGAAGAGGAGCACGACTAGTGGCAAAAAGTCAATTACACGGAATGCATTAAAACAAAATGAACAAATAATAGGATGTTTTACATACCGTTTTTCTTGTCTGCTCTGCATTTGCAATCTCACTGCGTGAAACATCAGAAAAATTATGGCTTTGACATTACAACAATGGCATTTCTTTCTTAAAAACAATTATAAAAGATACGATCGATTGCCAGCTGCTTCCACTTTAAAACCTTAGTCTGTGACGTGCCACTAAGGTGACGTTTGAATCAAAACGGCAAGTAGCAACGATAAGCCCTGCCGGCGTAGTTCAATCGGGAGAACATCGCGCTCCGGAGTAGAAAGGCGTGTGGCTTCGAAGTCACCACCGGCAAAAAAAAAGGGCATTTTGTTTAGTAAAAACACGCACACTGTCTGTACACGATACATATAAAACTTGAGATAGTTAAAATCTATTAAAAAAGTTTTAATGTTAAAACCAGACTAAACAAAACCCTTCGGAATCCACGGTTAGTTTTTTTTTTTTTTCGAAAAGAATAAATTTCATATGAAACAACAAATGTGAACTTTATTTGATTGACAAATTCATTCAACCACTTCAGGTTTGTGATTTTTTTTTTTTTGACTGAAGGTTTAACGACCACCATGAGCAACTCACTGGGCTATAAGCAGTCGCCCATCCCTAATTCAGAGTCAGTGGTACCAGGGAAGGGAGAGAGCCAGTGCCGTAAGACCAACACAACATCCATGCCTCACCGGGATTCGAACTCGGACCCTTTTGACATGGAACGACCCTATAGCATCTTCATGATTTATTAAAAAGTGTAAAAGCCGCCCAAGTGCATATTAAATCCGAAAAGCGTATCTACGCTATGGCTTCTGATCATTCGTCCGAGATGGGTACGAGTTCGCATCCCGGTGAGGCATGGATGTTGTACTTGTCTTACGGTACTGGCTCTCTTCCTTCCCTAGGACCCGTGGCCCTAAATTAGGAACGGGCGACTGCTTATAGCCCAATGAGTTGCTCACGGTGGTAGTTAAACCTCCAATAAAAAAAAGTGTGGAAAAAGGAATTTAAACGGAAAGAAATCATTTGCGAGGCACACATTTCGAAGGTAGCAGATGAAATCAGCGTTAAGCTCTAAAGGTCGTTACACACTCCGACGGAATGGAAATGAACTTTTCGCATGAGAACACCGGAACAGAAACGAAGTTTGTCCACACACATGGTCGGAACTACGCACGCGGAATTGGAATCATTCATGTGGAAGATACTGACCGCGTTGGAAGTAATGCTGCGCGTAGTGCAGTGCTATCATATTATTTTATTAACTAAACTGATATAATTTGCACGATGAATGATAGTAGTAGTGAGGGACAAGCAGTGGTGGTTGCGCAATCCGCGGCTGATAATAATTAAATTCTACAAAACAAAAATATGGAATATAATAGGATGACTCTATTGCATCAATATGCAATGACTTACGAACTCTATTTTACTTGTGTATGGATTATTTTAATTGAACATATTAAATCCGAAAAGCGTAAAGAGTCATACTTCACTTATACTAGATTCAGTGAAATTTTCTGCAATTTTCTCCCACATGTTTTGTTTCATCGCACTATTGTAGCAATGCTTATGACCAATGTCGTACAAAATTGTATTTGTTTCTACAGCGTTGAATCACGTTCTTCATCAAAAGACATTTCTGAAAGAATCAAATAATAGTAAAACAACTTCCAAAGTGGCAGAATCAGTACACTCAGACAGATTAGATCGCGGCAAGAGCTTTCCCGTCTGTCGATGCGATAAAAGGAACAGCGGAGGCACATATTCTTGACTTAACGCATGCACTAATGTTTCGGAAAAAATACTCTCAGTGAGAAATATTCAAAAATCCGATTCCGATTGTTCGTTTTCGAAGCAAGAATTCCAAGGCGTTTCCAGCGTAATGTACGGACTTCCATTGAAAATAATGGTTACAAATTTTTTTTTCCAGCGATTCTGTTTCGACATTTCGTTTCCGTTCCGAAGTCACGAATGGCAAGCTTTAAACTGATTTTTCTTAAAGATCTGAAAATTAAGGACATTTGTACTCAGATGCGCTGAGAAACTGAGATAATGCGCCTTCGCATAGTTCTTTTCATGCATCTTTTTTTTTTTTTTTTGTTTGGAGGTTTTAAGACCATCGTGAGCAACTCAATGGGCTATAAGCAGTCGCCCGTCCCTAATTTAGGGTAACTGGTTCCAGGGAAGGGAGAGAGCCAGTGCCGTAAGACAAACACAACATCCATGCCTCACCGGGATTCGAACCCGGACCCCTTCCGTGCTAATGATCAGAAGCAATCGCTTAGACCACTGCGCCACCGGGGCGGCTTTCATGCATCACATTTTTTTTTTTTATTGGAGGTTTAACGACCACCGTGAGCAACTCAAGGGGCTATAAGCAGTCGCATGTCCCTAATTTAGGGTTACTGGTTCCAGGGAAAGGAGAGAGAGTGCCGTAAGACAAATATAGCATCCAGGTGTATATTGTCTTGCGGCACTCTCAAGGGAGAGAGCCAGCGCTATAAGACAAATACAACATCCATGCCTCACCGGGATTCAAACCCGAACCAATCTCGGACGAATGGTCATTATCCAGCGCTTAGACCACTGAGCCACCGGGGCTGCATCACATTTAACTGATGCACCAAAATATTTGCTGAAACTAATCAATCAGTTTTTCAGAAACCACAAGTTTGCTCAAAGAACTGATGCACCAGTTTTGGTAAAAATTGATGTTTTGAAATATCCACCACCCTTAGTAAACTTGTTCCATTTGAATTCCACCCATTACAAAACTGAAAAATTCGTGCGACCCACCTCTCTAACCTAATAAAAAACAGACATGAAAACAAATCCGCGTGGTCACACGTGGGTCGGTCTCCACTAAGATCTTCAGCATGTCCATATCAACTGTTGTGGGTCTTTCCGGCTTTGGGACTGTCTGACAGGTCAAAATGTCCCTCTCAAAACCGTTCGAACCAACGACAGTACTGAGAATGCGATATGTCATTGGGGTATACAAAGGCAATGTTCCTTACAACACTTGCGGGGGTGCTAACACGACGAAACTCATACAGCATGCAATGGCGAATGTGCTCCTTGTCCACTTCCATGTTGGCTGGCGCATACACTCTTCGCCTTCTGACGGCTGACTACCACTGACTTAAGCCACCTACCTGCTGATGTTATGCCGGTGTGCTGCTCAGTGGCTAATGTGGGCCGTGGCTTCGACTTCGTGTACCTCGTCATCGGACATTACTTTCTTTCCAACTCAATAGTTCTATGTAAGGGGCAGGGATAGTGCCGTATAACAAGCACACGATCCGCGCTAATGTCGGGATTCGAACCCGCATCCACTTGGACGAACGATCAGAAATACCATTCAAAAAGTGGCTTCGCAGTTCTGTGGTGTTATTGGCGGTGCGTCTTCTAGCCATAATTTTGAGGTAGCGGTCCACACGGCGGTTGTGGATTGCAGACATCAAAGCGTCAGCTATCCTAAATACTATCAGTTTTCTGGTAGTGATTCCACATCCGGAGGACGTCGCTAAAGCTATCTCTGAACTAATATACAATCTCTCGTAGTGGCAGCACTTGTGGGCTCAGCGTGAAAGTGCGAGTTATGAAAAGCGTACCTTTAGTTTGGAAAGGGTGTCGTTGGGGAAATGTGGACAGTGTAGAATAAAGAAACCGAACCTGACCTGTAAATCTAGTTATCATTGAACGGTAGCACAGTGTATTTACATCTTACATATATGTTGAATCAACTCGAGAGAGTTTAAGCAAGGTAGTGGCATAGGTCTGTGTGAAGTGGGAAGGTTTATGTAACCAATTCAAGCGCAGTTGGGACAGGATGCACGAAAGGGTGGGCGCGCTGGTAGTAACTGACACAGAAGATGTTTTACATCATCGTTCAGAATCCAGTCGTCTTCGAGTGAATACGCATCAGGGAGATCGGCAGATTCGAAAGCTGGTTGTCAGTAACAAAAATGGAACTACCTGACACATATCCAATGAATAAACGACTGATGGGATATCGCAGGCATCTCTCAGTACTACAGATACAATAATTTACAAATATACGGTAGCTCCAAAAATTTCGGATTCATAGGTATATGACCTAAATGGCCAAATTACGGCCCAAGAGTTTCGGTATCAGTTCAAAAGAATGGTTGGTACCGTCCTTTACCATCCATACTGGCCGAAACATTTTCTCCAAGTCATTAACTTGGTTTAGTCTGTTGCACTTTGACCTTCACAAATGTTCATGATTTTCAAATACACTGGCGGAAAATGAAAATAAGGACCCCAAGAAGGAATTGGCGGACGATCATGAAATTTACATATGTTACTGGGGTCGAGTTTACGTAGGTGTGATGTTAATTTCGGGACCAACCGGTTAGCGCTTACGCCACAGCACGGCATAATATGCAAATTATCGTCGATGGTATTTAAGAAGTACGGCGAAGTGAATGTAATCAGTCGTCGGCGTACGGACACGTGCGAAGACCCTGAAGAAGCTGCAATGCTTGGACATGGAAGACGTGTACGATTTCAGCAGTTATCGGACTTTGAGCGAGGTCGTCTTGTCGGACTCCGCGAGGCCGGGTGGTCGTATCGTCGTATTGCGGAGCAAATTGGACGGGAAGTATCGGTGGTGGTACGATGGGGGCGTAGATGGTCCGAGGAACATTCCCACACGAGAAGACGTGGAACCGGGAGTCACGGACGGACTAATGAGTGGACCGATCGACGCATAAGAAGAGCGGCGTTATCAAGCAGAACATCCACTGCGACGCAAATCCGAGCTGCCGTTGCACCTGAGGTGACTGTGCGAATAATCCGCAACCGTCTACTGGATGCAGGACTACGTGCACGTGTGCCTCTGGCATGTGTACCTCTGACTCCAGCCCACCGTCAGGAACGGCTGCAGTGGTGTCGCCAACGTCTGCATTGGAGAACGCAATGGCGTTCTGTCGTGTTCAGCGATGAAAGCAGATTCTGCTTGGGAGTCTCCGATGGCCGTATGCGTGTTCGCAGACGCACAGGGGAGCGTCTGCACCCTTCTTGCATCCGCCAGCGACACACAGGGCCTAAACCTGGTCTCCTGGTGTGGGGAGCGATCAGCTATCCCTCCCGTACACAACTAGTGTTTGTACCGGTTACGTTCAACAGCACCTCCTACATCAACAACATCATTCAACCAGTTGTTGTGCCATTTGTAAGGTCGGTTCATCTTGGTGTTTTCCAGCAAGATAACGCATGCCCACACACGGCACGTGCAACGCAACATGCACTTCAGGGTGTGAGACAACTTCCATGGCCTACACGTTCACCGTATTTGTCGCCCATTGAGCACGAGTGATTTTTATGGGAGAACGACTTATCCGGTCTCCACGGCCAGCCACGACCATCCCCGATTTACGCGTCCAGGTTGAGGATGCTTGGAACTCAATACCCCAAACTTACATCCAACATCTGTACGACAGACTCCATGCCAGAATTGCACAGTGTGACGCGGTTCATGGCGGTTCAACCTCGTACTAACCATGTTACATGGAAATGTTATTTTTCAGTTTATCAGCAAATACAGCTGTATTTTGCCATAATGTTTTGATCACGTTATCCTCTGTATTCCGTTATTATGCTGTATAAATTTCGTTGGTATCAGATGTCTCCTTCTTCGTGTTCTTTTTTCACTTTCCGCCAGTGTAGAATGCTATAACAAAAATATTACAAAAACAAACCTTAAGAGAATATCCATGTGGTTTCATGCCTCTTAGACAAGCTGTGGTATCCCCTCCACTGTTCTATGTAAACGAAAGCAGCTGAAGTAAGTCCTTAATTTTCTCCTGGCTTCAATTTTGCCATCATCGTGACATTTAAAGAATTTCTTGTCTTCTGATACTAACCTGAATGCATTATTTCAATAGTGTAAGAATGCGCTTGGATCATATTTTTCTGCAAAAACAGGTAGCTTAAGAAAAGGTGTTTGAGGGGTTCCCTCAGTTTGCAAGTATCTATATTTTAAGTAGCGTTTCCAAAAAATTCCTTCTGTTTTTAGCAGTGTCTTCATAGTGCTTACGCTGATATGCATTACGCGTTGGAAGTTTGAAAACAAGCAAAAAGAAGTGCATATTTGAAAATCCTCTTTTTCCACTGCCATGACGCAATTCGATCACGTGACTTCTCAAAGTGATTCACTCGCAGCGCCGTAAAACATGCCAACTGTTCTAACTAGCAAAAGGAGTAGGTGCGCTTCGGCGTATTTGCTTTTGGCTGATTTAATGGAACATGCACGAAGTCAAACGTGGTTGGTTTACTTCTCTCTGACTAATTCAACTTTGTAAATTGTATTAAGCGCTTAAGTGGATTCTGATCGAATTATAAATAAGGATATAATGGATCTCTCACTTCCATTTCGTTTGTTTTATCTTCGTATGGGATTCTACAAGGGAAGAACTTTCGCCGCAGGAGGAAAATTATGATACACTGGCGGAAAGTGAAAAAAACACCAAGAAGGAGACGTCTGATACCAACGAAAGTTACACAGCACAATAACGGAATACAGAGGATAACGTGATCAAAACATTATGGCAAAATACAGCTGTATTTGCTGGTAAACTGAAAAATAACATTTCCATGTAACATGGTTAGTACGAGGTTGAACCGCCATGAACTGCGTCACACTGTGCAATTCTGGCATGGAGTCTGTCGTACAGATGTTGGATGTAAGTTTGGGGTATTGAGTTCCAAGCATCCTCAACCTGGACGCGTAAATCGGGGATGGTCGTGGCTGGCCGTGGAGACCGGATAACTCACTGTCCCATAAAATCCCACACGTGCTCAATGGGGGACAAATCCAGTGAACGTGCAGGCCATGGAAGTTGTATCACACCCTGAAGTGCATGTTGTGTTGCACGTGCCGTGTGTGGGCGTGCGTTATCTTGCTGGAAAACACCATGATGGACCGACCCTACAAATGGCACAAAAACGAGCTGAATGATGTTGTTGATGTAGGAGGTGGTGTTTAACGTACCCGGTACAAACCCTAGTGCCGCCCCGGTGGCGCAGTGGTCTAAGCGATGGCCTCTGATCATTCGTCCGAACGGGGTCCGGGTTCAAAACCCGGTGAGGCATGGATGTTGTGTTTGTCTTACGGCACTGGCTCTCTCCCTTCCCTGGAACCAGTGACCCTAAATTAGGGACGGGCGATTGCTTATAGCCCATTGAGTTGCTCACGGTGGTCGTTAAATCTCAAAAAAAAAACAACCCTAGTTGTGTACGGGAGTGATAGCTGATCGCTCCCCACACCAGGAGACCAGGTGTAGGCCCTGTGTGTCGCTGGCGGATGCAAGAAGGGTGGACACGCTCCCCTGTGCGTCTGCGAACATGCATACGGCCATCGGAGGCTCCCAAGCAGAAACTGCTTTCATCGCTGAACACGACAGATCGCCATTGCGTTCTCCAGTGCATACGTTGGCGACACCACTGAAGCCGTTCCTGACGGTGGGCTAGAGTCTGAGGTACACATGTCAGAGGTGCACGTAGTCCTGCATCCAGTAGACAGTTGCGGATTGTTCGCACAGTCACCTCAGGTACAACGGCAGCTCGGATTTGCGTCGCAGTGGATGTTCTGCTTGACAACGCCGCTCTTCTTATGCGTCGATCGGTCCGCTCATCAGTCCGTCTGCGACTCCCGGTTCCACGTCTTCTCTTGTGGTATAACGAAGTGACTTTCTCCGTCATTTTTGGTCTACGCCGGGATTCGAACCCGAGGCCGCTTATTCCGGAACAAGTCACTCTACCAGTTGAGCTACGCGGACATTTTATTCTGATTCCTATCTGCCTTTATGTCGTGTGCGTCCTTCTGGCAGGTACGTCACATCTCCTGGTACGTTACATCATCTCCCCCTTATTTTTTTTCGAAGTGCTGCTCTTATTTTTCCTATCTCGCGGTGTGGAAATAACATCACACCATTGCGAGATTTTGAACGGTCGGGTCATCCGGATAGTTCGGGCGCCATTATAACGAAGTGAATTTCTCCGTCATTTTTGGTCTACGCCGGGATTCGAACCCGAGGCCGCTTATTCCGGAACAAGTCACTCTACCAGTTGAGCTACGCGGACATTTTATTCTGATTCCTATCTGCCTTTATGTCGTGTGCGTCCTTCTGGCAGGTACGTCACATCTCCTGGTACGTTACAGTGGGAATGTTCCTCGGACCATTTACGCCACCATCGTACCACCACCGATACTTCCCGTCCAATTCGCTCCGCAATACGACGATACGACCACCCGGCCTCGCGGAGTCCGACTAGACGACCTTTCTCAAATGTCCGATAACTGCTGAAATCGTACACCTCTTCCATGTCCAGGCATTGCAGCTTCTTCAGGGTCTACGCACGTGTCCGTACGCCGACGACTGATTACATTCACTTCGCCGTACTCCTGAAATACCACCGACGATAATTTGCATATTATGCCGTGCTGTGGCGTAAGCGCTCACCGGTTGGTCCCGAAATTAACATCACACCTACGTAAACTCGACCCCATTAACATATGTAAATTTCATGATCGTCCGCCAATTCCTCCTTGGTGTTTTTTTTTTTCACTTTCCGCCAGTGTATAAACAAAGGTATGTCGATCCATCTTATGTTTTACAGTAATTTCAAAACCACTGGATAGTAAACCGTTTCACTTGGGGATATCTCCATTAGTGCCCTAACACTCAATCAGAACCAACGAGTTAATTAAATCTTTAAATTAATCGACCTGACTGGCGATAATCACTCGACCTAAAAATAATTATAACGATTTAAAGACAACTTGTTTATTCGTATGGGAGTTTAACGACCACCATGAGTAACTTGATGTGCTATAAGCAATCGCCCGTCCCGAATTTAGGGCCATTGACTCCAGGTCAGGGAGACAGCCAGTGCCATAATACAAACACAACATGCATGCCTCAACGGCATTCGAACCCGGACCCCATCACGGACGAATCGTCAGAAGCCAGCGCTTAAGACCACTGCGACACCGGGGACTGCATCAAGGCAGCAAGAGATTATGGGTCACAGTGTACTCTTTACTAAACATTATCCCATTGTAATCAAGCTCACCATCACCACCCACTTTTTACACTAGACGACGTTTTAGTTGCTCTTTGCTTATTTAGTGTTGCCAAAACATATAGTAAATTCGGGGAAAGGATGTGTCGTTCAGAAAGAAAACTAAACTTAGAAGTAACAAAGTTTTCATAAGAATAGGAAATCAAAAGAAAGGTTAAATTAAATATTTGCATCACAACAAATTAGTGCAGCTGTAATGTTCCTAGGTTTTAAGGTGTATAATACACAGTCGAGTCACATTATTGTGACCACCAGTTAATATCCAGAGTAACCGCCGTGTGCAGCACGGACAGCAGCTAGAAAGGCTGGGAGTGACTCAATGAGGTGCTAAAAAGTGTTCACAGGTATGTGGAGCCATGATGACTGCAGTGCATCAGACAGCTGCTGGAGGGTGTGTGGTGGAGGATCCATAGAGCGAACAACACGATCGAGGTGGTCCCACAGATGCTTAATTGGGTTTAAGTCTGGGGAATTAGGGGGCCAAGGAAGTATTTTGAAGTCTTCATTGTGCTCTTCCATCCACTCTCGGACATTTCTAGCTGTGGGACACGTCGCATCGCCGTTCTGGAAGATCCCATCCGCCCCAGAGAAGACAATCCACATGCATGGGTGTACGTGGTCTGCAAGGATGGATTACGAATTCGGCCCATAGTGCCTTCCACAGGTATGAGTGGGCACAGGGAATGCCACGAAAACATTTCCCAGACCATAACGCTGCCTCCACCAGCTTGTGTTCTTCCAGCAATGGTTGAAGAGTGTTTGTTCTCCGATGTTTCTCGCCTTATACGCCAACGTCCATCCTTTCGATGAAGCAGAAAACGTGACTCAACGGAGAAAGCAATCCTTTGCCAATCAGCTGAGGTCCAATTCCGATACTACCATGCAAATGTAAGCCTTTCCTGCCAATGCACCTTCGTTAGCATAGGTGCAGTGACCATCCGTCCGCATCGGAGCCCCCATACGAAGCAAGGCTCGCTGAACTGTCGTTTTAACTGTCGGTAGCCCCCTGGTTCATTCGGCCAGTGAGTTCCTCCAAGGTAGCCTGTCGATCGGCCCTCACGCAGCTTCGAAGCCGACGTTCACCTCTCACATCAATGGCACGTGGACGCTCCGCAGTTTCCACGTCGCTTATTCACAGTGGTGCCGTTTCTCCAATCACGATACACTTCAACCACAGCAGCACGCGAACAGTTCACAAACTGCGCTGTTTCAAAAATACTGCCACCCTTGGCCCGAAAGCCGATAATCCTCCCTTTTTGCAAATCTGATTAATGGCTCCTTTTATCCATGACAGCAATGAGCTATATGTTTTCAGATCAGATCATATGTAGAGGATTTTAGGAAGGGAGTGTCTGACCCCAGGTCATAAACAACCCTTAGAAATAGGAAGCTAGAAGATTTGGGCTAGAGTGCCCGATAGGAAAGTGGCACGGAAGCGAGGTAGAAGACGTCCTTATTTACTACCGGGGGAAGCCAGTACCCGGGGTCCGACGGCTTAATGTGCCCTTCAGATCAGATCATATGTAGAGGATTTTAGGAAGGGAGTGTCTGACCCCAGGTCTTAATCAACCCTTAGAAATAGGAAGCTAGAAGATTTGGGCTAGAGTGCCCCGATAGGAAAGTGACACGGAAGCGAGGTAGAAGACGCCCTTATTTACTACCGGGGGCCAGTACCCGGGGTCCGACGGCTTAATGTGCCCATCAGATCAGATCATATGTAGAGGATTTTAAAAGGGAGTGTCTGACCCCAGGTCTTAATCAACCCTTAGAAATAGGAAGCTAGGAGATTTGGGCTAGAGTGCCCGATAGGAAAGTGACACGGAAGCGAGGTAGAAGACGCCCTTATTTACTACCGGGGGAGCCAGTACCCGGGGTCCGACGGCTTAATGTGCCCTTCAGATCAGATCATATGTAGAGGATTTTAGGAAGGGAGTGTCTGACCCCAGGTCTTAAACAACCCTTAGAAATAGGAAGCTAGAAGATTTGGGATAGAGTGCCCGATAGGAAAGTGACACGGAAGCGAGGTAGAAGACGCCCTTATTTACTACCGGGGGAGCCAGTACCCGGGGTCCGACGGCTTAATGTGCCCTTCAGATCAGATCATATGTAGAGGATTTTAGGAAGGGAGTGTCTGACCCCAGGTCTTAAACAACCCTTAGAAATAGGAAGCTAGGAGATTTGGGCTAGAGTGCCCGATAGGAAAGTGACACGGAAGCGATGTAGAAGACGCCCTTATTTACTACCGGGGAAGCCAGTACCCGGGGTCCGACGGCTTAATGTGCCCTTCAGATCAGATCATATGTAGAGGATTTTAGGAAGGGAGTGTCTGACCCCAGGTCTTAAACAACCCTTAGAAATAGGAAGCTAGAAGATTTGGGCTAGAGTGCCCGATAGGAAAGTCACACGGAAGCGAGGTAAAAGACGCCCTTATTTACTACCGGGGGAGCCAGTACCCGGGGTGCGACGGCTTAATGTGCCCTTCAGATCAGATCATATGTAGAGGATTTTAGGAAGGGAGTGTCTGACCCCAGGTCTTAAACAACCCTTAGAAATAGGAAGCTAGAAGATTTGGGCTAGAGTGCCCGATAGAAAAGTGACACGGAAGCGAGGTAGAAGACGCCCTTATTTACTACCGGGGGAGCCAGTACCCGGGGTCCGACGGCTTAATGTGCCCTTCAGATCAGATCATATGTAGAGGATTTTAAAAAGGGAGTGTCTGACCCCAGGTCTTAAACAACCCTTAGAAATAGGAAGCTAGGAGATTTGGGCTAGAGTGCCCGATAGAAAAGTGACACGGAAGCGAGGTAGAAGACGCCCTTATTTACTACCGGGGGAGCCAGTACCCGGGGTCCGACGGCTTAATGTGCCCTTCAGATCAGATCATATGTAGAGGATTTTAAAAAGGGAGTGTCTGACCCCAGGTCTTAAACAACCCTTAGAAATAGGAAGCTAGAAGATTTGGGCTAGAGTGCCCGATAGGAAAGTGACACGGAAGCGAGGTAGAAGACGCCCTTATTTACTACCGGGGGAGCCAGTACCCGGGGTCCGACGGCTTAATGTGCCCTTCAGATCAGATCATATGTAGAGGATTTTAAAAAGGGAGTGTCTGACCCCAGGTCTTAAACAACCCTTAGAAATAGGAAGCTAGGAGATTTGGGCTAGAGTGCCCGATAGAAAAGTGACACGGAAGCGAGGTAGAAGACGCCCTTATTTACTACCGGGGGAGCCAGTACCCGGGGTCCGACGGCTTAATGTGCCCTTCAGATCAGATCATATGTAGAGGATTTTAAAAGGGAGTGTCTGACCCCAGGTCTTAAACAACCCTTAGAAATAGGAAGCTAGAAGATTTGGGCTAGAGTGCCCGATAGGAAAGTGACACGGAAGCGAGGTAGAAGACGCCCTTATTTACTACCGGGGGAGCCAGTACCCGGGGTCCGACGGCTTAATGTGCCCATCAGATCAGATCATATGTAGAGGATTTTAGGAAGGGAGTGTCTGACCCCAGGTCTTAAACAACCCTTAGAAATAGGAAGCTAGAAGATTTGGGCTAGAGTGCCCGATAGGAAAGTGACACGGAAGCGAGGTAGAAGACGCCCTTATTTACTACCGGGGAAGCCAGTACCCGGGGTCCGACGGCTTAATGTGCCCTTCAGATCAGATCATATGTAGAGGATTTTAGGAAGGGAGTGTCTGACCCCAGGTCTTAAACAACCCTTAGAAATAGGAAGCTAGAAGATTTGGGCTAGAGTGCCCGATAGGAAAGTGACACGGAAGCGAGGTAGAAGACGCCCTTATTTACTACCGGGGGAGCCAGTACCCGGGGTCCGACGGCTTAACGTGCCCATCCGACGCACGGCGGGTATTTAGTGGTTCGAGCGTTCATACCTGCCCAGGATCGAACCAGAGGTCATCTCCATGGCAGTCACGAACGCTGCCACCCGCGGCCCTTTTTATGTTTTCAGAATGCCTACAGCATACTTTATATACTCTCCAAGCCAGTTCACGACACGTGCCTTCTTTCATTGGCTACGCGCTGTTGACGTCAAAAATAGGAGGTGGTCACAGTAATGTGACTCGACTGTGTATATGTGCAAAGTCAATTCAACCTAAAAACACTACCTTACGTGAGGCTTGTTCTTTTAAGTATATTATTAACTTTAGGTGAAACTCTGGATAGCTTAACGACACAGAAATCTCACGTCAAGAAATCTTTTAAGAAATGTTACTTACAGTTCACTCTTTATTCAGTTAGTATTCAATAGTCACGTCAAGACAACAACCGATGTCCAATAATAATCAGATACTTTTTCATATAACGTTAATACTGAAATGCTTAAAGAGAACGACTCAAAATTTACACAGGGAAAGAAACTAAAAATTAAAGTTAGAATATACGTCACACAGTTGAGTTCGATTTCAAAATGTTTACTCACAAATAATCCTCTTACTGTAGTACCACTCGGTCTCTGGAAGGAATCGTGAACGTTTTTGCTCAGAATTATTCATATTGTCTTTACTAAGATGAAGCAGTTTCTGTTTTGGACGTCACAAAGCCTGCTCAGAAATATTACTTTCAAAAGAAATACATGAAAATTTTAAAGCAGCCACCAAAACAATGTCAAATCATATTCATTTTCAACCAACTTTAAGAGGCACGAAAAATACCCTGGCTGATTATTTACGACCCCTATGCTTCTTGGAAAGTGCAAAAACTTCTTTCCCCTGATTCATAAAGAGGAATTTTAAGATTTTCTTATGAATATGTAAGTATTTACCAACGTGGAAAAAAGCAATTTGTTTTTCGTCTGTTTTTCTCCCTCTAAGAAAAGAGACAAAAAACAAATGATGAATATTAATATCATATTACACTTGGGAACTTTTTAATGTAGGTAGTGTTTCGCAACTATAGATGCTCGTTTATATTAATTAAGCTAAAGGCGTAGTTGTCCTGCTTCAACTTAATGCAGAAGACAAATAAGTAGAAAATTTCAAAACCAGTGAAAGGCATGGTTAGATTTACCCTTTCAGGTAAAGAGCAAACAAAAGACAATTTAAATGCAAATATGTTTTTGCAGTAAGTATTTTCTGAAAATCCAGTGTTGACCTTCTCCTGTGGAACCATATCGAGTGTAAACAAGTAAGCTAATAAAGTAGCATTTTTATATGGAAGTGTATCGAGTGAGAACGGTAATGGAATGAATAGAATACATGACGGTCTGTCATCAGGTTAGAATTAACGAAATTCTGCTGAATATTCGAGACGAGAAGGGTCTCATAAAGTTACTTCTTTACATGGTTTCTATGAGTACGGCAAAATACAGTAGCTGCTGCTGCTGCAGTAGTATAATTTCTGCGCGTATGTGTTGGTAGATCCCAGGTGTCTACACAAGATACGAACTTTTACACTGGATCGGTGTTTAAATTAAAAAAAAATATTATACACTGACTGGCCACTTTATTATGACCGCCCCTTCAGTACTTCGTTGGGCCACCTTTTGTCTTTAATACTGCGTCGATTCTTCGTGGCATGGACTCCACGAGATGTTGATAGGTGGTTTGTGGAATCTGAGACCATGCTTGATGAATAGCACTTTCCAGGAGTGTGAGATTGCAGGGTTGTGGATGGCTCGTTCAACTTCATCCCACAAATTCTCAATGGGGTTGAGATCTGGAGATTGTGGGGGCCACCTAAGCAAAGTAAACTCACCGGCATGTTTCTGAAACCAATCCTGTACAATACGAGCACTCTGGCAGGACGCATTATCTTGTTGAAAGTAGCCATCGCCATTGGGATAAACCATCCACATGACAGGATGCACTTGGTCCGCAACGTTGTTTAGATATCATGTGCCAGTCAGATGTTCATCAACACGAATTAAAGGGCCCAAAGCATGCCAGGAAAACATTCTCCAAACCATAATGTTGCCTCCACCAGCTTGAAGGGTTGTAGCAATGCATTTGGGGTCCATGTTTTTGTGTTGTTTCCACCAAATTCTCACTCGGCCATCGGCATGGTGCAACTGAAAACGTGATTCAACGGACCACATAATTTGTTTCCAATTATCGACTGTCCAATTCTCGTGCTCCTGTGCGAACTGGAGACGTTTTCTCTTATTAACTGCAGACAGCAAAGGTGTTCGAACAGGCCTTCGGCTGCCATATCCCATCCGGTGCAGTGTACGGCGAACAGTGCGTGCAGAGATCATTTGAGGGGATCCTTGATTAAGATGGTCTGTAATTTGTTGCACTGTTGCCCTTCTGTTGTCTGTTACCAGTCTGGACACTCTCCGTTCCGCCCAAGCAGTCGCTAGTCAATGACGACAACACATTGCACGTAGAGACCCAGTTTTTTGGATGACAGTCCAGTCTTTAAACACTTTAACAACAGCTGCTCTGGAACATTTCACGAATGCGTCGGTTTCGGTGATACTCACTCCATGGCTCTGAGCTCCTACAATCATCCCACGTTGAAATTCCGTCAAATCGCATTTTTTACCCATCTCGTCACCCAAACATCACTTCTATTATTGTCGCAAGCACTAACTTTTCCCTTTTTATACTAGCCTCGCCCTCTGGCGGCATCAGCGTGCAGCCATAGCTCATTTGCTTAAAACTGTCAGGTGGCCATAATAAAGTGGCCACTCAGTGTATATATATATATATATACGTATATATAATGTTAGTAGCAGAAGATGCCGAAAATTTCCCTGTATTAGCCATGCTGCTTTCCTCCCAGCCCACCCCACACAAGCGGGGATTGACTTCGGAGTAGGTGGAACAATGCGAAGTGCCCGTGAGGAGTGACGGAGCAGGAAAAATAAGAAAAAAGAAAAGAAGTCCTGAAAAGACCATCTGGGAGGAAGCTGTGGGGACATTTTTACGAATTTTCTTTATGACCCAATTAAGATACGTACGTAGATCAGATTGTTATTCACAGTTTCTCCCACCTACTCTGATTTCAGCACCAAGCCCTGCCTTACCCTGTTTTGAGACGTTACAGATGCTAATCAATATGACAATAGCAAAGAACTAACAAAGAAAATCCCCATATTTTTTACCCCCGCTGTCCCTGTTTTCCCTTTATCTTTTGCGCTCTCTCTCTCTCTCTCTCTCTTTATTTTATTTCCTTCTCTTTCTATTCCCTTCTCTTTCTTTTTTTACTGAACCTAAATCAATGTAATAAGAATTTTAAAACCTCCGTACTAAGTTTAATTGTAAATTTTTTTAGAAAAACTGAAAACGAAATATGCAAAGTTAATCATTTACGATCCTTGTTACTTTAAACGCAAAAACTTTGTTAGGGTTTAGGGGCGATCACCCCAGTCGCCCCCTGGATCCGCCACTGTAGGTAACCCCACAGGAAGTAGTCCGGTGGGGTTAGATCCGGTGATTTCGATGGCCAATGGGTATCACCGAACCTGGAAATGAGGCGACCAGGGAATTGTTGTCGAAGGGTTGCCATTGGCAGTCTTGCCTGGGCTGCCATTGGCCTAGTGAGACCATCTTGTTGCGTCCACATTTGTGTAAGACCAAGCCGTTGCAACTCAGGAATAAAGAAAGTGATTAGCATGTCGTTGTAGCACACAGCATTATCTGTGATGGCTGCACCATGTTCGTCCTCAAAAAGTAAGGAACAATCACACACGCATGAGTCACTGCACACCACAGTGTGACCTTGACACTGTGCAAGGGCTTTTCATGATAGGTGAAAATGAACTTCCTCTTATGTGACCAGGTGCTGCACAAAATCCTTTTCAGCCCTGCACTCGTTCACAGATCATGCACTGAACGTCGCTCTGTGAACCCTATCTGCTGGAAGCAATTGCTGCATCAACTGTACCATACACTGAAGAGCAATTGAATTAGAGATACCTGTCTAGTAACGTGTAGCACCCCCTTTCGCCCTGATGACGGCGGCGATTCGTCTCGTCATGGACTCGACAAGACACCGGAAGCGTTGGGAAGCTATACTGATCCACGACCCCTGAACAAGCTCCCACAGTTCACGAAGATTTCATGGAGGGGGTCAGAGCCTCGAACATCTCTCTCGATGGCATCCCAGATGTGCTTAATGGGATTGAGGTCAGATGACCTAGCTGGCCAAGGAAACGAGGTCACATCGGTGGAGTGTTCATCCAACCATTCGGATACAATTCGGGAGCGATGGCACGGTGCATTGTCTTGTTGCAGGATGAGGTTCCCAGTGGGATGTTGAAGACGCACAAACGGAAGCAAACGGCCGTCCAGGATATCCCGGTAACGTGGACCTGGTAGGGACGATGTCACACGTACCAGGGGTCCCATTTCAGTCCACGTAAACAGTCCCCAGACGAGAATGCCACCCCCACCAGTTTGAAGAGTACCCTGCTGGCAAGAAGGATCCATCGCTTCATGTGGTTTGCGCCGTACTCGTTTCCTGCCATCCGCATGTACCAACGTGAATCTCTACTCATCAGTCCAGGCAACATTTTCCCACATGTCTAGGGTCCAGTGGCGATGTTCCCGCGCCCATGATAATCTTTGCACCCTGTGATGTGCGGTCAGCAGCGGTACCCTCGTGGGACGATGGTTTCTGTACCCCATAGCGAGGAGATGGTTCTGGATGGTGTGGCTGCTTACACGTTTTTGCGCACCAGCGTTAAACTACCGAGTGATTTCTTGCACTGTGGACCGCCTATCAGCTGTTACTATGCGAGCTAGCCGACGATGACCCCGTTCATCCACACGCTGTTGTCCACGGCAGTTGGCCCTTGCGAGGATGGGTTTACAGGGTTCGATGTACTCACGGTGCACCCGTGACACAGTGGCTCGTGAAAATCCCAGTGCCTGCACAACTTTTGAGATGGAGTGACCCATTTGTTGGGCCCCGACAATTTTCCCACGATCAAATGCACTTAGTCTTATCCATGCTGCTTCCGACTCTTACTGATTCCCGTTGCATCACTCTTTATATTGTCGGATCGCTGCATACGTCATGTCGTTTGCCCACGATCAAATGCACTTAGTCTTACCTATACTGCGTCCGACTCTTACTGATGCCCGTCGCATCACTCCTTATATTGTCGGATCGCTGCATACGTCATGTCATTTGCCCACGATCAAATGCACTTAGTCTTACCCATACTGCGTCCGACTCTTACTGATTCCCGTCGCATCACTGCTTATATTGTCGGATCGCTGCATACGTCATGTCGTTTGCCCACGATCAAATGCACTTAGTCTTACCCATACTGCGTCCGACTCTTACTGATTCCCGTCGCATCACTCCTTATATTGTCGGATCGCTGCATACGTCATGTCGTTTGCCCACGATCAAATGCACTTAGTCTTACCCATACTGCGTCCGACTCTTACTGATTCCCGTCGCATCACTCCTTATATTGTCGGATCGCTGCATACGTCATGTCGTTTCCGTTTACAGGGCCGCCCACAGCGCCACATTTGCATAACGCCAGCTGTCTAATTCAATTGCTCTACAGTGTATATGGATACAGTTGCAGGTCATTTTTCAAAACCCTGTGAACAATGGTATTAGTAACGCTCACCTGTTGGGCCAATCGACGGGTAGGCTTCTTGGGACTTTGTTCAATGGCATTCGCCACACGTTCAATGTTTTCTGCACTACGAGACGTTCGAAGTCGTCCTGGGGATAGTTTCTTGTTGGCGTTGCTTGGCTCACGGAAGTTACCGCAGCTTCCGGGACGGTGCTTCATGCTTCCGGAAATGTTGTCGGAACCGCCTTTGTGCTGTGACGATGGAGCTTCCACTGGTGAAGTATGTTTCCACAACGTATGCAATTTCTGTTGGAGTCAACGGCGACATCGTTAAGGATTAATCATCTGTAAAGAAGACCAGGATTAACTCCCAAGATCAGACTTTGAAATACAATACATTTTAAAGACGGGCAATTGCTCACGCTCCTGAAAATTAAAACTAAAATGTGTCCCATCATTATGAGACACCCTGTATAATTAATAATGCCCCTCCCCCAAATAAAAACTGCCATGAAAGGACGAACATTTTCAAACAATACTGACGTCCAGCATAATGTGACAAAGGAACTCAAGAGTATTCCAGAAACAGAGTTCTGGGTATACAGTCGTGGCCAAAAGTAGACTGAAAGCTAATATTTGATGTTTGAAGTCAACTTCTACAGCGTAATGGTAAAGTCAGAAATACATATTATACATCATTTTAAAGGAAATTTTATGCTGAATTCAAATGTTTTTACAGAATGTTATTACCAGTAATACAAGTGAAGTTACAAGTAAAAGTACAGCGTCTAGTCATAAAAAGCAAAAAAGTAGTGGAATTTGTGAAAGTAGTGTACAATGCATTTAACGTAAAATTACTGTACAGTACATTATTCAAACTTGCAGGACACTTGAAATGACTGACCAACAAGCCAAATACGCTTTAATATTTAATTGGATAACCACGGTTTCTTAGTAACAAAGTGCACCTTCTTGGCATGGAACTAATGAGCTTCTCTAGTTCTCCATTGGTGATAACACGGTGCCATACGGCCCTTACACACTCAATTAATGCTGTTTTAGATGTGGGTCCTTGTTGACGGATCTTTTGCTTCAATCCCACCCACAGATTCTCTATGGGATTAAGATCCGATGACTGTGTCAGCCATTGAAGTTTTCTTATAACTTTTCGATTAAACCACTCGTCAACTAACTTTGACCGATGACATAGCACGTTATCGTCCTGAAAGATAAAATTCCGCTAACCCATGTTTTGTGCAGATAGTAGCAGTTTGGACTCTGACATATCCACATATTTCGATCCATTCAATGTGCCATCAACAATGTGCAGACGGCCAACACCACTGGCTGAAATACAGGACCATAACATCACAGTATGTGGCTGCATGATTGTTGGCTGGGTGCAGCATGCCTTGAATCTTCCACCAGCCCGATGACGTACATAATTATTTCCATTATTAGCGGAAATAGTAACAGGTGTTTCATCACTGAAACTAACATTTTCCCATTCATCAACAGTCCAACTCTTGTGTGCCTTGGCCCAAGCAATTCTTTTGAGCCGTTGTTGTTCAGTAAGGAAAGGTTTCCGTGCAGCGTTTTGTGCAGTCAGTCAATTTTCTTGTAGCCTACGACGAACTGTACGTGCATGTGTAATAATGCTTACTTCATTCTTCCACTCATTTCTTAAATCAGTGGCTGTTTTAAACCTTGATTTTAAGGAACGACGAATCAACATGCGATCGTCACGTTCGGTACACAGCCTTGGTCGACATGTTCTTTTTCTGTTTCCCACACATCCAATTTCTGCAACTCTTTTAATGGTGGACAAGACAGTGGAATGATCACAGCCACATTTAACAGCAATTTTACGACTACTGAATACAAGTTCATGCAAAGTAATAATTTTTGCCCTGGTTTGAAGAGGCAGGATCAATTTTTGGGTCTTTGACATTCCGAAATTCAAATATCACCAGGGATTCTGCATAAACTTCCGTCAACTGACTACAAGCAGCTGCGTTCTAAGTCGGCAGACGATTCTACATCCTTTTATATCTCACTAGCGGACGTCGGAGAAAGCTATAGTGGATTAGAAGGTCTCGAACGCTTTTTCAGAACTTGATTTGTGTTTCCTAACTTGCACATGTTTGCTTGAAACTTCACTTCTGTTACTGGTAATTACATTCTGTAAAAATATTTGAATTCGGCATAAAATATCCTTTAAAATGATGAATAATATGTATTCATGACTTTACCATTACGCTGTATAAGTTGACTTCAAACATCAAAAATTGACGTTCGGTCTACTGGTGCCGGACTTTTGGCCACGATTGTATTTCTAGCAATGCTAACAGATTCTAACTAAATGCATAGATGCGTAGGAGTATTACTTCGAAGGTGACAGCAACCGCTGCTGCCCACACATTTTTTCCACAGGTGCATTTCGGGTATTACATTGCCACACCTCTTATATGTTTCGTTCATAGAGCACACGCCATTTTTTTGTGTTTTTAATTACTATAGTATACACTGAAGAGCAATTGAATTAGATACAGCTGGCTTTATTCAAATGTGGCGCTGTGGGCAGCCCTGTAAACGGAAACGACATGACGTGTGCAGCGATCCGACAATATAAGGAGAGATGCGACGGGAATCAGTAAGAGACGGACGCAGTATGGATAAGACGAAGGATCTAAGAGCATTTGATCGTGGGCAAATTGTCGGGGTCCGACGAATGAGTCACTCCATCTCGGAAGTCGTGCAGGCACTGGGATTTTCACGAGCCACTGCGTCACGGGTGCACCGTGAATACATCGAATCCGGTAAAACCATCCCTGCAAGGGCCAACTGCCGTGGACAACAGCGCGTGGATGAGCGGGGTCATCGTCGGCTAGCTCGCATTGTAACAGCGGATAGACGGGCCACAGTGCAAGAAATCACTCGGCAATTTAACGCTGGTGCAGAAAAACGTGTAAGCAGCAACACCATCCAGAACCATCTCTACGC
Source organism: Macrothele yani (assembly GCA_039090855.1). Taxonomy (NCBI): domain Eukaryota; kingdom Metazoa; phylum Arthropoda; class Arachnida; order Araneae; family Macrothelidae; genus Macrothele; species Macrothele yani. Next base: position 80,246,866 of record CM077016.1, read on the forward strand.
TATGGGGTACAGAAGCCATCGTCTCACTAGGGTACCGCTGCTGACCGCACATCACAGGGTGCAAAGATTATCATGGGCGCGGGAACATCGCCACTGGACCCTAGACATGTGCAAAAATGTTGCCTGGACTGATAAGTCGAGATTCACTTTGGTACATGCGGATGGCAGGATACGAGTACGGCGCAAACCACATGAAGCGATGGATCTTTCTTGCCAGCAGGGTACTTTTCATGCTGGAGAGGGTGGAATTCTCGTCTGGGGACTGTTTACGTGGACTGAAATGGGACCCCTGGTACGTGTGACATCGTCCTTCACAGGTCAACGTTACCGGGATATCTTGGACGACCATTTGCTCCCGTCTGTGTGTCTTCAACATCCCACTGGGAACCTCATCCTGCAACAAGACAATGCACCGTGCCATCGCTCCCGATTTGTATCCGAATGGTTGGATGAACACTCCACCGACGTGACCTCGCTTCCTTGGCCAACTAGGTCACCTGACCTCAATCTCATCGAGCACATCTGGGATGCCATCGAGAGAGATGTTCGAGGCTCTGATCCCCTCCATCAAATCTTCGTGAACTGTGGGAGCTTGTTCAGGGATCGTGGATTCGTATGACTTCCCAACGCTTCCGGTGTCTTGTCGAGTCCATGACGAGACGAATCGGCGCCGTCATCAAGGCGAAAGGTGGTGCTACACGTTACTAGACAGGTATCTCTAATTCAATTGCTCTTCAGTGTATGTTCAACAAGTAATTTGCTAAAGACATCAACAAACTTCAAAGCATTTAAACACTACAACCCATTTCAGAAGTTTCTTTGGTTGCTTTAAAACTTACATGTATACGTTTCTAATTCTTCCCTTAAGCTTAGACTCCAACGGATTCAACGTAAGCATTTTTTCTTAGCAGTTTACATTTGCGTATGATGTGAATAATTTCTAAATCAAAAATTCCATTCATTCTAGTTGTCTCGCGATTTTGTACTGTTCCTTCCTGTTTTGCAATTAATTCTATATTTCTGGAAGCATTGCGATCGCATTCTTGGAACGTGAGGTTTGCGCCTGACACGGTTACCATGAGCACGATGTGCTCAAAATTCCGTAGTATATATACAGGGTGATTGTAAACTCCTTCAACAAAACAAAAAGGGTGATAGTACACATCAAGACGAACAATATTTGCAATGGAACCTAGGGCAGCATTCCACTCCTAGTGCCAGAAAGGAGCACGTTCGAAAAACGTCCAGGAGGCACACGGAGTTCCAACCAGTGCATGAGAAGCACAAGATGCAAATCAGGTGCGCCGAACAGGTGCGTAGACGATGAGGAGCAAACGTTTAAAAACGCAGCCGAGCCCGTTCAGCGATATTACCCTGCGAACATCACATGAAAATTGACATAATCGTGAAGGGCATGGAGGACTACACATACGACATATCCCGGGCGGTGGATTGGACGCGATGGACCAGTGGCTTGGCCTCCACGCTCCCGGGACCTTAATCCACTGGACTTCTTCTAGGGGCACATGAAAACATTAGTGTACGAGACACCTGTGGATTCCCTGGAAGATCTCGTCGCGCGAATCGCTGTTGCTGCGGACAAGATCAACCCCACACCGGGAGTCTACGAGAGGGTGCGACAGTCCTTCAACCGCCGGTGTGGGCTGTGCAACGACGCCCTTGGACGCCAGTTTGAGCAGCTCCTTTGAGTCTTTCTCTGATGCGATTGGAATTGTGCAACTCATAAATTATGTGTGTCTCTTTGTTTTCGCTGTTGAAGGCTCAACGTGGATATGTAACTTTACTCTTTTCTGGCACTAGGAGTGAAATGCGGCCCTAGGTTCCATTGCAAATATTGTTCGTCTTGATGCGTTATCAACCCTCTTGTTTTATTGAAGAAGTTTACAATCACCCTGTGTACATTGAAATGCCGTGATTTTTTCCTTAAACCACACGTCAAGCGTAAAATCAAACTTTGCATTACTGTCTCCGCGTTTCCTCTAAAAGTTTCCACAAATTTTTTGATACCGTATGACGACAGGAGAAACAGCTTTAGCTTTCGGAATTCCAGAATCACTCCATTTTTTTCTTTGATATTTGACAAGAAGTTGCTTTCAAATTTCGTCCAAACATTTTCAATAAGTATTTTTCTTTCGCTCAGATCTTTCTAAAGGTGCATGCCATAATCGACTGAAACAAATTAGCAGGTTATGTTAAGATAATACAACGTAGTTTGTCACAAATATTCATTTTTTCAAGTCGACCATGGTTTCGCTGGGTATTGACCTAGCTTCATCAGGACGAATGGCACGTAAATATTCAAATTGTATATGATATCATAAATGGTGTTATAACCAAGTGCATTTCTCCGTCATTTTTATCCGCGCCAGGATTCGAACCCGGGTCCACTCATTCCGGAATAAGTTGCTCTACCAATTGAGCTACGCGGACATTTTATTCTGATTCCTATCTGCCTTTATGTCGTGTGCGTCCTTCTGGCAGGTACGTCACATCTCCTGATACGTTACATCATCTCCCCCTTATTTTTTTTATTGAAGTGCTGCTCTTATTTTTCCTATCTCGCGGTGTGGAAATAACATCACACCATTGCGAGATTGTGAACGGTCGGGTCATCCGGATAGTTCGGGCGCCATTATAACGAAGTGAATTTCTCCGTCATTTTTATCAGCGCCAGGATTCGAACCCGGGTCCCCTCATTCCGGAATAAGTTGCTCTACCAGTTGAGCTACGCGGACATCTTATTCTGAATCCTATCTGCCTTTATGTCGTGTGCGTCCTTCTGGCAGGTACGTCACATCTCCTGGTACGTTACAGTGTTTATAGTCACGGGTTTTGATTAGTTGCTTCCACGCGCTTGATAGAAATGGGGTGGATGCCATGTCATTAACAAGTTGCGAAGACTTCTGATATAGTATATGGGAAGCTTCCAAAATATCAAGTTTGATGGTTGAATCTGGCTTGTCAATTAGTTTAGTTTTGCTGAGAAATTTATGCTCCTTTTCGTAACAGTGTTTAGCCATCGATGACTTCTTTAGGTCACAATTCCGAATGTAGGTCTTGTGCTCCTTCAATCGAAAACGCAAGGCTCTACGGGTCTGTCCTATATACGAAGCGCCACATTTACATGGAATTTGGTAACTTCCCCACGAGTTTTTGTCTTCAACATAGTCCTTTGATCCTAAAAAGTTCATTTTGTTTATCGGTTTAAAAATCACTTTAAAATTAAAGGTTTTGAAAATTTTTGAAGGCAATGTCACGGGAAAATGGAATAATGGCAACATTCTCTCGCAATGGGCGCTTCGCAGGCGTTAACTTGGAGATAGGCTACGGTTTCCGAAATTTTGTTAGAGCCTTGTCTAGAATGGAAGGGTTGTATCCTCGCAGTACTGCAACACGTTTAAGGAAATAAAGTTATTTTTCCAAACTGTCTTTATCTGAACATATATGTATCGCGCGATATACGCAACTGTAAAAGGTGCTGAGTTTTTGTTGCCAAAGGCGATTTGGAATAGGCATGTGGAGGTGAGAAAACAGCGAAAGGCGTACGATAAATTGTGGCTGGGAGAGATCCATTTGAGCGAGTAACCAGTTCGTCAAGGAATGGTATGCATCCGTTATTTTCAGTTTCGTAGCTGAATTGAATTAGCAGGTAGTTTTTTTAATTTCTGAACGAAGTCAGAATGTTATTTTCTAAAAAGTTTTGAAATGATCATATATTTATATTGTTTAGAATTTGTGTCTCTTTATGCTTGCATGTTTTTACATTATTCAATTTAACATCTTCGAGATAGAACTTCCAGTATTTTGTGAATAAAATACCGTAAAGCTTAAAGGAGAAGATATCAGAGGAATACTCAGATTACTGAAAGCAACACTGGTAAGCCGCCCCGTCGGCGCAGTGGTCTAAGCGATGGCCTCTGATCATTCGTCTGAACGGGGTCCGGGTTCGAATCCCGGTGAGGCATGGATGTTGTGTTTGTCTTACGGCACTGGCTCTCTCCCTTCCCTGGAACCAGTGACCCTAAATTAGGGACGGGCGACTGCTTATAGCCCATTCAGTTGCTCACGGTGGTCGTTAAACCTCCAATCAAAAAAAAACCACTGGTAAAAATGCTGTGGTTGGTTGCACCAAAAAGCGGTGCTACAACAGCTACACCACTTTCTGGGAAAACATACTCCCTTATGAGGTGCAAAAAACAACAACATGGTGCAACTTTGCACCACATCATTGTTCAAGTTCTCCCCACATTATGATGCAAGGTTGCATCATATTGTTGGGTTCTGTTTGCACCAGATAATGGTGTACCTTTTCTCAGGAAGTGGTGCAACTGGTGTAGCACCACTTTTTGATCCAACTTACCACAAAATTTTCAACAGTCACTTTGAAAGTAACTACACTGCTGGCCACACAAAATGCAACACCAAGAAGGAAGCATCCGATTGGCCTGAAATTCGCAGCATGCGTCGCCCGCGAGAGGACATGCAAGCGATTAGCAATGCAGGACATACGCAAATCTTGTGCGCTCGGCACGCCACCGAGTAGCACTATAAGGAGGGTGCACAGAAGGCGGGGTGTAAGTAGTGGAAGAGTGTTGTGCTGCCGGACCTGTGCGTGGGAAGCTTCCTGATGCCTCGTTGCAGAATACGGCAGTCATTCCAGCACGTTTCCGAGTTCGACAGAGGACGAATAGTGGCTTATCGCGACAGCGGTTTATTGTACCAAGACATCGGCGTCCGTGTAGGACGACATCCAGCCACAGTGAGGCGAGTATGGATTCGGTGGGTGAAGGTGGGCCGGACGGACCGACGTGAGCGATTGCCGCAGCACACCACCGAACGAGAGGACCGGCATGTTGTGCGGAGGGCATTGACGGCTCGCACCGCTTCATCACGAAAGTTAGCGCAGGAATTAGGGTGTGTTGCGCAACAAACCTGTGTCAGCACGTACCGTTCGACGTCGTCTGAAGGAGCGGGGACTTGTCGCACGGCGCCCATTGCTCCGATTACCATTGAAGTTGCACCACCGGCGAGTGCGGCGGCAGTTGGGCCGTTGAACACCGCACCTGGACTACGGAATGGCACGACATTGTCTTCTCCGACGAATCTCGCTTCTGCCTGCAACACCACAATGGTCGGATCCGCGTGTGGCGGCACCGCGGCGATAGACTGTATGACGCCTGCATTATGCATCGCCATACCAGTCCGTCGCCTGGCGTTATGGTTTGGGGCGCAATTGGATATGACACCCGCACCTCTCTGGTACGCATCGCCGGTACGCTCAACAGCCACCGCTACATCTCCGACGTTTTTGAGCCTGTAGTCCTCCCTTAAATGCAGGACCTGCCACGTTTCAACAGGACAATGCGCGCCCGCACGTGGCACGCATCGTGCAACAATTATTCACGGCCCACCAGGTGTCACTGCTGCCGTGGCCCGCCTGTTCTCCCGATATGTCGGCCATCGAACACGTCTGGTCGCTGATCGGCAACCGAGTGGCCCGGCAAGCACCACCCGCGGCTAAGCCTGAAGAACTGTGGCAACGTGTGGAATCTGCCTGGACCGACATGCCCCAAGCCCACATCCAAAGCCTCTTTTGTTCGATGCCGTGGCGTGTAGCGGCCGTTATTGCCAGCCATGGAGGCCACACAAGCTATTGATGTCTGCGTGTTCCGCAAGTCGCACGGGCCTGTGAGCTCAATCGTTTCATCTTTGTATCTGTTGTTTCGTGTCCGGTAAATCTGACTTTGCTATCTCGTGTCCTCCTTGGTGTTGCATTTTGGGTAGCCAGCAGTGTATTTAAATCAAGAAATATTGAAATATATATAAAAGGAAAACAAACATGTTGAAAAAAGGATGAAGAAATACAAAATAAAAGGAAGTATTGAAAAAAATATATTTTAGAAAGATGTTCAAATTATGGAAAGCAATCATTTCAGCATTTTAGTTGTTTTGCTCTTTTGCAAATCATGTAAACTTTAGCTTGAAATAGCGGATTTTCAGGAACAGTAATCTGAAAAATTTGGGCAATTGTGCTCTTAAATGCTATTGCTCTTTTCGTAAATTTTAAAGTATGTGCAAAAAATATGGAATTGTCCTTCGTTGTGAGCGAGTCAAAATGAGAATAATGTTGAAATAAAGTTCAACTGCATCAGTTTTTTTCTTTTGCGAGCTAAATCAAAGTATTCCAAGAAAAACATTAAGCTCTCCGAATGCAAGAGAATATCTTTTCCGCGCAAAAGAATTGGTGGGACGACGGTATTATGAAGTCGTGCTACACAAAAGCGAATTGAACAATGATTTCTTCTTTGAGAGGAGATTTTTGAAAAGCCATCTCGTGGGATTCTGCCTCCACAAATTGATCCTTATTTCAAAAGCCAGCATAAGGATATCCGAAATCGCTTGGGAAAACTAATAAGGGTCGCTGAAGATAATATCACTGCGCTGTTTTTTGTCCAATGCCACTGCTTGAAAAAAGAAACTATAATATTTACGTATGCTAAAAGCAAAATAAAATAGAGAACCTTTTTAGCGGTGTTTGTCATACAATTGATGATATATTAAGCAAGAAGAACGTAGCATAACAATCGTTTGTGTGTAGGCAGCATTTCCAATTATTGGAAATGTCAATTTATTTATTTATCCCCTTTTAACATGAACATAAACTGGTGTCCAAAATTAACGTGACAAATACGAATTAGAGAATATGTCCAAAACAAGGCAACCAATTCTGAAGATTTTTTCAGAGATATGTGCAAGGGAGAACGCTAAGTTGACGTACCCATTGTACTATCTCTTACGGGAATATGCAAATGACGACCGTACGTCATCGAGACGGCAGGCACGTGACCTTGATAAATGTTGTTCAGAGAAGGGTGCGGCAATTGAAGCTTGAGTTGAACTGTTAGTGGAAGAATGGCTCCGAACCATCGTTTAAAAAATTCTTTATGGTGAAGAGCGGCCGGTAGATTGGAAGCAGGCCAATCGCAAGCTGAGGTAGAAAGATGGCTGAATACGTCGAGGCAAGTGGTCTCCAATCTCTGGCGGCAGTTCCGGAAAACCGGAACAATAACCAGAATGCCCGGACATGGACGACCACGAGCTACAACAAGAAGTCAAGACAATCGGTATTTGTTTCTAACAGTTCGCTGCCTTAGGAAGTCGACAGCCAACCAACTCTAGCAGGAGCTCTCCTCTGCTACTGGAACCGCGATATCAAGGCAAACACTTTACAGAAGACTCTAGGAGAGAGTATAACGAAGTAAATTTCTCCGTCATTTTTGTTCACGCCAAAGCTCGAATACGCCCCCCCTCACTCCGGAATAAGTCACTCTACCAATTGAGCTACGCGGACGTTCGTTCTGATTGCTATCTGCCTTTATGTCGTGTTTGTCCACGCCGGGGGCTCGAACTCGAGTCCACTTATTCCGGAAGAAGTCACTCTACCGATTGAGCTACGCGGACGTTCGTTCTGATTGCTATCTGCCTTTTTGTCGTGTTTGTCCACGCCGGAGGCTTGAACTCGAGTCCACTTATTTCGGAAGAAGTCACTCTACCAATTGAGCTACGCGGACGTTCGTTCTGACTGCTATCTGCCTTTATGTCGTGTGCGTCCTACTGGCAGGTACGTCACATCTCCCCCCCGAAAGAGGGCCGGGGACATGGCCCACGGGTCAGCCGTGACCATGAATCGTTGCAGGCAGCCATCCGCTGTAGAACGTGCACTTGAGAATTCCCAGTCAATCTGGTGTGTGGAATGCAACGTCACACACATTTATTTTTCGAAGCGCTGAAGAAGGGATTCTCTTATTTTTCCTCTCTCGCGGTGTGGAAAGAACATCACACCATTGCGAGATTTTGAACGGCCGGGTCATCCGGAAAGTTCGGGTGCCATTATAACGAAGTAAATTTCTCCGTCATTTTTGTCCACGCCGGGGCTCGAAGCCGGGTCCCCTCACTCCGGAATAAGTCACTCTATCAATTGAGCTAGGCGGACGTTCGTTCTGACTGCTATCTGCCTTTATGTCGTGTGCATCCTGCTGTACGTCACAAGAGGTCTGTGTCACATTTCCCTAAGGTCCGTCTAAAGTGGGCCTGATAACATCACCCCTGAACTCCTGATCAATGGGCCTGTGATCTCCTTACTGACGAATCGCGGTACAGCCCAAAGACGGATTTTCAACGTCTGTACACTTGGAGAGAGCCGGTGTACAGACGGTGTACAACATTAGCGAAATAGAGCTTTACGATGGTAGGAGACTCCAGGTTTGGCCTGGCAACATGTATGATGGACACGCGCCGAAGCACATGTTTACAGGAGTCACCGTCACTCCTGCACATTGCAGGGATGACATTTTAGAGTACTGCTTTTCAGAACGGTTTTTCAGGCCAGCTATTGGCTCCCAGTTCCTTTTTACAGACGATAACGCTCGTACCCATAGGGCTCGGCTAGTCGGCGAATACCTAGAGACTGAGGATAGTCACAGGATGGAGTGAACAACGTGATCTCTGGACTTGAAACCCAATAGAACACGTCTGGGATACCTTGGAAAGAGCAATTGCAAGCCGGCAGCCCCCTTCCCAAACCCTAGCGGAACTCTGACACACCTCGGTGAAGGAGGGGCACTTAATGCAAACCGGCAGCCTTCTTTCAGAACCCTCCCGGGATTCCGACACGCCTTGGTGAAGGAATGGCAGTTATTGCCCGTAAACTCTCATTCACAACCTTTTAAACAGCATGAGGGATCTTTGTTCAATTCGTATCGTTGTTCGATATAATCACACGCCCTATTAGCCCCTCGAAATCTGTGTCACTTACTGCATCATTTTGGACTGCCATGCTGTGATAGCATGAGGAAGAAGCATACGCATGACAGCATGGCATGCTTTCTCTTGGTACGGTGATGGCCTTTTCTGTTGTGTATTGCTGCGTTATCGATATATGTATGTCCGTATCAACTGTCATTAAACTCTCTCGTGTGTTTTGCGTTATTCATGATTTTGTGTCTGTCACGTTAATTTTGGACACCAGTGTATGATTTCTTTTCGTTCCATGCTTTCCCTGTGAGGATTAACGTTCCCAGAAAACATCGAAATTTAGAAGGCATCGTTCGTCTTAAATTTGGGTGATATAATTTCAGGGAAATAAATATAGACAAAAACAAATGCAACCCAGGTTATCCGCGCGTCGAACTCAGCCGCAGTAGTCCGGGGAGTCAAATACCATTAATTTTCTCGATTCCCATTCTTTGCGTAGTAAAATTCCTGTAAGTAGTGTGTTTGAGCAAAGACACGAAAACGATAAAAATTAACTGCTTGAAATTATTACTAAATTACATAGAACTTTTTCGATTATCAGCAATGATTAATGCAGGGTTTCATTTTTTGGTGCATTAAATATAAGATTAAGAAAAGAGCACAATTAAAAGAAGCACTCAAAATATAGGATGAACACAATGATTGCAGCCTAGGCGGTGATTATAAGCCACCACTTTGCCAAGCACTGGCTTATAAATCGTTCTTCCAAGATGGGTGAGGCATGGATGTTGTGTTTGTCTTGCGGCACTAGCCCTGTCCCTTACCTGGAGTCAGTGACCCAAAATTAAGGACGGGTGAGTGTTATTGCCCATCGAGTTGCTCAAGGCGGTCGGTAAACTCTCAAACAAAAACAAACGATGCAATTAAGTCGAGTCGCAAAACTGAACGGCCCTCTTCAACACTTTTTTTATTGGGTGTTTAACGACCGCCCTGAGCAATTCGATGGGCTATATAAATTTAGGGACACTTGTTCCTGGAAAGGGAGACCGCCAGTACCGTAAAATAAGCACAGCATGAATGCCTCTCCAGGATTTGAACCCGGACCCAACTCGAAAGAATTATTATAAGCCAGGGCGTAGATCACTGCGCCACAAGAGCGGCTTTCCAACTCTTGCTATTATAAATGCTACCGTTGTAACAGAATGAGTCAAAACTTCCTTCGCTTTGCTGCCAAAACATTTTAATGACAGACAGCCATACAGCATGCTCACCTCATTCTGCAAAGTACAGGCCATCGTTTTCTACAGTCCTTTGCCAACGACCCACAAGAGCTGCGACCCCAAGGCGGTACCACTCAGTAGGTTTCGAGAACAGAAACTCTCTTATGCCAGATTCCACATCCACCACAGATGCGAAATGCCGTTCTTGGAGGATATGGCCCATGGACCGAAACAGGTGTAGCCGGACGAGGCAAGGTCCGGACTGTTTGGAGGATGGGGTAGGATCTCAACCCCTATAGTTTTCGGTGGATCATTCTGGAGGAGTGTCCTGTAGGTATTATTCACTTGGAGCAACGCCCGCTTCTTAATAATGAGCCCTGGGTAGAGTTGGCGCTAAGCATCATGGACCGGTTCCAGTCTACAGCTTGAGAATCTGGCGCGAGTTCCCAGGGCGTGGGACCCTCACAATTCCACGAAATGCACGGAATGACTTTCTTCTCAAAACGCCCTCTTTTCATCACTAGCTGTGCCTTCTGGCGTGGCCTCGGCCACTGGTTCCCAGAGGTAGGATAACGTAAGAACATCAAGTTTTCATCACCTGTGACGCTACGACGTCAAAACCTATCGTCCTGAGAATTTGAAAGCAATCTGCGACAGAGAACGACACGCTGTTCCTCCTGCTGGCTGTCAATTGATGAGGAATAATTCCATGGCGCACAGAGGAGAAACCATGCTGATGCAGGTGACGAACGACGGTGGATTTGGAATAACCCACTTCAACTGCTAATTGTAGTGCACTGGTACCGGGGTTCGCCGTCACAGCTTCGATCACGATATCAGTGTTGGTGGTCATCGGGCGTCCTGGCCTTGACTTGTTTTCGAGAATGGTGTTTCCAGCATTAAATCGCACCACTGAATGTCCGCAACATTATACACCAAAGAACAAAAAATATTATGACCACCTGTCTAATATGATATTGGTCCCCCACGTGTCAACAAAATCGCTGTTACCCGGCGAGGCATAGGCACTACATAATTTCTAAAGGTGTCTTGTGGTGTCTGGTACTAACACGTTACCAGCAAACCCTTTTGTAAGAAGAATTATCAAGGTGTGTCTGTCACAGTTAAAGACGATAGATGGCGCTGCCGCACTGGGCGAAACTCTGTCGCTCTCTCCTACAGGCGAAGTGAAGCTGCTGTTGTTCTCTTTTCTCGTCGGCAACGAAAAGGTTAAAATGGCAGTGTGTGTGCTTATTGTAAAACCAATATCAACTTAAGTGTGTGTTAAATCAACCTGCAGTTATCAGTAAACGATTATGGTGGTGTGAGTCAACTTAATGTGAATAAATTTTGGATTACTTAATGAATGGTGGTAAGTACTCTCTCTCTCTCTTTCTTTTCGGTCTTCCGTTCAGTAAGATGGAAAATCTAGTTCTTTCGTTAGTCGTCATATGAGATCAATGCGCAAAGCGTTATTGAGTGCACATTATAGAGTATTAAATCACTAACACCTTTAACTATAGGAAATCACGTGGTTAAGCCGCCGCAGATCAGATTTGCTCTTCCAGCACAAACCACAGAAGATCTATTGGATTGATGTCTGGAGAAATTGGATGTCGGGGTAATACATTTAAGTATGCTCCAGGAAACATTCTTGAACACTCCGGACAGTGTGGCACGGAACATTTATTTTACCGAACAACAAAAGACTAGAGGGGAACACCGTTGCTATGAAAGGATGTACCTGGATTGCAAAGGTGTTTATAGGTAGATGGTAGACGCCATAGTTTCCTGCACATGACTGACTGGACACCGGGTTTTCCAGCAGAAGAACATTGTCCAAAACCATTACACTTCCTACACCGGCTTGCTTTCGTCCCACGGTGCATCCTGGGGCCACCACTTCGCCAAGTAAACGGTGGTGCAACACGAAACGAAATTCATCAAACTAGACGACCTTTTTCAATCACTCAAGGTCCAGTTTTGATGCGCGCGTGCCCACTGTACGCGCTTTCGACAGTGAACCGAGGCTAGAATGGAAACTTGGAGTGGCCTGTGGCTACGCAGCCCCATTTTCAACAGGCTTCGATGTACTGTGTGTTGTAACACATTACTCCCCCTCAAATTACTGGTGAGTTGCGCCACAGCATGCACTCTGTTGGCTCGTACCATACGGGATAGCTTTCGCTTACCTCTAATTTCGATGAGACGCAGTCAGTTAACGTCTTGCCGGTAAACCACGAACCACTTTTTGAAGGTACTAAACAGTGCTGACCGTGATCATCCCACAAGCCTTGCCGTCTCGGAAATGCTCTCACCCAGTCGTATGGACAATACAATTCGTCCTTCTTCAAATTCGCTGAAGTCTGCTGCTTCCTTTCCCATGTAAAGAGCAAAAATAACACTGAATAACAGAGCTCAGTATCAGGTGTTATTTTTACCGTTTCATGACCTTCACACGCGCCGTCGTTTACCTGCAGTTGCTTCGATTTGCATAAAGACACGTTGGTCATAATGTTTTGGCACTTCGGTGTATGTAGCTCAAAACGGGACGAACTTCTGTCTCACCTTGGTGTTGTCTGAAGAACTGATAGCCGCCCCGGTGGCGCAGTGGTCTAAGCGATGGCCTCTGATCATTCGTCCTAAAGGGGTCCGGGTTCGAATCCCGGTGAGGCATGGATGTTGTGTTTGTCTTACGGCACTGGCTCTCTCCCTTCCCTGGAACCAGTGACCCTAAATTAGGGACGGGCGACTGCTTATAGCCCATTGAGTGGCTCACGGTGATCGTTAAACCTCCAATAAAAAAAAACTGATAATTCCTATCCTGGATCTGTTCCCGCGTTAGAATGATCGTCGCTACCAGGTGGCATTGTATGCTTTCACTATTATAAAAACTTGATATTTGTTTAGGTACCTGTGCTTCAGTTGTTGGGCGTTTGTTATCCTGGAGTGCTGAACGGTAGCATGCTCGTACGGTATACGGGTTTGATTCCGTGGCGGTGCAAGCTTTCTGGGGGTTGGCTAGATGTAGGAGGGAACTGCAGGAATCCTTCGCCGAAAAATAGTGTAATTTTTTTATTAGACAATCTCACATATCATTTTAATACTGTGTGTCCAGTCTTTGTACTCTTTCTATCGAATATGCGATGTGTTATGTTTAAGCAGTGCAATGCTTGACCGCCCATTCCTAACAGAACACCGAAGTGCTGTTGCTGCCGGAGGGATTGTCTGACCTATGCAGTATTGATCCCATCTGTGACATCGTTGCAAGAACCCCGAGGAATAAACACATCGTATTTGTTCTGTGTGGCAGTTTCATAAATAAGCTGCCATGAAACTGATTGTACGTTAGTATCTCTATGATAAACGACTTGCTGTTCTCGGAATGCAGTGTGCCAAACTACAGTTATTCCTAAGACTATTTTACAACAGACCGCTGTTGATAAAGCTTTGTTCAAATGCCAGTAATTCATAGGCATTCACATAGAGAAATTTGTTACTCATCCGTACGCTTACATTTCCAGGAATATAATTTTAAAAGTCTAGATGAGGCTGTCGAGTAGGCATTACAAGTTACATTAAGCAACAATTCTTATGAAATTCATTTCGGGGCCATATTAAATTGCATAAAAAAACAATCCGTGCATTGCATCGATGGCTATTCCATGTTATATACACTGGTTTGCAAAACTTAAGGAATAAGTGGAAAAAGTAAAATAACGCTGTAAATAGCAGCAGCACCCAAACACAAATTAACTTAGGACCGTGTTTAGGAACAAGAGCAACAGCACATGCGTAATAATGGAGCATGACGTGGGGTTTGCGTGAGGTGACAACAAAATGCGCTGACGCAATCCAATTGCGTCAGTTGAACGTAAGTCACTAGACGGTGTCCATCAGTGTTACAAACGTTCGATTGAGTTTGTGTGCTAGAGACGACGAAATGGGCCGTCGAGGACATCTTTATAATTTTACCCGTGGTCAAATAATTGGAAAGCTCGAGGAGGGGTGAGCTGTTATGAGTGTGACCAAAGAGTTTAGTATCGCCCATAGTGTCTTATCGCGTGCGTGGTCGGACTTCAGGATTACAGGTACCGCCGTGCGAAAGACCGGTGATGGTTGCTCACCAAATACCACTCTTAGTGAGAATGGCTACCTGCTCCTACAGGTCAAGAGGGATCGACACCAGACAGCAAGTAACCTTGCAAAACAACTGAACATGATCACAGGACGCACAATATCGCGGTTTAAAGCAGCCAGGCGACTACACAAAAATGGACTGTTTGCTCGGTGACCAGTACGCTGTGTTCCATTAACAACTGCTCACCGGGGAGATACCATTTACAGTGGTCCAGAGGACATGAGGACAGCAGAACAGCAGGTTAAGGTACTCTTTACTGATGAGAGTAGATTTAGTCTCTCTAGCGATTCTGGACGTCAGCTAATCTGGAGTGAGGTAGGCAATCGGTTTAGCCCCGACAACATCAGTGAACGGGTATATATGGCGGCAGCGGTGTTCTCGTATGGGGAGGCATTCTGATCGATGGACGCCACCGAGCTCCAGATACTGGAAGAAGGTAGTGTAACAGGGGCGCGCTACTGTAATGAGGTAATCCTTCCTCATGTTCGTCTATTTCGAGGCGTTATCGGCCCACTGTTCGTGCTAACGGACGATAACGCCACAGTTACTTACAAGGACTCTTACAAAAATCGAGGACTTTAAAGGGCCCTTGAAAAGGAAAACTAAATTCAAGGAGTTTTCAAGGTCTTTCAAGAACCGTGGGAACCCTGGACCCCAGGAGCAGAAAGTACCTAAAACTGCGGCGTATTGTAACGTACCAGAAGATGTGACGTACCTGCCAGCAGGACGCACACGACATAAAGGCAGATAGGAATCAGAATAAAATGTCCGCGTAGCTTAATTGGTAGAGCAACTTATTCCGGAATGAGTGGACCCGGGTTCGAATCCTGCCGTAGACCAAAAATGACGGAGAAATGCACTTCGTTATAATGGCGCCCGAACTATCCGGATGACCCGACCGTTCACAATCTCGCAATGGTGTGATGTTATTTCCACACCGCGAGATAGGAAAAATAAGAGCAGCACTTCGAAAAAAAAAAAAAAATAAGGGGGAGATGATGTAACGTACCAGGAGATGTGACGTACCTGCCAGAAGGACGCACACGACATAAAGGCAGATAGGAATCAGAATAAAATGTCCACGTAGCTTAATTGGTAGAGCAACTTATTCCGGAATGAGTAGACCCGGGTTCGAATCCTGGCGCGGATAAAAATGACGGAGAAATTCACTTCGTTGTAGTATGTCACAGAACGAAGTCATCCCTGCAGAACATTTTTCATCTTAGATTTCAATGCCTTGTGGGATATATATTTTTTTATTTTAGTTTTGATTCCTTGCAGAAAGTTTTTATTTAATAAGACATTTGTTCCTAAATCTTAAATTTCAATCGCTTGCAGAACATTGTTTTATTTTTTTTTTCTTTGATTTGTGAGAGCTCGTTAGTGCGCACTCCACATCTTCACTCCTCTTGTCTGTACTACAACAACTCCGCCTGTTTGTTGGGAGCACTGACCAATCTCACTCCTCCCCCCACACACAAACACGCACACACATCCTGTACTCCTACCATTTGGAATAGCAAGAAATTCTCTTTCTCTCTGTGCTTTTTGAAAGACCCCTTTTCCCCTCTACTACGTTGTCAAACTGGGAGGCGCCAAGCCATGTCAAACCACGTGATATTTCTAGGGAGGGTGTTCTGTACATCCTTGAAAAAATCACCTCTATAGTCAACAACAGCAGAACATGTGCGCAGTCTGCGCGTGGCTTTTATTGTTCCCAAAAATGTCTTGAGAGAGAGAAGGTGACTTGCTCCGAATGTGATCGTGAAATAATTTCAAAAAAATTAAAGCTCATTATCAGTTTTTTTATCCTGGGGAAACAGTAAAACACAGTTCAGTTGGCAAAAAAAAAAAAAAGCATACTGAACTTATTTTCTAATCAGTTAGCAAATGCAAATATAACTGAATGTTGAAATAGCTAATACGGAAGATAATTCAAGAAAAAGACTCTGAGAGAACAGTTCCGCTGTTACAGTCATCAATGGTAATGAAATCACTAAACGTCTGTTCATTTAAAAAAAAAATATCAACGATCTCAACTTCTTCAAGTAGTGCTGTCAGTGGCGTATCTTGGTGAATCCGCCGAGACCTGAGCTATCTCCCCCCCCCCCCCACCCCACCCCAACCCCACCCCGCAAGTACTGTTTTTAAAAAATTGCGAAGTTTATTTTTAATAGTTAAGTAATAGAAGTAACATTTTTTTTCTAAATTTTAGGTACATGCTATTGCTAACATGATACCGAATAATTACGAGGATTAGGATTTGAACACTTATTTGTACAGGGACTCCATTCTTCTTTCCTTTTGTGTGAATTTGAGTGTTACGTTTTCACAAATATGTTTCTTCCGAGTAATTTTTCATGTTTAAACATACTGTTTTTCTCTATTAACAAAACCAGCCAAATTGCTCTAATGTACATATCTTTGTGTGGCTCTAAGATATATCTTGATTCTTTTTAATACGGAAAAACTTCTACTTGCAGTTGTTGATGGAAAGTTTAATATTAGATCTGCTAATTTGTACACCTCAATAAACACTGTCCAATTATTCAAATTTTTGTAACAAGTAATGTTTCTTACTGATTTCTTTTGTACTCATCAAGGGAATTAAACACCTCCAGTTCATTTTTTAATTGAGCTGTATCACAATTTGAAGTATAGAGTTCTTTAAACTCTGATAGTAGATGTTCAGGGAAGCTTTCACAAAATTTATCAAAACAGTTCGAATCCAACAAAGCCACGAATTTAAGATATAATATCACTGATTTTAATGCATTGACACTTCACGCAAACTGAAACAACTCTCGAGTAACACGCGCTGGAAGCATGGAGGGGCCGAAGTAGTCCGAAGTCTTCTTTTATTCGGAGCGAACCCTTGGCCGAAGCAATAGCCACTCACGAGCTCCGCAGCTCATTCATGTTTTCATGGAAACGCTAGCAGGAGATAGCATTGAAGCTCTTCGCATCAGAACAGCGAAGTCTCTCGAAGACCTACTTGCGTTACGCCGTTGATCATAGCTCGCCAGGCTGATTCTCATAATCGAAAGAAGTGAATCCGCTCGTGTTTTTTCGCACCGAAAGCATCGACATATCTTAATACCGTTGATTATTGACTTTCATTTGTGTATATTTAATTAACTTTTATTTTTGCATTCTCTGGGCTTCGCAGCTAGCCTAGCTAGCCTCGAATGTACGTCAATGCCAGTGTCATCATATTAGTCGTAAAACTTTGAAGCAAAAGAAAACAATTTGGACTTTTATCAGGTTACGGAAAATCATGAAAAATTCTGAAAGTGATTTATATTTCAGGGCCATGCATTTAACATTCAAATCAGGGCTCGATTTCTACTGGTAGTTAGTAGCAAATTGCTAGCAAGCAAATGTATTTTGCTAGTGATAAAAAGTGGTTCTACCAAAAGTTGCTAGTGGAAAAATTCGAATGTTTCAATGTGAACTGTAAAGCGCCATTGCATTGTGCATGTGGAATATTTTAGACACATAGAAATACACTGACGGGAAAAAATCCCAACACCACGAAAAAATAGTTGTAGAGGAATGAAATGGCGGCAATACATTTGTATAGGTAACATATTTAATCGATTAAGATTTCAAGATCACAGCTTAATGTAAGCGCGAGAAGAGCCATTTTAAATGTGAAATGCTGGTACATTAATAACCGGTGTAACCACCAGAATGTTGAATGCAAGCACGCAAACGTTCATGCATTGTGTCGTACAGGTGCTAGATGTCAGTTTGTGGGATGGAGTTCCATACCTGTTGCACTTGGTCGGTCAATACAGGGACGGTTAATGCTGGTTGGGGGTGACGCTGGAGTTGTCGTCCAGTGATGTCCCATACGTGCTCGATTGGTAAAATATGTGGTGATCTAGCAGGCCGCGGCAACATGTCGACACTCTGTAGAGCATGTTGGGTTACAACAGCGGTATGCGGACGAGCGTTATCCTGTTAGAAAACACTCCCTGGAATGCTGTTCATGAATGGCAGCACAACAGGTTGAATCACCAGACCGACGTACAACTGTGCCGTCAGGGTGCGTGGGATAACCACGAGAGTGCTCCTGCTGTCATAGGAAATTGCTCCCCAGACCATAACTCCAGGTGTAGATCCAGTGTGTCTCGGCCGCAGACTGGTTGGTTGCAGGCGCTCACGTGGCCTCCTTCTAACCAACACACGGCCATCACTGGCACCCAGGCAGAACCGGCTTTCATCAGAAAACACAACAGAACTCCACTCCGTCCTCCAATGAGCTCTAGCTTGACACCACTGACGTCGCAAACGGCAGTGGTTTGGAGTAAGTGGAATGCACGCTACAGGGCGTCTGGCTCGGAGCTGTCCTTCAAGTAACCGATTTGTAACAGTTCGTTGTGTCACTGTGGTGGCAACTGCAGCTCGAATTGCTGTCGCAGAAGCGGTACGATGCGCCACGGCCATACGCCATACACGGCGGTCTTCCCTCACAGTAGTGCCACGTGGCCGGCCGGAACCCGGTCTTCTTGAGGCAGTACCTTCCCTTGACCACCGCTGCCAACAATCATGCACAGTGGCTACATTCCTGCCAAGTCGTTCTGCAATATTGCGGAAAGAAAATCTACCTTCTCGTAGACCTATTACACGACCTCGTTCAAACTCCGTGAGCTGTTGGTAATGGCTTCTTCGTCTTCTTAAAGGCATTCTTGACTAACATCAACACCCTACGTCGAATTTCAACGATAACTAATACTCACGAACGTTACAGCGCGTATTTACAGCAAACCTGCTTTGCATGTTCCGAGAGGCGCTGCGAGCGCCACACGTATGCGCCGAGCGCGAAATTTGCATAGACGTCATCTTACAGATGTACTCTCACCGCCTACCAACTGTCGTTTATCTAACACAACCCCTTCTTGGTGTTGGGATTTTTTTTTCCCGTCAGTGTAGGAACAGCTGTTTTCTGGAAACGAATGTTTCTTGAAAAGTACAAACATTATAAGAACCTTTTGGCACTAGTAGAAATATCCAGTATATTTCCCTTATCTACTTCTGCATGTGAGGTTGAGTTCAGTTTCATGAAGAGAATCCCGGGTGATTGGAGGGGCAGTTTAAACTTAGCAAACATTGAATGCTCTCATGAGTATTGAGGTTGAAGGTCCGTCCGAAGACAAGTTTGACCGCAGGCCTGCTGTTTTAAAGTGGTATGATGAAAAGACCTGAAACCCAGATCCTAAACCGTACGAAAAATAACTTAAGATTTTGAATAATGTTCTTGAATTTTGTGAATAAAGTTAAATAAAACAATAAAGATGACACCGAATTTTCTGGTGTAATAAGCACGTCTTTTGAATCCGTTCTAACGCAAATTAAATTTATCAAAGCTATTCAAAGTCAATGGAACCGGCATGGAAAACAATAGTACCTGACGGAAGAAAGAAGTTTTTCAATCGGGTCTTTAATCCCTCAGATATTGCTGTAAACGGAATCGTGAGCTTACGAACTCTAAGAAACAGAGTTATCGACAAAAATAAGATGTGACTTTACGTCCCCTGGTGGGAAAACCATGCATTATTTTATTAAGAAAGTATTCGCAAAAGGTTTATCCATATAAGCGGTATCGGTCCAAGAAAAAAAAATTCAGTCGAGTTTTCAAGAGCCCAGATTTTTCTACAAATACATCAGAAGCAGAAATCAACACTTATGACCCCTGGTGGCCAAACCATTCTTTACAAAACATTAGAAATTATGCGAAAATTATTTTCCATAAGGTCTTGTATGCAATACAGGAATAATTTTTCAAATCGGAGTTTTAGGAGCAGAAAACGCAATTTACCTTTATGCGCCCTAGCGGAAAGTCTATCATTCACGTGAAAATTTTGAATTTATGGGAAAAAACATTTCAAATCGGAAACACTATCTAACAAAGAAGGAATTCTTCAAATCGGACTTTTAAAAGTAGAGATATTGGCAAAAATAATATATACATCTACGCCCCCTGGCGTAGAAATAATGCATTACTTCAAGAAGAAAATGTTCCTAAAATGTTTGTCAACATGAGTAGTCTACAAAAGACGTTTTTTTCAATCGAGATTTTAGAAGCTCATATTTTGCTGCAAAAACACCAGAAGCGGAAATTAAGACTTACGCCACCTGGTGGCCAAACCATTTTTTTACAAAAATCAGGAATTATGTGCAAACGATTTCCCATCAGGAGCTGTATCCGGTGCAGAAAGAATTTTTCAAATCGGAGATTTAGAAGCAGAGAAATAGTGGGAAACGCATTTCACGTTTACGCCCCCTAGCGGAAAGTCTATGAATTACTTGAAAATTTTGAATTTATTGGAAAAACATGTCACACTAGAAACACTATCCGACAAAGAAAGAATGCTTTAAATCGGACTCTTAGAAGTCGAGATATTGACAAAAATAATATATACATCTACGCCCCCTGGCGTAGAAACCATTGACTATTTTAAGAAGAAAATGTTTCTAAAGCGTTTGTCGACACGAGTAGTATCGGTCTACAAACGACGTTTTTTTCAATCGAGAATTCAGAAGCTCATATTTTGCTGCAAATACATCAGAAGCGGAAATTAAGATTTACGCCCCCTGGTGGCCAAACCATTCTTTTTTTTTTTACAAAAATCAGAAATTGTGTGCAAACGATTTCCCATCAGGAGCTGTATCCGGTGCAGAAAGAATTTTTCAAATCGGAGATTTAGGAGCAGAGAAATACTGGGAAACGCAATTTACCTTTACGCCCCCTAGCGGAAAGTCTATGAATTACTTGAAAATTTTGAATTTATAGGAAAAACATGTCACACTAGAAACACTATCTAACAAAGAAGGGATTTTTCAAATCGAACCCCTAGAAGTAGAGATATTGACAAAAATACGATGTACATCTACGCCCCTTGGCGTAGAAACCCTGCACTATTTTAAGAAGAAAATGTTCCTAAAAGGTTTGCCGACATGAGTAGTATCGGTCTACGAACGACGTTTTTTTTCAATCGAGAATTTAGCAGCTCATATTTTGCTGCAAATACATCAGAAGCGGAAATTAAGATTTACGCCCCCTGGTGGCCAAACCATTTTTTTTTTTTACAAAAACTAGAAATTACATGCAAACGATTTGTCACCAGGAACTTTATCCGGTGCAGAAAGAATTTTTCAAATCGGAGATTTAGAAGCAGAGATATAAAGAGAAACGCAATTTACCTTTACGCCCCCCAGCGGAAAATCTATGAATTACTTGAACATTTTGAAATAATATGAAAAACATGTCACACAGAAAACACTATCCAACAAAGAAGGAATTTTTCAAATCGGACTTCTAGAAGTAGAGATATTGACAAAAATAAAATATACATCTATGCCCCTGGCGGAGAAACTGTAGGATATTTTGGGAAGAAAATATTCCGAAAAATTTTATCGATGTGAGTGGCATCAGTCCACAAAAGAATTTTTTCAATCGATATTTTAGAAGCTCAGATTTTATGGTAAATACATCAGAAGTTAAAATTAACACTTATGCCCCCTGGTGGCCTAAGTATTCTTTACCAAAAATTTGAAATTATATGCAAAAGATTTTCCATCAGAAGATGTATCCGCTGAAAGAAAAAAATTTTAAATCGGAGTTTTAGGAGAAGAGTTATCGGGGAAAATGTAATTTATTTTTACGCCTCCTAGCGGAAAATCTATGCGTAATTTGAAAAATAAACTATAACTTAAATAATCTTCGACATAAATGGAATCGAAAGATAAAAGAATTTTTCAATCGGATGTTTAGAAGCAAATATGTGGAATAAAACGTAATATTGAATTCGACATCATCTGCATTTACGCCCTCTAGC
This sequence comes from Macrothele yani, assembly GCA_039090855.1. Taxonomy (NCBI): domain Eukaryota; kingdom Metazoa; phylum Arthropoda; class Arachnida; order Araneae; family Macrothelidae; genus Macrothele; species Macrothele yani. The sequence goes on from CM077016.1 coordinate 80,268,846, forward strand.
GGCGAAATTTTACATCGTAAAAAAAATAACGAAGTAAAGGATCATCATTCGTATATTTCAATCTTCCGAATGCAAAAATAATTTTTCATAGCGGACTAATATTTGCAGAGATATCGTGGGTACAGACGGACGGACATACCGATAACATAAGCACGATTTTTTTTTACAAAAGACGTGCTAAAAATGGCTTTTAAATATTTGCATTCGAATTAAATTGTTAGAATTAATCTGCCAGGTCATGAAAAGGTGAGTTATATCTAAATATTTGTAATGTTTTCAGCATTACAATGTGGAAGTTACATCAAAATTTGTCATAACTGACTAATGGAATGAGACATGTTAAAGTTTCTTTTGTAAACTTCCGTATAGCGGACATCGAAGGGGAAAGAAAAACTGTCCGTTATTTAGAAGTGTCCGTTATCGGGAAAATCATGCTAATTTATGACAGTATACATGTACCATGTTTATAACGTAAAAGCAGTTTAAAAGATAAGTAAATATAACTATGTAAATGCAATGTACTCCAGACATCATGAAAGGTACCAGTACCAGAGTTCTTCCAGTCCTCCCAGCAGAAGTTGCACATGCAATCAAGAACATGAAGCGGGGGAAAAAAGCTCCAGGAGAAGATGGAATTACTGTAGACATCATACAAGAAGCAAGTGGAGAAATCGAAACAGTACTCGCCCAAATTTTCACTCGATGCCTTAATGAGGGGAAGATTCCTGAGGATTGGAACACCGCTACAATGATCCTGCTACATAAAAAAGGTGACATTGAGGATCTCGGGAACTACAGACCTATCAGCCTCCTATCAGTGGTTTATAAAATCTTCACTAAAGTTCTTTCACACCGCTTGAATGTGACACTGGACATGGCTCAACCGAGAGAACAAGCTGGATTCAGGAGTGGCTACAGCACAATAGATCGTATCCACGTACTGAGAGAACTAATTGAAAGAGAGAGGGAATATTAACTTCCATTGTGCATGGCTTTTATCGATTATGAAAAAGCCTTTGATTCGATGAAACCATCAGCAGTTACAATGGCTCTGAAATCCTGCGGTATTGAAGATGCATACATTAATATTATTAATAACATCTATGAAAATGCAAGTGCAAAGATTCGGCTGTTTGAAAATACAACACACATAAAAATTGGAAAAGGAGTGAGACAAGGTGACACCATATCTCCAAAGCTCTTTAATGCCACATTGGAGGGTGTCTTTCAGTCGCTGAGCTGGGAAAACAAGGGGATAAAGATTAATGGAGATTACCTAACCCACCTTCGTTTTGCTGATGACGTAGTCATTTTTGCAACTACCTTATCAGAGCTGCAGAGTATGATCCAGAAACTTGCTGACAAGAGTAAAGAAGTGGGATTAAAAATGAACTTTTAGAAGACAAAAGTGATGTCCAATGCTTTTACAAGAAATGAAGATTTATCGATTGATGGAGAATAGCTGGAGATAACAGACACGCACGTTTATCTTGGACAGCAGATATCAAGTGAGGGTCACATTGATGAAGAAATTAATCGGCGTACAAAACTTGCCTGGAGAGCTTTTGGAAGAAACAGCATAATTTTCAAGAGCAATATGCCATTGTGTCTTAAAAGAAAAGTGTTTGATCAGTGCATCCTTCCAGTGCTTACGTATGGTGCAGAGACGTGGACCTTAACTAAAAGAGACATACAAAGGCTGCAGACAACTCAAAGCAGCATGAAGAGGTGCATGCTTGGTGTAACCAGGAGAGATAAGAAGAGAAACTCGTGGATCCGAAAAATGACAAGAGTGGAAGACATCATGATCAGAGTTAAATCCCTGAAATGGCAATGGGCTGGACATACTGCCAGAAGGACAGATCATCGATGGACAGCCGAAATTTTAGATTGGATTCCAAGGGACAGGAAAAGACCCAGAAGAAGACCACATGGGAGATCGGTGGATGAAATTCGAAAGTATGCAGGAGTGACATGGAGGAGGCTGGCACAAGACAGACCGTTGTGGAGGAAAGTTGGGGAGACCTTCGTCCAGCAGTGGATTGATAATGGTTGACAATGATGATGATGATGATGATGAAATGCAATACATAGATCAAACTCGTACTAACCTTTATTTAAAAAAACAGTATCCTTCAAAACCTAAGAAGCAAAATAATCAAGTATTGTTGTTTGTCTATTACATTCTTGTGAAATTTTGTCTTCTAAATAAATTTCTAGCCAGCCGTCTGAAGCTTTGAATTCTGTGAATCCTAATTCATTTGCGATTTCTAAAGTCTTTTGACGAATTAAAGTCCCTGGTAAAGGAATGTTGTTGGCTCTAGCGGAGCGGCAAAACCATTGGTATCCACAGCTAAACCATCAGTTTTATGGAAAGCTCTCATAATTTTCTGGTTGCCATTACAATCTTGCCAAGACAAGATTGTAATGGCAACCAGAAAATTAAGATTTCACTCACTTGCGTTTTTCCAATGCCCAGTTTATCTTCTAAAATGCGCGCACTTAATCTTTCCTTTTCACTCAGCTTCGCTATATCAGCTTTTTCTTTCAGAGTCAAGCGCTTACGTTTGTGCGACATTTTAAAATTGATGTTTGAGAAATTTTTGTTTCACAGCTCGCTTGATGAGAAAAATCTACACACACTGACGGAAAAAAAAAATCCCAACACCCAGAAGGGTTTGTGTTAGATAAACGACAGTTGGTAGGCGGTGAGAGCACATCTGTAAGATGACGTCTATGCAAATTTCGCGCTCGGCGCATACGTGTGGCGCTAGTAGCGCCCTCGGAACATGCAAAGCAGGTTTGCCATAAATACGCGCTGTAACCTTCGTGAGCGTTAGTTATCGTTGAGATTCGACGTAGGGTGTTGATGTTAGTCAAGAATGCCTTTAAGAAGACGAAGAAGCCATTATCAACAGCTCACGGAGTTTGAACGAGGTCGTGTAATAGGGCTACGAGAAGGTGGATTTTCGTTCCGCAATATTGCAGAACGACTTGGCAGGAATGTAGCCACTGTGCATGATTGTTGGCAGCGGTGGTCAAGGGAAGGTACTGCCTCAAGAAGACCGGGTTCCGGCCGGCCACGTGGCACTACTGAGAGGGAAGACCGCCGTGTATGGCGTATGGCCGTGGCGCATCGTACCGCTTCTGCGACAGCAATTCGAGCTGCAGTTGCCACCACAGTGACACAACGAACTGTTACAAATCGGTTACTTGAAGGACAGCTCCGAGCCAGACGCCCTGTAGCGTGCATTCCACTTACTCCAAACCACTGCCGTTTGCGACGTCAGGGGTGTCAAGCTAGAGCTCATTGGAGGACGGAGTGGAGTTCTGTTGTGTTTTCTGATGAAAGCCGGTTCTGCCTGGGTGCCAGTGATGGCCGCGTGTTGGTAAGAAGGAGGCCAGGTGAGCGCCTGCGACCAACCTGTCTGCGGCCGAGACACACTGGACCTATACACCTGGAGTTATGGTCTGGGGAGCAATTTCCTATGACAGCAGGACCACTCTCGTGGTTATCCCACGCACCCTGACGGCACAGTTGTACGTCGGTCTGGTGATTCAACCTGTTGTGCTGCCATTCATGAACAGCATTCCAGGGTGTGTGTTCCAACTGGATAACGCTCGCCCGCATGCCGCTGTTGTAACCCAACATGCTCTACAGAGTGTCGACATGTTCCCGCGGCCTGCTAGATCACCAGATCTTTCACCAATCGAGCACGTGTGGGACATCATTGGACGACAACTCCAGCGTCACCCCCAACCAGCATTAACCGTCCCTGTATTGACCGACCAAGTGCAACAGGCATGGAACTCCATCCCACAAACTGACATCCAGCACCTGTACGACACAATGCATGAACGTTTGCGTGCTTGCATTCAACATTCTGGCGGTTACACCGGTTATTAATGTACCAGCATTTCACATTTAAAATGGCTCTTCTCGCGCTTACATTAAGCTGTGATCTTGAAACCTTAATCGATTAAATATGTTACCTATACAAATGTATCGCCGCCATTTCATTCCTCTTCAACTAATTTTTCATGGTGTTGGGATTTTTTTTCCGTCAGTGTACTTTCGAATTTCATCCACCCATCTCCAACGTGGCCTTCATGTGGGTCTTTTCATATCCCTTGGAATCCAGTCTAAAATTTGGTTGTCCATCGGTGGTCCGTTCTCCTGGCAATATGTCCAGCCCATTGCTATTTCAGGGATTTTAGATGTCTTCCACTCTTGTCATTTTCCTTATCCACAAGTTCCTCTTCTTACCTTGCTTGGTTGTGTGTGTGTGTGTGTGTGTGTGTGTGTGTGCGCGCGCGCGTGTGTGCGTGCGATGATAAACATGTTACAGCTTCCATCGGGAAGCTGTAACATGTTTATCATCGTACATAACGAAACATTTTTTTACCGGTAAAGCGGACTTTTTTGTAAATAGACAGAGAGAGAGAGAGAGAGAAGAAGCTGACTTCTTGGAAGCGTCACCTGAACTAGAGTTTTACATATTTTTTTCCTTCAGTTTTATATGAGACAATTGTGTTTTATGAAAAATCTTAATTTACCAGAAATAGAAAATAATGTTGCTAAATATATGTATTTTTTCCTGTAAAAATCAATAAAAATTGGAAAATATTCTCGTACAAGGGAGCGGCAAATCTGGGCTTGCACCGGAGCGGCAAATGCCCTTGGCGCGCTCAAGCGCGTTAAGGGCATTTATATCCATCCGGCCCTGCTTCATTGTGTTCCAATCAGAACAACAATTTCTGATATGGAAACGTCCAAGAGGTAAATAATTCCTCAGAACGAGAGCAAATATAAGATATAACAATTCAGAACACATTCATAATGTGTTTCCGAATGCGTTCTGAATGTGTTGCGAATACGTTCTGAATGGTCATCGAATATGTTCCATGCTTAAGTACAAAGCGTTCCCAATGTGTTCTGGAAAAAAATGTGTTGTAAAAATTAACTCTAGAACACATTTTACGGGTGGAGAACACATTTGGAACACATTTGTCGTCTGCGGAACGGAATAGAACAGATCCGGAACACATTGAGCACGCATTTTTTTAAAAAAAAGCGTTCCCAATGTGTGCTGAGCGTTTGCAGTGTAGTAATCTGGACTTGAAATTGATCCCTGTGCACTCACCTTTTTTTTTTTTTTTTGATTGGAGGTTTAACGACCACCGTGAGCAACTCAAATGGGCTATAAGCAGTCGCCCGTCCCTAATTTTGGGTCACTGGTTCCAGAGAAGGGAAAGAACCAGTGCCGTAAGACAAACACAACATCCATGCCTGACCGGGATTCGAACCCGGACCCCTTACGGACGAATGATCAGAGGCCAGCGCCTTAGACCACTGCGCCACCGGGGCGGCGCACTCACCTTCATCTTACCAACAACAAAAGATGAATCCCTCCCACCCACACCTGAATTGTGTTTGCATGTGTTTCAATCCGATTACCGTTCTCGAATTAGCCGGCCTTGGACACTGGTCCTCGTTTCTGAGGGTTCACCCCATTGGGAGCACCTGAAGAGCTAGAAGGCAGTTTCTTCTGGTCAGATGTACGTATGCAAAGGGGGAATCGGACAGTCTGGCGAGCACTAACCCTAATCCTTTTTCCAGCAATTCCGGCGGCTTACGCGGGGTACATAGCACTTAGCACCATAAAATTTACTAGGCCTCGAGAACAATACGGCTAAGATAGGGAATGAGGAAAGGTAAAATAACAAAAAGGAAAGATCTTGGGAGTTTGGGCGAATCACACTCCTAGGAATTCCTAGAATCGAAAGCAAATTGCCCGTTATACAGGATGATTCATAAAGAAGTATACAGTTTCAACGCACTGTAAAACAAGAACAATGTAAGATATTTTATGTTACCTGTAACAGAACTGGAGGGGAATGTTTCAAGTTTTTTAGAGACAGTCACAGATGTTCTATGTGTGCACCCTTAGTCACACGACATACATCGAGCCGGTAATCCATTTCCGCCCAAACGCGAGGTAAGATATCTTAACCAAGTGCAGTGATAGTGGCTGTGATACGCTGTTTCAGCTTCGCTAGATCAACAGGAAGGGGAGGGGCGAATACCTTATCCTTTACGTACCCCCACAGGAAAGTCACAAGGTGTTAAGTCAGGACTTCTGGGTGGCGATTGGGTCAGTGGCATGTTGTAGTCCGCGGATGGTCAAGGTCAGTGAGATTTTGCAACATGTGCACTTTGTATGGAATCATTTTCAGCTTCTTTCTCAAAATTGTCCAGACAGTGGGCTGTGAAATCTGCACTTCACGACTCACCCTCCACGTTGATTTTCCTGGGCTTCGTTGAATGGCGGTGCAAACACTATTGACGACTTCTTCCGATACACGCGGTCGTCCAGGACTTTTAAGTGTGCACAAACAGCCCGTAGTTTCAAATTTTTTTATCCCAATCGTAGATAGATTTTCTGGTTGGAGGTTCTTTTCCGAATCGTGATCGAAAATGCCGTTGCACAACAGTTACAGATTCCGTTTTGCTCAATTCAAGAACACAAAACGCCTTCTCCAGTGCAGGCGCTGCCATTTTGACTGACTAGTCACGTGACACACGTGCTATCGCCTACGTCACTTCCCTCAGTAGCGGGACACAAACTTTATGAGTACATCTACCTAACGGTTCGCAGTTGTTGTCCGTGTCTTCAACTGTTACTGTTTTACAGCATCTGGAAACTGTACATTTTATGAATCACCCTGTATTGTACTTTAAGTGTGTCCGCGTCCGTTATTTAGAATGTCCGCTATTAAGAAGTGTCCGTTAATGGAAGTTTTACTGTATAATGTTAATAAACTTTCGCTAGTATACTGTATAATGCAATTTTCTAGTAAAAAAATTAGGCCACTAGCAAGTATTGCTAGTGCTTAAAAAACACGAAATCAAGGCCTGCTTCAAATACAATCTTTCCCCGAGTGACCATTTTCTTCAGGAGACATTGTGGAAGCAATATTGGAATCCCTGTTAGCTTTCTAATATTACAAATCATCTTACAAGCTGTCATTTTCTGTTGCCGATGGAAATCGACACACCAGCACAAATTGTGAAACAGATCGATATCGTTGATTCCCGAAGAAATCTTTCCACCAAACAAAGTGTCTTTCGTTTATGCACCTATTAAAGTTGCTGTAAAGAAGCAACACCATGCACAGCAATAACTTGTAACGTACCAGGAGATGTGACGTACCTGCCAGCAGGACGCACACGACATAAAGGCAGATAGTGGGCAGAACAAATGTCTGCGTAGCTCAGTTGGTAGAGCGACTTGTTCCGGAATAAGCGGCCTCGGGTTCGAATTCCCGGCGTAGACCAAAAATGACGGAGAAATGCACTTCGTTATAATGGCGCCCGAACTATCCGGATGACCCGACCGTTCAAAATCTCGCATTGGTGTGATGTTCTTTCCACACCGCGAGATAGGAAAAATAAGAGAATCCCTTCTCTAGCACTTCGAAAAAAAAAATAAGGGGGAGATGATGTGACGTACCTGCCAGCAGGACGCACACGACATAAAGGCAGATAGTGGGCAGAACAAATGTCCGCGTAGCTCAATTGGTAGAGCAACTTATTCCGGAATGAGGGGACCCGGGTTCGAATCCTGGCGCGGATAAAAATGACGGAGAAATTCACTTCGTTATAAACTAAATCTCGTTAAACCTTGGTGATTCAGATATTCTCTTTACGTGCGGCGGTGTAGTAAAATAACCCTTTTGTTTTACGATACGGTTTGATTTACTACTCTACTTTTTCAGTATCATTTATTTTTATTACTCATCTATTGTTTTTATTTTTATTTATTTTTTTATTTTGCATGCGTCGTTAATCAAATTTTATTTTATTCAGCTAAATCCCTTAGTATTTGAAATCCACCGGTTGTGTCTAGCTAGACTTTGATGGTAAAGAAAACCCAGCAACGGGAATTTTCTTTCCACAAAAGAGTAATTCTGCTTCTCTCCGATCTCATCGCTAGTTGGGTACCAACTGAGATATATTGAAAGAAAATCTCTCTGCAGGTGATATCCAATAAACATGAAAGTTCCCCCCCCCCTGTAGGAATTGCTTATTTGATGTGCTCACAGCTTATTTATGGTCTCAGAATGATCATTAAGGGTGGTCCCACTCGTGACGAAGAAAGTGGAGTTGCGAACGGCTTGACTGTGGTGAGCTCAATGGTGTTTCTTGTAAAGATTTTAAGTGCTTTTTCCTCGGTTACACGTATATACACTCATCGTCAAAAAAAGAGCTGCACCCAGAAGGACGTGTCGGATTGCAATGCTATTCGGGAGGAAGGTAAAGATTACCAGGAACAATAAATAATTAAACATTGAGACCGATATGAACAATATTTATTGAGCTACACACGCCAATAAGCAGTATCTCTAAGTACGACGTCAGGCCGCCATGTTTTCTCACAAAGCATGCCAGACTTCTCGGCATGGAGGTGCACAGGTTCCTAATGGTGTCCTGCGATAAGCCATCCCATGCAGCTTGAATCTTCTCGCGCAGATCCTGCAGATTGAGCGGTAGAGGTAAAGTGTAGATAGCGCGTCCAATAGCATAGCACACATTTTCAATCGGCGATAAATCTGGCCATAGCAGAGTGTCAATGCCGTGAAGGCAAGCTCTCGAAACAGCAGCAGTATGCGGACGAGCGTTGTCCTGTTGGAAAATCGCACCGCAGTGAGCGTTCAGAAAAGGTAAGGCCACTGGTTGCAGGACCTCATTAACGTAACGTTGGGCTTTCAAAGTGCCTGTAGTGAGTACCTAAGGTGATCTAGCATCGTATGCAATTGCACCCCACACAATGACACCAGGCCTTCTGGACGTGTGACGCTCGACAACAAGCCGTTAATCTCAGCGCCGACCACGGTGTCTCCACACACGGATTCGTTGGTCGTCTCCTCCAAGACAAAAGCGGGACTCGTCACTGGAGATCACCCGCTGCCATTCTGTGTGATATAGCGAAGTAAATTTCTCCATCACCCTTGTCTACGCCGGCCATGGAATCCGGGTCCCCCCACACTCCAGAGTAAGTCGCTCTCCCAACTGAGCTATGCGGACGTATGCTCTCGCTGCTATCTGCCTTTATCTCATGTGCGTCCTGCGGTGCAGGCACGTCACCCCCTCCCCCAAGGAGGGCCGGGGGCATGGCCCACGGGTCAGCCGGGATCATGTGTCGCTGTGTCGCTGTAGGCAGTCATCCTATGAAGAACGTGCCCTTGATAAATCCCAGACAATTTGGTGTGTGGAAACTTATCGCACACATTCATTCTTTCGAAGCACTGAAGAAGGGATTCTCATTTTTTCTATCTCGCGGTGTGGAAAGAACATCACACCATTGCTAGAAACCTATCGGCCAGGTCCCATATGACGAAGTAAATTTCTCCATTATCTTTGTCCTCGCCGGGTATCAAATCCGGATCCCCTCACTCCGGAGTAAGTTTCTCTCCCAACTGAGCTACGCGGACGTATGCTCTCGCTGCTATCTGTCTTTATCTCATGTGCGTCCTGCGGTGCAGGCACGTCACAGTGGCTCCATGACAGTCTGGCACGACACCATTGCAGTCTTTGACGACGATGCAATGGTGTTAAGTGCAGTCGTCGTAACGGTGTGCGTGTGTGTAGTCCTACGTTGTGCAGCCTTCTGCCAATGGTGCTGGCACTAATCGGACGATGCATGGAGGGCACCACTGCTCGCTGAATATCCGCAGTCGTGGGTGTTGGGTCACTCCGCGCACGTCGGACAACCCGTCGGTCCTCTCTCTCCGTGGCTCGTCTAGGTCTCCCAGACCCTTCCTGTCCCTGTTGCGTGCCTTGTTCTATCCACTGCCGCCAACAGCATGCTATGGTGATATATATCTGCAAACCGGTATGGCGCGCAATACAGCGATAAGACCATCCCGCTTCCCGGAGCCCGACGACGTGGCCCCTCTCGAATTCCTCCAACTGCTCGATTTGCTTGCTAACTTTTCTCCGAGGCATACTTCACTTGCAAAGGATGCAACCAACACAAAAGCACGAGTCAGAATGGCAAGCACGCGCAACGGGACGACCTTTTGTAGACGGTCAGACACAGCGCTACGAGCCCTCCTTGCTTGTGTCACATACGCGGCCGAGAGTGATACTTGAATCATTTGCATGTCTCACGATGTCAAACCTACCCACCAAGTGTCATTCCTGTCGGATGCTTCCTTCTGGGTGTAACTATTGTTTTGACGATGAGAGTATATATGTATAAATGAAATGCGAGGAGCTACGATTCTTACAAGTAACGTGTTTTCCTCCGCAGGTCTCAGAATGAAGGCCACAGAGATTTTTAGCATGCAACTGCAATTTAGAATAGGTATTCTGTACAGTTTTAACTGTTGCATAGAGACAATTTCAGTGATTATCTAAGCATCATGGCCGCCCCGGCGGCGCAGTGGTCTAAGGCGATGGCCTCTGATCATTCGTCCGAAAGGGGTGCGGGTTCGAATCCCGTTGAGGCATGGATGTTGTGTTTGTCTTACGGCACTGGCTCTCTCCCTTCCCTGGAACCAGTGACCCTAAAATAGGGACGGGCGACTGCTTATAGCCCATTGAGTTGCTCACGGTGGTCGTTAAACCTCGAATCAAAAAAAAAAAAATAAAAATAAAATAAGCCTCATGCTAATGTTCGTAGATAGATTTGTTGACGATTTCTTTGAACATACCGGATGGTTATAAAATAAGTATTCATATTCTCGGGTGTTTAGAAAAGCGAGACATGGAGATATCGCGACTAAACTTAGTATAGGTACAAATTTTGTAGCTAATTGTGCGCATCGGAAAACGATTTGGCGCCATTAGCTCAAAATTGGGCCACTAGGGGAATAATGGAGCTGCATGCGCAAGAAAGGAGAAGAAACGTGCGTGAATTTACTGTTCATTGAGAGCACAAAGGTTTCACGACAAGATAGGCTCAATATGCTGGCAATCACAAGGATGATATGCTGCAAACGAAGAACGGCGAGAGACACGGCTGCTTGCAGAGTATCGCGGTCGATGTTGGCCACTTTACATCTGATATCCGTTTACAGATCTGAGAGAGCGGGTATACCGTCCCGATAAACTTAAGTCATTCTGCTATCCCCAAAGTCAGAAATCACAAGGAGTAAGGTTCGGTGAGCAGGCTTACCAGCACTGGGGAAACCCCAGATAAATAATGCATTGATCGCTGATTGTTCGACTGAGAAATTTATCTGGCACTGCTGTATGAGAGAGCGTTCCGGCTTACCTTGACGACACTGGTTGGTTGGTTGGTTGGAATTTACATGCGCAAGGGTCTAATATGCGTCAAAGAGCGTCATGACCCATGGATTGCACAAGAAACAAAAGAAACATCAAAACTATAACAAGTTAGTAAAATCATGCAGTGCATTTGATTATGACATGCTTTCCAACATACCAGAAATAATTACTCAAGTCATGAGGATAATGGCTGAAGAATAAATCCCGCTCTTGTGCCCCCTTTGACCCCATTTCGATGATGTAAGTAAATAATTTTTATTTCATACACTAACAGTGTTTGAACTACTTTTGCGGAGTTTGAAGAACTCAGTAACTTTCCGTGTCTTAAAAATTTTAAACAACTAATGTTTGTGACAGAGAGAAAAGGTTTTAAATCACTTAACGTTTCTACGGAATTACCAAAAAAAAAAAAAAAAAAAAAGGAAAGATAGGCTGCGTTTTTGACATCCGAAAAATTATAGTTAGTAAAGTAAGCAAAATACTTTTTAAAGAAAACGCATTCATGAGAGAAATTGTTAATTTAAAATTTTCGCATTTACAACGTTTTCTGATTTTAGGACCCAAAATCCTTAACTTTTGTTTTCGAAAAAGACAATTTCTGATATTTCAGTGCGCATTGCAATACATGACGCACTGTAATATGTTAAAGACGCTAATAACATTGACTGAAAGTGCCTTTTCTATGGTGCTCCTTTAGAAAACAGCTCACCGTGGCTCTTGGCTTCTGAAGGGTCAGCGCAGCTACGTCATCACCCCCTGAAACACGGCTGCGTGTTTCAGAGGGTGAAGCGCAAAGGACTAGCCCTTTTCTCTTAAGCCCTGTCAATTCCTGTCTGAAATCCTCTTTACTCCACTCAACATGCCACCTCAGGCACAGCCCCCTTTCCCCTATTTGATGGCGTGACACTCAAACGTGTGTGTCTGTGGCCGCCTCAAGACAAACACAACATCCACACTAGGATTTGAACCTGAACCCATTGTGACGTACCTGCCAGCAGGACGCACACGACATAAAGGCAGATAGTAGTCAGAACAAACGTCCGCGTAGCTCAATTGGTAGAGTGACTTATTCCGGAATGAGGGGATCCGGGTTCGAATCCTGGCGTGGACAGAAATGACGGAGAAATTTACTTCGTTATACCATCACATACGAATGATCAGAAGCCAGCGTTTAGACCACATCGCCACCAGCGCGACCCTTCACCCCGTTCTCTTTCTTCGCTAGTAATACAAACACTTCCTTGTTCGTGGCAACATTTGGAGCTGTGCAAACACATGCGACACATTTCTTAGCAGTTCCCCTCACCACAAAAAAAAAAAAACTCATAAACATTTGCAACAGCATCCTGTTAGTTAAAAATAACTCCTTCCGGTGCGAGAAAAGAAATGCATCTCTTTAAAACGTATTTTCTGAGGCAGAAATTACTCAAATATGTTACATTCTAGTAAGGCCAGAAGTTACCGGCATTTTAATTAAATGCTGATAGCAAAAGTTAAACAAATGCTATTAATCTAATTGTACACTAAGATGTTTTTTCAGAAGTTGCTGGTAAGAAACTACGTACAAAAAAAATTTATATAAACAAAAAAGCGCGATAAAAAACCTCGCAAGCATTCTTACATGCTACACCTGCAAAACTCTTATGATATGCAGTGTCACCAACGAAAGAATAACAGTTTAAAAGAAGTTCCGACATTATGGCAAATGTTTCTGAATGCTGCTTGGCAGATTTTTTTATAGACTTTTCCGAACAGTTGTGATTCATAAAACTTAAAACGGAAGATGTTATTTTTATGTTATGAAGTTCTGCAAATATTTTCCGAAACTTCCATCTTTTGATACAGAATGTTTAAGCGTAAGTAAATAAATACCCTTCTACTTGACTAAAAGCAAAGAAAAGGGCAGAAAAAAAAATATATATTTTTTATTGAACTCTTCAGGCATTATATGATCAAAGAAAGAAAGAAATTTTGCTTCTCAGTAGAAACAACACTGAAAGTAAATATTGAACAAGAACCGGATATTAAATGAAAAGTAAATGGATATGCCTTGGACGCTATTCCTAATAGCATGCGTCTCGGTACACAAAGCGAGATTCTCAGACTCTCATCAAGATATCATTGCGACAAGAACGATAAATTGTAAAGAGAATCAACTTCATTTATGTCCCGTGCAATTTGACGAGCGTCTTCAGCTTTCGTAAGTATTTATTTTCGTCCGTTCTTCTTAAATATAAACTGCTTTACAAATTTTTGCAAGTTCACTCATCTTTCAAAACGTTGTTTTCTATCAAAGCTATTTGACTATGTAGCAAACATATTTTTTTGAAAACACGAAAGATTTTTTCACAGTTTGATAACTACATCACAAGTCTAGCCAGTCCAATAAATATCTATATAGCAATTCTATAAGGCTTTTTTACTGTGAGCCCTATTTTGAGAGAACGGTTGAACGTAAAGATATCGTTGAGGTATCAAAATAAAAGTCTTACCATGTAGATGTGCCAGTCGAAGAGAAGAATGAGATTGGGGCAACGGTTCGGGCGTTATGGGGCGGCAAAGTTCCCATGTAAAGTCTATGGGAGAAGCGTGCGGTTCACATTCGATCGCCTGCGGTTGACTCATGCGTTGTTGAAGGCGGGAGCATGGAGGGACTCAGATAGTCCAAAGTCCGAAGTCTTCTCTTTTCTGAGCGAACCGTTGCGCAAAGCAACGCTAGCAGGCATTCGTATCAAAGTTCTTCTCATCGGAACAGCGAACACTCTCGAAGACCTGCTTGCGTTATGTCGTTGGACTGTGTGATGTATATATGTTACCGCTAAACCTCGAAAGCCGTTAATGTGCACATTACCTAGCTAATCTGCAGATTAACTGATTTGCTCCGTTAACGTGCGGAATCAAGAGTTTTCCGCGTTTTACCTAGGTAATGTGCACATTAACGGCTTCCGTATCGTTAAAGTTCAAAAGTTTGTTTCTCTCATTTCCTTTCCCTACACCTTCTCCCTCTCCCTCCACTTTTAGTTTCGTTTCGCCAGCGTCTAGTCGTCGCCGGTTGTTTTTATTTCTCATAATTGGCGTCGGCTGCCAGTGCGTAGCATAGCTAATTCTGTTTTCAAATTCGTTTCTGCCTGTTAGCGCGCGAATTTGTCTCGTGATTTTTTTAAAGCAGATAAATTTAACTCCTAGTATGCAAGCAAGCACCGAATTGGTGAGTAAAATGAGCAAATCTAAATGTACCACAAATAGGTGTGCTTGTCGCAAAAACCAATTGCTATGTAATTCAAAGTGTCACCAATCTTTAGATTGCACTAATAAGCAAGCATAATTTTATCATATGTTTTGCAAATTCATTTCCTTAATTATAATAATATTTTAAACCGTTTGATTCTTTCCATTATAGTTTTTTAATTGATTGATAATTGATTCTATCAACTAATTTGTTGATTGTTTGATTGTATTAACTTGATTCTTTATATATCGAAAAATAAATAAATAACATTATGTTAATTTAAGCGTACAGAAACGTTGCTGTTGTTGCAGCAAAGATCTTATTTTCACTTTAACGAGTGCCTAGTAGGTAATGTGCAGATTATCTAGGTAATTTGAGCAATGAAACAATTTTCGGCACTTTAACGGATCACACTAGTTAATCTGCACATTACCTAGATAATCTGTAGAATAACTGATTTCTGCACTTTAGCGGTAACATATATACAATTCAATATTCATTCGATCCAGTTTATTCACGTAGGTAAAACGTTTCCCATTATGTAAAGATGTAAATAAACATTCCGCTGACCATTGTTAGTGAAAATATTGATAAAGTACGTATTGAGTTGTGCCATCTATATATAATTCTATAAGGTTTTTTACTGTGGAACCTATTTTGAGAGAACGGCTGAACGTAAAAATATGGTTCAGGTATCAAAATAAAGGTACTGCCATGCAGATGTGTCAGTCAAAGAGAAAACTGAGATTTGAGCAACGGTTTGGGCGTGGCGGAAAAGTTTCCATATAAAGTCTATAGGAGAAGCGTGCGGCCCTTTACATCAGGCGCTCAGTTCAGTGTAAGACTTGGCGTGTGCATGGTGTTCTATGATCAGTCCTAAAATAGGTAAATACTTTATTGCATACTTACCCATAACAGAATGTCTCTCCCGCAGAAAAAAAGAAGAAAGAAAACGTAAGAACAGCCTTACTGGAAGGCATGAGCGATCAATGGGTCACAGCTATATGTCTCAGACATGTCTCAGCTATATATGAGACTATGAAGTGAATCTCATTCCAACATTTACAAACACAGTTGTGACTGAAGATGAGAGTGAAAGAGTGCGCTATCCAGTTGAATTTTTGCACACGATCTAGATGAGTAGCCTTCCGCCTCGCATTTTACGACTAAAAAAGGGTGCAGTCGTGATGTTCATCACGAACCTGCCCCGCCCCGGTGGCGCAGTGGTCTAAGCGCTGGCTTATGATCATTCGTTCGTGAAGGGTCCGGGTTCGAATCCTGGTGAGGCATGGATGTTGTTCTTGTCTTACGGCACTGGCTCTCCCCCTTCCCTGGAACCAGTGACTCTAAATTAGGGACGGCAGACTGCTTATAGCCCATTGAGTTGCTCACGGTGGTCGTTAAACCTTCAGTCAATAAAAAAAATCACGAACCTGGATTATTGTCTTTACTGAAGTGGTTGAATGAATTTGTCAATCAAATGAAGTTTACATTTGTTGTTTTCATGTGAGTTTATTCTCTTCAAAAAAAAAAAAACTAACCGTCGATTCCGACAGGTTTCGTCTAGTACGTGTAATTAGTTGATCATTAAGGGAGTCCATGCTGGGCCGCCCAGGTGGCGCAGTGGTCTAAGCGATGGCCTCTGATCATTCGTCCGAAAGGGGTCCGGGTTCGAATCCCGGTGAGGCATGGATGTTGTGTTTGTCTTACGGCACTGGCTCTCTCCCTTCCCTGGAACCAGTGACCTTAAATTAGGGACGGGCGACTGCTTATAGCCCATTGAGTTGCTCACGGTGGTCGTTAAACCTCTATTCAAAAAAAAAAAAAAAAAAAAAAAAAAAGAGTCCATGCTGGAGGAGGCAGCTGCATATTTACTCTAAAAGGCAGTATTTGGTTTGTTTGGTGGGCTGGTTTTTACTAGCGCATGGAACCAGGGTACCGTAGGCCTACGTGTAAAATACTGTTTTCTACGTGGCACGTAAATTACGCAGAAAACGTAAAATAAAAAAAATAAAAAAGACCCCTCGACAAATAAAAAAGAAACTAAAAATGGCTCTTGTGATGGTTATTATGTACAAGAAACGAAGAGGCTTTAAAAAACCGACATCCCCTTCGGCATTATTAACACCGAACATATTTTTTTCGTCTCCCTCAAAAGTGTTGAGAAAGTAAAAATAAATTAATCCCACATCAATCAGAAGTCATCGCTCTTTCCACGTTTATAAGTGAGTCACGGAAAAATTACCATCGGCCGCCACCGGGAATCGAACCCAGGGTCTTCCAGTTAAGCGCCGGACATGCTACCACTGCAGCGCAGAGGCCTCGAATTCTCCAGACTCCACGTTTATAAGTGAGTCACGGAAAAATTCTCATCGGCCGTCACCGGGAATCGAACCCAAAATTTTTCCAGAAAAAAAAAATTGTGAGTCACGGAAAAACGTTTTAAAAAAATGTGAGTTTCGGAAAAATTGAGAATTTTTCCGTGACTCACTTATAAACGTTTGGAAAGAGCGATGACTTCTGTTTGATGTTCCTAATCCACGCCAAGTGTCTGTATTAATTATTCATTCGCGTCCTAGTTATTTGTTCAGTTGCTGCTTTCCAACTTTGGTGAATCCCCAGCATTGGGCGGGGCTCCCAGAAGCAACCTGCCATGCGGTTTGGCAGTTGTCGCATGTGAGTCTACAGAATTCGAGGCAGCTGTGGTGCAGTGGTAGCATGTCCGGCACGTAACTAGAAGACCATGGGTTCGATTCTCGGTGGCGACCGATGAGAATTTTTCCGTGACTCACTTGTAAACGTGGGAAGAGCGATGACTTCTGTTCGATGTTCCTAATCCACGTCAATAGTGTGTATTAATTAAACTAATCCCAGTTAGCAACTGAACTTCTTGTTTCTGTTCTTAGCGGATTTTTTCTAGAATACGTTTTGGTCTCCTATATTTTTGCTGGGTCTCATTATCACAGTTATGGGCTTACGTGGTTTTTACTTTCTCACTTTCCCGTTATGGGAAAATATAAATATGATCCTTCAGAGTAGCACTTCCGGTTTTTGACATAATTTTACTAAAAATGTAAAAGCAGGTAAACCCCAAAACCAATATATAATTTAAGACTAAACACTTGTGATGTTGTTTTAGAATAAATTATCAACATTTATTCACAATTAAATGTTTTATTAACCCTTTAACCGGCTGGAACGAATTAACTCGGGGTGAACAAAATAGGCTGAAATCAGCTCGAACAAATATATTCGCTGTCTAAGAAGTGCGCCGAACGCGACAGAGACGAGTGAACCTGCGCATCAGAAAGAGCTGCATTTACCTTAGGTTCGTCGTTCGAAGTGATATTTGGGGGTATGGTTGTCATTAATCCTTCCTGTCTGATTATCTTTTCCGCTAAGAATGCTGTAAAAAGGTCGACGAACCTAAGAAAGAAGAGAAAAGGTGTGTGAGTAACTTGTTTCTACCCTGTGGCATAATGTCCATGTCCGGGGGACTAATTCCAACTTATTCCTTTGGTGATGGAAGAGAGAATAAAGGGCTATAAGGGAATCAGACTACATGCTGTAAGACTGAGGACTGTAAGGGAGCACCTCCAAAAAAGGACAAATTTGTAGTACAATACATACTCCTGAGATGAAACAGGGAAAGGGATTGTTTTGCCGTAGCCTTCGTATAACCCTGTTACAATGAGAACACTTCTGTTTGAGGAGCGCAGGAAAATTTGGACAACTTTTGGTTCAGGTACATCGTCCGCTTAAATGGTTAATATCGACTATAGTTCCGCAGAGCATTTGGCTCTGCATCATCAGGACGAATGGAGCATAAACATTCAAATCATTGTGACATCATCCGAGTTCTGACGGTCACTGATGATTTTGATGAGTTGTTTCCACGCGCTTTTTTCTTTTTGATTGGAGGTTTAACGACCACCATGAGCAACTCAATGGGCTATAAGCAGTCGCCCGTCCCTAATTTAGGGTCACTGGTTCCACGGAAGGAAGAGAGCCAGTGCCGTAAGACAAACACAACATCCATGCCTCACCGGGATTCGAACCCGGACCCCTTTCGGACGAATGATCAGAGGCCATCGCTTAGACCACTGCGCCACCGGGGCGGCCCACGCGCTTCAAAGAAATGGCGTAGACGTCATGTCGTTCTTGAACAATTCCGGTAAAAATTTGGCAATATGTGACATCTCTTGCAACGAAGTAAGAAGTTTAAGTGGTTCAGTAATTTGAACTTTTTTATTCTCAGCTTCGAAAAACGGTTGATTGTCGCAGATAGAGATTTTGTCGTAATCAAGATTTGGAAATGGGATTTTAAATTCCTGAAATTAAGTCGATATCGGTGTTACATGAGTCCACAAGACGGAAGCAAAGCAAAATGTTATTGGGTTGTCGGAAAATTCATGACGTAATTTAGCCATGTTTTGCAAAGGTCATTTATTGATAGAAAGAACAAAGTTCAATAAATGATATAATGCCCGTTTTGTTCGATAACCTTTTGCCACCTTTCAGTGAGCTGCAGAATGCCTTGTACATAGAAGGACTTGTCTTTCGTGGCGAAAAACTGTACAAGGTGCTGATTTACAACCTCATCTGAATTGAACGTTATACCACGCAAAGACTGTTGAATAGAGCGAAACAAGTGGAAGTCTGACGGCGCAAGCTCAGGCGAGTATGCTGGGTGTGGCAACCCAAGCTCCAATAATTTTTGGCGGGTGATCAAACTTTTGTGTGGTCTCGCGTTGTCGTGATGGAATACAACACCTTTATGATGAACGAGCTCTGGACGTTTCTGGATGATGGATTCGTTCAAACTGTCCAATTGCCGACAGTACACATTCGAATTCATTGTTTGGCTCCGTGGTAGGAGCTCGAAAAACACGACAACTTTAAAATCCCACCACACTGAGACCAGAACCTTCCGCTGAAGAATGTATGCTTTGGATGTCGTTTGAGGCGAAGCAGCACGTCGGGACCAAGACCGTTTGCGCAGCACATTGTTGCACACAATCCACTTTTCGTCACCAGTTATCAGTCGCTTCAAAAAAGGATTGTTTTCCTCACGTTTAATGAGCATATCGCAGATGCTTACACGCGCCGTCAATTGAGCTTCTTTGAGTTCATGAGAACCCACACATCAAACTTGCTTACGTATCCTAGCTTCTTCAGGTGGTGTGAACGCTTGAATGATGGATGTGCAATGTGTATGCAATCTCTGGTGTCGTATAACGTGAGTTTGACTCGATCAATGCCTTGATTTGGTCGTCATGAACCACGGTGGTCCTCCCCGACCGAGGAGCATCGTTGAGGTCAAAATCCCCAGCACGGAATTTTGCGAACCACCGCTGGCACTGACGTTATTGTAGAGCATTATCACCGTACATTTTACGCAACTTTTCACAAGCTTGTCGCGCGTTCTTCCCTTTACGGAAGTAAAACAGTAAAATATGGCGAAAATGCACAGTTTGGTCTTCCATCTTCAACCTGATGTCAAATCTCCGCAAATCAACCAAATCGCTCACTATTCCTTTTAGACTGCAGCTAGAACTGACACCTGTCTAATGTCATAGCGATAACAGGGCAGCTGCGCATGCCTCTAGTACTTCCAAAACCGCCCAACCGCCATCGGGTGCCAAAATACGTCATGACTTTTCCGACAACCCAATATATTTCGGCTCCCGATATAGGTTATACCAATATACTTACGCACCAAATGTAGTCAAAGGTCCGGTTGACACCTAGAATATTATACTATATAATTTAAGACTACGCACTTATGATGTTGATTTAGAATAAATTATCAACGTTTATTCACAATTAAATGTTTTATTAACATCGACTATGGTGTCGCAGAGCGTTTGGGTCGGCATCATCAGGACGAATGGAGCTTAAACATTCAAATCATTGTGACATCATCAGAGTTCTGACGGTCACGGATTCTGATGAGTTGTTTCCACGCGCTTGAAAGAAATGGCGTAAACGTCATGTCGTTGACAATTCTTCACGACTATTTACGGTGCTGAGGTCTTGTGCTTGTATAATTTTAATCCGTGCCAAAGTTCACCTATCCGCAGTGGTGGAAATACGCCGGAACGCAGCTGAACCCCGTTCCGGAAGCAATGCGACACCAAAAGAAAGGAAGCATTTAATTTGAATAAAACATTTCGCAATGCATTATACATTTCAATTAATGACGCCATCTTGTATAAATTGTTCGACTCTGAATAAAGAAAACAGCTCTGACTTCAGGTAAATGTGAGTATTTCATTTTAAAGTTTAATAACGAAATTCCCTCGTATGGTTTTATATCTACTGCGAATGGGTTTGTGCATAATAAAATTTTACTAGTCTGTAACCCGTGCCATGCACAATTGAAAACGCGGTGACTAAAGTTTTCTCTTGTCACACAACACGAATCGTAATAAATGCATAACTATAAAAAAAAAGGTTGAATTCTTAATGGGCAGTCTATAAGATGGATCACCAACAAAAAAAAATTCCTAATATTCCCATTAACCCATTAATTTTTAATTTTTCCAACTATTCGTATACGAATTTAACGTTGACGTTCCTCATTATCGTAAATATAAACATGTGCTTACCTGTCGTTGACGGGCTTGCATTGGAGTATTGAAGCATTCTTTCAGTGACCCGAAATGATATCGTGTCTAGACAACTACATAATGGGGTTAAACATGCGTTTTATTTTGCCAATTTGGTTTTAACATATATATATATATTTTTGTATCATTATACCATATACAGGACACGAAAAATTTCATGCTGGGCCACCAGTCAGGTAAAAATCTCACTCGCCAGCTGAAAAGCGATTGCTTCGCAAAGGGATTTCGTTTCGCGTTTTAAAGCTTGATTTGTTGAAACTTTATACACATCTCTCGGATAATATTTCATCACTAACCTAATTTAAACGATTAACCATTGTATAATAACCAAACTCAGTTTTCTCCCCCTAGAGCAGATGATGTAAGTAAGAAACCTTCAATGTTTCAGAAGTTTCTTAACAGTTCCGCAGAAATACGGATTCCCGGGTTTACCCTTTGACCTACGACAGCAATTGGCTAAGCGGCAGCTCGGGAGGCGCACACGACTCTTACATTGCCTATCGTTTTCACAGGCGTTTGGGGATATCATTCTACGGGTTTGCGGCTTCTTGCATTGTGTTCCTTGTTAAGCGCACCATGCCCGATTGTTTTGACTCACGGCATTCGCGGTCCAATTTCTTTCGCGGAGGAACCGATCTCCATGCTGGCGCATAATCACGCATCACTTCTGTGAAATAAAATAGGCTTTATTAAGCCTATCATTAGGAAATTTATAGTTTTACATATCCAACAATAGGTATAATAACGTATAAGTACTTATATAATTAATTGCCGATTGAATTTAAACTGTTTTACTGAATTCTTTACTCCTCAACTAAAACTTTTCATTCGTCACAGACGAGTAGACGACCGCAGTTTTCAAGCTCTATATACACTATCTACCACCAAGTAATTGGACACCTGTGATAGCAAAGGAAAACGAAGTTTATTCACCTTCAATAGTTGGTGGAGCCTCCACGAGCGGCGATTACAGCTGCGACCCTCCGGGGCATACTCTCAACCAGGCGTTGTACGACGGCTAGCGGTATTTTCTTCCACTCAGCTTGGAGAAGACAGGTCAGTTCCTTCACTGACTTCGGACGGTGGGGGCACCCCTTAAGTCGACGATCCAACTCGTCCCAGAGGTGCTCGATAGGGTTAAGGTCCGGGCTCTGCGCAGGCCAGTCCATTCGATTAACCCCATTGTCACCATACCAAGCCATGGTGGAACTCGCAACATGACAGGTGGCATTGTCACCCTGAAAGTAACATGGGTCCACCCCGTAAAACTGCCACAACGTAGGAAGCACATGGTCATCCAAAATGGTGCAGAAGGTCTCGGCGTTAAGTCTACCAGGAATTGCGACCAAGGGTCCCGTGCCATACCAGGAGAAACACCCTCATAGCATAATTCCACCGCCGCCGAACTTCACAGTGGGCACAATACATTCCGGCAGGATACGTTCTCCAGGCAGACGCCAAACCCAGACCCTGCCATCCGAACGGTAGATGGTGAACCTTGATTCGTCGCTCCAGAGAACTTGTTTCCACTGTTCAACGGTCCACTGTCGACGTTCTTTGCACCACGTTAGCCGAGCAGCGCTATTGGACTTGGTGATCAAAGAATTGTGGGCGGCAGCACTTCCATGATAACCGAGCAGATGGGCTTCCTTACGGATGGTATTCATTGAAAGAATACTTCCGAATGCCTGTTGAAACTCCTCGCGGATGTGGCCCATCGATTTGGTGCAGTTCTTCCGAATTTCTCTGACCAGCACCCGACGGTCTCTAACTCCCAGTTTTGTGCGTCTGCCGGGTCGAGGCACATTCCGACAGTCACCTCTCATCTTTCACTTGGCAATCACGTAGGCCACTACCGATTTTGGGTACTTCAACTCGCTGGATATGTCACGTATGGATCGGCCATTTCTGTGATACCCGACAATTACACCTTTCTCGAAATCAGAGAGCTCCGAACTGCGTGGCATATTGAATGCGACTGGTTGCGTTGTTGTTTCCCACACGATAATTTCACCTTTTTTTTCCCACACGATATTTTCACCTTTTTTTCCCACACGATATTTAACGGCGGCGGCCGTGACGTGTATCAGGACCGCAGATATTGTCGATTGCAGGGGTGTCCAATTACTTGTTGGTAGATAGTGTGTGTATACATATCATCATCATCATTGTCAACCATTATCAATCCACTGCTGGATGAAGGTCTCCCCAAGTTTCCTCCACAACGGTCTGTCTTGTGCCAGTCTCCTCCATGTCCCCCCTGCATACTTTCGAATTTCATCCACCCATCTCCCATGTGGTCTTCTTCTGGGTCTTTTCCTGTCCCTTGGAATCCAATCTAAAATTTCGGCTGTCCATCGATGATCTGTCCTTCTGGCAGTATGTCCAGCCCATTGCCATTTCAGGGATTTAACTCTGATCATGATGTCTTCCACTCTTGTCATTTTTCGGATCCACGAGTTCCTCTTCTTATCTCTCCTGGTTACACCAAGTATGCACCTCTCCATGCTGCTTTGAGTTGTCTGCAGCCTTTGTATGTTTCTTTTAGTTAAGGTCCACGTCTCTGCACCATACGTAAGCACTGGAAGGATGCATTGATTAAACGCTTTTCTTTTAAGACATAATGGCATATTGCTCTTGAAAATTATGCTGTTTCTTCCAAAAGCTCTCCAGGCAAGTTTTGTACGCCGATTAATTTCTTCATCAATGTGACCCTCACTTGATATCTGCTGTCCAAGATAAACGTACGTGTCTGTTATCTCCAGCTTTTCTCCATCAATCGATAAATCTTCATTTCTTGTAAAAGCATTGAACATCACTTTTGTCTTCTGAAAGTTCATTTTTAATCCCACTTCTTTACTCTTGTCAGCAAGTTCCTGGATCATACTCTGCAGCTCTGATGGGGTAGTTGCAAAAATGACTACGTCATCAGCAAAACGAAGGTGGGTTAGACATATATATATATATATATATATATATATATATATATATATATATATATATATATATATATATATACTGAAGTGCAAAAAGTCATGTGATACGTGGATACGTACCCAGTATCGTGTGGGACCTCTATCCTGATGAACTACAGCACCTCGACGTGGCGTCGATCCCACAAGTAGCCGGAAGATTTTTGGAGAGGTGTTGAGCCATGCCGTCCGAATAGCCGCGCCCACAGTTCCTTGCTAATTTTAGGTGCAGGATCTTGGGTACGAATGGACCTTTCTACCACGTCCCCATAAGTACCTCATTTGGGTTCATATCGGGCGAAAGTCGTGGCCACACCATCCGTCAAAACTGTCCAGAATGCACCTCGAACCAATTTTGGACAACTTGGGCCTGATGACATGGTGCATTGTCCGCCTGGAAAATCCCATTGTTGTTGGGGTACATGAAGTCCATGAAGGACTGCAAATGGTCACCCAGCAAAGCAACAAAGCGATTACCGATTAATGGCGTGTTTACGAGGACCAGAGGACCAAAACCGTTCCACGTGAAGACACCCCACACGTGTATGGAACCACCACCAGCTTGCACAGTGCCTTGTTGACAGCTTGGGTCCATGGCCTCATGGGGTCTGCGCCACACCCGAACCGTACCATCAGCTCGTAACAACTGGTAGAGTGACTCATCGGACAGCGCCACATGTTACCAGGATGTTGGCAGTCCTCCAGGGTCCAATTATCGTGTTCACGAGCCCAGCGCTGTGTCTGATGTCGTGGTGTTAACAAAGGCACTCTGGTGGGTCTTCTGCTACTATACCCCATGGACGCCAAATTACGCTGCACGGACCTGATGGATATGTCTCTGGTACCTCCTGCATTGAATGTGGATATTACACTGGCGGAATGTGAAAAAAGAACACCAAGAAGGAGACGTCTGATACCAACAAAATTTATACAGCATAATAACGGAATACAGAGGATAACGTGATCAAAACATTATGGCAAAATACAGCTGTATTTGCTGGTAAACTGAAAAATAACATTTCCATGTAACATGGTTAGTACGAGGTTGAACCGTCATGAACTGCATCACATTGTGAAATTCTGGCATGGAGTCTGTCGTACAGATGTTGGATGTAAGTTTGGGGTATTGAGTTCCAAGCATCCTCAACCTGGACGTGTAAATCGGGGATGGTCGTGGCTGGCCGTGGAGACCGGATAAGTCGTTGTCCCATAAAATTCCACACGTGCTCAATGGGGGACAAATCCGGTGAACGTGCAGGCCATGGAAGTTGTCTCATACCCTGAAGTGTATGTTGCGTTGCACGTGCCGTGTCTGGGCGTGCGTTATCTTGCTGGAAAACACGATGGACCGACCTTACAAATGGCACAACAACGGGCTGAATGATGTTTTTGATGTAGAAGGTGCTGTTTAACGTACCCGGTACAAACACTAGTTGTGTACTCCCCACACCAGGAGACCAGGTATAGGCCCTGTGTGTCGCTGGCGGATGCAAGAACGGTGGAGGCGCTCCCCTGTGCGTCTGCGAACACGCATACGGCCATCGGAGGCTCCCAAGCAGAATCTGCTTTCATCGCTGAACACGACAGATCGCCATTGCATTCTCCAGTGCAGACGTTGGCGACACCACTGCAGCCGTTCCTGACGGTGGGCTGGAGTCAGAGGTACACATGCCAGAGGCACAAGTGCACGTAGTCCTGCATTCAGTAGACAGTTGCGGATTGTCCGCACAGTCACCTGAGGTGCAACGGCAGCTCGGATTTGCGTCGCAGTGGATGTTCTGCTTGACAACGCCGCTCTTCTTATGCGTCGATCGGCCAGCTCATCAGTCCGTCTGTGACTCCCGATTTCACGTCTTCTCGTGTGGGAATGTTCCTCGGACCATGTACGCCACCATCGTACCACCACCGCTACTTCCCGTCCAATTCGCTCCGCAATACGACGATACGACCACCCGGCCTCGCGGAGTCCGACTAGACGACCTCGCTCAAAGTCCAATAACTGCTAAAATCGTACAAGTCTTCCATGTCCAGGCATTGCAGCTTCTTCAGGATCTTCGCACGTGTCCGTACGCCGACGACTGATTACATTCACTTCGCCGTACTCCAGAAATACCGCCGACGATAATTTGCATATCATGCCGTGCTGTGGCGTAAGTGCTCATCGGTTGGTCCCGAAATTAACATCACACCTACGTAAACTCGACCCCATTAACATATGTAAATTTCATGATCGTCCGCCAATTCCTTCTTGGTGTTCTTTTTTCACTCTCCGCCAGGGTATTTAAAACACAAGGCCGTTTCTTTCTACAATCGTCCAGCGCCACCCACTGGAACGATTTTCATGATTTTTTTAAAAATGAAAGCTACTGACCCACAGATTTGTCATCGCTCATTTTTTATTGTCATAAGTAATTTCTTTTTATGTTACCATGGCATTTTCTTCGTACAATCCGCCGTTAGTTATTCTGGTGTTTGTTCTCGCTTCAGTACTTGCAGCGCTATCTGCCTTTCTGCGGTGGTTGGACTTGGAACTAAGCCCTCCGATATAAGCTACGTAGTTGTAATTATCCGAATCGGTTCAGTAGTTTTCGAGATTAGTAAAAAAAAAAAATTCCGTACATTATCTTGAACTAATTTCTTTCACGTTGGATGTGATCAGGTTGTAGGTAAACAAAGCGAAACGATACACGGGAAATCGGATAGATAAAGCTCTGGCAAGCACTTTTGTGACCACTATAGCCGTATCTTCAGGCCGATAAGTGAAACCAGAATTAGAACGGCACAAGGTTAAATAGAGACAGATAGGAGGAGCACAAGTAATACACATTATGTAAATGAAACACATTAGTCATTGCCATTCACTACAAATTGTTAAAAGTCTTTGTAATTACTTAGTTTCTTCCTCCCGTGAATACTGTAAAACCAGGTTTCTCCAGGCGGTGGGAATGTATACAGGTACGTCCTCATTACAGCATTTTGGTCCAAGTCTTATGATATATAGACTCTCAGTAAAGAGCATAGAGCGTATAACGAAGTGAATTTCTCCGTCATTTTTATCCGCGCCGGGATTCGAACCCGGGTCCACTCATTCCGGAATAAGTTGCTCTACCAATTACGCTACGCGGACGTTTTATTCTGATTCCTATCTGCCTTTATGTCGTGTGCGTCCTTCTGGCAGGTACGTCACATCTCCTGGTACGTTACATCATCTTCCCCTTATTTTTATTTTTTTTTTTTCGAAGTGCTGGAGAAAGGATTCTCTTATTTTTCCTATCTCGCGGTGTGGAAATAACATCACACCAATGCGAGATTTTGAACGGTCGGGTCATCCGGATAGTTCGGGCGCCATTATAACGAAGTGAATTTCTCCGTCATTTTTATCCGCGCCAGGATTCGAACCCGGGTCCACTCATTCCGGAATAAGTTGCTCTACCAATTAAGCTACGCGGACGTTTTATTCTGATTCCTATCTGCCTTTATGTCGTGTGCGTCCTTCTGGCAGGTACGTCACATCTCCTGGTACGTTACAAGCGTTTATTAGAAGCTGTCGATAGTAAGTTCGCATTGTCCCAGTCAGGTCTCAAGTCTTTTTCAATAACAGTTTTTGACAATGTCGAAGTGGCAGATTTCTTACGGATGGCATATGTGTTCAGCCCAACGAATACCCAGGCATCGAAATGTCGAACCCACATAACAAAGATTTGCCGATTGTCCATTTTTCGTCCATTAGAGGGATATTATACACTTCAAAGCGGGAAATAGGTGGAACTATGTTTCTGTGACGTCTAATTACTGAAAAAAGGTTTTGGGTTTTTACACCGTATCCGCAATAGAGTATTTTTTTACAGGTGTTTTTTTTAATAAAGTGACCACAGATTTCTGGTAGTCCATGCTCCCCACATATTTAATCGTGGGTACATTTCTAGTCAGGGTTGTAAAAGTTTTCTGTTCATACTGTTGAACAAGTCTTTGAACACAACCCGCGGGGTACCCATGCACATCAGCAATCTCGGTTATTTTTCTCAGTTCCAAATTTCGATTATCAGAAGTTAAAGAGTGTAGAAAAGGCCTGTGTACAAGGAATCTGAGTGCTGAAAATTTGTAGGGGGTTGGATGGAGTACAGGAATTGAAGGGAATAATAACCGGAGTTGAGGTTGGTTTTCAGTAGCCATATTAAATAATTCGGTTTCAGAATGAGGCCAAACAAGAAAGACATCATCAACATATCTCAGGTATAACGTTGGTTGAACGGAGAAAGATTTTAGGTAGTTGTCCTCCAAATCTTGAAGCAGTATTTCGGCAAGAACAGGTGACAAAACGGAACCTATAAGTGCCCCCTATTTGAAAATAGTCTGTTGAAATCTGAAGAAACACCGGTCTCCAACAAGTTTCAAAGCCTGTAGGGTTCAATCAATTTCTGCAGCAGTATAGACCGTATGCATTGACGTCACGAAACCGCGGTTCGGGTCACTTTTCCGTCTGCTGCTTTCTTGCAGAACAACTGGTGTACAAGTGAGATCAAAGATGCATTGCATGGGCTATGTACGTATGTTATCTGGTGATTTTTTTTTTTTTTTTTTGGTTGGAGGTTTAACGACCACCGTGAGCAACTCAATGGGCTATAAGCAGTCGCCCGTCCCTAATTTAGGGTCACTGGTTCCAGGGAAGGGAGAGAGCCAGTGCCGTAAGACAAACACAACATCCATGCCTGACCGGGATTCGAACCCGGACCCCTTACGGACGAATGATCAGAGGCCAGCGCCTTAGACCACTGCGCCACCGGGGCGGCAAATATCTGGTGATCAAAAACAGCTTTATTCTGATAAATTAAAGTTATTGGGTAATTGTGGTGACCCATATGATATTCCATACTAAATTTTCCTGAATAATATTGTACGAAGGGGAATGTTTTTGCTTGAAAGGAACTCGAAATTCTGCATTCCAGGACAACCACCAGCTTCTGTGCTAACAGCATATTCACACAATTAATTAAGATAAAAAAGCCCTGTCATCTTTGGCAAATTATTTTATTTAAAAGTTTACCTTTCAATAATTTAGATATTCCCCAACCTGAAACTTAAGCTAAAGGTAAAAATCCTCAGCTTTACACAGTTAAGGCTATAATAATAATAATAATAATAATTCTGGCGAGCAGCACTAAGTCTCTGTACCTTACATGTAATAATGACAATAACAATAAACTGGTGAATGTTATCATGAGATCATTTTTCCAAAATCGGCCTGGGAACCCAACATGTGAAGCTTCCATATGATATTCACTCTCCTATAGTAGTGGATACATTCACGATAAAGAACAGCATAATCTTACTCATAAGAAATGTTAATTCTAGTCTAAAGATCTTCATAGAGTTTTTTAGATAATGCATCAGTAAATTTATGAACATATCTGTTACAAAATATAAACTACACACTCCAATGTTCCTTCGTTTCCGGTCATCAATGTCAACATACGTGATAACCCCAAATTTTGGCGCTTCTGAATTAAATTTTTATAATTCTGATCCCACTTCGTTCGTTCAGAAGGTTATAATATATGTAACGTATACTCTATATTCACTTTCCTTTTGATTTTACTATCTCTGGTTATTTTATTTTACTATGTAAATTATCTTCCTACTGAACGAAATATTATTTCACCCGCTGAATGAGATCTGGCAATGAGTGTAAGTCATGACGTGGTGGTAGCTAGTATATAGGCGCGTTCATCGAGACTTGTGTTGCGTTGGTTGGTGTGTTGGCGTTGCGAGGTGTTGTTATGAGAGAGTGTGTACAATAAGAGGAAAGTTTATTCATTATTATGTACAAGATATATGAGTGCCTTAGTTGACCAAGAGTCTTGGAAATAAACAAGTTTTCAGTAAGTTCAGTCTTTCTCAATTCATAGTTTTTGTCAGACCTCTGTCTGGCTGTTAGGTTTATGACTTTTATTACGTAATATAAATAACCAGCGTTGAGACTTTGTTTAAGTTCGTAATTAACTAGTAACAACACCCTTTTGGGAATTCATTATTTTGAAGCTTAGTGCAAGTATATCATTAGCTAGCTGGTAAGAAGAGAATCATTCATAATAATTAGCTTAGCGGAAAGCAAATAAAGCTAATTCATTATATATATAATAGGACATATGATTATCTCTCCCACTTCGGTTACTTCAGCCGAAAAAAGCACATAACACTATCTTCCTTAACGCTCCACAATGCAAATCCAATGAGTGCTTGAACACCAGTTGATCACCAGGACGTCTGCTAGGATGCTTTACCTCGCTGTGACGTCATATGCATGCGGTCTATAGGAATTTTGAGTGTACAAGATCTTTTCAATCAGGTTATAAACAACTGAGCGAGATACATTGGGGAATAGATTTACAACATCTAGTGGAGCTAGAATGAACTGAGTTTTGGGGAATTGACACGTTTTTATTTTTGTATTAGCTTCAGATGCACTACAAACAGAGTAGGTTGAGTTTTTAGCAAGGGGTTTTAAAAAGGCTGCTAAAGATTTTTCTAGGTTTCTTGTTGGGTTGGTATACCCAGAAATCAGGAGTCGAACTGGGTGGCCTGGTTTATGAGTTTTTACTTTGCCAGTGGCCTCCGGAACTCTAGATCCTGGGGGAGGTAACGTGTTGCGCGAAAGACAAAGGAACTCGAGATCCTGGGGGAGGTAACGTGTTGCGCGAAAGACAAAGGAACTCGAGATCCTGGGGGAGGTAACGTGTTGCGCGAAAGACAAAGGAACTCGAGATCCTGGGGGAGGTAACGTGTTGCGCGAAAGACAAAGGAACTCGAGATCCTAGGGGAGGTAACGTGTTGCAGGGAAGACAAAGGAACTTGAGATCCTGGGGGAGGTAACGTGTTGCGCGAAAGACAAAGGAACTCGAGATCCTGGGTGAGGTAACGTGTTGCGCGAAAGACAAAGGAACTCGAGATCCTGGGTGAGGTAACGTGTTGCGCGAAAGACAAAGGAACTCGAGATCCTGGGGGAGGTAACGTGTTGCGCGAAAGACAAAGGAACTCGAGATCCTGGGGGAGGTAACGTGTTGCAGGGAAGACAAAGGAACTTGAGATCGTGGGGGAGGTAACGTGTTGCGCGAAAGACAAAGGAACTCGAGATCCTGGGGGAGGTAACGTGTTGCGCGAAAGACAAAGGAACTCGAGATCCTGGGGGAGGTAACGTGTTGCGCGAAAGACAAAGGAACTCGAGATCCTGGGGGAGGTAACGTGTTGCGCGAAAGACAAAGGAACTCGAGATCCTGGGGGAGGTAACGTGTTGCGCGAAAGACAAAGGAACTCGAGATCTTGGGAGAGGTAACATGTTGCGTGAAATATAAATGTGAAGTAGCTTTGAGACTTTTAATATCGGTATTAAATATTTCATTTTTTCAGGTCACTATCACAGGACTGGATATCCGGGACTACCGCCAGTGTCTGCGCAAATGGAGTTCCGCTGTTCATGCTATGTTTACACAATGCCATCTACTCGGACCCAGTATATGTCTTCCTGTTCACTACGAACACCTAGTTCTTCATCCAGAGACCTCCATTCGTAGAATTCTGGCATTTCTTTCTCTACCTTGGAATGACTCTGTGTTGCATCACGAAAGTCTCGTAGGAAAACCTGGAGGTGTTTCCCTATCCATGTACGTTTGCCTTGTTTTATGCTTGCCATTTCTCTCCTTTTATTTTCAAACCACACTGTGAAATTACAAATGCTGTAAGAAACGTTACAATTAAGATTTGGCAATTTCTTCTCTTAATACTATGTAGTATACGTGTGTGTCATCAACCTACAGTTGTGGCCAAAAGTCCTGCACCAGTAGACCGAAAGTCAATTTTGATGTTTGAAGTCAACTTATACAGCCTAATGGTAAAGTCAGGAATACGTAATTATTATACAACATTTTAAAGGAAATTTTATGCTGAATTCAAATATGTTTACAGAATGTTATTACCAGTAATAGAAGTAAAGTCATAAGCAAAAGTACAGCGTCTAGTTATACAAAAACAAAAATAGTAGAATTTGTGAAATAGTGTACAACGTAAAATTATTGTACAGTATTGAAACTTGCAAGACACTTCAAGTAACTTACCAACAAGCAAAATACGCTTTAATATTTAATTTGATAACTACGGTTTCTTAGTAACAAGGTGCACTATCTTGGCATGGAACTAATGAGCTTCTCTAGTTGTCCATTGGTTAAAACATGGTGCCAAAATTGCTGTTAAATGTGTCTGTGATCATTCCACTGTCTTGCGCACCATTTAAAAGAGTTGCAGAAACTGGATGTGTGAGAAACAGAAAAAGAACAGGTCGACCAAGGCTGTGAACTGAACATGATGATCGCATGTGGAGTCGTCGTTCCTTAAAATCAAAGTTTAAAACAGCCACTGATATACAATACAATTATTTATTGCACACATTTAAAACTTACAGTTATATGAAAATGCAATACGCCAGGAGGAATCTAAACACATTGGTTGTAAGGCGATTCCCCCTATCAGATGTAAGAAAAAGAATAAAATATATGGCAGATATGAAAGCAAGTAAGATGGTTATAACAGAAGCACCACTGTTAGCAGCATGCTTGGAACTACAATTTAATGATAGGGTTGAGATTCGTTATGGAGATCAGGGTGATTTACAATGTAATTTCGCAGAGTCAAGGAAAATTTTTTATATTTTCCAGGGATCTGCTGCTCTCTGGGAGATTATTCCATAGGATAATGGCTTTATACAGTATGCTATTTAAACCATAATTAAGTCTAACACACGGCTGACATAAATTGTTGGTAGCAACAGATCTGGTGAAGATAGAATAATCCAGATATTTGATGTCCGATTGAAAAATAGGCAGTTTAAGATGCATTATTTTAAAAACATGATACCTAGTTTCAAGGTAAAAATTTCATGAATTTTTAGAATATTTCGTTTTAGAAATAATGGTTTTGAATGAGATATGTAATCTGTGTTCAGCATATAGCGAACAGATTTCTTCTGTAATTTGAGCAAGCATAACTTAATGTTTGCACTTATATTTGAATACCAAGATTCCAGACAATAGGAGAGATGGGCATAAATAAAAGCATAGTAAAATGTTTTTAGGACATTGATAGGGAAGAGATGCTTAATTTTACCAAGCAGGCGAACCTGTAATGAAACTTTTTTTAAAACAAACTGAACGTGCGTATTCCAGTTAAAGAATTCATCAAACCAAACACCAAGATACTGAACGTTGTCCACAATTTTAAGGGGGAGATCATTAATCCTGACTGGAAATTTATTTATGTCCTCTCTTTTATGAACGTTTCGGAAATATACGGCGTTGGTTTTTAGATTTGTTAGAGCATAACCAATGAGATAAATTTGATAGAACATTATTGATCATTATCTGTAACTTATGCAAATCATGACATTTTTGAAAAATGACAGTGTCATCAGCGTATAGCAAAGCATGAGTTGATTGCAGGCACAGAGGAAGGTCATTAATATATAACAGGAACAGTAACGGTCCCAATACCGAACCTTGAGGCACTCCACATGAAATATTAAGTAGATCGGAGTTTATTTTATTTACAGTGACATACTATTTACGATGAGAGAGGTAGCTCATTAAGAGGGAAAGAATTTTGCCACGAAAACCGTATTTCGGTAATTTATGTAACAGAATGTCGTGATTTACCGTGTCGAAAGCTTTTGGAAATCAATAAAAACACAAATAGTATAATAACTGTCATCTAGTGCTTCGGAAATGAAGTTTGACAACTTAGCAACAGCCATTTCAGTAGATCTGTTTCTTTGGAAACCGAACTGTTTCAAAGAGAGCATACCATGGGTGTGAAAAAAATCAGCCATTCTGCTGTGAATAGACCTTTCAAAAATCTTACTCAAAACGGGTAACAAAGATATCGGTCTGTAATTACAGGTAGATTCCCTATCTCCTTTTTTAAAAATAGGAATAACCCTAGCGATTTTCAGACTGTCAGGAAACTGACCTGAATAAAAACTCAGATTAATAATATGTGTTATAAGTGGTACTAAAATAGAGATCGAGTCTTTTATGACTCTGCTATTAATATTGTCTGAACCAGCACTTCTTTTTAGGGGCAATGAAGGGATAAAATTATAGGTTTCAGTATCATCCAAAGGGCGTAGAAACATTGAAAAAGGATCTTCCTTAATTTTGGATAAAGAAGCATAATCTTTAGTATTTGTGGGCAAGTTTTGCTGAGATGCTAAATCATGACCTATGTTAATGAAGTAATTGTTGAATTCATCAGCGACTGATTTTGGATCCACATTAAAATTACCAGAATTTCCTTTTAACTTCAGCGAAGTTTCAGTAGCACAGGATCGTTTGTTAATTGCTGATTTGATTATTTTCCATTTTTGATATGAGTTATTTCCTGCATCTGAAATAACGAGGTTGTAATAAGCAACTTTCGCATGCTGAATAACATTTCTTAGGGCATAATTATATCTTTTATACTTATCACGTAAGTGACTGTTAGAAAGATTCTTTCAACTTTTTTTACGAAGCTTATCCTTTTTTTTTTTTTTTTTTTTGATTGATCTAATGATCCCATTGGTTATCCAAGGTTAGATCTTAATGTCATATTTAGAGTTAACTACCTTGTGAACGGTTGTGATCTCAAGGAAATCATTCAAAATGCCTTGCAAAATTTCGGTAGCTATAGTTGGACAAGTTCTATTGAAGATACCCGACTTGTCCCAGTCAAAATTTGAGACTAGGTCAGCTAACGTGGTGTAGTCACAATAGGAGAAGTGTTTTGTGGTTAATTGAGTAATGATAATTTGTAAAAACTGGAACATGAATGAAGACAGGGTTGTGATCACTAATACTAAAATCAATCACTCCGGACTTTAAAGCAGTAGTAAGTAAGTTAGTACCAATATGGTCTAGAATATTGGTACCACGAGTTGGTAAAGAAATGCACATCTGAAAAAAATTGCCTGATAGCATATTAAGATAGATTTCACTTAGAGATAGGTTGTTAATGTTAATATTAATATCTCCCAGAAAAATGCAATTTTTATTTTCGTTATTTATTTTGTTTAAGATATTGTCAAAGCATTCACAAAAGGTTTTTCGATCACTACTTGGCGATCTGTAGATAACGCCAATAATTAGGTTTTTGGACTTGGGACTTTTGATTTCAATCCAAAGCATTTCACAGGAATCAAGTACAAGGGACATATTATTCAAGTCATCACGAATAAAATAGGTGATGTGAGACTTCAGGTATAGGCCTACTCCACCAGAACCCCTTATATTCAGTAATGAATTATTCCGATTTCTAACTTTGCATTCAAAATTATAGTTACTGAAGTAGGCATTATTGCATATGCACGTACAGTTCGTCGTATGCTACAAGCAAGTGGACTGATTGCACGAAAAGCTGCACGAAAACCTTTCCTTACTGAACAACAACGGCTCAAAATAATTGCTTGGGCCAAGGCACACAAGATTTGAACTGTTGATGAATGGAAAAATGTTATTTTCAGTGATGAAACAACTGTTACTATTTCCGCTAATAATGGAAATAATTATGTACGACGTCGGGCTGGTGAAAGATATAAGGCATGCTGCACCCAGCCAACAATCAAGCAGCCACATTCTGTGATGTTATGGTCCTGTATTTCAGACAGTGGTGTTGGCCGTCTGCACATTGTTGATGGTAAGTGAATGGATCGAAATATGTGTATATGTTAGAGTCCAAACTGCTACTATCTGCACAAAACATGGGTTAGCGGAATTTTATCTTTCAGGACGATAACGCGCCCTGTCATCGGTCAAAGTTGGTTGACGAGTGGTTTAATCGAAAAGTTATCAAAAAACTTCAGGCACCGGCACAGTCACCGGATCTTAATTCCATACAGAATTTGTGGGTGAGATTGAAGCAAAAATCCGTCAACAAGGACCCACATCTAAAAAAGCATTAATTGGGTCTGGAAGGTCCGTACGGCACCGTGTTATCGCCAATAGAAAACTAGAAAAGCTCATTAGTTCCATGCTAAGAAGGTGCATTTTGTTACTAAGAAACCGTGCTAATCCAATTAAATATTAAAGCGTATTTTGCTTGTTTGTAAGTTATTTCAAGTATCCTGCAAGTTTCAATAATGTACTTTACAGTAATTTTACGTTAAATGCATTGTACACTAGTTTCACAAATTCCATTATTTTTTGCTTGTATGACTAGACACTGTACTTCTGCTTATAACTTCACTTCTATTACTGATAATAACATTCTGTAAAAATATGTGGATTCAGCATAAAATTTTCTTTAAAATGATGTATAATATGTATTCCTGACTTTACCATTAGGCTGTATAAGTTGACTTCAAACATCAAAAATTGACTTTCGGTCTACTGGTGCAGGACTTTTGGCCACGACTGTATAAGCACCTGATCAGAATAATAGCCATTTATCACTAAGAGAAATGGATACCAATGTACCTATAAACATGATATGCATATTTTCTAAAATTAAGCTAAACTTAAATATTTGATTGCTGGAAAAGTTTTTCCCGTTTTCCAGTTTGAAACCATCTACGCCCGTTAAACTTTGCCTTTACATACTTAGTGGTTCATGAAAGACGGGGCTTCACCACAAACAGATA
Organism: Macrothele yani; assembly: GCA_039090855.1. Classification (NCBI taxonomy): domain Eukaryota; kingdom Metazoa; phylum Arthropoda; class Arachnida; order Araneae; family Macrothelidae; genus Macrothele; species Macrothele yani. The sequence continues at coordinate 80,305,633 of CM077016.1, forward strand.
ATGAAGTCTTGGACTTTCTATACAACACATTCGTCCTCGCGTGGATTCCCAAACCTGCTCGCGCATGGATGTGAAACTCTAGTATCATAAAGTTGTTTGACTTATTCGTTTGGTGCTATTTTAAGACGAAACTATTTTCAAGAAAACAAACCCCTACTGACCAATCCCGCTTAGGCCTTTTTACAAATTCATGGTAAAATTAAGGATTACGTATTCCGTCGAATGCTTACAACCTTATCCGTTTGTGCTTTTCATATCGCACGATGGAATGACACATGCAATTCATAAAAGATAAACATTTGTGAAATGATGATACCTGTGTTCATGGATATATACACTAAAATAGCAAACTATTAGCAACACCTACCTAATAACATGTTGGGCCTACCTTGGCCTTGAAAAAAGCCTAGATTTGACGCGGCATGGATTCAACGAGGTGTCAATGTCGTTCTACAGATAGTTTCAGCCAAGCGGATTTCATGGTGTTTGTCAGCTGCTGAATGTTCGCTGGAGGAGAATCGATTGTTGTGGTCGCGATCCCACCGCGGACCACCAATATTGTAACCGTGGTCCCTCCGAGGACCACAGCTTGATATGTTAATGAATTCCGAGCGGTTATTCTCCAAAATAAAAGGATTGTGTACGTTTTCTCGCGAAGACTGCTGTAACGGGGCGTGCAGTTACTTAAATTTACTTTTACAAGAGCATCCACTAATTAACTGCTAGGATTGCCGGCACACAAATACACTTTAATTTAGACAGTCATATTTACACCAGAGTTCTTACAGTCCTTCCAGCAGAAGTTGCACATGCAATCAAGAACATGAAGCGGGGAAAAGCTCCAGGAGAAGATGGAATTACTGTAGACATCATACAAGAAGCAAGTGGAGAAATCGAAACAATACTCGCCCAAATTTTCACTCGATGCCTCAATGAAGGGAAAATTCCTGAGGATTGGAACAACGCTACAATGATCTTGCTACATAAAAAAGGTGACATTGAGGATCTCGGGAACTACAGACCTATCAGCCTCCTATCAGTGGTTTATAAAATCTTCACTAAAGTTCTTTCACACCGCTTGAAGGTGACACTGGACATGGCTCAACCGAGAGAACAAGCTGGATTCAGGAGTGGCTACAGCACAATAGATCATATCCACGTACTGAGAGAACTAATTGAAAGAGCGAGGGAATATGAACTTCCATTGTGCATGGCTTTTATCGATTATGAAAAAGCCTTTGATTCGGTGAAACCATCAGCAGTTGCAATGGCTCTGAAATCCTGCGGTATTGAAGATGCATACATTAATATTATTAATAACATCTATGAAAATGCAAGTGCAAAGATTCGGCTGTTTGAAAATACAACACACATAAAAATTGGAAAAGGAGTGAGACAAGGTGACACCATATCTCCGAAGCTCTTTAATGCCACATTGGAGGGTGCTTTTCAGTCGCTGAGCTGGGAAAACAAGGGGATAAAGATTAATGGAGATTATCTAACCCACCTTCGTTTTGCTGATGACGTAGTCATTTTTGCAACTACCCCATCAGAGCTGCAGAGTGTGATCCAGGAATTTGCTGACAAGAGTAAAGAAGTGGGATTAAAAATGAACTTTCAGAAGACAAAAGTGATGAACAATGCTTTTACAAGAAATGAAGATTTATCGATTGATGGAGAAAAACTGGAGATACTAGATACGTACGTTTATCTTTGACAGCAGATATCAAGTTAGGGTCACATTGGTGAAGAAATTAATCGTCGTACAAAACTTGCCTGGAGAGTTTTTGGAAGAAACAGCATAACTTTCAAGAGCAATATGCCATTATGTCTTAAAAGAAAAGTGTTTGATCAGTGCATCCTTCCAGTGCTTACGTATGGTGCAGAGACGTGGACCTTAGCTAAAAGAGACATACAAAGGCTGCAGACAACTCAAAGCAGCATGGAGAGGTGCATGCTTGGTGTAACCAGGAGAGATAAGAAGAGGAACACGTGGATCCGAAAAATGACAAGAGTGGAAGACATCATGATCAGAGTTAAATCCCTGAAATGGCAATGGGCTGGACATACTGCCAGAAGGACAGACCATCGATGGACAGCCGAAATTTTAGATTGGATTCCAAGGGACAGGAAAAGACCCAGAAGAAGACCACATGGGAGATGGGTGGATGAAATTCGAAAGTATGCGGGAGTGACATGGAGGAGACTGGCACAAGACAGACCTTTGTGGAGGAAACTTGGGGAGACCTTCGTCCAGCAGTGGATTGATAATGGTTGACAATGATGATGATGATGATGATTTACATAATTTATATATGCTGATGAATCACGCCGAATCATGGCTATTGACAAGTCACTACGACCAAACTTGGCAAATTTTTAATAGATTGCACTGTTCATCGAGCCATTTCGAGACAGTCGCTCAAACGTCTTGTTTCGGGTCTATTGAATATCTGTTTCTATCTTGGTAGAACAAAGTTCCGCGCGACAAATAAACTGCGCTTAGAAATCAAAGAACTGTTACTTACTAGTCTTCTTCTGAAAATAATCCAAAGCACCTTCGTGCCGGCTAGTTGAATAGCCAACACTACATACTTGATATCATAAGGAGTAAGAAACGGCTTTATGCCGTCTTTAAACACTCAGAGACGCACATGCACTTTCACTGGTCCGGCTGCTGAGACGTGGGGGTATCACTGCAAACCACCGTCTCATGTTCTCCTCCCAAGGAACGAAGCGTTGGTCAACGTCGGCAATAATCGCCGAATCATGAAACTTTCAGATGTAACGGGGAATGATTGTTGACTCCTGGTCACTTGTCGCTCCATTATAACATGGACACTAGCAAATCGTTTGTACTTCTTGCGATATTAGGCCAAGGTTTTCCATCCGCCATTTTTCCTGTTGTTGTATCAGGCAAACTTCTTCTGATCCGCTCTTTTATCGGAGCCAAGCGTGCAGCTACTTTTTCTCTCGTGTATCGGAAAAACTACTGCTTATTTCTCTCTTCTGTTTATTTCAGCCATTTGGTAGAGCCCCTCACTTTTCTGCCCCCCCTCATGCACACTAGGACACGAGAATATTAGGAGCACTCAAAAAATGCATTCGTCGGTCTCTCAGTATTACACTTATACGAAAATTTCCTGACCCAAACTGCAACCTCTCCCATAAATCTGTCTTGCTAATGGCGTTCCCGACCCCCTTGTTTAGTCTGGAACCCCGACACCTGGGCTCAATTAGGACTGTTTTCGTCACCTTCGAAATTCCGAACGCAGTGGTAAAACATCTTGGGTGGTTTCTGCTTCGCTTTGGAACTTCTCTTTTCTTTGTACAAAACCCAATCAAAACCAACGCATTAATTAATCAAATCATCAATCGGTCTGATTAGCCACGCCCATTATATTAAAAAACCAAGAAAGTTGACACCCAATTATCAGGTGAAAGATGACACCCAATTTTCACGTCTTTTGAATCCGTTCTGACGCAAATTAAATTTATCAAAGCTATTCAAAGGCAATGGAACCGATATGGAAAACAATAGTATCTGACGGAAGTAAGACGTTTTTCAATCGGGTATTTAATCCCTCAGATATTGCTGCAAACGGAATCGTGAGCTTACGCCTTCTGGTTGCGGACTTGTGCGTTAAGAAAATTATGAATTTACAATGCTGGACACCCAAAATGCAACACCAAGAAGGAAGCATCCGACTGGCCTGAAATTCGCAGCATGCGTCGCCCGCGAGAGGACATGCAAACGATTAGCATTGCAGGGCATATGCAAATCATGTGCTCCCGGCACGCCACCGAGAAGCACTATAAGAAGGGTGCACAGAAGGCGGGGTGTAAGTAGTGGAAGCGTGTTGTGCTGCTGGACCTGTGCGTGGGAAGCTTCCTGATGCCTCGTCGCAGAATACGGCAGTCATTTCAGCACGTTTCGGAGTTCGACAGAGGACCAATAATGGCTTATCGCGACAGTGGTTTATCGTACCGAGACATCGGCGGCCGTGTGGGACGACATCCAGCAACAGTGAGGAGAGTATGGGTTCGGTGGGTGCAGCAGGGACGGACGGACCAACGTCAGCGATTGCCGCCGCCGCGGCACACCACCGAACGAGAGGGCCGGCATGTTGTGCGGCGGGCATTGACGGATCGCACCGCCACATCACGAACGTTAGCGCAGGAATTAGGGTGTGTTGCGCAACAACCTGTATCAGCACGTACCGTTCGACGTCGTCTGCAGGAGTGGGAACTTGTCGCACGGCGCCCATTGCTCCGATTGCCATTGACGTTCACCACCGGCGAGTGCGGCGGCAGAGGGCCGTTGAACGCCGCACTGGACTACGGAATGGCACGACATTGTCTTCACCGACGAATCCCTCTTCTCCCTGCAACACCACGATGGCCGGATCCGCGTGTGGCGGCACCGCGGCGAGAGACTTTATGACGCCTGCATTATGCATCGCCATACCGGTCCGTCGCCTGGCGTTAAGGTTTGGGGCACAACTCGATACGACACCCGCACCACTCTGGTACGCATCGCCAGTACACTCAACAGCCACCGCTGCATCTAAGACGTTTTGGAGCATGTAGTCCTCCCTTACCTGCAGGACCTGCCAGCGGCCACATTTCAACAGGACAATGCGTGCCCTCACGTGGCACGCATCGTGCAACAATTCTTCACGGCCCACCGGGTGTCACTGCTGCCGTGGCCCGCCTGTTCTCCCGATATGTCGACCATCGAACACGTCTGGTCGCTGATCGGCAACCGAGTGGTCCGCCAAGCACCACCCGCGGCTACGCCTGATGAACTGTGGCAACGTGTGGAAGCAGCCTGGACCGACATAACCCAAGCCCACATCCAAAGCCTCTTTCGTTCGATGCCGCGGCGTGTAGCCGCCATTATTGCCAGCCATGGGGGCCACACGAACTATTGATGTCTGCTTGTTCCGCAAGTCGCACGGGCCTGTAAGCTCAATGGTTTCATCTTTGTATCTGTTGTTATGTGTACAGTAAATCTGGCTTTGCTATCTCGTGTCCTTCTTGGTGTTGCATTTTGGGTGGCCAGCAGTGTATATGAGAAACATTTCGCACAGGAAACGCTCTCCAACAAAAAAATAATTTTTCAAACCTGACTCTTAAAAACAGAGATATCGACAAAAACAAGATGAGACTTTACGCCCCCTGGTGGGAAAGCCATGCATTATTTTAGGAAGAAAATATTCTCAAAAGGTTTTTCGATATGAGCGGTATCGGTCAAAGAGAAAAAAATTGTAGTCGAGTTTTCAGCAGCCCAAATTTTGCTGCAAATACATCAGAAGCAGATATTAACACTTAGGCTTCTTGGTGGCGAAACCATTCTTTACCAAACATAAGAAATTATATGAAAAATATTTTCCATCAGTTGTTGTATGCGATACAGGAAGATTTTTTCAAATCGAAGTTTTAGAAGCAGAAATAACGCAGAAATCGCAATTTACCTTTGCGCCCCCTAGCGGAAAGTCTATGATTTACTTGAAAATCTTGAATTCATAGGTAGAACATTTCGCATCGGAAGCACTATCCAACAGAGAATATTTTCAAATCGGACTCCTAGAAGTTGAGATATTGAGAAAAGTAAGATAAACATCTACGCCCCCTGACGTAGAAACCGTGCATTATTTTAAGAAGAAAATGTTTCTATAAGGTTTGTCGACATGAGTACTATTGGTCTACAAACGACTTTTTTTTTCAATCGAGAGTTTAGAAGCTCATATTTTGCTGCAAGTACATCAGAAGCGGAAGTTAAGACTTACGCCCCTGGTGGCCAAACCATTTTTTACAAAAATTAGAAATTATGTGCAAACGATTTCCCATCAAGAGCTGTAACCGGTGCAGAAAGAAGTTTTCAAATCGGAGATTTAGATGCCGAGATATAGGAGGAAACGCAATTTACCTTTACGCCCCCTAGCGTAAAGTCTATGAATTACTTGAAAATTTTGAAATTATATGGAAAACATGTCACACCGGGAACTCTATCCAATAAAGAAATACTTTTTCAAATCGGACCATTAGAAGCAGAGATATTGACAAAAATACGATACACGTCTACGCGCTCTGGCGGAGAAACCATGAATAATTTTAAAAAGAAAATATTCCAAAAAGGTTTATCGACGTGAGTGGCATCGGTCCACGAAATAATTTTTTCAATCGAGGTTTTAGAAGCTCAGATTTTATGGCAAATACATCAGAAGCAAAAATTAACGCTTACGCCCCCTGGTGGCCAAAGTATTATTTAATAAAAATTAGAAATTATATGCAAAAGATTTTTCATGAGGAGCTGTATCCGCTAAAGAAAACATTTTTCAAATCGGAATTTTAGAAGAAGAGATATCAGGGAAAACGTAACTTAATTTTACGCCCCTAGCGGAAAATCTATGCGTAATTTGAAAAAGTAACTACTCCTAAAATACTCTTCGGCATAAATGGGATCGAAAGATGAAAGAATTTTTCTAATCGGATGTTTAGAAGCAAATATGTGGAATAAAATGTATTTTTGAATTCGACATCATCTGCATTTACGCCCTCTAGTGCCGAAATTGTACATCGTAAAAAAACGAAATGAAGGATCGTCATTCGTATATTTTAAGCTTCACAATGCAAAACGAATTTTTCAAATCGGACTTATAGTTGCAGAGATATCGTGTCTACAGACGGACGGACAAACCGATAACATAAGCACGATCTTCTTTTACAAAAGACGTGCTAAAAAATGGTCTCCCTAAATTAGGGACGAATGACCACTTACAATCACCGGGGTCATTGGATCAAGATAATACACTGCCGGAAAGTGAAAAAAGGACTTCAAGAAGGAATTGGCGGACGATCATGAAATTTACATATGTTAATGGGGGCGAGTTTACGTAGGTGTGATGTTAATTTCGGGACCAATCGGTGAGCGCTTACGCCACAGCACGGCATAATATGCAAATTATCGTCGGTGGTATTTAAGGAGTACGGCGAAGTGAATGTAATCAGTCGTCGGCGTACGGACACGTGCGAAGACCCTGAAGAACCTGCAATGCCTGGACATGGAAGACGTTTACGATTTCAGCAGTTATCGGACTTTGAGAGAGTTCATCTAATCGGACTTCGCGAGGCCGGGTGGTCGTATCGTCGTATTGCGGAGCGAATTGGACGGGAAGTATCGGTGGTGGTACGGTGGTGGTACGATGGTGGCGTAGATGGTCCGAGGAACATTCCCACACGAGAAGACGTGGAACCGGGAGTCACAGACGGACTGATGAGCGGGCCGATCGACGCATAAGAAGAGCGGCGTTATCAAGCAGAACATCCACTGCGACGCAAATCCGAGCTGCCGTTGCACCTGAGGTGACTGTGCAAACAATCCGCAACCGTCTACTGGATGCAGGACTACGTGCACGTGTGTCTCTGGCATGTGTACCTCTGACTCCAGCCCACCGTCAGGAACGGCTGCAGTGGTGTCGCCAACGTCTGCACTGGAGAACGCAATGGCGATCTGCCGTGTTCAGCGATGAAAGCAGATTCTGCTTGGGAGCCTCCGATGGCCGTATGCGTGTTCGCAGAGGCACAGGGGAGCGTCTCCGCCCTTCTCGCATGCGCCAGGGACACACAGGACCTACACCTGGTCTCCTGGTGTGGGGAGCGATCAGCTATCACTCCCGTACACAACTAATGTTTGTACTGGGCACGTTAAACAGCACCTCCTACATCAACAACATCATTCAGCCCGTTGTTGTGCCATTTGTAAGGTCGGTTTATCGTGGTGTTTTCCTGCAAGATACCGGACGGCCTCACACGGCACGTGCAACGCAACATGCACTTCAGGGTGTGAGACAACTTTCATGGCCTGCACGTTCACCGGATTTGTCCCCCATTGAGCACGTGTGGGATTTTATGGGACAACGACTTATCCGGTCTCCACGGCCAGCCACGACCATCCCCGATTTACGCGTCCAGGTTGAGGATTCTTGGAACTCAATACCCCAAACTTACATCCAACATCTGTACGACAGACTCCATGCCAGAATTGCACAGTGTAACGCAGTTCATGGCGGTTCAACCTCGTACTAACCATGTTACATGGAAATGTTATTTTTCAGTTTACCAGCAAATACAGCTGTATTTTGCCATAATGTTTTGATCACGTTATCCTCTGTATTCCGTTATTATGCTGTATAAATTTCGTTGGTATCAGACGTCTCCTTCTTGGTGCTCTTTTTTCACTTTCCGGCAGTGTAATAATAATAAAAAAGCTTGTGTAACACGGCCATAAAAAAAAACAAAAAAAAACGAGTGTAGTAATTGGAAAAAGGGAGGTATGGATGCTGTGTTCGTCGTACGGCACTGGTTGTCTCCTTCCCTGGAATCAACGGCCCTAAATTAGGGACGTGTGACTGCTTATAGCCCATGGAGTTGCTCACTCTGGTCTTTAAAGTTTCGTTTTTTCCTCCCACCCAAAACAAAACAAGAAAGATGACACCGAACTTTCGGGTGTAATAAGCACTCCTTTTGAATCAGTTCTGAGGCAAATTGAATTAATCAAAGTTATTCAAAGTCAATGGAATCGGTATGGAAAACAATAGTATCTGACGGAAGAAAGGTTTTCAATCCCTTAGATATTGCTGCAAACGGAATCGTGAACTTACGCGCACTGGTTGCAGACTTGTGCGTCAAGAAAAACATGAATTTATATGAGAAACATTTCGCACCGGAAACTTTCTCCAACACAGAAAGAATTTTTCAAATCGGACTCTTAGAAACAGAGATATCGACAAAAATAAGATGCGACTTTACGTCCCCTGGTGGGAAAACCATGCATTATTTTAGGAAGAAAGTATTCTCAAACGGTTTTTCCATATGAGCGGTATCTGTCCAAAGAAAAAAAAATTTAGGCGAGTTTTCAGGAGCACAGATTTTGCTACAAATACATCAGAAGCAGAAATGAACACTTATGCCCGGGCCCTGGTGGCCAAACCATTCTTTTACCAAGCATTAGAAATTATGTGAAAAATATTTTCCATCAGGTCTTGTACGCGATACAACACTATCCAACAAAGAAGGAATTTTTCAAACCGGTCCTAGAAGTAGAGATATTGACAAAAATAAGATATACATCTACGCCCCTTGGCGTAGAAACCATGCATTATTTCAAGAAGAAAATGTTCCTAAAATGTTTGTCGACATGAGTAGTATCGGTCAACAAACGACTTTTTTGCAATCGAGATTTTAAAAGCTCATATTTAGAGCAAATACATCAGAAGCGGAAATTAAGATTTACGCCACCTGGTGGCCAAACCATTTTTTTTTTACAAAAATTAGAAATTATGTGTAAATGATGTCCCATCTGGAGCTCTGTATCTGGTGCAGGAAGAATTTTTCAAATCGGAGATTTAGAAGCAGAGATATAGGGGGGACGCAATTTACCTCTACTGACCCCTAGAGGAAAGTCGGTGAATTACTTGAAAATTTTGAAATTATATGAAAAACATGTCACACGGAAAACACTATCCAACAAAGAAGGAATTTTTCAAATCGGACTCCTAGAAGTAAAGATATTGACAAAAATAAGATATATATCTACGCCCTCTGGCGGAGAAACTGTGGAATATTCTAAGAAAATATTCCGAAAAGGTTTATCGATGTGAGTGGCATCAGTCCACGAAATAATGTTTTCAATCGATATTTTAGAAGCTCAGATTTTATGGCAAATATATCAGAAGCAAAAATTAACACTTACGCCCCCTGGTGGCCAAAGTATTCTTTACCAAAAATTTGAAAGTATATGCAAAAGAATTTTCATCCGGAGGTGTATCCGCTGAAGAAAAAATGTTCAAATCGGAGTTTTGAAGAAGAGTTATCGGGAAAAATGTAATTTACTTTTACGCCCCCTAGCGGAAAATCTATGAGTAATTTGAAAAAGTAACTCTATCTAAAATACTCTTCGACATAAATGGAATCGAAAGATAAAAGAATTTTTTCAATCGGATGTTTAAAAGCAAACATCTGCATTTATGCCCTCTAGCGGCGAAATTGTGCATCGTAAAAAAAAACGAAATGAAGGATCATCATTCGCATATTTCAAGCTTCCCAACGCAAAAAGAATTTTTCAAATCGGACTAATAGTTGCAGAGATATCGTGGGTACAGGTGGACAAACAGGTAACATAAGCACGATCTTTTTTTACAAAAAACGTGCTAAAAAGGACTTCATATGACGTAACTAAATAAACTCTTTGAAGACTATAAAAAATGCCCATTTATTTAATCCTCATTTGGTTAGTTAGTTAGTTAATTGATTTTAGTGGCGCAAGGGCCAGGTTTGGCCAAAGAGCGCCAGACACAGAACAATCAGTTAAAGATATTTAAAAGCGGGGTGAAATGATTAAGAGCAGACAGGCTTGGCAAAAGTTAGAATAGAGAATGATAAAAGCTGTGAAGACTAGTTAGTCAATTAGGTTTATAAATAAATAAATAAATTCACCAATTCACTGTTATAATCATTATAAATTATTATTATTATTACTATTATTATTATTTTTTTTTTTTAAATAAGTTTTAAAAAGTCTATCTGCTTTAAGAACGAAAACACTGCGAAAGTGTCGCAGTGGTCGCCCAAAAGCTTCTGCAGTGTAGCTGCGCCGTCATCCAGTAGATGAGACTGAAAATAGTGAAACCGATGATTACAAAAACGAACACAACTACATAAAACATGAGAGATGGTGAGTAAACAGTCGCACGCCTCACACATTGGGGCAGCGTCGCCACACAGCAAATAGCTATGCGTGAAGCGACAATGCCCAATGCGGAGACGCGCAAGAACAACTTCTTCCCTACGGTTCCGGCGACACGATGATTTCCAGATTCCAAGGTTAGGTTTTATACGGTGCAGTTTATTCTCCACCTGTTGGTCCCACAGACTTCGCCACGTTCGTCTGATATGATCGTGAACAAGAAAGCGAAAATCGCGGTGAAACAGTGGCAAGGGTGTGACGACCAAAGAAGAGGCAGATCTAGCAGCAGCATCGGCAGACTCGTTCCCTGGGATCCCAACATGCCCAGGAATCCAGCAGAACCGAATCTGGACATCAGCCTCTAGCAAAGAACGAAGAAGTCTCCGAACGGCAAAAAGAAGTGGGTGGCCAGTGAAATCCAAAGATGACAATGATTGCACAACACTCAACGAATCAGTGTACACAATAGCACGCTGATGAGAGCTCGACTGCACGTGAACAAGTGCAAGATACACAGCATGCATCTCCGCCGAAAAAACCGTGGCCTCAGGAGGAATGCGGGCAACAGAAACTTCGTCAACGCAGACGGCGGCGGATCCAACAACACCAGCCGCCTTAGATCCATCGGTGAAAACAGGAATAAAGTCTGCATTGACGTAACGGTGTTCAGCGAAGAGCTGCTGGTACACTGACGCAGGGGTTGAGGACTTGTCAAAAGATGTAAAGCTGGTATCGACCATGACACCAAGAGGATGCCATGGAGAGTCCTCAAAGCCCCTGGTCTCTCCAACGAGTGACAAGTCGAGCCCTGCATCACGAGCTACGGCCGCCATACGAAGACCGAAGGTTCGAATGCACGAGGGACGGATCTCGAACAAACGAGCATGCTGGGGATGAAAAACTGCATCGTATAAAGGATGGTCTGTGAGTGATTTAAGTTTCAGGTAAAATTGAAGAGACAGCTGCAGACGGCGTAAATGAAGCGACGGTTCGTTCGCGTCGGCATAAAGGCTGGGAATGGGTGACGTACGAAAGGCTCCCGTACAAAGACGCAGCGCTTGATGGTGGATGGTATCCAACGGCCGGAGAACGGTAGGACGCGCAGAGCCATACACCATACAGCCATAATCCAGCTTAGACCGAATGAGAGAATGGTAAATACGGAACAAAGAAGTCCTGTCTGCACCCCAGGAGACTGAGGCAAGGATCTTAAGGATTGACAAGGCTCTCAGACAGGAAGTCCTTAGCCGTCGAACGTGCGAGCGAAAGGTGAGAGCACGGTCAACGGTCAAACCAAGGAACTTGGTTTCCGGCAAAACTGGAATGACTGCACGGTCCAAATAGAGCTCTGGATCAGGATGGAGGCCACGCCTCCGGCAGAAATGGACACAGGCTGTCTTGTCGGGAGAAAGAACAAACCCATTATTGTTAGCGGCTTTAACAATCTGGGTAATTGCAGACTGCAACTGCCTTTCAACGAAACGCATGCTGGATGACGAACAGAAGATGTGAAGGTCGTCAACATAAATGGTAGCCGAAACCGTAGGAGGAAGATTTTTGAGTAAACAATTAATGCGGAGGATGAACAGAGTCACCGAAAGAATGCTGCCTTGAGGAACGCCTTGTTCTTGATGGAAAAAGGCGGACAGCGTTGTACCCAGGCGCACCTGGAACACACGGTTACGAAGAAAGTTGGCAATGAAGGTTGCCAGGTTTCCCCGCAACCCACTCTCGTGGAGGTCACGGAGGATACCGTGACGCCACGCTCTATCGTAAGCTTTTTCGATGTCAAAAAATACAGACACCAGGTGCTGCCTACGTACGAACGCCTCACGAACAGACGTCTCAAGGAGCAGGAGATGGTCAGGAGCTGAACGATGACGACGGGAGCCGCTTTGTGATGGAGACAGTATTCGATGTTCTTCAAGAAAATAAATTAGCCGGGAATTAACCATTCGTTCAAGGATTTTGCACAGACAGCTAGTGAGAGCAATTGGCCGATAACTAGAGGGAGACTTGGGGTCTTTGCCAGGCTTGGGAAAAGGTAAAACAAAAGCTCTTCGCCAAGAGTCCGGGAAACTGTGCTCCAACCAAATACGGTTGAAAAGCACTAACAGATTCTCGAGAGACGACTGCGAGAGATGACGAACCATGTCATAGTGGATGCCGTCGGGGCCGACAGATGTTGCGCCGGACCGATGCAGAGCCACCCGTAGTTCAACCATGCTGAAGGGGGAGTTATACTCAGTGTTATAAAAAGGCGCAAAGGAGATTTTCTGGCGTTCCGCGGTTGTTTTAATCCTCTGAAAGGACGGGAGATACGCCTGAGAACTAGAAACTGAGGCAAACGCTTCGCCCAAGCAATCCACAATCTCCCCAACTTCAGCATACGTGCAGCCGTTATTCTCAAGAATTGAAATTTGGCGGGAACTATAGTTTCCCCGAATCTTACGAATTTTTTCCCAAACAGTTTTTGAACTGGCACGTGAATTGATAGATGAAACGTACTTCATCCAAGACTCCCTCTTGCTTCGTCGACGCACCAACCGAGCGTAAGATTTTGCTCTTTTAAATTTAACAAGATTAGCATCGGTCGGATAACGCCGAAAAGTACACCAGGCCTTTTGTTGAACTCTCCTAGCCGCTGCGCAATCAGGGTTCCACCAAGGCTTCGGACGTCTTGGGAGCGTCGTTGATGTTTTTGGGATAGAGAGATCTGCTGCCTGAATGATACACGTTGTGACATCAGTAACAGCTGCGTCAATTGACCCCCGGGTCACCATGGCAAAAGATATCATTGCGGACGGTGTGAAGACCTCCCACTTGGCACGATCCATCCTCCAACGAGGAGGGCGGGAGGCAGAAGATGGTACGCTCACATTATACCTAAGTACAATTGGGAAGTGGTCGCTTCCATGGAGGTCGTCACACACCGTCCACGACCAGTCGGCCATAACCGATGGTTGACCCAAAGATAAATCGATTGCACTGAAACTTCGTGTAGGCTCGTGGAAGTAAGTGTCAGCACCGGTGTTAAACAGGCACAAAGAGGTCGAGGAAAGAAGAGATTCGATCCTACGGCCTCGTGTGTCTGTTCTGACACTACCCCACAATGGATTATGAGCATTGAAGTCACCCAGAAGAAGAGCAGGTGACGGCAGCTGCCCAACTAAGCTCTCAAGAACGGACACGCTCACGTCCTCATTCGGCGGCAGATAGACGCTGCAAACAGTTAGAGGCACAGGCATGGAGATACGCACCGCAACGGCTTGTAAAGATGTTGAGACCGCAACGGGAGAAACTGGAACACTGTGGGGGACAAGGATGGCAACTCCCCCGCAAGCTATATCTCCTGAAACATTATCTTTCCGAAATGCACTGTAGCCTCGAACTGAAAGGAGGTCTGATGGTTTAAGTTTTGTCTCCTGGAGGCAAAGGCACACCGGAGAGTATGACGAAAGCAGATGTTTCACGTCGTCATGTCTTGTCCGAAAGCCTCGACAGTTCCACTGAACGATTTTATCCATGGTTTGAATTGTGGTGAATGAGAAAAAGAAAAAACGAAAAACAAAACCCGAGAAAAACTGGGACAACTAAAAGTTGTCCGATTCCATCATTTCGTCTGCAATGTCCATTTGCGCTTGGGACTGTTTTGTCCGACGCCCTGTAGTCTCTGGTGGTAAAATGGGGCGGTATTTTGGTTCCTGTGTCGCAGATGATCTTGCCCGATCCTGGTTCTTATGATGGGAGTATGGAGATTTCTTCTCCTTTTCTTTTTCCTTTCTCTTTCCTCCCGGGGTTGTTGAAGTCCCGGTGGTGCTGGTGTTAGTTGTAGCAGGTTTAGGCACAGTGGTTGTTGGAGCTTTCGCGTCCCTAGCTCGGGATTGTAGTGCTGCCAGACCAGCAGCTATGATGTCGTCTAGCTTGTAGGGACAATTCACTGGGATTTGGCTATCAGTCTGGGTACCGATTGTAGTCCTTGCAACAACCGCTGATGCATAGGATCGCCGATTTGATTGGTTTGGAACGACCTTTCTTCTGGCCTCTGGGTAGGAGATTCCCTCAACGGTCTTAATGCGTTGGATCTCTTTTTCCTCTTTCCACTTTGGACAGTCTCTCGATGATGCTGCATGAGATCCCTTGCAGTTGAAGCACAGCTCGGCTTCGGCATGGCAATCTTGCAAAGTATGGTCGGTTGCAGTACAACGCCCACACCGAGCAGTGCTCCTGCAAGACTGCTGGGAGTGACCATATGCTTGGCATTTGAAGCATCGTAGAGGACTTGGTATGAAGGGGCGCACTTCAAGGTGTAGATACCCTGCCTTGATTGAAGTTGGCAGGGATGGGGTGTTAAAGGTCAGTATGATGTTTCGAGATGGGACAGATTGGCCATTTCGCCGAAATAGGATGCGCCGGACTCCACTCACTTGTTGGTCTTTCAGTTCCTCCAGAAGTTCTTGGTCACTGCACTCCAGAAGGTCTTGAGAAGAGATAACACCTCGTGAGGAATTGAGGTAGCCGTGAGGGGTAACTTTTACTGGACAATCTAAAAGAGGTGGTGTTTAAAAGCACTGTAGCATATCTGGGACTCGACATCTCGACAAGAAGATCTCCAGATTGGATCTTCTTAACGCTCTTAGGAGAGCTGGCAATCGATTGCAATGCTTTATTTATCCAGAAGGGGCTTCTGGTGTTTAATGGGTTTGAAGCGTCCACGGAGTGGATGCAAAAGAACCGAACATTGGCAGAATCAGGTGTAGGTTTCTTGTTGGGAGGGGGTGACCCTTCCTCAATGGGCCGCTTTGTTTGAAGTTCTTGGGAAATTTTTTGGTTAGCCATGAATAGAAGTGAAAAGTTCGTCCGCCGATTTCCCCGCCCACAACCGAGCCCAACAGGGGAGAGCCGGAGGTCCGCAAGCCCAATTGGACGCAGGACACGACTCTAGGGTTAAGCAACGGATATAGCATGTTGATAGTGCAGACATGCGCTCAGCGAGTACCGAGACTTTCCCAGGTCTCGGTAACACCCCTTTGGCATGCCCGCACTATCCCCAAACTCACCCTGTTGTACGAAACAACAAGCCGATTGACTAGGAGTGGGTTAGTTCCTAGCCACCCGTTTAGGGTGAAGCAGGGGGCAAAGAGGAGTGTTGGCGACTGGCGACAACAACAACCTGGCCACCAGAAACCTCAGCCTCCAGCATCCCCTTTTCCACCTTACGGGTCACCGCACACGGCAAACGTGCAGGTAGGTCTAGCAAACCAGCCCGGAAAAACAAGAGAGGAACAGAAAATGGAGAAGCAAGTCGAGTAGAAAATGGAGTAGAAAAGAAGAACAGGTAGTGGAGAAGAAAGTAAAAACAGGAAAGGGAGAGGAAAGCCAGAGGAAAGGAAAGGGCTGGCGCATAATCACAACCTCAGCAACCAACAACTGAGGCGGGTGCTGTCAAGGTGGTGGCAACACAAAGTTGTAACGGGAAGAATCAAACATAACAAGTCGGCTGGGGCCGTGGGGTCGCTACTCCCCATCAGCTGGATGAACAGCTGTCCCTGCGGTAACGTATAAGCGCAAATACAAAAAAGCAAAAAACCGTCACAAGGTCAGCTCGGGCCGTGGGGGCGTCGCTCCCCAAATAACTGGAAAACCAGTTATCCCCGTGCCGGACAGATTAATCCTCATTCAGCATTCTTATTGGTATATGACAAGGATATATACATTTTTTTATATTACTGGAGACACCACTGGCTCTGCCGCCATAGGTCACAGCTAATCTGCCGCCCCGGTGGCGCAGTGGTCTAAGGCGCTGGCCTCTGATCATTCGTCCGTAAGGGGTCCGGGTTCGAATCCCGGTCAGGCATGGATATTGTGTTTGTCTTACGGCACTGGCTCTCTTCCCTTCCCTGGAACCAGTGACCCTAAATTAGGGACGGGCGACTGCTTATAGCCCATTGAGTTGCTCACGGTGGTCGTTAAACCTCCAATAAAAAAAACAGCTAATCTGTGGTGTGACGTCACAAGCAGGCGAAATGAACTAAATTATATCGTTGATGAAACAGTAAGCTTGTGTATCATTGATAAAGATTATTGAATTACTCATTTTATCTGTTTATACGCTTAGAAGCTTTTGTTCCATTGGTTTCTAAGCAGCTTCTCTTCTGCGGCTGCGTCGTGCCTGCTCATGACGTCATTTGCAGCACAGACGATGACTTATGGCGGCCAATGCTTCGTGGATAGGAGTGGTTTCTCCAGTAATATAACCTCCTTGGTATATGATTCTAAGGACGCGATATGTAACGTTTAATCGATGAAGAAGTGTGGGACATACTTCCAGCTATGACGTCAGTAATGCCTTTGAATCAGCAGAATGTGGCGTGATTTCTTAAGAATTTTTGATGGCCCCTCAACCCATCTGCAGCATTAGAAATTGCCTAATATTGACACCGACAATCTCATCATACATTGATTTCATATAGCGATCCCAACATGTGTTCTTTTACTCTCATGAATTTGAACCAAATCTCGAATGCTTTCGAGCGTCAGAACTTGATGGTGGATCTCAGACCAACTGCCTTCCCTGTTGCCTACTGTTTGTGTATCATATAATATGAGTAAAAGATATTTCCTAGAAACTGAAATGAAATAAAAAAATCCCCTACATTGCACACTTATTATTTTCGCCTCGTTGTTTCACATTGGGAGATTTTCACGTTCCCGTATGTCAGCTGATTTTTCATTGGCTCTCAGCGTGGCGTCTTTTGTTTCATTACGTCATCTCTAACTTTGAAGAGACAACGGCTTTGTTAAGAAGTTGTGTTTGTTGTTTAAACGTAAATCCGAAATATCTCACTATGTCTGCTCGAGGAAAAGGAATGAAAGGGCCGAAGATATTTCAAGGCACAGGGAAAAACATAAAGAAATGTCGTAATCGTCGCAAATCTGTTCGTCATATCTTGGGAATCAGCAGGTCTGACATTCGACGTTTAGCTCGCCAAGGTGGTGTCAAGAGGATTTCTGGCCTGGTGTATGAAGAGACGCTGGGCATACTGCGAATCTTCTTGGAGCATGTAATTCGCGATGCTATTGCCCATACCATGCATGCACAAAGGGAAACAGTCACAGCCATTGATGTGGCATTTGCATTGAATCGTCAGAGTCGCACATTGTACGGGTTCGATACATAATCGCCATCTTTGATCCGGTTGGACTACCCAGAGGGATTCTTCTGGAACATGTACGTAACTAGGGATTTTTACCATGTATGTCTCCGATAACTTTTTATTTTGTAATTTCCGTTACATATAATGTTCATTAAAAACAATAATTGTTTGTTATGCAAGCCCTAGTCCTTTTTAATTTGTACCCAAAATGTGTCCTGTGTTGGGCTGGAAAACAAAGAAAAATCATGTTATTTCTTTTGTATCCCGCTTTGTGATTAAAGCTTATTAAAAAAAAGGAGGTTATCATGGAGCGTACTTTTAATAAGTGTTATCGAAAGAAGTTGACACTCGAGGATATAATCTGTTATCATTTGTTTCAATTGAAAACCATTACTTCTGAACGATATTTTTCCTAAAGCAAATTTAACAAAAATATTTGCTGCGAAGCAAAATGGCGCAAAGTTCACTTCACTTGAAATACAAAGACGTTCGTTGAATGTTTACTGTGAAAATAACGAAGGTTTGAAGTTATGAATTATCTTTTTTTTTTTTGTCGAAAATGGTGTGTTACAAACAATTCATTTTTTCATTACTGCATCAAAAATATTTAATCGTTCCTAAGATATGCATCTGCAAAATTTTAGTGTATTTTTTTTTTTATTAAAACAGGAACTGCGAGGGTTAAATTGAAAAAAAAAGTTTACGTACCAGCTCATGAATGGCAAGTTATTTTGTAAACAAAACCTTCAACTCGTGTGGGAAATTTTCAACGGTAAGATTTGTAAAGTTGCATCATGAAATGACAAGTAAATAGATTCAGATTTTATTACGAATGGTGACATGGGAAAAAAGTTGTTTTATTCTTTTCAGATAACATTTTGCAAGAAGTTTTTTTTTTTTTTTCACGTAATGATGTAACCTAAGAATTTTTTCAATTTATTTTTCGCGAGAAGTGTCAGTGGTATAATTAGGTTTACTCTTGTTCTGTGTGAGCGGTTTTTATTTATTTATGATTTTTTTTTTACGAATCCCCAATTTTCAGTAACGAGACTACGGAATTTGCTGTTTAAAAGCAGAACATGATTGTGTCTCATTTTGCAAGCTGCGAATAAGTACGTCATTCTAAACATCTGGATATAATACTCTACATAACATTTATGCAATTAATAACGAGGATCAGTGCACCAACTGTACTTAAAATAATGGAACTATACCAGTAATCCGAATTTATTGGCGTAAAACGGGATTCAAAGCTTTCTATTTTACGCCAATAAATTAGGATTACTAATATAGTTCAGCTATTTTAAACATTTATGTATATATTTTAACTGTTTCCTACTTCTGTAACAGCTGCCCTGGTGACCGAGTGGTCAGAGGCGCCGGTTTCTAGCTAATCGTCCGAGATGGGGTATGGAAGGCCCAGTGCGCTAAATTGGGAACGGGCGATTGCGTATAGCCCTTAGAGTTACTCATGGTGGCCGTTAACCCCCTTCCCACCTGTTATGAAAAACTTTTAAATCGTAAATCTCTCTCCCCATCCAGAAAACTGTTATAAAAATTAATTTTTAAGTGCGTTCCGCACATGGTGTTTTGGCGTAAAAATATAAATGCATGTTTCCAAGCATTCGCACGTCAACCGAATGGCTTTTCGAAGGAAGGTAGACAGAAAATTGCAGTTTTCTGTGTACCATTGGAGGAAGGAAGACAGAAAACTGAAGTTTTCTTTCTACCTTTGAAAAATCCATCTGGTTGATGTGCAAAAGCTTAGAAACTTATATTTATATATTACGCCAATAAATCGGATTACTTGTGTAATTTTACCCTTTTGTGTATAGTTCTTCGTTATTAATATATGGTGTTTTGTTGCACCGGATGTAATTGTTTATCGATTTTGTGCAAAAACCTTTCGACGGTATCGATTTTTCTCAGTGTTTACCATTATATCGATTGCAAGAAGACCTACTCTTTTACTACATAGAATTGTTTTTTATTTGGGGGGGGGGGAGTTAAGACGGCTGCCATGGGCAACTATTGGCTGGTCTATAAGCAGTCGCCTGTCCCAAATTTAGTACCACTGGTTCCAGGGAAGGGAGAGAGCCAGTGAAGTAAGACAAAAACGCAGCATCCATGCCTCACTGGGTTTCGAACCTGGAGCCATCTCGGACGAATGGTCAGAAGCACACAGAATTTCAAATCAGCATTTGCTCACACTCAACGAAACTTATATTTACTTATTTTTATTTATCGAATATAAATGACATTTGAACTTGTCAAAATGTGCATAATCGAGTAAAAATAATCCATTCACTGGACTATCGAAATCTCTCGAAACATTAAATTACGTCAAAATTATTCGAATGAAAAAACCTGTCGATTGTTCTTACGCTGTCTCGATCCAGCGAGTGCATTCCAAAGCCCAGAAAATATCAACCAATCATCGCTCGAATTCCCGTGTGCAAAATCGCTTATCTCTTCTTGAAATACCTTCCGTGTGGTCAAATAAATCTCTCGCTTGTAGGATTTACTAAACTTGGGTTACTTCTACCTTGGTTAAGCTAAAATAGAAAAAAAAACATGACGTGTTCATCTTTCATTTGCAGCTTGGATTCCTTACTTCCCTACGAAGATTTAATCTACAGGGAAATCGTTGGAAATCATTCGTTTAGCAGTGGTCGTCCACGAGCAACCACGGCGGCGGACGACCAGTATATTGTCCTACAGGCGAGAAGAGACAGACGGCAGACAGCGGGAGAAATCTCAAGGCACGTAAAACAGACAACTGGACGTCCGTTATCGCGTTTTACCGTAGCCAGGAGGCTGCACAAAGGTGGTCTATTTGCACGACGACAATCAGGCAAAAAAGAACTAAATTATACTGTTGATAAAACAGTAAGCTTGTGTATAATTGATAAAGATTATTGAATTCCTCCTTTTTTTTTGCTTATACGACTAGAAGCTTTTATTCCATTGGTTTTAAAGCAGCTTCTCGTCTGCGGCTGCGTCGTTCTGTGACCTGTGTGACGTCACTTGTACTACGGACCGTGAGCAAGCGTTCATATTCTTTGCCGTGAGTTATGGCGGCCAGCGCTGCATGTCTACCTAATCGATGGATTTCATCGTTCTTAAAAGGTAAGTTCTTTTCCTGTTTCAAATCATTGGCTTCGATTTCGAACACAATTCATGTATTCGTTTCGTAACTCGTGGAGATTCCCGTAACACGTGAAGACATTTATGTATTCGTTTCGTAACACGTGAACACATTCATGTATTTTCTTAACAGGTATATATATCATCGACTGCATTTGAAACTAGGGGTAGTAAAGAATTTGTTAGATTTTCGGATGTAAACACAGCTGCTTCGTTTTTAATTTTGTATTTTCGTGAAAGAGTGCCAAAAATATATTTCAAGGAAAGTGTGGGGGGGGGGGTGCTGCAAGTCAAAACGAAATTTTAGACCTTTTCATTTTTATGAGCTACTGAATATTTGGTTAGATTTTTAAATAACAAATGCAGCTAGTTGTAAAAGAAATTCTAATTCATTCTTCAAATGTTTAGAAAGCGGTATCGAATTTATACTTAATTACTCAAATGTGCTTCCATGTGCCTCTGTGTAGCAAACATTGTTACAAATGCAGCTTATTGGTATGTTAGTTATAAAGGATACTCTATATTGCTGTTATCATATATTAGATCAGCATTTCTTAGGGCTCATTCAGCCAGTTTTTTTGCAAGAAATATATTGGGTGTAGAGTAACAAAAACGGAGGAAGCTATTGGAGAGATACTTATTAAATCCAGAAAGCTTCAAGGTTGAAAAAATTCAAAACCCACCCTGTACAGAGTCCTGTGGCCAAGATGTAAATTGTCAGTCACAATTCAAAGTCTACATAAGGCACACAAAAATTTATCTTTTTTTTTTTTTTTTTTAATTTTGAAAATGCACATTTTATACCAGATGTGAATTAAGCATACTGAAATCATAATGTATCTGTATCCAAATGGAATATATACAAATATCCAATGCAACATTTTGTTAGACTGTGGGAGTACACACTTACATCCAAATGTGCCCATCTCCCCTTCCACATATCAGAGTTGTGCTTATCAAATAATGAAGCAGAGGAATGCTATTGAACCTGTCACAGGCAAGGTGGCCTGCTTTGCTTTTCCAGTTACAGTTTACTAAATTTTTGTTCAAATTTCAGGAATGGAGGGGTGGGAGAAGTTGGAAGCAGAGTTGTATAAAAATAAAATGTATCTGTGTACGCAACCATTGAAACAAAACTTGCTGCAAACCCGCATATAACGAGGACAATATAATAAGATAATTTAAAGAAACAATAAAAAATAATTATTAGGACATTACAAATTCCGATGACGGCAAATTACAATTGAATATGTGTGTGAAATTGACCTTTATGGCAAAATATTGGACTATGAACCTCATAAAAACAAGAGAATTAAAAGAAACATTTTATACCCAGAAAACAGTTCCATTAATGAACCTTTAAAAATTATAAATAGTATTTTCAACAGCTTAGTTCAAAAATTACTGTCGACTTACAAAATACTTAAGGAAAAGATTTTAATTTAATAACTAGCTGCTGCAAGAGGAACCTGGCAATAAAATTTAAATTCCTTCTGTGTAAAGGAAACTTTTGATACAGTTCCTATGTATTGAGAAACAGGCCTTGATAAAATCTAGAGGCCACAAACATCTGTAAAAACAAAAGAACTGAGGAGATGTGAAAAATACTTGAACATTTACTTCATGTTAAAATAGAATTAAGTATATTAATCTGAGTAAAGCCTTGAGTAAGTGTTTTAATTTCTGTAAATAACATTTTGATTTTTTTTTTAATCTACAAGCAAAAAAGTATTGGCAAAATCTGCTAATAATTTGAACTGTCGGCGTGCGCACATTCTTTTACATTCTACTACTTTGGTTGGAAGTGTAGTTTTATGAGGATTTTTTTTCTAATTTGAATTAATTTTCTCTCAACAATATTATTTTTGAACCATATCATTGCTCCTTTGTTTCTGTAATGCTTCAAAACCATCTTGATAGCTGTTTACTTTTGGTGCTACTGGTTTTGAATTTAATGTTCACTTTGAATTTTGTAGCTGTTTGTTCCCAAATGGCGAGAGTAATAGACCAATTTTTGTATTTGCTAGTTGAGTCTGTATCTTCAGATTTCTCTGAATGAATAATCTTTTCTAAGCAATTAAATTAGAGAGCCACAAACCAATATTTCTATTCACTGTCGGATTAATACTTTTCAGATTAGGCCAGTGCTTCCTAATTAGCCTTTCTCTGAATTATGGATCTCTTCTATTATCAGATTGTTAAGGGCAACAGATTAAAGGCTGGATCACATAGCTACGCTGTGTAGAAAAACCGTACAAACTGTCAGTTTGATTGTACACATCTTTTTTTTTCAGCAATGTATGTTTACTCACACCGGTAGATACATAACCTTTACTATGTTGTACTTGGTATGAGTCAAAAATATATATGTAATTTTTTTGCTTAGGTCTCTTCTTAATAGTATGTATGTATATATATATACTGGTCACAAAAAGTTAGGGGTATTGCATGAAGTGAAGCCACGTAACATAAATGCCAGAGTGTGTTTACAAAAACAATTTAATGGGCAATTTCTGCACACAACAAGTAGTACCACAATATAGACAAAAGTGTATATTCAGAGAATGTCCATACCTCTGGATTTCAGTATCCAGTAACACTACTTATTTGTCGAAGAACGTCTTGACACCTACGAAGCATACTTGCAGTGACATTATTGATGAGTGTCTGGTGTAGTTAGTCCCATATTAGTCAACACATTACAGAGGTCTGCCAGCATACTGGGGTATGGAATGCGGTTATCTAAACGTTGCTGTATAGATTCCCAAATTTTCTTGATAGTATTAAGGTCAGACCTGAGGTAGCTGTAAAGATTCGATCTTGTGGTTTTCCAGCCAGGGCCGGTCCAAGGGGTAGGCCAGGTGGTAAATGTGTAGATTAGCGTCCTAAATTATTTCATTGAAAAAATTTAAGTACCTGGAAAAAGTGCGATGTACAGATTTTAGTGTATGGAAATTAATGTCAAATGGTGCTGAAATTGCGTATTTTAAATGTGTTTTAAAGATATTTTTTTTTCGTAATATTGACCTGTGAGTCTGACGCTGTGAAGAGAAGCTGCGGTAGGCCTAATGTATTGCTCCGGCAAAGAAGGTGAAGCTTTGGTCCTTTAAAAGGAAGGTTTGTTGCTGTGCCAAAATGATGGGCAGAAGAGTACAAGAGAAAGAGGTTACGTTGTTGGCAGAAGAGCAATAAATGTAGTGATACGCTACAGAAAATAGGTCCACTGCATCCACCCTTTATTTTGTTGTATGCTGTATGTTGTTGGCAGGAAAAACCGGAAAAAACCTCTTCGATTGGCAAAAGATACATATGAGTAAGATAGAAACTGACCTGCGAACAAGCTATTAACAGGAGAACCAAAAGTGCAGTGACACAGCAAATCAGCTATGAATGGAAGCTGTTCAAATCAGAACCGAAAGTTATAGTTCCCCAGTTTCCTGTACAACATAGAAAAGCAAGTTAGTACTTTCTATTTTGAATCAAGGAATCTTATGCGAAAGAACGAAAAATTTCTCAACATCGCTTAAAAAACAATGACAAAACATGAACGAACTATATTGTGTAGCATATGAGTATAACACGGCTCGCTCTCATGGCAACAAAATACGCGCTTGGACTTGTAGTCGTCCGCGCTTGATTTAAATGCCGCAGCAAAGCTTCACATCGTCGCTGTGGCGATGCGCAGAGTCACTCAATATAGAAGTACCCGCGTACGCCATACGTGGATAGTTTGCAAATTATTAGCAGATTTTGCAGATAGTTTTTGCTTGTAGATTAAAAAAATAAAAATGTTATTACAGCAATTAAAACACTTAAGGCTTTACTAAGATTAATATAATTAATTCTATCTTAACATGAGAATGTTCAACTATTTTTCACATCTTCCGATAAAGAGTTGTTTTGTTTTTGCAGAAGTTTCTGGCCTCTTGATTTTATCAAGGTCTGTTCTCAATATATAGGAACTGTAACAAAAGTTTCGTTTACACAGAAAGATTTTTTTAAATTTTATTGCCAGGTTGCAGTTGCCATTTATTAAAATAAAATATTTTCCTTATGTATTTTATAAGTACTATTTTTGAATTAAGTTGTTAAAGATGCTATTTATAATTTTTGAAGGTTCATTAACGGAACTGCTTTTCTTGATATAAAAATTAGTCTCTTGTTTTTATGAGGTTCATAGTCAAAGTTTTGGCCTTAACGTCCATTTTACACACATTTTTGCGGATTCAGTTGTAATATCCTTTTACCCTCTCTGGAATCTGTAATGTTCTAATAATTATTTACTGTTATATTAATTTTTCTTTAAATTATCTTGTTCCATTGTTATCGTGATTTGCAGGTTTGCAGCAAGTTTTCTGTTTCAATGGTTGTGTACGCAGTCACATTTTATTTTAATGCACCTCTGGCGATGCGTTAGGCCTACCGCAGCGTCTCTTCGCAGCATCACACTCACAGTTCAATATTACAATAGAAAATCTTTAAAACACATTTAAAATATTAAAATTTCGGCACCATTTGCCATTAATTTCCGTACTCTAAAATCTTTACATCACACTTTTTCTAGGTACTGACATTTTTCCGACTAAATAATTTAGGATGCTAATATACATATTTACCAGCCAGGTAGGCAGCCACCAAATAAAAGGGATGCCAAATTAGCCCATGGATTTATACATTTTCTTACATAGTAAAATTATCCGCTAACTTTTTTTTTTTTTTCTTTTGTGAGCTAGTCTGTATTTGCCACAAAAATGAAAGCTGAATACTCCTTTGTTGTTTCTCTGGCACGTGCAGAGTTCCTATATATATACCACTAACAAGAAAAAGAAGCATTTTCAATTCTTGTGGTTTTTTTCTGAGAATTCTTCTCTGCTGCTTTTTTACGCATTTGGGTTTTCAGGAAAAATTTTTTTTTTTTTTTTTGTTCGTTCCTGATGTTTGTTGACATTTTTATATACACTGAGTGGCCACTTTATTATGACTACCTGACAGTTTTAAGCAAATGAACTATGGCTGCACGCTGTTGCTGCCAGAGGGTGAGGCTAGTATAAAAAGGGAAAGCTTAGTGCTTGCGACAGTAGTAGAAGTGATTCTTGGGTGACGAGATGGGTAAAAAATGCAATTTGATGGACTTTCAACGTGGGATGATTGTAAGAGCTCGGAGCCATGGAGCGAGTATCGCTGAAACCGCAGCATTCGTGAAATGTTCCAGAGCCACTGTTGTTAAATAAGACTGGACTTTCAGCCAAAAAACTGGGTCTCTATGTGCAACGTGTGGTCGTCGTCAACTAGTGACTGCTCGGGCGGAACGGAGTGTGTCCAGACTGGTAATAGGCAACAGTGCAGCAATTGCAGACCATCTTAATCAAGGATCCCTTAAATGATCTGTGCACGCACTGTTCGTCATACACTGCACAGATGGGATATGGCAGGAGGCCTGTTCGAACACCTTTGCTGTCTGCAGTTAACAAGAGAAAACGTTTCCAGTTCGCACAGAAGCATAAGGATTGGACAGTCGATAATTGGAAAAAATTATGTGGTCCGATGAATCACGTTTTCAGTTGCACCATGCCGATGGCCGAGTGAGAATTTGGCGGAAACAGCACGAAAGCATGGACCCCAAATGCATTGCTACAACACTTCAAGCTGGTGGAGGCAACGTTATGGTTTGGGAAATGTTTTTCTGGCATGATTCGGGCCCTTTAATTTGTGTTGATCAACGTCTGACTGGCACATCATATCTAAACGTTGTTGCAGACCAAGTACATCCTGTCATGTGGATGGTTTATCCCAATGGCGATGGCTACTTTCATTGATAATGCGTCTTGCCATAGTGCTCGTATTGTACAGGATTGGTTTCAGGAATATGCCGGTGAGTTTACTTTGCTTAGCTGGCCCCCACAATCTCCAGATCTCAACCCCATTGAGAATTTCTGGGATGAAGTTGAACGAGCCATCAAACAGCTGGATCCACAACCCTGCAATTTCACACTCCTGAAAAGGGCTATTCATCAAGCATGGTCTTAGATTCCGCAAACCACCTATCAACATCTCGTGGAGTCCATGCCACGAAGAATCTACATCGACGCAGTATTAAAGGCAAAAGGTGGCCCAACGAAGTACTGAGGGGATGGTCATAATAAAGTGGCTACTCAGTGTATAACAATAAGGCTTGAGTGACAAGCCTTATTGTTATGTACATCTTGGAAATAAATCCCAAATTCCCACAGCCTAGGGTAAAGTGGGAAAAAAACACTTTTTACTATGAAAACTGCAACAAAGCTCCTACAGATTGTGAACCATATATAAATCAATGGTTTTCTATCCACACATTGATAGCGTATTGTTTGCCATTTAGGAAAGATTTACTCGGTTGCAAAAACTTTCCAATGCTTCGGGTTTCCTTTATTATTTGAAGAAATTGCCTGACAGGATTCTTTAAAAGAAAAGTGTATTCAGTTAGAAAAATTCTGTAAGGATGCTGACAGTGAAGAAAAAGATATTGATGGCAACTGTTTGAAGAGCTGAGGCATTTGCAAGCACTTATGAGCAAATGCAGCTCAGCTACTACAATAGAAGCTCTAAACTTCATATTCCAGTATGATATGGTTCATTGTTATCCCAACAGTAGGATTTGCTTTCGAATATTGCAATTCCTGTCTGTAGAAAGCGGGAAAAGCAGTTTTAATAAATTAAAGCTGATAAAGACTTATTTGAGATCTACAACGATGCAGGAACAGCTATCAGCTTTATCCATCATTTCTATTGAAAATGATATTGCACAAAAAAATTCTGAAGCAAAGAAGAGGTTTTTGCAAAGTAAAGCCAGACATGAACATTTCATGTAAATAACGCAAACAACTATGTATGATTCTGTCATTTTGTGAGTAAAATTATCATTATTATATTGGACTACTTATTTGTAGCATAACATATAGTAGTGAGTTAGTGACATATCTACTGAGCATGCTAAGTTGAGATTAGAGCTATTTGCTGTGTTTGGGTCCATACCGCAAAAAAAAAAAAAAAAAAAAAAAAAAAATCAAAGGAGGAGGGGGAGGGGATCAAAGGAGTCTTTCTGGCTATCGGGACAAAAACAGAAAAAGTTGAATGCCATGATGACAGCACTTTCACAATAGGTTTCATCAGTGGTTTAGCTTTTTTTCTCCTCCTTTTTTTTTTTAATTTTCATTCCAGTTAATTGTAACTGCAGCTTGTGCTCATTTTGGCTTTTCACTTTACTAGTAATTTGTTTTTCAGTGTTTACTTCCCTTTTTGTTTCTTCTTGCTTAATTCTTAATATATATAAAGATAAATTAAAATTTGGGGGTATATCATAATATAATTTTATGAGCATAATTTAAAGTTTCCAGCACTAATTAGGGCAAACTTTTGAGTGTGATTTACATTAAGAAATAATAGGGCATTCAAAACAGTTGAATTATATAAAGAAATTTCATAAATGATTTTTTTTTATTATTATTTTACTCAGGTTTTGTTATTCATGGCTCTAGTTAGGAAAGTTAGGGATGTTATGCAAAACACAGGTGAGTGTAAATTAAGTACAATCTCCTGTAGCTTTAAAACTTGAGCTTATATCCCTCAGATCAGTATTTCCCCTCCTCCCAGTAGATCTCTCTGTAGAGTACAACTGGGTCACCCTGTGAAAGTAAACCAACTTGGTGACTTCACCAAGTTGGTAAATATAATATTAGTGGAATTAAAGGATTAAACCATGTTTGAAATTATAGAATAAATAATCAACATTTATTCACAATTAAATAATTTATTTTAAGATCTATAGTTTTGTTGAGCCTTTAGCTCGGCTTCATCAGGACAAAAGGAGCATAAACATTCAGATGTGACATCATCAGGTAGTTGACGATCATGGATTTTGGTAAATTGTCTCCATGCAATTGAAAGAAATCGAGTAGGTGACATGTTGTTGACAAGTCATAAAGAAAAGTCATGGAAACAAATTGGTGTTTTCTACACAAGTATATCGTGCAGTACATCTATGCGTTACAGAGGATTCCTTGCAGAAAAAGCTAGATGTTTGCCAGCGCAGTGGTCTAAGCACTGGCTTATGACTGTTCGGTTCTTCCAAGTGGGTTGGGTTCGAATCCCGGTGAGGCATGGATGTTGTGTTTGTCTTACAGCACTGGGTCTCTTCCTTCCCTGGAACCATTGACCCTAAATTAGGGACAGGCGACTGCTTATAGCCCATTGAGTTGCTCACCATGGTCAGTAAACACAAAAAAAAAGCTTGATTTTTTTTTTTTAAAGAAATTGCGGCACACACAGGATATAGATTGTCCTTTTGTTGTAGACAGCTGTCCAGAAATTTAGGAACTTTCAAATGTTTAAATTTCAAAGTTATTTTGAAATCTATAAACAAGGCAAATTTTTATGGTTCAAAAGACTACGTTGAAGACATAAATTCCTGGGGAATTTATCAGATCGCTTAATGTGGACTTTCATGTATAGGACAGATCCGTAGGGCTTTTAAGTTTTCATGTGAAGGAACACATGACTTAAGTATGGAACTGAAGAAGTCATCTATAGCCCAACATTGTCACGAAAATAACCAGATTTTATTATTTTTAAATGCTACGCTTATTGATAAACCTGATTTGACTATTAAGCTTAATATATTAGAAGCTTTCCACATATAGTGCAACTGCTCATGGCTTGTCAACGACATGACATCTACTAGATTTCTTTCAAACACGTGGAAAACTTGCCAAAAGCAGTGACTGTCAGAATGCTGATGAGGTCACAATGATTTGAATGTTTGCACTCCATTTGTCCTAATGAAGCCAAGCCAAATGCTCAGTGAAACTACAGTAGATTTAAAATCTTAAAATAAAATATTTAATTGTGAATAAACATTGCTTATTTATTCTATCTCAACAGCACAAGTATTGTAGTCATAAAATATATTTGGGAATTACTTGGAGCAAAAACATACCGTACAAGAGCATTAACCAGAAAAGAAATCATGTGTTTCTTTGAAAAAAATAAAAATAATAACCGTTTGCGGTGGGTGTTTTTTTAAGTACCCCCCCCCCACACACACACACACCTGTTTATTGAGGGGGGTAAAAACCCTGCTTGATCTGCAGCATTTCCATTTGGTAGAAATTTTGTGTGTAGCTGGCTTGCAAAACTCCTAAAGCAGCAACTGCACCAATGTGCCGTACACCTGCATTGTAACATGTCAACAGCCCTATTTCTGATGTCAATACTTGAATGTCGTCTGGACATCTTTTCAAGTTAATCCTACTCTGAAGGAAATGCATTCAGCAAACTTGTCGTCCAAGCAGTGAGACGACCTATTTTCCACTTCTCGGAAGCTACTTTTATCTGAGCTTGCACAGACACACACACCACATGTGTGTCATGATGCTAATTTATGCTGATAACCTATCTCCTGTAGTCACTAAATATGCATATCATGTTTCCCCTTTGAAACCATAATATCCCAAACTTTTTGTGAGTACTGTATATATATATATATATTCTCTTATGATTCAGAATACATGAATTGTGTTTGAAGCCTATGAAAATAATGAAATGAATACATGAATTGTTCATTTGTTTCATTATAACTTTTTGTGACCACCTATGAATTGAAACAGGAAAAGAACTTATACATTTTAAGAACTTGAAGTTAATGTTATGTACAGAAATAGAAGAGCACAGCACATTGTCAGAGTACAACAACAAATGGCATTAATGAACAACCAATAAAAGAAAATATTATTTTCTGGTTGTCCAAACAATGCAAAGGGTTACTCTTGAAATGAGTATATATGTATGAGTAGCAACAGAATTTAACCCAAGACAGAACAAACTAGATTGGGAGGCTGTTTTCATATCTTATTTGCATACAAATTCTTCAAAAAGGTGTTTCAACATGCATAATCAATTCATTCTTACAATTATTTATATGCTACGTACTGTTACACAATAGGACCCTCAAGCGGAAACTAAAAATTGCAATTTCTAAGCACAAGATATAAACTAAGGACATTACACTAAACAAACTTCCTCAAATACTAAGACAATTATAACAAAAAATTAAGTCTAAATTTGCAAACTAGTGAAAAAAAGATTAAGAACCAAATACACATGGGTTGAAAAAATACAAAGCAACTAACATACCAAAATAAAAGGCTCCTCTGTAAAAATACAGAAAAAATTATAAAGAAACGTAAACTGAGATATAAATACACAGATCTGCAGCAAAAACACAGATAGCCTTTAGCTACACCTAAAAGAAAAATTAAAAACAAAGCTGTGAAAGTACTACTTGATTTATCTCCCAGCATTATTTCACCTCACATTTCTAATAATCTATCAGCTAAATTTCAGATGTGTCCGAAAAACTCGTAAATGACAACACAACAGACTCAGTTTTATGTTGCAATAACTTAGATGTTAGTGGTATTAAAATGTCTACTTTATGTTCAGTTAAAAATGAGCAACTGAATTTTCAAGAAAATTGCAACAGCCACGACAAAGCCAGTGTAATGGACTTGAGTCAAAACATAGTTTGCGAAGTCGTATACCTTGTGAACAAAAAATTGAAGTTAATGTTATGTACAGAAATAGAAGAGCACAGCACATTGTCAGAGTACAACAACAAATGGCATTAATGAACAACCAATAAAAGAAAATATTATTTTCTGGTTGTCCAAACAATGCAAAGGGTTACTCTTGAAATGAGTATATATGTATGAGTAGCAACAGAATTTAACCCAAGACAGAACAAACTAGATTG
Organism: Macrothele yani; assembly: GCA_039090855.1. NCBI lineage: Eukaryota > Metazoa > Arthropoda > Arachnida > Araneae > Macrothelidae > Macrothele > Macrothele yani. Next base: position 80,337,473 of record CM077016.1, read on the forward strand.
GGAGGCTGTTTTCATATCTTATTTGCATACAAATTCTTCAAAAAGGTGTTTCAACATGCATAATCAATTCATTCTTACAATTATTTATATGCTACGTACTGTTACACAATAGGACCCTCAAGCGGAAACTAAAAATTGCAATTTCTAAGCACAAGATATAAACTAAGGACATTACACTAAACAAACTTCCTCAAATACTAAGACAATTATAACAAAAAATTAAGTCTAAATTTGCAAACTAGTGAAAAAAGATTAAGAACCAAATACACATGGGTTGAAAAAATACAAAGCAACTAACATACCAAAATAAAAGGCTCCTCTGTAAAAATACAGAAAAAATTATAGAGAAACGTAAACTGAGATATAAATACACAGATCTGCAGCAAAAACACAGATAGCCTTTAGCTACACCTAAAAGAAAAATTAAAAACAAAGCTGTGAAAGTACTACTTGATTTATCTCCCAGCATTATTTCACCTCACATTTCTAATAATCTATCAGCTAAATTTCAGATGTGTCCGAAAAACTCGTAAATGACAACACAACAGACTCAGTTTTATGTTGCAATAACTTAGATGTTAGTGGTATTAAAATGTCTACTTCATGTTCAGTTAAAAATGAGCAACTGAATTTTCAAGAAAATTGCAACAGCCACGACAAAGCCCGTGTAATGGACTTGAGTCAAAACATAGTTTGCGAAGTCGTATACCTTGTGAACAAAAAATATACAGGGTGTCCGAGAATTATTGGACACAGTACAAAATTATGTAAAACAAAACATTAAACAGATAGAAAGAAACTGACTGTACTAACTTGCAATGTAACTACACAAGTTAATGAATTTCGATGCGAGATCCCTTGGTTGCTCGTAGTACGTCCAGGTGATACTAGATTTCATGCCATGTATTGGCAAGCATCTGAGGAGTTATGGAATTAATAGCAGCTGTGATACGCTGCTTCAGTTCCTGCAAATCAGTACAAGGCGTCTGATAGGCACGATCCTTCACATAACCCCACAGGAAATAATCCAATGGAGTTAGATCTGGGGAGCGAGGAGCTACAGAATGGGACCACCACGCCCAATCCATCTGTTGGGGAAATGCTCATTTAGGCACTTACGTACACACATTGACCAATGCGAAGGCGTGCCGTCTTGTTGGAAAACGACCTCATATCTTTTGATCTGGGGTATACGGAAATTTTCTAACATATCCAAGTAAATGTCACCATTTATGGTTTTTTCACAGAAGAAAGGGCCCATCACTTCTCTTTTTTATAGGGTACACCACACATTAACTTTTGGAGAATCGCGTTCTAGTTCAATAGCAGCATGAGGCGGTTCACTGCCCCATATCCAAACAAAACATAGTTTACGAAGTGAAACTATACCTGATACGTGAAATGTGGATTAATCACTAAAAATTACAGTACTGAGAAAGTTTTTATCGTTTTCCACTTGATTCAGCATATCCACAGCAAAATCGTATTGCAGAGTGTGATTATTTACATGCATCTTTTGCACTATTTGAATTTTATAAGCATGAAACTAATTCCGTGTGCAAGATATCGTGAACTGTCTATTTTGGAATGCACAGTTCTCTGCTTGCTTTATGAACGGATTTCCTGTCGCTTCGTCGGAAACTTTCATAGCTTGGTCAACCATCTCACCTCTGACGCTAGGCCTACCGGTTCCTCCACGATGTTCCACATTGCCAGTTTCTTTAAACTGTTTCATCCACTGCTTAATTGAATTCGTTGACTGAGGATTACAACCATACTCTACACGATACCGTCTTTAACTTTAATGACAGACTAATTCCGCAAACCATAACACACACATCGCCTTCTGCTGTACGGATGACATGGCTACTGATTGCACATTCCTCATCAGGCCACATCTAGCGCCATCTATCGGATTCTGGGAGTAACAATTCTGCAATACAAAAATATAGAAACCGTGTTAGTAATACGTGATATAGAAAAACAGACAATGCTCATAGTTGGTTTTTTTTTTTTTTTTTTTTTTGTACATAATTTTGTAATGTGTTTAATAATTCTCGGACACTGTATAATGGTGAGAGATTGTGTTGCACTAGTAACTGTGATAGAAATGCTTTCTTTTTTATAACATTACTTTCCTAACAAAGTCATCCCTTATAAAGCTTCAACAAAAATAAGTGATATTAAAATAACTATTAGGAACAGGAAAAGTTTTGTGAAGGGGCCTTCATATGAAGAAAATGATATTTTATGATATGATGAAAATGATTTTTTAGGTTAGCTAAGAACTTCATTTATTTACCCCCAAATTTGTGTAGACTAGGTAACAAGACTGTATACAACAGATTATCATGGCAGCTTTAAGATAAGCATTACCGTACGTCCCTCTTACGGTGCACAAACGTTGCTAAAACGGTTTTGCTATGTTATGGAAACGTCATTTAAACGTTTGTTTTCAACGTAATATGCAAAGTAAAAGATTTGAAGAGTGATTCCGTATCAACTCAACACAATTTGAAGACATTTTTTATCTCACCATCTCAGATTTTAATGAAATTTGGTACATAGGTAGCCTCTATATAGATTAAGAAAAATATCAAATATCATCGTCATGTATCCACCGGTTTTGAAAATACAGCTATATAAAATGTCCAAAAACACCCCAAAATCAGAAGATTGATATGTTTTTAAATTGTGATTGCAGCTCCCTTAATTAAGATAGAGAGATGGGAAAGGTATCTTTTTGTAGTATTTTTTATGCTCTTTTATTTGATGTACAACAAACACCATAAGGGTTAAAATTTTAATTTTAAAATTTAAATTTTAAATTTTTCAAAATGCGACACTCCAAAAAATTCGAAATTTTTTTAAAACAATCTTTATATGTTTGGTATTTGATTACGTGAGTTGTAACTTGGGATGATAATGGGTTTACTTAAAAAGATATATTCAAATTTAGCCTAACACAAGAATTTAATGAAAAAAAAAATAAATGTAAAAAACGTGTAAACTGAAAAGAAATTTGTTTAAAATCTGAGACTACATGGGTTTAAAAATTTTATTAATTTCATTATTCAGAATTTGTAATAATTCACAATACAATACAAAAAAAATAAAGACCTTAAAAAGTAATTTTTACTGCTCAAGAAACACATCAAAATAATAACATATGGCATTGAATTGTTTACATTTATGCAAATTATATTCCTAATCTTAAACTTAGATAGTCACTTGAAGCAGAATCTCCTAAAATTTTAAAGAAAGTTGCATCATTGTTTTGAAGTGAAATCACACCTGTAGATCCTTGATATAGTCTTTAAAAGCTTCAGTAGTTTGGTGTATTTCTGTTTCAGAGAGATTGTAGAGTCTTCCTGTCGGAGTCAAAGGATTTACTTTACACAAGACGTAACTTACAGGAAGCCATAATACATCTTGTGGGCTAGGGTAGGAAAAGGATGTAGATGGACCAGCTGGATGTAAAAATGAGACCTTAACTTCATTCTCACTCTCTTCTTTTGGTAGAACATACGCTACCCACCAGTTGTTTTCATAGATTATGGTTATGTAACCACTAATTTCTGTTATTTGCAGTCTGTCTTGTAATGCTGATACTTTTTCTTAGCTGGCTCGTTTGATTCTGAGAACATCTTCACTTTTATTTTTGAATAACTCAATGGGATAAATAAAAGCATGAAGTTTCTGGGTACCTTGTATTGTTAGAAACTTGCTTAGGCGATTTTCCAAAAATTGGTCTGTTTCTATGTATTCTTCTTGACTTACATATGCAAAGTTTGCCACAAAAATGTTCTGAATTGCCCATTCGTACAACTGAAATGGTGTTTGAATTTGATTCTCGTTAGGACGTTGTAAGCTGGCTCGGGCACCTAACCTTTTCACCGTTCCACCAACGCCATCACATGGCCCCTTCCTGTGTGCTGTTGCTGAAAAATGCCATTCAGCATCAATGTTGAAGTCATCTTGATGGAAACATAACTGTTTGTGAAAAATTTTACGATTTTTGCACTGGGCTGCAGACCCATTAGAGAAATAGTACATTTTTTTGACGCTGTTGTCACCAAACTTACTTTTTTAGAAGTTAGTTTTTTTTTTTTTTGGAAGCAGTACAGTGCAATTGTGTTGTGCTCTAAACATTCAGAAATTACTACAAAACTTGCATGTTCAGTCTTTTCTGTTTTGTAATAGATGACAAATGGGTGGACTGTGGCTTGCCCACTGGTCCAGTGATAGCTCTGGGCTTCATCTTGAAGAAGAAAACTATAATTTTCAGCAAAATCACAAATGACGAGAAATTCTGAGTCCTTGAGGTTTTCCTTAGTACTATTCATAAAAGAGCTTTGCTGCTTAGCAATGAAGTAGTGTCTGACCAAAGCAAACAGTTTTTTCACAAAACAAATCAATAAAATCTGAAGTTGATTTTTCTAATGTCTCCAAGTTGCATCTATCAACTGTAATCCATTGGCGAAAAGTTAGTTTTTCAACCAAGTTTTCCTCAAAACCGTGTTCCCAGGATAGGTGGGACACTTCCCCAAATGACAATCTATAGAAGCAAGGTTGCACAATACTTTTGCAAGACAATGTTTGTAGGAAGGTAATTGTCCATTCGTTGGTGAACCAATTTTTGCATTTTCCATCATCAGTTTTACATTTTGGTGTGTGGTGCATACACATACCGTACGAGTACCACTAGACCCTACCAGGACAGTTTTTTGGCTGACTTTCGTGCCTGCAAATTTATCTTTGAATGACTTATAAGCTTCTGTCAAATTACATAAAATCAGCCTGTTTGACAATTTAACTTTATCTCCGTTTTCAGTCCTAACAGAAACACAATCTTTCATTCCAGGTAAAACCCGACTAATTTCATCACTTTGGTAAAGCGATCGTACTACTTCAACTACTTCAGAAGAGAGACTCTTACCTGGTTTTCTATTAAGGCTTTCCAAAATTCCTTTCTCCTTCAGAATTTTTTTTTTTATTGTCTTACCATATAATTTAGGAGCATTGAATTCTTGCATGATTTTCCTAACACTCCATGACTCAAGTCAAAAAACATCAACTGTTTATCTCTAGTGCAGTTAGAAAAATTACTTTTAAGATTGTCCATAAGAGAATCGTGAAGTATTTCATCCTCGTCATCAGATGATTCTTGAATATTTGTAAAAAGCTTCCGTTTCATAGCAGAACTGATTTTTTGAATTTTGGTTGAAGCATAACATTTAGATTTTAGCTTTTTCTTATTGACAGCTGATTCACCCAATTCATGAAGCGAAGTATTCAGTGTTTCAATTACTTCTGACGTAGATGCAAAATTTTCGTCCATTTTCTCATCAGCACCAGTTTCATTTGCTTCTTGACTAATTTTTTTAAGTTTTCAGCTGCTTTCTGCAAGAATCTCAAATTTTAGTCTCCTTTGATAAGTCATCAAAATTTTCCAACATCCAGTCTGTCACATTTCTATATGGATTGAAACATTGTATTACTGCATGTTCTGTACTTTCCATTGTTGATTATTTGTGCATAAAATGTAAAATTCAAATAGTTAAAATAACTGCCTCCCATTACCTGTTCTTTTTATTTTTCCTAAAAAAATCCTGCACAGCTTCAATTTATAAAAGTCTAGTTTCAAAACTGAAAAAGATATACTTTATTCAATTTAAAGTTTTCAAACACATATCACTTTCACTGCAAGAAACACATATGATCACCATCAAAGCCTAAAGCAGACTGAGGTCTGCAAGGTAGGAATGCAAGTTGCTGCTTGTTGGGTCTTGTTACCAATGATCTAAACAACAGAATCAGTTTTTCAAGTCAGAACATGCAGAGTTTTGTCCAAAACAAAATGTAGCCTACAGTACAACTGCACAGTCTTATTTTTTTATATTGTATTGTGAATTATTATAAATTCTGAATAATGAAATTAATAAAATTTTTAAGCCCATGTAGTCTCAGATTTTAAACAAATCAATTAAAAATAAAACATTGTTTAAATAAATGGTTTTAAATAACAAAAAGCCGCCCCGGTGGCGCAGTGGTCTAAGCGATGGCCTCTGATCATTCGTCCGAACGGGGTCTGGGTTCGAATCCCGGTGAGGCATGGATGTTGTGTTTGTCTTACGGCGCTGGCTCTCTCCCTTCCCTGGAACCAGTTACCCTAAATTAGGGACGGGCGACTGCTTATAGCCCATTGAGTTGCTCACGGTGGTCGTTAAACTTCCAATAATAAAAAAAAATAAAAATAAATAACAAAAATACTATATCTATTGTTATTAATGAAACTTTTTAAAGATTTAGCCCAAATTTATTTTCAGTTTAATGAAAAAAAAATAATAAAAAAACATGTAAACTCTTGTGTTAGGTTAAATTTGAATATAGCTTTTTAAGTACACCCATTATCATCCCAAGTTACAACTGACGTAATCAAATGCCAAACATATAAAGATTGTTTTGAAGCGTCACATTTTGAAAAATTTAAATTTTAAAATTTGATTTTTTTTTAATATTAACCCCTATGGTGTTGTACATCAAATAAAAGAGCATAAACAATACTACAAAAAGATACCTTTCCCATCTCTCTATCTTAATTAGGGGAGCTGCAATCACAATTTAAAAACCTATCAATCTTCCGATTTTCGGGTGTTTTTAATATTTTATATAGCTGTATTTTCAAAACCGATGTATATATGACGATGAAATTTGGTATTTTTCTTAATCTATATAGGGGCCACCTATGTACCAAATTTCATTAAAATCTGAGATAGTCAAGTCGCTGTGTTTTGGGTTGATACGGAATGACCCAAGAACGAAATATAAACGTTGTTCTAACGTTTTGCAACGGCACACGTAAAGCCAAAAAAAAAAAAAAAAAAGTCTTGAAACCGGAATAGAACCTTCGATGCAACGCTTTGGTAACGTTTTTTGCGACGTTTGAAAACGTTTTGACGTTATACACAAAGGACAGCAACGTTTAATAGAGGAAATTTAGACGTTAACAGTTGCTGTAACGTTTACTAAATGTAATACAGAAAGGAAAAGTACGTTGTAAAATCGAAAATGAAACGTCGCTAAACGGTTGTTAAAACCGTCTCTCAACGTAATAAAGAGGAAATATGACGTTTAAATAACGTCATTTAAACGTTTTAAAAAACAGTGCTATAACGTTATAACAACGGTTGAAAAACCATTGAATCAACGAGACGTATTAGCGTTTTTTAAACGTAATATTGTGACGTTTTTTCAACGTCATGCCGAACTGGTTTTAAAACTTTTTACAAACTTTTTGTGCTGCTTGGGTATTTGCACGACGACCAGTACGGTGTGTGCCATTAACGCCTGCTCACCGGAGACGGCGGTTTCTGTGGTGCCAGGAACACAAGAACTGGACACATCAGCAATGGGGTCCAGTTCTCTTTACGGATGAGAGCCGATTTAGTCTGACGAGCGATTCTGGACGTATACACATCTGGAGAGAGCAGAGAACACGCAATCACACCTCCATCATCATCGAAAGGGACCAGTTTGGCGGTGGCGGAGTTCTCGTTTGGGGTGGTATCATGCTTGGTAGCCGTACTGACCTCCACATCTTCCAAGTAGGTTCAGTCACTGGTGTCCGCTATTGTACCGAGGTTCTCCTGCCTCATGTGCGTCTGCTTAGACGTGCTGTGGGTCATGAGTTCCTCTTCATGGACGACAACGCTACACCTCCTACAGTGGCTGTTGGAGAGTGAAGTGGCCTCTGATCATTCGTCCGTAAGGGTCCGGGTTCGAATCCCGGTCAGGCATGGATGTTGTTTGTCTTACGGCACTGGCTCTCTCCCTTCCCTGGAACCAGTGACCCTAAATTAGGGACGGGCGACTGCTTATAGCCCATTGAGTTGCTCACGGTGGTCGTTAAACCTCCAATCAAAAAAAAAAAAAAAAAATTGGAGAGTGAAGATATTTAACGCATGGATTGGCCCGCAAGGTCCCCGGACCTAAATCCAATCGAACGCGTGTGGGACCTTCTCGGGAGACGCTTGGCAGCACGTCACCAGCCTCCAGCAACGATTCCGCAGCTGCGATTGGCGCTTCAAGACGAATGGGCCGTGATGCCTCAACAGCTCCTTGACAACCTCGTCCTCAGCATGGACAGACGTTGTAAATTCTACTACGCAGTCATGGGTGATCATATCCCCTAGTAAAGACTGGATTTTTCTTGGCAGCCACCTGTCACCTGGACGTTTCTGTCTTCTGTCCAGTTGTGCTCGAAGCTACCTTTTCAATAAAGTGCCTTTGTATCTTTTGGATTCCTTGTTTGGACGGTTTTGCTCACTTGTCCCATATTCTTACATCTTGGGGATCTTATGGTATGATTTGAGTCGATGTGGAGCACTTCTGCACGACGTTACATTCAAAAAACCGCCTCGTTCTTAATTTTTGCACGCCAGTGTAATAAGTAGACTAATCATACCTAATTGTCTCGGAATCGTGATTCAGGATCAAGAGTGCGTGGAATGCATTTTAATAGATGAAAAATGCAAGCCTTCGGACCCACTCCCCCTCCTTTAGCAGAAAAAAGTTTGTTATTCCTGAAATGTCTGAAGAAGTAATAACTATATCATAGATGTATATGTAACTTTTCTTCGGGGGGGGGCGAAAATAGGAAGTTTTTGAAATCCACCATCTGGAACAAAATCAAAGTTAATGAAAAATTGAAGAAAAATCAAAGCATTTTTTTCTAATGTAAGTTGATACATTTTTATTAAATTAAGGCATTTTTTTTCTAATGTAAGTCGCATTTTAACCAAAAAAAAGAAAAAAAAAAGAAATCAAAAAAAAAAAAAAAAACAATAAAGATGACACCGAATTTTTGTGTGCAATAAACTCGTCTTTTGAATCCGTTCTGACGCAAATTAAATTTATCAAAGCTATTCAAAGTCAATGGAACCGGCATGGGAAACAATAGTATCTGACGAAAGAAAGAAGTTTTTCTATCGGGTTTTTAATACCTCAGATACTGCTGTAAACTGAATCGTGAGATTACGCCCTCTGGTTGAAGACTTGTGCGTTAAGAAAAATTTGAATTTATATGAGAAACATTTCGCACCGGAAACGCTCTCCAACACCGAAGGAATTTTTCAAATCGTACTTTTAGAAACAGAGATATCGACAAAAATAATATGTGACTTTACGTCCTCTAGTGGGAACACCATTCATTATTTTAGAAAGAAAGTATTCTCAAAAGGTTTATCCATATGAGCGGTATCGGTCCAAGAAAAAAAAATGGTTAGTTGAATTTTCAGACGCCCAGATTTTACATCAGAAGCGGAAATTAACACTTATGCCCCCTGGTGGCCAAACTATTCTTTACCAAGCATTAGAAATTATGTGAAAAATATTTTCCAACAGGTCTTGTATGCGATACAGGAAGAATTTTTCAAATCGGAGTTTTAAGAGCAGAAATAACGCAGAAAACGCAATTTACCTTTGTGCACCCTAGCGGAGAGTCTATGATTTACTTGAAAATTTTGAATTTAGAGGAAACACATTTCGCATCGGAAACACTATCCAACAAAGAAGGAATTTTTCAAATCGGACTCTTAGAAGTAGAGATATTTACAAAAATAAGATATACATATACGCCCCGTGGCGTACAAACCATGCATTATTTCAAGAAAAAATTTTGCTAAAAGGTTTGTGGACATGAGTAGTAACGGTCAACAAACGACTTTTTTTGCAATCGAGATTTTAGAATCTCACATTTTGATGCAAATCCATCAGAAGCGGAAATTAAGACTTACGCCACCTGGTGGCCAAACCATTTTTTTACAAAAATTAAAAATTATGTGCAAATGATTTCCTATCAGGAGCTGTATCCGGTGCAGAAAGAATTTTTCAAATCGGAGATTTAGAAGCAGCGATATAGGGGAAAGCAATTTACCTGTACGCCCCCTAGCGGAAAGTCTATGAATTACTTGAAATTTTTTTAATTATCTGAAAAACACATAACACTGAAAACACTATCCAACAAAGAAGGAATTTTTCAAATCGGACTCCTAGAAGTAGAGATATTGACAAACATAAGATATACGTCTACACCCCCTGGCGGAGAAACTGTGGAATATTTTAAGAAGAAAACATTCCGAAAAGGTTTATCGATGGAAGTGGCATCAGTCCACGAAAGAATTTTTTCCATCGATATTTTAGAAGCTCAGATTTTATGGCAAATACATCAGAAGCAAAAATAACGCTTACGCCCCCTGGTGGCCAAAGTATTCTTTACCAAAAATTTGAAATTATATGCAAAAGAATTTTCATCAGGAGGTGTATCCGCTGAAGAAAAAAATTTTCAAATCGGAGTTTTAGAAGAAGAGTTATCGGGGAAAATGTAATTTGCTTTTACGCCGCCTAGCGGAAAATCTATGCGTAATTTGAAAATGTAACTATATCTAAAATATTCTTCGACATAAATGGAATCGAAAGATTAAAGAATGTTTTCAATCGGATGTTTAGAAGCAAATATGTGGAATAAAATGTATTTTTGAATTCGACATCATCTGCATTTACGCCCTCTAGCGGCGAAATTTTACACCGTAAAAAAACGAAATGAAGGATCATCATTCGCACATTTCAAGCTTCCCAATGCAAAAATATTTTTTTAAATCGGACTAATAGTTGCAGAGATATCATGGGTACAAACGGATGGACAAACTGATGACATAAGCACGATCTTTTTTTACAAAAGACGTGCTAAAAATGAGGCAAAAGTCGTAACACTATGTTACGAATGGCTCTCTCAATATCATCTCGCATGTATTCAATTGGGTTAAGTTCTGGTGACTATGGGAGCCATTTAGTACTGTGAAATGACTGTTTTGCTTCTGAAACCACTATGGGATGATTCGAGTTTTGCGGCATGGTACATTATCTGATGAAAGTAACCCTCTCCAGCAGGGAACACTATGCGGATGTGTCTGGTTCAGTTTGATGTTCTGATACTTCGTGTCATCTAACTGCTGTTCAAGAGACATTAAGGAACCCGATGCTTGCAGTGAAAACACAACCCAGACCATTACACGGCCTCCACCACCACCTTGTAGAGTTAACGCTAGACAGCTCGGATTCATCGATTCGTGCTGTTGATGCCTTATTCTTGTCTGTCAATCATCGTGTATTAACTCAAAACGTAATTTAATCGGACCAGGCGACCTTTTCCAGCCCTCAAAGGTCCAGTTTTGTTGCTTCCGTGCCCACCGCAAACGAAGTTCTTTGTTTTTAGTAGATGCAAGTGGTACACGAAGGGGACCTCTTCTGCTATAATAACCCATTCGCACCAATGGGTGTCGTTTTGTGTGTACCGAAATTCTCTTCTAGATACCACTGTTGTACCGCGCGGTTACTTGACGTAATGGAGCTCGTCTGTTACCTCGTACAATCCTCCATGCAGCCTCCGCTGACCTCAAACATTTACCAGTTGCTTCCTCCCAAAGGAAGACCGCTGACTGCTTCTTTTGTTGTTTGTTGACCTCTCACTGTATGCCGTGGATGCATGCAGTTGTTCTTGGAGAGCGAAGAAGGTTTGCCGCTTTTGAAGTGGTTGCATGCGCCTCTGCCTAGCGCTCACTATCCTGCCTCTTTCAAAGTCGCTTAAATCACGAGTCGTTCCCACATTGTTGCTATCTACGCTTCATACACGTCTGAATCATTTCCAATGAGAGCGGAAAGTGAACGAACGAACGACGAAAACCTGAAAATGGTTTTAAAGCCTTTCCCTGAAAATGGTTTTAAAGCCTTTCTAGCTGCAACTCAGTGAGTCCCTTGGAAAAGCTGAAAAAATAGAAAGTAGGAGCGGGAAAAGGTTGCCCTGATGGAAAAGAATAAGCTCAGAAATAATTATAGTTTTAGGAATATCCGGTTTCCCGTTAAGACGGTGGTAAAGTTGTAAGCTACCTACCCTACATACATTATAACCTGCTTCTAGTGAAAATCCGTTTATTTTGGCGTAATATGCAGTAAAGAAAACGAGCGAGCTTTCACTACCAACGGGTAGCTTCTTCAGGCTGGAATAAACGTCTAAGAATATCATCCAGCCTAAAGAAGCTACCCGTTGGTAGTGAAAGCTCGCTCGTTTTCTTTATTGCATATTACGCCAAATAAACGGATTTCCACTAGAATCGTTATCATCTGGTGTAACTACCCACCTGTTTATTTCTATATTATTACCTGCTTTCATTCCAAAACCCCCACCAGCAGAAAGGAAAAAGGCCAGGAAAGAGAGGAGCTTAAAACTAAAATGAAAGAGGACATAGAAAAGAAACTACGCGAAAGACACAGTTTTTCACCCAGTTGCCCTTAAAAGGGCCGTTGCATTTTTTGCCAACATTGCTCACCTTGGGCGCAAACGCCTTTGCGAACGTCATGAACACCGGAAGAATCTAAGTTTCTAGACTTACAGAAGTTTTCAGAATTTTCACACATTTCGAAAACCCTGCTTTTTTTTTTTTTTTTTTTTTTCAAACAAACAAAACTTTTAGTCCCAATTAGCAATTGGGTTTCTTGGCCAGGTTCAAGCGATTTTTTTCTGGTATGTTTTCCAGAAGAGGCTTTGGTCCTTTATAATTTACAACTTTCCAATGATCTGTTTATAAATCCGCCCTTATGACCATTCGTGCGAGAAGGGTTCGGGTTCGAGTCCCGGTGAGGCATGAATGTTGTGTTTGTCTTACGGCAGTGGCTCTGTCCCTTCCCTGGAACCAGTGGCCCTAAATTTGGGACGGGCGACTGCTTATAGCCCATCGAGTTGCTTATGGTGGTCGTTAAACCTTCAATAAAAAAAAAAAGCTGTCTATAACGCCCTCTCAACTTGCATTTAGTATAAGAGAGGATGGCATATGTCTGATTCCTATTGAATGTTCACAATATAATAATTTGCCACTTCAGTGAACGCATGTACCGTTACATAATTATTACCGCTTTTTCTTAAGCTTTTACGGTATATAATTTCGTGCGCCATCCTGTAGTTGTTTCCGAATCTTCACAAGTGAAACTTCGTCACTAATTTCCCTTTGAAAGTGAAAATGCGAATAGTTGAAGATTTATCTTACTAATAAGAACGAATAGCTTTTAAATAAGCAACTGTTTACATTTCGAATAAAATTTAGCGCTTTTCCATTTTATATGCTCGCAGAACGTTTTCGTCAAATAATAGCATCGGAGAGTCATTAATCTTTAAAGCGCATGCTGAAACTGCAGTTGTCGGATAAATTTCTAGACACGAAACGATATACAGGAACTGTCAGCTTTATTTTTTGACGACTATAACTCTGACTTCAGAGGATTAATTTGAGTCCGCCTGTCGCGTATTGGGACTTCAAGGTCTGTTGTAAATCCTGCATGCATACCGCTGGGAGCTGAGAGCTAAAATCCCCAGTCACCGGGAGACAGGAAACAACTCTCAGTCACAATGAATGCTTTGCCAAAGTGATATCACGTAGAAAAGACAGCTGAAAATTCTCTTTCAATATTTCTAGCGAAGGACTCTTCTGTTTATGGTCATGCTTTCATGTAGGTTGTCAAAACGTCTCGGTTTTCAATAATTCTTATCTTGCTTGCTTTTACAAATTGAATTTCATCTTTGCATTTAAGTACTCTCAGACTTAGGCGAAAAGGAAGCTGTATTTACGGATATAATTTCACACTTAAAGATTTGTATCTGTGTTGCAGACAGGCATAATTTAGCACTCATTCATTAAATGAGAAGCCATTTAAGTGCAATCTGTAATACACAAGCATTTACACACTGAGGGGACAGAAATCATGGGACACCTGGTTCCTGGGAAACGCGACGTTGTCACCCCTCGCGCTAGAGGACCAACCCACCGATTGGCAGATATATAGGTTGAAGTGTATCACTGCATTCACGTAGGTATAACGTACAAATTTGTCCTCGCCGGCCATCGAATCCGGGTCCCCTCACTTCGGAGTAAGTCGCTCTCCCAACTGAACTAGTGTTACCCGTATGTCCTCCGGAATATCGTGTAACATTGGAGGACCATGATTTCGTAGGAATGAATTTCGGAAAGGGGGCCTACGAATTAGCAAGTGTAGGAAAGCAATTTCAATTTATTCACCAAATAATTCCAGCGGTATCACGTAGTACGAGGAAATAGTTAAACGAGGAAGAGTAGTTACCAAGTAAACAATTTAGAGAGCGCGGGAATTGGGAAAGAAAATCCGAGAAGCATAATGCGGACAGGCATTCTAAGAGGATAATTATATTACATATTTCATAATTATTCTAAGAACCTGGCTGAGCAGATTTCTTTCTTGAGGAGGAAATTCCTTTTTTTTTTTTTTTTCATCATTCTTTCGAATTGCTGTTTATTTTATTTTTTTTTTTTTGTGTTCCCCGAGCTCTCCAGAATTCCAGTAGGGATAGGCACGAAACACACCCCTAGGTTAGTAAAGAGAAAACTCGGAGGTTACAACAAGCAACGCTACGAGAGTGAAATCTCGCAATCACAGGTGGGGGCCAATTTACTGACCTTTCTCTATTAACGAAGTCACGTTTTACGCACGCTAGCGGGCAACGAACAGGGCATATTTCTCGTAGTGGGCGTAACTGGTTGACACCAACAGAAAGAGTCACACAGGAAGCGTACGTGAAAATTCTAAGGCAGCGCGGACATCCCGCGGAGCAGTTGACAAGATAAAGGAATATTCATCTTCAAGAAAACTCCATGTTCTCAAGCCTTTGCCAACGAATCGGAGGGATTCCTATACAGGGATGTAAACCAATGCCGACGCGAGGAAAACCGGCCCAACCAATAAGGGGAGAGCCATTTGGGTAGGACAGGGACAGGAACACCCACGAACCCCTTAAACATAGACGAGATATAGATTTTTTTTAAGAGAGAACACGGAATTCAATGATGACGGGAGATTCTGGGTGAACGCATGCAAGAGGTTTGACAGTCTAATCGAGGATAAGATATCAGTTCTATATTCCGGGCGATCGAGAGGAGAGAGAGATGCGGTCCACTCGCATAGCTGAGAAGGACGTTTTCGCAGTTTGAGGATGTTGACACGATAGAACAATCTTTCAAGAGGCGTAAAGGGACTTACGATTATGGCAGCGAGGGCAAGATATACAATTTTATAGCTGAGCGAAATAGAGACACGATAGATCTTGCTATCGTAGAAGTTTTAGCGACAACAGAGGTATACTCGTACAAAAGCCAAACGTAAGGATGATAGAGGAAGCAGTGTGCATCCAGCAGGACCGGATGAGGTCCCAACCATAGACTTTATACCTATGAGTAATACCGGACGACAACGAATGTGATGAACAGAAAAGGATTTGGTGAGAAAAATTTCATAATTCCCAATATCTCGTTAGCATGATCATGATTTTGTCTCCTGTACATCCTCGGTAGAAAAGATATTTTTAATCTCTTGCAAGTGCTGAATAACATAATGTGTCTTATATTTTGCGAAAGGTGAACTTTAAAATATGATTACGAATATCAAAAAGCATACTGAACTTAAAATATATTTTGGCTTAAGTTAATAGAAATCTCCACCGATCAGTGTAATAGATTTTAAGGAAACACAAATGAAAATAAATTATGTATTTTATAATGAAATTTACCCTGAGTTTCTCAAATCTTTGAAAATTCAAAATAAGTGAATCTTTGTTTATTTTAACCTGAATAATTAAGTAGAACAATCGTAAAGTTTCGATAGAGTAGCAACTCCAAGATTTTAAGAAGAAAATAACTTTTAGCATTTAGCAAGCCCAGTCGCAGGATAAAAAGTCCAAATCTGACATCATGAGTTTTTTAAATTTCAAGCAGCATATGGAGGAATATGGGTTTCCCATGTTCTCCCATATGAAACACAACGCAATGCACCCGTCAACCTTGAGCTTGGAGACCCTCAATTAGGGAACCCAACTTCACGGTAGACACCCATAGGCGGTAGATAATAGAAGATAAAGAGTTACGAAAATTAACGGTCTTTTTTAATAATTAATCCCACTGCAGCGAATAGGACGCAGCAGATGGTGCGCCCTCACATCGAGTAGGGGTGGTAATACTACGCGGACATGTGCTCTCACTGCTATCTGCCTTTATCTCATGTGCGTCCTGTGGTGCATGCACGTCACCCCCTCCGAAAGAGGGCCGGGTCCATGTGTCGCTTTAGGCATTCATCCGCTGAAGAATGTGCATTTGAGAAATCCCAGACAATTTGGTGTGTGGAACGTAACATCACACTGATTTGTTTTTTCGAAGCACTGAAGAAGGGATTCTCATTTTTCCTCTCTCGCAGTGTGGAAAGAACATCACATCATTGCGAGAAACTTAACAGCCGGGTCATCCTGGTAGTTCGGGCGCCAATATAACGTACAAGTTTTTCCGCGACGGGCATCGAAATCGGATCCCCTGACTCCGTAGTAAGTTGCTCTCCCAACTGAGCTACGCGGACATGTGCTCTCACTGCTATCTGACTTTATCTCATGTGCGCCCTGCGGTGCAGGCACGTCACATAGGCGGTAATTCGTTGTCAGTATGGATAAACGTCGAGAGTTCACAGAGTTTGAAAGAGGGGTGATAGTAGGTTCCCGAAGCATGGGTCACCCTATCGCGGAAGTGGTACAAGAACTGCAGTATCCCTGTTGGCCAATACTTAGAGTGTATCGAGAATACGCCATTTCCGAAATAACATTGCACCTTGGACAGCGCTGTGGGAGGAGAACAGTGAAAGTCGCCGTTGAAGATTGCCTTGTATAGTTGCAACCAACGGGAGAGCGACAGTGACACAAATCCCCGCCGCTTTCAACGACGGTGGTGCTAGGAATGCTAAAAATGTCTTTACCTAGACCACTAGGCCATCATTAGCCGCAATAGGTTATGCGAGCCGCCGACTCACCAGAGTCCCATTGCTAACGCCACATCACCGGACTGTACGCCTCAACTGAGTAAAGGAACATTGGCACAGACGGGTCTCTTAATCCGATTAGTTCCGTTTCCAGTTATTTCGCGCAGAAGGGAGCATGCGGATGAAGCGGAAATGACCCTGCATGTCAGAAAGGAACTATTCAGGCTGGAGGAGGCTCGGTTATGGCCTGGGCCGTGTCAATCTGGCACACGTTGTGACCTCTGGTACGTCGAGATGCATCTCTGAACGTTCTGCGCTACGCGTTCATTATTGCAGACCATTTGCATCTGATCACGATCATGAAGAACCTACAGGGCAATAGACTCTTCCATCCAGATAATGCGCCTCCCCACATAACAGTGGTGACTATAGCATGGTTAGAAGAGCATTCCGCAAAATTTCCAATACTGGAATAGCCTTACTGTTAATTTGACATGAACCCAGTGGAAAATCTTCGGGATGCTGTGAAAAGGTCAGTTCGAACTCTGGATCCTTCACCCAGGAATGTGACTGAGTTATTCACAGCAGTGTATCAAGTATGGAAGTAACCTGTGGAACATTTTTGTGACCTTGCCGTATTACTGTCCTGCCCTGATCCGGGCGAAATGTGGGCCTACCCGCCACTAGGTAGGTATCTCATGATTTCCGTCAACTTCGTGTATATAGCGCTATTATTACAATAATTACTACTAGAAAAAAACTAACCGTCGGAAACGACGGTTAGTTTTTTCTTTTTTTTTTTTTTTTTTTTTAAAGAAGAAACTCATATGAAACATCAAACAAAGATTTTCGCTCTTTCCACGTTCATAAGTGAATCACGGAAAAATTCTCATTTGCCGCCATCGGGAGTCGAACCCAGAGTCTTCCAGTTACGTGCCAAATATGCTACCGCTACACCACAGCGGCCTCGAATTCCTCCAGATTCACACACACTAACTGCCAAGCCAAGTTGGCAGGTTGCTTCTTGGAGCCCCGCACAATGCTGGGGATTCACCAAAGATGGTAAGTAGCAACTGGAGAAATAATTAGAAGGCGAATGAATAATTAATACAGATATTTAACGTGGACCAGGAACATCAAACAAAGATTTTCGCTCTTTCCACGTTCATAAGTGAGTCACGGAAAAATTATCATTGGCCACCACCGGGAGTTGAACCCAGGGTCTTCCAGTTACGCGCCGGATATGCTTCCGCTAAAAACTGGAAGACCCTGGGTTCGACTCCCGGTGGCGGCCAATGAGAATTTTTCCGTGACTCACTTATGAACGTGGAAAGAGCGAAAATCTTTGTTTGAAGTTCCTGGTCCACGTTAAATGTCTGTATTAATCATATGAAACAACACATGTAAACTTTATTTGATTGACAAATTCATTCAACCACTTCAATAAAGACAAAAGTCCAGGTTCGTGATGTTTTTTCTTTTTTTGACTGAAGGTTTAACGACCACCGTGAGCAACTCAATGGGCTATAAATATTTTTGAGCTCCAGTGCCTGCTGGTGTGTGCACTGGTAAAAATTATACGAATAACAAGTAGAGTCGCTCGAATTTCAGAAACTACGTCTTCCCAGTAATAGAGAAGACACGGGCTCGCAATTCGAGGACGGGCGTTGTATTTCACCCAGCCGACACTCCGCGTATCGGGGGCCGCTGAGTGCCGCAATGTTTTGGAATAAATTTAAGGTCTAGTTTTTCTTTTAAATTTTACTCCCTTGAGATTTGGTTACCTAGGTTAACTAGAAATTTTTGTTCGTTAACTGCGTCGATCTGAAAAATACTCGGCATTGAGTAGAAGAATACTTTTTGATCACTCACCAAGCACGCACTCACACGCTCAATTCTCATTCATGGCTAAAGTCATTAAAATCACAAGATGGACACTTAAAGGAAATTTGCCGACTCATATATAACATGACATAAAATAAAGTTTATATGTCTGATTAAAGGCGTGATCTTTAAACACACTTATAAATGTTAGCAGACCCTTTTGCGATTTTTAGTCTTCCTTAAGTTCTAAATTTAATTGTTTATTTTGATCTAATATTATGCTGAAAATTTTGATGAATTTATTACTTCAATTAATTTATTATAAAACCTACACATAATCGCCTGCTCTGATCAAGTTATTTTCCTCTATCCCTCTCATTACTTATTGCTAGATCCTCACTTCTGCACAATTGATTAAGGACTTGCTTAATTTCCCTGCACTGCTTTTACATTCTACTAAGCTCTATTTAGAACCGCATTCTATCTTCACACAAAACAAATCAATAAGAGGGAAACCGTTATGGTCGGAAATGTCCTACCTTCTATCCTTTGTCAAGGGCTGGCGGAGAATTTGCATTATATAGTTCCAAGATTTCCTCAGGCAGGTTTCACTTATGAGGTGTATAACATGTCATCATGGAGAACCTTTCCAGTTGCCATAGTCTCTAACTGTCCATAGTTTACGCGCTGGCAGCAACTACCTTCTTGAAAACATCTACCCAGACCAGTGGCGACTTTTCAGGTGAAGTAGGTGAAGTGCCTCTTCACCTATTTTACTTAAAATAAAGTTTTATTTAGTAATTTGTATAATATATTCTTTTTTGTCTCTATTGTGTTACAAAATACTCAAAATGTTGATTAGATATCAATTCACACAACGCGTTCAATACGGAAAACAAGTCCACATGCGCAAAACAGTGCAAGTGAAGAGCCGAAATTAAAACCCTTGGAAGTCTGC
Organism: Macrothele yani; assembly: GCA_039090855.1. Taxonomy (NCBI): domain Eukaryota; kingdom Metazoa; phylum Arthropoda; class Arachnida; order Araneae; family Macrothelidae; genus Macrothele; species Macrothele yani. The sequence goes on from CM077016.1 coordinate 80,357,130, forward strand.
AGCTGTCGACCGAGTTGCTATGGTAACCGTGACGTCAACCTCCCATATCTGGCGCGCAAGGGAAGTGTTTTATCTTCCGGCGCCGAAGCTCTGCAGATGGAATCGTGACCTTCGAAGGAGATCACGGTGAAACGGAACGCTTTACCCAGGGTATCTTGCGGTGGTGTGGTACATGCTTTCCGAAAGGGATTTGCTTTTTCGTGCTTTGTGATTATTTGTCAAAAAGTTTAGCTGTTACTGTAGTTTCGTGTACAGTTTAACAGCTAGTGATAGTTTTAATTAAAGTATGTAACCTGTGAACGACATTGTAATTTATTACAAACTCCATTTAATCGGGAGAAAGATGAAGATAAAAGAGACATCTTACTTCAAGGACGACCGACGGATTCACTGACAGTTGTTGCCAAAAAAGAAATCAAGAAGAGCGGTAAATCTTGCAATATTAATTTTAAAAATTGTTGGTTTACTGAATATTGTAGTACTTCTGTGTTACAAAAATTATTTTGTTGGCCCTGCTTACTTTTTAGTAATAAACATTCGGCGTGGAATAAAGACGGATTCTCAGATTTATTAAATATAACACGCTCACTTCATAAACATGGTGATTCTAGCGAACACCTGAAATGCAAGTTAATGCTAAAGGAATTTTGAAAATAATCAGAACGCCATTGCCGATGCCCTGAGGAAGAATGCTGGGCTTTTGAAAATGCATTTCAACGAAAACGTTCGTTTAAATAGACTTTTGCTGCAGACAGTGATTGATGCAGTATTTTATTTGAGCAAACAAGAACTAGCATTCCGTGGCCATGACGAAAGCATGGACTCGATAAATCGTGGAAATTTCAAGGAATTATTTTCATTGTTGATATCAAGAAGTCCTTTAGAAATTCAAAATCAATACGAAAAGATAAAAAATGTCTTCACAGGTGACTCAAAAACTATTCAAATTGAATTGATTGAATTTATTTCTGAATATGTAAACGATCACGTTAAAAATGAAATAAATATAGTCCAATGCTTTTCTATTGAAGTAGATGACACCACAGACATAAATCAGACTTCACAGTGCTCTTTAAAAATAAGATTTGTTCATTCGGAAGGTGTATTGGCTGAGCGATTTTTGGGTTTCCACGACGTGAGTGGAGATAGAACGTCAGAAGCTTTATACAAAATGCTAGACAAAATTTTGGAACAATTCGATTATCAACACAAATTAATAGGACAATGTTACAATGGGGCCAGGTGTAATGTCTGGACACTTGAATGGGCTCCAGAAAAAAATCAAGGATAAAGCTTCTCAAGCTGTTTTTGTTTATTTCTTAGCACATCGTTTGAACCTTGTATTACAGCAGAATTTTTCTAATATTTCAAAGTGTCGTATATTTTACGCAAGCCTCACTGGATCTCTTTCGTTTCTTACCACTCAGTGAAGCGATCTTATACACTCACATCTACAACCGCAAGACGCATACCAACCATAGCAAACACTCGATGGTCCTCCAATTCGAAGTTAGTAAGCGTAATTGTTGAAGATTGGGATAAATTGAAGGAAGTATTCGAATTTCTGACAAATAGTGAGCAATCAGACAAAAAATCAATTCAACTTGCCAAGGGGTTTTTAAACGGTATGAACACTTTTGAATTTACATTTTTGGCAATAGTATGTAATGAAATTTTTGGCCCCACCGATCTATTATTCGAAATTTTGCAGAAAAAGACACTAGACATGAACTACTGTGTAACCCAATTAAAAAAACTCGTGAAATTTTGAGTCATAAAAGGAACGATGAAGTATTTGAAACACTGTTTGGAAAAGCTAGGAAAATCACAGAAATAAGCAGATCTAAAAGGGAATATGCTTCTCTTACACAAGAAACAATTTTTAAAAATTATAAACAATTGCATTTTGAAATTTTAGACCACATTCTTATGGAAATGGATATAAGATTTCAAGACGGTGAAGAACTTCAATTTGTTTGTCTTGCTGACACAACCAAATTCGAACAATTTAATTCAAGCTTTTCCTCTCACGCTTTTGACAATCTACAACATTTTTACGGAAAAATATTTACTAAACTCCAGCGCCTTAAAAATGAACTGAGTCTTGTATATGCCAACGAAAAATTAAGGAATATATCGACTCAAGAACTTCTTCGAGTGCTTCATGAAGATAAAGACATTTTTACAGAAGCTTATAAATTGGTTGCCTTCATTTTAACCATCCCATCTACAAGTGTGTCAGTGGAAAGAAGTTTTTCTTGCCTTAAAAGAATACAAACTTACTGAAGAAACATTACTTCTCATGACAGACTTGCTTCTTTGGCAAATATTTCTATTCAGAAAGATATTTTATTGATGCTCACGAAGAAACAACCATTCTATGACGACATAATCGACAAATTTGGAGCTTTAAAAGAAAGAAGAATTGATCTAATATACAGAAAATAGGTCAGTCCTCATATAGTGATTTTTATTGAAGACAGTAGATATCTTTTCATATTGTTCTTGCAGCTTTTCACCTATTTTTTCAACCACGAGCCGCCACTGACCCAGACATCAAGTGCAGCTTTTCATCGCCACGATACGCTATCCTTGCATGGCTTCCTTCCTTTTCCCATAAACAAAAAAAAAAAAGAAAAAAACCAGAATCTCCATGTAAACAAGTGCGAGGACGGAATTGGACCTCCTCGTTAAGTTTGCTTTTCGTTAATGCCCCTCGATCTCTCTCTCTCTCTCCGCTCCTACCTCAACTTTTTCACCATGCTATTTTCCTCATCTTTCTTCCTCTTCCAATGCCACGCAGGCTACGCAAATTTTCCTATATCGGTTACTCCCACCAAATTACAGATTGGTCAAGAAATTAACATTACCCGTCGCCCGTCCCTAATTGAGGTCACTGGTTCCAGGGAAGGGAGCCAGTGCCGTAAGACAAACACAACATCCATGCCTCACCGGGATTCGAACCCGCACCCTTCACGAACGAATCATCATAAGCCAGCACTTAGACCACTGTGCCAGGTTCTTGATGAGCATCATGACTGCACTCCTTTTGAGTCGTAAAATGTGAGGCGTGAAGTCCACTCATCACGATCGTGTGCAAAAATTGAACTCTCATCTTCAGTCACAACTGTGTTTGTAAATGTTGTTGGAATGAGATTCGCGTTGCGAATACTCTTCATTCTCTCTTGTCTGAGACATTTACTTGAGACCCATTGATCGCTCACGCCTTCCAGTAAGGCTCTTACGTTTTCTCTTCTTTTCTTTTTGTTTTCTGCGGGAGAGACATTCTGTTAAGGTTAAGTATGCAATAAAGTATTTACTTACTTTAGGACTGATCATAGAACACCATGCACACACCAAGTCGAACACGGAACTGAGCGCCTGATGTAGACAAGGGCCGCATGCTTCTCTCATAAGCTTTACACGCGAACTTTGTCGTCCCGCCACGCCCGAACCGTTGCTCCAATCTCAGTTTTCTCTTCGACTGGCACATCTACATGGTAAGACCTTTATTTTGATACCTCAACGATATCTTTACGTTTAGCCGTTCTCTCAAAATAGGACTCACAGTAAAAAAACTTATAGAATGAAGATGTAGATGGCGCAACTCAATATGTACATTCTAAATATTTTCCCAAACAATGGTCAACGGAAAGTTTATTTACATCTTTACATAATGGGGAAACGTCTTACCTACGTCAAAAAACTGGATCGAATGAATATTAAATTGTATATATACATCACACAGTCCAACGGCATAACGCAATTAAGTCTTCGAGAGTGTTCGCTGTTCCGATGAGAAGAACTTTGATACGAATGCCTGCTAGCGTTGCTTTGCGCAACGGTTCGCTCAGAAAAGAGAAGACTTCGGACTTTGGACTATCTCCGTCCCTCCATGCTTCCGCCTTCAACAGCGCGTGAGTCAACCGCACGCTTCTCCCATAGACTTTACATGGGAACTGTAAAGTCTATGGGAGAAGATTTGTCTTTATTTACATTTGTCTTCGGCTGTTGATCTCCATTCACTCATTGAAATATTTTTTATCTCATTCAGCCATCTACATTTGGGTTTTCCTCCGACCCCCAAGTTTAGTGATCCTTACAGTCGTTCTACTCTTCTTTTCAGCCTGGTTCGATTCAATGTCAGACGGAGGCCTTTCTCTCCAGTTGCGTCTGTCTTCCGCCCTTGATCTCTATTCTCCTACTGCATTTCTTTTTAAGCGTTAAATATTCCCAAGTGAAGGACTCTGTATGATGATTTACGAAGTCATTCACTCGGTAAGATGAATTACGCACCGGATTATGTCTAACAGAATAAAAGTTTATTAAATATTTTAATTTTCGCTAAAATACACTAGCGCTTTCGAAACCTTTACATGGTTTCATCATCAGGTGTAATATAAGACACAATTCCTTTCAAATACACACTACACAATATTTGTGTCTTATATTACACCTGATGATGAAACCATTTAAAGGTTTCGAAAGCGTTAGTGTATTATAGCGAAAATTATAATATTTAACGTGCCAAGACGTATAAACCTTTATCCTATTAGGCATTTTTTTTTCTTTTCACTTCTCACCATATTCATGTCAACCCCAACGATTATGGAATTTTATCTGTTAAACAATTATTTGACTTCAAAATCAGTAAACTAATGTTCCAAAGAATAAAACAAAATTTATACACAGATATCATTGAATTGAATTTTTATACTTATAACTGTGAAACGAGACATAGATCATTATTAAGACCCATATATCCAAAAACTCTTAAGATGAAACGGAGCTTAAATTATATTGGTCCTGAATTTTGGAATGGTCCAGTTGACTACGATAAATAACTTAAACTTATTCAAAAATAAACTAAAAAAACACTTGTTAAGTTAAATTAATAAAAAATAATAATAAACAAATTATTTATAATATAACTAATACTTAACATTACTGCTGGGTTTGACGAACCTGCGCTTGCTTGTCGTCTATATATTTGGGAAATCAGGGCTTTTCTCAGGACTCTCTGAGGCCTTTTCCCTGATTCTCCCTTGCTGTTCTCTATAATACACAATATTGATGTATATTTATAAATTCTAAATGTAACGGCAAGAATAAAAACTTTATTTATTAATATTATCTGATTCAACCAGGTCTATTTGGGACTTCCTCTTGTCCAGTGTCTGAGCCCAATGCTCCATACAATCATTCATCTTCTCCTTCTTAAACGTTGAAATCAAATTCCGTTTTCACTTTGTCCGCTTTAGAGACTAAATTATGTGTATTTTTTCTCTTCCAAGAAATGTTTACATAAACAGAGTTTTCAGCTTCACAAAACCATAATCAAAACAAACTTCTGGCGCCATTCGTTGCTGCAACGAAGATGAGGAAGTTGGAGGTATTTGTTTACATATTTGGCGAACGAGGACCACCTTGTTCATACTTAAGTTCAGCAGAGGAAAAGACTTTATACATGTAACAGGAGTATGCAATCACGTCTAAACAGCCTACGAGAGAAGAATTCATGCGAGAAATGACACCTCTCACTCTCTGCGTTGCACTAGTTTTGCTACTAAGAAAAGTCAGTTCAATAGAGCAGCTTTGTTTCTCTTCAGTAGGGGAGGAGTCATCAGTCTTTTCTGAATCGCGGACGACAGCATGGCAAAATGGAATAAGATTCACGGACCACATGTAAAGGAAGAGGATTATTACATGTGTTTATCATAAGTACCGATTATTTCAGAGAGGTTTTGAATGCTAAAACTTAACTTTCGGAAAAAGAAACGATGGAGTGAACATGATATATATGTTCCAAAGACGTCCACAGTAGATGCCTGATATACCATATTTTAGAACTCTTTAAAAAGTTCAGTTTCATAATTCAACGTAGCATAGCTCATAACAGATTTGGGAATTCAAATTCCATGCAGCCTAAGTACCAGGATATTCAATTTTCCATTTTACAAATTTTTTTGTTTGCATTTCAGTTTTTTTTTTTTTTTTTTGTGGTAGTCTTGCGGGCCACGGGTTGAAGACCCCTGCTCTAGAGGAAGACTTGAATTACACTACTTGACAGAGAAAATGCCACACCATGAAGGAAAGCTCCAAAGCAGACCAAACTGCACACACAGATAGTCAACAAAAGATTTAATTGCCACATACAGACTAGGCTCCAGTGGCCGATTATACAGGATGATCAATAAGGAGTGTGGGCCCCGTTATTCATTTTATTTTTATTTATTTTTTATTTTATTTTACAAACTGCACACACAGTAGGTCCTCAACACAAGATTTAATTGCCACATACAGACTAGGCTCCAGTGGCCGATTGTACAGGATGATCAATAAGGAGTGTGGGCCCCATTCTTTATTTTATTTTTATTTATTTTTTATTTTATTTTACAAACTGCGTACACAGTAGGTCCTCAACACAAGATTAAATTGCCACACACAGACTAGGCTCCAGTGGCCGATTATACAGGATGATCAATAAGGAGTGTGGGCCCCGTTATTCCTTTTATTTTTATTTATTTTTTATTTTATTTTACAAACTGCACACACAGTAGGTCCTCAACACAAGATTTAATTGCCACATACAGACTAGGCTCCAGTGGCCGATTGTACAGGATGATCAATAAGGAGTGTGGGCCCCATTCTTTATTTTATTTTTATTTATTTTTTATTTTATTTTACAAACTGCGTACACAGTAGGTCCTCAACACAAGATTTAATTGCCACTTACAGACTAGGCTCCAGTGGCCGATTATAGAGGATGATCAATAAGGAGTGTGGGCCCCATTATTTATTTTTTATTTTATTTTATATAATTTCTGCTATACAATATTATAGATTAGTAATATAATATTCAGTAACAATACAATATGTGCCACAATCATAAACTAATTGTACAAATAAAGTAAACAAATTCCTTAATGAAACTCACAAAATTCGACAAATCACCAAAACTTTCACAATAAATACAAATTCTGCACAACAACAAAACTCATTCCATTGAAAATTAATAGCAATTATCATTGGGCGATACAACGTAGAATCCGACGTGGCAACAAGGCAATGAGAGACCGAATAGAGTCCTGGGGTGTCGTGGACCATGTGGTGATGATCCAAGTCCATAATTCATTTCCAATCGTGTCCCACAGATGCTCGGTGGACGAGAGGTCGGGGGGGGGGGGGGTCGTGCTGGCCGCGTAAGCATCCGCACATCGTGTAAATCATTCAGGTTGATCCGAGCGGTATGCGACCGGGCGTTATCCTGTTGAAAAACGGCGTTTGGGATGCCCGGAAGATACGGTAGTGCCACAGGCTGCAGCACCGCGTCAACATAGCGGCGTGCCGTCAATGTACCCGTAATGCGTACCAGAGGGGAGCGGCTGTTGGCGCTGATAGCACCCCACACCGTGATTCGACGTTGTCGGGCCGTGTGGCGCTCTACAATGGCGCCGCCCGTTGGCCACGTCGCCTCCAGACTCTCACACGGCGATCATCCGTGGTGAGACAGAACCGCGATTCGTCGCTGAACACCACACTCCATTCGGCACCCCACGCAGCTCTGGAGGGACACCACGCCAAGCGGTGACGACGATGGCTCGCTGTTAAGGGTAGCCTTCGCAACGGACGGCTGGAGAGCAAACAAGACGCAGCCAATCGACGCAATACTGTCCGCGTCGGTATCGAAGCATCCAAGCCTCCTCATACACTCCGCAAAATGTCGTCCGTTGTGGCCTGTGGGTCAGCTACGGCATGAAATCGGATGCGATGATCGGTGCGCTCGGACGTCCGTCTCCGTGCTCCGGTCCCCCTACGACGTTGCACAGATCCTTCCTGGGGCCACTGTCTTCAAATGCGACCGACGGTTGTGGCATCACGTTGCGTTTCTTCCGCAATACGACGCACGGACCACCCGGCCGTACGAAGGCCTACGATGACACCTCTCGTGAGCTCATCCGTTTGACGAAATCGCGTACGACAGAGTCTTAACGGCATTGGCACCCGTTGTTAGTTCTCCAGACACGGTTACAGCAGAACCACTCGCGTCCGTGACGTCTCGACTGGTGGCCTCACGGGCTGGTTGTCCGCTTGTATCCTGCGCGCCGTTAGTGCGATTAGCCTGCAAATCATTTGCAGAACTTGTATACGTGTGCACCCACCCTGCGATTTGCATAGCGTCTTCGTGGTGTGGCATTTTCTCTGTCAGGCAGTGTATTTGCAATAAGTGGCAGAGAACTCTTCAAGAAAGTCTGAAAGACCGGACCCGGGTATGGATGGGCTTTCCAACTTAATGCCTGTGCAGACTTCTAGATAGAAGTATGAGTGCTGGTAAGGAGATTAATTAGTAACAAGTAGGTTAAGTGAATTCTATATGTGTGTTTGCGTTTGCGTGCGTGTGCGTGTTAGCACTTCTTATGAAAAAACCTCCGTGAAGAGTATCAGTTTTTCTTGTGTCAGCAACCTGCTGACACAAGAGTAAAGGCACAGAACTTACAGAAAAAAAATCCGTGTATACAGCGAATTTCGCTAATTGAAGATTTAGTGGTTCTTATGGTATATTTCGAAGTAACTGACATCCATCTTGGACAGTAGGTATGAAGCGAAGGCTACGTCGAAGAAGAAGAAATTAATAGACCTATAAATCTTGTCTGGAGTGCATTTGGAAGAAAGAGTAGAATTTTAAAGAGCAATTTACCATTATGTCTTAAAAGCAAAGTGTTTAATCAATGCATCCTTCCAGTTCTTACTTATGGATCAGAGACATAGATCAGAGACTAAAACACTGATGATCCATTCCATTATGACCACCACCAGACTAGAGAAATGAGCGCGCCTGGAGACCGAACGGTGGCGCAGGTGAAGTTCACAGAGCAGTATATATACAACCCGAGGACCGGCTTTCGGTGTTCGGAGTCAGAATCGGAAAAGCTGCCAATTTATCGGAGTTTGATAAAGGACAAATTGTGATGGTACGGCGCCTCGGAACTACGATCTCGGAAATGGCGCAGCTTGTTGGTTGTTCACGTGCCGCTGTAGTGAGTACGTATCAAAAGTGATGCACAGATGGCCGAACGACGAAACGTCGCCCAGCCGTGGGTTGTCCGCAACTCATTGATGCCAGAGGGGGAACAGAGACCGCCGCGCAATGGTTCAGCGACCGCAGGGCCACAGTGCGACAAATCACCCGCACCTACAACACTGGTGTTCAGGGCAATGTGTCACAGCACACAGTTTATCGCAGCCTTCTGCGCATGGGCCTGCGTAGCCGAAGACCCAGCCGGGTCCCTCATACTCACTGCACGTCATCGCCAACAACGCATGAAATGGGCCCAAGATCATTGAGATTGGACCGTGGATGATTGGAGAAAGTGGCCTGGTCTGACGAAACAAGATTCCTGGTGCATCACGTAGACGGCCGAGTGCAGATACGCTGATTACCAAATGAGGCTATGGCACCTAGACGCACTATTGGAAGGAAACAGGGCGGCGGTGGTATGCTGTGGGCGATGTTTTCTTGGGACGCTTTAGGCCCCATTATCCCAATAGCACAATCCCTGACAGCTGTCAGGTATCTGAACATCGTTGCGGGCCAAGTTCACTCATTCATGGCAACTGTGTTCCCTGCTGGTGATGGCCATTACCAACAGGATAATGCACCATGCCACACTGCCAGAATCGTCAAGGAGTAGTTCGAGAAACATGCTGGTGACTTTCTGTTAATCTCCAAATTCACCCGACATGAACCCAATCGAACGTTTATGGTTCGACTTGGAAAAGCGGGTTCGCGCTAAATAACCACCACCCCGAAATGTACGGGAACTGGAGGACCTGCTGTTGACATTATGGTATCAGATACCCCAGGATACTTATCGCCACCATACTGAACCGATATCTCGTCGAGTGGCTGCTGTTAGATAGGTGGTCATAATGTAATGGTTCATCGGTGTATACTACGGCCAACTCAAAGAGGCAAGGAGAGATGCATGCGTGGTGTAACCAAGAAAGAGAGGACAAGGAGTTCATGAATTATGAAAATGAGGAGAGTGGATGACATTGTGATCAAAGTAAAGATCCTCAAGTGGCATTGGTTTGTATCGGTCCCGGACGATTCGTCCAACGACGATAGGTCCAATGCCGATTCGTCCAAAGGGACAATTGGTCCAATGTCCGATTCGTCTAACGGTACGATTGGTCCAATGCCGATTCGTCCAATGGTATGATTGGTCCAACGCCGATTCGTCCAATGGTATATTCTTACCAACGGTAAATTGTTTTATTTTCCAGAAAGGAATAATGATTTAAATTATTATGCTCATTATATCCTTTTGAAAGATCATTTCCGTATATTTGGTAATTGTAAACATTTTACATAAACCTGGTGAAAGGCACTCAATGCAGCATTTCTAAGCTGTTTGCAAAGCACCTAGGCGCGGGCCTTTTTAGAATATTTTAAGTTACAACCTAGATATTTGGTATTTGTAAATATGTTATAAAACCTTATAAAAGGCACTCATCGTATCATTTCTCAGGTCTTTACAAGGCACCTAGGCCGCGGGCCTCTTCAGAAGATTTTAAGTTACAACCTAGATATTTGGTATTTGTAAATAAGTTATAAAACCTTATAAAAGGCACTCATCGTATTATTTCTCAGGTCTTTACAAGGCACCTAGGCCGCGGGCCTTTTCAGAAGATTTTAAGTTACAACCTAGATATTTCGTATTTGTAAATATGTTATAAAACCTAATATAAAGCACTCATCACATCATTTATCAGGTCTTCACACGGCACCTATAGGCAGCTGGCCTTTTTAGAAGATTTTACGTTACAACCTAGATATTTGGTATTTGTAAACATTTTATAAAACCTTACAAAAGGCAATCATCGTATCATTTCTCAGGTCTTTACAAAGCACCTAGGCCGCGGGCCTTTTAACACTTTTATTCTACTGATGTCATGTTCTAACATTTACATATTAAGTAAAGTTAAAAATACTAGCATAACATTAGTAACTTTTCTTGATAGGTAAACGTTATGAATCTGACATCGGTAGGATAAAAACTGTCAAAAAGGCATAGGCCTAGGGCCTGTGAATTAATATTTCGTGCTTAAGTAAAAACGCAATATTAACTTGCTTTGATAGGTAAACGTTATGAATATGACATCGGCAGAATAAAAAATGTTAAAAAGGCCTAGGCCTATGAATTAATATTTCGTGCTTACGTAAAAGCGCAATATTATTAACTTGATTTAATATGTAAACATTGCTAATCTGACATCGGTAGAATAAAAACTGTTAAAAAGGCCTAGGCCTAGGGCCTATAAATTAATATTTCGTGCTTAAGTAAAAGCGCAATATTATTAACTTGATTTGATATATAAACGTTATGAATATGACATCGCTAGAATAAAAACTGTTGAACCCGACCAGAGCGTTTTCATTGGCCAGTTGGCGGAACCCCACTGCATGCTACAAACAGAAACGGAAAACTAGTATTTTATATTATTTCATGCAAAAGAGAAACATTGAAGTTGATTGAACGGCTCGTACATCAGTAACTTCATACGGCAGCAAGGACAGTATGACAAAAAAACGCGATCCCGGAAAAAAAAAAAAATAATAATCTGTAACCACAATATTACGCATGAAATGTAACATTATTTTACATTCTTTGTACTACCGGTACTTTCGTATAACATCGGAGATAAACTCAGAACAGCTGAGATTTTTATAACACGAGTAGCACTTCGGACAGATAGGACGGAATTGGACCAATCGTACCATTGGACGAATCGTACCTTTGGACCAATTGTCCATTGGACGAATCGTCCCTTTGGACGAATCGTACCAGACCCAGTTTGGACATTTTGCTACCTAAACTACAAAAATGAAGTGAGCAACAAATTTTAACAAAACTATGACTTTTCACTCCACTCACTACTCAAGGAGTTTTGTCTCGATTTCAGTGATCAAATTTAAATATAATTTTTTTCGATATTTACAACGAGAAGCTCGGGCCGACAGAAACTCTCGTTAAATTCGTTTTTGGGTGAAAATTTCCGCCGTGTAAAATTATGCATGCGTGTTAATACGCATGTACGTTTATGTTATATATCCATACCACCTGGATATACTTGAAAGATTTAATTAATTAACTACTTTAGTACTGTAGTCGACCACCGGCATAGCGCAGTTGGTTCAGTCGCTATGCGCCGTGCGGGAAGCGGACGTATCTGACGGGTGTTCGAATCCCGGTCCTGCCAGCCATCTAGTCTGAGGTTTTTCCGAGGTTTTACGCAGTTTCCCTGTGTTTGAGGACGCGAATGCGTAGATAGTTGAAGTCGGCCCCGGACGCACTTTGTCCCTTACCAGTATGCAGCAGCGGAATGGCATGCTGGCTGGATTAATTTGCCAGTACTCCTCAAGGGCGGATAGTCGTCCTTGCGGAACTCAACCCGCCATAGTCTGACCTGATATATATAGAGAGAGTACTATAGCCGATTAATTAAATCTTTCGCGTACACTCAGTAGATAAAACATTAGAGATAGGGGTGATGGGCAGTAGGCATAGGCATCCCCCGCGCAAAGTGGAACAGACCCAAACTGAACGCAGGCGATAAATAGGTAGACAGCAGAGCTTTCCAGCAGTGAATCGCAATCGACGAACATGGGTAAACGTGGTGATCTGAGTGACTTTGATTGTAGACGCATTGTCGGCGCAAGACAGATCGGTCATTCTATCGCCCAAGTGGTAAGAACCCTAGGGTTCCCGAGGGCATCTGTATCAAGGGTGTACCGCGAGTATACCATCAACGGACGTACCAGCTCAGAGAGCATGCGCTGGTCAGCCACACACCATTGATGACCGGGGTCGAAGTAGACTATCCAGGGTCGCACAGACCGACCGCTTGGTAACGGCAGCGCAAATCCCATCCAGGTTAAATGTCGGAGGCCCAAGCAGCGTGAGCGAGTGAACGGTATGGCGCACAATGCATACCATGGGCTACGGAAGCCGACGCCCTACTCGTGTGCCACTGTTAACTGCTCGTCATCGGACATTGTGCCGAAATCACATCCAGGTTAAATGTCGGAGGCCCAAGCAGCGTCAGCGAGTGAACGGTATGGCGCACGATGCATACCATGGGCTACGGGAGCCGACGCCCTACTCGTGTGCCACTGTTTGACTGCTCGTCATCGGACATTGTGTCGAAATCACATCCAGGTTAAATGTCGTAGGCCCAAGCAGCGTGAGCGAGTGAACGGTATGGCGCACAATGCATACCATGGGCTACGGGAGCCGACGCTCTTATCTTGTGTCAGTGTTGACTGCGTGTCATCGGACATTGTGCAGAAATCACATCCAGGTTAAATGTCTGAGTCCCAAGGAGCGTCAGCGAGTGAATGGTATGGCGCACAATGCATACCATGGGCTACGTGAGCCGACGCCCTACTCGTGTGCTGCTCATGATTACTCGTCATCGGAAATTACGCCTCGCCTGCTGCCGGGAACATCAAAACGGGACCGCTTCAGAGAGGCGCCGCGTCGTGTGGTCAGATGAATCCCGTTTCCAGCTGTACCGAGTTGACAGGAGTGCGCGCGTGTGGCGTCGACAGCATGAGGCCATGGCCCCGTCGCGCCAGGTCGGTTCTGTTCAAGGCGATGATAGTTTCGGGAGCCTTCTCATGTGACACATTAGGTCTCTTATTGGGTCCGGAGAGATCGTTAACCGCTACGCACTACCAGCATGAGCTAGTTAATCGCCTAAACACTTTCATGGCCTTCGCGCAACCTGCAGTCGATGGTCTGTTTCAGAAGGACCATGCGCCGCCCTAGCCCCACCGGGCCGCAACCACCCAGGCATGACTCGAGGAGCACTCACCTGAGTTTGGAACCATCCTGTGGCCCTCAAAGTCCTCGGATTTAAACCCTGTGGAAGCTCTTTGGGTTTCCGTGTAGCGGAACATCACATCCATGGATCCTGGACCGACGTCTCGGGCGGAGTTGTGGACAATGCTGCAACAGGTATGGCTGGCATTACTTCCGAAAACCCTCCGGAGGTTTTCGGCGGTAATGCCGAGGTATTGACTCCTATACTGGAGTAGCTACCTCGCGTGTACAGGCTGTTATTCGCGCTAGAGGTGGACGAACACGCTATAAGGAAGGTACCTCTAATGTTTTGTCCATTGAGTTTATATTCAATTTGACGGCCACATGAGAATGGCCGTTGTTTAACTGCACAACGCGCATGAAGCAATATCGATCTTTACAATGCATCGCTCACTTGGAGAGTGAAAGTGGCAATGGACTCAATTCTAGGAATTTTTATCTCCTGTTCCCCTCCGGATACATCTCTATTTCATTACTCCCCTATCCATCTCTGCAATTGTCGCCCAGAAATCCACGTACATGTGCGTGAGCCTCACCCATCCTCTTTTCGCTCTGTTTTCAACTCTGCTTCCGCGATACTCCCGAGAGTCTCTTGTACAACTCGCATGTTGAACGTTTGATGTACTCCCTTCCCATTGCTTTTCTACAAACATTCTTCTAGTAGCACACAAGGGTTCCCCTACGCTGTTGCAATTTCGTCCTGTTTGCCACCATTTCTATTCCTCCATTTTAGGACAACGCGCAGTAAATTTTCTCTGTCTCGTTAAATATAAAATTTCATTAAATTTTGTTATCTTGCTTGTTAAAAGTTATCTTCTTAGCTTTTCTCTCCGTCGTTAAATCCGGGAATTTCAATAAATTTTGTTCGTTAGAAACGATCAAATTAGCTTTGAATTAGCATTGTACCAAACAAAAGTTCCTGTTTTGCTCGTTAAGTCCGGGAGCTCGCTAAATACGGGCTCGTCATAAGCGGGTTCTACTGGATATGTTACCGCTAAAGTGCAGAAATCAGTTATTCTACAGATTATCTAGGTAATGTGCAGATTAACTAGGGTGATCCGTTAAAGTGCCGAAAATTGTTTCATTGCTCAAATCACCTAGATAATCTGCACATTACCTACTAGGCACTCGTTAAAGTGAAAATAAGATCTTTTCTGGAACAACAGCAACGTTTCTGTACGCTTAAATTAACATAATGTTATTTATTTATTTTTCGATATATAAAGAATCAAGTTATTACAATCAAACAATCAACAAATCAGTTGATAGAATCAATCATCAATCAATTAAAAAACTATAATAGAAAGAATCAAACGGTTTAAAATATTATTATAATTAAGGAAATGAATTTGCAAAACATATGATAAAATTATGCTTACTTATTATTAGTGCAATCTAAAGATTGGTGACACTTTGAATTACATAGCAATTGGTTTTTGCGACAAGCACACCTATTTGTGGTACATTTAGATTTGCAGTCACATTTTCTGAAACCCTGCCCAGTACCAAGGGATTGTTTTATTGCTGTTTGACGTAAAGATATTTCTACAGCAGGGACATCTTCTTTCGTTAAAAATCTCTCTTTGCAAACACTGAATTCAGATTTTGCATACAATTGTTTTAAAATACCCGTTTTAGTATCAAGTTTATAAAAACCATCCTCTGTTTTACCAAGAACCACAGCTAAAATCGAGCGGGCATCAGTTTTTGCTCTGTCTACTTCGGGTACTTTAATTCTCACAGTGACACCTTCATCGACATTTGGGTGCTTTGCATTAGAAACTGCTAACATTATCTTTGCTTGCTTTTCTAAACCTTCCTTGGCTTCATCACGCTGTATTTTCTGATCCATATTGAACTTTAACGATACGGAAGCCGTTAATGTGCACATTACCTATAGGTAAAATGCGGAAAACTCTTAATTCCGCACGTTAACGGTGCAAATCAGTTAATCTGCAGATTAGCTAGGTAATGCGCACATTAACGGCTTTCGAGCTTTAGCGGTAACATATATACTTATTTCCACATGCATAAAAACGAAGCAAAATTTAAATGAAATTCAATGTCTTGAATTAACGCTCTTTTTTGCGTTTGAAATTATTATGAAAGAACACACGTTTTCGAAAAGCCTTTGCGAATTTATCCTTACATCAACAAGCGTCAAAGAATATTGATTCGAAATAAATATGCATAGGACATAAAGTTTCAAAAACAATATTTTCAGTTTTCATTATGAGAGTCTGAAAGTGTTTTGATTAGAAGACTGTTATGAAAAATCTTCGTGAATTTATCCTTATATCAATAAACTCCTCTTATATTGCGTTGTTTTCACCTCATATTTCGCAGTCTATCCATCAACAAATACGAAGAAAACTGCGGTTCGTCTCGTTTGTTGTCTGATTTGAAGATACCTTTCAAGGGGTGGTATTTCCGTCACAGGAAATATCAGAGATTAATCATATATTCATAAGCCTTAGGCAAAACTGAATGCAAATTCTCGGTATGTCGGGCAAAATGCACCGAAACTGTCGCAATATCGTTCCTCGAAGTCTTATTAACAAAGGCTCAGAAGACCGCATATTAAAAGTAATTTCTGGTTTCCTCGGCGGATTCGATCAATATTTTGATAAGAGCGCTGGCATACGAAGCTGTCACTGACGTGTCAGAAGCAGACGCTACTCTTAAGCTGAATAACAGTTCTGTTATTAATACAACTTTTTTCACTTCTAGCACAGAGATGTCGTTATGTCTCTGATTTAATTTATAACGAATCTAAAGTTAATTTATCTCATGTTGCCTTTGTAGTTAGAAATAAAAGATTACTCGAAGTTACTACCACCGTTTTTCTTTTTATTTTTTTTTATTTTCTCTGATTTACAATGCAGCGGCAGTTTGATGTAGAGAAAGATGGCACACAACAGAATGTTTCCGGGTCTTTAATCTAACAAATTCCTTACATGTGATCTTGTGATTAAGACCGCTTTCCAAGTAGTTCCCGATTTCGCATGTATCATTCCGCTTTGTTTACATAGTACCTTCTCACACCTAGCATGGAACTAAAACAAAACTACCGTTATTTTTAGAGCCATTCGTGAGTCAGCAATTGCGAAAGAAATGCTGTCAATTTTAACGTAAGAAATTTAGAGCAGCGCATTAACATCAAATTCTGTACGGAAATCGGTAAATATGCTACTGAAACGTTAGAGCTATTGAAAGTGGAGTATGGTGAAGATGCTATGAAAGCGTCAAGTGTCTTTGAGTGGCATAAGATCTTTGGAAAAAGCACGCATTTCACGCTCGACGTTCAAGATCATGCTTGTGTGTTTTTTCGATCATAAAGGGATAGTTCATCACTATTTCATTGAACAGGGACAAACGATCAACCAACAATGCTATTTAGAGGTGTTGAAAAGCTTACGGGATTCTGTTCGAAGGAAAAGAGCCGAACTGTGGCCTGACAATAAATACTCCAAGGCATGATGCGCTCAGGGTTTTGGCACTTCCTGGCTAAGAAATCAATTACCAAATTGGATCGTCATCCCTGTTCACCTGACTTAGCCCTTTGTGATTTTTGGCGCTTCCCCAAAATAAAAACTGCCGTTGAAGGCCGCAGATTTTCAGACATTTCTGACATCCAGCGCATCGGTACAAAAAAAACTCAAAGAGTATTCCAGAGAGAGAGTTCCAGGTATGTTTCCAGCAATGGCAACAGCGTCTAACTAAATGCTTAGCTGCGGAAGGGGATTACATCGAAGGTGACAAAGGAACTCAAAGAATATTCCGGAGAGTTCCAGCTTCCAGGTATGCTTCCAGCAATGGCAACAGAGTCTAACTAAACGCACAGCAGCGGAAGGGGTTACTTCGGAAGGTGACAAAGTAACTCAAGAGTTATTCCAGAAAGAGAGTTAAAGGTATGTTTCCTGCAATGGCAACAGCGTCTAACTAAATGCTTAGCTGCGGAAGGGGATTTCATCGAAGGTGACAAAGGAACTCAAGAGTATTCCAGAAAGAGAGTTCCAGCTTCCAGGTATGCTTCCAGCAATGGCAACAGAGTCTAACTAAACGCATGGCAGCGGAAGGGGATTACTTCGAAGGTGACAAAGGAACTCAAGAGTATGCCAGAAAGAGAGTTCCAGGTATGTTTCCTGCAATGGCAACAGAGTCTAACTAAATGCTTAGCTGCGGAAGGGGATTACATCGAAGGTGACAAGGGAACTCAAGAGTATTCCAGAGAGTTCCAGCTTCCAGGTATGCTTCCAGCAATGGCAACAGAGTCTAACTAAACGCATAGCAGCGGAAGGGGATTACTTCGAAGGTGACAAAGGAACTCAAGAGTATTCCAGAAAGAGAGTTCCAGGTATGTTTCCAGCAATGGCAACAGCGTCTAACTAAATGCTTAGCTGCGGAAGGGGATTACATCGAAGGTGACAAAGGAACTCAAGAGTATTCCAGAAAGAGAGTTCCAGGTATGCTTCCAGCAATGGCAACAGAGTCTAACTAAACGCATGGCAGCGGAAGGGGATTACTTCGAAGGTGACAAAGGAACTCAAGAGTATGCCAGAAAGAGAGTTCCAGGTATGTTTCCTACAATGG
This sequence comes from Macrothele yani, assembly GCA_039090855.1. Lineage (NCBI taxonomy): Eukaryota > Metazoa > Arthropoda > Arachnida > Araneae > Macrothelidae > Macrothele > Macrothele yani. Next base: position 80,375,612 of record CM077016.1, read on the forward strand.
CAACAGAGTCTAACTAAATGCTTAGCTGCGGAAGGGGATTACATCGAAGGTGACAAAGGAACTCAAGAGTATTCCAGAGAGTTCCAGCTTCCAGGTATGCTTCCAGCAATGGCAACAGAGTCTAACTAAACGCATAGCAGCGGAAGGGGATTACTTCGAAGGTGACAAAGGAACTCAAGAGTATTCCAGAAAGAGAGTTAAAGGTATGTTTCCAGCAATGGCAACAGCGTCTAACTAAATGCTTAGCTGCGGAAGGGGATTACATCGAAGGTGACAAAGGAACTCAAGAGTATTCCAGAAAGAGAGTTCCAGGTATGCTTCCAGCAATGGCAACAGAGTCTAACTAAACGCATGGCAGCGGAAGGGGATTACTTCGAAGGTGACAAAGGAACTCAAGAGTATTCCAGAAAGAGAGTTCCAGGTATGTTTCCAGCAATGGCAACAGCGTCTGACTAAATGCTTAGCTGCGGAAGGGGATTACATCGAAGGTGATAAAGGAACTCAAGAGTATTCCAGAAAGAGAGTTCCAGCTTCCAGGTATGCTTCCAGCAATGGCAACAGAGTCTAACTAAACGCATGGCAGCGGAAGGGGATTACTTCGAAGGTGACAAAGGAACTCAAGAGTATTCCAGAGAGTTCCAGCTTCCAGGTATGCTTCCAGCAATGGCAACAGAGTCTAACTAAACGCATAGCAGCGGAAGGGGATTACTTCGAAGGTGACAAAGGAACTCAAGAGTATTCCAGAAAGAGAGTTCCAGGTATGTTTCCAGCAATGGCAACAGCGTCTAACTAAATGCTTAGCTGCGGAAGGGGATTACATCGAAGGTGACAAAGGAACTCAAGAGTATTCCAGAAAGAGAGTTCCAGGTATGCTTCCAGCAATGGCAACAGAGTCTAACTAAACGCATGGCAGCGGAAGGGGATTACTTCGAAGGTGACAAAGGAACTCAAGAGTATGCCAGAAAGAGAGTTCCAGGTATGTTTCCTGCAATGGCAACAGAGTCTAACTAAATGCTTAGCTGCGGAAGGGGATTACATCGAAGGTGACGAAGGAACTCAAGAGTATTCCAGAGAGTTCCAGCTTCCAGGTATGCTTCCAGCAATGGCAACAGAGTCTAACTAAACGCATAGCAGCGGAAGGGGATTACTTCGAAGGTGACAAAGGAACTCAAGAGTATTCCAGAAAGAGAGTTCCAGGTATGTTTCCAGCAATGGCAACAGCGTCTAACTAAATGCTTAGCTGCGGAAGGGGATTACATCGAAGGTGATAAAGGAACTCAAGAGTATGCCAGAAAGAGAGTTCCAGCTTCCAGGTATGCTTCCAGCAATGGCAACAGAGTCTAACTAAACGCATGGCAGCGGAAGGGGATTACATCGAAGGTGACAAAGGAACTGAAGAGTATTCCAGAAAGAGAGTTCCAGGTATGCTTCCAGCAATGGCAACAGAGTCTAACTAAACGCATGGCAGCGGAAGGGGATTACTTCGAAGGTGACAAAGGAACTCAAGAGTATTCCAGAAAGAGAGTTCCAGGTATGTTTCCAGCAATGGCAACAGCGTCTAACTAAATGCTTAGCTGCGGAAGGGGATTACATTGAAGGTGATAAAGGAACTCAAGAGTATTCCAGAAAGAGAGTTCCAGCTTCCAGGTATGCTTCCAGCAATGGCAACAGAGTCTAACTAAACGCATGGCAGCGGAAGGGGATTACTTCGAAGGTGACAAAGGAACTCAAGAGTATGCCAGAAAGAGAGTTCCAGGTATGTTTCCTGCAATGGCAACAGAGTCTAAATAAATGCTTAGCTGCGGAAGGGGATTACATCGAAGGTGACAAAGGAACTCAAGAGTATTCCAGAGAGTTCCAGCTTCCAGGTATGCTTCCAGCAATGGCAACAGAGTCTAACTAAACGCATAGCAGCGGAAGGGGATTACTTCGAAGGTGACAAAGGAACTCAAGAGTATTCCAGAGAGTTCCAGCTTGCAGGTATGCTTCCAGCAATGGCAACAGAGTCTAACTAAACGCATAGCAGCGGAAGGGGATTACTTCGAAGGTGACAAAGGAACTCAAGAGTATTCCAGAAAGAGAGTTCCAGGTATGTTTCCAGCAATGGCAACAGCGTCTAACTAAATGCTTAGCTGCGGAAGGGGATTACATCGAAGGTGACAAAGGAACTCAAGAGTATTCCAGAAAGAGAGTTCCAGGTATGCTTCCAGCAATGGCAACAGAGTCTAACTAAACGCATGGCAGCGGAAGGGGATTACTTCGAAGGTGACAAAGGAACTCAAGAGTATGCCAGAAAGAGAGTTCCAGGTATGTTTCCTGCAATGGCAACAGAGTCTAACTAAATGCTTAGCTGCGGAAGGGGATTACATCGAAGGTGACGAAGGAACTCAAGAGTATTCCAGAGAGTTCCAGCTTCCAGGTATGCTTCCAGCAATGGCAACAGAGTCTAACTAAACGCATAGCAGCGGAAGGGGATTACTTCGAAGGTGACAAAGGAACTCAAGAGTATTCCAGAAAGAGAGTTCCAGGTATGTTTCCAGCAATGGCAACAGCGTCTAACTAAATGCTTAGCTGCGGAAGGGGATTACATCGAAGGTGACAAAGGAACTCAAGAGTATTCCAGAAAGAGAGTTCCAGGAATGCTTCCAGCAATGGCAACAGAGTCTAACTAAACGCATGGCAGCGGAAGGGGATTACTTCGAAGGTGACAAAGGAACTCAAGAGTATGCCAGAAAGAGAGTTCCAGGTATGTTTCCTGCAATGGCAACAGAGTCTAACTAAATGCTTAGCTGCGGAAGGGGATTACATCGAAGGTGACAAAGGAACTCAAGAGTATTCCAGAGAGTTCCAGCTTCCAGGTATGCTTCCAGCAATGGCAACAGAGTCTAACTAAACGCATAGCAGCGGAAGGGGATTACTTCGAAGGTGACAAAGGAACTCAAGAGTATTCCAGAAAGAGAGTTCCAGGTATGTTTCCAGCAATGGCAACAGCGTCTAACTAAATGCTTAGCTGCGGAAGGGGATTACATCGAAGGTGACAAAGGAACTCAAGAGTATTCCAGAAAGAGAGTTCCAGCTTCCAGGTATGCTTCCAGCAATGGCAACAGAGTCTAACTAAACGCATGGCAGCGGAAGGGGATTACTTCGAAGGTGACAAAGGAACTCAAGAGTATGCCAGAAAGAGAGTTCCAGGTATGTTTCCTGCAATGGCAACAGAGTCTAACTAAATGCTTAGCTGCGGAAGGGGATTACATCGAAGGTGACAAAGGAACTCGAGAGTATTCCAGAGAGTTCCAGCTTCCAGGTATGCTTCCAGCAATGGCAACAGAGTCTAACTAAACGCATAGCAGCGGAAGGGGATTACTTCGAAGGTGACAAAGGAACTCAAGAGTATTCCAGAAAGAGAGTTCCAGGTATGTTTCCAGCAATGGCAACAGCGTCTAACTAAATGCTTAGCTGCGGAAGGGGATTACATCGAAGGTGACAAAGGAACTCAAGAGTATTCCAGAAAGAGAGTTCCAGGTATGCTTCCAGCAATGGCAACAGAGTCTAACTAAACGCATGGCAGCGGAAGGGGATTACTTCGAAGGTGACAAAGGAACTCAAGAGTATGCCAGAAAGAGAGTTCCAGGTATGTTTCCTGCAATGGCAACAGAGTCTAACTAAATGCTTAGCTGCGGAAGGGGATTACATCGAAGGTGACAAAGGAACTCAAGAGTATTCCAGAGAGTTCCAGCTTCCAGGTATACTTCCAGCAATGGCAACAGAGTCCAACTAAACGCATAGCAGCAGAAGGAGATTACTTCGAAAGTTACAGTAGCCGCTGGTGCACAGGAACGCACACATGTTTTCTACAGGTGCATTCAGGGAATCAAATTATCACACACACACACACACACGTGCAGTGTATTTGCTTACCCTTGCGCACAGAAGTTTTCATATGTCGACTCTCATCCGATAGACAGCGCGCCGGTAATTTTAGTGACAATCAGCTGTCATACAGCGATGCTAAAGAAGCAAGTCTGAATAAATTTCTGTGGAAACCTTAAACTGCCAGGGACGCGTTCATCATGTTTCAAGAAGCATGCGGTGGTACAGTTTCATTACGAGAGACCCTAAGGGAAAATCTATCCTACACTATAAAAAATAAGTGGTGTGAATTCATGGAAAATTTCTGAAAATAACGAGCAGCAAAGTTGCCGGTAGGTATCCGTGTTTTTTTTTTTTTTATTGGAGGTTTAACGACCACCGTGAGCAACTCAATGGGCTATAAGCAGTCGCCCGCCCCTAATTTAGGGTCACTGGTTCCAGGGAAGGGAGAGAGTCAGTGCCGTAGGACAAACACAACATCCATGCTTCACCGGGATTCCAACCCGGACCCCTTACGGACGAATGCTCAGAGGCCATCGCTTAGACCACTGCGCCACCGGGGCGGGGCGGCTCCGTGTTTTTCAGAAATTTACGTTTTTTTTTAACTTCCGTATTTTCACAGATATTCCATAGACAGAAATTCCGTTTACTTCAGAAAAATCCATTTCTGGGTTTTCCGTACTTAAATTGAAATTCCGCAAAATCAATAAACCTTCATAGCACTTACCCGCAGCGGTCAGGATCGAAAACTCGACGCTATAGCTCGCCGGATAGGCAACTTGTGCCTTTACCAACTACGCCATAAATACGCGGCAACCAATCTCACGTATGTATAACGAAGTAAATTTCTCCGTGCCGCCCCGGTGGCGCAGTGGTCTAAGCGATGGCCTCTGATCATTCGTCCGAAAGGGGTCCGGGTTCGAATCCCGGTGAGGCATGGATGTTGTGTTTGTCTTACGGCACTGGCTCTCTCCCTTCCCTGGAACCAGTGACCCTAAATTAGGGACGGGCGACTGCTTATAGCCCACTGAGTTGCTCACGGTGGTCGTTAAACCTTCAATAAAAAAAAATTCTCCGTCATTTTTGGTCCACGGCGGGGTTCGAACCCGAGTCCACTTATTCCGGAACAAATCGCTGTACCAACCGAGCTACGCAGACTTTCGTTTTTGCTGCTATCTACCTTTATGTCGTCTGCGTCCTGCGGTCAGGCACATCACATATGTTAAAAACGAATCGCACGACAAAGAAATTTAGTTTTTTTGTCATTAATGTGAGTGATTTAGTCATTTCATTTTCTGTTGGAGCTTATTATTTTTCTGAATAGGTTTGTGATTTTTTTTTCCCTATAGCAGGACTTTTCAAATACACTGCTGGACAATTGCTAAGGACGGATTATCATAAACGGCTATATAGCGCATAAAAAAGTAAGTGTGGTTGGATGCCAAGTGAAATAAAATAATGTCAAAATGCCAGGACATTACAAGAAAGACAATTTATTGTGCTCTGAAATCCAGAAGGCTTTGGAACGTGTTCAAGGGACAAACAGGCCATTTTGTGCAGAATACGTAAACGTGAAAAAATGCAATTACCGTCCGCAGGCGTTCCGGCGTAAGATGTCTATACGGGATATGGCCACCATGGAGGGCGATGCAAGATTCCACACGTCGTGTCATGCTTTGCACATCATTATCAAGCAGCTGTTGGGGTAATTTATCCCATTCCTCTGTCAGTGCACGGATGAGGGTGTCCTTGTTTATTGGAGGGCATTGGCGACCAGCAAGACCCCTCCCTAAAGCATCCCACACATTTTCAATGGGATTCAGATCTGGAGAACGTGCTGGCCATACGAGGCGTTGAATATCCTCGCTCTCAAGACATTCCTGGACAGTGACTGTTCGGTGACATGTTGCGTTGTCGTCCATGAAAATGAATCTATCACCGACAGCACCACGGAACATGCGAACATGAGGTAGCAGAACATCATTAATGTATCGTTGGCCAGTCATAGTCTCAGTTGGAAGCACATAGAGGGACGTACGGCCATTGATCCTGATGCCAGCCCATACCATGACACTACATGTCGGATATCGGTCCCTTTCCTGTATGTTTGCTGGACAATATGCAGTACCACTATCACGCCAGATCAGTTCTCGTCGACAATTAGACGATAGACTGTATCTACTCTCATCTGAGAAGAGGACAGCAGACCAGTCGTTATCAGTCCAATTGCGATGTTGATGGCACCATTGCAAACGGGCGGTACGGTGACGTCTGGACAATGGGATGCACACAACAGGACGGCGGGCGTATAGTCCTCCTTCATGCAAACGTCTGGAGACAGTTTTTCGGGAGATCCGCTTGCCAGTAGCAGCCATAAACTGATTTGCTACCTCATTAGCTGTGCTACGCCGGTGTCTTTTTGTTGATAGCACTATGTACCGATCTTCTGCAGGTGTCGTACTGCGAGCACGACCTCCCCGTGACGTTTGCTACACTCTCCATTTGTTTGAAATGATTTCCAAAGCCTTGAAACAACACTGTGGGTGACGTCGAACTCCCTGGCAACATCTGTGATTTTTCGCCCTTCTTCAATCTTGCCAATAATACGGCCACGCGTAAAATCATCTAGGTGATGTCGGGAAGACATACTGAAAATTGCAAGTTCGTCAATTGATTCTTTCCCTTTCAACTTTGCGTTTGAACAACAAAGGTCAATACGTGTCAAATCCTTTATATCTCTTATCAGCGCTATGACGTCACGAACAAGTTCGACAATCCAAAATTTGCATACGCACAACACGTCTTACTGTATCCCGCACTTATGCTAATTTCCACATTTTCCTGCCTTCCATTTTATGGTTGCTATCGTTGCTATTGTCATCCGTCCTTAGCAATTGTCCGGCAGTGTATTAAGCATTTTTCATCGTGGTATTTCGAAGCAACAAATTGCTTTGCAACATGATTTTTTTAAACTGACAATGCCTCATTTATCTTTAAAAAAGGTAAAATGTTCTTTTTATAGTATTATTTCACACACACACAAAAACTAAATATGAAATTTACTCTTGACAGCTATAATAGCTTTTGTCTTAAGTTGTCCGAAGACTGATACACAGACATCGTATAATCATCTGTACAATAAGTATCCGGTTTCTTACAGTAACACAATATATAATAAGCAGCTGGTGCACCAAATAGGAGAAAGAAGAAATATCCTGGGCCACAGAAAACAAACAAAATCTATGTGATATGCTTATCCACAATATCCGATCTCGCTACGGAACTTCAAAATTCGACAGACGATTGAAATTTGAAAGTAAATCAAACCTCAGGTATTTCCACGAATCGCTACTATTAGAGGAAATTTCTCGTCATACGGACACGGAAAAAGTGAGAACGGAGATTTTCCGTTAATATACGAAAGGAATTGCGGAAAGGTTTCAGAAAATTCAAAATTTTCCGTTAACACATCTTTAAAACGTTAATTTACCGTTAATATAAGAAAGAAACTGCGGAAAGGTTTCTGAAAAATCAGAATTTTCCGTAAACAGATCTCTAAAACGGTAATTTACCGTTAATATAAGAAAGAAACTGCGGAAAGGTTTCTGAAAATTCAGAATTTCCCCGTGGCACAAAAAGTCCGTTAAATTCATTTTTTTTCCCGTCATTTCACGGAAAGGTAGTATCATAAACATGCTTCGTTAATTCACGAAAGAAATGACGGACAGTTGTCCGTGAATTTCAGAAATTTTTTTACAGTGTATACCTGCAACGTTACTTCGTTTTGTACATACACCAGACTGTGAACACTCAAGAAACGCATATAACTTATTACATCTGTTTACTTTTGTGGTCTAATAAGCAGAAAGATTCGCCAAGCTTTCACACTCCAGTGGGAGGCTTTTTTAAGGTAATGATAGACATTAAAATGCAGGGAATTAGAACATGTAAGAAGCAAAGATGGTTTTTTAAATAACGTGGGGGACATAACGAACATATTATTGGTTTGATGCATTAGTTCATGCCGTTTTATTTCACGACTGCTTCCCAGGTCAGAAGTGACGGTGCAGATGGCCAGTTATATATCAAAATGTAGCCAGCAATTTCGTGTATCTAAATCATATTGCCTTGTGTGATTGTGGCTAATGGTTTTTTGGTTTTCAGTTCCGGAAGTATGGAGTGTCAAGTAATGAGGAATGAACATTTCCGACATCTGCTCCTCTACGAGTTTAACAAGGGATCCACAGCAACCGAGACCACTCGACAAATTTGTGCTGTGTATGGGGAGGACGCTATTCCTCCGAGGACAGCCCGCAAATGGTTTGAGCGGTTCCGAGGTGCCAATTTTGACCTCAGCGACTCTCCAAGCTCAGGTTGTCCATCTCATTTTGATGAGGATCATTTAAACCATCTCATCCACTTGGATCCGCGTCAAACCACACGCGAATTGGCCACTGAGATGGACTGTGATCAGGCCACAGTGGTGCGACACCTGGAACGTACGCGAAAGGTCCAGAAATAGGGGTCTTGGGTGCCTCACACTCTCATCGAGGACAACAAGAATCAGCGTGTTGCCATATGTGATTCCTTGCTCGCCAGTTATCGCGAATGTTGTCAGCAACACAAACCCTTTCTGTCACGTATTGGTACTGGATATGAAAATTGGTGCCTGTACGTGAATTTCAGGCATTGGAGGGAATGGTTAAGCCCAAACAAGATGCCCACACCATGTCCAAAACATGACCTTCATCCTGCGAAGATCATGTTGTGTGTCTGGTGGGACATGGAAGGCATTATTCACTGGGAAATGCTGCCAAGGAATCAGACCATAAACGTTGTCCTCTATTGTGAGCAACTCCGCCGTCTGGAGAGAGCAACTCAGCAGAACATCGGCGCCATGGTGTCCTTCTCCAACATGATAACGCACGCCCTCACAGTGCAAACATGACCAAAATGGCCATTCAGGACATGAAATGGGAGATCCTTCCACATCCGGCCTATTCCCCAGATGTCACCCCTTCAGACTATCACCTATTCCCATCTCTGTGGAATGCACTCCTTGGCAGAAGGCTCAACAATCATGTTGATCTCCAGAAATTCCTTGATGATTTCTTCGCAGATAAACCTGCACTTTTTTTCAAGAATGCCATTGCAGAAGTATCCAGACGTTGGGACGCCGTCGTAAGCAATGAAGGGAATGCATAGTTGATTGATTCCGTTTTCCCTCCTGATGCAATACATTTCTGTAGTGCGGTGAAAAACATGGCATGAACTTATGCATCAACCCAATACATAAAATTTTATCACGCAATTATAGTACGGTGCGTTGCTATGTGTTTCCATCTTTTAATAACTCATGCCAAATCATTGGTAGTTTAGTAGAGACCATATCATTGCTTGCTGGTTTGCTGGAGAGGATTTGGTGGCAAAGTTCCTCCACCGTATGTTATTTGCCGCATGTTAAACGTCTCTGTGGCACTTCCGTAGCTTTAAAATGAATTTGGTACAGCCCAGCTCCTCCTCCACCTCTTCGTGAAAACTGTCATTAACTAAAATAAAACAGCGTATAGGTGCATCGCACGCGAGCTGAATTTTCAAAAGGTTTTTCCGCGCAGATCAACAAATGTGTGCATAAACAGATCCGTTTAGCAGGAGGTCTATTAAGAACCATACGAGCAATCTCCTTTCCTTCTGGTCAAACCTCGACGCCAATCTCATATGCAATCAACAGCCACTGGTTATTCAAACATTTAATCACACTCTTTAATGCATTTAGGTATTGTTCACAGTGGCGCCCAATCAATCATCAATATTTATTATTTTTAAAAATAAAAATGCTTTAAAAACAGGTTTCGTCTATTTTAGTGTTTTACATTTATCAAAACTTTGGCTATACCAACGGCTAGGGAGAGGTCCGAGCCCCCCCCCCTAATGGGCGCCCTTGATTCTTCATAAGACCACCCTTGGCCCGAAAGCCGATAATCATCCCTTTCTGCAAATCTGATAAATCGCTCCATTTATCCATGACAGCAACGAGATATCTGTTTTCAGAATGTCTACAGCACACCTTATACACTCCAAGCCAGCTCACGACACGTGCGTTCTTTCATTGGCTACGCCCTGTTGACGTTAAAAGTAGGAGGTGGTCACAATAATGTGACTCGACTGTGTGTGTATAAATATATAGTACAGGGGCGTATTTAGAGGGGCCTTGCCCCCCCCTCCGAAAGTGTTTAATTTCATTGTTTTTTATTAAAATGCCACTTATATTAGAAAAAAATGCCTTAATTTAATAAAAATGCATCAATTAAAAAAAATGCTTTAATATTTCTTCTATTTTTCATTAACTTTAACTCCCGGAAAAAATTCTATATACGCTCCTGATAATTACTTTTTCAAACATTTCAAGAACAAACTTTCTTCGGCTAAACGAGGGGGGAGGCTTTCATGGAGTGCGTGTTGGTTTCGGCAGGCTTGAAATTTTTATCTATTAAAATGCATTGAACACACACCTGATCCTGAATCGCGATTCCCTGACTATGAGGTATGTAACGTACCAGGAGATGTGACGTACCTGCCAGAAGGACGCGCACGACATAAAGGCAGATAGCAATCAGAATAAAATGTCCGCGTAGCTTAATTGGTAGAGCAACTTATTCCGGAATAAGCGGTCTCGGGTTCGAATCCCGGCGTAGACCAAAAATGACGGAAAAATTTACTTCGTTTTAATGGCGCCCGAACTATCCGGATGACCCGACCGTTCAAAATCTCGCATTGGTGTGATGTTATTTCCACACCGCGAGATAGGAAAAATATGAGCAGCACTTCGAAAGAAAAGAAAAATAAGGGGGAGATGATGTAACGTACCAGGAGATGTGACGTACCTGCCAGAAGGACGCACACGACATAAAGGCAGATAGGAATCAGAATACATGTCCGCGTAGCTTAATTGGTAGAGCAACTTATTCCGGAATGAGTGGACCCGGGTTCGAATCCTGGCGCGGATAAAAATGACGGAGAAATTCACTTCGTTATAGGTATGATTACTGTAAGGCCGCCCCAGTGGCGCAGAAGTCTAAACGATGGCCTCTGATCATTTGTCCGAAAGGGATCCGGGTTCGAATCCTGGTGAGGCATGGATGTTGTGTTTGTCTTACGGAACTGGCTCTCTCCCTTCCCTGGAACCAGTGGCCCTAAGTTAAAGACGGGTGACTGCTTATAAGTTTGTGACGTGCATGCACCGCAGGACGCACATGAGATAAAGGCAGATAGCAGCGAGAACATACGTCCGCGTAGCTCAGTTGGGCGAGCTACTTATTCCGGAATAAGAGCACCCGGGTTCGATGCCCAGCGTGGACAAAAATGACGGAGAAATTTATTTCGTTATATTGGCGCCCGAACTTCATGAATAACCTGGCCGTTAACGTTCTCGCAATGCTGTGATGTTCTTTCCACACCGCGGGACAGGAAAAGTAAGAGAATCCCTTCTTTAGCGTTTCGAAAAATAAATGTGTGTGATGTTAAGTTCCACACACCAAATTGACTGGAATTTCTCTAATGTACGTTCTTCAGTGGATGACTGCCTACAGCGATACATTGTCCAGGCTGATCCGTGGGCCAACTCTATCCTGGTCTTCTTTGCACTTTTCCGGTCTGGAAACGCCTCCGCAGCTACCGATGTCGCTTTGAGACACTCCAACCACCTCTTCCACACTCTCCAGTGCCCCGAGTGCTTCTAGACTTCTCATTCTGGAAAATCGCGTTGTTGAGACATCGTTCAACTGAAACGCATCTGCAGTTGCAACTTTTTACTGACTGAGAACGACTCACACACAGAGAGCGGTACTTATGTCGTGTTTGTTTTGGCTTCTTTAAAGCTCGCAAATGCATCAGTGCTGCTCATAAAAATATTGGGATTGTAAGCAAAATTATTTCAAGTTTAACTACTAAAACACTTAAACTTTTGTACTCTACTCTACTTCAATCACACATAAATTACTGCTTTTCCTCATGGGGACAAACCACTGAAACCAACTGTGACGTATATTCTAAATTAACTATCCTTTTTACTTTCTTTCCCTATGTAAATCTTGAGTTTATTCTGTTATTCTTCACTCTTAACGTAATATCTTTTCTCTCAAACGAATATATTTGGCAACACAATGGAGGTTGAATGCACGTGACGTATGCCTGATATTGATAAGAACAAGAGATAAAAGCGACGACTAAATTGTTGCTTAAGGAGCGTTGGGTTGTAAACTAATTATTGAAAGGAGCGTTGTGAAAAGAGCGTTGTGTTAAGAGTTGTGTGGTGTGTGGAGAGTTTAGTGCAATATGCTATGCTACGATGTGTTTGCTACATCCTGAATAAAGCATCTTTTTCCGTAAGTGTGACTTCTGTTGTTTACATGTTTCGTCTGGCCGTTAAGGTTTTCTTTCATTTAGGAACTATTTCTTAGTATTTTGATGTTTTAAATTAACGTAGAAGTAAGACAAGACTTCTACGTCATACAACATCAATAAACTACAAAAATTACAGAATAAATACATAAAGTTATTAGACTTAAAAAGAAATTCTTCTCATATCAACTTCCAACCTTACACTTTTCACCATACCCATGTCAACCCCAACCATTACGGATTTTCTATCTACACTGGCGGAAAGTGAAAAAAGAACACCAAGAAGGAATTGGCGGACGATCATGAAATTTACATATGTTAATGGGGTCGAGTTTACGTAGGTGTGATGTTAATTTCGGGACCAACCGATGAGCGCTTACGCCACAGCACGGCATAATATGAAAATTATCGTCGGTGGTATTTAAGGAGTACGGCGAAGTGAATGTAATCAGTCGTCGGCGTACGGACACGTGCAAAGACCCTGAAGAAGCTGCAATGTCTGGACATGGAAGACGTGTACGATTTCAGCAGTTATCGGACTTTCAGCGAGGTCGTCTAGTCGGACTCCGGGAGGCCGGGTCGTCGTATCGTCGTATTGCGGAGCGAATTGGACGGGAAGTATCGGTGGGGGTACGATGGTGGCGTAGATGGTCCGAAGAACATTCCCACACGAGAAGACATGGAACCGGGAGTCACAGACGGACTGATGAGCGGACCGATCGACGCATAAGAAGAGCGGCGTTGTCAAGCAGAACATCCACTGCGACGCAAATCCGAGCTGCCGTTGCACCTGAGGTGACTGTGCGAACAATCCGCAACCATCTACTTGATGCAGGACTACGTGCACATGTGCCTCTTGCATGTGTACCTCTGACTCCAGCCCACCGTCAGGAACGGCTGCAGTGGTGTCGCCAACGTCTGCGCTGGAGAACGCAATGGCGATCTGTCGTGTTCAGCGATGAAAACAGATTGTGCTTGGGAGCCTCCGATGGCCGTATGCGTGTTCGCAGACGCACAGGGGAGCGTCTCCACCCTTCTTGCATCCGCCAGCGATACACAGGGCGTACACCTGGTCTCCTGGTGTGGGGAGCGATCAGCTATCACTCCCGTACACAACTAGTGTTTGTACCGGGTACGTTAAACAGCACCTCCTACATCAACAACATCATTCAGCCCGTTGTTGTGCTATTTGTAAAGTCGGTTCATCGTGGTGTTTTCCAGCAAGATAACGCACGCCCACACACGGCACGTGCAACGCAACATGCACTTCAGGGTGTGAGACAACTTCCATGGCATGCACGTTCACCGGATTTGTCCCCCATTGAGCACGTGTGGGATTTTATGGGACAACGACTTATCCGGTCTCCACGGCCAGCCACGACCATCCCCGATTTACGCGTCCAGGTTGAGGATGCTTGGAACTCAATACCCCAAACTTACATCTGTACGACAGACTCCATGCCAGAATTGCACAGTGTGACGCAGTTCATGGCGGTTCAACCTCGTACTAACCATGTTACATGGAAATGTTATTTTTCAGTTTACCAGCAAATACAGCTGTATTTTGCCATAATGTTTTGATCACGTTATCCTCTGTATTCCGTTATTATGCTGTATAAATTTCGTTGGTATCAGACGTCTCCTTCTTGGTGTTCTTTTTTCACTTTCCGCCAGTGTATTAAACAATTATTTGATTTCAAAACAGGTACACTAATGTTTCAAGGAATTAAACTGAACTGACAGACAGATATCATTGAATTGAATTTACATACTTATCACTACAATACGAGACACAGATCATCATTAAGACCTTCATGCATCCAAAAACCCTCATGATCAAGCAGAGCTTAAATTATATTGGTCCTGAATATGGGAATACACTGCCAGCTGAGTTAAGCACAATAAATAACCTAAATTTATTCAAAAACAAACTTAAAAAATATTTGCTAGGATAATTAAAAAATAACAATAATAACTTAAAACAAAAATTGTTTACAATATAACTGACATTTAACATTACTGCTGTGAATAAATAAAGACATCGCTCTTTCCACGTTTAGCAACGCACAGCAACCGAAAAATTGTTTATTCGGCCGCCGCAGGGGAATCGAAGTCCGGATCTCTCGATATCTAGCCGAGAGCGTTAGCCTTACTTCGATTCCCTGGCGGCTGCCGAATAAACAATTTTTCGGTTGCTGTGCGTTGCTAAAAGTGGAAAGAGCGATGGCTGTATTTATTCACTGACGCCACGGTATTTGGAGGATTTTCATTGCTGCTGTGTTTTATTGAACCTGAGTTTGCTTGCCTATTTTTTTGTGAAATCAGAGCTGAGGCCTTTCCCCCGATTTTCCCTGCTGTTCTTATGAAATTTTAAATTATTTGTGCATATTCACAAAGTCTATTGTAACAGCAAAAATAAAAAAAATATATTATTATTATTATTTGCGTGTTCTGATACTCCTACTTCTTGACATGTGTCTCTCAAAGAATGGCGTTTCACCACAATCTACTATTTTTCTGTTACTGCATGCTGCCATCTCAATACCCGTCAATTTTTTGAGCAGTGCACCTTTAGAGTATTACGTTAGAGACTTGTCAAAAGACGTTCTCATTGTTTTTGAGCCGTGATTAGTTCCACATGTTGGTGGAGTCATTTATCTTCTTTCTCCATTCTTTTCTGCCTTGCGTCAACTAGCTTTTCAATTTCTTCTTCTTCATAAAATTGTTTACGCAGTTCTTCCGTCTCACCTTCAGTCATCTTCTAGTTCTCTTTCCGGTGTCGTGCGCCAAGCGACCCTCTGGAAATCGTGCGCGAAGCGACCCTGCTAATCGAATAATTTTACTTATCATCATCATTGTCAACCATTATCAATCCACTGCTGGACGAAGGTCTCCCCAAGTTTCCTTCACAATGGTCTGTCTTGTTCCAGTCTCCTCCATGTCACTCCCGCATACTTTCGAATTTCATCCACCCATCTCCCATATGGTCTTCTTCTGGGTCTTTTCCTGTCCCTTGGAATCCAATCTGAAATTTCGGCTGTCCATCGATGGTCTGTCCTTCCGGCAGTATGTCCAGCCCATTGCCATTTCAGGATTTAACTCTGATCATGATGTCTTCCACTCTTGTCATTTTTCGGATCCACGTGTTCCTCTTCTTATCTCTCCTGGTTACACCAAGCATGCACCTCTCCATGCTGCTTTGAGTTGTCTGCAGCCTTTGTATGTCTCTTTTAGTTAAGGTCCACGTCTCTGCACCATACGTAAGCACTGGAAGGATGCATTGATAAAACACTTTTCTTTTAAGACATAATGGCATATTGCTCTTGAAAATTACGCTGTTTCTTCCAAAAACTCTCCAGGCAAGTTTTGTACGCCGATTAATTTCTTCATCAATGTGACCCTCACTTGATATCTGCTGTCCAAGATAAACGTACGTGCCTGTTATCTCCAGCTTTTCTCCATCAATCGATAAATCTTCATTTCTTGTAAAAGCATTGAACATCACTTTTGTCTTCTGAAAGTTCATTTTTAATCCCACTTCTTTACTCTTGTCAGCAAGTCTCTGGATCATACTCTGCAGCTCTGATGGGGTAGTTGCAAAAATGACTATGATGCCATCATTTTATATATATATATATATACAAATCGTCGTCAAATTATTTATTAAGTACTTACATCTTCTAAATTTTGTAGCTTTTGTTCTTGTCCAACTTGGTAAGATAGCTTAATTCTTTCAGGCATTTTTTAAGGTTTTTAAATTTCCAAATTTGACGTGTGATGCACAAACAACAATTAAAAGAATTAGGAGAACTTGGTCCAAAAAGGAAGAAAATGTGTATAAAGTAAAAGAACGCATTCGTAATATCATGGCGGAATTTGGAAATTCTAAAGACCTTAAAAAATACCTGAAAGCATTAAGCTATCAAAATGCAGAAGATGTAAGTACTTAGAAAATGTCTGAAAGCATCAAAACTCAGAAGATGTAAGTACTTAAAAAATGTCTGAAAGCATCAAAACTCAGAAGATGTAAGTACTTAATTAATTAGGTGTAAATAATTTGACTACGATTTGTATATATATATATGTAAAATGATATTAAAAACTTGTATTTCGTATAAAAAACTTGATGTAAGTAATTAATTAATTAGATGTAAATAATTTGACTACGATTTGTATATATAAGTAAAATTATTCGATTAGCAGGGTCGCTTCGTGCACGATTTTCCACAGGGTCGCTTGGCGCACGGTAGCTTCCCGCACGTAATATTCTTTCCAGGTAGACTTCATGCCCATAACTCTGCACCCCCTCATTCTTTGTCCCTTCTTAAATCACGATCACACCAGCGCCTCTTTGGTAATCTGTGTCACCTTAACTCCTACCCTAATCCTCTCATTCTCTGTTCTATCATTTCTGGTGGCACCACACCACACATCCATCTCATCACCTTCATTTCAGTGACATTTAGAGAAACAGGGGGAAAGCACAAATCTCAGCACTGTGGCATTACTCGTGTTATTGCAGCCGTAAGCTCGTAAAGCCCGTATGGCAGTGCTTATACCACCAGAAAATTCGGTGGCATTCTTCTTCAAAAGACGTACCAAAAATGACATTTCCCGTATTACTTTTAGCGAGTATTTAATTTTTTGTGTATATTAACTCCCAATGTTTAAAAAATAATAATAATAATTCTACTGAACAGATTGGAGAGATCTACAGATCAAGTAATTAAACCCATCAATATGGAGGCCCTTACTAAATGGGTCGGACAAATTCCAGAAGACGTAGTACGGGACATGCCTTCATTGGCTCCGATGCTGGTCGTGCTCGGCTATGACCCTCGTGCTAATCCTCCGGACTACGGCAAGCCTGATGCTTTGGTGCTGAGGAACACCTACAATATCCAAGCTAACAGACGAGTGTGGGATGCTAAAGAACGTCAAGTTGCAGCAAAACGAGAGGTATATTATTAATTCAGTTTGATTCTGTATATTTAAAATAATTTTGTTTTCAGCTTCAGGAGCAATATTTTGAGACAGATGAACACTTGGAGTACCATACAAACCGATCTACATTATCGCTCAAAATTAAAGGATAATCTACAAAAACGTACATAGCTGCCAGTGTATGTAAAATAATGCATTGAAATTTGGCGGCCGCCCCGGTGGCGCAGTGGTCTAAGGCGTTGGCCTCTGATCATTCGTCCGTAAGGGGTCCGGGTTCGAATCCCGGTCAGGCATGGATGTTGTGTTTGTCTTACGGCACTGGCTCTCTCCCTTCCCTGGATCCAGTGACCCTAAATTAGGGACGGGCGACTGCTTATAGCCCATTGAGTTGCTCACGGTGGTCGTTAAACCTCCAAAAAAAAAAAAAAAAAAAAAAAAAAAAAAAATTTGGCGAACGTGTAAATTTCGCAACGCAAAAGATTGTCCTGCATTTACGTTTCCCACAAGTAAGCCGGAATATGAGAATTATAATGGCGTAAAAAAGAGGCACGAGTCTATTCGCACAGGCAACTCTTGCCTTCAGTTCAGTAACACGTCAAGCTGATTATGTCAAGAAGACATCGAATGGATGATTTACAGTGCTGGAAAGCAATTAGTATGGTGGGTGTAGCTCAGTCCAGGCTGAAGTTTCTAGAGCATTGAATGTTCAACAAAATGTCCTGTCAAGATTCTAGAGACTGTCTCAACAAACTGAAGATTTTTGTTGTCGACCAGAACAAGGCCTTCCCAGATCCACAACTGTTGCAGGCTATTGCTGCTATATGAGTCCAACTGCCAGAGGGAACCCAGAGATATCCGCTAGGAAACTCTCTTCACAGCTTGCAGCAACTACATGAACGAGGAGTTCAAACCATACTGTTTGTACACGGTCGAGTCACATTATTATGACCACCAGCTCCAGCGTAACCGCCGTTTGCAGCGCGCACAGCAGCTAGACGAGCTGGGAGTGACTCAATAAGGTACTGGAAGGTGTTCACAGGTATGTGGAGCCATACTGACTGCAGTGTATCTGACAGCTGCTGGAGGGTGCGTGGTGGAGGATCCATAGAGCGAACAACACGATAGAGGTGGTCCCACAAATCCTCAATTGGGTTTAAGTATGGGGAATTAGGGACCAGGGAAGTACCTTGAAGTTTATCGTGCTCTTCCAACCACTCTCGGACATTTCTAGCTGTGTGATACGTCGTGCTGGAAGATCCCATCGGCCCCAGGGAAGACAATCAGCATGTATGGGTGTACGTGGTCTGTAAGGATGAATTCATAACGAATTCGGTCCATAGTGCCTTCCACAGGTATGAATGGACCCAGAGAATACCCCGAAAACATTCCCCAGACCCTAGCACTTCCCCCAACAGCTTGTGTTCTTCCAGCAATGGTTGAAGAATGTTTGTTCTCCGATGTTTCTCGCCTTATACGCCACCGTCCATCCGTTCGATGAAGCAGAAAACGTGGCTAATCGGAGAAGGCAATCCTTTGCCAATCAGCGTAGGTCCAATTGTGATACTACCGTGCAAATGCCAGCCTTTTCTGCCGATGCACCTTGGTCAGCATAGGTGCAGCGATCATTCGTCTGCGTCGGAGTCCCATACGCAGCAGGATTTCCTGAACTGTCGTTTTAGACAAACTTCCGGTAGCACCTGGTTCACTCAGCAAGTTGCTCAAATGTAGCTTGTCGATTGGCCCTCAAGCACCTTCGCAGTCGACGTTCACATCTCACATCAATGGCACGTGGTGCTCCGCAGTTTCCACGTCGCTTATTCGCAGTGGTGCCATTTCTCCAATCACGATACACTTTAACCACAGCAGCACGGGAACAGTTCACAAACTCCGCTGTTTCAGAAATACTGCCACCCTTGGCACGAAAGATTGCCTGCAGCTCACCTTATATACCCTCCAAGCCAGCTCACGACACGTGCCTTCTTTCGCTGTTGACGTCAGGAGTAGGAGGTGGTCACAATAATGTGACTCGACTGTGTAGAAGACTGCGAGATCAATGCCATCATGCAAAGAGACCAGTTCTTTGTGTTCCTCTAACTTATACCACCGGGCGAGCACGTTTAAAGTGGAGTTGCCAAAGTAACACTTGGAGTTCAGACTAGTGGGCGAATGCTGTTTTCACAGATGAGTCGCGTTTCAACTTAATACAATTCGCGACGTTTTCTCAAGTGAGACATATGTGAACTGAGAGGACCGAAATCGCGGGATACCCGATTCCTGAGATACGCGACGCTCCCACCCCTTTCGCTACTGTACGAAACCACCACTTACCAGGCATATAGGTAGGGCATCACTGTATCACGTAGACGGTAACTCGACGTCAGTACAGATAAACGTCGTTAGTTAACGGAGTTTGAAAGAGGGATGATAGTGGTGTCCGACGCATGGGTTACTTTACCGCGGAGGTAGTACAGAAATTGCAGTATCTCCATTCGACAGTATCAAGAGTTTATCGGAAATACGCCATTACCGGAATAACCTCGCATCGTGGACAGTGCTGTGGACAGAGAAAGGTGGTGGATGAACGTAGCCGTCGAGGTCTGTCTCACATAGTTGCAACCAACCAAAGAGCGACAGTGGGACAAATCACCGCCCACTTCAATGAAGGAGTTTCCAAAACGTCTTCACCAAAGCCATCAGCCGATCTTTAACCACAATAGGTTATGGGAGCCGCAGACCTACCAGAGTCCCATTGCTAACTCCACATCACCGGACTGTACGCCTAAACTGGGCGAAAGAACATTGGCACTGAACCTTGGCTGATTGGAGCCGGGTCTCTTAGTCCGATGAGTTCTGTTTCCAATTATTTCGGGCACATGGGAGGGTGGAAATGAAGCGGAATGGACCCGGCATGTCAGAAAGGAACTTTCGGGCTGCAAGGAGGCTCGGTTATGGTCTGGGCCGTGTTCGTCTGGCACACGTTGGGACCTCTGGTTCGTCTAGGATAGATGCATCACTGAACGGGTCCACGTTACGTGTCCATCCTTGCAAACCATCTGCATCCGTTCATGGTCATCATGCACTCACCGACCAATGGACTTTTCTATCCGTACAATGCGCTTTTCCGAAGAATCGTGGTGACTATGGCATGGTTAGAAGTGCATTCCGCAGAAGTTCCAATCCTGGAATGGCCTTCCCGTTAATCTGATATGAACCCCGTGAAAAATCTTCGGGGTGCTGTACAAAGTTCGCTCGAGCTTTGGATCCTCCACCCAGAAATGCAACAGAATTATTTACAGCTGTGCGCCAAGTCTGGGTGGCGATGTCTGAGGGACGCTTTCGTGGCCTAGTGGACTCAATGTTTCGCTGTATGACTGCCCTTACCCGGATGAAATGTGGGTCTACCCGTTACTGGGTAAATGTCCCGTAATTTCTACCCACTCAGTGTATATGAGATGAAAATGTAGAACTGTATTCTTAAAGCATTCTGGACACGTGAATTGTTTTGAGCTAAGTCTAAGCGTAATTCTTTGGGTGTCCTAATTGTTCTGCGTTTCTTCGAAAAAAGTTAGTATCTCAATAAATAAATCTTTGTAGTCAAATACCACCCTGAAACAGTGATCGTAGAAAATAAATTCGATGAAAAATTCTTTGATTTGAAATTTAATAGAGTAAAAATTCATCGTAACAGTAATCATTTTCTTTCAGTCCTTAATTTGTCATGGTGATTGTTAATGAAAACAAATTATACAACTTTGATCAATTTTTGTTCGGCATTACAGCTACTAGCTCCCTGGACGATTTTTTTTAGGTTTTTCCAAATCATCGCATAGCCCTATTAAGGGCATTTTTTGCTGTTGTTCTTTCCAGGCGGTAAATTATTCCTAGCAGGAAAAGCTGCTTAAAAGAATATAAATAACATTTTATTTTGCCCTGCATGCTTCGTGTTTAATAACTTTATTCCATGAAAAAGAGATCTCATATTTTAAACACAAATCTCTTTAGCTGTCATTTTATAAGTAGGTTGAATGTCATTACTGCGCATATTTTTTACCGTTTTCCTGGCTTTTAAATAACCCAAAATTACTTTTCTTAATGCTGTGGTTTCTTCGGTGTAATCACTTTTGCTGCGTTGCGACAACGAATATTTCAGAATTTCTCATCTTACTACGCTTTGCCTTGTTCGTTGATTAGTTTGCTGCAGGCGATGTTCATTATTTCATAGCTCAACCATAAAAACTAGAGCGTAAGTATTTTGTTTATTGATGTCGAATTCTCTTCGGAAACAGTATTTATTTAATTTTAACATTCGTTCTTGAATATACATGGGAAACAGAAATATTTCTTTTTCTTATGCTCATTAAAAGATCTCCCTAAAACAATGTGGAATGCGAATGAAAATCTCTGTGATTCTGGTACGATGGTTCTGCGAGACGGGAGACAGCTGCTGAAATTTTTACGTTGTTTAAAGAAACAGGTTTTTATTTACTTCTTCGTTTTCCGACTTCATACAACTTTTTGGAACATTGTTTATCATGTTACTTCTGCTCAGCCTTGTGTAATAAATTCAGCGAACTACTAACATATACAGTCAAAACTCGTTGGAACGAAATATGTACGATATAAAAACAAGTTAGTAAAATCATGCAATGCGTCGATTATGATACGCTTTCCAACATACCAGAAATCATTACTCAAGTTATAAGGATAATGGCTGTGGAACAAATCTCGCTCCTGTGCCCTGACTTTTGACCCTATTTCGATTATATTAAACAGAACCGGTTCAGTATAACTCCAGAACAACATGCTAAAGTTTTGTCGCAATAGGAGCATCTTTACGTAAGTTATGACGCATAAGGGCAATGGAATACATCCCGTTCCTATGTCCTGATCTTTGACCCCATTTAGTGCATTTTCAGTAGGCTTCGTCCTCAGGTGGTTCCTTACCACATACTAAAATTTCATCGAAATCGAACCATTTTTACGCGAGTTATCGTGCGGACAAACAGACGGACGGACAAAGCTGGAGCATATACGCTTCTTCAACCTACGGTTAGAAAGCGTAAAAAAGCACGTTACAACGAAAAGAAAATCGTGAACTTGTTTTGTTTATGATATATTTACAGTATATAAGAAATATAAAACGTTATAACAAAATACGATAAAAAAAAGCACGTTACAAAGAAAAAATCGTGAACTTATTTGGTTCATTGTATGTATTTATATAAAAAATATAAAACGTTATAACGAAATACTTTACAACAGAAAACACCTTATTACAAAGTAAAAGTCTTGAAGAAAGCGCTCAAGCAAAACTTTGTGCGTAGCAAATTTCTCCCTCTCTTTAAAATTCTAAACGATTTAAGCTGGCATGGAACACCAACAGAAGAACAAAAGTGACTACACATAACAAAAGTGATTACACATTTAGTCAAGACAGCTTTGAAAATGAGACGGAAAATATCAACTGTTATCCTGATGTTCCTCCATTAACTGCAATTGAATGTTTAGAGAAAGTTGGATACTACACTGGCGTGCAAAAATTAAGAACGAGACGGTTTTTCGAATGTAACGTCGTGCAGAAGTGCTCCACATCGACTCAAATCATACCATAAGATCCCCAAGATGTAAAAATATGGGACAAGTGAGCAAAACCGTCCAAACAAGGAATCCAAAAGATACAAAGGCACTTTATTGAAAAGGTAGCTTCGAGCACAACTGGACAGAAGACAGAAACGTCCATGTGACAGGCGGCTACCAAGAAAAATCCAGTCTTTACTAGGGGATATGATCACCTCTGACTGCGTTTCAGGATTTACAACGTCTGTCCATGCTGAGGACGAGGTCGTCAAGGAGCTGTTGAGGCATCGCGGCCCATTCCTCTTGTAGCGCCAATCGCAGCTGTGGAATCGTTGCTGGCGGCTGGTGACGTGCTGCCAAGCGTCACCCGAGAAGGTCCCACACGTGTTCGATTGGATTTAGGTCCGGGGACCTTGCGGGCAAATCCATGCGTTGAATATCTCCACTCTCCGGCAGCCACTGTACGAGGAGGTGTAGCGTTGTCGTCCATGAAGAGGAACTCAGAACCAACAGCACCTCTAAACAGACGCACGTGAGGCAGGAGAACCTAGGTACAATAGCGGACACCAGTGACTGAACCTCCTTGGAAGATGTGGAGGTCAGTACGGCTACCAAGCGTGATACCGCCCCACACGAGAAGTCCGCCACCTCCAAACCGGTCCCTTTCGATGATGTTGGAGGTGTTATTGCGTGTTCCCTGCTCTCTCCAGATGTGTATACGTCCAGAATCGCTCGTCAGACTAAATCGGCTCTAATCCGTAAAGAGAACTACTCGACCCCATTGCTGATGTGTCCAGTTCATGTGTTCCTGGCACCACAGAAACTGCCGTCTCCGATGAGCAGGCATTAATGGCACACACCGTACTGGTCGTCGTATAACGAAGTAAATTTCTCCGTCATTTTTATCCGCGCCAGGATTCGAACCCGGATCCCCTCATTCCGGAATAAGTTGCTCTACCAATTGAGCTACGCGGACGTTTTATTCTGATTCCTATCTGCCTTTATGTCGTGTGCGTCCTTCGGGCAGGTACGTCACATCATCTCCCCCTTATTTTTTTTATTTTTTTTTCGAAGTGCTGGAGAAGGGATTCTCTTATTTTTCCTATCTCGCGGTGTGGAAATAACATCACACCAATGCGAGATTTTGAACGGTCGGGTCATCCGGATAGTTCAGGCGCCATTATAACGAAGTAAATTTTTCCGTCATTTCTGTCCACGCAGGATTCGAACCCGGATCCCCTCATTCCGGAATAAGTTACTCTACCAATTGAGCTACGCGGACGTTTTATTCTGATTCCTATCTGCCTTTATGTCGTGTGCGTCCTTCTGGCAGGTACGTCACATCTCCTGGTACGTTACAGTCGTGCAAATAGACCACCTTTGTGCAGCCTCCTGGCCACGGTAAAACGCAATAACGGACGTCCAGTTGTCTGTTGCACGTGCCTTGCGATTTCTCCCGCTGTCTGCCGTCTGTCTCTTCTCGCCTGTATGACAATATACCGGTCGTCCGCCGTCGTGGTTGCTCGTGGACGACCACTGCTAAACTCTAGGACAGCTGTTCCTGTCGTTTGAAATGCTCTCCAAGCTCGTGAAACAATGCTGTGAGCGATCCCGAACTCCTCGGCCACACTAGTCACCCTTCGACCTTCTTCTAACTTCCCAATGACACGACCTCGGGTAAAGTCATCCAGATAACGTCTACTGGATTGCCTGTTGGCCATATCACACGGTGGCAGCAACTCGACGTCGTTCAAACCGATGTACACCGTGCAATAGCTTTCACCGAATTGCTGAGCTTACACCGCCCATTTGCTTTATACCCTTCCGACCCCCCCCCCTACGTCATGCTGCATATATGCGCATGCACTACCGTACCGGACCCTAGTCTATCTCCTGAGTGGTCTTTCGGTACGTTCTGCCTGCTCGTTCCGCTGTTATTCTAATTTCTCCTCTTCGTCCTTAATTTTTGCACACCAGTGTATTTACAGAACCGAGGACTCTATACTGAAAAAATCAGCAGCTCTAAATGTTATGATGAATACAGTTATAGTTTAAAGACGCCCTGGAAAAACGAAAACAGACTGTACTTACATTTTACTTCAAAATCTAATAGGTATCTTTGAACTGTTTTACAATTTGCCGTATGAAACATGCTTTGCATAAAAATGGAACTAAATAAATTGCTTTCATTACACTACTTTAAAATTAAAGATATGTAATGCCAATATGTACGTACATTATTTGTTCAAGCATATGACAGTATTTCATTAAGATGTATAAAAGAGATACATTCTTAATATGGAGGGATGCGAAATATATACAGTATATACATACATGTACATAAATACATACATATAATTAAAAATACATACAGTACGTAATGTCATATATATATTATATACACACAGTGGAGTCACATTATTGTAATGGCACCATTGCAAATAAGCGACGTGGAAACTGCGGAGCACCACGCGCCATTGATGAGAGAGGTGAACGTCGGCTTCGAAGGTGCTTGAGGGCCGATCGACACGCTCCAGTGGAGCACCTCACTGGCCGAATGAACCAGGGGGCTACTGGAAGTGTGTCTAAAACGACAGTTCAGCGCACCCTGCTGCGTATGGGGCTCCGATGCAGACGGATGGTCACTACACCTATGCTAACCAAGGTGCATCGGCAGAAAAGGCTTACGGCAGTATCGGAATTGGACCTCCGCTGATTGGCGTAGGATTGCCTTCTCCGATGAGTCACGTTTTCTGCTTCATCGAACGGATGAACGTTGGCGTATAAGGCGAGAAACATCGGGGAACAAACACACTTCAACCATTGCTGAAAGAACACAACCTGATGGGGACAGCGTTATAGTATGGGGAATGGTTTCCTGTAATTCTCTGGGTCCACTCATACCTGTGAAAGGCACTATGGACCGAATTCGTTATGAATCCATCCTTGCAGACCACGTACACCCATACATGCTGATTGTCTTTCCTGGAGTGGATGGGATTTTCCAGCACGACAATGCGACGTGTCACACAGCTAGAAATGTACGAGAGTGGTTGAAAGAGCACGATGAAACTTCAAAGTACTTCCCTGGTTCCCTAATTCCCCAGACTTAAACCCAATCGAGCATCTGTGGGACCACCTCGATCGTGTTGTTTGCTCTATGGATCATCCACCACGCACCCTCCAGCAGCTGTCAGGTGCACTGCAGTCAGCATGGCTCCACATACCTGTGAACACCTTCCAACACCTTATTGAGTCACTCTCAGCCCGTCTTGCTGCTATCCGCACTGCACACGGCGGTTATTCACGGTATTAGCTGGTGGTCACGATAATGTGACTCGACAGTGTATATTTCATTGAAAGATCACCCTAAAACAATGTGGAATGTGGATCAATATCTCTATGATTCTGGTACATATGAAATCTCTATGATTAATGGTACATATACACAGTGTGGCCAAAAAAATTTAAGACTGGGTCTGTAAAATTAAATAGAAACAATAAATTATAATTTGTTTTAGTTTGTTATTCAAAATAAGTCCCTCCGGCTTCAATACACTTGTTACAGCGATTTAATAATGATTCGAATGCCTGTTCCAGTTCACTTTGCGGAATTGCCTCCAAAGCACGCGTCGAAGCTGTTTGTATGGTCGAAATATCATCAAAATAACACCCTTTTAACGTCATTTTAAGTTTTGGGAACAAAGAAAAGTCGCAGGGTGCTACATCAGGCGAATACGGTGGATGATTCAACACACAGGCGTTATTTTTCGCCAAAAATATACGAACAGGAAGTGAGGTGTGACTGGGTGCATTATCGTGCAACAAACACCAACTGTTTTCATCCCGATATTCTGGTCGAATGCGACGAATTGTGCCCATTAAACGCCTCAAAACATATAAATAAAACTCACCAGTAATTGTTTGTCCACTTAGAACAAATTCTTTGTGCATAATACCCTTACTATCGAAGAATGTAATGAGCATTGTTTTGATATTCGATGGAACTTTTCTTGTTTTTTTTTTTTTTTTTGGCTTGTGGTGAGTTTTTTGACTTCCATTCCGCACTTTGTCGCTTTGTTTTAGGATCATAATGAAAACACCATATTTCATCACCAGTAACAATCGATATTAAGAAGTTTGGATCATTTTCAGCGGCTGAAATGATGTCTCTGCAATGTGCACTTCTCCTTGATTTTTGTTCATTAATGTGTGTGGAACAAATTTAGCCCAGACTTTTGTTTTGCCCAAATCTTCATGCAGGATGGTTCGAATCGTTTCTTTGTTGATGTTTAAAGACTCTTCCATCATTTTTAGTGACGCACATCGATTGTTTGCCACGAAATCACGCACTTTTTCAATAATCTCAGGTGTCCTAGATGAACTTGGTCTTGCGGTATGCTTATCATCTTCTAGCGTATCTCTTCCGTCCAAAAAAACGTTTGTGCCACAGGAAAACATTTGATCTACTTAAACAAAGCTCACCGTAAACTTGTTTCATCATTTGGTACGTTTCCGAGGCACTTTTACCAAGTTTTGCGATAAATTTAATAACAGCCCTTTGTTCCATCTTAATAATTCAACATGAAAAAATTTTTACTTCTCTAATGAACGGCCGTTTCGTTTGAGTTACTTTAACAACTGCGCAGTACTTTTGGCAGAAAGCAAGCAGATGGTCACGGTTTATAACGCATTCGCGATTACACTGGTGGCGCCACCGTTGGCTGAAATCTAGCGCCAGTCTTAAAAATTATTTGATGCACTGTGTATATATCAATTTTTCTAAATATAAAAACAAAGGTTTCCCCGTTTGGTGATAGAAAATGAAACGATGTCTTTCTGTAGGTCTTCTACTTCGAGAAAAGTCTCATCAAGATTCTTCTGCATCACGGTAAATAAGTAACTGATGCGGCAAGCTCCGTCGATTACGGCTGATGGGAAATTAGCTTCCGCCAAATTTGTTTCTTCGCTAGGTCCTTCTTACTCTATTGAGGAGAGCTTTATCCTTGTGAAGCATGACTCTCCTTTCATATACCAGCCGGGATAGATTGCGCTGCAAGGTAGAAGACTTCACACGGTATACTTGATGAAAATCGATCTCAGTAGTGATGGATTGCTTTGGTGTTGGCAACTTAAAGTGAACGATCCCTTTGATATTAAAAAAAACGTTCAGCGTGAATTTTCGTGGATGTAGATGACCTTCGGCTTGTTTTGGCGTTGAACTGCTTCTTTCTGTCGACTGCTGTCTGGGCTTAACGTTGGCGTTAAACACTAATTTTTCGTTCCTGATAAAAATGCCGTCCAAAAGAAGGATACAGGATTATTACGCTGACGACTATTTAACGGAAGCTGATGTTCTGTCTTTGCATGTGGTTCTCAAACCACGGTTCATGCGTGACCAAACGTTTGAACGTGGTTCTGTCCAAAACACAGTGGAAGGTTGAATGTTGAATGAGTGAAATGGAATTGGGCGGCTGTTCCTTCCACCGAATATCTGGGATTCCAGTCGAGATGGACTAGCTGGCATCATCTTTCCTCAAAGAATGAGATTACCAGATCGAAATTTTCCAAAATAGTTGCGGCAAGTTTTTGTGGTCAAACAACTTCTCCACGGATGTTGGTGATGTTGCTCTAAAAAGGCGTAGCGGTTATCCCCTTCTTATGCTCATATACACTATCTACCAACAAGTAATTGGACACCCCTGCAATCGACGATATCTGCGGTCCTGATACACATCACGGCCGCAGTGGTTAAATATCGTGTGGAAAACAACAACGAAACCAGTCGCATGCAAGATTGCACGCAATTCGGAGCTTTCTGATTTCGAGAAAGGTGTAATCGTCGGGTATCACAGAAATGGCCGACCCATACGGGACATATCCAGCGAGTTGAAGTACCCAAAATCGACAGTGGCCTACGTGATTAGCAAGTGGAAGATTAGAGGTGACTGTTGAAATGTGCCCCGTCCCGGCAGACTCACAAAACTGGGAGTTAGAGACCGACGGGTGCTGGCCAGAGAAATTCGGAAGAACCGCACCAAATCGATGGGCCACATCCGCGAGGAGTTTCAACAGGCATCCGGGAGTGTTCTTTCGACGAATACCATCCGTAAGGAAGCCCATCTGCTCGGTTATCATGTACGTGCTGCCACCCACAAGCCTTTGATCGCCAAGTCCAATAGCGCTGCTCGGCTAACGTGGTGTAAAGAACGTCGACGGTGGACCGTTGAACAGTGGAAACAGGTTCTCTGGAGCGACGAATCAAGGTTCACCCTCTACCATTCGGATGGCAGGGTCTGGGTTTGGCATCTGCCTGGAGAACGCCTCCTGCGGGAATGTATTGTGCCAACTGTGAAGTTCGGCGACGGTGAAATTATGCTTTGGGTGTGTTTCTCCTGGTATGGCACGGGACCCTTGGTCGCAATTCCTGGTAGACTCAACGCCGAGACCTACTGCACCATTTTAGATGACCATGCGCTTCCTACGTTGTGGCAGTTTTACTGGGTGGGCCCATGTTACTTTCAGGATGACAATGCCACCTGTCATGTTGCGAGGTCCACCATGGCTTGGTATGGTGACAATGGGGTTAATGGAATGGACTGGCCTGCGCAGAGCCCGGACCTGAACCCTATCGAGCACTTCTGGGACGAGTTGGAGAGTCGACTTAAGGGGTGCCCCCACCGTCCGAAATCGGTGAAGAAACTGACCTGTCTTCTCCAACCCGAGTGAAAGAAAATACCGCTAGCCGTCGTACAACGCCTGGTTGAGAGTATGTCCCGGAGGGTCGCAGCTGTAATCGCCGCTCGTGGAGGCTCCACCAACTATTGAAGGTGAATAAGCTTCGTTTTCCTTTGCTATCACAGGTGTCCAATTACTTGTTGGCAGATAGTGTATTATAACATCTCTCACGAATGTTCTTTTCTATACTGAGGGTGTGACAGCGTTCATGTCTGGTCATAGCATAGCATCTGCTGTGAGGCAAATATTGCTCCCATTGTGACTTACAATGCCATAGACCTCTACGCCAGAAGACAGTAACATTGCCGATACTCGTAAGTAGTTAACGTCATTAATAGAAAGAACAGCTTGTATAAATGCAGCGAGTAAAGCTTTCCATTGTGTCAGGAATACTTTGACAGCCACTGTTGTTTCACCTGTTTTCGTGAATAATATTGAATTGTTTTGAAATAGTTTTAAACTGCATTTTATTAAATTTGCTGTCACATAATTTAACCCTTTAACGCCCATGGCCCAAAAATTTTGTCTCACTCGAAATAGCATAATGTCCCAAACTGTCTGTTGGTTCCCTTCTTTGTTTAATAACAACAATAGTGACTGGGGGGGTGATTCCAATTGATTCCTCACATGGCATGCAAAAAAAGCCAGGAAATCTGACTCACTCTGGGCAGGTATTTCGGGCGGTTATGGTCGTTTGTATGCATGTGCGGCTTGGGCATCATGGTCGTTAAAGCGTTAATGACCTATTTCTTGAATATTTTTCTGTGGTTTACGTCTTGCAACTTTTCATGTCACTATTATCTCCATTTAAAGATGTGACGTGCCTGCCTCGCAGGACGAACATGAGATAAAGGCATATAGCAGTGAGAGCACGTGCCAGTGTAGTACACTGGATAGCAGTAGGAACACCGTAGCCGTGAGTTGTGAGTGCGAATCCCGCCCCCGGCATAAAAATGATGGAGAAATTTACTTCGTCATATTGGCCCCCTAACTTCCAGGATGGTCTGGCTGTTAGGTTTCTCGCAATGGTGTGATGCTCTTTCTACACCGCGAGACAGGAATTCCTTCTCCAGTGATTAAAAATAAATAAATCAGTGTGATGTTACGTTCCACACACCAAATTGTCTGGGATTTCTCAAATGCACATTCTTCATCGGATGACTGCCTACAGCGACACGGTCCCCGCTGACCAGTGGACCATGCTCCCGGCCCTCTTTTTCGGGTGGGGGGAGATGTGACGTGCCTGCCCCGCAGGACGCACATGAGATAAAGGCAGATAGCAGTGAGAGCACATGCCAGAAAACAGCCAACTCAGTATTAATAACTTGTGTTAAAAAAAAAAAAGGTAAGTAAATCTCAAAATCGCTGCTCAGAGTTAAAAATTCACAATTCTCCCCATCTTATGTTTGTTACAATTCCAGTACACCACCAATTTCTCGCCGCCTCCAACCAGCTCCCAAGGAATTATCAAAGGAATTACCACTCTACCATCCATCTATCGTGCTCTCCACAGGCCTGACGAGGGGGAGGCGGTGCTATAGAACCGGGCCCCACAGCCCGTTTCTAAAGTAATTTTTTTTCTAATTATTATTTTATAATGTCTGAATATTTTTCAAGCTATACCGTCACCAGGGTTGTGAAGTTACGCGTAAAAAATATTTTCTACGTGACCACAGTATTTGTCATTTTCTCGTAGGACTTCCGTCCACAGTGAGTAGAGTTTAGGTCCCAGCCACCTACAGCGAGAACGCCTTTTGGGCAGGACACAGAAACGGAAGGAATGAGAGCAAGTCTAGCGATTTTCATAGAACAGTTTGTAGTGATATTAGAGTACAGTAGATGGCGCCACCGTACAAGTACGATGTTGCACACAGAGGGGTGAGAGAATTTCAGGGGGGGGGGCATAGGAAAGGATACCCATTTAACCAGTGGTTCCAACCTGGGGGTTGGTCACTTAACGTGCTCGTCCGATGCACGGCGGATATTCAGCGATTGTTAGTAAATCACACCATCTCTGAAAGATCAGCCCAGGTTCGAACCTGAGGACCTTGCATCGATAGTCTGACTCGCTAACCACTAAGCCTACGGGACGCGTAAAAATGCGTAATTTATGTCATAAATGTAAAAAATGTAATAAATTCAAAACTTGCTTTAAATACAATAAAAAAAATAAAAATGTTGTTTCGAACGTGTTTTTAAAATAAAATTTTGTAAATATATACAATATTTGATTTATATGTACTACTACTACTACAATACACATTAAAACATGTTATTTTTTAAATTTCTTTTTAATTTAATTTTACTTCAATTTAAAAACAAACTTAACCTTGAAACTCCGATCGTAATTTTGACATAATACTACGATTGTTTATTTGCAACGACATATCACTGATGTGCGGAGGGGAGAATATGAAAAATTAACCACCGCAAAAAAAAAGATTGAAGAGTTGCAACCGGTCGGGTTGTCGGGAAATAGGGGAATGGTGGGTAAGGAAACGGAAATATGGATTATGTGGTTAGTGGAGGAGCTGAGGTGGGGAGGGCGGAGATTTTAATGCACTGGGGCCCGAGCTCGCTCTCCACGGCCCTGACTCTCCATCGGCTCGTCGGGAAATCAGCTGTCTCTCCCTTAGCCTTGCCAACTTTCCCCTCTGCCAGTACTGACCCAGTTATTTTTCCCTTAGGCAGTGCTATGTTGTAGTTCTTTTTCTTTAACTGTTAAAGTGCAGTTGACTCGCGTTCACTTTAGCAGTATATATCTTAAACTCTATTTCCATACTTTCCTTAACTTTCCAATCAGGGGACCCTAACCCCGAATCTATTTACTTATTTCTTCGGCCCATATAACTGAATGTGAATTGGCCCTAAATCTTGAGCGTACGTTATTACGTTACGCACATGCCAGTGTAGTACAGTGGATAGCACTCGGAGCTCCGCAGCCGAGAGTTGTGGATTTGCCCCTGGAATAAAAATTTACTTCGTCATAAAGTACTTGCCATATATCGTTATTGCCGATGTATCGACATAACGGCTGTCTCATTATTTTCTTACAAATATGCTACGAGATAAATGTGTCTAAAATGAACAACCAATTCCTTAGGAACACCTCATTACTAATGTGATGGACCAACGCTGACCTTTAAAAAAACATCAGCTCGCCTCGGCAGTTACTCGACTAAGATTTGATGACCTTCCAGTAAAATATTGGCCCAAAAATGGGGAACAATCTCTTCCAATTGACACAGATTATCAACACGCAACCTTCAAATAGACACAACTTCAAGTAAGCAACGCCGCTTCCACTATTATAACATAATACCACTATCTCCACACTTTTGACTTATGACGTACTATATAACACAGAGATGAAGCACGTGTCAAGTCGACAAACCTGTAGCGATACATTCCGTCGGTGTAGCTTAGTTGGTTAGAGAAAATTCACTCCGGACCTAGGTGACGCGGTTTCGATCTTTGTCACCGACAAATTCCTGTTTCCACATTGGCCCGAACGTAAAAATGGATCCACTGGCCGTTGGGTTCTTCGAAATATGCGTGATGTTCGTTTCACGCATCGTCTGGAATTAATGAAAGCTTCCTTCTTGGATTGCAAAAAAAATTAAGAGGATGATGATGTGACGTATTACAGAGGTGAAGCACGTGTCAAGACGACAAATCTTCAGCGATACATTCCGTCGGTGTAGCTTAGTTGGTTAGAGGACCTCACTCCGGATTGAGGTTAAAAAAAATTCCTGTTTTTCACAGGCTGCTTTAATATTATATATTTCCTAGTTCTTATAGGTCACATGCATATGTCGTACTCTCTGCTCTCAAAAGTGTTGCCAACCTCATTCCGCGAGAGAGAAGATACACTATCTACCAACAAGTAATTGGACACCTGTGATAGCAAAGGAAAACGAAGTTTATTCACCTTCAATAGTTGGTGGAGCCTCCACGAGCGGCGATTACAGCTGCGACCCTCCGGGGCATACTCTTAACCAGGCGTTGTACGACGGCTAGCAGTATTTTCTTCCACTCGGCTTGGAGAAGACAGGTCAGTTCCTTCACCAATTTCGGACGGTGGGGGCACCCCTTAAGTCGACGCTCCAACTCGTCCCAGAGGTGCTCGATAGGGTTAAGGTCCGGGCTCTGCGCAGGCCAGTCCATTCGATTAACCCCATTGTCACCATACCAAGCCATGGTGGACCTCGCAACATGACAGGTGGCATTGTCATCCTGAAAGTAACATGGGTCCACCCCGTAAAACTGCCACAAGGTAAGAAGCTCATGGCCATCCAAAATGGTGCAGAATGTCTCGGCGTTGAGTCTACCAGGAATTGCGACCAAGAGTCCCGTGCCATACCAGGAGAAACACCCCCATAGCATAATTCCACCTTCGCCGAACTTCACCGTTGGCACAATACATTCCGGCAGGAGGCGTTCTCCAGGCAGATGCCAAACCCAGACCCTGCCATCCGAACGGTAGAGAGTGAACCTTGATTCGTCGCTCCAGAGAACCTGTTTCCACTGTTCAACGGTCCACTGTCGACGTTCTTTGCAGCAGCGCTATTGGACTTGGTGATCAAAGCCTTGTGGGCGGCAGCACGTCCATGATAACCGAGCAGATAGGCTTTCTAACGGATGGTATTCATCGAAAGAATACTCCCTTTTGCCTTTTGAAACTCCTCGCGGATGTGGCCCATCGATTTGGTGCGGTTCTTCCGAATTTCTCTGGCCAGCATCCGTCGGTCTCTAACTCCCAGTTTTGTGGGTCTACCGGGTCGGGGAACATTCCGACAGTCACCTCTCATCTTCCACTTGCCAATCACGTAGGCCACTGCCGATTTTCGGGTACTTCAACTCGCTGGATATGTCACGTATGGATCGGCTATTTCTGTGACACCCGACGATTACACCTTTCTCGAAATCAGAGAGCTCCGAACTGCGTGGCATCTTGCATTCGACTGGTTGCGTTGTTGTTTTCCACACGATATTTAACGGCGGCGACCGTGACGTGTATCAGGACCGCAAATATCGTCGATTGCAGGGGTGTCTAATTACTTGTTGGTAGATAGTGTATAACGTTAAGGTTGAAAAATTGAAAGAGAATGAACTCAAATTTATATAGAAAAATTAACTAAAAATGAAGGTTAAATTAGAGTATACGTCACCAATTCGCAAATTTCCCCATATCATTACTGTGTAACGTATACAGTGGTCGTCAACCTGATCCCTACCGCCCACTAGTGGGCGATTCAAGCTTTCATGGTGGGCCGTGGTGTGTGTGTGGGGGGGGGGGGGGTTGTCCGTTATACAAATTTTGTTCTTCCGTCATATAACGAATACATTGTTAACAATTTCGCGAGTTTGACTTTTCAAAATATGCTTTTGAAATTTACTTTTGTATTCCGTCTCTAAACTTTAAATATAGATAATAATTAAAACAAAGTAATCCGTAAATACAGAGTGTTGAGGATAATACAAAACATGTTTTATTAATGATGCAGATCACGCCCAAAATAATATAAGAAATCAAATGCGAAAAAGCTTTTTATGTTATCTGTTATCTTCAGAGCTAAAACAACACAACGTTAAACAAGAGAGCGGCTATAATTTCGATAGTGGTGGATACCAAAAACTCTGGCAAAATAAAAATAAAAATACCTGCGTTATATCCAAATATGTGGAAAATTATATTTAATTTATTGATACGTTTCCCTACCTCATATCTTGTAGAATCAGGTTTTAGTGCTGTTAATCATATTTTCACCAAACAGAGAAACCGTCTGAATATCACCGAAAGAGGAGACCTTCGTTTGTTGCTTACGAAAATCGAACCAGATATCAAATATTTAGTCTTGCAGCATCAGCATCAAGGATCTCCTTAATCATTAATTAAAGGTAATTTAAATAAACTTTATTGTTTTCACATTTAACTTTCATTTTTTCAATTTAAGTAGTCTTGCACTAGTAGGCGCTGTATCGATGGAGATGCAGAAATTTATTAAATTCAAATTATCTATGTATAAACATACATAAAGTATAAATAAAGAGATAAAGTTAAGTACGTATTTTTTACAAACCCTCCCCTCTAAAAATTATTTCGCTCTTGCGCTAAATCGAGTTACACCAGTGGGCGGTAAGGAAATTTTACCATCAACAAAGATACAAGGGCGGTAGGTATTAAAAGGTTGACGACCCCTGCTCTAATATAATTTTTCTTTTTAGTTCCTGTATCTATGTAAGAAATTTGGTTCAGTCTCTTTTAAGCATTTTCCACACTTAACGTTTACATTTTCTCTCTCGCCCGAATGTCTTTTTGGCAACGCCAAGTGAGATCGGAGATCGTATGACGTATGTGGGTTGTTTTCAATGTATGCTCACTGCCTGACTGTCGTACGATCTTTCTTGCTTTAAGGCTGTCTATGGTTGAGCTGTCTTTCGTTAAGGTATCACACTACGTTGGGGGCACTTTTTTGAAAAAATGCAAGAATGGGTAATTTCTTTTTAGGAAGGTGTAAAAACACAAGTTTGTCCGTGACGGGCATCGAAGTCGTGTCACCTCACTCAAGGTCGCCCATAATGGGGGGCAGGGGGCACGAGACCCCCCAGCCATTGGTATAGCCAAATTTTTGATAAATTTAAAACACTAAAATAGACGAAACCTTTTTTAAAGCATTTTTAAAAATAATAAGATATTAATGATTGATTGTATCAATTATTTTTGTTGTATTTTAGTATCTTGTACATTTACTAAAATGATTGACAGCATTGAAGGAGTTAAGGATTTTTCTCAGCCCCTCCTCCCTAAAAGTACTCATATGGGCGCCACTGCCCTCATCACTCCGGAGTAGGTCGCTCTCCCTACTGAGCTAAGCGGACAGAATGTCTCGCTGCACGTCTTGACACATGTTTACACCTCTGTAGTGCGTCACAAACGCTAACACATAAAATTTTCAAGAAATTGGGACATTTGTGAAAGAATTTAAGGAAATGTGTCGTTTACGGTAAACGCTCTAAATAAAAAAGTTTCAAATATATGATTGCATTTTTTTTTCATCAGTATATGCGCATAACTATCATCTATGCACTGAACTAAAAGGTAAGTGATGTTCTTAAACACTAATGAGATACACTCATTTCTACATGCATTAGCGTGAATTTTCGACAAATTTCTTCACTATGTTGAATGTAAATAGCTATAACCTAACTTTGAACTGACAAACAGCAAAACTTTTAGTTTATTGCATGCACAACATTGTAAGAATGATGTATACCAAGTTTCATTAATTTTTTTACATACCTTTTGCAGTTATCAAGTTTTCTGTAAAGAGTTCGGGACCAAAATCTCATTCTGCAAAAAACGCGTTTTAAGTGTCACTTCCCGTTCGTTTGACACCTGGGTTGAGATATTCCGATTGCTATAACTCTGTATCTATCTATTCATCGTAGACAAGAAACAAATGCAGTTTTGCAATCCTAAAGAATGGGGCTTTAAAATGAACGCATGTTTACAAAATGTGCAATTTGGTCCAAAACGACATTTCTCAACGTAGTGGGATGATACCTTTATCTGATTTGCGTTGCATTGACTTGTGTTAGGATATATTTTCGTTTAAGGGGTTTCGTTAAGCTGTTTTTGTATTTATTAACTCACTTTAAATTAAAAGTCAAGTTCACATTAATATTGTTATGAAATAGTTAATGTTATGTAATCAACTCTAGAGCTGATTCTAGAGTGATTATTGAAAGGTGCTTCATTTTTGTTGGTGTGATACTGGCTGTCAGTGTAATTGTGCGTTACAAGCTGTTATCTATTCTGCTACTGAAGTAATAGTGGAAGTGACTACTGTTCGGCTGACTCGAATAAAGGGTTAAAAAACTAAGTTTATTTTTTTTTTATTGGAGGTTTAGCGACCACCGTGAGCAACTCAATGGGCTATAAGCAGTTGCCGGTCCCTAATTTAGGGCCACTGGTTTCAGAGAGACAGTGCGGTAAGACAAACACAACATCCATGCCTCATGGGATTCGAACCCGGACCCCTTTCAGACGAATGATCAGAATACATCACTTAGACCACTGCGCCACCGGGCCGGCAAAAAAAAAAAAAAAAAAAAAAACTTTAAGTGAAACTATTGACGTTTTCTTCAAGTGCAGTGCAATGTTAATGTTAAATTAAAAAAATGGAAGTTAAGGTATCGCAGGTTCCAACTAATACGACCCAGCTACGATATTTAAAAACAAGCTTCACGTAAGGTGGCGTTCTACGTTAAACCGGTTTTTCACATATATCGATACACTTAAAACCTAAGAACATTACAAATCACAAAACAGATCTGTTTGCTGAACTCTAACAAATGATGTTATCCAGTAATTTTTGTATTAGCAAAGAAACATCCAATTAACGCAATACTGGCAAACAAGGGTGCAATACTGACAAAGGATGCAAATAGTGCAATACTGACAAAGAATGATGCAACTTAACTGTTGGTCATGAGTGAGAAAAAAGATGCGCATTACTATGCTGACGATGTAACAAAACCCCAAGCATGAGATTCGATTGAAAATAAGAAAGGCAAAAATAAAGGTTACCTTTAGTTTTTCTTTGGAAAAGAAGCTTAAAAGATGTAATCCATTCTGGACGCATAAATGTAGCTTGTAAGAAAATAAAATACACACAGTTAACAAAATTTTCAAGCGCAGCTCAGACACGCTGCTTCCATTACCGTCACAACGGCAACCGAAATTGTTCTTCGCTCTTCACCTGTACATGCCTCTTTGGGCTGTTGACTAATTATCACGTGATCAGTTTCGGTTTTGGTTGTGATGCAAGAGCACTCACTTATTTGCTCAGCGGGGTGATCCATCCAATTAAGTCCAACATTAACATGTCAATTATTTCACCCTGCCTGTGCTGCTCCCTTATAAAAACAATGAAACAGAGAATTTCTGATTGATTTTAAAGGTACATGTACTTGGAGTGCCACATTTCCAAAATCAAAAAATCAACGCTGTCAAAGTTTTGTACAGTTTTGTACACCCAAAAGAAAACTTTGTACACCACTGGAAGTGGTACTTTTCGGCTTTCTAAAACTGGTACTCCATGTACATGCTGAGTGCCACTTTTTCAAAAACAAAAATAAATACTGCCAGAGTGTTGTCCTAGTTTTGTACAGTTTTGTACACCCAAAAGAAAATTTTGTACAGCACTGGAAGTGGTACTTTTCGGCTCTCTTTTAAAAGTGGCACTCCAGGTACATGCTGGAGTGCCACTTTTTCAAAATCGAAAATAAATACTGCCAGAGTTTTGTACTAGTTTCGTACAGTTTTGTACACCCAAAAGAAAATTTTGTACACCACCGGAAGTGGTACTTTTCGGCTCTCCTTTGTGGCTCTCGGGCATGTACTAGGAGTGCCACTTTTCTAAAATCGAAAATAAACACTGCCAGAGTGTTGCCATAGTTATGTACAGTTTTGTACACCCAAAAGAAGATTTTGTACACCACTGGAAGTGGTACTTTTCGGCTCTCTTTTAAAAGTGGCACTTCAGGTACATGCTGGAGTGCCACTTTTTCAAAATCGAAAATAAATACTGCCAGAGTTTTGTACTAGTTTTGTACAGTTTTGTACACCCAAAAGAAAATTTTGTACACCACCGGAAGTGGTACTTTTCGGCTCTCCTTTGTGGCTCTCGGGCATGTACTAGGAGTGCCACTTTTCCAAAATCGAAAATAAACACTGCCAGAGTGTCGCCCTCGTTTTGTACAGTTTTGTACACCCAAAAGAAAATTTTGTACAACACCGGAAGTGGTACTTTTAACTCTCCTTTGTGGCTCTCGAGCATGTACTTGGAGTGTCAGTTTTTCAAAATCAAAAATAAACGCTGCTAGAAGGTTGTACTAGTTTTGTACAGTTTTGTACACCCAAAATAAAATTTTGTACACCACTGGAAGTGGTACTTTTCGGCTCTCTTTTTAAAAATGGCACTGCAGGTACATGCTGGAGTGCCACTTTTTCAAAAACGAAAATAAATATTGCCAGAGTTTTGTACTAGTTTTGTACACCCAAAAGAAAATTTTGTACACCACCGGAAGTGGTACTTTTCGGCTCTCCTTTGTGGCTCTCGGGCATGTACTAGGAGTGCCACTTTTCTAAAATCGAAAATAAACACTGCCAGAGTGTTGCCATAGTTATGTACAGTTTTGTACACCCAAAAGAAGATTTTGTACACCACTGGAAGTGGTACTTTTCGGCTCTCTTTTAAAAGTGGCACTTCAGGCACATGCTGGAGTGCCACTTTTTCAAAATCGAAAATAAATACTGCCAGAGTTTTGTACTAGTTTTGTACAGTTTTGTACACCCAAAAGAAAATTTTGTACACCACCGGAAGTGGTACTTTTCGGCTCTCCTTTGTGGCTCTCGGGCATGTACTAGGAGTGCCACTTTTCCAAAATCGAAAATAAAC
The DNA here is from genome assembly GCA_039090855.1 of Macrothele yani. Classification (NCBI taxonomy): domain Eukaryota; kingdom Metazoa; phylum Arthropoda; class Arachnida; order Araneae; family Macrothelidae; genus Macrothele; species Macrothele yani. Next base: position 80,415,607 of record CM077016.1, read on the forward strand.
ACTGCCAGAGTGTCGCCCTCGTTTTGTACAGTTTTGTACACCCAAAAGAAAATTTTGTACAACACCGGAAGTGGTACTTTTAACTCTCCTTTGTGGCTCTCGAGCATGTACTTGGAGTGTCAGTTTTTCAAAATCAAAAATAAACGCTGCTAGAAGGTTGTACTAGTTTTGTACAGTTTTGTACACCCAAAATAAAATTTTGTACATCACTGGAAGTGGTACTTTTCGGCTCTCTTTTTAAAAGTGGCACTGCAGGTACATGCTGGAGTGCCACTTTTTCAAAAACGAAAATAAATATTGCCAGAGTTTTGTACTAGTTTTGTACACCCAAAAGAAAATTTTGTACACCACCGGAAGTGGTACTTTTCGGCTCTCCTTTGTGGCTCTCGGGCATGTACTAGGAGTGCCACTTTTCCAAAATCGAAAATAAACACTGCCAGAAGGTTGTACTAGTTTTGTACAGTTTGTACACCCAAAAGAAATTTTGTACACCACCATAAGTGGTACTTTTTGACTCTGCTTTGTAGTTCTCGAGCATGTACTTGTTGTGCCACTTTTAGAGAGCAGAAAAGTACCACTTCCGGTGGTGTACAAAATTTTCTTTTGAGTGTACAAAACTGTACAAAACTAGTACAAAACTTTGGCAGCGTTGATTTTTTATTTTGGAAAAGTGGCACTCCAAGTACATGTACCTTGATTAGGTTTTAAACCCTTACTAGATGAAACCCGTCGAAATCTACGGTTAGTTTTTTTTTTTTTTTTTTTTTTTTTTTTGAAAAGAATAAACTCATATGAAACAACAAATATAAACTTTATTTGATTGGCAAATTCATTCAACCACTTCAGTAATGACAATAGTCCATGTTCGTGATTTTTTTTTTTTTACTGAAGTTTTAACGACAGACGTGAGCAACTCAATGGGCTATAAGCATTTGCCCGACACTAATTCAGGGTCACTGGTTCCAGGGAAGGGAAAGAGCCGGTGCCGTAAGACAAACACAACATCCATGCCTCAACTGGATTCAAACCCAGACCCTTCACGAACGAATGATCATTAGCCAGTGCTTAGACCACTGCACCACCGGGTCGGCCAGGTTCGTGAGGAGCATCACGACTGCACCCTTTTTCAGTCGTAGAATGTGAGGCGTAGAATATTTTTTTCAAATATGGCTTGCACGATTTATTATTTTTTTGTTGAGCCTTTCGTAGGGGAGGCTCAGCCTCCCTGGCTGCGCCTAATCTAAGGTCCTGAGTGCACGTGCTTTGATTTCTATTTAGTTTAAGTTTTTTTCTTTGTAATTACTTTTAGCATAGCTAGTTGTTGCCTTAATTAAACATGCTTTGCAGCAAGATTTCATAGAAGCTAAAAATTAGCGTATTATTTCAGATGATTCATTTTTACGACTCATTTATGGAGTAATTTTAGCATGGTTTTGTGTGCAATTTGACCACTACCTTGAGCATTTACGATTCGTAAGAGTTGGCCACCCCTAATTTGCGCTTTCTAACCGTAGGTTGAAGAAGCGAATACGCTCCAGTTTGGCCGTCTGTCTGTCGGTCCGCACGATAACTCGCGTTAAAATGGTTCGATTTCGATTAAATTTTAGTATGTGGTAGGGGACAACCTGGGGACGAACTCTATTGAAAATAGACGAAATGAGGTCAAAGGTCAGGACATAGGAGCGTGATCCATTCCATCGCCCTTATGCGTCATAACTTACTTTAAAAAATTTCGATTGCGACAAAACTTTATCATATTATTCCGGAGGTATACTGAACCGGTTCTGTTTAATACACTGGTGTGCAAAACTTAAGGACTAAGAGGAGAAATTAGCATAACAGCGGAACGAGCAGGCAGAACGGACCGAAAGACCACTCAGGAGGTAGACTAGGGTCCGGTACGGTAGGGCATGCGCATATATGCAGCATGACGTTGGGGGGGGGGGTGTCGGAAGGGTATAAAGCACACGGGTGGTGTACGCTCAGCAATTCGGTGAAAGCTATTGCACGGTGTACATCGGTTTGAACGACGTCGAGTTGCTGCCACCGTTTGATATGGCCAACAGGCAATCCAGTAGACAACATCTGGATGACTTTACCCGAAGTCGTGTCATTGGGAAGTTGGAAGAAGGTCGAAGTGTGACTAGTGTGGCCGAGGGGTTTGGGATCGCTCACAGCATCGTTTCACGAGCTTGGAGAGCATTTCAAACGACAGGAACAGCTGTCCGAGAGTTTAGCAGTGGTCGTCCACGAGCAACCACGGCGGCGGACGACTGGTATATTGTCATACAGGCGAGAAGAGACAGACGGCAGGCAGCGGGAGAAATCGCAAGACACATGCAACAGACAACTGGACGTCCGTTATCGCGTTTTACTGTGGCCAGGTGGCTGCACAAAGGTGGTCTATTTGCACGACGACCAGAACGGTGTGTGCCATTAACGCCTGCTCATCGGAGACGGCGGTTTCTGTGGTGCCAGGAACACAAGAACTGGACTCATCAGCAATGGGGTCGAGTTCTCTTTACGGATGAGAGCCGATTTAGTCTGACGAGCGATTCTGGATGTATACACATCTGGAGAGAGCAGGGAACACGCAATCACACCTCAAACATCATCGAAAGGGACCGGTTTGGAGGTGGCGGTCTTCTCGTTTGGGGCGGTATCATGCTTGGCAGCCGTACTGACTTCCACATCTTCCAAGGAGGTTCAGTCACTGGTGTCCGCTATTGTACCGAGGTTCTCCTGCCTCACGTGCGTCTGTTTAGAGGTGCTGTGAATCCTGAGTTCCTCTTCATGGACGACAACGCTACACCTCATCGTACAGTGGCTGTAGGAGAGTGGAGATATTCAACGCATGGATTGGCCCACAAGGTCCCCTGACCTAAATCCAATCGAACACGTGTGGGACCTTCTCGGGATACGCTTGGCAGCACGTCACCAGCCGCCAGCAACGATTCCGCAGCTGCGATTGGCGCTACAACCTCAACAGCTCCTTGACAACCTCGTCCTCAGCATGGATAGACGTTGTAAATCCTGCAACGCAGTCAGGGGTGATCATATCCCCTACTAAAGACTGGATTTTTCTTGGCAGCCCCCTGTCACATGGACGTTTCTGTCTGCTGTCCAGTTGTGCTCGAAGCTACCTTTTCAATAAAGTGCCTTTGTATCCTTTGGATTCCTTGTTTGGTCGGTTTTGCTCACTTGCGCCATATTCTTACATTATGGTATGATTTGAGTCGATGTGGAGCACTTTTGCACGACGTTACATTCGAAAAACCGTCTCGTTCTTAATTTTTGCACGCCAGTGTATCATCGAAATGGGGTCAAAGGTCAGGCACAGGAGCGAGATTTATATTCCACAGCCATTAAACTCATAACTTGATTATAAATGCTGCTATTGCGACAAAACTTCAGTATGTTGTTCTGGAGGTATACTGAACTATTATCGCTCGGGTTCCTAATTGGGTTCACCCGGCGTAATGTTGGGAGCCAACGGGGTGTCGAGTGGATTGTGATTCTGCGATTCCCTGATTTAGGGCTGACGCAGCTTCAGGATCCACTGACGGGACGTTGTGCTTCACACAGCAGATTTTCCTTTGGGAGTCAAAGGGTCCGCTGTGTGCCGCAATATTTTTGTGAACGTGTAGATTTAAAATAAAAAGCATAAATGAGCAGATTTGCTAAGTTCCGGTTCCAAAAGTTATATATATATATTCTCCAAATAATTTAAGGTTGAGCACACATATTGTAGTTAACGACACACTCATCATAGAACTGAGACAAAATTAACAAACAATAACAAATTAATTGGTTATGATTTGGCATGATAATAAATGTATTGGTTATGATTTGGCATAATAATAAATATACGCTCATGATATTAGCAAATGTGTCGACTGCTCCGATAAAGATTTTATGAGGGGACACCAAAGAAAGAATAGGATGGATTTCCTACCTCAACATCCGAATCTGGTCTAGATATCGCGCTGCTGATTACTCCTGATCCGGAAGAATTCTCGTTCGGTGGTTATTATAGCTTCCATCCGCAGCTGCGACCGTCGTATGGGCCCTAATGGTCCTTAGGGGGAAGGGTTCGTTCATCCGGAAACCTCGGTTGCGATCTCCCATCTGCAGCTTACAGTAGCTTCAGTCCTGCCGTTGCATTGGCAGCGATTAAGTTGCCAGTCATGGAGGAAAGTACCAGTGATGCACGCCGCGAAACACACCAAAGTAAAGTTTCGTGTAAAAACTGTAAACGTGAAGTGACGAAGTTCTTCTCTTCCCTTGTAAAAATCTTTCGACGACCCCCAAGAAGACCCACACTACCTCAAAACATCCCATCATCCAATCACTAGCTGGCAAACGCAAGCCTCCCTGAATTAAATTCCCCAATGTAAATCTTACTGGTCAGAGAATTAACATTTTGATCTTCCATTCGTTAGGGGGTCAATATTCCTACCCGTTCCAGTGAAAATTCTGAGAACCCCTCGTTACGTTTGCCGCGTGATACTACTCCCGGCCGTAAATTCTCTACCCAATTAAACTGTTAGCCACGGTTCCAACAAGTCTACGGTCGGCCCAACACGCATTGTTGATGCTATAGACGGTGGACACTCCTGTTGCCCCCAATAAAACATACTACAAAGCCAGCTCGCCGATGGGTGTCGCCAGCGTGGTCTCCTTACAGTGTCGGTCTGTCCTGTGATGCCTTGTGCTGTCTAGCTAGTCTTACGCCTTGTGCTGGGAGAGGGGGACGGAGAGGGAAAAAAAGAAAAGATTCATCCGAAAGTTATGGAAAAATAAAACGTACTCTTTCTTCAAAAAATACATGAATTAATAAAAATGAATAAATGAATAAATAAATGAATAAATAAATGAATAAATAAACTAGGGAATGGATTTTCGACTAAATGTGCATCGCTCGAGTCGAAGCGCTGTCACAGAACCGGTTCTGCCGCCCCGGTGGCGCAGTGGTCCAAGGCGCTGGCCTCTGATCGTTCGTCCGTAAGGGGTCCGGGTTCGAATCCCGGTCAGGCATGGATGTTGTGTTTGTCTTACGGCACTGGCTCTCTCCCTTCCCTGAAACCAGTGACCCTAAATTAGGGACGGGCGACTACTTATAGCCCATTGAGTTGCTCACGGTGGTCGTTAAACCTCCAATCAAAAAAAAAAAAAAAAAAGAACCGGTTCTGTTTAATATCATTGAAATGGGGTCAAAGGTCAGGGCACAGGAGCGAGATTTATTCCACAGCCATTATCCTCCTAACTTGAGTAATGATATCTGGCATGTAGGAAAGCGTATCTTAATCAATGCATTGCATGATTTGTAACGTACCAGGAGATGTGACGTACCTGCCAGAAGGACGCACACGACATAAAGGCAGATAGGAATCAGAATAAAATGTCCGCGTAGCTAAATTGGTAGAGCAACTTATTCCGGAATGAGTGGACCCGGGTTCGAATCCTGGCGCGGATAAAAAATGACGGAGAAATTTACTTCGTTATAGATTTTACTAACTTGTTTTAAAGTTAGGCGTTCAGTAAAGAATGAGAACCAAAATCGGAGACCAAATATCTATATTGAACCAAACCACCAGCTGATACTTTCTTTCGATAACGAGAACTGTATTTTAATTTGGTCTAAAACGCACACACACACACAAGCTTTAAAAACAAAATTAGTATCATGTCTTAAGTGCTTAAGTATTGGTAAGATACTATGCATTGAATTTGCTTTCTTTCTTTCTTTTTAAACAAGGTTATTTGGAAGTCCTGGATACAGAAGTACAAAGGAAGTGGAAGTGGCGAGAAATATTCTTCAGAGGCAACTGTGTCTACAGAGATCAATTTAAGAACAAACCGGACTTCATCTGCTAAAGCTCTGACATCCGAAGAAATTAACTGAAAATTTTATGTCCGATTTTTTAATAAGAACGAAAGAAAAAGAAAGAAAACAAAACTCCTGGATTCATGATCTTCTAAGGCAAACACAAAAGGACCACATTTCACAATTGATTTTTGTTACATTTCTGTATAGGTCTGTTCTTTTCAGGAAAGAAACTGCTGCTCCCTACCTTGTTCTTTGAACGGTTGATGTCGCACTTAGAGGCTTTGTTGGTAATTTATTGAGCGATGATAGATGCATCTGTCACGATGACTAGAGCTAAACCTGGCCTTCGATCTCAAGACAAGAAAACGAGGCAGATGTAAGAGGGACTCTTTCCTGTTTATCATTTAAATGGACTCGGTATGGCATAACTCGTTAATATAACGTAAGTGGCTGTGACATCTCCGGCTCAATTATTCATAAGGGATACATTGTACGCTTGGTTCGGCATCCTCTTATGAATCCTCTATCAGCTACCAAATGAAATATGCGTTAGGATGAGAGAGCGCTCAATTTATGACCCATATATTTGTCCTTAAAAGCGTTCAAGTGCACTCTAAGTCAAATGGAAGGAAACCATTTCGATGGTCGAGTATTTTTGTAGATTTATCATCCTACTCTAGCAGACTCATTTTGATTTGAATCCATAAAGCTAGCTGAAATTTCAATTAATTCACCGAGGTTCCAAATGGCTTTAATTACGAACTTGCGAAATTCGCTTTTAACGGATATAATATTGCTTGTGAGCTTTACTTAAGTGCCATCGGGCAAGAGGGGGCTCCTCCCCCATGGCATTGCAAGCAAGACGTTGTTGTAATTCCTCTGAACATTTATTTTCGGTGGTTTATGAAAACTGCGTTTGCATTTCATTATAAAGAGTAGTACTTTACCTTATTCATTAAAAAAAAATTAAATTGAAGTGATACAGATACAGCACGAACGGTAGATAACACCAAAAAAGTACTTCTCGTTGGAGCCCTTTTTGCCGGTGGTAAGGTTCAAACCTACGCATTCTCGCTCCGGAGCCAGCTGTTCTCCCAACTAAACTCCACCGACGAAGATTATCGTAGAAACTTGCCGTCTGCTTCACCTCTGTAGTACGTCACATATTTCAACCCCGCCCCATCCCCGAGAAAGGTGCGCGACGGAATCACTGGTTTTCGGGGTCAGCCGGCAAATCATGCTTGAAGTAACTCGTGGAAGAACAAGAATTCTGATTAATTCAAAACGATGGGTAGAAGTAACATCGCACATTTTTGAAGTGTTGAAGGAATTCTGATTAATTCCAGACGATGTGTGGAAGGAACATCACACATTTTTCGAAGACCTCAAAAGCCAGTAGATTCATTTTTATGTTTGGGCGCCAATGTAAAGAAAACCCCTTTTTTGCCGGTGGTGAGGATCAAACCCAGCCTCCTAGCTCCGGAGCCAGTGTCAAGACGATGGGTAGAAGTAACATCGCACATTTTTGAAGTGTTGAAGGAATTCTGATTAATTCCAGACGATGTGTGGAAGGAACATCACACATTTTTCGAAGACCTCAAAAGCCAGTAGATTCATTTTTATTTTTGGGCGCCAATGTAAAGAAAACCCCTTTTTTGCCGGTGGTGAGGATCAAACCCAGCCTCCTAGCTCCGGAGCCAGTGTTCTCCCAACTAAACTACACGGGCGAAGCTTATCGCAGCAACTTCGCCGTCTTGATATTTAGTACGCCACAGAACAGATTCGGAGAAACATAATATTTGCAAGAACATTATCAAAGAAAATAAAGGCATAGCTGCGCTGAAAGCTAAAACACTGTTCCCCACTTCGTAAGTGACTATAACATGCGAAGCTGACATTAAAAATATTCCGCGTACTCAGTTGCCTTGAAAGAAGATTCGTCGTGGGGACGTTTTACCTAAATGTGTCCCTCTAAGAGTTGTAAAATAGTGCTGGCGAGAAATCTTTGTGCGAGGGAGAGAGAGAGAGAGAGAGAGAGAGAGTTCAGCTGCTTCCTGTTCATTGATGTTCCTCGAGACATCTTTTCTTTCTTTTTTTTTTTTTTTTTTGGTTGGAGGTGTAACGACCACCGTGAGTAACACAATGGGCTGTAAGCAGTCGCCCGTCCCTAATTTAGGGCTACTGGTTCTAAGGAAGGGACAGGGCCAGTGCCGTACGACAAACAAAATATCCATGCCTCACCGGGATTCGAACCCGGACCCTTTGTGACGTACCTGCCAGAAGGACGCACACGACATGAAGGCAGATAGGAATCAGAATAAAATGTCCGCGTAGCTTAATTGGTAGAGCAACTTGTTCCGGAATAAGCGGCCTCGGGTTCGAATCCCGGCGTAGACCAGAAATGACAGAGAAATTCACTTCGTTATAATGGCGCCCGAACTACCCGGATGACCCGACCGTTCAAAATCTCGCATTGGTGTGATGTTATTTCCACACCGCGAGATAGGAAAAATAAGAGAATCACTTCGAAAAAAAAAAAAAATAAATAAATAAGGGGGAGATGATGTGACGTACCTGCCAGAAGGACGCACACGACATAAAGGCAGATAGGAATCAGAATACATGTCCGCGTAGCTTAATTGGTAGAGCAACTTATTCCGGAATGAGTGGACCCGGGTTCGAACCCCGGCGCGGATAAAAATGACGGAGAAATTCACTTCGTTATACCTTTTCGGACAAATGATCAGATGCCATTGTTTAGACCACTGCGCCTTCGGGGCGGCCCTCGAGACTTCAGCGACAGCATTCCTGATCCCCAATTTTAACTCGTCCAGCCGCCCCGGTGGCGCAGTGGTCTAAGCGATGGCCTCTGATCATTCGTCCGAACGGGGTCCGGGTTCGAATCCCGGTGAGGCATGGATGTTGTGTTTGTCTTACGGCACTGGCTCTCTCCCTTCCCTGGAACCAGTGACCCTAAATTAGGGACGGGCGACTGCTTATAGCCCATTGAGTTGCTCACGGTGGTCGTTAAACCTCCAATCAAAAAAAAAACTCGTCCAGGTTACGCAGCAAAAGTGTATAAAAAAGTCCTTGACATATCTCTACAAAAGGAAGCATATTACCCTCAAATTTAAGCGATTACAGTTGAAAATTTGCCTAGATGATAATGTGAAAACACAAATTTGTCGGTGTCGTCATCGAATACGTGTCCTTCCATTCCAGAGCCAATTGCTTTCCCAGTTCAGCTACACCGATAGATTTTATCACTGCAACTTTGCCATCTTGACATTTGCTTCATCTCTGTAGTACGTCATATACACTATATTGACAAAAGTCACCGGACACCTAGAAGAGAAAATACAACATAGCATTTATTGACATACATTAGTACGGTGTCGGTCCACCTTTGGCCTTAATGCATGAGTATATCGAGGTAGATGTGCTGGTTAACAGGTTTGTCCACGATAACCAATGGGCCGAGACCATTCTACGAAAAACACCCCCACACGAGTACACTGCCAGCTCCAAACTTGACCGTAGGAACAGTACACTGTGGTAAATAGCGTTCCCCCGGCTGCCGCCATACCCACACACGGCCATCAGACTGATGGATCGTGTATCTGGATTCATCAGTCCATAGGACCCGTTTCCATTGATCTAGGGTCCAGGATAAATGTTCTTTACACCATGCTAAACGACGAGTAGCGTTCCGAGTGGAGATGAAAGGCTTATGAGCAGCCACACGACCACCGTAACCCATGGAATGAAGTTCTCTGCGAATGGTACGTGTACATACCGAGGTTCCAGCATTTTTACACACCTGTATATTGAGGTCTTGTGTAGTAGTACTCCGTCTATTAGCTGTAACGACTCTCCTGAGGCTTCGACGTCTTCTATCACTGATTTTCTTGGTTCTGTCCGTACGTTTTGCTGCTGCATGTGTCTTCCACTTATTCAGTACATCCAAAACAGTTGACTTGGGTATGTTTAAACGCCTCTCGGTTTCTCTTATGGACAACCCACTAATATAACACCCAACAATCTTTCCTTTCTCAAAGTCAGTTCAGCGACATTTACGCTCAACCTCACAGTGCGATACGATCTCGGTCAGTTGCAGCCTTGTTTTTATACAGTTTGCAGATGTACCGCGCATCTTAACAACGCAGCGGATCCGTTCATTTGCTTTTGAAGGGGTGTCCGGTGACTTTTGTTAATATAGTGTATCTGACGTTAAAAATCGTAATTGCTAGTTTTACATTCTTAATCATGTGAATTTACAGGAGGGTATATTAGTATATTTATATTGAGGTGACGCAAGTGTCAAAACGGCAGGTCGAAGCGATAAGCTAAGTTCGGTGTAGTTTAGTCGGTAGAATAACCTGCTCCGTAAGGGAAAGATGTCCGTCGGATGTAGGTCGAATACTACCATCGGGAAAAATATTCTACGCTATATGTCGCCTGTTTACACGAAAGCGTCGCAGCTGTAGCAAATCAACACCTTAATAGGATCCTAAAAATGTTCAGTACTTACATATAAGGTTGATATGTAGGCAGCTGATGTTTATTTTGATGTTCTGGATTTGCATACGCAAAGGAAAATCATTATTCCACGTAACTGTATATATATACACTATCTACCAACAAGTAATTGGACACCTGTGATAGCAAAGGAAAACAAAGTTTATTCACCTTCAATAGTTGGTGGAGCCTCCACGAGCGGCGATTACAGCTGCGACCCTCCGGGGCATACTCTCAACCAGGCGTTGTACGACAGCTAGAGGTATTTTCTTCCACTCGGCTTGGAGAACACAGGTCAGTTCCTTCACCGATTTCGGACGGTGGGGGCACCCCTTAAGGCTCTACGAGACCCGCCATCTTGTATTGCTGCTTTCTCTTGTTAACCAACGGGCAAGCGTATTTCACAAATTGCTCGGGCAATTTTGCAAATTTTGGAACACCGTTTTTGGCTAACACAAAATATATGATAAATAAAGAGTTCCGTGGTTTCAGAATTTTTATTGACCCTTCCCTTCCTTTTTTATCTGCAGTGAAAGTCGTACCAAGGCGTCTTCCATAGTTTTATTAATTAATAAAAAATACTTAAAGAGTCCAAAATGAAAATCTGAAACCAGGGAACTCTTTATTTCTCATATATCTTGCGTTAGCCACAAACGGTGTTCCAAAATGTGCAAAATTGCCCGAGCAATTTGTGAAATACGCTTGCCCGTTGGTTAACAAGAGAATGCAGCAATACAAGATGGCAGGTCTCGTAGAGCCTTAAGTCGACGCTACAACTAGTCCCAGAGGTGCTCGATAGGGTTAAGGTCCGGGCTCTGCGCAAGCCAGTCCATTCGGTTAACACCATTGTCACCATACTAAGCCATGGTGGACCTCGCAACACGGCAGGTGGCATTGTCATCCTGAAAGTAACATGGGTCCACCCAGTAAAACTGCCACAACGTAGGAAGCGCATGGTCATCCAAACTGGTGCAATAGGTCTCGGCGTTCAGTCTACCAGAAATTGCGACCAAAGGTCCCGTGCCATACCAGGAGAAACACCCCCACAGCATAATTCAACCGCCGCCGAACTTCACAGTTGGCACAATACATTCCGGCAGGAGGCGTTTCTCCAGGCAGACGCCAAACCCAGACCCTGCCATCCGAACGGTAGAGGGTGAACCTTGATTCGTCGCTCCAGAGAACCTGTTTCCACTGTTCAACGGTCCATTGTCGACGTTGTTTGCACCACGTTAGCCGAGCAGCGCTGTTGGACTTGGTGATCAAAGGCTTGTGGGCGGCAGCACGTCCATGATAACCGAGCAGATGGGCTTCCTTACTGATGGTATTCATCGAAAGAACATTCCCGGATGCCTGTTGAAACTTCTCGCCGATCTGGCCTATCGATTTGATGCGGTTCTTCCGAATTTCTCTGGCCAGCACCCGTTGGTCTCTAACTTCCAGTTTTTGTGGGTCTGCCGGGTCGGGGCACATTCCGACAGTCACCTCTCATCTTCCACTTGCGAATCACGTAGGCCACTGTCGATTTTGGGTACTTCAACTCGCTGGATATGTCACGTATGGATCGGCCATTTCTGTGATACCCGACGATTACACCTTTCTCGAAATCGGAGAGCTCCGAACTGCGTGGCATCTTGCATGCGTCTGGTTGCGTTGTTGTTTCCCACACGATATTTAACGGCGGCGGCCGTGACGTGCATCAGGACCGCAGATATCGTCGATTGCAGGGGTGTCCAATTACTTGTTGGTAGATAGTGTATATAGGCGACACGTTTTCACGTCTTTAATGCCAAGATAAATTCTAACATGATATCATTTATAGTTCTTCTCCGACAGCAGGGATGGAAAGAAAGATTTCGCGTGAATTAAAGTCTTAAAACGAGTTACGAGTAAATTCTGCCTCTTGTTTACCATTTGTATTTTTATTTCTACTAGTGTCTTGTATTTCGAAACTTAACTGACAAAAAACAAACATTGAATAGAGAGTGGTTACTGTGTCTACGATGAATGGATTGAAATGTTTCATATTGATGTGTATCTTAAATGTTCGATTTGTAAATGTGATTTGAATATTAAAGGTATTTTTGTATATGTTTTTCTGAGTTGTTAGAAACATTTCTCTCTCATCACTTCCTTCACATGTTATTAATATTCCTGAACTGTAGAATACACAAGCTAATTAATAACGAGGAATTATACAGCAACTACGTATAAAATAGTATACCTATGCTAGTAATCCGAATTTGTTGGCATATTATAACAATAAATTAGGATTATTAGTGTAGGTATAAAATTTTCTATGTAGAATACACATTTAAGTTTTGTATTTGTCCTAAAGTGCTCTGCGTAATGGCGAAAAGCTTTTAACTTCATTTGACAGGGTGACACAAAAGTTCTCGAGAACTTCTCTTCATACCCCACCCAGACGCAATAACGCGACAGCAGAATTTCGCCAGACGAATTCTTAAGGGTTAAAAATCGTAATTGCTAGTTTTACATTCTTAATCATGTGAATTTACAGGAGGGTCTATTAGAATATTTATATTGCAAGCTTTTAGATCTTTTGTTCAACCTACACTTCGGCTTGCTTTCGCACGTTAGTTCTACTTCACACAGCTTACTGGACTACCACTTTTTTCTACGTCACATACCGACCACGAATCATCTGTTTCAGCTTTGTCCGTTTTTAGCACGTCTTTTGTACAAAAAGATCGTGCTTCTGTTATCGGTTTGTCCGTCCGTCTGTACCCACGGTATATCTGCAACTATTAGTCCGATTTGAAAAATTCTTTTTGCATTCGGAAGCTTCAAATATGCGAATGATGATCATTCATTTCGTTTTTTTTTTACGATGTACAATTTTGCCGCTAGAGGGCGTAAATGCAGATGATGTCGAATTCGAAATTACTTTTTAATCCACATATTTAATTCTAAACATCCGATTGAAAAAATTCTTTTATCTTTCGATTCCACTTATGCCGAAGAGTGTTTTAGTTATAGTTTCCTTTTCAAATAACGCATAGATTTTCCGCTAGGGGGCGTAAAAGTAAATTACATTTTTCACGATAACTCTTCTCCTAAAACTCTGATTTGAAAAACTTTTTTTCAGCGGATATATCTCCTGATGGAAAATCTTTTGCATATAATTTCGAATTTTTGGTAAAGAACACTTTGGGCACCAGGGGGCGTAAGTGTTAATTTTTGCTTCTGATGAATTTGCCATAAAATCTGAGCTTCTAACGAACCGATTGAAAACATTCTTTCGTGGACTAATGCCACTCACATCGATAAACATTTTCGGAATATTTTCTTCTTAAAATATTTCACAGTTTCTCCGCCAGAGGGCGTAGATGTATATCTTATTTTTGTCAATATCTCTACTTCTAGGAGTCCGATTTGAAAAATTCCTTCTTTGTTGGATAGTGGTTTCCGTGTGACATGTTTTTCATATAATTTCAAAATTTTCAAATAATTCATAGACTTTCCGCTAGGGGGCGTAAAGGTAAATTGCGTTTCTCCCCATATCTCTGCTTCTAAATCCCCGAGTTGAAAAATTGTTTCTGCACCGGATACAGCTCCTGGTGGGAAATCGTTTGCACATAATTTCTAATTTTTGTAAACAAATGGTTTGGCCACCAAGGGGTGTAAATCTTAATTTCCGCTTCTGATGTATTTGCAGCAAAATATGAGCTTCTAACATCTCGATTGAAAAAAAGTCTTTTGTTGACCGATGCTACTCACGTCGACAAACCTTTTAGGAACATTTTCTTCTTGAAATAATTCACGGTTTCTACGCCAGGGGGCGTAGATGTATATCTTATTTTTGTCAATATCTCTACTTCTAAAAGTCCGATTTGAAAAATTCCGTCTTTGTTGGATATTGTTTCGATGCGAAATGTTTTTCCCATAAATTCAAAATTTTCACGTAAATCATAAACTGTAAACTAGGGCGTATAATGGTAAATTGCGTTTTCTTCTCCTAAAACTTCGATTTGAAAAATTCTTCCTGTATCGCATACAAGACCTGATGGAAAATATTTTTCACATAATTTCTAATGTTTTGTAAAGAATGGTTGGGCCACCAGAGGTCATAAGTGTTAATTGCTGCTTCTGATGTATTTGTAGCAAAATCTGGGCTCCTGAAAACTCGACTAAATTTTTTTCTTGGACCGATACCGCTCATATGGATAAACCTTTTGCGAATACTTTCTTTCTAAAATAATGCATGGTTTTCCCACCAGGGGACGTAAAGTCACATCTTATTTTTGTCGATAACTCTGTTTCTAAGAGTTCACAAGCTCACGATTCCGTTTACTCCAATATCTGAGGGATTAAAGACCCAAATTAAAAACTTCTTTTTTCCGTCAGATACTATTGTTTTCCATACCGGTTCCATTGACTTTGAATAGCTTTGATAAATTTAATTTGCGTCAGAACGGATTCAAAAGACGTGCTTATTACACCCGAAAATTCGGTGTCATCTTTCTTGTTCTTTGTTTTCATGGAATATACTGTATATTGTTCTGATCCTGTTATCCGGTGCAATATAACCTTTCCTGCAGCCGAAGTATTTATTAAATCTCTGTTTCTTGCTCGCATACACTCCCTTCTACAAACTGAATATAATTAATCCCTCCAGACATCATCAGTTCCGAACTTACACACTACCTGGTAATTAGTTAGAATATGATACACCGTGATTAATGATTGTCTTCGCCTTGAAATGTAAACTTTTGCTGACACTTCTTCACCTGTGTTACTGAGTCTCATCTCGAAATCATGTTGGTATCATGATTTAGAAGTTTCTGCTACTATTCCTGCTTCTTGTAATTCTCGTGTCGTGAGGAACATAGCTTCGAATGTACACTATACTGACAAAAGTCACCGGACACCTAGAACAGAAACACAACATAGCATTTATTGGCATACATTAATAAGGTGTCGTCCCACCTTTGGCCTTAATGCATGCACTGACCCTTCGAGACTTGCTTTCGACAAAGTTTTGGAACACAGCGATAGGTATGCGCTTCCACTCAGTACATAATGCTGCCGCTAACTGTTGCTTTAGCAGTAGTCTTTGGTTCCAAATTTCTTATGCGGCGCACTAATTCATCCCATAGGTGCTCTATGGGATTAAGATCAGGGCTGTGTGCTGGCCAGTCGACACATGATACGAAATTATCATAAACCACGCCGTAACAGTCCCTGCTTTATGGCTCGGTGCATTATCCTGCTGGTACCAACAAGGCTCGGTTCCATAGTATTGCCACAGAATTGGTAGGGCATAACTGTCCAGAATATCGAGGTTAACGTGCTGATTAACAGGTTTATCCACGATACCAATGGGCCGGTACCGTACCAGGAAAAATGCCCCTACACGAGTACACTGCCATCTTCAAACTTGACCGTAGGAACAGTACACTGTGGTAAATAGCGTTCCCCCGGCTGCCGCCATACCCACACACGGCCATCAGACTGATGGATCGTGTATCTGAATTCATCAGTCCATAGGACTCGTTTCCATTGATCTACGGTCCGCGATAAATGTTCTTTCATCATCATCATCATCATCATTGTCAACCATTATCAATCCACTGCTGGACGAAGGTCTCCCCAAGTTTCCTCCACAACGGTCTGTCTTGTGCCAGTCTCCTCCATGTCACTCCCGCATATTTACGAATTTCATCCACCCATCTCCCATGTGGTCTTTTTCTGGGTCTTTTCCTGTCCCTTGGAATCCAATCTAAAATTTCGGCTGTCCATCTATGAACTGTCCTTCTGGCAGTATGTCCAGCCCATTGCCATTTCAGGGATTTAACTCTGATCATGATGTCTTCCATTCTCGTCATTTTTCGGATCCACGAGTTCCTCTTCTTATCTCTCCTGGTTATACCAAGCATGCACCTCTCCATGCTTCTTTGAGTTGTCTGCAGCCTTTGTATGTCTCTTTTAGTTAAGGTCCACGTCTCTGCACCATACGTAAGCACTGGAAGGATGCATTGATCAAACACTTTTCTTTTAAGACATAATGGCATATTGCTCTTGAAAATTATGCTGTTTCTTCCAAAAGCTCTCCAGGCAAGTTTTGTACGCCGATTAATTTCTTCATCAATGTGACCCTCACTTGATATCTGCTGTCCAAGATAAACATACGTATCTGTTATCTCCAGTTTTTCTCCATCAATCGATAAATCTTCATTTCTTGTAAAAGCATTGAACATCACTTTTGTCTTCTGAAAGTTCATTTTTAATCCCACTTCTTTACTCTTGTCAGCAAGTTCCGGGATCATACTCTGCAGCTCTGATCAGCAAAACGAAGGTGGGTTAGATAATCTCCATTAATCTTTATCCCTTTGTTTTCCCAGTTCAGTGATTGAAAGACATTTTCCAATGTGGCATTAAAAAGCTTCGGAGATATGCTGTCACCTTGTCTCACTCCTTTTCCAATTTTTATGTGTGTTGTATTTTCAAACAGCCGAATCTTTGCACTTGCATTTTCATAGATGTTATTAATAATATTAATGTATGCATCTTCAATACCGCAGGATTTCAGAGCCGTGGTAACTGCTGATGGTTTCACCGAATCAAAGGCTTTTTCATAATCGATAAAAGCCATGCACAATGGAAGTTCATATTCCCTCGCTCTTTCAATTAGTTCTCTCAGTACATGGATATGATCTATTGTGCTGTAGCCACTCCTGAATCCAGCTTGTTCTCTCGGTTGAGCCATGTCCAGTGTTACCTTCAAGCGGTGTGAAAGAACTTTAGTGAAGATTTTATAAACCACTGATAGGAGGCTGATAGGTCTGTAGTTCCTGAGATCCTCAATGTCACCTTTTTTATGTAGCAGGATCATTGTAGCATTGTTCCAATCCTCAGGAATCTTCCCTTCATTAAGGCATCGAGTGAAAATTTGGGCGAGTACTGTTTCAATTTCTCCACTTGCTTCTTGTATGATGTCTATAGTAATTCCATCTTCTCCTGGAGCTTTCCCCCGCTTCATGTTCTTGATTGCATGAGCAACTTCTGCTGGGAGGACTGGAAGAACTCTGGTACCTTTCATGATGTCTGGAGTACATGTATCATCCCTTTCATATAATTTGGAGTAGAAATCTTTCACTCTTGTCAAAATTTCGCCTCTATTTCTTGTTATAGAACCATCTTCTTTTCTCAGAGCCATAATCTGTTTTCTTCCCTTACTGAGATGTCCCTTTGCTATCTTTAGGCTTTGGTTGTTTTCAATTGCTTTCCTCACTAGCTCACAGTTGAATTTCCTTACGTCTTCAGTGATACTTTTTCGTGCTGTCTTGCATAGCTCTATATATTCCACTTTGGAAGTCACATCTTCTTTAGTTGTCCTCATCTCTCTTCTTTTTGCATCAACATTTTGGTTTTTCCTGATAATTTGTTTACATGCAACTTGTTCTTAGACCCAGCTAATTTTGTTGCTGTTTCCATAAGAGCTTTGGTTACTTTTCTGTTAACTTCCGAAATATCAAATTCTTCCGATGTTAGGCCTTCTAAAGCAGAGAATCTGTTCTTCAGTTCCAACTTGAAAGTATTATGGTGTTTTTTAAGGTTGGTTATGTCAATACATTTTGTTTGTCTCATGAGCTTGCCACGTTCCAGTTTAGTGTTGAGGTGCATCTTACATCTCACCAATCTATGGTCACTACCTGTGTTGAACTTGTTTAGCACACTGCAGTCTTCGATGACGAATTTTTTGTTACACATAATAAAATCAATTTCACTTGTCGTCCCAATTGGATGTCTCCATGTCCATTTCCTGTGTGGCTTTTTCTTGAAAAAGGAATTCAAGATGAAAATCCTTCTGCCTCTGCAAACTCAACGAGAGTATTTCCACGCTGGTTTCTGTTGCCGTGACCGAATTTACCTACTGAAGTTTCATTCTGTTGCCGGTGCCCTATTTTTGCATTGAAATCTCCCATAATTATCTTCAAGTGCTGCTTACCTTTATTATTTAGATGACGAATTTCCTCATAAAATTCTTCAATTTCTTCTTCAGGATGACTTGTGGTGGGTGCATAAGTTTGAATAATCTGAGCCTGGTATCTTCTCGATAGTTGGATAACGAGTCGTGCAGCTTTGTCAGAGGAACTTTCAACTTCTACCACTTTATCCTTCAGTTTCTTGTTTATTATAAATCCAACACCACTAGTTCTGCCAGTATCTGTCCCACGATAATAGAAGAGATGTCCACTTTTCAGTTCAATGAGATCTTCTCCTTTTCTCCTTACCTCACTTAGCCCGACGATGTCCCACTTGATCCTTTGTAGTTCCTCTTCCAATTCAAGAAGCCTTGAATCAGAAGATAGGGAGCGTCCGTTGTAGGTAGCCAAGGTCAGCATCAAATGGCAGCCTAGTCCGGTCCTCCGGGGATTCTTAGCACCCTCTGCCTTCATGTCGCACTGGCCGCTGCCTTGGCCAGGTACATTCCAGCTGCCGGAGACTGAGGGCCAAGATTTAAGTTGTAGAGTCATTTTGGAGGTGTTTGGCCATAACTCACCACGCTGGCCAAGCGGGTTGGTGAGTGTGGGATAGCATTTCCTCTGATCCCGATGGTATAGTTATACCGCTATTTGCGGTCGTCAGAGCCCCTTTAGTGGGAACAGGATGCACCACGAGAAGGCGGGGTTGACATTTGTCAAGGAGAGGCTGTGATGTTACGCATCACCTGACCTTACATATTTACACCATGCTAAACGACGAGTAGCATTCCGAGTGGAGATGAAAGGCTTATGAGTAGCCGCACGACCACCGTAACCCATGGAATGAAGTTCTCTGCGAATGGTATGTGTACATACCGAGGTTCCAGCATTTTTACTCACCTGTACACAGAGGTCTTGTGCAGTGCTCCGTCGATTAGCTGTAACGACTCTCCTGAGGCTTCGACGTCCTCTATCACTGATTTTCTTTGGTCTGCCGGTCCTTTTTGCTGCTTCAGGCGCGCCATGTGCCTTCCACTTATTCAGTACATCCAAAACAGTTGACTTGGGTATGTTTAAACGCCTCTCGATTTCTCTTATGGACAACCCACTAATATAACATCCAACAATCTTTCCTTTCTCAAAGTAAGTTCAGCGACATTTTAACTCAACTTCACAGTGCGATATGATCGCGGTCAGCTGCAGGCTTGTTTTTATACCGTTTGCAGCTATACCGCGCGTCTTAACAACGCAGAGGATCCGTTCATTTGCTTTTGGAGGGGTGTCCGGTGACTTTTGTCAATATAGTGTATATTAGTAAAAATTTGCGAATAGTTGTTTATTGTACCTGTACATAGCGATCGCTTTTATATAAAGATATTCTGAAAGCTCTGATCACTCCTTTTGCCCATTCCGACGCTCAATCGAGCGCTAACTGATGCTCGACGAACTTTTCTGTCTGATTTATACCGCGCTCAGGTTACGTCTTATCTGTTGAAGTGAGACATTTATGCGACG
Source organism: Macrothele yani (assembly GCA_039090855.1). Lineage (NCBI taxonomy): Eukaryota > Metazoa > Arthropoda > Arachnida > Araneae > Macrothelidae > Macrothele > Macrothele yani. Next base: position 80,435,419 of record CM077016.1, read on the forward strand.
AGGGTAGGCGTATCTAACAAATCGTCATCTCAATGTATAAGCACGTTCTTTTTCATAAAAGAGGCGCTAAAAAATTGGGGCATTGTCAACTTAAACATTTAGCATCTCTTGGGAGGAAGCTCGATGTTCGTCGTCTTCAACAAACGAAATGAGAAATAGAACAAAGGAGTATTGTTATAGAACAGTTTCCTCTGAATTTCCGAAGGGAGTTTATGTTGAACGTGAACATATTTTTAGAACGCTTTTATTCTGTTATGCCGAAGTGCGTACTTGTTAGACAGCAACGATTCGTGTCTACATCGATACATTGTTTGTTTTCCATTTATTTTGGCATAGTCTGCCTACGAAGATAAAGAATCTTCTTCCGAAAAGAATCCCAAAACAATAAAACGCGTGCTGAAAATGTTTATGCTTGGGAGCAAATGTTTACATCTCTTCAATGTTTCGCAAAGTATTATTTCGAGCACTTCAGAGTTTGTTGTTGAGAAAATTTGAGATCTACTTCGAATTCAAGTCTGCCCATTGAGCAAAACTAAAAATTATGTGAAATACATTTTTATTCTACAAATCCCATTCTCGAAGGAGAATGCTTAAGACCCATATTATTGCAAACGCTAACATTCATTTAATCTGAAAGCAAATTAACATTTTAACCCATTTTAAATCATTTGCTTTTCTAGCATGGAATTGAGTGAAAACTCTTCCTGGAACGAAAATGAAGGTGCCTCCCCGGTGACCCAGTGGTCTAAGCGCTGGCTTATGACTATTCGGGTTCGAATCCCGGTGAGGCATGGATGTTGTGTTTGTCTAACGGCACTGGCTCTCTCGCTTCCCTAGAACCAGTGGCCAGAAATTAAGAACAGGCGACTGCTTATGGCCCATTGAGTTGCTCACGGCGGTCGTTAAACCTCCAATAAAAAAACAAGAAAGTTGACACCGAATTTTCGGGTGTAATAAGCACGTCTTTTGAATCCGTTCTGACGCAAATTATATTTATCAAAGCTATTCAAAGTCCATGGAACCGGTATGGAAAACAATAGATCTGACCAAAGAAAGAAGATTTTCAATCGGGTTTTTAATCCCTCAGATATTGCTGTAAACGGAATCGTGAGCTTACGAACTCTTAGAAACAGAGATATCGACAAAAATAAGATGTGACTTTACATCCTCTGGTGGGAAAACCATGCATTATTTTAGGAAGAAAGTATTCTCAAAAGGTTTATCCGTATAAGCGGTATCGGTCGAAGAAAAAAATTAGTCGAGTTTTCAGGAGCCCAGATTTAGCAACAAATACTTCAGAAGCAGAAATGAACACATATGACCCCTGGTGGCTAAACCATTCTTTACCAAACATTAGAAATTATGTGAAAAATATTTTCCATCAGGTCTTGTATGCGATACAGGAAAATTGTTCAAATCAGAGCTTTAGGAGCAGAAATAACGCAAAAAACGCAATTTATCTTTGTGCCCCCTAGCGGAAAGTGTATGATTTACTTGAAAAATTTGAATTTATAAGGAAAACATTTCGTGACGGAAACACTATCCAACAAAGAAGGAATTTTTCAAATCGTACCCTTAGAAGTAGAGATATTGACAAAAATAAGATATACATCTACGCCCCCTGGCGTAGAAATCATGCATTTTTTTAAGAAGAAAATTTTCCTAAAAGGTTTGTCGACATGAGTAGTAACGGTCAACAAACGACGTTTTTTTCAATCGAGAATTTAGAAGCTCATATTTTGCTGCAAATACGACAGAAGCGGAAATTAAGATTTACGCCCCCTGGTGGCCAAACCATTTTTTTACAAAAATTATAAATTATGTGCAAACGATTTCCCATCAGGAGCTGTATCCGGTGAAGAAAGAATTTTTCAAATCGGAGATTTAGAAGCAGAGATATAGAGGGGAAAGCAATTTACCTATACGCCTCCTAGCGGAAAGTCTGTGAATTACTTGAAAACTTTGAAATTATATGAAAAACATGTCACACTGAAAACACTATCCAACAAAGAAAGAATTTTTCAAATCGGACTCCTAGAAGTAGAGATATTGACAAAAATAAGATATACATCTACTCCCTTGGCGGAGATACCATGGAATATTTTAAGAAAATATTCCGAAAAGGTTTATCGATGTGAGTGGCATCAGTCCACGAAAGAATTTTAATCGATATTTTGGAAGCTACGATTTAATGGCAAATACATCAGAAGCAAAAATTAACACTTACGCCCCCTGGTGGCCAAAGTGTTCTTTACCAAAAATTTGAAATTATATGCAAAAGATTTTCCATCAGGAGATGTATCCGCTGAAGAAAAAAAAATTCAAATCGGAGTTTTAGAAGAAGAGTTATCATGAAAAATGCAATTTACTTTTACGCCCCTAGCGGAAAATCTATGCTTAATTTGAAAAAGTAACTATATCTAAAATAATCTTCGACATAAATGGAATCGAAAGATATAATTTTTTCAATCGTATGTTTAGAAGCAAATATGTGGAATAAAACGTCTTTTTGAATTCGACAACATCTGCATTTATGCCCTCTACCGGCGAAATTGTACATCGTAAAAAAACGAAATGAAGGATCATCATTTGCATATTTCAAGCTTCCCAATGCAAAAAGAATTTTTCAAATCGGACTAATAGTTGCTGAGATATCGTAGGTACAGACGGACGGACTGGTGGACGGACGGACGGACAAACCGATAATAGAAGCACGATCTTTTTACAAAACACGTGCTAAAAAAAGGGGAGCCCATTTATTTCTGAGACATGCTTGAAATTAGCATATTTCCGATAAAATATGAACATATGTAAAACGTAGTATTGGGTGCACAAATAAGTTTTAAATCATTTTTTGTGTTACATATACCGCTAATTTACATATCCAACATTCCCCTGCGTTGTTCTCATGTGACCATAACTGGTCCAGAATATAAAATGTGACACAGAAGTTTGCCCAACAGTCAAACGCACTTGCACATGGGTAGGTGAAAGATTGCAAGCGATACTGCATTCGTTACGAATTTCATCAAGAAAAAAGTACTGCAAAAGCATGGGCATCGATCTGTTCTGTACTGGCGGGAGAATATTGTATCGAAAAGCACGTGTGAGTTTTTGTTTAGACGGTTTAAAGCAGGTGATTTTGATGTTAGCGATCGAGAACGTAGTGGCGCCCAGCAGAAGGTTGCACATGAGGAACTGCAAGGATTGCTGGTAGAAGATTCGTCTCAAACACACAACGAACAAGCTGAACAACTGGGGGTCACTCAACAAACCATTTCCAATCGTTTACGCGCAATGGAAAAGATTCAGAAGGATGGAAAATGAGTGCCACATCACCTGAGCCAAATGAACAAGAATGAGTGTGTCATGATATTTTTAAATCTGTTAAATAAACGACACAGAAAAAACTTTCCTGTTGAAAATCGTTACAGGTGATGAAAAGTGGATATGGTACGACAATCACAAACTAAAGAAAATCAGTGGGTAGAACCCGATGAAGCAACGACTTCGACACCGAAACGCAATATTCACTCCAAGAAAGTTCTGCTGTGCATCTGGTGGGATATGAAGGGTGTAATCTACACTGGCGGAAAGTGAAAGAAGAACACCAAGAAGGAATTGGCGGACGATCATGAAATTTACATATGTTAATGGGGTCAAGCTTACGTAGGTGTGATATTAATTTCGGAACCAACCGGGGAGCTCTTACGCCACAGCACGGCATAATATGCAAATTATCGTTAGTGGTATTTAAGGAGTACGGCGAAGTGAATGTAATCGATCGTCAGCGTACGGACACGTGCAAAGACCCTGAAGAAGCTGCAATGCCTGGACATGGAAGACGTGTACGATTTCAGCAGCTATCGGACTTTGAGCGAGGTGGTCTAGTCGGACTCCGCGAGGCCGGATGGTCGTATCGTCGTATTGCGGAGCGAATTGGACGGGAAGTAGCGGTGGTGGTACGATGGTGGCGTAGATGGTCCGAGGAACATTCCCACACGAGAAGACGTGGAATCGGGCGTCACAGACGGACTGATGAGCGGACCCATCGACACATAAGAAGAGCAGCGTTGTCAAGCATAACATCCACTGAGACGCAAATCCGAGCTGCCGTTGCACCTGAGGTGACTGTGCGAACAATCCGCAACCGTCTACTGGATGCAGGACTACGTGCACGTGTGCCTCTGGCATGTGTACCTCTGACTCCAGCCCACCGTCAGGAACGGCTGCAGTGGTGTCGCCAACGTCTGCACTGGAGAACGCAATGGCGATCTGTCGTGTTCAGCGATGAAAGCAGATTCTGCTTGGGAGCCTCCGATGGCCGTATGCGTGTTCGCACACGCACAGGGGAGCGTCTCCACCCTTCTTGCATCCTCCAGCGACACACAGGGCCTACACCTGGTCTCTTGGTGTGGGGAGCGATCAGCTATCACTCCCGTACACAACTAGTGTTTGTACCGGGTACGTTAAACAGCACCTCCTACATCAACAACATCATTCAGCCCGTTGTTGTGCCATTTGTAAGGTCGGTCCATCGTGGTGTTTTCCAGCAAGATAACGCACGCCCACACACTGCACGTGCAACGCAACATACACTTCAGGGTGTGAGACAACTTCCATGGCCTGCACGTTCACCGAATGTGTCCCCCATTGAGCACGTGTGGGATTTTATGGGACAACGATTTATCCGGTCTCCACGGCCAGCCACGACCATCCCCGATTTACGCGTCCAGGTTGAGGATGCTTGGAACTCAATACCCCAAACTTACATCCAACATCTGTACGACAGACTCCATGCCAGAATTGCACAGTGTGACGCAATTCATGGCGGTTCAACCTCGTACTAACCATGTTACATGGAAATGTTATTTTTCAGTTTACCAGAAAATACAGCTGTATTTTGCCATAATGTTTAGATCACGTTATCCTCTGTATTCCGTTATTATGCTGTATAAATTTCGTTGGTATCAGACGTCTCCTTCTTGGTGTTCTTTTTTTCACTTTCCGCCAGTGTATTATGAACTATTAGAACAGCGTCAAACTGTTACTGCTGATCGCTACAAGCAACAATTGCTGCGATTGAACCAGGAAATCTGTCGGAAACGTCCATTCACGGGCAAATGATTGCGTCCCGTGAAATTACTGCATGACAACGCTAGGCCGCATGTCGCGAAATCGGTCAAGGAAACGGTATTGACGCTTGGCTGGGAAGTTTTGGAGCACCCGGCGTATAGTCCATACATAGCCCCCTTCAGCCTATCATTTGTTCCGATCGATGCAACATGGTTTGTCTGCTGTACGGTTCCGGGCATGTGACGAAGTGCAGAAATGGGTTGACGACTTCATCGCGTCACACGACGAAGTATTAATTCTTCATGGCTGGAATCCGTCAGCTGGCCGACCGATGGCGGAATGTGATAGATAATGACGGCGCATGTTTTGATTCGTGAAGGTATTGTTGTTTTCTCTCAAACTACACGTTGCGTTGTCTTAAAACGCTTTAAAACTTATTTGTACACCTATACTTTTAGAGTCAATCTGATGCGATTGACGGTGGCATTTTTTGAATTTCTGAAATAATTGTAATTGTGTTTTAACATCAACTTACACTTTTTACAAATCAAAAATACGGAAATGTACTGCTCGATACAGAAAATGACACGCCAGACATATTTGTCAGAAAGCCATGAAAATTGGTGGATATGTGTCGACAGGTGGGCTATGTAAATGATTGCAGTGCGAACCAATAACGTGAGAGGTCAGGGAGATAAAAGGCTAAAATATCTCGGCTACGTCGAAACGTTTTACCCTTTTATAAATTTTATACTAAGCTTCAAGAAGCAGCTAACAATATTGTGTTCGCGATTTCTTTGTAATTTGATTGGTCCTTCTAGGAAAATTCATGCTTCTTCCTCTATGCCAATTGCAGTGAATTTTCAAAACTGTCATCCAGAACCATATTTCTTACGTATATCTGGTGCGAAAAGTACACTCAGTGGACAAAATGTTAGAGATACCTACTATGACGAAGTAAATTTTTCAATCATTTTTATGCTAGGAACCGGGTTCGAACCCGCAACTATCGGCTCTGGAGCTCCGAGTGCAATCCACAATACTACACTGGCATATGCGCGTACAGCTATCTGCCTTTATCTCATGTGCGTCCTACGGGGCAGGCACGCCACATAAAACACCGAAAACCAACTTCTTGCTAAAATACACTATCTACCAACAAGTAATTGGACACCCCTGCAATTGACGATATCTGCGGTCCTGATGCACGTCATGGCCGTCGCCGTTAAATATCCTGTGGGAAACAACAACGCAACCAGTCGCATGCAAGATGCCACGCAGTTCGGAGCTCTCTCATTTCGAGAAATGTGTAATCGTCGGGTATCACAGAAATGGCCCATCCACACTTGGCATATCCAGCGAGTTGAAGTGCCCAAAATCAACAGTGGCCTACGTGATTGGCAAGTGGAAGATGAGAGGTGACTGTCGGAATGTGCCCCGACCCGACAGACCCACAAAACTGGGAGTTAGAGACCGACGGGTGCTGGCCAGAGAAATTCGGAAGAACCGCAACAAATCGATAGGCCAGATCCGCGAGGAGTTTCAACAGGCATCCGGGAGTGTTCTTTCGATGAATACCATCCGTAAGGAATTCCATCTGCTCGGTTATCATGGACGTGCTGCCGCCCACAAGCCTTTGATCACTAAGTCCAATAGCGCTGCTCGGCTAATGTGGTGCAAATAACGTCGACAGTGGACCGTTGAACAGTGGAAACAGGTTCTCTGGAGCGACGAATCAAGGTTCACCCTCTACCGTTCGGATGGCAGGGTCTGAGTTTGGCGTCTGCCTGGAGAACGCCTCCTGCCGGAATGTATTGTGCCAACTGTGAAGTTCGGCGGCGGTGGAATTATGCTATGGGGGTGTTTCTGCTGGTATGGCATGGGACCCTTGGTCGCAATTCCTGGTAGACTGAACGCCGAGACCTACTGCACTAGTTTGGATGACCATGCGCTTCCTACGTTGTGGCAGTTTTACGGGGTGGACCCATGTTACTTTCAGGAGGACAATGCCACCTGTCATGTTGCGAGGTCCACCATGGCTTGGTATGGTGACAATGGGGTTAATAGAATGGACTGGCATGCGCAGAGCCCGGACCTTAACCCTATCGAGCACCTCTGGGACGAGTTGGAGCGTCGACTTAAGGGGTGCCCCCACCGTCCGAAATCGGTGAAGGAACTGACTTGTCTTCTCTAAGCCAAGTGGAAGAAAATACCGCTAGCCGTCGTACAACGCCTGGTTGAGAGTATGCCCCGGAGGGTCGCAGCTCTAATCGCCGGTCCTGGAGGCTCCACCAACTATTGAAGGTGAATAAACTTCGTTTTCCTTTGCTATCACAGGTGTCCAATTACTTGTTGGTAGATAGTGTATAACCGAAACCAACTTGTTGCTAAATACAGAGGATGAGTCGAAAGTTTTGCAATATTTGGATCACTTTATGTCTTCATACGTACCTTTACGACGAAAGCTGACTAGCGTTCAAAGTATCGGCGATAGGGTTGCACAGTCTTTAGCCATCTCTCTGCCAGTTCTTCGATTCCTAGACGGTACCCGTTCTTGTCTTACGAGGCGAAGAACTCCTTCACCCCAGCCACCACCTTCTCCTGGTTGTTGAAGTGCCACCCCCTAAGGAAGTGGGCCATGGACCGGAACAAGTAATAATCCCACGGAGCACGATCCAGACTATATGCTGGGTACAGCATCAGTTCGATGCCTTCAAGTTCCTGGAGTTTTGCGCGTGTCGTTCGCGCGGTATGAGGCCGAGCGTTGTCCTACCGTAGGAGAGCGCGCTTTCTGTTCACCAATGCCGGGTATTTCTCCTCCAAAACGGCATACATCCGCACCAGCTGTTCAGAGTAGAGGTTGACGTTGATCGTCCAACGGTCTGGAACAAATTTTTAATGGATTATACCCTCGAAATTCCACCAGACGCAGAACATCACCTTGTGCTCGAAGCGCCCACGGTTGGCAACAGGAAAACGTGGGCGCTTAGAGCACAAGGGGTCTTTTCCGTAATCCTAACCCACAACGGTTCAACTAATGCCGTTGTGTGTTAGGATTACGGAAATAGATCCACCTTTAATCGCACGTAACATTTCTCGTGATGAAACGTATATCGCGCGGGTTTTCTAAGAGTTTCGAGCACACTTCCACTCGGCGGTTTACTTCAGCTAGCGTCAGTTCGTGAGGGACAATGCGGCACCTCCTGTAGACCTTGCCGAGGTCCTGAAGTTGACGAACCACGGTGGTCTGTGATATGCCCAGCTCGCGTGATAATTAAAGGCTAAAATATGTCGGCTTTACTTCTACGTCTTGACGCACGGCCTCCGAATCCACGGTTCGCGGCCTACCTGACCTTCGCTGATCGTCAAGGTTTCTGTCACCTGAGCGAAATTTCTTAAAGCATCTGGTTGCCGTGCTGCGGTCCATGGAACCTTCCCTTTTTGCATGACAAAAAGTCTCGGGTTGCTTGAGCAGGGTTATGGCCGAGTTCAAACTCGTAAAGCAAAAAGTTCCCTAAATAGCCGGTTGTGGCTGTTCATCTTTTAGGCGTCCCAACCACAGACGGAAGGACGACATTCAATGTTGTTCACAGCAACGATTATAACTTTATATCCCTTTCGACTGACTGCAGGGAACTGGTTTAAGCACGTGACGTACCCGCCGCAGCACATGCGTTTATGCAAATATTGCAAAACTTTTGAATCCCCCTCTGTAAAATTCCAATTTGGTCCTTAGTTTCCCTTTTCACGCTCCTCTAAGGCTCCTCTCAAAAACTACATATTTTAGATTTTGATTTCATTAAAAACCAATTTGCTAAAGCTACGTTTGCAAAGATAAACTCAAAATACGCATTAAATAATGCGTATTTTGACGTATAAATTGATATGATAATTTTATTTTCTTATTATTTAATTTATACATTAAAATTTGCAGACGTTGAAACTCAGAAAAATTAATTTCCCTTCATACAGTCCGCTGACAGTGAAATGTAAAATGTTTTTCCTATGCATAATCCGCAGGTCATGAACTTCATAAAAACAAATTCCTTTGTGTAATCCGTGGCGGCGTATCTGGAGACCCTGAAATTCAGGAAAAAAAATTTCATGTAATGCCCACCTGTCATGTTGATCACAAACCGCAATTTTCGACAGGAAAGTCACGATTCACAGGATGACCCAGAAGTCCAAAGGACTAAGAAAGAAACAATAATCTTCTTATTGAAAAAAAAACTTATTTCTTAAGTATTTTTGAGTTACTTTCAAGTGAACAGAGAGCATAGACCCCTAAATTTTTTATCACAACAGCAATTCATTAGTTAGACTTTAAAATGCGTAGAAACTACGGAAAATTCGTAGTACTTGATATATCTTTAAATGTTTGAACCAAAGAGCGAACAAAAGCCTAAATTAATGCGATTAGCACAGCGAAAGTAACGAATGCAATTCTGAAAGTGATAACCAACGGCGCCAATTGTGTGCTGTAGAAATCTCAGAAAGCTTGGACCGCACTTAGTCTTCCGCGAACGTAAATACACTCTTTACCAAAGAAAAGGAAGCACCCCGAAAAGTCGTTCGATCCTGATGAAACTCCTCATACAAGTACCTCCGGGCCGAATATTATTATTAAAAAATAAGGACCAATGACTAAAGAGTGGCCTGCCACTGCGCATCGAGGATGGTGTATCAAGAGCAAAGCTCGCACGCAGTCGCAATTGTAACAGTGGATTGCGGTTGCATTAACCGCTACGGATTGTGAGGATGGACTGCCCCGGTGGCGCAGGGGCAGTCCATCCCCGGACTCCTTTCTGAGAACCGAGTGAGAACCCGGACTCCTTTCTGAGAACCGAGTGAGAACCCGGACTCCTTTCGACGAATGATCAGAAGCCATTACTTAGACAGTAATGGCTTCTGATCATTCGTCCGAAAGGAGTCCGGGTTTGAATCCCGGTGAGGCGTGGATGATGTGTTTGTATTACGGCGGCACTGGCTCTCTCCCTTCCCTGGAACCAGTGGCCCTAAATTAGGGACGGGCGACTGCTTATAGCTCTTGAGTTGCTCACGGTGGTCGTTCAACCTCCAATCAAAAAAAAATTGTGAGGCTGCCTCGACGTCGTATCCGTGCACAATACCAGAAGCTGAGCAAGTTCGAGAAAGGACGTATAATTGGACTGAGAGAAGGCGGTTGGTCAATTCGCCGTATCGCTAGGCATTTGGGTCTGAACGAACCGGCAATCGGACAAGGTTGACGCCAATGGGTTGAAGGATGACATAACCCAACGGTACGCGGGAAGTGGACGGCCGAGGGTAACGACAGAACGCGAGGTCCTTGCGATTGTGAGAGCCTCACGAACAGAACCGAATTCGTTGCTCTTAAGCATCCGTGGCCATGTTGCGTCATCTACAATTACGGCCCTGATGGTCAGGTTAAATCCGGACCGTTGCCACACGACTTGCAGCACAGGGACTACATTCGAGGAGGCTACTCCGCCTCCTACCACTACCCAGGGAGCATCGCTGGCACCGGTTGCAGTGATGTCAGGCCCTATCAACGTGGGATAGTGTCCGCTGGCGTCGTGTTACCTTCAGTGATAAATCACGGTTTGCACTTGGCAGCGATGACCAGCGCATACATGTTTTGAGACGGGACGGCCAGTGCACGGATCCTGCATTTACCGTGGAACGGTTCACGGCTCGCATACCAAGAGTGAATGTCTGGGGAGTCAATGCCTACGATAGCAGGCCACCCTTGGTAGTCCTTCGTACCATCTGCACGGCTCAACGGTACGTTGATGACATTCTACGACCTGCTGTGTTGTCATTCCCGTTGCAGCATCACCGAACAATTTTTCAACAGGATAATGCCTGGCCACACACGGCACGGCTCTCTCAGGACCACCTCCGTTATGTCGACACCCTTCCATGGCCAGCTCGACCTCTCACCAATCGAACATGTCTGGGTCATGATGGGACGCTACCTACGCCCATCCCGAAATGTCAGCGAACTGGCCTGCAATTCGGACGCCATCTGGCATGCTGTACCTCAGAACAGTATCCGTGAACTGTATGCGCCTATTCCACGCCGGGTAACAGCTTGTACAGAGCCAGAGGTGGCGCTACAACGTACTGGCATGTTTCACTCGTGTAGCTGTTTTATCCGAAAAAATGGCCCAGCTTCTCCGGAATTACAACCATTTCCTTTCCTATACATATACATTGCACATACCAATTTTCATCTCGATGGGATGATTCCTTCTGGGTGCTTCCTTTTTTTTTTACGATTTCCAATCATAGGTTGAAGAAGCGTATATGCTCCAGCTTTGTCCGTCTGTCTGTCTGTCCGTCTGTCCGTCCGGCAGTCAGTCCGTCCTTCCGCACGATAACTCGCGTAAAAATGGTTCGATTCCAATGACATTTTATTATGTGGTAGGGGACACCCTGGGAAAGAATCCTATTGAAAATGGACGAAATGGGATCAAAGGTCAGGACATAGGAGCGGGATCCATTCCATCGCCCTTATGCGTCAAAACTTACGTAAAAATTCTTCGATTGCAACAAAACTTCATCATGTTGTTCCGGAGATGCCGCCCCGGTGGCGCAGTGGTCTAAGGCGCTGGCTTCTGATCATTCGTCCGTAAGGGGACCGGGTTCGAATCCCGGTCAGGCATGGATGTTGTGTTTGTCTTACGGCACTGGCTCTCTCCCTTCCCTGGAACCAGTGACTCTAAATTAGGGACGGGCGACTGCTTATAGCCCATTGAGTTGCTCACGGTGGTCGTTAAACCTCCAATAAAAGAAAGAAAGAAATGTTTCGGAGATGTATTGAACCGGTTCTGTTTGATATAATCGAAATGGGGCCAAAGGTCAGGGCACAGAAGCGAGATTTATTCCTCAGCCGTTATCCTCATAACTTGACTAAACATGCTTCTATTATGACAAAACTTTAGTATGTTGTTCCGGAGGTATATTGAACCATTTCAGTTGAATATCGTCGAAGTGGGGTCAAAGGTCAAGGCACAGGAGCGAGATTTATTCTACAGCCATTGTCCCGATAACTTGAGTAATGATTTCTGGTATGTTGGAAAGCGTATCATAATCAATGCATTGCATGATTTTACTAACTTGCTTTTTTTTTTTTTTTTTTTTTTTTGCAAACGGTGTAGTACCACTGTTGCAGCATTTTTTCTGCCAAAATGCTCGTAAGTAAAACAAAAATTTATTTCCTATTCTTATATTCTTAGCGGCCTTCTTTCTTCGTACTGCGTTGCAGTTTTTCGATGTTAATGCACTTTTGGTACTTTTCCCATTATACAAATATCATCACAATTATCACGTGAATCTTTTTAGAAATCAAAACTCAGCAAAAGCGTTTTTTTTTTTTTTTTTTTTTTTTTTTTAAGTGACGTATTGCCAGCAGAAAAAAAACACTTTTTAATAGATAATCCGCTGATTGAACGACGGAAGTAACGACATTTACTGCAAATTACGAAATTCGTAGTAAAAAAATATTGGGCGCCAATGCCTAATTTCTAGGCGCTAAGGCGATCTGGCTCCTGGGATTTGTCCAGTCCTGCCGAAATTAAGGATAAGCGACTCCTCCTAGTATTAGATGCTCACTGGAGTAATTAAAATCAAACAAACACAGATAAAATGGTAAGATTTATACAGACCTGAAAATGTTGGTAGGTTGATTTTTATGGCGCAAGGGCCATGTTTGACCAGAGAGCGCCAGACACAAGACCATTAAAGAAAGATATTTTAAAAAGGATGATGGTATTGCACGAAGACGAAAAAACAAGATGGTCCGTCACAAGGTCAGCTCGGGACGTGGGGGGGGCGCTGCACCCCAAATAACTGGAAAACCAGTTATCCCCGTGCGGGGAACCCGAAAATATTAACACGGTTTAATATAGCTAAGTAAATAGCGAGTGTGTTGCTGAAAATACGATTAAGATTAGTTTTTTATCAGCGAACTCATTCGACATGACACATTTAAAAGAACTGGAAAGTACTCAGGAAGTTCATAAAGCTAACTCCTGATGACCTTCTTGATGAACCTTGTAAAGTGTACTCTAACTCAACTTTCCCATTTGGTTCCTGTTATTTTATGCAAATTTTGGTTCATACTCTTTAACCAGTTTCTAAACTTAATGCGGCATTTTATCTCTCGCTAACTGCTTTTGTGGCAACCTGACATGAGGTCAATAGTTGAACGACGTATGTTGACGAGATAGAAGAGTGACGTTTACGATGTATCAAACCTCTCGTGAGAAGTCGGCCAGTTTATGAGAACCTTATACATAGTTGTATTGAACAAGGATTGATTAGAGAGCAGGATTTGGTGGATATTGCATGATTACAGCTTCACGTTGAACATTACCTACGATTCGTTGATATTAAAGGTTTAAATTGTTGTTGGGTTATAAGCAGTTCCTGTGTTCCGGCATTGACGAGACAGTCGATTGATTACGAAGGGAAGTTGTATTCAACGCATCCTGTTATGTGCTAACAACCTGAGGATATGACAGAAATATACACTATATTGAAAAAAGTCACCGAACACCTGGAAGAGAAACACAACATAGCATTTATTGACGTACATTAGTACGGTGTCAGGCCACATTTGGCCTTAATGAATGCACTGACCCTTCGAGAAATGCTTTCGACAAGGTTTTGGAACACAGCGATAGGTATGCGCTTCCATTCAGTACATAATGCTGCAGCTAACTGTTGCTTAGTAGTAGGCCTCGGTTTCAAACTTCTTATGCGGCGCTCTAATTCATCCCATAGGTACTCTATGGGATTAAGATCAGGGCTCTGTGCTGGCCAGTCCACACACGATACCGAATTATCGTCAAACCACACCGTAACAGTCTTTGCTTTATGGCTCGGGGCATTATTCTGCTGGTACCAACAAGGCTCGGTTCCATAGTATTGCCACAGAGTTGGTAGGGCATAATTGTCCAGAATATCGAGGTAGACGTGCTGGTTTACAGGTTTGTTCACGGTAGTCAATGGGCCGGGACCATACCACGAAAAACACCCCCACACGAGTACACTGCCAGCTCCAGACTTGACCGTAGGAACAGTATACTGTGGTAAATAGCGTTTCCCCGGCTGCTACGATACCCACACACGCCATCAGACTAATGGATCGTGTATCTGGATTCATCAGTCCATAGACCCGTTTCCATTGATCTACGGTCCATGATAAATGTTATTTACACCATGCTAAACGACGAATAGCATTCCGAGTGGAGATGAAAGGATTATGAGCAGCCGCACGACCACGGTAACCCATGGAATGAAGTTCTCTGCGAAAGGTACGTGTACATACCGAGGTTCCAGCATTTTTACTCACCTGTACACTGAGGTCTTATGCTTGTATTCAGATAGTATTTGTAATATTCTCAGGTTTAAGGGTCTAACAATATGTTCAAAGTCAATTTAACCTAGAACACCACCTTACGTGAAGCTTGTTTTTAAATATCGCAGATGATTCGAATTAGTAGGAACCTTGGATAGCTTAACTTCATATCCTTAATTAAGCATTAAAATCGCACTTCAAGAAAACGTCAGTAGTTCTACTTACAGCTTTTTAATACAGTACTTTATTCGAGTCAGCCAATCAGTAGTCAATACTCACATCAGGTTGATAAAGAATATCACTTCCACAATAGTGAAACACCTTTCAATAATCCCTCTAGAATCAGCTCAGACGTTGTGTGTGTGTGTGTGTGTGTGTGAGCATCAACTCTCTCATAACAATAACAACAGGAATTTGAACTGAATTTTAATTTAACGTGAGTTAATATTGTAAATACAAAATTAGCTTAACGAAATATGTCCTAATGCAAGTCAACCTAACGCAAATCAGATTAAATGAAAACAGCTTAACGATAAGCAGCTTAACGCAAGACAGCTCTCATAGCTCGTAAGCCAGTCAGCTACCGAAATACATTACAAACAACCTCATTATCTCATCATTTCACATATGTCACACGACCTCAGACTGCAGTACGTGATGCCAAAAAGAGATTCGGGCGAGAGAGAAAACGTAAGCGTTAAGTTTGAAAATTCCTTAAGGAGAACAAACCGAATTTACACAGAGGCAGAAAAGAACAAGTTAGTAAAATCATGTTATGCATTGATTATGATACGCTTTCCAACATTCCAGAAATCATTACTCATGTTATTACTCAAGTTATGAGGATAATAGCTGTGAAATAAATCTCGCTCCTGTGTCCTGACCTTTAACCCCATTTCGATAATATTAAACAGAATTGGTTAAGTATACCTCCGAAATAACACACTAAAGTTCTGTCGCAATAGAAGCATTTTTAGTCAGGTTGTGAGGATAATGGCTGTGGAATAAATCTCGCTCCTGTACCCTGACCTTTGACCCCATTTCGATTATATTAAACGGAATTGGTTCAGTATACCTCCGGAATAACATACTAACGTTCTGTCGCAATCGAAGCATTTTTACGTAAGTTATGACACATAAGGGCGATGGAATGGATCCCGCTCCTGTGTCCTGACCTTCGACTCCATTTCGTCCGTTTTCAATAGAGTTCGTCCCCAGATTGTGTCCTACCCCACACTAAAATTTCATCCAAATCGAACCATTTTTACGCGAGTTACGGGCAGACAGACGAACAAAGCTGGAGCCTATACGCTTCTTCATCCTACTGTTAGAAAGCGTAAAAAAGGGAAGTTTGTAGTGTTCTTCAATGTTTAAAACGTGTATATGTGGCGTAGGTAATACACTGCCGGACAATTGCTAAGGACGGATGACAATAGCAGCGATAGCAACCATAAAATGGAAGGCAGGAAAATGGGGAAATTAGCATAAGTGCAGGATACAGTAAGACGTGTTGTGCGTATGAAAATTTTGGATTGCCGAACTTGTTCGTCACGTCATAGCGCTGATAAGAGATATAAAGGATTTGACGCGTATTGACCGTTGTTGTTCAAACGCAAAGTTGAAAGGGAAAGAATCATTTGACGAACTTGCAATTTTCAGTATGTCTTCCCGACATCCCCTAGATGATTTTACGCGTGGCCGTATTTTTGGCAAGATTGAAGAAGGGCGAAAAATAACAGATGTTGCCAGGGACTTCGACGTCAGCCACAGTGTTGTTTCAAGGCTTTGGAAATCATTTCAAACAAATGGAGAGTGTAGCAAACGTCACGGGGGAGGTCGTGTTCGCAGTACGACACCTGCAGAAGATCGGTACATAGTGCTATCAACAAAAAGACACCGGCGCAGCACAGCTAGTGAGGTAGCAAATCAGTTTATGGCTGCTACTGGCAAGCGGATCTCCCGAAAAGCTGTCGCCAGACGTTTGCATGAAGGAGGACTATACGCCCGCCGTCCTGTTGTGTGCATCCCATTGTCCAGACGTCACCGTACCGCCCGTTTGCAATGGTGCCATCAACATCGCAATTGGACTGATAACCACTGGTCTGCTATCTTCTTCTCAGATGAGAGTAGATGCAGCCTATCGTCTGATTGTCGACGACAACTGATCTGGCGTGATAGTGGTACTGCATATTGTCCAGCAAACATACAGGAAACGGACCGATATCCGACATGGAGTGTCATGGTATGGGCTGGCATCATGATCAATGGCCGTACGTCCCTCTATGTGCTTCCAACTGGGACTATGACTGGCCAACGATACATTAATGATGTTCTGCTACCTCATGTTCGCATGTTCCGTGGTGCTGTCGGTGATAGATTCATTTTCATGGACGACAACGCAACATATCATCGAACAGTCGCTGTCCAGGAGTGTCTTGAGAGCAAGGATATTCAACGCCTCGTATGGCCAGCACGTCCTCCAGATCTGAATCCCATTGAACATGTGTGGGATGCTCTGGGGAGGAGTCTTGCTGGTCGCCAATGCCCTCCAATAAACAAGGACACGCTCATAGTGCTCTGACAGAGGAATGGGATAAATTACCCCAACAGCTGCTTGATAATGTTGTGCAAAGCATGACACGACGTGTGGAATCTTGCATCGCCCTCCATGGTGGCCATATCCCGTATTGACATCTTACGCCGGAACGCGGACGGTAATTGCATTTTTTTCACGTTTACGTATTCTGCACAAAATGGCCTGTTTGTCCCTTGAACACGTTCCAAAGCCTTCTGGATTTCAGAGCACAATAAATTGTCTTTCTTGTAATGTCCTGGCATTCTGACATTATTTTATTTCACTTGGCATCCAACCACACTTACTTTTTTATGCGCTATATAGCCGTTTATGATCCGTCCTTAACAATTGTCCAGCAGTGTATTACGTAAAGTTCGTTCTTTTCATTAGCTCACTTCAAGTGAAACAGGAGTCACTCAAATAAAGTTCCAGAAAAGTTAGTTATTTTATATATTCCGTCAGTACCTCGTAGGCACTTCACTCGATATGTAATACTAATGGAAAACTAATTCTTAACAGCATTAATAATTCAATGTGATTATAACATTACTCGAACCCGCAAACTTCAAGAACAGACCGCTTCAGCGAGAGACAGCTTCCACGAATATTACACCACACTTTGTCTGCTAGCTCCAAACATTATATCTTGTTCTTAGCTTGTTAAACATGTACGCGTCATTCACTCTTGATCTCAAGACTACTGTCAACATAATATTTAATCAGTGAGAAGATATAACGGTGAGAAACATTAAGATTGAAACGCTAAAAGAGAACGAACTCAAAAGTTACATAGAGAAAGACAACTAAAAATGAAAGTTGAATTAGAGTACACGGTCGTATCAGAATAATATGGCTACCCCCGGAATCACAGTTTACCCGAGCAGGCGCATCACAGAGTTCACGTGACAAGGTCGACCACACGGAGATTTTAGCGGCTGGCCAGGACAGATGAGCCATAGTGCGTACCATGAGCACAATGGGCAGAGGTAGCGATCTGACGGACGCTCAAAAAAGGAATGATCAACGGCTTCCGCGCCAAGGGTGGAAGCATCTCAGAAACAGAAGACTTCGTGGGCTGTTCGCCAGGTGATGTAGTAAGGGTGTACCAAGAATGGACCGCTGGCACACGAGTACTCCCGACGTCATAACTGTGGAGCCCCAAAGGCCATCCACCTCACAGGAGAACGTCGTCTCCGTCGACTGGTAAAGGGCAATCGACGCGCAACAGTGCAGCAATTGACCACGCAAATGAACGCTGGGTCACCCAGGTACGTGTCCCCGATAACAGTACAGAGAACCCTGTTACGCATGGGTCTCTGGAGTAGACGCTGCATCAAGGAGCCCATGCTAAGGCAGTTTCATCGGCAACGACGCCTGCAGTTCGGATGGGACTACCGTTATTGTACAGTGGAAAAGTGGAAAAAGGTTGCCTTCTCCGAAGAATCGAGGTTTCTACTCCAGAGAAGTGACGGGAGGTGGCGGATACGGCGTCAGACACACCAGAGCCAACACCCGGACACGCTTGCCGGTCAACTACAGGCCGGCGGTGGCAGTGCGCATGTCTGCGAGATGTTTTACCGGTATGAATTGGAACCGCTAGTACCACTGGATGAATACCTGTCCATCCTCGCTCACCACATGCATCCCTTCACGTTGGACGTTTTTTCCCTGGTGGTGATGATGTCTATCAACAGGACAATGTGCCGTGTCACGCCTCTAAGGGTGTACGTTACTGGTTCCAGGAACACGAAAGCGATGTCTCCGTTGTCCCTTGGCCAGCGAAGTCGCCCAATCTTAATCCCATAGAGCCTTTGTGGGACTATTTAGATCGACGGGTTTGACGTGCTGACCCACAACCAGGTCATCTCCGGGACCTCCGTGCTCTGCTGCAGTCCGAATGGGCACGTATGCCTCGGGAAACCTTCCAGGGCCTCATTGCGTCCATGCCACCTTGTTTCGTCGCTGTCATCCGAGCCAAGGGTGGTTATTCCCATTATTAGGTAGGTGGTCATATTATTCTGATACGACTGTGTATACGTCATAAGTTATATTAGAGTATACGTTACATACTTACACTACACTGAAGAGCAATTGAATTAGAGACAGCTGGCGTTATGCAAATGTGGCGCCGTGGGAGGCCCTGTAAACGGAAACGACATGACGTATGCAGCGATCCAACAATATAAGGAGTGATGCGACGGGAATCAGTAAGAGTCGGACGCCGTATGGGTAAGACGATGATCTAAGCGCATTTGATCGTGGGCAAATTGTCGGGGCCCGACGAATCGGTCACTCCATCTCGGAATTCGTGCAGGCACTGGGATTTTCACGAGCCAATGTGTCACGGGAGCACCGTGAGTACATCGAATCCGGTGAAACCATCCCTGCAAAGGCCAACTGTCGTGTACAACAGGGTGTGGATGAGCTGGGTCATCGTCGGCTAGCTCGCTTTGTAACAGCGAATAGACGGGCCACAGTGCAAGAAATCACTCGGCAATTTAACGCTGGTGCACAAAAACGTGTAAGCAGCCACACCATCCAGAACCATCTCCTCGCTATGGGATACAGAAGCCATCGTCCCACTAGGGTACCGCTGCTGACCGCACATCACAGGGTGCAAAAATTAGCATGGGCGCGGGAACATCGCCACTGAACCCTAGACATGTGGGAAAATGTTGCCTGGACTGATGAGTCGAGATTCACGTTGGTACATGCAGATGGCAGAATGCGAGTACGGCGCAAATCACATGAAGCGATGGGTCCTTCTTGCCAGCAGGGTACTCTTTAAGCTGGTGGGGGTGGCATTCTCGTCATGGGATTGTTTACGTGGACTGAAATGGGACTCCTGGTACGTGTGACATCGTCCCTCACAGGTCAACGTTACCGGGATATCCTGGACGACCATTTACTCCCGTTTGTGCCTCTTCAACATCCCATTGGGGACCTCATCCTGCAACAAGACAATGCACTGTGCCATCGCTCCCGAATTGTATCCGAATGGTTTGATGAACACTCCAACGACGTGACCTTGCTTCCTTGGCCAGCTAGGTCACCTGACCTCAATCCCATCGAGCACATCTGGGATGCCATCGAGAGAGATGTTCGAGGCTCTGACCCCCCCTCTATCAAATCTTCGTGAACTGTGAGAGCTTGTTCAGGGGTCGTGGATCCGTATAGCTTCCCAACGCTTCCGGTGTCTTGTCGAATCCATGCCGAGACGAATCGCCGCCGTCGTCAGGGCGAAAGGTGGTGCTACACGTTACTAGACAGGTATCTCTAATTCAATTGCTCTTCAGTGTAAGTTCATGTTGGTGCAATAGTTAGAACCTACAGCCAATTGGTGCAACCAACTAAAAACATTAAAATCCATAATAAAAAGTATTCTCCCATTTTAGGAAATTATTCGAGAAACCGGCAATTTAATGGGATAGGAAGATTTTGTTAAATTATGAGCACGTAAGCTCTCGCGGGATTACTGAAGAATGCACGGAAAACACAGTTTCTCCCATTAAAAGATTAAAATGGAATTCATTGATTGAATTACTGGAAATCTAGCAATTAATTTCTTAATAATCGTTCATATTAAACATTTATAAGTACGTGTCTAGAAATGATGAATGGAAGGCTTTGTTAATTAACAAAGCAACATATGTTTGTCACACTGATTACCATACCCATTTGTAAGCCTAGAGCCGTGTCAGCATACTTTAATGAAGTTTAGAAATAAGTTCCCTATCTTTACTGAACTTAAGTAGAAAGTAAATAACCACTGTGTTCTCCATTCCCGATGAGGACCCCATTTCCTTAAAATCTAATAATGGAGCACTTATAAGGAAATGGAAAAGACTCCAGAAGGTTTACCTGCAATCACTCTTCCACCAGCCTTCATATCAAAACGTGATAAATTCTATTTTTCCAATTACATGCATTGTTTCGACAAGTTGGCGCATTTAATCGATGCTTCCTTCGTGGTGTGCAGAACCAACCAGTGTCGGTGAGGAATAGTGCGCAAGATTTTAATCTGAAGAAAATTACATTTAGACCCGCCTCCGCACCAACTTCGTTAATTTGTTGTCAGGAAGGGGATTTACTGTGTGAGATACTACCAAGCAGCGGGTTATGATTCTGGTCTCACCGTGAGTAGTGTCACTTTGATTGACACAGCTTAAATGATCCCGAGGCGAAGGGCAAAATTAAACTACTTTAAAATTAGTTAAAGCATAGGGGGTGCTTTCATTTCTACAACAAGATGAGTTACATGTATATTGAAGTTTCAAAACGGAAAACTCATTAAAAATCAAAACACCTTGAAAGGCAAAAACCGCGCTGAGGGGAAAAAAGTGTAAGCAAAAATATTTCATCCCGAAGAAGAAAACAAAAATAAAGCACGCCCAGAAGATCACTGGTTCTGAAACTCTTCCAAGCTCACAATGAGAAAATAATTATTATCGATTACTTTTATTTTTCATTTAGAAAGAACTGGTACCACTGCACGAGTTTCAAAAATAGCGACAACTTTCGTTGCAAATGCTATCACCTTTTATTTTTCAATCATGGGATGATGATGCTAAAGCGCGATCCAAAATAACAATTTTTAGAACTGTTCTGACTTCAAGGCTTTTTTTTTATCGAGAGAAGTTTTATCTGCACAGATTAAAGATGGTACGATTGTTACGCCCAGGGGCGCCAAACTATCGAATAAAAATAGCTTTATGAATTTAGATGCCAGGGTGTCTGGCGTTGGCTAACGACCGGGAGGTAGACATTAGAATTTCGAATAATAATTTGTGAGCTCTTTATAGCCGAAATCTTATGTATTGGTGTACAGAATTTAGCCTACAATTTAGCCAATTAAAGACAAAACATTCTTCTGACGCTCATAAATTATTCATGCAACTTCAGGACTGGCACGAGACAACAGACATTTTTTCAATTAAACCAAAACAGATAATGATGAAGACGTCTATATACACAGAGAGGTTGAAGGAGGGGCGTCAAATAGTCGCCCCTTTCGGGATAGCACATAGGCTGACTTTATCATTAAAGTTCAATGATTTATTCGTCGGCATGTACTGTCCAGTTTTAAACAGCTCTCAGCCAACAAAAGTCTATTGGCTGACCGGAGTCAATTTATTCACAATTGGCATGCATAAAAAATATACAGTACTTACAGATATGCAGCTTTTTATATCATGTATCCGTATTTGATGCACTCACTTATATTTGATGCACTCATTAATATTTGATGTACTCGGTTATTTTGGCTCTGAAGCGCACCTGTGTGACGACACGCCCATTTCAGAGCACGCGTTATGACCGACGGAGAGGGAGTCGAACCCCATCTCCCACTTACTCTCGTGCACTGCATTCATCTGTATGAAGCCACGTACGCATCTAAGCACACTAATGTCGAGGTCAAACGAGGCCGCTGACGTGATAACAGGATCCGCCCGTCTGTCCCAGCTAATCCGTCCGTCTATCCCAAAGTGATTCGCTTTACATCACAGGTCGGCCAACTCGGCCACTCGGTGCTGCAATAGCATCACTTCGTTTGACCTTCGGGATGCTGCTTGCTTTCTCGGTAGAAAATTACATCCAAGACTTACGTGCAATCTAGCACCAGGAAAAGGGGTCTCCTTCCCCCTCCTATTCCCTCGCGGTAACGTCAACCGCCCGGCCGTTCCTAGCTTAGCTGGCCGAATTCTTCAGACAGAAGCTTTTCTTCCGCCGCAAACACAGAGCTGGATTAATCTAGACCCGGCTAATCGAGTCTAGTTCCCCTCACGGGGTTGTACCAGACTGCTGTTTTTCGGTCATTCACATTTCGCCAACAAATTCCTTGCTCTGTCGTTAGGGGTCAGTTTTAACTCTCTCGTCAATTTTATTGCTTCCTAAAAGCATTCGGCGCGATGAAGATGTTAAGAAATGCATGTCTCTGCATTCGAAATATGTGGTGGGTCAGCTCACCGATAAATAGGCAAACACATAACTTAACTGAAACTTTGTCCTGCCAAGATTCGGTTTAGAAAATGCCATAACTTTCCGATCGGGATGACGTTAACGGTTTCTCCAAACATCCCACCATCTCATACTTACACGGGCCACCCAACTTGACCATCGCGCGCTTAGGGGGCGGCGCATTGCGTTCCCCACACCAGATGTCCCTTGCTTCGCTTCAGATTTCTCCCTTCCAAGAAAAGGGGCTCTTGTCTCTTTTCTTTCGCAATGGGGAAACCACTAGCTGTCAAATTTCATTTAGCAATTAACGCTGTACCCGCCTCTCACAAAACCAGCTAATCTAATTAATTACCGCACCCAAAGTCGTAACACTATTTTTTTACCAATATTACGAAGACATATCATTGCCATGTGTATATTTTGTGCACACTGCATTATTACTTTCTCTGCAGTCCGCAGTTACTTCAATGCAAATTAGCACATCCTCGTTCCAGCTATTTTAGTTATTAGTTCACAAATCTTTGTCGTATACACGCATGCTTCGGAATCTTCCTGTAGCTACACTGGTGTCCACAATTAACGTGACAAACATAAAATCGTGAATAGCACAAAATCCGCGCGACATACATTGCTGGCCACCCAAAATGCAACACCAAGAAGGAAGCATCCGATTGGCCTGAAATTCGCAAGCATGCGTAGCCCGTAGCTCGCGTAGCCCGAAAATCATGTGCGCCCGGCACGCCACCGAAAAGCACTATAAGATGGGTACACAGAATACGGGGTGTAAGTAGTGGAAGTGTGTTGTGCTGCCGGACCTGTGCGTGGGAAGCTTCCTGATGCCTCGTCGCAGGATACGGCAGTCATTCCAGCACGTTTCGGAGTTCGACAGAGGACGAATAGTGGCTTATCGCGGCAGCGGTTTATCGTGCCGAGACATCGGCGCCCGTGTGGGACGACATCCATCCACAGTGAGGCGAGTATGGATTCTGTCGGTGCAGGAGGGACGGACGGACCGACGTGAGTGATTGCCGCAGCCGCGGCACACCACCGAACGAGAGGACCGGCGTGTTGTGCGGCGGGCATTGACGGCTCGTACCGCCACATCACGAACGTTAGTGCAGGAATTAGGGTGTGCTGACACAACAGCCGTGTCAGCACGTACCGTTCGACGTCGTCGCAGGAGCGGGGACTTATCGCACGGCGCTCATTGCTCCGAATACCATTGACGTTACACCACCGGCGAGTGCGGCGGAAGTAGGCCGTTGAACGCCGCACCTGGACTACGGAATGGCCCGACATTGTCTTCTCCGACGAATCCCGCTTCTGCCTGCAACACCATGATGGTCGGATCCGCGTGTGGTGGCACCGCGGCCAGAGACTGTATGACGCCTGCATTATGCATCGCCATACCGGTCCGTCGACTGTCGTTATGGTTTTGGGAGCAATTGAATATGACACCCGCACCCCTCTGGTACGCATCGCCGGTACACTCAACAGCCACCGCTACATCTCCGATGGTTTGGGGCCTGTAGTCCTCACTTACCTGCAGGACCTGCCAGCGGCCACGTTTCAACAGGACAATGCGCGCCCGCACGTGGCACGCATGGTGCTACAATTCTTCACGGCCAACCAGGCGTCACTGCTACCGTGGCCCGCCTGTTTTCCCGATATGTCGCCCATCGAACACGTGTGGTCGCTGATCGGCAACCGAGTGGCCCGGCAAGCACCACCCGCGGCTACGCCTGGTGAACTGTGGCAACGTGTGGAAGCAGCCTGTACCGACATACCCCAAGCCCACATCCAAAGCCTCTTTCGTTTGATGCCGCGGCGTGTAGCGGTCGTTATTGCCAGTAATGGGGGCCACACGAACTATTGATGTCAGCGTGTTACGCAAGTCGCACGGGCCTGTTAGCTCAATCGTTTCATCTTTGTATCTGTTGTTACGTGTCCAGTAAATCTGGCTTTGCTATCTCGTGTCCTTCTTGGTGTTGCATTTTGGGTAGCCAGCAGTGTAGTTTAATGACAATTGGTACGGACATACATACATCGATAACGCAGCAATACAAAGTAGAAAAAGGATGCCATCACTGCATGAGAAAGCACGCGCATGATAGCATGCTAGTCCAAACGTGATGCAGCAAGTGGCGCGGATTTTGAGGGGTTACAGGGGCTGCTAGGGAGTGTGATTACCCGAAAAGTGATACAGCTCGCACAAAGAGTCCTCGTACTGTTTAAAAGGCTGTGAATGAGAGTTTGGGGGCAATAAATGTAATTTCTCTACCAAGGGGCATGGAATTCCCGGTATGTATCTGGAAGTGGGCTGCCGGCTTGAAATTGGTCTTCCCAGGGCATCTCAGACACGCTCTATCGGGTTCAGGTCCGTAGATCTCGCGGGCCACTCCCTTCTGTGAATATCCTCACTCTCCAAGTGTTAGTCGACTAGCAGAGCCCTATGGAAACGGGCGTTATCGTCCATAAAAATGAGCTGGGAACCAACAGCTCCTCCGAAAAGCCGTACATAGGGCTCTAGGATGTTATCTCTGTAGCGTGCAGTAGTCAGGGTGCCACTTGGAAGCACTTAACCGACGTGCGTCCTTGCAGCATGATGCCAATCCAAAGCAGGAGTCCTCCACCACTATAGTGATCATTTCCCTAATGTTGGAGGGAAGATTTCGGCTTTCCATCTCTCTCCAAATGTACACACGTCGAGAATCCATGTTTAGGCTGTACCGTGACTCGTCACTGAAGATAACACAGGCCCATTAATCAGGAGTCGGGGATGAGGTTGTCGTGCTCAATTAAAACGCACTCTTGTGTGTGATGAGGCGAGTGGGATACAGACCATTGGTATTCTTGTATACAGTCTTCTCTCGTAGAGCCTTCTATAAAATATTTGCTTCGGCATCGCGGTTCCCATAGCAGAGGACAGCTCCTACGAGAGTTACCTGTCGGTCGACTCCCTTTGGTGGCGAAGTGTTAAAGACAAATACCGGTCTCTTGACTTCTTGTGGCTCGTGGGCGTGGTTGTCCCGACCTTCTGGTTATTGTTCCGGTTTCCGGATACTGTCTCCATAGATTGGAGACCACTTTCCTCACCACATTCAGCCACCTTGCTACCTCAGCCTGCGATTGGCCTGCTTCCAATCTACCGACGCTCTCCACCTTAAAGAGCCTTCTAAGTGATGGTGTGGATCCATTCTTCCACTAACAGTCCAGCTCAAGTTCCAATTGCCGTACCACGCTCATAACAGCGTTTATCAGGCTCACGCGTCTGCCATCTTGCTGCCGTACGGTCATCATTTGCATATTTCCATAGGATTTAGCACAATATTGCTTGGGTATGTCGACTTAGCGTTTCCCCTCGCACATGTCTCTGAAAAATCTTTAGAGTCGGTCGTCTTGTTTTGGACATATTCCCCAATTCGTTGGACACCCGAGAACTTCGTCATGGTCTGACTCTGAACCGTGTTCCAAGGTTTCAGAAGAAGATCCCTAGGATGGCAGGGGATGATGCACAATCTCTATACACTTGAACCATCATCATCATCATAATCATCATTGTCAACCATTATCGATTCCCTGCTGGACGAAGGTCTCCCCAAGTTTCCACCACAACAGTCTATCTTGTGCCAGTCTCGTCCATGTCACTCCCGCATACTTTCGAATTTCATCCACCCATCTCCCATGTGGTCTTCTTCTGGGTCTTTTCCTGTCCCTTGGAATCCAATCTAAAATTTCGGCTGTCCATCGAAGGTCTGTCCTTCTGGCAGTATGTCCAGCCCATTGCCATTTCAGGGATTTAACTCTGACCATGATATCTTCCACTCTTGTCATTTTTCTGATCCAAGAGTACCTCTTCTTATCCCTCCTGGTTGCACCAAGCATGCACCTCTCCATGCTGCTTTGAGTTGTCTGCAGCCTTTGTATGTCTCTTTTAGTTAAGGTCTATGTCTCTGCACCATACGTAAGCACTGGAAGGATGAATTGACTTTCATTTGAACACTTTTTTTAAAACATAATGGCATATTGCTCTTGAAAATTATGTTTCTTCCAAAAGCTCTCCAGGCAAGTATTGTACGCCGATTAATTTCTTCATCAATGTGACCCTCACTTGATATCTGCTGTCCAAGATAAAAGTAAGTGTCTGTTATCTCCAGCTTTTCTCCATCAATCGATAATCTTCATTTCTTGTAAAAGCATTGAACATTAATTTTGTCTTCTGAAAGTTCATTTTTAATCCCACTTCTTTACTCTTGTCAGCAAGTTCCTGGATCATACTCTGCAGCTATGATGGGGTAGTTGCAAAAATGACTACGTCATCAGCAAAACGAAGGTGAGTTAGATAATCTCCATTAATCGTTATCCCTTTGTTTTCCCAGTTCAGTGATTGAAAGACATTTTCCAATTGGCATTAAAGAGCTTGGGAGATATGGTGTCACCTTGTCTCACTCCTTTTCCAATTTTTATGTGTGTTGTATGTTCAAACAGCTGAATCTTTGCACTTGCATTTTCATAGATGTTATTAATAATATTAATGTATGCATCTTCAATACCGCAGGATTTCAGAGCCATTGTAACTGCTGATGGTTTCACCGAATCAAAGGCTTTTTCGTAATCAATAAAAGCCATGCACAATGGAAGTTCATATTCCCTCGCTCTTTCAATTAGTTCTCTCAGTACGTGGATATGATCTATTGTGCTGTAGCCACTCCTGAATCCAGCTTGTTCTCTCGGTTGAGCCATGTCCAGTGTTACCTTGAACCATACTCTCATGAATATTGGTAATAAATATCTTTGTCATGTCCACGCCTCCCACTGTGGCTTCCTGGAAATCTTCTTCGTTGTTTGTCTCTGAGACGTGTTCCACGGTTTCAAATGAACATCCCTAAGATGGCATAGGATGGTTCCACCTCCAATATCACTGGCTCAATTGCGACATACACTCTAAATATACGCTAGTGAATACTGCGTGGCGCAATACCTTCTTTCATTAGAAATTCAGTCACTGCCAAAAAGTCACTCGCCCTGGTCTAAGCCCTGGTATGAGTGGAGTGTTTGTCTTACGGTACTGACTGACTCCCTTTCGTGGAACCAGCGACCCCAAATTAGGGACTAGCGGCATCATATAGACCTTAGAGTTGCACATGGTTGTCCTTAAACTGCGAAACAAAACAAAGGTTTTTCGCTTTTAAAACATTTTATGCTTGCCATTGCTGAGTGACATAACACATCAACTTGCTGAACTCCAACAAATGTTATTATACACTGGATTCCTGGAGCCTTTTTTTTACTACTGAAGCAAGATGCAATGCTCACAAGCACTGTCAACATCCATGCATTATAGCATCCCACTCGGGCTGAGAACTCACAGAACGACCTTGGTAATAGTGGAGCTGTGCACGGATTTTGTATGAATTCTCTCCGCTTTCCGTTGATGTTTTTTCGTAACGGTGTGGTTCAGTGTGCTTTTCTTAAATCCAACTGTAAAGTGCTTTTCTTAAATCCAACTGTAAAGTGCTTTCGAAAAATCAAGGTCTCTAACGTGTCTTTCATTAACTAAAGGTGGACGTCAAGTAATTTTGCTTCCTATACTTCCAATGGAAAAACTTATGTACACATTTTCTTCACAATTAATGCGTTCCCAAGGATGAAAATTTGAACATCGATTAAAATAGCTTCATTTTATAACTTAGAATACCTCATATTTTCTAAAGCATAACCATAATTATGCAATCCAACATTTATTTGTCTACTGACGTCATCAAAGTACAGGTCGCGCCATCTTTTTTCTGGTTTCAACACAACCAAAGGAAACGTTATTGTTTTTTAATATCATTATGGTTATGTTTTAGAAAATGTTAAGTATTCCAAGTTATAATATGAAGTTATTTTAATCGATGTTCAAATTTCCATCCTTGGAAACACACTAATTGTGAAGGAAATGTATACAAAAGTTTTTCCATTGAAAGTATAGGCAGCAAAATTACTTGACGTCTACCTTAATGGTATGGGATAAGGGCGATGGAATGGATCCCGATCCTATGTCCTGACCTTTGACCCCATTTGTCCCATTTTCAATAGGGTTCGTCCACAGGTGGTCCCCTACCATATACTAAAATTTCATCGAAATCGAACCATTTTTACGCACGATATGACGCATAAGGGCAATGTAATGCATCCCGCTCCTATGTCCTGACCTTTGACCCCACTTCACCCATTTTCAATAAGTTTCATTCCCAGGTAGTCCCCTACAATATACTAAAGTTTCATCGACATCGAACCATATTTACGCAAGTTATGATGCATAAGGGCTGTGGAATGGATCCCGCTCTTATGCCGTGACTTTTGACTCCATTTCGTCCATTTTCAATAGGGTTCGTCCCCTGGTGGTCCCCTACCACATACTAAACTTTCATCGAAATCGAACTGTTTTTACGCGAGTTATCGTGCCGACAGACAGACGGACAAAGCTGGAGCATATACGCTTCTTTAACCTACGGTTGGAAAGCGTAAAAAATGGCATTTTGTATATCTTCAGTTTTTAAAACTCTGTTTTCCATACATCATAAAGGGCCTTAAAAGTTTGAGACTATCAAAGCAAGTACAGTCGAACCCACATAACGAGCTCGCATAATTCGAAGTTCCTTGTTATTTGAAGTTCAGCACGGTTTTCAACAAACAAAATAAGTGATATTCTCCCAGTTTTTAAGCCTTCCTCTTTCACTGGAAAACAAGGAATTACCTGCTGTCGAGACGACACTCCATTGTTTCCATTAATGATAGGTCAGTTCGCATGAAGACAAAAACGTTTCAGTTCCTTTTTTACAACCTCCCGCGCCCACCTCAACACACTCATGCCGTCCCGGTGGCGCAGGGGTCTAAGGCGTTGGCCTCTGGTCATTTGTCCGTAAGGGGTCCGGGTTCGAATCCCGGTGAGGCATGGATGTTGTGTTTGTCTTACGGCACTGGCTCTCTCCCTTCCCTGGAACCAGTGACCCTAAATTAGGGAAGGGCGACTGCTTATAGCCCATTGAGTTGCTCACGGTGGTCGTTAAACCTCCAATCAAAAAAAAAAAAAAAAAAAAACACTCACACACACACGCTTGCCAAAGACACATCTCCTAGGCAGATGATGTCATTTATCCCCCTTCCCTTGCCACTTTTCAATTACTAATCTCTGTTTAGAAAATAGTACTGCTTATTCATCTTAACCACCGCGTCAGAGGAAGTTGAGAAACATTTAAAACAGCAATCATAAGCGCAAAATAAACAAGAACTGGCTCATATATCCGATGTAACAGGAAAATTTTGCCGCCTCGGCAGTGCAGTTGTCTAAGCGCTGGCTGCTGACCATTCGTCCGTGATGGGTTCGAATACGAGTGAGGTGTTTGTCTATTTTTTTAAAACTCTGTTTTCCATACATCATAAAGGGCCTTAAAAGTCTGAGACTATCAAAACAAATATAGTTGAACGGCTCCAGGGAATGGCTCTCTCCATTCCCTGGAGCCCGTGACTCTAAATTAGGGATAGGCTATTCCTTATGGTCCATCGAGTTTCTCACTGTGGTCGTTATACCTTCAATCTAAAAAAAAGAAAACAAGTACAATGTCAAATTTACCGCAGTTACCTTAACTTTTACATGCGTTAAATGTTTTGCTTATCGCATATCTCATTCATATTATTTTGCTAGCTATAGATTTCATTTAACAAGTACTACTTGCCTTTCATTGACTCATAAATCGTTTATGATTGGCTGGTTTTATCCTCATATCAAGGAGACATCATTTCTCCTAAACTCTTCACATTAACACTGGAATATACAGTATGATGCGTAATTTAGAATGGTCCAATAAAGGAATCAACATTAATGGACTTAAATTGAATAACCTACGATTTGCTGATGACATTCTCATTATTGCAAACACAGTGGAAAATTTGAAAGAAATGATAGAAGATTTAATAACTAAATCAACAGAAATTTAATTAAACATTAACTCTGAGAAAGCCAAAATAATGACAAACCGAAAAGGATGCGATGAAAGAGACAATATTATTAAGGTAAAGAATACAAAAATTGTAGTAGTAGATGAGTATGCATACTTAGGAAAAGTGATAACAATGAAGAAACAGGAAGTCATAGAAGAAGTGAAAAGAAGAATAGGAATGGGATAGTCAGATTTTGGGGAATTGAAGAGATTTTTAAATAGTAAAATAAAGCCTGAGAATAGAGTAAGACTCTTCAACCATGCAATGTGTATTGCCTGTTATGATAAATGGAGCAGAAACCTGGCCAACCAAGGAGAAACAATAGACAAAATGCAAAAAAATAGAAATAAGAATGGAAAGATGTCTGTTAAACATAAGACTCAAAGATTAAATCAAAAATGAAGAAATAAGAGCTAAAACAAAAATTTTAGATATTGGAGAAAACATACTTCGAAAGAAATGGAAATGGGCTGGACACATTGCAAGGATGAAGGACAATATATGGACAAAAGTTATACTGGAGTTGCGGCCATGCGAAGGTAAAATATAAGCTGGAAGACCTGAAAGAAGGTGGTCAGATGATATAAGAAAAACAATTGGAATTCTTTGACACCAACAAGCTCAGGATAGAAATAGATGGAAAGGATTGGGAGATACCTATAGCCAGAATCGATTATAAAAAGGGTTAAAATAAGAACAAAGATAATGTAATATGCCAAAAATAACCCTTTTTTATTTGTCCGGTTATAACTAAATTCGCATATATCGAATGTGCTTGACTCTCCTTTTAACTTCGTTAAATACGGATTCGACTGTATATCAGTGGCGTATATTCGAGGCTAGCTAGGCTAACTGCGAAGTCCAGAGAATGCAAAAAAAAAAAAAAAACTGAATTAAATATACACAAATAAAAGTCAATTATCAACGGTATTAAAATATGTCGATGCTTTCGGTGCGAAAAAAAAAACCAGAGCGGATTCGCTTCTTTGACTTAGTCTGGCGAGCGAAAACCAACGGCATAACGCAAGCAGCTCTTCCAGAGTCTTCGCAGTTCTGATGCGAAAACCTTCTGTACAATAACCTGCTAGCGTTTCCATGACAACATGAATCAGTTGGTAGAGGGGATTGGCCCATTGCTTTGGGAAACGGTTCGCTCCGAAAAAAGAAGACAGACTATCTCAGTCGCTCGCATACTCCCGCCCTTAAGAGTGTTTCGCGAGAGTTGTTTCAGTTTTTGTGAAGTGTCAATGAATTAAAATCAGAGATATTATATCTTAAATTCGTGGCTTTGTTGGATTCGAACTGTTTTGATAAATTTTGTGAAGACTTCCCTGAACATCTACTGTCAGAACTTAAAGAACGCTATGCTTCAAATTTTGATACAGATCTACTAAAAAATGAATTGAAGGCGTTTTATTCCCTTGATGAATACAAAAACAAATCAGTAAGAGACATTACGTGTTACATAAAGTTGAATAAATTGGACATAGTGTTTAGTGAGGTGTACAAATTAGCAGACCTCATATTAAGCTTTCCATCAACAACTGCTACTGCGGAAAGAAGTTTTTTTGCATTATAAAGAATCAAGATATATCTTAAAGCCACATAAGGACATGCACATTCGAAAAACTTGGCTGTTTCGTCAGTAGAAAAAAACATTATTTTTAAATATGAAAAAGTACTCGGAAGAAGCATTTTATGAAAACGTAACACTCAAGTTCACACAAAAGGAAAGAAGAATGGAGTTCATGTACAAATAAAGTATTCAAATCCTAATCCTCATAATTATTTGGTATCATGTTAGTAATGGCATGTACTTAAAATTTAGAAAAATAGTTACTTCTGTTACTTAACAATTAAAAACTAAACTTCGCAATTAAAAAAAAAGTACTGGGGAGAGGGGGAGGGGGACGGGTGAGATGACCCAGGTCTCGGACCCAAGATACGCCACTGCTGTATAGGTAGGCCTACATCTCACACCATAACTCAGTGACATTCGTTTCGCTTTTTCTTATTATAAATGAATGTAAAACCAGTTTTTATGAGTAGCATTAATATTTTCCGCATTGCAGATATTTCAAGTGTGATCTCTTCAGGTAAGACCGTCGCCTGTGTTATATGTTCAAACTTTATGAAAACTTTATCCTCTCCGTTTAGTTCTTGTAAACAACTCCTAGACAAATCCTTTTCTGTCTTTCTCCATTTCCCACTACAATAAAAGTGTTTTGTTATCCAAACGACACGAATGCGTCAACAATGAAGCCATTCACTTCCTTTTCAATTCGCAGAAAAGAAGTCATTTGAAGAAAAAGCCTTTTTATTACAACACCAGAGAAGCCGTATAAATACTTTGCGGAATGATTTCGTCAGAGAATGCCAGAAACTAATGTGCGCGAAAATACCGGGAATTCGATGCCTAGGAAAACAGTTGAAAGCGAATTATCAAGTTTGTCAAATAAGAAAGTGATAAGAGAAGTCTGGGGCCACTGTAATTTAATTGAAAAATAACTTAACAATCGTATCCAGGGGTGATCGTGAAGGTGAACAAAAAAATCAGGAACAAGCTAAGAAAAAACAGGAAACATACGAAGCGTTGAAATCAACTTTTGAAAGGAAGCCATTTAAAATAATATAAATTAAAAATAACTCCATGAATTATATAATGCATATAGTAATTGTACACGGTCGAGTCACATTAATGTGACCACCAACTAATATTCAGAGTAACCGCCGTGTGCAGCGTGGACAGCAGCTAGAGAGTATGGCAGTGACTCAATAAGGTGCTGGAAGGTGTTCACAGGTATGTGGAGCCATGCTAACTGCAGTGCATCTGACAGCTGCTGTAGGGTGCGTGATGCAGGACCCATACAGCGAACAACACGATCGAGGTGGTCCTACAGATGCTCAATTGGGTTTAAGTCTGGGGAATTAGGGGGCCAGGGAAGTTCTTTGAAGTCTTCATCGTGCTCTTCCAACCACTCTCACACATTTCCAGCTGTGTGACACGTCGCATTGTCGTGCTGGAAGATCCCATCCGCCCCAGGGAAGACAATCAGCATGTATGGGTGTACGTGGTCTGCAACTATGGATTCATTACTAATTCGGTCCATAGTGCTTTCACAGGTATGAGTGGAACCAGGGAGCGCCACGAAAACATTCCCTAGACCATAACGCTGCCCTCATCAGCTTGTGTTCTTCCAGCAATGGTTGAAGAGTGTTTGTTTTCCGATGTTTCTCGCTTTTAACGCCAAAGTCCATCCGTTCGATGAAGCAGAAAACGTGACTCGTCGGAAAAGGCAATCCTTTTCCAATCAGCGGGGGTCCAATTCCGATACTGCCGTGCAAATGTAAGCCTTTTCTGCCGATGCACCTTCGGTGGCATAGGTGAAGTGACCATCAGTCTGCATCGGAGCCCCATACGCAGCAGGATTCTCTGAACTGTCATTTTAGACACACTTCCGGTAGCCCCCTGGTTCATTCGGCCAGCTCCACTGTAGCGTGTAGATCGGCACTCACGCACCTTCGCAGCCGACGTTCACTTCTCGCATCAATGGCACGTGGTGCTCCGCAGTTTCCACGTCGCTTATTCGCAATGGTGCCATTTTTCCAATCACGATACACATTAACCATAGCAGCATGCGAACAGTTCACGAACTGCACGGTTTCATAAATACTGCCACCCTTGGCCCGAAAGCCTATAATCATCCCTTTTTGCAAATCTGATAAATCGCTCCTTTTATCCATGACAGCAACGAGGGATATGTTTTCAGAATGCCTACATCACACCTTACATACCCTCCAAGCCAGATCACGACACGTGCCTTCTTTCATTGGCTATGCGCTGTTGACATCAAAAGTAAGAGGTGGTCACAATAATGTGACTCGACTGAGTATATACCTAGAGTGGAACCTTGGTTATACGTTTTTCACTTTCATACGAAATTCTGCATTAGTCCCGATATTTTAGTGTAGTTTCTATCACTTTTTAAACTCGGTTATACGTAATTCATTTATACGCTTTTTCTGATCCTACGTTAAATTTGAGTTCTAGATTATCAAAAATACATGGTTCTTTGATTCTTTTTTATGTAACCCAGTATGTTAAAACTTTGAGAGAATTGAAACAGAGTCGTTGTATCCCTCCTTGGTGCAGCCGAAGTTGAATCTTCATAACATCTGCCAAGGGTATGTTGTTTACTTTCGGTTTGGATTTTTTTTTTGATTGGAGGTTTAACGACCACCGTGAGCAACTCAATGGGCTATAAGAAGTCTCCCATCCTTAATTTAGAGTCACTGGTTCCAGGGAAGGGAAAGAACCAGTGCCGTAAGACCAACACAACATCCATTCCTCACCGGGATTCGACCCCGGACGCCTTTCGGGCGAACGATCAGAAGCCATCGCTTAGACCAATGCGCCACCGGGGTGGCTTGGTTTGGATTAAAAATTGGTTTCCCATATCGTGACTCACACACACATATGCGCTATTTAAAAATTGATAAAGCTCTGGAATGTAACTCTGTGGCTCCATCACTTCATAGCCTAGTAGAATAGAATCTTAAATGCATCATTAGTGATCAGTACTCTGATTTCAAATAGATTTACTCATAAAAAAGGGGGAAAGGGGGGAGGAAGAGGAAAGCTGTTAATTCACGAGTTTGTGACGCATATCCTAATTTAACTTTCATTTTTAGTTCCTTTTCCTATGTAAATTTGAGTTTGTTCTTTTTTGCACTTTCCAAATTTAACGTGATACCTTCTCTCTCACACGAATGAGGTTGGCAACACTTTTGAGGTCAGTGAGAGTGACGTATGAATGTGGTAAGAACGTTAGATAAAAAGGACGATACAGCAGTTGCTTTGTGGGTGTGGGTGTGTGGAGATATTCGATCGTTGTTAAGATAGATTATACGACAGATAATTAAGGCATTATATGTGAAGTGTAACCCTCGCAGTGCTATATGTTCGATTTCATCAAATACTGCTGGACCAATAAAAGGTTATTGTAAGTTTGACTTCTGTATATGTTTCGTCTGGCCGTAAAGCCAGCGCTGAGGCCATTGCGCAACCTGTGCGTCGACTTATGAATCCCCGTAGCAGGTTCATCGCGCTAAAACAGTAAAGTTCACATG
Source organism: Macrothele yani (assembly GCA_039090855.1). Taxonomy (NCBI): domain Eukaryota; kingdom Metazoa; phylum Arthropoda; class Arachnida; order Araneae; family Macrothelidae; genus Macrothele; species Macrothele yani. Next base: position 80,471,508 of record CM077016.1, read on the forward strand.
CTCGTTTATCCCCTTCCTCATCGCCGTTTTTTTAGTTACGCGAATGCGCAGAAATCGTCCTGGAAGGGTTTAATAGATCACCATGAGCAACTCGATGGGCTAAAAGCAGTAGCGCGTCTCTATTTTAAGGCCACAGTTCCAGGGAAGGGAGATAGCCAGTTCCACAAAACAAAAACAACATCATTACTTCACCTGAATTAGAACCCGGACCCATCTCAGATGAATGGCCAGAAGCCAGCGCTTAGACCACTGCCCCGCCGAGGCAGCCTAAAGTGGGTTGAAATGACCTGACATATCAAGGGAGTTGTTATACAGTGGTAGTCCACTTAACGGTGCACGTGAGGCTGTCAAAGAAATGTACTCTCGCTATGAATGTAGTGGTAGTGTGAAAACGACAGGAAGCATTGGATGAAGACTAGTTGTCTGTTCAGGAAATCGTAGAAATTGGAACCGGAAAGGAATACTTGTTGATGGTGGTAGTCAGAAGACCACTGTTGAAGTGACAGTAGACTGGGCCATGATGTAAATGCTCTCCGTGAGGATAGTGAATGTTTTTTTGTTTTGGTTTTTATTCGGGACCACCGTGTGCAACTCAATGGGCTATAAGCACAAATATATTAGGTTGTAATGCTGTCTAAAACACGATGAAGCTTCATTATAATCACAGCACACTAGTTGTAAGATAAAATGAAAATTTACTACAATTAAAACCAGTATGTTACAGTTAAAATGATAAAATTACATGAGGCGAGATCTTTCGGGTCTCCCCTTGGTGCCCATTGTCAAGCCAACTGTGACTACATGTGGTGCGGTGACAACTTATATGCTTTATAATAGTCACGTGATGTCGCCATGGTAACAGTATTGTGCATGTGAATAAACATAGATTTTAAGGTTAATATTAAAGTCATATTAACGATGGAGGTTCCAGTGAACGTATAAGACGTTGCCAGGTTAAAGGGCGGGCATAAGGTAGGTCATCGTCACAGCATAATTTGTTAAACCATACTATAAAAATTGCTTCCGTAAACAAGGTGTCTTTCTTGAATTTGGTGTAAGCGAGATGAGAGACTTCGTTCCAACACGGAGTAAAATGATTGAGGGTTACTCTGCGAGCTAAAGACGTGGTTGTAGCTTCCTTGGAAATGTCATATTGGTGTTCTCGGGATCGAACCGAAATTGTTCGTAAAGTGGAGCCAATGTAACTGGAATTTGGTTGATTAGGGGTTTGGGGTCGTAGAGGAATACAGTATACACCATGTTTTTCACCTGTTGATACAACATCTCGGTCAGAACGTAAACTCTTAAAAATGTTAAAAATTCGGATCCCGAAATGTAATTTATGTTTATTACAAAATTTGTTAAGCATGTTAACAATAGGGATGTTAAAGTTTACAGAGCCAACAAATTTCACAGTCGGTTTGTCTACTTGTAGTTTTGTGGAGACAGTCCGTTGGTAACGAGAAATAAGCTTCGGTACTACATAAAGTGGGTAACCAAAGATCTTAGCTAAGTTTGAAATAAATGTAAGTTCAGTTCGACGATGACGAATTGAAGAAGAATGAGTAAAAGCTCTTGTTATATATGAACGTAATCCTGCTAGTTTATGTTGAATCGGATGGTATGACGAGAAAGGGATAAGTGATGGTACAAAAGTTGGTTTACGAAAAACTGAATAAGATAGCCGATTGGTACCGGGTTGACGATGAAGACAAAAATCTAAAAACGGAAGGGAACAGTTTTCTTCGTTACCTATGGTAAATTTAATGGTGGGAATGAATGAGTACAGGGTTTGAACAAATTGTTGAAACAGTTGCAGTGAATGAGGCCAAAAAATCAGAACATCGTCTACATAACGTAAATAAAGTAAAGGGGTTAATGGGGTTTGTGAAATGAGAGATTCTTCTAAAAACTGCAACAGAACTTCTGCAGAGGATAGGAGATAGGAGGGATCCCACTGGGGCCCCATCAAGCTGTTGGTAGATGATGCCGTCAAATTTAAAGTATGACCTTTTTGCAACAAGTTTTAAGGCTGACATGATAGCTCCTTTTTTTTTTTTTTTTTTTATTGGAGGTTTAACGACCACCGTGAGCAACTCAATGGGCTATAAGCAGTCGCCCGTCCCTAATTTAGGGTCACTGGTTCCAGGGAAGGGAAAGAGCCAGTGCCGTAAGACAAACACAACATCCATGCCTGACCGGGATTCGAACCCGGACCCCTTACGGACGAATGATCATAGGCCAGCGCCTTAGACCACTGCGCCACCGGGGCGGCAAGGCTGACATGATAGCTTCATTTTCAACAGGTGAAGTATTAGACGGAGAGTATCATTTCTGTTCAATAAGTTCATGGTAAGTGAAATATATAAGTAGTCGCCCGTCCCCAATTTAGGGCCACTGGTTCCAGGGAAGGGAGAGAGAGCCAGTACCATGCCTCACAGAGATTCGAACCCGGTCATTAGCTTGCGCTTAGACCACTGACCGACCACCGGGTCAGCGAATGTTGGCTTCAGAAGGATTGTTTTGGTTCCCTTTACCAGAGTGTTGATGTTCTTGTGCTGACTGTCCCAATTCGTTGAAAGAACCATCATTATAAGACGGTTGAACTGACTTTCAACTCTATAAACACATGAGAGGTAGAGCTCAGCACATTGTTTAAGACGTTTTTTTTTTGTTTTTTTTTGGTGTACTTGATATAACTCTCTTCTTTCCATCTCACTGAGATTTAATCATTTTTTATTTGAGATTTAATAATTCCTTGATATAACTGGAATTTCAGTGAGACTTCTATTTGATTAATGGGCAAAGTTGTACAGGAGTTTTTCAGCCTGAAGTATATGAAAAGTCCCAGAAGAATGGTGGAAAGTATTTCTTTGCAGCTTTCCGGTGCAATGGCCTTGATCGCAGGCCTGAGAGCTCTTGGCTCGAGTTAGGTGGCACAACTGAAAAAAGTATGAGAACTGTAGTTCCAGTTACAAATTTCGAAGTTGTGAATCCGTTTATTGGTGTAAATATGACATGAATGGTAAGTCAGATAATATCCGAAAACTTGAAAATTCCGTTTTATTTTCAGGTTTCCGATATTATCTGACTTACCATTCATGTCATATTTACACCAATAAACGCATTCACAACTTCCAAAATGGTGTAGTAACGTAATTCATTCATTGATGTAGGTTCCAGTTTTTGTAAAGCCCAGGCGTGAGTAAAGGATTTAAAGTAGAAAGATTCGAGCTGTTGGTCTTAATTTGTTGCAAACTGTAATGACATACCGAAGCGAGAAATCCAGTTGGAATGAAGTACCTGAGCCAAAAACCTCTCGCGTTTATTTTCAGCACGTCTTTTGTAGAAAAAGATCGTGCTTTGTTATGGGTTTGTCCGTCCGTCCGTCTGTGGATACCATATCTATGCAACTATTAGTCCAATTTAAAAAATAATTCTTTTTGCACTGGGAAGCTTGAAATGTGAGAGTGATGATCCTTGCATTCCGGTTTTTTTTTCCAATGCACAACTTCGCCGCTAGATGGCCCAAATGTCGATCATATCAAATTCAAAATACATTTTATTCCATAATATATTTGCTTCCAAATATCCGATTGTAAAAATTATTTCTTCCTTTCGATGCCATTTGTAACGAAGACTATTTTAGGCACAGTTTCTTTTTCAAGTAATGCATAGACTTTCCGCTAGGAGGCGTAAAGGTAAATAGCGTTTTTCCGGATATCTCTGCTTCTGAAACTCCGATTTGCAAAATTCTTCCTGCACCGGAAACAGCTCCTAATGGTAAAAGTTTTGCTCATATTTTTTAATTTTTGATAAAGAACAGTTTGGCCACCAGGAGACGTAAGTGTCTATTTCTGCTTCTCATGTATCGGCAGCAAAATCTAATCTTCCAAAAATTCGACTGAAAAATTTCTTTCGTGAATCCACACAGCTCACGTCGGAAAACCTTTTGAAGAAATACCACCTGCTTAAAAAGCGCATAGCTTTCCTGCCAGGGGGCGTAGATGTATATATTATTTTGTCGATATCTCTGCTTGTAACAGTCCGGTTAAAAAAGAAATATTTCTTTGCAAAGTGTTTCCTGTGCGAAGTGTTTCTCATATAATTTTAATTTTTTTCTTAACGAGCAAGTTTGCCACTAGAGGACGTAAGTTCATGTTTCCGTTTACAGCAATATCTGCGGGACTGAAAACCCGATATAAAAAATTCTTTGGTCAGATATTTGGAACTATGAAAACACTTTGTGTGTATTTTCTTCCCTAAATAATGCCCAATTTCGCCGCTGGGGGGCGCTAATGTTTAATCCATTTCTCTTAATATCTCTACTTCTAAATGAGCGATTAAAAAAAAAATTCAACACCGGATGCCACTAACCTTGTGGAACATTTTAGGTTAGTATATGAGGAGTTTTATAGTTCACAGTTAGTCGCTAGGTGGTGTTTGTGTACTTCTGTTTGCAGCTGTATCTCCTCTTCTGAAAACCCTATTGAGAAATTTCTTTTTTACTGTATGCCATTCGCTACAATAGAGATATGGAACATTATCCTTTTTAAATAATGCACAGATTTCCCGCTAAGGGGCGTAAAGGTCAAAACCACCTTATTCTCGCTTTCTCTGCTTTCTGGAGAGGTAATATTTGAAAAGTCATTTTTCCTTACCATAGTTATTTCCATGCAGAATATTTTCTGCCTATTTTCAACTTTCCCATTATGCAAAATTCTTCCGCTAGAAGGCATAGATTTATATCGTGTTCCCTGCTTGTCTCCGATGCCTTCCTTCTGCTTTGCGAAACTTTTTGTGGGCCATTTTTTAATTTTCGTAACGTAATTTTTAGCCGCTGGTGGAAGTAATTAGCTGCTTCTATTTCTGGATGTTTTATCGATTGTAGAAATCCGGTTGATTTTTTTTTTCTAATCGGTTATATTGACTGTGATGATAAATTTAATTTGTGTCAGAAAGGATTCGAAAGACATGCAACCAAAAATTAGGTGTCATCTTTCTTGTTTCTTTTATTATTAATACATATTTCTTGTTTCTGTAAAACGCCATTAACCAAACTATTTTTCCTGTAAGATTCCGCTCTTATGGATATTTCCGAGAAGAGGAAGACCTAAGATGAGATGGAGGGACTGCCGAAACCAATAGCGTACCCAGGGGGTGCAAAGGACTATATGCACTCCCCAAAATAATTTTGTCTAGTATTAAAAATTGATAAAAATTGTCGACGACATTATTTGCTAGTGTCGCCATTCTGGACTTCCCTAAATTGCCGTTAGTTACTTCTTTATTTGGAATGGTCAGACGAGGTCACATATAACTATTGTTAATGCCTCCCCCCTCCCCCGTGCGCGTTTCCCACTTGTATGTCACCAAATAAAGAAGAGAGCGAACTAGTGTTGTATGTTGTAGTAGTCAGGGCGTTAGTCAAATGAATGGTGGGGGCTGGGGGGGGGGGTAAGCCTTTTATCTTGACATACCATAGCAAGAAGACAAAAACGTGGAATTAACATTACTTTGTAATTAGTAGCATTTGAGAAAAAATAAAAATGTCTGTTCTCATGCACATTTTTTTCATCACTTTAGGAAGGAATGATATCGTAGCTTCAGTGATAAAACCAAAATTGTGAGAATTTTTCGATTGTTGACATCATAAAAAATTTTATTCACTCATGCATAATATAGATGCAACTTGATGTAAATGTTATGTACAGTGCTTGAACAGTATGATGTACTTGCAAAAGTGTTTCTTTGATCAAATTCAATTTTTAAATACCGATAATTCATACTACGAAATTTCGCATTCGTGGTATTGACACTGCGGGGACGATATGCACCCCCTCCCCCCATCAAATTAATTTCTGGGTACCCCACCGGCCGAAACAATCACAAAGATTCGTGAACAAATTATCTTCACAACTCCTTGGGAAATACAGAAGAAGTACATATTTTTTTCACCATACAGATTCCTTCCGGTAGTGTAACGCCTTAAAGTTCAGGTAACATTAACGCGGGCAACTCAATGGGCCATACAAGCAGTCGCCCGTCCCTAATTCAGGGACGGGCAACTGCATTGTATAGTTCATGTAAAAAAATTTGCAACATTGTATAGTTCCTGTAACATTTTTGTAACATTGTATAGTTCATGTAACATTTTTGTAACATTGTATGTTCATGTAACATATTTGTAACATTGTATAGTTCATGTAACATTTTTGTAACATTGTATGTTCATGTAACATATTTGTAACATTGTATAGTTCATGTAACACTGCTTGCATAGTTCGTGTAAAAATTTTTGTAACATTGTATAGTTCATGTAACACTGCTTGCATAATTCATGTAACATTTTTGTAGCATTGTATAGTTCATGTAACATTTTTGTAACATTGTATAGTTCATGTTACATATTTGTAACATTGTATAGTTCATGTAACACTGCTTGCATAGTTCATTAGTTCATGTAACATTTTTGTAGCATTGTATAGTTCATGTAAGACAGCTTGCATAGTTCCTGTAACACTGCTTGCATAGTTCATGTAAAAATGTTTGTAACATTGTATAGTTCATGTAACACAGCTTGCATAGTTCCTGTAACACTGCTTGCATAGTTCATGTAAAAATTTTTGTAACATTGTATAGTTCATGTAACACTGCTTGCATAGTTCCTGTAACATTTTTGTAACATTGTATAGTTCATGTAACACTGCTTGCATGGTTCATGTAACATTTTTTGTAACACTGTATAGTTCATGTAACATTGCTTGCATAGTTCATGTAACATTTTTGTAACATTGTATAGTTCATGTAACACTGCTTTCATAGTTCATGTAACATTTTTTGTTTGTTTGGAGGTTTGACGACCACCGCGGGCAACTCATGGGCTATACAAGCAGTCGCCCGTCCCTAATTTAGGGCCACTGGTTCTAGAGCCCGTCCCGTAAGACAATTGTAGAGTTTACAAACACAACATCCATGCCTCGCCGTGACTCGAACTCGGACCCATATCGGACGAATGATCAGAATCGAGCGCTTAGACCACTATACGCCTTTGGCGCGGCCATGTAACATCTCAAAAAATTTTAAAACTGTATCGTCCCGGGCGATAATCGAACCCACATTTCCTGATTTCCGTTAGCATTCCCATTTATCTTAAATACAATGTGACTGCGTTTTACAATTCCATAGTTTCTCAAAAAACGGCAAAACGTTGGTATCGTTCCATAAATGCTATTTTCGTTTTCTATTACAGGGCCTTTGCATTCTGAATGGAGATGAGAAAGAATATAAAGCAGACATTCAAGATTCTTCGCTTCAAAAATATTAATCAATTCGTTCTTCAAAAGTAGTAGTAGTTTTTGATGTTTTGATATTGCTGGATGTTCGCGCAGCAAAAATAGAATAGTCTCCGAGATAACTTTTCTCCGACTGATTCTAAAGTTCTATTGCAGAAAGAAATCGCTTATTTCTTGTCCTTCACTTTAAATTTCGGAAATATTTCATTAAGTACTACGTATGAAAAAGAACATTCGGTTTGCGTGCGCACAAACACACAGAGAGAGAGAGAGAAGCAAAGAAAAAGGAATAAAACAAAGAGCGAGACTTTCGTTTCGTCGATATAAAGTCATCTTGATTGCTGCCTAGAGATGGGAGGACTCCTAAACTGAAAATTTCGTTTGCTGGATGAACTTACACAGTTATGAAATAACAACATTTATCTGAATTGTAGAATTATTTGTGTTTAAGGTTTAACTCTGACTTTAAAGCTTGTAGACTTGCTTTTTTTTACCCGGATTTCTCCAATTCGCTTCTAATAGCTGAAATCTTTTAACTAAGCATAGAAATCATTAAGTAAGCACTTTAAGTAAACAGCCAGAATATGTTATTAGGTAATATTTACGAAAACCAATACCATGTTTATTCAACAATCCAGCACGCCAAACAATGGACAGTAATCGCTTCGTTCTCAACAACAACACGAACAGACTTCACGTATGATACAATGCCACGTTCTCAAACTGTAGCTTTCATGTTGTAACGTACCAGGAGATGTGACGTACCTGCCAGCAGGACGCACACGACATAAAGGCAGATAGGAATCAGAATAAAACGTCCGCGTAGCTCAATTGGTAGAGCAACTTATTCCGGAATGAGGGGACCCGGGTTCGAATCCTGGCGCGGATACAGAAATGACGGAGAAATTTACTTCGTTATAATGGCGCCCGAACTATCCGGATGACCCGACCGTTCAAAATCTCGCATTGGTGGGATGTTATTTCCACACCGCGAGATAGGAAAAATAAGAGAATCCCTTCTCCAGCACTTCGAACAACAAAAAAAAAAAAAATAAATAAGGGGGAGATGATGTAACGTACCAGGAGATGTGACGTACCTGCCAGAAGGACGCACACGACATAAAGGCAGTATAAATAGGCGCGTTCAACGATACCTAGGAGAGCTTTTGTGTACGTGAGAGAGCTTTTGTTTATGTGCGATGAGAGCTTTTGTGTTACGTGAGAGAGCTTTTTTTTTTTTTTTTTTTAATGGAGGTTTAACGACCACCGTGAGCAACTCAATGGGCTATAAGCAGTCGCCCGTCCCTAATTTAGGGTCACTGGTTCCAGGGAAGGGAAAGAGCCAGTGCCGTAAGACAAACACAACACCCATGCCTGACCGGGATTCGAACCCGGACCCCTTACCGACGAATGATCAGAGGCCAGCGCCTTAGACCACTGCGCCACCGGGGCGGGAGAGAGCTTTTTGTTTATATGTGGAGAGGTTTTGTTCGATGTGAAAAGAGCTACGTTATTTTGTGCCGAGAGCTTCGTTCTATGTGATTAGGTTCTTCTTCATTATTGTGATACGATTAGTGTGACTAGTAGTGTGTGTGTGTTGGATGATACCAGGAGTTTCCTAATAAAAGGTTTTTTAAGTAAGTACGTTTTTCTCAGTTCATAGTACTGTCAGACCTCTGTCTGGCCGTTGGGTCTCTTTTCATTAAGTGTTACTATTAACAACCAGCATAAAACTTTATTCATGATATAATAATTACCACACAACAACCAGTAAAAAGCTAATTCATTATAATGTCTTATTCAAAATAAATGGTTCATACGCTTTTTCAATCACAAAATTCCAGGACTTTTGGATTCCTTTTTCCAGGTCATACGATCCAAACGATTAATCCAATCACCCTTGGCAACAAAAACTCAGCGCCTTTTACAGTTGTGTATATCGCGCGATACATATATGTTAAGATAAAGACAGTTTGGAAAAAGAACTTTATTTCCTTAAACGTGTTACAGAACAGCGAGGATACAGCATTTTCATTGTAGACAAGGCTCTAACAAAATTCCGGAAACCGAAGCCTATCTCCAAGTTAACTCCTGTGATACGCCCATTGCGAGAGAATTTTGCTATTATTTCATTTTCCCGTGACATTGCCTTCAAAATTTAAAAAATTCTCAAAACTTTTAATTTTTAAGTGATTTTTAAACCCATAAACAAAATGAATTTTTTAGGATCAACGGACTTTGTTGAAGACAAAACCTCGTGAGGAATTTATCAAATTCCATGTGAATGTGGCGCTTCGTATATAGGACAGACCCTATATTTTCGATTGAAGGAGCACAAGACCTACATTCGGAACTGTGACCTAAAGAAGTCATCGGTGGCCAAACACTGTTACGAAAAGGACCATAAATTTCTCTTTGAAGAAGCAAAACTATAATTGACGAGCCAGATTCAACCAATAAACTTGATATTTTGGAAGCTTTCCATATATATCAGAAGTTTTCGTAAATTGTTAAAGACATGGCATCCATCCCACTTCTGTCAAGCGAGTGGAAGCAACTAACCAAAACTCGTGACTGTAAACACAGTTTATGATATCATATACAATTTGAATATTTACGTGCCATTCGTCCTGTGAAGCTAGGTCAATATACAGCGAAACCATGGTCGACTTGAAAAAATAAATATTTGTGACAAACTACGTTGTATTGTCTTAATATATATAATCGTCGTAGTCTTTGAGATCAAAGACTATTTGTATTTAATTATTTTGAATAATGCTTACATTGTAAATTCAAGGGTAAGGAAAGGTGAAATATTTGGAACTTTTTTAAAGGACCAAGATTGTTGTTACTTAAACACATAATCATGGAAGCAAGTATTTGTGTTACATTTTATGTATTAAGGGAAGGAATTATTAACATAATATTGATGCTGTAGCTATGTTTTAAATTTGTACTCATCAGCAAACAAAGTATGCACAAAAATTTCCAACGTAAAATGAAAGAGAATAACTGGAAAACCTTAAATCCACGGGCTGTGTACAACTGCATTCATTAGTAATCAAGGCAATTTAACTGGGCATGATTAGAAAACTAATTATAGAAGACAAAGTGATTAGTTTTCTTAGAAAATACTAAGAAACAACTAGATTTAAGTTTCTGATCTTAGAAAGCAATCTGATTTTATGGCAAATTTTTATAAAAGCATTCATTAGCAAATTTCAGTAAAGGTCAAAATAACCCACAAAAAATTAAAAAAATCAGCTACTTATAATACAACAGCTGCTTACTTCCACCAGTGGCTAAAACGTATATTACGAAAATTAACAAATGGCGCAAAAAGCATTTCCCGTAGCAGAAGGAAGGTATTAGAGACAAAAAGATTTTCAAATTGAACGGTTAAAAGAAGAGATATAGAAGGAAACATGATATAGCACTATGCATTTTAGTCGAAAAAATTTGCATAATGGAAAAGTTGAAAACAGGCGAAAAGTATTCTTCATAGCCAAAGCTATGCGAAGGAAAAAGAACTTTTCAAATACGTCTCCCGGAAGCAGAGATAGCAAGAAAAAGGTTTTGACCTTTACAAACCCTAGGGGGAAAGTTGTACATTATTTGAAGAGGATCTTATTGTAGCAAAAACTTATTCACTCTCCATCATTATTATAGCGAACGGCAAACAGTAAAAAAAGGAATTTCTCGGTAGGGTTTTAGAGGCTGCAAACAGAAGTACACAAACACCACCTAGCGGCAGAATTGTGTGCCACAAACCTCCTCAAATACAAACCTAAAGTGTTCCATAAGGTAAATGGTATCTGGTGTTAAAATAATTTTTTAAATCAGACATTTAAAAGTACAGATATTGAGAAAAATAGATTAAATATTTGCATCCCTAGCGGCGAAATTGTGCATTACTTTGGGAAGAAAATATACACAAAGAGTTTTCATAGGTAGTAGTATCTGATCGAAAGAGAATATTTTTCAATCGGGTTTTCAGTCCCGCTGATATTGCTGTAAGCGGAAACGTGAACTTACGCCCTCTAGTGGCGCACTTGTGCGTTAAGAATTATTTGAAATTATATGAGAAACATTTCGCACCGAAAATGTTCTCCAACAAAGGAAGAAGTTTTAAAATCGGACTCCTAGGAACAGAGATATGGACAAAAATAAGATATACGTGTGCATCCCCTGGTGGAAAAATTATGCACTATTTTAAGCAGGAGGTATTCTCAAAAAGTTTTCCGAGGTGAGCGGTATCGGTCCACGGAGAAATTTTTCCAATCGAGTTCCCAGCTCATAATTTGTTGCAAATACATCAGAAGCAAAAATAAACACTTACGCCCCCTGGTGGCCAAAACATTCTTTACCAAAAATGTGAAATTACATGCAAAACATTTCCCCTCAAGAGCTGTATCCGACGCAGGAAGAATTTCTCAAAGCGGACTTTTAGAAGCGGAGATATTGGGAAAATCGCGATTTACCTTTACGCCCCCTAGTGGAAAATGTATGCATTATTTGAAAAACGGACTGTACTTAAAATATCAAATAGTCTTCGATATAAATTTTATCGAAAGGAAAAATAAGTTTTTCAATTGGATATTTAGAAGCAAATATATGAAAGAAAATGCATTTTGAATTCGATGCGATCTCCACTTGCGCCCTCTAGCGGCGAAGTTGTGCATCGGAAAAAAACCGTAACCCATGGATCATCATTCTCACATTTTAAGCTTCCCAATACAAAAAGCATTTTACAAATCTAACTAATAATTGCAAAGATATGGTGTCCCCGGTCGGACAGACAAAGTAATAACATAAGGACGACGCAAAAGATGCTAATAACGCAGCTTCAGTCCTCCTAACAGACAAGAAGAACAATAGCCCCCCACACACACACACACACACATTTTTCAGGATGGAAGAAAATTTGTCAGACATCAGTTATGTCAGTAGAAGAATCTTCAATTACAAAACATCGCGCAGGGACAATAAGGCAGGAATGGATAAAATTCCAGGACATGTAACAGAATTTTAGGACATTTCCAGGACAAAATAGAAATCCAGGACTTTTGCAGGATTTCCAGGACACGTACGAACCATGTGGTATATAGAACAGCAAAAATCTGTGTTACATTCAGGGTGAACTGTACTTTTTTCGCTAAGTTAAACGAAAATTATTGATTCCGTTTGCAACTGAGGTATTTTTGCATTCTGTAGTACACGATGGTGGTGAAAAGCATGAAAAAAATTATTTTAAAATATGCCGCAAAGAATAATTATTTTGGACCGCGATCTACTTTCATTTTCTCTTTTCTGAAGGGAAAAAGAATTCGATTGTCTTCATGAGTCTTTTTATCTCGTTTAAAATACGATGACAGCGTTCCTGTTGATTCAGATGGAAATGAAGGTGAAGCATATAAAAAATTATTGCTCAACACTAGCTGAAAGGATATTAATTTGGAGGAAGAAAGAACGCGACTAGAAGATGACAACCGAAAAAACACCCCAGCATCATTTCAAGGTTGGGAGTGGGGGCGGGAGGCGGGGGGGGGGGCGATCTGCAGATGAATCCGGAAGAGAAAAATGAAGTAAAAAAGCAGAAATTAAATTATGCTAGGCTGAAAGCTGACTCGATGCTGTCAATGCAATTGAGAATTCTGAAAAGAAATCAGGAAAAAAGATTTTGCTCTTAGAGCAAATTCTTTTTTGAAACAAAAAACCGACCTTATGAAACAGCAATGCTAAAATACCTCAGCTGTGTTTTTTTTATTTCTTTGAAAAGTATGACACAACTGTAACAGGAAACTATCACGTCGTAAGGGTTGTTCGGTCGTATCTCTAGTTACACAAGACAAAAGATTAAAAATTAGTTAATTAGAACTTACGGCACTTTTTGAAGTATACCTCTAAATTACTTTCCTTTTGAGTTCCTGTTTGTTTGTTTTTTATGCAAATTTTGTTACTTCTTGGTCTAACGCTTTCTCATTTCTGTTTGGCAAATCTGAGAGTCAGAGCATAATAAAACGAAAACATTGAATGCGCAGATAAATATGTCGCTCGTATGCTGTACAGATGGGTTACTTACGGGGAGTTTGTGTCAAGACTAGTTTTGATCATGCGCAGAACGAAGACTTCCTGCAGATGTGTAATGTGAAGCAAAATGTTGCTAGTAATATGGAGACAAATATTTGGGAACAGTGGCGTAACTAACCATGTTTCAAAATCTGAAGGGGGGTTCGATCACACATACACAGTGATCGCCCCCCCCTCCTGATTATATGTATACATATCTATGTTGTACTTGGTATGAGTCAAAAAATTTTTTTGCTTCAGTCTCTTCTTAATAGAATATATCATCATCATCATCATTATCAACTATTATCAATCCACTGCTGGACGAAGGTCTCCCCAAGTTTCCTCCACAACGGTCTGTCTTGTGCCAGTCTCCTCCATGTCACTCCCGCATACTTTCGAATTTCATCCACCCATCTTCCATGTGGTCTTCTTCTGGGTCTTTTCCTGTCCCTTGGAATCCAATCTAAAATTTCGGCTGTCCATCGATGGTCTGTTCTTCTGGCAGTATGTCCAGCCCATTGCCATTTCAGGGATTTAACTCTGATCATGATGTCTTCCACTCTTGTCATTTTTCGGATCCACGTGTTCCTCTTCTTATCTCTCCTGGTTACACCAAGCATGCACCTCTCCATGCTGCTTTGAGTTGTCTGCAGCCTTTGTATGTCTCTTTTAGCTAAGGTCCACGTCTCTGCACCATACGTAAGCACTGGAAGGATGCATTGATCAAACATTTTTCTTTTAAGACATAATGGCATATTGCTCTTGAAAATTATGCTGTTTCTTCCAAAAGCTCTCCAGGCAAGTTTTGTACGCCGATTAATTTCTTCACCAATGTGACCCTCACTTGATATCTTCTGTCCAAGATAAACGTACGTGTCCGTTATCTCCAGCTTTTCTCCATCAATCGATAAATCTTCATTTGTTGTAAAAGCATTGAACATCACTTTTGTCTTCTGAAAATTCATTTTTAATCCCACTTCTTTACTCTTGTCAGCAAGTTCCTGCATCATACTCTGTAGCTCTGATGGGGTAGTTGCAAAAATGACTATGTCATCAGCAAAACGAAGGTGGGTTAGATAATCTCCATTAATCTTTATCCCTTTGTTTTCCCAGTTCAGTGATTGAAAGATATTTTCCAATGTGGCATTAAAGAGCTTCGGAGATATGGTGTCACCTTGTCTCACTCCTTTTCCAATTTTTATGTGTGTTGTATTTTCAAATAGCCTAATCTTTGCACTTGCATTTTCATAGATGTTATTAATAATATTAATGTATGCATCTTCAATACCGCAGGATTTCAGAGCCATTGCAACTGCTGATGGTTTCACCGAATCAAAGGCTTTTTCATAATCGATAAAAGCCATGCACAATGGAAGTTCATATTCCCTCGCTCTTTCAATTAGTTCTCTCAGTACGTGGATATGATCTATTGTGCTGTAGCCACTCCTGAATCCAGCTTGTTCTCTCGGTTGAGCCATGTCCAGTGTTACCTTCAAGCGGTGTGAAAGAACTTTAGTGAAGATTTTATAAACCACTGATAGGAGGCTGATAGGTCTGTAGTTCCTGAGATCCTCAATGTCACCTTTTTTATGTAGCAAGATCATTGTAGCGTTGTTCCAATCCTCAGGAATTTTCCCTTCATTAAGACATCGAGTGAAAATTTGGGCGAGTACTGTTTCGGTTTCTCCACTTGCTTCTTGTATGATGTCTACAGTAATTCCATCTTCTCCTGGAGCTTTTCCCCGCTTCATGTTCTTGATTGCATGTGCAACTACTGCTGGAAGGACTGGAAGAACTCTGGTACCTTTCATGATGCCTGAAGTACATGTATCATCCCTTTTATATAATTTGGAGTAGAAATCTTTCACTCTTGTCAAACTTTCGCCTCTATTTCTTGTTACAGAACCATCTTCTTTTCTCAGTGCCATAATCTGTTTTTTTCCCTTACTGAGATGTCCCTTTGCTATCTTTAGGCTTTGGTTGTTTTCAATTGCTTTCCTTACTAGTTCACAGTTGAATTTCCTTACGTCTTCAGTGATACTTTTTCGTCTGTCTTGCATAGCTCTATATATTCCACTTTGGAAGTCACATCTTCTTTAGTTGTCCTCATCTCTATTCTTTTTTGCATCAAAATTTTGGGTTTTCCTGATAATTTGTTCACATGCAATTTGTTCTTAGACCCAGCTAATTTTGTTGCTGTTTCCATAAGAGCTTTGGTTACTTTTCTGTTAACTTCAGAAATATCCACTTCTTCCGATGTTAGGCCTTCTAAAGCAGAGAATCTGTTCTTCAGTTCCAATTTGAAGGTATTATGGTGTTTTTTAAATTTGGTTATGTCAATACATTTTGTTTGTCTTATGAGCTTGCTACGTTCGAGTTTAGTGTTGAGGTGCATCTTACATCTCACCAATCTATGGTCACTGCCTGTGTTGAACTTGTTTAGCACACTGCAGTCTTCTATGACGAATTTTTTGTTACACATAATAAAATCAATTTCACTTGTCGTCCCATTTGGATGTCTCCATGTCCATTTCCTGTGTGGCTTTTTCTTGAAAAAGGAGTTCAAGATGAAAAACCCTTCTGCCTCTGCAAACTCTACGAGAGTATTTCCACGCTGGTTTCTGTTGCCGTGACCAAATTTACCTACTGAAGTTTCATTCTGTTGCCGTTGCCCTATTTTTGCATTGAAATCTCCCATAATTATCTTCAAGTGCTGCTTACCTTTATTATTTAGATAACGAATTTCCTCATAAAATTCTTCAATTTCTTCTTCAGCATGACTTGTGGTGGGTGCATAAGTTTGAATAATCTGAGCCTGGTATCTTCTCGAGAGTTGGATAACGAGTCGTGCAGCTCTGTCAGAGGAACTTTCAACTTCTACAACTTTATCCTTCAGTTTCTTGTTTATTATAAATCCAACACCACTAGTTCTGCCAGTATCTATCCCACGATAGTAGAAGAGATGTCCACTTTTCAGTTCAATGAGATCTTCTCCTTTTCTCCTTACCTCACTTAGCCCGACGATGTCCCACTTGATCCTTTGTAGTTCCTCTTCCAATTCAAGAAGCCTTGAATCAGAAGATAGGGAGCGTCCGTTATACGTAGCCAAGGTCAGCATCAGATGGCAGCCTAGTCCGGTCCTCCGGGGATTCTTAGCACCCTCTGCCTTCATGTCGCACTGGCCGCTGCCTTGGCCAGGTACATTCCAGCTGCCGGAGACTGAGGGCCAAGATTTAAGTTGTGGAGTCATTTTGGAGGGGTTTGGCCATAACTCACCACGCTGGCCAAGCCGGTTGGTGAGTGTGGGATAGCATTTCCTCTAATCCCGATGGTATAGTTATACCGCTATTGGCGGTCGTCAGAGCCCCTTTAGTGGGAACAGGATGTACCACGAGAAGGCGGGGTTGACATTTGTCAAGGAGAGGCTGTGATGTTACGCATCACCTGACCTTACATCCCTATAGAATATATATACAATAATATATACATATTGTGTAAAATAGTTTGGGATCCCCCCCCCCTACACACACACACACACACACACGCAGGGGCAAAACAGTTGCTGAGGCGCGATCTAACGGGCACGACATAAGCGCCTCTGTTGGCGAATTGTGGAACTTCGCGAACACAACCGTAAAACTATGATAGATAGGGCAGAAATGTAAATTACAAAGTTGTAGAGCGGACTTTGCTTATTAGGAATCGATATTGCTGTTTTATTAAGTACACATTATACACGTGTTTGCATTCTACGAAAAATCACAATCTTATATTATTAAATTTAGTCGAATCACATCGTAAAAAAGTGTGCATTATATCATTACATTCCCGAAGAAATTGGCGGGGTGGTCCTTTACATTGGAGATCCCGACTCTGAAAATCTGGAGAGGTCCTGAACCCCCGACCCCCCAGTGGGTACGCCTATGTTTGGAAGTGGTTTGGCTCGGTGTAAAGAATCAATGATGAGGCGCTAACTAAGAAAATTTATTAAGCTCAAGTGCCAAGAAAGAAAGGAAGGCAGAGAAAATAATAGGAAGATTATTTTCCTATTATTTTCAGTACGCAAATAAAAGATCATATGCGAAATGTATGATGCATGCGTGTGAAGCTCGAGTTGACCGCCCCGGTGGCGCAGTGGTCTAAGCGATGGCCTCTGATCATTCGTCCGAAAGGGGTCCGGGTTCGAATCACGGTGAGGCATAGATGTTGTGTTTGTCTTACGGCACTGGCTCTCTCCCTTCCCTAGAACCCGTGACATTAAATTAGGGACGGGCAACTGCTTATAGCCCATTGAGTTGCTCACGGTGGTCGTTAAAACCTCTAATCAAAAAAAAAAAAAAAAAAAAAAGAAGCTCGAGTTGTATGTCCATATCGCTGCAAATGGACACGCTTGATATATTAACAATAAATAAAATTTAATATCACCAGATATTTTAATTTGGCAAATGTTCTTTCTTTGAGGAACTAACATTTAAATTTCAAAGGAACAGATTAGAGCAGGGGTTCCAGGGAAGGTACAGAATCAGAGCTGTAGGGCAAGAACGCTACCTACGCCCCATCGGCTCTCGATCGCGTGTCCTAGTCAAACGTTTTGCCCAAATCCGCACATCTGAACACTCGTCCCACTCTGACTCTCTAATAACCACTCTGTTCGCTGCCGTAATATGAATAAATGGTTTACATTTCGGAAATACACTGCTTTACATAGAAAAGGCCACACCCTGAAGGAATGCGAGAAATGAGGCGAAAATTCTGTAGGTCGCTTTATCCAGGACACCAAGTGAACAGCTTTGCTAGCCTGGCCCCATCTGCTGATTCTGACAGTGTACGTGGGGAGAGTTGTCGTGTTGAAACTGGGCGTCGGGGATACCACGAAGATACGGCAATAAAACGGGCTGCAGTACCTCATCAAGGTATAGTCGTGCTCTGTACCCGCTATGCGTACGAGCATTGAACGGCTGTTGAAACTGATAGTACACTAAACTCTGATACCAGGCTGTGGAGCCGTAAGACTCTCACTGATGGGAGTAAAATCAGCAAGACGGCCACGTCGTTTCCAGAGTCTCAGTCGGCGATCGTCAGCGCTGGGATAGAAGCGAGACTCGTCACTGAATGTGACATGGTTCCATTCGTACAACCACACATGCCCGCTACGGCACCACTGCAACCTTGCGCGACGATGTGATGGTAGGCGTCGCAATGGCTGGCCGGAGCGCCAATCTGCCCGTGTCGATACGCGAATGTCCATAGCTTCCTGTACACCTCGTGGAATGCCGTTCGCTGTATATTATGATGCTGCTGCGGCATGCCGTTGAATGCAGCGATCTAGGCGTCCACCTATATGTGCACCAGTCCCACTACGGCGACATACGTTACCTTCCACAAACCACTGTCGCGACATTCGACCGGCGGTTGTTGCATTCTGATGCGTTTCCGTTGCAATGGGACGCAGGGGTCAAGCAGCTGTACGTAACCCTATAATGAAGCCTCTGGTTTTGGTGTCCGCGTGATGGTAGGATTCCCGATGACGTCGCCCTGGTATTCTCACTCCTTACCGAAGCACTGGTCCACACGCCCTGGTAAGGACGACCAAACTAACAAGGGAAGCCTTTCAACTGTCACTCTCCAAAACTGAAGAAACGTGGCCAGGTGATAGTACTAAGGGCAAACACCAATGGGTGTATTTCCGTTTTGGCGCAAATTAAATGACAAAGGTGAACGAGTGGTCTGAAAATGGCCTTAGAGCACAAGTGGAGAAAATCAGCGAACGTATCAATGAACAATCAATGGCAGTCAGAAAAATTCAACATGTTGTTATATCCGTGGATAAAAATTAGATACTGTGAAAGTGATGACGCTTCTTTTGATAATGTTCAACGTATTTGTTTTTCAGATATCAATGACAATTTTCAGTACTGTGATAACTTTGGGATCTTCTCAATGTTCCAAATTACTTTGCTTCGGTCATGTGTTCAATGCAACAAATGTTCATTTACATTTGTAATAAAGGTTTTTGTTGCTTTTTGTAAGACATGAGCTTATTTTGAATCATGGGGACATAGCTGATGTTTGGGGTTACATATCACGCCCTACAACACATGTTACTATACTGCGCAAATTAATTGGGACAAAGTTAAAAATCACTCTTTTTTCCAAAACTATGCCTTTATATCATTCTATGCCTTGATATACACTGATAAATACCTGTATTAGTATGAAGTACGTCCTCCTTTAGCAGAAATGACCTCTTGAATTCGTTTTGGCATTGACTCCACTAAATGATTGCACATATTTTTGACTTCATAATCGTGGAATCACACTTTTATAGTATTCGTTATCATGCGTTCTTTGGTTGCACAGTCCATTTTACCTAAACGTCTCTTGAAAATGTTCCACAAGTTTTCTATGGGATTTAAGTCTGGTGAATTTCCAGGCCAATCAAGCAAATGAATTTGATTTTCCAGCATGAAATTGTTGACCAATTTCGAATTGTGACATGGGGGCCAAGTCATGTTGAAATGTCCCGTCAAAAGTTTGCAAGAATGGAACAATTCTACGTTGTAATATTTCTACGTACTTGGCTGAATTCATCATACCTTGAACAGGAACTAAGCTTCCAGTGCCATTTGATGTAAAAAAACAACAACTTCGGTTCACAGTTGCTTCGTCTAACGACATTTGCTTGGTGATCCTGCACAAATAAATGAGTTTCATCACTGAAAATTACCTTTTTCCAGTCGTCAGCAGTCCATGATTTATATTTTTTAGCCCATGCTAAACGTTTTGTCATCATTTTCGCATTCAAATATTATTTTTTCGTTGGTCTTCTTGCCTTCCGGCCAACTTCCAGAAGCCTACGGCGTACAGGTGAATCACTAACATCACAACCACTAGCCAATAAATTTCTTTGAAGGTCGGTGCTTGTTTTTTTTTTTTTGGGGGGGGGATTCATTTTACTATTTCTGATTAGATATTTATCGGTTCGTGGAGTTGTTTTTCGCTTTCTTCCACATTTACCTCTCCTTTTTGGAGAAGTTGGTCCAGATGCATTGTATCGCGTAAGCAGTCTTGATACACTTCATTTGCCTACACCAATTGCAGAGCGATATATCTCACTGTCATAGAAGTGTGATCCTTCAGAGCAATTATTTTTGCAGGCTTCCTTGGGGAAATATCCATTTTTCAATACACGAAAGCAACACGTACTCACAGAGAGCAAAAACTAACATCCACCTGTCACACACAAAAGCTCTCAAGTGAAACTGAAGTGCCTAGTTCCTGTTTAAAACCGGTCAAACCACATTCTTACTATCAAGTTCTAACAGTCACAGCACCTCACAGCTGATAAAAACCGGTTTACGTGGGTTTCCGACATCAACTGGCGATCACATTACAATTCTGAGAATAAAATAGCTTGTCCCAATTAATTTGCATGGTATAGTAGATTATTTTTCCCACTTGGGCTCTAAGGCTAATTTCAGACCACTCGTTCACCTTTGTCAGTTCATTTGGGCCAAAACGGAAATACAACTATTGGTTTTTGTCCTTAGTACTTATTTCCTGGCCACGTTTCTTCAGTTTTGGAGAGTGATAGTTGAAAGGCTTCCTTTGTAAGCTACGCCGAGCCGTTTCCCCCTTTATTTCCCTCACCAATCATGTGATTAGTTCGCAACTGCGAACGGTTACATAACTTAACTGTCGACGGATACCCACCAATTTGCATGGCACTCCGACAAGTACAGTACTCCCTATTGTGGTATTTTCTATGCCGAGCAGTGTACATTTCTAAGATTCTTATTGCTCACTGATTCTGACCTCAACTTCCGTCATATCAGTCTGCATTCTCAGGGTTTTAATGTATTTTAAACGATTTCCAAGGGAAACATTTTCAGCATTACATTGCAGGCAGTTTTTTTAACCCCTAGAAACGTTTTAATCAAGGAACTGCGAACGCTGCAGGTGAACACATTTCCGGAGTCTTCCTCTCTACCATTCCGAAAATCATTTAACAAACTAGTGAAACTCCGGCTATTTGCTTTACTGTTATCTGTTTTTATTTGAAACCGAAGAAAGTGACAGCATGAAGGAATCTAATGGTTCCTGAGTATGACGTTGCTGGGTAACAGGCTAACTTAGATTGGCTCCGTAACTCCCTCGCATACTCACAGGTGATTTCATCACGACCAATTACTTGACTTTATCGCTTTCTGCAATCCGCTGGTCGATCGTCTACGAAAAATGCGACAGCCCCTTCGCGGGAACTAATTAGCTTTCTTTCTTCGCACGCTGATTAACTTTCTCGACTATCTTCAAATATCATTAGTTATAATGATGAGTCTCATCAAGTAGGCAAAGGTTATTCCTGCTAGTGCATCCGCCTCTCGATTATTAGATGTGATACTTACAGGAAAATAAGAAATGAACCAGTCATACAAGGTGTGATCCGAAAGTATCCACACTGGATTTATTCAAAAAACAACAAAGATGACACCGATTTTTCGGGTGTAATAAGCACGTCTTTTGAATCCGTTCTGACGCAAATTAAATTTATCAAAGCTGTTCAAAGTCAATGGAACCGGTATGGAAAACAATAGTATCTGACGGAAGAAAGAAGTTTTTCAATCGGGTTTTTAATCCCTCAGATATTGCTGTAAACGGAATCGTGAGCTTACACCCTCTGGTTGCAGACTTGTGCGTTAAGAAAAACATGAATTTATATGATAAACATTTCCCACAGGAAACGCTCTCCAACACAGAAAGAATTTTTCAAATCGGACTCTTAGAAACAGAGATATCGACAAAAATAAGATGTGACGTTACTTCCACTAGTGGGAAAACCATGCATTATTTTAGGAAGAAAGTATTCTCAAAAGGTTTTTCCATATGAGCGGTATCGGCCCAAGAAAAAAAAAAATTTTATCGAGTTTTTAGGAGCCCAGATTTTGCTACAAATACACCACAAGCAGATATTAAGCCTTATGCCCCCTGGTGGCCAAACTATTCTTTACCAAACTTTAGAAATTATGTGAAAAATATTTTCCATCAGGTCTTGTATGCGATACAGGAAGAATTTTTCAAATCGGAGTTTTAGAAGCAGATATAACGCAGAAATAACGCAGAAAACGCAATTTACCTTTGTGTCCCCCTAGCCGAACGTCTATGATTTGCTTGGAAATTTTGAATTTATAGGAAAAACATTTCGCATCGGAAACACTATCCAACAAAGAAGGAATTTTTCAAATCGGACTCCCAAAAGTACAGATATTGACAAAAATAAGATATACATCTACGCCCCCTGGCGTAGAAACCACACATTATTTTAAAAGAAAATGTTCCTAAAATTTTTGTAGACATGAGTAGTATCGGTCAACAAACGACTTTTTTCAATCGAGATTTTAGAAGCTCATATTTTGCTGCAAATACATGATAAGCGGATATTAAGACCTACGTCACCTGGTGGCCAAACCATTTTTTACAAAAATTAGAAATTGCGTGCAAAGGATTTCCCATCAGGAGCTGTATCCGGCGCAGAAAGAATTTTTCAAATCGGAAATTTAGAAACAGAGATACAGAGGGGAAAGCAATTTACCTATACGCCTCCTAGCGGAAAGTCTGTGAATTACTTGAAAACTTTGAAATCATATGAAAAACGTGTCACACTGAAAACACTATCCAACAAAGAAAGAATTTTTCAAATCGGACGCCTAGAAGTAGAGATATTGACAAAAATAAGATATACATCTACGCCCCTGGCGGAGAAAATGTGGGATATTTTAAGAAGAAAATATTCCGAAAAGGTTTATCGATGTGAGTGGCATCAGTCCACGAAAGACTTTTTTCAATCGATATTTTAGAAGCTCAGATTTCATGGCAAATACATCAGAAGCAAAAATTAACACTTACGCCCCCTGGCGGCTAAAGTATTCTTTACCAAAAATTTGAAATTATATGCAAAGATTTTCCATCAGGTATCCGCTGAAGAAAATATTTTTCAAATCGGAGTTTTAGAAGAAGAGTTATCGGGGAAAATGCAATTTACTTTTACGCCCCGTAGCGGAAAATCTATGCGTGATTTGAAAAAGTAACTATATCTAACATACTCTTCGACATAAATGGAATCGAAAGATAAAGTAATTTTTTCAATAGGATGTTTAGGAGCAAATATGTGGAATAAAACGTATTTTTGAATTCGACATCGTAAAAAAAAAAAAAAAACGAAATGAAGGATCATCATTCGCATATTTCAAGCTTCCCAAAGCAAAAAAAAAAAAAAAAAAATTTCAAATCGGACTAATAGTTGCAGAGATATCGGGGGTGCAGACGGACGGACAAACCGGTAACATAAGCACGATCTTTTTTTACAAAAGACGTGCTAACAAGTTGGTAAAATCACGCAATGCATTGATTATGACATGCTTTCCAACATACCAGCAATCATTACTCAAGTTATGAGGATAATGGCTGTGGAATAAATCTCGCTCCCGCGTCCTGTTCTGTGACCCCATTTCGAAGATATCAAACAGACTTGGTTCAGTATACCTCCGGAATAACATACTAAGGTTTTGTCGCAATAAATGCAATTTTACGTAAGTTATGACGCATAAGTGCAATGGAATGGATCCGGCTCCTATGCCCTGACCTTTGACCTCATTTCACCCATTTTTAATAGGGTTTGTCCCCAGGTGGTCCCTTACCACATACTAAAATTTCATCGAAATCGAACCATTTTTACGCAAGTTATGGCACATAAGGGCGATGAAATGGATCTCGCTCCTATGTCCTGACCTTTGACCTCATTTCACCCATTTTCAATAAGGTTCGTTCCCAGTAGTTCCCTACCACATACTAAAATTTCGTCGAAATCAAATCATTTTTACCTGAGTTATGACGCATAAGAGCAATGGAATGGATCCCGCTCCTATGTCCTGACCTTTGACCCCATTTTGCCCATTTTCCAGTGGTCTCTTACCACATACTAAAATTTCATCGAAATCGAACCATTTTTACGCTAGTTATGGCACATAAGGGCGATGGAATGGATCCCGCTCCTATGTCCTGACCTTTGACCTCCTTTCACGCATTTTCAATAAGGTTCGTTCCCAGTAGTTCCCTACCACATACTAAAATTTGTGAAAATCAAATCATTTTTACGTGAGTTATGACGCATAAGGGCAATGGAATGGATCCCGCTCCTATGTCTTGACCTTTGACCCCATTTCGCCCATTTTCAATAGGGTTCGTCTCCAGTGGTCTCTTACCACACACTAAAATTTCATCGAAATCGAACCATTTTTACGCAAGTTATGGCACATAAGGGCAATGGAATGAATCATGCTCCTATGTCGTGACCTTTGACCTCATTTCGCGCATTTTCAATAGGGTTCGTCCCAAGTTGGTCTTCTACCATATACTAAAATTTCATCGAAATCGAACCATTTTTACGCGAGTTATCGTGCGGACGGACAGACGGACAAATCTGTAGCATATACGCTTCTTCAACCTATGTTGGAAAGCGTAAAAAAAGGTACAAGACTTAATTAATTCAAACGCTCGACGTGGATCAGGATCACCAGACAGAAATCATCGCTCTTTCCATGTTAATAAGTGAGTCTCGAAAAAATTCTCTCATCGGCCGCCACCGTCCCGCGCGTAACTGGAAGACCCTAGGTTCGATTCCCAGTGGCGGCCGGTGAGGATTTTTCCGACTCACTTATTAACGTGGAAAGAGCGATGATTTCTATTTGGGGTACAAGACTTACAGATTTGAAACTTAATCACCTTCAAAGTAATCCACTTCCAAAGCCACACACTTAAGGTGGTTTACGTTGAAAAGGTCGTTCTGGGCGAAATTTCACATTTTGTAAAAATTACGTTCATTTTAAAGTCCCAGTTTTTTAGGATTCCAAAACTTCCTTTGTATCTTGTCTACGATAAATAGATACAGAGTTATAGTAATCAGAATATCTAAATCCAGGTGTCAAACGAACGGGAAGTGACATTTGAAACGCGTTTTTTTTTTTTTTTTTGCAGGATGAGATTTTCGTATTGAACTCTTTACGGAAAACCTGATAACTGCAAAAGGTATGTATGAAACTTGGTATACATCTTTCTTACAAAGTTGTGCATGCAATGAACTAAAAGTTTTGCTGTTTGTCAGTTCAAAGTCAGGTTATAGCTATTTACATTCAACACAGTGAATAAATTTGTCGAAAATTCACACTAATGCATTGTAACGTACCAGGAGATGTGACGTACCTGCCAGAAGGACGCACACGACATAAAGGCAGATAGGAATCAGAATAAAAAAACGTCCGCGTAGCTCAATTGGTAGAGCAACTTATTCCGGAATGAGGGGACCCGGGTTCGAATCCTGGCGCGGATAAAAATGACGGAGAAATTCACTTCGTTATAATGGCGCCCGAACTATCCGGATGACCCGACCGTTCAAAATCTCGCAATGGTGTGATGTTATTTCCACACCGCGAGATAGGAAAAATAAGAGAATCCCTTCTCCAGCACTTCGAGAAAAAAATAAAATAAGGGGGAGATGATGTAACGTACCAGGAGATGTGACGTACCTGCCAGAAGGACGCACACGACGTAAAGGCAGATAGGAACCAGAATAAAACGTCCGCGTAGCTCAATTGGTAGAGTGACTTATTCCGGAATGAGGGGATCCGGGTTCGAATCCTGCGTGGACAGAAATGACGGAGAAATTTACTTCGTTATAGCATGTAGGAATGAGTGTATCTCATTAGTGTTTAAGCACATCACTTACCTTTTAGTTCACTGCATAGATAATAGTCATGCGCATTACTCATGCAAAAATCAAAAGAACGGCTTTGGAGCATTGCTTGAATTTTTCGCAAATTGTTTGACCACTTCTAAATGACCTAGAAATCTGAAAATTGGCATGCTGGTAGTTCGTAACGTCCGGATACCTGCAAATGCACCAAAACCAATAATAATAATAATAAAAAAAAGCAGCGTTTTGAAACATTGTCTGCTTGAATTTTTTTACCACTTCTACACCAAGAAAAAAGTCTGAAAACCAAAAAATTCAAAAGGGTGGCTTAGCTTTAGTGTTTCCAAATGCTAATAGTAGGTTTAAAGATAATTTTGTCAGAATCACTGAAATGCTTTGAAAATTTCAAATTTTGATTAAAAATTAAGGGGCGCCAAAACCTCCGTTTTACGTCAAACCGTATGCATTGACGTTACGACACTGTTCTAAATCGCAAAACAGTTACGGATTTTAAGTTACTTTTCCTTCCCTTAATTACTTTTCCCTTTCTTTAATTTTATGTTCAAAAAATAATTTATATAGATTCACCGTTCGGTGAACGGGCCATGATCGCTAGTGCAGGAAATCGTTATTGTTATCGCGTGCACGCATTATTTGAAAATGCTTCTTGCTTTTATCCGTTGTTTTGTTTATGTTTATTGAAATACCTGACGATGGAGCACCCGGTGCTTTGAAAGATTTTGTAAGTTTCTGTACCTTGAAAATGTCTATTTTAAGTACAGACAGTATTAATAAATACTTTATCGTGCTGAGAAGGGTTTTCTAATTAAAATAACTTTTACATGTAACCGGGGGATTCCTTCCGTCACTTAAGGTGCTCGTCCGATGCACGGCGGATATTCAGCGATTGTTAGAAATTCACACCGCCACGGAGAGGCCCCAGGTTCAAGCCTAACAGAACCTGGGGTCCCTCCATCAGTAGTCTGAATCTCTAACCACTAAGCCATCCGCGGCTCGATTTCAAATTTGGAATACGTGTACTCCATACATACTCATTTATTCATAGATTCAACTGGAAGTATATTATTCGATGGCACATCTGGGATAATATACTCGTTGAGTCGTTGTCACATGCTGGGCAAATGGACCGCCCAATTTTATGACAAATATAGTGATGATGCGACTATATATTATTCATGAGATTGACACAAATATAGTTAATGTAAAAACGTATACAAAGATACTTTACGCATAATTAAATTACTTGTGATCAGTAACTTCGTTATACTAAATATTTGTGTGTGCCACTTTACACATTTATTAAACAATTTCTCTTGAAATCTATATCTAAAATGAAATAATACGAGATTGTATTCATATTTGTAAGTACGCATGGTTGCTTATATTTGAGCATGTCATGTTCTCGTTTACGATACGATTGTACTTAAGAAAAAAACAAAAAACGAATAGGTTCACGTTATCATTTTTAAGATTTTTTAACAGAGAACCATAGGGTGTAAATACCAAGTAAAGCGTACGCGTTAGGTAAACGCCGACAACACAACACTCCACAGAAATGCAAAACGTAAAACAAACCAGCGCAGAACGAATGAGTATCAGATATACGTAACAATAGGAAGAAGCTATAGGGTAGGACTTGGAAAAATTCCATTCAACGTTAAACACCCAGAGAACTTTCTGCGACAGAGCACAAATGATTAATTAGCTCTTCATTCCAACGACATGTTCGGAAAGGTAATGTAGGTTAGGCATATCAGCATATTGTTTTCTATGTCTCCATTCACTGTTTTGGAAAATTCTCTTTATGGATATGAGATTTTCACACCTCATAGTGTATGTTACTCTGTACCCTAGTTAATTGCATGGAATACTGTATGCAGGGGGGATCCAGAAGTTTACTCTAGGAGGGGCGGTTTTTTTGGGTACAAAAAGCGGGGCCAGAAGCGATTATGAAATGGTTTCTTTTTTATATAACGGTAGTATACCCAGGGGTTGTCCAAAATAATGGAAACACCTCGCTGAAAACAGTGACTTTGGTATGTGCTGCTTTTTGAGTAAAACGAACATGCAACTACATTTTTTTTAAGTTTTTCTTATAGTCTCAAGGGTCTATGTGATTGCACTGTAAATCGGTGTTTGCATAACTTCGTTCCAGGTGAAGGCACAATGAGTGACCTGTTGGAGTTCCAAAGAGGGAAGTTTGTAGGAGCCCGTCTGGTTGGTGCATCGGTAATCACAGTGGCACAGATATTTGGGGTATCGAGAGGTACCGAGTCGAAGGTCATGACAGCATACAATGTTCACGGCACAACAACATCTGCGGGATACAACTGTGGAAGGGAAAACCAAAGTCACTGCGAGAGACGGGAGGACATTAAAGAGGATTGTGACCACAAGGAGGAAGACCACGGTGACGAAAGTGACTGCTGAGCTTAATGAACGTCTCCAAAACCCATTGTCGACCCATACCGCGCGAGGGAATTGCATAAACACAATATTTACAGCAGAGCTGCGATTGCAAAACCCCTGGTGTCACAGGTGAATGTGAAACGGAGACTAGTGGTGCAAGGAACATAAAACGTGGACTGCGGATCAATGGAAACATGTCTTGTTTTCCGAAGAAACACGTTTCTCACTATTCTCCACCACAGGACAAGTTTACGTGTGGAGAACCCCCGCAGAAGCCTACGACTCAGACTGTCTCCTTCCTACAGTGAAGCATGGGGGAGGTTCCGTAATGGTTTGGGCCATTATCTCGGGGTTTGCAGCAGGTCCCATTATCACTTTACATGGACGGATCACTAGCGGTGACTCTGTCACCCTTTTGGCCGACCATGTGCATTCAATGGCGAAGATATTGTTTCCGTCAGGAAATTTGCACCTTTCGAGATGATAATGCCCCGATTCACAGAAGTCGAACTGTTCAATCATGGTTTGAGGAACATGAGGATGAAGTGTAACGTACCAGGAGATGTGACGTACCTGCCAGAAGGACGCACACGACATAAAGGCACATAGGAATCAGAATAAAATGTCCGCGTAGCTTAATTGGTAGAGCAACTTATTCCGGAATGAGTGGACCCGGGTTCGAACCCCGGGCGCGGATAAAAATGACGGAGAAATTTACTTCGTTATAATGGCGCCCGAACTATCCGGATGACCCGACCGTTCAAAATCTCGCATTGGTGTGATGTTATTTCCACACCGCGAGATAGGAAAAATAAGAGAATCCTTTCTCCAGCACTTCGACAAAAAAAAAAAAAAAAATAAGGGGAAGATGATGTAACGTACCAGGAGATGTGACGTACCTGCCAGAAGGACGCACACGACATAAAGGCACATAGGAATCATAATAAAATGTCCGCGTAGCTTAATTGGTAGAGCAACTTATTCCGGAATGAGTGGACCCGGGTTCGAACCCCGGGTGCGGATAAAAATGACGGAGAAATTTACTTCGTTATAGAAGTTGCACACCTTCCCTGGCCTGCACAATCACCGGACTTAAACATCGTGGAGCCCCTGTGGTCTGTGTTGGAAAACAGAGTGCGGACCGGCTCTCTTCCTCCGGTGTCTCTCAAGGAATTGGAGCAGTTTCTGCAGGAAGAATGGTACAACATACCACTTACCACCATCCAGGACTTGTATGTGCCTATTCCAAGGAGGATTCAAGCAGTTTTAAATGCAAAGGGCGCTCCCACACCATATTAGGTGCGTAAAACCTATTGTTTCAAGGTGTTTCCATTATTTTAGGCAACCCCTGTATATATATATATATATATAATTTCATTCTTTCAGAAATAACACAGTGAAACGTTCACACAAACGACACAAGACATCACGTTATCACTGAAAGTTCTTGTACAAGGCAAGCCTCAACCAGAGGCCTAAGCCTCGGACAACTATCGACGAATAATTGCTGCAGTGCCGATGATTGCAGTCTTTTGTAACTTTTATATACACTGAAGCGCAATTAAATTAGGGATACCTGTCTAGTAACGTGTAGCACCACCTTTCGGCCTGATGACGGCGGCGATTCGTCTCGGCATGGACTCGACAAAACACCGGAAGTGTTGGGAAGCCATACGGATCCACGACCCATGAACAAGCTCCCACAGTTCACGAAGATTTGATGGAGGGGGGTCAGAGCCTCGAATATCTTTCTCGATGGCATCATAGATGTGCTCGATGGGATTGAGGTCAGGTGACCTAGCTGACCAAGGAAGCGAGGTCACGTCGTTGGAGTGTACATCGAACCATTCGGATACAATTCGGGAGCGATGGCACGGTGCATTGTCTTGTTGCAGGATGAGGTCCCCAGTGGGATGTTGAAGACGCACAAACGGGAGCAAATGGTCGTCCAGGATATCCCGGTAACGTTCACCTGTCAGGAACGATGTCACTCGTATCAGGAGTCCATTTCAGTCCACGTAAACAGTCCCCAGACGAGAATGCCACCCCCACCAACTTGAAGAGTATCCTGCTGGCAAGAAGGATCCATCGCTTCATGTGGTTTTCGCCGTACTCGTATCCTGCCATCCGCATGTGCCAAAGTGAATCTCGACTCATCAGTCCAGGCAACATTTTTCCACATATCTAGGGTCCAGTGGCGATGTTCCCGCGCCCATGCTAATCTTTGCACCCTGTGATGTGCGATCAGCAGCGGTACCCTCGTGGGACGATGGCTTTTGTACCCCATAGCGAGGAAATGGTTCTGGATGGTGTGGCTGCTTACGCGTTTTTGTGCACCAGCGTTAAATTGCCGAGTGAGTTCTTGCACTGTGGCCCGTCTATCTGCTGTTACAACGCGAGCTAGCCGACGATGACCTCGCTGATCCACACGCTGTTGTCCACGGTAGTTGGCCCTTGCAGGGATGGTTTTACCGGATTCGATGTACTCACGGTGCACCCGTGACACAGTGGCTCGTGAAAATCCCAGTGCCTGCACGACTTTCGAGATGGAATGACCCATTCGTCGGGCCCCGACAATTTGCCCACGATCAAATGCGCTTAGATCCTTCATCTTACCCATACTGCGTCCGACTCTTACTGATTCCCGTCGCATCACTTCTTATATTGTCGGATCGCTTCATATGTCATGTCGTTTCCGTTTACAGGGCCGCCCACAGCGCCACGTTTGCATAACGCCAGCTGTCTCTAATTCAATTGCTCTTCAGTGCATATACAACCCGGAGGATCGGCTTTCGGTTCGTAGGGTATTCGTAGTCAGAATGGGAAAAGCTGCCGATTTATCGGAGTTTGATAAAGAACAAATTGAGATTGCACGGCGCCTCGGAACTACGTTTTCAGAAGCGGTGCGCCTTGTGCGTATTTCATGTGCCGCTGTAGTGAGTACCTATCAAAAGTGGTGCACAGATGTCTAAACGACGAACCGTCGTCCAGCCGTGTGTCGCCCGCAGCTCATTGATGCCAGAGAGAAGCTGAGACTGTCGCGCATTGTTCACAGCGACCGCAGGGCCACAGTGCGACAAATCACCCGCAGCTACAGCACTGGTGATCAGGGCAATGTGTCACAGCACACAGTTCATCGCAGCCTTCTGCGCATGGGCCTTCGTAGCCGAAGACCAAGCCGGGTCCCCATGCTTCCTGCATGTCATCGCCAACAATGCATGAAAAGGGCCCAAGATAATCGAGATTGGGCCATGGATGATTTGAAGAAAGTGGTCTGGTCTGACGAATCAAGATTCCTGGTGCATCACGTAGATGGCCGTAGCGTGGATACGCCAATTGCCAACGGATGCTGTGTCACATGGATGCACTGTTGGGCAGAAACAGGCCTGCGGCGGTGTTATGCTGTGTGCGGTGTTTTCTTGGGACACTTTAGGCACCAATATCCCAATAGCACAATCCCTGACAGCTGTCAGGTATCTGAACATCGTTGCGGACCAAGCTCACCCATTCATGGCAACTGTGCTCCCTGATGGTGATGGACATTACCAACAGGATAATGCGCCATGCCACACTGCCAGAATCGTCAAGGAGTAGTTCGAGGAACATGTTGGTGACACTCTGTTAATGCCCTGGCTTCCAAATTCACCTGACATGAACCCAATCGAACATTTGTGGTTCGACTTGGGAAAAGCGGGTTCGCGCTAAATCGCTACCTCCCCGGAAATGTACGGGAACTGCAGTACCTGCTGTTGACATTATGGTACCAGATACCCCAGGATACCTATCGCCACTTCATCGAATCGATGCCTCACCGAGTCGCCGTATTTTGCGGGCTAAAGAGGGGGGTCCTACAGCTTATTAGGTAGGTGGTCACAATGTAATCGCTCATCGGTGTATGTTCGGGGTATTTGAAGGCGTAAAACTGAATGGGACAACCCACATAACCCACGATCCCAGTTACTAGATAAACTAAAGCAAAACTTCACCTCATGAAAAATTGAAACGAATGCCATAACTCAAGCGTCGAGAACTGCTGCTTCGAACAGATGCAGATGAATTCTTCCTGCATCTATTCGAAGCAGTACCGAACATTACTGCAGCCTTGAAACGTTGCTTCTTTTCTGTTTTCTATACTCATGCATGAGCCATAGCGAGATTTCTCATTTCTGGGAAACTGAACAGACTTTAAAATGCAGATGACTTGACAGCGAAAAAATCCTCTTCGTCGAATTATTGTTTACGATTCCAGAAACTCAGTTTGAGAGAAGAGTAAAAAGAATGTTGGAACAAAAGCTCGCAGTGCTGAAAGCTAATAAACTCTCTCATCCGTGCAAGTAAAATATCTCAGCTGTTATCGATTCAGTCTTTAGTGGCTTTGGATCACTCATATTTAAGTATGTTGTCACAGGATGACGGAAGAAAAGTTGTAGTGAATCCTTAACGTTGTGAAAACACACTTTCCTCGGTGAGGAGATCGAAGTCGCGCCTCTTCGCCCCGGAGCCAGGTGTTCTAACCGACTAAACTACACCAACGGAATGTATCGCTGCAGATTTGTCATCTTGACACGTGCTTCACCGCTGTAGTCAGAGTCTGATTTACGCAAGGGCACACGGGGCCCGTGCCCAGGGCCCCCATGGACTGCCCCCCAATTTAAGCACTAACATTTTTTTTTTATTATTATTATGGGCTGCAAAAACGGCGACGGCGGCGTGTGCCAGTTAATTTTCACCGAGCGCAAATATGCATCGATATATTGCTTCAAAAAATCGATTATTAATATCCATTTGAAAGATGGCAATTCGGAATTTGGAAAATTTGGATGGCAATTTTTTTTTATTGAACATTTATTGTTTCTTTCATTTATTAAAGTAGATAGCACTTGTGTATTAAGATCAGATCAGATCATATGTAGAGGATTTTAGGAAGGGAGTGTCTTACCCCAGGTCTTAAATAAGCCTTAGAAATAGGAAGCTAGGAGATTTGGGCTAGAGTGCCCGATAGGAAAGTCACACGGAAGCGAGGTAGAAGACGCCCTTATTTACTAACTGGGGACCAGTACCCGGGGTCCAATGGCTTAATGTGCCCATCAGATCAGATCAGATCATATGTAGAGGATTTTAGGAAGGGAGTGTCTGACCCCAGGTCTTAAACAACCCTTAGAAATAGGAAGCTAGGAGATTTGGGCTAGAGTGCCCGATAGGAAAGTAACACGGAAGCGCAGTGGTCTAAGCGATGGCTTCTGATCATTCGTCCGAAAGGGGTGCGAGTTCGAATCCCGGTGAGGCATGGATGTTGTGTTTGTCTTACGGCACTGGCTCTCTCCCTTCCCTGGAGCCAGTGACCCTAAATTAGGGACCGGCGACTGCTTTTAGCCCATTGAGTTGCTCACGGTGGTCGTTAAACCTCTAATTTAAAAAAGCGAGGTAGAAGACGCCCTTATTTACTACCCGGGGTCCGACGGCTTAACGTGCCCATCCGACGCACGGCGAATATTTAGTGGTTCGAGCGTTCGCACCTGCCCAGGATCTAACCTGAGGTCACCTCCGTGGCAGTCACGAACGCTGACCACTAGGCCACCCGCGGCCCTTGTGTGTTAAGCCTGCGCTTTATAAAATTATACGCGCAATTATAGAATAATTGCAAGTAATACGCAAGTACCATTGTTAATTTATTAAGAGTACGATTCATGCCCGGGGATAGGGCCCCTCAAGTTGTTTGTGCCCGGGGCCCCACTAGTCTTAAGTGGGACTCTGGCTGTAGTACGTCACATCATCTTCCATTTACCTTTTTTTTTAAGCGAAGAAGCAAATTTCATTAATTCCAGACGATGTGCGTGGAACAAACACCACACATTTTCGAAGAACACAACAGCCAGTATATCAAATGTACGATGTCATCGCTCAGTCCAAGTTATTTTTATAAACAACGAATAGCAACTGAAAAATTTTTTTATCCAACACCGCTGTGATCGAACCCCAGATCTCTCGATAACTAGCCGAGTGCGTTCGCTTTACGCTACGGTGCCAACAATTCACAGCGCTATTCGTGGTTTATCAGTCAGCATCTGACTACACAAATCCATATATTGATGGGCTCAGCAACTGATGTGTCGCCAACTAGTGGCATTCAACAAAGCAGACTGTTTAGTTACAGCTGATAAATCCAAGGGGCGATAGAAATGGTGAATATATTTTAAATACGTGGAGATAATGTAAATGTACGATGTCATCGCTCTGTCCACGTTATTTTTTTATAAACAACGAATAGCAACTGAAAAATTGTTCATCCGACACCCCTGGGATCGAATCCCAGATCTCTCGATAACTAGCCGAGTGCGTTCGCTTTACGCTACGGTGCCAACAATTCACAGCGCCATTCGTGGTTTATCAGCCAGCATCTGACTAGTTATCTAGAGATCTGGGGTTGAATCCCAGCGGTGTGGGATGAACAATTTTCCAGTTGCTATTCGTTGTTTATAAAAATAACGTGGACATCGTACATTTACATTATCTCCACGTATTTAAAATATATTCAGCCAGTATATCCATTTTCCACAATCGGGCGCCAATGGGAAAACACACTTTTGTCGGTCACGAGATCGAACCTGCGCCCCTTCGGCCCAGAGACAATTGTTCTAACCGACTGAACTACACCGACGGAATATATCGCTGCAGATTTGCCGTCTTTACAAAGTGGTACCTACACCTCTGTAATATGTCACCGTTAGAGGTATTCTATTAAGCAATTATTTCCGGTGTTTACAAAAGACACCCAATCGTACAATAGCACGCTTAAATTGATACGTCGGCCCCGTAACAGCTTTGTAAACCCTGCCTGAAAGCCAAGAGCGATGAAGGGAAATTTTACCATGTGAAGATTTCATTCTCCGAAAATATTCACCTACAAAAAAAAAAAAAAAAAAATCATGTAGACGGCACGATTTGAAATTCACTGCTATCACACTCCTTCGATGTTGACAAAGGGAAATACTGGGAAATAATATTTTTCTCTGGTAATATCAGAATCGTCCTTCTACTAACACCCTCCAAAAGGGTGGACAGACTGCATGTATACATTCATTTCATTTGCTACGTAATAACTGGCAGCAGATCGCCGGTCGCGAACAAGTTAACGCAGACGATACCCTTAAGGGAGGGGTGAAATGGCACTGACAACTTATGCTTCTGCGTTTCTGAAAAATCGAAATCGATTTTTATTCACTTCAAGTTTCTTTGTCGTAGATAAAATCAAATACGTAAGGGCGAATAAATTCGTATCCTTTTCTTACACGGAGGTGGCGTGAAACCAAATAATCCCCCAAAAGTGTTTTCCTAGACCTTTTTTTTTACCCATTTTTCAGGTATGGGAGATGAAAAACTGGATTTGAGACTCTGCGATTGCAATAGAACTCCTCCGTCTCTTTAGAATCTTTTATTCCACTCCAAAATAAGAAGTGGCATTTGTTCGACATTCAAAAAAGTCCGAGGAGGAAAAGCTAAGTGATGAAAATGAAAGGAAGCAGACAGTATAAAAAAAAGCGTTTTTTTCGTGTCGTTGTTGAAGAACATTCCCCTTTCTGTAGAAGTGAATACTCAAGAATAAAACTTTGCGCATGATATCTGCAGTGTCCCGATAACCTAGCCATTTTAACCTTTAACTACTCTGATGACATAAACATACATTGATGCTCTGGTGGTGTCTGTGCGATCTGAAAAAAAAAATCATTGTGCAGTTTGTTTCTGTTTGTTCCTTCAACAAGGCCAGTAAGTATGCAACGTTCTTAAGCTTTGATATATTCATTAATAATATAAACACTCAGATCCGTCTGTCTTTCTGGAACGCTTGGCGTCACAGCAACGTTCTGCATTGTTACGCCATCACTTATCCAGCAATTCGTGTGTGCTCTCGCGATGTCAAAATGATTGCCTGCTATATAATAGCACGCGAACATTTTCAGATGTCACAGTGATCGCGTGCTAATTTATAAACATTAGATTATTAATGACTCGAGTTCTATTTTGCCGATCTACAAAATTCGAATTGAATTTTTTAATATCACAGCAAGTTGCGTTTGTATATTGATTTAATTTAGCACAATTCGAATATTAGTTTGTGCACTTTAATAATTTTTTACTTTTTTAATTTAACAAACTTTCCGAGTTTAGTGCTGATTATATTAAACATTTTGCAAAATATCGATCTATCTAAACGCTGTATCCAAGAGTAAAAACTGAAATCTTGAGATGTCAAAGTGAGCAAGATTGCAACTAAAAGCAGATGTCGCCCCAATAGCCATTTGTCGATAATTTAGATAGTTCCGATTTGTAACACCAGATGTCGCATTATTTTGTAGAAAAAGCTTTGCTATAGGACAGTCTAAAACAGTCTAAACCGGAGAAAAAGCCATTTAACGCGAAAGGTCAAAGAAAAAGTTACTAAGGCAAATTTACACTAAAACAACTTTCCGAGTTTAGTGCTGATTATATTACACATTTTGCAAAATATCGATCTATCTAAACGCTCTAATCTACAATTGTTAAACAACAAATATTTTACACAGAATGTTATTTATTGCGAGATCTTTTTAAAAACGGAAATAAATAGCATAAAATGTTTAGTTCTAACATGAATGAGTTCTTACTATAAGTTTTTACTATGTTTGCATACAGAAATCCGGCGTCTATTTTATTTGTTTTCAATGTAATTCAATCAAAAATTTCATACCGTCATAGGACGGGCAACATCCCCTATTTATTTAAAGCTTAAAAACAACCGTCCTACGACGGGCTATACGCTAGCACAGTGGCGTAACCATGTTTCAAAATCTGAAGGGGGGGGAGTCCGATCACACATACACAGGGATCGGATCCCCCCCCAGATTATATGTATACATATATATACAATAATATATACATACGGTATAAAATAGTTTGGGACATCCCCTACACACACACACACACACACACACACACACGCAGGAGCAAAGCAGTTGCTGAGGCGCGATCTAACGGGCACGACATTGGCACCTCTGGTGGCGAATTGTGGAACTTAGCTAACACAACTGTAAAACTATGATATATAGGGCAGAAATGTAAACTACAAATATGCAGAGCTAACTTTGCTTATTAGGAATCGATATAGCTGTTTAATTAAGTACACACTGTACACGTGTTCGCATTCTACGAAAAATCACAATCTTATATTATTAAATTTAGTAGAATCACATCGTAAAAAAGTGAGTATTATATCATTATATTCCCGAAGAATTGGGGGGGGTCCTTTACATTGGAGATCTCGACTCTGAAAATCTGGAGGGGTCCTGACCCCCCCCCCCCTTCAGTGGGTACGCCTATTCACTAGCATGTGCTATAACGTTCTTAAAAGGTATATACACCGGCGGAAAGTGAAAAAAGAACACCAAGAAGGAGCCGTCTGATACCAACGAAATTTATACAGCGTAATAACGGAATACAGAGGATAACGTGATCAAAACATTATGGCAAAATACAGCTGTATTTGCTGGTAAACTGAAAAATAACATTTCCATGTAACATGGTTAGTACGAGGTTGAACCGTCATGAACTGCGTCACACTGTGCAATTTCTGGCATGGAGTCTGTCGTACAGATGTTGGATGTAAGTTTGGGGTATTGAGTTCCAAGCATCCTCAACCTGGACGCGTAAATCGGGGATGGTCGTGGCTGGCCGTGGAGACCGGACAAGTCGTTGTCCCATAAAATCCCACACGTGCTCAATGGGGGACAAATCCGGTGAACGTGCAGGCCATGGAAGCTGTCTCACACCCTGAACTGCATGTTGCGTTGCACGTGCTGTGTGTGGGCGTGCGTTATCTTGCTTGAAAACACCACGATGGATCGACCTTACAAATGGCACAACAACGGGCTGAATGATGTTGTTGATGTAGGAGGTGCTGTTTAACGTACCCGGTACAAACGCTAGTTGTGTACGGGAGTGATAGATGATCGCTCCCCACACCAGGAGACCAGGTGTAGGTCCTGTGTGTCGCTGGAGGATGCAAGAAGGGTGGAGACGCTCCCCTGTGCGTCTGCGAACACGCATACGGCCATCGGAGGCTCCCAAGCAGAATCTGCTTTCATCGCTGAACACGACAGATCGCCATTGCGTTCTCCAGTGCAGACGTTGGCGACACCACTGCAGCCGTTCCTGACGGTGGGCTGGAGTCAGAGGTACACATGCCAGAGGCACACGTGCACATAGTCCTGCATCCAGTATACGGTTGCGGATTGTTCGCACAGTCACCTCAGGTGCAACGGCAGCTCGGATTTGCGTCGCAGTGGATGTTCTGCTTGACAACGCCGCTCTTCTTATGCGTCGATCGGTCCGCTCATCAGTCCGTCGTGTGGGAATGTTCGTTGGACCATCTACGCCACCATCGTACCACCACCGATACTTCCCGTCCAATTCACTCCGCAATACGACGATACGACCACCCGGCCTCGCGGAGTCCGACTAGACGACCTCGCTCAAAGTCCGATAACTGCTGAAATCGTACACGTCTTCCATGTCCAGGCATTGCAGCTTCTTCGGGGTCTTTGCACGTGTCCGTACGCCGACGACTGATAACATTCACTTCGCCGTACTCCTAAAATACCACCGACGATAATATGCATATTATGCCGTGCTGTGGCGTAAGCACTCACCGGTTGATCCCGAAATTAACATCACACCTACGTAAACTCGACCCCATTAACATATGTAAATTTCATGATCGTCCGCCAATTCCTTCTTGGTGTTCTTTTTTCCCTTTCCGGCAGTGTAGTTGCGACCCATTGGTCGCTCACGCCTTCCAGTAAGGCACCCACGTTTGCTTTTTTTCTGCAGGAGAGACTTTCTGTTAAAGGTAAGTATGCAATAAAGTATTTACTTACTTTAGGACTGATCATAGAACACCATGCGCACACCAAGTCTGACACTGAACTGAGCCCCTGATGTAGATAAAGGCCGCACGCTTCTCCCATAAACTTTATATGGGAACTTTGCCGGCCCACAACGCCCGAACCGTTGCTCGAATCTCAGTTTTATCTTCGACTGGCACATGTACATGGTAAGACCTTTTTTTGATACCTCAACGATATCTTTACGTTCAGCCGTTCTCTCAAAATAGGACTCACAGTAAAAAATCTTATAGAATTAATATATAGATAATAGGCTACGTCTGTCCCTAACGCTCTGGCATCATTCAGTACTTGCAGCACCATCTACTTTTATTGGGTAGCCGAAATCGGAACTAAGCTCACTGCTATCGTACGATACGTAAAATCAAGAAAAAATACAGGAAAATAAAATAAAGTTAGTAAGACAAACGACTTCATCAGTGGCAACAGGCACGTGCTCGAACAACTGTTTGCGACTTTTGTGCTGTTACGCAGGTGTTATGTCGTGTTTTATTCTTTAGAAACAGGAAGACGTTACGTTAGGAATTTTGGTTCTACTTTGTCGTTCATAAACGACATACAAAATTTTTCGTTTAGAATCCTATCGTATAAAATTTAATTTTAAGATTCCCCTTGCGAACCTGAAATCATTTTTGAGATTGTCAAACCATTTGCTTTTTTATTTTAATTCTAAAAATTAAGCGTGATATTATTTCTTGCGTATGCTGAAGAAGTATAATTTGTGAACTTTTTTTTTCCCTTAAACAACGAAATTCTCAGAATATAACTAAAATTTTTTCACAGAATTTAACCAGGTATTCTTTTATTTATACTTGTAGAAGAAACGAAAAAGAAAAAAAAATGATGTTAGTGCTTCTGCGCTACCATAACGTTTTAACATTTGCAATTGCGAAATTCTAAGTTCACAAACAAAAAGAAAATAAATGATTATTAAAAAATTACTCTACATATTTTATTTTCCCCCGTCATTATTGACGGGATTTCGTCTAGTGAAGAAATAATAAACTTCCTTGTAACGTACCAGGAGGTGTGACGTACCTGCCAGAAGGACGCACACGAGGGAGATGATGTAACGTACCAGGAGATGTGACGTACCTGCCAGAAGGACGCACACGACATAAAGGCAGATAGGAATCAGAATGAAATGTCCGCGTAGCTCAATTGGTAGAGCAACTTATTCCGGAATGAGTGGACCCGGGTTCGAATCCTGGCGCGGATAAAAATGACGGAGAAATTCACTTCGTTATAATGGCGCCCGAACTATCCGGATGACCCGACCGTTCAAAATCTCGCATTGGTGTGATGTTATTTCTACACCGCGAGATAGGAAAAATAAGAGAATCCCTTCTCCAGCACTTCGAAAAAAAAATGAGGGGGAGATGATGTAACGTACCAGGAAGTGTGACGTACCTGCCAGAAGGACGCACACGAGGGAGATGATCTAACGTACCAGGAGATGTGACGTACCTGCCAGAAGGACGCACACGACATAAAGGCAGATATGAATCAGAATGAAATGTCCGCGTAGCTCAACTGGTAGAGTGACTTATTCCGGAATGAGGGGATCCGGGTTCGAATCCTGGCGTGGACAGAAATGACGGAGAAATTTATTTCGTTATATCCTTTCTTCACACGTGGCAGCAGGAAAAACGGCATCAGAAATGTCCTGTGCGGGTAGGCTTCCTCCTAGCTCCGGAGCCAACTGTTCTTCCACTTAAACAACGCTGACGAAGCGTATCGCTGCAACTTTGCTATCTTGAGGTGTGTGCCACATCAATAGTACGTCTCACAAGGGAAAGAACCGTCGTCGCAGGACAGGCACAGCTTCTGTCTCGTCCGGGACTCGATTCCGGGCCCAACTCGGATGATTACTCACATGCTCGCGCCTCTGACCACTCGTTCACCGGAACGGCATATACACTGACGGAAAAATAATCCCAACACCACGAAAAAATAGTTGTAGAGGAATGAAATGGCGGTAATACATTTGTATAGGTAACATATTTAATCGATTAAGGTTTCAAGATCACAGCTTATTGTAAGCGCAAGAAGAGCCATTTTAAATGTGAAATGCTGGTACATTAATAACCGGTGTAACCGCCAGAATGTTGAATGCAAACGTTCATGCATTGTGTCGTACAGGTGCTAGATGTCAGTTTGTGGGATGGTGTGCCATGCCTGTTGTACTTGGTCGGTCAATACAGGGACGGTTAATGCTGGTGGGGGTGACGCTGGAGCTGTCGTCCAATGATGTCCCATACGTGCTCGTTAAAGATCTGGTGATCAAGCAGGCCACGGCAACATGTCGACACTCTGTAGAGCATGTTGGGTTACAACAGCGGTATGCGGCCGAGCGTTATCCTGTTGGAAAACACCCCTGGAATGCTGTTCATGAATGGAAGCACAACAGGTTGAATCACCAGACCGACGTACAACTGCACCGTCAGGGTGTGTGGGATAACCACGAGACTGCTCCTGCTGTCATAGAAAATTGCTCCCCAGACCATAACTACAGGTGTAGGTCCAGTGTGTCTCGGCCGCAGACACTTTGGTTGCAGGCGCTCACCTGGCCTCCTTCTAACCAACACACGGCCATCACTGGCACCCAGGCAGAACCGGCTTTCATCAGAAAACACAACAGATCTCCACTCCGTCCTCCAATGAGCTCTAGCTTGACACCAATGACGTCGCAAACGGCAGTGGTTTGGATTAAGTGGAATGCACGCTACAGGGCGTCTGGCTCACAGCTGTCCTTCAAGTAACCGATTTGTAACAGTTCGTTGTGTCACTGTGGTGGCAACTGCAGCTCAAATTACTGCCGCAGACGCGGTACGATGCGCCATGGCCACACGCCGTACACGGCGGTCTTTCCTCGCAGTAGTGCCACGTTGACGGCCGGAACCCGGTCTTCTTAAGGCAGTACCTTCCCTTGACCACCGCTGCCAACAATCATGCACAGTGGCTACATTCCTGCCAAGTCGTTTTGCAATATTGCGGAAAGAAAATCCACCTTCTCGTAGACCTATTACACGACCTCGTTCAAACTCCGTGAGCTGTTGATAATTGCTTCTTCGCCTTCTTAAAGGCATTCTTGACTAACATCAACACACTACGTCGAATCTCAACGATAACTAACGCTCACGAACGTTACAGCGCGTATTTACAGCAAACCTGCTTTGCATGTTCCGAGGCGCTACTAGCGCCACACGTATGCGCCGAGCGCGAAATTTGCATAGACGTCATCTGACAGACGTACTCTCACCGCCTACCAACTGTCGTTTATCTAACACAACCCCTTCTTGGTGTTGGGATTTTTTTTCCGTCAGTGTATTTAAGCTCTCCGCTGCCTTTATTTTATTTTTTCGTTGGAGGTTTAACGACCACCGTGAGCAACTCAATGGGCTATAAGCAGTCGCCTGTCCCTAATTTAGAGCCACTGGCTCCAGGGAAGGAAGAGAGCCAGCGCCGTAAGACAAACACAACATCTATGCCTCACCGGGATTCGAACCCGGACCCCTTTCGGACGAATGATCAGAAGCCATCGCTTAGACCACTCCGCCACCGGGGCGGCGTTTGAAATTTCAAACAAAAGACTAGAAACTAGTTGTTAGATATTTTAAACAGCCATAATACTTTCTTTCCTTACTTTTACCTTCATTTATTTGCACTTCCGACGATAACAGAACTCGCATTTAATATGTTTGTACCTGCAGTTTTTCTACTCGAAATTCTTTTCCAGTGTTTTTTTTTTTCAAAATGCTTCTGACTCCTTCGTCTTAACTATGTTCTGCTCGGCGATCTTTTTTCTTCGCAAAAAAGAAAATGCTTCTGATGTAGAAATTCAGTACGGAAATGACGGCTCCTTGCTGTTCCTTAAGATTTCGTTGCTGCACGTCTCAGAAATGAAGCTCAACTTACGTTTTATCTCCCCATCTCTCAATTTATACAGGAGAGATGTATTCCTAAGGCTTTAAAACATTTAATAACTGACATCTACATTGAAGGGTGGCGTTTTACGACATGTTCTAATGATGCACATTTAATCTCTTGCTTCAAGAATAAAAAAAAGAAAGGAAGAAGGAAAGAGAAGAAAACAAATGGCAAAACTTTTTAAATAACTGTAAGATGAGAGTTGAACACGTGTATTCATCGCTGAAATCAAGAGAAAGTAAAGATATCACCGATTGCCAAACCAAATGCAGAGAAAAACTCGCAGAATTCGACATGAGGTAGTGAATAAAAGATTATCGAATAAATATTGAAACAAAAAACCCTGTTCAAGCTGATCAAAAAGCTGCATATACTAATACTGTGCTGTGATTAGTTTTCAAAATACGTATTATTCGTACCTTCTCTGTCCTATTCAACTTCATTATAGCTCCGTGCTTTCTGAATTTAAGCGTTTACGTGATTTGCCTACATTTCGTGTTACTTCGACAG
This sequence comes from Macrothele yani, assembly GCA_039090855.1. Classification (NCBI taxonomy): domain Eukaryota; kingdom Metazoa; phylum Arthropoda; class Arachnida; order Araneae; family Macrothelidae; genus Macrothele; species Macrothele yani. The sequence continues at coordinate 80,515,427 of CM077016.1, forward strand.
TTGATTTTACTGTCTGATGTTCTTCCTGGCCCCAACCACAGTTTAGATAGTATGGACAGTTTATTTACCACCGACGTCATGAAGATGGTTAATCCCCAGCCTCGTGTTCTATGTAGCGGGAGATAATCGTGGGTTCTAATAGGTTAACTACCAACGCGAGCAACTCTATGGGCTATAAGTAGTCACCCTTCCCTAATTTAGGGCCGCTGGTTCCAGGGAAGGGAGAGAACCAGTGCCGTAAGTCAAACACATCTCCCATGCCTCATCCAGGACTTTTTTTTTTTTTTTGATTGGAGGTTTAACGACCACCGTGAGCAACTCAATGGGCTATAAGCAGTCGCCCGTCTCTAATCTAGGGTCACTGGTTCCAGGGAAGGGAGAGAGCCAGTGCCGTAAGACAAACACAACATCCATGTCTCACCGGGATTCGAACCCGGACCCCTTACGGACAAATGATCAGAGGCCAGCGCCTTAGACCACTGCGCCACCGGGGCAGCCATCCAGGACTTGAATCGAGCCCATTATTTCAACAGCATCTGTACTTACGCCTCAAGGTTATATAATGATGGAACACTAAGGGTAGCCGCCCCGGTGGCGCAGTGGTCTAAGCGATGGCCTCTGATCATTCGTCCGAACGGGGTCCGGGTTCGAATCCCGGTGAGGCATGGATGTTGTGTTTGTCTTACGGCACTGGTTCTCTCCCTTCCCTGGAACCAGTGACCCTAAATTAGGGACGGGCGACTGCTTATAGCCCATTGAGTTGCTCACGGTGGTCGTTAAACCTCCAACCAAAAAAAAAAAAAAAAAAAAAAAAAACACTAAGGGTATGTGTCTTCCTTTTCACAATTCAAGCTTCCCAATGGAAAAAGAAAAATCAAAATCAGTCTGATTTTTTTTTATTGGAGGTTGAACGACCACCGTGAGCAACTCAATGGGCTATAAGCAGTCGCCCGTCCCTAATTTAGGGTCACTGGTTCCAGGGAAGGGAGAGAGCCAGTGCCGTAAGACAAACACAACATCCATGCCTCACCGGGATTCGAACCCGGACCCTTTACGGGCAAATGATCAAAGGCCAGCGCCTTAGACCACTGCGCCACCGGGGCGGCTTCAGTCTGATTGGTGCAGAGATATACACTATATTGACAAAACTCAACGACCACCTAGAAGAGAAACACAACATAGCATTTATTGACATACATTAGTACGGTGTCGGTCCACCTTTGGCCTTAATGCATGCACTGACCCTTCGAGACAGGCTTTCGACAAGGTTTTGGAACACAGCGATAGGTATGCGCTTCCATTCAGTACATAATGCTGCCACAAACTGTTACTTAGTAGTAGGCCTTGGTTCCGAACGTCTTATGCGGTGCTCTAATTCTTCCCGTAGGTGCTCTATGGGATTAAAATCAGGGCTCTGTGCTGGCCAGTCCACACACGATACGGAATAACACGCCGTAACAGTCCTAGCTTTATAGGACGTAAGTCGTGTCAGTTTTGAGCTCCGTGTTTAGCCGTCTACTGAGTATGTCTTGTGTGCTCTGTCTTTATAATTTTTCGCGTGCCTTCAAGACGAAGATTGTATCTTTGATTTAAGACATCTTCCGAGTCGGTGAGTACTCTTTTCATTTACCTATCAGCATTTTATTTTCTCAACCAGTTGGTCGTTTTTACTAAATTAGGCCTCGCCATCTGCGATGGCGACTGCTGATAAGAGAGGCGTTCCCGCTCTCCTCACAGCTTCTCCTACTACGTCGATCCTTATCTCTGACGGAGCAAACCAATCAGCGTCTGTCCTTAATGATGAGGAATCTCGTCCTCCTCCTGATGCCTCTTGCTCTTCTTCTTCTACTCTTCGACTATCTGACTCCACCCTTCCTGGTGGTGATGCTGCGTCGTCCGCTTCTGATGCTGCCGATGGCGTAATGGATATCTCTGAGGGCGTTGCTTCTCTGCCCTCGGTAGCCTTGCCCAGCGTTGTGTCAGCTCCTTCATCCAGCGCTGCACCTCTGCCTTCCAGTGGAGGTTTGCCTTCCCGCTCTTATTCTAGCGTTACCTCAGGTGCGTCCCTGCCGACGCAAGCGACTCGCCTTCCCCTTGCGGATGCCCATGTCCAGATACATGGTGACTCACTTCAACTGGACGTTCCGCACTTCTCACCGGCTGCGCAGGAACTTCACTCCACCCGCGGGTTGGGAGTGTGCCTGGATGCTCTTCCGAATACACCGTTGAAGGTCTATTGTGATACGCTCCTTGCTTTTCTTCCAGCCGGAGCCATTACTCACCTCACCCGCCGGCCGCGGACGGTGATTGTTTATTTCACATCCAAAGAGCATGCAGACGCGCTTCTAAACTTTGGTCTTGACCTGGGAGATCACCACCTTGAAGCTGAACCGATTGCCAGGCGCCCTGTTCAGGTCTCCTTGCATCCGGTGCCCCCCGAAATCTTGGATGCGATGATATGTACTGCACTTAGTAAGTGTGGTAAGATTGTTGGTCCTGTTATCACACATTCAGCTGCGCCCAAGGATCCTGCAAATAAGAATGTTCATAGTTTTCGCCGGAGTGTTCGACTCATCTTTCCATCAGAGGAACATCTCCGTAAGTTCCAACGAATCCTAAACGTCCGATGCGGACAGCTCTCCTACAGAATTGACATGCTAACATCAGAACACTGTGCTAATTGCAAAGAACTTTGGCATCAGCGTGCTCGCTGCCCCAACAACGAGTATCCAGCTCCCACGGCTTCTACAGTGCCTACCGCCTCTAAGCAGCCTCCTGCTACATCTCGCTCTTGACCTGTACCGTCTTCTAGTGTGCCAACTGCCCCTGGGCCGAGTTACACAAAATGTATATCTAAAGCCTCTTGTCAACGAGCGTCTTTTGATGCTGACCTAACCTCCCACCTTCATCTTCCAGCGCTCGCCTCACCTATTACTCCTCATCACGTGGCAACATCGGGAGACCTCGCCGCTGGTTTCCCACCAGTCTTCACTGTTGGTGTCTCCGAGTGTGACGGCGGCGCCGATCCCTCCTCTGACTCTGCGTCTGCTTCCCGAGCATTGTCGCTCTCTGGAAAATACATTTCTGGCACTCGTACAGGTACCCGACGTAAGAAGAAGAAATATCCCCCTGCGGATGGGCGACCGTTCCGTGCTACCCAATCTTCAAGAGATCTTTCTCCCTTTCCTCCGCCAACAGAAATTGAAAGGGACACTGATGATGATGGGTCTTCGCCTTCGTTTGAGGTCTTTTCCAGTGTACTCTCCAAATGTGGTGCTCCTTCAGAACCCCTCAAGAAAGTAAGAACACAAAAAAATCAGTGACGAATTTACTGCTATATGCTACCATAGAACGTGTAAGAAACCGAGTCTTGCTTAAGGATACGCCCCGAGGATCGTCTGGTGTGTAATACGGTTTGTATTTCTTTTCTTTTCTTTTTTTTTTTTTTTAAGCCATAGGGTCTTTTCAAGAGTTGTCTGTCTCCGAAACCTACCACCCCTTGACGTTACCACCCAAATAAACCAGACCAGACCACCAAGATGGCACGCGGAGAACACATAGGACCTGCTATTTACTATGTCCCTTTTTCCTTTTTTAGCACGTCTTTTGTAAAAAAAGATCGTGCTTCTGTTATCGGTTTGTCCGTCCGTCCTTCCGTCCGTCTGTCAGTCCGTCCGTCCGTCTGTACCCACGGAATCTCTACAACTATAAGTCCGATTTAAAAAATTCTTTTTGCATTCGGAAGCGAGAAATATGCAAATGATGATCCTTCTTTTCGTTTTTTTTTTACGATGCAAAATTTTGCCGCTAGGGTCGTAAAGGCAGATGATGTCGAATTCAAAATTACGTTTTAATCCACATATTTGCTTCTAAACATCCGATTGAAAAATTTCTTTTATCTTTCGATTCCATTTATGTCGAAGAGTATTTTAGATATAGTTTCATTTTCAAATTACGCATAGATTTTCCGCTAGGGGGCGTAAAAGTAAATTACATTTTTTCCGATAACTCTTCTCCTAAAACTCCGATTTGAAAAATCTTTTTTCAGCGGATACATCTCCTAATGGAAATTCTTTTGCATATAATTTCGAATTTTTGGTAAAGAATACTTTGGCCACCAGGGGGCGTAAGTGTTAATTTTTGCTTCTGATGTATTTGCCATGAAATCTGAGCTTCTAAAATATCGATTGAAAAAATTCTTTCGTAGACTGATGCACTCACATCGATAAACCTTTTCGGATTACTTTCTTCCTAAAATATCCCACAGTTTCTCCGCCAGGGGGCGTAGATATATATCTTATTTTTGTCAATATCTCTACTTCTAGGAGTCCGATTTGAAAAATTCCGTCCTTGTTGGATAGTGTTTTCCATGTGACATGTTTTTCATATAATTTCAAAATTTTCAAGTAATTCCTAGACTTTCCGCTAGGGGGCGTAAAGGTAAATTGCGTTTCGCCCTATATCTCTGCTTCTAAATATCCGATTTGAAAAATTCTTTCTGCACCGGATACAGCTTCTGATGGGAAATCGTTTGCACATATTTTCTAATTTTTGTAAAAAAAATGGTTTGGCCACCAGGGGGCGTAAATTTTAATTTCCGCTTCAGATGTATTTGCAGCAAAATATTAGCTTCTAAATTCTCTATTGAAAAAAACATGCCGCCCCGGTGGCGCAGTGGTCTAAGCGATGGCCTCTGATCATTCGTCCGAACGGGGTCCGGGTTCGAATCCCGGTGAGGCATGGATGTTGTGTTTGTCTTAAGGCACTGATTCTCTCCCTTCCCTGGAACCAGTGACCCTAAATTAGGGACGGGCGACTGCTTATAGCCCATTGAGTTGCTCACGGTGGTCGTTAAACCTCCAAAAAAAAAAAAAAAAAAAAAAAAAAAAAAAAAAAAAAACATCGTTTGTAGACTGAACTATTCGTGTCGACAAACCTTTTAGAAACATTTTCTTCTTAAAATAGTGCATGGTTTCTGCGCCAGGGGCCGTAGACGTATATCTTATTTTTGTCAATATCTCGACTTCCAGGAGTCCGATTTGAAAAATTCCTTCTTTGTTGGATACTGTTTTCCGTGTGACATGTTTTTCCTAAAAATAAAATTTTTGCAAGTAATTCATATATTTTTCGCTAGGGGGCGTAAAGGTAAATTGCGTTTCCCACTATTTCTCTGCTTCTAAACCTCCGATTTGAAAAATTCCTTCTGCACCGGATACAGCTCGTGATGAGAAATCCTTTGCACATAATAATTTTTGTAAAAAAATGGTATGGCCACCAGGAGGCGTAAGTCTTATTTTCCACTTCTGATGTATTTGCTGCAAAATATGAGCTTCTAAAATCTCGATTGAAAAAAAAGTCTTTTGTTGACCGATTCTACTCATGTCGCCAAACCTTTTAAGAACACTTTCTTCTGGAAATAATGCATGGTTTCTACGCCAGGGGGCGTATATGTATATCTTATTTTTGTCAATATCTCTACTTCTAAAAGTCCAATTTGAAAAATTCCTTCGTTGTTGGATAGTGTTTCCGATGCGAAATGTTTTTCCTATAAATTAAAATTTCACGTAAATCATTTAAGACTTTCCGCTAGGGCGCATAAAGGTAAATTGCGTTTTCTGCTCCTAAACTCCGATTTCAAAAATTCTTCATGTATCGCATACAAGACCTGATGGAAAATATTTTTCACATAATTTCTAATGTCTGGTAAAAAATGGTTTGGCCACCAGGGGTCATAAGTGTTAATTTCTGCTTCTGATGTATTTGTAGCAAAATCTGGGCTCCTGAAAACTCGACTAATTTTTTTTTTTTCTTGGACCGATACCGCTCATATGGATAAACCTTTTGAGAATACTTTCGTCCTAAAATAATGCATGGTTTTCCCACCAGGGGATGTAAAGTCACATCTTATTTTTGTCAATAACTCTGTTTCTAAGAGTTCGTAAGCTCAAGATTCCGTTTACACCAATATCTGAGGGATTAAAGACCCTATTGAAAAACTTCTTTCTTCCGTCAGATACTATTGTTTTCCATACCAGTTCCATTGCCTTTGAATAGCTTTGATAAATTTAATTTGCGTTAGAACGGATTCAAAAGACGTGCTTATTACACCCGAAAATTCGGTGTCATCTTTCTTGTTTAAATTGCGGTGGCTGTAAAACTAAAAGTTTGGCTGTCGTACTACCTGCGTACAGAATCTGTTGCTCGTCCTGACAAAGGCCGCAAACAAAAATCTTCCTAAACAAAAGAAAGGCGATCCCACTGTAGCACTGCTCAATACGCCTCACCGCAGCAAAGGAGCTCGGGGGCCATCTCCACTTTCTCAAAAACTCACCGAAGATGGAAAAAGATCAACGTTTAAATAATAATATTGGTGTACTAAAATTATTATACTAAAACTAAAGGTCTCGGGGTTGCATTGGTTGAAAGTAAAATTAAAATATTATAAATTTAAAATGCAATTATATTAAAAGTGACAACCATCAATTTTAAAATTCTTCAGTGTTTTTTTTTTAATTACGGAAGAGGGTAATGGGGTGAGTACGAGATAAAAATTAAGCCCTGTTCAACCTCCCTGCCCAGCGTTCTTAGTCTAGCGTTGCCCCTGTTCGGCAATAACTTGCCGAACAGCAACTGTGGTCAAAACAAATACCCATTATGCCCGGTGCATTCTTTTTCCGCTAGGGAGGGTCACATTCGAATTATACAGTCATGGCTATTATTTCTCAAAACATTTCTAGCTTTTTTGATGCTGAGTTTTCTCGTAACGGGGCGTAAACCTCAATATTTTGTTCGATCTCCTACAAGTCGAATTATGAAGGTCCCGTTAAAGTGACAAGTTCTCACCGCAACCAGTTTCATCTTCACAGCTTCTGATGTTTCATATGAATAATTTTCTCTCTAGGGGTCAACAATATACACTGACGGAAAAAAAAAATCCCAACACCAAGAAAGGGTTGTGTTAGACAAACGACAGTTGGTAAGCGGTGAGATTACATCTGTAAGATGACGTCTATGCAAATTTCGCGCTCGGCGCATACGTGTGGCGCTAGTAGCGCCCCTCGGAACATGCAAAGCAGGTTTGCTGTAAATACGCGCTGTAACGTTCGTGAGCGTTAGTTATCGTTGAGATTCGACGTAGTGTGTTGATGTTAGTCAAGAATGCCTTTAAGAAGACGAAGAAGCCATTATCAACAGCTCACGGAGTTTGAACGAATTCGTGTAATAGGTCTACGAGAAGGTGGATTTTCTTTCCGCAATATTGCAGAATGACTTAACAGGAATGTAGCCACTGTGCATGATTGTTGGCAGCGGTGGTCAAGGGAAGGTACTGCCTCAAGAAGACCGGGTTCCGGCCGGCCACGTGACACTACTGAGAGGGAAGACCGCCGTGTACGGCGTATGGCCGTGGCGCATCATACCGCGTCTGCGGTAGCAATTCGAGCTGCAGTTGCCACCACAGTGACACAACGAACTGTTACAAATCGGTTACTTGAAGGACAGCTCCGAGCCAGACGCCCTGTAGCGTGCATTCCACTTACTCCAAACCACTGCCGTTTGCGACGTCAGTGGTGTCAAGCTAGAGCTCATTGGAGGACGGAGTGGAGATCTGTTGTGTTTCCTGATGAAAGTAGGTTCTGCCTGGGTGCCAGTGATGGCCGTGTGTTGGTTAGAAGGAGGCCAGGTGAGCACCTGCAACCAACCTGTCTGCGGCCGAAACACACTGGACCTACACCTGGAGTTATCGTCTGGGGAGCAATTTCCTATGACAGCAGGAGCACTCTCGTGGTTATCCCACGCACCCTGACGGCGCAGTTGTACGTCGGTCTGGTGATTCAACCTGTTGTGCTTCCATTCATGAACAGCATTCCAGGGGGTGTTTTCCAACAGGATAACGCTCGGCCGCATACCGCTGTTGTAACCCAACATGCTCTACAGAGTGTCGACATGATGCCGTGGCCTGCTTGATCACCAGATCTTTCACCAATCGAGCACGTATGGGACATCATTGGACGACAACTCCAGCGTCACCCCCAACCAGCATTAACCGTCCCTGTATAGACCGACCAAGTGCAACAGGCATGGAACTCCATCCCACAAACTGACATCCAGCACCTGTACGACACAATGCATGAACGTTTGCGTGCTTGCATTCAACAATCCGGCGGTTACACCGGTTATTAATGTACCAGCATTTCACATTTAAAATGGCTCTTCTCGCGCTTACAATAAGCTGTGATCTTGAAACCTTACTTGATTAAATATGTTACCTATACAAACGTATTGCCGCCATTTCATTCCTCTACAACTAATTTTTCGTGGTGTTGGGATTTTTTTCCGTCAGTGTATTTGTATTTGTCGCTATATCTTTGCTCATAAAATTCATCAGTTAAAAAACTGTCTTTGTACAGCCAAACTCTCCCTTCCACTCTTTTCCAATGCCAAATTTTCCCGCTAGGGGCATGAAATCCAGTTTTTATTGTCTTTTACTAATTACGTACTTAAAATTAAAATAATAATAGTGATAATAACAATAAACATATCATAGTGTATCTAATACGTTTAAATAAGAAAACCTGCTCATTACACTCTAGAATTCAGTGCGATCCTTCTCTCGCGTACATGCCTTCTTTCCTACTATATTATTATTTTCTTTACATTATATTGTACTCATGCACACATGTTCTTTTCTCCTGTTTACTTTCTGTTGTTTTTTTTGAGCTATCACTGTTGTCTTACATTTGTTTGCATTGTATATTGTACATGTGCATCCTGTATACATCTCATCCTCTTTGTACTCTTGTACACTGAACAGCAATTGAATTAGAAACAGCTGGCGTTATGCAAATGTGGCGCTGTGGGCGGCCCTGTAAACGGAAACGACATGACGTATGCAGCGATCCGTCACTATAAGGAGTGATGCGACGGGAATCAGTAAGAGTCGGACGCATTATGGGTAAGACGAAGGATCAAAGCCCATTTGATCGTGGGCAAATTGCCGGGGCCCGACGAATGGGTCACTCCATCTCGGAAGTCGTGCAGGTACTGGGATTTTCATGAGCCACTGTGTCACGGGTGCACAGTGAGTACATCGAATCCGGTAAAACCATCTATGCAAGGTCCAACTGCCCCAGACAACAGCGTGTGAATGAGCGGGGTCATCGTCGGCTAGCTCGCATTGTAACAGCGGATAGACGGGCCACAGTGCAAGAAATCACTCGGCAATTTAACGCTGAAGCACAAAAACGTGTAAGAAGCCACACCATCCGGAACCATCTCCTCGCTATGAGGTACAGAACCCATCGTCCCACGAGGGTACCGCTGCTGATCGCACATCACAGGGTGCAAAGATTAGCATGGGCGCGGGAACAACGCCACTGGACCCTAGACATGTGGGAAAATGTTGCCTGGACTGATGAGTCGAGATTCACGTTGGTACATGCAAATGGCAGGATACGAGTACGGCGCAAAGCACATGAAGCGATGGATCCTTCTTGCCGGCAGGGTACTCTTCAAGCTGGTGGGGGTGGCATTCTCGTCTGGGGACTGTTTAGCTGGACTGAAATGTGACCCCTGGTACGTGTGACATCGTCCCTCACAGGTCAACGTTACTGGGATATCCTGGACGACCATTTGCTCCCGTTTGTGCGTCTTCAACATTCCACTGGGGACCTCATCCTTCAACAAGACAATGCACCGTGCCATCGCTCTCGAATTGTATCCGAATGGTTGGATGAACACTCCACCGACGTGACCTCGTTTTCTTGGCCAGCTAGGTTACCTGACCTCAATCCCATCGAGCACATCTGTGATGCCATCGAGAGAGAAGACCATATCCATCAAATCTTCGTGAACTGTGGAGCTTGTTCAGGGGTCGTGGATCCAACGCTTCCGGTGTCTTGTCGAGTCCATGCCGAGAAGAATCGCAGCCGTCATCAGGGCGAAAGGTGGTGCTACACGTTACTAGACAGGTATTTCTAGTTCAATTGCTTTTCAGTGTATACTGTTATGTTCTACAGCACATGCTCTAGCTTCAGAGCTGTCCTTGACGTTCTACATGTTGTTTGCAATGTACTTTGTAATACACATCCTGTAAATAGCTCACTGTCATTGTACCTTTGCTCATTTATACTTTGTACTATGCACGCTCCAGTCCCAAGCTGTTCTTGCCGTTATTACCTATCATTTGCACTGTATATTGTTCATACCCTTTCTGTAAATATCACGTCTTGATTGTTCATTTGTACCCATCTATCTTCTGCTGCGCATACTCCAGCTTCAGAGCTACCCTTCCGATTGTCACGATTTTTGTTTGCATTGTACATAGTACATTCACCTTCTGTGAATATCACATCTTCACTGTACATATATCATATCCTTTGTTAATCTTTTAGCACTGTAAAAGCGCATGCCTCCTGTAGCCTTACTTACTTATTTGCTCAAGGCCGGATTAAGAGGAGGGAGGTTCTACAGGGGCTATAGCCTTGGGGCCCACCATGGCCATGGGCCCAGGAGGCATTCTTGGGCAAATAATATTGTAGGTAGATAAGTAGAAAGAGAGGTTTATAAAATAATTTTGCTTTTGTCACGTATGGTTTCCACTTAGACAGAAACAGAGGCTGGAAGACGAACAGATTTCAAGGCAGTGACTCACCAACTGTAAAGCTTTCATGTCGCTTTGTACAGCGGGGTCGGAGATACAGTTTCAACTTTTTCACTACCATCCCCCCTCCGTGTTTGCACTTGGAACCGTTAATGGTCGAAGCCCCCTGTGGCTTCATGTTGCATAACAAAAAAGATGCACTAAGAAAAGTATACAATAATAAATCATTAGAAAAAAAATCTAGGAATCTTAAGCTTTTAACTCATGTTCTTGTGAGAATAATGAAAAATACAGTGACTTATTATGAAAACTTTGCAGATCATTTAGTAGTTACAGTTTCGTGTTTTAACGGAATTCCCCGTCATAAGTTTTTTGGGGCCCCACTCAAATGTCTTAGCCTAGGGGCCCACTAAGGCCTTAATCCGGCCCTGGTGTTGGGTCCGTACATCCGTAACCGTTATAATGTAATGAGTACAGAAGACCGGTAATTCCGTATTTCAGTCGTTACTTGTTACTATTTCTTTCTCGGGACAAGTACCAATTTACAGCAGTCGTTCCTTGGACCTGGTTACAGAAGTCGTTATTTTTCTTTCTCGGGACAAGTACCGACTCATATCAGCCGTCCTGCGGACTGGTTACAGAAGCCGTTGCTTTTCCATTTTTCAGGACAAGTTCCAATTCACAGCAGTCGTTCTTTGGACCTGATTACAGAAGCCAGCCATTACCTTTTCTTTTACAGCTACTGTACCGATTTACAGTAGCTGTTCCTCGAATCTGATTACAGGAAGTCCTTTATTTTTATTTTTCGGGAACAAGAACTGGTTTACAGAAGTAGCCGAGAAAATAAAATGGTGAGTTTTAAAAACCATAAGAAAATATATACCTAATATATCTATCTAATTCGTTTTATTTTATTTTTTATTTTATTATTATTATTGTTATTTTGATATTCCTTAATAGCAAAGAGGATGTGAATTTTTTAAATAAATTTTCTAGGTAGAGCGGGTGGAACGGTATTTTAAGTAACAGACAGTCTTGAAACTTTAACACTTTTTTTGCCGCCCCGGTGACGCAGTGGTCTAAGCGATGGCCTCTGATCATTCGTCCGTAAGGGGTCCGGGTTCGAATCCCGGTGAGACATGGGTGTTGTGTTTGACTTACGGTACTGGCTCTCTCCCTTCCCTGGAACACCAGTTACCCTAAATTAGGGACTGGCGACTGCTTATAGCACACTGAGTTGCTCACGGTTGTCCTTAAACCTCCAATCAAAAATTTTTTTCGTTTAATTTAAGGCTACTGGTTCCAGGGAAGGGAAAGAACCAGTACCGTAAAACAAACAACATCCGTGCCTCACCGGGAGATTCGGACCCGGCCTGAACCTGTCTCGGACGGATGGTCAGAAACCAGCGCTTCTGACCATCCGTCTCGTAGCTTTGAACTCATTACAAAAAAAAAGTATTGGCACAGAAAGTAACGTGTAACAAAAAGTACCGATTTTTCCCATCCCTAGTGCTTGTGGATGATGAGTGGTCTGAGGTACTGGCTTTCGACTATTCGTCTCAAATGGGTTCGGATTTGAGCCCCGGATGAGGCATGAGTTTTGTGCTTGTGGATGATGAGTGGTCTGAGGCACTGGCTTTCGACTATTCGTCTGAAATGGGTCCGGGTTTGAGCCCCGGACGAGGCATAAGTGGTGTGCTTGTTAGTGTTGGGCAGGGCCGGATCAAGGAGGGGGCCTATAGGGGCTATAGCCTTGGGGCCCACCATGACCAAGGACCCAGGAGGCATGTCTGCGCAAATAACAGATAGAGAGAGAGAGAGAGGTTCATAAAAAAGTGTTTTACTTCTGTCTCGTATGATCTCCCCTTGGTCAGAAACAGAGGCTGGAAGACAAACAGATTTCAAGGCAGTGACTCACCAAGAGTAAAGGTTTCATGTCTCTGTATACAGCGGAGTCGGCGAGACAGTTTCAGGTTTTTCACTACCATCCACCCACACCTCCCAATTTGCACTTAGAACCGTTAATGGTCGAAGCCCCCTGTGGCTTCGACCATTAACGGTTCCAAGTGCAAATTGGGAGGTGAGAAAAGTTATCATCATCATTATCATCATCATCATCATAGTCAACCATTATCACTCCACTGCTGGACGAAGGTCTCTCCAAGCCTCTTCAACAACGGTCTGTCTTGTGCCAGTCTCCTCCATGTTACTCCCGCATACTTTCGAATTTCATCCTCCCATCTCCCATGTGGTCTTTTTCGGGGTCTTTTCCTGTCCCTTGGAATCCAATCTAAAATTTCGGCTGTCCATCGATGGTCTATCCTTCTGGCAGTATGCCTAGCCCATTGCCATTCCAGGGATTTTATTCTGATCATGATGTCTTCCACTTTTGTCATTTTTCGGATCCACAAGTTCCTCTTCTTATCCCTCCTGGTTACACCAAGCATGCACCTCTCCATGCTTTTTTGAGTTGTCTGCAGCATTTGTATGTCTCTTTTAGTTAAGGTCCACGTCTCTGCACCATACGTAAGCACTGGAAGGATGCATTGATCAAACACTTTTCTTTTAAGACATAATGGCATATTGCTCTTGAAAATTAGGCTGTTCCTTCCAAAAGCTCTCCAGGCAAGTTTTATACGCTGACTAATTTGTTCATCAATGTGCCCCTCACTTGATATCTGTTGTCCAAGGTAAACGTACGCATCTGTTATCTCTAGCTTTTCTCCATCAATCGATATATTTTTATTTCTTGTAAAAGCATTGTACATCACTTTTGTCTTCTGAAAGTTCATTTTTAATCCCACTTCTTTACTCTTGTCAGCAAGTTCCTGGATCATACTCTGCAGCTCTGGTGGGGTAGTTGCAAAAATGACTAAGTCAGCAGCAAAACAAAGGTGAGTTAGATAATCTCCATTAATCTTTATCCCTTTGTTTTCCCAGTTCAGTGCTTGAAAGACATTTTTCAATGTGGCATTAAAGAGCTTGGGAGATATGGTGTCACCTTGTCTCACTCCCTTTCCAATTTTTACGTGTACTGTATTCTCAAACAGCCAAATCTTTGCACTTGCATTTTCATAGATGTTATTAATAATATTAATGTATGCATCTTTAACACCGCAGGATTTCAAAGCCATTGTAACTGCTGATGGTTTCACTGAAGAAAAGTATACAATGCTAAATCATTTTAATATACAAGAGAAAATCTGGGAATCTTTAGCTTTTAACTCGTGTTCTTATGAGAACAATGAAAAATACAGTGACTTGTTATGAAAACTCTGCGGATAATTTAGTAGTTACAGTTTCGTGTTTTAACGGATTTCAATAATGTTTCTTAGTCATAAGTTCTTTGGGGGCCCACTCAGATGTCTTAGCCTAGGGGGCCCAGTAAGGCCTTAATCCGGCCCTGTATTTGCTCAGAATAAACGATTTTGAAACTTCTCTCCCGTAAGATAAGCAACAGCAAAAATCCCAGTCGTACTTCTTTTAAATCAGAAATTTGTTTAGTTGTCATTAACCGAATTACTCTGACTACTGCGTAATTTTCGAGACTTGAAGTATTTTCTTTGAAATGCAGTTTAGAAAATCTCACTGGATGAAGAAGAAAACAAGCGGATTTTGATTTCGACGATGAAAAACCCTGTTTGGGCGTGCGTGTGGGAAACTACTACATTAAATTTGAACTCTAGTAAGAACAAAATCGTTTGCTGTTAGAAGAAAAGTTCTGAAAGTATTAACGAAAAGCTGATCAAACTCCGCTCTGAACCAAAATATTTTCGTTATCCCTGACTTGCTGAATTATGGAAATAAGCTCGCAGGAATGCTAACTTTGAAAGCTAATGAGGCAGATTGTGAATAGAGGATAAAGGCTTTGCAAATCCAATTTGCCGCTTGAACTTACTTTCTGAGAATCGTATTTCATAAATCCTATTATCACGATGCAAAAATTTAATTATGAACTCAATAAGCCAGACATATGAAAGATCAAGCTCTGCACCGAAAGAAGGAAAGAACGGTGAAAAGCAAAGCTCAAGAAGTTGGACTCATGAAGTATATTTTCTTTCTTTCCCATCTGTTTTTTTTTTTCTTAGTTCTGGGATTTAACGATAACGATGGGCAACTCTGGGTGTTATAGCAGTCGCTGGTTCCTAATTTTTGGCCACTGGCTCCAGAGAAGGGAGAGAACCAGCGCCACTGAACAAACACACCACCCTTGCTTCATCGCAGCCCGGGCCCATCTCGGACGAATGATCGGAAGCCAGCGCCTCGGACCACTCACAGATCCGGATTGTACAGGGGAGGCCGAAGTCCCTGGCCGCAACCTCAATGGTGGCCTCCATTGATATCCTTAAAAATAAATTTTGTACCTTGCACTTTTGTCTTTCTAACTCTCAATTTTCGTATGGATTTAAAATAACTTTTACAAATAGCGAGTTGGAATCCCCCCCCTCTTTCTTGAACGCTAATAAATCTAGTTATACGAAAATTTGGTCCATTCTTCTGTACAGAAGGATTCTTTCTTGTTTTGTTTTCTTTTCCCTTGCGATTGCTTCTAAAAATCCATAGAACAACACTTGTTTTATTGTAGTTTCTTGTGAACGAACGCAAAGGATGTGAAACAATAGTGGTTTGGGGGGGGGAGCTGGGGGGGTTGTGCCCACACCCATTGTATCGGGGCCACCGACACAAAATTACGAAAGAATAAATTTACTCAAAATATTCTGAAATTTCCAGCATTTCTGCCACCTAAAAGATAAATACGAACACTTTATATTACAAGCTGAAAGCTTTGTTCACACCATAGAAACGGAAACATATTTTCTGAACTAACAAAATGTCTTCAAGCACTCCTGAATTTAATGTACTACTGTGATCTTTTTAATTTAGTCTTTCAAAATACTTTTGATTAGATGCGATTGATTTGGTATTCCGACTATGTAAAACAAGTAAAAATACAATAAGTATGTAAACCACTAGTTAGGGGTGAAGCCAGTGGCGACGGAACTCGTTTTTGTCAGCGGGGGCACGATGTCAGAGAAGAAAATATTTTATCATGGCACAAAATTTATCGTACTACTGTAAAAGAAGACGTACTGACTTCCTTAGGAAAATTTGCTGAAGATTTTTTTCGATTAAAGATTCATCTACAAAAAGAAAAAAAAAAAGAACCACTTTCATATCCATATATAGACTACTTACTGTAGTTTTTCAGTGTAAAGTAACTGTACCTACAAACTGCAGTACACTATAGATAATGATACTTCCGGATTGGTACGAATTCCACAGGAATTGTAACCGTAGACGCTTATATTAAATATTGAAGGAACTTATATCTCATTTCTCACCCTATTTCCACTTCCCCATTTATTTTTGCTTATTTTTTTAGAGGAAGACTAATTTTTTACACATAGTAAGACACAAAACGTTGCTGGTCTTCACCCCCCCCGAAGAATTTTCCTTTTAAATGGCCAAGATCAAGAATAATTAATTAACGTATTCATTTTTGTAAAATTACAGTAATAAACGCACAGGTTTTTGTAAAAAAAATTATAACGATTAAAATCTGCTGTGAATTTAGAGATTTAAAAGCTCTGTTCTATTGCTTCAGAGAGAGAGAGAGAGAGAGAGAGAAAGAGAGGGAACAGAAAAAAAAAAAAAAAAAAAAAAGAGTTTCAGAAGCAGAAGAAGCTTAGACCGGAAGGGAAAGGGATTTTGACTGATCATGAAAAGCAATGGCTGCTCTTTGTTTAATGCAATATTTCCACAAACTTCCGACAGAAAATCGACGGTAATGAATGGAGCAGGAATGACTTAATGAAGTGAAATAAATGGAAGTTCCTTTCAAAAGAAGTGGGAATCATGCATTGCGAAAGAATAAACGAATATTTTAAACAGGAATTACCGGTCATATTATTTAGGAATGATTCAAACTGGAATTTTTTTCTCTTATTAAATTAAACCGTCCGAAGGGCTGAAATTTATTTGGAAAGATTTTATCGAGACTTGATATTTAAAAAAGTATGAAACTCGTTTCCTCGCAAAGCAGGCAACCGAACACAAGAAAAATTCTGCTATTTTTTTTCAGTTGTTTTCCTACTTTATGCTTTAAAAACTTAGCACAATGTTTTTGATGGAAAAAGTTTTTAAAAAGCCGTTCAATGCCAGGGAGAGGAGGAAGCTCTGCCAGTGTGTGTGTCCCTCTCAGTGGCGCACTTAGTGGGGCTGAGAGGCCCGGGCAGGGGCGGAGGGAACTTTTTCGTGGCTCGAGTTGAAATTTCATTGTGAGGCCCGGGCAGGGGCGGATGAAAATTTTTCGAGGCTCGCGTTGAAATTTCATTGTGAGGCCCGGGACAAAATTTCACTGGCCGCCCCCGGTGGCGCAGTGGTCTAAGCGATGGCCTCTGATCATTCGTCCGAACGGGGTACGGGTTCGAATCCCGGTGAGGCATGGATCTTGCGTTCGTCTTACGGCACTGGTTCTCTCCCTTCCCTGGAACCAGTGACCCTAAATTAGGGACGGGCGACTGCTTATAGCCCATTGAGTTGCTCACGGTGGTCGTTAAACCTCCAATCAAAAAAAAAAAAAAAAAAAATTTCACTGCTGTCCCTAGACAATAAATATCATATATTAATAAAGTCGTTACGTGAAAATGTTGTCCGTAAAGAACACACACCAGGGTCGATTTAAGCAACGGGCCCTATGGGCCCGAGCCCAGGGCGCCAGATTTAGGGGGCGCCAAGTGGAAAGAGTTTTTTTTTTTATGGATATTTTAGTACCACCACCCAAGAAAATTTTTACTTAAGTGCAGAAATTTCACAAAATTTATAAATTTTTAAAACCTATGTTATTTGTAGTCGTCACTCCATGTGCGTGGACGGAGAGCATTAACTGAGCAAGAGTAAACAGGTATTTTAAGATTATGGATTTTTAAATCAGTAATTTAGCAAACAGGAGGAAACCATACGAAGCTGTTCTGGAAAGGTCTGAACTTTTCAGGGATTTGAAAGAGGCCACGCAGTGCTCATGACATAGATGCTAGATCAAATAAACTTGTTCATAGGTACCAAGGAGAAATAGAAAACTTTATCAGCAACGAATTTCTACATTTCCAGTTATACAGTATATGAATGCCGAAGACCAGAGGCATAACTACCTCGCAGCTGCGGGAGAGGGGAGGAGGCGCAAGTAACCAAGGGGCGTACTGCAGCTTCCAGTTATAGTTTTTTGAAAAATTCGAGCACGCACAAAGACAAACAAACAAATAATAAAACCAAAGGCTCCTACACTGGCGGAAAGTGAAAAAAGAACAACAAGAAGGAGACGTCTGATACCAACGAAATTCATACAGCATAATAACGGAATACAGAGGATAACGTGATCAAAACATTATGGCAAAATACAGCTGTATTTGCTGGTAAATTGAAAAATAACATTTCCATGTAACATGGTTAGTACGAGGTTGAACCGCCATGAACTGCGTCACACTGTGCAATTCTGGCATGGAGTCTGTCGTACAGATGTAAGTTTGGGGTATTGAGTTCCAAGCATCCTCAACCTGGACGCGTAAATCGGGGATGGTCGTGGCTGGCCGTGGAGACCGGATAAATCGCTGTCGCATAAAATCCCACACGTGCTCAATGGGGGACAAATCCGTTGAACGTGCAGGCCATGGAAGTTGTCTCACACCCTGAAGTGCGTGCCGTGTGTGGGCGTGCATTATCTTGCTGGAAAACACCACGATGAACCGACCTTACAAATGGCACAACAATGGGCTGAATAATGTTGTTGATGTAGGAGGTGCTGCTTAACGTACCCGGTACAAACACTAGTTGTGTACGGGAGTGATAGCTGATCGCTCCCCACACCAGGAGACCAGGTGTAGTCCCTGTGTGTCGCTGGCGGATGCAAGAAGGGTGGAGACGCTCCCCTGTGCGTCTGCGAACACGCATACGGCCATCGGAGGCTCCCAAGCAGAATCTGCTATCATCGCTGAACACGACAGATCGCCATTGCGTTCTCCAGTGCAGACGTTGGAGACACCACTGCAGCCGTTCCTGACGGTGGGCTGGAGTCAGAGGTACACATGCCAGAGGCACACGTGCACATAGTCCTGCATCCAGTAGACGGTTGCGGATTGTTCGCACAGTCACCTCAGGTGCAACGGCAGCTCGGATTTGCGTCGCAGTGGATGTTCTGCTTGACAACGCCGCTCTTCTTATGCGTCGATCGGTCCGCTCATCAGTCCGTCTGTGACTCCCGGTTCCACGCCTTCTCGTGTGGGAATGTTCCTCGGACCATCTACGCCACCATCGTACCCCCGCCGATACTTCCCGTCCAATTCGCTCCGCAATACAACGATACGACCACCCGGCCTTGCGGAGTCCGACTAGACGTCCTCGCTCAAAGTCCGATAACTACTGAAATCGTACACGTCTTCCATGTCCAGGCATAATAGCTTTTTCAGGGTCTTCGCACGTGTCCGTACGCCGACGACTGATAACATTCACTTCGCCGTACTCCTTAAATACCTCCGACGATAATTTGCATATTATGCCGTGCTGTGGCGTAAGCGCTCACCGGTTGGTCCCGAAATTAACATCACTCCTACGTAAACTCGACCCCATTAACATATGTAAATTTCATGATCGTTCGCCAATTCCTTCTTGGTGTTCTTTTTTCACTTTCCGCCAGTGTATTTTGTTTTAAGATTTATTAGCTTTGCCTAAATAAATGTCAAGTTCCACTTTTAAAGCACTGGATGTCCTACAGATTGAAGCTATTCGTCACTTTGGCTCAGGGTTTTCATGCAATCGTTCTCCAATCGCCCTCTCTCGGCGCTGCTGAGGAAAAGCGCGAAGCCAGTAAGATACATGGAGGATGTGGGGAAACAGTCAGTCAGTCACCTAGGTTTACGTACACGACAGGTGCCAACGTTTATTCACAGCAGCCGCCGATCTGCCATGTACAAGAGGGGGATTTCTCCAAGTGATTTATTTTAGTTTTGTACAAAACAATTACATGTATTGTTAAATCTATTATTAAAAAAGTTAAAACTACAGAGCTCTAGGTACCAGCATTACTTTTCCAGACCCCCCCCCGCGCCCCTGTCCTACCAACACACACCCCCGCGAAAAACGCATCCTCCCTCGTGCTTGAAATCCTGGAAAAATTACTGAGCTTAGGGGCGCTGAATTAAATCTTCACGGGGGGGGGGGCACGTAGTGCTAGTTACGCCACTGCCGAAGACTTGAACACACCACAGGATATGTACACTTTCGTCATTGATAACAATCTTCAGAATACATTTCCAAACTTAAAAATAGCTTTGAGAACGTTTTTAACCTTACCAGTCAGGGATTGTTATACTGAATGACCTTTTACAGCAGTCTCAAGAATTAAAAAAATGAAAAAAGGACGTTATTGGGAGAAAAAAGTTTAACTCACTCGTGACAATGTGTGTAGGAAAGGACATAACTTTGGGTATAGACTAATCTTCAGTAATTGACAATTTTGCCCATGCAAAGGCCCGTCAAAAACCGATGACCATGCCATAATTATGGTGCAGTCAGACATTGGGTGGAAAAGTGGGAAATTACGTAAGTGTTAATCAAATTTTCATTTGCATCGTAAGTGTTCATTTTTTTTTTTATTGGAGGTTTAACGACCACCGTGAACAACTCAATGGGCTATAAGCAGTCTCCCGTCCCGAATTTAGGGCCACTGGTTTCAGGGAAGGGAGAGAGCCAGCGCCATAAGACAAACACAATATCCATGCCTCACCGGGATTCGAACCCGGACCCCTTTCGGACGAATGATCAGAAGCCATCGCTTAGACCACTGCGCCACCGAAGTGTTCATTAAGATTGTTTTAATATTTGCTTCTTTTCCCACATTATTGTGTCTTTTTCTGGTGCATTATATTGTTTTAAAATAATAAATGTTATTAGCATAATGTATTTATTTTTTACAAAATCCTGAAGGTCAATAATTTGAAACGTACGCTGGTACACTGTATGAAATAGATCTACTGTATTTTCCGTTAATAATAAATATCATTGCAAAATTACTTAGCTTAACCAATAAACCACAGCCGGTGGCGCAGTGGTCTAAGCGGTAGGCCTCTGATCATTCGTCCGAAAGGGGTCCGGGTTCGAATCCCGGGGAGGCATGGATGTTGTGTTTGTCTTACGGCACTGGCTCTCTCCCTTCCCTGGAACCAGTGACCCTAAATTAGGGACGGGCGACTGCTTATAGCCCATTGAGTTGCTCACGGTGGTCGTTAAACCTCCAATCAAAAAAAAAAAAAAAAAAAAAACCACACAAACAGACACGTAGACGTCATGAGCCTGCAGCGTTTAGCAAAACAACTAATTTGATGAGGGGAGGGCACCATCTTGTCTTGTGCCCAAGTCGTCAGAGACACTTACTTCGTTCCTAACGCAAACGAAAACTGCCATAAAAACAAAATTATTATCTCACATATGTATTTGCTTTAAGCTTAAGAAAAGTTCATAATATGGGCTGAAAGTTCAGAGAGAGAGGGAGAGTAAAAAGTGTTGAAATCTACGATGTTCTTTCCGGGGAGACGGGTCTGAGGTTGTATTGTTTTCTGGAGAGACGGGGCTGAGGTTGCATTGTGATTCTTATAAAAATTCCCTCACAAAATTATAAAACGGTACCTTGCATAGCGAATATTTTTGTGTATATAAAAAAGTACCTTGCATAACGAATAATTTTGTGTAAGAAGTAATAACGATCACACTAAAATAAATTGGTATAAATAGTTTTTTTTTCTCTGACATGTTTTAATGACTGATTTTTGATGCAAAGTGCAGTAATTGATAAATTAGTGACTTTTTCATTTTTTATACGCACTCATATATGAAAATTACTTTTTGTAATTTCTAGTAATGTTTTTCAGGTCACAGATAATTGGCCTCCATATATAGCCTAAAAATACTTCGATATTATTTCTTTTATTTTTTACAATTTAAATATCTGGTTTACACACAAATTGTTGAATATATGAAAGTGGGGAGCCCCAGAATGATGAAATTTATGATTATTAAGCTGTGTTAATTATTATGACTTATTTACCACGTATTATGAGAAGAATATTTCTTCAACTCTGATGAAATTTAATTTGCTACTTCATGAATGCGGAAAACATTAAGGTGGTTACAATAATCATTTGAAATCTGAAAATCTCAGTATCTGTACGGATAAGAGCGATAACGTATTCAACAGTATTAGGTATTGGAAACTAAAAATAAATAAATATCTATTTAACGGCCTCGCGCCCCAAAACTTACAAACACAAATAATAAATACAACAGATTCTACCGAAAATGATTTATATAAAAAGGTACCTTGCATAGCGAATACTTTTGTGTAAGAAGTAATAAGGATCACACTAAAATAAATTGGTATAAATACTTTTTTTTTCTCTGATACATGTTTTAATGACTGATTTTTGATGCAAATTGCATAACTGATAATAATTTTTTATACGCACTCATATATGAAAATTACTTTTTGTAATTTCTAGTAATTTTTTAAAGTTCACAGATAATTGGCCTCCATATACACTGAGGGGCCACTATATTATGACCATCCCCTCAGTACTTCGTTGGGCCACCTTTTGACTTTAATACTGCGTCGCTTCTTCGTGGCATGGACTCCACGAGATGTTGATAGGTGGTTTGTGGAATCTGGGACCATGCTTGATGAATAGCACTTTCCAGAAGTGTGAGATTGCAGGGTTGTGGATCCAGCTGTCTGATGGCTCGTTCAACTTCATTCCACAAATTCTCAATGGGGTTGACGTTTTATTGTGGGGGCCACCTAAGCAAAGTAAACTCATCGGCATGTTCCTGAAACCAATCCTGTACAATACGAGCACTATGGCAGGACGCATTATCTTGTTGAAAGTAGCCATCGCCATTGGGATAAACTATCCACATGACAGGATGCACTTGGTCCGCAACGATGTTTAGATATGATGTGCCAGTCAGACGTTGATCAACACGATTTAAAGGGCCCAAAGCATGCCAGGAAAATATTCCCCAAACCATAACGTTGCCTCCACCAGCTTGAAGGATTGTAGCAATGCATTTGGAGTCCATGCTTTCGTGCTGTTTCCGCAAAATTCTCACTCGGCCATCAGCATGGTGCAGCTGAAAATGTGATTCATCGGACCACATAATTTGTTTCCAATTATCGACTGTCCAATCCTTGTGCTCCTGTGCGAACTGGAGACGTTTTCTCTTGTTAACTGCAGACAGCAAAGGTGTTCGAACAGGTCTTCGGCTGCCATATCCCATCCGATGCAGTGTACGGCGAACAATACGTGCAGAGATCATTTGAGGGAATCCTTGATTAAGATGGTCTGTAATTTGCTTCACTGTTGCCCTTCTGTTGCCTGTTACCAGTCTGGACACTCTCCGTTCCGCCCGAGCGGTCACTAGTCGATGACGACCACACGTTGCTCGTAGAGACCCAGTTTTTTGGCTGACAGTCCAGTCTTTAAACAATTTAACAACAGCTGCTCTGGAACATTTCCCGAATGCGGCGGTTTTGATGATATTCGCTCCATGGCTCCGAGCTCCTACAATCCTCTCACGTTGAAAGTTCGTCAAATCGCATTTTTTACCCTTCTCGTGACCCAAAAATCACTTCTACTACTGTCGCAAGCACTAAGCTTTCCCTTTTTATACTAGCCTCGCCTTCTGGCGGCAACAGCGTGCAGCCATAGCTCATTTGCTTAAAACTGTCAGGTGGTCATAATAAAGTGGCCACTCAGAGTTATAGCCTAAAAATACTTTGATATTATTTCTTTTATTTTTTACAATTTAAATATCTGGTTTACACACAAACTGTTGAATATATGAAAGCGGGGAGCCACAAAATGATGAAATTTATGATAATTAAGCTGTGTTAATTATCATGACGTATTTACCGCGTATTATGGGAAGAATATTTCTTCAACCCTGATGAAATTTAATTTGCTATATCATAAATGCGGAAAACATTAAGGTCGTTACAATAATCATTTGAAATCTGAAAATCTTAGTATCTGTACGGATAAGAGCGATAATGTATTCAACAGTAGTAGGTATTGGAAACTAAAAATAAATAAATATCTATTTAAGGGCCTCGCGCCCTTAAATAATAAATACAACAGATTCTACCAAAAATGATTTTGTTTTTATTTCCTAAACAGCTGGGCCCTGTGTAGGCGCGGAGCCCAGCGTGACTGCGCCGATCGCCCCTATAATCCAGCCGGCCCTCGGCCTGGGCCATCACCATGAGGCATCGTTTGGTCCGCCACCCCGGTGGCGCAGGTCTAAGCGATGGCCTCTGATCATTCGTCCGAAAGGGGTCCGGGTTCGAATCCCGGTCAGGCATGGATGTTGTGTTTGTCTTACGGCACTGGCTCTCTCCCTTCCCTGGAACCAGTGACCCTAAATTAGGGACGGTGGACTGCTTATAGCCCATTGAGTTGCTCACGGTGGTCGTTAAACCTCCAATCAAAAAAAAAAATCGTTTGGTCCTTCGTTCTTTGTTATCGGCTGCTTACTTTTAAATATATTTGCATGCTTTTAAATATATATTTTGCGAATAACTAGAAACGCACTTTAATATGGCGGATATAGGGTATTTTTTTCGTTTCGCTTCCCAATATTTTGTGAAATGTTTGGGCCACCCCAATAGTGCAGTCCTGAAAAAGAAGTGGACTGCGGTGTCGACTCTGGCAGGCAGGGGTAGATTGGCCCGCTGGGACACCGGGTTATTCCCGGTAGACCACTCGAAAAATTGCCCACTATTTTTCGTATCCTCTTTGTTTGGAAAGAACGAATAATTATTTTGGTTCTTATGGATCGTTAACTTCATTTGAGCTTTATATTATCCATCTAAAATGTTAGTGTCTTAAAAACAGAGGCGTTTTCCTCTATCAAAATATATGTTGGAAGTATGCTCTAAAATGTAAAAGCAAAATTCTATCTACGTCAGTGAAAAATTTGCAGCCGGACAAATCATGCTGTTATAAATAAAGCTAATTACGGTTAAGAGTATGCCGTTGGACTTGGAGCCAAAGGGCCATTGGTAGGCTCTGCTCCCCTTTTGTAATCTTGAAGGAGGCACTAGTAACAATTTTGATGGTCCATCATCCCCTCCTCCCCTAGACAGGGCCGGCTGCATAATTTGCGGGGCCCAGTGCAAAACAAAAATGCGGGGTCCTTTCTCCAGCGAGTTCTACATCTACTAAATGGGCTTGGACGTTGGAACGTTTTTGAAAGGCGGGG
Organism: Macrothele yani; assembly: GCA_039090855.1. Lineage (NCBI taxonomy): Eukaryota > Metazoa > Arthropoda > Arachnida > Araneae > Macrothelidae > Macrothele > Macrothele yani. Next base: position 80,540,331 of record CM077016.1, read on the forward strand.
TCAGGTAGAGAAACCACATTTTTTCATTTTTTCATAAAGCTTAATAAAGCATGGTGGTACTAAGGGATATTATAATTTATTCATGAGTTATAATAAGCTGTTATTATTACTCATTAAAAAATAAAAAGAGACATTTTAAATTACGCTATAATAATTTACATTGCCAGATCAAATTGAAGTTGATTGAATTGAAGCGACAAAATATAATTCCCGCACCTTGTCGAAATGCGTGCTGGTGACAAAAATTAATGTAATTTATACAAAATTAAAAAAAATAATAACTATCGTTTAAACAAATAAGATAGGATCATAGGAAATGTCATTTTCAGTTATTCATGGTTGAAATATTGAGGTTCTAAAGAACAATACCAAATGAGTCCGTACAATACCAAATGAGTAATGCAATTTTCAGAAAACTCTTACCTTATCTCTTTACTTCTAGGAAAAAATATTCTTTTGCTGGCCACGTTCTACGTTCATTGTAATTTGTTTTAGTGGGTAGTGGGAGCTTTCAGCTTTGTAGCTCAAATGAGGTGAGTGCAACTGCAGTCTGGTGCAGTGTTTCCCAAACAACACCGGTTCGTCACGAGATTTTCCACCGGCACACTGGTTTCCACCAGTGTGCCGGTCGGTCCACGAAGCAATTTGTGAAATTTTACTGATCCGCGGCTTGCTTGTAGGAGTCTGTGGGAACCAGTGTGTCCTGATAATCCCGAATCGGCGTTATGTTGCAGTTTATCAATTCGTCGTGACTCGTTCTCGTCAGGTGCAATTGATCTGTCAGTTATAGTGTTATAATTAAAATTTCAGCCAGTTGCATAAGAAATTCGCAAAGATACGTTTTTCACTTTTTTTATTGAAAAACCATCTGCCAGAGATTCGCCGCCCACATACACGAAAATTGATTGCGGCAGAATGCAGACGTAGCTGGGACGTTGCTGTGACGTCAGCGTTCCAGAGAGATCTGGGTGATTATACACAGTGGGCTATAGTGATTATATATATGATGTCATTAATGCAAATTCTCTCTCGGTGATACGGTGAATCATCCTGATGGACCCAAGATACTTAAATTCTGTTAACTAAAGCAATAAAGTCTAATGTTATAAAAAAAATTTCAAAATGCCATTTTTACATCGTTAAGTGTCATTTATTTTTTAAAATAAGAAAAAAAAATTATGAAAAAATTCAAAAACATCACAAAAACGCCGGCGCGGGGCCCTGTGCGACTACACTGGTCGCACACCCATGAAGCCGGCCCTGGACATAAAGCACAAAGCGATTCTCAGGCAAAGATATTCCGAAATCTGTGTCCCACCCACAATTATCTTAAACGAAATAACGATTTACCGCTACTGGTTCGTTGATTAGAATGGTAAATCACGAGTCAAAATAATGGGTAGACTTTAAAAAGGTGTCTATTCAACGAGTTGGTAAGAATACCGCGGCACAGTAAATGATCAGTGACCAAATAAGAATAATTATCTGCTACAACACCCATGTTTTAATCATGGTTTCATATGTTGCATTCAATCATGAGTGGATTTTTAAAATTCTTTCACCCTTAAGTTGCTCTTTAAATTTGTTATTAGTTTTACAATGCATATTTCAGCAGTTCTTATTTCATCCAGGAGACAAAAGAATTTCTTTTATGAGGGAATTTATGAAGTGTTCTCCTGTGCGTGTGTTTCTGTAGTGGACCGCAAGCCTAAAATTCCCGGCCTGGTTTCGTCGACCCAATCAGCCCCTGCCGGCAGGGATGGGGGGGGGCGACAACAAACCTTTGAAATCGAATATATGTATATACGGTAAAGAAAAAGATCTACGAATTTGCGCATAGCTACCATGAATAAATTAACAATAGAGAGAGAGACAGAAGAAGAAAGAGAAAAAAAAAAACTCGGTTAAGACTATTTGTGTCAAAAAAGTGTCGATTTCGATGAACGACGACTGAATAAATAAATTTGAAGTTCCGATTCAGTTAGGTAAAAAGTAGCCTGGCGTCTTCGAACCTCGTCTGCACCCCTGTGCCACTACCATGAAGAAATCCTGGGTGCGGCAATGGTCCTTTCCACAAAGTCTATCAATCTTTTGTTTTATATATATATATATATGAACCAAAGCGATACCGATGCCCCCCCCCTCCTCTAAGGTAAGCCTCTGGATCCGCTACTGACACATGGTAATTAAAAAGAGAAGACAGGAAAGAAAGAGGCAGAGAGAAATTTAAAAAAGGAGTAAGTAAATGTCCCTGATTCATCAGTCACATCCTGTATATATATACAGTAATGAAAAAACCTGAGTCCCGCATTAGCGAACTTTTCTCGGGATTCCGTTCATTCCTGTTCTGCCTTTTTCCATTGCGCATAAAATAAATTTTTGTTTTTCCTTCTTCAATTATTTTATCTGCATTCAGTGAGAGAATGATCAGAATTAGCCCACAAAATAAATAGATTGTTTATCCGTAGCAAATATCAAATCAGTCATGTTTTCGATACGAGATGGCAGCACTTTATAAATACTTACAAGTTCAACCTAGGAGGTTGGGTTCAATTTATCTGAATTATAATTCTACATAAAATCCTCTGTTTCGCAATTTTGTTAAGTTTAAGAAAGTATAATTCAACGTGCTAAAGCCATTACTTCAGAGTTTTTTTTTCTTTTTTACATAATACCTGAAGTGAAAGTGAAGAAATGAAAATATTTTGGTGTTTACTTTTTTATCTGATCACAAATAAGGTGTTCAAAGCACGTGTTGAACCCCAAGTATAAATGTTTAATGCTAACACCCCTTTGTTGGTACCAGCAATTGTTTGAAGTTCTTGTTTTTTGTTTTCACATGAAGAATTTTCCTCTGAAAGCGCACATGCAAACATTTCGCCATAAAAAAGGAAGAAAAAACATGCGAAAGTAAACCAAATGATTTACTGCAAAAACATTGAAAAAAGTAAAACATCATCTTCACTGAGAATGTAAAATAGACTCCTAAATTTTGTTCTTTATGTTTCAGGCAACTTCAAAAAAAATTTGACATCGTTCTGTCTCAGTGAAATTATTGCTAGAATTTTCCTTTTTCATTAAACGCTACAATTGAAATGTTCTTTGATCAGCTACATAATTCGCATGTGAAATACTCGTATATCTCCAGACAAACAACAACCATATATTAAAAAAAAAGGCAATTAAATATTTTATAATATCAGTATGTAGGACTTATACAGTTTGTACCGACTAAGGTAAAGCTCAGGTGACAACAGTTAGTGCACAAAACAAACAGCTTGCTTGATATTTCTGTATGATATGTGTGCATGATCTACGGAAATCTAGTACTTATAGTGTGAAGAAACATTTCTCTGATATGTGCATCGCATACAGAGGCATAGCCGGGGAGATCCTCGGGTCCGCCGGCTTCCCCTTGAGAGTGGATTGAGTATGAATTTCATCATCATCATCATTGTCAACCATTATCAATCCACTGCTGGACGAAGGTCTCCCCAAGTTTCCTCCATAACGGTCTGTCTTGTGCTAGTCTCCTCCATGTCACCCCTGCATACTTTCGAATTTCATCCACCCATCTCCCATGTGGTCTTCTTCTGAGTCTTTTCCTGTCCCTTGGAATCCAATCTAAAATTTCGGCTGTCCATCGATGATCTGTCCTTCTGGCAGTATGTCCAGCCCATTGCCATTTCAGGGATTTAACTCTGATCATGATGTCTTCCACTCTTGTCATTTTTCGGATCCACGAGTTCCTCTTCTTATCTCTCCTGGTTACACCAAGTATGCACCTCTCCATGCTGCTTTGAGTTGTCTGCAACCTTTGTATGTCTCTTTTAGTTAAGGTCCACGTCTCTGCACCATACGTAAGCACTGGAAGGATGCATTGATCAAACACTTTTCTTTTAAGACATAATGGCATATTGCTCTTGAAAATTATGCTGTTTCTTCCAAAAGCTCTCCAGGCAAGTTTTGTACGCCGATTAATTTCTTCATCAATGTGACCCTCACTTGATATCTGCTGTCCAAGATAAACGTACGTGTCTGTTATCTCCAGCTTTTCTCCATCAATCGATAAATCTTCATTTCTTGTAAAAGCATTGAACATCACTTTTGTCTTCTGAAAGTTCATTTTTAATCCCACTTCTTTACTCTTGTCAGCAAGTTCCTGGATCATACTCTGCAGCTCTGATGGGCTAGTTGCAAAAATGACTACGTCATCAGCAAAACGAAGGTGGGTTAGATAATCTCCATTAATCTTTATCTCCATGTTTTCCCAGCTCAGTGACTGAAAAACACCCTCCAATGTGGCATTAAAGAGCTTCGGAGATATGGTGTCACCTTGTCTCACTCCCTTTCCAATTTTTATGTGTGTTGTATTTTCAAACAGCCTAATCTTTGCACTTGCATTTTCATAGATGTTATTAATAATATTAATGTATGCATCTTCAATACCGCAGGTTTTCAGAGCCATTGTAACTGCTGATGGTTTCACCGAATCAAAGGCTTTTTCATAATCGATAAAAGCCATGCACAATGGAAGTTCATATTCCCTCGCTCTTTCAATTAGTTCTCTCAGCACATGGATATGATCTATTGTGCTGTAGCCACTCCTGAATCCAGCTTGTTCTCTCGGTTGAGCCATGTCCAGTGTTACCTTCAAGCGGTGTGAAAGAACTTTAGTGAAGATTTTATAAACTACTGATAGGAGGCTGATAGGTCTGTAGTTTCCTAGATCCTCAATGTCACCTTTCTTATGTAGCAGGATCATTGTAGCGGTGTTCCAATCCTCAGGAATCTTTCCTTCATTAAGGCATCGAGTGAAAATTTGGGCGAGTACTGTTTCGATTTCTCCACTTGCTTCTTGTATGATGTCTACAGTAATTCCATCTTCTCCTGGAGCTTTTCCCCGCTTCATGTTCTTGATTGCATGTGCAACTTCTGCTGGAAGGACTGGAGGAACTCTGGTACTGGTATCTAAAGCAATATATATATGTATCTCTATATATGAGGCTTTCACCAATGAACCCAATCCATGGACCCCCTCCCCTTAAGAAATTTCTGGGAACACCAGTGATCACATATCTTTCCTCTCAGTAGTCATTAGGTATTTTGCTCACGAGACAAGTGGCGATGCCAGCAGGGCCCGACTTACACAGAATTTGGCTCCTAGGCACAACCCAAAACGAGGCCCCCTCCATTCGACATTTACTTTACGGAGTCGAGTAGGTAGTGTGACCATTTTGGGCGACTGTATTACAATCCAGCGTAATAATTTAATAAACACAATACATTTATAAGACTGACATTAAATTACGGTAATACTTGGTAAAAAATATTGTTTTCTCCTAGATTTTTATGCTGTCCTACTGATTTGCATCTGAAAAGACTTCTTGAACCTTCATCGATGAAACAGTTGTGTGTGACAAAGCCATATGACGGGTAAAATTCAACTGGACATTGGATTTTTTGCCAGGTGTGTCTAAACTATACTATTACCATATTAACCAGGGGTGTATTTAAGAGAGAGGTTTGGGGGGATTCAAATCCTGCCCGAATTAAGTCCAAAGATTTTTTCAAATATAACTTTTGGGAGCTAAAATGTCAAAATGTTTCAAAATTGCTTCAGAACCACGCTGAAATTGAAGTATATAGTTGATCTTAGTAAGCCATAATTACAAATATACACATACTGCTAGTTTTTATTACACAACACGACAATTTTTTGTTTAATCTCACACAAAAATCCTCCCCAAATTATCTGGAAAATGTTACTGATATTAACTAGAAATAACACATTATATTGCCAGTACTTGCTTGTGTTTTGCCAGCGATTTATATATAGTTACTCCACATCACATCTACCCACGTATAAATATTTTGAAAAAGGGAAAGTTTCTTTTTAACCAAGATTTTGGGGCCCTTTCAATTTGAGGGACCTAGGCATGTGCCTTGCGTGCCTAGGCGTAAATCAGGCCCTGGATGCCAGCAGTTCAGAAGCGGTTAGGCTATTAGGAGGGATAAATTTTCTACAGGGGGCACAAAATTTGAAGTGCTTGGCAGAAATTTAGCCAAATATTTCATTCATGTAGATTTTCCCCAATTTCATCCCTAGTAAAAAACAAGTTAATAAAATCATGCAATGAATTGATTATGATCAGTGACGTATCTTGGGTCCAAGACATGGGCTATCTCACCCACCCCCAGTACTGTTTTTTTTTTTTTTAAATTGCGAAGTTTATTTACAAAAGTAACTTTTTTTTTTTAATTTTAGGTACATACTATTGCTATCATAATACCAAATAATTATGAGAATTAGGATTTTAACGCTTATTTGTACATGAACTCCATTCTTCTTCTGTACATTTTATTTGTACGTGCACTCCATTTTTCTTTCCTTTTGGTGAAGTTGAGTGTTACGTTTCCATAAAAACGTTTCTTCCGAGTACTTTATCACATTTAAAAAGAATATTTTTTTCTATTGACAAAACAGCCAATTTGCTCAAGTGTACGTACCCTTGTGTTTCCGTAAAGTACAGTATGTCTTGATTCTTTTTAATGCAGAAAAACTTCTTTCGACAGTTGCAGTTGTTGATGAAAATTTTAATATAAAGTCTGCTAATTTTTACACCTCAATAAACGCAATATCCAATTTATTCAATGTCTCTTACTAATTTCTTTCTGTGTTCATCAAGGGAATAATAAACACAGACACACACATACACGCAGTTCATTTTTGAGTCGAACTGTGTCAAAATTGGAAGCATATGGTTCTTTAAGTTCTGACAGTAGATGATCAGGAAAGCTTTCCCAAAATTTTATCAAAACAATTCGAATCCAGCAAAAGCCACGAATTTAAGATATAATATCACTAATTTTAATTTATTGACACTTGACACAGCTGAAACAACTCTCGCAAAACACGGGCGTTTACGGGCAGGAGCATGCAAGTGATGAAGGTAGTCAAAGTCTTCTCTTTTCTGAGCAAACCGTTAAGCAACGGCCCATTCACACTTCATCTGCTCCTCCATGTTGTCATGGAAACCCTAGCCGGCGAATGTATCCAAAGTCTTCGAATCACACAGTGAAGACCTCAGGCGAAGACTGGTAGAGCGACTGGTTATTTCAGGATGACAGGATCCCTCCACTAGGAGGCCCGTTGGTCTTTGATCGCCAGACTGATTCTCTTAGTCAAAAGAAGTGAATCAGCACATGTGTTGTTTTTTTAGGAGGAATAATGATTTCACAATAAATCCAAATTTTTTATTTCCTTTGTTCCAGAAAAAAACAAAACAAAAAAAAAACTCTAAATTACTCTTGGCTGTAAAACTACTGGCTGCAACAACTTGCTTCTTCAGTTACATATGTTTGACCATGACTGCTGACCTGGCCCTGATTTACGGGAGGGCACACGGGGCACGTGCCCAGGGCCACCGATTTTGGGGGGCCCCCAAATTTGAATTAAATGTGTACTTAGTTAATGGGAATTTTGTGTGTGTATATGTAAAATTTATTTTTTTACTTTTGCATGCTCATGAGTCATGTGTTTATAAATGTGGTACTTACATGCAGTGAGTTTGAGTTTTGAGTTTCACGTAAACACGTGGCCATTAATGAGTTTCAGTGGTTTAATAACCTTCAGGTGGCCATTGAGAAGGAGGACTGCTTTCATTGATTCACGTGACCTTTTCTTGCTTCTCCGAACGCACCTAAACTTAACTGATCCTTCAACTTCCTGCACACGGATTGTCGTTGTCGTAATTCGCAACTGTAACCGCAAACGCGATGGCATGGTTGTATTTTGCGTTGCGTTTCCTGTAGTCTGATGGAATGTTGGATATATGTTAATTTTATATATAATCAAATTTAGTTAGTTGTAACAATATATTTAAGTTGAATTATTTAACAGTTAAATTATGTCAAAACGTACATATTTATCCGGCAGTGCTAAACGGAAAGCCAAACAATTGAAACTGAAGGATGATGACCTGCAGCATGGTAGAATTGAACGTTTTGCCATTAAAAAATTGGATATTTCACTTGGTCCCAAAATTCCTACACATTCCTCTAATTTTACTACTGGTGAGTCTCTTGAGGGTAATTTGTCTTTGGAAGCCAGTAATCTGACTTCAGAATCATCTAACATCACAGGTGCTCCTAATTTGGGAAATATTTTGAATGCATCTAATGAAGAGAGCACAAGTTCCACAATGAATGCAGTGGATCTTGCCTTATGGGGAGAAATTACAGAAGAAATGCGCAAATGCTTTTTGAGCAATCCACCAGTCCAAGATTTGAAGTTGCTGGCATTCACAGGGAAGGACATCTGTGGTAAAAAATCGTTTCCCAACAGAAGGTAATTTTTTCAGAATAAAAAAGAAAAATAATGAGAAGGTAAAACGCGACTTTCTTCTTTTATCCACATCAACTTGTTTGCTATTCTGCCCGATATGCAAATTGTATGCTAGGAGCACTACAGCATTAGGATCCACAGGTTTTTCTAACTGGAAGCATGCAAGTGAACGTCTTACAGAGCATGAAAATTTACACATACACAGGCAAGCAGTATGTGACTATTCATCACGCATGAATGCTTCTGCACGCATTGACTGTCAGCTAGTTATGCAGTATCGGAAGGAATTCAAGTACTGGCAAGACGGTTTTTTTTTTTTGATTGGAGGTTTAACGACCACCGTGAGCAACTCAATGGGCTATAAGCAATCGCCCGTCCCTAATTTAGGGTCACTGGTTCCAGGGAAGGGAGAGATCCAGTGCCGTAAGACAAACACAACATCCATGCCTCACCGGGATTCGAACCCGGACCCCGTACGGACGAATGATCAGAGGCCATCGCTTAGACCACTGCGCCACCGGGGCGGCAAGATGTTTTGTATAGAGTTGTTGCAACAGTTAAGTATCTCTCAGTTAGTGGGTTGGCAATGTATTTTGATCATGAAACAATTGGATCAGTTCCGAATGGAAATTTCCTGGGCTGCTTAGAATTAATTGCAGAATTTGATCCATTCTTAGCTCAACACTTGGAAAAATGTGGGAATCCAGGAAGTGGTAACACCAGTTACTTATCTTCAACATGTGTGGATGAATTTGTTAAGTTAATGGCTGTATGTATTTTAATGCCATCACTGATGAAATAAAAATGGCAAAATATTTTTCTGTCATAGTTGACTCTACTCCAGATATTACACACATAGATCAACTGGCTTTTATCATAAGGTATGTCAACAAAGATTGTGAAGCAAAAGAACGGTTTTTGAAATTTATTCCATTCCATGGATATACTGCAGAAAACATTACAAATACCATGATATCTTTTCCACAGGACGCTGGCCTGGATATTATGAATGTCAGAGGAAAAAGCTACGACAATGCCAGCAACATGTCTGGGAAGTATTCTGGTGTTCAAACACGCATTATGGAAATCAATCCACTAGGGGAATATGTGCCATGTTCTGCTCACAATTTAAATTTATTTGGTGTGAATAGCATAAATAGTTGTGGTAAAGTTCTTTCTTTTTTCACATTTTTGCAAAAACTCTATACTTTTTTTTTTTTTTTGCATCAACTCACCGTTGGAAGATACTTCAGGAGAAAGTCCAGAAAGCACATGGAAATTCATCACTCACACTGAAGAGTCGGTCAGTTACCAGATGTTGTACAGATGCTGCAGCTACACGATCAGTGAGGAAAATTTATCGTAAAATAGAGAAAGTTTTAGTATTTCTGTCAGAAAATGTAGATGATTCTCGACAGACAAGAGATGAAGCAAAATCACTGCTGAAGAAAATGCGAACAATGGAAATATCGATCAGCACAGTATTTTGGGACACAATACTTCAGAGATTAAACTGCGCAAATCAAACTTGCCAGAATCCAAAAGGAAATATTTCTGAAGTACCTAAAATTTTCGAGTCGTTAATTGAATTCATTCAGTTCGTGAGGGAAAATTTTGAAGTCTATGAAGAGGAAGCTAAAACATTAGTGTCTGAAAATGTGCAATACCATGGTCATGAATTCCGAAGAAAGAAAAGTGCCCAAGAATAAACTCCTAGATGAATGTTACAGTGAACATATAGAACTCAGTGCAAAGGATTTATTTAGAACTCAGGTTCATTATGTGCTTTGTGATGCTTTAATCACTCAGCTTTCAAGCAGAAAAAGTGCTTATGAAAATATAATGAGAAAATTTCAATTTTTAAGGGGCAAAAGCATTGCAGGAATACTATAACAATGACCTTGACGACCAGTTTGCTGATGAGTTTTTGCAATTCTCCTCAATGATGGGGAGCATGCAACCGTTCCCCAGATGCTGCAAACTTTGAAGGTAAGCAATTTAGAAGCCACATTTCCGAACACTGAGACTGCACTTGGAATGTTCATGACATTACCGATTTCAAATTGTACAAGTGAGAGATCATTTTCTTTGCTGAAAAGACTGAAAAATCTCTTACGATCAACCATGCGACAAACAAAACTGGCATCATTAGCTCTGCTGTCTTTGGAGAGTGATGTGACACAGTCTTTAAATTATGATTCTCTGATACATGACTTTGCATCTAGGAAATGTAGAAGAAAAATATTCAACCCAACTGTTTCGTCCTGATATAGGAGGTAAATTTTCAATTCTTTTTATTCATTCCTAAAAATAAAGAATAGTAAATGAGTTATTACAAATAAAAAGATCTGGTGCCCAAACACAGCACTTTGTCATCGTATTGTCATTTTTGTTTGACACTGGACAACTTATACATTCATGTCATTATGTGCTCATTAGATTTTGGTAAAAATTAGGTAAATGTGTAGTTTAGCGTCCTAAATTATTTGGTCGGAAAAGATGTAAAATTTCGAAAAAGTGTGACGTACAGATTCTAAAATATGCAATTTAAGGGGAAATGGTGAAAAAATTTCGTCAGAATGAATATTAAAGATGTTTACCGAAAAACTTGAACTCCAAGTATGACGAGTCAGAGGACGCTGCGGGAGGCCGTAAACAACGCTGCGGCGTTGACATGAAGCTGTGCTCCGTTGAAAGGAAGGATCGCTGCAGCCAGGTTATTCACGGGCGGAATAGTACAACAGGAACCGGGTACGCTGTTGTCAGGAAAGAGTGTAGTGCTACGCTACAGAAAATAGTTAATTTCGGTGTCAGTTCTTGACATCGCAATCGGACAGCTTCTTGTTTTTTTCGTATGGGATTCTTTGATACTGAATGTATGAACTCATTTCTCCATGGAAGCTTTTTTTATTTAGTAATCAAACTTTCACATTGAGGCTTGCCATCTAACTTCCGTTGGAGAGAATGCGACACCTACTCTAACGCTTTTCTAGAAACAAGAAAGGAATGTGCATACTTACTATTTCGTATCACGGAATTACATGCCAAAGAACGAAGACAATCTCTGCATGTTTCTTTAAAAAGTGAGACAGAAATTTCAAACTACATTCTTTAGCATAGAAGTATATTCTGTTACTCTTTCCTGACAAGAGCGTACCTGATTCGTGTTGTACTCTTCTGTCCATGAATTCCCCGCCACAGCAAACCTTCCTTTCAACGGAGCAAAGCTTCAGGTCGTCGTCGCGGCGTGTGTTTACTCATCGTACTTGGAGGTAAGTTTTTCGGTAAACATCTGTAATGACTGTTTTTTGTTTTGTTTTTTAAATTTTGCAAATTTTCTGACCAAATAATTTAGGACGCTGAAGTACAGATTTACCAAAAATTGAACCGGTACTAGGTGTTCCCCTCAGCTTTTCAGATTATTAATATAATGGGGTTTTTTTTGTATAACTCAGACTTTTTCCCCATCAACACAAAATTTTATGTTTTGCAGTTTTCTGATATATTAATCATGATATGCTGATTTGATCTTGGTAGAAACCGGGAAGCTGGAAGTAGGAGTTCCCAAAGCACTTTTTCAATTGTTTATGCAGTTTCATATCTCTATTTATAAGAAGGTCCAGTGGAGGTCACCATGGATTATTTTTTCTTGTTTTAATTCACATTTTTTGTAGGATGCATTGTTCTCATGTTCTAGATGCAAGAATCAGTACATTGCAAGACCACAATATTCACTAAAATTAAGATGTCCATCCATTTCGTCATAGATATATTGTTATAGTTAGATTCTATGGGGGTCATTAACACCACAAACTACTGATCAACCAGTTGTCCCCGCACAGCCAGAGTTGTATAAAAATAAAATGTATCTGCGTACACAGCTATTGAAACAAAAAACTCAAGCTGCAAACCCGCAAACCATGATAACAATAGAATAAGATAATTTCAGGGAAAATTAATAAAACAAATAATTATTAGAACATTACAGATTCCAATGAGGACAAAATAAGTACATTCCATTGAATGTGCAGCAATGTGTGTAAAATGGACTTTCATGGCAAAATATTGGACTACGAACCTCATAAAAACAAGAGATTAATTAAAGAAAGTTTTTATATCAATTCAAAAATACTGGACTTTACAAAATGCATAAGGAGATTATTTTTATTTAATTGGCAACTGAAAGTGGAACCTGGCAATAAAATTTAAATTCTGTGTAAACAAAACCTTTAATACAGTTCGTATACATTGAGAACAAGGCCTTGATAAAATCTAGAGGCCAGAAATGTCTGTAAAAACAAAAGAACTCAGAAGATGTGAAAAAAAATTAAGTTCTTCAGTTGAAATAGAATTAAGTATATTAATCTGCGTAAAGTGTTGAGTAAGTGTTTTAATTGCTGTATATAGACCTAACATTTTAATTTTTTAAATCTACATGCAAAAACTATCTGCAAACCTGTTAATGATTTGGAAACTATCAGCATACGCACGTACGCCTACATTTTGCTACTCTGCACACAGTGACTATTATTTGGTCGATAGAGAATAATGAGGGGGGCCCCGGAAATGTTTTGTGCCCTGGGCCTCGCATGTAGTAAATCGGGCCCTGCTGCTGACGAGTGGTAACTGATAAGGAAGGTTGGAGTTCAGAAAAATAAAAATAAATGTGGACCTGGTAAGCATTATTTAGGTGACCTGGAAGAATACTGTCTTTTTCAAAGCATGACTAGTGCTGTCAAAAACCGGATATTTTGAAATCCGGATTTCGGATTTCAAAATATCCGAAATATCATTAATCCGAAATCCCGATTGCCGCATGAAATCCAAAATCCGTATTTGAAATCCGAATTCCAAAATCCAGATAACCGGCTAGTGCTGTCAAAAACCGGATATTTTAAAATCCGGATTTCGGATTTCAAAACATCCAAAATATCATAAATCGAAATCCGGATTGCCGCATGAATTTCGAAATCCGGATATCTCTTTCCATCTTTTCTTTCTTTCTTTCTTTCTTTCTTTACTGCCCAGTGGCCTAGTGAATTAATCACAACACTTATTAGTGAGTGGGAGATACCTTGTTCACCCGGTTTAGCCATCGTTTCTTTTGTTCGTTCTTTGTAAATTTTTGTTTGGGTCTTCTTAACCCGAAAAGTTTTCCCCTTTCGAACGTAAAAAAAAAAAAAAAAAAAATGCTTGGCGTATTATTGTGAAATTCAACTTTCTACAGTAATAAATACATTGGATTTCTATTCACACTTTTTTGTCCTAGGGAAAAGAGTTTAATAATGTCTATGTTTTGCTTTCTTTAGCCTCAGAAGAGACAATGCACCGTTCGGTAAACTTATTTAGGTGACTTGGTTTGTATATGATGGGGAGGGGAGGGGGCGTTAAAATACCAAGTGCTTGCTGTGGCATGAAGCCTAAATCCGGCCCTGCATAAACCACGAAGCTAGGTGTTCATTCGCTCGCATAGTTCACTTTGTACGCAGGGGTTGAGGGAAGTGGTGAGAAGATCCTTTAGAGGTCAGATACACTCTTCTCACGTGTTTCTCCACGCAAGTGCGTTGTTTATCTCTATACTTTATACTACTTTGTGTTCTTCGTTACCCAAATATTCGTTCAAAGAACTGTATCTAGTCAGTGATTGAACTTTACACTATATTCTTGTTGCACTTTCTAGTCGACCTCAACATAAGTAATAATCTCACTTCTGACGAGTACAACAGAGCTTAAGCGCTGTCGTTCTTCTGCGCTAAAAATGTCTAGCTCTGGACGTAGTGATGTTTCCAGACATCGTTACGTCCAGAGCTAGACTAAACCCGGATAACAGGAGTTTGAACTATTCGAATGCTAAACTCCGGTTTTCGGATAGTAAAATATCCGGAAATCCGAAATCCGTGAACAACACTCCCGAAGTTCGAAATCCGGATATCCGCAGTTCAAAATCAGGATATCTGGAGTTCGAACTATTCGAATGCTAAAAATCCGGTTTTCGGATACCAAAATATCCGGATATCCCAAAATCCGAAATCCGTGAACAGCACTAAGCCTCACTAGAGGAACCCTTGTTTCCCAATGATTCTACTACACAGCATAAAAAGAATTATAATCAAAATAAAAGCCCCCTCCTAAATGTTTACTCATTAAAATTAGTATTCTGAGTGACAATCAGTTCACTACACATGAAGGGAAACAAAACTTTTCTACGTAAATAACTCTTTCAGAATAGTTTTCCCCAGTGGTTTTTATGATGATATCCCAGTTTTAATCCTGACCCACAGTAGACTGCAAAAGGAAATGTTTTTATGAAACTTATTGCACATCATTCACAGCTTTATATCTACACATTCTAGCTCGGTTATGATAGGTTCACGGAAGAGTATTGATACACCAAACCTGAAAGGAAAAATAAAATGTTCTGCGATTGCTTTGTAGACTACCATTAAATTATCTCTCTGGATGTTGGTTGTATGAAAGCATACCAGTTACATTAAGAAATTTAGGAAATACAGAAGCATTTTTGATGTCACTTGGGTCTTGATCAAAAGGTTTACAGGTGATCAAGACTTAAGTTGGGTCAAAAGGGCTCTGTGTTTCTAATTTCTTAATGTAACTACAGCATGCTTTCCTACAACTTACATTTATCTGTTATGTGTGGATTGAATTTTTATTATTTCTACCTCTCTGAATATTATGTTTGCCTCACAAAATATTACAGTAACTTCTAAATTCTGTTAGCTACACCTCACACGATCTCAAATCAGAATTACATACTGCTCGACCACATTTTTATGAATCTGTACAAGACACACCATGTGATTTATAAACTTGGGAGATCCCTGCTGCCTACATAGTCTACCATGTTTTGTGGGACTTTCAAATTCTACTAAATTAGTAATGATAAAGAAATTCATGAAAATCTGATGTCATTAAGTAAAGTTGGATTTGATTGACTGATCCACACCACACCTATATTGCAATAACAGAATATTACTGTTCCTCTAAATTTTATGTAACATCTACCAGGTCCCAGAAGTAGACTGAGACCCTGGCTTCTGACATTTCATCTGAGGTTCAGTACATGCAGATATATATCGTACACGGACAACAAATCTTACAAATTATTCTAAAATCCTCAGTGAAGTTTACATATAAATTTATTCACTAATTTCGAAAAAAAAGCAATGTTGCCATATGCATGCAAAATGAAATAGGCATATTAATGTACATCTTTTTGTGTCATTAGCAACAAAAATTATTTTCCTTCTTGTATGTACGTATTTATTCGATACGGCACAAAAGCGAGAAGAATCGTGTAGAAAGAAATATTTAAACTAAGCTAAGTATGCACACTTGCCAATATAGTTACAAAGTTGGTATCTTCTCCAAATCCGATTTCTTTATCTGCTCCCAAGATGCTTGATTTAATTTCATTCTGTCTTTAATTCTGCATCATCAGAACATATTGCAGCCCCGGTGGCGCAGTGGTCTAAGGCGCTGGCCTCTGATCATTCGTCCGTAAGCGGTCCGGGTTCGAATCCCGGTCAGGCATGGATGGTGTGTTTGTCTTACGGCACTGGCTCTCTCCCTTCCCTGGAACCAGTGACCCTAAATTAGGGACGGGCGACTGCTTATAGCCCATTGAGTTACTCACGGTGGTCGTTAAACCTCCAATCAAAAAAAAAAAAAAAATCAGAAAATAATATGCATTACATCCTAACAGTCATTTTTCCATTTGATAAGTAATAAAAGCAAAGTTTGATTTCGCAGTTAGAAAAGGGCGGGTGTGCACAAACGAAACAGATCCACATATACCGCAGAAACCGAAGCCGAAGCCGAACAAAGAACTTTTAAGCCTTGCTCAGTTAAAAATTAAAATATTTCATGGCAATTAAAAATAACTTTTTTATTTCGAAATATTTTCCAATTTTATTTTTTTAGCAAAAAAAAAAAAAATGCATGATGATATGACGTCACGCTCTTTTGTTCCGCAGTTGTCATATCTCGGGTGAACGGTGTAACCAGGATATGACAGCTGCGAAACAAGAATGCGTGGGAAGGATGACTTATCGGGCAGCGTGCGACACGGAGAGAAATACCGGGGCCGCGGATTCATTCGAAGATTTCAGTTGCGCTCCTGCGGCAGCATCGTCAGCTCATTAGTTGCGCATAGAATATAAAAATATAACATTCATGAAATTAATTTGAAAAGGCTAAAAAATGTGAAATGGAATACTATGATTACATAATTAATATAAACATTTCAAGACTCTTAATAAATTTTTTGCTTCTTTTGGAAAAACGGGACATACTATCACTATGTATGTCAGTCCCGTCCGTCTGAGGGTACCATATCTGCACCTATTGGTCCAATTTAAACATAGTCCGATTTCAAAAAAATATTTTCCCGTTGAGAAGCCTGAAGTGTGACAACTATGATCTTTGCATTTCGGTCCTTTTCTGATGCATAACTTCTCCGCTAGGAAGCATAAATGCAGATGCTGTCGAATTCAAAACATATTTCATTCCATGTCGTTGCTTCTAAAATTTTGATTAAAACAGTTCTTTTTCCTTTGGATAAGTTTTATAACAAAGACTATTTACTTTCTGCACTTTTTCTCTTTCAAATTATATCCATTTTACCTGGAAAGGGGCGTAAACATACGTTGTATTTTCGCAGATATCTCTTTTCTAAAACTCCTATATAAAAAATTATTTTTGTGCCCAATAGTGTTTATGGTGAGTAACGTTTCGAATATAATTTCGAATTTACGTTAATGCATACTTTGGCCACAATGGGTGTGAGTGCGTACTTTTTTTTTTTTTTTGGTAGGAGGTTTAACGACCACCGTGTGCAACTCAATGGGCTATAAGCAGTCGCCCGTCCCTAATTTAGGGTCACTGGTTCCAGGGAAGGGAGAGAGCCAGTGCCGTAAGACAGACACAACACCCATGCCTGACCGGGATTCGAACCCGGACCCCTTACGGACGAATGATCAGAGGCCAGCGCCTTAGACCACTGCGCCACCGGGGCACAGTGGTCTAAGGCGCTGGCCTCTGATCATTCAATTGAAAAAATCCTATTTTTGTAAGATACCGATCACTATGAAAAACATGACGCCCCGGTGGTGCAGTGGTCTAAGCGATGGCTTCTGATCATTCGTTCGAGATGGGTCAATGTTGTGGTTGTCTTACGGCCCTAGATCTTACCCTTCCCTGGAACTAGTGACCCTAAATTAGGAAAGGGCGACTGCTTATAGCCCATTGAGTTGCTCATGGTGGTCGTTAAACCTCCAATAAAAAATAATAATAGCAAACGTGATTTTAAGAGAAGGAAGGATGTTGAAGATTACTGTGACAATACAGAAAAGGAAACAACGAGTATGCCATAATTGTATGATGCAGAATTGTTAATTGACTTTGTAATTACTGTCAGGAAAGACTTTAATGACTGATTCAATCCTGTTTGCCTCTCCGATGACGCAGTAGTCTAAGCGCTTACTTTTTTTTTTTTTGATTGAAGGTTTAACGACCGTCGTGAGCAACTCAATGGGCTATAAGCAGTCGCCCGTCCCTAATTTAGGGTTACTGGTTCCAGGGAAGGGAGAGAGCCAGTGCCGTAAGACAGACACAACACCCATGCCTGACCGGGATTCGAACCCGGACCCCTTTCGGACGAATGATCAGAGGCCATCGCTTAGACCACTGCGCCACCGGGGCGGCCCGCGCTGACTTATGACCATTCGTCCGAAAGCATGGATGTTGTGGGTTCGAAGGCATGGATGCTGTGTTTGTCTTACGGTACTAGCCCCCTCCCTTACCTGGAAGCAGTGACTCTAAATTAGGGGCGGGTGCGGGTGACTGCTAATTGCCCATTGAGTTGCTCACGGTTCTCGTAAACCTCCAATCAAAAAAAGAAAAAAAAAGTCCCATGTTATTACGGATTATTTCTTCGGTAGCCATGTTAAACTTAGGTAGTCATGTGTTTTATAGAATAAGCATCCATGTTCCGCGTTGCAGTCTACAAACTGTGAAATAGTTTTGTGGCCTATTGAAAGCAGACTGAGATTTACTCCTAAATTACACCAGTCCCGATAGATGCATGCTCAAAAACTGCGAGCTTCGAAAGCAAATAAAATCCATGTTTTGTTTTGTTTATTTATTTTTTTTATTGGAGGTTTAACGACTACCGTGAGCAACCCGATGGGCTATAAGCAGTCGCCCGTCCCTAATTTAGGGTCACTGGTTCCAGGGAAGGGAGAGAGCCAGTGCCGTAAGACAAACACAACATCCATGCCTCACCAGGATTCGAACCCGGACCCCGTTCGGACGAATGATCAAAGGCCATCGCTTAGACCACTGCGCCACCGGGGCGGGGCTCCATGTGTTCGATGATGTGAATAATGATATAGAGCAATGCTTGTTTCTGAGTCATACGTCCTTAAATGGCGCTGCATCCCGACTAGTTTTGTCCTAGCTGGTACGGCCTGGTAGGTGATCAGCAGTGTTGCCAATTTAGTTGATTTTCAACCAGATCTAGTTGATTTCACCCAGCACTTGGTTGAAAAATTTCTGATTTAGTTGATAGTTGAAAAATCTGGTTGACTGTCCGAAAAATTTAGTTGATTTCTAGTTGTTTTCAGTATTCTTGTTTATTACTTTCATTTTTCATTGTTTTCTATTTTTAATTTGGAATCAACCGTAACTACATTGCCAGAAATATCAAGTTTTTTCCTATATTGAATTACCGTCGCCACAAGTGGTGATAACATTTACTTCCTAGAAATTTCATATGTGGAAGTGGCATGTAGGACTTTTGTTACGTGAAGTACATAAAAAAAGAAATGTGCATGACTCTGCTTATGATTAGTAAGCAGTGTTGCTGTTTTAATTTACTATTAGAGAAAATATAGAAAGTAAATTCATTAATTGACTGCTGAACCTTTTTGTTAATCGACAATAAACAGTAGTTGATTACTTCCTTTATAATGAAGGTGTGTATCCGGTGCAAATTCTTCTTAGTGCACAAATGCAAGCACACAAAAGACATAATTTAAAATCAAATATGTTTTATAATTTATATTATCATCCACGGAAATTCCCAGAAGTAAACTTTATCACCGACAGATATTTCCAGAATTAAACTTTATTATCGTCCTGAAATTAAAATGTTTTTAGATAATATCGTAAATTAAATTTTAAATAATCGGAGTTTGCGTTCCTCTATAACATGATGATTGTAAACTACAGAAGTGAATACATATGTCAATTTTTTTTTTTTTTAATTGGAGGTTTAGCGACCACCGTGAGCAACTCAATGGGCTATAAGCAGTCGCCCGTCCCTAATTTAGGGTCACTGATTCCAGGAAGGCCGCCCCGGTGGCGCAGTGGTTCTAAGGCGTTGGCCTCTGATCATTCGTCCGTAAGGGGTCCGGGTTCGAATCCTGGTCAGGCATGGATGTTGTGTTTGTCTTACGGCACTGGCTCTCTCCCCTTCCCTGGAACCAGTGACCCTAAATTAGGGACGGGCGACTGCTTATAGCCCATTGAGTTGCTCACGGTGGTCGTTAAACCTCCAATTAAAAAAAAAAAAAAAAAAACAGATTCCAGGGAAGGGAGAGAGCCAGTGCCGTAAGACAAACACAACATCCATGCCTGACCGGGATTCGAACCCGGACCCCTTACGGACGAATGCTCAGAGGCCAGCGCCTTAGACCACTGCGCCACTGGGGCGGCTATGTCAATTTTGAGCCATCAAAATGGATATAGATATAGAATTACAGCTGTGAAGATTTGAATTGTACAAATTCCCTATCTTGTGTAATTGTTAATTATGAATGCAAACTACAGCAGTTCTTAAAAGTTTTAAGCATGTCTCTGAGTGCATAGAGCGGCAGTTTACCACTCAAAAGAAAGATTACAGTGCTGGCATAAAAAAAAAAGTGCAGGGCT
This sequence comes from Macrothele yani, assembly GCA_039090855.1. Taxonomy (NCBI): domain Eukaryota; kingdom Metazoa; phylum Arthropoda; class Arachnida; order Araneae; family Macrothelidae; genus Macrothele; species Macrothele yani. Next base: position 80,560,630 of record CM077016.1, read on the forward strand.
ATGATCTTCCTTTTTTGGATTTACTTTTGTTTCTTACCTGGATCATTTAAATTCGATGGCTACATTTACAGAAAACCAGAAAACGATCAAATACACCATAGTGGTAAAAGATGCTGTTTTTTTTTTAATGAAGGCTTAACGACCACCGTGAGCAACTCAATGGGCTATAAGCAGTCACCTGTTCCTAATTTAGGGCCACTGGTTCCAGGGAAGGTAGAGAGGCAGAGCCATAAGACATACACAACATCCATGCCTCACTAGGATTCGAACCCGGACCCATCTCGGACGAATAGTCAGAAGCCACCGCCTAGATCACTGCACCACCAAGGCGGCCGCTGGTTTCTGGCCAGCCGCTGGATAAGGCATGAGTGATACGCCAGCTCTACGACACTAGCCTTTCGCCACAGCGGACGATCAAAGCCATCAAGTGGTCAAAGATGCTGGTTTCTGGCTAATACCCCAATAAAGCAAGCATAGGGCGTACGTTCTACGTTGCTGCTTCTCCGCCCCGGACGCCCAACTGCTTATAGCCGAAAGAGCAGCTTATGGTGGACATGAAATATCCCCCAACCCCCCCCCCCTCCCTCAAAAAATATCTAATAGTCATTAAAGATGGAATGCAGGGAGAAAGGAATAAGAAATTTTTTTTGAACATATTGCTTTCGTAAAAAGGGAAATACATTCCGTAAGCTGGTTAGGAATATGGGCACAAGTCTTTCTAAAGTAGTACACAGTTCTCGTGTTTCTCTTAACACATCAAATCCTAAAAATGTATATAAAGTACTTAATTCAATAGTCTGTCTAAGAACTTTGGGTTAATGGTCTGCAAAGAAATCAATAAATATATGCAATATTCTGTGGTACTGTAATTGCAAAGATATGTACACTTTGTTTAACTTAGTTTTGTTTTTATTTATATCAAAAAGGAGTTTGAATTATTACCTTGCTTTTAGTTGTTTTTATAGTTGATTTTATTTGAGTTAGCGGATTTTTAGTAGATTTTTCTGTTTGAGTTAGTTGATTTTTGGTTATGGGAGTTGGCAACCCTGGTGATCAGTCACCAGTTGAGCCTTTGTAAACCGCAACTGTTGTTCCTCCGGAAAACAAATGTAGGAACTAGGAAGCATTATGGGATGGGAAGCATGTTAAATGAATGTAAATAGTTGACTTTGGGGGATTTTACCATACACGGTAAGTTTTACTGAGTTTGTTTTTTATTTTCTAAGTTTAATTTCATTTGTTCGATGACGCTGCGTGTAGCACTCAAAATTAGGTTTGGTACTACCAAGGTAGTCTTACTAATTCGGTCCTTTATCCTTTAGTCAATGGAAAGCTACATGAATATTAAAAATTGACCCGGCTTATCAGCAGGAAAGACAAAATAGGAGTGAGTGACTTTCGAACCTTGTGTACTCACCGAAAATAATTTTTAATTATTCTTGTGGCTACATTTTCCACCCATGTGGGACAGAATTTTAAAAGAACCCATTAACTAGATTTAGTCTTAGCTAAGAGATACGTATTTCGTGCCTGACTTCGGTTGAAAACTGCAATATTAATTTCACGGTATCGTATAGTTCCTTTACATATAGACGATCCTAGCATCTTTTGGGTACAGTGAAATTATATCTGTTATATAGCGTTTACAAGATATATTGAAGTGTGAACCAGAAAACATTCTACCCATATTTTCATTTTTTTTTTTTTTCAGATGCAGGCACTATATATTTAATTACCGAATAAGGATATTTTACCAGCAAAAAACAACTAGTACATTTGACGCTCTGTGGTTGCATTTTCACTTGTAAAGCAGTGAGGAATAACAGCATGATTTCACTTATGACAAGCACTGTTAACAGGATAAATTGCGTGTAAATTGATGATTGGAAGAATTTGCGAGTCGGGCGGGTTTCTCCACATGTAAATACATCAAATTAAAAGTAATTTCTCTGATATAAAAAATTGTGCACCAAAAAAAAAAAAAAAAAAAAATATCAGAAACATGTATTTGTTGGTGTCAAAAAGTTAGCCAAAAATTAGAATACCATCTTGGTAGCACTGTGAAGTAAAATGAAACATTTGCGCACATCTAAATTTATGGTAACTCAGATTTTGTGTAGTGAAAAATGTAATAGTAATAAAAAATAAAATAAAGCAAGCTTGATTCCAGTCATGTACAGTCCAGGTTAGGCAACATGGCCCCTCTGGAAGGAATCCTAGAATTATGCTTTGGACATTAAGGTGGGAAAAATATGTACCAGATCTTATAGCCAGTTCCAAAATTTTGCAGCCAGGTGAAGTGAATTCAAACTTCCAAGAATCACACGTAAACCTAATGTGTGGTGGTGATCAGTTCTGGACAAACCTGCAGGGCCTGGCGAACAAATTTTTTTTTACTTCAGATTTTGTAATTTACAGTAAATACTTTCTGTTGTATAATCCACAGATTATCTGTTAAAAAGTTATAAATTTAGGTGCTGTGGATAATAAACCAGTAGAGTTAAAAAGACCAACATGGTGCAGCAGTATTTTTTTTTTTTTTTTATTGGAGGTTTAACGACCACCGTGAGGCAACTCAATGGGCTATAAGCAGTCGCCCGTCCCTAATTTAGGGTCACTGGTTCCAGGGAAGGGAGAGAGCCAGTGCCGTAAGACAAACACAACATCCATGCCTGACCGGGATTCGAACCCGGACCCCTTACGAACGAATGATCAGAGGCCAGCGCCTTAGACCACTGCGCCACCAGGGCAGCAGGTGCAGCGTTTGAAAATATCTGTGAGGTAATTGTCAGGAGAGGTGGTGGTATTGGAAAAATACTGAAAATAAGGTAACAGGAAAAAACAAAAATGTAATGAGATAGAAAGAATATATTTTTTTTTACTAGCTAGCATTTTGACAGAAAATATGGCACAACAAAGGCGGTATTATTTAGAGCTACTCTACGGCCATTTTGTGAATTGCATTCTTAGCTTTGTTTTGCTAATCGTAAAACTTTTTTTTCTTCTTTTTATTCGCTATTCAGTAGAAACATATTAAAAAAAGTGACAAATACTACATATCAGCGTTCGAATTACCCAGTGGTCCGATGGTTCCTTCCATTGGGGCAGTGAACTATTTATATTACTGGCCCGAGTGGCCCATAATTTTTTTTTAACCCCGTTTATAAAGAACTAAACCAAATTTTAAAATATCCAGGTTCGGCTATGAGCGTTTCCAGCGTTTCCAGATTTTTTTGAAATTCAGATATTTACTACTCAAAAACTGGATATCAGAATTTCAAACCATACTTTAGTTTTATGAAAATTTTGGACTGTAGGAAGCCGTGGTCTAAATCAAAATATTTGGATTTTGGCAACACCACTTGTTTGCCCAAGTAGTGACCCCAGAATATGGGTCTTTTATAATGCTTTCCAACCAAGGGCACCCATAAGGGAGGACAGGGAGGGGCTCATCCCTCCACCCCCTAGTAGTTGGTATAGCCAAATTTTTGATAAATTTAAAACACTAAAATAGACGAAACCTTTTTTAAAGCATTTTTAAAAATAATAAGATATTGATTGATTGTATCAATTATTTTTGTTGTATTTTAGTATCTTGTACATTTAGTAAAATGTTTGACAGCCTTGAAGGAGGTAAGAATTTTTCTTAGCCCCCCCCCCCCCCCCCCAAGTACTCATATGGGTGCCACTGTTTCCAACTGGAGGTTGAAGAACTGTTTATGCTCTGGCTTTTCCCATTTGTATTTCTGTCAACATGGGGTAACTTCCTGCATTCCACACTGAAGCAAGGTGTTTCAGGCAGTTAGCTTTTGTATGTTGCAAAGTGCTTCATAATCAGTACACTGTATGGTTTTACCCTTATTTATTTTCTTCCTGGTAGCTTCGTGTGCTGTAGGTTACATGCGCATGTATATGCATTATTACGCACATATATCTCAATGTATCGAGATTTAAAAAAACATGTTTCCCATACGTTATTTTTTCAGGTAGAACCATTTAATGGTGGTTTTAACTGCTGAACTATTTACATATTTATTATTATATTTCATTTTAGTGGAAAGCAATTTCTCGGTTGGAAGTTATTAATATTCGCTGCAAATATATAGCGCAGTAATCGAATGTGATTCAAGGAAAAATCTTTCACGTACCTGTCGGTTGTAGGTGGTTGGTGTTCAAATTTTTGCACTGTTGTTCTCATCAGGTTCTTGGATGTAAGCTTTTTTTTTTTGACTAACTTCCTTCAAAAAGTCCGCATGTTTCTTGAGTAGGATATATTTTTTTAGTTGAACTACGGGAGGCACATGAAGTCAAAGGAGATGTGAAAATTACGTTGAAGAACTTGAAAAACGGAAAAATGAATCACTTGTAAAAACTTTGCATGAGGAATTGCAATCGCCAAAAACCTTCGTCTGACTTCTTGAATGTATTGTCCGATGCATTTCGGCAGATCTGTCTCCCATCTTCTGGGACCTCTGGTCGTCCGTTCTCTCTGCAGTTACGGTGAAAATACGTTATTTTTTACTGTAAATGTGAAAGGTTTTTCTTTGACGGACCAGTGATTTGCAAATTCAAGTGGTCCGCTGGGCCTGTTGATTTATTTCTAATTCTGACACTGCATATTGTCAGTAATTTCTATGGATTTTTTAGGTCTAATTAGTGAATTATGGTAAAGCTGCAAAGCTAGGGATTTTTGTTCTTTATTTATTTAACACAGAAGTACTTAAAAATGACAATTACTTTTTTAATAAGACGATCATTTCTTTCTTACATTTGTGAGTCAGTCATCCAGTGAATCTCGCCTTCTTTGTGGAAATTACAGTTCAGGGATTAACATGACAGGTGCGAATTATACAACAATTTTTTTTTCCTGAATTTCATGGTCTATGACACACTCCACAGATCATACAAAGGAAAAAAATTGTTTTTCTCGGAAATCCACAATCTAAGAATTATATGTCTTAGCAGATTTATATGTCAGATTTTTTTTTTCTGTGTATTTATAGGCCTCTTCAGATCTTATAAAGGAATTTTTTCTTAAATCTTATGGCCTGCAGATTAAATGAAGAAAAAGGAAAATATAGCACTTTGAATTAATATGTACAAAATTTGACATCCGCAAATGGCGTTTTTAATAAAATCAAAATCTAAAATTTTATTTTTTTGAGAGCAGCAACTGGAATAATGGGGAAAGAAAGTTATCAATCGTCCACAGTCCAATCTTGATGATCTTGGGCCCAATTCATGGTGCTGTGACGCACAGGGTTGGCAAGATAATTTACTTGTTACATATTATGCGTAATAAAGTAAATTACTTGGCGTAAAAAAAAAAAAAGTTTTTTACGCAGATGTAAAAAAAAATCCTTTCATGTATAAATAATATAATATAAAAACCACTTTAATTATATTGCATTTTAAACTTAAATTTTCTTGTATATTTCACTATGATGAAATCATTCTTGAAATTGTTCATACAGCTCAGCCACCTATTAACAGATTTTTTTTAGAAATTATATCTGTTCTTTCTTGTGTATTAAAAAAAGGAGAAAACAATCTACCTCTTGCACTAGCATTACTAAAAATCACAATGTATATGGAATAAAATTCAAGGTTTTATTAACAGTTTCAAATTCCTCGAGTGTATTTTAATATTTATGTAATTGTTGAAAATAATTCTATGTTCAGATTGTTCATCAAAGGTAATATTTTGACATGAATGTTTATGGCATGTCTTTAATGAAAAATATGGTACATTTTTATTTAATAATATTTGTGTTTGACATGTTATCCAGGTGTACACTTTGAAATCATAATTTTGCCCTTTTAAAACTTTGAACGTTTTTCATATTGATTGTGCTATACTTATACCCTTAAAGGAAAAAAAAAACTAGTTTTGACAAAACATTAAACTACTTGTTTTAAATGTAACCAATTTTTACTTCTAACCCTGAAAATATTGCTGTCTATTAACACTGTCCTTGTTTTAATATTCACTAAAGGGAATGTTCTTATGCTCTTTAAATGTTTATTATTGTCACTCTCAGTTCTCAGACTCTTAATCACACTATCCTCACTGTTATGATCTTGTAACTTAAGAATATAATATATTTGAACCAATTTTTTTTTAACGTTCGAAACTTAGCCGGTTTCTTGTAGTATTATAAACTAAAGACCAATTAGAGAAAAGTCTTTCAAGTTGGGCTGAAGATGCTGGGATGTTGATTAACTTCAAAGCAACCGTGCCGCCCGGTGGCACAGTGGTCTAAGCAATGGCTTCTGATCACTTGTCCGAGATAGGTCTGGGTTCGAATCCAGTGAGGCATGGATGTTGTGTTTGTCTTATGGTACTGGCTCTTTCCCTTACCTGGAACCAGTGGCCCTAAATTAGGGACAGGCGACTGCTTATAGCCCATTGAGTTGCTCACAGTGGTTGTTAAACCTTCAATGAAAAAAAAAAAAAGCAACTGCTGACAATTCCTTATGGTGCTGACTGGCAAAGTACTAGAATGTTCGTTGTTGAGCTAAAATGAGTTCTACTAGTTCATGGTGTTTCTCATTCATTTTCTGCCCCTGGTACACAGGATGGAGAACATTGGCTGTATATGTTTAGTGATTGGTTTCTCCTTTCTTCTACATGTGGCAATGGTCCTATGGACCTCAGGTAGACATAACTCCTTCCACAATTCAACTGCATCTACAGCAGCTGCTTCTTTTTTCTGGCATATATTTATTAGCTGACTTACTGGATTAAGCACTGTAATTGTATTTGGCAATTTCTTTAAGAAAGGCATTATGATAGACGAGGGACTTAATTTGAGAAGACAGTTTCTCAGCTTCATCAGTGGCAGCAACATTCCTCGTTGCACTTAGATTGTGTTAGTCAAGGATAAACAGTCATTCCTCTGATAGCACCAGCGAGTGTCTGCAGCAAGGCATACTTTAGAGCCACCATTTTCTGTCTGTTCATGTTCTCGATCAGGGTGCTTGAATAACCTCAGCACCATGTTCACACGAGGTACAATGTTTTTCGAGAGAAGATCCTTAGCTAGTAGAGATTTCAGTATGGGCATTGCGAGCAAAGTGTCACATGCCGTGATTTTTACCCAATTTAACCATGCTGCTGTGTTGTCGGAAACGGTACAATAAATATTCACATCGTATATACAGTTGTACTTGTTTTTTTTTTACATTATCACACTAAAACATTCAAAGTTTTTCTACTAGCAACTTTTACTAGAACCACTTTTTATCACTAGCAAAATGAATTTGCTACTAACTACCGGTCAAAATTGAGCCCTGTTAATGGCTTTCATTACAAAGTTTAATATGAGAAGTATTTTTAATGACTGTTGTAGTAAAATGTATAAGAAAGCTACAAGAGTTATTAGGCCTAAAAAATATGCTACCTAAAGAGTTTTTTTGGAAATTCTAAGGTCACACTGTTAAGCAGTCAGTTAGATAATTTCAAAGAAAACTTAGCTTGCACATGTTTGCTCAGGCCATGCTATGACAATGTAACTGGATAGATGGGGATGCCCCTATGGTGCTCTAAACTACACCATGACTCAAATGATCAATTCAAGCCACTGGAAAAGCATTCTCATGATTACTTGAAAATTCAGTTATCCCCACACTAAAAGGTTTCTGCACAATTTTTGTCTCCACTTATTACAAGAATGCTTGATATCGGCATATCATGCATAAGTTACGTTGAAAATTATAAGCAGGATGCTTCGGTAGCAACTTCTATGTTCATCAGCCATGGAATGAGACAAGTGGTAGAAGCATCAGTTGTTGCCAGATTTCAAAATCGCTTTCCAAATGATTGGGGTGTTAAAAGGTGCATCTGTATTGCAAGTGTTAGGGGTAAGTTAGATTTCAATGCTTTCACGGTACCTAAGGGCTTTCCGATTGCTGAACGGGGCGATCCGCTTAACATTTTGCCAATCGGAAATGGTGGACCTATCGCTGATGGTTAAAATTGAAAGGGAGGTGGAAGGACTGCCTTTCTTAACATCAGCGATATGTTCCATCAATCGCTGATTTATGCTGGGGTAAGAACTACCAATATAGTGGGTAATGCCTGTGGAAGTGTTGATAGGGATAGAGTAGATGCCTTGTAACTTTAGGGATTTATTGGGATCTCTGTCTTTAAGGATAAGGTTGAGAAGAAGTGGAGGTGGTTTGACTGCAATCCTGTAGCCAAAAGACTTGAAAATAGAGCAAACTTTATGAGTGAAGGACAGGCTAAAGGGCAAAGTGCCAACAAACTGATGGGTGGTGGAAGGTTCAGGCAGTAAACTTGTAGATCTGTTCTGTGATTCAAATCTCTTAGTCTATGTACTAAGAGGGGTGGAAAGCCATGCAATTTGCCAATGTTGATGTTTTGATATTCTTTTTGAAGAGCAGAATGGCTATTGCAAATGAGGTTGGCTCTGTGTATGTACGACTTTAGAGCAGCCAATTTGTATTTTTCAAAGGTGCAAGAATGGTAAGGGATGATATTATGGGTGGCAGAAGGTTTCTTATAAACAGAGAGGCCAAGTGAGAAGTCTGGGTTGATGTTGATATCCAGAAAACTATTATCGTTGTTGACCAGTTCTTGAGAAGAGAATTTTAAATGCAGGGATTTTGAAGTTATGGAGGACAAGAGTTCAAACAGAGAGTGTTTCTGTGTGTTATGTGTTTCCCTGCCAATTCTTCTCACTATGTCTCCACTTATTGCCAATACTCCTCACTCTTTTCCTTTAAATAATATGACTTCAGTACATTATAACATTCTTCAACATCCCTTTTCTTAATAACATTGCAAACATCCATTCCTCAATTCAGAAGAAAGACAAAGGATGTTTCTAAAAGACAAGGATGTTAACTGTGTAAATAACCATTTTACAGGTCTTACAGAGGATGTATTGAAATTTAAGACTTGTTTAGTGGGGCACTCTTTAGGGAAGTTGTGCAATTGCTGAAACTTCTGGGCAGTTGTACAATTCTCAACTTAAAAACTCATAATGATTTCTGCTAGATTGATTTATATGTTTCATCTGTGCTGTGGTTCATAAGGACAAAGGTGCATGCTACTGAAAAATGCTGTAATAGCAAACTGGCTGCACTAGATCCCAATGCACTGTAGATGCTACAAACCCTTGCTGTCTCCAGTCTCTACTCCATACTGTTTGATTGTCTTGTGTCTGGCGCTCTTTGGCCAAACATGGTCCTTGTGCCATAAAAATCCACCAACCAGTCTCCACTTTAGCTTGCGGAATACCACCCTCACCTTTTCTTTTTGGAATAGGCAGAGTTGTGTAGTGGATTGTGTTTTCAAGTGAACATTGCACTGGAAACTAAAATTCTCCAATTCATAGCATCATGGTGGATGATAAAGAAACAATGGCACATACAGATGTGGCTCTTCCATGTCAATGTGATACCCAGTTCTCTCTCTCTCTCCCTCTCTCCCTCTCTCTTTACTGTATTGCGAGTACTTATTGTACATCAGAGAGGTGATAAAAGGTCAGATGTACAATTCAGGTTAAGGGAAGACATTTCTGTTTTAGTGAACCTCGGACATAGTGAATGAAATATGCGAGTAAGCAGAGGTTCACTATCAGCAGAGTTGACTGTATTTTGGACGGAAGTGTACATAACTTTGATATTATATATACACACCCCCCCCCCCCAGACAATGATTTGATGTCCAATGCCTGGCCACTAAAAAATTCAGCTGGCTACCAAATTTCGGAATATTTTTCTACCCCTGGAGATGACACCATTGACAAGAGCAATGTGCACAGATAGATGAAGTGTAAAGAAGCGCAATCAGCATGGAAGGCAAACCACACAGTAGGAGACCATCATCTGCGACCACTGACACGAATGGCTGGCGAGTGGATGAATTGATTCGAGCGTAGAGATGAGTCATAATCCGTGAGCTTGTTTCGCAACTGGACTGTGGTCACAATACCACACAGAAGATGGTGGAAGACTTAGGGTATTAGAAAGTGTGTGCAAAGTGGGTACCTCGGCAGTTGACACCCGATTTGAAGGAGAGAAAGGTGGAAGTCTGCTCTGATCAGCTGGAAGCGTTTGAAGCCAATGAAGACGTATGTTTTTTTCTGATCTGGTGACGTGATGAAACGTGGGCAGATCTTTGTGATCCTGAAACAAAAAAACAATCCATGGGATAGCATCACACCTCTTCACCAAGGCCTAAGAAGTTCAAGAGCCAGCAATCAGCGCAGAAAGTATGGTGACTGTTTTTGGGATGACGGGAGGTGACATTCTACTGGATTTTCTGGAACGTGGCCATACCGCGGCCAGCAAGCGGTACATTTAGACACTCAAGAAGCTTAGATTAGCCATAAGGAGAAAGACCAAACAAGAATCTGAAAAGGATCCACATTCACCATGACAATATGAGACCACACACATCTTTAGCAATAAATTAGGTGATCAGCAAATTTGGCTGGTCGGTGGTCCCCCATTCACCATACAGCCCAGATCTGGTGCCCTTCGATTTCCACCTGCTCGGTCCAATGGACAGTCTCCGGGGACAACGATTTGATGACACACGAGGTGAAAGTGGCTGTGAAGAAGTGGGTACAACAATCCACACCAGAATTTTTTCAAAGAGGATTCGAGCGTTGCGTTCAACGATGCTGCAGATGCATTGCTTGTGATGGAGAGTATGTTGAGTAGTACCTTTGTATAAAGAAGGAGTTACTCTACCACTTGCAATTTGATCGATCTCTGTCAGTTAAAAAGTTATGCCCACTTTTGCATTACTTTCGGTACAGCCCTCGTAATTTCACATTTTTCATAAGCTCGCAGACGCATAGTACTGCCATTCCTTCTGCTTATATTGGCAGCATCTTTCATCCAACCAACTGTATAATTATGGAACATAAAAGTGATGTCAGAAAAAGCTTTCCTACTTCTGCTCTTTCTCTTCTCAGAATTGAAGATGCCTCTGCCTCAAACTGGACCAGCATCTAAAGGATTGCACCTTTCTCAAGCAAATGTTCCTTATGTTACAGGAAATGCATTGAAATTCTAAGCAAAAACTCTTGTAATTTGGATGTATCTTTCAACATTCTGATTATTTGGAAATCTCTACTGGCAGCAGAACTTTACAGAAATGATGTCCACTATGTTGAATACTTGCTACCAGTGTGAACAAGGCTGATGTTCAGCTGAAAGACCTAATGAAATTTTAATGTAAATTATGTAATAAATCATGAGGAAATTTTCCTTTTTTATTGTATCTTGGGATTTCATCGTCAAGATCCTTGTCATTTTTCATTTAGAAATGCCATAATTCTTTGTTCATTCATGTGGACACTCAGAAAACTAGAATATTGTATTCAGAGGTAGAGAGAGAGTGTGTGTGTCCGTCCATGTTTATGTATGTCAAAAACGGTTGTGCACTATCTGAGATAGCAGTGTGAGTGTTACAATGGAGATGCATATTATGTGCATAACCTGATGTCACATCCAATTGAAGTCTTATTATCTCCTTGTCTTATACTTGGATTTCCTAGCACTCTATCCTTTTTTCTCTGGTGGCATGGTGACTGAATTCTCATTGAGAACACTGTTTAGATGGCCTCATCAGTGAGGTTGGATTCCAGGTCTAGTTTGGTTCTTTGCCACATGGTGTGATCAAAGATTGGAAGCTGGCTGGCATTTCAACTAGTTCTGTTTCCTGTGTGGTACTAGCTAGCTGTTATGCTTTTAGAGATTTCCAATATCAGTGTCATGTAGGAATGGCAGTTCATGTGATGGGAACAAGATCTTTTGTTTTAGATCAGAGTGGATTAGAAATTCCTTGTCAGCAAGTTACATTTAAAATGTTTTTATGCAATGTGCATTTTTTTGTCTTGCTTATTATTGTTCCCATGGTTTGAACACCTAAGAAGCCATTTACTGTATGATTTATATTGTATTATTTATTTGTCCTTCCTGTATATTAAGTTACATTATGTTTTTCATAACATAACTATCACATCATGTTGACTTAGATGTTTTATTTTATTATTGTTATTCAGGACAACTTGGTCTTTCAAATGCTGTGTAATGACTTTTTTGATGCATGTATTTTATAATTTTTGTTAATGATTTATACATGAAAGGTCTTCATTGGTTGTCCTTATTGAATTGGGCCTGCATTTGTTTTTTTTAGCAGCCAGTGACATTATTACTTGTTCTGTGCTATGTATTTATTTGTGCATCAGTTTTTTTTTGAAAATAACTGTGCCCTATTTATGATGTGTCTGGCTGTATGCTTATGTGCAGTTAGTTATCTGTCATTTTATATGCATTTGTTGGCTTGTTACATATCCTTTACCCACAGCTTAGTGCATTTTGCCTGCTCTAGTCTTGGCTCTGCAGAACTATTAACCCTTTAAGCAGCTGATGAATATGAACTAAATGTTGCCCAAAACTCTCCACGCTTACCAAACAAAAATATTCACATAGCGTTTGGGTTTTACGAAAGCTGCCACACAACAATTTCTTTTCCCCTCTGACCTGATCAACACTGACCACGAACCCGTCACTGTTTGTAGGCATCCCACTAGTCTATAGTGATATTCATCCCACTACTACTTGGTGATAGTCCTTGGTATCCCACTAGTGCTTTCTTGGTGACAGGCATTTGAAGTTCTTTATTCTATGCTCCATAACACAAGACATGACCGAGGCATCATACCACTAGGTAGTAACAAGTGACTCTCCTTTCTTAGGTTATTCATCATTGTTACAACCCTGTGAAAGGGTAATGAGCCAGAAAGGTTTAGGACCAACCATCTCCCTAAATGACCACTTTGAATGACATAGCTAAAAGGGGAAGCAAATCTTTCTCATGAGCACGTTGACTCGTTCCAAGCTCTTTTAACCCACTTCTTAGACAGTGAATATATCTGTGCGAGCTGATTTCAACCCATTTTTCTAACCCAGAGTTAATTCGTTCCAGCTGGTTAAAGGGTTAATCTGCCCAAAATTTAATGTGATGAAAGACTACAGAATTTACATTTTAAAAGAGACATGATCAAATAATGGTGGAAATAATTATGTGAATCAGTTTCTGTAGGAAGCTGAAAAAGATACTGCAGCTGGTACTCAAAACTGTCAGCTAGACCCTATACTGTATTGAGTGAAGAAATGGCAAAAGTGATAAAATATTTGATGTGTGGAAGATGTCCTGATTTCAGTTTCATCTCAGCTGAATTTAATAAGATGACTAAAGAAATTTGACTGAGGTATTTTGTAAAGCAAAATTGCAGATTTGGAAAATTGATCAATGGCCACATGAAAGGAGAGGGGAGATGGTGAAAGAAATACAGAGGAATATGTTGAAAAGTTTGATTTGCAGGGTTTAGTGGAACTGGCAAATTCTTCAGTTGGCGTCATAAGAGAGCCTGTTGCCAAGACTGTTGCTGTTTTAACTAAACTAAAACTTGAGAATCTTCATATATGAACCAAGCTAATGCTGGCATTAATAGGAAGCTTTTTCTGGTTATTCTTGAGATGTAGTGTAAAATGCAGAAACTTACTTTTAATAATTGTTTTGACTGGAGATTATAGGAAGTATAGTTCATGAGAGGTGCTATTTCTCTTTGTTCTATATTATTTATATAAATGACATGGTTTGTGGTATTTACTACTAGATCAGTTAATTTGCTAATGTTAATAAAATTCTAGGGATAGTTAAAAATGATGCAACGTGATATTGATTTTACAGAGTCGTCAAAAATTATTTACTCCATAATATCAAGACATAACTATAGCAAGCTAACAACTTATTACCTACATAGGTGATTGAAGTACAATTAGTTCTAAATTTGAAATTGAATTCAGCCCAGCAACTGAATGAAGTGGAATAAAGTTTAAATTATTTAGAATTATTATATTGGACCTGCTGATAACATTAAAAAAAGAAAAAAATCCTGGATAGTACTTTTTGCACCCTGTAATATATAGAGACTGAGATATATTAATTTTTTTTTAATCTCTTTTATTGTCAAAAGTAAATCTATGATTTTCAGATAAATGAATTTGTTTTCAGTGCACCCAGCTTCTTTTTTTTTTTTTTTTTTTATGTTAGAGGTGCTATTGGCTTTGCCAGTGTTGGATAATATTATATGAGGAGATATTAAAGTATCTGTATCTGGACACAGAAGGAATGAAGATAAAGCAATGATTTGTTGCACTGAGATTATTCCTCCTCTATAGATTTTTTGTGCAAAGGAGCACACTTCATCACTAATGTTGCACTTGTTGGAGACTCTTAGAACGCAAACACCATTGTTCCACCTCGGAAGTGGCATCCTTGTTGCTATGGAATCTCCTACCACAAAGCAGGGATGAGGGAGAAAGAAGTTGCTTAGGTCAAGGTTGAGTGAGTACTGTGGGTACCACAGAATTTCATGCTTAATGTTTGTGACATATGTCACAATCCCTTGAGTGCCATGTATAGGAATGTTTCAATGAAGAGGACAGATACTGTTACTGAGCATGCCATGCCTCTTTTGCTTTCTCTGATCCTGTAGTATGCTCCAAAGACCTTAGTAGCAATTTTCAGTGATGGTCTTGCTTTTTGAAAGGTAATCATGATGATACTTTGGCAATCCCAAAATATACTGAACAGCCCTTTATCCTATGGCAGCTGCGTCATCTATTTTTTTAGTGGCAGCAAATCTGTTATTTTTTTTTGTATACATCTTCAAATGTACTGGTGCAAGGCATGTACTTAACCAAAAAGTGCTGTAAGATTATATAAATATATATACATAGTTCTCCCTAGATTTTTTTACAGCTGGTTGGTAAGAAATTTTAGCTGGATGGTACTTTCTAATGACCTCTTCCCCAATTGAGAATAAAAAGGATGTTGTTTTGCTTAACATTATTATACTTATTAAACATCTTTACCAGTGTGGTAGGCATTAATGTTGCATAGCATGATAAACAACATTAGAAAATTGTACATAAATGATGGGATGCAAGGTCAGGTGTGCACAACATATCGCTTCTCTTTGACAAATGTCAACCCTGCCTTCTCGTGGTGCATCCTGTTCCTAAGGGGCTCAGATGACCACCAGTAGCGGAATAACTATACTATCGGGATGAGAGGAAATGCTATCCCACACTTACCAACTTCACTTGGCCAGCATAGTGCTGGAGTGACATAGAGGAGACCGGCTCAAGACAGACAATTGTGGAAGAAACTTGGGGAGATCTTCATCCAGCAGTGGATTGGTAATGTTTGTTGATGATGATGACATAAATGATAAAAAAAAATGAGCACCTACTAATAAATCATATTCAGCTATGATTTTAGCCAGTTTTCCTCAATATTTATGGTGTATGTTGGAATAAGTTTTTCACTCTTACTATTATGTGTGATGTGAAAACATTCATTAAAGGAAATTTAGTTGGGTTGCAGAAAAAAAAATAGCTGGGTGGGTCACCCAGTAAAAAAGCTAATCTAGGCACACCAAATGTTGATTCAGACTGTGGGGATGCCAACCAACTGCAAAACCCAGTGACCTGTGGTTGCAGTGAGCTTGCTAGTTTCCACTCTATTTATTTTGTTAGTCTCCAGATCATAATGGTACATTGGAAATTTCCTGTTGTAACCTGGTGATTAAAGAAATTCTTATCCACACATATGCTGTTACTTTTGGAATGTGTCAAAAGATAGACCGTATCCACCACAAATCACGCTAACGCCTGCACAATTGTATTTCATGCATCAAAAACAAAAATTACTTCCTAAAAAAAGTCAGGACATATTTTTACTGCTCCAAAAATTATCCACCCTGATTTAAAAACTGAACTCTTAAGTTTTTTTAAATTATCATTACTATTATTTTTTCCCTTGACCGTTCAACGCACCAGTTGTGCCATTGATAATGTGATTCCTCCCTTGTTCCCCACCACAGCTGTGCCATCCCGGCAAACAACAGAGCTACAGAAGGGCTGTAGGGTGCAAGCATGAATAAAATGGGAGGAAGGCAGCATGTTTTTCAAGAGCTCTGAAGGTTTGTGGACAGACTGAGATTATTCTCAATTACAATCTGTTGCAGTACAAAATTACATGTGTCGGAAAAATTGTATGTACATATATATCACAGAATTGTCATATTTGCTTCAGAGATAAGGATGCACGTTTTTAACCTTAGGAATTATTACTCTATTTTAAAATTTGCTATGGTTATTAAAATAATTAAAGTAACTGCATCCTTAGAACAGATTTTTTCATTGTAACACATATATTTGTAATAGAATTAACACACACACACACAACAGTCTCTCTCTCTTTCTTTCTTAGAAGCAAATTCTTATGGCAGTCATTTTCAAATAATGGGTGGGGTAGGGTGGGGGGGGGGGGGAGTGCTACTTCCAGAAATCACAAGATACTTCTTGAAAATCATGTGAGAAGTATATTTGCTGCCTGTCCAAAAACTTAGTGCGACCACTGGTACCAACCATGCTGAAACCCTTGGAATGTGCATATGATGGTTCAGGATGTTTGATGCTGATCCATAATTAATGTGAACCTCATGATGCATCCATAGCCATTCATTCAGTGGTGAGGCAGCCAGTGGCCTTCAGCTTTTCAACTGCCATACCCTGTAGAGATTGACAGTCTGTCACTTCTTGGTTTGTCATTAAAGCAGGTATGACTGTTGCAAATATGTTTGTGTCACCTTTCCACTGTCAAGATTTGGAGACAGTTTACTTCACTTATAGGTGTAGACTGGAATTTTAGCTAAGTGACCAGTATTGACGTACTGGCCACTAGCCACAAAAGTTAGTGGCCAAAAAAAAAAAAAAAAAAAAAAACAACAACAAAAAAACTGACTGGTAAGTTAACAAATCTTAGTGGCTGAAAGAAGTATCCAGCATAAAAAGAAAAAAAGATGGAGGGGAGGGGGAAGGTTAATAGGAACTTTAATGTAACTTATTATTTACATGGATGGCTTTATCAGAACATAAAAGAAGCCACTCACTACGCAAAATAAAAACAATTTTATAAACAATTTTATTAATGAATGTTTAAATTCCGTGGGGAAAAACATGTTAGGCAAACGCATGACATTGTCAACAGAAGCTGTTGTCAATAATTTTATTTTGTTTCTATCATGAAAAGTGATATTATACAAGTATGGAACTAATTCATCATCATCATTATCAACCATTATCAATCCACTGCTGGACAAAGGTCTCCCCAAGTTTCCTCCACAACGGTCTGTCTTGTGCCAGTCTCCTCCATGTCACTCCCGCATACTTTCGAATTTCATCCATCCATCTCCCATGTGGTCTTCTTCTGGGTCTTTTCCTGTCCCTTGGAATCCAGTCTAAAATTTCGGCTGTCCATCGATGGTCTGTCCTTCTGGCAATATGTCCAGCCCATTGCCATTTCAGGGATTTAACTCTGATCATGATGTCTTCCACTCTTGTCATTTTTCGGATCCACGAGTTCCTCTTCTTATCTCTCCTGGTTGCACCAAGCATGCACCTCTCCATGCTGTTTTGATTTTTCTGCAGCTTTTGTATGTCTCTTTTAGTTAAGGTCCACGTCTCTGCACCATACGTAAGCACTGGAAGGATGCATTGATCAAACACTTTTCTTTTAAGACATAATGGCATATTGCTCTTGAAAATTATGCTGTTTCTTCCAAAAGCTCTCCAGGCAAGTTTTTTACGCCGATTAATTTCTTCATCAATGTGGCCCTCACTTGATATCTGCTGTCCAAGATAAACGTACATGTCTGTTATCTCCAGCTTTTCTCCATCAATCGATAAATCTTCATTTCTTGTAAAAGCATTAAACATCACTTTTGTCTTCTGAAAGTTCATTTTTAATCCCACTTCTTTACTCTTGTCAGCAAGTTCCTGGATCATACTCTGTAGCTCTGATGGGGTAGTTGCAAAAATGACTGTCATCAGCAAAACGAAGGTGGGTTAGATAATCTCCATTAATCTTTATCCCTTTGTTTTCCCAGTTCAGTGATTGAAAGACATTTTCCAATGTGGCATCAAAGAGCTTGGGAGATATGGTGTCACCTTGTCTCACTCCTTTTCCAATTTTTATGTGTGTTGTATTTTCAAACAGCCGAATCTTTGCACTTGCATTTTCATAGATGTTATTAATAATATTAATGTACGCATCTTCAATACCGCAGGAATTCAGAGCCATTGTAACTGCTGATGGTTTCACCGAATCAAAGGCTTTTTCATAATCGATAAAAGCCATGCACAATGAAAGTTCATATTCCCTCGCTCTTTCAATTAGTTCTCTCAGTACGTGGATATGATCTATTGTGCTGTAGCCACTCCTGAATCCAGCTTGTTCTCTCGGTTGAGCCATGTCCAGTGTTACCTTCAAGCGGTGTGAAAGAACTTTAGTGAAGATTTTATAAACCACTGATAGGAGGCTGATAGGTCTGTAGTTCCTGAGATCCTCAATGTCACCTTTTTTATGTAGCAAGATCATTGTAGCGTTGTTCCGATCCTCATGAATCTTCCCTTCATTAAGGCATCGAGTGAAAATTTGGGCGAGTTCTGTTTCGAATTCTCCACTTACTACTTGTATGATGTCTACAGTAATTCCATCTTCTCCTGGAGCTTTTCCCCGCTTCATGTTCTTGATTGTATGTGTAACTTCTGCTGGGAGGACTGGAAGAACTCTGGTACTGGTACCTTTCATGATGTCTGGAGTACATGTATCATCCCTTTCATATAATTTGGAGTAGAAATCTTTCACTCTTGTCAAAATTTCGCCTCTATTTCTTGTTACAGAACCATCTTCTTTTCTCAGTGCCATAATCTGTTTTCTTACCTTACTGAGATGTCCCTTTGCTATCTTTAGGCTTTGGTCGTTTTCAGTAGCTTTCCTTACTAGTTCACAGTTGAATTTCCTTACGTCTTCAGTGATACTTTTTCGTACTGTCTTGCGTAGCTCTATATATTCCACTTTGGAAGTCACATCTTCTTTAGTTGTCTTCATCTCTCTTCTTTTTGCATCAACATTTTGGTTTTTCCTGATAATTTGTTCACATGCAACTTGTTCTTAGACCCAGCTAATTTTGTTGCTGTTTCCACAAGAGCTTTGGTTACTTTTCTGTTAACTTCAGAAATATCCACTTCTTCCGATGTTAGGCCTTCTAAAGCAGAGAATCTGTTCTTCAGTTCCAACTTGAAGGTATTATGGTGTTGTTTAAGGTTGGTTATGTCAATACATTTTGTTTGTTTTATGAGCTTGCTACGTTCGAGTTAAGTGTTGAGGTGCATCTTACATCTCGCCAATCTATGGTCACTACCTGTGTTGAACTTGTTTAGCACACTGCAGTCTTCTATGACGAATTTTTTGTTACACATAATAAAATCGATTTCACTTGTCATCCCATTTGGATGTCTCCATGCCCATTTCCTGTGTGGCTTTTTCTTGAAAAAGGAGTTCAAGATGAAAAACCCTTCTGCCTCTGCAAACTCTACGAGAGTATTTCCACGCTGGTTTCTGTTGCCGTGACCGAATTTACCTACTGAAGTTTCATTCTGTTGCCGTTGCCCTATTTTTTGCATTGAAATCTCTCATAATTATCTTTAAGTGCTGCTTACCTTTATTATTTAGATGACGAATTTCCTCATAAAATTCTTCAATTTCTTCTTTAGGAAGACTTGTGGTGGGTGCATAAGTTTGAATAATCTGAGCCTGGTATCTTCTCGAGAGTTGGATAACCAGTCGTGCAGCTCTGTCAGAGGAACTTTCAACTTCTACAACTTTATCCTTCAGTTTCTTGTTTATTATAAATCCAACACCACTAGTTCTGCCAATATCAGTCCCACGATAATAGAAGAGATGTTCACTTTTCAGTTCAGTGAGATCTCCTTTTCTCCTTACCTCACTTAGCCCGACGATGTCCCTCTTGATCCTTTGTTGTTCCTCTTCCAATTCAAGAAGCCTTGAATCAGAAGATAGGGAGCGTCCATTATACGTAGCCAAGGTCAGCATCAGATGGCAGCCTAGTCCGGTCCTCCGGGGATTCTTAGCACCCTCTGCCTTCATGTCGCACTGGCCGCTGCCTTGGCCAGGTACATTCCAGCTGCCGGAGACTGAGGGCCAAGATTTAAGTTGTGGAGTCATTTTGGAGGGGTTTGGCCATAACTCACCACGTTGGCCCAGCGGGTTGGTGAGTGTGGGATAGCATTTCCTCTAATCCCGATGGTATAGTTATACCGCTATTGGCGGTCGTCAGAGCCCCTTTAGTGGGAACAGGATGTACCACGAGAAGGCGGGGTTGACATTTGTCAAGGAGAGGCTGTGATGTTATGCATCACCTGACCTTAGATCCCATGGAACTAATTATAGGATCATAAATACCATTTCGACTCAAAAATCGATAGTATCGGTGAAAACCTCTATGTTTTTGCTAATAAGCCGAAGAATTCGTACTTTTCCATCTGCAGCAGTAAATGGGCATGTTGGTGGGTAAATTCTCTGCTCAATATAATGGTGATTACTAACCAATTCAAACTGGGAAACCTCTGTTTTTCAATGTATCGGTTCCTGTATCATCGAGGAAAAGAACTCAGTTTCGCAGATGAAACATCAACCAAAACAGCCAATTCATGGCATAGAAAATTGATATTCACTTCCTCTTTACAAGAATGCACCAAAAAGAAATTCATTTACTTTACGTAGAAAATATTCTTTACCAGTTTAAAACATTTGTCATGAAAATTTGATGTATCGGCTTCTGCGAGATCGAGGTTTAAATATCAATTATTGGTGGCAAAAGTTTGACGTTAAAAAACATCGAAGTTTTTTGCCCATCCCTGGACTGGTTTCACATCCTTTTATTTCTGAATTATTATATCTTTGTAAAAATTGGCACTAAAAATGACAAATGGCCAAACTGGCAACCACTAAAATGAATTTAATCACCAAAGTTGCCAGTTAATTGCCATCTCGTGAATGGCGAGTGCTAATCTACACCTATAACTTCATTGTTGTGTTTACTATCTTTATCTTCCCATGGATTTCAGTGACTGATTTCTTTTGAAAATGCAGGTACTTTATTATGACAAGAGCTGCCTTATGTAGTAATTGTGACACTTAAGAGCACACTAGCAGTGACTAGTGACAGAAAGTACCATGTGAATCTGTTGAAAGAACAAAGAAAACAGCAAATGTTAAGCATGTGAAATTCATGTTCCTTTTATATGAGAGTATTCATATTCTTTCCATATCATGATATAATCTGCATGATAGGACAAGATAATTGTTAAAGCTTTTTAATAATTTCAAAATTTTGTTTCAGAAAGTGTATATATGAATATTCTCAAACTCAGATCAGTTAAAGTCATATTTTAGGGAATAATCAAATAAAAGTTTCTAATATGTTAAATATGGTTTAAGGGCTTTCAGTTTTATGCAAAAATTATAGTATATATGATTACATTGTGCAGTAGGCATTGAAGTATCTGAAGAAATAAAACATAATTTATCCTGGTAGATGCTCAAAACAAATATTAACTAAGATTTCATATGACTTTTTTTTTTTTTAGAATATCGAAATGACCTGGTGGAGTGGAAAGCTGATGAAGTTGCTAGTGCCATCTGTGCCCTTCAAATCTTCTGTTGTTAGAAATATATCAGGTAACCCTAGAAATATATCAGATACACCATGGAAAAGGAACTACATCAGAAGATATGGGTATAGAGACCCATTTTTCAAGCAACCTGGTATTAATTTTATTGTCTTCACTTTTGGTGTTTCTATGGTCTTAATTTTGGGTAGAAATGTTTATGGTCATTTGTAGTACTGCTGGTGTGCCCAAGGAAAATAAATTAAAAAAGTAGACTTAAAGTGATTTTGTTTGTTTTTCTCTTTTTTTCCTTTGTTGGCATTTAAATTGGTGATTGTTATTTTTGTCTGTTGTATCATGTAACAACATTAGGTAAAGTGGTCTAATAGGTTTGTCAGTGGTTTTCTTTAATCTATCTGTACCAGAGGCAAAATTTTTTCAGAACTATAACATGCCCAGTCGGGCATGTTGTCAAAAAGGAAAAAAAAAAAAAAAACCCCACACACGCACAGCAGTAATTTGAACTCACCTATGGATGAGTTTAAATTTCCATATCAAATCAGTACAAAAAAAAAGTAACAGTTTTGACCTGAACCCTTTTGATTTTCATGAAACTTTGTGAACTTGCATTGCAGGCTCTGTAAAGAAACTAATCAGTGCAAAATTTCAGCTTCTTACATACAATAAATACTTCTAAAATTATTGAACTTTGAAATCTACAAAAAAAAAAAAAAAAAAAGGATTTTTGTGTCTACCATGCCTATCACAAATAAAAATAACTATAGTTCTAAATAAAAATAAATAAAAGTAACTAAACTTAAATGAGAAAAGAAACTGCTTTGACAATCTAAAATAATTATATTAGGTTTGCAAGGGGAATCTTAAAATTAAATTTCATATATTTCTAAATGAAAAATTCTGTATGTTGTTTATGAATGACAAAGTAGAAACAAAATTTCTAATGTAACATTTTCCTGTTTCTTAAGAGTTGATTATGTGACATAAATCATGTGACGTAATGCATCTTTGACATCATGTCAGAATGATTGGGATGAGATGACGCACACCAGCAGCTGTGAAAAATTGGTCTTTGTTGCCATGACAACAAAGCAAAGTGATATACATGTGCACTGCGACAGATGTACAGACAATAGAAGTTATATTGTTTTAGATTTTGAACTACTGCTGGGAGTATTCCTGTTCACTTGAATGCATAGCCTTAATAACATGATGACAAAACATTGCACATCCTCTTATTTGCATAAAATGGTCTACTGGTCATAAGAAATTGGCCACTTGGAATATATCAGCAGCTACTAATTATCATTCAGCCATTTTGAGGTAGAAAATTATAGCAAATTGTAAACCAGTTACCCAAGGACATAACCAGGAGTGTATTCGTAGGGGTCTGGATTCTCCACCCCCAAAATTTTTCACCTGCAGTATTTTTCAGGTTGTTTTCGTACAGTCATTTCTAAACACGTTCTTTTGAAGACATAATGATATACATGATAATTAACACAGCAATCGAACATCACCGAATTGACTGTAATTACTGTTTCGGAAATCGGGAGATGCGGGTTCAATTCCGCTCCACGGCGATGAAATTTTCAAGTTTTCTGATGTGATTTAATTCACGTGTGAAACAGTAATTACAGTCAATTCGGCAATGTCCGATTGCTGTGTTAATTATCATGACGTATTTACCACGTATTATGAGAAGAATATTTCTTCAACTCTGAATAATGATATACAGTTTGTGCATTGTTTTTCTCCACAACTTTGTAAAATTAATCAGGTTAACTTCAGTTATTACCATTGAATTGAAACGCACATTATATTACACGTTCAACACTCTTTCTCTGATCATTACACTTTTTATGTGTGTTGTCTTCTGTTGGTATCTCTCCTTACTGCAGAGAGACCACTGCTCCTGCAAGAATGCAGTGGTCTCTGCAAATAAGGACTGTAAAGTATCATCCGGACAAAGTTAATTTACTACATCACTTAAAACCTTATTTTGAAAATCTGGGGTTTGTTTAATTGTAAAATCAGAATGCCTGATGTAGTGTGAGAAATGGAAATAGAAATACTACAAAAATAAAAAAAATAAATAAAAGAAAATCAATACTCAGGAAGTTAACTACAGTTCTTGTTGCCTGTGAATAGGAATTCTACCCAGGTATTTGGAGGCTATTAAAAGTTCTGGGTGAGCTCCCAGTCTCAACAGCAAATGACTGATCTGTTTCGATGATGAAGAGAGTTAAATCTGTTTTAAGGAACAAAATTGGACAGCAATGGTTGAATAGTTTAACTCCCTTTGTTCACAGCATTCAGATGTTGCTCCTAGTGTAGACAAATTTGTGGATGTAATGTGCCTCCTCACCCAAGTTATCTCCCTTTTGTTCTCATAAAACTCTTTTATGGTGGTGAAAAGTTTCCAAATAATAATTGCATAGTAACACATGAAATGGGCTTACATGCCATGCGATTTAGAAGGTATCTATAGAACTTCAGTTACTTCTGATAAGTTCAGTTAATGTACATAAAGAAATGAAATCCTAGCTGTGTCACTGATGTTACTCAAGATTAGCATTTACTGTGATCATAACTTTCATTCATGGCTGATTATGAGAGATAGACAACATTTATGAACTTTGAAAGCACTGAATCCTACAAAATGTGATGAAAATAATAAATGTAGAAATATAAAGTTTTTGTTATGGGTACTACTTAATAAAACAGTTTATACAGTGGGTATGTTGTAAGTCAATACTGTAATCTGAAGAAACAGAGCTCTACGTCTTGGTATTTCATGCATAAGCGATTAAAATCATTCAATTCCATAGGCTGATCAATAAGTAACTATTGGTGCCGAATTAGGGATATACTGATCAGTGTCTCCCCAACATAATTACAGTCTCCTGACAAGAGGGTATTGTTTGGCATATAAGTTTGATAAAAATTCAGTGTGCTGGAGACTGATTTGAATTCAATGGAAACTGATGATCCTCCTGGAAACATGGTTATGCTCAGAGGTATGCATAGTGACTAGGTTTTTCTGGGCTTGGAAAACACAAGCAATAGAGACTCACTGTCAACTGCAAGAAGTAAATTGATGTCTTCAAATATCATTACACTCTTCTGACTACATTGAAGTGCCAAAAGTCATAGCATGCATACCTAGTATCATGTAGGACTTCCTCTAGCCGTGTGAAGTGCAGCAACTTGACATGCCATCGATTCCAAAGTGGCCCGAAGACTTCTGAAGAGATGTTGAGCCATGCCATCTGAGCAGCCGCCCACGGTTCCCTGGTATTTGTAGGTGCAGGATCTTTGGTGCGAATGGACCTTTTTCGCCACGTCCCATAAGTGCTCTATTGGGTTCATGTCGGGCGAACGTGGTGGCCACACCATCCGTCGGAACTGTTCAGAATGCTCCTCAAACCAATTTTGGACAACTTGGGCCTGATGACATTGTGCATTGTCCGCTTGGAAGATTCCATCGTTGTTGGGGTACATGAAGTCCATGAAGGGCTGCAAATGGTTACCCAGCAAAGCAACTAAGCGATTACCAGTTAATTACATGATTACAAGGACCAGAGGACCCAAACCGTGTCATGTAAAGACACCCCACACATGTATGGAACCACCACCAGCTTGTACAGTGCCTTGTTGTTGACAGCTTGGGTCCATTGCCTCATTGGGTCTGCGCCACACTTGAACCCTACCGTCAGCTCGTAACAACTGGTAGTGTGACTCATTGAACCACGCCACATGTTTCCAGTCTTCCAGGGTCCAATTACTGTGTTCATGAGCCCAGGTGAAGCGCCGTGTCCGATGTCATGATGTTAACAAAGGCAATCGGGTCTTCTGCTCCCATACCCAGTGGATGGTAAATTATGCTGCACTGACCTGATTGATGTCTCTGGTACCTCCTGCATTGAATGTGGATGTTGTTTGAGCCATTGTCGCTTGTCTGTTAACATGGACAATCCTGGTCAGACGCCGCTGGTCACGGTTATTCAGCACCCGTGGTTGGCCACTGCACTGTCCACGGTGGGTGGTAATGCCTTCTATGAGGTATTGTCGGTACACACATGACACTGTGGATAGAGGAATGTTGAATGTTCACACAACTTCGGAAATTGAATGTCCAATCTGTCTGGATCCCACTACCATGCCTCGTTCAAACTCTGATAATTCATGTCTGCTTGCCAAAATCCTACTGGCAGTTGTTCAACCTGACTCGTGAGATTACACCTTGAAACTGTTAGAAATTGTGGTGTGTGTCAAAGCCTTTATACAATGGCAGCGCCAGTTAAAAATTTGTATACTGCTATCCCATGACTTTTGGCACTTCAGTGTAGATGGCATTGTTTGGCACAGGAGTTTGAATAAAAACACAACATTCTGGAGAACAGATTTAAGTAAAAATGATGACCCTCCTTGAAATAGTCTTATTTGAAGTTATATGCAGTGATTATGCTTCTTTGGGCACAGAGAGTATACCAGCAGCAGAGCTCCATTGTGAACTGCAAGAAGTCTATGGTCCTCAAGTCATGAGCATGCAGAGTGTATCAAAATGGTATTTAAAATTCTCATGGAGGTGCAGTGCATTGACAGATGAGCAATGCAATGCTAAACCTTCAACACCAACAACAGGGAGTAATATGGCATATGGAGAGGCTCTGATGCAAGAAGATGATAGACAGGTGACTATGTCAGATTGCTGCAAATGTTCCTTTCACTACCACGAATCACATCGTTCAGTCTGATAACAGGGTGTAGTGGGACAAATGCTTTCAGGTGAGTTGTCATTTCGCATAAATCTGATCTCCAGCTTGTTGCCCTTTCATTCAAACTCCTGTGCCAAACAGTGTCTTCTAGTTGGGACAGTATAATGATATTGAGAGACATTGATTTTCATATCCCTAGAGTCATTCCACAGGTCCAATAAATATAGTTTTTTTTTTTAGTTGCTTGACCATTTTAGATTTTTCAATACTTTATATATTGCAGTGGTGTATCTTGGGTCCCAGACCTAGGCTATTTGACCCCCGCCCCTATCATTTTTTTAAGAATTGTGAAGTTAAATTTTTAATTGTTAAATAACAGAAGTAAATGTTTTTTTCTAAATTTTAGGTACATGCTATTGCTAACATGATACCAAATAATTATGAGGATTAGGATCTGAGCATTTATTTGTACGTGAAATCCATTCTTCTTTCCTATTGTGTGAACTTGAGCATTACGTTTTCATAAAAAGTATCTTCCGAATACTTTTTCATATTTAAAAAGAAAAGTTTTCTCTATTGACAAAACAGCCAAGTTGCTCAAATGTATGTGTGGCTGGAAGATATATCTTTATTCTGTTTAATGCAGATAACCTTCTTTTAGCTGTTGCAGTTGTTGATGGAAACTTTAACATTAGATCTGCTAATTTGTACACCTCACTAGACACTATCATTGTAACACAGCTATTGGTTGGACTGTTTTTACTGAAATCAAGCTGTATGATGTGTTCATTGTATCTGTCCAAGAATATATTTAAAGGATTGTTTATAGTTTAAAACAACATGAGAAGCATTTTACATTATTGTTTTATTTGCTTTTATGTTTTTGCTCTGTATAAACCGTAAGTTCAGTGTGTGTGCGTGTACGCTTGCGCACACACACTAACACGGACAAAGTCTTACTAGGAAGCCACCAGGATTTAAAATGAAAAACTAAATTTAAACACAAGCCTTCGAAAATCAATACATGCAAAAGCTGCTGAGTAGAATTTTCAAAAAGAAGGCACAGCCAAATTTCAGCAAAAACATAGAAAGAGCAAAAAGAAGACAAAGGCAAATTACTAGCAGTAAACACAGTTTTGTACTTTCCCTCCTGCAAGGGTCAAACCTGAAGATATTGCCAATTGCCATTAAAACTAAGTGAAATGTTGAAAATGAGAGAGCTACCACACGTGATTTCTTCAGGGACCTGCACTTGTATTGCTTTCTTGTTTCCACATAGACCTAGTGAAATGAGTTTCTGCTTCCATATATTTCATTTACAATCATTGTCATAAAAATCTGTTCAACAAGAAAAAAATGTGTGATTAACATGAAACTCTGCGAATAGCTACAGGGAGGGCAGACATGCAAATAATTAAAGTTTCGTGCGAATCTGCATGCCCGCACGTCCATCCTTGGGGCATATAAGGTGCAGCGCAGAGGACTCCACATTCATGCCGAAGTAGACGGTAAGAGTCAAGTGAGATCCCTGAGTGATAAGCATGCCGAGGAGCCACTGTAGATTTGCGTGCAGGCAACTGATGGAGTTTGAACTAGGCCGTATCGTCGAGATAAGATAGGCTGGGTGGCCGGCGTGCCGAATCAGCCGGCAATTAAGCTGGTCGGACAGTACAGTGTGATTGTGTTGGGAGCAATGGACACGGAAGGGCACTCGGTCACGGCGGACTGGCTCTGGACAACCCAGACACACCACCAGCAGAGAGGACTGTGGGATTGTGAGAGCGGCATGCACAGATGTAATGACGTCCTCCAATATCCAGAGACATGTGGCATCTGTACAAGGGACTCCTGTGTCCGTCAGAACCAATTTCCAGACACCTGGCAAAGGTGAATCTGCACTCTGGCCCTTACATTTTCTGCCATTAACATCTGACCATCATCTGCATCGATTGCAGTGGTGTCAGCAGAGAGCAACGTGTAATGCTACGGACTGACGACATATAGTGTTCAGCAACAAATCCCGCTTCTGCTTGGGATCGGATGACCACCATGTCAGAGTGTAGAGGGCCGCAGGTGAGCGCTACAATACCAACCTCACTGAACAGTGGCACATGTCCCGAACTGCAGGTGTGATGGTCTGGGGAGCCATTTCATATGACAGCTGGACTTCCCTTGCAGTGATCCAAGGGACGTTGACAGCCCATGGCTACGTACAGGAGATCCTGGGTCCCCATGTGCTGCCTTTCATGGCACGGTGGCCTGGAGCCAATTTCTAACAAGATAAAGCCCATTCGCACTGGTTTCACAGGACTGTCTACGTCAAGCTTCGACGCTTCCATGGCCCGCCAGATCGCCTAATCTTTTGCCCATTGAGCACGTGTGGGACCAAATGGGACACCAGCTTTCTCCATGTCCCATTGTTTGTGATTTAGAGCATCAGTTGCAAGAAGTGTGGACCAATCTGTCCGAGGATAACATATGGCATCTCTTTAACTCCATGCCGGACCGTATCACTGCATGTATCCGCCGAGCACAAGGTGGTCCGATGCGGTACTAACACTGACTGGAATGTGTGCCGTATGTCCGTGGGAAAATGTCCTGTTGCTGTGATATTGTAATCACTTCTGTCCTTGGTATGTACTATCTCACTACTAAAATCTCATTTCAATCTGACGCCTCATTCTTGGTCCTCGGATTTTTATGACAATAAGTGTATATATATATATATATACACTTATTGTCATAAAATCCGATGGGACGACAAATGGGACGACAAGTGAAATTGATTTTATTATGTGTAACAAAAAATTCGTCATAGAAGACTGCAGTGTGCTAAACAAGTTCAACACAGGCAGTGACCATAGATTGGTGAGATGTAAGATGCACCTCAACACTAAACTCGAACGTAGCAAGCTCATAAGACAAACAAAATGTATTGACATAACCAACCTTAAAAAACACCATAATACCTTCAAATTGGAACTGAAGAACAGGTTCTCTGCTTTAGAAGGCCTAACATCGGAAGAAGTGGATATTTCTGAAGTTAACAGAAAAGTAACCAAAGCTCTTATGGAAACAGCAACAAAATTAGCTGGGTCTAAGAACAGATTGCATGTGGACAAATTATCAGGAAAAACCAAAATGTTGATGCAAAAAAGAAGAGTGATGAGGACAACTAAAGAAGATGTGACTTCCAAAGTGGAATATATAGAGCTATGCAAGACAGTACGAAAAAGTATCACTGAAGACGTAAGGAAATTCAACTGTGAACTAGGAAGGAAAGCAATTGAAAACAACCAAAGCCTAAAGATAGCAAAGGGACATCTCAGTAAGGGAAAAAAACAGATTATGGCACTGAGAAAAGAAGATGGTTCTGTAACAAGAAATAGAGGCGAAATTTTGACAAGAGTGAAAGATTTCTACTCCAAATTATATGAAAGGGATGATACATGTACTCCAGACATCATGAAAGGTACCAGTACCAGAGTTCTTCCAGTCCTTCCAGCAGAAGTTGCACATGCAATCAAGAACATGAAGCGGGGAAAAGCTCCAGGAGAAGATGGAATTACTGTAGACATCATACAAGAAGCAAGTGGAGAAATCGAAACAGTACTCGCCCAAATTTTCACTCTATGCCTTAATGAAGGGAAAATTCCTGAGGATTGGAACAATGCTACAATGATCTTGCTACATAAAAAAGGTGACATTGAGGATCTCAGGAACTACAGACCTATCAGCCTCCTATCAGTGGTTTATAAAATCTTCACTAAAGTTCTTTCACACCGCTTGAAGGTGACACTGGACATGGCTCAACCGAGAGAACAAGCTGGATTCAGGAGTGGCTACAGCACAATAGATCATATCCACGTACTGAGAGAACTCATTGAAAGAGCGAGGGAATATGAACTTCCATTGTGCATGGCTTTTATCGATTATGAAAAAGCCTTTGATTCGATGAAACCATCAGCAGTTGCAATGGCTCTGAAATTCTGCGGTATTGAAGATGCATACATTAATATTATTAATAACATCTATGAAAATGCAAGTGCAAAGATTCGGCTGTTTGAAAATACAACACATAAAAATTGGAAAAGGAGTGAGACAAGGTGACACCATATCTCCGAAGCTCTTTAATGCCACATTGGAAAATGTCTTTCAATCACTGAACTGGGAAAACAAAGGGATAAAGATTAATGGAGATTATCTAACCCACCTTCGTTTTGCTGATGACATAGTCATTTTTGCAACTACCCCATCAGAGCTACAGAGTATGATCCAGGAACTTGCTGACAAGAGTAAAGAAGTGGGATTAAAAATGAACTTTCAGAAGACAAAAGTGATGTACAATGCTTTTACAAGAAATGAAGATTTATCGATTGATGGAGAAAAGCTGGAGATAACAGACACGTACGTTTATCTTGGACAGCAGATATCAAGTGAGGGTCACATTGATAAAGAAATTAATCGGCGTAAAAAACTTGCCTGGAGAGCTTTTGGAAGAAACAGCATAATTTTCAAGAGCAATATGCCATTATGTCTTAAAAGAAAAGTGTTTGATCAATGCATCCTTCCAGTGCTTACGTATGGTGCAGAGACGTGGACCTTAGCTAAAAGAGACATACAAAGGCTGCAGACAACTCAAAAAGCATGGAGAGGTGCATGCTTGGTGTTACCAGGAGAGATAAGAAGAGGAACACGTGGATCCGAAAAATGACAAGAGTGGAAGACATCATGATCAGAGTTAAATCCCTGAAATGGAATGGGCTGGACATACTGCCAGAAGGACAGACCATCGATGGACAGCCGAAATTTTAGATTGGATTCCAAGGGACATTAAAAGACCCAGAAGAAGACCACATGGAAGATGGGTGGATGAAATTCGAAAGTATGCGGGAGTGACATGGAGGAGACTGGCACAAGACAGACCGTTGTGGAGGAAACTTGGGGAGACCTTCGTCCAGCAGTGGATTGATAATGGTTGACAATGATGATGATGATGATGATGATATATGTAGATGTACAGTGGTTGCTCTGGCATTTTTAGTTTTCACCAACCCACTTGCCAATTCAGTTCTTTTTTGCCAAAGTGTTATAACAGTACAAAAAGTAGTTGCCAATATTTTTGCCAAAACATTTTTTCCATCGCCAAAAGGACTTTTTTTTTTTCACAAATTGCAAAGAATGCTATTGACAGCACAACCCCTGTATGTATATAGAGATATATCATTATCAATCCACTAGGTTGTCAATGCCTCGATGGTAGAAATCTCTGGGTTTTGACTCGAAGAAGTCATCAAGCCACTGTTTCAGCTCGATGTCATTGTTAAACGATACGCCTCACAGACTGCTGGAGAGCGACTGGAAAAGGTAATAATCTGAGGGCACTAGATCAGGAAAATACAGTGGGTGCAATAAAACTTCCCAACCGAGATCTTGAATAGCAGTTTTGGTCAGATTAGCGACATGGAGGTGAGTATTGTCTTGTTGAAGAAACACACCGTACTGCTGGTTGGGTCGTTTCAGCTGAATTGCCTCGTTGAGCCAGTGCATTTGCTGAACATAAAGCTGTGCATTGATCGTGGTGTTCTTTTCAAGCAGTTCTTAGTGGATTACACCCTCCCAATCCCACCAAACATAGGTTATGGTCTTGCGTGGATGCAGCTGGCCCTTGGCTCGAGGTGTTGCTTGCTTGTGAGGAATCTGCCATTCTTTCCTCTGCTTCATATTGACATAGAGACACAATTTTTCATTGCCGGTTACGATGCAGTAAAGAAATCTGTTTGTATCCACGAGTAGCTTCGTGTCGAGTGAGCAAACTGGCGGCGATAGTGGAACGCTTGAGTTTGTCTCTTGTGTTCAGAGAATGTGGCACCCATGCAAACACTCATGTTTGGACCTTACCCATTGAGTGAAGGTGACAGGCAACTGTATCATGAGAGCATCCCATCTGCTGGGCCAATTCCCTAGTGGATTGACATGGATCCTTGTGGATGAGCTCTTTCAATCCATCCTCATTGAACTGAACAGGTCTGCCACAACGCGAAGAGTCTGTGAGGTTGAATTTTCCCTTCTTGAAGTGTGAATACCATTTCTGTTCAGTTCTGTCAGTAATAGTGCCTTCTCTGTACACAGCACAAAGGTCTTGAGCAGTTTTGGAACCTTGATTGAAAGTAAAGAGAAGCAGGTGTCGAAAATGCTCATTTCTGTCTACTTGGCACTTCATCTTCATATGGCTAAAATGAATTAAACCAAATGTAATATCGAAACTGATGAACAAAAGTTGTACAGGAAGAATAGAGCTACAAAAAACATACAAAATATTGTTCATGTTTCTTTAAATAACATTGGAAAAAAACTAACGAACTTATCTGACAACCCAATCAATATATATTTACACTGGCGGAAAGTGAAAAAAGAACACCAAGAAGGAATTGGCGGACGATCATGAAATTTACATATGTTAATGGGGTCCAGTTTACGTTGGTGTGATGTTAATTTCGGGACTAACCGGTGAGCGCTTACGCCACAGCACGGCATAATATGCAAATTATCGTCGGTGGTATTTAAGGAGTACGGCGAAGTGATTGTAATCAGTCGTCGGCGTACGGACACGTGCGAAGACCCTGAAGAAGCTGCAATGCCTGGACATGGAAGACGTGTACGATTTCAGTAGTTATCGGACTTTGAACAAGGTCGTCTAGTCTGACTCCGCGAGGCAGGGTGGTCGTATCGTTGTATTGCGAAGCGAATTGGATGGAAAGTATCGGTGGTGGTACGATGGTGGCATAGATTGTCCAAGGAATATTCCCACACGAGAAGACGTGGAACCGGGAGTCACAGGCGGACTGATGAGCGGACCGATCGACGCATAAGAAGAGCGGCGTTGTCAAGCAGAACATCCACTGCGACGCAAATCCGAGCTTCCGCCGTTGCACCTGAGGTGACTGTGCGAACAATCCGCAACCGTCTACTGGATGCAGGACTATGTGCACGTGTGCCTCTGGCATGTGTACCTCTGTCTCCAGCCCACCGTCAGGAACGGCTGCAGTGGTGTCGCCAACGTCTGCACTGGAGAACGCAATGGCGATCTGTCGTGTTCAGCGATGAAAGCAGATTCTGCTTGGGAACCTCCGATGGCCGTATGCGTGTTCGCAGACGCACAGGGGAGCGTCTCCACCCTTCTTGCATCCGCCAGCAACACACAGGGCCTACACCTGGTCTCCTGGTGTGGGGAACGATCAACTATCACTCCCGTACACAACTAGTGTTTGTACCGGGTACGTTAAACAGCACCTCCTACATCAACAACATCATTCAGCCCGTTGTTGTGCCATTTGTAAGGTCGGTCCATGGTGGTGTTTTCCAGCAAGATAACGCATGCCCACACACGGCACGTGCAACGCAACATACACTTCAGGGTGTGAGACAACTTCGATGGCCTGCACGTTCACCGGATTTGTCCCCCATTGAGCACGTGTGGGATTTTATGGGACAATGACTTATCTGGTCTCCACGGCCAGCCACGACCATCCCCGATTTACGCGTCCAAGTTGAGGATGCTTGGAACTCAATACCCCAAACTTACATCCAACATCTGTACGACAGACTCCATGCCAGAATTGCACAGTGTGACGCAGTTCATGGCGGTTCAACCTCGTACTAACCATGTTACATGGAAATGTTATTTTTCAGTTTACCAGCAAATACAGCTGTATTTTGCCATAATGTTTTGATCACGTTATCCTCTGTATTCCGGTGTTATGCTATATAAATTTCGTTGGTATCAGACGTCTCCTTCTTGGTGTTCTTTTTTCACTTTCCGCCAGTGTATATATAAATAATTTTGTATTCTTTAAAGATCCTTTCCGTCACAGTTAATGTATGCACCCTTTAAACTAAGGAACCATATTCAATTCTCTGCCATTTTACTCTATGTATGCTTTTGTGGACTGGTTGCACTGAAATCAAATTGTGGTGCATAATTTCTTTAGTGCTTAGCAAAAATAAATCTGTGTTGTTTACAATGTGTATCAGAATCTATCGTGCAATATATGCATTTTTTTTTTTTTTAATTTCTCACAGACTTACTTCCGAGACTGAAAGCGGATGATTTCCTTAAAAAGCTTCCTGAATATAAACCTTACGAGCCTTGGAACGAAAATCGGAAATACTTTGGGCAGAATGACTATATTGGTATGTTGTGTTATGTCTTTTTTTTTTTTTTTTTGCAGTATGTTATTTCTGTTTGCACTGATATTTCAGTGTGCTACAGAGGTATCTAAGTAGACTAAACTCATGTTCATGTATGAGTGCAACTTTAGGCGGGTATCAAACAATCTGTTGGTTTTTTTAAACCAACCTGCTCAGTTTTTTCTGAAAAAAAAAAAAAATCTTGAGTTTTAGTGTAACTCTTTTCAGGTAACTCTTAAACTTTGATTTCCACATACTTTTTGTATCTAAATTGATTGTTTATCAGTGAAACCTCAATTACATTTGCACAAAGAGTTAAGTGTAAATGAAAAATCAAATTTGTAAAGTCTATTAATAATGTGACTAGTATGCTGCACATGGGATATGTTATGTCAATTGCAATCAGCGTTTCTTAAAAAAAACAAGGTTATACGTACTAAGTACAAATATTTTTAAATGTTAGAACTTGTTGATTAATACACATTCTTGTTTTTAATTCCAGAACACCATTAGAAGAACAAACAACACATTTTTTAAAATTTGAAATAAATAAATTTTATTGTTATTTTTGAAAACTGTAGTTTTGATTGATACATACATATTCTGATTATCTAAGTAGACTAAACTCATGTTCATGTATGAGTGAAACTTTAGGTATGTTTTTTCCAAGAAGCTCGCTGTAAACTAATATTAAGCTGTTAATATTGGGTTGGTGCGAATGAAATGTCCGGAGTGAAAGAGCTGTGGAAACAGGCCCCCACCACAGTGGAATGAAACCACCCACAGGTGTTGCGGGTATTAAGTCACAGAGTTACTAGCATGTGTGAAGAACAAAGTTCTGCCGTGCTTTGTTTGGATGTAACGTGGCTTGCAAAGGAAATCTGCAGACGCTGGATTTGAGTCATCTTCCTGTATGAAATTAAACTGGGCTATTCTGCAGGAATTGCCGGTCGAAACATTAACAAAGCATTTGGGGAAAATACAGCTAATGAACGAACCATTCGATGATGGTTTTCGAAGTTTTGAAGCGGAGATACAAACCTGCAGAACAAAGCACTTGGTCACTGACTTGTTGCTGTTTCTGACGATGTTCTGTTATGTGTGGTTAAAGCAGACCTTTGAGAAATGTGTTGTGAAATAGTGGCAGAGGTAAGTGTCTGCCACATGACAGTTGTTCGGCATCTGGCTGCACTGGGCAAGGTAAAAAAGCTGGACTTGTGGCTGCCTCATGAGTTGACAACTGCTAACAAGATTAGGCGTTTGGAAGTCTGCACGTTGCTGCTTGCCAGGAATAAACAGGAACCTCTACTGCATCGAATCGTCACCTACGACGAGAAGTGGGTCCTTTATGATAATCAGAAATGATCTACACAAAGGTTGAGCAAGGCACAGCCTGCTGGACCTCATCCTAAGCCACCCTTATACACCAAGAAGATGATGCTCCTTATCTGGTGGTCCACAGCTGGGGTAATTCATCAGAACTTCTTGGAAAGAGGCCAAACCATCACTGCAGAATGTTGTTGTGCTGAATTGCACCAGATGCACCAGAAATTGCTGCAGAAACAACTGGCTTTGGTCAACAGACATGGTGTTCTTCTGCTCCAGGACAACGACCGCCCTCATGTTGCACAACGAACGATGCTGACTCTAAGTGCCTTGGGCTATGAAGCACTGCCTCATTCTTCCTGTTCCATGGACTTGTCTCCGACAGACTATCATCTGTATTGTCTCCTGGATCACTTCCTATCTGAGAAACAGTTCACGACAGACGAGGTTCAACGTGCGGTTGACGACTACTTCAGGTCCCAGCCACAAGACTTTTTTCGTTCTAGGATCATGGCCTTGCCGGACAGATAGCAACTATGTGTCGATGCCAAGGGAGATTATTTTGCCTAGGTAAGTTGTCCTACTTTTCTGTTCTCGCCATCCACTTGTGCTGGTCCTTTGCCGGACATTTCATTCGTACTCAACCCAATAAAATGACTGGCACATTGTACCAAGTGCTTCTTGTCATCTTTCAAATAATTGTTGAAAAAAATTGGCATACACAAACAGTGAACATCTTTGGTTAGTACACATTCTTCAATTTAATTGAAGCTTACAACTAGAAATCATTAAGAGCAAGGTAGAGACAAGAGTTTGTTTAAAAAAAATCATACTACAAAGATTTCTCTTCATCACTGCTACACATGGGGGGGGGGGTTGATGCAAGTTAAAACTTTTAAAAACCATGATTATATGTGCTTCATTAGGTACACTGAAGTTAATCAAGAACTTGCAATGCATAAGATCAGATTGTTATAGATATCACTGAGCAAAAACTGAATCTTACTTTCTTATCTTGGTCCTTTAGTTGGAATAATATTCCTTGAATACAAAACACTGGTTAAGTTCACATGCATTACAACAATAGCTACACAAATAGAACCTCACACATGAAGAATTCAGTCAATCTGAACTTCTGAAAAGGGAAGTTTTGGTTAAAAATAATACACTTTTACTAGTTTTGTTGCTGTATCAACTCCTGAACGATTGCATAACTTGCTCGAAACTAGTTTAACTGTAGAGAAGTACCTCTTGATTGAAGCAGAGGAAGCTGGTGCTGAATGTGAGCAGAAGAAAAAGTGGCAATATCCAGGAGGAAACTTGGGAGTCTTTTTCACACTTTTATGCCATAATCTGCTACCATTTTTGTGAGGAAAACTCCTGTATGACATTTGCATGCATCATGAAAGTAGGATAATAGTCAGGATCACTTATGTTGAAGGCCATAACACCTGGCAGGTATCCAGGAAGGTGTTCAGTTAACCAAATTTGTGCAGAGCGTTCTTGTTCCCCACTTAAATGCTGTCCTTTGAATTAGGGATCTATAAGGTTAGCCAGGATGTGTGGTGTTTGGATTGCCTGTTGAAATCTTTTCTTGAAGTAAGGCTCCAGAAGATAATAAGTCTAGCCATATTTCAACAGCCTCTAAAACACATGGTTTTTTTTTTTTCTAAAGTTTGCCCAGTGCATCTGCAACTACAGATAACTGTTTCTCAAGATGCACAGCTTCTTGATAAAGATCCCTCATCGTTCAAGATTTTGGAGATACTTGAAGAAAAATTTTGGTTATATTCAAGGGCCATTTTGCTGTACTTATGATAATTAGTTACAAATGATTTAACACAGTCAAGGTGCGAGTTCCATCGTGTGTCATTTGGCAACTGTGGCATCATACACTTCCAGCTGATAACTAAGTTTAAAAGATGTGCTGAACATCTGTAGGTGATTAGATCTGGGTGTTTTCCTTTAAAATATCCCACATTCTCCCATTTTATTATCATTATCAATTGACCCCTGTAAACATGGTGCTGTGTTAATTTTTTTTTTTTCCATTCATTGCTGCCTCTATGATTGCAGCACATTGTTGTGATGTCTTTTTCGGTGACTCTGCATCATACACTTCCAGCAGGTAACTTCCTGTCCCTGTAGATGGCGACAGCTTGAATGGGGTCATTATTACCACTTGACAACCCATCCAGTGTTAGCTTTAAACTGCAATCTTGCATTTTTTCTACGAGCTATAGATCTACTTGCTGAGCTGTAGCATCGAAATGCTTCGCACTGATATATTTTGCGGATGGTAGTTTATATCCATGTCTTAATGTCTGGATCATGTGCTTTTGAAGGTCTGAAGTTCAGCTGAAAATACTCCAAATACGTGGCGACAGTTAATAAATAAATACATCGCTCTTTCCACGTTCCAGAAGCCCACAGCATCCGAAAAATTGTTTTTCAGCCGCCGCTGTGGAATTGAACCAACAGCCACGGTGGCCAACAATCCACGGTGCTATGTTTATTTTTAAACAATTTTCGGTTGCTGTGTGTTTCTGGAACGTGGAAAGAGCGATGTATTTATTTATTAACTGTCGCCACTTATTTGGAGTATTTTCACCTTGTATCTCGCCCTTTGGATTTAACTGCTATAATATATATATAGCTAGTGCCGTTCATGCCCACCAGATGGAGACATCTCAGTAGCTGAGCCCATCTTACGGATTTATGATGGTCCACGGTGCTATGTGTATTTTTAAGCTGACTTAAAAATACGCATAGCACCGTGGATTGTTTGCCACCGTGGCGTATATGTAATGCGCTCGGCTAGATATTGAGAGTTCTGTTGGTTCAATTCCACAGCGGCGGCTGAAATTTTTTTTTTTCGGATGCTGTGTGTTTCTGGAACGTGGAAAGAGCAATGTATTTATTTATTAACTGTCACCACGTATTTGGAGTATTTTCACCTTGTATCTCGCCCTTTGGATTTAACTGCTATAATATATATATATATATATATATATATATATATAGCTAGTGCCGTTCATGCCCACCAAATGGAGACGTCTCAGTAGCTGAGCCCATCTTACGGATTTATGATGTCAGAAGCTGACTTAAACATACACATAGCACAGTGGATTGTTCGCCACCGTGGAGTATATGTAACGCGCTCGGCTAGATATCGAGAGTTCTGTTGGTTCAATTCCACAGCGGCGGCTGAAAAACAATTTTTCGGATGCTGTGTGTTTCTGGAACGTGGAAAGAGCGATGTATTTATTTATTAACTGTCGCCACGTATTTGGAGTATTTTCACCTTGTATCTTGC
Source organism: Macrothele yani (assembly GCA_039090855.1). NCBI lineage: Eukaryota > Metazoa > Arthropoda > Arachnida > Araneae > Macrothelidae > Macrothele > Macrothele yani. The sequence continues at coordinate 80,599,792 of CM077016.1, forward strand.
CCTTTGGATTTAACTGCTATAATATATATATAGCTAGTGCCGCTCATGCCCACCAGATGGAGGCGTCTCAGTAGCTGAGCCCATCTTATGGATTTATGATGTCAGAAGCTGACTTAAAAATACACATAGCACCGTGGATTGTTGGCCACCGTGGCATTTATGTAACGCGCTCGGCTAGATATCGTGAGTTCTGTTGGCTCAATTCCACAGCGGCGGCTGAAAAACAATTTTTCGGATGCTGTGTGTTTCTGGAACGTGGAAAGAGCGATGTATTTATTTATTAACTGAAGTTCAGCAACATTTGCAGCGTAGGAAACATTGATATTGCCTTGTCAATGGTTCTTTTTTGCTCTTCAGTTGTGTTAAGCACATAAGTGGTGATTGAATGTTGTATGCTGCTAGTGGATGAGATACAAGGTACTGGACTTGCACTAGCTGATGTACAAGCAACTATGGTAGGGAATCCACTGGTGTTGAAAAAAGAGCACTGTGTTGCTGCTAGCAGATGATGTTCGAGAGATCCTTCACTTTCGTTGTCTCGCACCCTTCTGGCTGAACATTTCTGTAGATGCGGTCTTATCTTTTCTATTTTGCAACTTATTGTTGATATACAATGTTTGCATTTGCATTTTGAGTCACTATCAATTTTATCATTTCTTCCCAGGCATTTCTCATACACTTGATACCTGATATTTTCTTGAAACCTCAAATCTTTTTAATGATCTTTTCACTTCAATGCTCAAATTTTTTAATGTGATGAGTTTAGTTACTGAATTATATAAGCTTTTTCAGTTACAACTCCCATTGCACAGTAGGGCTGGACGATACATCAGAAAAAAATAATTTAAGTTGGACGTCAGTGCATCAGTGTTAAGCTGTAAGAAGTTGCGTTACATGACGTAGGCATGATATTCCATGAAGAATCGGACAGGCATAAGTAATCACCGACACAACTCAGTGTATCGGGAGACCGCCGATCTGGAAGTGTCTAGTTGACGATGAGGCAGATCTCCATTGTTAAGTATTTTGTCGTGCACGCACACAAGAATCACTGACCTCTTAAGTGAGAAACAACTAAAGATATCAGTGAAACATTGGGTTTTGGTGGAACATCCGATGATCTCGCGATGTGTCGTTGAAAACGGTACATCAGGAGATTTCTGTGGTTACGAAATGGGACTAAGCATAGGATGGGGATCTCACAATTTTTCATTCAAGGCGGGACATGACGAGACATGTGTCTGTGGTTAGGATGCATGAGAATCACTGAGGTCATCAATGCAAGTCACACATCATTGTAGAAGTGTCAGTGGAAGCCTGTGAATTGTATTGTCTTATTGCACTATTAACTTCCTTTTTGTCTTTCTTCTCGTAATACAACAGCAGTAACGAAAATAATTCGACCAGCTGACTTTTTTGGAGAAATGACAGCGCCAAAGGTTCTATTGGGTTGGTGCTAATGAAATGTCTAGCAAAGCACCAGCACACGTGGACGGCAATGACGGAAAAGTAGGACAACTTACCTTAGCACCGACACATAGTTGCCATCTGTTCGGCAAGGCCACGATCCCGGAGCGAAAAAATCTTGGGGCTGGGACCCGAAGAAGTCATCAACTGCACGTTGAACCTCGTCTGTCGCGAACAGTTTCCCGGACAGGAAGGGATTCAGGCGATGAAACAGATGATAGTCTGTCGGAGACAAGTCCGTGGAACAGGCAGGATGAGGTAGTGCTTCATAGCCCAAGGCACTTAGAGTCAGCATCGTTCGTTGTGCGACATGAGGGCGGTCGTTGTCCTGGAGCAGAAGAACACCATGTCTGTTGACCAAAGCCAGTTGTTTCTGCAGCAATTTCTGGTGCCATCTGGTGCAATTCAGCACAATAACGTTTTGCAGTGATGGTTTGGCCTCTTGCCAAGAAGTTCCGATGAATTATCCTGGCTGTGGACCACTAGACAAGGAGTATCATCTTCTTGGTTTGTAGGGGTGGGTGGCTTAGGATGCCGTCCAGCAGGCTGTGCCTTGCTTAACTATTGTGCAGATTGTTTCTGATTATCATAAAGGACCCACTTCTCATCACAGGTGACGATTCGATGGAGTAGTGGTTCCTGTTTATCCGTGGCAAGCAGCGACGTGCAGACTTCCAAACGCCTAGTCATGTTGGCAGTTGGCAACTCATGCGGCAGCCTTTATGTCCAGCTTTTTTACCTTACCCAGCGTAGCCAGACGGCAAACAACTGTCGGTGTGGTGGACACCTACCTCTGCCGCTATCTCAAGACACGTTTTTTGGGGGTCCGCTTCAACCACACGTAACAGAACATCGTCAGAAACAGCAACAGGTTGGTGACCGCATGCTTCGTTTTGCAGGTCCGTATTTCCGCTTCGAAACTTTACAAACCATCAGTCGAATGGTTCGTTCGTTGGCTGTATTCTTCCCAAAAGCTTTGTTAATGTTTCGAGCGGCAATTCCTGCAGAATAGCCCAGTTTAAATTCATACAGGAAAATTACTCTCAAATCCAGCATCTGTATGTTTCCTTTGCAAGCCACATTACATCCAAACAAACTACGCCTGAACCTTGTTTTTCACAAATGTGCTAGCTATTTATAGTAACTCTGTGACGTAATACCCTCAACACCTGTGGGTGGTTCCATTCCACGGTGGTGGGGGCCTGTCTCCCCTGCTCTTTCGTGCTGAACATTTCATTCACACCAACCCGATATTAACAGGGTTCACTGCATTCGATGGAAATTTCCAAGCATTGTTTTATATGAAACATCGCTAATTCGAGTGAAAGTAGCATCACTGTGAATTATGCTTCTATTACATTTGTTAAAAAATATCATGACTTTGATAAACAATGTTAATAAATAAAAAATTAATACATCTTAATTATACATAGAATTCAGTTTAACAGCATTATTGAATGTATGTAACAGTTCTTCAACGATCGTGCTTCTATAAGGCACTGATGAAAAGGGGGGGGGTCGTGTAAGCCCAAATTACAACTACCTTTTGCTTGGTTTGTTGATCTTTTATCTCCCTTCCCATTTTTTGTGAGTTACACAACTTGACTGCTTAAATGATTCTTTAAATTTAAAAAAAAAATTGTAAAAAAAAAAAAAAAAAAAAAAATGTTGTACCTGTAATGTTATAGTTCGGAAAATTAGGAAAAGCTCGCTTTTCCTAATTTTCAAGTGAGCCTACCCCAAAAAACCTGAGTGGGTTTTTTCAGGTTGGGCCTACTTTGGTGAACCCTGAGTGTAGGTGACTTGCACTCTTGGACAAGACATGTTCTTTACCCCTTGGAAAATCATAATGCAGCAGATATTGTTTGTTTGTTTCAGAATTTTAGTGAACCCACAAAGGGGGCTATCTTTACCAATTTGGGATTCTTGGTTCAAAAGGATGGGAGAGAACCAGCACTGTACAGACAAACATAACATCGGTGTTTTACCCAGGACACAAATCTGTGAGGGAGTCGAAAGCTCATACTCTTAACTGTTAGTAAACTCATTTTTAACTTTATCAGCAACATCCTTGCAATCACTTATGGCATTCCCACAAACTGGCAAGTGTGGACAACTGCTGCCTTCATGTTGTGCCGGATATGTTTAGGGTGTGAGGAATCTTTCCCTGTGCTTTTAAAATATGAAAAAGAAAGTCCCGTAACGTTTCGTTTGCAAAAGTGATTTTTTTTTTTTTTAATGATGGTACGTCAGTATATGCAAATAGCATAATTTTTCATTTTGTTGTTTTTGTAATGATGAATGTATTTACACTGTGAAAGAAATAAAAGATAGAGAAAATAAAGTGATGTGGGATTTTAAAGAACTAATTAACATATTCAGTACATGTGTAAAAATAAGAGTACCTAATGCAAAAAGATAATGGTAATGCATGTATGTATTGAGTGCTGATACAGACTTGAAACTTGTACCTTACTTTGTGAAAAGCTGTTGTTTTGGCTCAGGAATGGGAAATTCAACTTATCAATAGTCTCTGTTAAATAAATACTGCATTGAAAAGAATTAAAATAACAGAAGTTGAGACTATCATTCCAGGTGAAGAGGTACTGTAAGCTCACAACATAGAAGACAGAGGCATCTGGAGCATTGCTGATTACTGAAGTTAGTACATGCATTCTGAATTTCTTGAAGACAACCTTATTTTTACATAATCTCAATGGCTTTCTAATTCTTGGAGAAAACTTCAGTTGCACCCTCCAAAGAGACCTTGATTATTACTGTTGAAGGAAAAGGTCACGAATCTCTGATTTCAAGCACTGTGAAACATTGTTCCACATTTCCCTTTGTCGGACATTTTTCGCACGACTTCTCAAAAACAAAGTTATAATTGGTCAGCATCATGTTGCAGCAATGCTTGACCAATTTTACATCACCACTGATTTACTACCATCTATAACAAAGATTCATCACTTTGTTTCCATGTGCTCTGACACCTTCATGTTTCCTCACTTTGGCCACTCCTTCTCATCCAGTTTATCCAATTGGTATTTTAATAGTACCCTACTGACAGAATTGGGTTATATTTCCCAGCTATGCAATCTCATTAGATCCGCACTACTTCACACATGCATGCACACACACACAGAACAACAACGATATGTAGTTTGATTTACCTTGAAAGCAATGTTCTTTGCCTTTTTGAAAAAGTAATCCAGCAATCTCACCCACCACATGTTTATTATACAATATGAACTGGAAGAAACTAATAACTCCTCATCGGCATGTATTGGGTGCAGCAGAAACTGAACTGTATTCTGTGTGCTCAAGGGGCACTTCTTCATTTTTATTTTCATCTATAGCACATTGATGAGCCTAATGCTTATTTTTTTCCATTGAAGAAGCATTACCAAAAGTACTGCATGTTACTTCAGTTCTCACTTTTGATGGGATTTGTCTGTCCACACCATCAAGAGTGTAGGAATGCATTTCTACCTTTATTATAGAGCTGATAATACAATTGAAGCTAGTCTCTCCTATGATGATTTTTTTGAAGGATTTGCACAATTTACAAAAAAATCAAGTTGATTTTCTAGTTTCTCTGATTACATTTACTTTAGTTACACAAGTTTGCTGCAGCTTTGCAAAAGAAAAATCTCCAGGATTTGATGTACTTACTGCTGAGTTCTGTCAAGAGTTTTGGGATTCCATTGGGCCCACCTTTGTAGCTATGTTCAGTGTTTCTGTGAGGGAATTCCTTTTCCAGCATTTTTTTTGAATGACCAGTGTTTGCATACTGCAAAAAATGGGTGTCCCACTAATTTAAATGACTGGAGACGTAATTCTCATATGCCAACAGATTACGAGATTTTGGCAAAAGCCTTTTAGCAGTGTAATTGAAGTTGTTCTTCCTTTGTTCATCCAAGACCAAACATGCAGCATGCCAACTGCACCATCATCAATAACTTGCATATTGTACACAGTTCTGTTTGTGATCAGTAATACCTCATCAACCCCTCAGGCAGTTTTATCACCAGGGTTTGAAAAAACCCAGCCCACTTTTTTGTTTTTTTTCGGGTTTTATTGGGTTTTATCGGATTTTATCGAGTACTGTTGTAAAAAAAAAAAGAACAAGCGACAATCAATGAGTAAATTCTGTCTTAAAAGCACAAAAGGGCTTTTAAAAGGAATCTCTTAATAAAACAGCGGATATATATATATTTTTTTTTTGTGCTGCTAACATACCATTGCAGCAGAATTGGATCAGCTTACAATTATGATTGAAACACTGAGACCTGGACATCAACCACCCTCAGCAAAAATAAAATTAGGCAGTTTGACTCTCACCATAGATGGTTGATGCAGTGTGAAGAATGAGCCAGTCCAAGCTATTAGTGTCCATACCGGAACAGAAAGTTTTTTGCTGTATGCTGATGATACTAGATTAGAAAAGAAAACAGTAAAACATTGTGCTTCTAAATTAGAAGCGGTCATAAAATAGTGTGAAGAAAAATTTGGAAAACCTATTTTTGCTGTTGTAAATCAGAGCAAAACAAAATGTGGAAATTTTTAAATGAAAGATATCCAACTCTCATAACATATGGATGCTCAGAACATCTGTTGAATTTGTTAGAAAAAGATGTTTCCCCAAAGACTCTTTTTAAAGCAGATTGCGGCTGTGCAAAAATATATTTGCAACATAGGCCTATATCAACCACATAGATGTTTCAAAGAAAAGCCTGGCTTAATGCCACAACTACCTAATGAAAGGTGCAACTTTCATCCTGATTGTGTTAAAACATTTGTGGCTAATTATCACAAACACAGAGAAATATCTCAAGAGCATATTGAGGAATTTGATCAATCTATTTAAATAATCTTGGATAAATGAGCATTTATAGCTATGAATCCGGAAAAGCAGTTATCCCTTGTAGCTAGCGCACTGGACACACTTCAGAGAGGCACAACGTGTGTTTCAGTTGCTGTTGAAATATAGCTGGATTTACTACAAGAAGAAACCTTGCAGTAAATCCGGCTATATGTATGGGTCTCCGGAGCCGATGCTGCAGCAAGACACCCATGTTCACCCAGGGCCATCGGCAATTATGTCTGCAGTTTGCATGGGACTGCCATCATTGGACAGTGGAAAAAAGGTTGCCTTCACCGACAAATCGAGGTTTCTACTTCACAGAAGTGACAGGCGGTGGTGGACACGGCATCAGACACAGAGAACCAACACCCGGACATGCTTGTTGGTCAAGTACAGGCCAGCGATAGAAGTGTGCATGTCTGGGGGATGTTTTCCTTGTATGCTGTGGGACCACTGATGGGTCCCTGAATGCCAATGGCTACCTGTCTGTTTTTGCAGCCCACATGCATCCCTTCACATTGGACGTTTACCCTGGGGGTGATGGTATCTGGACAATGCACCCTGTCACGTCGCTAAGGCGGTGCATGACTGGTTCCCGGAACACGACAGTGATGTCTCCGTTTTCCCTTTGCCGGTGAAATCGCCCGACCTCAATCCCCTAGAGCACTTGTGGGACTATTTAGATCGACAAGTTCGGCGTGCCGACCCCACAACCACGTCATCTCCAGGACCTCCATACTCTGCTGCAGTCCGAATGGGCACACGTGCCTCTGGCAACCTTCCAGGGCCCCAGTGAGACCATGCCATCTCGCCGCTATCATCCCATTATTAGGTAGGTGGTCATATTATTCTGATACGACCGTGTATGTCTCTGGTGTAATGGCTTTCAAAATTAATGATACAGACTTACCTAACATCAATGATGAAAGAAAGTGTCATCAGCCAGATTTCTTGCATTAAAAGGATGGCAAGTCATGGCAAAAAAGTCTGAAAAGGGTTCCAATTCGAAATTGCCTGCAGGATTTTCTAACTTTGTATGCCTACATTCAGCACCAGCATCATCTGTCTCCATTGAGATAATTTTCTCTATGTTTCAACTACTAGCTTGGAATAAGTTACGAAATAGGCTTGAGATAGAGAAAGCCACAAAACTTGTTCAGTTTATACCTTTTTGTATCAAAATTTCCTGTAGATTAGTAGTTTTGTTTCTGACTAAAACCCCTGAGATTACATTAATTATTTAAATGTGGCCGTTTTACAGAAAAACTCGGTTTGAAAATATTTGAAAATTGTGTGGGTCATGAAACTATGATAATTTCAGACTGCTTCTGAGGCTCTAGTAAAACGCAAAGCAAAAGTACTTTATTATCTGTACCATTGTGTAATTTTTAGGCGATCTTTGTAAATAGTCAGAAACCATTGCAGTTTACATACCACACACCAATAATATCTCAGGCAAATTTTATTTAAAGATATTTTACTAGGGGTGTTCAAATGAAAAGGTACGAAACGTCATAAGAACGTAACCGTTAACATATTTGCCTATGCCGCTATGGGAGAACGTAGCGACACATCTAGGGATGCGATTGGAGTCGCCGGCGTGGATCGGAGCATGCGCGGGCGCCCGCATGCGCAGAAGAGAGCAGAGGCTCTTATAAAGAGCGCCGTCCAATTGACGCGGCAGTGCGTGTGAGGACAGGATGGCGTTCACATTGCAAAATTCGACGATTGAGGAGCAGCGAGGCGTTATCCGATTTCTGACATCGGAAGGTGTTAAACCGGCCGCTATTCATCTCGGAGGGTGTGGTTCTGCTCCATGATAACGCGCTTCCACACGTCTCCAGGGTCACACACGCGGAACTGGCCAAGTTCCAGTGGGAGCAGCTTGACCATCCGCCCTACAGCCCGGACATGTCGCCCTGCGATTTCCATGTGTTTGGTCCCCTGAAAAAACATCTGAAAGGGAAGAGCTTCCACTCGGACGACGAACTCAAGGACGCTGTGCAGGACTGGGTCTCGTCACGGCCACAGGAATTCTGGGAACAAGGAATCCTTCGGCTCGTTAATCAATGGGATCGTTGTGCTACGGCCTATGGTGTATACTTTGAATAAAGTCTTCATTTATACCCACAGTGTCGTTTCGTACCTTTTCATTTGAACACTCCTTGTAGTTAGAAGCTAAGTATGTTATATTCATTTTTTCTATAGTATGAATAGATAATGTTGGTCTATTCTATAGTTGGTCTTTATAGCTGGAAAGCTATTTATATGCAATCATTTATTATTTTCTGGATTATTGTTTAATTTTCTTATTTCAGATCAGTTGCTTTGTCAGCTGATCTGAAAGGGTTCTTTGAGTTGCTAAATAATGAAATCGGTCAACCATCACCTTTGAGAAGGCAAGAAAGAGAATCTAGTCATTATTCCTATTGTTATTAATTGTGAAAAAAAATATTTTATTGGGTGCTGATTAAATTTGGAATATTGTAAAAGAAAAAATGAGAATCTAATTTTGAAAAAACCCAGGTGGGTTTTTTGGTGTTTTTTTTTTTTTTCGAACTGGGCCCACCCTGGCGAACCCTGTTTATCACTGGACCAAGAAAAGGCCTTCAATAATAATTTTCTTTTCCAGCTGCTACAATGATCATGCTCAATGGATTTGATACATCATCTTTATTCTACAGCTGTCTTTTGAGTTGCTGGTGTTGCTGGCCGTACTTCAGGTGCAGTATTTTGATGGGGAATCCAGCAGGAATGCCTGCTTTCTAAACAGTTACATTTTAGTTGTTGAATTCAGAGCTCGCTCTTGCCTTGTAAAACTCCGAGTCAGTGCGACTCTTTATTCTCAAACATAAGAGTCAATTTTTTTTTCTTTAGCGGACTCACTTTCGTTCTTAATAAATCCAAACCAGAAAGTAACTATTATCAGTGTCTTGCATTAACTTTTATATTCTTAGAAATAATAATATAAACATAAAATTACATAAAAGGAAACAAAAATAATATCAAACATTAAGAATTATATATATCGCAACTTTATTTGCATCGCTCTTCTGCGAAAAGACAAAACGTGTTCTGCACAGAGTTCACCGAATAAAAAAATTTAAAGGAGTATTTTTACTCCTATGAAAAAATTTAGGGAGTAATTTTGTAAAGTATGGAGTATTTTAGAAAAAATAACAGATGAAATAAAAAACTTACAAAAATGAAGAGCAATTATGAAAAATCAATCCAGATTTTTTTATATTAAAAAATATTTCACTACCACTCAATGTATTTAGAATTTGGATCTGTTTTGCTTCTTATATTAGTAATAAATATAATATTCGTATTTTAAAACAAATAACATTAAATTTATCATGCTTTGTAATGACCACATGCAACAGCAATGTGTCCAAGAAGTGAATACATTGCACTTTTGATATTTTTATAGATATCTAAAAATATCAAGTTCCACAGTCACATTTGTCTTTTGTTGAGTCTGCAGCTGCACAACATCCAGTGCTTAAATTTTCACTTTGCTGATATCTTTGTTTCCCTTCCCATTTCTTCCTTGTCGCTTCCCCCCCTTTTTTTAGTGCCCTTGGATGACAATTTTATCCATCATGCTGAAAGAACTTTCTGTCTGAGGATCATGAATGCATGATGATAGCTTTCACTATTTTAGATAAAAGATAAATACTGTAACTTTAAATTCAGTGTTAGAACATGTGTAGCACAGGCCACGGTTGTTCATAATTTACGTGCATACAATTATAACAGGTTGCTTACCTTTTACACATTTCCCTGCATGTTTTCTTCCTTTAGTTGTCTTGCTTGTGTTCCTTTAGTTGTCTCAAGTTCCTGGTGCGGTGTTCCATTTTTGTCTTCAGGTTCTTTCAAATGCTCGATGAATGCCCAAGTCCGCGAAGTGCACTGCTTTAATGACTATAGGTCGCATAAACTATCTTCCTCCCTATATGTCTGTTTTCTATGTACCTTGTACTGCAGTTGGTTATTTTGCTTGATGATCTTAACATCTAAATACTTAGATGTAGTTAGATGATCTTAACATCTAAGTATTTAGATGTTAAGACCATCAAGCAAAATAACTCAACTGCAGTACAAGGTACATAGAAAACAGACATATGTTCCCGTTCTGATACCATATAACTCAACACATCCTTACACACAGAAGTGTAATAGCATTAAAACATTAATCAAAAGAGCAATCGCACATTCCTGTAAAGAAAAATTTCGTACTGAAGAAATAAATTACATTAAAGAAATCTCATACAGCTATGGAGATACCCTCCACAGAAAATAAATAAATGGATTTATGACGTACAAGTAAAGATGCAAGATACATCTTCCCCTAAAAGAAAAAAGCAATTACAATATGTTGGAGCAATACCTTACCTTCCAGGAATATCTACAGAAACCAATAAATCGTGCCATAAATATGGAATTCAGATGGGAAACAAAGTAATAACAATTGGAGATATGATAATTAATAACACTGAAGAATTTTGTGTCTTAGAAAAGGCAGGTGTGTATGAAATACCTATAAGTGGAATACCACCAATATCATATATTGGAAGTACCAAAAATCAATTAAAACATCGCCTACAACAACATATTAAAAATTGGTAAAAAACAAACGAATCAAAAACAGCACTGATACAATACTCTCTGGATAACCACACATACCTAAATTTTGAAGAGATTAAAATAATAAAATCGTGTCCCAATGAGAGACACCTACGCACTGCAGAGTCTGTATTGATTGAAAAAAATATAGATCGAATTTGTAATAATAACGACCCAAGTACCCTTAATGGAAAATGGAAAAAACTAATAAAAATTGAACAAAAAAAAAAAAACAAAAAAAAAACCAAAAACACAAGAAGAAAAAGAAGAGTTTACTAAAGTGAATAAAAGATGGAGCCACGGTGGAAGTTTTTTTGTAAAAGACGTTGTAGCGGTGCAGGGAGGACGGACGTGTGTCGCTCACTCTCACTGCGGTGGTAGTGGAGAAAACGTCTAGAACACCTCCTGAGGATAACCCTGGATGGGGGTAAAAAGTACTAGAGGCAGTCTGCGTGGGAATGGCTTGGGGTGTGGTGAATGAATGTTCTAGTTGTCAATGAGGTGTTGGGAAGGGGAGTTGAAGGAATAAAATCAGTCGTATGTAAATAGTTGTATATACGTTTTTAATATTTTTGTTCGGTATTTTGTATGTACTAGGAGTGTTCAAATGAAAAGGTATGAAACGACACTGTGGGTATAAATGAAGACTTTATTCAAAGTATACACCATAGGCTGTAGCACAACGATCCCATTGATTAACGAGCCGAAGGATTCCTTGTTCCCAGAATTCCTGTGGCCGTGACGAGACCCAGTCCTGCACAGCGTCCTTGAGTTCGTCGTCCGAGTGGAAGTGCTTCCCTTTCAGATGTTTTTTCAGGGGACCAAACGCATGGAAATCGCAGGGTGACATGTCCGGGCTGTAGGGCGGATGGTCAAGCTGCTCCCACTGGAACTTGGCCAGTTCCGCGTGTGTGACCCTGGAGACGTGTGGACGCGCGTTGTCATGGAGATGAACCACACCCTCCGCGATGAATAGCGGCCGGTTTAACACCTTCCGCTGTCAGAAATCGGATAACGCCTCGCTGCTCCTCAATCGTCGAATTTTGCAATGTGAACGCCATCCTGTCCTCACACGCACTGCCGCGTCAATTGGACGGTGCTCTTTATAAGAGCCTCTGCTCTCTCCTGCGCATGCGGGCGCCCGAGCATGCTCCGATCCACGCTGGTGACTCCAATCGCATCCCTAGATGTGTCGCTATGTTCTCCCATAGCGGCATAGGCAAATATGTTAATGGTTACGTTCTTATGACGTTTCGTACCTTTTCATTTGAACACCCCTAGTATGTAAATAGGCAGTTTGTGTTCGTTGATGGTACCAAAAGGTTTTGAGTTCAAGAATTGGGGTTTTTAATATATGTCAATCCACCAATGAAGGTTGGGTTTTACAAGCTGGTGGGAAAGCTGGAGAGGGAGGAAGATAGTTTATGCAACCTATAGTCATTAAAGCAGTGCACTCCGTGGACTTGTGCATTCATCGAGCATTTGAAAGAACCTGAAGACGAAAATGGAACACCGCACCAGGAGCTTGAACCAAGCAAGACAACTAAAGGAATAACACGTGCAGGGAAATGTGTAAAAAGGTAAGCAACCTGTTATAACTGTAACTTTAAGAATATGAATACCTTTGAACACCATGCATCAATTCATACAAACTTTTCAGCTTCGTTACTTTCGTTTTCGGCCCCCATCCCATCCCTCCCTTTATCGAGCTGAAATGCAAACTGTTTTGGGGGAGATATTTAAGAACACGGGACACACATGTTCGCAACATCGTTGGGAAAAAAAAATTACAGTTACGAGAGAAATCTTTGCTGTGCCTGATTTTCGGATATTTTCCCTCCATTTTCAAGGTGAAATACAAATATTTACGAAATAAAATGATAGTTGACAATAATACTAGGCAGAGGAAACATCGTGTGAAAAATAAAATCGTGATTACGGGAGAAATCTTCTTCACTGCGTCTAACTTCCGTTTTCAAAAGTTTTAGGCGGAAAGCATCCTTCACCACTATCAATTGCCCCAAAATTTCTGTTCAGTTATGCATCAATCTCTAGGATAACCCAAATTATGACGGAAAAGGAGAAATTACTTGAAGCCGTGACACTTTCATGCCTGAAGATTACAGTACAGAAGAATTTTCGCGCCGCCGAATTTCCGTTTTCGGAAATTTTTCTTCCGTTTTCAAACTGAAATACAAATATTTATGAAGGAAAATGATGTCTAACAACAATACTGAACAGAGGCAACATCGCAGGAAAACAAAATTACGATTACGGACAAAAATCTTGATTTCGTTTACTTCCGTTCTTGAAAGACTAAATACCGTCCCGATGCATATTTTTATGCGTTGTTAAAATTCTTAGGTGCATAGTTTTATGTGTTTCTCGATGAATATTTTTACGCGTTGATGTGTATTTTATGCGTTTCTCAATGCGTATTTTTACGCGTTTTTTCGATGCATATTTTTATGCGTTGCTAAAATTTCGATGCGTAAACACACTTTTTGATGTGTACTAGACGCGTAGTTACGCATTTTGGCAAACTCTGGTTCTGCACACCGGGACGTTTGTCATAACATTCCTGTATCGAAGGTCATGGCCACTCTCAGTGCCAACCTTTGTCACATGACACATTCCAAAGGTCAAGGGCACTCCCACAGCGGGGAAACATCACAGTGTGCAGAACACGTTTTTGTATTTCGGTCTTCTGAAGGGGAAAATGTCTCGGGCGGGTTGATTAAAATGTTTGTCGATTTAGGGAGGTAATCCACTAAAACGGGAAAACTAGCAAAAAGGTAGAATGAATGCCAATTTCTACGCGAAACAGAAATTTCCATGGGCCTCGAATGCTTTATGTACTAAAAAAAAAACTGAGATCTGCAAGCATTTTTTTCCCTTTTTTTGCGAGTCACAAGTGACTCGCAATTTTTTAACAGCGAGTCAAAATGCCTAAAAAATGGTTGATTTACGCAGCAATTGCGAGTAAGCGTGACGTGGAATTTTTTCAAAAGGGAACAACTGCTTTCTGGGAACAAATGTTTCTTGAAAAGTAAAAACGTTTTTAAAACATTTTGGCACTAGTAGAAATATTCAGTATATTTTCCTTATCTACTTCTGCATGTGAGGTTGGTTCAGTTTCATGAAGAGAATCCAGGGCGATTGGAGGGGCAGTTTAAACTTAGCAAACATTGAATGCTCTTATGAGTATTGAGGTTGAAGGTCCGTCCGAAGACAAGTTTGACTCTAGGCCTGCTGTTTTAAAGTGGCGTGATAAAAAGACGCGAAACCCAGATCGTAAACCATGCGGAAAATATTTTGATTTTGATTTGTGTTCTTGAATTTTGTGAGTCAAGTTAAATAAAAAATGTTTTTTAAATATTTGCATTCAAATTATGTTGTTAGAATTAATATCTGTCAGGCCATGAAAAGGTGAGTTCTATCTAAATATTTGTAATCTTTTCAGCATTACAATGTGACAGTTAACAGGGGTGAAATCAAAATCTGTCATGGTTGACTAATGGAGGGGGACATATTAGTTTCTTTTGTATAATGTTAATAACTTTTGCAAGTAGATAATGCACGGTTTAAGGTGGACATCTTAGTGATTTTGCTTTCTATACTTCCAATGGGCAAACTTCTGTACACATTTTCTTCACAGTTATTGCGTTCCCAAGGATAGAAATTTGAACATCGATTAAAATAACTTCATATTATAACTTGGAATACTTAATATTTTCTAAAACATAACCATAATTAAGCAATCCAACATTTGTTTTTCTACTGATGTCATCAATGTGCAGGTTGCACCATCTTTTTTCTGGTCTCAACACCACCAAAGGAAAAGTTACTGATTTTTAATGTAATTATGGTTATGTTTTAGAAAATATTAAGTATTCCAAGTTATAATATGAAGTTATTTTGATCGATGTTCAAATTTTCATCCTTGGGAATGCATTAATTGTGAAGAAAATGTGTACAGAAGTTTGCCCATTGGAAGTGTAGGAAGCAAAATCACCAGACGTCCACCTTAAACTCAGGCTTCACGCGACAATAACACATGAACAGAAATCCAGCAAAAACACACAGTCACATTTGGTAAAAGGTTCGTTTATTGGTAGCTTTTCTTGCCAGTCGATCGCGGGTGGCCAAGGTCGTAGGATGACCGAAAGCTACTGCTAAATGAATCTTTTGCCATACGTGACCAGGGCTTGAAATATACTATGCCCGAGATGCCCGGGGCATGTAAATCATTGGCCCGGGTAGGTAAATAAAATATCTGGTTGCCCGTGTCTGGCAACTAAATTTAAAAATAAAAAAGTTTGGAATAGAATTTCCTACTATATTTTTTTATATACAAGAAAAACACAGTCGTTGTGTTTCATTTCACTGCTAATAATCGGAAGTTGTATTATTGTTACGGAGTGCAAAGGACAGAAGAATATCACTTCTTTAATTATATTACGCTGTAGGTCCTGATATTAAAACCATATGTAGTTTTGCTCCAAATGCTGTTTGTAGTTAGCGACGGGATGCACGCCTCATATGGAATTAGCCTCCGGTGTTTGCTGACAAAGGGCGAAAACTTTGACGAAAGGAACATGGCAGAATCAGTAAATTTCTCAAATATCAATTTCATCATTTTATCATTTTGTACCAATTAGCATCATCATCTTAAAACTTTAGATACACACTTTTGTGCCTTGCACATTTGGAATACGGACTTATGCAAAACATGTAAAAAAAAAGTTCATGTTTTTTAACTTAAAAAAAAAAAAAATAGGGTTCTGATTTGGTATCTTAAAAGATAAATTTTCCTGGGCATCCAGCTTTTATACTACCTGGGCAGGTAAATGATTTCTACACATGCCCAGCTGGGCATGTAATTTTTCAGATATTTTTCAAGCCCTGGTGACTGTGTGTTTTCTCTTGATTTCTATGTTTATGTAGATAATGCAATTTGCTAGTAAAAAATAAGGCCACTAGCAAGTGTTGCTACTGCTAAAAAAAACCCAACCAAAATCAAGACCTGGACTGAAAGGTATTCCGTGATTTTTATTTTGGTTTCATATCATCATCACATTGTCAACCATTATCAATCCACTGCTGGACGAAGGTCTCTCCAAGCCTCTTCCACAACGGTCTGTCTTGTAATGCGTTATATATACTTTAAATAGTATAATTATACCAGTAATCCAAATTTACTTGGGCATAAATTAGAAATCAAAGTTTCCAAGCTTTTGCAAATCAACCAGATGGCTTTTTCAAGGAAGATTAGCAGCAAACTAGACATTTAGTTGAAAAAGCCATCTGGTTGATGTGCAAAAGCTTGGAAACTTTAATATTTATTCTCTGCCAATAAATTTGGATTACCAGTATAGTTGGTGTACCGGTATATAGTTCCTTATTATTAATTGCATTTTATATACACTGGCGGAAAGTGAAAAAGAACACCAAGAAGGAAACGTCTGATACCAACGAAATTTATACAGCATAATAACGGAATACAGAGGATAACGTGATCAAAACATAATGGCAAAATACAGCTGTATTTGCTGGTAAACTGAAAAATAACATTTCCATGTAACATGGTTAGTACGAGGTTGAACCGCCATGAATTGCGTCGCACTGTGCAATTCTGGCATGGAGTCTGTCGTACAGATGTTGGATGTAAGTTTGGGGTATTGAGTTCCAAGCATCCTCAACCTGGACGCGTAAATCAGGGATGGTCGTGGCTGGCCGTGGAGACTGGATAAGTCGTTGTCCCATAAAATCCCACACGTGCTCAATGGGGGACAAATCCGGTGTATGTGCAGGCCATGGAAGTTGTCTCCCACCCTGAAGTGCATGTTGTGTTGCATGTGCTGTGTGTGGGCGTGCATTATCTTGCTGGAAAACACCACGATGGACCGACCTTACAAATGGCACAACAACGGGCTGAATGATGTTGTTGATGTAGGAGCTGCTGTTTAACGTATCCGGTACAAACACTAGTTGTGTGCGGGAGTGATAGCTGATCGCTCCCCACACCAGAAGACCAGGTGTAGGCCCTGTGTGTTGCTGGCGGATGCAAGAAGGGTGGAGACGCTCCCCTGTGCATCTGCGAACACCCATACGGCCATCGGAGGCTCCCAAACAGAATCTGCTTTCATCGCTGAACACGACAGATCGCCATTGCGTTCTCCAATGCAGACGTTAGCGACACCACTGCAGCAGTTCCTGACGGTGGGCTGGAGTCGGAGGTACACCTGCCAGAGGCACATGTGCACGTAGCCCTGCATCCACTAGAAGGTTGCGGATTGTTCACACAGTCACCTCAGGTGCAACGGCAGCTCGGATTTGCGTCGCAGTGGATGTTCTGCTTGACAACGCCGCTCTTCTTATGCGTCGATCGGTCCGCTCATCAGTCCGTCTGTGACTCCCGGTTCCACGTCTTCTCGTGTGGGAATGTTCCTCGGACCATCTACGCCACCATCGTACCACCACCGATACTTCCCGTCCAGTTCGCTCTGCAATACGACGATACGACCACCCGGCCTCGCAGAGTCCGACTAGACGACCTCGCTCAAAGTCCAATAACTACTGAAATCGTACACATCTTCCATGTCCAGGCATTGCAGCTTCTTCAGGGTCTTCGCACGTGTCTGTACGCCGACGACTGATTACATTCACTTCGCCGTACTGCTTAAATACCACCGACGATAATTTGCATATTATGCCATGCTGTGGTGTAAGCGCTCGCCGGTTGGTCCCAAAATTAACATGACACCAACGTAAACTCGACCCCATTAACATATGTAAATTTTATGATCGTCCGCCAATTCCTTCTTGGTGTTCCTTTTTCACTTTCCGGCAGTGTATATATATATATATATATTCTACCATCTCCTTTTAATGTTCATCACTGATATTACATATTTTTGTTTCCTCCTGTTATTGCTGTGCATGTCCTTTTCAATAAAAAATATCAGATGCATTCATTTATTTATTTACATTACAAGTACAATATATGTTAAAAGTTTTATAATGGTTACCATTGATCTGCAGTTTAGATTGAAGGAATAAAATGGTAGTGAAGGGTTGGAAGTTTTCCATGGTGGGAGTTGGAAGACATCTTTTTTATTCTAATTCTAGTTTCAACCTTATATATTGCTTGAAAAATAGCTCAGTTGTTCAACTACTTATGATTTTATGCTTTCAAGTGTAACTATATTTTTATTTTTCCCAGATATACTGGGTGATGGATCAGTCCACCCTGTTCAGCTATTGACACACATGCCTGCCTGGTTAAGAGGATTTCAGGGTAATGAATTTCAGATGCTTTTGAGGCAGCGGAGGCATCGCTATTATTACCGCTGGTCAAAACCAACAAAATGGAAGTGGATGAATAAACGTGTCATGTACTTATACAAATATCTGAATCGAAAGACAAAAACATCATAAACATTGATTTGTCATTTACATTTTGAAAGACAACTATTACATTACTGTGCTTCTTAATTTAGTATTAATAAAAATGTAGAGTAAATGTGATTGAATTTCTGCCTTTGATGAGACCACAAATATGCAGGCATAATTCCTGTCCACTGTCTTCTGAAAAACAAGAAAGGGACTGAAAAATATTTAATGGAAATTGATCATATGTTGTGTGGTAAAGAAGACAATGAATTTAAGGGAGATTCTTGGTAAAAAATCTGATAAAAGCTGGGAAACATATCTGCATAGATTTGAATTGGTGTTGTACTGTTCATATTTACTGTTTTACAAAACTTTTCATTCTGTGCCCTTTTCAGTGTAAAATTTGTTATGTTAAAAATTAAATTAATAAATTATGGTCCCACAGTACTAAAAATCTTATATAAACATGCATGTGTACATACAAGAAGATGGCTATTAACATGTTAAACAGCTGTGATAGATAAGATAGTACAACTATACTAGTTATCCGAATTTATTGGCGTAAATAAAATCAAGGTTTCCAAGCTTTCGCACATCAACCAGATGTGCAAAACCAGATTGCCGAGACTACGCTATCTGGGCTCTATTCCTTACGTATCAAATGTTTCCTATAGACTCAAGAACGCGCTCAGAAAGATGAACCTCGGTGTCGGCATAAGATCTCCGACACCTTTATATGCTATGCTTAAGCGAAATACTGACGAGCTCCCACTTTCCAACGAAGCAAGTATTTATGCCATCCCTCTACAATATCCGGATGGCTCCAAGCGATACTACATTGGAATGACTAAACGTTCATTTAGAATTAGAGTCAACGAGCATAAGAGGGACATAAAGAACAGCAAATTAACCACGGCCCTATCCAGAGAAGTCCAGTTCAAGTCCGACGATCCAATGTGGGATGACATAAAGAAATTAGCTGCCTACTCTACTCCTAAATCCACTGCCATTCGGGAAACATTGGAGATCATTACCAACGATGAGGCCTGCAATGATAGCGTCTCACTAGAATTACCACGAATTTGGAACCAATTCTTCAAATAATGAATGCTTTTTGTTTTCCTCCAAGGATTCTGCGTGCAAAACGAACATGTCTCGTGTTTTTATTGAATAATTACGTTCGTATCTCTTCGTTTATTGTCAAGTCAACTCACCGCGTTCAAATTGTTGAAACGTTCTATTATCCAGTTTGCAGTTTGCTGTCTACCTTCCTTGAGAAAGCCATCTGGTTGATGTGCGAAACTTGGAAACCTTGATTTTATTTACGCCAATAAATTCGGATAACTAGTATAGTTGTCATCATCATCATCATCATTGTCAACCATTATCAATCCACTGCTGGACGAAGGTCTCCCCAAGTTTCCTCCACAACGGTCTGTCTTGTGCCAGTCTCCTCCATGTCACCCCTGCATACTTTCGAATTTCATCCACCCATCTCCCATGTGGTCTTCTTCTGGGTCTTTTCCTGTCCCTTGGAATCCAATCTAAAATTTCAGCTGTCCATCGATGATCTGTCCTTCTGGCAGTATGTCCAGCCCATTGCCATTTCAGGGATTTAACTCTGATCATGATGTCTTCCACTCTTGTCATTTTTCGGATCCACGAGTTCCTCTTCTTATCTCTCCTGGTTACACCAAGCATGCACCTCTCCATGCTTCTTTGAGTTGTCTGCAGCCTTTGTATGTCTCTTTTAGTTAAGGTCCACGTCTCCGCACCATACGTAAGCACTGGAAGGATGCATTGATCAAACACTTTTCTTTTAAGACATAATGGCATATTGCTCTTGAAAATTATGCTGTTTCTTCCAAAAGCTCTCCAGGCAAGTTTTGTACGCCGATTAATTTCTTCATCAATGTGACCCTCACTTGATATCTGCTGTCCAAGATAAACGTACGTGTCTGTTATCTCCAGCTTTTCTCCATCAATCGATAAATCTTCATTTCTTGTAAAAGCATTGAACATCACTTTTGTCTTCTGAAAGTTCATTTTTAATCCCACTTCTTTACTCTTGTCAGCAAGTTCCTGGATCATACTCTGCAGCTCTGATGGGGTAGTTGCAAAAATGACTACGTCATCAGCAAAACGAAGGTGGGTTAGATAATCTCCATTAATCTTTATCCCCTTGTTTTCCCAGCTCAGTGACTGAAAAACACCCTCCAATGTGGCATTAAAGAGCTTCGGAGATATTCATGAATGAATTAATTATAATTATAATTAGCCTTTGATTCCCAGTTCTATCATAGCTAAATAATAACGCAAGGAACTGTACACCAACTATATATAAGATAGTACAACTATACTCCCTATAAATTGGAAAGGGAGTATAGTTGTACTATCTTATATATAGTTGGTGTACAGTTCCTTGCGTTATTATTTAGCTATGATAGAACTGGGAATCAAAGGCTAATTATAATTAATTCATTCATGAATTTCTTTTAACATGTACACCAACTGTGTGTGTGTGTGTGTGTGGATTTTTTTTTCCAGTTTCAATATGGTATATTTATTGATTAGTTTTCTTGCTGAAATCATTGTTCTTAAAAAACAACAACAGAACAAACCGAAAATTTAGGAGCTTAAAATCAGTTCGACAAGAATTATTCATGAAGAATTATTTCTAGGGACTCTGCGTCAATCAACAGTGTCGTACCTGTCGATGCAGAGTTCTTTGAGCCCAATCTTTAGCGTCCCCCCCCAATATTTAATTTAAGCAATTAGAACACTTGCAAGTGCAACCATCTAAGATTTTAGGGAACTTGGACAAAGTGTGTAATTTTTATTTTTGAATTCACAGAAATTTTGTTATTTAAGGTGGTTCCACCTAAAATCTCTGCCTTATGTTTCCAATGGTACAACTTCTTTACATATTTTCTTCGAAATTAATGTATTCCCACGGATGAAAATTTACACACGATAAAACTAAAACTAGTTATAGCATGGGATACTTAATATGTGCTGAAACATAACCACAATTATATAAAAAATCGATAATTTTTCTTTGAGTAATGTTCAGGACTGTTAATAGATGGCGTGACCTGTACATTGATGACGTCAGTAGACAAACATGTTGGATTGCTTAATTATAGTTATGTTTTAGCAAGTATTTAAGTATCCCATGCTATAACTTAGTTAGTTTTAACCGCCCCGGTGGCGCAGTGGTCTAAGCGATGGCCTCTGATCATTCGTCCGAACGGGGTCCGGGTTCGAATCCCGGTGAGGCATGGATGTTGTGTTTGTCTTACGGCACTGGCTCTCTCCCTTCCCTGGAACCAGTGGCCCTAAATTAGGGACGGGCGACTGCTTATAGCCCATTGAATTACTCACGGTGTTCGTTAAACCTCCAATCAAAAAAAAAAAAGTTAGTTTTATCGATGTGCAAATTTTTAATTGCGAAGAAAACATGTAAAGAAGTTTTATCATTGGAAGCACAAGGCAGAGGTTTTAGGTGGAACCACCTTAAAGTGATTTTTTTTTGTTAAATTTAGTGTACTATTCTGTGAAATGGAGGGAGTCCTCTGAGAGCAAATCTCAAAGAGAGTTGTAGAAAGATACCGTTTTCGTAATTGGAGTTTAAAAAGGTGTGATTATAGTTTTAAAAGGTAAAGAAAATGAAATAGGAAGATGAGAGAGGTAGAGAGATATTCCTTGTCAGGTTACAAACTATTGGGTCATTTCATAATTATTGGCCGATTCGGACACAAAGAAACAAACGGTAGTAACAGACAACGAAATAAATTTTATTCCAAAAAATATCCGCCCTCGGCAGCAATACACTGTGCCCAATGTGTCTTCAGTGCAAAAATGCTGTGGTGGCAGAAACTGGCAATAACAGTGGTCCAAGAAATCGCTAACAACATGAATCACAGCATCCTTGTTAGCGAACCGTTTTGCCCCTCAAGAAGTGGTCCAAATGTTGAAACATGAAAGTTTGAGGGGGCCAAATCAGATGAATTAGCAGGGTGAGAAAGGACCTCATACCGCAAGGCGTTGATTTTTCACATGCTTCCGATAGACACATGTGGTTGTGTGCCATCCTGAAGCAGTATGGGACCCAAACGATTGACGAGCGATGGTTGTTTGTTGCATAATTTCTGGTGACATTCGTCCAGCTGATGGCAGTACATGTCCGTTGTGATTGTTTGACCTCGCGGCAAAAACTCATAATGAACCACAGTCTTGGCAGTTCACCACACAGAGATCAGAACCTTCTGTGGGTGCAACTCATATTTGTACATGTGTTTGAGTGGTTCCCCTTTATCGAGCCACTGCACTGTTCGCTTCCTGTTGTCATAAAGCACCCATTTTTCATCAACCATAAGGATCCGATGCAGAAAGGGAGTGCTAGCTTCACGTTTTTGGAAGGCAATGCATGTTTCCACACACTGTATCTGCTGCTGTTCGGCGAGTCCATGTGGAACCCAGGTATCTAGTTTTTTAACCTTGCCCATAGCTGCCAGGTGTCTGGAAACTGTTGCTGGTGACAAGACAAGTTTGGCACTGAGCTCATGTACTGTGGATGCTGGCTTTTCTTCCTTTTTCTGCCTTAACTGTACTGTGCCACACTTAACCGGACGACCGGCTTATGGTCGATGGTAACATCACCGGCACGGAACTTGGAAAACAGTCTACAAACAGTTCTGTCAATCGTCCGGCCAACACTCCACACTCTATTGACATTTGCGACCATTTCGGACACATTTCGCCCAAGTTTGCATTCGTGCAAAATCACTAATCTCGCGTTGCGTTGCTCCATCATTTCCCCAACTGCTGAAATCTGTCTGAAATACTGTTTATTCATGTGGACTGAGTTGATTTACTTTGCAGGGGCGTTTGGAAGTTCCTCTTATGAGGTGTACCTTGTAACTGGCTGTGCAAATTCGCCTTGCCGGCATCGGTCAATAATTATGCAACGATCCAATAAAATCCATAATCACCTTTTTGACAGCAAATATTTAAAAATATGATGTAAGTATGCTAAAATTGCAAAACATTTTCTGCACCTCTGATTTTTAATAGAAAATGATAACTTTTTAAAGACAATGGAGGTTCGTATCCATGGTTCTCAGTGCTACATATACATAGGGTTGGTGCAAATGAAATGTCCAGTGAGAACGAGCAGTGGAGACAGACCCCCACCATAACGGAATGGAACCACTCACAGGTGTTGCGGATATTACTTCAGAGTTACTACAAATAGCTAGCATGTGTGTGAAGAACAAGGTTCAGGCGTGGTTTGTTTGGACGTAACGTAGCTTGCAAAGGAAACGTGCAGACGCTGGATTTGAGAGTCGTGTTCCTGTATGAATTTAAATTGAGCCATTTTGCAGGAATTGGTGCTCGAAGTGTTAACAAAGCGTTTGGGGAGAATACAGCCAACGAACGAACCATTTGGCGATGGTTTGTGAAGTTTCGAAGCGAAGATACGGACTTGCAAAACGGAGCACGTGGTCACTGACCTGTTGCTGTATCAGACAATGTTCTGTGTTGAAGCGGACCCCAAAAAACGTGTCGTGAGATAGCGGCAGAGGTAGGTGTCCACCACACAACAGTTGTTTGACGTCTGGCTGCACTGCGTAAGGTCAAAATGCTGGACATGTGGCTGCCACGTGAGTT
This sequence comes from Macrothele yani, assembly GCA_039090855.1. Classification (NCBI taxonomy): domain Eukaryota; kingdom Metazoa; phylum Arthropoda; class Arachnida; order Araneae; family Macrothelidae; genus Macrothele; species Macrothele yani. The sequence continues at coordinate 80,623,823 of CM077016.1, forward strand.
GACTACTGCCAACAAGATTAGGCATTTGGAAGTCTGCACGTTGCTGCTTGCCAGGAATAAACAGGAGCCTCTACTGCATTGAATCGTCACCTGTAACAAGAAGTGGGTCCTTTATGATAATTGGAAAAGATCTGCACAATGGTTAAGCTAGGCACAACCTGCTGGATGGCATCCTAAGCCACTCCTACACACCAAGAAGATTATGCTCATTGTCTAGTGGTCCAGAGCCAGGATCATTCATCGGAGTTTCTTGGCAAGAGGCCAAACCATCATTGCAGAACGTTATTGTGCTGAATTACACCAGATGCACCGGAAATTGCTGCAGAAACAGCCGGCTTTGGTTAACAGACATGGTGTTCTTCTGCTCCAGGGCAATGCCGCCCTCGTGTCGCACAACGAACGATGCTGACACTACATTGCCTTGGGCTATGAAGCACTGTCTCATCTTGCCTATTGCCCGGACTTGTCTCTGGCAGACTATCATCTGTTTCGTCGCCTGGATCACTTCCTGTCCGGCAAACAGTTCACGACAGACAACAAGTTTCAACATGCAGTTGATTACTTCTTGAGGTCCCAGCCACAAGACTCTTTTTGTTCCAGGATCATGGTCTTGCCGGACAGATGACAACTATGTGTCGATGCCCAGTGGGATTATTTTGCCTAGGTAAGTTGTCCTACTTTTCCGTTCTCGACGTTCACATGATTTGGTCCTTTGCCAGACGCTTCATTCGTACCAACACAATACATATGGTATGTACCTGAAAATGCCTTTTTTTTACTGGGGATAAAATCATCTATGTCGAGTAAAATCTGCATGAATGGAATTTTTTGGCAAACATTTCTGCCAAGCACTCCAAAGGTTGTACCCCCTTTACAATACTCGAGTTCTGAACTTCTGGCATAGCCACTGCTCGTCAGTCTGTTGTTATTACATCTTGATAAAGTGAAACCTCCATTAACAGACACCAAACAGTTGTAACCTCCAAACAACTGCAACTTTTTGTTGGTACAGAACTCCTGTGGTAGGATTAACATGTGAATAACCTCCTAACAGTGGAACTTCTTAACAGTGGTCAGCGGATATCCTAGCATAGCTGCCAAGTGTCTCGGTTTACCCGGATTCTGTCCGGTTTTGAAAATATTTTCCAGGAATTCGATTTTTCTACAAAAAGTCCGGTTTTGTGATTTTTAAATTTTTTTCTTTTATGTATTTTTTTTTCTCGTTAATTTTATCGGCCATCATTTCTTTCCAGCGGCAACGTTGAAAAATGTAATTGCTTTGGCTCAGAAACACTGATTTTACTAAGTGTCATCTTAACTGTCTACCCTTGTTTTTTTTTTTTTTTTTCTTTTCTTAAATTGGAGGTTTAGCAACCACCGTGAGCAACTCAGTGGGCTATAAGCAGTCACCTATCCCTAATTTAGGGTCACTGGTTCCAGGGATCGGAGAGAGAGAGCCAGTGTCATAAGACAAACACAACATCCATGCCTCACCGGGATTCGAACCCGGACCCCTCTCGGACGAATGATCAGAAGCCATCGCTTAGACCACTGCGCCACCAGGGCGGCTCACACTTGTTGTTACACACAATAATAAAACTAACCTATAAAAACTAATAAACATTAATAAATGATAAACAACTACATTAACCACTTGTTGCAGCAAACCAAGGGGAATACGGCCAGTGGCTCAGTGGGCTAAGCGATGGCTTATGACCATTCGTCCAGAAGGGGTTTGAATCCCGGTAAGGCATGGATGCTGTGTTTGTCTTACAGCACTGGCTCTCCCTTGCATGGAGCCAGTGATTCTAAATTAGGGACGGGCAACTGCTTATAGCCCATCGAGTTGCTCATGGTGGTCGTTAAGTCTCCAATCAAAAAAAAAAAAAAAAAAAAAAAACCGGACGAATAATAAACTGCCAATCTATCTGTGTAAGCTCACATATATTTTTTTTTCTGAATGGAGGTTTAATGACCACTGTGAGCAATTTGGTGGGCTATAAGCAGTCACCCGTCCCTAATTTAGGGCCACTGGTTCCAGGGAAGGGAGAGAGCCAGCGCCGTAAGACAAACACAACATTCATGCCTCTCAGGATTCGAACCCGAACCCATCTCGGACGAATGATCAAAAGCCACCGCTTAGACTATTGCACCACCTTGGGGGCCCTCACACATATGCCTCCACTTCTGACCGGAGAAACTGGTTTTCAAGTAGATTCGTCTATCGCACTTGCGATCAACACAGGACTGGTCGACCTGTGCTGCTAACTTTCGAATTTTATACCATTACAGTTGCGTCTTGCCAGGGGCTTATTTAAAGGGGGAGAGGAGGGGGGGAAAGCTCGTCCCAAAATTGGCAAAACCTGGAAATGTGTTTACTATTTTATTTTGACTTATGTTTTTAATTTCTTTCATTTTCTGTTTTTTGTTTGGGGGTTCAAGTGCTCATGTGCATTTTTCAGCACTTCTATTGTAAAAATAAAAGTACATGCTTATAGTATCACTTTGTCTGTCCATCTGTCCGTCTGCTTGTGAACACCATATTTCTGCAATTAGTAATCCGACTTGGAAAATTCTTTCTGCATCGGAAAGCTTGAAATGTGAGGACGGTGGTCCTTGCTTTTTGGTTTTCCCACGATGCGTAACTTTGCCGCTAGAGGGCGTAAATGCAGATGCTATTGAGTTCAAAATACATTTTGTTCCATATATTTGCCTCTAAATATCAGATTCCAAAAATTCTTTGTTCCCTTTGATGCCATGTACAATGAAGACTATTTTGGGTATAGTTTCGATATCAAGTACTGCATAATCTGCTAGGGGGCATGAAAGTAAACTGAAATTTCCCCGATATCTCCACTTGTAAAAGCCATATTTGAAAAAAAAACTTCCTGCATCAGATACAGCTCTTGGTGGGAAATGTCTTGCACATAATTGCTTATTTTTGGTAAAGAGAATAATTTGGCCACCATGGGGCGTACATGTTTATTTCTGTTTCTGATGTATTTGCAACAGAATCTAAGATTTTGAAAACAAGATTGAAAAAATTATTTGCCGCCTCTGTGGCGCAGTGGTTTAATGATGGCTTCTGCTCATTCATCCGAAATGGGGCCTGAGTACGAATCCCGTGAGGCATGGATGTTGTGTTTGTCTTATGGCACTGGTTCGACCCCTTCCCTGCTGGAGTCTGTGGCTCTAAATTAGGAACGGGCGACTGGTTATAGTTGATTCAGTTACAATGGTCGTTAAACCCCTCTAAGCCGCCCCGGTGGCGCAGTGGTCTAAGGCGTTGGCCTCTGATCATTCGTCCGTAAGGGGTCCGGGTTCGAATCCCGGTCAGGCATGGATGTTGTGTTTGTCTTACGGCACTGGCTCTCTCCCTTCCCTGGAACCAGTGACCCTAAATTAGGGACGGGCAGCTGCTTCTAGCCCATTGAGTTGCTCACGGTGGTCGTTAAACCTCCAATCAAAAAAAAAAAAAAAAAAAAAATCTTTCGTGGCCTTGTACCGCTCACCTTGGAAAACCTTTTGTGAGAATACCACCTGCTTAAAGTAGTGAATAGTTTTTCCACCATACAGCATAGATGTATATCTTATTTTTTGTCGATATCTCTGGTTCTAAGAGTCTGATTTGAAAAATTCTGTATCGGAAAGCGTTTCTAGTGGGAAATGTTTCTCATATAAGTAATTTAAATATTTTTAATAGACAAGTGTGCTGCTAGAGTATGCAAGTTCACATTTCTGTTTATAGCATGTTCGTAGCAATATTTGTGAGACTTAAAAGTCTAACTAAAAAAAATAAACTGACCGAAATTTTTTTTTAGTTTAAAATGTTATGGAAACATTTTGTGTGTATTTCCTTCCAAAAATGCACCATTTTGCCGACAGAGGATGCAAATATTAAATCTGTTTTTGCTCGATATCTTTGCTTCTAAAGGTTTGATTAAAAAACTTCTTTTAACACGGGATACCATTTACTTAGTGGAACAGTTTGGGTTTGTATTTGAGGAATTTTTTGTAGTACACAGTTTTGTCGCTAGGTGGGATTTGTGTACTTCTGTTTGCAGCTGTATCTCCGCTTCTAAAAACATTGGGAAATTTATTTTTTTATTGTATGCCGTTCTCTACAAATAAGGATGCGGAACAATCAGGAACTGACTTAGACAGTTTGAGGCCCCTGGCATCCCATGTTATGTGAATGTATGTATGATTGAGGACCGGTTATTGGTAGATTAAGAATGTATGTATGATTGTGGACCAGTTATTGGCATATTAAGACATTAATTTGCCAATAATATAATCTACTTATTTGTGGAAATTATAATAGTCATTTCCATGTGTTTCAACATACAGTTCTGAAATTACCTTTTAATTATTTTCAGTAGATAAATATTGCAAATCAGTTTGATGCAAAGCAAGTAATATATAACTATACTCTGGGGGCCCCTCAAAGGGCAGATGCCCGGAATGCCCTCCCGTAAATCATTCCCTGGGAACATCTTTAAATAATGCACACCTTCCCTGTTGGGGGGGGGGAGTAAATTTCGAAACCTTCTGCTTGCTATCTCTGCTTCCTGGAACGTATTTGGAAAGTTATTTTTAGTGACCAGAAAAGAAAGTACATTTCATCCAGTGGCAGTAAAAAATAAATGAGTTCCTCAGTGTATAAATGTGCATGTACTTATTTGTTTGAATAAAGGGCAGTCTCCCCAAACAGTTCGCGCTAGCGATCGATTCTCCCAGACAGGGGGTAGATATTTTTTTGGCCCCTGCCCAAATGGCACGCACACAAGGGTCATGACGGAGAGGTGAGGAGTGCCGGCCCACGGGGGCAGCAGCAAGCTGCGGGTCTACGGACCGATCCTGTCTTGAGTGGAGGACTGTTGGATCCTGGCAGGATTACTCGCAACGCCGTCACTTTTAATTTCGAGAGAGTTTAACCCTGTGGAGTCCGCAATTGGACGGTACAGGTTAATGGTCGTCAGCTAGTCATCGCATTAAATATTAAAGGCTTAGCCCGGCCCCGTGCAGACCTCCAACACTGCTTTACAGAGCAGAGTACCAGGTGTTGTTTACCCCGTTTCATGACCTTCGCACGAGCTGTGGTTCGATTCGCATAAAGACTCCCTGGTCATGATACTCAACTAAAAAACAAGATAAAGTATACTCCTCTCTTCAACACCAAATTGAAGAGAGGGATATACTTTATCGTGTTTTTTTAAAGTCCTTTGCATTAGACGCATGGCATAGCAACATGGGATTCAAGCGAATTTTAGCAACAGCTAGACCAGCTTCTTAATTACCAATGCATTTTTTTTTTTTTTTTTTACTGCCACTGGATGAAATGTACTTTCTTTTCTGGTCACTAAAAATAACGTTCCAAATACGTTCCAGGAAGCAGAGATAGCAAGCAGAAGGTTTCAAAATTTACTCCCCCTCCCTAACGGGGAAGGTGTGCATTATTTAAAGATGTTCCCAGAGAATGATTTACGGGAGGGCATTCCGGGCATCTGCCCTTTGAGGGGCCCCCAGAGTATAGTTATATATTACTTGCTTTGCATCAAACTGATTTGCAATATTTATCTACTGAAAATAATTAAAAAGGTAATTTCAGAACTGCCGCCCCGGTGGCGCAGTGGTCTAAGCGATGGCCTCTGATCATTCGTCCGTAAGGGGTCCGGATTCGAATCCCGGTGAGGCATGGATGTTGTGTTTGTCTTACGGCACTGGCTCTCTCCCTTCCCTGGAACCAGTGACCCTAAATTAGGGACGGGCGACTGCTTATAGCCCATTGAGTTGCTCACGGTGGTCGTTAAAACCTCCAATCAAAAAAAAAAAAAAAAAAAAAATTTCAGAACTGTATGTTGAAACACATGGAAATGACTATTATAATTCCCACAAATAAGTAGATTATATTATTGGCAAATTAATGTCTTAATATGCCAATAACTGGTCCACATCTTTACGAGGGAAGTAAATCGTTTGCTCAATGAGCCCTCTCACACTGAAAAACATTGAAACTGTATTTACATTGAAACTATTTACACTCATACTTACACTGCCACAGGACGGGCTCTGGTTCTGTGGTGATGACTCTGGGCTCGAGTCACCAGTTCCTCTTCTCCGTCTTCATCCCTCTTCTATCTTCTGCGGTCACCCCTCAATTAGGTAGACCGTCTGCTGCTCTATGAGGTGCTTAACTAACTCGATGATCGCTTGTCGCGCTCTTGGGTACGCGAGCAGGATTGAGAGGTCCCTCGTCTTTGCCAATTCTGGCACCAAAGTTGTTCGCTTACCTGACAGAGAAGCACATTGCCGCCCCAGTGGCGCAGTGGTCTAAGGCGTTGGCCTCTGATCATTCGTCCGTAAGGGATCCGGGTTCGAATCCCGGTCAGGCATGGATGTTGTGTTTGTCTTACGGCACTGGCTCTCTCCCTTCCTTGGAACCAGTGACCCTAAATTAGGGACGGGCGACTGCTTATAGCCCATTGAGTTGCTCACGGTGGTCGTTAAACCTCCAATTAAAAAAAAAAAAAAGAAGCACATTCCAGAATCGTGTGCGGCATTTGCAGTCTGGGCACCACAGCTGCACCATCGCTCCTTAACCGCGAATCTGCGGAAGTACTCCGGCGAAACACCTTGGCCGGTTAGTACCTGGTTAAGGAACCCATTACTCCCAATGCTCCTAATCGAGATTCGGGGAAAATACGGCGTGTTCTGCCCGTATCCCCTTCATCCCATCTCTGTTGCCACTCCACTAATGTGGCTTTTTTCAATTTTGTCCGCACGCTTTGCAACGGCGTTCGCATCTAAAAATCTATGCCCACTATATAAAATGTAAAACAGACACGGGCCGAGCAAGGTTGTTTTTTTTTTTTTTTTTTTTTTTTTTTGAGCAAAGCAATCGCTGTACGGCGCCTTTCTCGTTTGGGAAACTCGCAACATACAGCAGCAGGATAAGATTGAATAATTTCCGCTGATGGAAAAAACAGAAGTTTTACGACATCCTTCCCTCCTACAAAACAATTGGAGTGGGTCAGCTCCCTTAGTTTTTCAGTGTGAATGTGGTCCCTTCTCTCTCCCTTACTTCCACCCTCCTCTCATGCTTCAGGGAAGGCTATTAACTGCAGCATGCCGCCCCGGTGGCGCAGTGGTCTAAGCGATGGCATCTGATCGTTCGTCCGAACGGGGTCCGGGTTCGAATCCCGGTGAGGCATGGATGTTGTGTTTGTCTTACGGTACTGGCTCTCTCCCTTCCCTGGAACCAGTGGCCCTAAATTAGGGACGGGCGACTGCTTATAGCCCGTTGAGTTGCTCACGGTGGTCGTTAAAAAACCCTGCAGCATTTCTAAACACAGCCACCCGCTCGTAGACCAGGGCTGTCGCAGACGATCGTTTTTATTGTTCTGGTCGGCGGCACTTTGTTCTCTAGATGTGTGAAAAGCTTCTAAGTTGTCTTAAATGGCACGGGAGAAATGGGCTGGGAGAAACTGTGTATAAATCTGTGCCGTATTTCCCCCATTTGTACTATCAGGCAGCCGTTTTCAAAACTTATGTGACACTGGTTAGCTGGGAAGTCTGTCGTTGTTTTCCCTTAACATATGCTCAGTTTAATGTTGCTGATAACTCTTCTGTACTTATTATGGAGTTTAAAAAAGCAAAAGATTTTCGCGAAAAAATCACCTCCAGAGAATATGTGCTTGTAGACAATGTAAAGGGGGAAAGCGATATTTGGAAATATTTTAAATTACTGTCCCGTTCTGAAACTAGTCGGCCGGTAAACGTTGTGCAGTGCACTAAATGCAAAAACTTTTTGAGTTACGATAGCACAAAGTCTGGAACATCGCATCTTAAGCGGCACAAATGTGCTCCCCACACACACAAACGACAGACATATTGAGTTCCAGCGATATGATATGCCAGTAGAGATAGGTGCAGTTTATAAAGCCATAAAATCTTCTCCCAGTAAAACGATCGGACTCATAATTCTGGATATTTCGTACTTTTCCAATTAATCCCCCCATCCTTATCCCCAAGGATATTTCCGGGTCCGGCAGTATGGAATGATAATTTGAAAACCCAGAAAATTTGGAAGGCATGGAAATTGTCCTCTTCATGCAATACTTTTTGAGTATACAGCCCCCCTCCTTGGACGTCACGTGACTTATACAGAGTCTCAGAAATATTCTGAATTAACGTTTATTGTAATAGAATACGTGTAGCAATTAAGAAAACGAAAACTCTTCAGGAGTCGAATGACCGAGTGCACCAGGCGTCAAACTCGCGTTTTGGTAATTGTTGAAATTTTACGGGCCGACCCGGGCCTTGAAAACAGGAGAAATATACGGGTCGGGCCGGGCTTTCGAAATTAAGGCCCGTGCAGACCTCTAAGCAGTGTTATTCTAGTTATTCAGATGGGAAAGGCAGCGGACGTAAGAGAGTTTGACAAAGGCCAAATTGTAATGGCCTTGTAACTGGGTCAGAGCATTTCTGAGACGGCAAGGCGTTCAGCGACAGCTGTAGTAAGTACCTTCAAAAAGTGGTTCAAGAAGGAAAAAACCACGAACCTCCGGCAAGATGTGCTGAGCACGGCTTCAAGAAGGAAAACCACGACCCACCGGCAAGAAGGGCTGACCACGGCTCATCGATGTCAGAGGTGAGCGAAGGCTATCCCGTATGGTACGAGCCAACAGAGGGGATACTGTGGCGCTACTCGCCAGTAATTTGAATGCTGCTGACGGAAGAAATATGTCCCAACACCCAGTGCACAGAACCGTACACAAAATAGGGCTGCGTAGACGTGGCCACTCCGAGTGCCCATGCTGACCTCAATTCACCGGTGAGCGAAGTTTATCTCGTATGGTACGAGCTAACAGAAGGAATACTGTGGCGTTACTCGCCGGTAATTTGAATGCTGCTGACGGAAGAAAAATGGCACAACATACAGTACATAAAACCGTGCACAAAAAAGGGCTGCGTAGACGCGGCCACTCCCAGTGCCCGTGCTGACCTCAATTCACCGTCGAAAGCGCCTACAATGCGCACGCGAGCAACAAAACTGAACCTTGAATGATTGGAAGAAGGTCGTCTGGTCATGTGAATCTCGTTTCCTGTTGCACCAGGTGGGCAGCAGAGTACGTGTGTGTCGTTAACCTGGGTAAATTTTGGCACCAGGTTGGACCCAAGGAAGTTAGAATAATACTTCTGGAGATGCTCTGGTCTCTTAACCGTGAAGGTGTAGGATTTTGCCGTTGTTTACATGATACGTATGTAATTTCAACTGTTTGTATTTTGGAATTGCGTGGTTTTCGGTTGCAGAAACCGTGTTAATATCAAACCGGAATGAATTATACTTTTCAAACGAGTGAAGTTTGCAATTTTAATGTTATGTTTTGTTTAGAATTCGCACTAATGTTTATGTATTTCAATTTAAAACAAAAATTCGAAGGAGCCTTAAAATAATTAAGAATTTTATAAATTCAGCATTTTCTCACACATTGGCAACAAGTTACGATGCGAAATTGGAAACATTTGCGACGAAAGAAGGCGATTCGGCCAACACAAAATGCACTGCAATAGACTAGCATCTCTAGACAGGAATGATTCCCTATGGCAGTCTCACTGCGCGTGCGCACGGACATTGACGCTTGATGATCCTTCAGTTTCGGGGGTCGTACATATATAGCATTAATGAAGGCGGCAGCCCGACTTCTACGAACGCAGGTGTTGTTTATATTGATTTCAGATCGGTAGGAGATACTCTAGTGCGCAGAAGATAAGTAGTTCGAAAACAATAGTACGTATGTCAAACGCTACAGCTACAACTGCTCTCGTGTGCAAAAGATAAGTAGTTTGAAAAAACTTGAAGTATGCCGAACCCCACTACTGTTTCTTGTGCTTATTGTAAGCGTGAATTTTCTGGGAAAAGTAATTTATCGAGGCACGTGAAAAAGTTTCGTCATCCTACAGAAATGCCTGGAACTTCAGCGATTTTTTTTTTTTTTGATTGGAGGTTTAACGATCACCTTGAGCAACTCAATGGGCTATAAGCAGTCGCCCGTCCCTAATTTAGGGCCACTGGTTCTAGCGAAGGGAGAGAGCCAGTACCGTAATACACACACAGCATCCATGCTTCACCGTGATTCGAATCCGGACCCCTTTCGGACGAATGAACAGAAACCATCGCTTAGACCACTGCGCCACAGGGTCAGCTCAGTGAATTTCCAGTGTGTTCTTCGTAATCAGAGTTTCAGGCGTTTGGTCGACTTGCAGCAGCACATTAAAATTGCACACGGACATTGAATTTCAATATGAACAAATTACATTTCATTCTATGGAAGATTTTGAACTTTGGAAGCAGATCGAACGCGAGACTCAGTCCTATTTTGTTAAACAGACAGGAAATAAAAAAATGGCAGATGGTGACACAGCAATGTATTTTCCCTGTCATCGGAGTGGCATGCACGAATGTAAAGTGCAAGGAGAAAGAAAACATCGTTTAAAATGTATTGGGAGCCGCAAAACTCAGAAAACTTGTCCTGCCAGCATTGTTGCTCGTGTTCAGCAAGTGAATGATGGTAGTGAAATTGTTGTCACTTATCTATTTGCAGAGTAGAAATAGGACGCTCCGATGACAAAATGTAAACAACACCTGCGTTTGAGAATAGAAGTCGAGCTGCCGCCTCTATTAATGCAAAATGTATACGACCCCCGACACTGAAGTTCCCGAGATGAGCATGCGCAGTAAAACTCCCATAGGGAATCACTCTTGTCCAGAGACGCTAGTACTGCAATAGCCTTCAAAACCATCAGCTTTCCCGCACTTTGACGGCCGTCGCTCACGGTTATAGGCTTCACGCAAAGTGGTACTTTTATTTTATTTTGATTGAAGGTTTAACGACCACCGTGAGGAACTCAATGGACTATAAACAGTCGCCCGTCCCTATTGTAGGGCCACTGGTTCCAGGAAAGGGCAGTGTCATAAGACAAGCACAACATCCATGCCTCACCGGGATTCGAACCCGGACGAACGATCATTTAGACGTTTAGACCACTGCGCCACCGTGGCAGCTAAAGTGGTACTGCTTCATTAACAAGGGCATCTCCAGATATCTTATTCTAACCTCCTTGGTTGCACTGTGGGACAAAAACAAGCCGGTGAAGAAAGTATGATATAATTCTTGGGGCAATGTTCTGCTGGGAAATCCTGGGTCCAGTCATTCATGTGCAGGAAACTATGCCATCTACCACCTACCTAAACATCATTGTAGACTAGGTACATCCTTTTATGGCAACGGTATTCCCATCTAGTAATGCATTCTTTCAGAAAAATAATGTGCCGCCCCGGTGGCGCAGTGGTCTAAGCGATGGCCTCTGATCATTCGTCCAAACGGGGTCCGGGTTCGAATCCCGGTGAGGCATGGATGTTGTGTTTGTCTTACGGCACTGGCTCTCTCCCTTCCCTGGAACCAGTGACCCTAAATTAGGGACGGGCGACTGCTTATAGCCCATTGAGTTGCTCACGGTGGTCGTTAAACCTCCAATCAAAAAAAAAAAAAAAAAAAAAAAATAATGCGCCATCCCACACGGCATGAGTTATTCGAGAATAGTTCGTGGAACCAGGGGAAGACTTCCTGGCATTGCCCTGGCCTCCGAATTCCCTAGACAATCCAATCGAGCATCTGTCGTTTGTGTTGGTACAGCAAATCCGATCTGCGTCAGTTCAACCACGTAACTTAGAAGAGTTAAAGGATCTGCTGGAACGCGTTGGTACCAGATACCAGAAGACAGTGCTTTTTTCTGGAAGAAAAGGTGCCGGTACTCACCATGAAGATGTTATTACAGCAACTTCCACACTTTTAACATATCCTCCGATATACCCTCGTCGTCTCTAGATCGCTTCTTGCTTTTGGTATCAACTGCAGAATGACGACCTCAGAACAACCACGAGTCCACATATTTGCTACGGTTGAACTGAGTGAGAGGAGATCCTACTATCCTGATGAGCATCAGTGCCGAAGTTGTCCGTACAATCAGAGATGACCTAGATGAAGTTACTATAAGATTCATCTGAGAGAAATCCCTTTCACATTCACTGGAAGATATTGCAAATGTGCTCAAAGTGTGCTTTAGATGAAAAAATATGTCCGGGACTTTATTTACTTGAAGATATTCACGGAAACCACGAACAACTTCTCTTTCATTTAAGGGGAATTTGCGTGCTAACTTTCTAATTTCAGCTTCACCAAATGTCAAATGCTTCCCAGGATTTTCTGGCCAATATTTGGAATCTATAATTTTGGCACATTCAGGCAAATCAGCATCATCTCCTTCAAGCAGACTCTTTCCAACAGCTCTTTCAGACTTTTATAAAAAGCAGATGAACTTATTGCAGGACTGTGTCTTCCATTTGTGTGGAGCTCAATCCCTTTGAACTTCATGTTCTTCTGACTTTGAAGAGACATACTGTAGTACTGACCAGGGTTTTCAATTCTTTCCTCAAAAAGTTAGACTGTATTATTTTATCTTCTTTTCTGCTTTGAACTAGTCAATATGTCTCTCTTGTAAATAAAGACTTAGCTCGCTAAGTTCTTGGAGAGCATCACACACACTGGTGTGCAAAAGTTAAGGACGAAGAGGAGAAATTAGCATAACAGCGGAACGAGCAGGCAGAACGGACCGAAAGACCACTCAGGAGATAGACTAGGGTCCGGTACGACGGTACGACGTAGGGGTGTCGGAAGGGCATAAAGCACACGGGCGGTGTACGCTCAGCAATTCGGTGAAAGCTATTGCACGGTGTACATCGGTTTGAAGGACGTCGAGTTGCTGTCACCGTGTGATATGACCATCAGACAATCCAGTAGACGACATCTGGATGACTTTACCCGAGGTCGCGTCATTGGGAAGTTGGAAGAAAGTCGAAGTGTGACTAGTGGGGCTGAAGAGTTCGGGATTGCTCACAGCATCGTTTCACGAGTTTGGAGAGCATTTCAAACGACAGGAACAGCTGTCCGAGAGTTTAACAGTGGTCGTCCACGAGCAACCACGGCGGCGGACGCCCGGTATATTGCCCTACAGGCGAGAAGAGACAGACGGCAGACAGCGGGAGAAATCGCAAGGCACATGCAACAGACAACTGGACGTCCGTTATCGCGTTTTACCGTGGCCAGGAGGCTGCACAAAGGTGGTCTATTTGCACGACGACCAGTACGGTGTGTGCAATCAACGCCTGCTCATTGGAGACGGCGGTTTCTGTGGTGCCGAGGACACAAGAACTGGACACATCAGCAATGGGGTCGAGTTCTCTTTACGGATGAGAGACGATTTAGTCTGACGAGCGATTCTGGACGTATACACATCTGGAGAGAGCAGGGAACACGCAATCACACCTCCAACATAATCGAAAGGGACCAGTTTGGAGGTGGCGGAGTACTCGTTTGGGGCAGTATCATGCTTGGTAGCCATACTGACCTCCACATCTTCCAAGGAGATTCAGTCACTGGTGTCCGCTATTGTACCGAGGGTCCTGAGTTCCTCTTCATGGACGACAACGCTACACCTCGTCGTACAGTGGCTGTCACAGAGCTGTTGGAGAGTGAAGTTATTCAACGCATGGATTGGCCCGCAAGGTCCCCGGACCTAAATCCAATCGAACACGTGTGGGACCTTTTCGGGAAACGCTTGGCAGCACGTCACCAGCCGACAGCAACGATTCCGCAGCTGCGATTGGCGCTACAAGAGGAATGGGCCGCGATGCCTCAACAACTCCTTGACAACCTCGTCCTCAGCATGGACAGACGTTGTAAATCCTGCAACGCAGTCAGGGGTGATCATATCCCCTACTAAAGAGTGGATTTTTCTTGGCAGCCGCCTGTCACATGGGCGTTTCTGTCTTCTGTCCAGTTGTGCTCGAAGCTACCATTTCAATAAAGTGCCTTTGTATCCTTTGGATTCCTTGTTTGGACGGTTTTGCTCACTTGTCCCATTTTCTTACATCTTTGGGATCTTATGGTATGATTTGAGTCGCTGTGGAGCACTTCTGCACGACGTTACATTCGAAAAACCGTCTCGTCCTTAATTTTTGCACGCCAGTGTATAAGGCCCAAATCAAGAACAAACTCGCATGACGTTATTTTTCTTAAAAGGCCCTCATAAAGACAGCGATCTGTTTTGCTTATTCTGCTGTCTTCTTTTGCCTCCTCAAAGTAATGGACGAGGTCTTTAAAGTCTTGCCACACTGCAGAAACAGTTCGAAAGCTAGATGCAACCCAGCGAGTGCTTAAATTCTGCCAATTTTAAGAAGTTGAAGTTCTAGAGTCGCTGTACATTCCTGTAGTTCCCTAGCATTCTTAGGTGAAGCATGGTAAGTCACATAAAGTTTGTCCATGAAACTGTTAAAGTGATTCACTCCTGCCGCATTGTTCACTGTGTCACTAACAGACAATTCAAGGCGATGGCTAGCACAATGCCAGAAAATAACACTAGGAAACCTGTCTTGCATTAGCCTCAATTCGTGAACACAGTACCATCTGCCAGAATATTTATAACGCATTTTGCTGTCAATACATCGCAATTTTTTAAAAAACTTAAGAAAAAGTGCCGGTACTGCGTACCGTTGCGTACCGCCCGAAAAAAGCACTGCCACCAGACACGTTTAGAAATGTAGCGTCGACCCTCGCAGGGTAAGAGCGTATTTGGCGGCAAATGGGGGACCAGCATCATATTGAGCAGGAGGTCATAATGTTTTGGCTCTTCGGTGTATCGAGTGTCCAAGCCCATCCGTGAAAACAGAAATCTGATGTTGGGGAGCTCGAAGCCTCATCCTTCTGCTCCGGAGTCGAATGCTTTACCAGTTAAACTACACAGACAAGTGTTTATCACTTCTAAACGTCTTGACATGTACGTTACCTCTGTGGTGCGGTCACATATATTCCCCTCCCCTTAAGAAAGAGGGCTGAGACGGAATTGTATGTTTCCGTGTCAGCCGGCAAACCATGCTTGAAGAAATTCTCTATAGAAGGAGTTGTAACCAATTTCAGACGATGTGTGGAAGGAACACACATTCTTCGAAGAACCCAACTGCCAGTAGATCCATTTTAACGTTCGGGCGCCAATGTAAAAACACAAATTTTGCAGGTGACGGGGTCCGCATTATTCTGCTCTGAAGCCAATTGCTTTCCCAATTAAGCTACACCGACAAGTGCTTATCACTGCTTCTTGCCGTCGTGACATGTACATCACCTCTGTAGTACATTACGCATCTACCTGAAGCGAAAGATGAAGAAATGTGTTTCCCATTCGAGGATGCGCTAATGCCCTAGTATTGACTTTGACATGAGGTCTCGGTTAAACTGCACGTGGTCGTCATTTACTCACACATGTGTCTGTCAAGTTAACTTGGCTGGCTGACTATTCCAACCAATAGCAAATCAAAATAGCCGAAAGCACGTGTTGCACCGCATATCTTCATGATGTCAGTTATCGTTGTTCGTGAACGCAGCTAGGCAATCACACACACATGAAACGCTCTTTTTAGCACGTTTTTTTGTAAAAAGATCGTGCTTCTGTTATCGGTTTGTCCGCCCATCCGTCCGTCTGTACCCACGATATCTCAGCAACTATTAGTCCGATTTGAAAAATTCTTTTTGCATTGGGAAGCTTGAAATATGCAAATGATGATCCTTTACTTCGTTTTTTTTTTTTTACGATGTACAATTTTGCCGGTAGAGGGCGTAAATGCAGATGATGTCGAATTCAAAAATACGTTTTATATCACATATTTGCTTCTAAACATCCGATTTAAAAAAAACCCTTATAACTTTCGATTCCATTTATGTCGAAGAGTATTTTAGATATAGTTACTTTTTCAAATTACGCATAGATTTTCCGCTAGGAGGCGTAAAATTAAATTACATTTTCCCCGATAACTCTTCTTCTAAAACTCCGATTTGAATTTTTTTTTCTTCCGAGGATACATCTCCTGATGGTAAATCTTTTGCATATAATTTTAAATTTTTGGTAAAGAATACTTTGGCCACCAGGGGGCTTAAGTGGTAATTTTTGCTTCTGATGTATTTGTCATAAAATCGTAGCTTCTAAAATATCGATTAAAAAATTCTTTCGTGGACTGATGCCACTCACATCGATAAACCTTTTCGGAACATTTTCTTCTTAAAATATTCCGCAGTTTCTCCGCCAGGAGGCGTAGATGTACATCTTATTTTTGCCAATATCTCTACTTCTAGGAGTCCGATTTGAAAAATTCCTTTTTTGTTGGATAGTGTTTTCCGTGTGACATGTTTTTCATATAATTTCAAAATTTTCAAGTAATTCATAGACTTTCCGCTAGGGGTGTAACGGTAAAGTGCGTTTCCTCCTATATCTCTGCTTCTAAATCTCCCATTTGAAAAATTCTTTCTGCACCGGATACAGCTCCTGATGGGAAATCGTTTGCACATAATTTCTAATTTTTGTAAAATAATAGTTTGGCCACCAGGGGGCGTAAATCTTAATTTCCGCTTCTGTTGTATTTGCAACAAAATATGAGCTTCTAAATTCTCGATTGAAAAAAACGTCGTTTGTTGACTGATACTAATCATGTCGACAAACCTTTTAGGAAAATTTTCTTTTTGAAAAAAATGCATGGTTTCTACGCCAGGGGGCGTAGATGTATATCTTATTTTTGTCAATATCTCTACTTCTAAGAGTACGATTTGAAAAATTCCTTCTTTGTTGGATAGCGTTTCCGATGCGAAATGTTTTCCCTATAAATTCAAAATTTTCAAGTAAATCATACACTTTCCGCTAGGGGGCACAAAGGTAAATTGCGTTTTCTGCGTTATTTCTGCTCCTAAAGCTCTGATTTGAAAAATTCTTCCTGTATTGCATACAAGACCTGATGGAAAATATTTTTCACATAATTTATAATGTTTGGTAAAGAATGGTTTAGCCACCAGGGGTCATATATGTTAATTTCTGCTTCTGAAGTATTTGTTGCAAAATCTGGGCTCCTGAAAACTCGACTAATTTTCTTTTCTTCGACCGATACCGCTTATACGGATAAACCTTTTGAGAATACTTTCTTCCTAAAATAATGCATGGTTTTCCCACCAGGGGACGTAAAGTCACATCTTATTTTTGTCGATATCTCTGTTTCTAAGAGTTCGTAAGCTCACGATTCCGTTTACAGCAATATCTGATTGATTAAAAACCCGATTGAAAATCTTCTTTCTTTGGTCAGATCTATTGTTTTCCATACCAGTTCCATTGACTTTGAATAGCTTTGATAAATTTAATTTGCGTCAGAACGGATTCAAAAGACGTGCTTATCACTGTCAACTTTCTTGTTATAATTTTAAATTGCGAAAAAACAACAACCAAAAATTGCTTTTATTTTTAATGCTTCTTCCAAAGCTGCCCTCAAAAATTTCTGGCTATTTCTTTAATACGTTTTATATGAGGTTTCCGCAAAAGATTTTGCATTTTTTTATTATTATTAATATTAAAGCTTTTGAGAAAAGTGTTCTGAATTTCTGACGTGTTATGGAAATGGCAGTGAACGTCGTAATAATTGGCATGCAGCTGAATGTTGTCTGGCCGCCCCGGTGGCGCAGTGGTCTAAGTGATGGCGTCTGATCATTCGTCCGAACGGGGTCCGGGATCGAATCCCGGTGAGGCATGGATGTTGTGTTTGTCTTACGGCACTGGCTCTCTCCCTTCCCTGGAACCAGCGACCCTAAATTAGGGACGGGCGACTGCTTATAGCCCATTGAGTTGCTCACGGTGGTCGTTAAACCTCCAATACAAAAAAAAAAAGAATGTTGCTCTGGTATCGAACTATTGGCTTAGCCAAAAAGTCATTGCATTTTTTACACATAGATGACGAAACATATCTTGAAACGTAACTAACGTTATTTGAAACCGCAAGTTCAATATGTAACGTGACAGCTGTCAGTTCAAGCTTGTTTTAGGAACAGAAACTGCACCATTTCGTTAACAAGTGCTTATTTGGTGTCGATTTCAAAATGGACAATCAAAAGGAACATTTTCGTCATGTTTTGCTGTATTACTTCCGAAAAGGAAAAAAACGCTGTTCAAGCTCATAAAAAGTTATGTGATGTGTATGGTGAAGATGTCTTAAAACTATGGCAGTGTCAGAATTGGTTTGCGAAATTTCGGTCTGAAGATTTTGATGTGAAAGATGCACCACGCTCAGGAAGGCCAATCGAAGTTGATGACGACAAAATAAAGGCACTCATCGAATCCAATCGGCATTTAACGACACGAGAGACTGCTGAGATTCTGAACATATCGAAATCGAGCGTTGAAAACCATTTTAAAGCAACTGAGATACGTTAGTAAGCTCGATATGTGGGTACCACATGAGCTCAAAGAAATTCATCTCCCTGAGCGCGTTGACATCTGCGATTCGCTCTTGAAACGTGAAGAAAATGGTCAATTTTTGAAACGTATGATAACAGGTGATGAAAAATGGATCGTCTACAACAACGTCGAGCGAAAAAATCGTGAAGCAAGCGTGATGAAGCGGCTCAAAGTACTTCCAACGCAGAAATGTACCAAAGGAAGGTTATGCTGTCAGTCTGGTGGGATTTCAAAGGTATTGTGTATTTTGAATTGCTTCCAAGGAACCAAACCATTAATTCGGACGTGTATTGTCGTCAGCTGGATAAATTAAGTGATGCAGTCAAACAGAAGCGTCCACAATTGGTGAATCGCAAAGGTGTTGTGTTTCATTATAACGCAAGACCACATACAAGTTTGGTCACTCGTCAAAAATTGCTGCAGCTTGGATAGGATGTGTTATCACATCCATCATATTCGCCAGACCTGGCACCGTCAGACTACCATTTGTTTCGTTCGCTGCAAAACGCCTGGAATGGTAAAATCGTCACTGCTGATGAGGCTATCAAATCGTTCTTGGAACTGTTTTTTGCCGAAAAAAAAAAAAACTTTTTTGAGCGTGGAATCATGAGAGATGGCAAAAGGTCATCGAATAAACTGGACAATATGTTCTTGACTAAAGTTTTTGTTTCCCATTCAAAATTTGTCTTTCATTTACGCAGGAAAAAAAAAACAAAAAACAATTACTTTTTGGCCAACCGAATAGTTTCATCCCGAAGAAAAGAAGTTCCGTACGGAGTCTGTCAGTGTACATTTTAGAGAACCAAATGATATTAGTCTCTTTGTTCAAAATGTACGTGAAATGCGTTTTTCAGAAGAAACTAGGTATGAATTGCTCAAAAATTGTTCCCAACCAGAAAAGAAAAACCTATTTATTTCCAACGCAACTGTTCGGCACCAAGAATAGCTTCAGTTTTTGCAATGGAAATGGCTTACTTATTGTAAGGAGCTTGTGGAACATTCTGTCGACATTGTGTTTTGTTCATCAATTCGGATCAGAGTGTAGGGAAAGGAAGCCACAAAGGACCAGAAACTGTAGTTACGAAGGTATTTATCAAATCAAAGGATGCTGCAAAAAAAATTCGAAATGTACGAACAAAAAGTTTCATCATCGCGATTCTATCATACACTGGTGTGCAAAACTTAAGGACGAGCCAGGTTTTGACCTGTAGCATCGCACAAGAGCGGCCTGGGTATATGAAATTCAAACCCTAGGAACTCCATTACTCACCGAAATGTCGGAAACAACACCGGCACAACTGCAGGTACTAAAGGGTACAGTGGAACTTTATTCAGAATTTGCTACATAGCACTGGGTGCCATGATGCAGATGCATTACTGAGAAAGACTGTACGAAGGGAAGAGGGGATCCTCAGTAGGGGATACGATCACCCCTAACGTCTATGCATGATTTGCACCGTCTGTTCATACTACTTCGCAGTAGGTTGTTGAGGACTTTTCTGCGGTAACGTCGCCCTTTCTTCCTTTGTTGTGTGTTGAAGTGGCTCAACGCGTCTCCCCAGAGCGTTCCACACGCGTTCTATGGGATTTAGGTCTGGGGAACGTGCTGGCCAATCCACCCGCTGAATGTCTTCACTTTCCAACAGCTCACCAACAGCCACTGTACGACGGGGTGAGGCGTTATCGTCCATCAACACGAACTGTGGTCCAATGGAACCTTGGAGCATAAGAACATGGGGAAGGATTGCCTCATTGCAGTAGCGCGCAGAGGTTACAGTACCTCTTTTCAGTATCTGGAACTCCGTACGTCCATCCATCAGAATGCTTCCCACCCCTCACACACACATACGAGAACATTTGCAACCGCCATATATATCCCATTCATTGATGTTGTCGGGGTGATACCAACTTCCTGTCTCACCCCAGATTAGCTGATGTCCAGAATAGCTAGAGAGGCTAAAGCTACTCGCATCAGTAAAGAGTATCGTACCCTACTGTTCAGCTGTCCAGTCCTTATGTTCTCTGGACCACTGTAAACGGTGTCTCCCGTGAGCAGTTGTTTATGGAACATAGCGTACTGGTCGTCGGGAAAACAGTCCATCTTTGTTTGTAGTCACCTGGCCACTGTAAACCGTGATATTGTGCGTCCTATGCTCATGTTGGGCGTCCTATGCTCATGTTGGGCGTCCTATGCTCATATTGTGCGTCCTATTCTCATGTTCAGTTCACGGCTGTACCTGTAATCCTGAAGGCCGACTACGCACGCGATACGACGCTATGGGCGATACCAAACTCTTGAGCCACACTCATCACCAGGGTTGGCAAGGTCATTTACTCGTTACGTATTTTACGTAAATTACGCGTAATATACAGGTGGCGTAGAAAACCAGTTTTTTACGCAGACGTAAAAAACTAATTTCCTTTCATGTGTGTATAAATAATATAATATAAAAACCACTTTCATTATATTACATTTTAAACTTAAAATTTCCTTTATATTTCACTACGAAATCGTTATTCTCTTAAGATTGTTTATACAGCTCAGCCACCTATTAGCAGATTTCTTTTTAGAAATTATAATGCATCTGTTCTTTCTTGTATATTAAAAGTGGAGAAAATAATCTACCTCTTGCACTAGCATCGATAAAAATCACAATGTATATTGAATAGAATTCAAGATTTTATTAACAGCTTCAAATTCGTCGAGTGTATTTTAATATTTATGTAATTCTATAAATTAAACAATTTTATGTTCAGTTTGTTCACCAAAGATAATATTTTGACATGAATGTCAATGCCATGTCTATAATGCAAAATATCGTACATTTTCATTTAATAATATTTGTGTTTGACATGTTATCCAGGTGTACACTTCAAAATCATAATTTTACCCTTTTAAAACTCTAAACGTTTTTCCTATTGATTGTGCTATACTTATACCCTTTAAGGAAACAACTGTAGATTTGACAGAACATTAAACTACTTGTTTTAAATGTGACTTTTTAAATGTTTATCATTGTCACTCTCAGTTTTCAAACACCCTTAATCACACTAATAATCCTCACTGTTACGTATGATCTTGTAACTTAAGAGTATAATATATTTGAACCAATTTCTTCGAGCGTTCGAAGCTGAGCCGGTTTCTTGTAGTATTATGGACAAAAGACCAGTTAGAGAAAAGTCTTTCAAGTTGGGCTGAAGATGCTGGGATGTTGATTAACTTCAAAGCAACTGCTGACAACTCCTTATGGTGCAGACTGGCGAAGTACCAGAATGTCCGTGGTGATTTAACTCCCTTCTTCATAAGCGCTCCAAACTTTCCAGATTTTTCTCGATACTGTTAGCAAGTTAATTAACAGCACAAAGATTACATAGAAAGTTAATTAACAGCACAAAGATTACATAAAAAGTTAATTAACAGCACAAATATTACATAAAAAGTTAATTAACAGCACAAAGATTACATAAAAAGTTAATTAACAGCACAAAGATTACATAGAAAGTTAATTAACAGCACAAAGATTACATAAAAAGTTAATTAACAGCACAAAGATTACATAGCAAGTTAATTAACAGCACAAAGATTACATAGCAAGTTAATTAACAGCACAAAGATTATATAGACAGTTACTTAACAGCACAAATATTACATAGAAAGTTAATTAACAGCACAAAGATTACATAAAAAGTTAATTAACAGCACAAAGATTACATGAAAGGTTATTTAACAGCACAAAGATTACATAAAAAGTTAATTAGCAGCACAAAGATTACATAGCAAGTTAATTCACAGCACAAAGTTAACATAGAAAGTTAATTAACAGCACAAAGATTACATAAAAAGTTAATTAACAGCACAAAGCCATGTTTTTTTTTATTTTGTTACGTATTTTGCGTTTTCTACGCGTTTTTATACGCGTAATTTACGTGTCACGTAGAAAACCTTTTTTTACACGTAATTGCACAACCCTGCTCATCACAGTTCACACCTCCTCCAGTCTCCCAATTATTCAACCACGAGTAAAATCATCAAGATGTTCTCGACAAGCTATGTCGTCGTCTCTAGCACAAAACAAACACAATCGAATGTCTGTAACACTTATACACTCCGTCCGGTGACTTCCGTTCAACTGATGCTATTGGACGGCGTGAGCGCATTTTGTCCTCACGCCACACAAACCACACGTCATGCTTCATTATTACACATGCGCTGTTGCTTCTGTTCTCAGCAGACACGGTCCTGAGTTAATTTGCGCTTGGGTGCTGTTGCTATTTTCGGCGTAATTTAACTTTTCCCACTTAGTCCTAAAGTTTTGCATATTAGTGTAGCTTCTGAAAACGTTTTCGCTATTTACCGGCGTTCTGCGGAAGATGTGGATTCTCAGATCTTCTACATACACTAAATTGACAAAAGTCACCGGACACCTATAACGTAAAGATCTTTTCTTACTGCTACGTTATTTTAAAAACATCACCATATGATGAAAAAGTTCCTAAATTAAACCTTAACGGCCAGACGAAACATTTAAAAACAGAAGTCAAACTTACAGAAATGATGCTTTATTTTTCCCAGCACAGATGTAGTACTTCACATAACAAATCGGTATCAACAGTTCACATTAAACGCACCACACACCACACACCAACAACGCTACGTTCCACAACGCTCCACATTAATCGCTTCACAAGCAACAGTTGTATCGTAGTTTATATCTCTGGTTCTTATCATAACAACAGGCATACGTCACGTTCATTCAACCTCAATTATGTTGCCAACAGTATTCGTTTGAGAGAAAAGATATCACGTTAAGTGTGAAGTATAACTGAGAACAAACTTAAGATTTACATAGGGAAAAAAACTAAAAAGGAAAGTTAATTTAGAATATACGTCACACACCTAGAAGAGAAACACAACATAGTATTTATTGACATGCATTAGTATGGTGTCGGTCCACCTTTGGCCTTAATGCATGCACTGACCCTTCGAGATATGTTTCCGACAAGGTTTTGGAACACAGAGATAGGTACGCGCTTCCATTCAGTACATAATTCTGCCGCTAACTGTCGCTTAGTAGTAGGCCTGGGTTCCAAACGTCTTATGCGACGCTCTAATTCATCCCATAGGTGCTCTATGGGATTAAGATCAGGGCTCTGTACTGGCTAGTCCACACACGATACGGAGTTATCGTCAAACTACGCCGTAACAGTCCTTGCTTTATGGCTCGGTGCATTATCCTGCTGGTACCAACAAAACTCGATTCCATAGTATTGCCGCAGGATTGGTAGGACATAATTGTCCAGAATATCGAGGTTAACGTTCTGATTAACAAATTTATCCACGATACCAATGAGCCGGGACCATACCAGGAAAAATGCCCCATACACGAGTACACTGCCAGCTCCAAACTTGACCGTAGGAACAGTACACTGTGGTAAATAGCGTTCCCCAGGCTGCCGCCATACCCACACACGGTCATCAGAATGATGGATGGTGTATCTGGATTCATCAGTCCATAGGACTCGTTTCCATTGATCTACGGTCCACGATAAATGTTCTTTACACCATGCTAAACGACGAGTAGCATTCCGAGTGGAGATGAAAGGCTTATGAGTAGCCGCACGACCACCGTAATCCATGGAATGAACTTCTCTGCGAATGGTACGTGTACATACCGAGGTTCCAGCATTTTTACTGCACCTCTACACTGAGGTCTTGTGCAGGACTCCGTCGATTAGCTGTAACGACTCTCCTGAGGCTTCGATGTCCTCCATCACTGATTTTCTTTGTTCTGCCGGTACGTTTTGCTGCTTCATGTGTCTTCCACTTATTCAGTACATCCAAAACAGTTGACTTGGGTATATTTAAACGACTCTCGGTTTCTCTTATGGACAACCCACTAATATAACACCCAACAATCTTTCCTTTCTCAAAGTCAGTTTAGCAACATTTTCACTCAACCTCAGAGTGCGATATGATCGTGGTTAGCTGCAGGCTTGTTTTTATACCGTTTGCAGCTGTACCGCGCATGTTAACAACGCAGCAGATCCGTTCATTTGCTTTTGAAGGGGTGTCCGGTGACTTCTTTCAATATAGTGTATATGAACTTCACCTACACATACCGATCACTGAAGTAGAAACATTTATTCAATACCGGGCTGGACCTCCTTTAAGCCTGAATTACAGAACATATGCGCTTCGGCATAGATTCCACAAGGTGTCGGAGTGCATATTCGTCTACATCATACCAGGCGTTCACCAGACAATCCTGTAACGGGCTCAGATTTGACGGAAGAGGACTTTGCACTTGGATCTGTTTTTCTAACATGTGCTATACATTCTCAGTGAGGTTCAGATCCGAGCTTTGTGGTGGCCAGGGTGGATGATGGAAGTCATCATTTACCATGGCTACCACAATGATAGTGTCATGCTCGCTGAACTCATCTTGCGGGGTTGACAGTAGCATTGTCGTCCATGAAGCAACAGTCACCTGCTAGATAAAAAGTCAATATTGCTGGGTGGACTTCATCAGTAACAGTGTTTAGAGAATCCTTGGAGGACACCCGACCTTCCAGCAATATCCGAACGTGCCCCACACCATGACACCGCCTCCGGAAACTTGAGTTATGTTTACAAGGCTAGCTGGGTCTTTTGCTTCATTGGGCTCCCGCCAAACTCTCTGCCTGCTGTCAATACAGAACAAGGTGTACTGCGACTTGTCGGACCACATAACGTCTTTCCAGTGTCCACTCACGGTGTTCTTGAAACCACTGTAGACGAAGTTTTCGGTTCTACGTAGAAATCAGTAGTTTGGGTGTAGGCATGAGACTGCCGATACCGATCCTCATCAATTTCCTGCACATAATTAGCTGAGATATGGGTCGGGAACTGCCTTCAGCGCTCAATTGCTGCACACAGGACGTCCTGTTTCTCCGTACAAGCCTTCTCAGACGACGGCGATATCGTTCCTGACAGATTATCGTC
Organism: Macrothele yani; assembly: GCA_039090855.1. Classification (NCBI taxonomy): domain Eukaryota; kingdom Metazoa; phylum Arthropoda; class Arachnida; order Araneae; family Macrothelidae; genus Macrothele; species Macrothele yani. Next base: position 80,649,186 of record CM077016.1, read on the forward strand.
GCGCTGCAGTTACACCTCTTAGACGAGCAATGTGGGTTATTTTTCCACTGATTAAAAATCTTGGATATCTCACCTTTTGAGAAATCAGTCAGCTCTTCTGTTTTCAAGATCGTCGCTCCGCCAGACGGACATCCACAAGACGCCCTTTATTGTACTCCGAAATATCCTTTGTTTTTCTCATTGTGATCAACACTTCTGACAATTACTGACGAGCAGCAGTGTTACGTAGTTGCCTAGATCACATGGTGATGCACGTCACAACGTATTACGTAAGCGACGTCTACGTACATCTGCATAAAGGTTTCTAATTCAGTGACCGGTGCGTGTACAGGAGTTCACTCATTCAAAATAAAGTTATGAAACCTGTGGAGGTTTAGTTCAAAAGAAAATACGAGGGTTGTACCGAAAGTAATGTAAATGTGGGCATAACTTTTTTATTAACTGGCAGAGGTCGTTCAAATTGCACATGTTGGTAGAGTAACTCTTCCTCTATAGTAACCCTTCTTCTTCACTGCAGGTAAATAATGGATTCCAAGCAGAAGTAAAGTGCTGTCATTGGGTTCTTGACGAAGGAAGGGTGCAGCCTGTCCGACATCCACAGAAGGCTACAGAATGCTTACGGAGATGACACCATTGACAACAGCAATGTGCACAGATGGATGAAGAAGTTTAAAGAAGAGGAAACCAGCATTGAAAACAAACCACGCAGTGGGAGACCATCATCTGCGACCACTGACACGAATCGTCAGCGAGTGGACGAATTGATTCGCGCGGAGAGACGAGTCACAATCCGTGAGCTTGTTGCACAACTGGGCTGCGGTCACAATGCCATAGAGAAGATGGTGGAAGACTTAGGGTAACGGAAAGTGTGTGCAAAGTGAGTACCTCGGCAATTGACACCCGATTTGAAGGAGAGAAGGGTGAAAGTCCGCTCCGATGTGCTGGAAGCGTTTGAAGCTAATGAAGACACGTTTTTTCGATTTGGTGACAGGGGATGAAACGTTGGCGTATCTTTACGATCCGGAAACGAAGAATCAATCCATGGAATGGCGTCATACCTCTTCACCAAATCCTAAGAAGTTCAAGAGCCAGTGATCAGCACAGAAAGTCAGGGTGACTGTTTTTTGGGATGTCATTCTCCTTGATTTTCTAGAACGTGGCTGTACCGTAGCCAGCAAGCGGTACATTGAGACACTCGAGAAGCTCAGAGAAGCCATAAGGAGGAAGAGGCCGAGCAAGAATCTGAAAAGGATCCACATTCACCATGACAATACGAAACCACACACATCTTTTCCAACGAATCAGGCGATCAGCAAATTAGGCTGGTCGGTGGTCCCCCATCCACCGTACGGCCCAGATCTGGCGCCCTGCGACTTCCACCTGTTCGGTCCAATAGACAATCTCCGGGGACAACGATTTGATGACACAGACGAGGTGAAAGTGGCTGTGAAGAAGACGAGGTGAAAGTGGCTGTGAAGAAGAATCTGAAAAGGATCCACATTCACCATGACAATACGAAACCACACACATCTTTTCCAACGAATCAGGCGATCAGCAAATTAGGCTGGTCGGTGGTCCCCCTTCCACCGTACGGCCCAGATCTGGCGCCCTGCGACTTCCACCTGTTCGGTCCAATAGACAATCTCCGGGGACAACGATTTGATGACACAGACGAGGTGAAAGTGGCTGTGAAGAAGTGGGTACAACAGTCCACACCTGAATTTTTTTCAACGAGGATTCGAGAGTGGCGTTCAACGATGGCACAAATGCATCGCTTGTGATGGAGACTATGTTGAGTAGTTTCTTTGTATAGAGAAAGAATTACTCTACCAGCATGTGCAATTTGAACGACCTCTGTGAGTTAATAAGAAAGTTATGCCCACTTTTGCATTACTTTCGGTACAACCCTCGTACCAAAGAAAGTTAACGATTCGGGATGTTTTGATGTGCTTACTGATAAGACTCGGGATGTATCAGGTGTAGAGTAGTTTTCTTTACACGTTAGATACCTAAACACATGTTGAAAATTGATTTCTCATGTTTTGTACCAGTTCATGGCATCAGCGGTGAATGTTTGGCACGCACTTGCCGACTCACCAAATTGTATAACATGTTACCATGTATTTTTTGAGTTATCGCCATATCTCTGTTTTTTCCTTAATTCATGGAAACCAGTAATTTATGGAAAAATATCCTGCTGTGAGTGATAACATCATCTAGGCGAGCTCTTGACGATATAACGGAAGTTTCTATTAATACACTTGTGTCCAAAAGCATAATCAACAAAAAGTGTTAAATTACAAAAACCAGAAGGCACAATGAAATAGGAGGTTAACGTAAATATCTCAGTGAGGAACTAAATGCGCAGTACAAATCATATAAAAAATAATGAACCAAGAAAACGAACCAGTAATCCGAATTGGTGAAACAGCAGGAATTTTCCGGAGGCATTTCTGATTTCGTAAAATGCTGTAGAAAGGCTTATGGTGACCTCTTACAGCTATACAAGTGTCACACCGATGTCTCAGGCAGTTGATAAGGAACCCAAGAAGACTGTGGCAGCAAATCTTACTTCTGAAGCAGAGCATATCGGAGTTCCTCTAAAGTTTTGGCAGGAGGTTTACGACTTGCAATAAGTCTCCATCCCACACATGCTCTATTGGGTAGAGGCCTGAGGAATGCACTGGCCATGACATACGTTGGATATCTTCACTTTCCAGGTAATCATTGATAATAGCAGCTCTATCAGGTTTCGTGTTATCGTCCATGAACAGGAAATGTAGTCCAACAGCACCTCGAAAAAGCCTTACGTAGGGATCAAGGCTTTCGTCCCTGTATCTCCAATTCGTTTAAAGTTTCACAAGAATAGACATGGACCTGTGTGCTTCCGTTAGATATATGATGCCGCCCTAGACAAGTAGACCATCGCCTCTGTAATGGTGCATTTCTCCGATGTTTGTGGGTGAATAAAGGGCTGCACGTTCTCTTCGGATAAGAACACAACATCTGTCACTTTCGAGAGTGAACCTGGATTCATTGGAGAAGAGGGCATTGACCTATTGATTTTCGTCCCAGTCTCGATGTTGTTTGCACCACAGTACCCTGGCATTTCTTGCTGACGGAGTGACTGCGATGCAAACTGCAGGTCTTATCACTTTCGAGACTGAACCTGGATTCATCGGAGAAGAGGACATTGGCCCATTGATTTTCGTCCCAGTCTCGATGTTGTTTGCACCACAGTACCCTGGCATTTCTTGCTGACGGAGTGCGTGGGATACAAACTGTAGGTCTTCTCGCGTAGTGTCCTTATACGCTAAGCCGTCCGAATATTCTGCCTTGAAACAGCTGGTCAACCAGCCGCAGACAGCTCTAAAGCAAGCGCTCTCTCTGACTTCCAACTGTTACGTCTCGCTGTTAGTACCACATATCTATCATCCTGGGTCGTTGTAATCCGTAGACGACCTGCCACAGGTTCACGATTGACATCACCGGTGGCCTGGCACCTTCTCCAAAGTCGGGATACAATGGATTGATTCACGCCAGTTGCTCTGGCAACATTACCCTGCGTCTGGCCAAATTCCAATAATCCGATGACGTGAAAACGTATCCGTTTGCCGTCTTTTTTTTTTTTTTTTTTTGATTGGAGGTTTAACGACACCGTGAGCAACTCAATGGAACATAAGCAATCACCCGTCCCTAATTTAGGGCCACTGGTTCCAGGGAAGGGGGTGAACCAGTGACGTAACACAAACACAACATCCATGCCTCACCAGGATTCGAACCCGGACCCCGTTCGGACGAATGATCAGAGGCCATCGCTTAGACCACTGCGCCACCGGGGCGGCTTTCGCATTTTTGAAGGTGTTTCTCAACTTCACAAAGGTGGCGCAGTGGTCTAAGCGATGGCTTCTGATCATTCGCCCGTAAGGCATGGATGCTGTGTATGTCTTACAGCACTAGCTCTATCCCTTCCCTGGAGTCAGTGACCCTAAATTAGGGACGGGCGACTGCTTATATCCCATTGAGTTGCTCACGGTGGTCGTTAAAACTCCAATGAAAAAAAAAACTCCACAAACGCGCTGCTTCGCCTTGTATTCCAATTATGGTTCGTCACATGGTATTGCGTCATGAATTCCACATTTGCATATCCCCACGTCCTCTTTACTTTACTTTATTACCCTTCTCCCCCTTTTATTTGTCCTGAAACGTCTTTCTTTTTTAACTGTGCTTAACTTTTGGACACCAGTGTATTTTAGGCAGCCGAATATTGGTGCTTTGTTTGATTACGGTTCTCCAAAAGTGGAAGCGTTTTGTTTACGCCATTTATGATAAAATAACGTCCTTTAATGTTCAAATATAAATTAAGGAAAAAAGTCATGCGCAGTTGAAGTCACCCCCTGCTGTAACTATTGCGCACAATACTACCTCCCACTGTGTGTAAGATAGCGGCTCAAAATAGAAGCCAAGTAAAAAAGAAATAAGTTTGAAAGAAACTGTGATTAAAAAGATTCGCGATTTCCATGAATCTAGTCATTGAAAGAGGCTATGTCGTCGTTCTCTATTCCCTGGCTGAAGCGAATGTAGCCTGCTGTGGACTTAAATTATCAAGCCGGGGTGTTTCGATGCTTTTATAAGCGAACATTAGTGACTTGAAAGTAGCAGCACCCCAATGCGCTTTTTGAACTGATAAAAGGCTCCTTAATGAACGTTTAACTTTCCATCGACAGGTTAGATTAATGCACCAACGAATCAATGTAGGTAAATAAATAAGACATGTACACATCACGAAGCTATTATTTTATGCACAGAGCATGACAAACACCATAATGAAAGGAAAATAAGATGCGTTGAATGAAGCCGAACAAAAAAATTTCCGTCCAAGAACAACACTTTTCGTGTTCGTGAAACACGGGTTTTACAGATAAATATTGGCTGTCTTTTGATCTTTTCGAAAACGGAAAAAACATTTATTTTTGATAATACGGGCTTCGTTTCTGTTCGCTGTGTGCGGTTTCTTTACTCTTTTGTCAGATTCTTGGTGGAGTGGAAATAAAAAATAGGCTGTTCGATACGGCTTCGTAGTTAAATCAATTATATCTGCAGTCTGTCTTGAAGGAACCCATTCAACGTTCTTTTAAGTTCTATCTTATTTCAATGGCTTGGTTTAGGTAAATACAATGGAGTGAAAAATTAAAGGATAATCGGTAAAAAAAAAAAGTCCGAACTCGTGTTTCACTTGGCTCAGTCGAATGCAAATTAGCATGCCCGGTGGCGCAGTGGTCTAAGCGATGGCCTCTGATCATTCGTCCGAAAGGGGTCTGGGATCGAATCCCGGTGAGGCATGGATGTTGTGTTTGTCTTACGGCACTGGCTCTCTCCCTTCCCTGGAACCAGTGACCGTAAATTAGGGACGGGCGACCGCTTATAGCCCATTGAGTTGCTCACGCTGGTCGTTAAACCTCCAATCAAGAAAAAAAAAAAAAAAAGAGTTAGTCTTGACATACTTTATTCAATGCAGGGTTTAAAGGTTGCCCGTGCAGATAACAATATGCAGGGCCGGATTAAGGGGGGGGCTCTACAGGGGCTATATAGCCTTGGGGCCCACAATTAATTTTTTTTTTTTTATTATTAGAGGTTCAACGACCACCATGAGCAACTCAATGTGCTATAATCAGTCGCCCGTTTCTAATTTAGGATCACTGGTTCCAGGGAAGGGAGAGAGCAAGCGCCGTAACACAAACACAACATCCATGCCTCACCGGACGAATGATCAGAAGCCATCGCTTAGACCACTACGCCACCGGGGCGACATAGAGAGTTTATAAAATAGTTTTGTTTTTGTCTCGTATGATTTCCATTTGGTCAGAAACAGAGGTGAAAGATGAACAAATTCCATCAGCTACCTACGATTTCATGTTGCTGCATACAACGCCGTCGGTGAGACAGTCACAGCTTTTCACTACCATCCACGCACGCCTCTCAATTTTTATTTGTTTTTTTTTTGATTGGAGGTTTAACGACCACCGTGAGCAACTCAATGGGCTATAAGCAGTCGCCCGTCCCTAATTTAGGGTCACTGGTACCAGGGAAGGGAGAGAGCCAGTGCCGTAAGACAAACACAACATCCATGCCTCACCGCGGGATTCGAATCCGGGCCCCTTACAGACGAATGATCAGAGGCCATCGCTTAGACCACTGCGCCACCGGGGCGGCCCTCCCAATTTACATTTGGAACCGTTAATGCTCGAAGGCCTCTACAGCTTCGCATTGAATAACAAAAAATATACCCTAAGAAAAGTATGCAATGCTAAATCATTAGAAAATCCAAGACAAAATCTAGGAATCTTAAGCTTTTAACTTATGTTCTTATGAGAAAAATGGATAATACAGGGACCTATTATGAAAATTGCAGATAATTTATTAGTTTGAAGAATGCCGTACGTATTAATTATCACAAGCATATTGCTGCAGTTTCGTCTTTTAACGGACTTCATAATCATCATAAGTTCCTTGGGCCGCCCCGGTGGCGCAGTGGTCTAAGCGATGGCCTCTGATCATTCGTCCGAAAGGGGTCCGGGTTCGAATCCCGGTGAGGCATGGATGTTGTGTTTGTCTTACGGCACTGGCTCTCTCCCTTCCCTGGAACCAGTGACCCTAAATTAGGGACGGGCGACTGCTTATAGCCCATTGAGTTGCTCACGGTGGTCGTTAAACCTCCAATCAAAAAAAAAAAAATAAGTTCCTTGGAGCCCACTTAGATGTCTTAAGCTAGGGCCCCACTAAGGCCTTAATCTGGCCCTGACAATATGCAAATTAGGGACCCGTTAGCCGAGAGAACATCAGCAGGGTGGAGTTAAAGCACTTATAACTATAGTTTTAGACGTTGGATGACTTCGTGCGGATAAATTCCGAATAGTGGATTTTCGAATATGTCAAGAATAAAGCAATTGAATGATTGTGAAAAATGGAGGGCGATTGTAAGCCGGACAGAGTAAGTCCGAGGTATTCCGTGCGCTACATACACACCAAAATGTTCTCTATAGACTGTGGAAGCAGTTTAGAATGACAGGTGGAATATCCCATCGTCCAGGACGAGGCAGTCCATGGGCCACAACCACGTCAGAGGACAGATTCCTAGCTTTAACAGCGAAGAGAAACTGGAGAATGGCAGCACAACAGACTGCCCGAGATCTTCCTGTATCTACAGGAACGCATATAACCAGGTTTACTGTGCGTACTAGGCTGCAAGAGAAGGGCCTCTACGCGAGAAGACCGATTCTCTGTGTTCCTCTCACTTCAACCGCCAAGTTGAAGTGGTGTAGAGAGCATCGCAGCTGGAGTCCCACTGACTGGGATTAAGTTCTCTTCACAAATGAATCTCCATTTTGCTTGGAGAGAGATTCCAGACTTATTATCTGGAGAGAGCCGAAGATAAGAAATATCCTCGGCAGCATCCTAGAAAGACAGAGATTTAAAGTGAAAATCCTCCAAATACGTGGCGTCAGTGAATAAACAAAGACATCGCTCTTTCCACGTTTTATTAAAACATAGCAACCGAAAAATTGCTACCCGGTCACCGCTGGGGATCCGAATTTCAGATCTCTCGATACCTAGCCCAGTGCGTTAGCCTTACGCTACAGTGGCCAACAATCAACGGCGCTATGTGTGTTTTCTGTCAGCTTCTGACATCATAAATCCGTAAGATAGGCTCACCTGCTGAGACGTCTCAATTTAACGGCACTGGCTATACAGGGTGCATAGGAAAGTCCTTTTAGCCTGGAATAACTTGCGAACGAAGAAAGGTATAGTTATGCTAGTGAGATAACGGTATAGTAAAGCGACTACGCCCGATCGAATGCAATCAATAGCAGCGCCCCCATTGGCGAAATGCGGAAGTTAGCCATTGCCAATCGAAAACGAAAAGAGATAGAGCAAAATTTCCAATTACAAAGTTGTAGAGCATCAATTAATTAGTATAAAACGACATTTGTTTCACGCGGATAAGATAAATGGTCGCCTGAATACCCTACAATGTCCAAAATCGATGCGCGACGATTCGAATCTGCATATTCACATTTCGCAAATGTAGCCGTATGCAAATGCCGACTGTGACGTTGTACCGTACCTACGATATAAAAACCAGTAGCAGGATGCACCCTGATCAGAAGTTTAGGTCTACGTACGCTGTGTGAGAATGGCGAGTTTGGATTTCTGGGGTTACGTAAAAAATCAGGTGTATATGCAACTGCGCCTACAAGTCTGCTGGCTCTAAGTCGTCGTGTTACAGATGCTTGCAATAGTGTGACACCTTCCATGCTGAGGAATGTGCATGCAGAGTTACTTTCACGAATACAAATGTGTATCGTGGGCAATGGCGAACTCTTCGAACATACTCGACATTAACTTTTCATCACTGTCCGCCAGTTTGCCTTTTTCGTTTTTGCTTTGTCTGACGTCACCAAACTGTATTGACATAAGTACGAATTTATGCAATAAATTGTGTGTACTCGTGCCTATGCCTGTTCCTTTCAAACGTTCACACAAAAGGTCGCGCATCGGTTTCGGACAATTTAGGGTATTCAGCCGACGATTTATCTTATCCGTGTGAAACAAATGTCGTTTTGTACTAATTAATTGATGCTCTACAACTTTGTAATTGGAAATTTTGTTCTATCTCTTTTCGTTTTCGATTTGCAATGGCTAACGTCCGCATTTCACCACTAGAGGCGCTGCTATCAGTTGCATTCGATCGGGCGTGGTCTCTTTACTATACATAAGCGTACGTCTCTCCCTCCGCAAGTTATTCCAGGCTAAAGTGACTTTCTTATGCACCCTGTATATTAATTATAGCAGTTAAATCGAAAGGGCGAGATCCAAAGTCAAAATCCTCCAAATACGTGGCGTCAGTGAATAAACAAAGACATCGTTTTTTCCACGTTTTATCAACACATAGCAACCGAAAAATTGTTATCCGGTTACTGCTAGGGATCCGGGTCCCAGATCTCTCGCTATCTAACCGAGCGCGTTAGCCTTACGCTACGGTGGCTAAGAATCAACGGCGCTATATGTGTTTTTGGCTAACACGCTCGGCTGACAGAAAAACACAAATAACGCCGTTGATTATTGGCCACCGTAGCGTAAGGCTAACGCGCTCGGCTGACAGAAAAACACACATAGCGCCGTTGATTGTTGGTCACCGTAGTGTAAGGCTAACACACTCGACTAGATAGCGAGAGATCTGGGATTCGGACCCTCAGCGGTGACCGGATAACAATTTTTCGGTTGCTTTGTGTTGATAAAACGTAGAAAGAGCGGTGTCTTTGTTTATTCATAGATTTAAAGGTAGAGGAATCATGGTTTGGGGTGACATAATGTTAAACGCTAGCACAGACTTGCATACCGTTGAGGGAAGTTCCCTAACTGGTCAGAAATATAGAGACGAGATCTTAAACCAATATATGATACATTTTAGAAGAGCTATCGGTTAAGAATTCCCCCTAATGGACAATAATGCGCGACTCCATCGAGCGAAAATCGTCTCTGACTCCTTGGAAAGTGAGGATATACAGCGAATGAGTAGCCTGCCTATTACCCGGATTTAAATCCGATTGAACATGTGTGGGACGTTTTAGGGCGCAAGATTTCGAAACTCCAGCCCCCTCCCAGGACCTAGCAAGTACGCTTAACCCTTTCCAGCCCCAAATTTTATTTTTGAAATTGGAAACTTTTTTTTTCGGGTTTTTGTGGTGTTTTGGGCTTGTAATAAATAAAAATAACACTGAAAACTTTTTATAACATTTTATTCCTCAAATACAAAATGTTGTTTGTGAACCAGCATTGGGATACAAAAGTTCAAATTTCTGATAATTTGACTTCCTTTTCCTTATTTTGTTTCCTTCGTGAATATGAAGCCACATTGTTCTTTTCAAACAGAAATTCTGTTTTTATCTCCCATCTCTGAATATAGGAAAATGTTCAACAGAATATTTTTAACTTCACATAGAAATCGACAAAGGAGTGTCTTTTTTTTTTTTTTTTTTTTTTTTTTTTTTCGTGAAACACAAGATCACATCACATATTTGGCACACAACATAAGAAAATCCTGTCTTGCGGTTTTTACAGTGTTGTTTTGGTTAGTTGTCTACCATGCAGCTACAATGGGTTTAGCAAGAATTTGTTGTGTTAGAAGGACTACGAGAATTAAAAGAATATATGTTGTTGCTGAACAACAATGTGTTGGAAAGGGTTAAGGAGCAGCGGACTTGCTCCCGCAAAATATCATCGATAATCTAATAAACAACATGAACAAACGTTGTGTTTCTGTCAGGGCTGTTCACACCCCTTATTGAATTTCCTCCTTGAGTTCTTAAATTTGTTTTCTCCAGTTATTTCATATCTTTTTATTTTGCTCTTTATGTTCTTTTATGTCACAAAGTGTATTACATTCAAAATTATGTACTGATTCTTTTTGCATTTCATGCGTTTTGACAATATAAAGACTTTGTGCACATTTCATGCCTTTATCTGGACAACAATGAGAAAGAGAGAGTTATGGCCATTTTTAAAAACTATCCTTTAAATTTTCACTCCTTTCGGTTTCTCTAGAGGGATTAAGATTAATATTATTTCACACAAGAGCTCATAAAAGTCAAAATTATGTATTGCATTGTCTGGGCTCCAATCATGAGGAAAGACATGGATGTTGTGTTTGTACTTCCCCGGAACCCGTGGCCCTAAATTTGGGATGGGCGGCTCATAGCCTCAAGTGCACATGGGGGTAATTTAATCCCGTAAACAACAAGAAAGCTGACACCGAATTTTCGGGTGTAATGAGCACGTCTTTTGAATCCTTTCTGACGCGAATTAAATTTATCAAAGCTTTTCAAAGTCAGTGGAACCGGTATGGAAAACAGTAGTATCTGACCGAAGAAAGAAGTTTTTCAATCGGGTTTTTAATCCCGCAGACATTGTTGTAAACGGAATCGTCAACTTACGCCCTCTGGTTGCAGACTTGTGCGTTAAGAAATTTTTAAATTATATGAGAAACATTTCGCAGCGGAAACGCTCTCCAACAAAGAAAGAATTTTTCAAATCGGACTCTTAGAAGCAGAGATATCGACAAATATTAGATATGCATCTACGCCCTCTGGCGGGAAAAACATGCATTAATTTAAGAAGAATGTATTCTCAAAAGGTTTTTCGATGTGAGTGGTATCGGTCGAGGAAAGAATTTTTTCAGTCGAGTTTTCAGGAGCTCAGATTTTTTCTGAAAATGCATCAGAAGCAGAAGTTAACACTCGTGCCCCCTGGTGGCCAAACCATTCTTCACCAAATATTAGAAATTACACGAAAAACATTTCCCATCAAGAGCTGCATGCGGTACCAGAAAAAAGTTTTCAAATCGGAGTTTTAGAAGCAGAAATATCGGGGAAAACGCAATTTACCTTAACGCCCCCTAGCGGAAAGTCTATGAATTACTTGAAACTTTCGAAATTATATGAAGAACATTTCGCACCGGAAACACTATCAAACAAAGAAGGAATTTTTCAAATCGGACTCTTAGAAGTAGAGATATCGACAAAAATAAAGAGTATATCTACGTCCCCTGGCGGAGAAACCATGCATTATTTTAAGAACATTTTTCGAAAAGGTTTATCTACGTGATCGACATCGGTCCACGAACGAATGTTTTCAATTGAGATTTTAGAAGCTCAGATTTTGTGTCAAGTAAATCAGAAGCAGAAATTGCCGCACCGGTGGCGCAGTGGTCTAAGGCGTTGGCCTCTGATCATTCGTCCGTAAGGGGTCCGGGTTCGAATCCCGGTCAGGCATGGATGTTGTGTTTGTCTTACGGCACTGGCTCTCTCCCTTCCCTGGAACCAGTGACCCTAAATTAGGGACGGGCGACTGCTTATAGCCCATTGAGTTGCTAACGGTGGTCGTTAAACCTCCAATCAAAAAAAAAAAAAAAAAAAAAAAAAAAGAAGCAGAAATTAACATTTACGCCCCCTGGTGGCCAAACCGTTCTTTACCAAAAATTAGAAATTATATGAAAAATATTTCCCATCAGGTGCTGCATTCGCTGAAGGAAAAAAAAATCAAATTGGAGTTATAGAAGTAGAGATATCGGGGGAAACGTAATTTACTTTTACGCCTTCTAGCGGAAAATCTATGCGTAACTTGAAAAAGTGACTATACGAAAAATAGTCTTCGACAAAAATAAAATCGGAAGGTGAAATAGTTTTTTTGATTGGATGCTTAGAAGCAAATATATGGAATAAAATATATTTTGAATTAAAATTAAAATTTTGGCTAAACTGTACATCGTAAAATAAATAAAAAAAAAAAATAAAAAAGACGAAATGAAGGATCATTATTCGGATATTTCAAGCTTCCAAAAGCAATAAAGGATTTTTCAAATCGGACTAATAGTTGCAGAGATATGGTGTCCACAGCCGGATAGATGGACGGACGGACAAACCGATAACATAAGTACGATCTTTTTTTTACAAAAGACGTGCTAAAAACTCAAAGTATCCAGATCTCGATTTCAATGACCCGATTTAGATTAATATTTCATACAACGAGATTGAATTTCTATCTTGCACAAAACGTAACTGAGTTAGGTCAGTGGTTTTATGAACGGGTTTTTATACATCGTAAGAACAATTTATTACATTCTTTGTACCCCAGTAATAACGTGTGAGACCATCTTTCGCTCTCACAACATCAGCAACACGTCGTGGCATGGAATCTACCAGGCGTTGGAGACATTATTATACCCAGCCACCTAATAAAACAGCTGCAATACATCGTCCACACAACAGCTGCAACACATCGTTATATGGACTCTACCAGGTGTTGGAAGCATTATTATACACAGCCACCTAATGACGCGTGGGTGCACCTTACGTCCACATAACAGCTGCAACACGTCGTTACATGGACTCTACCAGGTGTTGGAAACGCTATTACACACAGTCACCTAATAACGCGTGGGCTTACCTTTCGTCCACATAACAGCCACAACACACCCTTACATGGACTCTACCAGATGTTGGAAACGCTATTATACACAGTCACCTAATAACGCGTGGGTCCACCTTTCGTCCACATAACAGCCTCAATACGCCCTTACATACACTCTACCAGGTGTTGGAAACGCTATTATACACAGTCACCTAATAACGCGTGGGTCCATCTTTCGTCCACATAACAGCCACAATACGCCCTTACATGGACTCTACCAGGTGTTGGAAACGCTATTATACACAGTCACCTAATAACGCGTGGGTCCACCTTTCGTCCACATAACAGCCACAACAGACCCTTACATGGACTCTACCAGGTGTTGGAAACGCTATTATACACAATCACCTAATAACGCGTGGGTCCACCTTTCGTCCACATAATAGCCACAATACGCCCTTACATGGACTCTACCAGGTGCGGGAAACGCTATTATACACAGTCACCTAATAACGCGTGGGTCCACCTTTCGTCCACATAACAGCCACAATACGCCCTTTCATGGACTTTAATAGGTGTTGGAAACGCTATTATACACAGTCACTTAATAACGCGTGGGTCCACCTTTCGTCCACATAACAGCCACAATACGCCCTTACATGGACTCTACCAGGTGTTGGAAACGCTATTATACACAGTCACCTAATAACGCGTGGTATAATGAATAACGCTTTTGCTAGCAAGCTAAGCTAAGCTTCTACTCAGCTAATATTATGATGAATTCAATGACTGTACTAAGCTTCTAATAGTGAATTCAAATGGTTGTTGTTACTAGTTAATTAAGAGCATGAATGAAGTCTCCTGCTAGTAGTGTAGTCATAGTAATGAACCAACTTATAACTGGTAGTAATGTTGTAGTAGTAATTAAGATGAATAAAGTCTTATGCTGGTTGTTACTAATAACACTAAATGAAATAAACCTAGCAGCCAGACAGAGGTCTGACAGTACTATGAACTGAGAAAGACGTACTTACTTAAAACCTTTTATTATGAACTTCTACTGGTATCATCACACATAGCTACTCAAATAACACGTAGCTCCTTGCACATGAATGAAGCTCTAACAAACGCTCTGTCTATACAACAAACGCTCTCCCTATACAACAATAAACGCTCTTCCCGTACAACAACAAACGCTCTCTTTTACAACAACAAACGCTCTCCCTAGGTATCGTTGAACGCGCCTATTTATACTGGCTACCACCACGTCATGCTTATAGCCCATTGAGTTGCTCACGGTGGTCGTTAAACCTCCAATCATAGAAGATACATACATGGAAAAATCTCAGAGATAGTAAAATCAAAAGGAAAGTGAATCGAGAGTATACGTTAACGCGTGGGTCCACCTTTCGTCCACATAACAGCCACAACACACCCTTACATGGACTCTACCAGGTGTTGGAAACGCTATTATACACAGTCACCTAATAACGCGTGGGTCCACCTTTCGTCCACATAACAGCCACAATACGCCCTTACATGGACTCTACCAGGTGTTGGAAACGCTATTATACACAGTCACCTAATAACGCGTGGGTCCACCTTTCGTCCACATAACAGCCACAACACACCGTTACATGGACTCTACCAGGCGTTGGAAACGCTATTATACACAGTCACCTAATAACGTGTGGGTCCACCTTTCGTCCACATAACAGCCACAATACGCCCTTACATGGACTCTACCAGGTGTTGGAAACGCTATTGTACACAGTCACCTAATAACGCGTGGGTCCCCCTTTCGTCCACATAACAGCCACAATACGCCCTTTCAAGGACTCTAATAGGTGTTGGACACGCTATTATACACAGTCACCTAATAACGCGTGGGTCCACCTTTCGTCCACATAACAGCCACAATACGCCCTTTCATGGACTTTAATAGGTGTTGGAAACGCTATTACACACAGTCACCTAATAACGCGTGGGCTTACCTTTCGTCCACATAACAGCCACAACACACCCTTACATGGACTCTACCAGGTGTTGGAAACGCTATTATACACAGTCACCTAATAACGCGTGGGTCCACCTTTCGTCCACATAACAGCCACAATACGCCCTTACATGGACTCTACCAGGTGTTGGAAACGCTATTATACACAGTCACCTAATAACGCGTGGGTCCACCTTTCGTCCACATAACAGCTACAATACGCCCTTACATGGACAATACTCCACAATACGCTCTTGCAGGTGTTGGAAACGTTATTATACACAGTCACCTAATAACGCGTGGGCCCACCTTTCGTCCACATAACAGCTACAATACGCCCTTTCATGGACAATTTAATAGGTGTTGGAAACGTTATTATACACAGTCACCTAATAACGCGTGGGTCCACCTTTCGTCCACAATACGCCCTTTCAACTTTAATAGGGTGTGGGCAGTCACCTAATAAATACACAACAGCCACAATACGCCCTTACATGGACTCTACCAGGTGTTGGAAACGCTTATTATACACAGTCACCTAATAACGCGTGTGTTGTTAACATAACAGCCAAACAAACATAACAGCCACAACACACCCTTACATGGACTCTACCAGGTGTTGGAAACGCTATTATACACAGTCACCTAATAACGCGTGGGTCCACCTTTCGTCCACATAACAGCCACAATACGCCCTTACATGGACTCTACCAGGTGTTGGAAACGCTATTATACACAGTCACCTAATAACGCGTGGGTCCACCTTTCGTCCACATAACAGCCACAACACACCGTTACATGGACTCTACCAGGCGTTGGAAACGCTATTATACACAGTCACCTAATAACGTGTGGGTCCACCTTTCGTCCACATAACAGCCACAATACGCCCTTACATGGACTCTACCAGGTGTTGGAAACGCTATTATACACAGTCACCTAATAACGCGTGGGTCCCCCTTTCGTCCACATAACAGCCACAATACGCCCTTTCAAGGACTCTAATAGGTGTTGGACACGCTATTATACACAGTCACCTAATAACGCGTGGGTCCACATAACAGCCACAATACGCCCTTACATGGACTCTACCAGGTGTTTTTTTTTTTTTTATTGGAGTTTTAACGACCACCGTGAGCAACTCAATGGGCTATAAGCAGTCGCCCGTCCCTAATTTAGGGTCACTGGTTCCAGGGAAGGGAGAGAGCCAGTGCCGTAAGACAAACACAACATCCATGCCTGACCGGGATTCGAACCGGGACCCCTTACGGACGAATGATCAGAGGCCAGCGCCTTATACCACTGCGCCACCGGGGCGGCACCAGGTGTTGGAAACGCTATTATACACAGTCACCTAACAACGCGTGGGCCCACCTTTCGTCCACATAACAGCCACAATACGCTCTTACATGGACAATACGCCACAATACGCTCTTGCAGGTGTTGGCAACGTTATGATACACAGTCACCTAATAACGCGTGGGTCCACTATTCGTCCACATAACAGCCACAATACGCCCTTTCATGGACTTTAATAGTTGTTGGAAACGCTATTATACACAGTCACCTAATAACGCGTGGGTCCACCTTTCGTCCACACAACAGCTGCAACACATCGTTATGTGGACTCTACCAGGTGTTGGAAGCATTATTACCCACATCCACCTGATAATGTGTGGGCTCCACCTGTCGCCCTCACGACAGCAGCGACACGTCATGGTACAGACTCTACCAAGTGTTAAAGACGTTCGGGTGGTTTTCCACACCAGAATTCCAGATCACCCATCCGTAAGGCTCCGAGAACTGTCGGTGGTGGGTTAGGGCTCGAATGTATTGCTCCATTTTGTTCCACAGATCCTCAGTTAGGTTCAAATCAGACGCTCGGGAGGTATTCCTCACCAGAATTCCAGAACATTCGTCCGTAAGGCTCCGAGAGTTGCCTGTGGTAGGTTTGGGGCTCGAATTCATCTTTCCGTTTTGTTCCACAGGTCCTCAATTAGGTTCAAATCAAACGTTCAGGGGTTATTTCTCACCTGAATTTCAGACATTTGTCCGTAAATGTCTGAGCGTTGTTGGTAGAGGGTTTGGGGCTCAAATGCATTGTTCTGTTTCGTTCCAAAGATTCAAATCCAGAGAACGAGAGGGTTATTCGAGTTAGGTTTAAATCGAACGTTGAATCCTCAGTTAGGTTCAAATCAAACGTGGTTCGCTCACTAGAAGGCTCCTCCAGCCAGTTCTGCACCAAACGAGAGCGATGAAGCGTGGCGGTTGTGTTGCTCAAGAAAGGTAACGTGCTGTCGGAAATGGATCGCCATGAACACATGCAGGTGTTCTGTGAACACGTCAATACAGCCTTGCGCGCTCTCTGATTTCGAGAAAGGTGTAATTGTCGGGTATCACAGAAATGGCCGATCCATACGTGACATATCCAGCGAGTTGAAGTACCCAAAATCGACTGTGGCCTACGTGATTGGCAAGTAGAAGATGAGAGGTGACTGTCGGAATGTGCCCCGACCCGGCAGACCCACGAAACTGGGAGTTAGAGACCGACGGGTGCTGACCAGAGAAATTCGGAAAAACCGCACCAAATCGATGGACCACATCCGCGAGGAGTTTCAACATGCATCCGGGAGTGTTCTTTCGATGAATACCATCCGTAAGGAAGCCCATTTGCTCGGTTATCATGGACGTGCTGCCACCCACAAGCCTTTGATCACCAAGTCCAATAGCGCTGCTCGGCTAACGTGCTGCAAAGAACGTCGACAGTGGACCGTTGAACAGTGGAAACAGGTTCTCTGGAACGACGAATCAAGGTTCACCCTCTACCGTTCGGATGGCAGGGTCTGCGTTTGGCGTCTGCCTGGAGAACGCCTCCTGCCAGAATGTATTGTGCCAACTGTGAAGTTCGGCGGCGGCGGTGGAATTATGCTATGGGGGTGTTTCTCCTGGTATGGCACGGCACCCTTGGTCACAATTCCTGGTAGACTGAACTCCGAGACCTACTGCACCATTTTGGATGACCATGCGCTTCCTACGTTGTGGCAGTTTTACGGGGTTGACCCATGTTACTTTCAGGATAACAATGCCACCTGTCATGTTGCGAGGTCCACCATGGCTTGGTATGGTGACAATGGGGTTAATCGAATGGACTGGGCTGCGCAGAGCCCGGACCTTAACCCTATCGAGCACCTCTGGGACGAGTTGGAGCGTCGACGATTTCGGACGGTGGGTGCCCCCGTCCGAAATCGGTGAAGGAACTGACCTGTCTTCTCCAAGCCGAGTGGAAGAAAATACCGCTAGCCGTCGTACAACGCCTGGTTGAGAGTATGCCCCGGAGGGTCGCAGCTGTAATCGCCGCCCGTGGAGGCTCCACCAACTATTGAAGGTGAATAAACTTCGTTTTCCTTTGCTATCACAAGTGTCCAATTACTTGTTGGTAGATAGTGTAATAGACGCCCTTAATCAGCTTAGATTTTGCAATAGCTTTGCTCAAAATTTTGCCAACTTTATCCTAGGTATTATCGGTTACGGTTGGCGGCTTGTCCTAGTGTAATATAAGATACTGTATGTAGACTGTCCGAAAAATAATAGCATAAAATGAAAAATAAATATATGGTAAACTAATATACATATCTGTACTTTTTACAACACATTCATGAGGAACATTATAGTTTTTTAGTGTGGTATTTTTTCTACGTAGGCCATTTCGAAAGTTTTGCACACTGCGCCGGCGCTGCCCATGGGATGACGCAATCGCTGCAATCGTTGCGCCAGTAGCGAGCCAGTCTTCAGTATACAAAGTTGTGTCTACTTCTGCTGGCTAATTTGTTCCTGTTCAGAAAAATTCTGCCTAGAAATGGTGGAAGAAAGTGAGTCATGTCAGATCTCGTGTAGAGACCACCGATCCTACATTAAAATTGAAACTTTGCGAGGAAAATCTACTACCGAAAGTCATAAAGCCTTGTGTGAAGTTTGTGGGGTTAGTGTAGTGGATCTTATCACAGTGTCACGGTGGGTTTCTCGTTTCCGCCAAGGTCGGGAAAGCATCGAAGACGACCCAAGAAGCGGTGGGCCATCTGATGCAATGGACGACACTTCTGTTGTTATCGTCAATAGCAATTTGGAAGAAGATTGACGGGAAAACATGTGAAGAGATTGCATATGAAGCAAACATGCCTACCGCTTCGGTTTTCAGGAATCCTAACTGAAAAATTACAGAAGAGAAAAGTGACTTCCAAATGGGTTCCGCATAATCTGAGTGAAGAGCAGTTCGCAAAGGGATCGCAGAAGAGTTGCTTTGGCGGTACGAGACAAAAGGTGAGCAGTTTTTGGATAGAATTGTCGCTATACTGTACTGTGCAAATTGATTGGGACAGAGTAAAAAATCACTCTTTTTTCCAAAACTATGCCTTTATATCATTCCATGCCTTGATATACACTGATAAATACCTGTATTAGTTTGAAGTATGTCCTCCTTTAGCAGAAATGACCTCTTGAATTCGTTTTGGCATTGAGTCCACTAATTGAGTTCACAAACACTTTTATAGGAACCACACTTTTATTGCATTCATTATCATGGTATGAAGTATGTCCTCCTTTAGGAGAAATGACCTCTTGAATTCGTTTTGGCATTGACTCCCTAATTGAGTGCACAAACACTATCGTGGAACCACACTTTTATAGCATTAGTTATCATGCGTTCTCTGGTTGTACAGTCCATTTTACCTAAACGTCTCTTCAAAATATTCCACAAGTTTTCTATGGGATTTCAGTCTGGTGAATTTCCAGGCCAATCAAGCAAATGAATTTGATTTTCCAGCTTGACCAATTTCGAATTGTGACATGGGGCCAAGTCATGTTGAAATGTCCCGTCAAAAGTTTGCAAGAATGGAACAATCTTACGTTGTAATATTTCTACGTACTTGGCTGAATTCATCATACCTTGAACAGGAACTAAGCTTCCAGTGCCATTTGATGTGACAAAAACCCAAAACATCTGTTTCAGAGGGTGTTTTACAGTTTGTTATACATACTCAGGTCTTAAGGGTTCACAGTTGCTTCGTCTAACGACATTTGCTTGGTAACCCTGCACAAATAAATGAGTTTCATCACTGAAAATTACCGTTTCCCAGTCGTCAGCAGTCCATGACTTATATTTTTTGGCCCAGGCTAAACGTTTTATCTTCATTTTCGCATTCAAATATTGTTTTTTCGTTGGTCTTCTTGCCTTCCGGCGAACTTCCAGAAGCCTACGGCGTACAATTAAATCCCTAACATTACAACCACTAGCCAATAAATCTCTTTGAAGGTCGGTGCTTGTTTTTTTTTTTTTTTGGATTCATTTTACTATTTATGATTAGATATTTATCGGTTCGTGGAGTTGTTTTTCGTTTTCTTTCACATTTACCTCTCTTTTTTAGAGACGATGATCCAGATGCATTGTATCGCGTAAGCAGTCTTGATACACTTGATTTGCCTACTCCAACTGCAGAAGCGATATCTCTCACTATCATGGAAGTGTGATCCTTCAGAACAATTATGTTTGCACGCTTCCTTGGGGAAATATCCATTTTCCAATACACGAAAGCAACACGTACTCTCAGAGAGCAAAAACTAACATTCACCTGTCACACACGAAAGCTCACAACTGTAGCTGAAGTGCCTATTTCCTGTTTAAAACCGGTCAAACCACATTCTTACTATCAAGTTCTAACAGTCACACCACCTCACAGCTGATAAAACCGGTTTACGTGGGTTTCCGACATCAACTGGCGATCACATTACGATTCTGAGAATAAAATAGCTTGTCCCAATTAATTTGCAAGGTATAATAGATGAAACCTGGATACGAGATTTTGAACCAGAACTGAAATCTCAGTCCGCTCAGTGTTCACATCCAGAATAACCTCGCCAGGCAAAAATTCCGCTGCCAACGGTCGCGCTGCTTTGACAACTGCACCACATGAACTGCCACAATATCGGCAGTTTCTTCAATGCTATACCACCCTTCAGTCGGTAGCCAACAATCATTCCTTTTTCAAACTCTATTAAGTTAGGTTCTCTTCCGATTTTCATACGAAACTGCATACGGTCCGTGAGTTTGTGTCCTTTTATTTGCCTTACGTGATTTGCATATGTTGCTACGCACGCCATCTGACTGCTGGTTACATTTCCTTCTTACCTCATGGGTTTTTATGCATTTTTTGATTGGACTGTATATGAATGGATTTACGATTTAGACTTGATCCCATACCCAAACTATCTCATTATATTGTTACACCGTGTACAAATACTCCCCGTGGCGCAGTGGTATAAGCAATGGCTTATGATCATTCGTCTGAGTTGGGTTCGGGTTCGAATCCCAGTGAGGCACGGATGTTGTGTTTGTCTTACGGCACTGGCTTTGCCCTTTCCCTGGAACCAGTGACCCTAAATTAGGGACGGGCGACTGCTATAGCCCATTGAGTTCCTCACGGTGGTCGTTAAACTCCCAATAAAAACAACAACATATACACTCCTCGTCAAAACAACAGTTGAACCCAGAAGAAAATAAACAACAGGAATGAAACTTGGTGGGTATGTTTAAAATCGTAAGACATGCAAATAAGTCAAGTATCACGCTCGGCCGTGCATGTAACGCCAGCAAGAAGAGGTCGTAGTGCTATGCCTTACCCTCTACAAAAGGTCGTCCCGTTGCGCGTGCTTGCCATTCTGACTCGTGCTGTTGTGTTAGTTGCATCCCTTGCAAGTGAAGTATGCCTCAGAGAAAAATTCGGAAATAATTCGAGCAGCTGGAGGAGTTCGAGAGTGGCCACATAGTCGGGCTCCGGGAAGCGAAATGGTCCTATCGCCGTATTGTGCGCCATACCGGTCGTGCGGATATCACCATAGCACGCTGTTGGCGGCAGCGAATAGAACAAGCTACGCAGCAGTCACAGGACGGATCTAGGAGACCTAAACGAACCAAGGAGAGGGAGGACCGACAGGTTGTCCGACATGCGCGGAGTGACCCAACAGCCACGATTGCAGATATTCAGCAAGCAGTGGTGCCCTCCATGCATCGTTCGATTACTGCCAGCACCATTGGCAGACGGCTGCACGACGTAGGACTACACGCACGCAGACCGTTACGACGACTGCTCTTAACACCATTGTATCGTCGCCAAAGACTGCAATGGTGTCGTGCCAGACTCTCATGGAGCCACTCAGAATGGCAGCGGGTCATCTTCAGTGACGAGTCCCGCTTTTGTCTTAGAGGAGACGACCAAACGAATTTTTGTGTGGAGGCACCGTGTTCAGCGCCAAGACGAACGGTTTGTTGTCGAGATTCACTCGTCCAGAAGGCCTGGTGTCATGGTGTGGGGTGCAATTGCCTACGATGCCAGATCACCTTTGGTATTCATCACAGGCACTTTGACAGCCTAACGTTACGTTAATAAGGCCCTGCAACCAATGGCCCTACTTTTTCTGAACCCTCACTCCGGTGCGATTTTCCAACAGCACAACGCTCGTCTGCATACTGCTGCTGTCTCGAGAGCTTGCCTTCAAGGCACTGACACTCTGCCATGGCCAGCCGCATCGCCAGACCTATCGCCGATTGAAAATGTGTGGGATGCTATTGGACGCGCTATCCACACTCCATCCCTACTGCACAATCTGCAGGAACTGCGTGAGAAGATTCAAGCTGCATGGGATGGCTTATCGCAGAACACCATTAGGAACCTATGCAACTCCATGCCGAGACGTTTGGCATGCTGTGTGAGAAAACATGGCGGCCCGACGCCATACTGAGAGACACTACTTATTGGCGTGTAGCTCAATAAATATTGCCCATATTAGTCTCCATGTTTAATCATTTACTGTTCCTGGTAACCTTTACCTTCCTCCCGAATAGAATTGCAATCCGACACGTCATTCTGGGTGCAACTAGTTTTTTGACGATGAGTGTATATACTTCCCAAACAAACAACAAAAAAAAATCCAAGATATTTCCGACCCCAAGCATTTCAAATAAGAGATTTTCAACAGGTACGTTTTACAGAGAATGAGACGTTTGGAAATTTCTAGTGTTCTTTAACTTTTTAGCACAACAACTTCGTTTGTACAATTTGATCAAGTAACTAAATTGCGAACTAGTAAATTTGTAAATTTCTCTGGGGATATCGAAGAAGTAACAGCTGAGTGAAATATATATTGCAAATACTTGGAAATAATTGGTTGTATACCCAGTAATTCTCTTACATTTTTTTTTTTTTTCGACAGCAGTTTGTTATGAAATGATCTCTTCAAAACATACTCAGTTTAATCTGATAAACCATTTCCTGACGCACTACATTATTCAACTACATTGTCTAAGTTCAAGGAGAACATAAATATTTAACCATTTCGAAAGACGCAGGCCAATAATGAGCTACAAAGGACCTGGTGCTTCCAGAACTTCATTGTTGCTTCTAACATATAATTACATTTCATACAAATTAATTCTTCGTCACCCTGTGAGCCAAACAATCTGATCTAATTCTTCTGTTTAATTTTTTCGGCGGCAGCAAAGTTTATCAGATCAGGGATACATTCCATCTAAATAATTAGCTCGCTACTAACTTGAATAATTAAAATAATTTATTTCTTCATTGCGTATTATTTAAATTAAGTTATTCATTAAGCACTATGCATACATTCAGCTTTGCCGCCCCGGTGGCGCAGTGGTCTAAGGCGCTGGCCTCTGATCATTCGTCCGAAAGGGGGCCGGGTTCGAATCCCGGTGAGGCATGGATGTTGTGTTTGTCTTACGGCACTGGCTCTCTCCCTTCCCTGGAACCAGTGACCCTAAATTAGGGACGGGCGACTGCTTATAGCCCATTGAGTTGCTCACGGTGGTCGTTAAACCTCCAATCAAAAAAAAAAAAAAAAAAAGAAATACATTCAGCTTTACCTCAAAACTACCCAGTTTAGAATACCAGTTTCCTTGAAAAAACAAATACACCAATTATTCTCTTGCGTTAAAAATACCGAAGAAGCGAACATTCTTTTAGTTTCGGTAGCTTTTAAGCATAAGGGGTGTTTAATAAGCAGTGAGGTTTTCTTTCTGAAAGAGTTAAAACATGACAAACCTGAAAATAATCGCCACCAGCATTTAGACAGTGGTCCCATCGTTGCTTAGATCCTTGAATTCCTGCTGCGTAGAAGGAGGCAGGCAGGCTGCTGCAACCAGTTGTCTACAGCCTTCACACACCTGATCATCCGAAGTGAAACGTGTTTGCCTTTAAAAAAAAAAAAATTCATAGGTCGAAAGACGTGAAAATCGCAGAGCGATAAGCCAGGACTATACGCCGGATGTTGAAGGACTTCCCAGCGAAAGCGCAGCAATGTCTTTTGCGTGGTAACAGCCGTATGCGGCCGGGCGTTATCATGCACAATACCCTGAGTGAGGTTGCCAGGTCTCTTGTTTTTGATGGCTTGTCGAAGCTTTATTAAGGTGGTTCCACCTAAAATCTCTGCCTTATGTTTCCAATGGTAAAACTTCTTTACATATTTTCTTTGCAATTAATGTATTCCCAAGGATGAAAATTTGCACATCGATAAAAGTGGCTTTAAGTTATAGCATGGGATACTTAACACTTGCTAACACATACCCATAATTAAGCAATCCAACATTTGTTTGTCTACTGATGTCATCAATGTACAGGTCGCGCCATCTATTAAGAGGTCTGAACATTACTCAAAGAAAAATGATTGATATTTAATATACACTACTGGCCACCCAAAATGCAGCACCAAGAAGGAAGCATCCGATTGGCCTGAAATTCGCAGCATGCGTTGCCTGCGAGAGGACATGCAAACGATTAGCATTGCAGGGAATATGCAAATCATGTGCGCCCGGCACGCCACCAAGAAGCACTACAAGATAGGTGCACATAAGGCGCGGTGTAAGTAGTGGAAGTGTGTTGTGCTGCCGGACCTGTGCGTGGGAAGCTTCCTGATGCCTCGTCGCAGAATACGGCAGTCATTCCAGCACGTTTCGGAGTTCGGCAGAGGACGAATAGTGACTTATCACGACAGCGGTTTATCGTACCGAGACATCGGCGCCCGTGTGGGACGACATCCAGCCACAGTGAGGCGAGTATGGATTCGGTGGGTGTAGGAGGAACAACGGACCGACCGACGTGAGCGATTGCCGCAGCCGCGGCACGCCACCGAACGAGAGGACCGGCATGTTGTGTGGCGGGGATTGACGGCTCGCATCGTCACATCACGAACGTTAGCGCAGGAATTAGGGTGTGTTGCGCAACAACCTGTGTCAGCACGTACCGTTCGACGTCGTCTGCAGGAGCGGGGACTTGTCGCACGGCGCCCATTGCTCCGATTACCATTGACGTTACACCACCGGCGAGTGCGGCAGCAGTGGCCCGTTTAACGCCGCACCTGGACTACGGAATGGCACGACATTGTCTTCTCCGACGAATCCCGCTTCTGTCTGCAAGACCACGATGGGCGGATCCGCGTGTTGCGGCACCGCGGCGAGAGACTGTATGACGCCGGCATTATGCGTCGCCATACCGGTCCGTTGCCTGGCGTTATGGTTTGGGGCGCAATTGGATATGACACCCGCACCCCTCTGGTACGCATCGCTGGCCCACTTAACAGCCACCGCTACATCTCCGATGTTTTGGAGCCTGTAGTCCTCGCTTACCTGCAGGACCTGCCAGCGGCTACGTTTCAACAGGACAATGCGCGCCCGCGCGCGGCACGCATTGTGCAACAATTCTTCACGGTCCACCAGGTGTCAATGCTGCTGTGGCCAGCCTGTTCTCCCGATATGTCGCCCATCGAACACGTCTGGTCGCTGATCGGCAACCGAGTGGCCCGGCAAGCACCACCCGCGGCTACGCCTGATGAACTGTGGCAACGTGTGGAAGCAGTCTGGACCGACATATCCCAAGCCCACATCCAAAACCTCTTTCGTTCGATGCCGCGGCGTGTAGCGGCCATTATTGCCAGCCATGGGGGCCACACGAACTATTGATGTCTGCGTGTTCCGCAAGTAGCACGGGCCTGTAAGCTCAATCGTTTCATCTTTGTATTTGTTGTTATGTGTCCAGTAAAATCTGGCTTTGCTATCTCGTGTCCTTCTTGGTGTTGCATTTTGGGTGGCCAGCAGTGTAATTATGGTTATGTTTTAGCCAGTATTAAGTACCCCATACTCTAGCTTAAAGTTAGTTTTATCGATGTGCAAAATTTCACTCTTGGGAATACATTAATTTCGAAGAAAATATGTAAAGAAGTTTTACCATTGGAAACATAAGGCAGAGATTTTAGGTGGAACCACCTTAAGAAAGGAATAATTTTAAATTGATAACGAGGAACAGTACACCAATTATGTGGGAAATAGTAATATTATACTAGTGATCCGATTTATTGGCGTAGGAAATAGGCACACAAGCGTTTCCAAGCTTTCGCAAATCAACCAGATGGCTTTTTCAAGAAGTTAGGCAGTCTGTCTAACATTACACATTATTTCAAACTCGTATTAATTACTGCATACTATCATGGGGAATACAATATTGATAGCACAATACAATATTAATAAATTACAAATTCTACAAAATAAGTTTATTAAACTAATTCATCTCAAATCAGATCCTAATAGTCGACCTTTAATAAATTTTAGAACAAAAGTATATCCTAATAAATATAATATACTTACTATTACTCAACTATACTATTTTAATCTTGGTAAAATTATGTTCAAACGAATTAAATATAATTTATATTCAGATCTCATATTTCTTATTACCCATGCATGAAACAAGGAATAAACTACAATTACAACCTATTTTTCCAAAAACGGAATCAATTAAACTTACTATAAATTACAGAGGCCCTCAATACCGGAATTCTTTACCTAGCAACCTGACTGACTTAAACAATTTTAATTTATTTAAAAAAATTCAAACTCTATCTACTTCAATAATTAAAAGAAAAGGAAAGGATTGGGAAAATATCTTCTGATTTTCTGACTTGATGTGTCTATCTGTTGTTTCATTTGTTTCTTCTACAGGGAGTATAGGGCTATGTCAGGCCATTTTGGCCTTTTCCCTTGTCTTCCCTGTTGTTACAGTCTATGTTCATCCTTTATGAACGGTCAATTTTTTTTTTACCCACTCTTTTTTTTTCTTCAAAGAGCATGTAACAAAACAAATAAATAAATAAATAAAAATAAATAAAAAAAATAACTTCCTTGAAAAAGCCATCTGGTTGATGTGAGAAAGGTTGGAAACGCTTGTGTGCTTATTTCCTACGCCAATAAATCGGATCACTACACTAGTATAGTATTACTATTTCCGAAATAATTTTATTTTAAACATTAATTACATTGCTGGAAACTCGTTCTAAAACTGTGTGAATATCCTCTGTAGTTACGCTACTGATCAACTCCTATGTTCAAAACTTAATCTTCTGTCGCCCGTGTACTTCATTTAATGATTTGGGAGTTATTCCACATACACGCGCCTGAAGGTAAAAATACATTTAGGATTATATCGATGTGCACTTTAAAACTCGGCATCTGCTTTTGTGATAAAAATCAGCATCGGCTTTTGTGATAAAAATCAGCATCTAGTTGAATTTAACCTGCAATTATAGAAGAGCAGAAAACGGACAAGAGAATATTAGTTAGAGAATAAAAAGTGGGAAACTTCTTAATACGCAGAATGGGGGGCAATGCTCTTCTTTGTGTGGTAAGGACAAAATGGGGGAATGAAGTAAATGAGCCATTTTGTAATGAGATAGACACTAATTCAAAACTGTACTTCCGAAAATCTGTCAAAGGATGATATCCCGCGAGAGCTCATTAAAATTATAAAAGAGCAAGTAAACAGACTTACTAAATCTGCATTATAGATTACATAACATACAGAATTAATTAAGGAACTTTCCCGAAGCGATATTAAGACAGCAGAAATGAATGCAACCACGCGTGAACACAGCAGCAAAATTCTTTTCGAGATAAAACAGGGGAAATAAATCTTCAAAACTTCAGCATATCTCGCCCGATTTAAAACACGACGGCGGGCAGGACTTCGAGAAGCAGTTCTGTATTTAAACGAAAAACAAACGAAACAAGTTAGTAAAATCATGCAATGAATTGATTATAATACGCTTTCCAACATACCAGAAATCATTACTCAAGTTATCACTCAAGTTATGGGAATAAGGGCTGTGGAATAACTCTCGGTCCTGTGCCCTGACCTTTGATCTTATTTCGATGATATTCAACAGAACCGGTTTGGTATACCTCCGAAATAACATGACAAAGTTGTGTCGCAATCGAAGCATTTTTACGTAAGTTATGATGCATAATGGCGATGGAAGTGATTCCGCTTCTATGTCCTGACCTTTGTCCCCATTTCTCCCATTTTCGATAAGGTTTGTCGCCAGGTAGTCCTCTACCACATACTAAAATGTCATCGAAATCGAACCTTTTTTACGTTAGTTATGACGCACAACAGCGGTAGAATGGATTCCGCTCCTATGTACTGACCTTTGACCCCATTTCGTTCACTTTAAACAGGGTTCCTTCCCAGGTGATCCCCTACCAGATACTAAAATTTCATCGAAATCGAACGATTGTTACGCGAGTTATCGTGCGAACGGACATACGCACACAACGCGCGACGTAATGAGGCAGATGGAAATCGCGACCATCTGCTCGCCGTAAGAGTATGACGTCATAAAACTTTATCAGGATCCACACACAACGCGTGACGTAATGAGACAGATGACGTAACCGCGCACCAACATTCTCAAACGTGAGATTGTGACGTCATAAGATTTCTAAGCATTGGTAACATTAATGGAACAACGCCATCACTAAAAACGTTATAATTCGGTGTGGTTATTTAACCCACTAAACGAATTCTCCTAAAGTCGAGATCAAGCTAAATCGATTTATAGTACCAGAAAACGGTAGGTTAACGACTTTCATCAAAATTCTTAGAGCCGTTTTCAAAATAAAATGTACATACATACATACATACATACAAGAATTGCTACTTTAAGGTGGACGTCAAGTAATTTTGCTTCCTATACTTCCAATGGAAAAACTTCTGTACACATTTTCTTCACAATTAATAAGTTCCCAAGGATGAAAATTTGAACATCGATTAAAATATCTTCATTTTATAACTTGCAATACTTAATATTTTCTAAAACATAACCATAATTATGCAATTGAACATTTGTTTGTCTGCTGACGTCATGGAAATACAGGTCGCGCCATCTTTTCTCTGGACAATTAATGCGTTCACAAGGATGAAAATTTGAACATCGATTAAAATAGATTCATTTCATAACTTTGAATACTTAATATTTGCTAAACCATAACCGTAATTATGCAATCCAACATTTTTTTGTCCACTGACGTCATCAAAGTATAGGTCGCTCCATCTTTTCTCTGGTTTCAACACCACCAAAGGAAAAGTTATTGATTTTCAATACACTGACGGAAAAAAATCCCAACACCAAGAAGGGGTTGTGTTAGATAAACGACAGGTGGTAGGTGGTGAGAGTACATCTGTAAGATGACGTCTATGCAAATTTCGCGCTCGGCGCATACGTGTGGCGCTAGTAGCGCCCCTCGGAACATGCAAAGCAGGTTTGCTGTAAATACGCGCTGTAACGTTCGTGAGCGTTAGTTATCGTTGAGATTCGACGTAGTGTGTTGATGTTAGTCAAGAATGCCTTTAAGAAGACGAAGAAGCCATTATCAACAGCTCACGGAGTTTGAACGAGGTCGTGTAATAGGGCTACGAGAAGGTGGATTTCCTTTCCGCAATATTGCAGAACGACTTGGCAGGAATGTTGCCATTGTGCATGATTGTTGGCAGCGGTAGTCAAGGGAAGGTACTGCCTCAAGAAGACCGGGTTCCGGCCGGCCACGTGGCACTACTGAGAGGGAAGACCGCCGTGTACGGCGTATGTCCATGGCGCATCGTACTGCGTCTGCGGCAGCAATTCGAGCTGCAGTTGCCACCACAGTGACACAACGAACTATTAAAAATCGGTTACTTGAAGGAAAGCGCTGCCTGACGCCCTGTAGCGTGCATTCCACTTACTCCAAACCACTGCCGTTTGCGACGTCAGTGGTGTCAAGCTAGAACTCATTGGAGCACGGAGTGGAGATCTGTTGTGTTTTCTGATGAAAGCCGGTTTTGCCTGGGTGCCAGTGAAGGCCGTGTGTTGGTTAGAAGGAGGCCAGGTGAGCGCCTGCAACCAACCTGTCTGCGGCCGAGACACACTAGACGTACACATGGAGTTATGGTCTGGGGAGCAATTTCCTATGACAGCAGGAGCACTCTCGTGGTTATCCCACGCACCCTGACGGCACAGTTGTACGTCGGTCTGGTGATTCAACCTGTTGTGCTGCCATTCATGAACAGCATTCCGGTGGTGTTTTCCAACAAGATAACCCTCGCCTGCATACCGCTGTTGTAACCCAACATGCTCTACAGAGTGTCGACATGTCGCCGTGGCCTGCTAGATCACTAGATCTTTCTCCAATCGAGCACGTATGGGACATCATTGGACGACAACTCCAGCGTCACCCCCAACCAGCATTAACCGTCCCTGTATTGACCGACCAAGTGCAACAGGCATGGAACTCCATCCCACAAACTGACATCCAGCACCTGTACGACACAATGCATGAACGTTTGCATGCTTGCATTCAACATTCTGGCGGTTACACCGGTTATTAATGTACCAGCATTTCACATTTAAAATGGCTCCTCTCGCGCTTACATTAAGCTGTGATCTTGAAACCTTAATCGATTAACTATGTTACCTATACAAATGTATTGCCGCCATTTCATTCCTCTACAACTACTTTTTCGTGGTGTTGGGATTTTTTTTCCCGTCAGTGTATAATTATGGTTATGTTTTAGAAAATATTAAGTTTTCCAAGTTATGATATGAAGTTATTTTAATCGATGTTCATATTTTCATCCTTGGGAACACATTAATTGTGAAGGAAATGTGTACAAAAGTTTTTCCATCGGAAGTATAGGAAGCAAAATTACTTGACGTCCACCTTAATAATATGGAATAAGAGCAATGGAATGGATCGCAATCCTATGTCCTGACCTTTGACCGCATTTCGTCCATTTTCAATAGGATTCGTCCCCAGGTGGTCTCCTACTACATACTGAAATTTCATCGAAATCGAACCATTTTTACGCACGTTATGACGCATAAGGGCAATGGAATGCATCCCGATCTTATGTCCTGACCTTTGATCCCACTTCACCCATTTTTGAATAGGGTTCGTCCCCAGGCGGTCTCCTATTGCATAGTAAACTTTCATTGAAATCGAATCATATTTACGCAAGTTATGACGCATAAGGGCAATGGAATGATCCCGCTCCTACGTCGTGACCTTTGACCCCATTTGTCCCATTTTCAATAGGGTTCGTCCCTAGGTGATCCCCTACCACATACTAAAATTTCATCGAAATCGAACCATTTTTACGCCAGTTATCGTGCGGACGGACAATGCTGGAGCATATACGCTTCTTCAACCTACGGTTGGAAAGCGTAAAAAACGAATGAAGACATTTGCGTCCTCTTCGTTTGGGTACACAAAATAGTTTTTTCACAGGGTAGAGAGGGAAAATATACCGTAGAGCCAACACATTATGTCCAGCGTGTCGCAAAACGAAGCAACAGCAGGTAAACAGCGGCGCGTATGAAGTTCATGAAACGGGGTAAATAACACCTGCTACTCATTTCTTTCTTTCTTCTTTTTTTAGCACGTCTTTTGTAAAAATAAGATCGTGCTTCTGTTATCGGTTTGTCCGTCCGTCCGTCCGTCTGTACCCACGATATCTCTGCAACTATTAGTACGATTTGAAAAATTCTTTTTGCATTGGGAAGCTTGAAATATGCAAATGATGATCCTTTATTTCGTTTTTTTTTACGATGTACAATATCGCCGGTAGAGGGCGTAAATGCAGATGATGTCGAATTCAAAAATACGTTTTATTCCACATATTTGCTTCTGAACATCCGATTGAATTTTTTTTTTATCTTTCAATTCCATTTATGTCTAAGAGTATTTTAGATATATAGTTACTTTTTCAAATTACGCATAGATTTTTCGCTAAGGGGCGTAAAAGTAAATTACATTTTCCCCGATAACTCTTCTTCTAAAACTCTGATTTGAAAATTTTTTCCTTCAGCGAATACATCTCCTGATGGAAAATCTTTTGCATATAATTTCCAATTTTTGGTAAATAATACTTTGGCCACCAGGGGGCGTAAGTGTTAATTTTTGCTTCTGATGTATTTGCCATAAAATCGGAGCTTCTAAAATATCGATTGAAAAAATTCTTTCGTGGACTGATGCCACTCACATCAATAAACCTTTTCGGAATATTTTCTTCTTAAAATATTTGACAGTTTCTCCGCCAGGAGGCGTAGATGTACATCTTATTTGTGTCAATATCTCTACTTCTAGGAGTCCGATTTGAAAAATTCCTTCTTTGTTGGATAGTGTTTTCCGTGTGACATGTTTTTCATATAATTTCAAAATTTTCAAGTAATTCATACACTTTCCGCTAGGAAGCGTAGCGGTAAATTGCGTTTCCCCCTATATCTCTGCTTCTAAATCTCCGATTTGAAAAATTCTTTCTGCACCGGATACAGCTCCTGATGGGAAATCGTTTGCACATAATTTCTGATTTTTGTAAAGAAATAGTTTGGCCACCAGGGGGCGTAAATCTTAATTTCTGCTTCTGTTGTATTTGCAGCAAAATATGAGCTTCTAAAATCTCAATGGAAAAAAAAGTCGTTTGTTGACCGATACTACTCATGTCGACAAACCTTTTAGGAAAATTTTCTTCTTTAAATAATGCATCGTTCCTACGCCAGGGGGCGTAGATGTATATCATATTTTTGCCAATATCTCTACTTCTAAGAGTCCGATTTGAAAAATTCCTCCTTTGTT
This sequence comes from Macrothele yani, assembly GCA_039090855.1. Taxonomy (NCBI): domain Eukaryota; kingdom Metazoa; phylum Arthropoda; class Arachnida; order Araneae; family Macrothelidae; genus Macrothele; species Macrothele yani. The sequence continues at coordinate 80,682,152 of CM077016.1, forward strand.
GGATAGTGTTTCGGATGCGAAATGTTTTTCTTATAAATTAAAAATTTACAAGTAAATCATAGACTTTCCGCTAGGGGGCACAAAGGTAAATTGCGTTTTCTGCGTTATTTCTGCTCCTAAAGCTCCGATTTGAAAAGTTCTTCCTGTATCGCATACAAGACCTGATGGAAAATATTTTTCACATAATTTCTAATGTTTGGTAAAGAATGGTTTGGCCACCAGGGGTCATAAGTGTTAATTTCTGCATCTGATGTATTTGTAGCAAAATCTGGGTTCCTGAAAACTCGACTAATTTTTTTTTTCTTGGACCGATACCGCTTATATGGATAAACCTTTTGAGAATACTTTCTTCCTAAAATAATGCATGGTTTTCCCACCAGGGGACGTAAAGTCACATCTTATTTTTGTCAATATCTCTGTTTCTAAGAGTTCGTAAGCTCACGATTCCGTTTACAGCAATATCTGAGGGATTAAAAACCCGATTGAAAATCTTTTCTGTCGTCAGATCTTTTGTTTTCCATACCGATTCCATTGACTTTGAATAGCTTTGATAAATTTAATTTGCGTCAGAACGGATTCAAAAGACGTGCTTATTTCACCCGAAAATTCGGTGTCATCTTTCTTGTTTTTTATTGGGGGGTTTAACAACCACCGTGAGCAACTCAGTGGACTACACCTATGAGCCATTACATTATGACCACCACCAGCCCTAGAAAAATGAGCACGCCTGGTGGCCGAACTGTGGCGCAGGTTAAGTTCACAGAGCAGTATATATACACTGCCGGACAATTGCTAAGGACGGATGACAATAGCAACGATAGCAACCATAAAATGGAAGGCAGGAAAATGTGGAAATTAGCATAAGTGAGGGAAACAGTAAGACGTGTTGTGCGTATGCAAATTTTGGATTGCCGAACTTGTTCGTGACGTCATAGCGCTGATAAGAGATATAATGGATTTGACGCGTATTGAGCGTTGTTGTTCAAACGCAGAGTTGAAATGGAAAGAATCAATTGACGAACTTGCAATTTTTAGTATGTCTTCCCGACATCACCTAGATGATTTTACGCGTGGCCGTGTTATTGGCAAGATTGAAGAAGGGCGAAAAATAACAGATGTTGCCAGGGAGTTCAACGTCAGCCACAGTGTTGTTTCAAGGCTTTGGAAATCATTTCAAACAAATGGAGAGTGTAGCAAACGTCACGGGGGAGGTCGTGTTCGCAGTACGACACCTGCAGAAGATCGGTACATAGTGCTATCAACAAAAAGACACCGGCGCAGCCCAGCTAGTGAGGTAGCAAATCAGTTTATGGCTGCTACTGGCAAGCGGATCTCCCGAAAAACTGTCGCCAGACGTTTGCATGAAGGAGGACTATACGCCCGCCGTCCTGTTGTGTGCATCCCATTGTCCAGACGTCACCGTACCGCCCGTTTGCAATGGTGCCATTAACATCGCAATTGGACTGATAGCGACTGGTCTGCTGTCCTCTTCTCAGATGAGAGTAGATACAGTCTATCGTCTGATTGTCGACGACAACTGATCTGGCATGATAGTGGTACTGCATATTGTCCAGCAAACATACAGGAAAGGGACCGATATCCGACATGTAGTGTCATGGTATGGGCTGGCATCATGATCAATGGCCGTACGTCCCTCTATGTGCTTCCAACTGGGACTATGACTGGCCAACGATACATTAATGATGTTCTGCTACCTCATGTTCGCATGTTCCGTGGTGCTGTTGGTGATAGATTCATTTTCATGGACGACAACGCAACATGTCATCGAACAGTCGTTGTCCAGGAGTGTCTTGTGAGCGAGGATATTCAACGCCTCGTATGGCCAGCACGTTCTCCAGATCTGAATCCCATTGAAAATGTGTGGGATGCTTTGAGGAGGAGTCTTGCTGGGCGCCAATGCCCTCCAATAAACAAAGACACCCTCATCCGTGCACTGACAGAGGAATGGGATAAATTACCCCAACAGCTGCTTGATAATGTTGTGCAAAGCATGACACGACGTGTGGAATCTTGCATCGCCCTCCATGGTGGCCATATCCCGTATTGACATCTTACGCAGGAACGCCTGCGGACGGTAATTGCATTTTTTTTTCACGTTTACGTGTTCTGCACAAAATGGCCTGTTTGTCCCTTGAACACGTTCCAAAGCCTTCTGGATTTCAGAGCACAATGAATTGTCTTTCTTGTAATGTCCTGGCATTCTGACATTATTTTATTTCACTTGGCATCCAACCACACTTACTTTTTTATGCGCTATATAGCCGTTTATGATCCGTCCTTAGCAATTGTCCAGCAGTGTACAACCCGAGGAACGGCTTTCGGTTAGTAGAGTGTTCGGAGTCAGAATGGGAAAAAACTGTCGATTTATCGGAGTTTGATGAAGGGCAAATTGTGATGGCACGGCGCCTTGGAACTACGATCTCCGAAACGGCGCTACTTGTTCACGTGCCGCTGTAGTGAGCAGGTATCAAAAGTGGTGCACAGATGGCCAAACGACGAATTGTCGTCCGTAGCTCATGGATGCTACAGGGGAGCAGAGACTGTCGCGCATTGTTCACCGCGACCGCAGGGCCACACTGCAACAAATCACCCGCAGCTAGCTACGACAGTGGGGATCAGGGTAATGCGTCACAGCACACAGTTCATCGCAGACTTCTGCGCATGGACCTGCGTAGCCGAAGACCCAGCCAGGACCCCATGCTCACTGCACGTCATCGCCAACAACGCATGAAATGGGCCTGCGTAGCCGAAGACCCAGCCAGGACCCCATGCTCACTGCACGTCATCGCCAACAACGCATGGAATGGGCCTGCGTAGCCGAAGACCCAGCCAGAACCCCATGCTCAATGCACGTCATCGTCAACAACGCATGGAATGGGCCTGCGTAGCCGAAGACCCAGCCAGGACCCCATGCTCACTGCACGTCATCGCCAACAACGCATGGAATGGGCCTGCGTAGCCGAAGACCCAGCCAGGACCCCATGCTCACTGCACGTCATCGCCAACAACGCATGGAATGGGCCTGCGTAGCCGAAGACCCAGCCAGAACCCCATGCTCACTGCACGTCATCGCCAACAACGCATGGAATGGGCCTGCGTAGCCGAAGACCCAGCCAGAACCCCATGCTCAATGCACGTCATCGCCAACAACGCATGGAATGGGCCTGCGTAGCCGAAGACCCAGCCAGGACCCCATGCTCACTGCACGTCATCTCCAACAACGCATGGAATGGCCTGCGTAGCCGAAGACCCCGCCAGGACCCCATGCTCACTGCACGTCATCGCTAACAACGCATGGAATGGGCCTACGTAGCCGAAGACCCAGCCAGGACCCCATGCTCACTGCACGTCATCACCAACAACGCATGAAATGGGCCTGCGTAGCCGAAGACCCAGCCAGGACCCCATGCTCACTGCACGTCATCGTCAACAGCGCACGGAATGGGCCTGCGTAGCCGAAGACCCAGCCAGGACCCCATGCTCACTGCACATCATCGCCAACAACGCATGGAATGGGCCTGCGTAGCCGAAGACCCCGCCAGGAACCCATGCTCACTGCACGTCATCGCCAACAACGCATGGAATGGGCCTGCGTAGCCGAAGACCCAGCCAGGACCCCATGCTCACTGTACGTCATCGCCAACAACGCATGGAATGGGCCTGCGTAGCCGAAGACCCAGCCAGGACCCCATGCTCACTGCACGTCATCCCCAACAACGCATGAAATGGGCCTGCGTAGCCGAAGACACAGCCAGGACCCCATGCTCACTGCACGTCATCGTCAACAACGCATGAAATGGGCCTGCGTAGCCGAAGACACAGCCAGGACCCCATGCTCACTGCACGTCATCGCCAACAACGCATGAAATGGGCCCAAGATAATCCAGATTGGACCGTGGTTGATTGGAAGAAAGTGGTCTGGTTGGACGAATCAAGATTCCTAGTGCATCACGTAGACGGCCGAGTGCGGATACGCCGATTACCAACGGAGGCGAGCGCACCTGGATGCACTGTTTTGCGGAAACAGGCCGGTGGTGGCGGTGTTATGCTGTGGGCGATGTTTTCTTGGGACATTTTAGGCCCCATTATCCCAGTAGCACAATCCCTGACAGCTGTCAGGTATCTGAACATCGTTGCTGACCAAGTTCACCCACTCATGGCAACTGTGTTCCTTGATGGTGATGGCCATTACCAACATGATAATGCGCCATGCCACACTGCCAGAATCGTCGAGTACTGGTTCGAGGAACATGCTGGTGCCTTTCTGTTAATGCTCTAACCTCCAAAATCACCTGACATGAACCCAATCGAAGATTTGTGGTTCGACTTGGAAAAGCGGGTTAAATCACCACCACCCCGAAATGTACGGGAACTAGAGGACCTGCTGTTGATATTATGGTACCAGATACTCCAGGATATCGAACGCCACCTCATCGAATCGATGCCTTGCCGAGTGGCCACTATTTTGCGGGCTAAAGGGGGTCCTAGAGCTTATTAGGTAGGTATAATGTAATTGCTCATCGGTGTATAAGCAGTCGCACGTCCCTAATATAGGGTCACTGGTTCCAGGGAAGGGAGAGAATCACAGACGTAAGACAAACACAAAATTGACATGCCTCACCCAGATTCGAAATCGGAAGCCATCTCGGACGAATGATCAGGACCCATTGCTTAGACCTGCAAACCACCGGGGCGGCCTCAGCTCTGTAAATTTTCGTTATTCAGATGGAAAAGTCAGCGGGCGTAAGCAAGTTTAACAAAGGCCAAATTGTAATGGACTGACGACTGGGTCAGAATATTTCTGAGAGGGCAAGGTGTTTACTGTCAGCTGTGGTAAGTACCTTTAAAAAGTGGTCCGAGGAAGGATAACCACCAACATCCGGCAAGGTGTGGGGCGGCGACGGCTCATCGATGTTAGAGGTGAGCGATGGCTATCCCGTATGGTACGAACTAACAAAAGGGATTCTGTGGCGTTACTCGCTGGTAATTTGAATGCTGATGCCGGAAGTAATACACTGGCGTACAAAAATTAAAGACGAGACGGTTTTTCGAATGTAACGTCGTGCAGAAGTGCTCCACATCGACTCAAATCATACCATAAGATCCCCAAGATGTAAGAATATGGAACAAGTGAGCAAAACCGTCCAAACAAGGAATCCAAAGGATACAAAGGCACTTTATTGACAAGGTAGCTTTGAGCACAACTGGACAGAAGACAGAATCTTCCATGTGACAGGCGGCTGTCAAGAAAAATCCAGTCTTTAGTAGGGGATATGATCACCCCTGACTGCGTTGCAGGATTTACAACGTCCGTTCATGCTGAGGACGAGATTATCAAGGAGCTGTTGAGGCATCGCGGCCCATTCCTCTTGTAGCGCCAATCGCAGCTGCGGAATTGTTGCTGGCGGCTGGTGACGTGCTGCCAAGCGTCTCCCGAGAAGATCCCACACGTGTTCAACTGGATTTAAGTCCGGGGACCTTGCGGGCCAATCCATGCGTTAAATATCTTCACTCTCCAACAGCTCTGCGACAGCCACTGTACGGTGAGGTGTAGCGTTGTCGTCCATGAAGAGGAACTCAGGACCCACAGCACCTCTAAACAGACGCACGTGAGGCAGGAGAACCTCGGTACAATAGGTACACCAGTGACTGAACCGGCGTACCAAGCATGATACCGCCCCAAACGAGAACTTCGCCACCTCCAAACCGGTCCCTTTCGATGATGTTGGAGGTGTGATTGCGTGTTCCCTGCTCCCTCCAGATGTATATACGACCAGAATCGCTGGCCAGACTAAATCGGCTTTCATCCGCAAAGAGAACTCGACGCCAATGCTGATGTGTCCAGTTCTTGTGTTCCTGGCACCACAGAAACCGCCATCTCCGATGAGCAGGCGTTAATGGCACACACCGTACTGGTCGTCATGCAAATAGACTACTTTTGTGCAGCCTCCTGGCCAAGGTAAAACGCGATAACGGACGCCCAATTGTCTGTTGCATGTGCCTTGCGATTTCTCCCGCTGTCTGCCATCTGTCTCTTCTCGCCTGTAGGACAACATACCGGTCGTCCGCCGCCGTTGTTGCTTGTGGACTATCACTGCTAAACTCTCGGACAACTGTTCCTGTCGTATGAAATGCTCTCCAAGCTCGTGAAACGATGCTGTGAGCGATCCCGAACACACAACACACAGTACATCGAACCCTGCAGAAAATAGGACTGCGTAGGCGCGGCTGCTCCGAGTGCCAGTGCTGATCTCGATTCACCGTCGAAAGCACGTACAATGCGCTCGCGAGCATCAAAACTGAACCTTGAATGATTTGAAACAAGTTAGTAAAATGATGCAATGCATTGATTATGATACGCTTTCCAACATTCCAGAAATCATTACTCAAGTTATTACTCAAGTTATGAGGATAATGGCTGTGGAATAAATCTCGCTCCTGTGCCCTTAACTTTGACCCCATTTCGATGACATTGAACCGAATTAGTTCAGTATATTTCCGGAACAACATACTAAAGTTTTGTCGCAATAGAAGCATTTTTAGTCATGTTATGAGGATAATGCCTGTGGAATAAATCTCGTTCCTGTGCCCAGACCTTTGACCCCATTTCGGTGATATTAAACAGAACCCGTTCGGTATACCTCCGGAACAACATGATAAAGTTTTGTCGCAATAGAAGCATTTTTAGGCAAGTTATGAGGATAATGGCTGTGGAATAAATGTCGCTCCTGTGCCCTGACCTTTGACTCCATGACGATGCTATTAAACAGAATTGGTTCAGCATACCTTCGGAAGAACATACTAAAGTTTTGTCGCAATCGAAGCATTTTTGCATAAGTTAGGACGCATATGGGCGATGGAATAGATCCCGCTCTTATGTCCTGACCTTTGACCCCATTTCGCCCATTTTCGATTGGGTTCGTCCCCAGGTTGTTCCCTACCACATACTAAAATTTCATTGAAATCGAACCATTTTTACGCGAGTTATCGTGCGGAAAGACAGACGGACAAAGTTGGAGCTACGGTTGTTAAGCGTAAAAAAGTCGTTTGGTCATGTGAATCTCGTTTCCTGTTGCACCATCCGGGGAATAGCTTGAGTAAAGCAGCAGCTCCCAGCCCAGATCTCTGATCTTGTGACAGGTCACCCGTGCTGTGTGAAGTCTCGCGCCGTCCTGTTGTAGGAGCAAAGAATATAAAGCTTCGCGTGAAGAACGTCAACTCCCGTTGAGATTAAGTAAAACTGGCGATAAGAACGGCCCCACATCCTGGCAGCTTATGTGCTGTGCCAGAAAGCGAACATTCAGGAGCAAAAGCCGTTAGGGGACTACGGCAGTGGAGCTTTTCTTCGATGTAGGGATGTTTCCTTCGATCTGATGACAATTTACTTAGAGCAGCTTTTTTGTTATTGTTGTTTACTGATATCCCACCCGTCTCTTATTTTGGTGAAACAAATATGCAATAACAATTAATATTACTATTGAAATTGAATTTTAGCAGATATTATAGTTAGGCTTACGAATCCGTACAAAATGCAGACAATCCGTAGTATTTGGAATTTCTAAAAATGTGTCTAAAAAACCGGATAGCAAACAAAACCCCTAACTAACCCGATTGGCGCAAGAAAACTAACATATCGTATTTGCGAAGTGATTATGCCACCGAGAAGGTAACAATCCCATGCTGTGAGTAGCTCGGCTGACTGTTCTTTGCCAGAATTGAAGTCAACGCATGCGCAGTCTGCTCTGGCATCAACCTGTATGTTGGTGCCTGTGCACTGTATCTTGTTTACGCTTCCAACCGTAGGTTGAAGAAGCGTATATGCTCCAGCTATGTCTGTCTGTCCGTCCGCACAATAACTCAAGTAAAAATGGTTCGATTTCGATGAAATTTTAGTATGTGGTAGGGGGCCACCTGAGGACGAACCCTATTGAAAATGGACGAAATCGGGTCAAAGGTCAGGACATCGGACAGGGATCCATTCCATTTCCCTTATGCGTCATAACTTGCTTAAAAATGGTTCGATTTCGATGAAATTTCAATATGTGGTAGGGGACCACCTGGGTAGAAAACCTATTGAAAATGGGTGAAATGGAGTCAAAGGTCAGGACATAGGAGCGGGATACGTTCCATAGCCCTTATGCGTCACAACGTACCTAGAACTGCTTCGATTGCAACAAAACTTTATCATGGTATTACGGAGGTATACGGAACCAATTCTGTTTAATATCATCGAAATGTGGTCAAAGCTTAGGGCACAGGAGCGAGATTTGTTCCACATCCATTATCCTTATAACTTGACTAAAAATGCTTCTATTGCGGCAAAACGTTAGTACGTTGTTCCGGAGGTATACAGAACCAATTGTGTTGAATATCGTTGAAATGGGATCGAAGGTCAGGACAGAGGAGCGAGATTTATTCCACAGCCATTAACCTCATAACTTGAGTAATGATCTCTGGTATGTTGGAAAGCGTATAATAATCAATGTATTGCATGATTTTACTGACTTGTTATCCAGGATATGTCGCTGCTAGTTATGTCTCGCAGAGCCTTAACTTCTTCTCAGTTAGATATTCTTTGGTAGGAGGACGCCTTTGAGGTTTAGCAGTGCTGGTCCTTTCGACGTGAGCGATGCATGCAGATCGTCGAAATGATGGCCGTACACATCATTGGTGTTCGACAAGAAGCCAAAAAAAAAAAAAAACCCCGACAGCCCACCTATCCCACCAAACAGAGGACTTTACGTGGGTGTAAGCAGACTTTGGGGGTTGGCATAAGCTTCTGTTTTGGTCCAACCACTGTTTTTGGGCGCTGACATTGTGATACAGGACCCATTTCTCGTCATCTGTCACAATGCGGTCCAAGAACGGTTCAACATGGTCACATGCAAGCACGGAAACGCATGCACTCACGCGATTTTGCTTTCTGCTCAACTGCGAGTTGATGGGTTACCCAAACCAGGGCCGGATTAAGAGGGGAGGGAGGTCTACAGTTGGGGACCACGATGGCCAAGGGCTCAGGAGACATGCCTGGGGAAATAATAATTGATAGAGAAAGAGAGAGAGAGAGAGAGATTTATAAAATAGATTTATTTTTGTTGAGTATGATCTCCCCTTGGTCAGAAACAGAGGCTGGAAGACGAACAAATTTCAAGGCAATGACTCACCAAGCATAAAGGCCTCATGTCGCTGTGTACAGCGGGGTCGGCGAGACTGTTTCAGCTTTTTCACCACCATACACCCACACCTCCCAATTTGCACTTAGTACCTTTGATGGTCGAAGTCCCCAGCGGCTTTACATTGCATAACAAAGAAGATGCGCTAAGAAAAGTATACAATGCTACATCATTCGAAAATCCAAGACTAAATCTCGGAATGTCAAGCTTTAACTCATGTTCTTATAGGAGCAATGAAAAATACAGTGACTTATTATGAAACCTCTGCAGGTAATTTATTAGTTACAGTTTCATGTTTTAACGAACTTCATCATGATTCCCCGTTATAAGTTCCTTGTGGGGCCCACTCATATGTCTTAGCCTTGAGGCCCACTCAAATGTCTTAGCCTAGGGGCTCACTAAGGCCTTAATCCGGCCCTGACTCAAACTCTCCTCTTGTGCAACCTTCCCAAGTTGATACGGGTGAATAAATCAATCCATCGCTCTTTCCACGTTAAGCAACGCACAGCAACCGAAAAAATGTTATTCGGTCGCCGTCGGGGAATCGAATCCCGAATCTCTCGATATCTAGCCGAGAGCGTTAGCCTTACACCACAGCGGCCAACAATTCACGGCGCTATACGTGTTTTTCTTTTTCAGTCAGCGTCTGACATCATAAATCCGTAAGATGGGCTCAACTACTGAGACGTTTCCATCTGGTGAGCATTAACGGCACTGGTTATACACTATCTACCAACAAGTAATTGGACACCCCTGCAATCGACGATATCTTCGGTCCTGATACACCTCACGGCCGCCGCCGTTAAATATCGTGTGGAAAACAACAACGAAACCAGTCGCATGCAAGATGCCACGCAATTCGGAGCTCTCTGATTTCGAGAAAGGTGTAATCGTCGGGTATCACAGAAATGGTCGATCAATACGGGACATATCCAGCGAGTTGAAGTACCCAAAATCGACAGTGGCCTACGTGATTGGCAAGTGGAAGATGAGAGGTGACTCTTGGAATGTGCCCCGACCCGGCAGACCCACAAAACTGGGAGTTAGAGACCGACGGGTGCTGGCCAGAGAAATTCGGAAGAACCGCACCAAATCGGTGGGCCACATCCGCGAGGAGTTTCAACAGGTATCCGTGAGTGTTCTTTCGATGAATACCATCCGCAAGGAAGCCCATCTGCTCGGTTATCATGGACGTGCTGCCGCCCACAACAAGCCTTTGATCACCAAGTCCAACAGCGCTGCTCGGCTAACGTGGTGCAAAGGACGTCGACAGTGGACCGTTGAACAGTGGAAACAGGTTCTCTGGAGCGACGAATCAAGGTTCACCCTCTATCGTTCGGATTGCAGGGTCTGGGTTTGGCGTCTGCCTGGAGAATGCTCCTGCCGGAATGTATTGTGCTAACTGTGAAATTCGGCGGCGGTGGAATTATGCTATGGGGGTGTTTCTCCTGGGACGGCACGAGACCCTTGGTCGCAATTCCTGGTAGACTCAACGCCGAGACCTACTGCACCATTTTGGATGACCATGCGCTTCCTACGTTATGGCAGTTTTACGGGGTGGACCCATGTTACTTTCAGGATGACAATGCCACCTGTCATGTTGCGAGGTCCACCATGGCTTGGTATGGTGACAATGGGGTTAATCGAATGGACTGGCCTGCGCAGAGCCCGGACCTTAACACTATCGAGCACCTCTGGGACGAGTTGGAGCGTCGACTTAAGGAATGCCCCCACCGTTCGAAATCGGTGAAGGAACTGACCTGTCTTCTCCAAGCCGAGTGGAAGAAAATACCGCTAGCCGTCGTACAACGTATTGAAGGTGAATAAACTTCGTTTTCCTTTGCTATCACAGGTGTCCAATTACTTGTTGGTAGATAGTGTATATAGTTATAGCAATAATCCAAAGGGCGAGATCCAAGGTGAAAATCATCTAAATACGTGGCGTCAGTTGAATAAATAAATCCATCGCTCTTTCCACATTAAGCAACGCACAGAAACCGAAAAATGGATGCAGGTGCATGATACTGCTCGTGTGGGTTGTCCCCCAGATGTTCGGCCAACTCCCGCGTGGTCACGCGAGGGTCGGTCTCCACTAAGGTCTTTAGCATGTCCATATCCACTGTTGGGGGTCTTTCGGCTGTGGGATCGTTTGACATGTCAAAATTTCCCTCTCGGAGCTGTTCGAGCCAACGACAGCACTGACGATGTGATATGGCATTGGGGTATATACTGGTAATGTCCCTTACAGCACTTGCGGGGGTGCTACCACGACGAAACTCATACAGCATGCAATGGCGAATGTGCTCCTTGTCCACTTCTATGTTGATTGGGGCTTACACTCTTCGCCTTTTGACGGCTAACTGCCACTGACTTAAGCCACCTACCTGCTGATGACAGGCATGTATGCTGCGCAATCTCAGTGGACAATGTGTGCTGGGGCTTCGACTTCGGGCACCTCGATATCGGATATCTATTTTTTTTTGTAACCCAAAAATTTATGCGCAGTTTTTACCTAGGTTGTGTAAGTGTTTTTTTTTTTTTTTTGCTAAATTTTTAGATGTGAAAATCTGGTTAAAAAAATTTATTTTATCGTGTCGGAATGGGTTCAAAAGACGTCCTCATCACAACCAAAAAATTCGGTGTCATTTTTTTTGTTATTCATTTTATAACTATATATCAATCGAAATTCTTATACCGAAATGGTATTCCAAACAATTATTCTGTCAAACAAATTGGTTTGATCATTATTTAGGGATTAGATGAAAACGTGCTCACGCACATTTGAAATATCCTGAGTGAAACATCACAACGTGAGATATTTCGTAAATATCATGCCAATTAGAAAAGGATACGGAACGAAGAATATATTTTGTTTGCTTTAAAAGTGTATTATTAAAGCTCAAAACAGCGTTGTCGAAATACCTCACACATTTGCTCAATGCAGAGCGAAAATATACCGTCTGACAGAGAAAATGCCACACCACGAAGACGTGAACGCAGCGCCATGCAAATTGCAGGGTGGGTACACACGTACAAGTTATGCAAATGATTGCATTTGCAGGCCAATCGCACGAACGGCGCGCGGGATATAAGGGGACAACCAGCCCGTGAGGCCACCAGTCGAGACGTCACGGACGCGAGAAGTGAGTAGTTCTGCTGTAACCGTATCTGGAGAACGAACAAGGAGTGCCGATGCCGTTGAGACGCCGTCGTACGCGATTTCGTCAAACGGATTAGTTCACGAGAGGTGTCATCGTAGGCCTTCGTTCCGCCGGATGGTCCTTGCGTCGTATTGCGGAAGAAACGCAACGTGATGCCACAAAACGTCGGTCGCATTTGGAGACAGTGGTCCCTGTGCAACGTCGTCGGGGGACCGGCGCACGGAGACGGACGTTCGAGCGCACCGATTGTTGCACCTGACATCATGCCGTTGCGGAACCACAGGCCACAACGTGCGACATTTTGCAGAGTGCATATGTTCCGATATCGACGCGGACCGTGTCGCGCCGTTTGGCTGCGTCTGGTTTGCTGTCCAGCTGTCCGTTGCGAAGGCTACACTTAACAGCGAGCCATCGTCGTCACCACTCGGCGTTGTGTCTCTCCAGAGCTGCATGGGGTGCCGAATGGAACAGTGTGGTGTTCAGCGACGATTCTCGGTTCTGTCTCACCACGGGTGATCGCCGTGTGAGAGTCTGGAGGCGACGTGGCCAACGGGCGGATTCCTTTGCCATTGTGGAGTGCCACACGGCACGGCAACGTGGAATCATGGTGTGGGGTGCTATCAGCGCCAACAGCCGCTCACCGCTGGTACGCTTTACGGGCACATTGACGGCATGCCGCTATTTTGACGAGGTGCTGCGGCCCGTGGCACTACCGTACCTGCAGGGCATCCCAAACGCCGTTTTTCAACAGCATAACGCCCCGCCGCATACCGCTCGGATCAGTTTGAATGCTTTACACGGTGTGCGGATGCTTCCGTGGCCATCACGATCTCCCGACCTTTCGCCCATTGAGCATCTGTAGGGCACGATTAAAATCGGTTGAGTACCCACCCCCGCAAAATGAAGATGAACTGTGGACTCGGATCAACACCACATGGTCCACGATACCCCAGGACTCTATTCGGACTCTCATTGCCGCGATGCCACGTCGGAGTCAACGCTGTATCGCCCAAAATGGGGGCCAAACTCCTTATTGATCATCTTGTATATTCGGCTACTGGAGCCTAGTCTGTATGTGACAATTAAATCATTTGTTCAGGACTTACTTGACTATCTGTGTGTGTGCAGTTTGGTCTGTTTTCGAGCATTTCTTCATGGTGTGGCATTTTCTCTGTCAGGCAATGTATTTCAATGTACTGTGAAAGTACTTTATTCAGACACGTTAAATAACCTTTTTTGATACAACAATGAGTGCAATAATAATTTTTAAGCTCTCACACTTCTCACTGAAAAAATAATGAAAAAGCAAAATAACTTTCTTAGTAACAGTTACAGGATAAACAGACACAGTTGGTGTACAGTATTGTGAGGCAGACATAGACAGCATTTTACATCAACAACGTACATAGCGAACAGTATTGTGAGGCAGACATATATGCATTCTACATCAACAACGTACATAGCGAACATGCTAGACAGTATGCCAAATGATAAAGTAACAGAGAGAGAGAGCCAGTGCTGATCAAGTAACACATAGACACAGCGAACATGGTATACAGTATTCTAAATGACCAATATACACAGATAACCAGTGTTGATCAAGTAACACATTGACAGCCACTGCAGAAAGACAAACACCAACATCCATGCCTTAACCGGATTCGAACACAGAGCCCTCCCTGTACGAATGACCAGAAGCCATCACTTAGACCAGTGCGCCACTTGGGCGCCAAACTGAAGTTATGCTCAGCGAATTAACCCTTTACTGGGGCATTTACCGACCACCGTGAGCAACTCAATGGGATATAAGCAGTCGCCCGTCCCTAATTTAGGGCCACTGGTTCCAGGGAAGGGAGAGAGCCAGGGCCTTAAGACAAACACAACATCCATGCCTCGACAGGATTCGAGCCCGGACTCACGCGGACGAAAGATCAGAAGCTAGCGCTTAAACACTGCGCCCCAGGGGCAGAAAACTAAGTTATGCTCAGCGAATTAATTCTTTAAGGGCCGTTTAACGACCGCCGTGAGAACTCAATGGGCTATAACTAGTCGCCAGTCCCTAATTTAGGGCTATTGGTTCCAGGAAAGTCAGAGAGTCAGGGTCTTAAATGAAACACAACATCCATGCCTCAACGGGATTCGAACCCGGACCCACGAGGACGATTGATCAGAAGCCAGCGCTTAAACACTATTCGCTGAGCAAAACTTAGCGCTTAAACACTATTCGCTGAGCAAAACTTAGCGCTTAAACAACTAAGTTTGCTCAGCGAATTAGCTCTTTAAGGGGCGTTTATTTATTTATTTTTTTTTTTTTTTTTTTTGGATTGGAGTTTTAACGACCACCGTGAGCAACTCAATGGGCTATAAGCAGTCGCCCGTCCCTAATTTAGGGTCACTGGTTCCAGGGAAGGGAGAGAACCAGTGCCGTAAGACAAACACAACATCCATGCCTCACCGGGATTCGAACCCGGACCCCGTTCGGACGAATGATCAGAGGCCAGCGCCTTAGACCACTGCGCCACCGGGGCGGCAAGGGGCGTTTAACGACCACCGTGAGAACTCAATGGGCTATAAGCAGTCGCCCGTCCCTAATTTAGGGCCATTGGTTCCAGGGAAGGGAGGGAGCCAAGGCATTGAATGAAACACAACATTCATGCCTCAACGGGATTCGAACCCGGACCCACGAGGACGAAAGATCAGAAGCCAGCGCTTAAACACTGCGCCACAGGGGCGGCAAACTCAGTTATGCTCAGCGAATTAACTCTTCCAGGGGCGTTTAACGACCACCGTGAGCGCCTCAATGGGCTATAAGCAGTCACCCGTCCCTAATTTAGGGGCATTGGCTCCAGGGAAGGGAGAGAGCCAGGGGCTTAAATGAAACACAACATTCATGCCTCAACGGGATTCGAACCCGGATCCACGAAGACGAATGATCAGAAGCCAGCGCTTAGAGACTATGCCACCGTGGCAGCAAACGAAATTATGCTCAGCGAATTTACTCTTTAAGGCGCGTTTAACGACCACCATGGACAACTTAGTGGGTTATAAGCAGTCGCCCGTCCCTAATTTAGGGCTATTGGTTCCAGGGAAGGGGGAGAGCCAGTGCCGTAAGACAAACGCATCAGACGAACTGTCAAGAAGCCAGCACTTCGACCACAACGCTATCCGGACTGCTGACTTTTTGGCATTTTCCGTGTTTTCTTCTCTCGAATTGCTTAATGCAAACATTGGAAGTTTCAAAACTTTCAAAAACATTCTGTATTTATGAACTCTGTGAAACACAACGTAATGGAGCAAAAACTTAATTGGCTACTACTAAAAATTGAAAAATATGACATTTTTTTTTTTTTTTTTTTGATTGGAGGTTTAACGACCACCGTGAGCAACTCAATGGGCTATAAGTAGTCGCCCGTCCCTAATTTAGGGTCACTGGTTCCAGGGAAGGGAGAGAGCCAGTACCGTAAGACAAACACAACATCCATGCCTCACCGGGATTCGAACCCGGACCCCGTTCGGACGAATAATCAGAGGCCATCGCTTAGACCACTGCGCCACCGGGGCGGCAAAAATATGACATGCAACCTCTTTCATTGGAGGGTGAAAAATGAGTTCGCATTCTTTGCTACTTCTTATTTGTTTGTAATTGTTCCATAGTTTTCTTTCATATCTTCATTTTTATTAAATTTCAAAACTTCTATTTTCAGTCATTTTGCCAAGAAAACCATGGAAAATCACCATGTGTTGTAGCGTCTATTATCATACTTAACAAAAAATTGATTTTCCGCTTTTGTTTTGCGCCACACGTCATGTAACAACTAACTTCGCTTCAACGATATTTTTCATTTCTACGTAGCTCATTAATGTTTGACGTGAGTCACTGAAATTATTTACGCTTTCCAACCGTAGGTTGAAGAAGCGTATACGCTCTGGCTTTATCCTTCTGTCTGTCCGCACGATAACTCGCGTAAAAATGGTTCGATTTCGTTGACATTTTAGTATGTGGTATGGGACAACTTGAGGACGAACCCTGTTGAAAACGGGCGAAATGGGGTCAAAGGCCAGGACATAGGAGCGAGATCCATTCCATCGCCCTTATGCGTCATAACTTACGTAAAAATGCTTCGATTGTGACAAAACTTTAGTATATTGTTCCGGAAGTATACTGAACTGGTTCTGCTTAATATCATTAAAATGGGGTCAAAGGTCAGGGCACAGAAGCGCGAGATTTATTCCACAGCCATTATCCTCATAACTTGCGTATAATTTGGGTAATGATTTCTGGTATGTTGGAAAGCGTAATGCATTGCATGATTTTACTAACTTATTAGCTGAATGCGTTACATTCTTTTTGTAGATAAAACTGGAAGCGTAATGAGTTCATATTTTTCCTTACCCTCGTGTCAAATGGAAGCGAAATTAATGCTATCTGTAAATACATAACAAATGCCACGAAGCAAGACACCAAAATTATTGTATCTGCAATCACTCTCATAGATTTAAATTCTTCATGATTTCGCTTTTCCTGTGATTAAAACCTTTTTCCTATTACCTAATTTTTTTTATTTATCACTGATACAAACATGCTTGAGGTTTAGAATGCTACACACAATGACGTCCATAATTCTAAACAAGAAAGGTGACACCTAATTTTCGATTGTAACGAGCACATCTTCTGAATCCGTTCCGAAGCAAATTAAATTCATCAAAGCTATTCAAAGTCAATGGAACCGGTTAGGAAAACAATCAATCGGATTTCTACAGTCGTAAAACATTCAGAAATAGAAACATCTTCTTAGTTCCACCAGCGGGTATAAAACATGTTACGAAAATTAACAAATGGCGCACAAAAAGTTTCTCACAGAACAAGGAAGGTATCAGAAATAAAACGATTCTCAAATCGAACAGTTAAAAGAAGAAATATACGAGAGAAGGAAACATTATATAACTCTATGACTTCTAGCAGAAGAATTTTGCATGATGAAAAAGTTGAATATAGGCGAAATAGATTCTGCATGGAAAAAGCTATGCTAAGGAAAAAGAAATTTTCGAAATATATTTCCCGGAAGCAGAAATAACGAGAAAAAGGTTTTAACCTTTACGCCCCCTAGAGGGAAATCTGTGCATTATTTAGAGAGGATAATGCTCCACATCTCTAGGGTAGCGAATGGCATAGAGTACAGAAGAATTTATCTATAGGGTTTTCAGAAATGGCGATACAGCTGCAAACTGAAGTACACAAACACCACCTACTGACGGAATTGTGAACTACAAAATTCCTCATATACTAGCCTAAAATGTTCTACAAGGTAAATGACATCCGGCGTTGAAAGATTTTTTTAAATCGCACATGTAGAAGCAGAGATATTGAGAAAAACAGATTAAACATTTGCTCCCCCTATCGGCGAAATTGTACATTTATTGGGAAGAAAATACGCACACAGAGTTTGCATAGTTAGTAGTATCTGACCTAAGAATGGAGTTTTTCAATCAGGTTTTTAGTCCCGCAGATATTGCTGTAAAAAGAAACGTGAACTTACGCCCTCTGGTGGCAGACTTGTGAGTTAAGAAAACATTTAAATTATATGAGAATCATTGCGCAGCGGAAACGCTGTCCAACAAAGAAAGAATTTTTGAAATCGGACTGAGATATTGAAAAAAGTAAGATATGGCAGGACAGTCATGCATTATTTTAAAAAGAGAGTATTCTCAAAAGGTTTTTCGATGTGAGCGGTGTCGGTTCACGGAAGCATTTTTCAGTCGAGTTTTCAGGAGCTCAGATTTTGCTGCAAATACATCAGAAGCAGAAATAAACATTTACGCTCCCTGGTGGCCATACGATTCTTTACCAAATACACTACCGGAAAGTGAAAAAAGAACACCAAGAAGGAATTGGCGGACGATCATCAAATTTACATATGTTAATGGGATCAAGTTTACGTAGGCGTGATGTTAATTTCGGGACAAACCGGTGAGCGCTTACGCCACAGCACGGCATAATATACAAATTATCGTCGGTGGTATTTAAGGAGTACGGCGAAGTGAATGTAATCAGTCGTCGGCGTACGGACACGTGGGAAGACCCTGAAGAATCTGCAATGCCTGGACATGGAAGACGTGTACGATTTCAGCAGTTATCGGACTTTGAGCGAGGTCGTCTAATCGGACTCCGCGAGGCCGGGTGGTCGTATCGTCGTATTGCGGAGCGAATTGGACGGGAAGTATTGGTGGTGGTACGATGGTGGCGTAGATGGTCCGAGGAACATTCCCACACGAGAAGACGTGGAACCGGGAGTCACAGACGGACTGATGAGCGGACCGATCGACGCATAAGAAGAGCGGCGTTGTCAAGCAGAACATCTACTGCGACGCAAATCCGAGCTCCCGTTGCACCTGAGGTGACTGTGCGAACAATCCGCAACCGTCTACTTGATGCAGGACTACGTGCACGTGTGCCTCTGGCATGTGTACATCAGGAACGGCTGCAGTGGTGTCGCCAACGTCTGCACTGGAGAACGCAATGGCAATCTGTCGTGTTCAGCGATGAAAGCAGATTCTGCTTGGGAGCCTCCGATGGCCGTATGCGTGTTCGCAGACGCACAGGGGAGCGTCTCCACCCTTCTTGCATCCGCCAGCGACACACAGGGCCTACACCTGGTCTCCTGGTGTGGGGAGCGATCAGCTATCACTCCCGTACACAACTAGTGTTTGTACCGGGTACGTTAAACAGCACCTCCTACATCAACAACATCATTCAGCCCGTTGTTGTGCCATTTGTAAGGTCGGTCCATGGTGGTGTTTTCCAGCAAGATAACGCACGCCCACACACGGCACGTGCAACGCAACATACACTTCAGGGTGTGAGACAACTTCCATGGCCTGCACGTTCACCGGATTTGTCCCCCATTGAGCACGTGTGGGATTTTATGGGACAATGACTTATCTGGTCTCCACGGCCAGCCACGACCATCCCCGATTTACGCGTCCAGGTTGAGGATGCTTGGAACTCAATACCCCAAACTTACATCCAACATCTGTACGACAGACTCCATGCCAGAATTGCACAGTGTGACGCAGTTCATGGCGGTTCAACCTCGTACTAACCATGTTACATGGAAATGTTATTTTTCAGTTTACCAGCAAATACAGCTGTATTTTGCCATAATGTTTTGATCACGTTATCCTCTGTATTCCGTTATTATGCTGTATAAATTTCGTTGGTATCAGACGTCTCCTTCTTGGTGTTCTTTTTTCACTTTCCGCCAGTGTACTACGAATTATAGGCAAAGCATTTTCCATTAGAGACTGCTGGTCAGCGGTGCAGAAAGAATTTTTCAAATCGGAGTTTTAGAAGCAGACATATCGGGGAAAACGCAATTTACCTTAACGTACCTTTGCGGAAAATCTATGAATTACTTGAAAATTTTGAAATTATGCGAAAAATACTTCGCACTGGAAGCGCTATCGAACAAAGAAGGACATTTTCAAATCGGTCGCTTAAAAACAGAGATATCGGCAAAAATAAGATATGCATGTACGTACCCAGCGGAGAAACCATGCATTATTTTAAGAAGAAAATATTCCGAAAAGGCTTATCGACGTGAGTGGTATCGGTCCACGAAAGATTTTTCAGTCGCGAAATTAGAAGCTGAGATTTTGTTGCAAATGCAACAGAAGCAGAAATTAATGCGTACACCCCATGGTTGCCAAAGCGTTTTTTTTTACCAAGAATTAGAAATTATACGCAAACAAATTTCCCATCAGGAGCTGTATCTGCTGCAGAAATAATTTCTTAAATCGGAGTTTTAGAAGCAGAGATATCGGGGAAAACGCAGTTTACTTTAACGCACCTAGAGGAAAAACTATGCCTAACTTGGAAAAATGAGTATACCTAAACTAGTCCTCGACATAAATGGAATCGAAAAGTAAAAGAATTTTTTCAATCGGGCGTTTAGAAGCAAATATATGGAATAAAATGTATTTTGAGTTCAATATCATCTGCATTTACGCCTTCTAGTGGCAAAATTGTGCGTCGTGAAAAACTGAAAAACAAAGCAAAAAGAAAGCATCATCATTCGCACATTTCAAGCTTTCCAATGCAAAAATAATTTTTCAAATCGGACTAATAGTTGCAGAGATATGGTGTCCACAGACGGACGGAAGGACAAACCGATAACATAAGCACGATCTTTTTTATAAAAGACATGCTAAAAATAAGTGGTTGAATTCAAGGAAAATTTCTAAAAATAAAGGGTAGCAAAGTTGCTGTTACATCTCCAATTTTTAAGGAAATTTCCCTTTCTAATTACGAAAAGATTCAGTACTTTGATAGATCTTTCGATGCTACTAATTACATTCCTTACAGGAATGTCAGTCTCCCGTTTTTCCGTTCGTAAAATTTCAACAATTACCAAAACACGAATTTGGCACCTGGTGCACTCGGTCATTCGACTCCTGAAGAGTTTTCGTTTTCTTAATTGCTACATGTATAGACTACTATTGCAATAAACGTTAATTCAGAATATTTCTGACACTCTTTATAAGTCACGTGACGTCTGAGGAGCGGGGGGGGGGAGCTTGTATACTCGCGAAAAGGGCAATTTCCATGCCTTCCAAATTTTCTTGGTTTTCAAATTATCATTCCCTACTGCCGGACCCGGAAATATCCTTGGGGATAAGGATGGGATGGAAGGGGGGGGGGGATTAATTCGAAAAGTACGAAATATCCAGAATTATGAGTCCGATCGTTTTACTGGGAGAAGATTTTATGGCTTTATAAACTGCACCTATCTCTACTGGCATATCATATCGCTGGAACTCAATATGACTGTCGTTTGTGTGTGTGGGGAGCACATTTGTGCCACTTAAGATGCGATGTTCAAGACTTTGTGCTATCGTAACTCAAAAAGTTTTTGCATTTAGTGCATTGCACAATGTTTTCCGGCCGACTAGTTTCACACGGGACAGTAATTAAAAATATTTCCAAATATCGCTTTCCCCCTTTTCATTGTCTACAAGCACATATTCTCCGGAAGCGATTTTTTCGCGAAAATCTTTCGCTTTCTCAAACTCCATAATAAGTATGGAAGAGTATTTATCAGCAACACTGAACTGAGCATATGTTAAGGGAAAACAACGACAGACTTCCCAGCTAACCAGTGTCACATAAGTTTTGAAAACGGCCGCCTGAGAGTATACAAATGGGGAAAATACGGCACAGATTTACACACAGAAGTAAGTTTCTCCCGTGCCATTTAAGACAACTTAAGAGCTTTTCACACATCTAGAGAACAAAGTGCCGCCGACCAGAACAATAAAAAAGATCGTCGCGAGCGGTGGCTCGGTTTAGAAATGCTGCAGTTAATAGCCTTCCCTGAAGGATGAGAAGAGGGTGAAAGTTCGAGATAGAGGAGGGACCACATTCACATTGAGGAAAGAACAGTTGAAATTATTCAATCTTATCTTGCTGCTGTATGTTGCGAGTTTTCCAAACGAGAAAGGCACCGTACAGCGATTGTTTTGCTCATAAAAAAAAAAAAAAAAAAAAAGAAAACCCTGCTTGGCCCGTGTCTGTTTTACATTAAATATTGAAGGCCCAGCCCGTTTTCCCAACTTAGAAATGAGCAAAGGCCCGACCCGGCCCGGTCCCGTGCAGACCTCTAGTTAGGGTGATGGGCAGTTGACATGAGCATCCCCTCGTGCAGAGTGGCACAGACCCAAACGTACCGCAGACGATAAATAGGGAGACATCAGAGCTTCCCAACATTGTATCGCAATCGACGAACATAGGTAAACATGGTGAACTGAGCGACTTTGATCGTGGAAGCGTTGTCGGCGCAAGACAGATGGGTCATTCTATCGCCCAAGTGGTAAGAATCTGTGGAAACACAAATTTGCCCGCAACGGAGATTGAACACGCGCTCCCTCACACCGGAATAAGTTGTTTTCTCCCAACTAAGCTACACAGACAAATTGTACCGCTGCAGATCTGTAGTCTTGACACGCGGGGTCGCCTTTGTAGTACGTCACGAATCCTAGGGTTCCCGAGGGCAACCGTATCAAAGGTGAACTGCGAGTATACCATCAATGGACGGACTAGCGCCCAGAGAATAAGCTGTGGCCGACTACATGCCATTGATGACCGGGGTCGGCGAACACTACCAAGGCTGTTACAGACCTACCGCTTGGCAACGGCAGCGCAAATCACATCCTGGTTAAATGTCGGAGTCCCAAGGACCGTTAGCGAACGAACGGCAAGATATACGGCGCATGACATGGGCTACGGGAACCGACGGCCTACTCGTGTGTCGCTGTTGACTGCTCGTCAGCGGAAATTACGCCTCGCCTGGTGTCGGGAAAATCAAAACTGGAAATGTCAGAGTGGCGGCGCGTCGTGTGATCAGATGAATCCCGTTTCACGTGCACCGAGCTGACGGGAGGTGCCGTCGAAAGCATGAGGCCATGTCATCTCGTGCCAGGTCGGCTATGATTTTTTTTAATTGGAGGTTTAACGACCACCGTGAGCAGCTCAGTAGGTTATAAGCAGTCGCCCGTCCCTAATTTAGGGTCACTGGTCCTACGGAAGGGAGAGAGTCAGTGCTGTAAGACAAAGAAAACATCCATGCCTCACCAGGATTCGAACTCGGACACATCTCGTGCGAATGATGAGAAGCTGTCGTTTAGATGACTGAGACGCCGGGGCGGCCGGCTTTGTTCAACGCAGTGGTGGCTCTGTGATGGTTTGGGGAGCCTTTTCATGGGTCGCATTACGTCCCTTAGTGTGTCTGGAGGAGTCCCCCAGGTAGCAGATTACTTCGATTCGATGTCGAAATTTTGGTCGATTTTGATCGATATGAAAGGTCGAATATAGATCCACCTTTGTTACGTCTTTCCGGTGCGAATTTTAAACCTTTTAAGTCGATATCAAGACAACAGTAGACGTTGTGACGTGCGTACCCCGCAGGACGCACCCGACATAAAGGCAGATAGCAGCGACAACGAATGCCTGCGTAGCTCAGTTGGTAGAGCGACTTATTCCGGAATGAGGGGACTCGGGTTCGATCCCCGGCGTGGACCAAAAATGACGGAGAAATTTACTTCGTTATAACGTAGATTCTACGTTGATGCTACGCAGTTTAGTCATGGATTCCAGTAATGTTGAATCTACGTTTAGTCTACAATTTAGATGTCGAAACAATGAAATTCTAAACTTACGGTATAAACATTCTTTAAATCAGAAATTGTTGTCGGGAGATAATCTGTAAAAATGTGTGAAATGCATATTTCTGAATTTAAAATGGAAATTTTTTGAGAATTACGGAGTTTTATATACATAGCTACTCCATAATTCTCAAACATTTCACAGAATTTTTGGTGATGTGTCAGCATTGCGCTAGGACTATCCCTAATTGGGATATGCGTACGTACAAATTATATATCTTAAAAAGTAATTCTACTTAAAGGAACCAGACTCAACTTCTTATAAACAAACTTAAGCAAAGAAAGAATAATGTTTAATTTACCGGCGAAAAAGGAGACAGGTGAGAATCTCGTCTTACAACAGAAATGATAAAACCGACTAACACCCTCAGCATCCAAAAGATTTGTTTGGCGTGATGGTTGCAAAAGCGAATGCGCGCGATGCTTACAGATCGCATCAAAACATCGATTATTCGACCTAATGGAACTAATGGGATAAACTACGTAAAACCGCCTACATGTACACTGAACAGCAATTGAATTAGAGACAGCTAGCGTTCTGCAAATGTGGCGCTGTTGGCGGCCCTGAAAAGGAAACGACATGACGTATGCAGCGATACGACAATATAAGGAGTGATGCGACGGGAATCAGTAAGAGTCGGACGCAATATAGGTAAGACGAAGGATCTAAGCGCAATTGATCGTGGGAAAATTGTCGGGGCCCGACGAATGGGTAACTCCATCTCGGAAGTCGTGCAGGCACTGGGATTATCACGAGCCACTGTGTCACGGGTACACCATGAGTACATCGAATCCGGTAAAACCATCCCTGCAAGGGCCAACTGCCGTGGACAACAGCGTGTGGATGAGCGAGGTCATCGTCGGCTAGCTCGCATTGTAACAGCGGATAGACGGGCCACAGTGCAAGAAATCACTCGGCAATTGAACACTGGTGCACAAAAACGTGTAAGCAGCCACACTATCCAGAACCATCTCCTCGCTATGGGGTACAGAAGCCATTGTTTCACGAGGGTACCGCTGCTGACCGCACAGCACAGGCTGCAAAGATTAGCATGGGCGCGGGTAACATCGCCATTGGACCCTAGACATGTGGAAAAATCTTGCCTGGACTGATGGGTCGAGATTCACGTTGGTACATGCGGATGGCAGGATACGAGTACGGTGCAAACCACATGAAGCGATGGATCCTTCTTGCCAGCAGGGTACTTTTCAAGCTCGTGGGGGTGGCATTCTCGTCTGGGGACTGTTTACGTGGACCGAAATTGGACCCCTGGAACGCGTGACATCGTCCCTCACAAGTCAACGTTACCGCGATATCCTAGACGACCGTTTGCTCCCGTTTGTGCGTCTTTAACATCCCACTGGGGACCTCATCCTGCAACAAGACAATGCAGCTCCCGAGTTGTATCGGAATGGTTGGATGAACACTCCACCAACGTAACCTCGCTTCCTTGGCCAGCTAGGTCAGCTAACCTCAGCACATCTAGGATGCCATCGAGAGAGATGAGCCCCTCAATAAAATCTTCGTGAACTGATGTGGGAGCTTGTTCAGGGGTCGTGGATCCGTATGGCTTCCCAACGCTTCCGGCGTCTTGCCGAGTCCATGCCGAGGCGAATCGCCGCCGTCATCAGGGCGAAAGGTGGTGCTACACGTTACTAGACAGGTATCTCTAATATCATTGCTCTTCAGTGTATACTGAAATTCAAGGTAATGATTTTCTTGACGTTCTTTTTTTTTTTTTTTCATTGAAGGTTTAACGTCCACTGTGAGCAACGCAATGGGCTATAAGCAGTCGCCCGTCCTTAATTTAGGGTCACTGGTTCCAGGGAAGGGAGAGAGCCAGTTCCGCAAGACAAACACAACATCCATGCCTCACTGGGATTCGAACCCGGACCCATCACGGACGACTGGTCAAAAGCCATCGCTTAGACCACGTGCACCACTGGAGCGACATTTGACGTTCCGTCTCATCGATTTTACGTAGAAAACTATGCCTCGACGTAATATCGACCTAGTAACCAAAAATCGACGTCGATTCGACATTACGGTGCTACCTGGGCCTTATCCGCGCTGCGCCACCAACATGTGCTAGCTGATCACCTACACACTTCCACGGCCTTCGCGCATCATGCGGCCAACGGTCGGTTTCAGATGGACAAAGGCCGCCTCACCAGGGCGCAACCCCCAGGCATGGCTCGAGGAACACACAGCTGAGTTTGGGACAATCCAGCGGTCCCAAGGTTCACAGATTTAAACCCCGTGGAAGCTCTCTCGGATGCTGTGGACGGGATATCAGATCCGTAGATCCTGGACTCACGTCTCTGACAGAGTTGTGGACAATGCTGCAATAGGTATGGCTGGCATGACCTCCGGAAACCCTCAGGCATCTGGCGGAGTTGATGCCTTGGCGTGTACAGGTATCTCTAATGTTTTGCCCATTGAGTGTGCGCACGAGGTCTGACAATTAAGTAATGAGACTGATTTTGTCGCGCGCGCTGTGGCAACGTTGCAGCCTCGTACGTCACATATGTGCGACATTGGTTCTTCCCCTGACCCGTAGTCCAAGTGACAGCATCCTAGAAAGCCTCAATGTGTAGTAGCTGCTTGGCTCGCGAAGTTGTGAGTGTGCTCCTCGTCAGGAAAATGGACTCGCGGAATATTTCGCAGCGG
Organism: Macrothele yani; assembly: GCA_039090855.1. Taxonomy (NCBI): domain Eukaryota; kingdom Metazoa; phylum Arthropoda; class Arachnida; order Araneae; family Macrothelidae; genus Macrothele; species Macrothele yani. The sequence goes on from CM077016.1 coordinate 80,708,395, forward strand.
TATGCCATCTTTTTTCGTGTGAAACTCGGTGCTCTGTGTCATGTTTATTATACGGGTATGCAACTCTGTGTCATGTTTATTATACGGGGATGCAACTCTGTGTCATGTTTATTATACGGGTATGCAACTCTGTGTCATGTTTATTATATGGACATGTAAGTTATTTTATTAAAACTCGATGGACAGAACATTAGCACAAAATGACTCCAAACTTTAGATTCTTTTGTTTTCCAAAAAGTGCAAGACAGTTCCAAAATTAATGAGTATACATCCAAGAGGGGAAGGGGAAGACACACCACACTGACAAAAGTCATCGGACACCCCTTCAAAAGCAAATAAACGGATCTGCCGCGTTGCTAAGATGCGCGGTACAGCTGCAAACGGTATAAAAACAAGCCTACAGATGACCGCGATCATAGCGCAGTGTGAGTTTGAGTGAAAATGTCGCGGCGGGAGAGAACTGACTTTGAGAAAGAGAAGATTGTTGGGTGTTGTATTAGTGGGTTGTCCATAAGATAAACCGAGAGGCGTTTAAACATATCCAAGTCCACTGTTTTGAATGTACTGAATAAGTGGAAAACACATGGTGTGCCTGAAGCAGCGAATTGTCTTGTTGCAGGCGATATCCTAGACGACCGTGAATCTCGACTCATCGGCACACCAAAGAAAATCAGTGGTAGAAGATGTCGAAGCCTCAGGAGAGTCGTTACAGCTAATCGACGAAGTACTGCACAAGACCTCAGTGTATGGGTCAGTAAAAATGCTTTAACCTCGGTATGTACACGCACCATTCGCAGAGAACTTCATTCCATGGGTTACCGTGGTCGTGCGGCTGCTCATAGCCTTTCATCTCCACTCGGAATGCTACTCGTTGTGTAGCATGATGTAAAGAACATTTATCGTGAACCGTAGATAAATGGAAACGGATCCTATGGACTGATGAATCCAGATACACGATCCATCAGTCTGATGGTCGTGTGTGGGTATGGCGACAGCCGGAGGAATGCTATTTACCACAGTGTACTGTTCTTACGGTCAAGTTTGGATCTGGCAGTGTACTCGTGTGGGGGTGTTTTTCGTGGTATGGTCCCGTCCCATTGTTTATCGTGGACAAACCTGTTAACCAGCACGTCTACCTCGATATTCTGGACAATTATGCTCTACCAACTCTGGGGCAACACTATGGAACCGAACCTTGTTGGTACCAGCAGGATAATGAACCGAGCCATAAAGCAAGGTTTCAAAATCGCTTTATTCTAATTTATCATAAGAAAACATAAGAGGGAGACGTACAGTATTGGGCGTCTCACTGGGAAATAATACAAAACTGTTAAAAACATGATGGTATATACACTGCAATGACAATGGGGATGAATAACAAATGCTGCAAGCAAAGCTTATTGAATAAAAATTGCAGAAGTGACAAAGAGAAACACATCGTGTCACATGACATTGGCTGGGCATGATTTACAGGATAACACAGGCGAAACAATAGTACACAATTAGAAAAAGAACAGCACAAACACCGCCGTGAAGGTAAAACATTACATACATGAGATAAAAACACAGCGTGCACAATTGTACAAGTTATTTAACGAGGGCACCAAAGCAACATAATACAGGCGGGGTGAAAGTAAGTAATGTACACGAGTAAGCATGAAAATACACTGAGATGGCATTAGCATTCACAATTCAACGGTAGCGTGGATTGCACGAGTCGTAGAGTGGAGGAGGGCCACCAGGGTGCCACGGAACTCAGCAAAGGAGGTGTAGAATGTCCTAGGGTACTGATAGGTGTAGCAGTCCAGAATCAATCGCAAACCATGGAGCGGCCGGCGCCCAGGTAGCATAGAAGGTGGCTTCTCGACGACTGGAAGAAGCCGACTGGTACTCCAGGCGGAGTCGAGAAAGCAATCGATCTTGAAAATGGCACAAAAGTGCTGCGCTGGCCTGGTGTAAAGAGACCGGCGAGGAAATGCTGCGGAGTTGTTGAAGGTATACGTAAATAACGTGTTTAACCAGCACGAAAAGATAGGCACATACTGAAGGAAGAGTTGTAGGTGGATGAGCCCGCAGAAGAAGATGTCTGTAGGCAGTGAACGGAAGATCTTGAGAACAAGAGCGACTGGCAATCCGGAAAGCCTGGTGGAGGAGAGGCATCAGGATGGGACAGTAAAGGTAGACGTGAGAAACGTCTGCCTCCTGTGCGCAGAAGGAGCAGAGAGGGGAGGAGAGAAGAGACATGCGAAAGAGAAAATACGGAACAGGGAGGCGATTATGCAAAAAGAGCCAGTGGGTATTAATTTCAAGAGGGGCAGATAAGGGTGAGCGGGCAGCGGCCCAGACAAGAGGAAGAGAAGCAGGGGGAACCTCCAGAATAGAAAGCGGTGAAGGGGTGGCAAGGTGCACTAGAAAACGATAAAGAGATTTAGAGGAGAGAGAGGAGAGAGGAAGAACCGAGTTTGTGAGTCGGAGGAAAAACGGCAGCGGAAGAGGGGCAGAAAAGACAGAGACGAGACCGGTGGGGGAGACAAGATCAGGGAAAAGCAGAAAAGTGCAGTTAGCAGAGAGTCATAGACCAAATGGGCGGATGGGGATGAGAGAATAGCAGGGGGAGGCCAGAGAAAGGGCGCCAGGATAGATCCGAGTTAGTGAGGTCTTGTACAGTTACTACACCTGCTCGGAGCCAAAGAGGGGAATGAAAAACAGGGGAGATGGGGGGGATGAACAAGGGAGTTGAAGAAAAGGGGTTCAGAAAGAAGCTCTAGAGTTGAAGAGGGAGGGGAGCGAATGAGGGGGAGAGAGCGAAGGTGAATGAGGGCTTCAGAATATGCAGGTGGGAGTTTGGAGGGGGGAAAGGACAGCAATCCATGAGAACTAAAGAAAGAAAGGAAAAATGTGGGTTACGCAAGGAGGCAAGAACGTCACGTACCTGAACTGCGGAAGCCACTGGAGCCGTGAAAAGGTGAATGAAGTTGATCACTCGGCTTGCTTTGTAGCACAGCGGGACATCAGGTAGGCCAGCACCACCATAGGAGGGAGGAGCACAGAGCTTGTGGACGTTAATCCAGTGATGACCCGCCCACATTACTCGAGTAAGGCAGCGTGTAACCTCCTGGAGACAGAAAAGCGGGGTCGTAGATGCAATCCAAGAATGCTTGCAGATGGACAGAAGGTATGTCCTGGTGAGATTTGCACGCTGGTAGTAGGACGTACAGAACTGCGCACGACACCAGAATGCAGCTGTGCGGAGGAGGCGAGGATGGAGTTCCGAGCGAGTTGCACTGGATGTAGCTTGTGGTGCACCTAAGTGCACACCCAGGAAGCGTTGGGTAGTGGATGACCATGTGGCCCCCCATGGAGCATCCAAGCGATTGGACCACGACCCGCACCACAATCCAGTGCTCTTAGACGTATTCAGTTCAGCTGCAGAACATGAAGCATATGCGGAGAACAAACGACGAAGCAGTTGGAACTGTGAGTCACTACGAATGCAGACGGTGATGTCATCTGCATAAGCAGAGTAAATGACCGAGTGATGCCGTGAGCTGGCAACTGGTGGTGGAAGTTGTGCTAGAAGAGATGTTTGCAGAGAGCGTAGAAAAGGCTCGACGGCAATCGCAAACAGTTGACCAGAAAGCGGGCAGCCCTGACGAACTCCCCGCTTGAAGGGAACATGTGCTGTGAGAAAAGATGCCGTCTTAACATGGAAAACGGCGTCCCGGTAGAGGAGAGAAGAACGGAGACAAATTGTGGAGGAAAGCCAAAGTGTAGCAGGGTTTGTGTTAAATAGGCGTGTGAGATATTATCGAAAGCGGAACGGAGGTCTAAGGAAAGGAGAGCAAGAGGTTCAGAATGAGTCTTGGCAAGATGAATGAGATCGCGAAGAAGTTGAACATTGGAGGAAAGAGAACGGCCAGGAACAGTATAGGTTTGAGAGTCAGCAAGGATGTGAGGGAGGATAGAGTTTAGTCGACGGGAAAGAAGCTTAGTATAGAGTTTATAATCTTGATTGAGAAGAGAAATGGGGCGCCAATTTCCCAAGTCAAGAGGGTCACCCTTCTTGGGAAATAGGACCACATGTGCGTCCGTGAAACTCCTCGGGAGGGGGGAGCAGTTAAATGCAGCAGAAAAAGCGGAGAGGAGAAAAGGCAACAAAAGAGGCAAGAACGCACGGTAAGGACTGTTACGGTGTGGTTTGACGATAATTTCGTATCGTGTGTGGACTGGTCAGCACAGAGCCCTGATCTTAATCCCATAGAGCACCTATGGGA